>OX387918.1:5256108-10213218 GCA_947578465.1 Thera obeliscata | reverse complement strand
TTTGTATTTTGCTCTGCCGTCATCTACACGGCTATATACGTAGAAAACAATAAATATATATAATTAGATATTATAGTTGAAACCTTTTTTTTGAGATTTCGATCTATGTTTATTGGGAAAAGTTGTTAGTTTTCATGAGTGCAATGACCCCCCAAAACATTCGCAGTGTTTCGAAATGTACCTAACATTTCGAAACACTTTATATACATGGTGTCCCGTAAATAATGGATCAAACGTAACGGGTAGGTAGCTTACATCATTTCCAACAACTAATTTGAACAGTAAAAAAAAAACCGATAAGGTAACCAAGATATTTTTTTTTTTCGATTTTTACTATTTTCTGTACCAGCATTCAGTGTTTTTGATGCTGTTGCTGCAAATGGTATCATATTTAGGTGTGATTTTTGTCAAACATTTCTGAATAGTTTACTAATGTTATAAGATACCGTTTTTTTAAATAACTATTTATTTGCCTTAGAAAAAAAAACTTGAATTGAAAAGTTTTGTTTTTACGATGAAAAGACCAGAATTGGAAAAATTCTCCTGTAAAAAAAATTTATGACAACAAAGTGTACCATTATTTTAAAAACTTGTAAGATCACTAAGGTTTGCAAATTGGTATAAAACTTACGTCTAGTCCTTGCGGTTACAAAGATATTGCTATGAATCTGACAGAGGGGCCAAATTACGAAATAAAACGAACTTCTCAAAACGAATTCTCAATTGAACGAAGAGCTTTTAGGCTGATAGGCGAGCAGCACATGGCGCAGGCTAAGATCCAGAGTCTGGCGCACCGTCGCAAAGTTGCTTGCCTATCGATCTTCTATAGGTTACATTCTGGGGAATGTAGTCAGGAACTGCACGATCTCATACCACCATCTCCCTTCCACTATAGGACTAGCAGACGCACGGCTCAGTACCATCCATACCTGGTTAGCATACCACCCATTTGCACTAAGCGTTTTAGCTCCACCTTCATTATGCGAACCTCCAGGGAATGGAACTCATTGCCGACGGCTGTTTTTCCTGACAACTACAATCTGGGCCTCTTCAAGGCAAGAGTGAATAGGTGTCTTCTAGACCATCCTGCTTCATCGTCGGCTACATCGTCGCTTACCATCAGGTGAGATTGTAGCCAAAGGATGTTCTATTTTATGTAAAAAAAAAAAAAAATAAAATAAAATTTGAAAAAGTGTGCACAATTCAACTATTTTCTTAAAAATGTTTAGGTAGCTCAGCGTATGAAAAAAATTAGGAGGTTAATAAAAAAAAATACAAATAAATCGTTTATTTTGTTTTTACAGTAAATGTTCAAACTGACGTCCCTCTACGAGAATGCAAAGTCTGCACCTCCTAATAAAGGAAGCTCTTATCCGACGGACAAAATGGATGTTGTCTGAGCTACCTAAACACATTTTTAAGAAAATAGTTGAATTGTGCACACTTTTTCAAATTTTATTTTATTTCGTAATTTGGCCCCTCTGTCAGATTCATAGCAATATCTTTGTAACCGTAAGGACTAGACGTAAGTTTTATACCAATTTGCAAACCTTAGTGATCTTACAAGTTTTTAAAATAATGGTACACTTTGTTGTCATAAATTTTTTTTACAGGAGAATTTTTCCAATTCTGGTCTTTTCATCGTAAAAACAAAACTTTTCAATTCAAGATTTGTTTTCTAAGGCAAATAAATAGTTATTTAAAAAAACGGTATCTTATAACATTAGTAAACTATTCAAAAATGTTTGACAAAAATCACACCTAAATATGATACCATTTGCAGCAACAGCATCAAAAACACTGAATGCTGGTACAGAAAATAGTAAAAATGGAAAAAAAAAAATATCTTGGTTAGGTACCTTATCGGTTTTTTTTTTACTGTTCAAATTAGTTGTTGGAAATGAGGTAAGCTACCTACCCGTTACGTTTGATCCATTATTTACGGGACACCCTGTATATTTGCACCTAACTGTACTTCAACGTGAAATACATATTACTTACCATATTTGATGTCGTTTCCCTGTGTTCAGACGGTTTCCTTAAAAAAGAATCCATTAAATTATACCAAGATAGTTTGGATTTGTAAATATCAACAGTACCAGAACCAGTACCCATTGAATCTTTAATTTTCTTCTTTTCCCCATGATATTGCGTCCTTAAATTTTTTATTTTATTTGTGATTTCCTTTGGGCCAAAACCTTCAACTCCAAATTCCTGTCCAAATGCTGCTAGTGCAGCACTACGGGCATCACGATTTTTGTAATTCTCGTTTTCTGTATCCCACAAACACACATGACTGCGATAAATCTCTATAAACTTTATTAAGTCAGCAGAACCGAATTTAACCACTTTTTGACTCATTTTAAATAACACCTTTCTTCTAAAACCTTCAACAATTGAATGATGTATTTGCCAACGCAAATATGTGCAATACTTGAAGCAACGCGCCAGAAAATGGTACAGGTTCATACAAGTCTGTGTTTAGACAAGTCAAGACTTGAAAGCAATAATGTCCTTAACATAATTGTATTGGTGTAAACAAAAGACACTAGGAATTACGCTCCGTATCAGAAGGTCTATCAAGAAAAATTACGTAGTTTGGAGAACGTCAGCATATTAAAACGTCTATATGGTGGCAATGTCTTGAGCGGCAAAATGACTTACTAGTAAAACGTCCAAAATATAAAATTGTCAACGATATAAAACGTTAGGTATACTCAAGAACAAAAACAGAAAATAATTTTAAATGTTTATTAACAAAATAAATCTCCAAAAATAATCAGTTTTATATGAGAGAGTCGCTGTAAAAATACGTATGATGTTATCTCCTGGTTATTTAGTTTATCGGTTTCTCTCTTGTATTTTTTATCAAAAATAATATCATTTTTTTACGTCTTTGGCCATCAAATAAAGCGCGTGTAATTTTAAGGTCCTGCCATTTTGCTTCTTTTCGCAATGCGTGAATAAATAAAGGTAATGCCCTTTTTCGACCTACTCTGGCATTGAATCTTCTGTTCCATCCTTCCAAAGCATTATTAGTACGATGTCTTTGCCCAAAACAACTAATATCATCCGGTCTCATATCTTTAATCCATTGTTTGTGAAAGTAATTGATAAATTGCGAAACATTATCATTCTCCATGCGTTCGGCATCATCATGGATTTGGGACCATACTTCACTAATGTTTGCGGCTGGCAGCAACGGTAAATTAGCTAACATCCTTGTTATTTTCCTTCCACTATTGAAATCAGGAACTTTTAATTTTCGTGACTTTCGCCATACGGCGTTATTGCAGTGATAATAGCAACCACTAAATTTTCCTTCCGGAAATGTTAAACGGAATGCGTTAATCTGTGCAGCCTCATAGTCACACTTAAAATATTTTATGTCAAGTCCAAAATGATGTTTGACGAGAGCAAAAAGTCTCTCATAATTATGTCAATTGTTTTTTATCGGGTAACAACGCATACATTGGTTGTTTCCAGGCAACTCTCTATGTCAACGTGCATTGAATACAGCTGTGAAAACGGTATAGGCACCTTAAAAGTTCCATCTCCGAAAAAGAATGCAGCCTTATCCGGCAGTTTTTTCATAAATTCTTGGCAGAGTTTAGTGGAAAACAGAAATATTTTGTCGTTCTCTGTGCCATCAACACAAACTAGAAAATCTTTGGCCAGCAATCCTGGAATCTCAACTTCATTGACGCATGAAAACTCTGTCTTTTGTACTTTCAAGAAATTCATCCTTGTTCTATATAAAGTATTTTTTTTATAACGCTTTTATTAGCTTCACCTGTATGTATGTATGTATGTATGTAACCGACCCCTTTGAGCTCGATTTTGTCCTACTTTGAACGATCAGATTTGATTCAAACTTTGCACACCTGTCAAAAGTCGATGACAATGCAATAATATGAAAAAAAAAATATAAAAAAATGTAAAGAAATAAAAAAAATAAATAAAAAACCTACTTTGAACGACCAGATTTGATTCAAACTTTGCACACCTGTCAAAGGTCGATGACAATGCAATAATATGAAAAAAAAAAAAACTAAAAAGTTAAAAATAATTATAGTTTAAAAAACTAAAAAAAACGCTTTTATAACTAATTGAACTAAAAAGTTAAAAATAAAACTGTAATAATCAATTTAAAATTTATATTATTGTACAAAAAGCGTGGGGGGCTTGATTTTGATTGTTGTAAATATTTTATCAATAGTTTATTATATCTGAAGTTGTTATCAAAAGCACCCCACGCTTTTTTGTACAATAATATAAATTTTCAATTGAATATTACAGTTTTATTTTTAACTTTTTAGTTCAATTAGTTATAAAAGCGTTTTTTTTAGTTTTTTAAACTATAATTATTTGACTCGAAACTCGGTATGAAACTTTGATTTGAATCACGAAACTTTTTTTCAAGAATTTTTGTAATTAGAGTAAACTTCTCGCACGCTTCCTTTTTACATATGTCCATTATACGGTCATTTTCATTTTTATCTGGGTTTTTTTTACACGAATGTCCTATACCCCCTCTAATAATTTCAGTTTTATTAGCATTTAATGTGACCGAAACACTACATTCATCCCGTTTAGCGCATCTCCACAGGCTTGTTCCGCTTTTATTATTAACATTGTGGTTGTATCGGTATCCATCGTGCAAAAGTACTAATTTTCCTTTTTGACTTGTTATGAAAATAAATGGATTATCAATTTCTTCCATTCTTAGGCAAAACACAAGCGTCCCATAGAAGAAATCTCCAATGATTAATATTTGACGCAGTTGTCATGAATATGTCAACATTTCGTTCATACTGTAAAATTTGAAGTGGCCAGCCAGTATCACAAAGGAGTATCAATCTCAAGTAGTACTTAAAACCTCATACGTGTAAAATATTATTTCCCCCCCATACTAAGTACTTTTATGAAAAGAGCAAAATATACAATGTTTGATACCTGTACTTCATAATCGTGTCAATTTTACATTTTGGACGTTTTACTAGTAAGTCGTTTTGCCGCTCAAGACATTGCCACCATAAAGACGTTTTAATGTGCCGACGTTCTGCAAACTACGTCATTTTCCTTGATGGACCTTCTGATACGGAGCGAGGAATTATTTGTTATTAAGAATTGCATGCAATAGTTGCGTACAATTTTACAATTTCAATCTGTGTGTAAACAATTGCTTACCATTCTTGAATTCAATTATTGCGATTGAATGTACAAGAAAATGGTACCGTCTAAATGAGCCTTTACGTACCACATTGCTGCTTTAGGAACGACACGCGAAAAGCAACTCTATGGTGCATGCATAAGGTTGATCTTTTTGATTTTTGAAATTCAAGGTGAAATGTTTAGGATATGCGATAAAAAAAGTTAAAGTCAGAAACTTTATCCAATAATTAATACGTTTGGAAAAATTTGATTAAATAAACATATAGGACTGATAAAAAAATCAAAAACCCGAATGCACAACTATCTAAGGACACCTGGGTTTTTAAAACGAATAAAATCCAGCCACCCGTTGGATAGAAACAAAGTACTAAAGGGTTAACAAAGTACTAAAGGTTACAAAGAAAAAGGGTTAACAGGAAAGGGTGTACTAAGCCGAAAGAGGGCCATTGTACCTACTCATCATCATTTTGAAGAATTTTTACCTACCTGTCTTGAAAAAAGAAGAAAAAACAGCTGTTCCGTACATTTTGTCGTCTAAGTAAGACAACTAAGTTTTTATATGGAACAGCTGATTTTTTTCACGATTTTGTGTTAGCTCCTAAAAGCTGTTCAAAATGATGAGTACAATGGCTCCCCTTTAGCTTAGTACACCCCAATAAACATGTACATACAAGATACCTACGTCTGACAAAAAAATTAGACAAGAAACAATAGCATTTAAAATTGCCAGCCAGTCATTTTTATTACGTATTATAATACGTAATAAAAATGACTGGCTGAATTGTGTGAGCGAAAAAGCAAAAACGCCCGTTATAAGCTCTTGAAAAAGTTTAATGCGTGAGTTGCGAGAAACATACTAAAATTGTCAACTCCTTAAAATAATTTGAGCAATAAAACGATTTCAGTAACTTAAAACTTATATAATACGTCAAAAACATAATAATATTAAACGTTCACAAATTATTATTTTAAGATATACTTCTATTTTATTTACGTTAAAGAAACAATATTTATGTAAGTAAGAATTACACCGCGTTCAATTGTTCGTTGTAAAATAATCATTTTTTTGTGTATGTGTTTTGAACAAACACTTTAATTTTAAGCCAGTCTTTATTGTGAAGAACTGTAGGATTTTGTGCTTTTAATTCATCACATTCTGCACGTTTTGGGGGCCTCTTGTATTTAATATGATCTTTAAAATATTTTACTACTATATTTTTTTGTTCCGTAGTCCAAGGAACAAGTGTTCTCTTTTTTTTTCTATTAATTTCCGTAGAATTTTTATTAGTCTAATCTTGTAAAATCACTTCTTTCGGGTTATTCGAATTATTATCTTGCGATGGGTTCACATTTAGTAATGGTTCAGATTCTTCTTCTAATTCAAACTCAACAACTTCCTGGTTTTCTATTTCTTC
Organism: Thera obeliscata; assembly: GCA_947578465.1. Taxonomy (NCBI): domain Eukaryota; kingdom Metazoa; phylum Arthropoda; class Insecta; order Lepidoptera; family Geometridae; genus Thera; species Thera obeliscata. Next base: position 10,206,628 of record OX387918.1, on the reverse strand, counting down.
TCCCATAACTTTTTCATTCATGTTCAAGTCTATTTCGTCTAAAGTTTTGCCTTGATATTTATCTGCATTTCCATCTTCCATTAAAAGTAAAAGCTTTGAGATCTTTGCTGTCTGATAAACATCGCTAGGTAAACGATAATTATCTCTATGCACACTTAAAGTGTGCATAGAGATAATTATTCTCTACAAAAAAGGAGACCCTACAGACATTGCTAACTATCGTCCTATAAGCCTGATGTCTAGCCTGTACAAATTATTTTCACTTGGATTACAGAAAAGAATCACGAACAAAATAGAATCATATCTTTATGTAGAGCAGGCTGGATTCAGAAGAAGTTTTTGTACAATAGATCATATACATACCATTGAACAACTTATAGAGAAACATGAAGAGTTTAGGAACCCGCTATACTAGGCATTTATAGATTACCAAAAAGCATTTGATTCAATACAACATGAAAGCATTTGGAGGGCCCTAGCAGATGCAAATGTTGAACAAACTTACATACAAATCATAAAGAACATATACTCAAAATGCAGAAGCCGAGTAAGACTAGAAAAAAAAGGAGAGTACATAAATATTGAAAGGGGGGCAAGGAGATCCTCTCTCTCCAACTCTATTTATAACAGTGCTCCACTACATAATGAAAAATATCTGCTGGGACAACAAAGGTATACATATCCGAGAAAAACACCTGACCCACCTAGCCTTTGCAGATGACATAGTACTAGTCTCCAACAATGCAAAAAATCTGCAATTCATGCTTACATCTCTCCATCAGGCTAGCAAACATATAGGCCTACATATGAACCTACAAAAAACAAAAGTTCTAACCAATAACTTAGAAAAAGAACTCTTTGTAGAGAATACTAAGCTAGACTATGTAAAGGATTTTGTATACCTCGGGAAACAAATATCTTTTAACCCAGAAAACAACATGGAAGAAATAGAAAGAAGAGTTAATAAAACCTGGGGTAAATTTTGGAGCATGAAAGAGATAATGAAAGGATCATTCCCATTAAAACTAAAAAAGAGAGTTATCGATGGCTGCCTCTTGCCAACTCTCACATATGGAAGCCAAACTTGGACCTACACTAAAGCAGCAAGAAATAAAATTGTTACTTGCCAAAGAGCTATGGAAAGGAGTATAATGAAACTAAAACTAAAGGATAAAGTAAAACATACGGAAATAAGAGAACAAACTAAGTTTATAGATGCTCTAGCTAGAGTATTCCCTAAAAATGAAGTGGCAATGGGCAGGCCATGTAGCTAGGATGCCAAAAGACAGATGGACAAAGATAGTAACAAAATGGAAAGGCCCTACAGGAATAAGAAGACCTGTAGGCCTAAGATGACCGACGTGACATTATGTCTTCGCGAGAAGAGAAAATTTTGTCGACATCGATTCGTTTGTCGATTACGGTAAGATGAGCATCACGAGAGAGACAGCTGTCGTCGACGACTCGCCTATGTCGTGAAGACAAACCAGTGAGCATTTCTTCCATATTCTACCATAATCTACCATTGCATTTTTATTTTTTAATGGTTTCGTTCATTCAATTTGATACCTGTGACTGAAAAAAAAACCCCGCCAAAACTAAAATAAAATAATAGGGAAGCAGCAAACGGAATGAAAATGTAAGTAAATACCTATGGTACCCCTATTTATTGTTAAAAACCGATAGCACTAGCAAAATAGATTCATTGTATTCTCAAAATCGGTACCTACATACCTATGCTGCTAGCTATACTTGTTTGTATTAATATTTCAGGGCTAGAAGTAACAGAATCCAAATAGAGTTTCTTTGCCGGTATATATGTCCGAGCACTATGAATTTGCGGCAGGTGATTAAAGCTCACTGCAAAGTGTCCAACAAACAGCGGGGTGGAACCTCCTCAAGACCGACGAGTTGAGCCTAGGTAGGACGGTGGACAGTGGAAAATTGTACGTTTTGATAGCAACCATACCTGTTTTGACTTGTTGCTATTTATCAATGAGGATTTTTAAAATAGGTAAAAAAAATATATATCGAGGGTGCAGTGTTAAAACCCTCGATATGTAAGTATTAGTTACTTTAATATACTCCGTAGTACATAACTACCAAGTTTTGTTTTCAGTGTCCATTGAGCCGTATCTAACTAAACTAACTCATAGAACTACTTAATGTATTTATGTGCGTAGACTAAGCAGTTTGCACTAAAGGAATGATTGCAGGATGCAGGATAGAGAATACAGAAATACCCATAAGAGCATGTCCGTATATTAATGTATTTGTTTCTTTTCAGATTCCACGGGCCATCCACAAACCAAACATTCCACCTTACATAGGTATTTGCATAACTTGTAAATAATATACCTATTTTAATTTATGACAAATAAATTTATTTACACACAGAAAACTGTCTTTTTACCTAAATAATGTTGAACTAATGAAGAGGGCTTTCTTTGTAGGTGCTTATGGTTGATAAGGTATAAATATTTTTAAGGCTTTTGTAATATTCTATTCATTAACATAACGTAGAAGTTCTGCGCGTCTTTGGCTTTGCCGAAGCAGACCCGCAGGTGATGGGTCCTCTGCAGCCAAATCTCTGATTATTTTCCGTTGCATCTTTCTGTTTTGCTTATCGGCGTACATCGCAATAAGATGATTATAGTAAGTTAAAGCCATCCTTTGAAAAGTTAGCAAAACTAAATCTAAAAGACAAGCGGAAGACTTATCTCGTTTTCAAAAACTGTCGACGAGAAAATTTCCCGCGCAGAAACGTCAAAAGACGAGAAAATATGGCGGTCATCTTACCATTTGACGACAAAATTCAAAAATCAAAATTCGAATTCCGAGTAAGTCTTCATTTGACAGATGATGACGACATATTTAGGCGGTCATCTTAGCTCGTGTAGAGATATAGACATATCTCTACTTTTGACGAGATAAATCGACTCTCGTGGCGGTCATCTTAGGCCTACAGGTAGACCAAATGCTAGATTGGCAGACGAAATTCAAAAAAGAGCAAAAACAGCAAATTGGCTCGATCTAGCACTGGACAGGGACAAATGGAAGAATCTGGAGGAGGCCTATACCCGAGAGGGGTCCTAAATAAATATTTTTGAAGTGAAAACTTCTTTAGCGGCGTTGAGCACTTTTTCTGTAATGGGTATAAAATCTTAAACTCGCGTCAAGAAACTCGCGTCAGGACACGTGACCTGATCGAAAAAGCGTAAGACGGATGGAGAGTAGACAGCTATCCCCTCTCTACGGCGCGGCGAAAATGTATGCCTGGGCCTACTGTTTCGTTTAGGCAGCGCAGGGCGCTTGCGCGAATGTTCGTGTATGTTACAGCGTGCCACGCGCATCCATGGATGGTGACAGCTGATGGCTCGACCGTCTGTGTAGTGATCACATTGTTGTGTATTCGTAAAATTCGTAAATGTAAAGTGCTTAAAATATGGAAATTGAACAAAGTGCATCTATTAATGATAAAAGTGATGAAGAAATAGCGAAAGAAAATGAGTGAGTACTTTATAAATATACTAGATGAAAATTTAATAAGTTTTAATACGAGCGGCAAGTTTTCACTTCTGCCGGCACTCCCGGAGTGCAACCCGTCTTTTTTTGAAGTGAAAACTTTTTTAGCGGCGTTGAGCACTTTCTGTAATGGGTATAAAATCTTAAACTCGCGTCAGGGCGTCAGGGCGTCAGGATCACGTGACTTGATCGAAAAAGCGTAAGACGCTACAGATACGCTAGTAGTTACTATGACACGGTAACGTCACAGAATAGATAATAGTTAGTAGCAAGCATACCAAGGCGTTTTTCGTGACTGTAGTAGGTATAGGTACATACCTATTATAGATTTTATGAACTAGCGGCCGCCCGCGGCAGGTAGTAGTGGTCATTGGTACATGATTTTATAGATCTACTGTATTTATTTAGGTATTATGAATAAGGTAGGCAAGGCACTGATGCCAACGACGAGCTTCGGCAAAAATATCAAACATGCTCAACGTTAATAATCAAGTTTTCACTTCTGCCGGCACTCCCGGAGTGCAACCCGTCTTTTTTTTTTTTTTAAATTTAAGGTGTTAAACATAAATTTGTATTTAGTTATTTAGGAATAATAAAGGCTTTTTTACTTTTATTTTATTTTTTATTTACACTTAAAGTGTGTCCCATAAAGGTAGCTAGTAGTTCGAGCTCTGATTCAGTCATAGTAAATAATTGAGTCATTGTGGCTAAGTGTTTACGGAGCCGCGTAGACGTAAGAGCTTGAAAGTTTTTAGCTCCACATGCTTTGGCATACTTCTGTAAAATTTTGTAGCCACAAACGTTTCCTCCACCTACTTTTGCAAACAACACATTGTTGTTATTTGGAATGTACATTTGCCTAACTGATAATATTTTTTCTATGTCATCTTGACTAAATCCGTACTAAATAGGACTGGAACTCCCCTTCCTCTTTTACCACGGATCACAACTCTTTATAATTTATCTACTAAAATCTTTTCCGTCGCAGAAAGAACTTTGTCAAATTCTTCGTATTTATCGCTATCGTTCCCGTGTTCCTTATAATCACTAAATTTTAACCGTTGTAGTTCACCAGGTCGACGTCTGTTAAGAAGCAGCACGCGACAATATGTAGACTCTACCAAACTGTTAAAAGCCTCAACGTTCATTTTCTCTTTGGACTGTGTTAAATTTTCAGACGACTGTTTGGATACACCCTGCAAATAATCTTTGAACAATTTTAAATCCGCAGCAAGTGGAACGATAGTGGTTTTGTTCAATTTTTTTACGTTAAGGTCATCAGCGGCCTGGCTTGATATGTCAAATTTCCAGTTTTCAGTAATCAATTTAGAAAGTGTATTTATATCAGCTTGAATACTTGCTGGCTCAACAAATCTTACTACACTACCTATGGAAAATGCCCCTTATGCGACGGGAATCATGTTCTGATGCAATGTGCAAAATTTATCGACATGAACATTGGATTACGCAACAACACAGTAACAAAACTAAAAGTCTGCAAAAATTGCTTATACGCTCACGGAAACGACAACTGTAACTCGAACAAGACTTGCAAAGAATGTAATTTGAAGCATCATTCATTATTGCATGTTGTAAAAAGGACATATGAACCAACTAATAATGAAAATGTTATTTTGCATAGATTGTTGGCCGTAGGTTATGAAAAGGAAACACATGAGTTTACAGTACATCCATGTATTCGACTGACACACGCCGGGTCGCAGCCCCGCTCATCCACGACGCCTGTCATGTCATCTGTCTGTCATCATGACATAACATCCCTCCACCCTTAGATAAAAGTTATGAACCTTGACACCAAAATCCAAAAACATTGAAAAATTATACTTCTCAAGAGTTATACCTAACACCACATACAACTAGAAAAACTTCCTATAATCTACACACTTGCGTGTCCTTTTTGGTGTCACACTAGTCGACTTAGTAGGAGCTGGTTCTTCACGTGAAGCTTCTTGGGCTAATGCAGTTGGAGTGTGCCAAGCATTGTCATCAACAACCACAGCTGCCCGAGGTACAGGAGAACTCGCATGTCCCCGGACTGGCACCTGCAAGTCCTCCGACGCAGAGGAGGCTGTACTCGGCTCATCACGCAGAACGACTGCTGGCAGAAACTGCGGCTCTAGGACTGACTCATCCACAGAACTGTAACCAGCCCCTTTAAACTTCAACAGTTGATTTGTATGTTTCCTCATTACAACACCAGAGTCACTAATTCGCACTTCAAACATGGAGTTACCAAGTTTTTTAATAACAACACCTTTCACCCAGGAGTATTTTTGCAGATTTGGAATTTTTACCAACACAGTTTCTCCATTATTAAAATTTACTTCACGCTTTCCATCGTAATACCTAGTTTGCAAGGACTGTTTATCCTTCACTACTGCATCGAGTGTAGCATCCGATGAGAGAGGTTTGTTTGATGCAATTAAATCAAACCTGCACCTTAATTTACGCCCAAATAGTATTTCAGCCGGGGATTTATTGGTTGTGCTATGAGCTGAATTTCGATAACAAAACAAAAATTCTTGCAATTTACATTTTAAATCTTTCTGGTTGCTACCAGACATTATAATGGCTTTTAATGCTTTTTTTACAATTTTTACACTACTTTCTGCTTGCCCATTGCTCATTGGGTGATAAGTTGGGGAAGTCAGATGCACAATGCTGTTCCTGTTGCAAAAATGTTTAAACTGTTCAGACATAAAAGAAGTTCCATTATCAGTGCAGATAGTGTGAAATAATCCAAATCTTGACATAACTTCACACAGTTTTTCAATAACAATTTGAGTTCCATATCCCGTGGATACATCAAAACACTCAATCCATTTAGAATAGGCATCAACTATCACCAGGTAAGTACGACCGTTAAGAGGACCTAGGAAATCTAAGTGTACCCTATACCAAGGTTGCGGTGGAAAAGGCCATGTAGTTAGCGGCGCACGGGGAGGCGTCTGTCTAGCCACTATACATATTTTGCAAGACGCAACTACCGTATCAATATCCGCCGACATATGTGGCCACCAGAACCTAGACCTTGCTTCTGCCTTCATTTTAAAAGTGCCAAGATGACCAGTATGGAGTTCACACAATATCCGTTCACGATAAGAGTGTGGTATGACGATTCTATACCCCCTGAGTAGACACAAACCTTCTGTTGCTAATTCTTGACGGCATGAAAAATATGGCTTCAACCTATCATCATTTATTGTAGGAGGCCAACCATTCATTACATATTCATATACACGAGACAGAATCGGATCACTTTTCGTACCGTTCACGATGTTTTCCCTTGTAAAGAATTTTGGTGAATCAAAGACGAAATTAACGTAAGTTGCCCTATCGACAAATGGATCTTTGTCAACACAAGTTTGTTGATCTATGGTTGAACGACTTAAGAAATCTGCCGCGTTATGAGCACTGCTAACATATTCAATGACAAAGTTATATGAACTCAAGAAAATGGCATATCGTTGCAATCTGTTTGCCGATACCTCAGGAACACCTGTCTTAGGATTAAAAATAGATAGCAAAGGCTTATGATCTGTTCTCAGAACAAAAGGGTTTGAACGGCCATACAAATATTGGTGGTATTTTTTTACACCAAATATAATAGCTGTTGCCTCTTTCTGTATTTGACTGTAGTTCCTCTCAGCCTTACCTAATGACCGCGAGGCATAAGACAGTGGCCTTTCTTTGCCGCCCTCTACCTGTGATAAAATAGCACCTAATCCAGTAGGAGATGCGTCTACTGTAAGAATGAGTTCTGCATTAGGATCAAAGTGAGCTAGAGTTTTATCGGATGATAACTGATATTTTATTGTTGCTACTGCTTTATCGTGAATGTCTGTCCATTGCCAGCGAGAATTCTTTTGAAGCAATTCATGCAGAGGGCACAAAATTGATGAGGCATTATTGACAAAAGACCTATAATAGTTCACAAGCCCAAGGAAAGACTTAAGCTCCGATACATTGGTGGGAGTTTTCGCATTCTTAATGGCATTTACTTTATCTGGGCATTTATGCAGACCATATTTATCAACAACAAATCCTAAGTAAGATACTGAGTCTTGGAAGAGGGAACATTTTTCTTTTTGTAACACCAAACCAGCATCTTCTAACCTGTTGAACACTTTTTTTAAAGTTTCAATATGCTGAACATCAGAGCACCCCGTTATCAAAATGTCATCTTGGTAAACTAAAATGTTATCAATACCTGCTAAAATAGACTCCACTGTCTTTTGGAAAACCGCTGCCGAACTAGATAAACCAAAGACTAATCTTTTGAATTTGAAAATTCCTCTATGAGTATTAATGCAAGTAAGCATCTGTGAGGGCTCATCAAGCACCAATTGATTGTATGCCTGAGACAAATCAAGTTTGCTAAACTTTTTACCCCCATGTAGCTTTGCGAACAACTCTTCCATCCTAGGAATAGGATATTGGTCTATGAGCAGTTGTTTGTTCAGTGAAACTGAGTAATCAGCACAAAGTCTTATGCTACCATCATGTTTCAACACTGGTACTATTGGACTTGCATATTCAGAAAAGTTAACTTGTTCCAAAATGCCTAAATTCACCAATCTATTTAACTCCTGGTCTACACGGGCTCGAAGGGCAAAAGGTAAGGGCCTAGGCTTGAAAAATTTAGGCCTAGCATCTGGTTTCAAACTCAAACTTACTTTTGTAGTTTTGCAACACCCCAGGTTGTCAGAAAAAAGATGTGGGTATTTGGGCACAAATTCATTCAAAAAACTACAAGAATTAATCATTGACACTTTCAAATTAAATTTAGAGAAAAAATCCCTACCAAGCAAAGGGACCCCGCCAGTACTAGCAACATAAATATCCAAGTCATTACATCTAAAACTATACGATACTGGCAGAGTGACAATTCCTAAAGTACTTATGCTAGTACCGTTATACGCACTCAATATTAGTTTGCTGGGTTTTAGGGGTGACTGAGAAAAATGTTTATTATAAATCGACCGCGGAATTATGGTGATAGGAGAGCCTGAATCTAACTCGAATTCTAAGTTAACTCCATTTACAAGAACAGATTCGTGCATGGGTTCCCCATTAACTGAGCGGATATTGGATATTGTTTTAAGGCACTCACCATCATCATCCGATACCTCTTCTTCATTGGAGCTACACTCGATGAAATTGTGTTTAACAACATTCTTTTTTGGGCACATCCTACGCAAATGTCCTTTAACACCACAAATGGTACATTTATACTTCACAAACTTGCATGTAGATATCTCATGACCCTTATAACCGCATGCCGAACAAGGATCTCGTTGTGCCCCTTCCGATGGTGTAGTAGAGGCGCCGCTGCGACCGGGCACCGCTGCTACTTTGAAGACCGGCGCTGGCGCGTCCGCCGCTGCCAGTGGTGTGCTGATACCACGGGCTGCTCCCAATCGCGCACAGCGCAGGGCTTCCGCAATCGAGATAGCTTTACTAAGCGATAGTTCTTTTAAGGGCATAGTGAACAGCTTGTCCCGCTCGCGTCCCGGCAGCATGCCGAGAACAAATCGGTCTCGTAAAGCTTCATTCAAAGTTTCAGCCGGAAATTCGCAATCCGTAGCCAGGCCTCTTATTCGCGCTGCCCACTCCATCAGGCTTTCATTTTGTTGTTGAGTCGAACTATGAAATAGAAATCTTTCCGCAAAACCACATTTGATTGGTTTGAAATGATCATCCAACAATGTGATTACTTTATCAAAGCTCAAAGTTGCGATTTTCTCTGGCAACGCCAAATCACGGACTAACTTGTACGTATTCTCTGATAGACTGCTCACGAGGATAGCACGCCGCTTCGTTTGTGCTTTATCCTCCTCGTCTGTAATCTCATTGGCGATCAGCCATTGTACGAGACGGTCTTTATAGACTTCCCAATCTTGTAGCTCATGGTTAAATACACATAGGTTACCGACCAACACTTTCGCCATCTTCCACTTTTTTTAAGAAGAACAAGATTTACACACGTAGATACAGTAATTTGATTATTCTTCATTGACTCGTCGCCATTGTTATTTTGCATAGATTGTTGGCCGTAGGTTATGAAAAGGAAACACATGAGTTTACAGTACATCCATGTATTCGACTGACACACGCCGGGTCGCAGCCCCGCTCATCCACGACGCCTGTCATGTCATCTGTCTGTCATCATGACATAACAGAAAATAATAGCCTTGAAAAACCCACGACTTCGGGTCAACAAGCATCATATCACTCGGCTTCTTCAAACACAGAAGTACAGAAGTAGCTACGGTCAAAATAAGAGTCAAAGGAAATGATGGCACCTACAAAACCCTACGTGGACTGCTTGACCAAGGCTCACAAGTCAATCTGATTTCGGAGAGCGCTGCTAAGATCCTGCGCCTACCTAGGCAAAAATTGAATGCAACAGTGTCTGGAGTGGGATCCGTGTCTGGAGATTGCAAGGGGCGGGTACAACTTACCTGCAAATCAATACACAGTGACTACACTTTCAATACTCAAGCTTTGGTTCTGAAAAAACTCACAAACAACTTACCAAACTCAACTTTTGCAAAAGCCAACTGGCCTCATCTTAATAATTTGAAGCTTGGAGACCCTGACTTCAATGTCACCGGCTCCGTGGACTTACTTTTATCAGCTGATGTCTATGGACGGCGTTTTGAAAGGTGATCAGCAATCACCAGTCGCCCAACAAACTCAACTAGGGTGGATACTATGTGGAAAACTAAAAACGTTTAACTGCCACGCCACCATCATTCACAACAGATTATCACAACAGATAGTCCTTCGTCAACGCTAAAAAACCACTGGGCGGGTCAGGGTACTGGATCGGCGAGACACGGTAGTTCATGTTGGTGGCATCCTGCGAGGTCAAGCTGTTGCGCACAAGGACGCGGGAAGCTTCGTTGATGCTATAAGGTATGTTGACGGGAGCGTACGTGGGGATTAAGCTTGTCCAACGCTCAGAAAATCGCCTGTCAGCAAATGGCAAGTTTGAAAACTGTGCCCAGTTTTCGATGTTATGTTGCACGCCGCCCCACATGTCTCCGGGGTCGCGCATTAACACAGAAGGCTGGTAGGCCAAAAAGTCGGATGAACATAAATCACGTCCGCCTTTTTGTCGCGGGTGTCCGGGGTGAGCAGGGCTCCCATACGTATATTGGCCCCTATCAACACGGGCTCATTTTTAATGTGGGCGGTGCCTGTTCCGAGGTCTAGCTTGTCACGCCACTGCAGGTAAGCGATGAGTGGTACGGGCGAGTGGGCATACATGTCGCGGTCGAGCATAGGATCCATGAGGTAGTATTGAGCGATGTTGTCCCAGGCCGTGCCGCGGTTGTCCTCTATCAAGGAGCATGCGGACGTCGGGATTAGGGTACGTGACGTAGCAAGCTCTGCGACTCTGTCGATGTTTGTAGAACGGGTGGTGTCACGCCAGCGTCCTTCGACGTATGTCCAGTCCCTGACGTTGATATTCTGCTGGCATAACATGTTAGACGTAGTTAGGCCGATGGCGCAAGCGCACATGCTAAGCCAGCCCGCCAATCCTGCTGCCAAGGTAAAAGTGTACTGCATGCTGGAGGTGTCTAGTAGTTCGAGTGATATCGCCAAGCGGGCCAGAGAGGTGGCAGTTTCAGCACGATAGGCGTGGTATTCGACGACAGGGTGGCGTGTGCCCCAAACAACCTCGGTCCGGGGCCAGCCTTCATCGTCGACTAGGCGAGTTAACGCTGTAACGCGGGCGGTACACAAACGGTGAAGTGGGCTTAACTGGGAGAAGATCTGGCCCTCGAGTTGTTCGTAGGCAGCATCGGATGCCGCGTCCTCAGGCCAAGGCTGAGAGAGAAGACGTCCGTTTATTGAGTCCAACGCGCCGCCCCCAAATGCCCACGCACCAGCCAGTGCCTGTCCCTCGTCCCACACGCCCTCTGCATTGACATTGATGTATAGGCCGACGAGGTACCCAACACTGAGTTCAGACGCCAGGGCAAGGGCACGGCCGACTGCGTCGGCACATGCCCTCGTCGAAGACAGCTCGGTGAAAGCGCCGAAGAAATCGCGCTGCACACGTTGGAAGTGGTCTTGTGTGTAATAAGCGTACCAAGCGTCGGTAAAATTACTGGGCACGTAATCGTCCTGGCCCCTGTAAACGTTGAACTGGACGCCGTTGATGCGTACCGCAGTAGGGGCTGACTGTGCTGTGCAGTCAATTAAGACAAGCACCGGTCGGAGGGGGCCACCAACGCTCACTGAGTTGGAGAATGGTATAGATGTGAGACAGGCAGCGTTGTGGGGCTGCCATGCGGCGTTTAGATGTGACCCACGCACGTAGTGGTTGATAGTGCCGGCAGTGTAAGCAGTAGAAAGGTGACTAACGATGTACGCCAGAGCCCAAGAGTTGTTCAGGGCTGCCTGACGTATAGGAATGAACGTCCAGTCCTGATCCATCTGATGGTATTGGAAATTGGGACCAGGTTCAATCTTGTTTATGCCCATCTGGATGGCGATGTCTAGTAGTACGACGCTTATCTCCTGGGCCAGGACACGCTGGGCGTTGTTCAAGTGCAATATGGGCGGCATCATGCGTGCAGCGGGTTGAAAACGCCGGATTGGAAATGATGAGGCCGGGTCGAGTTCGGCGCATGACACATCTAGGCTGTGGACCATCAGCAGTGACCTCACCATGGGGGCGACATCGCGATATCCAGCCTGGTGCTGTCGGACGTATTTGGCCAAACTTACAATGGAGGCCGCGTCTCGGACCGCAGGGCCGCGGACCATGGATGACATAGCCGCAGAGGCGTTGGTGTCGGAAAGTCGTTGAGACAGTTGCTTAAAGTGGGCGGTGTACGTGGGCCGCATGGGGTCAGCAGGGTCGGCGAATGTCGTCGACTGGACGGATCTGACGGGCAGAGACCGACAATAGGTGTACGTGTCGGCTGCCTCGAGAGCAGCCGTAGGGCGCGGAGAAGCAGGTGCGTCAGAAGCGCCAGAAGAGCCAGAAGTGTTAGCGCTATCAGAGGAGCCCACAGATGCGGCAGACGTAGCCACGGCCGGGCGCGTCGCAGGAGTCGCCGGGCGAGCAGGGACAGCGGCGGTGTCTGTGGCGGTTGAGACATCGCGTACGATTGCAACTGGCTCATCCTCGAGTGAGCGACGTGATCTTGAATGCACGCGCTTGAGCTGCCTGGCCTCGAGGTCGTAGCCGTGGGACTGCATGTAGATTCGTCTCTTGTCTGCTTGAGACAGGTCACTCTAGCGTCAGAGGCGTCCATAAGGAGTCCCTCTCGGATAGTGACATGTGTAGGGGCTCTGCCAGCCCAACTGGTAGCGCCAGTTCTATATCGGATGGCTGGGATGTATGATCTGGAGACAGTGTTGAATGTCGTGTATGGGACGGACTTTGTTTTGACCATCGAAACAGTGTCAACACCGTTTGGAGCAGCCTTGAGTGGGGCTCCATTGTCTGATACGACATGAAGCGGCTTTGTTACCCAGTGGGCCAAAGCGGCAACTGACTTCGGGGCAGTCTCCTTGACTGTGTCTCGTCCTGTGAATGTCTTCGTGTCGTCGGTGGATGACATTTGAGCCACGTTTTTGACGATGTATTATTATAAGCTTACCAGCTGTTTGTCTCTTTATGAGATTTTCGAACTCTGTACTGAGTTCAAAGGGGGTGCGCCTGTACTGACGCGGTTCCTTTGAACTCAGTACAGAGTTCGAAAATTTCAATGATGATATCAACGTTAGGGACTGGACATACGTCGAAGGACGCTGGCGACCTAGATGAAAGGTTTGTAAACCTTTTTTCACAATAAAAAGTAGTAACCTATGTCCTTCCTCAGACCCTGAACTATCTGTGTACCAAATTTCATTTCAATAGGTTTAGTAGTTTTGGCGTGAAAGCCACACAGACAGACAGAGTTAAAAACGCATTTATAATATTAGTATGGATTATAACTCAGGTAATTTATCCGTTTAATCTGACTTCACACACTTTTGGCAGGGGCAAATACCGAACATGCTACTACCGGTGATAGCCCCGCAAATATATTGCAGGGTCGCAATCTTCGCATGAGGTTAGATAACCCACACGAGTGATCCACATGTGAAATTGAAAAGAAACTCCTATATCAAATTTTGTGATTAAATTTATTAAAAATCATGCCTGTTTACATCGAATTTATTTATTATATATGTATGTGTTCCTCGTATTTCTCCTTGTGTTAAAAATCTAAAGTTTAATAACGCGCGCAGTGAGCAGGACGCGGGGGGCTCGCAGCGTGAACTCGCCCCAGGCTCGCTTGTCTGGTATCGTGACTATCGAGGTTCTGATAAATGGTTGGCTGGTACGATTGGCAAGAAGTTAGGAGGTAGCGATTACTGCATAGTCTCCAATTCAGGAACTGAAATTCACAGACATATTGATCAGCTAAGACAAAGGACTACCAAAATGGTTGAAGAAACTATAGCCGAAAGGGTAGGCTCAGTTATAGTGGCACAAAAGTTAAGAGTCCAAAAAGACAATCACGAAATTCTCTGGCTATGCCCATTACCAGCGGCGAGGAACTAGAACGGGGGGCAGATGTTTTGAGGAGAGATGAGTCAGGTTGTAGTACCTCTCCTAAAAATATCTCACCTGTGTCAAAGAATGGTGTCGCAGCGGCAACTCTCAGTACTTCCCCGACGGGACCTAGTGTGTCAGCGAACAGAGAGACGATAGCGAGTGGTAACGGTAATACTGTAGGTAGTTTCGCTAAAAGAGACCGTAAACCCCCAGCGCGATATGGTTCCGAGGAAATAGATTAAGTGTTTTTTTGTTACTTTGTTCTTTGAACATCATGTTTTTCTTTGTAGTGTAAGTACCTACCTACTAGTTTAGAATAGCTTAGTTTAAGTAGTAATGTTTAATAAGGGTGGAGGTGTTGTGTATTAGCGGGTAACCCCGCGGAGCCAGTCTCAAAAAACCATTGAACAGGTGCACGTCTTTTATTCTGCACTTTCCAATAATGCAGGCCTAAAATTAAAGTTGTTAGTTCAAATATTGTAAGAAATCATAAATCAAAACACTGAACATTGTGTAAAATATGTTGTACTTTGGTATTGTCAAACATAAACTTCATCACTACAAACAAGCAAAAGCGTACTAATGTAATAACACAAAAATATGGTATCAAGTTGGGACTTACCATTCCAGATGAAGAATCAAAGTTATGACCATATGACCTTTTCAACCATCCACCATCTACAGTAATGTATGGAATACCATCTGAAAAAACATTTCTTTTATCAATAGCAATAGACCTTTCTTTCTCACCAGCTTTCTTTATTTCTTCGGTCAAATGTTCTAGCCATACATTGCCCAATTGTTTTTCAATTGAACGGAACGTTTTTCCGGTCATTGTTGGTATATCCATTAGACTTGTGATGTGTTCTGCTTGCGTGTAATAACTTCCAGCAGTCACATTTGCCCATAAAAATGCGGTGTTAATTTTCTGTTTCTTCTCTGTGCTTTGCTGCCATATTTTATTACACATGCTACATTTAAATATTAACAAACTGTGAAATCCTTTCCGGTGTTCATAAAGCCGGTTTTCAGCATAATGTAATGCTGAAAATCTTCTAGCTACGGGGTAGGAATACAAGAAACACTTAATTACAAAAGTTTTAATTTATTCTTTATTCGACTAACAAACAGGAAAATATTAGGTTTCAATTACTCTATGTGTAGCCACAAGTATGTATTGTATATGTTACTCTTAAGGTACGATTCTACCAAAATAGTGTGCTGCACATTTGCTTACAAACATTTTGTGCTAAACTCCAGCAGTGCAGGTTCTAAGCTGGTATCGCGTTTGGCTTCCATCTCCACTGGTAAGGCTGTGCGTAACTTTTGTAAGCGCACAGTTTAGCACATTTGTGCGCGAACATGTTCACTGACCAGAGTTTCCGCCGAAGACAGTTCAGTAGTTAATATGGACGGGCAGGAAAACGTAGTGCTTTGTGCTGCAGCATGTGTTTAACTGTGTAGTCTGCTTTAAGAGCTGGGTCGTGCGAAAATTTGAGATTTAAAAAAAAAATCATAACTAAATAACTAAGTGACATTTTAAAAATCGCAAAAGGACTAATTGTAGACTATACATTTGAGATTAATTCATATTTAAGTGTGTTAAAAAAATATACTATTTAACATGACATTCTATTTAACGCTGACATACGATTTTCATTAGCGTTAAATAGAATGTCATGTTAAATAGTATATTTTTTTAACACACTTAAATTCGAATTAATCTCAAATGTATAGTCTACAATTAGTCCTTTTGCGATTTTTAAAATGTCACTTAGTTATTTAGTTATGTTTTTTTTTTTAATCTCAAATTTTCGCACGACCCGCTCTTAAAAGAAACGAAGAAAGAAACCGCGATGTTGGGTGAGGCCTTTACTACAGCGACGGAATGAAGAAACGAATAGATTTCTAGAAGATATAAAAATAGATCCATTGAGTGCATTTAAAAATTTCACACGTATATTTTGCGAAGATTTTGAGTTGCTGGTCAATGCAGTTAGTCCTTTTATTGCTAAGCAAGATACCAACTACAGAAGATGTGTCCCTGTTTCAATACGGCTTGCAATCACTTTAAGATATCTTGCCACTGGAGATTATTTTGCAAGTTTAATGTACCTACTTATTTACGGGTCATGCTACACGGGCGGTTCTCCTGCCGCGGGAATCCGCTCGACAAAGCTTCCGCAAACCATTAAACTACATGACACGCGGTTTTTCGCTGTCTTTTGTTCATTTCAACATGGACCCGCAACATGGAACGCAAGTGCACGAACGACGAGCGAGCGCCGGTATTTCTCCCGCTTGTGAATCGCGATGGGAAACTGCGCAGTGTAGTATGCTGCTAAAGTTTCAAAAGAGCTTATTGCTCGGATTGTACCTGAGACTTGTTGATTTGAGGTGGTTGATAAGCGTGTTGAAAGAAAATATTAAGGTAAGAGAATAAAAATAATATACCATTTTATTTTAGTCACAGTTATTGCATTACATATCATGCCAAGATATTATTTCGTCATCATTCTGACGTAAAAGACCTGAATAATCATCTACCTAAAAACTTGAAGCCACTCCTTGACTCTGAGAATTTGACGATTCTGAATACGGTGAAGGCATTGAAGTTGTAACATATTTTCTAGTACCAATAATAGCGTCATACAACAAATTGTCAATATCCCTTTGTACTAAAATCTTCTTTCGCTCATCTCTAATTTTCCTTAATTTCGTTGCGATGGCTGCAGCAAAAATGTCGTCGTCATCAGATTTTTTTACTTCCATCTACTTGTTCACGTTATTCATAATGGACAAAGCTTGGGCGATTCTCGGATCTTCATCGACAATACGGCGTTTAAGTGAGTTCTTCGGAGCCTTAAACTTTTCGACTGGCCTTTCATGAAGAGATTCTTGATCTTCATTTACTATGTCATTTTGGATATCTTGTGATACCTGAAATAGTAAAAAGATTTCCTTTTTCAGGATCCTAACACTTATGAAGAATGGATGGTCGTAGAGCGCCAATTTAACCATCTTTGGAACTTCCCTCATTGCATTGGGGCTATGGATGGCAAACACGTTGTTATTCAAGCTCCAAGTAATACTAGAATCGACTTTTTCAATTACAAAGCTGATTTCAGCATTGTACTTTTAGCACTGGTTGATTCAAACTATAAGTTTACGTCTATGTCGGTTGTAAAGGAAGAATATCAGATGGTGGTGTCTTCAAAAATACTGGTTTTTATGCTAATCTTCAGTAAGGAAAATTAAATTTGCCTGAACCTTACCCGTTACCCGGAAGGAACAAACCAATTCCACATGTCATTGTGGCAGATGATGCTTTTGCATTAGATATAAATTTAATGAAACCATATCCCGGTCAACATGACAAAAGATCAAAAGAGAGAATATTTAATTATCAGTTGAGCAGAGCGAGACGTATTCTGGAAAATGTATTCGGCATTATGTCCGGTGTATTTCGCGTACTCAGGAAACCTATTTTGTTAGCTCCAGAAAAAGCACAATTGGTAACACCGACATGCTCTTACTTGCATAATTTTTTGATAACACAAAAATCATCTTCACCACTTTATACTTCTCTTGGCTGTTTTGATACTGAGAACCAAATTACTCATTGCACTTTCGATGGCAGTTGGCGGCGCGATGCACCTATGGCAAACTTACTATCCTTAAGACTTGTTGGAAGAAGACCTCTTAGCGATGCGAAAGACATAAGAGAAGAATTTGCACATTATTATTTTGCATTGTACCTCTAGTTTTTAAGTATTCTCTTAGACCATGTTTACCTGATGATTTATGGTGTACAATAAAGTATTATATTCTATTCTATTCTATTATATTCTATTCGATTCTATTCTATTCTATTCTATTCTATTCTATTCTATTCTATTCTATTATTTCCAAACTGATATCGGAGTGGTGCCATGGCAAGAAACACTAGCGTAATTTTTTTTATATACTACCACATACACACAATACCATCTAGCCCAAACTAAGCAGAGCTTGTACTATGTGTACTAGACAATGGATAAACATACACATTATATACTTTTTTTTGTAATACATAGCAAACACCGAAATACCCAGACTAGGACCAATACCATACATCCATGTTCATGCACACAAATGTTTGACTTGTGCGGGAATCGAACACGCGACCTCATGTGTGGCAGTCGGTATCACTAACCACTACGCCATCAAGACTGACAAATAGCATATATATATCTAAGTAGGTAATAATATAAAGAGATAAGAAAATAAACATTTTCATTGCTCATACTCTGAAAGTAAGTCTGAAGTTGCCTGAGGGGCCTAATTGAAAGTAAAACTTTCAGCCCTAGTAAAACCAGGAAATCTTAAATTAATTTAATTATTTACAAAAAATGACTAAAATCCTGATTTTCCTTTCATTTAATTTATCATGTTTGTTAGAGAGATTTCATCCTTATAATTGACCCTAACGATCGATGCAATAAAAGTACAGGGTATATTTTTTTCAGATTTTAGCCGGTTCGATTCCCGGGTGTGGGAGAAGAGAATTTTCGAAAATCTTTGAATGCAGTTTGCTTTCTATTCAAAAATAAAGGAATGTTTCCTTTGAGTAAAATTTTCTATCTGCAGTATTAAGAGTACTTTCCCTCCAGGTGGCATTACAAAATTCCACCCTGTATATCTAAAATCCCAGAACCTGAAGATTTTGAGTCCGTGATTTTCTTCTTTTCTCTTCGGTATTGAGCCAAAATAATCTTCCATTTTCTCATTACCTCAGTCGAGTCACAATTGAAACTTTGCGCCAACTCTTGAGAGTGTGCTATCCTACCTTACCTAGATTAATATTGTAAAGTGATTATGTTGGCAGGGCTATATATTGACGCTCCAGATCCTCTATTGGCATAATTGCTCCTGTGATACCATGGCCTCTCACCAGTTGATCTGTTTCCGCTCTTCTCCTTCATGATCTCGTATCGAGAGCCTTCAGTGTTGGATCTTGTCAGATTTTCTCTTTCTTCTCTGGATATCTCTTCGTGATAATTGGATATCTTGTCTTTGTACTTCCTCATTTTGCTCGCTCCTTTCCTCACACCTCTCAGAGCTATGTACATTATTAAATGAGCGGGACAGAGCACCATCCAAAACAATCGCCACAGGAACTTCATGCTTTTCTTAAATAGCGGAACTTTGTATAGCATCCAGAAGAACAAGAGTGATATCATGAACATAGTCAGAGGTAGTACGGCATATGCAAAGAATTTGGTCCAGAAACCCCAGCATTTCACAGCCCAAAGATACTCTTCACAATACAAGCATTTAATCTTTGAGCATACTCGAAAGGGCTGACACACTCCCTTTGCCCACTTCTCTCTCAACTCCAGTTTAGAGTAGAAGACTTGGACGTTGTAAGGGTTGGTCTCTAGCACTAAATCCCATGGAATAGCAACCTTGTACTCTTTTTTCCCACTGAGCTTATCTTCATCGTCTCCAAAGCCCTTCACAACCTTTCCGCCTTCCATCCAGATGGCCCTATTTGATATTGTTACTCTTAACGCCCTCATCTCACAGCTTGATTCCACTGATATGGAACCCATGGAGCATATCGTTTCTGCCGTGCAATCATGATCTACTGGGTCCCCACCATTGCCGCAGTGCATTTCGTGGCCATTTTCTTAAACAAAGGTTGCGATCCATCGCATATCGGGTTCGTCAGCACCCTTAGTATTGACTCGATGGATCTAGCAACAGCGGGATCGTCGTCTCTTGTAGCATTCGAGACCACGAAAGCGTTCATCAGATTAGTCGTTCTAGATATTAAGTACTCCCTGACTTCCAGTTTTAGGTCAGCCTTGAGAAGTTGAGTGACTCTAGCGACGCTGGCAGATAGAGCCGTTATGGTGGACACCTTCACGGCAGCAGCGTCGAGTTGCCAAACCTTGTCCATGGGTCTTTTTGCGGTCATCAACTTCTCTCTGGTTTCTTTGAGCTTCTTAGTCATTGTTTTGGATAATACATTATCTATTAGACTTGATAGTTCGTCGTCTGCTGCCGCTCTCCTCCTCCTGACTAAATTATGTTCTGTTTTCTCTCCTCTTGCATCCCTTTCCGTGCAACAAAGTGCTGACTTGTGGACACAGAAAGATATGGTTTTAAATAAGGTTAAAACATACATAGTTAACGGTTGGCCTTCGAAAGTTACCTCAGAGTTAGAAAAACCCTATCTCCATCGTAAAGATAGTTTAAGTTTAGAACAGGGTTGTATTTTATATAACCATCGGGTTATCGTGCCAGAATATCTAAGGAAGCAGGTCCTAGCTGAGTTGCATGAAGGACATTTAGGCGTCGTAAAAATGAAAAATATTGCTAGAAGTGTCTTTAGGAGACTGAAAATCTGGTAACTCTTCGACTGCGTCATCAAATTGCTCCTCACGATCTGAACCTTCATTCTCCGGTAAACCGACTGCGGAGTGCCGCAGAGTGGAACGAGGTTTCCCAATAGGTAGCAATATTCAGCTGACTGCGGCCGAGCGCCGAGCGCGCCAGCGAGGCGGCCGTCGCCCGCGCCGCGCGCTCCGCTCCCGGCACCGAGCGCAGCGCCGCGCCGGGCGACTCGGTGCTGGCGCGAGACTACAGCGCGCGCGCCGATAAATGGGCGCCGGCCGTAGTAACGACGCGAGAGGCTCCGCTCACTTATCGCGTTCGTTGTTCCGATGGACGCGAGTGGAAGAGGCACATTGACCAGTTGCTACCTATTGGGAAACCTCGTTCCACTCTGCGGCACTCCGCAGTCGGTTTACCGGAGAATGAAGGTTCAGATCGTGAGGAGCAATTTGATGACGCAGTCGAAGAGTTACCAGATTTTCAGTCTCCTAAAGACACTTCTAGCGCAGTCCCTAACCGCGAAAGCGAACCGAAACCGATTCAAGGCCTCGATCAGGGGCAATCCAATGAAGTACGTGCTAAACGAGCGTGCACTTTTAAAAAAAAAATGTACAAGGTATAAATTTTGTTAATTGATTGATACTATCTTAAGTTAAATTTTAAGTTAGGTATTGGTACTATATTGTTTTAATTTATTTATACTCTTTGCTCAACAAATTATCGCTTCACAGTTTATGTACCATAGATTTGTGTAATGCGTGGAGCTTACCTACTTCCAGCTATAGGTAGAAAACAAGATATGCTTGGAGCAAAACATTTTTTTTTCTTTTGTTGGTTTTCACTAACCATTTAACCATAGTTTGTATTAGATAAGCATTAGGCACTCAACAGTTCGCCTAAATATTGATACCTTTTTTTTTGTTATTAGTCCCTAGTTTTTTTTAAAGTGGGACGTGTGCTATCCTACCTTACCTAGATTAATATTGTGTGCGGGTAAACCGCAATAAACAGTTGGTTCGTTGACTTGCGCCTTTTACTCACGAGCTCCCTAAATTACTATTTAAATCCCACTGAGAGGCGGTCATGTTTTTATAACGCTTTTATTTTTGTATGTATGTATGTAACCGACCCCTTTGAGCTCGATTTTGTCCTACTTTGAACGATCAGATTTGATTCAAACTTTGCACACCTGTCAAAGGTCGATGACAATGCAATAATATGAAAAAAAAAAAAAAATGAAAAGAAATAAAAAAAATAAAAAAAAACTACTTTGAACGATCAGATTTGATTCAAACTATGTACACCTGTCAAAGGTCGATGACAATGCAATAATATGAAAAAAAAAAATATAAAAAAATGAAAAGAAATAAAAAAAAAAACCTACTTTGAACGATTAGATTTGATTCAAACTTTGCACACCTGTCAAAGGCCGATCACAATGCAATAATATGAAAAAAAATATGAAAAAAAAAAAAAAAAAAAAAAGTAAAAAATAAATTATAGTTTAAAAAACTAAAAAAAAAAACGCTTTTATAACTAATTGAACTAAAAAGTTAAAAATAAAACTGTAATAATCAATTGAAAATTTATATTATTGTACAAAAAGCGTGGGGGGCTTGATTTTGATTGTTGTAAATATTTTATCAGATATAATACTTCAGATATAATAGTTTATTATATCTGAAGTTATTATAAAAAGCACCCCACGCTTTTTGTACAATAATATAAATCATTTGCGTCAATCAATTTGAATAAATGACCTGATTGAGACTATGATGTTAGCCAAATGAGACGGCGTATTTGTACAAATTATATGACACGAATTACATTATGTGCTACGAAAAAAGCTATGATTGTGACGACTTTAAATACGACGAGGCTTCAAGTTATATGGCTAATGCTGCTTGACAAAACTACAGAGTGACGACGACGTATGAATGTAGTATTTATTTCCATAGCACAAATCCCATCTATAAATGTATGGAGTTGACGAAATAGGTACAATAAATCAAAAGATTGATGTGCTGTGATACGAGCCTGCTATGCCCCTAGGCTTCTTAGGATCCTTAAGAACTTATTACTATCTAAAATTGTTGTCCGTAGCTAGAAATATCTTAGGTCGGTGACCTGCCTGCCTCGAATTTGGTTTGGCCACTAATAAGGAGTTGCGTTAGTTTATCCTACAGGTATTTTTATAATGTCCCAAAAGTTAAGAGCCGAGCGGGATTTGAACCCGCGACCTTCCCCTTTGTGATTTCCTTAAGTGTAGTAAACACTATAAAATCAATAAACAATTATCCTACAGGTGTTGAACAGGTTTAGGTCCTTCGTAAGGGTATGGTTCGTGTAAGGGCAGTGAGCGCCGACTACGAGCACCTTGACTAACCTCGGGGACTGAGATCTAACCAATATCACGTTCGCAAGTCGGTAGCGGCCTCGGAACGGAGCTGGCGTGGGCAAATGCGCGCTGGTCCTTCAGCCGAGGCTTCAACCACAGGGGGTGACGGTCGGTGCTCCTTGGTCGGCGAGACGAGTGCCAAGATTCAGAGCCTGGTGCCCGTTTGCGGCAGGAACCTCGGAGCAACCAGACAGCCTCTACTGATCAACGAAAAAAAGGAAACAATATGATATCGGCGCTTCACAAAAACACTTAACTCGCTCGCAATTAAGGAATATTCGACTTACTTGAGGCTGAAGAATATGGCGTGTAGAGTATATTCTTGTCCACTACGGGACAATAAAATCAACAGAAATCTGTTAAATAAGTTAGCGAAGATTTAATTTAAAATTTGCAACGTGTCGTGCCGGCTCTCTGTCAGAGCTGTTTTCAAAATCCAGACCATAGATTAGAGCTGTTTTCGATCGACCATTCTCAGCTATTATTTCTCCCGCGCTTTTTTATTATATCAGGCAAAACAGCTCTGTTTCTTCTGACTGTTCCAGTAGCATAAATATATTTTTCGTAAAAGTACTGTAGTAGAGAACAATCACAAAAAAAAATATCGAATGTGTGTCTTGTACTCTTCCTCTGACAATTTGCTTGACAATTTCTTAACAAATATAGTTTTTTTTATATGTTTGTAAGAAAATCTTAATGCGGTTCACAAAATACATCTACTTACCAAGTTTCATCAGTGTAGCTCTTATAGTTTTGGAGAAAAGTGGCTGTGACACGGACGGACAGACAGACAGATAGACAGACATGACGAATCTATAAAGCGCTATCCACACATTTCCGGGTCAGGGCTATCCGTGTTCCGAGCTGTCCGTTTCAGTATTCCCGTCATGGACGTGCCATCAGTCACCCGTGTTCACACATATCAGAGAAATCGGTATCAGTGTAATCTGTTTCTTTCTGATACGCACACTTCACGATGTCTTTGTTTAACCAAGAAGAGTTAGCAATGATTGCAATAGCGCTAGATGAAGAAGAAGCAGATGACCAAGAAGACTATCAGCAGGCAAGAAAACGTATTTGGGTATGTGAGCTGTGGGAAGATAGAGAAACTGCAGGAGAATATCACACATTATGCCAGAAACTCACGAGACACCCTAAATATTATTATGATTACTTCAAAATGTCAGAATCTACTTTTCACTTGCTACTACAAAAACTACAAGATGGTTTGGGAAAAAAATACACTTACTGGAGACAATCTATATCGCCAATGGAAAGACTCGCTGTTACGTTAAGGTAAGTGTAAAAATAAAATAATTTAATTTCGGTTTAAAGAACTTTATTTCTCATTAAGACTAACGTCACTTACATGAGAGTTAATTAATCTAGTTAATAATAATATTCCAGTGCGGGTAGAATTAAAATCGGTTTAACAAAATGTTTGACTAAGAAGCGAGTTCGCTACATTCCAAAGGCGGTGGTCCAAGTTAAGAGATGAAGTGTTTTTTTTTCATTAAAGAGACTCGTGGACGTAGACATGATTAAAAAGTCTTTTTTTGTATATATGGAGCGAAGTCGCCTCTTTTACATGTTTCGGCAGTTTATTGTATAACTGTGCCCCAACAAACGTTATGTTATTTTTCCCATAATTGGTTCTTATGTTAGGCAGCACAAGGTGTCCTGCTCGACGTGATGAGTATTTAATTGTATCGCTTTTTTTTGTGAATGTAAGGTGTGAGTGAATGAGTTTGTGAGTGATTTTGTATATAAGTATGCAAGTATTATAAGTGTAAAGCTGTTTAATATTTAAGAGTTTCGTGTTTTTGTATATAGTTGTTGATGCAGTTAAAAAGTCGTAATTATGTAAAATTTTAATAATTTTATTTTGTAAAATTTGTATTGGTTTTATATTAGTTTTAGTTGCATTACCCCATATTTCGATTAGGTAAAGTAAATGGGGTTTTACCAGAGCATTGTATATAAGAAGCCGGGCATTTTTAGGTATACATCGAATTATTTTGTGTAGCGAGCCAACAAGTGAGGAAAGCTTGTTTTTTATGTGTTGTAGGTGAGCTTTCCATGTTAAGTTACTATCGAGTACTAAGCCAAGGTATTTTTCGTGATCCACTCTTTGCAAAATCTCCCCGTTTACACGCAATTCCGGATGATCAGGTATTTTTTTATTTTTAGCACTAAATATTATATATGATGTTTTAGAGGTATTTGTTGTTAAGAGATTGTATTGGAACCAGTTTTCTAGTATGTTTAGGTCATCTTGAGCATTTTTAATTATTTCTGAAATATTGTATCTGTTTTGTAATTTCAAATTTTATATTTTTAGTTACAGATCAAAGGGGTTTTACACATCAAATTATATTTAAAAAGTATATGTAATTACTGAATAAGGCTTGAAATTCGGAAATGTACTGTGCTAAGGTGGAGTCATCTTCATGTACATTTTTGTTTTCTGTATCCTTAGAAGAATTTTGATTATTTGTAGGATACAGAATACTCTCAGATAAAGTTTCAGTCTCTGCTGATTCTCCTTGCATACTCGTTGGGGCAGATGTAGATGGACTTGGATATGTAATTTCTGGTAATTCTTCTTGCACTTGTAAATAACGTCCTGTGCCGGCAGATGGGGTACTTGTTTCATAAATTATTTGTACATCATTTTCAACATTTTGTACTTCCATATGTCGCTCAAACATGTTTATTTCATACTTTTGTACAATATTAAATATGTCAGTCTTAGCTAAGTTTTGGTAATACGGTGTAAGATTTTTAAGAGTGGGAGCAATACCATGGATAAACTTGTCAATAGAATGTTCCTCTGTAGTGTTATTTTGATTTTTCTTTAATACATACTCCAACAAAGTAGCAGCAGCAGACTTTGGTTTGTCAGTTGTTTCCTGAGCAGATGCAAGAGAACTTGAAGATGCTGCTGGTGAAAGTGATCCTGTTCGATGGGATGTATGAACTGGCGATGGAATAGATATTATCACTTCTTCGTCCCTCAAAACTGATGGAGAGTGTGGAGAACCACTGCTCAAATCTGTATCTAATATACTACCTTCACTTTGAGCACTTATATTGCTAATTGTTTCTCTTTCTTGAAAATACGGCCGAAGAAATGACAACTGCTCGTGATATTTATAATGTTTTTGTGATATACGTCTTTGGCCACTTCTCGTTGCTGTGTTCTTTATGGATTTACGGTATTGATCCCGAATATTTTGCACACCGTTGCTGGAAAGATAATAAAACAGATATTTAACATTTTTGTTTGTTACGGATTCCTGACAACAGGAGATTCATTTAAAACAATTGCGTTCAGCTATCGAATGGGGTTCAGTACTGTGCAAGAAATTGTAACGAAAACTTGTAAATGTATAGTTGACACAATGATGAGTGAAATGCTACCTAGGCCAACAAATGAGACGTGGAAATCAATAGCGGACGACTTCAATACACTTTGGAATTTTCCAAATTGCATCGAAGCTCTTGATGGAAAACATTTTAACATCCAGTCACCGCCTAACAGTGGATCACTATACTTCAACTATAAAAAAACATTCTCAATTGTGCTTATGGCGTTAGTTGATGCCAATTATAATTTTACAATTGTCAATGTTGGTTCTTATGGAAAGAATAGTGATGGAGGAATTTTTGCTTACTCTAATCTGGGAAAAGAACTTCAAAGAAACAACTTGTCTTTGCCTGAAGCTTCATATCTACCAGGCAGTTCAACAACAGCTCCATATGTTCTTGCAGGAGATGAAGCTTTCCCTCTCAAAACTTATTTAATGCGACCGTATCCAGGGACCAATTTGAGCACCGATAAGCGAATTTTCAACTTTCGTTTATCTCGTGCAAGGAGGGTAGTGGAAAACACATTTGGACAGTTGACATCAAAATTCCGAATTTATAATAGACGCATTCATGCTTTACCAAAAAATGTTGATAATATAATACTTTCTACGTGTATTCTTCATATTTTTTTATAAAATTATGACAAAGAAACAAATTTGTTTGCAGAAGTTGCAAGCACAAACGAAACTCTTGCAGCATACGACGATTTACCAGCTGTCGGTTTAAATGCTTCAAGAGAGGCTTTTCATGTAAGGGATACGTTCAAATCTTATTTTATTTCTCAGGCTGGCGCAGTGCCTTGGCAAAACAATAGAATTTAAGTTATTGTCCCTCAATAAAAGTGGAAAAAAAAATCAACTATTTCATACAAAGTGGTAAATAACGGATCAAAATGTATGAAATAGCTGTATTTTATTTTCGCGATTTGACATGTGTCCCCAAAGTAAAAGTTATTTATTCATTTTGAATTTTGATGAGTACTACCCACCATTTTCGTTCAAACCATCCTGTATTTAAAATATTCATAAATAACCTGTATATCAGCAATAAAGGCTAAATAAACAATAGGAACCTACATAAATGTCTACAGAATACAAAACATATAATAAAAAATGCACTCCGGGAGTGCCGGCAGAAGTGAAAACTTGCCGCTCGTATTAAAACTTATTAAATTTTCATCTAGTATATTTATAAAGTACTCACTCATTTTCTTTCGCTATTTCTTCATCACTTTTATCATTAATAGATGCACGAACCGCACGCGCCGCCCCGCCCCCATCGTAGCAACAGTGCCGGCCGGCGAGCGAAGCGGCAACGTCGCACACCGGGTACGGCGCGGTCAGTCGAGCGGAACGGCAACGTCCTCTCCATCCGTCTTACGCGTCACGTAAGGTCACGTGATCCTGACGCCCTGACGCCCTGACGCGAGTTTAAGATTTTATACCCATTACAGAAAGTGCTCAACGCCGCTAAAGAAGTTTTCACTTCAAAAATATTTAAAACCTACCTTCACACTTTAAATCTTTTCCTATATTATCCCATATGATATTTTTCTTAGAATTCAAATAATGTGGATTAGAAAGATCGTAAAGTATAGCATTCTGCCGTACAAGTTCTATCAATCTTTCTGTGTTCATGTTGCACTTGCAGATAAATCGTCAACTTTAACAAAAATCGGATGCACTGTCAGAGCGTCCGTGCGACCGAGCGTGCTCCGGGACACTGACGCTTGACACGGAGCTGTGTGAACAAGTTCATACAATTTGTAGGTAACCGATTTTTTCCCCGTCCCTGACGGAACACGGCCGGGACGGGTTCCCGGAAATGTGTGGTTAGCCCTTAAGGGTCCCGTTTTTGCCATTTGGCAACGGAACCCTAAAGATGGTGGATTGTCTACAAGTATGAAAAGTAACTAAGAAATCTTTTAATGAAAGCGAAGCTAAGATTGCAAAAGCATGGGGTTGGGATATAATTGGAACAAAGACCGGAGGAAGTTTTTCTGCTTCAATACCACTCAGTAATATTTTAGGTTTTGCGGAAGATTACAAGAAAATTATTATGAACTGTAAACATGAACTGATACTTTTACGTAATAATACCAATTTAAACTCACTATTTTCCATATGAAAATCTAAACGTTATTTTAAAGATCAGAAAATTGCTCTACTTTATGAACAGTGTAACGGTGGAAAACTGGATGCAGACAGGCAGTCCGACTATTTCGGCTGCCTTGGCCCTGACTAGTTCAGTTGGGGTTCGATGTTCCTACCGCACAAAAGATTTTTATTCTAAAATAAAATAAAGGTTAGAAATCAGTTACAGAGTTTTATTTAAACAACACATACCTCATACATGACATACTCATTTGCATAGGAAAGAAGAAATTGAAACTGAACAGCTATGCTATCTTATATACTAAATAATCCTAAAGTTATCTTTCATTACAAAATATTAAACTGAGCTCAAATAGCTACCTAACTAACGGGTGATTTTTTAAGAGCTTGAGAACTTTTTAAAAAAAAAACGCATAAAATTTGCAAAATCTCATCGGTTCTTTATTTGAAACGTTAGATTGGTCCATGACATTTACTTTTTGAAGATAATTTCATTTAAATGTTGACCGCGGCTGCGTCTTAGGTGGTCCATTCGGAAAGTCCAATTTTGGGCAACTTTTTCGAGCATTTCGGCCGGAATAGCCCGAATTTCTTCGGAAATGTTGTCTTCCAAAGCTGGAATAGTTGCTGGCTTATTTCTGTAGACTTTAGACTTGACGTAGCCCCACAAAAAATAGTCTAAAGGCGTCAAATCGCATGATCTTGGTGGCCAACTTACCGGTCCATTTCTTGAGATGAATTGTTCTCCGAAGTTTTCCCTCAAAATGGCCATAGAATCGCGAGCTGTTGCCACACAGCGTAGCGCCATCTTGTTGAAACCACATGTCAACCAAGTTCAGTTCTTCCATTTTTGGCAACAAAAAGTTTGTTAGCATCGAACGATAGCGATCGCCATTCACCGTAACGTTGCGTCCAACAGCATCTTTGAAAAAATACGGTCCAATGATTCCACCAGCGTACAAACCACACCAAAGAGTGCATTTTTCGGGATGCATGGGCAGTTCTTGAACGGCTTCTGGTTGCTCTTCACTCCAAATGCGGCAATTTTGCTTATTTACGTAGCCATTCAACCAGAAATGAGCCTCATCGCTGAACAAAATTTGTGGATAAAAAAGCGGATTTTCTGCCAACTTTTCTAGGGCCTATTCACTGAAAATTCGACGTTGTGGCAGATCGTTCGGCTTCAGTTCTTGCACGAGCTGTATTTTATACGGTTTTACACCAAGATCTTTGCGTAAAATCTTCCATGTGGTCAAATAACACAAACCCAATTGCTGCGAACGGCGACGAATCGACATTTTACGGTCTTCAGCAACACTCTCAGAAACAGACGCAATATTCTCTTCTGTACGCACTGTACGCATTCGTGAGGTTGGTTTAATGTCCAATAAAGTAAACTGAGTGCGAAACTTGGTCACAATCGCATTAATTGTTTGCTCACTTGGTCGATTATGTAGACCATAAATCGGACGTAAAGCGCGAAACACATTTCGAACCGAACACTGATTTTGGTAATAAAATTCAATGATTTGCAAGCGTTGCTCGTTAGTAAGTCTATTCATGATGAAATGTCAAAGCATACTGAGCATCTTTCTCTTTGACACCATGTCTGAAATCCCGCGTGATCTGTCAAATACTAATGCATGAAAATCCTAACCTCAAAAAAATCACCCGTTACAAATTTATATGCTCAGTTATTATCCAGATAGATGTTATCCACATGCCAGACTATCTTTCTTAAAAATGAACCTACTGCTAATTGTCTAGTTACAAATACATAGAACGCTACGTTCTCTGACATGAGATTGAACAAAGAAAATCAAAGGGTCAACTTATATACATGAGAGGTTTAATGACCTCACGGAACAACAATATACTCCTTTACATAAAATGCCAGCAATGGCTATCATAAATACCTGAGAGGTTCAGTGACCTCATGGAAACGTTCCTACCTTACATAGAATTCAATAATGGTTATATTATTTACTTGAGATGTTTAGTGACCATATGTTCAAACTTTAACCAAACCATCGCTCTCAAGCGAGCACAATTTTACTCAGGGAGAGGATACTACTTAGTGTGTCGGAGGTGTGAGTATTTGAATTTACTAATCCCAAGTCCCCGGATGACCCAATTAAATTAAACCCACAAAAAACTACCTTGTGAGTCACACCAGAGCGTTCCCTAATCTACTACACCCCCAGAGTCCATTCCAAGATAACCCTAGCAACAGACATACTGACACACGGTGAGGTAAGATAGAAAAACTCACGACAAAGACAATAGCAATGACCACGACAACAAACAACAGACCAGGACTCCACGGAGAACTGCCCTGATGCGCCTACTCCTTCCGCATTTAAATAAATTGGCACTGGCCCACCTCAGAATCGCCGACGGGCGCTATCGTCCACGTGCGATGTCACCCACGTGCCCTGCCGCCACGTGCCCTGCCGTGCAGTTGCCGACTGCCTCCGCCGCGTGTCTCGCGCCCCCGCACAGGCAAAAAGGGAGCGCCACGCAGACGGTGTCAGCAAACTGAAAAATACAAGACAACGTGTTAATCTCAGTACATACCAGAAATGGGCGCTCGCCCAGCTTGAAGTCGGCTCGTATCGGCAGCGAGAATGCGGGCTTGGGTGCTGGGCTCGTCTCTGGGCACGCGGTGATGGTGTTGGTTTGCGCAGCTTCGTCTGTAATACCCAAATATGGTTAGCGAGGACTCCTCCACAAACCCTACGGTGCAAGGGTGCAGCTGACGTACGTACAGGCGATTCTTCTAGGCTCGGCGTCTTTTCCGTGGAATGCCCCCGGCGGCCCCGAACGCGCCTTTTATCACCTCTGTTACGATATCCCCGCACCACAATCCACCAATTTCCGCCCTGAATGTTCTAGAACACTTGCACCAATAAACCACGGGATTTTCGTCTCTCAAGCCAACATTTTTACTGTCTGTAATCGCGAGCTCGCTTCACACATCGACGCAACAACATTATCTCTATTCACCCGCCATGATCGTTTTTTTCTCAGTTAGTTTCACTACTCGCCAATGGAGGCACTTGCGTCCGGCTGATGGTGAAAACGTTTCCTTTTCCAACTCA
Organism: Thera obeliscata; assembly: GCA_947578465.1. NCBI lineage: Eukaryota > Metazoa > Arthropoda > Insecta > Lepidoptera > Geometridae > Thera > Thera obeliscata. The sequence continues at coordinate 10,175,146 of OX387918.1, read as the reverse complement.
AGCTAAACCCTATTTCTCTCCTTCTCCGACCCTACCGACATGCGACTACTTCGTAACAGATGTCACTAGTAGACACCGTCCGATACGAACATTGCTACCCACAACAGTATTGACATCTGTCAAATCCTGTATTTTGCGGCTACTACATAACAGATGGCGCTCTCCGCCAGCCATCTGCCTAGCCACTTTTAGTGTTTCTATTCGTTTCCAGAGTTCGCCCTTACAACGTTTCAACAAATCACTCACCAACTTGCGTCTTGGCGCGTAAATTTAAATAGCTCTCCATTTGCTTTCGACTGATACGAAAAACTATCCTACCAAAATAAATGAAATGCTACAACAGTATGTTCAATTCCAACAATCTTATTACGGTCGTAGAGGCGAACCACTGCTAAGTGCAATGGAATTTAACGAAAAGGCGCCACTTTTTGTTATTGATTGCTCTAGACTAAGTGAAAACATTAAGTCAGGTCCTGGAGTAAGCGTGCGTGTAGAACTTGATTGCAATTCAGAGATACCAGATCAGACTGCAGCTTATTGCCTCATTTTAAACGATTGTTTAATAGAGTATAGACCACTCAGCAATTTAGTTAAAAAAATATCTTAAAATATGAATTCTGATACAAGTAAAGTATTATAGTAGATGTGCAAGGATTTAAAGACACAAAGAATACCTTCATAATTAAGGAGTTTGCTGTTCTATACGACGGATGTACCCAAACATTCCTCTTAAAACCACCATATCCATTTACCAATCTGAATAAAGAAGAAAAAAAAACAAGTGCGGTGGATAGAAGTCAATCGTGGAATTTTTTGGAGTGAAGGTTTCATTGACTTCAGAGAATTTAAGCGCACTGTTATACAATACTTAGATAAGAAAATTATTTTTACCAAAGGAGCAGAAAAAGTTCAATGGATTCAAGATTTATGTGAGAACTGTGAAATAATAGATTTAAAAGAAAAAGGATGTCCTAATTTTTTAAAATTGTATATAGCGATAAAAACTATAAAATGAATGCAAATTGATTTAAGTTTATTTTATTACGTACCTACCTATTCATTAAATATTTTTTTCTGATAATTTCTATTTTGTTTTATTCAATTCATAATAATCTTTATTTAAAAAAACAATTATTACAAAAAAAACATTCCTAAAAATAAATCCAGGTTACTAATTCATATACATGTAATTATTCATAGCTTATACATAACAGTGGGTACTTACATAATCACTATTGCATTCTATTAGTCATTAGATAGATAGATAGACAGATAACTCTTTATTGTTCACCACACAAAAGATACAGTACAGGACATAAAAAATTAACAATTAGGTAAAACAATAAATAAATAAATAAATTGTACGGGAACGTACGCGGGTGCAGAGTGGGATGCTGATATATAGGCTGATGGCTGTTATAAGATAGTTTATTCGGGAACTACGCTAAAATGATGATATGATTGCTAATGAGTGCGGACCGATCGCCGTTCAAAAGTGCACTGGCTAAGTAAAACGCACGGGCGCTGCCTCGTGCGACCTACTTAGGCCAAAACTGCTACGCTAAGCTATATAATAATAAAGTGTTCAATATGTATTGAACATGCTCCCGAGGGGAGGAAATGGGGGATGAAATGAGGCGCGACAATCGTAAGGGTTAGTACATACAAAGGTGAACCAGTATTTTGCTATGCTAAATGATTGTTAGTACAAAGTATTTTGATGACGAATAAAACAGCTAAATATGCTAAACTACTGCTTATCTATAGTAAAAATTGTCTTTGATTGTCTTTGATTGATTGGAGATGTGGATTTATCCCTTTTTGCTCGCAAACTGGACCAACGTTTGGCCGTATGGACTTTCTCTATTCGCTCGGGCAAACTACGCGCACTTACACACGACTCTTGCTCAGCTACGGGCAAGTTACGCGCACTCACACACACACACACACACTGCACGATTCTCTTCAGACGTGGCGGGCACGGGCGTGGGCGTAGGCGAGCTGACAGCTCGTCTGCCTCGCCTCCTCCACAGGAACGCCAGGGCCGCTGCGATGACGGCTGCTAACACCACGTACGATATGACGTAGTGGTGTATGTCATGTGAGCTTATGGTCACGTCCTGCTGAGCTGCTTTCATGGCTGATATCTGTTCCCCAAGATTTTGGAGAGAGATGTTTAATTGCGTGCTGTTTTCATTGAGATCGTAAAGCGGAATCGTAATGTCAAATAATTGATGACGTAATGGAGCTATGTTTGCAAGTAGTGCAATGTCTGGTTTGAGCATTATTTTATTTTGTTGCTGATATGAGTATAATGTTAGGTCACGTCCTTTTGCTATGCACATTTTATCCAGTTGAATGAGCCCGGCCTTGCTGACTCGATGATCTCGTATTTCCTCGTCGCACATGATACGTAATAAGTATGTATCACATACAAAATAAAGATAAGTAGATGGATCATGCAATTGAATCCACCTATTTTTACAGCTTTCTTTGTTAATTGTACAGCTTCCCATTTGGTTTGTGTCGCAGAACCTTTCCTCCGGATCCAGACGATTAATGGGTACTTGTAGTTGACAGAGGTAGGTTTCATCTTGGTATTCGCACCTCTGAAGGTCGATGTTGCTTGCTACTAAATAAGAGTCTCTTCTTAAATTTATCGCCACGTACTCTGAGACTGTCTTGGCGCTTATCATCATGTTCTGTACTGTAATAGGTATAGGTATTAGGTGGTACAATTGGTAGTTCTCCCTGCTAATTAATGGTATAGTTATTTCAAATATAAAATATTCCTTGCTTATTCGTGCTTTTATCTTCAATAACTTGTAGATTTGGTAAAAAGTGGACTGTATGCTCTCGATGGGTAGTATTAACTCCTTAGATATCTGACTTGATACCACCTGAAGTTGATCGCTGAGTTGTTTAGGAGTTAGCAGATGAAAGTTGATATGACCCTGATAGATATCTGTCATGGTGTTGATTAATGTATCTTGGACACGCTTCAAATTTTGTATCATATTTGTTGTCGCTATAGCTGCTAATGAGAACTCTTGTACAATAGATATGCGTTCACACCCTTGCTGTATTCTTCTTGTTGCTTGATCTAAGTAGTTTAGATGTTTATTAATTAATTTATGCTGTGTTTCGATTGTGTGTTCTGTCCGCTTAAGTATGTTATATTCAGCCTCTACTACGGACGTCTGATTTTTCCATAGCTGCATCATATGTTTTTGATTATTATTTACTAGTTCGATGTCACGCTCGTACTTTTCTGCGAAACTTTCATCGAGTACTCCAACCAAGGCATTTGCCACGGAGCCGACTGCATTGATAAGGCCGCGCCGGGTTCTTGACCGCGCGCCAAAATGCTGATTTAGCAACAGCTGATTGTAGTGTGTGAAGTTGTAAGAGGCTTCGCTGGACCATATGATGCTCATAAATAAAAATAGTGATATTGCTAAGCTTATAAATTTAGGACATCTTCTTGCTTTTAATTGCTTGCCTTTAGGCGCTTCCGCTAACTTTTCTGTGCTTTGCTGCTCGTTTGCTTCGATTATTCTTTCTTGCTCTATTGGTAGCCTATCGCTATATGGGCCAATGATCGGATACTTTGAGTCTGAGCTTATATTAGCATTTTTGATCCACCCACCTACTTTCCAAATACCATGCTGATCCACTATGGGGTTTAGGCCCAATAGCTTGCTACTCGATTTTGGTGTTTTGTTATGCAATAAATATTCGATATCTTCTTTAAACTCATTACGCTGGACGTGTTTTATTGTTATAAGTTTTGCTGTTCTAAGCTCTTGTAATGTGAGATACTTCGATTTTTGCTGTTTGATAGGAGTCAACGCCCGTTGTATCCATGCTACAATCCGGGTTATTTTCATAAAATTAAATGAACTATATCGATCTAATAACTCATCTATGGGGTGCCCGTTTGGAATGGAGATTAATAGAGTAGGTGTTAATTCTCTACTTGCTGAGTCAGCTGGATTCTTCTTTGTGTTGACGTCATGCCATTTTTCTGGTGACATTGAGCTTCTAATGTTTTTTACTCGATTGGCTACGAAAGGTTTCCAGCGCTCTGGAGTCCCCTGAATCCAGCTGAGCGTTACTTTAGAATCGCTCGAACCATATACTTCTATGTTAAAGCTATTGATGCTGTTGACAATCTTTGTCATGACTTTTGCTAATAAGTCAGCTGCGCATAACTCCAGTCGAGGTAGCGATACGACCTTGCTGTTAGGTACTAATCGCGTTTTTGCTGCGACTAGCACTACTGAAATTGCTTCATTGGTTTTTATTCTCGCATATACCACACCTGCGTATGCTTTGCTAGAGACGTCACAGAACCCATGTAGTTCAATGACGTCATTCTTTTTGCATTGTAACCACCGCTTAATACAAAACTGGCTGATTGAGGTCTCCGTATTTATTATGTCGCTCTGAAAAGTGAATTCGTTCTTGATTGTGTTCCGTGGTAAATATAATGTTTTTGCTGAGCTCTCCACTGCGTTCTCCATTTTGGAAGTTAACAATGTATTTTCATTATTTTGTGAAAGCTCTACTTTTTCTAACAGCTGTTTATCGTTCGAGGACCATTTCCTTAATGTCCCTCCTTCGCTTTTAAGGCCTATATTTATTTCTGCTCTTTGTACTACGTGATGCGGTGTGAAACATTCTATTTCTCTACCCATCTTGCTGCTTACCGTTAATGCTTTCATGTGATTAAGTTGCTCATATTCGCTAGTAAATTGCTTATATTGCTTTGCTAAATTTTCTTGTCGGTTAAACTTACGCTCTAGATTTTTAAATTTTGCTATAGTTATCTTTTTTGAAGATTCCAATTCTTCTACCACCTGCTGCTTTATTGGGATTCTTCCTTCATTACGATCGTCTTGCAAGCGTTTAGTCGTTGCTTTATAAAAATTCTGATATTTCTGATCTTCCACTGACATTTCGTCTTGCTCGTGATTATGTTCTATTTTACCGAACTGCTGAATATCCCTAATATTATTCAAAATTACGTTGCATTGATAGGATGTTTTGACACTCCCACATAGCAACCATCCAAGCTTAGTATGCTGCGCTAAGGGCTCTGATTGTTCTTGCCCACGGATTAAGCCCTCTAATATAATAATAGAGTAAACGTCGGCCCCGAGTAGTAGATCCACAGGGTGACTGATGTTATAATCCGGATCTGCTAAGGCGATGTGGGCTATGTGCTCCCACGATGGTTTCCTAAAAGTTTGGTTTGGTAAATTCTTAATAACGTTGTTCATTATCAAAACATCTGTTGTAAACTTGTAATCCGTGTAAGTGGATTGGCAAGTGATATTAAGCTTTCCTTTGCAGTTATTTTCCTTCTCTCCTACACCAATAACTACTCCCTTACATTGCTCACGCTTAAAACCAAGAAGTTGTGCTGCTTTTTCGCTTATTACTGATACTTGTGAGCCCTGATCAATTAGTGCTCGCATCACAAGTTGAGTGCCATCTGCTGCTGCTACTTTCACCAATGCTGTCTCCAATAAAATCTCCGATACACCTTACCGATTCTAGGTTTGTTCAACCCGTGCTGGTAAGTAGGTTTTTGCTGCGTGTTAAAACAATCGTGCAATATCGTATGATGGTTTTCAAAACACTTGCGACATCTTTTTGATGAGTGGCATTTAAATCCATTGTGGTCGTAAATGCAATTTATGCAGTAATTTATTTGTTTTACAAAATTTAATTTCATATTATTTGGTAAATCGTGGAACTTGTTGCAATAAATTAAGCTGTGATCGGCGAAACAATGAGGGCATTTATTGGCTGATGCGGCTAACACGTGCATTGATTTCGACATATCATTCTTGGTGGTATTTTTCCATTCGACGTTTGAATTATAGAGATTTTTTCTAATTTGATAAAAAGAGTTTGCTTGCTGATTCTGCTGCTGATAAGAGTGTGACGTAGGTACCGTCCCATCATAACGTCTACGAGCTGATTCTAGAGTTGTAAATTTGCTTTCTAAGAAATCTAAAAAGTCTTGAAGTACTGGTAGCTCACGCGAGTTCTTTAGCGACTCTATGTACTCAGTATAAGATACATTATCCAGTTTTTGAGACAAGATGTGCACTACTAGAGGATCCCAAGTCCTGGTGTCTACACCGAGTTTTTTAATGGCGTAGAGACCCTCCAATGTGACGTCATGTAGCTGTTTGATAGCTGTAAACGACTGCTGCTTGATATTTGGAAGGCTGAGAAGTATGCTAATATGAGATGTAAATATTTGTTTTTTGTTGTTAAACCTGTGGTTCAATATTTCCCAGCAGGCACTGTAATTTTCGGAGCTAATCGGAAGATGTTGAATCAAACGCTCTGGCTCTCCTTTCACTTTGCTTTTCAGGAACTGCATCTTCTGTGCGTTTGATAAAGATGGATTGTTATGTATCGCTTCCTCAAAAAGGTCTTTAAATGATACCCATTGATTGAAATTTCCCAAAAACACAGGAATATCTAACTGTGGTGTCGTTTTCTCGCGGTACGCGGACGACCACATTTTAGAGCTAAGAGCTTTTTTGACCTCGTTGTAGGTTCGCTCATGTTTGCTGAAATGATACTCATAAGCTTCATCTTCTTCCAAATCTATCATGATTTCCCAGTGAGAGTTCTCTACGATGGTCCAGCGGGTTTGTAAGGTCCGCAAGGCATCTTCGAACTCCCATCTGTCTCGTAATGACTGAATGTTGATGTTTTCTACTGCTCTTTTAAATGCTTTAAAGTTGACAACTTGCTTGCGGAGCAAGTCATCTATCTTGCTGTTGTTCCCTCTCGATATGAAAGAGGGGGTTATAGGCTCTCTGATCTGCTGCGGCTGCTTTCCGCTTGACGGACCTGATGCATATGGCTGGGGAGTTCTGTTTCGCTGCGAATGCTCCCCGATGGATGGATTTGATGCAAATGGTTGCGGAGTTTTCCGTTCAGAAATTGCTGGCTGACTACTTCTTAATAATAGATCATCATAAGACTCGCTTAATAACTTCTTGGCTGATTTATAAACATCTCTCACGCGCTCAAACTCAGAGTTAAGAAAATACGGATGCTGCGGAGTTTCGTGAGGACGAAGTTTATCATTATTTTGGTCATACTCTCTCCAATACGTGTCTAATAAATCGAGTCGCTTATGAAAAGATTCAACGCTTCTACGATCCTTACTCTCTTTTTTAAAGTTAACTAGGAGCTTTCCGATCTCGCTCCCTAGTTCCGCTTGACGAAGGTATAGAGATTCCATCTCGATGCTGCTAGTTTTAAATGAAAACAGAACGCTCTTACTTGATACCGCTTGGCCTACGGCTGATAATGGTCCTGTCGTAGGTTGCTCCCCACGACAGTGCTGGGTTGCTTAGGTCGCGAACTGCTGGCTCGCTGCTGCTGGATTTGTGAGCTTCTGGCTCGCTGATGCTGATGCTGGTCTGACGCGGGTTGCTCCCCACGTCAATGCTCCTGTGCTGATGCTGATTGCTTGATATTCCACACTCTACACTCCTTGAAAAGCTAGAGGACACTGTAATCCACGGGCTGCTGATTTGTTTAAAGCACTTCACTTGTTATCACACGCGAAAGCTTCATCCGGCTCGAAGGAAATGTACGGGAACGTACGCGGGTGCAGAGTGGGATGCTGATATATAGGCTGATTGCTGTTATAAGATAGTTTATTCGGGAACTACGCTAAAATGATGATATGATTGCTAATGAGTGTGGACCGATCGCCGTCCAAAAGTGCACTGGCTAAGTAAAACGCACGGGCGCTGCCTCGTGCGACCTACTTAGGCCAAAACTGCTACGCTAAGCTATATAATAATAAAGTGTTCAATATGTATTGAACATAAATATTGTGGAATATTCACACAACACTACCCAGCCCCCAAACTAAGCAGAGCTTGTAATATGGGAACCAGATAGCTGATATAATACTTGAATACATTTTTTTTTGTAAATACATACTTAGAATACAATATAACACCCAGACAGAGAACAATAGTACATTGTTACCTGAGTGTTGAAAGTCACGTTTTTTGAGTCCCGAGACGGGTTTGGCGCCAGAGCGTAGCGAGGGCGCCAATGGAGCTTGAGGGACTTAAAAGACTTTCATCCGAGGTAAACACTGTGCTTTTCATTACGAATACAAGGAAAGTAAATATAAAAACATGAAAGAAAAATTAGTGAAAATGAAGATTGAATTGCCGCCTTCCCGGTTTTTTTTTTCTTTTTCTCTGGCGGGCTTTCGGCTTCGGTTCGCCAGCATTATTCAGCCATTATTTTCATTTTCATAATTTAAAAAATGGTAAATTGTTTGCTCAAATCTATGTTATTTTAAAGAAATAGTTGAACGTACGAGTACGAATATAATAATTAAGCCGTATAAGGGATCAACACACGAGGATAGTAGGCAGTGCTAATTTTTTATAAATATTGTTGACATCGATGATATATTAATAAAGTAATTTAGAAGATAATATTATTTATTTAATACTATCTTCATGTTATTTAAATTTAAATTTGTCATTGCGCTCTAATTAGACTTTTTAAACTTCTTACCGTTGTAATGGGTTTCCAACCTACTTGATGAATAAAAAGTTGGAATTTGGTTAAACAACCTTCTTGCAGTTAGAAAGACTTAAGAGTTTTCATTGTTGTATTATAATAGGTATTGACTATCGGTATATCGTAGTGTTGAAATGTCTCTACAGGAATGCCACAATGTCTATCCGACTTCAGGACCAGAGTACAAATCCAATCCACATGCAAAAAGGGGTGAGACAGGGAGATGTAATATCTCCGAAACTGTTCACCTCGGCACTGGAGGATATTTTCAAGCTCGTGTCCTGGACAAGGTATGGCATCAACATCAACGGCGAATTCATCACTCACCTTCGATTTGCCGACGACATAGTCATAATGGCGGAGTCGCTGGAAGACTTAGGCACAATGCTCAGAGACCTCAATATTGTCTCCCAACAGGTGGGTCTAAACATGAACATGAGCAAGACAAAAATCATGTCTAATGCTCATGTCACACCCATGCCGGTACATGTTGGGAGCGATATTATCGAAGTTGTGGACCTCTATGTTTATTTGGGTCAGACCATCCAATTAGGTAGAGCCAACTTCGACAAAGAGGTCAGCCGACGAATCCAACTCGGATGGGCAGCGTTCGGGAAACTGCGCCACATCTTCTCGTCGCAGATACCGCAGAGCCTCAAGACAAAAGTCTATAATCAGTGCGTGTTGCCAGTGATGACTTATGGAACTGAGACGTGGTCGCTAACTATTGGCCTCGTGCAAAAGCTCAAAGTCACGCAACGAGCTATGGAGAGAGCTATGCTGGGAGTTTCACTACGTGATAGAATCAGAAATGAGGATATCCGTAGAAGAACCAAGGTCACCGACATAGCTCGTAGAGTTAGTAAGTTGAAGTGGCAATGGGCAGGCCATATAGCTCGAAGAACCGACAACCGTTGGGGAATAAAGGTTCTCGAATGGCGACCACGAACCGGAAGACGAAGCGTAGGGCGCCCACCCACCAGATGGACCGACGACATTGTTAAGATCGCGGGAAGTCGATGGATGGAAAGGGCTCAGAATCGTTCTTCCTGGAAACGTGTAGGGGAGGCCTATGTCCAGCAGTGGACTTCTTCAGGCTGATAATGATGATGATGATTATAATAGGGCAGTGTGGTCGCTAAGCGACAAAAGCCCTTTAAATAAATAAAAAAAAAAAAAGTTGGAACATGGTTGTTTTTTTTTTTCTTTTCGCTTCTTTCTATAAGCAGGCTATAGTACCAAGACCATACCGCCTAGTCTTACGTGAACATGGTTGAATAAAATAGAACTTATTTTTTTTATAATTTGACAGCTGTCAGTAGAAAGCGATTCTCCCTAGGGCTGAAAGTATTACTTTCAATTAGGCCCCTCAGGCAACTTCAGACCTACTTTCAGAGTATGAGCAATGAAAACATTTATGTTCACCACACAAATATTTGTTCTCGGTGGGGATCGAACCCACGACCTACGGCGCAGAAGGCAGAGCTACTACCAACTGAGCTAGAGGCCAGTCAATGGGCGACCTTATCGCTGAGAGCATTCAACATGTTCTTATATGAGTCATTTAACATGTTTTCCGAAATATTTTTTATTAGTCTCTCAGTTTGGTCCATAATATTGTCCATTAAATCTTTCAGAACGTATTGTGCCGATATCACAACATCATTTTCACGTTCACTATTAACATTAACACCACTGATGTCTATTATTTTTATTTGAATTAAACGCCTACCCTTGCATGGATCGCGATTTAAAACAAAGGATGATCGTCGCAGGGAGCCGCGCTGTTTATCCAGGACTTCACGTATAGTCTTCTTGGTTTTTCGTTTTGAGCGTTTCTGATGTGGAGTTTTTTTATGGTGAATGATAGGATAGTTGTCATCAATTTCATCCATAGGCTTCTGCGCACAGTGGGTCACATCATGAGTTTCATTTGGATCGGGTCTTGTCTCAAAGTCGGCCATAATAATAATAATATAGAGGTAAACAAAAATATAAGTTGCACTCTAAGATAGGTAGGTAGGTAAACACTTAGTATTAAGAAATAAAAATCTTTATTAACTTACCGTAAAATAATGTTGAAGAATGCTTTTCCCACCAAGCGCAGACAAAGAATGAGAAATAGAGCGGTGCGGTCCGCTTCACTGAGTATCAAATTACGCTGCGCTAGACTTGTTTCGCATAGACTCTAAAAATACGTCTATAGAGTGTTCATTTGTATCGAGCGCTGCTATCCTAAAGGTATTGATTTTAATCAGAAATTCGGTAGCTACAATTTCAACACCATCAATATGTGGTATACTACGCAACTAACATTACTACGCAAATGTCCTATCCAATACTGTTACCTATTGAAATCCTACCCCTACTTGGGGAAACACAAATGAATGTACACGAAGGTATGGACTGGTAGTTCTTTTATTTCATTCCTGCAACGTACACAAGCGTACAGAATACACCAATAAATTAATTTAGGGCTAGCTTAGTCAGATAGAAATGAACACAGGGGTTGTTGCCTAGGGTCTCCTGGAGATGAGTTGCATTGATGGTAATTTATTCTAAAAAATGGAATTAAAATTGTGTCTGGTACCAAAGTAGTTTAAAATTTAAATAGAAAGAGGGCGCCAACCGTAGAATGTGGTTCAGCTACGGTACTGAAGAAAGTAGTAATATGTTGATAATATCTTACCGACAGGCAGCCTCCGGGTCTGCCTAGACCAAAGCAAGGTAGCAAGGCATAATTTAAATCCTGTATCTTCAGGATTTAAATTATAAATTGACTGTCCTGAGGGAAGTTTTGATGAAATTTGAAAGAAGAATTATAGCTATTTCATATAATAAAAAAACATGATATTTTAAGAAACCAATTCCCTAAAGATACTGGGGATGAACATACCTGAGGTTTAATCCAGGGGGCTGGCTAAATAGCAGAAACAATTTGTGGGAACAACGTGCTTACGCCCCAAGCGACATCCGAAAATCGTCAATCTGTGGATAGTTTACTGGATTACAACAACGGAACGAGAACCATACCGGGAAAAGACAGCCTTTTCACAGCAGACTCACCATAAAATTGATAAAAAAAACTTGCTGCGCAAAGGCAGCCTTCCGTGTAAAAATCTGGTCCAAAAAAGATGTCGAGCTCAAGAAAATTTAACCATCTCGTGTTTTGTATACGGTTGCCCGCTTGAGCAGAAATATTTCAAAAGTCGTCAAATCTAGCGTAAAGAAGCGTCACATAATGGAACGAAAATGAAAACAACTATTAAAATATGGGGAACTGTGAGGCTGAACCTGTATCTAAATTTTAAAGAAAGTTAAGGCACGGCGTTAACAAAAAAATTATGGCTCGATAATAGTGAAAAAATATCGAAACCTTTCCTACCAAAAAGCTACACGATTAGCGGAAATGAAAAGTTAAAGCTGGCAACAACTTTTCGAAGAACGTTTCGGTTCACGCATAAAAGTATCAAAAGTTACGTTCCGTGTGCAGAAAAAGAACGCAGATAAAAAAAATAGATAAAACCCGAATAAATACGTGACAATGACCCCCCCCCACTTAGAAGAATTTTGCGCAAAAATCGCGAAATTCAAGCTTGTCCTCCAGCATAGAGTGGAGTGCTTGAAAAAAACAATCAAGGTAAAGCTACTCAAGAATACTAATAAAAAAAACAGTCCAAAAAAAAACAAACATGCATGTAAACGCCAACCAAAGGCATAAGTCGCGAATCGCGAGGTAGGTAAAACAATAACTATTACAGAAACTAAATATAAACAGCTCTAAGAGGTTACGTCGCTATCAGCGCGCAGTACCCGAAGCGAACTGAAAACACTACACTTATTACTAAACAAATCCATGAGATAACTCCGCTATCAACGCGTCGCACTCCAATACTTACCTAAAACGCAAACTGTACAGGACTAACAAAATTTTGACAAGCATTTGGAATAAGGCTTTTTTGATGTTTTGACATCGGAATAAACATTTTTTTTTTTTTAATTTTTGTAAGGGTTAGTGTATTTTTTTTTAAAGTTTTGAGGGAGTTACCACAACCGCTCCCCTTTGCTTAAAACAGAAATCTGAAACAAAAAGATAAACAATTTATGTAGGTCTAACATACCAAAGTACAGTCAACAACATAAATTGGTAAACAAACAAAATATAAAAAAAACCAGATATACAAATATACAATATAATACAGAACTATACATAAGTTTGTATTGACAAACAATCTTTCCATACAGACATCCATTCCAAAAAATTATCCAACCGCCAGGACTCGATCTTACAACCAATATATTCTCTACCCGTCCGGGCTTCAATCTAATCTTTCCATACAGACATCCATTCCAAAAAATTATCCATGCGCCAGGACTCGATCTTACAACCAATATTATTCTCTACCCGTCCGGGCTTCTCATGACATGCTATAGGAAAAAAAAACGCCTCGTCTAAAGTCGAACCCACAGAAGTAAAACTCAGTTCAGCTAGTAGGTAAAACACCATCTGACCCATCACCCTTCAAATACTGGATGTGCCAAGCACCCAAGTGCCTGCCAGTGCTACAACTTTCCAACTCGTACACCAAGGGTGAACGCTTAGTAACGATTCGACACTTCTCGTATTAAGGCGTGCTTGGCCATGAAGAACTTACTGGCGTCGCTCTGAGGAAAGGTCTTCTTCCAAACAATGTCACCGACATTGTACTCACATGCGCGGCGTCCCTTATCATAATAAACGGCGCTTTTTAGGTGAGCCCTAGCAATAGCCTCTTCTACCTTCCCGAAAATGTCACGTAGAACACCTAACTTAGAAACATAGTCATCGCGTGAAGCACAAACAAGATCTTCCCGAGACGCGCGAGCTGAACCATAGAATTGACCACTCGGAATGGCTTCTCGGCCGTGAACAAGGGAAAAAGAAGTAAATCGTCTGGTTTCATTGACAGCTGTATTCAAGGCAAACTGAACCATGGATAAAGTGGTGTCCCACGAGCGATGATCATTCTTCACAAGAATATAAATAGCCACAACAATCGTTTTGTTATATCACTCGACGGTGTTGACCTGTGGGCAATAACGAGGGGTAAAATGTATTTGAGGAATATTGTACCTCTGAAACATGGACTGGAGCTCACTACCAGTGAATTGCGTACCATTTTCCGCAACCACTGTACGTGGTATACCATGGGTCAGAAACACACCATTCTCCAATATTGAGCAATAGACTTGCCAACTGCTCTCCGAAGGGGAAACAACAAGCAATATTTGGAGAAACAACAGACAACTACTAATAAAAAAGTGAAACCTGATCTAGAACGCGGCAACGGCCCAACCAGATCTATACTTATGGTTTCGAAAGGACGAGAACAAACCCTCTGGATCACCCATGAGACCTTTGGGTGGCTCTTGAGAATGTTTATAAGCAGAGCAAGTCTCGCACGCAGTAACAAAGTTAACCACGTCCTGATACATCTTCGGCCAATAATAACGCAAGGAGACTTGCTTAAAAGTTTTAAAAATACCGAAATGTGGTGCCGTATCCCTACAATGACAAAACTCAAGAACTTCGGATCGCTTATATGAAGGAAAAACTTCCTTCCAGTCAAACTCGCTTGATAAACCAAATTTATTTTTAGAATACCTACACAATTTACCGTCAATAACAGAATAATTCGGACAAGCTTTAGTAGATTTAGTACACTTGGCTAATAGTCTGTCAAACCAAAAGTCGCGGGGTAAGGGGTCAGGAGGAGGATCAATTGTAAGAATGGGAACTGCACGCGAAAGCGCGTCAGGAACCACATTATCCTTGCCTTTACGGTGTTCAATGACGAAGTCATACGGCGACAAGATCTCCATCTAGCGAGACGTCCGGTTGGATTAGACAAATTAAAAAACCACTTAAGACTGGAATGGTCGGTAATAATTTGGAATTGAGGACCTCCTTCCAAGTACGGGCGAAAATGTTCGACGGAAAAAACTACTGCGAGTGCTTCTCTTTCGTTGACGGAATAGTTTCCTTCAGCCCTATTCAATGAGGGACTAGCATACGCGATAGGGTGTTCTAAACCGTCTACGAGAACCTGAGTCAAGGTTCCCCCAATATCGTAGCCAGAAGCATCGCAATGAACAGAGAAGGGCCTAGAAAAATCGGGGCACGCCAAAATCGGAGCAGACACTAAAGCCGTCTTCAACTCAGCGAACGACTGCTCAGCCTCTTGAGTCCAAAGGAACGGAGGAGCATTCTTGCGAGTGGAAGTAAGTTTATTTAGTGGCGCCGCGATAGAACTGAAGTCCCGAATGAACCGACGATAGTACGACGCAGTACCCAGTAAAGACTTTACTTCTTTTCGGGTGGTAGGCCTGAACCATACTAGGATCAGTTCGAAGCCCTCGTTCGTCAACGACATATCCAAGGTACTTCAACTCTCTACGAAAAAATTTACACTTCGACAGGTTAATAGTCAAGTTAGCAAAATTCAAACGTTCCAAAACTCGAGACAGCAACGAGATATGCTCCCCAAAATCACTACTAACAACAATAATATCGTCTAAATATACGAAAACCCTATCACCGAATTCGGGACCGAACAGCTTATCCATGAGTCTCTGCTGTGTAGCTGGTGCGGAGGTCAAACCAAAGCACATGACCTTGAAATGGTAGAGGCCACGCCCAGGCACAGTGAAGGCGGTCTTCTCACGCGGCGAGAGATCCAACGGAATCTGCCAAAAGGAGCTCTTGAGATCAATAGAACTCAAAAACTTAGCGTCCCTAAGTTGATCAAGGATTCGAGAAATATAGGGTAGTGGGTACGCATCATGTTTACTCACAGAGTTCAGCTTGCGGCTGTCGATGCAAAAGCGAAGCTCACCGTTTGACTTTGGAGTGAACAGGGTAGGGTTGTTCCAAGCACTAATGCTAGGCTACGTCTTGTTCCAGCATCTCATCCAACTGCCTGTTCAGCTCCTTCAACATCTCGGGAGATATTGGGTAGTAACACTGTTTGATTGGAGGAGAATCTCCAGTATCAATGGTGTGAGTAAGAAGACGCGTGCGACCCAAACCTTTTTCCTTAAAAGAGATAGACTTGAATCGTTCTACAATTTTTTCGGCAACAAGACGTTGATCAGCAGGCAACTGAGCGAACGGTTGCAAAAATCGAATTTAGGATACGACGTTAGCATCCGAGAAATTAACAAAAAAATCCTTATTCTTGAAGATCCTTGGAGCAAGATTGGAGCCTTCCAAAAATCTACACCTAAAACAAGCGAAGGAGATACGTCGGGCACCACGTACAGTTTAATAACACGAGTCAAATTATCAAATTTGATTGGCAGCATAAAAAATCCTACCACAGAAGCACGGGAATTCGTCGCAGAAGTGATGTGGGAAATATCATCACTGCGATAAAGGGTAGCTCTGTATTAAATAAAGGCATTTGCCAAACTAACGACCGGATCTTAAATCTCTTAATAGTTCTGTTAATCTTAAATTAAATGCTCTTGCACAAATAAGGGGATTTGTTTTATTTGATGTTATGGACTGTTGAATTTCCGGCCATTTAGGATTGCATGTAAATGTCAAGAAAAATGATGGATTTCCCAACCTATTCACTAATGCAATCGAATCACAATATTTTGTTTTCATGTATCGCGCCCCCCCCCCGTAAAAGTGTTAGGTAAGTAAATTCGACCTGCAACAATCCCCCCCTCCGCCTGAATTGTTTCATCAGAGCGAATCTCATTCCTGGCTACGATACTCATTTCAACTTCTTGAAGCGGGGCGGTTCTAAGTTCGTTACGTGTGTTGTGAGTCAGTAAGCTTTTTAAAAATCGTAAACGTTCTTCTATTATTCGGCAATACATATCAACTAACCATTCCTCTGATAATCTACCTAATTCAGAAAAACGAGTCTCGGACAAAAGTATCTGACATATTTATTTTGAGTTAGTTTTTTATTATTATTATCTAATTTATTTGGATACCACCCAGGATTACCTGCGGGATATAGTATGGGATACTGAAGGCATTCATACAACGTATCCATGATATCTACAGTGTGTGGTTTCCTAGCGCCTATTTTCCACACAGCTATGCAATTACGTTTATATTCTTGCCTATCGGTATTTATAATAGCTGCTATTTCTCTACCTACAGGGTCACCGAGGATGTTACCGTGAGTCGCGCGCGATGTTCTCTCAAATTGAATAAAAGCCTCGTCTGATGGATGTCGGCTTAATTGAATGAAACAATCAATATACGGATTTACCTCTTCTAAATAAGCATTTATGCATTGAACTATCTGATTATCAAGATTTCTATTTTGCGCTAATTCTTCACGTTCGCTTGCATCGTGAATATACAAGCCTAAATTATTTACGGTATCCGTATATGCTAAATCAAATACTCTATGATAAACGCGACCTTGAATTTTTATAAACGACAGCCCTACAGGTTGCACAAAACCGGAAGTAGTACCTAAAGCACTAAACGCGAAAAGGTTGTTATACGCCCTAGGTCTAGCCAAAAACGACGGATGGGTATAAAAGTCCTCGGCAAACCGTTTAAAGGTTTGAACGTTGTACGCACCGACTCCGCAACACCATTGTTTTCGCGGTTTTTCTTCATCAAAGAGACGCGCATTACATTTCGGACATTTATAAATCTCTGGCGACAATAGAGATGTTTTTTTAAGCGAAAATGACCTAACCACGTCGAGAGCAGCGTCCCTCATCGCACCGACTAAGATTGGCGAATCACGTAACGGCTCGTCAACATTGCGACTGCGTTCGTTGTAAGCGGACGAAGCGATTCTGTTTACTTCGGGGTGAGATTGAGAATATCTTTGTGCGGCATTTCTTTGTATTTCGGGGTGGGATTGCGAATATGTTTGGACGGCTTCGCGGTGTATCTCAGGTCTATTTGCTGTATATTTTTTAACGGCTTTTCGATGTACATTTACATTTTTGGCGTTATATTTTTTTACAGCATCTAAATGAGCATTTACTGTTGTACTTTTTCGACTGCGTTTAACTTTTTTGGGTCGACCTGCTTTTTTCGTTAAAGTCTCAGGGACTTCAATATTTTCGATGGATATTTCCGAAAACATGTTTTGAACAACCACTGCTGGTTTATCATTGGTCGAAACCACATTTTTTGTATTTGAATTTATGTTTTTTTTTATTTAGTCTTGGTTGCGACTGGCCTAGTCTCTATGCTAAGCATACTTAATTGCGACGCGCGTAGTATTGATGGAGAGCGCGACGATTCGGAATCGTTAAATGGCACAACGACGGGTGAATTTAACCTAAAAATAGATTGAGATAGCGTCGCCGGCGACGAAGACGGAGAATCGCAACAGGTCAATGACAAATATTCCGAAAGAATTGATGGCGATAGCGTTGCCAAAGAACAGTCAGTTACCGATTCAACTGACGAAGGTAACGCATGTACAACGTTACTAACGCGAGTGCGGAACGGCGTCGGCGGCGGCGTTTGAGTTATCAACTCAACCGATGAGGGCAACGTAGGAGTCGACGACCGCGAATTACGAAGAACGTCTGCGTAAGACAGCGAGCACTGTTTTAGATCGTTGTCGTTAACGCGAATAACGTGGACTCGGTTAATCGAATATTCGCCGTTTAGTATTCCCCGCGCAAAAAGTAATTTAGTCAATTGATGCAAAGAATTGCACCGAAACAAACGAGCTACTCTGGTTTCCGTGAAATTATTGTATGTACCTACTTGATGGCTATTAAAAACGTATAGAGCATTATTATGCCGCCAGAACGCAACCGTGTAATTTTGCCCGGTGAACAAATAACTGTCCCTATAGTCGTTGTGCACTGAATTGAATACTTGCGTTTCTAAGATTTTTACCAGTTGCGATTCAGCTACAATTTTCGGCAGATAAGGGCTGGGAAACACCCCATTCGCAATCCAGCAGTGGTCTATATTTGACATTTCAGCCGAAAAATTCCCGACCCGAATATCTGTAGGCAAATCGTCGGTTCTAAGATAGGTTGTACCGACCGGACACCTAAACTTTCGTGACATGTAAAGCGCGTCACCACTCTGGAGAATGGTATCTATATCAATTCTATTCTCAAATATTCGGTTTTTCGCAACTGAATAGATCGCGGCACATGTAGCCATTGCCATACACTGTGAGTTATTACCTGCATATCGTGCATCTCCCTGGTGGGTGGTCCCTATTATATGAAATATTATGGTTAGTTAGTAGACGGGATCACCTTTATTTTAGTCGAATTCAATGTGAAATATTTGTAACATACAAAAACAATTACAACAAAAATAATAAATATCATATCATGTTTGGCGCCTAAAACTGGAATAAAAATATGTCGGTCACATTGGATTTGAAAATATTTTCATATTCGTAATCCTCGAGTTTCAAACGATATCAATTAAGTAAAAACAAAAAAAAAATGAATTTTATGCGAGTAGTTTTGTCCTGTTTTATTTTTCTGTATTGGTGGTGAGCCATACATGGTTTTTTCTATTTCAGCTAAGGTATGCTTCATTTCATGTCTGAGATAATTTGATAAGATGTAAAATCCTGTATGAGACTGGTTTACAAGTTTATTAATTCTGTTGTGCCAGACTTCGGCACAATTTTGTGTCCTTGAAATGGAATTGTCCATAAGTTCCTTTGTACTCCAAAATTTTGGATCATATTTTGCCGGCGAACTGCAGTTTCCTAATACATAACTGCATTCAAACCATGTTGCAATAATTTTTGCTTCCTTTGATATATTTTTCTGCCATTCTTCAAAATATAACGGAATATCCTCTGGTGATAGGTAAGAAAGCGCGAATAGTGATTTCATTTCTGAGCAATTTCTAAGAGCAATTGTTACCATGATATTGTGCTATTTTTTGAAGTAATTGAAAAATTAAAGTATTGGAAAATTTGATTTTAATGTTGGTTTTATGTCAATGGTTGTTATAATAAATAGTGTTATTGTTATGAAGTATTATGAAAAATATTGTAATGGGATAAATATATTATGTACTAGCTGCCTGTCCCGGCTATGCGTGTGAACTTAGCAGATCATTGTCCAGCAGATCAAAAAAAAAAGTGAGTTCTATTCGCATGCAGCATAGTTCTACAGTTCCTGATACTTTTCAGGAATAGTTCTGGCCTGAAAACCTGAAAAAAAAACAATTGAAAATATGCTCTGCCAACTTCCCGTAGCAGATCATTTTTCACCAATAAAATAAAAAAAAATATTTTCATGTGCCTAAAGCTCTGCTCTACAGTTCCTGATACTTTTCAGAAATAGTTCTGGCCTGAAAACCTGAAAAAAGTGATTTGAACAAAAAATATTAATATTTTTTTTATGGTTTAAAACAGTTTGCAAGAGCTAGAACTCTTTCGTCTCTCATAGATCCATACTAGAGCTACTACCTAGAACTTGAATCAAGTCTGGAACTCACGCAAAACAACCAGCAGAGCAGGGTTGAAAGTTTAAAATATTTTTTTTATAGTGTTAAGGGGTTCGTAGAAACTAGCACTCTCGCGTTTATCATAGGTCCTTATAAGCCCTATAACCTACAAATTGAATCACGTCTGGAACTCACGCAAAACGTTCAGCAGAGCAGGGTTGAAAGTTTAAAATATTTTTTTTATAATGTTAAGGGGTTCGTAAAAACTAGCACTCTCGCGTTTATCATAGGTCCTTATAAGCCCTATAACCTACAAATTGAATTAAGTCTGGAACTCAAGCAAAAAAACCAGCAGAGCAGGGTTGAAAGTTTAAAATATTTTTTTTATAATGTTAAGGGGTTCGTAGAAACTAGCACTCTCGCGTTTATCATAGGTCCTTATAAGCCCTATAACTTACAAATTGAATCACGTCTGGAACTCACGCAAAACGTTCAGCAGAGCAGGGTTGAAAGTTTAAAATAATTTTTTTATATTGTTAAGGGGTTCGTAGAAACTAGCACTCTCAAGTTTATCATAGGTCCTTATAAGCCCTATAACCTACAAATTGAATCACGTCTGGAACTCACGCAAAACGTTCAGCAGAGCAGGGTTGAAAGTTTAAAATATTTTTTTTATATTGTTAAGGGGTTCGTAGAAACTAGCACTCTCAAGTTTATCATAGGTCCTTATAAGCCCTATAACCTACAAATTGAATTAAGTCTGGAACTCACGCAAAAAAACCAGCAGAGCACGGTTGAAAGTTTAAATTATTTTTTTTATAGTGTTAAGGGGTTCGTAGAAACTAGCACTCTCGCGTTTATCATAGGTCCTTATAAGCCCTATAACCTACAAATTGAATCAAGTCTGGAACTCACGCAAACCGTTCAGCAGAGCAGGGTTGAAAGTTTAAAATATTTTTTTTATAGTGTTAAGGGGTTTGTAAAAACTAGCACTCTCGCGTTTATCATAGGTCCTTATAAGCCCTATAACCTACAAATTGAATTAAGTCTGGAACTCACGCAAAAAAACCAGCAGAGCAGGGTTGAAAGTTTAAAATATTTTTTTTATAGTGTTAAGGGGTTCGTAGAAACTAGCACTCTCGCGTTTATCATAGGTCCTTATAAGCCCTATAACCTACAAATTGAATCACGTCTGGAACTCACGCAAAACGTTCAGCAGAGCAGGGTTGAAAGTTTAAAATATTTTTTTTATAGTGTTAAGGGGTTCGTAGAAACTAGCACTCTCGCGTTTATCATAGGTCCTTATAAGCCCTATAACCTACAAATTGAATTACGTCTGGAACTCACGCAAAACGTTCAGCAGAGCAGGGTTGAAAGTTTAAAATATTTTTTTTATAGTGTTTAGGGGTTCGTAAAAACTAGCACTCTCGCGTTTATCATAGGTCCTTATAAGCCCTATAACCTACAAATTGAATTAAGTCTGGAACTCACGCAAAAAAACCAGCAGAGCAGGGTTGAAAGTTTAAAATATTTTTTTTATAGTGTTAAGGGGTTCGTAGAAACTAGCACTCTCGCGTTTATCATAGTTCCTTATAAGCCCTATAACCTACAAATTGAATCAAGTCTGGAACTCACGCAAAACGTTCAGCAGAGCAGGGTTGAAAGTTTAAAATATTTTTTTTATAGTGTTAAGGGGTTCGTAAAAACTAGCACTCTCGCGTTTATAATAGGTCCTTAAAAGCCCTATAACCTACAAATTGAATTAAATCTGAAACTCACGCAAAACGACCAGCAGAGCAGGGTTGAAAGTTAAAAATATTTTTTTTATAGTGTTAAGGGGTTCGTAGAAACTAGCACTCTCGCGTTTATCATAGGTCCTTATAAGCCCTATAACCTACAAATTGAATCAAGTCTGGAACTCACGCAAACCGTTCAGCAGAGCAGGGTTGAAAGTTTAAAATATGTTTTTTATAGTGTTAAGGGGTTCGTAAAAACTAGCACTCTCGCGTTTATCATAGGTCCTTATAAGCCCTATAACCTACAAATTGAATTAAGTCTGGAACTCAAGCAAAAAAACCAGCAGAGCAGGGTTGAAAGTTTAAAATATTTTTTTTATAATGTTAAGGGGTTCGTAGAAACTAGCACTCTCGCGTTTATCATAGGTCCTTATAAGCCCTATAACCTACAAATTGAATCACGTCTGGAACTCACGCAAAACGTTCAGCAGAGCAGGGTTGAAAGTTTAAAATAATTTTTTTATATTGTTAAGGGGTTCGTAGAAACTAGCACTCTCAAGTTTATCATAGGCCCTTATAAGCCCTATAACTTA
The DNA here is from genome assembly GCA_947578465.1 of Thera obeliscata. Lineage (NCBI taxonomy): Eukaryota > Metazoa > Arthropoda > Insecta > Lepidoptera > Geometridae > Thera > Thera obeliscata. Next base: position 10,152,812 of record OX387918.1, on the reverse strand, counting down.
CAAATTGAATTACGTCTGGAACTCACGCAAACCGTTCAGCAGAGCAGGGTTGAAAGTTTAAAATATTTTTTTTATAGTGTTAAGGGGTTCGTAGAAACTAGCACTCTCGCGTTTATCATAGGTCCTTAAAAGCCCTATAACCTACAAATTGAATCACGTCTGGAACTCACGCAAAACGTTCAGCAGAGCAGGGTTGAAAGTTTAAAATATTTTTTTTATATTGTTAAGGGGTTCGTAGAAACTAGCACTCTCAAGTTTATCATAGGTCCTTATAAGCCCTATAACCTACAAATTGAATTAAGTCTGGAACTCACGCAAAAAAACCAGCAGAGCAGGGTTGAAAGTTTAAATTATTTTTTTTATAGTGTTAAGGGGTTCGTAGAAACTAGCACTCTCGCGTTTATCATAGGTCCTTATAAGCCCTATAACCTACAAATTGAATCAAGTCTGGAACTCACGCAAACCGTTCAGCAGAGCAGGGTTGAAAGTTTAAAATATTTTTTTTATAGTGTTAAGGGGTTTGTAAAAACTAGCACTCTCGCGTTTATCATAGGTCCTTATAAGCCCTATAACCTACAAATTGAATTAAGTCTGGAACTCACGCAAAAAAACCAGCAGAGCAGGGTTGAAAGTTTAAAATATTTTTTTTATAGTGTTAAGGGGTTCGTAGAAACTAGCACTCTCGCGTTTATCATAGGTCCTTATAAGCCCTATAACCTACAAATTGAATCAAGTCTGGAACTCACGCAAAACGTTCAGCAGAGCAGGGTTGAAAGTTTAAAATATTTTTTTTATAGTGTTAAGGGGTTCGTAAAAACTAGCACTCTCGCGTTTATCATAGGTCCTTAAAAGCCCTATAACCTACAAATTGAATTAAATCTGGAACTCACGCAAAACGACCAGCAGAGCAGGGTTGAAAGTTTAAAATAATTTTTTTATATTGTTAAGGGGTTCGTAGAAACTAGCACTCTCAAGTTTATCATAGGTCCTTATAAGCCCTATAACTTACAAATTGAATTACGTCTGGAACTCACGCAAACCGTTCAGCAGAGCAGGGTTGAAAGTTTAAAATATTTTTTTTATAGTGTTAAGGGGTTCGTAGAAACTAGCACTCTCGCGTTTATCATAGGTCCTTATAAGCCCTATAACCTACAAATTGAATCACGTCTGGAACTCACGCAAAACGTTCAGCAGAGCAGGGTTGAAAGTTTAAAATATTTTTTTTATATTGTTAAGGGGTTCGTAGAAACTAGCACTTTCAAGTTTATCATAGGTCCTTATAAGTCCTATAACCTACAAATTGAATTAAGTCTGGAACTCACGCAAAAAAACCAGCAGAGCAGGGTTGAAAGTTTAAATTATTTTTTTTATAGTGTTAAGGGGTTCGTAGAAACTAGCACTCTCGCGTTTATCATAGGTCCTTATAAGCCCTATAACCTACAAATTGAATCAAGTCTGGAACTCACGCAAACCGTTCAGCAGAGCAGGGTTGAAAGTTTAAAATATTTTTTTTATAGTGTTAAGGGGTTCGTAAAAACTAGCACTCTCGCGTTTATCATAGGTCCTTATAAGCCCTATAACCTACAAATTGAATTAAGTCTGGAACTCACGCAAAAAAACCAGCAGAGCAGGGTTGAAAGTTTAAAATATTTTTTTTATAGTGTTAAGGGGTTCGTAGAAACTAGCACTCTCGCGTTTATCATAGGTCCTTATAAGCCCTATAATCTACAAATTGAATTAAATCTGGAACTCACGCAAAACGACCAGCAGAGCAGGGTTGAAAGTTTAAAATATTTTTTTTATAGTGTTAAGGGGTTCGTAGAAACTAGCACTCTCGCGTTTATCATAGGTCCTTATAAGCCCTATAACCTACAAATTGAATCACTTTGGAACTCACGCAAAACGACCAGCAGAGCAGGGTTAATAGTTTAAAATATTTTTTTTATAGTGTTAAGTTAAGTTTTTAAAGTGTTTTTATTTGTGTTTTTTTATACTGAGTTCTAGTTTTTTGGCGTGAGTTCCAGGCTTGATTCAAATACAAGGTTATAGGGCTTATAAGGACCTATGATAAACTTGAGAGTGCTAGTTTCTACGAACCCCTTAACACTATAAAAAAAATATTTTAAACTTTCAACCCTGCTCTGCTGGTTTTTTTGCGTGAGTTCCAGACTTGATTCAATTTGTAGGTTATAGGGCTTATAAGGACCTATGATAAACGTGAGAGTGCTAGTTTCTACGAACCCCTTAACACTATAAAAAAAATATTTTAAACTTTCAACCCTGCTCTGCTGGTCGTTTTGCGTGAGTTCCAGATTTAATTCAATTTTTAGGTTATAGGGCTTTTAAGGACCTATTATAAACGCGAGAGTGCTAGTTTTTACGAACCCCTTAACACTATAAAAAAAATATTTTAAACTTTCAACCCTGCTCTGCTGAACGTTTTGCGTGAGTTCCAGACTTGATTCAATTTGTAGGTTATAGGGCTTATAAGGAACTATGATAAGCGCGAGAGTGCTAGTTTCTACGAACCCCTTAACACTATAAAAAAAATATTTTAAACTTTCAACCCTGCTCTGCTGGTTTTTTTGCGTGAGTTCCAGACTTAATTCAATTTGTAGGTTATAGGGCTTATAAGGACCTATGATAAACGCGAGAGTGCTAGTTTTTACGAACCCCTAACCACTATAAAAAAAATATTTTAAACTTTCAACCCTGCTCTGCTGAACGTTTTGCGTGAGTTCCAGACGTAATTCAATTTGTATAATATAGGGCTTATAAGGACCTATGATAAACGCGAGAGTGCTAGTTTCTACGAACCCCTTAACACTATAAAAAAAATATTTTAAACTTTCAACCCTGCTCTGCTGGTTTTTTTGCGTGAGTTCCAGACGTGATTCAATTTGTAGGTTATAGGGCTTATAAGGACCTATGATAAACGCGAGAGTGCTAGTTTCTACGAACCCCTTAACACTATAAAAAAAATATTTTAAACTTTCAACCCTGCTCTGCTGAACGTTTTGCGTGAGTTCCAGACGTAATTCAATTTGTATAATATAGGGCTTATAAGGACCTATGATAAACGTGAGAGTGCTAGTTTCTACGAACCCCTTAACACTATAAAAAAAATATTTTAAACTTTCAACCCTGCTCTGCTGAACGTTTTGCGTGAGTTCCAGACGTGATTCAATTTGTAGGTTATAGGGCTTATAAGGACCTATGATAAACGCGAGAGTGCTAGTTTCTACGAACCCCTTAACACTATAAAAAAAATATTTTAAACTTTCAACCCTGCTCTGCTGAACGTTTTGCGTGAGTTCCAGACGTGATTAAATTTGTAGGTTATAGGGCTTATAAGGACCTATGATAAACGCGAGAGTGCTAGTTTCTACGAACCCCTTAACACTATAAAAAAAATATTTTAAACTTTCAACCCTGCTCTGCTGGTCGTTTTGCGTGAGTTCCAGATTTAATTCAATTTGTAGGTTATAGGGCTTTTAAGGACCTATGATAAACGCGAGAGTGCTAGTTTTTACGAACCCCTTAACACTATAAAAAAAATATTTTAAACTTTCAACCCTGCTCTGCTGAACGTTTTGCGTGAGTTCCAGACTTGATTCAATTTGTAGGTTATAGGGCTTATAAGGACCTATGATAAACGCGAGAGTGCTAGTTTCTACGAACCCCTTAACACTATAAAAAAAATATTTTAAACTTTCAACCCTGCTCTGCTGAACGTTTTGCGTGAGTTCCAGACGTGATTAAATTTGTAGGTTATAGGGCTTATAAGGACCTATGATAAACGCGAGAGTGCTAGTTTCTACGAACCCCTTAACACTATAAAAAAAATATTTTAAACTTTCAACCCTGCTCTGCTGGTCGTTTTGCGTGAGTTCCAGATTTAATTCAATTTGTAGGTTATAGGGCTTTTAAGGACCTATGATAAACGCGAGAGTGCTAGTTTTTACGAACCCCTTAACACTATAAAAAAAATATTTTAAACTTTCAACCCTGCTCTGCTGAACGTTTTGCGTGAGTTCCAGACTTGATTCAATTTGTAGGTTATAGGGCTTATAAGGACCTATGATAAACGCGAGAGTGCTAGTTTCTACGAACCCCTTAACACTATAAAAAAAATATTTTAAACTTTCAACCCTGCTCTGCTGGTTTTTTTGCGTGAGTTTTAGACTTAATTCAATTTGTAGGTTATAGGGCTTATAAGGATCTATGATAAACGCGAGAGTGCTAGTTTCTACGAATCCCTTAACACTATAAAAAAAATATTTTTAACTTTCAACCCTGCTCTGCTGGTCGTTTTGCGTGAGTTTCAGATTTAATTCAATTTGTAGGTTATAGGGCTTTTAAGGACCTATTATAAACGCGAGAGTGCTAGTTTTTACGAACCCCTTAACACTATAAAAAAAATATTTTAAACTTTCAACCCTGCTCTGCTGAACGTTTTGCGTGAGTTCCAGACTTGATTCAATTTGTAGGTTATAGGGCTTATAAGGAACTATGATAAACGCGAGAGTGCTAGTTTCTACGAACCCCTTAACACTATAAAAAAAATATTTTAAACTTTCAACCCTGCTCTGCTGGTTTTTTTGCGTGAGTTCCAGACTTAATTCAATTTGTAGGTTATAGGGCTTTTAAGGACCTATTATAAACGCGAGAGTGCTAGTTTTTACGAACCCCTAAACACTATAAAAAAAATATTTTAAACTTTCAACCCTGCTCTGCTGAACGTTTAGCGTGAGTTCCAGACGTAATTCAATTTGTATAATATAGGGCTTATAAGGACCTATGATAAACGCGAGAGTGCTAGTTTCTACGAACCCCTTAACACTATAAAAAAAATATTTTAAACTTTCAACCCTGCTCTGCTGGTCGTTTTGCGTGAGTTTCAGATTTAATTCAATTTGTAGGTTATAGGGCTTTTAAGGACCTATTATAAACGCGAGAGTGCTAGTTTTTACGAACCCCTAAACACTATAAAAAAAATATTTTAAACTTTCAACCCTGCTCTGCTGAACGTTTAGCGTGAGTTCCAGACGTAATTCAATTTGTATAATATAGGGCTTATAAGGACCTATGATAAACGCGAGAGTGCTAGTTTCTACGAACCCCTTAACACTATAAAAAAAATATTTTAAACTTTCAACCCTGCTCTGCTGGTTTTTTTGCGTGAGTTCCAGACTTAATTCAATTTGTAGGTTATAGGGCTTATAAGGACCTATGATAAACGCGAGAGTGCTAGTTTTTACGAACCCCTAAACACTATAAAAAAAATATTTTAAACTTTCAACCCTGCTCTGCTGAACGTTTTGCGTGAGTTCCAGACTTAATTCAATTTGTAGGTTATAGGGCTTATAAGGACCTATGATAAACTTGAGAGTGCTAGTTTCTACGAACCCCTTAACAATATAAAAAAAATATTTTAAACATTCAACCCTGCTCTGCTGAACGTTTTGCGTGAGTTCCAGACGTGATTCAATTTGTAGGTTATAGGGCTTATAAGGACCTATGATAAACGCGAGAGTGCTAGTTTCTACGAACCCCTTAACACTATAAAAAAAATATTTTAAACTTTCAACCCTGCTCTGCTGGTCGTTTTGCGTGAGTTCCAGATTTAATTCAATTTGTAGGTTATAGGGCTTTTAAGGACCTATGATAAACGCGAGAGTGCTAGTTTTTACGAACCCCTTAACACTATAAAAAAAATATTTTAAACTTTCAACCCTGCTCTGCTGGTTTTTTTGCGTGAGTTCCAGACTTCATTCAAGTTCTAGGTAGTAGCTCTAGTATGGATCTATGAGAGACGAAAGAGTTCTAGCTCTTGCAAACTGTTTAAAACCATAAAAAAAATATTAATATTTTTTGTTCAAATCACTTTTTTCAGGTTTTCAGGCCAGAACTATTTCTGAAAAGTATCAGGAACTGTAGAGCAGAGCTTTAGGCACATGAAAATATTTTTTTTTATTTTATTGGTGAAAAATGATCTGCTACGGGAAGTTGGCAGAGCATATTTTCAATTGTTTTTTTTTCAGGTTTTCAGGCCAGAACTATTCCTGAAAAGTATCAGGAACTGTAGAACTATGCTGCATGCGAATAGAACTCACTTTTTTTTTTGATCTGCTGGACAATGATCTGCTAAGTTCACACGCATGTCCCGGCTTCGCACGGGTGGACTTTTTTTTTAAACACTTTTTTTTAAATATTTATAGCCTATGTTACTCAAGGTGAATATAGCTTTTCAATAGTACATGTACTAAGCCATTTTTTTCCAAAGACAATTTTCGTTACATAGTTATATTCATTCATAGTTTTTGTACACATACCTATTACTATTATTATTATTCTATTGGTATAATGTCTTGGGACGCCCACTTGAGGGCAAAGGCTATCCCTCTCCAATTTCTCCTATTTTGAGCTAGCCGTCCAAGTTGCACCCGTTATTCCCATTATATCGTCCCGCCATCGCATCGGTCGGAAAACACTTCACTTTGTTCACTTTGATTCTCTCTCCGATCTTTGTTCTATGGATACCAGAATGGAAATGACGCTATTCACCGAGTTCCTGCTTTTATACCTACAACAATCGAACTTTCCAGTACTTACTGCCGGCAATCGAAAATTCTTGAATATAATGTATACCTACCAAATTCTGCGGAAGTGTTGAAATCAAAAGCAACCGTTGCTACAACAAAATAAAGCCCAATTCCGCACGCACCTACCTGTAATAAAACTACATCGCGCTTCTCTTTCTAACACGCAACTCTGTTGCATTTGTAACGCTAGGGTTGTCAAAACGTGTTTTCGAACTACTTCTTCATGACGTGAGTATGTGATGTAATACTCACTTACCAGGTAGGGTAGGTAAGCATTGTAGGTATCAACCATGCCAATGTTATTTTTAGAAATGGTTGTAAATCAACTAATTAGTCCGGGAGTCATCACCCGATTTTTCAAGTGTGTTCCACATTTTCCTTTAGCGAGTAGGTAAGTCAGTGATGAATCAAGTTGTTTAGAAGTCATTGATCGTTGAAAAAATATATTAATTATTTCGCGTGACCCGGCGCGGCTAACCGGCGAGACGTGTTGTGACAGCCCTGTTCGTTTCCTACTTAGTAATAAGAGCGCGCCGTCCGAATGTTCCCGAACCGCGGAGTGATTTTCTAGAAAAAGTAATAAGTTCGGGAAAACCAAGAAACGAAAATCGAACCGTTTGCATGGGTACCTTAGTATATTTGAGTATTCTAGATAATTCTGGATTACTAACGTTTGGATGCATTCCGGATGCTACCCGAATAATTTCAGTCTTCGAATTAAATTTGATAATTCCAGAACCTCAAAGACATTCTAGAGCGTTCTTTCCTCGTCAAAGTCGAGAATTTTCTGAAAAATCCCTAAGCTATAGAAAGGGATAGACATATATAAGTCCCTACGTGATAGAAAGGGATATACATAGATTTCGAAACTTTTGCCCCTTATAAATTAATAACACCTAAATATTGAATATAAACTATCCTATCTTTTAAGTCCGACCATATTTTAGGCAGTTGCAAAATTTTATCGAAATCCGTTCAGTAGTTTCGGAGTTTATCGCGTTCCAAATTGTGACAAGAAAGATTTATATATATACTAGCTGCCTGTCCCGGCTTCGCACGGGTGGACACTTATTTTTTAAACACATAAATATAGCCTATGTTACTCAGCATAGCAGTTAGCAGTGGACTGATATCAATTGATGATGATGATGAAAGAACATTCTGTAACGTTTAGGAGCACTATTTTCTTGAACATTTTGTCCAAATCTAGAATTCGGAACCGTTTGCATGGGTATATTTGAGTATTCTAGATAATTCTGGATTACTAACGTTTGGATGCATTCCGGATGCTAGCCGAATAATTTCAGTCTTCGAATTAAATTTGATCATTCCAGAACCTCAAAGACATTCTAGAGCGTTCTTTCCTCGTCAAAGTCGAATATTTTCTGAAAAATCCCTAAGCCTAAGAAAGGGATAGATATATATAAGTCCCTACGTGATAAAAAGGGATAGACATAGATTTCGAAACTTTTGCCCCTTATAAATTAATAACACTTAAATATTGAATATAAACTATCCTATCTTTTAAGTTGGACCATATTATAGACGGTTACAAAATTTTATCATAATCCGTTCAGTAGTTTCGGAGTTTATCGCGTTCCAAATTAGGACAGGAATTTTTTATAGATATAGATATAGAAGATAGTATAATTTAAAGCATGTAATGTTATGAGTTATAATCGTTATTAATTTAGTTGTTAGCCTTAACTATTTTAAGGATATACATTTTATAACTAGTGATTATTATGCTAATCGATGATTATATTGAATGTTGTTATGAATTTTTATATAATAATAAAAAAATTATACCACCTAATAGAGAACTTGTTTTTATTTCTCTAAGCACTCTTTACCGTGAATAACGCATTCCTACCATGGGTGTGGTTATAGAGTCAAAACACTGATATCGGTAATAGCACAAACGGTATATTATCTTGAAAGTTAATTGGATAAGTAAAGTACTTTATCCCGTGCCCGCGAAGCTACGACTGGCGTCTCACGCCACGTATTGCCTACGCGACGAAACGCGAGAAGGGAGTTACTTGTGTGCAACTATGTTGCTACAGTAACCTCCCCCTTTTTAAACAAAAAAAATATAAAAATACTGAAAAACTGATAAAAGAAAGAATACAATTCAAGGTGATAACCCTAGAATTACAATTGCGTTAAAATTGTACAAGTCACATCGCGTGGCGAGCATAACTGCTGACACGCTGAAACATTATCGCTTGGCAATGTCTAAGTACCTAAGCAGTTACAATAACAAAGTGCAATCATGGTAAAATAAACTTGTACAGTCGGCTACGCTAGAATGTATAACCTACAACAAAATATTTGCGGGCACGGTTAAAAAAAATTAAATACATTTGAAAACAGAATATGACACACATTAAAACATAAAATGAAATTTTGTATAAGAATTACATTGTAAAAACATGAAAAAAAATAGTAAAATAGCAATAAAAAATATCAAATACACTGTATGAAATTTTTAAGAAATACATTGGGTTAAAAATTTTGTAAACAAAAATTGTGCAAAAAATTAAATTACATACCTATACACTGGGTAAAATTTTATAGTCAAATCAAACAGGGTGGACATAACTTTTAAGAGGCACGAAAGAAAACACAACAATCACTGATTCTAAAAATAATAAGAAAAGTATATCACGTATGTTGACAGGGGAGGCTGTAGGCGCGAGATTACACTACCGCTGCTGGTACAACCCCCGGCTGTATCACTCTCACGTGCGCGAGCGGCGCTGCTGGCGTAGGAACGCTGCTTGATAATATTTCTTTCCGCAGCCAGGCTCGTATACGATTACAAAATCGTCGCCAAACCACATAAATCACCAGTAAAGCCAATATGACAACTATAGCAACCATGAGAATACTCTGTTGCGTCATGTGCGCTTCCACCTGAGTGGAATTTTGTGCGATAACCACTCGGTTGTCTTCTACTTCTTTTGATTGCTGTTTACCCATTTTAAATATCATGAACTTTACGTGCAACTCTAGTGAAAGTTATTGAAGAAATGCCAAAAATACCTAAAAATTATGTCCAATAAGCTGTACCTGTTTATAGCCTAAATACAATATTTCGTCATTACATTTCAAAGTTCAAATCTTTGCTTATGCTAATGCTACACTTGTAAAAGTATGGCCTACTTACGTACATACCTATGCCTATGGCACTTATAATCTAAAGCATTAAAATTACTATAGTATCCATGTAATAAAACATTTTGCATCGTATGCATCCGCATCAGTACCAACTGTCCTTATTCTGTGGCACAAGGCTTGTGACGTACTATGCCAAAGATGCTCCAAACCGTCTTTCGTCATAATTGTCCAGTGACGAATGGCATGTAATGCCTCTCTGTGAGCGGTTTGAATAACAAATATTTTACTCTTAGATAAACTGTAAACTATAATTATTTAGTCTAAAAAATATACGTAAATAGCTACTTATATTCATTATTTACTAACTCGATCAATACTAAACAACATATGCCTACGTTAAGGGTAGTTGTCACCTGCTATATTCAATTACCGAGAGTCAACGGGTGCGACAACACCATCTAAAATTAGGGTTGCGGGCTCATTTCACCACGCAATATAAATCCAAAATAACGTTGCTTGATTAATCGAGTAAGTTAATGCTACTATCACCTACTTAAGATACTACCTACAACTTTACCTTGAAAACCTCGGTCGAACACCATTATTTCATAGGCTAATTATAGGTAACTTAAGTATAACAAAGAAATGTTTAACCTAGGTACCAACCGTAAGTACTTATCACCTAAGCTATAGAATTACATAACACTACCTAACTATAGATTGAAGCGTGCTGGTGTACGTACCTCGCGCCCGCTCCGAGTTCTTTTACCTGAAGTAGGGTTACTAGATGAGCTCGGAACGTAAGCGGGTATGACGTCACCCATGCTAGAAGTGTCGTCACCTGTGTCGTGTGTACTGCTCTGCTCATTGAGTACGTACGCTGGCTTAAGACGATCTATAGAGACATTTACACACCTGTTAGGGAGTTGTACTTTGTAAACCTTACAACCTTTCTTCAAGACACGGTACGGACCGTCGTACGGAGGTTGCAGAGGCTTACGAACCGCATCAACCCTAATAAAAACGAAATCACAAGACTTTAGATCCGGATGAATAAATAACGTTCGTGAATCACGATGTTTTCTTTCTACCGGTCTCAAACTACGTATCTTGTCTTGTAAGTCTTGTACTAATGTATGTGGATCTGAAGCTTCTGATTTAGCAGATACAAAAAATTCACCAGGTAACCTCAAGGTACAACCGTAAGTTAATTCGGCGGCACTCAGGTTGGAGTCGCTACGTAAAGTAGTTCGGAGCCCTAATAAAACAGTAGGTAACTCATCTACCCATGACGTAGATACCAATCGAGCACGGAGCGCTACCTTTAAGCTTCGGTGCCATCTTTCAATGGCGCCGTTGCTTTGTGGATGATATGGCGAACTTCTAATTCTGTGTATACCCATACATTTCATAAGCTGTGAGAAAAGATTACTTTCGAACTGACGACCTTGGTCTGAGGTCAAATACTGACAACTACCAAACCTAGTAATCCAACCGTCATAAATAACTTTAGCCACAGTTTCAGCTGTAATGTCTTTTATAGGGAACGCTTCAGGCCAATGTGTATATCGATCAATGATAGTAAGTAAATACCTATATCCATCTGTGGTAGTCGGCAAGGGACCTACGATGTCAGTGTGGATATGTTCAAAACGTCCAGCTGTGGGAAATTGTCCTAAATGAGATACCGAATGACGTTGAACCTTCGAACGTTGACATTGAATACAAGTTTTAGTCCACTGATTAAGATCTTTATTCATCCCTGGCCAGAAAAAACGCTGGCACACGAGTTTACGTGTTGAATTTATTCCGGGATGACTCAAATTATGTACCAAATTAAACACTAACTTCCTGAATTTATCCGGTAAATAGGGTCTAATATTACTGGTTGATGTTTCACAATAAATTTGCGTGGCACAATCGGGCAACGTTATTTTTCTAATAACAACGCTGCTATTTGATACCACGTTTCCGTTTGCTAAATAAGCATCGTCGTTCTGGGCGGTCGCTAATTCTGCAAAATCCAACGTACTGGGACACGTGATTGTTTCGACACGACTCAGCGAGTCTGCAACTAAGTTATCGCCACCAGCGACGTACCTAATATCCGTTGTAAATTCGCTGATGTACATAAGCTGCCTAGTTCTACGTGGAGTCTCTTTGTCACTTGATAATTTAGAAAATGCAAACGTCAGGGGTTTATGATCTGTGAAGATGGTTAACTCCCTGCCCTCGAACATACTTCTAAAATGAATTATAGCCAAATAAATTCCTAACAACTCCCGATCGTATGTACTATATTTAACCTGCGTATCGGTAAGTTTACGTGAAAAATAACCTAAAGGCTTCCAATTACCCTTCACTAATTGTTGCAGTACGGCTCCTACACAAGTATTTGATGCATCTGTCATCAAAGCTAGAGGAGTATCGGGCATCGGATACGTTAATGTGGCGGCTGACTGTAAACTTTCTTTACATTTAATAAAAGCTTCGTTAGCCTCGGCTGTCCAGTCAATTTGCGACTTATCGTTTTTCTTAGAACCTCGAATGTACTTGTTAAGTTCGGTTTGATAAGAAATGGCATTTGGCATATGCGGACGATAAAAATTTACCATACCAATGAAACGTCTGAGTTCGATTACCGTTTCCGGTTTTGGAAAATCAATAATGGCTTTGACCTTACTATCCGATGGCCTAATGCCGTCTATTGTTACTTCATGTCCTAAAAATTCGATATTTTCCTGCCCAAATGCACATTTCGACAAGTTAATCGTTATACCAAAATCATCTAAGCGTTTAAACAAGACTTCTAGATGCTGTTCGTGCTTAGCCTTGGATTCACTTGCCACGATTACGTCATCTATGTAGCAGAATATAAACTCTGAACTTGGTTCAAAAGTTCCGTCTTCTCGTTCAATTCCTAATCCCTGTAAAACCGTGTTGTTCATGAAGCGCTGAAAAGACTGAGCCGCGTTGCGTAATCCGAAGGACATTCTAGGAAATTCGAATAAACCAAAAGGAGTAATTATGGCGGTCTTTTCCACGTCATCAGGAGCAACAGGGATGCAATGATATGCCCTATTTACATCAATTTTACTAAAAATATTTTTTCCTGTTAAAATATATGTAAAATCATGCAAGCGCGGAATTGGATATCTGTCGGGTTTCGTGACCGCATTTAATTGCCGGTAATCCCCACAGGGTCGAATTTCACCATTCTTTTTAGGTACAACATGCAAAGGACTTGACCATGGGCTTTTTGAAGGCCGACAGATTCCCAATTCCTGCATAACCCTAAATTCTTCACATACCTTTTTGTACCGGTCGGGAGGCAGCGGGCGCGCACGCGCATGTACAGGCGGCCCGGTCGTCTCTATGTGGTGGAAAACTGTATGTCTAGGAGTATCCTTAAAAGAAACAGGTTTTGTTATACCCGAGTACTTAGCCAAAAGGTTAAAATAAGGGTGTGTCTCGTCCAAGGTGTTCAAGGTAGGTTGATTACAAACTCTAATAGAACCTACGATATTTAGTTTAGTCACTTCATCTACTAATCTACGATTGCTTAGGTCAACCAATAGCTTATGGTGGATTAAAAAGTCTGCACCTAAAATAGGTTGGTTCACTGCTGCCAACACGAATGTCCATCGGTACGGTCTTCTTAATTTTAAGTCCAACACCATAGTCTTAACACCAAAAGTACTTATTTCGGTACCATTTGCCGCATAAAGTTTGAAACCAACACTATTATCACTGTTATGCCTAATTTTACGCGCCGGGAGAACCGAAACGTTCGCTCCCGTATCCACAAGGAATCGTAGTCCTGTATTTCGATCTGTGACGCAAAGACGGTTACTACTTACAGGAACGATACAGGCATCCGTCGCTGACTGTACCTCACTTAGTTTCCCTCCTTTTTGTAGCTGCAGGGCGGGATACACTTGTGCGCCTTATCCTTGTAGCGGAAATGGTAAAAACACTGCCAATCCGGTTTACGTGACGCCGATGACGTTCTATTGACACTAGTGGATCTCCCCCTGCTTTGGCTTCGACCGCGCGAGTCGTTCCGTCGCGAGTTATGCAGCTGATCAATCCGCTTATCTATCCGCTTAATCTCATTGATAATCGCAGCTGTGTCGAGCGTACTTGATGATGCGACGGGCGTCGCCCTTACCTCCGACACGGACTGATTATTTCCTTGCGTCTCCATTACCTTGTCGGCAATCTTAGCAAGGATTGTGAGATCACTGGACTCCGCTACTGTTATTATTCCACGAACTGCAGGCGGAAGGTGGCCTTGCCACAGGATCTTAAGGGTCTCGTCCGGTATTTTGGTGCGGGCCAAATCTCGCATGCGTCGTAAAAGCTGAGAAGGCTTTTGATCGCCCAACTCCATCTCGCTCATGAGTTTCTGTACTTGCCGGGTCTCCGATTCTTCGTAAATGGTAAGTAATCGTTCCTTTAATGAATCGTACTTCCGGGTGGTAGGAGGATTCATCAGGATGTCCGTCACTTGCTGGATGACCTCCTTAGTGAGCTTGGTGATGACAAGGTTGAACCTGACCTCGTCTGACATCTTTTGGGGCGCTAGTATGGCCTCGGTTTGATAGAACCATAGCCTCGGGTGATCTGCCCAAAATTCTGGAACACGGGAAGTGACTGTGATGGCAGCCAAATCCATTTTTTCGTCCTTGACCTCCACGCTGGTTGTCGCCGGGCCTGGAGTCGCAACCGGCGCCGGGGTCGGCGTCGGGGCCTGCCCGATAGCAGCGGGTAACATGATGCCGAAGTTTATACGTAACACTGAGGTAATTCACCAACTTTATACAGAAAATTTAGAGTTCACTGAGTGTCCGAAAAAAAAATGTGGTCGCGGGGCACGGGATACCTAACTCGCAAGGTGAGTCGTAACCAAAAATATAAAATTGCGGGGTCACCACTTTACCGTGAATAACGCATTCCTACCATGGGTGTGGTTATAGAGTCAAAACACTGATATCGGTAATAGCACAAACGGTATATTATCTTGAAAGTTAATTGGATAAGTAAAGTACTTTATCCCGTGCCCGCGAAGCTACGACTGGCGTCTCACGCCACGTATTGCCTACGCGACGAAACGCGAGAAGGGAGTTACTTGTGTGCAACTATGTTGCTACAACTCTATCAAAATAAAATTAATTGGTTTTCCTTCCTAGAATAGTAATTTATTTATCTAAACTTCTATAAAAAAAAAACTAACTCTAGACAAGTACCTACTTGTTACAACTTGTTTTGTCTTAGTGATACCTATTATCTGTCAATCTATAATTGTAAAAATAAAAATTCATCGATTAATTTAAGTAAATCAATAAATTGAATACGTTTATTTTATTTCCTATTATCTGTCTATCTATAATTGTAAAAATAAAAATTCATCGATTAATTTAAGTAAATCAATTAATTGAATACGTTTATTTTATTTGAAATTGATCCTATCAGAAAATTTTGTGGGGTTTGCGTTTTTAAACAACTTAAACGTTTTAATTAATAACTCCTGCAAGGCATCCCACTCCTTGCAGTTTTCGTTTAAGCGCAATTTGATGGAAAACAAAGCCTTTTTATACCGCTCCTCGGGAGCCGTGTTCTGGACATCGGTCAAATTGTACAATTTGACCTCTACGAAGAAATCGCCCTCGGTGATTGATAAGGTGCGCCGGCTCTGCCCTCCAGAGACCCTCGTCGTGAATGAGGATGTGGTGATTGCGCGACTTGCCGCCGTTGATGTACTTGCTTGGTCCTCTGATCGAAGAAGAGCGAATATGTCACTGCTCTTCCGTTTTTTGCGCTTTAAAGAAAAGAAAAATAAATTATTGATCTACCGAATTAATAAAGAACCGTTTTGTCAACGCTATGTTAACAAAACTTATATCATGAAGGTAAAATTTTTACACGTTTATCGATTTGTTGTGTTTAAGAGCGAGTCGAGTAAACCAGGCGGACGGAAAATAGGTATTTACTGCGGCTCGCTAGTTGTGTGCGTACTCACGCACACAATGATAGGTTCGCTCGACGCCGTTTACACCTAGTGTGGCAAAAGTAGGTAACCCATGATTTGAAAAAAATGTTGTTTGGTTGAGTGACTTATAGAGACGAAATTTTGTTTACGTTATGCCAGAAAGTAAAATTCATCTCTCTAAAAAAAACAATCTGAGGTCAGTTTACAAAATAATTACATTTTCATTTCACTTTTCTTTTAGGTTTTTTAATAATAGTAATAAATAATAAATATTGTGCACAATCCACTCCACACTATCTAGCCTCAAACCAAGCAGAGTTTATACTATAGGAACCAGACAGCTGATATAATACTTAGCATATAATTTTTTTTTTTTTAATACATACTTAAAATACAATATAACACCCAGACAGAGAACAAACATTTGTATTCACCAAACAAATGTTTCTTCTCCGTGGGGATCGAACCCACGACCTACAGCGTAGAAGGCAGAGCTACTACTAACTAAGCTGAGAGGCCAGGTTTTCATATTTATATATTTGTGAATAATATTTTTGGTGGTAAGTTCATACCCCGCTAAGCAGCAAAAGCTGAGCCAGGGCCTATTTGGCATAACATGTACCTAGCGCGGGACGTAGTTGTTTTTTTTTATTATGTGCTAAGATAGCAAGTAATTACTCAATTATTTGTGTTAGAGTTTTTTGTTCATATTTTAGTTTTGATTTTGTCAATGTTCCGTTCTGTGTACCTATGTTATGTTAAATAAATTTTCTTTCTTTCATACTTTCATTCATTTTGGATCCAAGATGGCAGCTTCATTTTTATCCTAAATAAATGATAATTATGGGTATCGATTTAGAGGTTGTTGGGGGCTCTGATTATGGATTTGACATTCATTTTTGAATCCAAGATGGCGGATTCTTTTTTTTTCATAAATATTTGATATGGGTATCGTTTAATGGGTTTTTGGGGGTGCTGATTCCGAATCTGCCATTCATTTTTGAATCCAAGATGGCGGATTTTTTTTTTTTCTTAAATATTTTATATGGGTATCGTTTTATGGGTTTTTGGGGGCGCTGGTTCCGAATATGCCATTCATTTTTGATTCCAAGATGGCGGATGTTTTTTTTCTTAAATATTTGATATGGGTATCGTTTTATGGGTTTTTGGGGGCGCTGGTTCCGAATATGCCATTCATTTTTGATTGAAAATGAATGCCAGATTCAAAATCAGCACCCCCAAAAACCCATAAAACGATACCCATATCAAATATTTAAGAAAAAAAAACATCCGCCATCTTGGAATCAAAAATGAATGGCATATTCGGAACCAGCGCCCCCAAAAACCCATAAAACGATACCCATATCAAATATTTAAGAAAAAAAAGAATCCGCCATCTTGGATTCAAAAATGAATGGCAGATTCAAAATCAGTGCCCCCAAAAACCCATAAAACGATACCCATATCAAATATTTAGAAAAAAAAAACATCCACCATCTTGGAATCAAAAATGAATGGCATATTCGGAACCAGCACTCCCAAAAACCTATAAATCGATACCCATATCAAATATTTAAGAAAAAAAATAATCCGCCATCTTGGATTCAAAAATGAACGGCAGATTCAAAATCAGCGCCCCCAAAAACCCATAAAACGATACCCATATCAAATATTTAAGAAAAAAAAGAATCCGCCATCTTGGATTCAAAAATGAATGGCATATTCGGAACCAGCGCCCCCAAAAACCCATAAAACGATACCCATATCAAATATTTAAGAAAAAAAAAACATCCGCCATCTTGGAATCAAAAATGAATGGCATATTCGGAACCAGCGCCCCCAAAAACCCATAAAACGATACCCATATCAAATATTTAAGAAAAAAAAGAATCCGCCATCTTGGATTCAAAAATGAATGGCAGATTCAAAATCAGTGCCCCCTAAAACCCATAAAACGATACCCATATCAAATATTTAAGAAAAAAAAAACATCCACCATCTTGGAATCAAAAATGAATGGCATATTCGGAACCAGCACTCCCAAAAACCTATAAATCAATACCCATATCAAATATTTAAGAAAAAAAATAATCCGCCATCTTGGATTCAAAAATGAATGGCAGATTCAAAATCAGCGCCCCCAAAAACCCATAAAACGATACCCATATCAAATATTTAAGAAAAAAAAGAATCCGCCATCTTGGATTCAAAAATGAATGGCATATTCGGAACCAGCGCCCCCAAAAACCCATAAAACGATACCCATATCAAATATTTAAGAAAAAAAAAACATCCGCCATCTTGGAATCAAAAATGAATGGCATATTCGGAACCAGCGCCCCCAAAAACCCATAAAACGATACCCATATCAAATATTTAAGAAAAAAAAACATCCGCCATCTTGTAATCAAAAATGAATGGCATATTCGGAACCAGCGCCCCCAAAAACCCATAAAACGATACCCATATCAAATATTTAAGAAAAAAAAGAATCCGCCATCTTGGATTCAAAAATGAATGGCATATTCGGAACCAGCGCCCCCAAAAACCCATAAAACGATACCCATATCAAATATTTAAGAAAATAGTATATTTCATTACAAGTGCGGGAAGGCTGTCATTGCAAAGAGTTCCGACAAATGTCTACCCGAGCCGAAGGCGAGGGTTGACAGTCGGAACAAGTTGCAATGACGGTTCCGCACGTGTACTGAACGACTATTTTTAATACAGTTGCGAAAAAATTAAGCAATTTAATAAAATAATAAAAATACCATTTGCTTTTTTCTCTTCTATCCACGCAAAAAGTTCGTCGCATGTATGCATGTAGCGACTTTTTGACTTTTCCGGTAAAATGTTCTCCGAAGCATTTTGTGCAATTATACTGAGTTCCGGTGGTGTTAATTCAAAAAAACTAGGGTCAAAATTACTCATTTTGTGCAACAAACAAATAAACTCGCAAAGAAAATTTCTGAAAAATGGCGCCAAGCGCCAACCGTAAAATATAAGCAAAGATTTTTTTTTTTTCTTCACCCATTCTGGAAGGCAAAGGGAACTATACCCATACAGCCAAGTCTTCAGTAGATTTTTTTTATTGATATGAATTGAAAATGAAATTTAATGAGATGAAATGAAATGAAACCTAACATAACTCATTCAATCAAATCATTAAATCTGTTAATGAAACAAATTAGTAGCTTCTTTTTAGAAATAATACGTATTTGCATGAATCATAAAAACTTCGATGAATTTTTTTTAGTAAAAACTTCATGGTTGGTTTTTCTTTTTAGACATTATTTTGACAGTTGGTAAAGAAAAAGCACTAGTGCGGGAATGGTAAAAAAAAAGCACGCGTGTGTAATAGCCCACATCCCGAACGCTATACGTCCCTGCAATACGCCACTTTTTGAGCAACTGTATTAAAAAAAAACATCCGCCATCTTGTAATCAAAAATGAATGGCATATTCGGAACCAGCGCCCCCAAAAACCCATAAAACGATACCCATATCAAATATTTAAGAAAAAAAAGAATCCGCCATCTTGGATTCAAAAATGAATGCCAGATTCAAAATCAGCACCCCCAAAAACCCATAAAACGATACCCATATCAAATATTTAAGAAAAAAAAACATCCACCATCTTGGAATCAAAAATGAATGCCAGATTCAAAATCAGCACCCCCAAAAACCCATAAAACGATACCCATATCAAATATTTAAGAAAAAAAAGAATCCGCCATCTTGGATTCAAAAATGAATGGCATATTCGGAACCAGCGCCCCCAAAAACCCATAAAACGATACCCATATCAAATATTTAAGAAAAAAAAGAATCCGCCATCATGGATTCAAAAATGAATGGCAGATTCAAAATCAGCGCCCCCAAAAACCCATAAAACGATACCCATATCAAAAAATTAATGGCATATTCGGAGCCAGCGCCCCCAAAACCCCATATCAAAAGTTTATGACAAAAAAAATCCACCATCTTGGATTAAAAAATTAATGGCAGATTCGGAACCAGCGCCCTCAAAAACCTATAAAACGATACCAATATCAAATATAAAAAAAATGAATCCGCCATCTTGGATTAAAAAATGAATGGCATATTCGGAGTCAGCGCCCCCAAAACCCCATATCAAAAATTTATGACAAAAAAAGAATCCGCCATCTTGGATTAAAAAATGAATGGCAGATTCGGAACCAGCGCCCTCGAAAACTTATTAAACGATACCAATATCAAATATAAAAAAAAATGAATCCGCCATCTTGGGTTTTCGATTCGCAATCAGCCTGACCAAAAAAACTTGGAACAATACCAACATCAAATTTGAAATACGAAAATAATCTATACCTACATATTTTTACATATTTATATTTTTATCGATTTTTTTTTCCGGAACAGAGCGCCACTTTTCTTCTTAGAATATCTTTCTTTTCGCTTTCCCATTGTTCCCTAAACAGAGTAAATATTTATAGGTACATCACATTTTTTTGAGCAATAAAAAGCATAGATAATAAAAAAATGGCTTACCTCACTTTACCTGTTTGCAGCTGTGTGTACATACACATAAGATCGCGTTTGCTAGTTGGCTCGCGTCGCCTCGCAAAGAGACGTGCTCCCACTCTGAGCTCTCGTGGTGGACTGAATTTCCGCGAGCGTTCGTCGCGTATATATTCAACTTCGCGCGTCCATAGTAAATTTGTATGGCGGATTTGAGATGCTTTTTTAAAAAATTCATAACTAAATAACTAAGTGATTTATTAAAAATCGAAAAAGGACTAATTGTAGACTAAACATTTGAGATTAATTCGAATTAAAGTTTGTTCATAAAATCAACAGTGTAACATGACATTTTTTAATAACGCCGACATACGATTTGTCAAATTTTACCTATCTGTGTTTATTTAATTATAGATAAATATTTTTTTTTGTTACGGAATAATTGTCAATACGTTCAGTCTGGTACTTTATACAAAGTTTTAGATTCATTATTGCAAGTATATTCATAATATCGATTTAACCGTGACTATCGTTTTCAACTATTTTGCACGACTCGCTCTTAAGAAACACGGTCCCATTAATGCCGTATTAGTTAGTCAGCTATTCGTTTGAGTATGATTAGCCCGTAGCGCATGGCGCTGCGGTCAGCGCGGCTCCGTACCAAAGGGAACGTCACGAGTTCAAATCCCGCTCGGCTTTTAACTTTTGCAACACCATAAAATAATTCGTATCATGGTCAGAGTAAGGGCTTTAAATACATACCATTGATATTGGCTTTCGTCCGAAGAAGTTGTGGGCACCCCAAGAGGAGGGCGTGCGAGAGCAGCTGCGTTGGTCACCGGCGCCACCTTCGTGCGCTTCGCAGCTGACTTGGCAGGTTTCGGCTTCTTTGTCACCGGCTCCGGTACCACTTCGGTATCGTACTCTGAGTCCGACATGAAATTAATTCAAAAAATAATTGTTTAAACGCAAATCAAGATGGTGTATTTGGTTAGTACATCCTCGTGTCAAGAGGGAGGTCGTGGGTTCAAATACAACTCGGCTTTCCGATCTCACTCGGCTATCACCTTTGGGAGGTGCAAAAAATCTTGTCAGTCCAGAATTTTTATAACGAGCGTGTATGCAGCATGGTAAATCACTTACTTACATTTCTTTTGTTTTTCAAGGATGAGGAGGTGAGATGTTAGCTTGTAGATTTTATCTACTCTGATACTATAATACAAAGATAATAAAACTGAAAACAAAATTCTTATGACAAACATTACGTACAGGCCAAAAATAATAAAAAAAAGTTTCATTACGATACAGGTCTTGTATGGACACCTGTAACATAATATAACTTTTTAATCATAACGATACACCAATACAACCTCCAGCTGGACCAAGGAGGTTGAACCTCTACTTTAAAAAAAAAGGTTTGAATAAACGAGTCCGCGACGACGCAACACGCATGCGCAATCGATGTATGCGCCTTGGCGCCAACATTTGACATTAAAAAATCTTTTCAATATTTAAACAAAGTTTGGTTTTGTTTGTAAAATACATAAGTTTTTGTGTAAAAACATGTCTGAAAGCGGGAATATCTGGTGATTGTACACCACCAGACATTCTGGAAGCTGCGTCAAAAATTACCATGAACCTGTTGCCGACGAAATCTAGGAGCAACTAATAGTTGCTCCTAGATTTCGTCACTAGTAGGCACTTATTATAGTTGCCAACTATAATAAGTGTTACATCAACATCATTCATGCCACGAATTCATGGAATAAAAATCCTACATCATTTTCTGAAAATGCGTTGTTAGCGTACTTTTATGAGTTATCTGAAAAATATAAAGTGTCAAGTATGTGGGTTAAATACACCATGATTTAAGTACACTCAATATTTACAACGAAGTTGACATAACTAAATATAGCAAGCTGATTGCATCAGCGTTTTGTTTGCAATATTGTTTTACGTTTCATAGTATGAGAGTAGATAAAGTAGTGTATGACACTGTACATAACTTGGTCTTATAATGCAACAGTATCATAATATCAACTAAGTTTTTAAACAAATTACTCAAATTTGAACCGTACGTTTGACTATTATTACCTTTAGCTAAGCATGATTCCTGCATAAACACTTACAGGTGCTTATCACATTTGATCCGATTATCTTCGATCTTCGATTAGCCACACCATTTTCAACCTTATTTACTTGTTCATAAGGAATGTAGAGAAATTGTCTATCTAAACACAAAGAGGAAGTTTTATGATACGCTAACATAAATTTGATCCTTGTTTCTTGGTTAATACAGGGTGTAAAAAAACTCCTGGTAACTTAAACAGAACCTTACAGCTCGTGCATCGCAGTTGAGTATCTACCACCAAAAACATAAAAATAAATAGTTAGGTAGATATGGAAAAAAGCATAAGTAGGTAGCTTTTTTTATATATTTTTTCTTAAACATGCGCGGAAATATTGTCATTACTTTTGAATATAGAATATAGATCGCGAAGTATCATATTTACGTAGACAGAAAAACCAAAATCACTTCCCGGCGCGCTGTCGCTCCGGCAATGTTGTATGAAACGGTGTGCTGTTTGAATTTAGAACTCTTTCATCTATCGTACACATTGCGTTCTCGTGGCTGTATAGCCACAGATGCGTTTACCTTTCGGCACTAGACTGAAAAAAAAAAATTGGCGGTACAGCGGAGTTCGTTGTTATTTGGTTAATAAAATGTACTATTTCTTAAACATGCGCGGAAATATTGTCATTACTTTTGAATATAGAACACGCGAAGTATCATATTTACGTAGACTGAAAAACCAAAATCACTTCCCGGCGCGTTCTCGCTCCGGCAATGTTGTATGAAACGGTGTGCTGTTTGAATTTAGAACTCTTTCATCTATCGTACACATTGCGTTCTCGTGGCTGTATAGCCACAGATGCGTTTACATTTCGGCACGAACTCTAAAATAAAGTAAAAGATTGGCGGTAAAGCGGAGTTCGTTGATAATTGGTTAATAAAAAATAAATTTATTTGGCTGATGAAAATGAATGATGAAAATAAATTTATTTTTTATTAGTGCCGAAAGGTAAACGCATCTGTGGCTATACAGCCACGAGAACGCAATGTGTACGATAGATGAAAGAGTTCTAAATTTAATTGTGTACTATTTTTTTTATTTCCTTGCATTTTTTTAAGAAAAGCACTATATATGCCTCGGTCGAAATGGCAATTGCCTGTCTCGTATCATTGAAGTCCTCGCCTGCGGCTCGGCCTTCAAACTCATACTCGACCTGCAATTGCCTATTTCGCTGCCTTTGCAATAATGTACTATTAAATCCGAGGAAAATATCATAATCTGAAAATACGTAAAGTGTTTATATTGTAGCCTAGGTATGTTAGCTGTGTTAAGCGGTGCATGATCCTTCAGTTTTCGGGAGTGATCTTGCACCGCATTCAAACCGATGTTCTTGGTGAATTATTTGCCACACTACTGGTTCAAAAATATCAATTGCTGCAGTTTTCTTATACCCAGCCGAGCTCTTCTTTCATTTAAAATGTTCCCTGCAGCGGAAAACACTCTCTCGCAGGGAACTGAGGATGTCATAGCATTTAATTTCTTTACTGCGATTTGATAGAGGTGAGGATATATTGCTCTATGTGTCTTCCACCATTTTAGTGGGCACTCCTGTTTGCGGATAATTTTGTCATCTAGATACCGTTGCACTTCCACAATAGCCCTAGATTGGGCAGTACCATCTGGCTGAATATTTTTCATTTTGTTATGATAATCTTGCCATATAGATTTTATTGAGTTAGTAGTTTGAGTTGTGTTGTTATCAGTCTCTACTACTGTTGCACTATTTTCAGCTAGAGTTTTATTTTGTTCTTGAACAACTAGTGAAATGATTCTACGTTTTGTCTCTTCTGCGGTTGCCTGATCTTCAAAGTACAACTTGAATCTAGGATCTAAAAACATGCAATTTGTAAATGTCTTACTTTGACTTAAACTACTGAATCTTATTTTTATTCCTCTTATTATATCTTGCCTCACTCTGTCTACTGCTGGCATAAAGTTCTCAGCATGCAAATTAGTTAATGATTGGGTCAGACCCATAGTAATGGGAATGACGAGGCTCCCAGTAACATATTTCTCCCCACTAAGCTCCCTTGTAACTTCTTCACAAGGCCCAAGCACTGTACAAAGTTCCTTGCATATTTGCCACTCGTAGGATGTTAAAACCTCCATGCCTTAACATGGCACTTTTGAGAGGTTCTTGGAGCTGTACATATTATATATATATCTCTGCAGCATGTAAAATTTTGAATTCCAGCGAGTGGCTACTTCTTGAATTAGTCGTCTTGGGGTGTTCCCCGACTGCTCCTGATATTTTTTCAGTTTCTGCCAGGCCACATTACTTTGTTTGAACTGTCTCACGATTTTTTTACTTTGTTAATAATTTCATCAACATCATCAGCTTTTAAGGCATCAGTTACGGCAAGATTTAGTGTATGGGTATAGCATGGGAAATGTTTCCAACCAAGCTCTTTCCTTATAGCATTTTTAATGTTGCTACCATTATCTAAATGGAACAGGCTCTCATTGGTTTAGACTACAGTTCCAAGCTGTTATTTTAAAATACCTGTTATTTTTATCTGTTCCGATATATATGCCTCACTCCTAAGTCTTACTGACTCTTAAAGTGGCTTGATTTCCATAAAAAAATATATTTTACTATTTATGAGCGATGAAAGTATAATAATTGTAGACTGAAATAACGGTGGGTATGCAGTATTAAAATATCCAGTATCTCGCTGCTGAGCTCCTACTGAGCATGTTTTCAGTTTGTAAAACTGAAAAAACATTATGAATCTCGGTCATCTTTTTTTTTTTTTTTAATCCCGATTTTATTATTTGGTATCGTCGTATTTACTCAATAAAAATTCACGAAAGGAAACAAAAAAGGAGATATAAATTTGCAACTCCTCCTAAAGTTGATATTGTTTATCGTTTCTTCAAACTTGTCTGTGACGTTAGGATAAATTTCATAAACGCCGCTACCCAGCTTCATGAAACGAAAAAAAAAACAAAATTGTAGATAAAATTATGTGCTTAAATCAACATAATAATCTTCAGTTACAAGAGCTGATCATGGCTGTTTTATGAAAATTAACAACATTACTCACCAATTCATTGCCTCATGGGCATTAAAGTGTCTGTTCAAATATTTTCTTTTGTTTTAGAAGTGGCAAATCGCAGATGAAATAATCACGTTAAAACATGATCACACTTACCTAATTCATTATTTTCAAATAATGTACGTGAGTCTCGTGGATTTCTGGGAACAGGAATAGGAACTAAATTATGTCTTAGTTCATTAAAAAAATAATACCATACAGTAATTGAAATAATGTCGGCTTGATGCACAGTGATATTCTCGCTGAAATCTCGCAGGATCAGTGTCGTCCCCGGTGACGGAGTTCCACAATTTTTCCAGAATCAAATAGCTCCTCATGGCAAATTTCCAAGCCTGGAAATTAGATACTCCTTCGAAATTCTCGAATCCACTTATCTGTACGTAACGTATGCTGGTGCTGACGACGGTGCCGGCCACCCAGCCAGTATGGCAGGCGCAGTGCCCGCCGTAGATGGCGCCAAATCATCACCTAGCAACGTGTCTTGAAAGTGAGGTTATCTTGGTTTTCTTGCAATGCAGCCAAAAAGTAATCAAATCGTACTTAAGTCGTCTTCCCTGTGTTACTGAGGCCATTAACCTGTAGCAGAGTCTACACTACTTATCTTGCAGTTGGAAGTTGGGAAGAAATAAATATATTGTACCTATATTTGTAATGTTTCTGTTATAATAATGTTTCTTATGTGTACAATAAAGTATTAATCTATCTATCTATCTATATTCGGCATACGATTTGCAACACTACGTTCTCAAAATATCGATCACAAATACACCGCACTAGCGGAAAATTACAAGAAAATTAAACTAGAAGTTCGCCCCGAACTGAGATCTCGTGATGCGATCCCCCGAAAAGTTAAGTACATAGGTAGATAATCTACCTATGTACTTAACTTTTCGGGGCATTGGGATCGTAAACTAGTAGGATATAAAAACATTTTAAAGCACACTGTACTTAGATAGATGGTAATCAGAATCGTTTTCTCTGACGACTGAGCAAATGAATGAATAAATAAATAACTGTTGTGGACAATTCACTCAACACCACCGCTAACGCTGCGAACGATCAGGTAAGGACTCGAGTGTACGTTGCTCTTTTGAAAGTTCTTTCATCGTTAGTAATCGCTTAGAGCGAACTGTGGTTGATTCACTGGTACGTTTTTTGGTTGTGTACTCCAACATCGACTTCATAGGTAATTGACGGTCAGTTGACGTTTTAAATCGGCTGCGATTGTTCATAGAATTCTGAGACATATGATTTAAAATTTTAAACGTTGGGATCGTTGCGATTAAGTTTCGTCTTTACATATGGGAAGTTCTGGCATAATCACGTTGATACTTAAAACAACTGTTGAGTGTCTCAGAAGATTCACATCACCGTTTATCAGCTTTATCCTGAGCTACAAATCCGACAGATTTTGTTTTAGAATTAAATTAAATGTTTTTTATTTCAGACATAAATCCATACTTTGTTAAGAGCTAATTAAGACTATTTATTGAGCAGAGTGTGCTGCTGCATCCAAAAGGTGTTAAGGGGACAGTCCCACCTTTCGGAAAGTACCTTCACGATGGTGTTCGGGCTGCCACGGACTCGGCTTCTTAATGACGCGCATCGTTCGCGTAGTATAGCGTGAAAACCGTCTACTCTATTTAGAGCAAACATGCCCGAAGCGCTACAGAAACGCGGCAGCCCCAACAGCACCCTGAACGCATTATTATATTGGACTCGTAAAGCGTTGTGTGCTTTCTGCGTAAATCTTGTCCAGAGGCTGCATGTGTAAAAAGTTTGACAGTGCGCCCTAAAGAGCGTCACCTTGATCGGTACAGGTTGCAACCTCCGGGCCAGCATGTTCACACGCACACACAACGCTCTACGCTCCCTTTCCAAGTCTAGATCATCTTGGTGAGATATGGCCCTAAGACTGTCAGCGACCCAGTGACCCAGATTATTTGAAACGCGAGGTGATTTTTTGAGGTTTTTTTTATAATATCTGAGTCCATGGGCCGCCGCAAAAGACTCGCAGACATTAACCATTCTTCTGAGTGCTCTGATCGAGGGACTCAACAGCACCATGTCGTCAGCGTAGCTAAGGTTATTCACGCTGAGGCCTTCGATGCGGCATCTGACGTTGGTGTTGTTGAGTTCCACGATCAGCTGGTCAATGTACAGGTTAAACAATCTCGGTGAGGATAGCCCCCCTTGCCTCACACCACACTCCGATCTGTAGGACCCCCGACACCTTACCTGCCCATCGTACGTAGTTGACCTGATTATTGTACCAGTATTGAAAAATATTAACAATCTCTCGCGGTAGGTCAGTGTCAGTTCGCAGCTTCTGCCATAAGATGTCGTAGTCCACCAGATTGAATGCCTTCGACAAATCCAGGAAACACGCATATACTGGAGTGTTTCTACCAGTATAACACTGGACAGTCTGCTTGAGGCACAGTATCGCATTTTCAGTGGATAGGCCGGCTCTAAAACCAAACTGTGTGGTTTTAGCTTACGGGTTTTAAGTAACACTTCAGGAGTGAATGTTGGTGAAACAACATCGCAGAGGAGTAACTACTAGGGGAGGTCAAAAAGTTCGCAGAATGGCAGGGAAAAAAGGCTAAATTCTATGAATTATTATTTTTCCTTGTTAATATATTCTCCCTTACGCCTAATACATTTTTTAGATAACCACAAAAAGGTCTTCAAAATAAGCTGAAATTGTCGACTCAACTTTTTCATCGTCAGTAAACTTTTTCACGAGGTTATTTTTTTCAATTTTTGCGACTAATAATAACCAGATATATCACAAAATAATAGATCACAAAAAGTTACTAGATAAACAAAAAAAAATTAAACTTACTCGTACATGTCGATGTCGAAATACAGAAAATGTAATCCAAAACAACTCGATGATTTGAAATATTTTTTTTTCAAGAGCAAAACTTGTTGTGAACTTTCAGCTTAAACAAACATTCCTTAATGTTACATTACAGTTTATTCACAGTCTTACTTGAACTTTCTATTACATATACCTCGACATGCATCATCAATGACTACTAACACCAACCCCATATCTAACACTTAGAAAACATACGCTGGTTCAAGACCACGCAATGTTTCTTCGTTAGACTTCTAAAGGTCACACTTTCGGGATAACTGTGCGTGGGCGTATTATCTTTCAAATTTAACACGCGTCTACTATGCAGCAAGGTTTTATTAATAAACCTGTATTCGTCCAAGCTGAAGGACTCAAAGGACACCTGGCTTTTGATATTAAGGATAACGGTCAGCACTGACACTGAGCTAGTCTCCATCAACTGGTCCAAACAGATGTCCAGCACACAGATAGACACCGCTCTTTCGAAACAGCCAATACTATGGATTACAATAGGGCCACATGTACTACCTGTGCCTTCCGTTCTTGTTGTGAGATAACTGCCTTGTTTTTTTTTTTCACCATCTTCAAGAAGTATATCAGCTGCGTACAACCGCCGGAAGCAACATTATCTAGACAGTCGTGGTATTGAAAGTGCGTTATCTTTCTTGATTTTCTTTCCATTATGTTTTCTACGGTCATTTCTAGCTGTGTAAAATATTTGCAAGGGATAGTTTATTTCCGAATGATGAATTCACCCACAGCATATGCGTCATTTCGAAAGTTATTTAGCCAATGACGTCTCTTCGATGTCCTGTCGAATCTCACAATCACTTTACAACCACTTTCCCATATAGAGTTTCAAAAATTGTAGGAATCAATTTTAGACCCCGAGTTGTTGACTATCATAAACTTCTATTTCATGTTGAATCCGCCAGCGTAGTACGTGGAAAATATATCGAACCCGACGCTTCCAACTACGACGTTCCCAACGATCGATTTACGGTTTCCTTGCCTCGCCATTTCCTCCGGTAGATCTTGATCCTCAAAGGACATGCAGTTGACTAACCACAGTTCACCTTCCATAATTTTCCAAAAATTGACATCATCTCTTCGCTTACGAAAGTCCTGAATACTCTCTGTACTCATCTCTTCAAGGTTTGTTAGATTTATTGTTGTTGCTTGAACAGACTGTATCAAAATGAAAGCGAAAAACATCGCAGTCTGTTTATAAAGCTTATTTGGTAAGAAATTTATGATGTTGTTATATACAGGGTGGGTCAGAGTAAAATTCACTTTTGAAACCTTTATAAAAATAGTCTGATAGTACTTAAAGATTTTATTTAAAAAGTTACTTACTGTATGTAACATTACTGTTATTTATTTCTTGAAAATAACATCGTCTAGATGTTCTCCGTCTCGTCGCAAACACTCTTCTAAGCGGTGCTTAAAATTTTCGAAAATGCGCCGGCACGTCGCTGTCGATATAGCCACCATTTCCGTTTGAATGTTTTCTTTCAAGGCGGTAATTGTCTGCGTTTTATTGGAGTACACCTTACTTTTGAGGTATCCCCATAAAAAAAAATCCGGTGGAGTCAAGTCTGGACTTCGTGGTGGCCACTCGATGTCACCTCTCTTAGAGATCACTTTATTGGGGAACATCTCCTTTATGACCCTCATGCTGGCCTTAGACGTGTGGCAGGTGGCGCCATCCTGCTGGAACCAAGTCAGAGAGTTGTACCCTTGCAGCCCAGCAAGAGTTGGTCTTAAAAATTCTTCAAGCATTTTCACATATCGGTCCGTATTTATTGTCAATGCTTGGCCTCTATAATTTTCAAACAAATATGGCCCAATGAGCCCTTTGGCTGAAATGGCTGCCCAAACGGTCACTTTCTGGCAGTGAAGAGGCTTTTGATGCTTGCGCGAAGGCTGTTCAGTGCTCCAATAACGGCAATTCTGTTCATTGACGAATCCGCTCAAGTGAAAATGAGCTTCGTCCGAGAAAATGATGTTCCCGAAGTTTGAAAACCGCTCTAACATAATGGAGGAAAATGACGCTCTTATGGTATGGTCATCATGGCTAAGTTTCTGCACTAGCTGGATTTTGTAAGGATGAAGCTTTAAATCACGTAAATTTCGCCTTAAACTGCTTCTTGAAATCCCCAAAGCTGCCGCGTAGAGAGTTCCGCATTTTGCTCAACAGATTGGCTAACCTCCTGAATCGCTTGCTCTGTGCGTGTAGTGCGAGAACATCCTTGAAGTTTCCTAATAGGGCTGTTATCGATATTTTTTTGTGTAGTATAGTGATGTGCCCGATATCGATAAAATT
This sequence comes from Thera obeliscata, assembly GCA_947578465.1. Taxonomy (NCBI): domain Eukaryota; kingdom Metazoa; phylum Arthropoda; class Insecta; order Lepidoptera; family Geometridae; genus Thera; species Thera obeliscata. The sequence goes on along the minus strand of OX387918.1, from coordinate 10,122,206 downwards.
GTCTAGGGTTTAGGGTTTTGTTACCTATTGAAACCCTACCCCTACTAGGTAGAACACAAATGAAGGAGCAAGAAGGTTTGGACTGGTGGTTTTTTATATTGAATTCCTGCAGCGTACACAAACGTACAAAAATACACAAATAAATTAATGTAGGGCTAGCTAAGTCGGAGAGAAATAAACACAGGGGTTATTACCTAGGGTCTCCTAGAGATGAGTTGCATTGGTATGGTAATTTACTAAAAAGTGGAATTAAAATTATGTGTGGTACTAGAGTAATATAAAATTTAAATATTAAGAGGGCGCCAACCGTAGAATGTAGTTCAGCTACGGTACTGAAGAAAAGTAGTTATATGTTACCGACAGGTAGCCTCCGGGCTGAGTAAGCCTGTCTGCCTAGGCCGGAGCAAGGTGGTACGAAGATAGGGTATTTGTATTGGCTCAGCACAATACACGGGAGTGGGGTAGTTGTAGTGTAATAATAAAAAAACACACCGGTGTCCGTCCAATGGTGTACAAAAAGAACTAAAGAAAAAAACGGAAAAAACCCCCTGCAATTAAAGAGAAAACTTCAGTTACCGACTAGTAATGTAAACTGTTCCGACGGAACATGAGAAAGAACGTGTGGTTTTAATATTGGAAAATCTACTTTTGTGGAACAAATAAGCTTCAATTTAACTAAATAACTATGCTGAACATTATAGAATGGTAAGATACAGGTTTGAAATTAAAAATTGACTGTCCTGAGGGAAGTTTTGGGGAAATTTAAAATAAGAATTTCCCTAAAGATACTGGGGATGAACATACCTGAGGTTTAATCCAGAAGGCTAGCTAAATAGCAGAAACAAATTGTGGGAACAACGTGCTCACGCCCCACGCAACATCCTAAAATCGACAATCTGTGGATAGTTTACTGGATTACAATAACGGAACGAGAACCACAGCGGGAAAAGACAGCCTTATCACAGCACACTCACCATAAAATTTATTAAAAAAAACTTAGCTGCGCGGAGGCAGCCTTCCGTGTAAAAATCTGGTCCGAAAAGATGGCCAACAAAGGAAAAACTATCCATCTCGTGTTTAGGATACGGTTGCCCGCTTCAGCAGAAATATCCCAAAAGTCGCCAAATCTAGCGTAAAGCAGCGTCACATCATGGAACGAAAACGAAAACAACCGATGAAATATGGGGAACTGTGAGGCTGAACCTGTATCTAAATTTAAAGAAAGTTAGGGCACGGCATTGACAAAAACATTATGGCTCAATTATAGTTGAAAAATACCGAAACCTTTCATACAAAAAAAGCAGCCAAGTGCGAGTCGGACTCGCCCATGAAGGGTTCCGTAGCATCAAGTAACATAATAAATAATAATAATAAATATTCTGGACAATTCACACAACACTACCCAGCCCCAAACTAAGCAGAGCTTGTAATATGGGAACCAGATAGCTGATATAGTACTTGAATACATTTTTTTTTTTAAATACATACTTAGAATACAATATAACACCCAGACAGAGAACAAACATTTTCACCACACAAATATTTGTTCTCGGTGGGGATCGAACCCACGACCTACGGCACAGAAGGCAGAGCTACTACCAACTGAGCTAGAGGCCAGTCAATAATATAAAGGTTTTTGTAGTTCGTCGAATGGTAAATTGCGGTTTACGATTTATGACGTATAAAAATAAAACTACTGACTAGATCTCGTTCAAACCAAATATCGTTGAAAGTTTGCATAGTAATGTACGACATATATTTTTTTCGGATTTATCATTCTATTATTTTAGAAGTTAGAGGGGGGGGACCAACTTTTTTCCACTTTGGAAGTGTCTCTCGCGTAAACTATTCAGTTTAGAAAAAAACAATATTAGAAACCTCAATATAATTTTTGAAGACCTATCCATAAATACCCCACACGTATGGGTTCGATGAAAAAAAAATTTTGAGTTTCAGTTTCAAGTATGGGGACCCCCAAAATTTATAGTTTTTTTTCTATTTTTGTGTAAAAACCTTAATGCGGTTTACAGAATACATCTACTCACCAAGTTTCATCAGTCTAGCTCTTATGGTTTTGGAGAAAAATGGCTGTGACACGGCCGGACAGACAGACAGACAGACAGACAGACAGACATGACGAATCTATAAGGGTTCCGTTTTTGCCATTTGGCTACGGAACCCTAAAAAGCAACAACGAAAATAAAAAGTTGAAGCTGGCAACAACTTTTTGAAGAACGTTTCGGTTCACGCATAAAAATATCAAAAGTTACGTTCCGTGTGCAGAAAACGAACGCAGATAAAGATATTGATAAAATCCAAATAAATCGGTGACAGTTTTTGTTTAATTAATTCTATTTGGTAAATAAATCAATAAAACAAATTTTAATACATTTTGTATTCATTTATTAACTTTCTTTTGCCTATGGGTTTTATATTTTCTTAAAGTGGGTGATAGACGTACGAACTTAAAGTACGCGGTTTTTAAGATCACGAACTTACTCGGCTCGACGTTGGTGACACACGTGAAGCTTACTCACTCTGTATTGCGATGTCGTCGACTGAAGAAGCTTTGTGTTATTTAGGAATAATAACGTATTACATTTAAAAAATAAAAAAAAGAAACGAAGTCGAAAAGTGTGGGTAAAGAACTGGCTTACGAAAAGAGAGCGTTTATCACATGTGAATTTAGTATGAGAGTTACATGAAGAGGAGGAATAATTTCTAATAAATTATTGTATGCTTGAAGCTTCATATTTTTGTCTTTGTTATCGTTGCTTCTAATTTTCCAAAGACAAGGGTAATTTCGGAAAGCTTCTAAGAATTCGGTTAGCAGTTCATGCGAATATGTTCGGAAATCACACATTTTGAAATTTCTGAATTAAAATTATCAAAAATTGCAAAAATTAACACGACAAGCGTGCACATCCACGAACTGGCGAAACAAAATCGCGGCTCGCGGCTCGCAATGCTGCCACACGTTCGAGCCATGACGAGCTACGAGCAAGATTTCAGACCGGTTGGATCGCCGACGATTTTGCGCGGCGGTTTTAAAGTACGCGTACTTACGGTGACACACAAGCGAAAAAGGTCGGCGAGCCATAAGTACGCGTACTTGCTCTTACGTCTGTCACCCACTTAAAGCTAACTGTTGCATGTTTTGCATTTTCAAAACATATTTTTCTTCTATTTTCCCCCGTAAAATTTTATTGATTATATTACACCATTTGTGGCACTGTAAACGTATTATAAGAGTTATGTAATACTTAATTATATCTCTATTGTGCTTTTTACAGCCCAACCAAGACATGACGCATTTGGAAATCAGCCGTTTTAGATTATTTTTTACATTACTACTGGACATTATTACAACTGCGGCAAAAAAAGATCACGTTGGCGTCGTTAGTTACCTATCAGCTGATGAATAAAATGATAGGCGGAGATAAATAAACCTTACAAAGCACGTAAGTAGTTCCTGTTGCACAATTGTAAAACTACGATCGCGAGCGCGTGCGCGGGATTTTGGTAAGCACCTAATAATAATAATAAGGCATGTAGGTACTCGGCGCAGTCGGCGCGCTCTGTAGGTAAATTCAGCCCCAAGGACGGTTTTTATTTGTAGATTAAATTGGTTTATTTAAGATTTTCCTTCCTACATTTTAACGGGCTGAGGACCGACAGAAATACATCAAGATAATTTGTGCTAGTTAAGTAGGTAGGTAGGTACCCATGGTGTTAGGGATTTTAGGTGATTAATTTTGTCTGATAGGTATTTTTGGCGTAGTTAAAAATTTTAAATCAACTTATTTACACTAATCAAGTTGATTTAGCTAACTCCTCGACGACGTATTGCAACATCTCCAGATATGTGGCACTAGTGAGGTGACCATCGATAAAATGGGGTCCAAGCAATTGGTCTCCTATTATGCCAGCCCACACATTTAAACTGAACCTCACTTGAAAAGAATGCCTTTTAGTCACGTGCGGGTTGTGTTCGCGGTGAGCCCACTAGTGTTCGTTATGAACATTGTAGACCCCAACTCGAGTAAATAAACACTCGTCCGTCCACAGGATGTTGGCGTCTTGGTGTTCCAGCAACCAGCGACAAAATGTAACTCGCGCGGCGTTATCACTTTGGTGGAGATCCTGTACCTTGCGGTAATGAAAAGGATGCTGCAATTCTTTGTGCAGTAGCCGCCGTCGACCAGCCTCCCGCATGCTTGCACGTGGCTCTCGCCGGAAGAATTCCAGGATATCTTCCTGCAAGGCGACAGGCAGGCCTTCGTTGCCGCGACCTTCAGCATGCTGGGGAACGTCGAACTGCCGATGATCGCGCAGTCTCTGCGTAGCAGCCAGCATTACCCTGTGTGAGAGACGTTGCCGATTGGGGAATAACTCTGCGAACATTTCGATGGCTCTAGATACATTGTCTCCACTGATGGCATACAAGCGGACCATCTCCACCAACTCTACATTGGAGTATTAGTCCGTCATCTTTACAACTAGGTAGTAGGTACCTATCCCGACCGTTAATCGAAGGCGCACTTGAGGGGCGGAATTTGCAAGCGTATGCACATACCGGCGTCATCAAATACACTAATAAATTGACCCGATTTATGCGTTTGCGATGGCCGCGGGGGCGTGGCGGGGGAGGAGCGGGCGGTGGTTGGTGCTTTGGATTTATGAAAGAAATGTCGGTCGCGTTTGTTTGTGTGTGTGAAAGCGCAGTTTAAGGACACGTACAGATTGGTTGCGTTTATAAAAGGTTCACACTTACCGATTACCGTAAATAACAATAAAATGAAAAAAAAATACCTGCCCATTTTATTGTTGATTCGGGTCGAGAATCACTAACATAATTACCTCCTAAAATGTTTTGCAGAACCAAAACTGCACCTTGTATTTGTTGAAAATATTATACAGCACCCTGTATAATATTTTCGAATATTTAAACCGGCGGTTTAAATATTCGATTTAAAAAAAACTACGGAACATAACACAAATATATTTGTGTACGGTTTGTGCAAACCGCACAATATTTGTCAAGTTCTCACGGGTTAGCGTTTTACGCTGTGACGTGGTTTTTAGCCAATTACAGACAGTCAACAGCGAAGAACTAAAACGGCAACACGTCACAGCGTAGACTCGCGCTTAACTTTAAACAAACTACTTAGAACTATATAACTAAAGTATTATACTAAACTAAACTTTAAAACAACTGTTTTACTCTTCAACGAACACTAACTATAAGATCGTAGGCGACAGACCCTACATCTTTGTTTTTTTTTTTTTTTTTGAAAAGCGTTAGGATTGATAAACAAAACAACTGTTGGAGATGACAAGTTTACAAAGGAAGAAGGTCAAGATCTCCGCTTGTTTCGTCATCTCTTTTGCCAAATCTGAGAAAACCAAGAGCACGCTCGTACATCTCGCTTTCCTCCTGGTCTAATTCGACAGAAGACCTTTGCAGCTCCAGTTGCGCCCCTAAATATTCATTTAAAGGAGTCTTGATGTTTGGAATCCTCAGACACAAAGCGGGATCAACTAGTCTTGCGATTTTGAGCGCAGAAGCGTTTGCTTTTTCAGTGTCAAAGCTACCTTTCATTATAGAATTCCTTACAGTTCTATTTGTTTTCCTAACATAAGAAAAAACATTCCTTGGCGTGTCTGTTTCTATTGAGACAAGGCATCCCTGATCCCTGCTATAGCTTATCTCTTCTTCTGGTTTGGCAGAAAAAGGGTTGGCAGGATTCAATATTCTATTGAGGTACCCCACCTCCTCAGAGCTTCTTGCCTTATGTCTCTTCATGCAGGTTTCATCAAGATGACAGTTTGATGTGTCCCAAATGTTTGATCCACCGTCTGCAATCAAAAGAACTTGATTAGATACCATCTTCCTCTTGTTGGGTGTAACCATAACCCTATACAGGCGTCTTACATTGTCAATCCCTATTCTGATCTTGCACTCAGCCCCAAAGTGGTTTATGGACATTTGTTGGAGTCCTATGGCAGTACTCTTGGCAATCGTGTGGCAATCATCATAAGGGTTCTTACCTTGTGGCCTAATGGTTGAGGTTTCAACTCCGTATTGAGATAGGAAAGGCCCATCACAGTACCAAGATGTAAACTCACCATATCCTCTTTTGAAAAACCATGTCTTCTCTGGGCTTGTGTTCACACCAATGAGTTTGAGGGCTCTCCTATCAATTTCAATGGCGTCCAAAAGATCATGAGTGTTTCCAGCTACAAACAATGACATGCTGTCATCAGAAGATCTCAGAGTTGTCACTTTGGCCTTTCCTGGATCAATTCCATAACCCACAGGAATTAAACCTAGTGTTGTAGAACCCGAAATCAACATTCCCATGAGCATTCCTCCCGATGAAAGAACATAGTTTTCTCCATATCGATAAGGCTCTATTGATTTATACCACTTTTTTGTTCCTTCCCCCATATTTGAAAAATGTTCACTGATCCACTTAATTCTGGAATACTCCCTTCCATTTTGAACTAGGACACCATCTCCCAAGGTTATCATCTTCATTGACATAAGAAAGTTCCCAACACATGCCACCTTTTGAAACAACTTAGCCTGTTCTGAAAGTTGTGGGAGAGACAATTTTTCCCTAGTTTTCGAATCAAAAAGTGTGAAATGCATCATGGCGAAAGTTGAAGGGTTTACACACTCATTCCACTTTGTTGCATTCTGTGTAGCTTGGAGAGACCTCTCGTCGGGCAATCCCAAGGAGCCAGAGCTCATTTCTGCTATCATCTTCTTTCTCTTTTGGTCTCCCCCGATAGAAATTGTTGATCCTGGAACATGTGTAGCCAGTTCTAAGTGAAAGCTCTCAATTATATGCAGGAACATTCTCAAAATTGGATTGGCGGATGCTATTGCTCTTCTGTCTTTCTTCCCTCTTTCTCCATGCTTGATATATGAGCAAAAAGATCTTGATAAATCCAACATGTATTTGAAGACATTTTCCTTTCCCGTGATTACCTTGACCGAGACTTTTGGAGTTCCAATTTCAACCTCAACATATTGCTTTTCAGCGCTGTTGTACTTTCTTCTTATACTCTCTTCGTTTTTCACCTCTATAGTCTTTAAAGAATCAAGCCCCATGCATTTGAAGTAACATTGTATCCACTCCAAGTTGTTCGAGCAAGTGACGTTTAAGTTGTCTTTAAAAAGCTTTAGCATCCTATTATAAGCTACAGAACTTGGAACACTTCTCCTCAAAATGGGGTCCCAAGTCTGTCTTCCTTTTGTGAGGACGTCTGAATTTTGTGACATGATCTTCTCCATAATGGAATTCACCACTCCATCAATTATGCTTTGATGAGTAGAAAGGTAAGCTTGAATCATCCTATTGAATTCACCTGGGTGCCAATTGCTTGTTATTTGAGAGAAAGGGTAGTCTTCTTCGCTTTCCCAGTGAAGCTGCTCTATGGGGATCCCAAAGATGTGCCTTATCAGTTTTTCTATTGAACTCCCGGGTCCTATTCACTGTTTCAGCAACTTTAGGTGCTGGAGTGCCATATCCCATTGGCGGTGGATTCGTGTACAGGTACAGAAATCTGATTGATCCCAGATCCTTTGTTATCTCCTTTAAGTCTTTTGTGTTTGCCATGTTGTCGTTGGGTGGTTCTTTGAATAAGAAAGTGGTTAGTAAGCTTGAAACTTTTACCCCTGATCTCCTCATTCTGTTTATTTTTTCTTCCATTATTGTTATTGTTTAGAGTCTGTTTATACTACCGGCCGATTCATACATACATCTTTGTTTTTTTTTCTTCGTGGAATGTGCCGCGCCCTACCAAGTGTGTGAATAAATTCTGTGTGTGTGCGGTGGATTTCATAAAACCTGTGAAACGACTTTCCAGAATCAGGAAAGTACCTACTAAACTAGTGGTCTGTATTATCTTTTCGGTAGCGATTCGGTTTGGCTGGCCTCCCACCAGCGGGTCTCACCAGTTGAATTGAGAAGGCGCATATACTGTAGAGCTTAGTACAAAACCACATACTTTCATAACTGAATAACTACTGTTCAACGTTTACAACATGAGCAAAACAGAAGAATTGCTCCGCAAACAAAAAAGCAATTTCAAGGCTTTCACTCGAACTCTCGCTACCATCGACGTAGACCAAATTCACGAAAAATGGGAGTTCGAGGACACACTTAAAAACCTTGAATCCAGATGGAAAACTATCGACTCGCTACACTGGGAGATCGATTGTGAGATAACAATGGACAAGGAGTATGAACAACATTTCGAAATATACGAAAAGCAATACAACACCATCAAAAAATCAATAAACACAAAAATGTGGTCCGTTTCGCATACAGAGAAATACACTCCCAAAATGGATCTACCGACTTTTTCTGGAGCATACCAGCACTGGACATTCTTCAAGGACTTATTTACCGAAGCGATTCACGACAATAGAACACTGTCCAGTGCTCAGAAAATGCAATACCTGAAATCGAAGGTCAAGGGAGAAGCTGAAAAACTAATTCAACATTTATCTATCAGCTCTGACAACTATCAGGTTTGTTGGGATATACTTAACAACCGGTACAACAATAAAAAACTGATATTTACCTCGCACCTCAACACTATTTTGAACATACCTACTATACAATACCAAACGGCAACTGCCATCAAGAGGGTGCATGATACAACAAATGAGTGCTTGAACGCCATCAAGAAACTGGATGTGGATATCTTATCTTGGGATCCAATCTTGGTACATCTGTTGTCACAGAAACTGGGCACTGACTCCTACAACAACTACATCGAATCTATTCTCGAACCAAGAGAACTACCTAGTCTAGCAGAATTCATGCGCTATTTAGAGGCCAAATTTACAACCTTGGAGTCTGGGAGACGCAAACAAGAACGTTCTTCTAATGAACACCAACAACAACGGAGTCCAGCCGGCCAGTCCAACAACAAATTTCAATCACTGAACGAATCTAACTATCAAAACTATGCCGGGAAACCAAAAACCTTCTCAAACAATGCCTACAACTCAACCTTTAACAAAAAAGGTTGCGTTCCCAAGGATGTAAGGTGTCCTCTCTGTAAAAATGAACATGGATTATTCCATTGCAACGACTTTATCAAATTACAAACAACTGACCGACGGAATTTAGTTGAGAAATACAATTTATGCATAAACTGTTTATTCGATCACAAAGGCAAACAATGCAAGTCGGAAAAAACATGCTTTCAATGCAACTTACGCCATCATACATTGCTTCATGATACATCAGCAAAAACGGAAAGAAGTACTGAAGGCCCTAGCAACTCAACTTACAACAGTCCAAGTACCTATGTATCTATGGAGAACGTACTATCTGAAACTCTCTTGGCCACAGCTCAGGTCAAGGTCAGAACAAACGATGGAAGAGAGGTTACTACGCGCTCTTATTGACCAAGGGTCACAAATATCTATTATTACTGAAAATACTGCGCAACGACTAGGATTACCTCGACAAAGGTGCGGTGATGTCATTTTCGGAGTTGGAGCCAAAGAAAACAACTGCAAGGGTGCAGTGAATTTGACATGCACTTCTATAAACAATAACTTTAACTTTGACACTCAAGTCTACGTTATGAGAAATCTTGTAAACAATTTACCAAACAAGTCTTTCTCAAAACCTTCATCTTGGACACATCTCGAAGGAATCCAACTAGCGGATCCTGATTACAACATCAGCCGACCTATCAATATACTATTCGGGGCCGATGTTTACTCCACTATAATCCTTGGCGGCATAATTAAAGGAGATGAATCTCAACCGATGGCTCAACAATCTCAACTCGGATGGATTTTATGCGGCAACATGAAATCATTCCAGTGCAACGTCATTCAACACACAAACAACTTAGACGACCTTTAAAAAATCCTGGGAGATTGAAGATATCACTGAATCTTCACAAATGTCTACAAAAGATGCTTACTGTCTCCAACAGAACAAAACTGAAACAAAACGTCAAGAAAACAGCCGCTATGTCGTGCCGCTACCCTTACACTCTGACATCGAAGATAAACTTGGAGAATCTAGACCAAAAACAAAAGCTTTACAACTGGAAAAAAGGTGTAGAACCTCTGAAAATGTAGCGGAACATTGCAAAGCATACATGGCGGATCACTTCCAACTAAACCATATGCAACTACGCACAAATAACACGACACCGAGTTTGTACCTACCACACCATTGTGTGCAACGTGCCGATTCAAAGACTACTCCGCTACGTGTAACTTTTAATGCATCGGAAAAAACAAGTACGGGTCAAGGTCTAAACAATTTGATGTACAGCGGCCCAAATTTACAAAAGGACCTACGATCGTCTAACGAGGCAAAACTACTGCAAGGCCAAGGACCTACCAGTAACAAACCAGAAGCATTCTGCTTCAAGCACCAAGAGTCTACAAAGACATTGGGCATACACATACCCGACGATGTAAACATGGAATTGAAAAAGGTCCAGCAATGCCTATCAAGAACAACCCACAGCATAACTTTGAACGAACAGAGAAAAGGTATTGATCGAAAAAGCTCCTCCCCTATCCTCCTACCCTTGAACCCGTATATCGACAACAGAGGATTACTAAGAGTGGGGGGGAGGATTAACAATGCCTTCATCGATTCCAAAACAAACAAGAGCCCAGGTGTAAAAACCACAAAAAGTGAAGAACGACAGGTTAAAAACGAAAACAAAATCACGGAAAATAAACAAATCCAGCCACCAAACAACGAAGAACAAGTTCAAAGCAACAACAAACGATCCAGAAGGAGAAACAAGATGTTTTGTAACTTGATATGGGCGATCTTATCAATCTTTACATTCATATCGCCCGCTTGGTGTGACTACAGCTTACAAAGCATAAACGCCAATCAAAGCATCTACTTCGACAAGGTCACCGATATGCACCTTGTACGCGATGAGTGGAAGTTGATTGTTTATTACGACATGGATCCTTACTGGCAGGGAATGCAAGCCTTTAAGAACTATATTACTACGCTAGATAAAACATGCACTAGCATCGAGAAGCACAGCTTATGTGACGTAATACTTCTCCAATTACGTCACGGCTACTCTGAACTGATGCACTACAGCGGCATGCTACTAGATCAAAAATTTAAACCAACTAGAAATAAAAGAGGACTCATCAATGGCATCGGTTATCTATCTAACAGCTTATTCGGAATACTGGGCAAACACTTCGCCGAAAAATATGAAAAGGACATTGACACAATCCGATCAAATGAAAAACATCTCGCCCTATTGTGGAAAAACCAAACATCTGTGCTAGAAGCCGAGAACAACATACTAAAGAGAGTAGAACAGTCTATCGAGAACCAACGAAAAATGTATAATCAACATATTAACTCTCTCGATAAGGCCACGAACACACTTGCAACTGAAATGAAAGACATACAAATAAACAATGATTTTTCTTTGATGTCAATTATCGCTAACGGCATTCTAGTCAACCTTAAGGGACTTCAGGATACTCTTTTGGAAACCATTACTGAGATCCACTATGGAAAATTCAATGTCCACTTATTAAGTCCTCAACAACTTACAGAAGAGCTGAACATCGTATCTGGCCAACTGGCAAAGGACTTAACACTTCCAATAGACAACCTTCAAGTAGATCTACGGAAACTTTATCACCTTCTTAAAGTACAAGCAAGGATGACAACAAAATACTTTATATTTGAGATCAAAATTCCATTGATGACTCGAGACTCATACGAGATCTACAACCTTATAGCTGTTCCTCAACTAAAAAACGAAACTTTGGAGAAAATAATTCCTATTGCCGACTACGTCGCAATAAATCTTCAAAAGGACTCCTACATACCGATGTCTGAAAACGAACTACGAATGTGTATTCCATACAATACGGAAACCTTAATGTGCTCGATGCAACGACCAATTTACCATCTTAAGTCTGAAGACTTTTTTTGTATGAAAAACGAAGAAAATGATCAATGTTTAACCAAACAAACTATTTGTCGAGACGTGTGGATCGACCTTAACAAAATAAATACTTTCATGTACTTCTGTTGTGAACAACGAACAATTAGAATTATCTGCGAGCGTCAGGTTACTGCCGAGCGGATCAGCAAAGCCGGCATAATTGGTCTTGTAGGCCTAAGATGACCGACGTGACATATGTCTTCGCGAGAAGACAAAATTTTGTCGACATCGATTCGTTTGTCGATTATGGTAAGATGAGCATCACGAGAGACTTAGCTGTCGTCGACGACTCGGCTATGTCGTGAAGACAAACCAGTGATCATTTCTTCCATATTCTACCATAATCTACCATTGTATTTTTATTTTTTAATGGTTTCGTTCATTCAATTTGGTACCTGTGACTGAAAAAAAAAATCCCGCCAAAACTAAAATAAAATAATAAAGAAGCAAACGGAATGAAAATGTAAGTAAATACCTATGGTACCTCTATTTATTGTTAAAAACCGATAGGACTAGCAAAATAGATTCATTGTATTCTCAAAATCGGTCAAACCTATGCTGCTAGCTATACTTGTTTGTCTTATTATTTCAGGGTAAGAAGTAACAGAATCCAAATAGAGTTTCTTTGCCGGTATAATATGTCCGAGCACTATGAATTTGCGGAAGGTGAATATAGCTCACTGCAAAGTGTCCAACAAATAACAGCGGGGTGGAACCGCCTCAAGACCGACGAGTTGAGCCTAGGTAGGACGGTGACCAGTGGAAAATTGTACGTTTTGATAGCAACCATACCTGTTTTGACCTTTTGCTATTTATCAATGAGGATTTTTAAAGTAGGTAAAAAAAACTATATATCGAGGGTGCAGTGTTAAAACCCTCGATATGTAAGTATTAGTTACTTTAATATACTCTGTAGTACATAACTACTAAGTTTTGTTTTCAGTGTCCATTGAGCCGTACCTAACTAAACTAACTCATAGAACTACATAATGTATTTTAATGTACATACGTAGGTACACAATTAGTCAAAGAAATAGAATAAAGGACATCATCATAATATAAACTTTGATAAAATCGCATGGTGTGGTTTTTGCAGTACCTTCATCGACGCTGTCTATTTTGAAATTATTGTTACCTACCTACTCTTAACATCTTTCTATCATATCATTTTGCCAGTAGACCGAACCATTCGCAGAATTAAAGTAGGTCTTAAAATGGTTTCGAATAGTCATAGGTTCTTCATTATCAATTTGGCTGGTGTCTAATAAATTTTGTAGAATGCTGTCTCTTGGAAATGAAATGTTTTCGGGTATGTCGTCTAGCATGTAATTATGTAGACATGTACATGCTAAAATTATGTTGTTTATGTAGTGTCGATGTCTACCCGCAGATGCATAGCATGTGGGTAGACGCATTATATGAATAAACCAGTCAGATTCCTAACTCGGCGTTTCATTAGATGTTCCACTGGCGACGATTCGAATTTACGCGTAATTTCGTGATTTAAAGTGCGTGATAGTGCAAATAAAATGCCGATTGGCAAGTTGGAACCTTTTGACTTGAATTCCAAGCAATGGCCAGCCTATATCCGCCGTGTAAAACAATATATTGTGTTGAACGAAATCAAGGAAGGGTTACTCGTGTCGTTGTTGATTACGGTGGTCGGTGAAGCTACGTATTCTCTCATGTGTGATCTGTGTTCCCCGGACCATCCAGAAACAAAAAAGTTTGATGAGTTGGTGAAGTTAGTGACCGATCATTTAGAGCCACAGCGATCAGAAATCGCCGAGCGTCACATGTTTCGCTTGCGTAGACAAAATGGCACCGAGTCCCTCACAGAATATTTACAAAATCTTAAGCACCTCGCGACTACGTGCAATTTTGGTGCATCCTTAGAGGAGAATCTCCGTGACCAGTTCGTGTCGGGCTTAGCAAACGAGACGATGCGGTCTCGTATATTTGCGGAGAAGAACATAAAATATAAGGAAGCTGTGGAACTGGCTCTGGCGCTGGAGGCCGCCGAGCGCCACGCGGAGGTGAGCGGCGCCACAGTGGCCACGGCCTCTAGCGTGGTGGCTACGGGCAGCAGCGGCGCGGTGGGTGAAGGCCTGCATCAGGCGAACGTGAGGCGGTGGAGCAGCGGCGGCGGGCGCGGGGCAGCCGCGTGGACGGGGCAAGGCGGCAGCGGCAGCGGCGCTGCGGCCGGCCAGCCCCGCAGCGCCGCTGAGCCGGTAAGGCGCATCGGCCGGACAAGTGCCGGTTCGCGCAGTATAACTGCGATGAGTGTGGTGTGCGTGGCCACTTAAAGGTGATGTGTAAAAGAGGGCGTCCAGGTGCGCGGCAAAATTATGTGAGTGACGACGACGAAGGCGAGGACTTCTTCAACATCAAGGTGGACGGTACAGGTGATCAACCTTACATTATTATGGCACTTGTAGATCGTCAACCCCTCGAGTTTGAAGTAGACACCGGTAGTAGAATCTCAACTATTAGCGAGGACTTTTATATACGGCATTTTGCGAACAAGGTCATTAAACCTGATCATTTAAGGTTACGTAGTTACGTATGGTCAAAAATGGAATCGCTAGGGTTCATTGCTGTCGATTTAGTTCTTGGAAATGTGTCAGCGTCGGGTTGCAAGCTACACGTGATTAAAAACGGGGGTCGTCCTCTATTGGGAAGGGAGTGGGTGCGCGCTTTAGGAATTCATAACATAACGATTGATTTGAATGAGATAAGCGATGAAACCTGCGATCCGAGTGTGACCCGACTCATAGCGGAATTTCCGGAAGTGTTTACGGAACATAAATGCTATCGACATAGAGAACTTCAAGGCAATACCTCGAGGATGTGGTTTCAACAGGATGGGACCACATGTCATACGGCTAGGGTATCCATAGAGCTGCTGAAAAATGTTTTTCCCGGAAAACTCACCTCGAAAAGGGGGGATATTGAATGGCCCCCACGTAGCCCCGATCTCTCTCCATGCGATTATTTTCTATGGGGCTACCTCAAATCGGTAGTTTAAGAGAATAATCCGACCAATTTAGAGCAGCTGAAGAGGAATATTATTCAGGAAAGTAACAAAATACCGAGAACAACTTTTCAACGAGTTTTCCAAAATTTGCGACTTCGGTTCAAGCAGCCGAGGGAAGCCATTTGAACAACATTATTTTTAAGTCTTAAAAATTCCTATGCTTCTACTTTTTAACAATACAAATTGTAGGGTCTGTCGCCTACGATCTTATAGTTATGTTTGTATGTTCGTTGAAGAGTAAAACAGTTGTTTTAAAGTTTAGTTTAGTATAATACTTTAGTTATATAGTTCTAAGTAGTTTGTTTAAAGTTA
Source organism: Thera obeliscata (assembly GCA_947578465.1). Classification (NCBI taxonomy): domain Eukaryota; kingdom Metazoa; phylum Arthropoda; class Insecta; order Lepidoptera; family Geometridae; genus Thera; species Thera obeliscata. Next base: position 10,106,863 of record OX387918.1, on the reverse strand, counting down.
AGCGCGAGTCTACGCTGTGACGTGTTGCCGTTTTAGTTCTTGGCTGTTGACTGTCTGTAATTGGCTAAAAACCACGTCACAGCGTAAAACGCTGACCCGTGAGAACTTGACAAATATTGTGCGGTTTGCACAAACCGTACATGCTCCCGAGGGCGAGATAAAAGCAATTACACAAGATGAATACATTATAAACTTAATAAATAAACTTAATCTAAACTTATAAATTTTCATTGCACTGCACTTCACTTGCACTAAAATGTTTCATGATTACAGGAGACGTGGCTTTGTCCACGCGTGAGTAGTTTACTCTGGAATCCATAGGTAGGTCCGTAGAGACATATAAAATTGATAGGTGATACATCGACCTTGAGTCTATCTGGACGAAGAGTAAGATGATTAGTCAGCTGCATGTGCGAGTATATCGAGAAGGTTTCGCCCTTGATGACACAGCCATTCCCAATAGGCCTAAGATGACCGCCACGAGAGTCGGTTTATCTCGTCAAAAGTAGAGATATGTCTATATCTCTACACGAGCTAAGATGACCGCCTAAATATGTCGTCATCATCTGTCAAATGAAGACTTACTCTGAATTCGAATTTTGATTTTTGAATTTTGTCGTCAAATGGTAAGATGACCGCCATATTTTCTCGTCTTTTGACGTTTCTGCGCGGGAAATTTTCTCGTCGACAGTTTTTGAAAACGAGATAAGTCTTCCGCTTGTCTTTTAGATTTTGTTTTGCTAACTTTTCAAAGGATGGCGATACCTTACTATAATCATCTTATAGCGATGCACGCCGATAAGCAAAACAGAAAGATTCAACGGAAAATAATCAGAGACGTATGTGGTATGTGATCTTTTTGACGTTGTTCAGTTTAGAGAGAGTAGAGTTTCAGTGCCTCTGGAGATTATCAAAACCCTGGGAATTCTACCTCATCAAACGTCTAAAACCCGATTTAGAGCCTAAAACTAGTAGTACGGGCCTACCTTGCTGCGGGCGGTGCATTCGAAGGTGAGTACCTAGTTCATTTGAGGTTAACTACCCATAGATTTCTATGTGTTATCCTGCTTATAATGTTATTGTAAAGGTCTAAAATTAATAATAACAAATTAGGTTAGTGTGAGTCAACACTTCTCATACATTTACCCAATTCACTCAATGTTTCAATAGTGAAGACGTGTCATTGGATCTCAGTTTACCAACTACAAACTACCTACCTACTACACTACGAATTTAGGCAAAGTAAAAACTGAGTATAGTTACCTACCTATCTAATACTTTAGTAAAAATATTTTAATAACAGGGTGACATTGGACGAAGATGTACGAGTCGAAAACGAAGAAGTTATCAACGGAGATTTGGCTGCAGAGGACCCATCACCTGCGGGTCTGCTTCGGCAAGGTCAAAGACGCGCAGAACTTCTACGTTATGTTAATGAATATAATATTACAAATGCCTTAAAAATATTTATCTCTATTGGTAGCTTGATTTTTTAATAACCTTATCAACCATAAGCACCTACAAAGAAAGCCCTCTTCATTAGTTCAACATTATTGAGTTAAAAAGACAATTTTCTGTGTGTAAATAAATTTATTTGTCATAAATTATAATAGGTACCTATATTATTTACAAGTTATGCAAATACCTATGTAAGGTGGAATGTTTGGTTTGTGGAAGGCCCGTGGAATCTGAAAAGAAACTAATACATTAATATACGGACATGCTCATAAAGGTATTTCTGTATTCTCTATCCTGCATCCTGCAATCATTCCTTTAGTGCAAACTGCTTAGTCTACGCACATATAAAAGTATTTTATGATATTGACTGGTTTTATTAAAATCGATTAAGTAATATTTACAAAGTTACTTACCCGATAAACCCAATTGTTCACTAATTTGTCCCATGTATTAATTTTAGCATTTCTGTCACTATAGTGTTTTGACGATACATTATACAAACACTCGTAGCGCTGCACAAAAAAAAATAACTTCTCCTCGATCTCCATAATGCACGCACCCGCCAAATATATGTCGTTCTCGTGCGCTTGCCAGTGGTAGACTGCGGGAGGGCGCGGGCGGGGCCACGCGGCGCCCGCGGCTAGTAGATACGTTCCGCTGCGCCTCGCGGCATCTCGCTGCGCAGCGAGGCGTCGTCCTGCTACGATTTTAAGATGCGCCTCGCGACGTTGCGATGCGTCTCGCGACTACGCGCGGCGTAGCGCGAAATCATTGGCCTCTTTGAGTATCGTCGCGTCGCGTCGCGTCTCGGTGTGAATTGACCCTTACCGAGAAATTGAAGAATTAAATCGCCAACACTGATATGGCCCACCCTGTACATGTTAAACCGCAAGCCTCTTTTCTTGGAAGAATTATCGCATTTTTTTTGCACCCTTAAAAAGTACTCTACTACTTTATAGATGAACATGTACTGCTTTAAACTTATCACACCTTCGTATCGTTGCTTCCGAACCTGGGAAACTGTAACTGTAACTGGCATCGGGTACAGAAACTTTTGAAGTTTTCTCCACTTGGTTCAAGCATATGTCCACTGCACAGAAGGTCCCAGTTCTGCCAATACCAGAGCTGCAGTGTACCACCATCGGGCAGGATGACGTTTCCTCAGGTTCAGATAACAGCTCCATGTAGGCTCGATGAACAATGTTAATCCTTTTGATGAAGTCCACAACCCACGTCAAGTCAGATCGAGTCAGGTCAAGTTATCCTTCATCCAATTGTTGCATTTAAAGTGAGTTAACTCCTTATCCTTAGATTCATTTAAGGAATCATTGGTGATTCTCATAAATGTCGTGATGTAACTGGTCCGGGCTGTGACTTTTAGAGTTTCAATGTGGTATTCATCTGCAACAAATTACCCTTTTTTTCTGGGACACCAATATTGATGGCACTTTTCTTCGCCGTTAACTATGGTAGGCGTTAACATCACTATCACATGACAGCGCTGTTGCGATACGAGCTTCCAGAAGTCTGCAGTGGTGTTTGCCATAGGACTTTGAGTGGCGATGAACTTTCTCGGTTCTTCAAACCCATCGATCCAGTTCGCATGAATGTAATCCGACCCATCTTCAGCACCTAGTACAACCCGTGAATGGTCCCAACACAAAATCCCCAAGTAACGGTTTTTGGCTTGATTTTCTGGTTTCATGAAGCTGGTGACAGTTTTATGGTAGTGCTGAGCCACGACGCCGTAGTAGGTACTCATTTTTAATGGCTTCAAAAGACTTCAGAAAAGTTCTTCTTTTCCAGGAGTCCTGGGTGCCAAAATTTATCTCACAATACGCTTCCATCATCGTTGGAGTGTTAAAATGTATATACGAGAGGTGTGACTTGAATGGTGCTGCGAGCTCAACTGATAAAAATCATCGTCGACGCCACTTCTATACTCGTGGAACCACGTTGACCTCACTGATCTGAGATTATTTTTAGTTCTGCGCAGTTACGATCCTGTTTACATAATAAAATGGTCCGTCCATAATTTTTTTCTATGTGGTATATGATACCACGGTTCTAAATTTACGGTGGAACTTAAAGACAACATTTTATTAGAAGGTCGATTTGATGACTAACAGGAAAAAAACAGATTTATACGTATTTGACAGTTTATTTTTTTTGGGTAAACTTGCAAATAGATGGACAAAATATATTGTCAATAACTGTTTATTGCATTAAATGTTACTTTATATAACTTTAAATAACTGGCCGGTAATAAGGACCACTGTAAAAGCCTATTACAGCTATTTCAGTGTACATTAATACTTTATTCGCCCATAGTTGTGTAAATAAAATTTGTATGGAAATCGTACCCCCTTAAGGCCTGCGCACACCTAGGCCGCTGGCGTCGGCGATCAGTGAAACGCTGTCAAATTCAAGTCAAGTTGATTTAGCTAACATCGTATGTATCAATCGGCAACGTCCCTGTGTGAGGGACGTTGCCGATTGGGGAATAACTCCGCGAACATTTCGATGGCTCGAGATACATTGTCTCCACTGATGGCATACAAGCGGACCATCTCCACCAACTCTACATTGGAGTATTAGTCCGTCATCTTTACAACTAGGTAGTAGATACCTATCCCGACCGTTAATCGAAGGCGCACTTGAGGGGCGGAATTTGCAAGCGTATGCAAATACCGGCGTCATTAAATACACTAATAAATTGACCCGATTTATGCGTTTGCGATGGCTGCGGGGGCGTGGCGGGGGAGAGGGAGCGGGCGGTGGTTGGTGCTTTGGATTTATGAAAGAAATGTCGGTTGCGTTTGTTTGTGTGTGTGAAAGCGCAGTTTAAGGACACGTACAGATTGGTCGCGTTTTAAAAAGGGGAGTTCACACTTACCGATTTCCGTAAATAAGAATAAAATGAAAAAAAACTACCTGCCATTTTATTGTTGATTCGGGTCGAGAATCACTAACATAATTACCTCCTAAAATGTTTTGCAGATCCAAAACTGCACCTTGAATTTGTTGAAAATATTATACATGTTAGACCACTAGCCTCTTTTCTTGGAAGAATTATCGCAATTTTTTTGCACCCTTAAAAAGTACTCTACTACTTTATAGATGAACATGTACTGCTTTAAACTTATCACACCTTCGTATCGTTGCTTCCGAACCTGGGAAACTGTAACTGTAACTGGCATCGGGTACAGAAACTTTTGAAGTTTTCTCCACTTGGTTCAAGCATATGTCCACTGCACAGAAGGTCCCAGTTCTGCCAATACCAGAGCTGCAGTGTACCACCATCGGGCAGGATGACGTTTCCTCAGGTTCAGATAACAGCTCCATGTAGGCTCGATGAACAATGTTGTTACCCGTCAAAGTGTCCTGTGCGGTTTGATAGATGTTATGCCTAGCTAGCTTGGGGTTCTGTTCTAATTTTGAGGCTACAGGAAGATTGGAGGGCGCCACAGGCTCTAAACTTTAAGTTGGACAAGAGCCTGAATGTCCAGCAGTGAATAATATTATTATTAAAGAAGACGAAGCAGATTGTGGTACATTGGAACAGTTTTATTTCTTATACAAATATGTCTAAGATTAATTTGTCTAAAATTATACACCACCGTCCTGAGACGACCAAAGAAAAAGGAGTTTATTTTAATTAACAATGTGTTTTCTTTATCCTGAGACAACCTAGAAGTACCTACACAAAGAAATTGATTACAATGGTTGGATTGACTAATTGACTGTACTTATACGGGCATACACATCCTTACATCCTCCACACACCTAAGGATCTGAGTTGTTAGTACCTACCTAATTAATCTACATTTAACACCGAGACTATCGGCTACAACGGTCCCTTCCTCACTTGAAATAAGTCTGCCAAAAGGCCCTAATACATAACCTAAAAACCTAACCTTGTCACTTGCACTGTACTCTCACTGAGTTATGAAGATGAGAAGCATACTAACATCGAGGGGGCACCGAAGATTACCATGAGACCACTGTCAATATATATGGAACGCAATCACCTTATTGGCAGGCAGCGTCGGATGGCCGAACCACGAATCATGGCCTTTTCCCAACCACGGATGAATTGATGGGACCAGTCAAACCCCGATCTACTGGCGGTGACGTGAAGGACCTGTCCCCTTCCAAGAGCCGAGCAGCTTTCTGAAACGCGTCATAAAAAAAATCAATATCCATCCAACTTAAACGACAACCTAAAATTGTTATTCTGAAACCGAGGCGGGAATTCCTCTGCACATGTTTGAGTCCAACAGAGTATGAAGCTATACGTGATCTGATAGATAACTTCAGATTAGCAGCCAAGTTTACCTTCTGCTCGGAGCGTGGTGATTTTCTTTTTGTGAGTTCGATGGCACGGAACGGACGCCTTCCGACCCAAACCAGTGCCGCAGTTCGCCGCCATTCTCTTAAACATTTTACTTCAACAGAGATGCATACACGCACCCAACAATCCTAAAACAAGAATAAACGAAACATTAGTTCCCGACATTTCACTCGCCGCTTCTCACTGTACAATCCCAATTGTCCAGAGGTAACTTACCACTTTCTATACCCCGACACACGACTCGTTCACTCCTTTTACACCAAAACGTCTTTCCCAAGCTTTGGGGCAGCTAACACAAAATACTTTCTCAAAATCTTCGGCGCTCAACCGTGAAAATGAATCGCCGCCATTAGACCAAAAAAACAGACCGCGTCGTCAGACGCCACCGATGTGACATTGACATACCCCGCGTGTCCTACTATCCAATGACAGTTCAGTGGATCTGACAGCTGTCACCATCCTCAAATTTTGCCACCCCTATGACGCTAAAAGAAACAAAATAGACAGACACAAACCCGCGTGCTGCCATCTAGGTGAAATGTCCGGAACTAGATTGCCAACCGTTAGACTAAAATCGAAGTACACGTTTTAATTGTACAAAAAGCCACTAGGTGGCGTTGTAACGTTCTGACCCGTTACAATACCATTTTACTAAGGACAATAAAAAACACAAAAAAAAAAAAAAAAAACTTCTACTGCAGCACAAACCTGCAAAGCTCAAAACTAAAACTGAAACAAAATAAAACAAACGTTTACCCAAAAACCAATTTACCACAAAAGAATATCTATGCTAACCTAACGATGTACATAATACGCTAATGATGCAATGCTACATCAACAGAAAGATGATGGATCTTGAGGTGTGAGTCTGCAAGTGAAACAATATACCTACTACCTACTAATATTATGTTGAATATTTAAACTTTAGCTATTTAGAAGTCAATGTTTACAGAGTATTTCAACCCGCTCTGCGCGATACATAAGGCTTTGATACCAGTTGTAGACCGCTGGGAAATATTATGGCTTATTTTTACCCACTGACTACTAATATCCCTAACAGCAAAGAAAGAAAAAAAAACAATATCGCCAGGAGTTGCCAACTGCTCCTCTACGAGTTTTGCTACCTCTCTTAGCAACAATCAAAGTTAACAGAGTCTTTTAAACCGCTCTGGAGGATAACAAAGGCTTGCTAATCTACTCATTGTCATCCGTGAGAAAATTTAGGCTTATTTTTTAACACAAAGATAGATACTAAGAGGAACTCACAGCAAAACGGCCAAAGCTTATTTTTATGCAAATAAAGTTTAGATATACCTACACTACGACTAGAGAGACAAGGTTTGACCCGTACTAAGCTTCCATAACGGTCACTCCCTATCCATGCCAGGTCCACCTGTTAAAATGATACTGATAAGAAAAACAAAACTAATGATAAAAAAATGACTCACAACCAGAAGATCCAAGATGTCCAACTAACGAAAGATTTCATTCCATAAAATATCCAGCACCCAGGTCCAATGTTCTCCATCCAAATAAAATAATCTCTACTGACCGGGGTATAGAAACTCAAAACCTAACAAAACCAAAATAAACAAGCTCCGACTCAAAACCTAAAATCAAAACCAAACTATCATCCCGCCCAACCAAGAACGCAAACAAAAATCCTGTACTCCTATGGAATGAGTAAATCCAACTCGGATGCAACGATACATTTTGTTGAACTCCGGTGTCAATTTCTTGACAAAAAAAAAAACTTAGAAGCATCAGACAATGGATACTCCTTTTTCCAAATGACCTGACCAAGGTACAAAAGAAAAACTCAAAACATAACAAAACCAAAAAGAGAACCAACTCTGACCAAAACCAAAATCAGACTAAGTGTGCTTCCCAATACTATCCATCTGCACATGTTTGTCTCCACCCATCTAATGACAATCCCACTCAAGTTTCCCGCGACCTCATCACCCCGGCTACCAATTCCAAAAGACCAGCACATCCCCGATCAAACAATCAGTAACCAAAATAATACTCAAATAGCGCGGGAATAGAATAGAGAGTAGAGTGCAGTGGAGACTTACAATTCAATTAATTAATTTTAAACAATATCTTAATTATTAATTCATAATGTTACTAAAACAAACATTACTAAAATAACACCAAATAGTACCATAACGGTATACAGAGTGCAGTAATACATATCTATTACAATTCAATTACACTCAAACAAAATGTTAATTGTTGTTCTCTAATCGAACTTACTCAAACGTTACTAATAATAACACCCAACAATAACATAAGTGTAAGATATCTAAATGCTACTAATACCCAATAGTGAGCCTAATAATAGAGTAGTGCAAGGACAAGGTTTTCCAAAATAAAGTTTCAAATTTTCTAAACTAAAAAATAACAAGATCACAAAAAACAAGATCACAGATAACAAGATCACAAATAACCAGATCTTCCTGAGCCCCAGCCCGTTGAGGCGCCAATTGTTACCCGTCAAAGTGTCCTGTGCGGTTTGATAGATGTTATGCCTAGCTAGCTTGGGGTTCTGTTCTAATTTTGAGGCTACAGGAAGATTGGAGGGCGCCACAGGCTCTAAACTTTAAGTTGGACAAGAGCCTGAATGTCCAGCAGTGAATAATATTATTATTAAAGAAGACGAAGCAGATTGTGGTACATTGGAACAGTTTTATTTCTTATACAAATATGTCTAAGATTAATTTGTCTAAAATTATACACCACCGTCCTGAGACGACCAAAGAAAAAGGAGTTTATTTTAATTAACAATGTGTTTTCTTTATCCTGAGACAACCTAGAAGTACCTACACAAAGAAATTGATTACAATGGTTGGATTGACTAATTGACTGTACTTATACGGGCATACACATCCTTACATCCTCCACACACCTAAGGATCTGAGTTGTTAGTACCTACCTAATTAATCTACATTTAACACCGAGACTATCGGCTACAACGGTCCCTTCCTCACTTGAAATAAGTCTGCCAAAAGGCCCTAATACATAACCTAAAAACCTAACCTTGTCACTTGCACTGTACTCTCACTGAGTTATGAAGATGAGAAGCATACTAACATCGAGGGGGCACCGAAGATTACCATGAGACCACTGTCAATATATATGGAACGCAATCACCTTATTGGCAGGCAGCGTCGGATGGCCGAACCACGAATCATGGCCTTTTCCCAACCACGGATGAATTGATGGGACCAGTCAAACCCCGATCTACTGGCGGTGACGTGAAGGACCTGTCCCCTTCCAAGAGCCGAGCAGCTTTCTGAAACGCGTCATAAAAAAAAACAATATCCATCCAACTTAAACGACAACCTAAAATTGTTATTCTGAAACCGAGGCGGGAATTCCTCTGCACATGTTTGAGTCCAACAGAGTATGAAGCTATACGTGATCTGATAGATAACTTCAGATTAGCAGCCAAGTTTACCTTCTGCTCGGAGCGTGGTGATTTTCTTTTTGTGAGTTCGATGGCACGGAACGGACGCCTTCCGACCCAAACCAGTGCCGCAGTTCGCCGCCATTCTCTTAAACATTTTACTTCAACAGAGATGCATACACGCACCCAACAATCCTAAAACAAGAATAAACGAAACATTAGTTCCCGACATTTCACTCGCCGCTTCTCACTGTACAATCCCAATTGTCCAGAGGTAACTTACCACTTTCTATACCCCGACACACGACTCGTTCACTCCTTTTACACCAAAACGTCTTTCCCAAGCTTTGGGGCAGCTAACACAAAATACTTTCTCAAAATCTTCGGCGCTCAACCGTGAAAATGAATCGCCGCCATTAGACCAAAAAAACAGACCGCGTCGTCAGACGCCACCGATGTGACATTGACATACCCCGCGTGTCCTACTATCCAATGACAGTTCAGTGGATCTGACAGCTGTCACCATCCTCAAATTTTGCCACCCCTATGACGCTAAAAGAAACAAAATAGACAGACACAAACCCGCGTGCTGCCATCTAGGTGAAATGTCCGGAACTAGATTGCCAACCGTTAGACTAAAATCGAAGTACACGTTTTAATTGTACAAAAAGCCACTAGGTGGCGTTGTAACGTTCTGACCCGTTACAATGTTAATCCTTTTGATGAAGTCCACAACCCACGTCAAGTCAGATCGAGTCAGGTCAAGTTATCCTTCATCCAATTGTTGCATTTAAAGTGAGTTAACTCCTTATCCTTAGATTCATTTAAGGAATCATTGGTGATTCTCATAAATGTCGTGATGTAACTGGTCCGGGCTGTGACTTTTAGAGTTTCAATGTGGTATTCATCTGCAACAAATTACCCTTTTTTTCTGGGACACCAATATTGATGGCACTTTTCTTCGCCGTTAACTATGGTAGGCGTTAACATCACTATCACATGACAGCGCTGTTGCGATACGAGCTTCCAGAAGTCTGCAGTGGTGTTTGCCATAGGACTTTGAGTGGCGATGAACTTTCTCGGTTCTTCAAACCCATCGATCCAGTTCGCATGAATGTAATCCGACCCATCTTCAGCACCTAGTACAACCCGTGAATGGTCCCAACACAAAATCCCCAAGTAACGGTTTTTGGCTTGATTTTCTGGTTTCATGAAGCTGGTGACAGTTTTATGGTAGTGCTGAGCCACGACGCCGTAGTAGGTACTCATTTTTAATGGCTTCAAAAGACTTCAGAAAAGTTCTTCTTTTCCAGGAGTCCTGGGTGCCAAAATTTATCTCACAATACGCTTCCATCATCGTTGGAGTGTTAAAATGTATATACGAGAGGTGTGACTTGAATGGTGCTGCGAGCTCAACTGATAAAAATCATCGTCGACGCCACTTCTATACTCGTGGAACCACGTTGACCTCACTGATCTGAGATTATTTTTAGTTCTGCGCAGTTACGATCCTGTTTACATAATAAAATGGTCCGTCCATAATTTTTTTCTATGTGGTATATGATACCACGGTTCTAAATTTACGGTGGAACTTAAAGACAACATTTTATTAGAAGGTCGATTTGATGACTAACAGGAAAAAAACAGATTTATACGTATTTGACAGTTTATTTTTTTTGGGTAAACTTGCAAATAGATGGACAAAATATATTGTCAATAACTGTTTATTGCATTAAATGTTACTTTATATAACTTTAAATAACTGGCCGGTAATAAGGACCACTGTAAAAGCCTATTACAGCTATTTCAGTGTACATTAATACTTTATTCGCCCATAGTTGTGTAAATAAAATTTGTATGGAAATCGTACCCCCTTAAGGCCTGCGCACACCTAGGCCGCTGGCGTCGGCGATCAGTGAAACGCTGTCAAATTCAAGTCAAGTTGATTTAGCTAACATCGTATGTATCAATCGGCAACGTCCCTGTGTGAGGGACGTTGCCGATTGGGGAATAACTCCGCGAACATTTCGATGGCTCGAGATACATTGTCTCCACTGATGGCATACAAGCGGACCATCTCCACCAACTCTACATTGGAGTATTAGTCCGTCATCTTTACAACTAGGTAGTAGATACCTATCCCGACCGTTAATCGAAGGCGCACTTGAGGGGCGGAATTTGCAAGCGTATGCAAATACCGGCGTCATTAAATACACTAATAAATTGACCCGATTTATGCGTTTGCGATGGCTGCGGGGGCGTGGCGGGGGAGAGGGAGCGGGCGGTGGTTGGTGCTTTGGATTTATGAAAGAAATGTCGGTTGCGTTTGTTTGTGTGTGTGAAAGCGCAGTTTAAGGACACGTACAGATTGGTCGCGTTTTAAAAAGGGGAGTTCACACTTACCGATTTCCGTAAATAAGAATAAAATGAAAAAAAACTACCTGCCCATTTTATTGTTGATTCGGGTCGAGAATCACTAACATAATTACCTCCTAAAATGTTTTGCAGATCCAAAACTGCACCTTGAATTTGTTGAAAATATTATACATGTTAGACCACAAGCCTCTTTTCTTGGAAGAATTATCGCAATTTTTTTGCACCCTTAAAAAGTACTCTACTACTTTATAGATGAACATGTACTGCTTTAAACTTATCACACCTTCGTATCGTTGCTTCCGAACCTGGGAAACTGCATCGGGTACAGAAACTTTTGAAGTTTTCTCCACTTGGTTCAAGCATATGTCCACTGCACAGAAGGTCCCAGTTCTGCCAATACCAGAGCTGCAGTGTACCACCATCGGGCAGGATGACGTTTCCTCAGGTTCAGATAACAGCTCCATGTAGGCTCGATGAACAATGTTAATCCTTTTGATGAAGTCCACAACCCACGTCAAGTCAGATCAAGTTAGGTCAAGTTATCCTTCATCCATTTGTTGCATTGAAAGTAAGTCACTCCTTAGATTCATTTAAGGAATCATTGGTGATTCTCATAAATGTCGTGATGTAACTGGTCCAAGCTGTGACTTTTAGAGTTTCAATGTGGTATTCTTCTGCAACAAATTACCCTTTTTTTCTGGGACACCAATATTGATGGCACTTTTCTTCGCCGTTAACTATGGTAGGCGTTAACATCACTATCACATGACAGCGCTGTTGCGATACGAGCTTCCAGAAGTCTGCAGTGGTGTTTGCCTTAGGACTTTGAGTAGCAATGAACTTTCTCGGTTCTTCAAACCCATCGATCCAGTTCGCGTGAATGTAGTCCGACCCATTCAGCACATTTTTTTTTTTTTTTTGTTTACAGAGGAAATTCATTTACGAATAGACCGGCCGGACGGCCGGAATTATGTCGGACTCGCCGTTGCTACGTAATACCGACTAAAACCACTCCGGTGAACCTCTCTCGCCATTCTTGCCAGGCCACGGGAACTAAAACAATCCGCGACCCGACTGACGAACAAAACCCTCTCATATTGGGCGGTGCGTCTCCTCCCGCATCTCGCATGCGCCAGCCCTCATTAATATTCACCATTCAACCACCATGTGCGGGGGCCGCTGGCACTCGCACAAGCGTGCAAGTGTTACGCGCATCACCCCGCACAATTCCTCCACTCTTTTCACCTTCTTCGCTCATACACCATATGGCTTCATGGCCCTCGGCCCACTTCCGCCACCGTGTCAGGAACAAGTGACACGATGACGGAGCCCTTGAAGAGGAATTTCTTCGATCGATAAGGCCCGCCCCTACGGGCTTCGCGACCGAAGAGCACACACCTTATGGCTTCATGGCCCACATATGTACCTCGTTAAACTCTGTCATACTGGGTGGCGCTCTCCTCCCGCATCTCGCATGCGGGCGGCGCCGCGCGCACCACAGCCGCAGCAGCAGGCCCAGCCCGCACGGCAGCACGCGCCGGCACCCGCACTGGCACCACGGCACGCCGCCCCACCGCAGCACATAGGAGTATCTGCATGGAAAATCCGGACAAAAGTCGAATTGTCAAAATAGTCATAAGCCCACATAAGTTACATATTTTTGAAGCTAAATAACCGGTCCATTAAACGGCAGTCACAAAGATTTTCTAGCTGCCTACCCCTTCCCGCACAGTCAGTCGGAACCAAGTCATTTTTCATACTGCACGTTTTTGTTTTCGACGCGTCTATTTACTCAATGCATTAGTTTGATATTGTGCTTTAGTATAGTTCAAAACATCAGGTATTTAGGCGTTGTAATTGATGACAAACTTAACTGGAAACAACATATTAATGTCCTATCAGGTCGTGTGCGCAAATTAATTTATGTATTTAAAAATCTAAGGGAAGTTGCTGATCGGAAATTGCTTAAGAGTATATACAATTCATTATGTCGGTCAATTTTAACATACTGCAACACTGCCTGGGGAGGAGCTTGTGTCACGTATATGTTACAACTAGAACGTGCACAAAGAGCGGTGTTAAAAGTGGCCACTTTTAGACCATACAGATTTCCAACAACAGACTTATATTCTGACTGTGAAGTACTTACTGTTCGTAAACTATTTATTTATAACGCTATTTTATTTGAGCACAGAAAGGCTAATGTAAATGATAATTTGTCTACTGGAAAACGAAGAAAAGATCGAGTTCTAATTAAACCCACGGTGCGTACTTCATTTGCCCAACGCCACCAAAGCTTTTTAGGTCCATTATTGTATAACAAAGCTAATAAGGCGATAAGTGGTTTAATCCACGTAAACCATGTGAAGTGCAAAGAGGCGATAATGCAATGGCTTCTTGCATTTGAGTATCAGGAGGCAGAACAGTTGTTAAAAGTTATCAAGTAGTCAGTGGGATACCTCTCAGACTCATACATAATATTTACACATCACAAAAAAAAAAGACATTACTTATCTTCATTCATGCACACAAACACACTCACTCTAACATAGACTCACCCATCCACACAAAACGCACCCACCCACACTTAAGCACACACCTCTATATAAAAATTAACTATAACATTAATAAATAATTAATATTGTATTCAAATATAAGTGGGTACTTACCAATGTAGCTTGCACGCGTAATCCTTGTTATATTATATCCTGTAAAAAACAAAGTGATTATGCATGAAAAGTCATAATTAAATTTATTTGTTGTATTAATTATTATAATATCATTTGGCTAACGTAAATTTTAATAAAATAGATTTTATTTTTATTTCGATGACTGGCATCGCCGACGTTGGGAGTAAAACAGCTAAGCTCAAATGGGAGTGGGCAGGCCATGTAAGCAGGATGCAACCCGAAAAGTGGGCAAATATCGTCACTCCTTGGGTGCCTGAGGACGGGAGACGAGGACGGGGCCGACCGAGAAGACGTTGGCGAGATGATCTCGACGGTCAGAGGAAAGATTGGTGGGAGACCGCTAAGGATCGGGACGAGTGGAAGGTTTTGGGGGAGACCTTTGCCCAGCAGTGGGACAATGTAGGTTAGATAAAAAAAAAAAAAAAAAAGATTTTATTTTATTTTGCATTTTAATAAGTTAAAGATAGTAAACAGTAGGAATTCTAATATACAGTTAAAAACTAGTAGGTAAAATAAAATTGTACTTACGTTTCACACAATATTAATAACAGCTCAACATGGCATTTATGTAAACAACACTATGGGAAGGTAACGCGGTACCTATCTACAACACAAGTTTATCACTTAGTGTAGATACTGCAATACAACAATAACTGTGCACAAGCCAAATTAAATTGCATTTAACTAGGAACTTCTCCATGTGCCCTTATTTTTAGTAGCAACATATTGTGTTTATATTTCTACTGAATTGCTTGGTTTTTGAATAAAGCTTATTCTATTCTATTCTATTCTACTGTGGTAGATTGTGAAAAACCATCCTAGATGAATATGAGAGTGGAAGATATGACAATCATTTTAACCCAGTATATTGTTAGGTTGTTGTTCGATATAAGTTTTAAAAAATTTACAAACTTAATCGTAAAATTATGATTTATTTGTCTGAAACATTCACAATAAAGGTGTTTTTGTTTACTTGTCAAGCCTTGTCAAGCTTTTATTTTTACGCAAACTTGTTAATAAGGATGTTCTTCAGTAAATAAAACAAAAAAAGCAGCCAAGTGCGAGTCGGACTCGCCCATGAAGGGTTCCGTAGCATCAAGTAACATAATATAAAGGTTCTTGTAGTTCGTCGAAAGGTAAATTGCGGTTTACGATTTATGACGTATAAAAAAAAACTACTGGCTAGATCTCGCTCAAACCAAATATCGTTGAAAGTTTGCATAGTAATGTACAACATATATTTTTTTTAGTTTTATCATTCCCTTATTTTAGAAGTTAGAGGGGGGGGGACCAACTTTTTTCAACTTTGGAAGTGTCTCTCGCGCAAACTATTCAGTTTAGAAAAAAACAATATTAGAAACCTCAACATCATTTTTAAAGACCTATTCATAGATACCCCACACGTATGGGTTCGATGAAAAAATTTTTTTTGAGTTTCAGTTTGAAGTATGGGGACCTCCAAAATTTATAGTTTTTTTTCTATTTTTGTGTAAAAATCTTAATGCGATTTACAGAATACATCTACTCGCCAAGTTTCATTAGTGTAGCTCTTATGGTTTCGGAGAAAAATGGCTGTGACACGGTCGGACAGACAGACAGACAGACAGACATGACGAATCTATAAGGGTTCCGTTTTTGCCATTTGGCTACGGAACCCTAAAAACGCTGCGCCTATGTGCGCCATATTGATTTGTCATGATTTAAAGATGAAAGGTTAAAATGTGGCTAATTTTGATTTCATAGTTTTTGAATTATTTCTTACAGAAACTGTTGGACCAACCATTAATTTGACCAAAAACACTTTGTATGACTACATACGGGATTGCAAAAGAAAGAAAATGGGGAAAAAATTGAATGTTTGAGAAGCTGCATAGCAGTTTGGACTATCCGTTCTTCAAGCAAGAATTCGCTTTTTCGAATCTATCTATCTATACCTAGCTTACAAACTTACATTAAAAAAATGGCAAGCGTGAACATCAGATGAAAAAAGTCTGTTAAAGAAAGGAAATAAAAAAATCAAAAAGATTTTAAGGAGGAAATGGGATATGCCTACAGCAGGATTCGGAAACACCAATGATGGAAACACGTCACGACGGTTTTTAAGGTTCCGTAGCCAAATGGCAAAAATGGAACCCTTATAGATTCGTCATGTCTGTCTGTCTGTCTGTCCGTCCGTATGTCACATTTTTCTCCGAAACTAAAAAAGCTAGACTGATGAAACATGGCGAGTAGATGTATTCTGTAAACCGCATTAAGATTTTAACACAAAAGTAGACAAAAAATAAAAAAATTTGGGGGGTCCCCATACTCGAAACTGAAACTCCAAAAATATTTTTTCATCAAACCCAATCAATAAATAGGTCTTCAAAAATGATGTTGAGGTTTCAAATATAGTTTTTTTCTAAACTAAATAGTTTGCGCGAGAGACACTTCCAAAGTGGTACAATGTCGCCCCCCCCCCCCTCTAACTTCTAAAATAAGAGAATGATAAAACAAAAAAAAATGTATGATGTACATTACTATGCAAACTTCCAACGATATTTGTTTTGAACGAGATCTAGTGAGTAGTTTTTTTTTTATACGTCATAAATCGTAAACCGCAATTAACCTTTCGACGAACTACAAGAACTTTTATATTATTATTTTTATTAAACGTAATCTTATATTTAAAAACATCATTTTAATTCATAAAATGTCATCAAATAATTTTGACCGGATTTTTCATCCAAATACTCCTATGTGCGCAGGCGATGGCGCTGCGCAAGCCAGCGCAGGGCGCCTGACCGCGGCCGCATACGAGGCGCGCCTCTCGGCGGCCAGCGGCGGCCGCAAGGTTTGGACCGCAGGTCTCGGCGCAGCGTCAGCGACAGACGCAAGGCGACGCAACGCCTGCAGCTCCTCACTCAGGATCTTCATCTCGCGCCGCATCGCCTCAATGTCGGCACGGAGCCGGACATTCTCGTCCGCTATAATGCGGGCCTCCTTGGCAAGCGTACGACTGCCGGGCTCCGCCAACTCACCCGCCGCCGTGACGTCACCGCGCCTCGCGGCCTCCCCGCCGCGCACCGCGCTCATAGCCGTGCTCGTGCGCGTCATCAAGCGCGCCGCCTTCTCGAATCTTCCGAGTGAGACCTCGGCATCCGACTCGAAGGACTCGTCGTCGGAGTCGGTCTCCACCTCGGGCTCCAGGCGCCGCTTAGACGGAGACCGTGTCTGCCACAACCTACCTGTCGTCGCCGGGCCGGTCATGTCGCGACCTGTCGCAGGCGCGCGGCCACGTGCCGCCACAGCGGGCACAGGCCTCCAGGTAGCGCCACCGCTAGATGCCGGCACCACCCCGGCCCGCGCCGCGGCTCCCGCTCGCGCACACGCACCTCCTGCAGGCGCACCGACACGCGCCGCGGCTGTCGCCGACGCAGACGCTCTCGTGCTTACACCCGCACCGACACGCACAGCAATAGCACCGTCATTTGACGGCGCCGCCACCTTGGCAACTACGATAGCACGCGGAGATTCCGCGTCGGCCATCTTAGTCACAGCACTTACCTTGTTACTTCTTTTGGTATTCATGACGGCAAAATACACGTATACAGTCACAGACACCGTAGAAGACAAGCAAACGCACACACAACAAACAAAACACAAATATTGCTATTTCGTGTTCAAGTTTGAGGATCTAACTCAACTCAAGCTCGGACACGAAACCACAATAAAAAACCTTAAAAACACACGAAAAGTCTGGGATTTTATTCCCAGACACGCCTCGGGCCCTGAAAAGGGCCAAAATACTATTAACAGCACTCAAATCGCGAAAATAACTGCGAAAACAAACAAAATATGCTGCGCACATCCACTCGTTATCGCAGCTTCCCACAGACTCCATCTTCAGCACCTAGTACAACCCGTGAATGGTCCCAACACAAAATCCCCACACAGTAACGGTTTTTGGCTTGATTTTCTGGTTTCATGAAGCTGGTGACAGTTTTATGGTAGCGCTGAGCCACGACGCCGTAGTAGGTACTTATTTTTAATGGCTTCAAAAGACTTCAGAATAGTTCTTCTCTTCCAGGAGTCTTGGGTGCCAAAATTTATCTCACAATACGCTTCCATCATCGTTGGAGTGTTAAAATGTGGATATACGAGAGGTGTGACTTGAATGGTGCTGCGAGCTCAACTGATAAAAATCATCGTCGACGCCACTTCTATACTCGTGGAACCACGTTGACCTCACTGATCTGAGATTATTTTTAGTTCTGCGCAGTTACGACCCTGTTTACATAATAAAATGGTCCGTCCACACATTTTTTCTATGTGGTATATGATACCACGGTTCTAAATTTACGGTGGAACTTAAAGACAACATTTTATTAGAAGGTCGATTTGATGACTAACAGGAAAAAAACAGATTTATACGTATTTGACAGTTTATTTTTGACGTGTCAGGATCGTAGCAAGTGGAAATCCGTGATCTCTGCCTACCCCCATGGGAATAAGGCGTGATTTTATGTATGTATGTATTTTTGGGTAAACTTGCAAATAGATGGACAATAGTAATTTGTTATACAAGAGTGCAAAGCTGCTTTTTAACCGCGTGCTCAATTTTGATGACCGAGCAAGTGCAGGATTCTAAAATTTAACCACGAGCGGAGCGAGTGGTTTAAATGTTAGAATCCTAAGCGTTGGCGAAGGAATCAAAAGAGCACAAGGTAAAAAATCTTTGCACTCGAGTGCAACACGTAACTTTTTATCCCACCTCAGCGAGGAAATGACTAAATGCAAAAAAGAACATGGCGCGACTAAAAGTAACACACCAAGAAGGTTCCAAGTATGAGTTTTTAACAAATTTAAAAAGGTTGTATGAAAGAAAGAAAGAAAGAAAAATATTTATTTGCGAAGCAAAACTCACATTTACAATAATAATAAACTTAACAACTTATGACTAAAGAGGTGAATTTGTGCGTCGCAAAACGGACTCTGGCTCAGCATATGTTGATTGTCTAACAACCAACGCTGGTCTTCCGACAGAGCCGGTTCGGCGATGTCACGGACTCTGCCACTAGACATAGACATAGACAAAAATGCAAACGAACACAGATGTAAGTAATTTCTAAAATAATTAAAATTCGACACAAGGATGATAAATAGAATGCTAATTTGGACAAAATAAATTACTATAAATACGGCGATAAAGATGAGTTCAAGAGCAACACGCAACACGATACCTACCTACATAGAAAAACGGCAGAACATAAATAGAACCAAGGTAGGTAAAAACATTGATTTTAGTAAAATAATGTACATAGGAGGTACTATATGATGCTTATATCGTTTCTGTAACCTTCCTGCTTCTTCTGATTTTCAAACAAGTAACATTTTAGTTTATTTTTAAAGCTATGTAAATGTTGCAGGTTCCTTATTGGCGGAGGAATATTATTCCAGCACTTGGACGCAGCGTAGCGGAAACTACCCCTAAAGGAAGCAGAGCTGTGCCGCTGTGTCGATAGCTGCATCGAGCACTGGCGGGAACCACAAGTTCTAGAGCTAGACACCCACGTTAGCTTCGTATAAAGATAGAAAGGTGCTTGGTGCTTCAATACACCAAAGAGAAGGCACGCTAGATGAAGTTTACGACGGTGCTTCATTTTTAGGATTAAGTGTTTGTTTAAAAATGGTGAAACATGACCTCTCAACGGTACATCAAAGCAAAAGCGGGCACAAGCGTTTTGAACTCGTTGAATGAGTCTTTGCGTTCTGGCCAGAAGTCGATGGCCAAAAACCACATCAGTGTAGTTTAATTTTGATAGCACGAGTGACTCCATAAGCTGGATACGCAAATCTACCTTTATGTAGGGCCTGACTCTGTACAGTATCTTCAGCCTATAGAAGCAGTTCCTAACAGCGTCAGCAATATGCTTTTCAAACCGAAGATCTGAGTCCATGTGGAGGCCAAGATTTCGCGCTTCGTGAACACGTTCCACGGGTTCACCCATAAGCGTGACATCCAGCATAGGACAAAGATTAGATAACTGGTGTTTGCTGCCAAAAATCAAGTACTTGGTTTTATTTGGGTTCAGTAATAGGCTATTGTTTTTGGACCAGATAGCTATATTCGAAAGATCTTCATTTAGTTTTCCTATAGCTAAATCAACCTCAGAAGGCCTACACGAAATATAGACCTGGATGTCATCTGCATAGATATGGAATTGACAGTACTTGATACACGTTTGGACATCAGCTGTGTAAAGTATAAAAAGAAGTGGCCCTAAGATAGATCCCTGCGGAACTCCTCGACTTACGGGTACCATATCTGAAAACAGAACTGAACCATCGTTGCGAGATAACTTGGTATGCTGCTGACGACCGCTAAGATAGCTGTCGAACCATTTCAGAGCATTATAGTCACACCCATAATAATTTAATTTAGATAGTAGGAGACTTATATTTATAGAGTCAAAGGCTCTGGAGAAATCTAGCAGCACAAGCAGAGTACACATCCCCTTGTCCTGCGCACTGAGGATGTTATCGGTAACATCTAGCAAGGCAGTTGCAGTGCTCCAGCCTTTTCGAAAACCTGACTGGACTTCAGGGAGAATACTATTTTTTATAAGGAAATCTGTTAGCTGGCAACTTACAACCTTCTCAAGCACCTTGGATAAACATGGCAGTATGCTTATTGGCCTGAGATCCTTGGGTTCAGCAGGGTCAGTGATTTTTGGCAAGGGTAGAACTATTGCATATTTCCATGCGCTAGGAAAAGTGGATGAGGTTATCGACTTGTTTATCAAAGAAGCAATCGATTCTAGCGTATCTGGCAACGTCAAAAAGAGCATATCTAAGCTTATAAAATCGCTTCCGACTGCTTTAGATTTCAGACTGTGTATTATTTTTGTTATTCTATCAAAGCCGACTGGTTCCAAATGAAAAATTGCATCGCTAAACTTGTGAAATTCAAAGTATACCTACTTTGAATTTCACTCGGCTTCGGCTTGAGATGCACACGTCTGCCATGCCCGGGACATTAAGAAAATGAAGATTTATAATATTTGGATCATTAAAATGAGCGGGTAACTCAGTATTTTTCTTAGGTAGAACAGTATTTTTTAAATTTATCCACAGCTGTTCCACAAAATATTAATAATAAAATAAATAATCCCATTATCTATTTTATTATTAATATTTTGTTCAAAAAAAGCCGATTTTTCATGAAAGAGAGCTATGTTTACCGTAGACTTAAGGCTCTTATAGTAAAGTCTCTTACTTTCCAATTTCGTTTTATGATATTGCGCTGCTGCTTCATCGCGTAACCTCATCATTAATTTAATTAATATTAATTTAATTATTATGTATGATAAATTCGGCACCATGCAGGTAGAAGTAATTAGGTTTAATGATGTTTTGAATTCGCAAATACACCAAGAAGGTTACGAGTAGGAGTTTTTAACAAATTAAAAAAGGTTGTATGATAAATTCGGCACCGTGGAGGTAAAAGTAAATAGGTTGTGTATTCACAAACTTAGTGAACACGATATTCTAAATTCAAATTCACTTTATCCTCTAGCGGATAAAAACGGATTTTCCAGTCAGATATTGAACAGCAAAAACCCACTTTCAGAGCTGGTGGGATAAAAATATATTGTCACAATAACTGTTTATTGCATTAAATGTTTTGGTTTAGTAGCGCGGTGATTAATTTTTATAAACTGGTATTTTAGCATAGAACAGGTAATGTGCGCAGTGTGCGCACTAAAATATTCCAAACAAATAATACTGAAAAATCTGAAGATTTCCAAATATTGCAAGTAACAGTACTTAAGGGTTTGTCACACTGGATGCGTTCTGCGGTCAGCGGTCAGGTCAAAGCGAACGCAGCCCGCATCATGTATGAACAACATTGTCGGTCAGGGCAATCGGTCTGGTCAGCGATCCGGGCAGGTCAGCGGTCCGGGCAGAGCAACCGGTCAGCGGTCCGGGCGATGCGAGCAAGCCAAACAGCGGCCATCTTTTCAGTTACTGAGTGCGTGTATCAGTGGTGCTGGTGATCAGTTTTTATTTTTGACTTTTGATCGAGGAAAATGATTACCGAGGAAGAAGAAAATATTGTGTTATTATGGTTGCATAGCAGAAAAAGGAAACGTATGTGGGTACACGATTTGAATGTAGTGCGACCACAACGAGGAGAATACAGCAACTTATGTCGAGAATTATATTCGTATGAAGATCGTTTTTACATATATTTTCGAATGTCCCCAGCGTTGTTCGAAGAACTGCATTCTTTAATCTGCCATAAAATAAATAAAAAGGATACAAACTGGCGAAAGGCAATTACAACCAAAGAAAGGCTTGCTGTGTCTCTAAGGTAAACTTCTTTAATTTTACAGTAACATTATTTTAAATTAAATTTTAAGTATTGACCAATTTCTTCCTCACTATAGATATATACAGGGTTATTCATTATTAGCTGCAAATACTCAGGAATTAGGTTCAACAAATAAAATAAAAAATATTTATGAAATGATTTTTTTTAAGTTTTTATTATGAAAATCCCGAGAAAATCGATAAAGGAATCATTGGCGCCTGACCTATTTTGACCTTTGATCCGCGCCCGCGCGCCGTGAGTGACACTCTGCGTTCAGTCACCGCCTGGGTGGGTCATCGTCCTGTTCTCCATGGCAATCATTATGCAATAGCCGTAAAGAAATTAATAAAAATAAAATTTTGATACAAAAACTTGAAAAAATTTTTGATCGAATTTAAAAAAAATAATTTCATAAATATTTTTTATTCTATTTGTTGAACCTAATTCCTGAGTATTTGCAGTTAATAATGAATAACCCTGTATAGATGTTTCTGCATGGACCTCTGAATTGTTATCTTCACGTTGAGATGTTTCTGCATTCACTTCGGCTGGAGGAGTGCAATTGATATCTATACGTTGAGATGTTTCTGCATTCACTTCGGCTGGAGGAGTGCAATTGATATCTATACGTTGAGATGTTTCTGCATTCACTTCGGCTGGAGGAGTGCAATTGATATCTGTACGTTGAGATGTTTCTGCATTCACTTCGGCTGGAGGAGTGCAATTGATATCTATACGTTAAGATGTTTCTGCATTCACTTCGGCTGGAGGAGTGCAATTGATATCTATACGTTGAGATGTTTCTGCATTCACTTCGGCTGGAGGAGTGCAATTGATATCTATACGTTGAGATGTTTCTGCATTCACTTCGGCTGGAGGAGTGTAATTGATATCTATACGTTGAGATGTTTCTGCATTCACTTCGGCTGGAGGAGTGCAAATGATATCTATACGTTTAGATGTTTCTGCATTCACTTCGGCTGGACGAGTGCAATTGATATCTATACGTTGAGATGTTTCTGCATTCACTTCGGCTGGAGGAGTGCAATTGATATCTATACGTTGAGATGTTTCTGCATTCACTTCGGCTGGAGGAGTGCAATTGATATCTTTACGTTGAGCTGTTTCTGCATTCACTTCGGCTGGAGGAGTGCAATTGATATCTATACGTTGAGATGTTTCTGCATTCACTTCGGCTGGAGGAGTGCAATTGATATCTATACGTTGAGATGTTTCTGCATTCGCTTCGGCTGGAGTAGTGCTTAAATCTATAGATGTCTCCCTTAAATTTAGGTCTTCAGTCTCAGCTTCCGCAAATAACTGTGCCATCTTTAATTTTATTGAGATTTGAGTACGAATTGACATGTTTTTAAATGTGTTAGCATAACTCAAAAACAACTGATCGATGTGGTCCATAGCTGTATCTTGTCTCCTTTTTCAAAGTATTCAATCATCGTACCCACTTCATCAGTCTGTTTTTTTTCTTTTACTTGACGATGATGATCCTGAATAAGATGTTCCTGGACGAGACGTATCTACAGATTCGATTTCACTGTCTCCAGTTACGTGAGGCCCTTGAGAAGAACAACTTTCATCTGGTTGACGATGTGTATTTAACCCATCCAAAAACTGCATGTAGTCAGCCACATGCAGTTGCATGTACCAAGGCCACTTTTTATATTTTTTGTAAGCCTGGCCCGTTGTTGTTGCAATACTTTTTTGTATTTATTATATGAATCTTTTAAATTTCTCCACTTCCTTTTTGCTTCATTACCTGCAAGAAAAAATAATCGATCTATCAATAAATAGATAGGTACAATGCAAGAAACCTAAACATTACTTTTTTTTTCAGATATTTGGGCACTGGAGATTCGTATGGAGTTATCTCACCAATACGGTGAGATAACGCTATCATTTGAATAGCGTTATCTCACCGTATTGGTCGTTCTACTTTGCATAATATAATAAAAGAAGTTTGCAAAGCCATATGGGAAATTCTGCAACCTATTTATATACCTACACCTACGCAAAGAACATGGATTATTGCAGAAACTGGTTATCGCCAAAAGTGGAAATTCCCAAATTGTATAGGAAGTATTGATGGGAAACACGTCACCATAAAATGCCCTCAAAGAAGCGGGTCACTATTTTACTGCTATAAATCAAAGTTTTCTATTGTGCTTCTTGCAGTTGTTGACCCTGATTATAAATTTACTTACGTAAATGTGGGAAGCTATGGAAAAGATAGCGATAGCAAAGTATTCGAAGATTCTGAGTTTTTTAGAAAACTTGTAAACAATGAATTACATATTCCACCTTCAAAGCCTTTGCCTGGTAGCACAACTAATTTACCTCATGTTTTTATTGGTGACGAGGGTTTTGCGCTACAAACATATTTGATGAGACCGTTTCTTAGGAACCAGGCAGAGATAAACGGTGAGAAAGCAAATTTTAACAAACGTCTATCTTCTGCCAGACGTATCGTCGAAAACGCATTTGGTATCTTAGCACACAAGTGGCGAGTATTCTTTCGACCTCTTGAAACAAAAGTTGATACAACTGTCCATATTGTCAAAGCTGCATGTTGCTTACATAATTATTTACGAGTTAAAAATGAATTATTTGAAATGCAGACACCTGAAGAAACAATGCCCCGGAATAGTGCATTTCGGACAATTAATAATAATACTCACAGGGCTCGCAATGAAGCTTACAATGTTCGCAATTGTTTTATGAATTATTTTAATGACTAACTAATTTAATAAAATTAATACTATACCAAGAACATGGAGTTTCAGTTTTAAACCTAATAAACAAAACTTAAAATGCACAGCATTATTATTCCATGTATCAGTAGGTACTCACCATCTTTCATACGGAACCGCGTTGCAATTTCTCGCCACGTGTTCATTATCTTAACTTTATCTTTATAATCGAGGTCTTCCAAATCGTACAAATACGGATAACATCGTACGGCATCTATAAACACCTCTGTTTGATCGTTAGACATTTTTTTTAGGGAGGAATTAATCCCTAAGACTGCACATTTCACGGTTGTGGAGGTTCTTGGCATTTAAAAAGCCACGACCCCCCTATTTCCGTGGAATGTACAGTCTATAACAGATGAGCGTGGGTGCAACATGCGATTCAACGTGAGAAGTTGACGCACCCTCCTATCCAGGGCGTCTAGCTCTGTCTGACTCCATCTTAGTATGCCAAAGGAGTATATCAATAGAGGCATCACCCAACCGTTGAAAGCGCGCGCCTTATTGCCGCCAGACAAAATACTGTTAAGTACTTTTGTCAGCCGACCAAAGAAACGCTCTTTCACCGATTTCTTGATGTCATCTACTGAAATACCCAACGACTCTGACATGCCAAGGTACTTATAGGTTTCGGTCTCGGAAAAAGATTTGAGCATTATTGTTTCAGAGAGCTGCAAATTCGGAGAATTTACAACTCTCCCCCGCTCTACATGTAAGACCGCACACTTATCTACACCAAACTCCATCATGATGGCACTACTAAACACCTGAGTGGTTTTTAGTAGCTCCATCAAGTCTTGGCGCTTCGGTGCAAACAACTTGAGATCATCCATGTACAACAGATGACTTATAAGCTCACCTCCCCTCCTAAGCCTGTAGCCTAACCCTGAATCCTTCAGCAATGTGCTGAGAGGATTGAGTGCTAGGCAGAACCACAATGGACTCAGACTGTCACCCTGGAAAATGCCTCGCTCAATCCTTATAAAGTTCATCGGATCAGGAGAGCTGTTGCCATCACCTGGTTGACGAAGAACTGTGGTCCACTGTCTCATGCATGAGCTTAAAAATTATTTCAGAGCTGCATCAATTTTATACAGCTCTAAGATCCTCTCCAGCCATGAATGAGGCACCGAATCATAGGCCTTCTTCAATCCAGGCAACAGAAAGAGCCCTCTTACTCCGTCGAACTTGTTGGCTAATGGTCATGTCTATGAGGAGGAGCTCCTTAGTGCCACGGGACCCAACCCAACATCCATTTTGAGAAGGGGGCTAAAATATTGTTCAAGACAATGTGCGTATTAGTTTTTGTCGTTAGAATGGATGTAAGGAGCTTGTAGATGGTAGGCAAGCACGTAATGGGTCTGTAATTCTTTGGGTCCGTGGCACTACCGGACTTGTGGAGCAGAAAGGTGACACCTGTGGTCATAAAAGAAGGAAGGGATCCAAGCTCGAGAGCTTCTTGGAATTGTGTCGCCAAGCGGTAATGTGAACACCGAATCCATTTTATCCAGAAGTTATGCAATCCGTCTGGCCCAGGACTTTTCCAGTTTTGAGCCTTACAGATTGCACAACTAACGTCTTCGGGTTCTATGCTAATAGACTCCATGCATTCGATGTTCTCGCATTCCCGCTCGACAACATTCATCCAGTCACCCTCGGTGTGTTCGACACGTACCGACCAGATACGCCGCCAAAAATCAGTCATCACATTGGCATCTGGTACCTGCCCGTCACTAACACGTTGGTCAGAGCCCTCCTATCTCCGGTACACCTTCCTTTGATCACTCTGGAAAACGCGGTTTTGCCAATATCAATCTACACGTTTCCTATAGCGACGAATACGGCTTGCACAAGCACAGACTTTCTGCTTCAGATAGTCAATGCGATCTGTGACACAGGCCATATAGTCCTGGGGCCGGATATCGGTCCCGGCAAAAGCTTGTGTCACAAAACGCATGACTCGGGGGCGACTATTGCCTCGGCTAAAGCAGATAAGCTTAGCAATGAGAGTCCTGAATTAGTTGATACGCCGCTCAATCCGCACTTGCCATGCAGGTGCAACCCCGACGGGACCCGTTGATCGGTCAGTATCTGTGGATAGCGCCACAATACATAATCGAGTGGGTATCAATTAAATTTTCGCTATCTTGTATGTACGGGATTAGCAAAGTATTCAGGGCTCCCATTAGCGCTAGATTGCGTCTGTGGGTAGGCAAACGTGGTAATCGTGGTCTACAGTCAAATGCAAAGCGATACCGTGCAATGGCGTCCTCCAAAGCCCTCCTCAATTGCTCACTCACCTGGCTACTTACGCCCATACCCGTTGAATCTTCCTCGTCAACTTCAGGATCTACCTGGGTCTCTTGTGTCGTCACTGATGACGGTACCATAGCCAGACTCGGGGCTATCGCCACCACAGGTAGGTCCCGCGTCAAGGGAGAAGTCACGTGAGTAGGCAGCGTCGCCAGGCGGAGCCGATCAATCACGGACTGTTCCAGCAACTTGCATCGTTGGATAGCCCGTACCTGATCAGACAGTCGTTGGGCGGATACGACAATGGTTGGTTCAAGGATCTGAAATAGAGGCAGAATCCGATCACGATACGCAGTCAAGAAGGTTCCCCCCTCTGTAGCCTCATAGTAGGCGCGCATGCAGTTCTCATTCATGGATTGAGACCATCGAATGCGACGCACTACACCACCGGTAGCGGGGAACGGGCGCGGAGCAGGATGCCCCACAGGCCCCAGCGTGCCGGCAGCGGTGGACGTCCCCGTTATTATTATTATTATTACGGGGTATGTGTCTAAGCCTATAGCCGGGTACGATAGGCGCTCGCTCCTCCTCTCCACTCCTGAGCCATGTCTCATTGATGGCCAAGATATCAGCCGCATAACAAGATACTAGCAACCTAGCAAGATAGCAGTCCGCTCCGCACCCGCTCGCCGTAAGCACGCGCCTATAACCTCTCAAGCCGCTACGTTACCCATTTGCGTGTGACTTGTGCTTACTACGCGGATTTGTGACACTATTACTATTGTCATATTAGATATTTACAATGTTTAATTGTCGTGCTTGTAATGAAGATTCTTCCGATGGTGTTAAGATTAGATTAGATTAGATTAGAAAATTCTTTATTGCACCAAATGAAGTACATAGGCGAACTTAATGCTAATTAGCATTTTCTACCAGTTAACCATTGTGTTATGTGGAGTGGGTGGTAGTGCTTTATGACAAGAGAAGAGAGAGACATTTACTTAAAACTAGAAACCTACTAATAGAATACCTACATATTACTACATATCTACAGTACCTACAATACATAAATAATAAATAAAAATAATAATAATACATATGTATAAATACAAATATAATCTATAAAAATGCTCAATTTTGTTGAGATGCCTGATGGGATAAAAAGTGAAGGAATAACTTCTTTTTGAATGTTGCTAAAGATGTAGCTTCGCGTATTACCACTGGAAGGAAGTTCCATAGGTGTATCGCACTGACGGTAAAGGAGTATTTATAGAAAGAGGTTTTATGGACGGGGGTCATTAGAAGCAGGTGTTTAGAAGGGCGAGAGGAACGATCAGAGAGGGAGAGGGGAGAAAAACGTTCTTTGAGATAGCTGGGTGACATAGGATTATTAAGAGTGTTATATATAAGACAAAGAACGTGCGTGTCACGGCGATAACGTATCTTGAGCCACTTCAGTTGAGAACGGTAATGAGAGATGTGGTCATACTTACGTAGCCCAAAGACATACCTAATGCAGACATTCAGAAGCCGCTCCAATTTATCAAGCTGCTCTTCGGTAGCGTCATAGTAACAAACATCAGCATCCATACTAATATTATAAATGCGTTTGTAACTCTGTCTGTCTGTCTGTCTTCCTGTCTGGCTTTCACGCCAAAACTACTTAACCTATTGAAATGAAATTTGGTACACAGATAGTTCAGGTCCTGAGGAAGGACATAGGCTACTTTTTATTGTGAAAAAAGGTTTACAAACCTTTTAAAACGTTATAAAGAGCATCACTTTGATGTTTCTATCTCACTCTTACACTAAACCACTTCGCCAATTTTCACCGAAATTTGGTACACAGATAGGCTAAAGCATTAGAAAGGACATTTAAGCAACTTATCAATGCCAAAACACTTTTTGTAAACATCATTTTTCATGAGAATTTCGCTCTTTTTGAAGAAATTCGACGACTTTGATCTCGAACTTTCTGTGTGCTTACGTGACTGACTGACTTTTTTTCCACTTCACTGATCACATGCCGACACACCGATCGCAATTAAACACGAAGCACATAAGCTACTTATTAATGCTAAACAATTTGTGAAAACACCTTTTTTCATACGATCCTCGCATTGTTGCGAATTAGTTTTTGTTTTTACGTGCTCAGTGTTTGCCGACCAGTGTTGCCACCTTGGCTTTTGAAAAGAGGCAGTCGGAAAGGCTAGAAAGATCTAGATTTAGCAAATTTTGTCAACAAAAGAGGTGCTAGAAAGGACTAAATAATAAAAAATGCAAAGGTTTACAAATTATTTATATGAAATGTATTAAAATAAAGTGCATAATCTAACAATAATTAAGTTGTTGTTGTTAGTTATTTGTTGTTGTGGTGACTGGCCTCTCAGCTCAGTTGGTAGTAGTTCTGCCTTCTATGCTGTAGGTTGTGGGTTCGATCCCCACCGAGAACAAATATTTGTGTAGTGAACACAGAAGTTCTTTTTTTGGATTGGTAGATCCGTCATTTTTTATTTTGTTATCTACTGTTAACTAAACTTTCAAAACATGTAGGTACACACCGTATGTATCAAAACTGAAGACACAAAAGTGTTCATTTCGCTCGCCTAATAGTCGGTATAAAACTAGAAACAAACTTGGAGAATTCTCCAGTCAAGAAGCAGAAATTTTTGCATAGCCTATCTAGGTATACTATGCTCAATTAATAATGGTCATAAAGTGTGAACTGACGATATCTATACTAAATTGAGCGCATTGTTTTATAACTTAGTAATCGTGGTGCAAAGTTTTCGTATCGATTTAAAAGGTCTAGAGTTTCGGGCTAAATCATGAAAAATCGAGTTTACCAAGAGTAAAAAGTGCTAGATCTAGCCCGAAAAAGGCTAAGGTGGCAACACTGCCACTGTGTGTCTGTGAACTGTCACTGTCATGTAGGTTTGTACTTCCCTTCGTAAAGTCTGTTTGTTTTTTTTGTTCCATGCATAGAAGAGAAAAAGCGCAAGGTTCGATGACGAGACGAATATTCATCGAACCTTGCCTATGCGCTTTTTCTCTGCTTGCTAAGCGGCGATTATGCGAAAGGAATGGGTATAGTTGCGTAGTCGCCAAACTTTTAGCGCCATCTATTGACAATTAGTGTAACTATACTACATTAGTTTGGGACGGTTCTGTCTCATCCAAGAAAGTTCTGCGCGTGGTTTGTGCTCGAATAATGAGACGAGTTTATAAATACAGGACCGATCAGATTGCCAGATAGTTTTCTATAAGCTTCGGAAGTGTGATGTGTACTTACTGTAACGAAGCGTGAATACTATGTAGAAATAGAGGTTTTGTTTGCCAAACTCCTAGCGCCATCTATTAACGAGTAGTGGAACTACTACGTTAGCACAAGTTTCGGATGGTTCTATCTCATTCTAGAGAGCGCGTAGATTGAGCTCGAATAATGAGACGAGTTTATAAATATAAGACCGACTAAGCTACGCTAAGCTCTGCAGTGGAACACTGTGAGTAGCTCATTAAAGTATTGATGCATAATAAGTGTTTTATTTGTGAAATAATTAACCTAAATAAATAAAAATGCTACCCAAAGACACTATTCTACGCGGACGAAGTCGCGGGTACAGCTAGTCTATATATATAAATCTTTCGTGTCACAATTTGGAACGCGATAAACTCCGAAACTACTGAACGGATTTCGATAAAATTTTGCAACTGCCTAAAATATGGTCGGACTTAAAAGATAGGATACTTTATATTCAATATTTAGGTGTTATTAATTTATAAGGGGCAAAAGTTTCGAAATCTATGTCTATCCCTTTCTATCACGTAGGGATTTATACAGGGTGTAATCGTTAAGTGTGCACAGGCGATTATTCCGTAACTATTGCAGATATCAAAAAACTTTAAACTGATATCGAAAGTACTTTACCTAATGAGTAAAATGACATTAATAACTTTTTAAAAATAAAACGAGAAATATCCAAAAAAATTACATTAATCACTCCCATACATTTTATTTCTTAGTAAGTACAATATTTTGTGTTCAAAGCATATGTTGAAGTGACGTCCTCCTTGTGCAATACAATGACGAGCTCTATTTACAGTTTCTAAATGAACTTTCCTTAACATTTGCGGAGTAATTAAAGCAATTGCACGACGTACACGATTCTGTAACTCTTCTAGGCTGTGTACTCTCTCAGCGTACACGTGGTCTTTGACAAATCCCCATAGGAAGAAATCACAAGGCGTGAGATCCGGGGATCTGGCAGGCCAAGGGGTTGCACTATTATTGGCTATTAAGCCATTACTATTCCACTTAAAATAAGGAAACTAAAACCTTTCTACTATCTCATACTAAATGTATGGGAGTGATTAATGTAATTTTTTTGGATATTTCTCGTTTTATTTTTAAAAAGTTATTAATGTCATTTTACTCATTAGGTAAAGTACTTTCGATATCAGTTTAAAGTTTTATGATATCTGCAATAGTTACGGAATAATCGCCTGTGCACACTTAACGATTACACCCTGTATATGTCTATCCCTTTCTATCGCTTAGGGATTTTTCAGAAAATTCTCGACTTTGACGAGGAAAGTATGCTCTAGACTTTGAGGTTCTGGAATGATCAAATTTAATTCGAAGACTGAAATTATTCGGCTAGCATCCGGAATGCATCCAAACGTTAGTAATCCAGAATTATCTAGAATACTCAAATATACCCATGCAAACGGTTCTGAACTCTAGATTTGGACAAAATGTTCTAGAAAATAGTGCTCTTATACGTTATAGAATGTTCTTTCATCATCATCATCAATTTATATCAGTCCACTGCTGGACGTAGGTTCACCTTGAGTAACATAGGCTATATTTATATGTTTAAAAAATAAATGTCCACCCGTGCGAAGCCGGGACAGGCAGCTAGTAGTCTGGGGTACGATGGCAGGCAACCTTCTCGAGCGCCTGTTATGCTGCTTGTCTCAGCTGGATATAGCACGGGCGGTCTCAGATCTAGTGCCTTCGGGCAACTGTGCTCCGGTGAGAACGGTAGCGTAACGGGACGGTGTACCCTGTTAGGTCCGAGATTAATTACTTTGACTGTTGGTCCGGCCACACGGACATCCCTCCTTCAGTCTTATAATCAATCTCGGATAACTAATAGCCTGTCGGGATAGGGCCTCCCCGCGCGTCCCTTTGATTAGCTAAGGGCGCAGTGTGTGAGGCGGGACGTGCTCGGCGTGCACTTACACTGCCACCGAGTAGGCATTGGAGGCTCTTTTGCCAGCGTCCAGAGCTCGGAACTCCACATGGTCATTCGTGACTTAATGTGGAACTGAGGGTCTTGGCTTAGCCGCCCGGGCTGCGAGGAAGAAAACCTCTCTAAAAAATTACCCGCCGTCGTGGAGACCGAGGGTTGCTGGGGGGTCGTTTTGTGGTGGGACTACTTAACTACCCCTCCGCAACCCTGGGGCTGACACGGGAGAGTGCTGGGGTGGTTCCACTTCAGCATTCTTCACGGGCAGTAGAGCGAGACCAGTGGGACTGGTCGCTCGGGACGGAGGTGGTAAAAGATTGCGGGTTTACCTGTAATCTGGAGCCACCGGCCCCAGATGGGGGCGAGTGGTCTGATGGAGAGCATCCAACTCTCCATCCATCCATCAAGGGCTGGGTGGCCTGGTTAGCCAATCATGGACCCATACATGATTGACAAGCTTGGCCACTTACGTGTTTGGAGGCCACTGAGCGATACCAGTGGGACTGGTCGCTAGGGATGGGGGCGGCAAGAGGTTGCGGGATTTCCTGTAGCTTTGCGCCGCCTGCCCCGAGAGGGGGCGAGTGGTAGCCCCTGCCAAACAGGGGCCTTTTTGGGATCAGCAGCTGGTCGGGGCGAGGGCCCTGGCTGGCGGTCATGCGGTCCTGGGAAGGCGGCGACACTCTTGGCAAGTGTCACCGTGAGCTTCGGGGGTGGCTGTGGTTGTCATTCCCGGGATGTGCTCAAGGCAAAATGTGAGAGGGGTACCGGTGCGTTCCGTTGGAGATCCCGGAACCCCTTGATATGCATCGAGGCCGGCCACGGGGTGGTTTTAGTGAGTCGACGAAGCGAGGTCGTCATCCTCACACTACCTTAGCGCATCCCTCGGTGCGTTAAGGTGTCTGTGTGCAGATTTCCCCCCGATACCAAAAAAAAAAAGGCAGCTAGTAGTCTATAATTGGAAGAAGGATGGAGTTTACTAGAGTAATTTTGGCTGCGAAAGGAAGGAAGTTTTGCATCCTTTTCATGGCATGCATTGAGCCAAAGATTTTTCTGCTGACCTCTGCAATGTGCTTATCCCAGTTAAGACTTTCAGAGATCACGAGGCCCAGGTTCTTAACCTCTGAGCAATAAACCAAGGGTACGTCATTATATTTCACAGAGGGGAGAGAATTTCGGTCTAACCTCGAAAGAAAGAACCTGCTTCCCATGATCATCACCTGCGTCTTACTGGTGTTGATTTGGAGACCAAATTTCTGCGACCAGGAGTAAACAGCACGGAGGTCATCAGTGAGGAGTTCTACGGCGTTATGAAGTTTATTAGGAGTGAACGACAGATAAAGCTGCACATCATCGGCGTAAAGATGAAATGAAGAATAACGGAGTCCCGAGACAAGAGGTGTTAAGGGTGTTAAGTGCTCAAATTGTGCGGATATTTACTGCTTTGCTTGTGCGCACATAACCGAAAAAAACTATAGGAAAATGGGCGCCGCCCGTCAAGCTAATCTGCCTTGTGCAACCTGCAAACCAAATCAACCCTTGCCTGCGGGCCCTGCCTCTCCAGCTCCTCCAGCGGTACATCAAGAACCGCCTCGGTGCTGAGCCCCACCCTCGAGCTCGTACTTTTAGAAATTCGTCAGATGCGTGAAGGAATTCAAGGTATCAATAGTCGCCTGGAGCAGCTCCCTACCCTGGTACAAGAAGTTAGAGACATCACAACTAAGGTAGTAGATGTGGAGAAAAGAGTTTTGGCTCTGGAAGATAAACCTAACAGCTCTGATGCATGCCAGGAACTTCAAGCGAAACTAGCCCAGCTCACGGCTGAACTAGCTGCCAGGGACCAGATGGATCGTATCAACAACGTCGAAATAAGAGGAATTCCCTTGAAGAAAGCTGAAAACCTTTTTCAACTTGTCCTAAATTATAGTGGACTCTATGAATAAGCCACTTTTTAAACTATTTTTAAACATGTCATGTTACCTTCCAGTTGTTTTAAATCAGTAGGTAAATGGTTATAGATTTTTATTGCTGCGATATATGGACTTTTGTGGTCCATGGTGTTGTTGATCTGTGGCATTACTATGTTATATTTATGTTTGTTTTGCAAATTCTCAATTCGGCTAGATTAAACATCAAAAAAATAATGTTTGTTATTTTTTACAAATAAGCTTATTTCTAATATATATATTCCTGTAAGTGTTAAAAAATTGTTTTCTTTAAAAATAGATCGGAGAGATTCAGTACTTTCATTTTTTTTTTTTACTTTCTAAGTTAAAAATGGCTCGAAGGCACTTTTTTTGCATTATGAAGGCTGACTGAACTACTACCAGAGTTACCCCAAAATATTATGCCGTAAGTTAAATGGGAGTAAACATGACCATAGTATGCATTTTTTGCAACCAATCTAGAGGAATTATTATTTATTTATTTATTTATTTAAACAAAATGCTGTTTGGGCTTACAGCTCGTGCCAAACGAGTGAGACGAGTGTGCGTGTATTACTTAATGTTGATAAGGCATAACAATATTTCAATATTTTAGAATTTAATTTTGCTATGTGCGTTTTCCATGATAAAAGTCTATCAATATTTACACCGAGAAATTTGATTTCATTTATTTCCTTAATATTAATCCCTTTATATGAGATATCTAAATTGATGTTAGGTGTTTTACAATTTTGAAACCTTAAAAAATGAGTTTTTTCTAAATTTACTTTGAGATTAACAGAATCTAACCAATTAATTACCGTTTCCAATGTGTTGTTTATGTCTAGTTCTAGCTGTTGGACTGTTTTATTTCCTTATATAGATGGTAGCGTCATCCGCGTACATAACACATGAATGCTCAGTAATACCTGGCAGATTATTAACATATATTATAAATAAAAGTGGGCCTAGAATACGTTGAGTTGTATCATATCACCACAATTGATGTCAACAATGATTCCTGAGACTTGTTGGGCGATTTACAATTGTCTGAAACATTATATAAAGGTAAGTTTATATAAAGTCTAATTATAAAAAGTAAACCTACATGTTAGAAATTTAATTTCCCGAAATTCTAGATAAACTGTTTTTTCTTGTAAGTACTCAACCAAGATTCAACCACAAAAAAAACAATCACAGTCGGTGAAATATTTTTT
This sequence comes from Thera obeliscata, assembly GCA_947578465.1. NCBI lineage: Eukaryota > Metazoa > Arthropoda > Insecta > Lepidoptera > Geometridae > Thera > Thera obeliscata. The sequence continues at coordinate 10,070,808 of OX387918.1, read as the reverse complement.
ATTAATACGGTAACAAGTTATAGGTACCCACAGTTTCCAAATGTTTAGTTAATTGTGAGAATTTTAAAGGATAGTACATTATCATTTTAATTACTTTTTGTGTTTAAATATACGAAAATCTTTAACTTTAGTGAAACTACCTTCCATTAAATTATTATTACTAAAAGTAGTGTTAGGGAAATCAATGGTAATATCATCATATTGAACCTCAGAAAGTTGTGAGGATTGTGTAGGAGTAGGAACAAATGCATAGGCTTGATGTTGTGGGGATGGAGCAGTAGGAGCAGATGCGTACGATTGATGTTGTGAGGATGGAGTAGGAGCAGATGCGTACGATTGATGCTGTGGGGATGGAGTAGGAGCAGATGCGTACGATTGATGTTGTGGGGATGGAGTAGGAGCAGATGCGTACGATTGATGTTGTGAGGATGGAGTAGGAGCAGATGCGTACGATTAATGTTGTGGGGATAGAGTAGGAGCAGATGCGTACGATTGATGTTGTGGGGATGGAGTAGGAGCAGATGCGTACGATTGATGTTGTGGGGATGGAGTAGGAGCAGATGCGTAGGATTGATATTGTGAGGATGGAGTAGGAGCAGATGCATACGATTGATGTTGTGGGGATGGAGTAGGAGCAGATGCGTACGATTGATGTTGTGGGGATGGAGTAGGAGCAGATGCGTACGATTGATGTTGTGAGGATGGAGTAGAAGCAGATGCGTAGGATTGATATTGTGGGGATGGTGTAAGAGTATTAATAGGTACTGAATGAATGTACGGATTATGATATTGGTTTTTCAAAGTGATTGACGATTCTTCTGTTAGTTTTCCAAGTTGCCCATAGAAAATGACTTCAGATATTAATTTTTTTGCAACAACTTGCTGGTGTTTACTTAAATTTTTCATTTGAATACCATAGCCCATTCCTATGACTTCCCATTCATCTGTAGTGGTAAGAAGTTTTTGAGCAGTATCAAATAGTTTCTCTTGTTTTTTTGTAAGCTTAATCGCGGTTTTCTTGGGGCAGGTTCTTCTTCTGTTTTGACTAGCTTACTTGGACGTTTTAGGTTGAGTGATTGACTACCAGATGGTTCATCCAATTCCAAACTCTGTGAAACCTGAAATATTAAATTTCTCAATTACTGTTTGTTTCAGATGCCCACACCGGAAACTGAATGGAAGAACACAGCTAAAATGTTTGAAGAAAAATGGAATTTCAGTCACTGTGTTGGAGCAATGGACGGAAAACACGTAGCTATAGAAAAGCCCTCTGGTCGTGGTTCGTGTTTTTTTAATTACAAACAGTTTTTTAGTGTAGTACTTTTTGCCATTGTTAATGCAAAATCTTATACCTTTAAACGAGAAAATCTTGTATATATATATATATATTTGGGATCTCGGAAAATGCACCAACGATTTTCATGAAATTAAGTATACAGAGGGTTTCGGGGGCGATAAATCGATCTAGCTAGGACTCATTTTCAGAAAAGACCCAGGAAAGAAGTTATTTAAATAATTAAATATTTTAGCGCCATCTCTTGCCGAGTAGTCGAAATCACGAGTAAGTGTGACGGAGAACGTTATATTGATTTAAAATTATGACTTTTCCTGACATCTAATGGTGCTATCTTTTGCTGAGTAGTCGAACTCACGAGTAAGTACTAAGTGTGGCGGAGAACGCTATTATCTGCTGATAAAAAATTATGACTCTTCCTGACATCTATTGGCAAATAGTAATACTATTTCTTTTTGAAATGTAAACAACTAGACTCAATTTACACCGCCAACTCTTCCTGTCATCGATTGGCGTATAATAATTAATTGTGAGCATCTAAAGCATAATTTACACCACCGCAGAATGGAACGGATGCGACGAAATTGTATGTATAGCATTCCTGACATCTATTGGCGGATAGTAATACTATTTATTTTTTGATTGTGAGCATCTACGGCTGCATTTACACCGCCATGGAATGGAACGGAAGCGACGAAATTTTTAATAAGAAATTGATGAAATGAATCGATGAAAATTCAAAAAGTGTATAACACGCGCATCTTCCACGGAATCTTCAAGCATTCTCAAGAATTCTCCGGTGCCTGGTGCAGTGAATTCCTGCGTCATGAGGCGAAATTGACACTTCCGTTCCGTTCAGCAACGGTGTAAATTGAGCCTTACTGCTTTATCGACATTCAACACTCAGATGGCTTCCAACAGATGGCGTTGTTAAGTAGCCGATAAATGTTTGGTTTGTTTTGAGTCCAAGAAAATCAATTGTTTATTTGTGTTATTTGTTGTTTTTAACACACGTGTTCACATAAAAATGCCCAAGCGATCTTGGAAAAAAACGCTGATAAAACAATCTTACTTCACGAAACCGCAACTCGTCTCAAGAACACCTAGAAGAACATCGTCATCAAACTGATCAGGGGGCTAATTCTCGGTCCGATCTCGATCATTTTGCAATTTTATTTTATTGCTTGTTTTCGAAGAGAGAATGGATGATGTCCTTGAGTAATTCATCAACGACCTCATCGTAAAAGCCTCAACAGCTATGATATTACGGAAAACGTAGAAGAAGTGCGGGGTTGTGAAAAGAAGCAATAAAATAAAATTGCAAAATGATCGAGATCGGCCCGAGAATTAGCCCCCTGGTTTCTCAAACACACAGTGAAGACTCATTTCAAAAATACCGTCATGAAAATAATCACCAGTTTCACCTAAAAACACAATTTACAAAAAAATATACCGAGCGAAGCTCGGACATACCAGCTCGTATGATTTTATGTATGTACACACTGGCATAAATGGAAGCGTCTCTGATGGTGGTGTAATACAACATACAAAATTTCATGAAAAACTAATGTAAAGCCAGTTAAACCAACCACCAGCTTCAACGTCACCAAATAGTAATATTACAGTGCCCTATGTATTTGTAGGAGACAGTGCATTTTCTCTCAACAGACACGTGATGAAGCCCTATCCATTCAAGAATATAAACCATGAACAAAGAATATTTAATTATAAATAAGAAAATGCTTTTGGGATACTGGCAACACGTTTTAGGATATTTCGCCGAAAAATAAGTGTAAATGTTGAGAACGTCGATGCTATTGTTCTAGCATGTTCCGCTTTACACATTTTTTTAAGAACAAAATCAAAAAGCAGCCAAGTGCGAGTCAGACTCGCCCATGAAGGGTTCCGTAGCACGACGAACTACAAGAACCTTTATATTATGTTACTTGGTGTAACATAATAAGGTTCTTGTAGTTCGTCGAAAGGTAAATTGCGGTTTACGGTTTATGACGTATAAAAAAAAAACTACTGACTAGATCTCGTTCAAACCAAATATCGTTGGAAGTTTGCATAGTAATGCACAACATATATTTTTTTTAGTATTATCATTCTTTTACTTTAGAAGTTAGAGGGGGGGGACCAACTTTTTTCCACTTTGGAAGTGTCTCTCGCGCAAACTATTCAGTTTAGAAAAAAACGATATTAAAAACCTCAACATCATTTTTGAAGACCTATTCATAGATACCACCCCACACGTATGGGTTCGATGAAAAACAAATTTTTGAGTTTCAGTTTCAAGTATGGGGACCCCCAAAATTTATAGTTTTTTTTATATTTTTATGTAAAAATCTTAATGCGGTTCACAGAATACATCTACTTGCCAAGTTTCATCAGTCTAGCTCTTACGGTTTCGGAGAAAAATGGCTGTGACATACGGACGGACAGACAGACAGACAGACAGACAGACAGACATGACGAATCTATAAGGGTTCCGTTTTTGCCATTTGGCTACGGAACCCTAAAAATGTATTTGACAAATTCATGTACAGATTCCGAAAATACAAACGATCGAATTTATCGACCAGGTGATTGGCGGGCAGAATCATTCGAATTAGTATCAGTTAAGCCAAGAAATGACTACCTACCAAGATAAGGTACATCACAACCCTAAATATCAAGATAACTACATATATATAATTTAATCGAAAGTACCTACTTACCTTAAAACCTCGGCCTGCCTCCATGTTTGCTATACCCTATGCAGGGTCCATGTGATACCTACTTACACCTAAAAACTATGTATGTACAAACTAAACCATGTGTAAAGCAATAAATGTATTGAGTATTGAGTATTGAAAAACAGCGCAACGATGAAGGAAACTACGTTAGAAGTCAATTTATGTCGTATTTTAACGGACAAGGCAGTGTTGATTTTCAAGAAGACATGTTAAGAGTAACATAAGAGCATTAAAATAGTTTTAATGTTGATGAAATACTTAAGTAAGTACTTATACCTAATATTTAGAAGTAATTCTAATAAATATATATAATTGTGCCAAGTGATTTTATTCTTGTTTTATTTTAAGTATTACCTCGTCAGAGTCCATGGTATCTACTCCCGTGCGAGATGGTTCAGTAGTCTCTTCAATAAAAGTAAAGAGATTGTAATTGTTTAGTATTTGTATACTATTATGTGTAGCTGTCTCGCTCACTCTCTTGTTTCATACGCGCACCACAGCGTGCAAGCGCTCCTCATATAATAATTAATTAAAATAGTTTCTAGCCTAAATAAAGACCTGTGACAGTGTTGTAAACCTATAATATTTAGCAAGTGTCAATAATAATAATAAATTCAGTGTAATCAATTGGTGTTTCACTTCAAGAATCCCGAACATTTTGGTCCTTCGAGTCATTTGCAAATCGCCATCTTGTTCCTCGTGTCATGGTGTCGTTTGGTTTGGAGAGGAAGGAAAAATCAAAACCTACGAGGATTGGACGGCGCTTAGCACAGAACAACAACCTGCGAAAACAGTCCAATCAGAAGAGTTACCGCCATTACGGAGCAAAAGGTCTGTTTTATCAACAAAGCACATGAAACAAGCAAAATCAACAAATTATTTCAAACAGCGACATCTACATTCGCACAACGCAATCTATCCTACGACAACAGTCATAAAAGCGTGAAACGGAACGGCATCTCTACAGCCTACAACCCTAAAGTCAATCTACAGGACATAGGCCCGTATTCCGAAACAGCGCTTGAGTCTGAGTCGAGCCTCAAGCACAGATTTTTGACACTTTTCAATGGAGAACTGTCATAAAATCTATGCTTGAGGCTCGACTCAGACTCAAGCGCTGTTTCGGAATACGGGCCATACAATCAATCATTAAATCGAACGGAAGCGTACATCTCAACTGCGCAAATTGGAACGTAATCACATGTTTGCTTGGAAAAAAAGTGTCTTCGAATGGCGAACAAACAATACGAACGTGATAATTCCATCTACAACTACAATCCCATCGACAACAGTCAAGAAAACAAGCCATTTTCTTCTTGCTGCACCATCTCAAGGTGCAGTAATATATTATAATCTCAATCATCACAACAGTAAACCCAAATTCTATAAAATTCTACGGCAACAGTCGACATCTCAAATATCTACAATACAATAATTCGACATTCTACGAACCAACCAACCATCAACCACGCGGTCTACGGCAACCAATCTCGGTCTCTTGGTACCACCATGACGTCTCCAAATCCAGTCCTGGAGACATTGAAGCAACAGCGAGGAACAGTGAAGGGCAAGCTTACCAGAATATAAACGAGATAAAGGTTAGACAAGCCGAACTCGAGAACGCGATGGCACGGTTTGACGAAATCCAGCTCCAAATAGAGACAATTGATGACAACGACGAAAGACAAATCGCGCATGAGGAGGAACGGAGCACCTTTGAGGAGAAATTCTATTCATTGAAAGCAAGAAAGGATGCCATGACGGCAGCTACGTCGACTCAAGCGGCGGCACCAGCATCACCCTCAAGCCACGTTAATCAATTCTCTTCAACGGCGACTCAATACGACGGCAGCAGAAAGCCACGTGTCAAACTACCACAGCTAGAGCTTCCCAAGTTTGATGGCGACATCCGACAATGGCCAGCATTCAAGAATATTTTCTACGCATCCGTGGACAGCACTGACCTACCCGTCGTTAACAAGCTGCAGTACTTGAAGACGGCTCTGACGGGGGAGGCTGCGGGCCTCATAGCTTCTCTACTCATCACCGATGACAACTACCAAAAGGCGCAAGACATCCTATCTAAGAGGTATAAAAATAAAACCATAATTGTCAATTGTCAATCTTCATTTACATTTCAAATTTCGACGCCGCCGTCTGCCGCGACCACGTACGAGAGATACAATCCGTTTAGTTTGTTTGATTTCAGATATTTTTTTTTATAAATTGGTTTCCCTTGAAACTCTGGTATTTTTTAAATATTTATAATGGTTATAAATTCTGCATGAGTGATAATGCGGTAAGTATATTTTGACTATGGCAATGTCAACATTTAATATTTATAATAATTTTAATTATTTTTATTTCAATAAAAACGGCTAAATCTAAGTGGAAAAAGAGAGACAGCCACCGGGACGCATTAAAAAGGAAGAATGCCACTAGAAGTGGACAGAGTGGTAAACAAATTCGTGAATGGAAATATGAGAAGGTAATGGAATTTTTGATACCATATATGACGAATAGAAACAGGACTACAAATTATACCTCACAAACAAATATAAATGAACAGGAAACAAATTCATTGGAAAATAATGTAACCGATGAGTTTTTTGAAACATCAAGCAATCATACAAGAAGCACTCCAGAAGATCGTCCATCTGTACAACATTCGCCGTCACCGACATCAAGCGTCTCAGCCTCGACATGCAGAAATGCAACAAGAAAATCGGATGAAATAAGTAATTTACTTATACAGCACCATGCAAACCGTGAAAGAATACGCCAAGAAAAACTAGAAATACAATCATTGATAGAGAAAAATAATACCCTTGACGAAATGGACATATCTGATTTCTGTCGATATCAAAAAGTGTAAAAAAACTTTCTCAATATATGCAGCTTCAGGCTAAACGTAAAATTTTCAATGTTCTTTTAGAATTGGAAGAACTTGAGCTACAAAACACATGGTATAACACAAATGAAAATAATTGGTATTCCCCCGGTTACACTTCAGCACCGGGTCCAAGTTCGACACCGGGTCCTAGCTCAACACAGGCACCGGTTCTTACATCAACACAGGCCGGTGGTCCTAACTCAACACAGGCACCGGTTCCTAGCTCAACACAAACACCGGGTCCAAGTTCGACACAGGCACCTGTTCCAAGCTTGGAAGATACGCACATGACCGATGAACAGATAGAAGAAGCATTCAGAAACGAAGAAGACACATATGATAATTTGTAACTATATGGAAAAGAAAGCAATATGTCTCATGTGATTTACTGTTATATTTTTTTTGTACGTTATGTTTCTAATATAACCTTACGTTTTTTTTGCTACTCCCAGAACGGCAGTTGATTTTTTTGTTTTCTTTATGAATAAATAAGATAATATAAAAATATATTTGGTTTTTACATAATATGCATCACTCCAGTCTCCCGGAGGGGTAGAAAGAGACAACGGATCTCGATTTCTCGTAATCCTTACATACCTCAGTTTACATAATATTTTTCATGTATTCTCGTACTTCTTGATTCTCGTTTTGAGTACTTCTCACTTAGCCCTTTTTCACAAAAAAAACAAACACTCAAAAAAGACTGATCACATTCAAACGCAGATAACACACATAAACACAAACACACATTAACAAAAAAATAATTAGGTAGGTACTTACTTCAAACATACTGCTAGCCGCTCTTGGGTACAGATAGATCTCCTGTAGTTAGTATCTTGCTTAAATATATGCGGTTTAATTAAGTTATGTAGTTCGTAGAATATATTCCTCGGTAGTCTGTAGGACTTGGTAAAACTTTCATCATCTAACTCATTAAACAGAGTAAAAAATTCTCCATGACTGGTATGGTAATAAAAGTGACTTCTTTTCCAAAACCGATGTTTTCTTTTGTTTAGGTAGTATAAAGCTATCAATTCTGCTTCTTCAGACTGTAGTTCTTCTTCAAGTAAAAGAAGATACTTTTTTTGTAATAATAGCGACATCGTCTACCTTTCGTGTCAGAATGCGTACTGAGCACTCAACGCCTCGCACCCGAGCTGAAAAACATCTCTTCTCGCACAGCACACAGCACACCGCACACACACACAGCACACCGCACACATCTCCGCTTTGGTGGAGTCCCGCGAGCTGAAAAACATCTCTTCTCGCACAGCACACAGCACACCGCACACATCTCTGCTTTGGTGGAGTCCCGGCCTTAGGGATCAAGGATGGTCTCGCGCTCCTGCCGCCCTGCCGCAGGGCCAATCCTCCAGATTGCCCCTGCATGCCTACACACATCACAATTAAGGATGCAATTAAGGGTCATCCCCACTACTACACCCTAGATTGCCCCTGCGGCAGATGTGTGAGTAGGGCGCTATAATCACCTAATGTCACAGGTAACTATCGCAGTAGGTCTCAGAACAACGATCCTAACTAGGATTCGTTGTTCTGAGCAGTAGGTAGGTACGGTAGGTACGTTTTTTCGCACGCATTCGCATTGTCCGCACATGCATGTCACTTTCACTTTACACTCACAGAGCAATACTATTTTCATGCCCATGTCCATAACGTTCGTTTTTTAATTGGTAGGTAAACGACGGGTTTTTTTATGAAGGCACTGTTTTCAGTAACCTACCCAGGTGTAATAGGGTTATGTATGTACATCCTTGGTCACCTTCCAATTAAAAAACGGCGTCAGGACATGGGCAAAACACGAGGCGAACGCGACCGACCTGTTACTAGAAAATAGAATGAGCTAGATAACGAAAAAACTCAATGCAAGTTCAAAGTAACTAAATTGTTTTGGAAAAAATACCAAAACATTATCACAAATTGCTAGACACTACGGTACCGAACTACTAAACATTAGTACAATTGTTGCTAAAGTTTGGTTAGATATTTCTCAAGTGGCTTAGTTAAAAATAGCTAAACAGTACGGTACAGAACTACTAAACATTAGCTGAATCTATTGACTTTAGTTACTGGCTACAAATATTTAGCTACATTGATTTAGCTGGTACAGCTAAGGAGTTCGGTATCCAGTTACTTGGCCGTGGCTGTGGCCTTCGAGCATAGCAACTAATGGAGATGTTAATAACATCATAGGTAGCACGGCGTACCCCTCTGCTCTACTCGGCGGTGCTCAGCCATTCAGTTTCATTCAAAACAGTTGTTTTTGGAAATAAAGTTAGCAGTAGGTACCTACTTCTAAAGAATGTAACGCACTATGTAGGCACTGGGTAGGTAGTATATCTTTATTTGTGAATGAAGGTTAATAATAATTACCTATAGAAAAAAGAATGGCTCGTGTTGTGCGTGCGTGACACTTTCTTCAAACAACCTACCTTACCTTTGCCGAACATGCTGAATATTTTGCTAGATCTTTTTTCTAATTTGAACGCAAAGATGAAAGAATTCGCTTTGACAATTTGTATTTTGTTCCTAGCTTCGGAGAAAAGTTGCTGTGACACGGACGGACAGACAGACAGACAGACATGACGAATCTATAAGGGTTCCGTTTTTGCCATTTGGCTACGGAACCCTAAAAAGGGGTCTAAGCACGTGCACTCGATACCGAGGTCCGGAGGGAAGGGGACACACTCAGCTAATGAGTGATACAGAGCGCCATTCAAGTAAAATAAAAACTAGAACTCCAAATCCGTAGTTTGAAAGAGCAAGCAATCGACAAGCCGTTCTGCGGTAGAGGCTGAACCCCAGCCATTGACGAGCCGTTCTGCGGGAGAGGCTGAACCCCAGCCATTGACGAGCCGTTCTGCGGTGGAGGCTGAACCCCAGCCGTCGACGAGCCGTTCTGCGTTGGAGGCTGAACCCCAGCCATACTCGAGCAGCTCTTCAGACGAGGACGCACCATTGCCAAGCGTCATCTTTACGTGGCAGAAGTGTGCAAGATGTGGAATTTAGTGAAAGTTTACCGGCAGCTGGGCACACGTTAGCAGGGTGTAACTTTTGCCGAAGAAAGAGGTGTGTTGCCTCAAGAAAAAAAATGCAGTTATCACAAAAAAAAACCGATGCATATTGTGTACATTGTGCAATAGGACAGTGGGCTCTTTTGTATGCAGTAAAGGGCCCTGCAGAGCAAAATTCAGAGTGAGCCGTGGAAAAGGAACTTGGTTTGACAACATAAAAATTCTGTTGCTTCAGATATTTTGATGTGTGCCTTTGCTGCGAAATTCGCATAAGATGAAACTATAAAAGAAGATTTGTCTAAAGGAGAACACCACCTCTCTACCGCAACCATCAACGATTGGTTTCAATATTGTAGAGAGGCAGTGGTTGTTTTTATGGAAAATAAACAGGTTGTGACCGACAAGATTGGAAGTCCTAGAAAAACTGTGCAAATAGATGAAAGCAAGTTTGGCAAAAGAAAATATAATAAAGGACGAAGAATAGAAGGACATTGGATCCTCGGGATGATCCAGGATGGTAGCGAGAATCTTCGGCTGAAAGTCTGCCCAGACAATATCCGTTCCGCTGATTTTTTGGTGCCCTTGATAAAGAAGCATGTTGCTGAGGGCACCACCATAGATACAGATTTCTGGAGGGCCTATGATTGTCTGGGGGAACATGGATACATCCAACGCAAAGTTAACCACAGTGCTCCCGGAAACCCTTTTGTGGCCGAAGATGGCACCCATACCCAAAGAATGAATCCCAGTGGGGTGTTATCAAAAGGTTTTTCTATAAAGACAATTATAATAACAGAGAAAATATTAATGGTTTATTATATGAATCATCATCATCATCATTTCAGCCCGGTATCACCCACTGCTGGGTATACACTGCTTTTTTAAGGCGTACTGTACATCCATGTACTCTGCGAGCCTGTGGTTTCAGCATACCCAAAAGGCTTACAATGCTCTGCGGGTCCAGTTTAATAATGCTTTTAGGACGCTGTTGCGGCTCCCGCGATTCTGTAGTGCCTCAGGCATGTTCGCAGATGCGCGCACGGACTCGTTTGACGCCATCTGGCGGAAAAAAACGGCCTCACTACTGAACAGAATGCGCGAGAGCAACAACAGCATCCTAAAAGAAATTTCATCCAATTATGCCTGTCCTCTGGTGTGGAAGCTCGCCCAGAGGACCAAATCTGTTTTAGTTATTAAGTACTAACCCCTAGCCTTAAGTTTTATTAACACTATTGGACTATCTAAGTTGTCTTGAATAAAAAACTATATTATTATTATTATTATTATAGGCCTCCTTCATATTTTGCCAGCCTCCCCTGTCCTGCGCGTCTCTTGTCCAGGTGTTTCCTGTGACCTTCACGATGTCGTCGACCCATCGCGCTTTCGGACGTCCAAGATTTCTTCGTCCCGACTTCGGCCACCATTCGGTCAAGGCCTTACTCTACCGACCATCACCACGTCTAGCAAGGTGTCCTGCCCAACTCCACTTGAGATTTACCCGGGAATTTATTCCCACGACTATGAAAAAGCTGAATAAGACTAACTTACGACATGGTGAAATTTTAGCTTCCTTTTGTTCCGATTTAACACTGATGGTATGGCGAGATTCAAACAATACTAAACACAAACTGAATCATCGCCGATTCAGAATCACGCTGACTGAATCATTACTGGAGACTTACAGAAACATCGACTTGAGGACAGAGACGCGTCTAATAACTCGGACTAACAAACAAGTGACGCAGTGACGTCAAAAGAGGGCAGTGTTGGTTGTGCTACAACAAAAAAAAGAAGAGCTGCCGCACTGTCTGAATGTGCTCAGAGTGCAAAACAAAATAATAATTGGGGACTTCAATAGCCAGCTAGGACATAGGCAAGATGGTGAACAGTATACAATTGGGAACTTCAGCACAGGAATAAGAAACAATAATGGCAAAAGATTGCTGGATCTAGCAAAAGAACACAACATAAAAATAATGAACACCTTATTTAAGAAAAAAGCATCCCAGGAGTGGACATGGGTATCCCCAGACGGGAAGAGCTGTAATGAAATAGATTTCATATTGTCCAACCGCTCATTTTCATTTAATGATGTGCAAGTTATCAACAACTTCAATTTCAGTACGGATCACAGGATGGTAAGAGGCCAATTAAGCTCTTTTAAAAAACCAAGGAGGAATATGACCTCTATGGTGTTGATACCGATAAGACTCCCACTCCCCGAGAGTATCCTTAACAAATATGAGAAAAAACTAAACAACCAAAAGTCACAAAGGTCACAAAGGTCAATTCAAGAAAAGTACAATGACTTAGAAACATCACCAACAGATATGGCTCAAGAAATATTAGACATCACAAAAAATAATAATATGGATAAAATAGGAGCGGAAGCCAGACAACTACTAGAATCAAGAAAATAAATGTTATTAAACAGAAAAAACAACAAAAAAGAAATAGAAATTATAAGTAAAAAAATTAACTTGAAATATACTCGTATACCTGTTAAGATTAACAATTTAAGTTCCTTGAACAGAGGTTTACAAGATACTAGTGGTCTTACGCCCCATTAAGCCCTGATGCATTTTTTTTTAACAAAAAAAGTTCTAGATTAGATAAGGAGGTTCGCAAAGACCTCATCACGAAGCGCTTACTACACCACAGCTGAATTTAGAAATAAAAGCAGCTTTGACTGAGCGGTTGTTAAAAGAGACGAAAATTATCGAAGCTAGAAAAAAACAAATGGCAACTGGAATTTAGGCGCTTGGAAAAGTTATATCTGACCAACTTTCTACCAAAGACAAAAACAACGACCTGATGGACATCGGTAGAATATTCTGCGATATTCAACATTCAGAATCGGAAGCAAGGCGTAACTTTGCACTTTATACCGTCAAAAAAGGTTTGAAGGATCAGTTGACCACCACAAAATACATAAGTCTTTGTTCGGCAGTAACTTTACGGAGACCCTAAAACGGCAAAGACTGTTTCGAAATCGTTCTCTGATCTGAAACCAGATACTAATAAAGAAGCTAAGCCTTCTACATCGAATAATGCATTAAATAAATATTTAAACTGGAAGGCGAGGACCCCGGCCCGCAGACAGCCGACGGCCCTGGCGCCACGTCACCAGCAGGCTGCCTTCCATCCGGCTCGCCGACACTAGACCCGGTACGCTATACTGGCAGACTTGCTCATTTCTATGACCAATGGTCTCTCATAGAGCTGGGAATACACATGCCCGTAGCTTGCACACTGGCATACCAGCTCCTTGCAACTGCCAGCTACGTAGACGAAAGCTGGGGATACACATGCCCGTAGCTTGCACACTAGCATACCAGCTCCATGCAAGTGTCAGCTACTCATCCTTCCAGTTACAGGCATGCCAGTAAGTGAATACACAGCTAGTCATGTGTATTCACTTACTGGCATGCCTGTAACTGGAAGCTAGCTAGTTGCAAGTAGCTAGCACAGCATTTGATTTTTTTGAATGCCCGTTGAGGGAGGGGACGCGGGGGTCTGCTAACCTGGCACGTGTGAACAGATGCGACAGCTACGGGCATGCCAGTAGCCGACTCGTTGTGGCACACGTTTTTCTTTTGATTTCGAAGGTTATGTTTTTCTTTTGTTGGTTTTTATATTAAACATGGCATGATGGGGAAATAAGAGAACTATACAGTTCATTCATTTGTACAGAGAATACGAATGTCTTTGGAAGCCGACCAGCTCACTTTACAAAAACAAAATAGTACGTGCTAATGCCTACAGCAAAATACAAGAAGAATTAAATCTGACTGAAAAAGAAATCTAATATCTTATATATATAAAAATCTTGTGTCACGATGTATGTTGCCGATAAACTCCAAAACTACTGTACCGATTTCAATCAAATTTCACATGTACCCATATTTTGGTCTAACTTAGGGGATAGAATAGTCAAAAATTATGTAACCACCTCTAAAATGTGTGAATCAATCAAAAAGTTGAGCTAAAAGACAAATCGCTGAGACGCATGGCCGATACTACATTTAACAAGCAATACATTGTGCAACGTTGTGCAATGATTTTTTTGATTTGTCGTAAAAGACGAAGTACTTTATCGATCTTGAGGATTTTTTTCTTCATGGTCGATACTACATTTGTTACAAATGCTCGTTTAACAAAAAAAACACAAGTATTTTGTCCTACTGAGTCGTGTGTGGAGTCCCTCGCAATGGCCTTCATACTTTGAAATAGCGAAAAAGAAACCAAAACCCTATGATGTGACTGTTATGAAATGTACTGATTTTAACTGGCAAGACAAGCTAGTGGAAAAAACATTCACAAAAGAGACGTCAAAAACAAATTAAATTTAAAGAAACGTTAACATAAACACCTACACATACTTTTAATAGGTATTAACCGATTTCGTATCTCTTTTTTAACAGATCAGGGTTTACGAAAACGAATTAGGAGAACGGCTGTTCACAACGCTTCCAGACTTTGCACTCACAGCTCTGTCCATTCCTATTTTCAACGCCGATTGTGAGAGAAAATTCTCTAAAATAAATAACATAAAAACTGACAAGCGAAATCGTTTAATAACGTCAACTGTAAATGGAGTTCTTTTGGCGGATCAGGCTGTTAGAAAAAATGAGGGCTGCTGCAAAAATTTCAAAGCTTCTCAAAACATGTTGTCAAAAATGACTTCCAAACAAACTTACAACTTCCCAAAAGCGGAGGTCGGGGTCGGAGAATCTGAAGACAATGCTGAGGATGTGTTTTCCTTCCAATGATAGTAGCAAGCAAAGGACTGAAATATGGTGTTACTAGCTGTGCCCGCGACTTCGTCCGCGTGGTATAGTGTCTATGGGTAGCATTTTTAATTTGCAGCGGAAGAAAACAGTAATTAAATAACAACGTCATATTCGCGTGCACGTGACACAGTCGTCTGCCCTCTTACTAAACTTAGACATATGGCGTCGTACTACGCCACACTTTCATCCCCCCCGCATTGCTCTCCGAACTCCCCCCACTCTCCTCAACACCCCCACCACATTCCCCCCGCACTCCCCTCCACACTCCCCCCTGTACTCCCCTCCACACTCCTCCCAAACCTCCCCTCCACACTCCCCCTGTACTCCCCTCCACACTCCCCCCTGTACTCCCCTCCACACTCCCCCCGTTTTCTCCTCCACACTCCCCCCGCACCTCCCCTCCACTCCACACCAGCACAAACTTTGAATGTCATATTTTTTTATATCAAATCAACAGACTAAAAAATAAGTTTTAAGTTTCTAGCTCTAAAAATGACGATACTTCCATACAACTTTCAACCCCTATTTTCAACCCCTTACAACCCCTTTTTTCGCAATAAAAAGCGATCGATCTTTTCAATCCATCGACGCTTATGACTATCTGCCACTGGCAACACTGGTCGGCAATCAGTCAGTCATAAGGACTTGGCGAAAAGACTTTGCATCCCCGCCAGCACAAAAAAAAAGTCAGTCAGTCACCTACACAAACAGAAATTTCTCGATCGAAAGCCGTCGCAATTGTACAAAAAAGTGTAATTCTCATGAAAAATGGTGTTTTCAATAAGTGTTTTGCAATAATAAGTTGCATAAATGTCCTTTCTAATGATTTAACCTATCTGTGTACCAAATTTCATTGCAATTGGTGATTGGTGATCGTCGGAGTGTTTTGGTGTCAGAGTGAGACAGAAACATCAATGTGATGCTCTTTATAACGTTTTAAAAGGTTTGTAAACCTTTTTTCACAATAAAATGTAGCCTATGTCCTTCCTTAGGCCCTCAACTATCTGTGTACCAAATTTCATTTCAATCGGTTCAGTAGTTTTGGCGTGAAAGCCACACAGACAGACAGAGTTACAAACGCATTTATAATATTAGTATGGATTACTTATTACTCTTTGATTTGTAATATGATTGATGTAATATGATATGATGAGACGTGCAGGACAGGGGGAGGCTGGCAAAATATGAAGGAGGCCTATACCCAGCAGTGGGTGATACCGGGCTGAAATTATGATGATGATGATAAATAGAATTATGAATTTAGTGAGAAAAATCGATCTAACGTTAAAACAGGAAATTCCGCTTTTTTTGTTGAAAATCCGCGTTTTTGGAGTACCGTTACCGAATTTTCAACTTTCGCATGTGGCAACACTGGTAAGACGCCCTAGTTGTGCATATTCCTTTATATTCTTTTTAGCCTTCTTGAAAGCAGGAAACTTAACAAATTTATTTTCAAGGCTCTTTCAACATTTTTTAGGAATAAAATAAGAGTCACCGAGTGCTTTCTCAGATGCTTCTTTCAACAGCATTTGCACTGAAAATCTGCCAGTTGATAGGCGAGAAACATGTTCTACGCAATGAAAGAAAAAAAGAAAGAAAGAAAAACATTTTATTGACCTTAAGAATATTAAGTACAATGGGTACCTACTGCCAACTTATCTTATCTTATACCTTTAAACGAGAAAATCTTGTATATCCATACTAATATTATAAATGCGTTTGTAACTCTGTCTGTCTGTGTGGCTTTCACGCCAAAACTACTAAACCTATTGAAATGAAATTTGGTACACAGATAGTTCAGGGTCTGAAGAAGGACATAGGCTACTTTTTATTGTGAAAAAAGGTTTACAAACCTTTTAAAACGTTATAAAGAGCATCACATTGATGTTTCTGTCTCACTCTGACACCAAAACACTCCGACGATCACCAATCACCAATTGCAATGAAATTTGGTACACAGATAGGTTAAATCATTAGAAAGGACATTTATGCAACTTAATATTGCAAAACACTTATTGAAAACACCATTTTTCATGAGAATTACACTTTTTTGTACAATTGCGACGGCTTTCGATCGAGAAATTTCTGTTTGTTTAGGTGACTGACTGACTTTTTTTTGTGCTGGCGGGGATGCAAAGTCTTTTCGCCAAGTCCTTATGACTGACTGATTGCCGACCAGTGTTGCCAGTGGCAGATAGTCATAAGCGTCGATGGATTGAAAAGATCGATATTTAAGCTGGGAACATATTAGGCGGACGCGGCTGACAGCCGCGACTGATAGATATCTAGATAATGAATGTACACTGAAGTGTGCAAACTATCGGATGTAAGCCGCGGACGTAACCTTGAGCGTTCGGACGTCTGACAGAAATCTGGCAAGCCAGGTCCCGTTCGACTGTGCACACTATCAGTCGCGGCTGTAAGCCGCGTCCGCTAATTTGTTCCCAGCTTTACAATGCAATACATCGAACCGACCCGATGTTTTGAAATGCTTTCGATATACTCGATGTATTGATGCTTTTTCGGTTTTAAATATAAAAATATCGAATCGATTGTAAGCAGTTAATTTCATAAAACCTCAACTTTGACCAGTTTAATTCTTTTTCTCTGTGGAAAGATCGTAACTCATGAGTTGGAAAACGGTGAAATCTGACCATTATATTTCAGATAAACTATTTATTTACTTACGTAGCCCAGTAGGCAGACTAAATGAGAGCCCTATAATTTTTATTAATGATCTCAAGATTCAGCTCATGTGGATGTTTTTTTTGTTCTAAGTAAATTACATCAAAGATTTTTCTCATGAAATCTCAATGAAAAATGTTGGAATGAGTCATATTTTGCATGAAAGCTGAGTTGAAGTAGAATATCTGTTCTGTGACCTGTAAATTCTATTTATTGGTGTTTGTTGTTATAGCGGCAACAGAAATACCTACACATATCATAACATAACATCATTTCATTTCATAATCTGTCATTCGATACATCGAAAGAATAAAGAAAATAGATCGATGTACAGCTCGATTTATCGAACAGGAAATAACATCGAAACATGTTTTTTAAAGTCGGCAGCTAAACTGTCACTGTCACGTGTCAATATGTCAACTGTGTGTGACCATTTTTTCGTAACCTTTTCTCAATCACTTTCTTACTTACATATTTGATTTTATTGTATTTGCAGAAGTAAGTGTCAGAGCACTAGAGTAGATTAAAAGGTGTGAAAGTGTCTGTTGTACTCTGGTTAAAAAAATATTTCACCAGTCCAGTGTTAAAAGTGGAAATCATGCAACTCAAATAGATTACTTTCTACTTAGAAGAAATAAAATTAGTTCAGTAAAAGACTGTAAAGTTATACCGGGAGAGAGCCTAGTTTCTCAACATAGAATACTCGTCCTAGATCTTAAATTAATGGCCACAAAAGATAAATATAAATCAAAGCCCCCACCAAAAATCAAATGGCACCTGATTGGAAAGAGTGAGTATGCAGTCCAGTTCCAGAAACAAGTGGTTGATAAAATGATAGAAATGAATGACAGAATGATAGAAAAATCGGTGAATGAATGTTGGGTTGAAATGGCAACATGTATTAGAAAAACGGCGAAGGATGTTTTTGGGGAAACGAAAGGTAAAGGAAAGATTGATAAGGATACATGGTGGTGGAACGAGGAAGTACAAAAGATCCTGAAAGAGAAGAAGAATGCATTTAAAGACTGGAAGAGTGTTAAAGATGGGAACAATAGCATACAGGAAAATAAAAAAATAGAATACATGGAGTGTAAAAGGAAAGCTAAAAAAGCTGTTGCAGTTGCGAGGGCCAAGGTACAGGATAAATTGTACCAATCACTGGAGAGCCCCAGTGGCCAGAAAGATCTATACAGAATAGCAAGAGAGAGAGAAAAGAATGCAAGAGATGTAATTCACATTAAATGTATAAAAGATGATGTAGGGAAAGTTTTGACGAACGATGGAGAAATAAAAGAGCGTTGGAAGTGTTATTTTAAAAAGTTAATGAATGAAGAGAATGATTGGAGTGGGGAGTTAGAAAATGTCCCTATAAACATAGGATTAGTGAGAGAGATAAGTATGGATGAAGTTAGAAAAGCCGTGCAAGACATGAAGAATGGAAAAGCTGTCGGACCGGATGGTATACCAGTTGAAGTATGGAAGTTTTTAAAGGCGGATGGATGGAAGTGGCTGACTTTGCTCTTCAATAAGTTGTTACATGAAGAGGCGATCCCGGATGAATGGTGCGACAGCTCGCTGGTGCCCATCTTTAAAAATAAGGGTGATGTACAGGACTGTAACAACTATAGAGGAATCAAACTCATGTCACATAGTATGAAGATTTGGGAGAAGGTTGTAGGGAGAAGAATGAGAGAAGAGAGTGAGGTATCACAGAACCAGTTTGGGTTCATGCCTGGCCGCGGGACCACGGATGCCATTTTTGCGCTGCGACAATTATGTGAGAAACACAGGCGTGTCCACAGGAATCTGCATATGGTGTTCGTGGATCTTGAGAAGGCGTATGATCGAGTACCCCGGGAGGTTCTGTGGTGGAGTATGAAAGTTAAAGGAGTGCCTGAGAAGTACATACAACTCATTCGAGCTATGTACAGTCGAGCGAGCACACACGTCCGGTCCGAGGCTGGCGTTACCGGCAAGTTCAATGTGGCTGTAGGCTTACACCAGGGGTCGGCTTTAAGCCCTTATCTGTTTCTCCTGGTAATGGATGCTCTGACATCAGACATACAGGAAGAGGCACCCTGGTGTATGCTGTTCGCCGACGACATTGTGCTTGTCGGGGAAGATGCGCTTGAGGTCCAGAGCAGGCTGGGAAAATGGCGGGATAAATTGGAGAGTGTCGGACTGAAGATCAGCAGAACCAAAACAGAACATCTGTTTTGTGACTTCGGTGGTCCATCCAAATTTGTCCCAATTGCCTTAGATGGTGTATTCCTACCAGTCTGCTCCGATTTCCGGTACCTCGGCTCATTAATACAAAACGACGGCGACATTGACCGAGACGTGAAAAATAGAATAAATGCGGGATGGATGAAATGGCGACAGGTCACGGGAACAACTTGTGATCCACGGATGCCCATTAAGCTTAAGGGGAAGATCTATAAGACGATCATAAGACCTGTCGTAATGTATGGATCCGAGTGTTGGGCAACGAAAGGGACGGACGAAAGAAGGGTACATGCGGCAGAGATGCGAATGTTGAGATGGATGTGTGGAGTGACAAGAATGGACAAGATAAGGAATGAGTATATCAGGGGAAGTCTGAAAGTAGCACCAGTGACAGAAAAACTGAGGAGCAACAGGCTGGCGTGGTATGGGCATGTCATGAGGAGGGATGAAAGTCATGTGACTAGGCGAGTGATGAGTATGAATGTGGATGGATGTTTGGGTAGAGGTAGGCCAAAGAAAAGATGGATGGACAGTGTGAAGGATGATATGGATAAGAAGGAAGTGAATACAGAGATGACGGCTGATAGAGGAGAATGGAAGAGAAGAACATGTTGTGCCGACCCCGCATAAAGTGGGATAAGGGCAGGAAGAAGAAGAAGTGTTTAACCTGGTGGAGTTTCATCTCATCCGTTCCGATTGGGTACCAAGCCTGACCAGTTCTGGTGTGGTCAGTCTGTTATCTGGGCCTGTATTCAAGTACATAATACCTATCATTGATCCTGAAGTTCCTAGAAGCAACAGCGGTAAACTTTTGTTGAATCGAGTGTGTTGGTAAAACTGAGTGAGACCAAGTTTAAGTTTTAATTTATGAGCATAATCTAAATAAAAACTACTTGAATGTAAGTACGACCGAGTCTGACTTAAAATTTAGTTGTATTACTGTTCTTAGATTATCAACTAGAATAAAAACCAGCCAAACAAAGCCTCCGGACCCTTAGCAGTAGGTAAATTTTGTAAAATCTTGGCTGACACAATTATTAAATAAATATATTTTTTTTTAAAGTTATTATTCTGTTTTTCCTTATCTTCTCTTCTACTTCCCCACAAATTAATGTATTACAATGGGTGTAAAATAACAATAAGACTATTCTTGAAAGTTTGCATGGAAATATGTAAGGTTTAGGTAAATATTTTATTTAAGCTTGCGACAAGAAAAAAATGGGGGGGAAATATGCCTAACTGTGCTTACCCGGCGTCTGCCCGACCCTGACTGTGCCACATGCACTCGAATACAGATTTTTTTAGTTGGAAGTTATAAATGCTACCTGTGGTGTATTGAGCATGTCAATGTCAACTATCAACTTCATGTCAATGACATAATAAATGGTTGGTTTTCGAGACGCCCTCTGGTGGGCAACACTGGTGGGTTGACACGAAGAGACGGGTCGAAACCAATGGATATTATCTGAATAATTGTTTAATTCAAAATCCCTGTGTGTTTCCTATTCATGAAGATTTGGCTGAACCTCACATTGGCGACGAGTGATAAAAATTGTTGTTCCTGGTCACTAGGCTGATCAAAATGGTGCGATGTGGTTTGTTTGACTGCCGGAGAATTGGTTGAAAACAAATGACAAACGTTTTGAAAGAAAAGTTGTGGTATGTAGTAAAATTGGCTTACAATCTACTTACCAGCATGAATTATTCCATATTTGCAATCTTGTCTAAGAAAAAGGAATTTTTCTCTATCTGCGGTAGTAAACTTACGTGTCGCAGCAACAAAAAAAAAAGGGATAAGTAAATAGTAAATGAGGAAAGATGTTCCAGTTCGTATCAACCAATTCACAATATGCATGCGAGACTAGCATGCACCTATGAGTTAATAATATCTGGTATCTGCTTATGGTGGAATAAGTACAAAATGTTCCTGTTGATATGAACTAACTCCAGAGATTGGACACAAGTTTGACAAGCCTCTAAAGTGTTTCCCAGTGAGTCAAAAAAGGTAGAAGCTACCTACTGCTCTACTCACTGTAATTGTGCCACGTAATTTACATACGCAAGTTTGACAAAGCAAAAAGTATTTTCCAATGAGACGAAAAGGTAGAAGCTACCTACTGCTCTACTCACTAATCGTGCCACGTTATTTAGTAACGTAAGTTTGTAAAAACATTAAAAATGAAAATTTGGTGACAGGCGGGCCTACTTAATACTTACATGATTATCCTCATACTTTGGTCTAATGGTTCTGTGTCTCTCCTGGAAGGGGCATTACTTGCTATAGCATTATTGAAAGTTTGTTTTGATTACAGATCATTAAAACATGGCTCATTTGTCTGCCTAGAGCTATTTGACTGTCATTGGGAACAACTCACTTCTTTAGAGTCTCGTTGAGAGAAATGGAAGAGGGTTTTGTAAATATTCTTGCTGGAAATCATGTTAAGGAAAATGCTACCTTACTGCACTCCGGAGGACTTGCAGTGCAAGGAATATATTATAACTAGCTGATACCCGCGACTTCGTCCGCGTGGATATTTGAGTTCGTTTTTTTAGTTTGATATGACCAACTGCTAGTTACCATTGTTTTGAGCTTGTTCTTTAGAGTGTATTTGAATTTGAAGGCGAGTGCTGTTGGAGCCGATTTTTTTCAGCAGTGTTTAGTTTAAGTATGATTGATGTTTCCCGCGATTTTGTATTTGTGGTTATCATCGGTTTTTTTGTAAACATTTGTGTGTATTATACCTAACCTGGTGACAAATGCTGCGGTAGCTGAAAATTTTTTAATGATTTTTTTTTGCGTATTTTGTAAAGCTCTTTTTCGTGATTTTGTTGAAGTGGCTAATTTGGGCTAATTGTATTCGTCGTTGGTGTATAATCGAATCTGTTTTTTTTATTTGACATGACCAACTGCTAGTTACCATAGATTTGAGCTTGTACTTTAGAGTGTATTTGACTTTTAAGGTGAGTGCTGTTGGAGCCGATTTTTTTCAGCAGTGTTTTGTTTAAGTATGATAGATGTTTACCGCGATTTTGTCTTAGTTGTTATCATCGGTTTTTTTGTATACATTTGTGTGTATTAAAACCTGGTTTCAAATGCTGCGGAAGCTGGATTTTTTTTAATGTTTTTTTTTCGTATTTTGTAAAGCTATTTTTTGTGATTTTATGTTATATTAGTGGCTAATTTGGGGTTTCGTATGCGTGTTGGTGTATAATCGAATCAGATGTTTTTAATTTGACATGACCAACTGCTGGTTACTATAGTTTTGAGCTTGTACTTTAGAGTGTATTTGAATTTGAAGGCGAGTGCTGTTGGAGCCGACTTTTTTCAGCAGTGTTTAGTTTAAGTATGATAGATGTTTCCCGCGATTTTGTCTTAGTGGTTATCATCGGTTTTTTTGTAAGCATCGGTGTGTATTAAAACCTGGTGACAAATGCTGCGGTAGCTGAAATTTTTTTAATGTTTTTTTTCGTATTATGTAAAGCTATTTTTTTTGATTTTATGTTATATTAGTGGCTAATTTGGGGTTTCATATGCGTGTTGGTGTATAATCGTATCAGATTTTTTTAATTGGCATGACCAACTGCTGGTTACTATAGTTTTGAGCTTGTACTTTAGAGTGTATTTGAATTTGAAGGCGAGTGCTGTTGGAGCCAATTTTTTTCAGCAGTGTTTAGTTTAAGTATGATAGATGTTTCCCGCGATTTTGTCTTAGTAGTTATCATCGGTTTTTTTGTAAGCATTTGTGTGTATTAAAACCTGGTGACAAATGCTGCGGTAGCTGAAATTTTTTTAATGTTTTTTTTCGTATTTTATAAAGCTATTTTTTGTGATTTTATGTTATATTAGTGGCTAATTTGGGGTTTCGTATGCATGTTGGTGTATAATCGTATCAGACTTTTTTAATTGGCATGACCAACTGCTGGTTACTATAGTTTTGAGCTTGTTCTTTAGAGTGTATTTGAATTTGAAGGCGAGTGCTGTTGGAGCCGATTTTTTTCAGCAGTGTTTAGTTTAAGTATGATAGATGTTTCCCGCGATTTTGTCTTAGTAGTTATCATCGGTTTTTTTTGTAAGCATTTGTGTGTATTAAAACCTGGTGACAAATGCTGCGGTAGCTGAAAATTTTTTAATGTTTTTTTTCGTATTTTGTAAAGCTATTTTTTGTGATTTTATGTTATATTAGTGGTTAATTTGGGGTTTCGTATGCGTGTTGGTGTATAATCGAATCAGATGTTTTTAATTTGACATGACCAACTGCTGGTTACTATAGTTTTGAGCTTGTACTTTCGAGTGTATTTGAATTTGAAGGCGAGTGCTGTTGGAGCCGACTTTTTTCAGCAGTGTTTAGTTAAAGTATGATAGATGTTTCCCGCGATTTTGTCTTAGTGGTTATCATCGGTTTTTTTGTAAGCATCGGTGTGTATTAAAACCTGGTGACAAATGCTGCGGTAGCTGAAAATTTTTTAATGTTTTTTTTTCGTATTTTGTAAAGCTATTTTTTGTGATTTTTCTTAAAATCTTTTTCCGTTTTTTCTTTTTTTAGGGGAATTTTTTTCCTATTTTCTTTCTTAGTGCACCTCTGCTTTATTAGAGGAACACATCTTCTGAGTTTCATGCTTCTAGGGCTAACGGTTTAGGCTGTGCGTTGATTTTTCTTTAAACCATTTTTCCCTTTTTTCTCCTCTTCGGAAAATAATTTTCCATTTTCCTTTCTTAGCGGATGCCTACGTCATAACATCTACCTGCATGCCAAATTTTAACCCGATCCGTCCAGTGGTTTGGGCTGTGCGTTGATAGATCACTATGTCAGTCAGTCAGTCAGTTAGTCAGTCACCTTTGAGTTATATATATATAGATCTGCCGGGAGCTCATGTTGAGCCAGCAGATGAGATGTTTTAAAAATAGAGATTAGCGTGTAAACAAAGTTTTCTTTGTGTATGACTCATATTTAGAGTCACCAACTTGATATATTTGTAGTTACCTACCCAAAGTAGCAAAATGCAAGTTTTACGATGCAAACAAGGACCTTGTAGATCAGATTTAGAGAAGTGTGCACCAGTAAAGTTCAGGAAAAATATTCTCAAGTTAGGGCACTGTCACCATTGAAAAATAATAACAGAGGCAAATGCTCTCGAGACTGTGGGAAGACAATTGGCAAATTTTGGTGGCAAACCAATAAATTGGAATAGCGATGTTGTACAAAATAGTTGTAAATCTTGCAAGTTACAATTCAATTGGCTAAAGGCTTCGGGTAGTATGCTACACAATTCGGACTCTGAGTCCTGTCCAGCTTACGACAAAACATGCAGGAATGTATGGGTATTGAGGACATTCCCAAAGGCAATGTCGCATTAAAGACAACTTGACAACTGGCTACGGACTAGTAAATCAGTGCTTAAATAGTAGCCAAAACGAGCAATGACAATATCAATATCATATTAAAATGGCTAGAATGCAACACTGTTTGATGTAGACATATCAGCGGAAGCTGCTCTTCTATAAATCTCTATATATAAAAATGTTATGTTGGTATGTGTACGCTTCAAAAACTCAAAAAGTTCTGCACCGATCAAGCTGAAATTTTAGCATGATATCTAATCCGCATCAAGTATTGTTCTGTGCCACAGCGAAGCGTGGCAGTGAACAGCTAGTAAATAATAAAATAAAGCATCCAAGAGAAAGATCTCGGCGATTCAGTTTTGCAATCCAAAAAGTTTAAGGAAAATAATGATACTGCGGCGGCAGTATAAAAAAATAAACAAAAATAAAAAAATTAAAAAATTGCAATTGATTATATTTTCTGGAAAGTTAAGCATACTAAGCAGTGTACCTGAAAGAATTATTTGTGGTTCTTGAATTAGGGGTGAATATAATTATAAGTCTAAAAACTAGAGAAACCGACTTCATTGCCAAACGGCTAAACCGATTTTAATAAAATTAAAATGGGACCAATCTGGAAGCAGATAAAAAAATATTTTTTCAAATCAGCTACCAAACACCAACCAAACCAAGCTAACAAATAACAACCATTAAAAAAAATATATACAACTGAATTGAGAACCTCCTCTTTTTGATTGGAAGTCGGTTAAAAATAAGTGTCAACGCCCAACATTTTAAGGTATAAATTACTCTCTATCCACTATGGATCAACTGGCTAACAACAGATATCAATATAAGTAAGCTTGGGGATGTTTTGGTATTACAATCTTGACGACAAGGGCAAGTAAAGCAGATGCCATTTTCTGAATTGTCTGGGTTATAGAACACTTTAAAATCTAGTACCTATCTGGTCTGGAGGGTTTTGAGTTGAACACTGGCCACAAACTGGAGGGTATAATATTTGTGGTTGTAATCTAAATCAAGTGCTAGAATATGATCAAGAGGTGGGTACTTAGGCGTACTTTGTTGCCTGAACTTCACGGCTTGATCGCGTGGGACTGGCACTTGGACTCACCTAGTTTGCTATGTCTCAAGGGATCTTTGTGATACAACTGAAGAAGCATCTTTTTATTTTGGTGGGTATTACGCTAGCAAGGTTAGAAGCTATAGCTCTATACCTACTGTCATGGAAAGGAATTTTCACGGTTTTGTGACAGTCTTAGTAAACCTTTTGGTGAATGTACATCACACAAATTGTGCATTTTGAGCAATTGCAATTAAGTATGTATTTCACGAAATAAAATTAGTCTCTTAGCAAGGATATTTAGTCTACAAGACGATGGAGGTGGTATTGTGGGTTTGATTCAATAATTGTTGATGGCATTACCTTTAAAACTTGCCAAATACTCAAAATTGCTTACTTAGACT
Organism: Thera obeliscata; assembly: GCA_947578465.1. NCBI lineage: Eukaryota > Metazoa > Arthropoda > Insecta > Lepidoptera > Geometridae > Thera > Thera obeliscata. Next base: position 10,044,339 of record OX387918.1, on the reverse strand, counting down.
ATTGCCATCTCTACCACTGGATAAGAAACAGACAAACTGTGACAAGGCTCACTATAAGCAATGATTAAGTAAATTAAAACCACATGTTATAAATTTTCCGGTGACATGACACTTTTGCTATTTACTGTTTAGCAGCATTGCTGTGTTTCAGTTTGAAGGGTGTGGGTGCCGGTGGAATTACATGCAAGGGAGGCTGAACATCTGAAAAACCTCAAGTTGGCACAGGGACACAGGGCAGTGCATCGTAGAGCACGTTACTGACGTGCATGTCCTACGAGACAATGCTTTGTTATAGGCAATGGTTACCACTTAACATCAAGTGGGGCCATAATTATGTTTGTTCCGTCAGCTTAATAAAAAAAAAATAAAAAAACTAAGATTCATATTTAAGGTTAGATTCTTGCAGCAGCTCACGGAGTCCATCCGAGAATTAGTAAATATGAAAGCGAGGCCAAGCACTTCAGTGTTGGCCTGATTGAGATGCGGAAAATTCTGTAAATGATGCAAGACTTGTTATATATTATGTTCAATGAATATTGGTATCAGGACTGAATCCACCCAACCAATTGAAGAGACGTTGACTACATGCCTTCTCAAGCTTGGCGCTTTATGCAAATAATAATCATGAAATCCACGGTTAAAGATGTAGTACCATCTGAGCTCAGAAGAACTGGTCTTTAGACATAGAGGATTACCTAAGCGATATAATACCATTACATATTGACCTCAGGAAAATGGAGAAGTCGAGCGGCTAAACCATGCCATTTTGGAGCGACTGAAGATAAGTCAAACGTAAAAGTAAATGACTGACTGACTGGGTTATTTGCTTGGCTATTATACGTAGCACTTTGCTTCAGGAAAATCACCATCAGTTCTACAGGGATAAAAATCGAAAATCAGTCAAGAAGATCAATAAAGAAATTATAAAAAAAGGGAAGGATGACTATGATGAGGGTAAAAGAAGGAAACAATAATAACGAAATCCAACAGTTTAGATGTTAAAATGGTGTGTGGACCAAATCCGATAACTATGATGTTCCTATTCGAGAGTATCGCCGAAATGTAATATTCTTAATAAGAGTAGGAGCTAGCAGTAATTGGGAGGTGTGTAATCACAATCAGGAAGAGACCGAGCAAGAAGTCCGTAGAATAAAGGAGTATCAGTAATCTTGTAACAAGGTTAGATTACCAAATAAATAAATAAATACTACGTAGGTAGGCCTACATTATATCCAAGGTCATCAAACCAATGTAGAAAGCATGAAATGCAGTGTAGAAATACAGAAGTTAGTTACCTAAATAATAAGTTGCAAAGCTGAAAAGTACCTATGTGTAAATTAAGATCTAGGTCCATTATGTAAACAAGTTCATTTTTAATTTGTTAAAAAGGAAGAGATGTGGTGTATTGAGCATGTCAATGTCAACTATCAACTTCATGTCAATGTCATAATAAATGGTTGGTTTTCGAGACGCCCTCTGGTGGGCAACACTGGTGGGTTGACACGAAGAGACGGGTCGAAACCAATGGATATTATCTGAATAATTGTTTAATTCAAAATCCCTGTGTGTTTCCTATTCATGAAGATTTGGCTGAACCTCACACTACCCAATCACTATTCCAGGCGGACGAAGTCGCGGGCACAGCTAGTAAGTTATATTAAGTTTTTAGTTTTAAGAATTATTCGAATACGATTTTTAATTGTTCAAATGAATAAATAAACTGAAACTGATACTGAGTCGCTAGGTAAAATAACATATCGTTTACGATATCGTAAGATGTATATAATCTCAATCTCTTGCTCTCTTTCCCTCGGCCCCCACCTCGCATTTTGTTAAGGAGCGGCACAGCGGTTTCGGTCAAACTATATCAAAATGATAAAAGCAACTTCAGTTATTGAATGCCGATGACGTGATGGATGAAGGTGACGTGACGCGGTCAGTTCCCGGGAGGCGTCTGTTCTTCAATCACGTCGGTCTCCACGTGTTCGAGCGCTCTTCTCTTGCGTGTCCTGAGGAGTTGCGGCGCAACTGCGGTGCTGTTTCGGCTCTGTTGAGGCGCAACTGCGGTGCTGTTTCGGCTCTGTTGCGGCGCAACTGCGGTGCTGTTTCGGCTCTGTTGCGGCGCAACTGCGGTGCTGTTTCGGCTCTGTTGCGGCGCAACTGCGGTGCTGTTTCGGCTCTGTTGAGGCGCAACTGCGGTGCTGTTTCGGCTCTGTTGCGGCGCAACTGCGGTGCTGTTTCGGCTCTGTTGCGGCGCAACTGCGGTGCTGTTTCGGCTCTGTTGCGGCGCAACTGCGGTGCTGTTTCGGCTCTGTTGCGGCGCAACTGCGGTGCTGTTTCGGCTCTGTTGAGGCGCAACTGCGGTGCTGTTTCGGCTCTGTTGCGGCGCAACTGCGGTGCTGTTTCGGCTCTGTTGCGGCGCAACTGCGGTGCTGTTTCGGCTCTGTTGCGGCGCAACTGCGGTGCTGTTTCGACTCTGTTGCGGCGCAACTGCGGTGCTGTTTCGGCTCTGTTGCGGCGCAACTGCGGTGCTGTTTCGGCTCTGTTGCGGCGCTACTGCGGTGCTGTGTCGGCTCTGTTGCGGCACAACTGCGGTGCTGTTTCGGCTCTGTTGCGGCGCAACTGCGGTGCTGTTTCGGCTCTGTTGCGGCGCAACTGCGGTGCTGTTTCGGCTCTGTTGCAGCGCAACTGCGGTGCTGTTTCGGCTCTGTTGCGGCGCAACTGCGGTGCTGTTTCAACTCTGTTGCGGCGCAACTGCGGTGCTGTTTCGGCTCTGTTGCGGCGCAACTGCGGTGCTGTTTCGGCTCTGTTGCGGCGCAACTGCGGTGCTGTTTCGGCTCTGTTGCGGCGCAACTGCGGTGCTGTTTCGGCTCTGTTGCGGCACAACTGCGGTGCTGTTTCGGCTCTGTTGCGGCGCAACTGCGGTGCTGTTTCGGCTCTGTTGCGGCGCAACTGCGCTGCTGTTTCGGCTCTGTTGCGGCGCAACTGCGGTGCTGTTTCGGCTCTGTTGCGGCGCAACTGCGGTGCTGTTTCGACTCTGTGCGGCGCAACTGCGGTGCTGTTTCGGCTCTGTTGCGGCGCAACTGCGGTGCTGTTTCGGCGCTGTTGCGGCGCAACTGCGGTGCTGTTTCGGCTCTGTTGCGGCGCAACTGCGGTGCTGTTTCGGCTCTGTTGCGGCGCAACTGCGGTGCTGTTTCGGCGCTGTTGCGGCGGCTGCGCGTCATCACGGCACAGCACAGGACACAGGTTATCTGTTGCGTCCTGGAATACCATTTAAGGTTGTAATCGATTTGATGACACTCATTCAATCGGGGGAGCATTGGTGGTCTAGTGGTAGCGGCCCCGCCTTCCGATCCGAAGGTCGTGGGTTTAAATCCAGTCGCGTACCAATGAGTTTTTCTGTCGAAAAATGTTATGTGCACTTTGCTAGTATATTATATATTTAGGATCTCGGAAACTGAGCCAACTATTTTCATGAAATTAAGTATACAGAGGGTTTCGGGGGCGATAACTCGATCTAGCTAGGATTCATTTTCAGAAAATCTGTTCGTTAAAAAAAAAAACTAAAAACATAAACTGAATATGTGACTGCTCTATGATGCTGAATCTATTGACGATTGTGAGCAACTAACTGCAAGCACGACCAGCAGATGGCGTTGTTCAGTAAGAATAAACCAGTAAAGATAATAATTATGACTCTTATGATTTCTTAAAAATACAAATTAACGAAAAAAATTCCGAGCGAAGCTCGGTTACCAACTAGTTACATTAAAAAGAATAACTTAACAATGATTTACAATGAACTTTACAATGATTTTCACAGAGTTGCTCTTCGATGGAATATGTTTTTGTCTGTGGTAAGTCATTGTGGGAACATCAAGTACGCGCCGCTGCCGACGACTGCGTCGTGCGCGCGCGCATCACCACTGACGAGCGAGCCTTTTTTTTTTTTTTTTTCGAATGGACAAAATGCTGGTGATCGTCTGACGATTCTTACAGCGCTACAAGCTAGTTCGGACTAGGCTAATAATTTAGTAGAGTACCGAGTAATTTAGTGGCTAAACTACTCACTACTGCACTGAAATTGTGTGCATTACGGTCCAGTATAATAGTACACAAGTTAGTGGTGTTTCGCAAAATGAACGGGCTGCAACGCAATAGAGTACCTACCTAAATAATTTGATTAAACTCATCGTAACGGCTATTTTAGAAGAGGTGGATGAGGAAATTTGTGTGATTAAGAAAAAGAAGTTATGGGTATGAAAATTGATCAATAGAAGAGATACACTAGGAACTGCTAATTGTCTTCTGAAGGAATTAGCATTGGAAGATCCTAAACAAATTTTAAAGTTGTTTCTTCACTCCAGCGAAACGACATTTTTGCGGCCACTAATGAACTCGACTAATCAACAGGTTCGGACTTGTTTTGCCGGTGAACCAATGAGCACGCGCACGGTGGGAGGCGCTACTCGCCCGATAAAAATAGAGTAAAATGGATCGACTCGACTTAATCGTTCACTAAACTACTCGACTAAATTTTTGTGGTTCACACACATTTAGCCACTAAATTACTCGGTACTCTACTAAATTATTAGCCTAGTCCGAACTAGCTTTTAATCGTTCACTAAACTACTAGACTAAATTTTTGTGGTTCACACACATTTAGCCACTAAATTACTCGGTACTCTACTAAATTATTAGCCTAGTCCGAACTAGCCTTACCGGACAATGACGAGCGAGCCGCACTCGCCACGGAATATTTATTGATGCGCCGTCCCGCTCTAGCGAGAGCTAGTCCCTCAGGCAGATTCTAATTGGAGCAAGTAAAAAAACTACTAGTGCAAATATTGTGAATATTATTACGGTCATTTTGTTAAAAAATTATGTTCAGTTACAAAGATTTTTAAAATGCTCCAAATGTTTTATCTAAGAATCTTAATAATATGTTAAAGTTAAGAATCTTTATGATTTCCTAAACACTATAAAATCAAGACTGTGAGAGCATATATGATAAAATGGCATTCCATTCTGCGACTCGTTATTCAAGATTCTTCAATGCAGTAGCATGTTGTCCGACTTTAGCAACTATGTGTCTCAGCTGCGGGGTAGTATCACGCTGTAAACTTGGCATATCAAGTAAATTGCACACATGGCTGTGTATCAACAACGCTGTATTATCATATCTTTTCTGTAACAATTCCAAGGCGGCTTCATATGACTTGCCATTGATAGGTAGATTATCAATTATTTGTAGCGGCTCTCCCTTTACATAGTTTTTCAAGAAACATATTCTTTGTATATCTCTTGTCGTGGTGTGCTATAGCTTTAAACATTTCCACGAATGGTTAAAATGGCAATCTCCTTACCGTCAAATATTGGTATTTCGGAAGTTTGGCTGCATGATGACTTAGCTCTTTAGAAGAGTCTGCTGGAGGATTGTTCAGCTTTTTTAAACGCTCTAATGTTGCTAGCAGCGTGAGATATCGCAGAGAATCACCACATTTCACGAAAAAAATGCCTCTATCCAATGCAGTTGCAAATTACGTCTTGCCGGCCGTCGAAACCGCAACCCAAGATACTATTTCACTGTAATTATTAGCTCTGTAGGAGTTATCACTGAAATATTTCGGCACCACTGTTTATATCGTAAATAAATATTAATTATCCCTTTGGGACTTATGTAAATAAATAAATAAATAAATATTCTGGACAACACTACCCAGCCCCAAACTAAGCAGAGCTTGTAATATGGGAACCAGATAGCTGATATAATACTTGAATACATTTTTTTTTTCTAAATACATACTTAGAATACAATATAACACCAAGACAGAGAACAAACATTTATGTTCACCACACAAATATTTGTTCTCGGTGGGGATCGAACCCACGACCTACGGCGCAGAAGGCAGAGCTACTACCAACTGAGCTAGAGGCCAGTCAATCCTCAATCAAGCCAGTCAAATGTATAATGTAATAAATGTATAAACTGTAAACTTTCCTTAATCTTGTAAATATAGGTAACGCACATAGAACGGTGTTAAAAAAGATAGTGTTGCCACACTGGAACACCAAAAAATGCTTTTAAATAAACTTATGTCATAAACAAGGGATTCAAGTCATTATCATCAATATCTTGAACATCATCATAGTCTTTCAAGTTATGAAATCTACCAACCAAAACAAGTTCTCTACCATGCATAACATAATGAGGTGTAAAACCATGAACTGCACAAAATAATTTGTGTAACATTATAATCTTTACCTTTTTGGTCTTTACCTATGAAATTGCCGTTCTTCAGTACTGGTCATTTCAAATAGAAAAAAAGTTTGGAATGGCTTTGTATTTTAAATTCAAATTAATTTTGTTTTAAAAACATGACATTCCTTTTACAAAATCAGTCTTTTGTTTATTGATTAGCGTTGTATTTTCATTACTTTTGAACATTTTTCGTCATAATGGATACTTTAAAAATTCGTGTAATTATGGAATATGAGTTCCGTCGTGGCACCAATGCGACACAAACGGCACGTAACATCAAAAACGTTTACAGAGAGAACTGTACAAACGAACGCACAACCCGTTATTGGTTTTCTCGGTTCCGTTATGGAAATTTTGACTTGAAAAATGAAGCTCGTGGTCGTCCGGAGACTTTGGTCAACAATGAGAAATTAAAGGCGATTGTGACTCACCACAGCTTTTTACAAAACGGCATGAGCATTACTGCAGATGTGTACTGTGAAGAACTGGAGACAATGATGGAGAAGCTTGCACATCGGCAACCAGCTTTGGTCAATCGGTCGTCCCCACTGCTCCTTCACGACAACGCGCGCCCCCATACTGCACATCAGACAGTCTCCAAGCTGCAAGAGCTGGGATTGGAAGCTCTCCCTCATCCGCCATACTCACCAGACCTTGCACCTACCGACTAATTACCTTTTCCAAAATTTAGAGAACTTTGTAGTGGGTAAACAATTCAATTCCCGAGAGGCAGTACAAAGTGCCTTTGAAGAGTTTGTTGCCTCCCGTCCAGCTGAATTTTACAAGAAGGGCATTAATAAACTGCCAATGCGTTGGCAAAAATGCGTCGATTAAAGGGGTGATAACTTTGAATAAAAGAAATAAAAAAAGTTAAAAAAAAAGTACTTTTACTTATTCCATACAAAACGGCAATTTCATAGGTAAAGACCTAATATTAAACAATAGTACATTATTGCAAAGGCAGCGAAATAGGCAGCGAAATGAAGGCCGAGCCGCAGGCGAGGACTTCAATGATACGAGACAGGCAATTGCCATTTCGGCCGAGGCACATAGTGCTTTTCTTAAAAAAAAGGGTCTTTTACATAATAAATTTATTTTTTATTAACCAAATAACAACGAACTCCGCTTTACCGCCAATATTTTTTTTTATGTTACAGTTTGTGCCGAAAAGTAAACGCATCTGTGGCTGTACAGCCACGAGAACGCAATGTGTACGATAGATGAAAGAGATCTAAATTCAAACAGCACACCGTTTCATACAACATTGCCGGAGCGAGAACGCGCCGGGAAGTGATTTTCTTTTTCAGTCTTCTCAGATAGATAACCATGCTCTAAATAAAATAATAATTCAAGATAAATTTCCATTACCCATCATCGAAGATCTTATTGATAAACTTAACGATGCAAAATTCTGCAGCGTGTTGGATTTTAAAAATGGGTTCTTCCATTTAAGAGTGAATGAAGAGTTTATACCCTATACTCACCATGGACAGTGGGAGCTTCTACGAGCACCTTGTGGATTATCTGTATGTCCTAAATACTACATGAGCAAGAGGACAAGTGAAGCAGAATTCAAGTACCAATCAGGTTTTAAAATGAGACATGCAGATGCACTAAGCCAAAACCCTTTTGTGGCTATGGTAACTAATAGTCTACATGATCAGGATGAAGGTCTAGCTCTAGATGAAGGATTTAAGACTACCGGTGAGTTACTGAGAAATGGCTCTTACTCAGACTACTGGCCGGACAATGAACTTATCTACAAGGGAGAATGGAAACAGCTGGTGATACCCAAGGCAATGGAGAAAGAGATCATAAAGCATGCACATCGTAATGGACGTTCAAGGACAATCAAGGAGGAAAATAAAAGGCACTTTAACAAAAATTGGAAGATGAGCACCAAATATGAAATTGGAGACTTTGCCATCAAAATAACGCAGATTGGTGCTGGTCTCAAGCTAAAACCCAAATATTTAGGTCCCTGTAACATTTCTAAGGTGAAACGAATGATCACTATGATGTTGAAAAAGCCTGGGCAGAAGGACCCAACAAAACCTCAACTTGTGCAGATCACATAAAGAAATGGCCATCGCCAGCTGAGAGAGAGAGCTTACTGAAACTATTACACGGGTATTTATCGCGTTAATTACCTTATTTTATTTATTTTCCCGACGTTTCGGCTATGTTGCAATAACCGTGGTCGCGGGCTGACTGGAGCATTGACATGAGTGCTACCGTGGCTGAGAAGTGGAGGCAGTATCACTAACTACCCTCACTTGATCTTCTTTTTTCGTAATGTCCGTGCACGCACTACGACACACAACACTAATAGTATCTACGCACTGTGGTAAGGTATCGCGACGCACACACCTACCAATGACGGGATTCCACGACTGTAATAGTTTCAGTATGTGTTATGATCGCGAAAGTTTAAAAAGTACTAGAGAGAGTTTAGTATGCGTATAAGATGAATGGTGATGTATGCTGATTTCATTTAGTTTATAAGTTGCTTGTTTTTTGCTAGATGGTTAATAACTTGTTTCGTTTATTTTTGTAAAGGGAAACAAAGTAATTTTATGTATCCATGTAGTCACTTATCACTGTACTATACAATTTTACAGTTGTATAAGATGTTCCTGTAGGTTCTAAGCATATTTGTTTTGTTAGTTAGCTAAATTATATATCTAAAGCTGTGCACTTGTAATAATCTAAGTTTTAACATTGTAATACTATCTACCTACCTAATTGTTTTGGTTTTGTAAAAGTCCATGAGAGGAGTAAAAGTTGACCTAAAACTACATAGAAGGATAAAAAGAAACACAAAAATGTCAACCAAATTTATTTAATTCAAGTAAAGTCATAAAGTAAATATTTTAGCATAACAACAATGTAACATAGAGATATACCATACCTACTTACCCAAGGTCATACTTGCCAGTTGAATTGTTTAGTTGTAAGTTTAGTTTAATTATCTACCTATGCATTTTGAAACGGAAGAAGTATGAGTATGAATCATTAAATAATGGGTGTGACTGATGATGAATGAAACCCATCCTGTATATGTCTGTGGTCAGACATGGGTCAGGGCTGGCCGAATGTGGTGTTGGTATGTTATGATGATGTGTGCAACGAGACGTTAAGATGAATGAGAGAGCGGTCTAGAAGGATTGAGTGAATTAGACTGAATGGATGAACTGCATGAATGGCATTATGAAAGTGGCGAGCGTTCTAACCTAAGGTGTTAAAAACTTAATAATTAAAGAATAAAAGTGTATAGTGGCAATCCAAGTTTCAATATCCACCCACCCCGTCCCACATGAATATTCGTTATTCGTTAAAAAAAATATCATACACACACATTGACATACTTAATACTTAGGTATATTCTACAAACTTCGTTTGTTTTGATAACCACGATCTAAAGCGGTCGAATAATAAAAATATTTGTAATATTAGAGTAAATAATGTGAAAGAAAAACATTTTAATATTAATTGTATAATTATGGTCATCGATTGGGTTTATTCCAGACATACTACAGTCACTATCCGGATCATCTACATGAATGTCACTGTCGTGATCAGACTCGGTTTCGCTATCGCTTGCTGTAGATATTATGAAACGTTCCATTTCTTCATCCATCAGCCCGTCGTTTCTAAAATATTCATCTTTTAGATGCTCTACATGTTTGCATTGTTTGAACCAATCTTCTGCTGTCACGCTGTCAAGCTGTCAAAATTAGTTCAAATTATTGCCGCGGGACTTCTTTCGTGAGACGGACTTTAGTAGGCGATTTCATCCCCACTGTCCCGATATCGCCAGAGATTTTAGGGTCGTGTGTAGTCGCGTTTAGGGCCATTTGGCCACTTAGATTGTCGGTACTGGGGACCGTGCACCGTGTAGAAGGTTTTGTAATAGCCGGTCGTTCATAGTTGCGTATCCAAAAATGTTCTCCCAACAAAGTATAGGTACTTTTCTTAAAGTCCTTCAAGGATTTGTTTCGCTTACATCCATTCTGATGTCCCGTTGAACAACTTTGTTTCAATTGTAATTGGTCAAAGGAAAATAAGTTATTACAGCTCTAGCTGAATTATTAGTTTAATTGAAATAATAGTAAACAATAAGTCTATAACTTGTACTTGAGAAATTTACTGGTTTATATGAGTAAAATCGGATGAGGGGTTGTTAAGATATGGGGTTTTTTAAGGGTGCAAAAATTAAAAAAGTGACAATGAAATCAAGTTACATGTCAGAAGAAAGAACTGTATTTGGACAATCCAAAACAGTTTTTACTTTTTTTCTAGGACACTTAGTTTTTGCTACACATTTTTTTTTAAATTACGATAACCAATGATTCATGAGCTTCCATCTCTAAGAATTTCGTTGGCATCCAGGTTTTTTTACTGGTCGTTCAAATCGTTGGCTTTTTCTTATTTTTGAAGTGAAAACTTCTTTAGCGGCGTTGAGCACTTTCTGTAATGGGTATAAAATCTTAAACTCGCGTCAGGATCACGTGACCCTGATCGAAAAAGCGTAAGACGGATGTTTTTGTAGAAATGTACCCTAAGACTACAACGTAGAGTTCATAATAAAAATCGAAAAAGCGTAAGACGGATGTTTTTGTAGATGTACCCTAAGACTACAACGTAGAGTTCATAATAAAAAAACATTAAACTGCACGAGAATTGCCCACTTTCACAGAACTGCACAATTATTGTGCAATAATTATAACAAGTGAAAAAAAGCCAAGGATCTCCAAATTAAATTATTGCAAATAATAAACAATAAAAAGCGGAGTCAATATAATTCTTATTCTATAAATGCAAAGTTTTTGAAGTGAAAACTTCTTTAGCGGCGTTGAGCATTTTTTTTTTGGGTCATGTAGGGAAGGTGAGATTATTTTGAAAGCAATATAAATTTTTCCCCCCTTTCCCTCTAGACCCCTTTATTATTTAAAAAACCTAAAAATGCCCTATTTTTAAGCCTTTTTTTTCGAGTGGAGCATTGCGACGAGCGAAGCGAGCCGCCATGCGACCATGGGAACAGCGCGGCGAGCGAAGCGAGCCGTGCTGTGACTCCCCCCAAGCCCCCCAGAACACCCTCCTCCTGAACCCGGGGGGAGCGTCGCGGCGAGCGAAGCGAGCCGCCACGTGACCACGGGGAACAGCGCGGCGAGCGAAGCGAGCCGTGCTGTGACCCCCCCTAAGCCCCCCAGAACCCCCTCCTCCGAAACCCGGGGGGAGCGTCGCGGCGAGCGAAGCGAGCCGCCACGCGATCACGGGGAACAGCGTGGCGAGTGAAGCGAGCCGTGCTGTTACCCCCCTAAGCCCCCCAGAACCCCCTCTTCCTGAACCCGGGGGGAGCGTCGCGGCGAGCGAAGCGAACCGCCACGCGACCACGGGGAACAGCGCGGCGAGCGAAGCGAGCCGTGCTGTGACCCCCCTTAGCCCCCCAGAACCCCCTCCTACTATGTCTGCCGTTTTACTTCATTTAGGACCTACTTGTAGGTCGCGCGACAAGGTCCCTTCTAGCGGTTCCGACCCGTTGAGGATTTGGCTTTACGTAAAATTTAGGGTTCCGTATAGGGTTTTGATTGGGGTTATACTATATTGAGGAATTTGATTAAATGGTCGACTTTTAGGGTTCCTTAGGACTTTGATTGGAGTTTCAACTACACTTAGAAGCTTGATAATGTTAAAATTTTTAGGGTTCCTTAGGACTTTGATTGGGGTTTTACTACATTGAGGAATTTGATTAAGTGGTCAACTTTTAGGGTTCCTTAGGACTTTGGTTGGAGTTTCAACTACACTTAGGAGCTTGATAATGTTAACATTTTTAGGGTTCCTTAGGACTTTGATTGGAATTTCAACTACACTTAGGAGCTTGATAATGCTAAAATTTTTAGGGTTCCTTAGGACTTTGATTGGGGTTTTACTACATTGAGGAACTTGATAAAATAAACAACTTTTAGGGTTCCTTAGGCCTTTAATTGGACTTTCAACTACACTTAGGACCTTGATTATGTAAACAATTTTAGGGTTCCTTAGCACTTTGATTGGAATTTCAACTACACTTAGGAGCTTGATAATGCTAAAATTTTTAGGGTTCCTTAGGACTTTGATTGGGGTTTTACTACATTGAGGAACTTGATAAAATAAACAACTTTTAGGGTTCCTACGTTAATAATCAAGTTTTCACTTCTGCCGGCACTCCCGGAGTGCAACCCGTATTTTTTTTTTTCTTGAAATGAATTAAGGAGGTACTCAGATAGCATAAAATGGTAAAAGTGACCTGGTCGGATGATGGAGCTAAGGTCTGTCCAACAGAAATCTTCAATCAAATGGCCTAAACTGGACAGAAATACTTTCTCAAAGTAGATAAAACACAATGCGTGATGGTGGCACATTATTTTTATTACTATACAAGGTGTATCTAAATATGTGTACTATGCGAAGGTGGGGGGTTTCAGACCACAATGGTGATCAATTGTGGGGGGGAGAAAATTAAAAATTCCTATTTTCAGTTTCCCATACAAAAATATTTAATTTCATAATGCCTAAATAAATTGACAACCCTATCCTTGTAACCCCTTGACCCCTTGACCTACTACCTCTGTAGGTCTACTACTACTTCCTACTACCTCTGTAGCTGAGTTTAGGGTTGTCACTTTGTATAAAGTCAGCTGTTCATGTTGAAACTTCGTTGCAGTTTTTTTCAGAGATACCAATCGAAGTTCGAAAAGTCGTTGAACAAAAGTTGTTCCCCTGGGGGTGGAAATTCACCCCTCTTCGGGATAGTACACATATTTTGATACACGTTGTATACGTATGTGCTTAACTTTTCTGAGCATTTGGATCGTATCACGAGATCTCAGTTCGGGGCGAACTACTAGTGTAAAGAGTGTTTACAACATTTCTTATAAAAAATGCCGCCAGTCACTAGATCCCAAGCTCTCTCGAGTTGTAGACATAAAATATGAATATATAATTTGTAATTATATATTTTATAATTATATAATTTGGTGTTGCAAGCGACCATAGGCTACGGTAACCGCTTTCCATCAGGTGGGCCGTATGCTTGTTTGCTAACTTTGTAGTATAAAAAAAAAAAAAATAGAAGAACTTACATCGGAGCTGAAATTATCCATGAAGCTGAATGGAACATTGTTTGATGATGCAAAAAAATCGTGCTGACCGATACTACGAGGTTGTTGAAGATCGCACAGCTTTAAAAGATAAACTAGACAAGAAGATCAAAATATTGGAGGAAGTAAGGAGTGAGCGCGATTCTTATACTGTACCTACCTAAACTAAAACTGGATATATACAAAAGAAATGCTTATGTGAATGCTATTAGAGTGTATAATAAACTACCAGACTCATTCAAAGATTTACCATTCAACATTTTTAAATCTAAGCTGACAAAATGGTTATCTGATAATTGTTTTTAGGGTTCCGTAGCCAAATGGCAAAAACGGAACCCTTATAGATTCGTCATGTCTGTCTGTCTGTCTGTCTGTCTGTCCGTCCATATGTCACAGCCATTTTTCTCCGAAACCGTAAGAGCTAGACTGATGAAACTTGGCAAGTAGATGTATTCTGTGAACCGCATTAAGATTTTTACACAAAAATAGAAAAAAAACTATAAATTTTGGGGGTCCCCATACTTGAAACTGAAACTCAAAAAATTTTTATTCGTCAAACCCATACGTGTGGGGGTATCTATGAATAGGTCTTCAAAAATGATGTTGAGGTTTCTAATATTGTTTTTTTCTAAACTGAATAGTTTGCGCGAGAGACACTTCCAAAGTGGAAAAAAGTTGGTCCCTTCCCCTCTAACTTCTAAAATAAGTGACTGATAAAGCTAAAAAAAATATATGTTGTACATTATTATGGAAACTTCCAACGATATTTGGTTTGAACGAGATCTAGTCAGTAGTTTTTTTTTTATACGTCATAAATCGTAAACCGCAATTTACCTTTCGACGAACTTCTAGAACTCTATGTTATATTACTTACTGCTACGGAACCCTTCATGGGCGAGTCCGACTCGCACTTGGCCGCTTTTTTATAATATCAATGAGTTTATGAACTATGCTAGTTAATCTTGAGTGACATGTATTTTTATAGATTACAAGAAAGAGATACAATAAAGGTTTTTTTGGGGATTCTTTTATACACTGGCATTGTGGTAAAGCCCACTTTGGAATGTTACTGGAAAACGGACCCGGTATATTACCACTCACTCACGCATAAACTAGAGATGTCTTACAATCAGTTCGTTCTGATTCTAAGATGCTGGCATTTCGTAGATACGAGGGGAGGTCAAAAAGTCCGCGGAATGGCAGGGAAAACAGGCTAAATTCTATGAGTTATTATTTTTCCTTGTTAATATATTCTCCCTTAAGCCTAAAACATTTTTCAGATACTTCAAAAAGTTTGCTTAAACCACCGAAAAAAAAATTTTCGTCAAGGTCTTCAAAATAAGCTGAAATTGTCGACTCAACTTTTTCATCGTCAGTAAACTTTTTTCACGGAGTTTTTTTTTTTAACTTTTGAAACAAACAATTATCAGAGGAGGATAGATCTAGACTATAGGGAGGGTGGTTTACAGTTTTACAGCCACATTTTTGCATGGCAGCCATTGCAACATGGTTCTTGTGAACGGTTGCGTTGTCGTGCAAAAGCAGCACGCCTCGAGTCCATTTTCCACGTCGTTTTACTTTGTAGCATCTTTTAATTTTTTCAGTAGGATGGCATAATATCCTCCTATGATATTCAATCCTTTTTTTTGTAGTCAATCAACAAAATTTCCTCTGAATCTCAAAAAACCGTTGCCATGATTTTTCCGGCCGATTGTGTCACCTTACATTTCTTAGGGGGTGATGTGCCTTTTTTCTGCCACCGCATAGACTTTTGTTTTAATGTAAGCTAATAATGATGAACCCAAATTTAGTCTCCAGTAAAAATCTAGCTTAAAATATTGTCCTTGTTTTCACTACAGAGCTCCAAAAACTCGCGTGAACACTCGACAAGCTCCTGTTTTTAAACCGCTGAGAGCATTTTCGGTACCCATCTTGAACTGACCTTAGACATGCCAAGATGGTCGTGGAGGATACTTAAAATGGTTCTAAACGATAGTCCAACAATTCTGCAAGTTGTTTCTTCTTTAATCAGGCACCTTCAAGAATAAGTTTTTCGACTTATTCGATAAAGTCTAAGGAGATGGCCGCGATCGGCCGGCCCGCGCGGTGATCTTCTTTAATTGGCTCTCTGCTTTGCTTGAATAAACTATTCCAATTATAAATCATTGTTTTTCCAGGGCAAGAATCCTCGTGAACAGATGACATTTTTTTCAAAACAATTTGAGGAGTTTTTTCTTGCTTTGTAAGGACCTTTATAATAGCACGAAACTCAATTTTATCCATGTTTAGCGAAGTTTTCCCGATTGAACTGCTAATGTTGTGATAACTAATTGGTTAATGACCCGATTTTTCTACAATTTGGTATATATACTTGTATTGAGTCCCCAAAGAGTACCAGGTAAAAAAAAATAACCCCACTCCTTCTTAACCCTTCCATTCCGCGAACTTTTTGACCTCCCCTCGTAATACAGCACCACGTAATCCACAAAATAGGCTTTACAAGATACAGCCAGTTGTTGATAAAATTGTGGAGAATTCACAGAAACTTCTTACTCCTGGTGATTGTATTGTAATCGATGAATTTATGGTGCAGTTCAAAGGTCGCCTTTTGTTCCGCCAGTATAACCCCTCAAAAACAAATAAATACGGTATAAAAATATATAAATTATGTACTGCTGACGGATTCACTTGGAAGTACAAGATTTACTGTGGACAAGACCAGGTTATTGATAACCTAGCCTGGCCTAGCCTAGCCTGGGAGCACAATAGTGGATTTATGTGGCAGCTTATTAGGGGCTGGTCGCTTGGTTGTAGCTGACAACTTTTACACGAGCGTGCCTTTGGCAAATTATCTATTGAGCAAGCAGACTGATCTGTGTGGTACGCTCAGAAAAAATACGAAGAACACTCCCGAATTTGTCAAGGCAGCTAAACTCAAAAGAGGTAAAATTGTTGCCAGCCAAAAGGACCATGTCACCGTCCTAAAGTGGAAGGACAAGAGGGATGTCCTCATGATATCCACATGCCACGGCGATAGCACGGGTGTCGTCGGACGAAGAAACCCCAAGCCCAAGCCAAACGCGATTTTGGAGTACAATTCGAAAAAAAAAGGTATTGATTTCTCGGACCAATTGTGTAGTTACCAGTCACCAATACGCAAATCCCTCATCTGGTATAAAAAGATCGCAATAGATCTTATTTTCGGCGTTGCAATCACAAACTGCGTTGTTGTGCATCAAAAACTACATTCCGATGTGTCGAGAAAAGAAAAAATGACCATTCTGAAAGCAAAACTGGAAATTCTTCGGAGTTTGCTGAATATAGAAGCTTCCAACGTCCGCCGTTCCAGTCTGCTCGCACCCGGTTCGTCAATCAGGCAAAAAAAGACAGACCACTATCTCGAAGAGATCGAACGCAAAGACAATCAAAAGATAGTGAGAAGAAGGTGCGTACTATGCTATGATGGCAAAAGAAAAGAAGGTTTGACGGTAGCCCTCGCTAAATCTAAGACCAAAAAGGTTGATCAAGTGTGCAAGCAGTGCCAAAAACCATATTGTCTGCCTTGTTTTGTGAAAGCGCATCTGGAATAGACAACTTTTTGTAACCTAATTTTTGTTAAAAAAAAAATTAAAAATTGACGGTACAAACTCGTTTTACTTTCTATAGAATATGCTTGACAAGTCCAACCTAAAAAAAAGGCATTTATCGTAAGTCCGGCTAAGTTTTACCAGTACCTAAACGTATACTAGCTGGGTACCGCATGTGGGCCCGGGACTCGTGTAGCTTTGTCACAGGGTCCCACATGAGGGACCCTGGACTGTGAAAGTGTTAATTAGGTATTTGGTAGGAGTATGAATTATTGGAGAATATTGTTTAATTATGTAACTTCTGACATATATTTAACTTTTGACATTATAACTTCATCTTTACCTAATATTGCACGCTTAGTTTTAAGTAGAATACATTAGACATTTATAAAGGGTTTCACACATTTAACCTTTCTCTTGCATCTGGCATTTTCCCTCGGTATTATAAGAAAGCCTTAGTACATCCTATTTATAAAAATGGAGACAAAGATAGTGTAACCAACTACAGGCCGATTTCAGTGCTTTCGGTTTTCTCTAAGATTCTGGAGAAAATTATCAACAAAAGGCTCCTCAAGTTCTTGGATCAAAATAGTATCATTTCAAATAATCAGTACGGCTTCAGGCAAGGTATATCAACTGAGGATGCAGTTCGAGAAGTGGTGAACACAGTAGTTGGGAACCTCGACAGAAAGCAGAAAACTATCGGAATTTTCCTTGACCTCTCCAAGGCTTTCGACACCGTGTCCGTCCCCATACTCTTGACTAAGCTAGAAGGAATTGGTGTGAGAGGTGTTGCGCTTGACCTATTCCGAAGTTACCTCTCCAATCGTTCCCAGTGCGTGGTAATTGACGGGGTTAAGAGCAACCATGAAAGCATCACTTTTGGTGTGCCGCAGGGTAATGTCCTTGGCCCTACCCTGTTTCTTATCTACATCAACCAATTGTGTCAATTGAGCCAACCAAATTGCAAAATAGTTACGTATGCAGATGATACAGTCTTACTAATTAATGGAAAAAGCTGGACTGAAGCTTTTCAGCTTGCCGAACTTACTCTGAGTGGAGTAATGCATTGGTTAGCTACAAATCTACTAACTCTTAACCTTAGTAAGACAAAGTACATCACTTTTTCTCCCAATGTATCGTGCCAGCCTTCACCCACCTATTCTATTCGCCCTCATACCTGTAACTCTACACTGTTGCATCAGTCCACTTGTGATTGCCCTGCGTTAGAGCGTACGTCTCAAATCAAGTATTTGGGTGTTATTGTAGATAGTGCGCTGTCTTGGAAAGGGCATGTTCACGCACCAGCGTGCATGAAGGAGAAGGGTTGCGAGGCGAGACGCGAGAGGGGCACCCGCTCCACCGCGCACACGCCGCCGGCCCGCATGACAGTTCCCCAAAAACACCGAAGCGAGCGCACGTCATCGCGCTCGCTCACTACTTATTATAAATACACCGTATACCTACCTATGTAAAACCTTAAAGTAATAAAAACAATTAATAAGAAAAACCTAGTTCATTACGTAACAAGTGGCGACCGTGACAAAAAATAATTCAACAAGGAGACGGAGTCCGACGGCGCTGGCTGAGTTCGTGGCATTGGGGCCATCTACCCGGTGCAAGATTAAAAACAGGGCGTCGGCCGGTCACAAAGAAAGTAAGCCTTCCTTTTGCTTTCCTATCAATCAATCCTTTCCAACTTCTATTTTGCATTGCCTAGCCTAGCTGCTTCGAAGCTGTTTGAGGAGGTATCTTGCGGTATTTAAGTACCTAGTACCATCCTTGCCTTTTTTTAGTGCTAGCAAAATAGTGTTTAGTAAAAAATAACTTCATTTTTTCTCAGTTTATTTCATTGAACTAAGCAAGAACATTTAATTATATGCAATAAATAAAAATAATAATTCTTAAAACTAATAAAGTAAAATAAATTTAAAAAACGTATGTATACAATAAAAAATAAAAAAATATTTAAAAAAACACCCCATTTCATGCTTTCATCATAACGGTTTTTTCACCGCCTTTTTTGCCGACCAATTTCAGCTCCCTTCGGGGCCCAGCGCCTAGCGTTGCGCTGCGCTGTGCTGCGTCTCGCGGCAGCCTGCTGTACTTGGCGGGCTCCATCCGTGGCAGCGCGCAGCCTAGTCGTGCTCTGTGCACGCTGCTCGTGCTGTTGGCGGGCTCGGCAGCAGCTGTAGTTGGGACTGGAGACTACTGGATTGTGTATCGGTTAGAGTGAACAACATTTTAACTTACCTATCTAACTCATTGTTTTAGCTAGTGTAGGTTACCTTTTTTCAATTTTAAAAATAAATAAATCATGATGGCTGAAAATATTTCTAAAGAGCGCTCTAAAAGCCCTATTCCAATTATAACTGTACAAGCACAGATTGAGGCTGATCCTCAACAATATTTAAAAACATTATGTCGTAAGCGTGGTGGTATTAGAAGTAGAATAACAATATTTAAAAACTTCTTAGTAAAATACCAAGCTAGTAATCCTACTGATCATTCAAGTGTAAATTCAAGAGAACTAGCTTTACGATTAGGTCAGTTTCAAGAATTGATGTCCAGTTTTGATAGTTTACAAATAGAAATTGAAGAGCTATCTCAAAATATAGATGAACAGATTTCGGAGCGCGAGCTTACCGAAAGCGAGTTTTATGCGCTTATCGCTTTAGCCCAAGAATTATTAGATTCATTTTCAGTCAAAAATAAAAACTCTGATCATGGATCGGTGAAGTCAAGTTGTTGTCATGCTGCGAATAGTTCTGTAAAACTGCCAACAATTAACTTGCCCACTTTTAACGGCAATTACATAAAATGGTTGGAGTTTCGAGACACTTTTGATTCTCTTATCAATGACAACGGCTCAATAGCACCGATCAATAAATTTCATTATTTAAGAAATTCTCTAGTAGGAAGTGCAGGTATCGTTATCAGATCCATAGAATTCACCGCGAACAATTATGAGTTTGCGTGGAAGGCCTTATGCGATAGGTACAATAATAAAAATATTCTAATTAACAACCATTTGAACGCGCTTGTGAGTCTCGATCCTATTCAGAAGGAATCATTCCGTGCTTTGAGGTATTTGAGTGATCAAGTTCATAAAAACTTAAACGCACTTGATTCTCTGGAAGTTCCTACCACTGGGTGGGACCCATTGGTTATCTTTTTGGTCTCAGCAAAGTTAGATCCTAAAACAAGTAGCAAATGGGAGGAACACAAAGGGCGTTTATCGCACGTACCTACACTTATAGAATTTAAAAAGTTTATTGAAAACCGGGCGAATGTTTTAGAGACAACCAATTTTAATCAGGGTTTTAATAATGATAACAATAAAAACAATAACTATAAAAATAATAGCAATAATAATTCTTCGTATAAAAATAACAACAATAATAATTCTTCGTATAAAAATAATAACAAACAAAACTTAAAATCATTTTTTGTTTCGGAGGGTTCTCGCAAGAAGGCATGTTCGATCTGTAATCAAATAAATCATTATGTGCATCAATGCCACAAGTTCAATGACATGAGTGTCAACGATAGGCTTGCTGAAGTTGCTGAAAACAATTTATGTTCAAATTGTTTGCGGAGTGGTCACAGCAGTGTAGACTGCACGTTGAGAGGTTTGTGCCGCATCTGCCGAGAAAAACATAATACACTTTTACACAAAAATAATACAGTTTGTAATCTAGCAACGAGTAATAGCGAGTCTTCGGCTTGTAACGCACCGGTGAGTTTATCAGCTGTGACTCCAGGCCAAGTCCTTTTATGCACGGCACAAGTAGAAGTCATAAATAAACAAAATAATTGTACTTATCTCGCCCGTGCGTTGTTGGATACTGGAAGCCAGCCTTCTTTTATCACCGACAATCTGAAACAAAAAATAGGATTAGTAACGGAAAAGGTAGATGAATCTAATGTGTCTGGTATAAATAATGTTGCATGTAAGGTGTCCGAAAAATGTAATATCATGTTAAAGTCGCCAAATGGCGGCTGGTCTAATGAAAATGTGACTTGTTTAGTTATACCTAACATAACGGGTACGTTACCTAACGTTGAGGTCGACGTGCAGCAGTTACGTTTGCCAGATAACATTGTTCTAGCTGATCCTTTGTTCTATGAGCCTTCTGAAATAGATATTCTGCTAGGTGCAGATCATTTCTTTGACATTATCGGACCCAATAAAATAAGATTAGGTCCAAATAAACCAATTTTACTAGAAAGCATGTTAGGGTGGTTATTAGCAGGTTCTACAGGGGGACCCTACAATAATAAAAATAATAAAAAATATAATAATAATAAAATCCAATGCAACTTTGTGCAAATTGAGTCTAGGGTGTCACTTCAAGATAACCATGATTCTATCGAAAAATGCTGGGAGGTCAAAGAATCGCCCTCAGCCGTTAATACCTACTCAACAGATAACCGGTTAGGTGAATCTGACTTAATAAACCACACTTGTCACTTACCTGACAGTCTACGTACTGCTGTGATGCCGCTGAAGGAGACTCCTGAGCAGGCACTTGGCAACTCATTCCCTTTTGTAATGAGAACTTTAAAAAATAAAAATAAAAAAACATTGTTTCGACAGCCTTAAAACTGCTCGACCCCGTGGGGTTAGTTATAATATAAAATATCTACTCTAACATTTGTGGAGTGCCAAATTAAATATAAATCAATAAACTGGGTCACAACCAGCGTACTTACAAACAATACAACAATATAGTGTAAGTAGTTAATAATAAAACAAATAAATAAATAAAACATGAGTAAATCTACCTATTGGTTGCACCTTGTAAAACTCACTGTTTCTCGATAATAGTTTTTGCAACTACGATAGGCTTCTTAATTTATAATTTATTCATACCTCAAAGATAAGGTAACTCAAAGTACCTACACGTGGACCGAGTCCACTCTTGTACTAGGTTGATTAAAAACACAAAACAAAACTATTCAAGGGTTGTTCTTAACCAGTATAATCAAAATAAAAATATAATAAATAAACCATGAAATCAAACAATTAAAAAAAAAAAAAAAAAAAAAAATACGGGTTGCACTCCGGGAGTGCCGGCAGAAGTGAAAACTTGATTATTAACGTAGGAACCCTAAAAGTTGTTTATTTTATCAAGTTCCTCAATGTAGTAAAACCCCAATCAAAGTCCTAAGGAACCCTAAAAATTTTAGCATTATCAAGCTCCTAAGTGTAGTTGAAATTCCAATCAAAGTGCTAAGGAACCCTAAAATTGTTTACATAATCAAGGTCCTAAGTGTAGTTGAAAGTCCAATTAAAGGCCTAAGGAACCCTAAAAGTTGTTTATTTTATCAAGTTCCTCAATGTAGTAAAACCCCAATCAAAGTCCTAAGGAACCCTAAAAATTTTAGCATTATCAAGCTCCTAAGTGTAGTTGAAATTCCAATCAAAGTCCTAAGGAACCCTAAAAATGTTAACATTATCAAGCTCCTAAGTGTAGTTGAAACTCCAATCAAAGTCCTAAGGAACCCTAAAAGTTGACCACTTAATCAAATTCCTCAATGTAGTAAAACCCCAATCAAAGTCCTAAGGAACCCTAAAAATTTTAACATTATCAAGCTTCTAAGTGTAGTTGAAACTCCAATCAAAGTCCTAAGGAACCCTAAAAGTCGACCATTTAATCAAATTCCTCAATATAGTATAACCCCAATCAAAACCCTATACGGAACCCTAAATTTTACGTAAAGCCAAATCCTCAACGGGTTGGAACCGCTAGAAGGGACCTTGTCGCGCGACCTACAAGTAGGTCCTAAATGAAGTAAAACGGCAGACATAGGAGGAGGGGGTTCTGGGGGGCTAAGGGGGGTCACAGCACGGCTCGCTTCGCTCGCCGCGCTGTTCCCCGTGGTCGCGTGGCGGCTCGCTTCGCTCGCCGCGACGCTCCCCCCGGGTTCAGGAAGAGGGGGTTCTGGGGGGCTTAGGGGGGTAACAGCACGGCTCGCTTCACTCGCCACGCTGTTCCCCGTGATCGCGTGGCGGCTCGCTTCGCTCGCCGCGACGCTCCCCCCGGGTTTCGGAGGAGGGGGTTCTGGGGGGCTTAGGGGGGGTCACAGCACGGCTCGCTTCGCTCGCCGCGCTGTTCCCCGTGGTCACGTGGCGGCTCGCTTCGCTCGCCGCAATGCTCCACTCGAAAAATAAATACAGTAGATCTATAAAATCATGTACCAATGACCACTACTACCTGCCGCGGGCGGCCGCTAGTTCATAAAATCTATAATAGGTATGTACCTATACCTACTACAGTCACGAAAAACGCCTTGGTATGCTTGCTACTAACTATTATCTATTCTGTGACGTTACCGTGTCATAGTAACTACTAGCGTATCTGTAGCGTCGCTTTTTCGATTTTTATTATGAACTCTACGTTGTAGTCTTAGGGTACATTTCTGCAAAAAATCCGTCCTACGCTTTTTCGATCAGGGTCACGTGATCCTGACGCGAGTTTAAGATTTTATCCCCATTCAGAAAGTGCTCAACGCCGCTAAAGAAGTTTTCACTTCAAAAAAAAAAAAAAAAAAAAAACTGATAAGCCGCTGACTCCGCTGTTTGGGGCATCGACCCTCAGTAGCTGCAGGCTTTCTTTGTTGTGGAAGCGACCTTCATATCTGAAGGAAGTTTACTTCGCCTTACCTGTAATAAAAAAATAAAATAGATGTAATAAAATAAAATAAATCAAATATATTGAAACAAATAAAAACATAAAATAACTAAATAATTACCTAAGTCTAAAAAGTTTATAACTAGATCAATAAATAATATTTATAAAATAAATAATACTTACCTTAACGGCCCGTTATCAGCTGATGAACTTGTTCCATCGTTAACCTTTTATTGAAACCTTGTGAAGTAAGTTATTTTTTCTACTTTATGTCTAGCAATACACAACCTGGATTATGAGACTTGCCTAATGTGAGAATCAGTCCACTCATTAATGATCAGTAATGATCTCTTCTGAATAGGGACTGGGTATAAACCGGTACATTTTTACCTACCTATCTACCTACGCGGCTTTGTTTTAGTTTCATACCTACGCCAATACGTATTGCATCGTGGTGAATCCTATTGTGATCTTTATTGATAACCGCAATAACTTTGTAGGTTCAAACAATGAGTCAGGTAGAATTATACCTACGATCCAGCCGTCGACAATTCTCAAACTACGCTGCTAATGAGTCTTGATAAATTTACATTCATAATAATTGCCCTGCCTATTCACTCCAATTTAACGGAATAGCAGGTTTCTTTTGACATTTAGTTGGTTGAGTTCAAATCAATATAAATACCTACTATCTACAACGTATAGCTGGCAATGCCTCCTTAACTTCTGACGAGTTAGCAACGCTTTGCACAAAATAGAAGTTCCTTTATTCCTATCCTATCACTTCCCTCTCTTCTGACCCTACTGATCTCAGTCCCTTGTTTCCTGGGCTTTTCTGAATCGGCCGATCGCTGAAGCCTGTCAACTCAAGACGAGACCCAACCGGCACAACTCAACGAGACTTTACTGGCACCTGCGCATCGGGAGAAAAGGCAGAGAGGATCAATATGGGAGCTATGAAACCCGAACGAGATAGAGGAACGCCTAGATTACACTTCGAGTCGGAGCTTGTTCTACTGAAGGGCAGATGATGTGCCTTAGACTACTAGAAACCTTGATGAACCAACCCAATAAGACAAGAACTTAAATACACCTATCTTCTGCTTCGAGGAGTCTACTTACCTACACCCAACTTCTGCTTCGAGAAGTCTACATACCTACACCAACTTCTGCTTCAAGAAGTCTATTTGGCTATAGCCATCTTCTGCTTCAAGAAGTCTACTTACCTACAGCCAACTTCTGCTTTGAGAAGTCTACTTATCTACACCCAACTTCTGCTTCGAGAAGTCTACTTACCTACACCCAACTTCTGCTTCGAGAAGTCTACTTACCTACACCACCTTCTGCTTCAAGAAGACTATATACCTACAGCCAACTTCTGCTTCGAGGAGTCTACTTACCTACACCCAACTTCTGCTTCGAGAAGTCTACTTACCAACAGCAACCTTCTGCTTCAAGAAGTCTACTTAACTACAACAACTTCTGCTTCGAGAAGTCTACTTACCAGCTCACCATTTTAGTTGGAAGCAAGCTTCCAACGCCGTGGAGTATGTTCACGCACCAGCGTGCATGAAGGAGAAGGGTTGCGAGGCGAGACGCGAGAGGGGCACCCGCTCCACCGCGCACACGCCGCCGGCCCGCATGACAGTTCCCCAAAAACACCGAAGCGAGCGCACGTCATCGCGCTCGCTCACTACTTATTATAAATACACCGTATACCTACCTATGTAAAACCTTAAAGTAATAAAAACAATTAATAAGAAAAACCTAGTTCATTACGTAACAGGCATATTGAGTCTTCTGTGTCTCGCACTAGAAAATTAATTTTTGTTTTTAAAAACCTTCGTAACGTTCTGGACACCCAAAACCTTAAAATAGTTTACTTATCCTTGGCTCAATCAGTTTTAACTTATTGCGTGACTGCTTGGGGTGGCTCGGTTAAAACCTCCTTTATAAAACTCGAGAGAGCTCAAAGAGCCATTCTAAAAGTTATGTCACGCAAACCTTATCGATACTTTGTAATGTACTTACGGTTAGGCAACTCTTCATTCTAAAGACCATTTTGCTAAAGCACTCCCAGCTACCATACGATTCTACCGTGAGCACAAGACGAAGATCTGACAAAGTGTGCAAGACTGAGTCTCGTAGAACTGCCCTTGCGGGCCGGCATAACCATTACATCAGCTCAATGCTGTACAACAGTGCCAACTTGCTCCTTAACATTTACCCTCTTACTTTTCAAAAATGCAAGATGAAGCCTTTGCCTTGGCTTCAATCTTTATCCTATGATGAAACCGAGATTCTGATGAGAGTTGTCACTTAAAATTACTCATTCAACTTTCACTCACACAACCTAATACATTTGCATGTTATTGTGTGCGGAACAATATCTGTGAAACCCGAACTCTTAAGAGTAGTGGTGGATCAGGTTGTCCCGCGCCCATACACACAGGCACTCACACAAACACCCTCCCCCACTCACACATACACACACCTCACACATACACACACACACACCCCACACACAACCACTCACACCACACACAAACACATATACTTCTACACCCACAATACACCGTCTAACATACATTTACATCGTAGGTGTAGAGCTTTTTTACTTTTTTCTTTATATTTTGTTTGTAATTAAATAACCTAGCATAGTAGTACCATTTTTTTCCATTGATTAGAGTTAGGAACGCACTGTACCTAGTTTAAGGAGGCGGGCGTTGGTAGCTGTGACACAGTCTAACGACTAATGCAGTTATCATCGTTTCCTAATTGTATGTACCACTGTAAATATGTTCAGAAATAAACATTATTATTATTATTATTATTATTATATCATTACTTTTATTAAATATTTTTTTTATTTACTCAATGGTGCCTGAAGACACGGAACGAAACAAAAACACAACATCATCTTCTCCATCTCATGCAAAATAAATGTCCTCGTTACCCCCAGGACCTTCTCGCTACGTGCCTGCAAGCCGCAAGAGATCAAACCAAGCAATAGATGATTTCGAAGCGCAAACGTTAGAAGCGTTGCATGCATTTTAAGGTATTGACTGCAAAACCGATAAAAAAAATTCAAGCGTGGCTAGTTTTATGTCGGATCTTTCGTAAATATCTACACATTGGTTCAAACTATTAATCTGTTGTTTATTTGGCTCATACCTACACTATAAGCACAAAATATTTAGATTGCACAAATTATAGCATACTTACCTACTTTCTAATTCATAGATTCCGATTGTGTGAGCTGGAGATCCGATATAACTAAATATTTTTATAGGCTAGGGTCAGAAATAACAAAATGTTTAATTGTTTCTTATGTTCTCTTGTTACAAACGACTATAAATCACTTTTTATACACTTCAAATATACCCATGATTTGAACCATAACTCGGTTTATTGCTGTAGACAGGTGAATTGTACCAGATCATTTTAAAATATTCGCTCGTTTCGTCGTCACCTGGTCACTCATATTCCAACACCGAATATACCCTCTGAAGTCCATCCGCCGAACCGTGGTGATATCAATAATAAACAGGAATCATGTAATAATTTTAACTTGTGTGACATTAGTGAAGACATTGCCGCTATTGAAAATAGCAGCAATTTGGAAAATGTTTACCATGTCTTAGCTGAAAGAGCGGATACTATATACTATCGTTGTATAGTAATCCTGCACTAAATCGTAAATGCGCCCAAGAAGTAATTAATAATGTTTCAAAGCAAATAACTGGAGTTATCGGTAACATGTTAACTGATTTACTACCGAATTCTTCTGAAGTTAATGCCAATAAATTAAATAACGTTATTCAAACCATTTCACAATCTTTTGATAGTTTGACGACTGAGTACCAAGTCATAAATCATTTTTCTAAACTTTGTATTTACATTTCTCCGAGGAAATTTCTTATTGCTGAAAATGTAACTGTTAATACTGGTAATTCTTCAATAATGCTTTGACCAAAATCTGAATACGGAGCTATAGTACCATTAAGATTAATAGTTGAGAAAATTTTTGGATTACCTGGTTTTATTAACTCTGTTTTAAATATACCTTTTGCTGAAACAAGTTCAATATCAAACTATACCCAAGGCAACGTATGGAAACAAAAAATATCTGGAAGAGAGGGTGATATATGTATGTGTACCGTACTTTTTATACACTGACGAATTTGAATGTAATAATCCCTTGGGAAGTCATGCTGGAGTGCATTCGATTGCTGCCACATATTACCAATTTCCGACTTTGAGAAGTGAATACTTGTCCCTGTTAGAAAATATTTTTGTTGCCATGTTGCATAAGTCATCCAATATTAAAGCTCACGGAAATGCCGCAGTATTACACGAACTTATTACAGAGTTAAAATATTTAGAAGAAAGTGGTATTGTAATAGAAACACCGAAAGGGGTCATTAGTGACAATTTGGGACTTAACACTGTGCTGGGATTTGCAAAATTATTTTCTAGCTGTTTTTATTGTAGAAAATGTAAAGGTAATAAATCATTGCTGAAAACCCAATGCAAACAAGATGACAGCCTGCTAAGAACCCGAGAAAATTATTCCCGAGATGTTGAATTGAATAATGTAACAATGTGTAACGCGTTAAAACGTTACAGCGCCACCTACTGGCTTTCCATCGTACTAAAACGTGGGCATCGATACAGTCGTATGTGGGTTTGCGATCTGATATCGGGGTATATCCATAGATGGCAGGACGCGGGTCTTATCTAGGTTTTATTTTCATAATTATGGCAACATTTGAAGATGGTGGCAGCTGTCAGACCCAATGGTTGTCGTGTCATAGTAATGTCAACGTCAGGTGAAATAGATTTGGGAAATGACGTGATTTGTAATTTCGGTCTAGATTTTCGGCTTTTTTGGTTTAGTTAAATATAGGTTTTACAAAGATTTAAAGTGCAAAGAGGCGTGTTTTTCGTCACTCCAGGATATTGCGTGAGGCCTGGGAATCTCTCTTGTTCTGCAGTGGGGGGTAGTATTAGGGGACTTGAATAGGAGAGACTGCTCGCCGAACCGATTGTTTCGGCTTGAGATTGAAACCGAAAAACACGAGGAGCGAAGATTGGAACTCATCCCTACGAGCATGGTTTTGCTGTCTTCTGGAGGCGATCGTTTGAACGAGGAGCTCGGAGCGTTATCTGAAAATATATGTTTTGAATTGAGTTCTATTTTTGGGGCATCTTCTTGGTAGAAGAAAGAATAAGTGGTGCATGTGCTGGGCGAACAGAATTGGGTGAGTTTCGTCTGGAAGATCGTGATTGTGATGTTGTGTGATGGAGGCGACGCTTTGTGTCTGAATCAGAAGCTAATCGTTCCGTTGTCCTTTTTTCTAGAAATTGGATGGTATTCATGGTTCTGTGAGGAGAAATTTGAGAGAGGCAGCGACCAGCGGCACTGGTTTGGTTTCGGGAGACGTCAGCTCCGTGTAATCCATAATCATTAAATCCCCACATTCCGAGCAAGTAAGCCTGGCTTTAATCTGAAGTTATCTACCGGATCACGTTTGGTTTCATACTCTCTTGGACAAGAACATGTGGAAAAGGGTCCCGGTTTCTGTTTCCAAATAATAATTTTAGGTTTTCAAATAAATTGTGTTGATTTTTGTTGTAATACGTTTCAGAAGAACTCGGTCCATAGGAGGGGGCAGAGTCTACACGTCACGGCCGGCAGATTTTGTGCTGACCGGTCTGATCCATTCGTCCGTAGCTGGGGAAGGCCATAGTTTGTGGTCCTGCCATCCTACACCGCCCAATTCATCAGGTGACCTCGTTTCATTATACCGGCAGTGGTTTTGATAGCGCGTAACTGCGGTCGTCTCCGCTTATTAATATATCTTTTAGTTTTCTTAAATCAGTGAGAGTATAGTGCAAGGACAAAAGGTTAGGTTTGGTTCACGGTGGCCTTCTCATATTGGTGCCTTCTGGCAAAGTAGATTGTAAGAAGAAAAAGGGACCATGGAAGCCGATAGGCCCAGGGTTAACCTGTAAAATTATTGTTAGGTATCCGAGTGCATTCTCCCAGCATTGCATATATATAACATTAAATATCACAGCCCTAACCTAAGTATAGATTTTAAGAAGCAGCTTCTCAATTTGTTTTGTTATCTCAATCTTTGTCTTATATAGTATCAATGTAAACGTTAGCCTCTCAGCTCATTTTGGTAATTTCAATCTTTGTCTGCTATAGTATCAATGTAAACGTTAGCCTCTCAGCTCATTTTGGTAATTTCAATCTTTGTCTTTTATAGTACCAATGTAAACGTTAGCCTCTCAGCTAATTTTTTGGTAATTTCAATCTTTGTCTTTTGTAGTATCAGCAGAGCATTTAAAATGCATATCCCATAGCTTGTAGGTATACTAACATAGTTATATAATAGTGAGCGTGCATGTTTAGTTTTAAGTAGGTAGGGAATTAGGTAGGTACTAATAGTCTAAGATCCCGCTATAGAAGGACCTTCACTGAGCTGGTTATCTAATGAAACGTATTTTATATATAATTAAACATGCCAATAAATATATTCTATATGGGTTGCCTATCAAATTTCAGTCCAGGATAATAATATATCAAGATATAAATAATTAAAAAAGAAAAAAAAAAACTTTCCACTGGTTTGTTTATTAAACAAATTCTATACCAATCGAAAGTATAGACCCCAGTATTTTTATTCAATAAATATACCGGTGCAAAATGCTAGTATCGATTTACCTGTTTATACCTGGCTACCCGAGAGTTGTGACCGGAAAAAAATAGGCAACCTAACGTTTGCATATTCTATGGGGTCTATACTTTCGATTGGTATAGAATTTGTCTAATAAACAAACCGGTGGAAAGTTAAAAAAACAATTTAGTTTTTTAATTATTAATTAATCATATCCTGGACTGAAATTTGATAGGCAACCCATATAGAGGTAGAATATATTTATTGGCATGTTTAATTATATATAAAAAACGTTTCATTAAATAACCAGCTCGGTGAAGGTCCTTCTATAGCGGGATCCTATACTATAACAGAGAGATCCTTAGGTGTGTGGAGGATGTAGGGATCAACTTGTCAACCTAACAGTTGTATCAATTTTGAATAGGGATTTCTTTGGTTGTCTCAGGACATATAAAATACTGTTAATTAAAATAAACTCCTTTTCTTTGGTCGTCTCAGGACGCTTATGAATAACTTTAGACAAATTAATTTTAAACATGTTTGTGCAATAAATAAAAGCCTTCCATTGTACCACAATCTGCTTCGTCTTCTTTAATAATAATATTATCATTTTTTTTTGGACATTCAGGCTCTTGTCCACATAAAGTTTAGAGCCTGTGGCGCCTTTCATCTTCCTGTAGCCCTAACTAGTAATAGAACCCAAGCTAGCCAGGCATACCATCTATTAAAACCGAAGAGGTCACTTTGACGGGTAACAAATGACAGGCATAAATGAGCCTCGTGTATTTAATAACATCGGTACTTTTCACGTAGTGGATAATTTATGTGTCGACATCATGCAGGACATTTTCGAAGGCGTTTGTCACTATGATCTTGCTCATATTATTTTGCATTACACTGAAACTATAAAACTGTTTAATTTAGATACACTTAATGACAGAATTCAATTATTTGATTAAAGGGGCAATGAATGAAATGACAGATGTACAAAAATAAAACAGGAACATTTAAAAAAAAAGTAAATTCAACATGTCCGCTTCCGAAATGATGTTATTCGTGCACGATTTTCCTCTGTTATTAGGGGATCTGATCCCAGTGGATGATACGGTGTGGGATCTTTTTCTTAAACTACTGAAAATCATTGACATTCTTCTCTGCAGAGATATAGACTATAATACAATTGCGTTACTTGAGTTTTTAATTAGTGAACACCACGACAATTATATAAAACTATTCCGTGACACTTTAAAACCTAAACACCATTTTATGGTTCATTACCCTCATATATTAAAACAAATAGGCCCTCTAAGATTTATTTGGTGTATGAGATTCGAAGCTAAACATAAACAATAAAAAAAACTGCCTCAATTATAACGTCTAGAAAAAGCTTGCCGCTAACTTTATTGATAAAAGAACAGTTATTGTTTGCTCATAGGCTTTTTACATGAAAAGGTTGTGGAGCTAGAATAGAACTAGGCTCACGGGATGGTTTCTTTCCTTCTATTATAAACGAAATAGGAAATATTAAAGATATTATTTCTCAAGATGTCAATTTATCAACTACTTTGAATTGATTTTAATGGAGTAAAATACAGGGTGTTCGGCACATGGACCGACATGATTTTTCTGGGGGTGGGGGTGGTCATGCGCTAGTTTTTCCCAGTAGATAAGTCTCTTAAATGTCACGGTTGTCTAGATATGTTATTTTGTAGTTTTTTTGAAAAATACTCGAAATATTACCTTTAAACCGTCGTAACTTTTTAGTTTGTTGTTGTAATACCACAAAATAAATTATGCTTGTATTCTGCGATGTATTCCCATTCTAAAAAAATTATAACTAGTTTCAATTCATATCAACCAAAAATCTTATGAGCTTTGAAAGTGGTAAATCTGTGTGATTGATATTACATGAAAAGATTCGTAATATTCTATCGATTTTACAAACCTGGTTTGTAATTTTAACCAATAAGTTTACTAAAATATACTGAACAATATTCGTAGATTACACGAAACAGATTAGTGATCATTACATGACTAGTAATCGTACCCTCGATCGTTTTTACAAAACTATTTTTTAATTTTCACCAATGGACTTTTGTATAATCGGTACATAGAAAATGTACTAAATCGATCGTTATTACAATTTTAATGGGTTAGAAATACAATACCAGTTATGTAAATATTTAACCATTTATGTTTCGTAAAATCAACAAAAAAGTGTGTAGGACATAATTAATATTAAATGTGTAATTATTATTAAAATTATAATTTAATATATTATAAAAATTAATATAAATTATTAAATTTTAAATATTTTCTTTCCTTTTTTCTTCAAAACCACTTTAATATTGAAATTTATTAATATTTTTTTTTCATTATATAGATAAACACTTGGATTTCGTAAAAAATACTGAGAATTTAGTAAATTCAACCATTCTATTTTTTCAGTGTGGCGAGATTCAAACTTAGTAAGTATGATCTCGATTCTCGACATACCATCAAATGCAAATCGGTACATATGAAAAATACAATAGAACCACTTACAAGCCAATCGTGATTCTGGACTACTAGATCAATATTTATCAGCCCACCACGTGGAGAGATCTAAAAGCCGGGTTTTGTATAAAAAAGTGTTTCGCCGCCAGTTTAACAGCGCTGTTTTCAACTGTTTCGTGCTTTACAATACGAAACACAAAGAAATCACCGGCAATTCAGAATCACGCTGAATCTTTACTGAAGACATATAGAAACATCGACTTGACGACAGAACCGCGACAAATCAATCGGACTAGCAAACAGACGATTTTTGCTGCGAGGCAACCGAACGTGACGACCATGAGGGCAGTCCGTCCGATAGTAGAAGATGACCACTTCCCGGCGCGTAGTGATGTCAAAAGAGGCCGGTGTTGGTGGTGTTATTAAAAAACAAGATCACCACTCGTTCTGTCTGGAATTTCCAGGAATGCAACGTGATCCTGTGCATATTGGGGTGCTTCCAAGAGTACCACAAGCCCGATCCTGACGTTTTGTAAATTTGTATATTTTTGTTGTGTTTATGTGTGTTGTTATTTGTGTATTGATTATAAATTAAAAAAAAACACATCGTTGTTTTATTTCATGATATAGTAATAATATACGACTGGCCTCTCAGCTCAGTTTGAAGTAGCTCTGCCTTCTGCGCCGTAGCTCGTGGGTTTGATCCACACAGCAAATATTTGTGTGGTAAACACAGATGTTTATTCTCTGTCTGAGTGTTATATTGTATTCTAAGTACATACTTACAAAACAATAAAGAGGCCATGAGAGCCAAAGTGGCCTAACTGCATTTTTAACCGACTTCCAATCAAAAAGGAGGAGGTTCTCAATTCGGTTGTATGTTTTTTTTTTTTTTTTTTTTTTTTATGTTTGTTACCGCATAACTTCGTCATTTGTGAGCCGATTTGAAAAATTATTTTTTTATCTGAAAGGTACTGCTTCCAGATTGGTCCCATTTTAATTTTGTTAAAATCGGTGTTGCCATTTTTTTTTAAATAATTTTTTTAATGTTTGTAACTGCATGCCTCCGTCATTTATGAACCGATTTAGAAAATTATTTTTTTATTTGGAAGGTTATTCTTACGTCCAGATTGTCCCAAACAAATTTGATTAAAATCGGTTTAGCCGTTTGACAATGAAGTCGGTTTCTCAAGTTTTTTAAACTTAAATTATTATTTTCAATATTGATCTTTGTATTCGAATCGGTTCTAAACGGTAAAAGTAATAGCGCGACAGTGGCCTACAATTAGTTCTTTCCTTTTTTCATAGATGGCAGCATCTGTCCGTTTTGCCTATCGAAAATTTTATTTATTTTGATGGCGCCATAGTGGCCTATGTGAGTTAGGCCATTTTTGCACTATGGCAACAAAAATCTTATGTCATAATTACACTTAGGCCAAATGTCAAAGTCAACATTGCGGCTATTATTGTTGATTATTTTGATGTAATAGCTTTTGTATTCTTTGTAATTATGTTAAAATTTACAATTAAATGAATAATACGGCACCAGAAACCCCTAATAGTGTTGAAAATACAATGCAAGGTAAGTCAAACATTACAAATTTATAGGTAATGATTTGTCAATTTTGTGTGTTGTTGAAAACAGTGTTTCATGCTAATTGTGTTTTTCAGAAATCTTTGGCGAGGATGAGGCTGATCCCTATCAGGATTCAGGCTCAGAATATTTACCAACAAGATCGCCATCACCAATTTCTACGGAGCTACTTGATATTTTAGATTCAGAAAATCGGCCTCCAAGTAGCGGTCAAAACACCGAAAACTCTGAAAACTACCAAAAAAATCGAAAGTCGACGAAGCGAGTACGACAGCCAAGTAAGTGGAAAAGAAATATACGTAAACAGAAACGTGCTAAAGGAAAAGAATATATCAATACTAAGGGAAAGACAGTACCTTCCAAAAATATTAACACAAACATCCCATGCAACTGTGCACAAAAATGCCATGATAAAATTGATGCTACACAGCAAAAAAATGTTTTATGCCATGGGCAATTTTGATTTGCAGTCATCATACTTATTTTCGTTGGTAAAAGTACAACCTAAAAAAGATGTTCTTTAAGCACCGATTGTTAACAAACCGAGACAAGACGTGAGACCGGATATTTTTATTAGATGTAGCTTATGCTTGGAGCCACAGAGGTGGTTTAAGAATGTAGTCCGATGTTACCCCGTCAAGGTCCGATCTTTCCCGTGTTTTATAAAAATAACTATAACTTTAATCATCTATTATTCGACCACCGCTGTGTTTACAGGGTTATGGAAAATACCGTTTTAAAAAACCAACTTTTATACAAAACTCAAAAAAAATTATAGGTTTGCCACCTTGTTTGCCTTTTATTGGTTAATTCAAGTACAGTATAAAAAGCGCCCATTGCGAAGTTAATATTCTGTAAACAAAAAACCAAGTAAACGACTCGGTCTCATTACATCTCAAACTTGACAATAATGTGCTAAAAAAGACAAAAAAGGTTGTCATTGTTCAAAATAAATTTATGAACGCGCCCATCTTACATAATCTGTCATACTTTTTCGTTATGTCACTTAGAACGTCAAAGTAATTCGTTTCGTTGTTGTGAAACTAAATAGAAAATATAGGTATGTTTTTTTCACATAAAATTGGATAAAAAAATTGACAGCGAAGAAGAAAACAGTGAAAACTTGATTCCCAAAACAAAGAAAAGCAAGTCTCACGGGCGTATGGCAGAGGTGATGCAAAAGATTATAGTCTAAGATCCCGCTATAGAAAG
Organism: Thera obeliscata; assembly: GCA_947578465.1. NCBI lineage: Eukaryota > Metazoa > Arthropoda > Insecta > Lepidoptera > Geometridae > Thera > Thera obeliscata. The sequence goes on along the minus strand of OX387918.1, from coordinate 10,008,719 downwards.
ACCTTCACCGAGCTGGTTATTAAATGAAACGTATTTTATATTTAATTAAACATGCCAATAAATATATTCTATATGGGTTGCCTATCAAATTTCAGTCCAGGATAATTATGATTAATTAATAATAAAAAAAAAAATTAGACTTTCCACCGGTTTGTTTATTAAACCAATTCTATACCAATCGAAAGTATAGACCCCAGTATTTTTATTCAATAAACATACCGGTGCAAAATGCTAGTATCGATTTTCCTATTTATACCTGGCTACCCGAGAGTTGTGACCGGAATAAAATAGGCAACCAACGTTTGCATATTCTATGGGGTCTATACTTTCGATTGGTATAGAATTTGTCTAATAAACAAACCGGTGGAAAGATATTTTTTTTTTTAATTATTAATTAATCATATCCTGGACTGAAATTTGATAGGAAACCCATATAGAATATATTTATTGGCATGTTTAATAAAATATAAAATACGTTTCATTAAATAACCAGCTCGGTGAAGGTCTTTCTATAGCGGGATCCTATACTATTAGTTTGTCTCCCCATGAAGAAAGGGTTAGCATGTAATTGCCGCCGGAAATGTTTTCAAAGAATTTCATTGGAACCGAGACGTATTATTTTGATGAATTTTAATAAACTACCATCTCATGACGTTCAAAATAGTTACCTAAGTGGCTTAATTTCCGTGTTGCCTGTGACTAGACCATCGAAAACAGCATTGGTCCATTACGATGCTGAATACCAGTACAGAGTTCGTGCTCATATCGATAATAACATCAAAGAATTAAAAGTGTGTAAAAAGCTTTTATGTCAATTCATGGCATAGGTAAAAAGAAAGTTCAATATTTACAAGCTAGTCTCAAAAATACAGGATTGCCACCTAGTGATAAAATAGGACGACATGCCCAAACTAAATCCTTAGATCAAAAGTTTAATAAGGTAACATATAAATTCTTTCAAAGGGCGAACAAGTAACTATAGTCTTCATGACTCATCGCGAATTTACTTGCCAGAAGAATTAAATATTAAAAAAAATGTATAATATGTTTGTCAGCGACCACAAAGATGATGAAACTGTATGCAAAGTGTCCTACGAGTTCTACAGAAACATTTTCAATAATGACTTCAACATTTCTATCGGGTACCCACGTACAGATACTTGCAGTATATGTGACCAATTAAAGGTTAAAATTGATGACATTGAGTCTGAAATTAAAACTCTGACTGGATCAGAACAAGAAGAACTTTTGAAGAGAGACCTGATGAGGTTGAATACTGAAAAGAAACTACACCTGTGCCCTTCATATGATCTCGACATACCATCAACTGCAAATCGGTTCAAATGAAAAATACAATAGAACCACTTACAAGCCAAGCGTGATTCTGGACTACAAGATCAATATTTATCAGCCCACCACGTGGAGAGATCTAAAAGCCGGGTTTGGTATGAGAAAGTGTTTCGCCGCCTGTTTAACAGCGCTGTTTTCAACTGTTTCGTGCTTTACAATACGAAACACAAACTAAATCACCAATAACACCACCATGGTACCAACATCACCATGGTAAATAAATAAGCACATACAAGAATCTGCAGGCGCACTGACGATATAATATTAAACTAAAAAATACATAAAATTAAACTTAAGTAAATTTTTATTGCTTCCCATTATTAATTGACCGATTAGTTCTTGCACTGACAATTTATATTGGTATTCTGTGCTTATCCACTGATCAATAAAGTAATTAATTGACAAGTCTATTTACTAAGCTATTGACAATCATCTTAATATTGTTATTTACTTTTTTCAGGAAAATACGTAATAAAAAAATGGAATTCCACTAGAGACGCCTGGATACGAACATTGTGTGAGAAAAAGAATTTGAAGAAATCTGGAGCTGCTGCCTCAAATATCAAGCCTTACAAATATCACAATGAAATGTTATTTTTGAAGAACCAATTGCTATTGCCAAATATGAGAGTGAGTTTGGATTAAAGATAGAAAAATGTGGATTATTCATCTCTTGTGAATATCCCTTTCTTGCAGCTTCTCCAGATGGTTTATTGGGGGCAGATACTGTTATTGAGGTCAAGTGCCCTTATGCTGCTAGGAATTGTTTAATAACTGATATAAGTGTGCCATATTTAGAAAAGCACAATGGAGAGTTTGTTAAAAAGACACATCCATATTATGCTCAAGTTCAAGGACAACTATTTTGTACAGGAAGGCAATTTTGTAATTTTATTGTGTACACATTTGAAGACATGAAAGTAATATATATTAGTAGAGATGAATATTATATAAATGAAATGTTAACTCATTTAATAAACTTTTATGTACACTATTTAGAACCTGCAATTCTAAATAAATACATATACAAGGATTATTTACAATCAATAAAAAAACAGAAATAACTATTTAAATGTTTTATTTAACATTCTTCATAATTCCTTCTCAAAAATTACAACACATAAAACATATGATAAAGATTTTACTTGCTATTGGAATGTAGTTATGGTCTAGATCATTCTTTAATATTTTGTATGTTTTTGTCATCATCAAATGATGATGATTGTTGATCAGTGTAAGTTTTATAGAAATTCCTGGTTTATGCATACTATTTTATCGACATTGTAAAATATCAAATTAATATCAGGTATATTAAAGTATAACTCATTTTAAAGCTTGTTTTCTAAAAATACCACACTTATAGTTATATACATACGGATTTGATATATATTTGCTTTTAAAAATCATAAATTCAATAATGTTGACGTAAAGAATTTTTGCGATGCTCACAGTTTATTTGAAGATTGACTATCAATATCGATTAAAATATTTGCTTGCCCAACCCTAGACCTTGAATCGGCCAATCAGAGTGCAGCGGTCGCCGCAGTGATTTGACGGAATTATTGTTGAACAAAATAATAGTAGATTATGCACCAAGGGGATAAAGTAGTGTAGGCGCCGTATTGAATCCTGAGCGAAACGAAGGATTCTAGCGTTAACTCCCGAGCAGAGCGAGGGAGTTTAGAGTTAACTCCCGAGCAAAGCGAGGGAGTTAAGACAGAATCCTGAGTGCAGCGAGGGATTCAAGGTCGCCCAAGACGAAGGCACCTTTATCCCCGAGGTGAATACTCTACTTTTTACACCATCTACGAGACAACAAAATGAAATAGTACTAGAATCAAAGAATTTATTAAAATTACATTAACAGTTATTAGACTTATTCAAAACTATTAAAAGTTAAAGATAATGTTTGATACATTAGATCAGTTGTGGAAAGACAAAGTTAAGTATGTTTTTATTCGGTACATTTATTGAATTTATTTGAGTATTACTGCTGTGTAAAGCAACAAATTTGAATGTTTTTCAATATCTTGGATTTTAATGTTTATGAGTTCATTTCCACGACAAGCACCGTTCACTCCAAAAATCAGTGCTACCTGTAACAAAAATAGGTAGCTAGATAAGTATTTAAGTAGGAAGGTATCTTACGTAAAATACAGTTTTTTATGTAGTTCCCATGGAACTAATAATTATGTATGTATTACCTATTACATGTTATAAACTTTCTTAGATTTGACTGACACAGTCATGTGTGTGTCTGAAGCTGTGGTCAGGAGCTTCTTTAGAAACGTTTCCACATTTTGAGCTGTGAAAACTTTAGATTTCTTAGGACGATGTCCTTCTGATTTCCTTTTTAAAAATGCCAATAATTTGGTGTATGTATTGATTTGTATATTATTTTTAATGCTTATTGTTGATCTGAGCATCGAATAGATGCACCATAGGCTACTTGGCTTCTTTGTGCATGATAAATGCTGGAAGTAGACTAAAAGCACTGATTCAGATACGGACTTGACGCTCTTTGTAGTTAACCATTTAAAAAAATCATGTACGATTCTGTAATGTATGTGGCAACATTGGCAAGTGCGGGTAAGCGTTCTTTTTGTGTGCAACGGCTCTCCCGAAAATAAACGTGCATTGTGGTTTGAACAATTTTGGTTTCACTTGGCGTTCCCGTAACCTCCAGGATATCTCATTGGCGACGAGTTGGATCTGCGTGTGTGGAGAGACGGGAGAATCAAAACCATGTCGGTGGGAAAAATTGGAGTTTTTCAATTGGATTCCGATAATTGGACCTTGTACGTGGAGAGGTTAGAACAATACTTCGTGGTGAACAGCGTGCAGGAAGAGCTGAAGGTGCCTACACTTATAACCGTGATGGGAGGCGCAGCCTACGAGCTCCTGGTTACCCTATGCACCCCGGATAAACCAGCGAGCAAGAAGTTCGCGGACCTGGTACAAATCATGTGTAATCATCTGCAGCCCAAGCCGAGCATTCTAGCAGAGCGGTACACTTTTAGAAAAAGGAAGCAGGCACAAGGGGAGACTATTGCAGAATACGTGGCAGAACTCAGGCGGTTGTCAAAACATTGTGGTTTTGGTGAAAGTTTAAAAGAAAGCCTGAGAGATCAGTTAGTGTGTGGATTAGCGAACGATACAATTCGACAGCGTTTGTTTGCCGAAGAGGATCTAGCGTTTGATAAGGCGCTCAGGTTGGCGGTCGCAATCGAAGCGGCGGAGCTAAATGCAGCGTTGGTGGAGGGGCGCGACGGACAGGTTGGCAAAAACATTACATTGGATGTGTCAGCGTGCAATGCCGTAGGTACGAGTTCACAAAATAGATGGTCACGGGGGTCAATGACCGGAAGAAGTACAGGCGGCGGTGGGCCACGGAATCGGACCTCATCGCAACAGCAGCGGTCAGGAGGAGAGCGGGCGCCGTATGTCAATGTCAGAACAGAGTTGTCACGATCAGCTGATCAGTGCGGAGTTTGTGGACGAGATCATGATGCAAAGTTTTGCAAGTTCAAAAACTATGTTTGTCGAGTGTGCAATAAACCGGGGCATCTAAAGAAAATGTGTCCTAGGAAGGAGGGAAGCTCACAAAATGTCAAAGCGTACAACAGTGAGGTACGCGAGTTGGTAATGCAGGAGGAAACTGACTATAGCAGCGACGAGGTAATTTTAGATTTGTTTAACTTTGGTAGCTCGAATAGTATGTGTGGTCCCATAGAGTTTGAAGTGATTATTGAAGGGCACACAATTTCAATGGAGGCGGATACAGGTTGTCTGATATCTTGTATAAGTTATGAACTTTATAAAAAAATGTTTTCTCACTTACCTTTATGTAAACATAACCTAGTAATGAGCTATTATACCGGAGAAACGGTTCGGCCCGTTGGTAAGATATCACCTACAGTGAAATTTAAAGCAAAGCTATGTACCTTGGATCTGTATGTGATTGATAACGGGCGGAAGCCTTTGTTGGGCAGGAGGTGGTTACATGAATTTGGAATAGTTTTGACAGAGGTCAGCTGTAATAATGTAAAATGCAACTTGCCATTTACCATAGAATCTCTCAGTTCCAGATACAGTGAGGTGTTTTCCGAGGGGCTCGGTCGGTACACAGGCGGGGAGGTGAGCCTGCACGTGCGCGAGGGGGCGCGGCCCGTGTACATGCGCGCGCGCCCGCTGGCGTACGCGCTGCGCGAGCCGGTGGAGCACGCGCTCGACCAGCTGGTAGCCGACGGGGTCATCACGCCCGTCGAGACCTCCGACTGGGCCACGCCTATTGTACCGGTGGTAAAGGCAGATGGTACTATTCGGGTATGTGGTGATTTCAAATTAACGCTCAACAAATGCCTCGAGGTGGACCGTTTTCCTTTACCTAAAGTAGAAGATTTATTGGCAAAGCTAGGAGGGGGAGAAAAGTTTACAAAAATAGATTTATCCCAAGCGTATGCTCAGTTAGTTTTAGACAAGGAGTCTCAGAAATATGCGGTTATTAATACTCACAGGGGTTTGTTTAGGTATAAGCGGTTAATCTATGGTTTGTCATCCAGCCCAGGTATATTTCAACGCAAGCTGGAACAAATGTTTGCAGACATCCCAAGATGAGTATTTTTAGATGATGTTATTATCAGTGGTAGAAACGACCAAGAGCATTTAGATACATTGCATAAGGTTTTGCAAAGATTGCAACAATACGGGTTAAAAATTAGAAAAAGTAAATGTTCATTTTTTGCAGACTCTGTAACATATTTAGGATATGTCATTGACAAGAATGGTATCCATACGAATCCAAGCAAGTTGGCAGCCATTAAGGATGTTAGGGCCCCTATGAATGTAACGGAGGTAAGGGCTTTTCTAGGTATGGTGATGTACTATGGTAAATTCATTAAAAATATTAGTACCGTTTTATATCCGTTATATTCACTACTAAAAAAAGGGATAAAGTTTGTCTGGTCTGAAAGTTGTCAAAACTCTTTTCAAAACATTAAAGATCTATTATCCTCTAGTGAAGTATTAGCCCATTACAGCTCGGACCTACCGTTGGTGTTGACAACGGATGCAAGCGGAGTAGGGGTGGGCGCCGTAATATCCCATGTCATGGAAGATGGTTCAGAGCGGCCTATTTCATATGCATCGCGCGTTTTGAATTCTGCGGAGAAAGGCTATTCACAAATTGACCGAGAAGCATTGGCTATCATTTATGGAGTGAAGAAGTTTCACCAGTACTTATATGGCAGGAAATTTATTTTAAAAACCGATCACAAACCGTTAGTTTCGATATTTGGCCCTAAAATGGGTATACCTACAATGGCGGCATCTCGTATGCAAAGATGGGCAGTAATACTTTCGGGATATGAGTATGACATAAAGCATGTATCCACGGATAAAAATGGTGCAGACGCTCTATCCCGTCTTCCATTATCTGAGTCTAGGGATAACTTAAAATTAGAAGTTACTTATATGAATTTTGTTAATAACTTTTTACCCATTTCCCAGAAACAGGTAGGACAGGAAATTAAGAAAGATTCCCTTCTAAGTAAATTGGTGACATACCTACAGTCAGGGTGGCCACCAACTTGCGATGAGCCGGATATGCAACCCTATTTTTCCAGGAAAAACGAGCTTTATTTAGAGGAAGGTTGCGTTATGTGGGGGTATAGGATAATCATTCCGGATACTTATAAAAAACAGATATTGCAAGAGCTGCATGTGGGGCACATGGGAATGGTGAAAATGAAATCGGTGGCCAGGAGCTATGTGTGGTGGCCAGGTATTGATAAAGATATAGAACGGGTATGTAGGGAGTGCCATACGTGTGCCGTGGAGGCGCCAGCACCACCGCGAGCACCACCACAACCATGGTCTTATTCGGCGGAACCATGGAGTCGGGTGCACATAGATTTTTTGGGGCCGTTTGTAGGAAAAACATTTTTCGTTTTAATCGACGCGGCGTCGAAATGGATTGAGGCATTTCATATGACTAGTACAACAGCTTCAGCGGTACTCAAAGTGCTGAGAGAACTTTTTGCTAGGTTTGGGTTGCCCAGGGAGGTGGTGTCCGACAATGGACCACCGTTTACTAGTGGTGAAGTAAAGAAGTTCATGGAACTGAACGGTATCACACATACATTCGCACCGCCTTACCATCCAGCCTCGAACGGGGCGGCCGAAGGGGCGGTAAAATTGTGTAAAAGAGCGATCAAGAAAGCAGTCAGGGATAACTATGATTTAGATACGGCGTTACAAGCTTATTTAATGGCGTACCGTAATACGGCTCATAGTACCACAGGCGCGTCACCGGCGATGCTTTTACAGAGGAGGAACTTGCGTTCGCGATATAGTATATTTCATTACAAGTGCGGGAAGGCTGTCATTGCAACGAGTTCCGACAAATGTCTACCCGAGCCGAAGGCGAGGGTTGACAGTCGGAACAAGTTGCAATGACGGTTCCGCACGTGTACAGAACGACTATTTTTAATACAGTTGCGAAAAAATTAAGCAATTTAATAAAATAATAAAAATACCATTTGCTTTTTTCTCTTCTCTCCACGCAATAAGTTCGTCGTATGTATGCATGTAGCGACCTTTTAACTTTTCCGGTAAAATGTTCTCCGAAGCATTTTGTGCAATTATACTGAGTTCCGGTGGTGTTAATTCAAAAAAACTAGGGTCGAAATTACTCATTTTGTGCAACAAACAAATAAACTCGCAAAGAAAATTTCTGAAAAATGGCGCCAAGCGCCAACCGTAAAATATAAGCAGAGATTTTTTTTTTCTTCACCCATTCTGGAAGGCAAAGGGAACTATACCCATACAGCCAAGTCTTAAGTAGATTTTTTTTATTGATATGAATTGAAAATGAAATTTAATGAGATGAAATGAAATGAAACCTAACATAACTCATTCAATCAAATCATTAAATCTGTTAATGAAACAAATTAGTAGCTTCTTTTTAGAAATAATACGTATTTGCATGAATCATAAAAACTTCGATGAATTTTTTTAGTAAAAACTTCATGGTTGGTTTTTCTTTTTAGACATTATTTTGACAGTTGGGAAAGAAAAAGCACTAGTGCGGGAATGGTAAAAAAAAGCACGCGTGTGTAATAGCCCACATCCCGAACGCTATACGTCCCTGCAATACGCCACTTTTTGAGCAACTGTATTAAAAAGATCTTTTGCGGTCAGGGCGAGTGGTAGAAGAGAGAGTAGTAAATAAGCAACAGCAACAAGTAGACAATGCCGGAGGTATTTTAAGGAACATGGTTAAGGGGGAGACAGTGTGGTTGAGAGAATATAGCGCGAAGGATAAGTGGGTTAAAGGGAAGGTAGAGGAGGTATTAGGAAAACGAAATTTCAAGGTGGTTAAGGAAGACGGTTCATCTTGTAAAAGGCATATAGACCAGCTGAGACATCGCTTTTCTACCGGTGTATTGGCGTGTCCCATTCCGGATAGCGCACCAGCAGCCCCCCCACCTGCGATACCCGACCGAGCCTGTCGGATACGCTATCCTGTAGAGCGTTATGGTAACCCTGTAGAGTATTAAATGTATAACTAGCTTTTAAGTTTTTCTTTTGTTTAAAATTGTATTAAGAATAATTTAACTAGAGTTGCCTCGCAATAAGGTAACCTTTTTTAATAATAGTAGAGTCCAGTAGTTTATGTAGGACCTAGTGGTCTTAGATAAGTAGGAGGGTGTAATGTATGTGGCAACATTGGCAAGTGCGGGTAAGCGTTCTTTTTGTGTGCAACGGCTCTCCCGAAAATAAACGTGCATTGTGGTTTGAACAATTTTGGTTTCACTTGGCGTTCCCGTAACCTCCAGGATATCTCAGATTCCTTGTACTTTTCTGGAAGTAGATTGTTGGTAATGCCAATGGCTTCCGATTTAATGTTCTCCGGAGTCAAATCACTATCGTCACTTGACATTTTTGTGAGAATTTGTAGTTTATTAGGAAAGTTATTTATAAAAAACAAAAAAAAAAACAGTATTCGATTCGCGCCTTTTTTAAATTTGTGTTTTTTTTTATTTATATTCTACTCTCGTAGTGGCTAGTTTGATTTTCGAACAATTAGTATGTTACTAAGAGCACAGATAAGATAATACTAGTCTAGTACCTATAGTAAATGTTCGTATATTCCAAATTCAAATCACATTATTGACCAGTGCGTGATGAACATAGTGACATAATGAAATTCAGTACAATATTAAAGCCCTGCTAGACCTTTAGTCTCTAATGACTCACTTTAGGTTAGTTTTGCATGACTTTTAATTTGACATTGTCGAGCAGGTGGTGTGAAAATTACATTTCCTCTTTAACGGGTATGACCTCGATGCCTCCATAAGATGATTTTATTAAAATTTCTTTATTTCCTTACCCCAGATGTCAATATCGATATCCAGAGGGACTTTTTAGAGCCTGGCGAAGGCAGCGACGCCGAAAGTGATGAATGTCCTGTCGTTGATACTCAGAATAATAGCCTAAGGACTGTCGACGAGTATCCAGTGGATAGTGACAATTTAGCGAGAGCGAAAGCCTGAAGCAGATGAAGGAAGTGTCGCCGCGGACCTGCAGGGGTCGAAGCGGGCCAAGTTCCTCAAGGACAGGGGGGAGGAAGACGAGGTCTTTGATCCCCATGTCCTACCGGAGAAGAGGCGGTCGAAGGCAAACTTGCCTTCACCCGAAGATCTTGCGCAGGAAATGCGGGCGTTGCGCTCACAAGAGCTGGACGCCCGCATGGTGGTCGAACTGCAGACCATTGAGACAATCGCTGACAAGTCCAAGAGCTCGAAGGGCGATTTTGTCAAGGGTCTGCAATTGGCTGCTAGGAGGGCGGCAGCGATCTCGACTGAGCTTTTGACCCGCAAGGCGGTTGACGCCAATGTCAAAAAGCTCGAGGTCGAGAACGCAGAGTTGCGGGCCCAAATGGCTGCACTCTCTGCCAAGGTAGAGGAGATGGCCAACTCTCGGGCCAGTGCTGCCACTATGGCTGCACAAAAAGCGGTGACTCCGCCTGCCGCTGGAGATTGGGAAGGCCGGTTTATGGAGCGCATCGGCGCTCTGATGGACAAGAAGTTGGCGGTGGCTATGGGTGCCATGCCTACTTCGGTTCAAAGGGGTGCCGCTGCTCCAGCAGCGCAGAAGGGGCCGGCTGGCAAGGGAAAGGCTAACGCCCGACCTGCACCAGCAACCCCCCTACCACCCGTGCAGTCGCACCGCTGCGTAAGATCGGGCGCCGAGGGTGCCCGAGTCTTCGCCAGTCCCAACGGCTGGCCCAAAAGCTGGCCCAAGTGACGACCCGAAGACTGGTCCGAAGGCCGCCCCGTAGGCGAGCAAGAAGGCCCACAAGAAGGCTGGCGGTGCAAAAGAGAGGCCCGCGTCGAAGCCTGCGCGGCTGCCGACATCCGCGGCAATCACGGTGACGGTTTCGGAGGGATCGGACGTCACTCTGGCTGCGGTTATAGCGGTCGCAAAGGCTCGAATTAAGTTGGTCGACTTCGGAGTGGACCAAGTCCGCTCAAAAAAGGCCACCACTGGAGGGTTCATCTTGGATGTGTCAGGGCCTGACTGCACCTCCAAAGCTGACCAGCTGGCCGAACGCATGACCGTGGCCCCCGCCGATCTGAGCGTGCATGTTGCGCGCCCGGTGAAGACGGGGGAGTTGCGGCTGAAGGACCTTCACGACAGCGTCACACCTCAAGAGGTGCAGACTGCGGTTGCTGAGGCCGGAGGCTGCTCGGTCACCGACGTGCGAGTGGGTGACATGTCCGCTCACCCAATGCCCTGGGCACGGTATGGGTCCGTTGTCCACTGGCTTCCGTGCGGAAGCTAGTAGCTAGCAGCGTTACCGCTGCTAAGTGAAGTTAGACTGCAGTGCGAAATCAGTGCAGTGCGGCGCCACTGATTTCGCACTGCAGTCTAACTTCACCGTAGTTATACTGCTTACGTGTCTCTGTTATCGCTCCTATGTGGTCCAAGTGCAGGGTATCTAGTGGTGTATCACCCTTCTCTATTGGATTCAAAAATCCTTCCTGCTTACCACTCTTCCTGGATGCCAACAAACATGGTATGCACGTAGCAATAAAGTCTTCTACTTTCTTTCCTAGCTGAGAAATGTAGTATTCTTTACCAATTAATTCCATGGTTTTTTTCTTAGCAAAATGACCATTCTCATGAGCTCTTTTGATGATCTCCAGCTCCATTCTCTGTGGTACCACCATACATTGTTCAGGTCCCTTGCATAGTATTCCTCTCTGTAAACAGAAGTCATTGAAGGGCTTTTCCTCTAGTAAAATCTTTATAATCGCCTTCAGACCATCGTCACACTCTCGGGCACGTCGTAAATCACTATGCAGATCTGAAAAGATAGTTCCCACGTATGGGTTTCTGCTTAGAGCATCAGCATGTCTCATTCTTGATCCGTCTCTGTGTTCAATTTCATAATCATAATCTTGTAAAAACAAAATCCATCGTACTACTCTAGTAGATGTTGCCAAGTCTTTCTTGTTGAGTGTCATCTGAAATGCTCTACAATCTGTCACTATCTTAAAATGTTTTCCATACAAGTAGTGCCTGAATTTCTTTATACCTTCAATTATGGCTAAGGCTTCTAACTCGTAACTCGTATATCGGCTTTCAGCATCAGATGTCTTTCTGCTCATATAATGTACAGGATGTAATTGTAAATCGCTGTTATCTTTCTGCATCAATATGGCTGCATAAGCCACACTGGAAGCATCTGTGTGAAGCTCTGTTTCAGCACTCGGCTCATATATTTTCAAGACAGGTTTGCTTGCCAACTTTTCTTTCAGGATCTTGAAAACAATTTTATGTTCATCTTGAAATTCAAACTTCTTTTATTTTTTCAACATTTCAGTCAAAGGTCGTGCAATCATTGCATAATTCTCGATAAACTTTCTGAAGTAAGAACAGAGTCCTAGAAAACTGTGGAGCTGCTTCTCATTTTTAGGTTCTGGAAACTTCATCACTGCATCCATCTTAGCTGGTGATGGCTGGACTGTACCGTCTTCAATTACATAGCCCAAGTATTCCACTCTCCTCACTAGAAGCTGAGATTTATTCCAATTGATTATCAATCCATACTCCGCAGCAGTTCTCAATACTTCTTCTAGTCTCTCAACTGCCTGTTCTTCATCGCTCGCTGGAATCAGTAAATCGTCTATGAAAATTATGACAATACCTCGTGTTATCAATTCTCTAAATATTATTGATATAAATCTTGTAAATACTTAAGGACATGTGGATAATCTAAAAGGTGCTTTTAAAAAATCATACTGCGATTTCATTGTTACAAAAGATGTATACTTAATCGAATCTTCATGAACTTTGAGATGAAAAAATCCATTCTTTAAATCTAGCGCAGAAAAAAACCTTTGCTCCTGCTAATCTGTCTACCTACATGATCATCAATGAGTGGTAATGGATATTCATCTTTCATAATCTTCTTATTCAGAAACCTGTAATCTACACATATTCTAAGTTTACCATCTTTCTTTCTCACAAGTACTAGTGGGCTAGCATATTCAGAGAAACTCACCCGAATGATGCCTTCTTCGAGCCACTGAGTAATCTGCTCATCAATTTCTCCTTGCTCAGCAGGAGAAACTCGCCGTGGTCGCGATGCTACTGGGATGTCATCTTTCAGTGTGATCTTCAGTTCAATTGGAGCTTCCTTCGTCTGACATGGTTTGTACTCGTCCACCAACCTTGCCACTCTTTGTTTAACATCTTCCTCCAACACATGACCTAAACTTTAGGTCATGTGTTGGAGGAAGATGTTAGGTCCTAAAGAATCAACAGAACATTGAAAACACTCAATCTCACTGATCCAAGAATCAGAAGGTTTCATCCACACACACCCGTCTTTCATAATTGTGACCACCGTTTGTAAAAATTCGTGCCCTAAAATTAAATTGTACGGCATAGAGTCTCTAGTAATGATGTAAAAACGTACGTCACTGTATCTTCGATTGTCGATCGCAATGTCTGTTGTGAAGCTGCCTAGCGTACGCACTGACGCAGCCTTAAGGCCCGTGAGAGTAACGTCTGGATCCTGGCAGCACTCAGGAGATCCTATCTCTTTGTAAAAGTCACTCGAAATCAAGTTCACTTCACTGCCTGAGTCTATTAACGCATTGTCTCCGCAACCTATATCTACGACCGCACTTTCACAATTTTCTAAGCATTTTACTCGGTAGCCGCACAGTAATTTTACCCATTTCACGGATTTATTTCCGCGAAGTTCATCTTGTCTTTGTTTACATCGAAAACACCATATTCGCCGCCATGACAGTTTTCCGTCGCCGCCATCTTGGTGAGTAAACTGCCACTGTCATCGATCGCCGCGCCCTCTGGTGTCGCCATTGACGAAGTAATGAATGAACGTTTCTGCTTGCTGCCGGAACCGGAACTCTTCCATGATTGGTGATTGCTACTGGCCGCCGCTTCTGTTGGTTTTTTCGTTGGACACGCTGAACCAACATGGCCGAACTCATTACACTTGAAGCATTTGAGGCCTTTTTCTTTTGATGGACAATCGTGTGATGAATGCCCCATCTCTCCACAGCCATAGCACCGAATCATCCGCTTGTTTCTATGCTTTCTCGTTGTTGTGATTGCAGTTGCAGTAGGTTCTATTATATTCTTCGTCATCTTGCTTTGTATAGCCTCGTAAATCTTCAACTTTTCTTTCAAGTCGCCATACGTCTTAACGCCATACAACATGATTTTGTTGCTTTCGACGTCGGGTATTCCGTCGATAATGTACTTGATAGCCACGTAGTCGGGCATCTTGCCTCTTTTACCCAATTCTTTCATGGCGAACATAAAATCGAGACATTTTTCGTCAGATTTCTTCTTTTTACTACTCATTAGCTCGTGAATAGTCTTACTGTCGATGCTGTCGGGGAACTCCTTCGCCAACACCGTCTTTAGCTCTTCCCACGTCTTAAATGTTTTTTCTTCCGCTCTTAGCCACAATGCTGCTGTACCCGCCAGCGATCGCCTCGCCACCAGAAGTTTTTGTGTCGGTGTCCACTCGAATATTTCGCTGTTGTCTTCGATATCTCGGATCCATCTTTGCGCTGAGTAGCTTTCGTCTTGTCCGTCGTACTTGGGGATCAAATTTTCCATGAGGTGAAATATACCCTGTGGTGATTTGTTCTCCGTCGTCATCTTGCCGTCGTAGTCCGTATCCAAATCGTCAGCGTCGTCAAACGATAAGGAACGGTGGTGCTTGCTCAACAGTTGTCTTGGCATCGTACGTAGTTATTCTTCGTTGCGTCGTGTGGAAAAAATAACCTCGTCGCCGTGGATGCCGGTTGATGCACGCCTTGCCTCGTGGAGTAAACTGATTGCCGTCGTCGACCGTCGTAGAAAATGATTTTTTGCTTCGATCCCGGACGAGCCCCCAATTTGTGGGATGCGGAGCAATAAAACTGATATTTTCTTCGACTGCTTTTTATTTTAACCAGAATACAATTTTCGTACGTGGCGTTCGTCTTGAGTTCCCAGGGAAAAGAGACCTTGTTCATTCCTTATCTTATTCATTAAAACATTCATCCATTCGTTCCATAAGCTCTCAATCAACCGTTCATCCTACGTTCCGTTTTACACTTTTCTCTTACGTTCCGTTATCATCTTTCATATCCTCACATTCCCAGATCCTACATATATAACCTTTAATTGATTTTACTCCTCGACCTTTACTTGATTTGACGTCTACGAATCCTGTGTAATCGACGCCTGTGTGTTGGAAAGGTCTGCTAGGAGTGATTCGAGCAGCAGGTAAGTCACCCATGTTTGACAGGGTCGTGGCGTCTGCATTTGACGCATCCACGTAGCTGTTTCTTCACAATTTTGTTTCCTCCGACGAGCCAATATTTATTTCTTAAGAATGCTAAGGTAAGTCTAGCCCCACCGTGATATGTAGCTTTAAGAGCTTGATCGATTAGGAGCTCAGCTAAGCGATTGGACCCCAATATGATTATCGGATGTTTCATGTCATGAGGTATGCTTGCATTTCTCAGGCGTCCTCCTACACGTAGGATTCCATTTTCATCGAGAAATGGGTTCAGCTGTGATATATTGCTCTTGGGGTGAACCTGGCTGTTTTCCTTGATACTGTTTATTTTTTTTGAAAATTCATACTGCTGTGTTTGTTTGATAATGATTCTTTCTGAATTGTTTAGCTCTGATAATGATAAATAGGCTTTATTGTTGCTAGATTTTTTGATAAATCGGAACATCCATGATACAATTCGAATAATCTTGTTAATGGTGCTGTAATTCGAAAGCAGTTGATAGATAATATTATTCTTTTCCAAGTCTTGTTCTGTGATGACGTTTACTTGACGAACTTTTTTCACTTCCTGATCGGTGATGAACTCTGGCTGTTTGCATTGTTCATTGAAGTCTGGTAACCATGATGGTCCCTTCCACCACAAGCTATGCTTAGCTAGTTGTGAGGCTGTTAATCCACGGCTGGCACAGTCCGCTGGGTTCTCTTCTGATTTAACATAACGCCAACATGTTGCTGGCATAGTACTAGTGATATCTCGCACTCTGTTTGAGACAAAAGTCTTCCACCGGGCTGGATCTCCACTAACCCATCCTAGGGTGATCATAGAATCGGACCATCCATAGGTTTTGATTTCGTAGGTACTCAAGCACTGTTGCACTTTGAGCATTAACTTTGATAGAAGATGAGCAGCGCTTAACTCCAACCGAGGAAGTGTGATGTTTTTTCCACATGGTACTATTCTTGTTTTCGCAACCAATAATGTTATAATAGGTTGTTTACCTCGTAATATTTTACAATAAATAACGCAAGCGTAGGCTTTTATCGATGCGTCACAAAAGCCGTGTAGTTCGATTACGTCACGTTCCTTTGTCGATAGCCACCTTGGTACTTGTAGTTTGTTAATGTTTTCTATATCAAGTTTGGTAGTTATCCATTCTGATAAAATGTCTTCCGGTAGAGGGTCATCCCATTGGATAGAAGCTAACCATACCTTTTGAAAAATGATTTTAAGTTTAGTTGATAAAGGTGCAAGCCAACCGAGCGGATCAAATAACTTTGATATGTCTGATAAAAGCGATCGTTTTGTTTCATGCTCGGTGGTAGGTTCAATCTTTGATTTAAATGTAAACAAATCCTGCTGGTGATTCCAGCTAAGTCCCAGGGTTTTGGATGTTTCCAATTGCTTGAAATCAAAGCTTTCTTGCTTATGATTTGTTATTGTAGCGTCTGATAATTCTGGGACGTTTGTTTTCCATTTTCTGAGGTTGAAACCTGCTGATTTTAGAAGATTGACTAGATCTTCGCGCAACTTTTTAACTGCTGATATATCATGAGTCCCATGAACCAGGTCATCCATGTAGAATGAGCTTTCAAGGACCTCTGCTGCCTTTTGATAATTTGCCCTTCCGTCGCATGCTAATTGCCGTAGGGTCATCATTGCTAAGAATGGAGCTGCTTTTGTTCCGTAGGTCACAGTTGCTAGCTCCCATTCTTTGATAATTTGATTTTCTGATTCTCGCCAGATAATTTTTTGTAGCTTCCGATCTTGATTTTTTATAATAATCTGCCTAAACATCATCTCGATATCGGTAGTGTAAGCGAATTGATATTGTCGCCATTTGATGATAAGAGACTGAAGATCCTGCTGAAGATTAGGTCCACGTTTCATCACGTCGTTCAAGCTGTATCCTGACGATGTTTTTACCGAGCCGTTGAATACGACTCTAAACTTAGTGGTTGTTGCTTCAGTCCGTTCTACCCCATGATGAGTAAGAAAAAAATCGGGTTTGGCGCTACATGTAGCGGGGACCATGCGGCCCATTGATTGATATTCTTCCATAAATTATTTATAACATTCTTCAATTTGCTGATTTTTAATAAATTTACGTTCTAAAGATTTAAGTTGTGCAACTGCTCTATTTTTTGATAAACCTAAATTCTTTTCAAATTCCGCTTTTAGCGGCAATCGTACTTCATACCGGCCGTCTTCTCTTCGAGTGGTGGTGTTTTTGTAATACTGAATGCATTCTTGATCTTCTGATGATAAATCTGATTCTTCTGTAATGTCCTCGACTTCTCAGAATCTTTGGATTTCGTCTAAATTGTTAATGACGACATTACAGTGTAGAGTTCTTGCGCATCCACTCAAAATCCATCCTAGGCGCGTGTTTTGCGCGATAGGAGACTGATTGTGTTCACCTCTACAAATTCCTTCTAGTAAAATTAAAGAATAAATATCGGCTCCGAAAAGAATATCGACGGGACGGCTGACGTTAAATTCAGGATCTGCTAAAGTTATATTATCCTAGTATGACCAGTTTGGTTTCTTGAAAGAGTAACTTGGTAAATTTTTGTTAGGGTTCTTCATGATGAGAACATCTGTGGCAAACTCAAAATTACGATTGGTTGAAATACATTTGATATTAAGGGCTCCTTTGCAGTTTGATTGTTTTGTCCCTATGCCAGTTATGACTCCTTGACAGCGCTGGCGTGGCAGTCCTAGAAGTTGTGCTGCATTCTCAGTGATAAGAGAGGTTTGTGAACCCTGATCTAGGAGTGCGCGCATGTCAATGTAGGATCCAGTTGATGTTTCAACCCGAATCACGGCTGTTGCCAAGAGTATTTCTGGGATTTCGTCTTGCTGAGACACGTGTGACCCTCTTACCGTGGGCTGCTGCCCTGGTTTTGGTGTGCTGACATTGCTTATGTTCGACGTCGATGCACGGTCATGCTGACTAAACGCCTCGTGTAAAAGAGTGTTGTGTGCTTGATTGCACTCACGGCAGCGCTTTTCTGATATGCAATCTTTACCATAGTGATAATAAAGGCAGTTTTCGCATAGCTGCAGCCTTTATGTCATTCGACGTTTCGTCATTGGGTTCATGTCTTTGAACTTATTACAGTTGAAAATCCCGTGATTGTTCATTTTGCATATTGCACATTTATAATATTTTGTCGTATAGACCTTTTTTTCATTGCTTGATTGTGCAATACTTCATCCGAACGACGATTGCTTTATGTTGAAATCATTGCTAAATGCTTTAGGATTTCTTAGTATTGATTAGATTTTTGCTCTGGTTTTCTTCGAGAAGTTTCCATTGTTGTAAAAGTCTTCTCTAAAAATGATAAAAATTCTGATAGTTTGGGCACCTCTTTGGGCTCCTTGACTGATAAAAGATACTCGCTATGAGTCTCCGTGTCCAACTTTTGACACATAAGATAAATGATAAGGGAATCCCATGAGTCAACGTTCACTCCTAAGTTCCGTATCGCATTTAGGCTTTCGCGAGTGACGTCGTGGATCTTCTTGATATGGTTTATTGATGCCTGCTGGCTTGCTTGGATATTGAGCATTTCTTCAAAATGACAGCTCAATATCAGACGTGGGTTGTTAAATCTGTGATTTAGTAGATCCCAACTGATAGTATAATTGTCGGATGATATCGTAAGATGTTGGATCAATCTTTCCGCTTCTCCCCTCACCTTTGACTTTAAAAATTGCATTTTTTGAGCACTGGATAAAGTAGGGTTCGCATGGATTGTCTCTGTAAAAAGATCTTTGAAACTAGACCATTGATGATAGTTCCCGGAAAACGTTGGAATTTCCATTTTAGGGGTGGACTGCTCTCTGTGTGAAACCGACCACATCTTCTTATTGATTGCTTTGATAATCTCATTGAACCGTTTTTCTGCTCGGTAGAAATGTGTTTCGTAATCTTGGTTTTTTAAAGCTGATTCACTGTCCAGCTCCCAGTGAAGAGTATCGATTGCAGTCCAACGAGACTGAATGGTACGTAATAAATGATCAAACTCCCATTTTTCTGATAAAGAATCTATATCGACTGTAGAAACTGTATGATTAAAGGCTTTGAAATTACTGCCTTGTTTCCGCAGCATTTCATCGGTCTTGCTGTTGCTACCCCTAGAAAAACCCGGAGCTGACATGAGGGTCGCGGGTTTCATTAGTGGAGTCGAAGGCCTGATAACATCCTTCGGCATGGAATAGTCTTCGATAATGGTTTTGATATTTGTATACCTCTCTCCTATTTGCTCGAATTTATTTGTTGTAAAGTAAGGATGAGTCTTAGTATCAAATCCGCATAGTTTTATGTGGTTTGACTGATATTCACTCCAGTAACCATCTAGAGTGCCTAACAGACGCTTGATATATTCCGGAGTTTTTCTGTCCGAACCGTCTTTCTTAAAGTTCGAAAGGAGCTGCTCAAACCCGGTTTGTATTTGATCTTGGGTGAAAAGTAAGTCTTCCATGCTTGACATCTTGTCTGATATTGATAAAGGAAGCAAATTGAAAAGATCTTACTTGATTGATAGATGAGTGGCTGCGCAAGCTGCACTGCCCTCGTTCTGTGGTAACTGCTGCTACCCTGCTGCTGCTGCTGCTGTGTGAGCTGCTGCTCACTATGATAATTCCACTTGCTTAGCGGATTTCCTCACTTGCGTCACAGATCCACGTATTGATAAGTACGTAGGTACACGGTTCACTGATTCACTCGCGAGGTTGATATACCAGTTTTTAAAATTAAAAAAAAAGATGTACGGTCCGCACACCCTGGCTAATAACTAATAGTAAATCAGTAAAAACTCAAAGTAAATTTTAACTGATATATTATTAATATTTAAAATGATAGTGGTGAGTCGCGAGGTATGATTGATGTGATGACCAAACACGAACTGATTAATGAATTCAATGATTGGCGGAAAGTGCGTTGTAAGCACACTTTAAGGAGGTCACAGAGTACGTGCTCGTACAAACCCAGCATATGTTAAAGTGATGGAGAATCTACCAAAAGCGGCAAAAATGTTAACAATACTACAGTTTCGCGAGCATGCAAAAAAGGAAAAAGGGAGAAGATTTCAAATCGAAGAAAAAATTTAGCTCTATCTATATATAAACAGAGCCCCAAGGAATACAGGTTTTTAAGAAAAATATTTATATTACCTGCACCACAAACACTGGTCAAATTGCTAACACAAGCAAATCTAAAACCAGGGATCAACAAAAATTTTTTTGCGCAAATCAGCTCGAAAGTTACTAAAATGAAGGAAGAGGAAAAATTGTGCATTCTGTTATTCGATGAGATGTCTCTCAAAACAAATGTAACATATAATGAGAGAAAGGATTACGTAACTGGTTTTGTGACAAATGGAGAAGAGACACAAGGGATTTTTGCAAATCATGCACAAGTCTTTATGATAAGAGGCCTTGTCAGAAATTATAAGCAGCCACAAGGGATTTTTGCAAATCATGCACAAGTCTTTACGATAAGAGGCCTTGTCAGAAATTATAAGCAGTTGCTTATACATTTTCCTCTGGAGCAACAAAGGGGCCGGAGCTGGCTATACAAATTAAAAATGTTATAAACGAATTGCAAGTAGCTGGTTTTCAAGTAGTAGCAACGGTCTGTGACCAAGGGACAAACAATCGTCAAGCAATCCGCTACCTTATCAGTGAGACTAGAGGCGTTTCTTTAAGAATGGGAGAAACTCCAAAAGACAATGCGTTTATGGTAAATTCAAAAGAAATAATACCTCTATTTGATGCACGACACCTGTTGAAAGGAGTACGTAATAATTTAATTACAAAAAAATTACAATATGAGATGAACGGAGAGGTGAAGGTGGCAAATTGGCATCACCTGGAATTACTGCACAAGGAGAACCCTGGCTATAAAGGTATCAAACTAATACCGAAATTGACAGAGAGTCATGTGGTGCCACAAAAGATTTCAAAGATGAAAGTTAAGTACGCAAGCCAAGTATTCAGTTCAACTGTAGCATCCAATATGGGATACCTGGCAGGTTAGCTATGTGGAATTTGCTTAATCCTGAAGTAGCAAGTAGGAGCTATAATAATAGATCTCTTTAGACATTACAGAAATTTAATTTTTGTTTTAGAATTTGTGGTAAGGTTTTAATGAAACAAAACTATCCAGTAGTTTCCAAGTTAACAGCGGGCAAAGGGACATACAAAGAAAGATGTTGTAATTTTGCTATAATATTACTTCCTAGTTGTACACAGCTCAGTGTAATACTTACTTTGTCATGTATGTTGTGGATCAGTGACCCTGCCTTAAGATCCCGCGGTCCTGGGTTCGAATCCCGGGCTAGGCCTCTCAGCTCAGTTGGTAGTAGCTCTCCCTTCTGCGCCTTAGGTCGTGGGTTCGATCCCCACCGAGAACAAATATTTGTGTGGTGAACACGGATGTTTGTTCTCTGTCTGAGTGTTATATTGTATTCTAAGTATGTATTTACAAAAAAATATGTATTTAAGTAGTATAAATCAGCTATCTGGCTCCCATAACACAAGCTCTGCTTAATTTGGGGCTAGATAGTGTATGTAAGTATGTAGGCATACATTTATGTAATGGAGACTCATGCGGATTGATGTTTGTGTAATGTGATTGAATGTGTACATGCCTCCCGCTACACACAGAATCCTTGTGCCGTGGTATGAGTGTGAAAACGTTTACGTGTCTAAAAATGGTTTATTGATTGCAGATAAAAACGTAATTCCAAAGGAATGCAAGGATACTGCGGATCTACTGCTGTTTTTTGACAGGCTCTTTGATTCTGTCAATGGTAGTTTTATGAAGAAGAAAAGATTCGCTAAACCACTATTGGGTCCTGCAACACCAAATTCAGTCCACCATGAAACATGGATAGAATCAACTAAAATTCTAAAGTCAAGGTTTTCATAAGTTCATCTGGCAAAAAGGAAATCGTACCCACATTAAAGAATTGGGTGTGGACATTGGAAGGAATGCAAATACTGCTAAAAAAATTGCAATTAAACTATAACATAAGCTCAATTTGGATGCGGCACTTGAATCAAGACCCAGTTGAGAACTTTTTTGGTGCTATTAGGAGTCACGGGTGCCGCAATTCAAATCCAACACCAGAGCGGTTTGGATCGGCATTTACAACACTGCTGGTGAACAGTCTGACCAGTGTCCACGCGCCTGGTGCAAATTGTGAACATGATTTAGGGGAGGCGTTGTTTGCCTTAATCACAAATGAAGACTGTGCAGCCAACGACAATGACAGAAATATTGAAATAGATTTGGATGGTGTACTTAATATCGAATTGGAACCAATTGAAAAAAAACAAGGCGACCCTAAAGTATTAGCTTCCATCCAATACATAAGTGGTTATTTTCTTAAGAAATCAAAAAAAAATTACAAACAATGTGATACATTGTAGCATTTCATTTATTTTGGGAGAATAGTTTTTCGTATCAGTCGAAAGCAAATGGAGAGCTATTTAAATTTACGCGCCAAGACGAAAGTTGGTGAGTGATTTGTTGAAACGTTGTAAGGGCGACCTCTGGCAACGAATAGGAACACTAAAAATGGCTAGGCAGATGGCTGGCGAAGAGCGCCATCTGTTAAGTAGTAGCCGCAAAATACAGGATTTGACAGATGTCAACACTTTTGTGGGTAGCGATGTTCGTATCGAACGGTGCCTACTAGTGACATCTGTTACGAAGTAGACGCATGTCGGTAGGGTCGGAGAAAGAGACAAATAGGGTTTAGCTTGAGTTGGTAAAGGACAACGTTTTCACCATCAGCAAGACGCAAGGGCCTCCATTGGCGAGTAGTGTAACTAACTGAGAATTAAACGATATTGGCGGGTGAATAGAAATAATGTTGTTGGGTCGATGTGTGAAGCGAGCTCCCAATTACAGACAGTAAAAATGCTGGCCGGAGAGACGTAAATGCCGTGGATTATTGGAGCAAGTGTTCTGGAATATTCTGGGCGGAAGTTTGTGGCTCGAGGTGCGGGGTATGTGGTAGCAAGGTGATAAAAGGCGCGTGCGGGGCCGCCGGGGGCATTCCACGGAAAAGACGCCGAGCCTAGAAGAATCGCCGGTACGTACGAAAGCTGCACCCTGGCACCGTTGGGTTTGTGGAGGAGTCCTCGCTAACCAGATTTGGGTATTACAGACGAAGCTGCGCCAACCAATACCATCACCGCGTGCCCAGAGACGAGCCCCAGCACACGAAGCCAGCATTCTCGCTGCCGATACGAGCCGACTGCAAGCTGGGCGAGAGCCCATTTCTGGTACGTAGGGGTTTTGAGAAGCATCACACAGCATGGGGCATACAGGGGAGGATCAGTTGTATTTTTATGGACGCAGCTCCATGCGAGCCGTGTCGACACGTTGCCGAGATTAACCTGTGGTCTTGTATTTTCCAGTTTGCTGACACCGTCTGCGTGGCGCCTCCTTTTCTTTTCGCCTGTGCGGGGGCGCGAGACACGCGGCGGAGGCAGTCGGCGACTGCACGGCAGGGCACGTGGCGGCAGGGCACGTGGGTGACATCGCACGTGGACGATAAGCGCCCGTCGGCGATTCTGAGGTGGGCCAGTGCCAATTTATTTTAATGCAGAAGGAGTAGGCGCATCAGGACGGTTCTCCGTGGAGTCCTGGTCTGTTGTTTGTTGTCAAAAATTGTTTGCTGCCGTAGAGAGTGCTATTTTTGTTGTCAATAGGTAGGGTTTCGTTGACGTGGTCATTGCTATTGTCTTTGTCGTGCGTTTTACTATCTTACCACCCTGTCTGTCAGTGTACTGTTGCTAGGGTTATTTTAGAGGCGGACGCCAGGGGGTAGGTGTTAGGGAACGCTCCGGGGTGACTCACAAGGTAGTTTTCTGTGGGTTTTATTTAATTGGGTCATCCGGGGACTAGTGATTGGTAAATTCAAATATTCACACCTCCGACACACTAAGCAGTAACCTCTCCCTGAATAAATTTGTGCTCGCTTGAGAGCGATGGTTTGGATAAAGTTTGAACATATGGTCACTAAACATCCCGTGTAAATAATATAAGCATTATTGGTTTTTATGTAAGAATAGGAACGATTCCACGAGGTCATTGAACCTCTCATGTATCCATGATAGCCATTGCTTACATTTTATGTAAAGAAATATATTGTTATCCCGTGAGATCATTAAACCTCTCATATGTATGAGGTGTCCCTTTAAATTTCTTTGTTCAATCCCATGTCAGAGAACGTAGCGTTCAATGTATTTGTAACTTGTTGATTAGTAGTAGGTTCATTTTTAAGAAAGATAGTCCGGCATGTGGATAACCTCTATTCTGGTTAATAGCTGAGCATATAAATTTGTAGTTAAGTAGCTATTTGAGCTCACTTTAAGGTTATGTAAATGAAGGATCACTTTAGGATTATATAGTATATAAGATAGCATAGCTGTGCAGTTTCAATTTTTCATTCCTAAGCTAATGAACATGTCATGTAAGAGGTATGTGTTGTTTAAATAAAACTCTGTAACTGATTTCTAACATTTATTTTATTTTAGAATAAAAATCTTTTGTGCGGTAGGAACATCGAACCCCAACTGAGCTAGTCAGGGCCAACGCAGCCGAAATAGTCGGTCTGCCTGTCTGCATCCAGTTTTCCACCGTTACAACATGTGCAAAAAATTAAGTAAGCACGAATGAATTAGAGTATATTAAATACAGACAATATTCAGGTCGTCGCTGGCTGTGTAGTCCTAAAGAACTGTGAAAGCCATTTCCAACATACAAGATGTAACTGTGGATGTGATAAAAAACAAATTAGAAAAAAAGGATTTAAAGGTTTATATAAAAACAGTCGTCTTTACAATAGTTGACCTTAAAAATCTCACCATGTGTCAAAATCACAAAGATAAACTTATAGAGTTTTTAATTAATTCTGTAACAAGGTTCTTCATACATAATTATTGTAAAATTATCAACAAAATATTGAGTGGAAAGATAGATGCTGACGAACAAGACAAATTCCAAAAAATGGCTAAAATATGTTTCAAAAAAACTTTAAAAATTAAAAGATAATGCTATTGTATAATTAAAGCTAATTTATTGTTTTGTAGATAATTAACAGAGCAATTGCGTGTATTTAAAGTTATAAAAAATTACATTCATCTGTATTATTTAAATAATATCAGAAACTTATCTTATTATGAAAAAAAAGGCACTCAAAGAAAATTTATATCATGTTAATTTTAAGTTGTAGAATATATATTATGTAATTATTTCATTTGATAAAAGTTAATTACAGTTTTGTGTACCTAGGTATATAGCAGTTTTAAATATAAAAACCAAAAACAGATATAAAGTCGTTTTATTGATAGGTCCTGTAAAATTACTGCCGCTGTGTAGGTTACTATAGATACTATGTATGGTAGTAGTAGTGGGCTCTATGCATGTGTGTATACGATAGTTTACAAATTTAATCTACAGAGGCGCCACTTTTCTTGACCCCCCATTGGCTGCTGAGATATGCCTCTATTTCAGTATATACAAAGTACTCTGTGGTCCACACTAAGGGTTAGGTCAGTCGGCTTGACGTCCGACGCCGAGAGTCAATTAAATTGTTTATACCTCTATATTATCCCTCATTGAATACTTACTACGTCTTAAAATGCTTACGCAATTCCATATCCGAGCGTAGGGTCTTGTTCATAGTAAAATAATGATGATCCGAGTTGGCGATCGATATTGCTCAGTTGAGTTTAGGGTAACCGCAAACCGGTAGCTGGCAACATGCCTGCGCGACCTGCCACAGATTGTATTGTACGAATAGGGGTTTATCGTTATCGAGTATCGAGAATCGATTATCCTACTAACATATTGCCATTGTAGAATTTGCCCTGTTTTTACAGGATACAGGATTTTCAAAACGTTATGCATTCGTCCTAGATCTCCGTCCGCCTTTTCACGGCTGAATTCGGGTCGATTCGTTGTTTTTTTTCCACCCTTCCTCTATAAAATCGATAGTGAGAAAGAAATTGTGGGGGCTAGGACTACTAAGTAATCTGTGGCGATCGACGACGGTAGGTTTGCAAGGTTAGCACATTAGAGTAGCGTCGATCGCAAGTCTGAGCCTGGCCCACTCAGTCGCCGCCGCACCCGTGTAACGATCGGTTCATACAATAAACGTGAAAACATTAATATCGGATTTTCTCTTGGCACGTGGCACACCTGCCACACCCAGATAGAGACCCCCATCCGACTAGTGTTTCTACCCAACAGTATATCTCAACAGTGGTGACGTGAAGTTACCAACAGTGGTGACCCCTGTGAAAGTGGATAAACAGTATAACGGAGTATTGTGAAAAAAGTGGCGGCGATTCCCTCTCGACACACGTCCGGTCTCGAGAGGTAGTATAAAAGGATAAGTTTCAAGGTCAGAAGTGACTAAAGGGTGTAAAAGTGCGCAGACATGTTCGCGCAAACAGCAGTTCCCCTACCAGCAGTGAGCGAAGAAAATAAGAAAAGTGAAGAGAAAGACATGGCGAGCACGTCCGAGCTGGCGTGTCGCGAGAATTCCAGACTTCTGGAACGACATGCCTCGTTTATGGTTCGCGCAAATGGAGAGCGTCGTGGCATCGCAAAAACAAGGAGACACCGTGAAATTCAACCTGGTAGTATCGAAATTGGGACGAGATGCTCTACAACAGGTCAGTGATATTGTATTCGCTCCACCAGAGAATGATAAATATAAGACATTGAAAGACAGACTTTTACAAGTATATGAAGAGAGTGCCGAAAGGCAGTTCCAAAAATTAGTGGGAGAGATGGAACTAGGCTTCCAGAAACCATCGCAATTATTAAGACGAATGAGAGATTTGGGAAGAAATGCGCAAATATCCGAAGATACACTGCACAACCTGTGGATAAGTAGATTACCATCATCAATAAGAGCAGTACTCACAGTAAGTCAAGATCAGGATTTGGAAAATTTGGCAAAAATCGCAGATAAGATCAATGAGAATTTGCGAGCAGGAGAGATTGCGGAAGTGAGTACATCCAGCGACAAACTACCAATGGGCGAAATAGTAACACAGATACATAAGATGAATTTGGAAATAGCAGCACTACGAGAAGAAGTCAGAGGACAGCAAGAACATCGGCGAAGCGCGTTTAGAGGGCGTAACAACAACGGGTACAGAGGCAGGTCGCAGCAGAGATCGCAAAGTAGAACACCACAAGACCCGAATTGGCTCTGCCGATTCCATTTTAGATATAAGAATAGAGCATGGTCTTGTGAAAAGCCCTGTGCGTGGAAGGTGACTACAGCGCCGTCGGGGAGTCGTCCAGCTACGCCGGAAAACTAGATGCGGTACAGTCGGCGGCGGGAGGCTTCGTACCGAGTGGCAATCACCGTCTAAGTGTATCTGATAAGAAAAACGGCATAACCTTCTTAATTGACACCGGTGCAAACGTTTCTGTGTTACCCGTAAGTAAAGTGCATACAACGCAGCGTCGCGAGTGTAAATACAGACTTTTCGCGGCAAATAACACCGAAATTAAAACATACGGAACTACAGTGCTAGAATTAAATTTAGGTTTGAGAAGAGCGTTTAAGTGGACATTTATTATTAGTGACGTGAAACAAGCCATTATTGGAGCAGACTTTTTAAAGACTCATAAGTTAGTTGTAGACTTACATAATAAGAAACTTGTAGATTCAGTTACATCGTTACAAAGTAATGGGACCGTCAGTAGGTATGATGAAGCGTCTATCACGAGCATACAGGTAAATAATCCTTATCGCGATATATTGGAAAGATATCCGGAAGTTACTAAGCCTATAAATTTTAAAAAGAAGCCGTTGCACTCTATTTACCATCACATAGAGACAACAGGCCCACCCGTTTTTGCCAAGGCACGTCCGTTGCAACCTGATAGGTATAAAAAAGTTAAAGAGGAGTTTAGCCTCATGCAGGAGTTAGGGATTTGCAGGCCTTCCAAGAGCCCGTGGGCGAGTCCACTGCATGTTGTGCCCAAGAAGGACGGAGCCATAAGACCTTGTGGAGACTACAGGCAGCTGAATGCAATCACCAAGCCAGATAGGTACCCGGTTCCGCGGCTACAAGATTTCACCTATGGATTGGCAGGTAAAAAAGTTTTTAGTAGGATAGATATAAATAGAGCTTATCATTTGATACCTGTGCACCCTGATGATGTTGAGAAGACAGCCATCATTTGCCCTTTTGGTCTGTTCGAATTTGAAAAGATGGGATTTGGGCTGAGGAACTCAGCACAGACGTTCCAAAGATTCATGAATAGTACAGTGTTGAAAGGTATTGAGTACATGAAGGAAAATGAAGAAGAATCGTATTTGTTTTGTTACATAGATGACGTCATTATTGCATCAGATTCAGAGAGTATAAGCAGAAAACACGTGACCGAGCTGGTTAAGCGATTTGATGAAGTTGGTGTGACCATAAATTTGAGTAAATGTTTATTCGGTCAAACTGAAATTGATTTTCTCGGTTTCAGGGTAACGGCGGAAGGAATTCAGCCACTGGAGGACAAGGTGAGAGCTATCAGCGAGTACCCCAAACCGGAAACCGTTGAGCAGCTAAGGCGTTTTCTCGGTATGTTAAATTTTTATAGATCGCATGTAGTAAATGCAGCTCATATTCAGGCAGAACTTAACAAGTTTTTACATAATTCTAAGAAGAGAGATAAAACGAAAATTGTATGGACATCGGAAGCAGAGACAGCATTTGAGCAATGTAAACTTAGCCTACAAAGCGCAGTTACGTTGTCACACCCTGTCTCTAACGCACCTTTATCACTCATGACAGACGCATCGAATACAGGTGTAGGTGCGGTATTACAGCAGAAAATAGGAGAGAATTGGAAACCATTAGGATATTTTTCTAAGAAACTGACAGACGCACAAAAAAAGTATAGCACGTACGACAGAGAGTTACTAGCAATATATTTGGCATTAATACATTTTCGTAATATGGTAGAAGGTAGGCAGTTGACAATTTTGACAGAACATAAACCATTAACATTCGCGTTTACAAAAGTAGGTACGGATAAAGAAACACCTAGAAGAACCCGTCAGTTATTGTACGTAAGCGAATTTACAAGCGACATACAGTACGTGGGTGGTGAGGCAAACCAAGTTGCTGACGCGTTATCACGTGTCGAGTTCATAGAATGCCCAACCGTTGTTGATTATAAAGAGTTAGCTGAGGCACAGGAAACGGATACTCAAATTACACTCATGCAAAGCGATTGTAATAACAAGTTTCAATTTAAAAGAATGACATTGCCAAGTAGTAGTGACCTAATTTATTGTGAAATCTCAACGGAAAATGCCAGACCATATCTTACAGAACAGTTCAGGAAAGTAGCTTTTGATTCAGTACATAATATTAGTCATCCAGGTAAAAGAAGTTCAAGGAAGATGATGACTCAACGATTTTTTTGGCCAGGAATGAATAAGGATGTGAACAATTGGGTGAAAACATGCACTCAATGTCAAAAAGTTAAAGTTAATCGGCATACAGTATCTAATTTAGAAAGTTTTCCAGATAGTGATCGTTTTGAGCATATTCATATTGATTTGGTAGGACCACTGAGTCCGTCACAGCAAGGGTATCAGTATTGTCTAACTATGATAGACCGTTTCACTCGTTGGCCGGAAGCCATTCCTGTTGCGGATATAACGTCCGATACAGTAGCTAAACCCTTTTACGAGAATTGGATTTGTAGATTTGGATGCCCGCTTAGGATAACAACGGATCAAGGAAGACAATTTGAGAGTGAACTATTCAACAGATTAATGAAAATGTTAGGAATTAATAGGATACATACTACGAGCTATCATCCGAGCTCGAACGGAAAAATAGAGAGGTGGCATAGGTCCATGAAGGTGGCATTGACTTGTCGTTTGACTGGTAATACCACATGGGTCGATGAGTTACCATCGGTATTGTATGGGCTGAGAGCAGCATGTAGAAGCGACAGTGGCATAAGTGCAGCAGAAATGACACTTGGTCATTCATTGAGACTACCAGGAGATTTTTACAGTAAGGTAAGTCTAGCAATAAGTGATAATTATAACTTTGTCGACCGACTGCGTAGTATTATTAATAATCTAAAACCGCAGCCTCGACCAGTTAGTAATAGTAGGAAAATATTTGTTCATGAAGATTTAAAAGATTGTTCGCACGTTTTTATTAGAAATGACATGCTTAAAAAGTCTCTTCATCCTACGTACGATGGCCCATACCGCGTGTTATCTAGGAAAAATAAGGTATTTGAGATTCAATATCCAAATAGGAAATCATACGTGTCTATTGATAGATTAAAACCAGCATATTTGTTAGATGCTGATAAGTTAGTAGAAAGTACGGAAAAAGTTATAGAAGAAAGTGTAAAAAATCACGAGAGTGTGGGAATAGAACCCGCACCTCGAGCAGAAGCAACGCACCGCCAAACCAGCAGCGGTCGTGTGGTGAAGCTACCTGTTAGGTTTAGAGTTTAGGTTACGCGTCCATAGTGAGCTGAGCGATGCGATAGCGATACGCTCATAGTACTTTAGTAGAGCTTTCAAGCAAATAGGAATATAGCGCGGCATCGCAACGCATCGCGCTGCTAGCTGTGGGACAATAGGTTTAGAATAATTTTTGCAACTCATAACTTAGAATGTTCATGTATTTTAATTTGCTTTGAAAACATTTTACTGTACTAATAATATAATTTTGCCAATAATGTAGTTTTGTGACCCAGTAAAAAGTAATAATGCAGCTTAATGATAGAATGTTAGAATAAAAATTGCACAAAGAAGTCAGACTTTCACGAGAAAGTGCGTTAATGTTGGTTGATTTCATTATTTGTGAGTCTGTACCTAAAATGGGAAAGACATACAGTAAACAGGAGGAAATAATTATTGCTCAGAATGGAGCAAACGGTGCCGATTATTCGGCCATGGAAAACCACATTCAGTTATACGCCATTGGAGCGGTGATAATAGTGATCATAATCAGTTTAATATTGATATATAAATGTTGCGGGAAGTGTCGTTCCCATGTGAGTTCTTGGTTGCGTAATGAGATGAGAGATACCATACAGCAAGTACAGGCGCAAGCGCAAAGTGTGTAAAGGAATTAAGACATTATAAAAGAAACCAATGTTGTTTGTAAAAGATAGATATAATTAAAAAACTTGTGTATGTAACAGACAGTATATTGTATAACTATATAACATTTCCTTAATAAAATCAACGTATATAAAACAAAATTTGTAAAAGTATTAAATTTAGAGTATGAACATGAACCTCTTTTTGTTGCGTAAGTTAGGTACCTACATAGCGATGTATTACTCTGAGGCAATAGGACAAAGTCCGTATTGTTATAACAGCAAGGCAAAACAGTGTAAGCATTTTTTTGTTCGTTGTGAGTTGCACTATATAGTTATGTTTGGTGAATGTTCAAGTTTTAGGGTTCATTAGTTTTAAAGGTTTAATTTTTTTTGTGTAAAAAAAATTTTTTTTTGGAAGGGGTGACTGTGGGGGCTAGGACTACTAAGTAATCTGTGGCGATCGACGACGGTAGGTTTGCAAGGTTAGCACATTAGAGTAGCGTCGATCGCAAGTCCGAGCCTGGCCCACTCAGTCGCCGCCGCACCCGTGTAACGATCGGTTCATACAATAAACGTGAAAACATTAATATCGGATTTTCTCTTGGCACGTGGCACACCTGCCACACCCAGATAGAGACCCCCATCCGACTAGTGTTTCTACCCAACAGTATATCTCAACAGTGGTGACGTGAAGTTACCAACAGAAATAATCGCTAAAGGTGATATCAGACGGTTCACTCGGATGAATGTTCACTCGAGTGAATGGTTAATTTTTCTTTCATGCCATGTTCACTAATATTTCATTCGGTGTTCACACGTTTCATTTCGCGTGAAAAGTGCCGAATGAAAGGCAAAAATGAACAAAAAATGAATCGTCTGATATCACCTTAAGAACGGCCGATCGAAGACAGCCCTAGTCTATGGTCTGAAGTTTGAAACAGCGAGCTGACGTTGCATTGCAAACCGAATTGATTCTTCAATATCTTAATTAACAGATTTCTGTGGATTTTATTGTCCCGTCGTGGACAAAAATATACCCTAAGCACCATATTTTCCAGCCTCAAGTAAGTCGAATATTCCTGGTTGCGAGCGAGTTCAGTGTTTTTGTAAAGCACCGATATTATATTGTTTCCTTTCTCGTTGATCAGTAGAGGCTGTCTGGTAGCTCCGAGGTTCCTGCCACACACGGGCCAGCACAGACTCCGAATCTTGGCACTCGTCTCGTCGGCAAAGGAGCACCGATTGTCATCCTCTGTGGTTGAAGCCTCGGCTGAAGGACCATCGCACATTTGCCCACGCCAGCTCCGTTCCGAGGCCACTACTTGCGAACGTGATATTGGTTAGATCTCAGTCTCCGAGGTTAGTCAAGGTGCTCGTAGAAGCACCAACACACCGGCTGCGGCCGCTATCTTCGGCGCCCTAAGGCTCGCCGTTCTTCCCTGTTGTCGCTATCACACTGCCCTCCCACGGACCATACCCTTACGACGGACCTAAACCTGTTCAACACCTGTATTATAAACTAACGCAACTCCTTATCAGTAGCCAAACCGAATTCGAGGCAGGCGGGTCACCAACCCAAGATATTTCTAGTTACGGACAATAAGTTTAGATAGTAATAAGTTATAAGTACTTAATAGGTTCTTAAGGATCCTAAGAAGCCTAGGGGCTTGACTTAGAGTAATTAGAACCTAATATTTTCCTATGTTTGTTAATCGAATAAAGCAAAAATAAAAACTTTTGTAATTTAAGTGTTTCTTATCTTTCTACCCCGTAACTTGGAGATTTTCAGCATTACAAACCACACAACAGGGTATGTTTACTTTGTAACCGTTCTGTAGAAAGAACCAGAAGACACACGTTAACTCGTAATCTACAGAACAACCATCATCATACGGTTCAAAACATAATTCAAGCTTTAACTCCACATGAGGTAAGTACTTTTTAAATATAACATGACTAAGCGGTAGTCATTGTATCCACTGAACACTGTCAGGACCGTTCATGTAAATGTCACGTGTTAATTATTATCATCTTAGGGGCTACCAAAACGACTTTCGACTGTCGTGATCGTTTCGTAACGCATGGTGATTGCCATAAGTGATTAATTGAACTAAGTGATTGATTGCGATTTTTGTAGGCCCAATTATTCACTTTTGACGTGTACGACACGATATCTAACTTGAGTACTATTTTCACAGCCTTGACTTAAGCTGTTACGGTATTCAAGTTTTTATTTTTATTTTCAGATAACATTCGATAACAGCAAACATATCTGCCATGGTTGTTGGACAAGAGCTCGACGAGGAAGGCTAACGCTCCCTGCAGTGGAAGGTGTGCCTGCAGTGGAAGATGTGCCTGCTGTAGAAGGTGTGCCTGCTGTGGAGAACATACCTGCTGTGGAAGATATACCTGCTGTGGAAGATGCGCCTGCTCTAGAAGATCCGCCGGCAGTGGAAAACGTAACGTTTAGGCTTCCTGAGAATTACTTCCGAGCCCCGAACACATCAACTACTTGTATGGTATACAATTGTACAAACAATACTCGTCTTCGAGTTCCGAAATGTCTAAAAGTGCAATTGCTCATAAACCACAACTACTTTATTCCAGCACAGGCACGCGAGTGCCAGGAACATTTAGAAGGTCAACTCCTGGGATGATCTTTTCACTGCACGAAATCGTTGTTTTAATTTTAATCCCCAACAAAGTCTTCGAAATGTTGGAATTATTAAAACTACCCAGAAGCCACATTATAGATTTTGAAAATCTTAATCAGCAACATGATGCCGAATTATTTTATTGGACTGATCGCACTTGTGACGAATTCGAAAGGCTGTTCAATGAAACTACACAATTAGCACAAAGATGCCGATGTCCACGGACAGCACTAGGTATACTTCTGTCTAAACTTAGAACTGGGGAATCGAATGAAAGACTCGCCACGTTTTTTAACATGTCACGAACGACTCTCGAACGGAAGATGAAAGCAGCTAGGGAATGCCTAGAAAGTGATTTTGTTCCTCGCCACTTGGGTTTCGATCACATGACCAGAGAACAGATAATAGAAAGAAATCTAGCGGTTCATAGTGCTTTGTTCACTAATAATGAGAAAGCTATTATAATCTGC
Source organism: Thera obeliscata (assembly GCA_947578465.1). NCBI lineage: Eukaryota > Metazoa > Arthropoda > Insecta > Lepidoptera > Geometridae > Thera > Thera obeliscata. The sequence goes on along the minus strand of OX387918.1, from coordinate 9,974,275 downwards.
GATGGAACTTATATGTACATCCAATAGAGCATCACATTTCAAAAAGTCACGTACAGTTTCCACAAGTACAGAAACCTACTTAAACCATTTTTATTTGTTACATGTGATGGGCACATTATCGATATTTCTGGACCTTATCAAGCGACTCAAAATGACGCTACTATTTTAAATAATCTTTTAGATGGTCCAGGTAGACTTATTCATTGGCTGTTACAGTTCGGTGATATATTTATTTTAGACAAAGGGTTTCGTGACTCTATACCCATGTTGGAATCCCATGGATATGTTGGCATATAGCCAGAATCTCAGGCAAGAAGAGCTACTCAATTGAGTACAATCCAGGTAAATAAATCAAGAATGTGCACCATTTGCCGGTGGCCTGTTGAGGTAGTTAATGGGAGGCTGAAACGTAATTTTAAGATTTTTCGTCATGAATATTGTAATGTAGCCATGAGCCATTTTTTCACAGACCTTAAAATCGCTGCGGCTTTAACGAATGCCTTTCACGTCGACATAATAGACAGTCCCCATGAAAGCAATTTTATAAACATAGCTAGAGAGCGACTGAATGTTGCCAATAACTTGGCAGATTACGTGGACGAAAAAAGATTACAGAGTAGTAATAATAATAATAAATATTGTGGACAATTCACACAACACTATCTAGCCCCAAATTAAGCAGAGCTTGTACTATGGGAACGATATAGCAGATATAATTCATGCATACTTTATTTTTTATTTTTTGTAAATACATACTTAGAATACAATACAACACCCAGACAGAGAACCAACATCTGCGTTCACCACACAAATGTTTGTTCTCGGTGGGGATCGAACCCACGACCTGCGGCGCAGAAGGCAGAGCTACTACCAACTGAGCTGAGAGGCCAGTCAAAGTAGTAGTGTTAGCCTAAGGTACACAATGCACTATGTGTTCATTCTGGGCAACACTTGGCCCAACTCCCATACATGGATGGTCAATGTCCTTTAAGAGAGCTGTATGACGTTTTTTTAGAAGAATGGAACTCTCTATTCGCAAGAGAAATGGAATGGAACATACTATTTCTCTTGCGAAATGTCAAAAATTAATAGAGTCAATGCCTCGCCGGTGTAAAGCTGTAATTAAAAGCCGTGGATATGATATTAAGTATTAATTTTAGTTAAATATTTATTAAATTTCTTTTTATGTTTCATGTGCTACATAATATTGTGATTTTTTCCCGAGCAGTTAAATAAATCGTTCGTAATTATTTGTCCAGTTTCAGTACTATTTTAATGTGTTACTTTGATAAAATCAATAAAATGTGCAAACAATAGTTAGCGATTTCATACTTTATTCTTAAGTCAGGTTGCTCTATTAATGTGATATTATATAACATAACTAGTTGCTTCTCAGAAGGTGTATCACATCTCTGTGTATGATACGATTTAAATAAAAAACTTCTAGAACTTCAAATCGTTCTTAATTATATGACCACAACTGTATATATATGTTGGCTTGGTTTTTGTCATAAAAATTGGTGGCCAGTGTATATGGCATATGTTTTTAAGCTAGGTAATTAAGGCTACTTTGCATAATAATACAATTAGGTAACATAGATTATGCTACTTTGCGTCACTTTATTGGCAACTTGGCCCTGCAAAACCTGGCAACACTTTTTATTCGGTCATCATGGCGCTGGTGTTGAAAAATTTCCAATTCCGTTGCTATTCTGGGCCTTTCAAGAATTGTGTTGCGCAGTGGTTTTCTAGTGTTCTAATTTGCGTTGAAGGGCTCCGTACGTGCGTCGAGGTTCTCCGCATGTGTCGAGGTACTCCGCAACTAGTGTATCGTGAGATTGAACGATTTGCGAAAAAGACGCTATAACTGCGACAGGACTTTGTATAGGTACCTACTGACTGCGGGCTAGCACCATTTGGTAAACAATACATAAGATGCCACGGCTTTGTGGTCAGCGCAGCCTCGTACCAAGGGGAGGGGGAAGGGGGTCGCGAGTTCAAATCTCGCTCAGCTCTTACTTTTTGGGACATTATAAAAATCTTTAAGAAATCCAAGTGTAGTAAAATCAATAAATAACTCTTAGTGCGACAATAGTTATTTGTTATACAAGAGTGCAAAGCTGCTTTTTAACCGCGTGCTCAATTTTGATGACTGAGCAAGCGCAGGATTTTAAAGTTTAACCAATCTTTGCACTCGAGTGCAACACGTAACTTTTCATCCCACCTCAGCGAGGAAATGACTAAATGCAAAAAAAAACATGGCGCGACTAAAAGTAACACACCAAGAAGGTTCCGAGTATGAGTTATTATCAAATTTAAAAAGGTTGTATTAAAAAAGTAAATTTTTTGTTGTGCAAGTCGCCCCTAAGTATCTAATTTGTACGGAACCCCCAATGGGCGACAACATTCAATGATTCGATTATTCTGAGTTATAGAAGTTAAATATTTGAAATTTATAAGATTTAGGTCAGGGTTATGTTATAAAATAAGTCACTTGTAATTGCAACTATCTGGTTATTGCAACTATTTTAAATAGCTCCATCTATTATCACTGTTTCGAACAACGGCAGGCGTTATATTGAACTTCTATCATAAGCACCAATGAAAATCTAAAGATGGCGCTGATAACAATTGAACTGTGTGAATGACATAGCTTTTAGAAAAACCGCCATTTTTTTCGGAGTGACGCGGCGTACACGCGGAGCGTAATAAGTGTTTAATACTGTTTTTTGTGGTTGTTGGTAGGTTTCTTCATAAAGAAAGTAATTATCTACCACGGTAAGTTGTTTTTTACGTATTTGTTTCATTCCACGATAAATCTAGCCCAAGTTATGGGTTCAGTTATATTTACAAGACTAAAAATCAAAAGTCAGGTTATTGCAACTATTTTAAAATTTTTAGGGTAGTTGCAATTATCTGACCGCTTTTGTATGAAGTTTTTTTTTTTTTTTTTTTTTTTTTTTTTATAACTGATAGCTAAGCATTTGGCTGCCATCACACCTGATGGAAAGTGAGGATGCAGCCTAAGATGGAGCATGCTTAGCCATAATCCACCTGTTCACTCTTGTCTTGAAAATTCCCAAATTATAGTGTTCCGGAAATACTGACGCCGGTAGAGAGTTCCATTCTTTGGCAGTTCGTAATATAAAAGTGGAATCAAAACGCTTTGTACGCGAGTGTGAAGTATGATAATGCTAGTGATGCGACAGTGAAAATTACTACTACGATACAAATATTTTATATCGATACTAAGCAGCAGTTATTATAATCTCCGTTTAGATATTTGAAACTTTTAGCGATAGTGTCACCTTTTCAAAAAATTTGCCCTTAGAGACAAATACAAAAATTTTAATCCACTTTATGTATTATGTGGTGAATAAAAATAATTTATTTTTAGTTTATCTCAGTATTTAATAAATGGATTCCTCATAGCGATAAGACCGCCCATTGTGCTTCGCTATAAGTTTTAGTTTTTCGCTATGTGTAATGTCCTATTCTTGTGGTGTACAATAAAGTGTTATCTATCTATCTATCTATCTATTCCTGAGTACTTAGATCACATATACTTATTTCCATTTTGTTTTGTAGATGCCAAAATACAAACGAAAAAAAAGAGACGAAGTATTCTTAAGCTGATCTAATAGAAGCTGTCGACAAAGTACGACAAAAAAAAATTAATAGCTACGAAGCTTCCGAAAAATACGAAATACCGAGGTCAACCATTATTCACCGTCTATATGGAACACGCGGTGCCAAACAGCCAACACCTGGTAGACCTACTGAATTGTCAAAAGAATGGGAAATTAAAGTAGCTTCTAATCTCCACGTGATGGAAAAAAGTGGGTATCCGTTAATCCCCAAGGAAGTAAAATTGTTGATATCTAATTATAATCGAAGGAATGGACTTGTTACGAGATTCAAAGATGACTATCCTGGGAAAGAATGGTTCAGAGGATTTAAAAAACGAAATAAATTGAGTTTGAAAAGGCCACAGTCCGTGGAAGTAGCTCGAAAAAAAGCATGTGATCCTTTCATAGTTCACAATTATTTCGATATGTTAGAACGAACAATACAAGAGTGTGGTTTGGTTGACAAACCGCAATGTATATATAATTTGGATGAAACCAGCTTTTGTAGTGACCCCACCAAAACTAAAGTTGTAGGTCTGATGGGAGAACGACAGGTTCTCCTGGAAGGAATAACACCACTGTGCTCTTAGCTACGAATGCACTTGGCAAAAAAATCCCCCCCTTAATAATATTTCAAGGGAAGCATCTGTGGAGCGAGTGGCTGTTTAAAAATGATAGCGTTCATACAGCTTACGCTGTCAGGCAAAAAGGTTGGATGGAGACCACCATTTTCGAACAGTACATCAAAGCTGTTTTTTTGCCAGCTATCGGAGCGGAACGTCTTATTGGTATATGATGGTCATAAGACACATGTAGACCTGAGTGTCATAGACCTTCTAGTTTCTGAAAACATAACGGTTCTTAAACTGCCAGCTCACTCGTCCCATATACTTGTAACGTAATGGTTACATGTTAAAAAAAAAAAAAAAAAAAAAAAAACCTTGCATCTAATATATAAAGTACAGGAAATCAAGTAAAAAACACAAATGCAAGTACCTGTAAAGATTCCTTTTTAAAACATAATAATAGTAAGCTAAAAATATTTAACTTAATAGCTACTTTTCATTCATAAAAAATCATTTATAGAAACAGAAAAATGTAATTATTTTGCTACTTTCGTAACAAAGAATAAATTTACAAAAGCAAACACCTACAAAGTTACCTACAACAGAAAAAATAATAATAGGCGAAAAAGAATCATCGTAATAGCTACTTTTCATACATAAACTTAGCAAACTAAGAAATTTCATGTACTTGTTGTACTCATACGTACTCTAAGGTACTTCATGTACTTAGATCGTATTCCAACAATCACGTTTATGTTGAAGGGAGCAAAAGGTTGTCTGTCTTGCTCGCTCCACAAGGAGCGCCCATTACAAAAAAACTGAACAATTTCTAGCGTTGCCAACTTACGTCGATTGCACGATATTTTTCCGGTTGCCACCAAAAGTGTCTCAAACTGCATTATTTTCGTAGGCTTGCATAAATACTCAGTCGCCGAAGCACCGTCATCATACCACAGTTGAGCCTCGCCAAGTCGCGATTACTAGCTACTATATCCTCGTATAGGACATCAAAGTACCTAGGTATTATCGTGCATTGTTCGTATATAAAGTGAACGTGATTTCACCCATAGGAATCTATAACTAGCTCAGTCTTCGTAAGTGATAGGAAGCTTATTATCAAATCAGTGAAACCCCCATCTTGGGTAAGTGTGAACAATACGTTTCTCTAATCCACTGTAGGAATAGGTAACTTGTAGCATCTTGTAATAAGTAGGTTTCTATCGCTAATAGCAAACGCTTGCATTTTACCCGCACCGTACCTACTTACGATCTCATGTTTTAATTTCATGTATGTGAATCAGCTTGCCATGTCATGCTTATGTACCTATTATAGCTGCTTGGAGGAATCTTCGTGTTTTCCTCTATGATTTGAAGGGCATCCAAATGCTAGCTACATTTTATTTAACTTGTCATAAAAATACGCCCGTCATATTATCACCCTAATTTTTATGGCGAGGTAGGTAGTTCATAAAAAATATCTGTATAAAATACTTGCCTTGTTATTTAGGATTTATATCAAAATGCATTTCATTTCATTTCATTACTTTTATTGTACATAGGTCACTTATGTGCTTTTATTTCGTTATCTAGTAACAAAACATGTAAACTCGCTCTGCTTATTCTTAGCTAGGCCACCTCACATTATATACCTAGGCATTCCCCTAAAGAGCGGTTTTCTTCCTGAGGTGGTCACGCTTAATATTGGACAACAGATATTAATCTGGACGTCATTCCAGGGTTTCACGGCGCTACGCGTTTTACGCTTACGCTACTTCTCACCACCACCACTCCATGCTGCACTGATGAGCTGCTAGCGGAGTGCTACTACTTACCAGCAGCGGCCGCTTCGCTGCCAATCCCCCGCCGCCTGGCCGAACACCTGCCAACGACACCCTGGATCTGCGCTGATCGACCTTCTCGTCTCCTCACGTCGCGCTAATACCAGGGGAGTGCCGTACTACCCAAACTAAAGTTAAGCGGGCCATAGAATCCACGACCTTGAGTTTTTAAATAAATAATTTTACTGTGTTGACACTTGTTTACATTCATAAACCCGTAGATACGTCACACTGGCGCCCTCTACGTGGTAATTCTATGGCTTAACTTTGGTTTTCGTAGATATTTTGTGTTGGTGTGCATTGTATTACTGTGTAAAACGTTTTTTTCAGCGTCTTGTAACTAGAGTGTGCATAACATTTTTTTTATTTCTACCCTCAACTTTTTATTAGATTTTTTTTTTTGTTTTGTTACAACTTAATTTTAAAACTACGTTACGCACAAACTAGTTACAGCTTCATACTTCACTCTTTCATGCTTTTTACTGGATTGACTTTCTCACTTTGTCCATTTTTTTTTTATTTTTTACTTTTATTTTTTCTGAAAAAACGTTCTTTATTTAATTTTTTTATTGTAACGGAGCAGAGTATTTGCTAAACTTTATTTAGGTCATTTGCGTTTCGTTATTGTTCACACTTATTTATAATGGCATTTCCAGTAAATTTTTTGTCGCTTCAAAAGACTGAGCTAGAATATGAGGTAGCTATTCGTGGTACGACACCCGCGCTTACCGTTCAAGAAATGCGTAAGCAAATAGTTAAATTAGGAGTTTTATTTCCATCGGATGTTATTTTAGATAGTTCTTTGCCAATAGCAGATGATCTATCAGGCGTGTTTGAGGTACTTAATAAAATAGATACTAACTTAGAATCGCCACTTTTAGGTAGCGCAGTTCAGCGTACACAGAACTTACTTAATCACGTATACCATCGTTTAAATCGTATTTCTTCTTGTGATGAGATTACGCAACCTATTTACGATGACTGTGTTAGTCGATATGAGAATTTATTGAAAAAGTTTGATTCACTAAAGGAACGTGCAGTCAACAGTAATTTGACTTTCCCTTCAACGTCAGGAACTCCAGAGCCTTGTAATCCCTCAAATATCACCGTACATTGTGATCGTGGGGTTTCCAGTGAGATTTCTAAATTAAAGTTTGATGGGAAAACTTGTGTACGCTCTTTTATACAGCGCGTGTCAGAATTCTGTACAACTAGAAAAATATCAGATGCTAAAATTACGTCATATGCGACTGAGATTTTTGTTGGGGACGCCTTACATTGGTATAGGAGCATAAAGGATCAGGTTACGGATTGGACGAATCTTGTGGAACTTTTAAAGGCGGATTTTGATAAATCGGATTATGATTATAAATTACTTTCTGAGATTCGTTCCCGAACTCAAGGAGAAACCGAGAACATCACGATATATTTATCTATTATGTCGGGGCTATTTTCTCGTTTGTCAAAAACTTTGTCAGAAGAGGATAAACTAGAAATAATACTCCACAACATCCGTCCACTCTACGCAAACATTATAGCATCTTCTCCAGTAATTAAAGCTATTTCAGATCTTAAAAGTATATGTAAAAACTATGAAAATGTTCAAGCTCGTTTAGCTCATTTCCATGAACCCCCAAAGATTTCTTCAGATACTTTAGCACCTGACTTTGCTTATTCAGGTAGTAAAAATAATGTTGATTCAAAGCAATATAATAACTTTTATCAAAAACAAAATAGACAAAATAACTATTATAGTAGCTATAATAATAAAACCTCGAATAAACCTCAAGCTGACCAGAACGCTAGTGATGGTAGGCAAAACTACGTGCATGCAATTGATGCACCACAAAACAGGTTGCGTTTTTGCCCTAGATGTCGCGTCAATACCCACAACTTAAGGCAATGCCAAGCTGACAAAAGTCAGATTGTCTGTTTTGTTTGTGGTCGTAAGGATGTTAAGACTCCTGATTGTCCAGTCTGTCAAAGAAAAACAAACAGTTCAAAAAACTAATACAAAAGAATTGTGTTGGTACGTCAAACATGGAAGTCAATAAAGAAGAATGGAAAGAGTGGCTTCAATTTGTCAGTACATACTTTAACTATTACAAAACCAACACAATTCTGAATAAATGCAATGATAACCGTCCTTTCATCAATATTACAATAGGTGAGGTTACTATGTGTAGTCTTCTTGACTCTGGCTCAGCCGTGACCATTATAGGTAACAACGCTCATAAAGCATTAATCACTCAAGGATTAACGTTAGTAGATGACTGTAGATTAACCGTTCTTGCTGCAGGGGGTCAAAGAATAGGTAGTATTGGTTATATTAACCTACCTATTCATTTTGACAATCAATTTCACATTATTCAAGGCTTTGTAATGCCTGAGGTTCATGATGACCTTATCCTGGGTATTGACTTCTGGCGTGCATTTAAGATTTCCTTACAATACTTACACGCTGTAGCCCTTGATAGTCCTACAAACCATAAGTCCGTTGTACAAAAACCTATCGTACAAAGTTATGACACTCTTAACCATTCGGAGAAATGTCTGGCTGACAACGTCATTGATCAGTTTAAAGCCATTTCAGCTGAACGTAACGGTTTAGGTAAAACTAGTCTCATAACTCATAGGATTGATACAGGAAACGCTCAACCCATACGACAACGTTATTATCGTATATCCCCAGAAAAGCAACGTATTTTGACTGAACAGGTTGATGAAATGTTAGCACTCGATGTCGTCGAACCATGCGAAAGTGCCTGGTCCTCACCAGTTCTTCTAGTCACTAAAAAAACTGGTGAGCCCAGATTTTGTCTAGATAGCCGCAAATTAAATTCAGTAACATCTCGCGATGCATATAACTTACCATACGTCTCTGAAATATTAGATAACCTTCGAGATGCTCGTTTTCTTAGTAGCATAGACTTATCTAAGGCTTTTTGGCAAATAGAAATAGCGCCAGAAGACAGAGACAAGACAGCCTTCTATATTCCTGGTCGTGGAACCCTACGCTTTAAAAGGACAGCTTTCGGGCTTACCAACGCACCAGCTACTCAACAACGACTAGTTGACTTGTTGTTTGGTGAATTTGAACTTCGAGTATTCGCTTATCTTGATGACATCATTATAGTCAGTAATGATTTTAATAGTCATGTCTCACTTTTGCTTAGAGTTCTTGAAAAATTAAAACATGCAAACTTAACTATTAATCTTAAAAAATGTAATTTCTTTCGAAGTCAACTTAAATATTTAGGTTATGTTGTTGACAGTTGTGGTTTACGGACCGACCCTGATAAAGTAGAAGCGATTGTTAATTATCCGACACCTACTTGTCGCAAGGATATAAAACGTTTTCTAGGGACAGCAACTTGGTATCGTCGTTTCGTACCCAACTTCAGCACAATCGCAGGCCCCCTTAATAAATTGACCTCGAATAAGAAAGGAGCACCACCATTTAAATGGTCTCCTGAAGCAGACGGTGCTTTCTTAAAGCTCAAGGAATGTTTAGTTTCCGCTCCTGTTCTTTCCTGCCCTGACTACAGTAAACCCTTTGAAGTCCATACGGATGCTAGCAACTACGGAATTGGTGCCATGTTAACACAGATTACCGATGGTAAAGAGCATCCAGTCGCTTACATGAGTAAATCCTTGTCGGTGGCAGAAAGGAACTATAGCGTCACTGAGCGAGAAGCTTTGGCAGTAGTTGTTGCTTTGGAACATTGGAGGTGTTATTTGGAAAATGGTATGATAATCACTGTATATACAGACCACAGCGCTCTTAAATGGTTTTTATCAATTAATAATCCAACAGGTAGATTAGCGCGTTGGGGAGTACGTTTGTCGGCATTTAATGTAGAATTTAAACATCGCCGTGGTGTTGATAACGTAATTCCAGATGCACTCTCTCGAGCTCTTCCCGTGAGTACCATTAGTACTTCAAATTCTTACAAAAATACTAATGATACATGGTATAAATCACATTATAATGGTTGCCTTACAACGCCTCAGTCTTTTCCAAATTTTAATATTAAAAATAATATTTTGTACAGACTTTGTAAAAATAAACATGAACTAACACAGGAGTTCTCTTGGAAAGAAGTTATTCCACAGGAACTACGTCAGGACATTATTCATGACAACCACAGTGAACCGACAGCAGGTCATCTAGGTATTCATAAAACGTATCGTCGTCTTACGTTACGTTACTTCTGGCCTAGCATGTTTCAAGATGTCGTTGACTTTATTGGCACTTGTACTAAATGTTTATCATATAAGGCTCAAAATCACCAAATCTTGGGTGAAATGGGGCGACCTAAACAATGTTCTCGCCCATTTCAGATGATTTCTATTGATTTAATGGGTCCATTGCCAGTAAGTAGAAAACAAAATAGCTTCATTTTTGTGGTAACCTGCTGTTTTTCAAAGTTTTGTCTTATCTATCCAATAAAACGAGCCACATCTAACATTATTATTAAAATATTGGAGGACTCAGTTTTCCTCATGCATGGAATTCCACAAACTATTTTAATGGATAACGGCAGTCAATTCATAAGTAAAGAAATAAATTCATTTTTTAGTAAATATCAAATTCCAAATATATTTTTTACACCAAAATATACCCCTCAGGTGAATACTGTCGAACGTTATAATAGAACTATCATCACATGCATTTCTACCTTTGTAGAAGATGACCATAGAACATGGGACATATTTATTCCCAAGGTTCAATTTGCCATAAACAATTCTGTCAATGACGCCACAGGTTATACACCATCTTTTCTTGTATTTGGGCGAGAAACGGTAGTTTGCGGATCTCACTATATTGATTCTGATCTAGGCACCGAGATAGTATTTTTACCACGCGATGTCTATGCAGAAAACTTTGGTTGTCTTTCCTCAATTTTTAATAAGGTACAGCTTAAATTGTGGCAGGGTCATGCTAAAAATACATCTCATTATAACCTTCGTCGCAAACCAGCAGAATTCAATGTAGGTGACACAGTTATGAAAAAAACATATTTTCTTAGTAATGCGGATAAAAGATTTAGCAAAAAACTAGCCCCAAAATACATTAAATGTCGTGTAAAATATAAAAAAACACCTCTTGTTTATATTTTAGAAGACATGTCAGGAAAGGATCTAGGAACATGGCACATAAAGGATTTAAAACTCATAGGTACAAATAAGTAAACAATTACAACTAAGTACAAATTTTAAATTTCATCACTTATATTCACCCTTAACCGCTTGTTTCTGCAGTAGTTGCATGAGTTAGTTGGTTCTGTTCGTAACTAGTAACTCTTAGTAATGATAGGTCGCGGCAGTACTTTAAACCATTACTTTAGGTAGGTACTTACTGATGCTATTTTGTGAGCGATCGTATGGAAGGTTGTGTATGAATGATTGAAAGGAATGAATGGCAGTTTGTGACTACGCTAAGAAATAATTGCGAATTTTATTCTACAGTAATAAAATTCTTAGTAAGCGTCGGGGTAATGTAACGTAATGGTTACATGTTAAAAAAAAAAAAAAAAAAAAAAAAAAAAACCTTGCATCTAATATATAAAGTACAGGAAATCAAGTAAAAAACACAAATGCAAGTACCTGTAAAGATTCCTTTTTAAAACATAATAATAGTAAGCTAAAAATATTTAACTTAATAGCTACTTTTCATTCATAAAAAATCATTTATAGAAACAGAAAAATGTAATTATTTTGCTACTTTCGTAACAAAGAATAAATTTACAAAAGCAAACACCTACAAAGTTACCTACAACAGAAAAAATAATAATAGGCGAAAAAGAATCATCGTAATAGCTACTTTTCATACATAAACTTAGCAAACTAAGAAATTTCATGTACTTGTTGTACTCATACGTACTCTAAGGTACTTCATGTACTTAGATCGTATTCCAACAATCACGTTTATGTTGAAGGGAGCAAAAGGTTGTCTGTCTTGCTCGCTCCACAAGGAGCGCCCATTACAAAAAAACTGAACAATTTCTAGCGTTGCCAACTTACGTCGATTGCACGATATTTTTCCGGTTGCCACCAAAAGTGTCTCAAACTGCATTATTTTCGTAGGCTTGCATAAATACTCAGTCGCCGAAGCACCGTCATCATACCACAGTTGAGCCTCGCCAAGTCGCGATTACTAGCTACTATATCCTCGTATAGGACATCAAAGTACCTAGGTATTATCGTGCATTGTTCGTATATAAAGTGAACGTGATTTCACCCATAGGAATCTATAACTAGCTCAGTCTTCGTAAGTGATAGGAAGCTTATTATCAAATCAGTGAAACCCCCATCTTGGGTAAGTGTGAACAATACGTTTCTCTAATCCACTGTAGGAATAGGTAACTTGTAGCATCTTGTAATAAGTAGGTTTCTATCGCTAATAGCAAACGCTTGCATTTTACCCGCACCGTACCTACTTACGATCTCATGTTTTAATTTCATGTATGTGAATCAGCTTGCCATGTCATGCTTATGTACCTATTATAGCTGCTTGGAGGAATCTTCGTGTTTTCCTCTATGATTTGAAGGGCATCCAAATGCTAGCTACATTTTATTTAACTTGTCATAAAAATACGCCCGTCATATTATCACCCTAATTTTTATGGCGAGGTAGGTAGTTCATAAAAAATATCTGTATAAAATACTTGCCTTGTTATTTAGGATTTATATCAAAATGCATTTCATTTCATTTCATTACTTTTATTGTACATAGGTCACTTATGTGCTTTTATTTCGTTATCTAGTAACAAAACATGTAAACTCGCTCTGCTTATTCTTAGCTAGGCCACCTCACATTATATACCTAGGCATTCCCCTAAAGAGCGGTTTTCTTCCTGAGGTGGTCACGCTTAATATTGGACAACAGATATTAATCTGGACGTCATTCCAGGGTTTCACGGCGCTACGCGTTTTACGCTTACGCTACTTCTCACCACCACCACTCCATGCTGCACTGATGAGCTGCTAGCGGAGTGCTACTACTTACCAGCAGCGGCCGCTTCGCTGCCAATCCCCCGCCGCCTGGCCGAACACCTGCCAACGACACCCTGGATCTGCGCTGATCGACCTTCTCGTCTCCTCACGTCGCGCTAATACCAGGGGAGTGCCGTACTACCCAAACTAAAGTTAAGCGGGCCATAGAATCCACGACCTTGAGTTTTTAAATAAATAATTTTACTGTGTTGACACTTGTTTACATTCATAAACCCGTAGATACGTCACATACTACAGCCATTAGACTGTAGTACAATGAAACCGATGAAAGATATATGAGACAGCGAACTGGTAAAGTGGCAAAGACTCCATGTGGGTGCAAAACAACCAAAACAAGAATTTGCCAGGATAATTACTAATATATGGGATAATTTAAATCCAGTAATCATCCAAAATGGATTCCGAAAAGCTGGCATATGTCCTTTAAATAAAAAGGCAATCCCTGAAGAAAAATTTGACGCTCTGTCATGGTCAAGGTGGAAAAAATATCAGCAAAACAAACACCCTCGTAACGATACTGATAACAGTCATGAAGAAAATGTTGAAGGAAGTCACACCAAGAAAGATAACAGTCAGAGAGAAAATAAAGCACCAACACTAATAAGTGTGTGCCTTAAAACAATTAACAATGAGTTACTATGTTTGCCAGATGAAAACAATACGACTATTGCAAGCATCACACGAGCCATGAAAAATAAAAATATACCGACAAAAAATGTTTCAAAGACTCCAGTAAACACGCACTCAGATACTCAGGTTATGTGTCAAAACTGGGTGACTGTAAATGACCCTAAAACGTTCATACTTCCACGTCCTAAGAATACCAAGGCCAATGCCAACAGTTATTCTTGTAACGTAAAAATATTGGACAATGTAGCAGTCCGCTCAACAATAAATAAAAGCAATGATGAAGAACGAGTTTCATTCGAAGAGCTACTATTAAAAACTATTTCACGTAACGACATACCTAAAACTTCTAAGAAACGAATAAGTCAAGGAGGTGAAATACTTACATACAAAGATGCACTTGATAGACTGAAGAATGAGAAACAAAAAAAAGAAGAAGCAGAAGAAACTAAACGGGTAAAGAAACTGAAAAGAGCAAGTAATAATGAAAACAAAAAACCACTGAAAAATAAGTCCAAAGAAAAATAAAAGGAGAAAGACATTAGAATCAGACAGTGAGAGCGATTGTTCATATACTTCAATTAATTCTTCAGAAGACGAAGATCCTGAAGTTTTTTTTCAAAATATTTTGGAAGAAAGAATTGATGAAGATTTGCAAGAGCCGTTACCATCTACCAGAGGACAAGAAGAAAATAGACCTAAAATAAAAAGTGAAAGGTTGAATGAAAAACAGAAAAAAATCGTTCGAAGGTCCTTCGAACGGTCTCAACGTGGGTGACTTCATTTTGGCTAGATTTCATTCAATTAAAGGCAAGAGGACGTATAAATACGTTTGTCTTATTGAAGATATTAACCAAGAAAAACTTGTAGTCAAAGGACTCAAATCTATAAAAAATAATAGAGAATTCAAGTTCGTCGAAAAAGACATTTCAATAATAGATAAAAAAGATGTGATTTCATATTTGCCCAAAGCTGTGTTAAATAAACAAAAAGATACAGTAATATTTCCTTGTAAAGTAGAGGTATTTGAATGTAAATGATCTTCTGAAGTTGTTTCTAATAAAATTATTAAAACGCATTATAGAACTAATAATATTAATACATTACTTTCGAATAATACAGATGATACAGATTTAGGTTTAACATCAATAAATATAATTAATGATTATGAAGCATTAACTAAAGATTTTTCTTTTCAACCTAGAATTAATTCTGTGGATGCGCTTCAAGATATGTATAATGATATCATTCCAATATTAATAGATGCTGATCAATTCATTAGAAGCTGAAATAATAAATAGTTCTGATTTAGTTTTACCACCTTATAAATTTTCATATAATGCTTGTAACAAACCAATATTTGAACGAAGTTATGATTATATGAAACCTATTCTTAGAACACATTGTCCTGTTAAACGCGATCCTACTTTTAATGAAATGTTGTTAGCTGTTATTAAACGTAATTTAGGTGTTCATAATATTAGTCATGCTGTATCAGATAAACATATAATAAAATTAATGATCACTAGATTTATAAATGTTTTTGTCTCTACAGATAAAATAGATGAGTTTAAAAGTTTTTTTGAAAATAAAATAGTGATAAATAAATCTAATATAAATAATTGGTTACCTTCTCAATCTCCTAATATTGATTCTATGATAGATGGTGATAAAATTATAGAATCTAGTGATATGAATAATTATGATTTGATGATAAAGCGTACACCTAAACCTAAATTAGAAAAATCTGCTATATATGAATATTCTTCATTACAAACTATTGCTGCTCATTCTAAAACAATTAATGTTATGTTTTGTCCTGTCTTTAGAGAATTTAAAAAAAGATTATTAGCTGTATTACCAGATAAATTTAAAATTTTTACTGATTGTTCTCCTGCTGAATTCGAAGAGAGTCTTGATAGAGATTTTGATCCTCAATCATTTATTAGTAATAAAAAATTAGAAATAGATATATCTAAATATGATAAATCTCAAGGCGAATTATTATTAAATTTTGAGTTAGAATTATATAGATTGTTTGGTGTTGATGAAGAGTTATTATCAATGTGGAGAGTCGCCCATGAGAAAACTGTGTTGTTTGATAGGTTTACTAGGATGAAATTTAATATAGACTATCAAAGAAAATCTGGTAACGCTAGTACTTACATAGGAAATACGGTGGTTTTAATGGGTGTGATCTGTACATTGTTTGATATGAATCAATGTGTGTATGGTATGTTTAGTGGAGATGATAGTTTATTAGTAGGAAATGTTGCTAATTATAATAGGAATGATGAATGTGCTAAGCTATTTAATTTAGAATCAAAATTTTTTAACTATAAATATTCGTATTTTTGTTCAAAATTTCTTTTAGTAATTAATGATAGGTTTATTTTACTTCCTGATCCTTTTAAATTGATTGTAAAATTAGGTAGATCTGATTTGGTAAATGCTGAACATGTTGAACAGTATAGAGTATCATTAGTCGATTTGATGCAAGGTTTTGGTAATTCACTCTATAATACACATTTGGATGATGCTGTGAATGAACGATATCATATCACCGGTGAACATGATGCCGTTTATTCAAGCATTCATAGTATAATTAATGATAAAGAATTATTTACTAACCTATATTACCATGAAGAAAATGCTAGAATTATAAAAGATCCTTCTCTACCTGGTTTAGATTAATATAATTAATATAATCGTAATTATGAGTTAATAGTTATTTAGAGGAAAGAATTTTAAAAATTTTAATTTATATTTATAATCGTTCATTATGTCTCTGTATACTGTAACTAAACAGATTTTAGCCGATGTATTTGTGAACCCACTTTCTTTGGGTTTACTCATACTATGGGTTGGGTTTGTTATAACCGAATTTTTTGGTAAGACGCATCCTATTCTTTTGTTATTGAAGGAATTGCATATGCTTCAATCATCAAAACATATTGATTTTTCTATCCCTATCAATGTATTGACTAGTATGCATGCTAATAAAGAGATTACTACGTTGTTTATGTTAGCTGCTATAACCGTTATACTCAAACCGAACTTTTATTGTGTGCTTTTTGAATCTTTATATTGTGCTTATGTATTTGTTCATCCTACATTAGATTTTAATTTTCATCTTACTGTATCTATAGTTGTATTTTTGTATTTTTCACTTCGGTCATCTGATTATAAAATTTTTGTTGTAATAGTTGGTACATTAATAATATATCTAGTGCATTTTAAGACAGCTGCCGCTGTTCATAGTGCTCCATCAATGGTAAAACCAAAAGCAACACCTTAATCAATATGTCTATTATTTGGGTTTTGTGTATTTTGAGTTTAAGTTTAAATTCAGCATTTAGTAATATAGATAAAAATAGTTTATATAATATAGTATTTGACCAAAGATATTTGAATTCTGCTTCTGGAACTATGACTTTATCTTTGAAACGTAATGATACTTTACCGTATTTAATTAATTATATTGATTTATTATATGATTCAACAGTAACAGATTTAGGTAAATTATTTGTGTTAAAAAATCGTCCTACAGGTATACCATCATGTAGTTATGTAATGTAATGGTCTTTCTATTTCAATTTGTTACTTTTTGAGTATGTGAATATCTCTCAGATAGTATTAGAAATGTCAATGTGACTACGAGTATAAGATTGTTTTTATTGCAAAGATAAGTAAACATGGCTGTTTGATTACCAATAAATTACCTACCTATTGTAATTACTTAGAAGTGTGTTTTTTAGTTTCGTCAATTTAAATAACTGTTAATGTAGGTACGATGTTGTGCTTATAGTACGCTCAATATATTCTATATATTCAATATATTCCTGACATTTAATTTTTCTACCATACCAGTCGATAAAACCACACCAAGGTTCCCATCACTATTTGTAGGTAAATAGTTGCAATTACCTGCCCCATGGCTGAAAAATGATTTGGTGCAAAATTTAACGTTATTACCAAGGCATAGATATTGAAATCTAATGAAATATTGAACAAGGCATATTTGTTCAATTTAACTGTAGCAGCACCCACAGAAAAAGATACTAAAAAGCAACTAGTTGCAATTACCCGCCAGGACGGGTAATTGCCACTATTTATGCCTGTGTCAGCTATTGCTTGTATAGTTTTTTATTCCTTACAGCTTTCCTATATTTATGACAATGATATGTTGACTGGCCTCTAGCTCAGTTGGTAGTAGCTCTGCCTTCTGCGCCGTAGGTCGTGGGTTCGATCCCCACCGAGAACAAATATTTGTGTGGTGAACATAAATGTTTGTTCTCTGTCTGGGTGTTATATTGTATTCTATGTATGTATTTACAAAAAAAAAATGTATTCAAGTATTATATCAGCTATCTGGTTCCCATATTACAAGCTCTGCTTAGTTTGGGGCTGGGTAGTGTTGTGTGAATTGTCCAGAATATTTATTATTTATTTATTATATAAATCTCCATAAAATATACTTAAAAGCGAATCTTTAAAAAAAATAATTTTGCATAGGAATGTAGAATTATCAAGCGGTGACGTAAGGACTCTTTTTTTTTCTTTTAGTTGCAATTACAAGACTCGACCTTACCTATTCATTTTAGGTGCACTTGGCATTGTTTTAGGGATATTGTTTTTTTGATAAATTCCAGTGCTAATAAATGTTTTTTTCGGTTAAAGGCATGGACCGAGATTCAACTCCGCCCAATACAAATACATGGGAAGCCTAATTAAAACCTTACGAAGACAAATTTGCCACATGAAGAAAAACAAAACTTTTCTAGCTAGCCTGCCAAATGCTCGGAAATTGACAGAAAATTTGGCATTCCAACAAGTAGTGAGCAGGATGACCAAACCATCTCAATTATTTGTAAACATGCAAGTGCAAGCTGCCAAAAAACAAAAGGTAGGCGCTTCACTATCGAAGAAAAGGTACTGGCAGAGTCCCTATATAAGAAAAGCCCCAAGTGCTATGCACTGTTGCATAAGTATTTCACTCTGCCATCATCAAAAGCAATGAAGAAACGCCTTCTAGGCAGCATACGATTGTGCCCTGGAATAAACCCCGTAATATTTGAAAAAATTAAGAAATCTATATCTGAAAAAGATACCACGGACAGGTATACTAAACTGCATAAGTTTAGCGTTTGATGAAATGTCTCTTACTGCGCAAATAAACTATAATGCTCAAAAAGACAGTTTAGAAGGTTATATTACAAATTATAGTAAATTTGCTGATCATGCGCTGGTCTTTATTGTTAAGGGAAAGCAAAACTTTAAGCATTTTAATAATAAGCAATTGGTGCTTATTATTTTACCAACTGAATAAATAAATTTGAATTAAAAAAACTAGTAAAAACAGTTATCCTCCAACCACGCTCAAGCTTCCGGCCTGATTATAGTAAATACTGTATGTGATCAGAGCGCTGTAAGGCGCCGCTCGCGCACTAGACGACCACGACCAGAGGCCGCAACGATCAGATTTACTAAAGAAACCATATAAACATCGCGCACTTAGCCGCAACGGCTAAAGCGCGCTTCACATTCTCGGCAAAACTACACGAGACATAGCGAATACGAGAGTGTGGAGGACATATTCAGCAAGTCTCGCCTATGTTCGTGCAGTCTCCATCCCGTGTCGGTATTTCGTATCCGAGTCAAAGGGCTCTCGTGTAGTTTTGCCGAAACACAAAACAATCCCTCCACATTCCCGCCGCGTCAGTCTGCTTGCAGGGAGCACGGTGAGCGCACGTTGATTTCGGTGAAGAGCGCACGTGCGCGCACGATAGAACGAAAATACCTACGATTTGGACGCACGATCTCGAATTGAGTTTTTTAGAAACTTACCAGTGTTATCCTATAATATGGGATCCTAAATGTCGTGAACATAAGGTAGAAACAAAGTACACGACGCGTGGAATGAAATAAGTGGAATCTTGAATATATCGATCAAAGAATTAAAAAGCAAGAAAGACTCCCTCATGACTACTTTTAGGATGCATAAAAGAAAAATAAAATCATCAGAACAATCAGGAGCCGGATTTGATGATATTTATACGGCGATATGGTTTGCTTTTAGTTTGATGGATTTTTTTGGGGATATCATCGACAGTAACAGCAACAAAACAAAAAACACAATAACCGTATGTAGATATTATTTATTTTTATTGTTCTTTACTGCTAGAATCGAAGTTTATCAATATGTCACATGTCCAAAAATATTTTCTTTTTCTGTGGCAAACAAATCTTCTATAGTATAGTTTTATAGAATTCAATTAAATTACAGAAGTTACCTACAAAAATATTTTGTAAACTCTTCCCTAACTTCTATTGCGTCCAATGCTGACCGACGCGCTACTCTTGGTAAATTGAAGACAGATGGCGCTGCTCGCCTTGGTTACATCTAGCTCTGTGTTAAAATTTATTTAATAATACTTAAATAACGTTTTATGCTTGTACTTTGGTTTCATATTGTTTGTAAATGGATAATTTACAAGTGTGAGTGTTATTATAAACTGTGCTTCTATAATAATTCTTTACAAGTGATAACAAAACAGTGACTAAACAACTTGAATAAACAAAGCTAATTCTTTCTTAAAACTCAAGTGTTTCAGTGCTACGCAAAGTAAAACACGATATAATCGGGACCAGTAATAAGTGAGCAAATAAAAACTACAAATGCGATGTAAGCAGTGCAATTTGACTCTTTGTTTACATCAAATGACCGTTAACTTTTGTCTTTTGTGTCACGCTGAGTTCAAATTATCTGACCTTGAGTTGTTGGCATTTCACGGCAGAAGTTACTACTCGTCGTTGCTGTTTGTTATTTTCGACCATTATTGTAAATCACTTCTGGTGGAGATAGCTTAGGGGTCGATTGAATACATCGCTGAGCGTCGTACCCAGGCTCAAACCCCGGTGGCGGATGACTTTTTGCATTTTATTTTTCTAATGCCTTGTACGCGCTTTCGAGAATTGGGGACTCATAGCGCCATCTAACGGCGTAAACACCACAACACCGTATGAGAACTGCCTGATATTACTTTTTATTTTTTGCTACCATTTACACCCAATAGAGGGCATTACTTACTATCGTCGAAAATGGAAGTCAACTATGTGACTAAAAGAAAACCTTTGTTAATAAGATCGAAATCATTTGATGGATCCAGTGAGAGTAGCTCGAGTCACTCTTCGGGTGATATATTGGGAAAAAGTCTTGACCTTTCTGCACATGTTCTATCGTCTAATATGGAAGAAATGAAGGCAGAGATAACCAATTTGAGATCTAACCTACAGAGTACTCAGAATGAGTTAGAAAACGTTATACTGGAGAATATTGATTTAAAAAAACATATTTCACATTTGGCACAGGAAGTAGACGTGCTGAAACAAATTTGTAAAAGCCCGCTTTCACTACGAAGGAGCATTACGTCCTCCACTACCAAGAAAGGTGCGAAGCGCCGACTAACCGACAGTTTTTCCAAAAGCCCCCTTACACTCCCAGATGCAAGTAGCTGCCCTAAAGACATTTTAATACCATCTGAACCGGAACCAAACCAATATTTGAAGCTTGTGGTTGAACCTACGAATATAGGCGAACAAAATGAAGGGCCACACTTGCCTGTACGACCTTCTTTAGAATTACAGCACGATGTAGAGCTGGGTTTAAATGAGGAGCGTCTCGAATGTTTTTCGACAGTAGAGCAAGTCCGGAAGATAGAGCCTCCTAGTGTAGAGCAAAACATGGAGGTAGAGAAAAATATGAGAATTAGTACTGTGAACGGCCCAACCAAAAGACTCTACATTTTTGGGGGATCTCAATGCTTGGGCCTGCCATCGAGCATGAGAAGATCGAGGATACGCAGTAATTATGAGCGTTACGAAGTGGTGTCTTTTATCAAGTCAAATGCAAACACAGAAGAGATACTCAAGTGTGCAAAGTTGTTTGACATCTCTTCTCACGACCGGGTAGTCATTTGCGTAGGTCAGCATGACCAAAATCCGTTGACGGTCATGACGGAACTATGTGTATTCCTTAAATTTATTATATGTCCCGTGTTTGTTTTAAGAGTATTAGGAAATAAGCATCTCAATGAGAAGAATCTAAATGATACTTTAATAATGATATGTAGACAACATGTAAAATGTACTTTTCTGGATTTTGACTGTAATTATAATAATCATCCTGTGTTCGAAATGTGTCTTAAAATTAACTCGATCCTGGATCAATTTGACTATAACGAAACATTCTTGACCTTTCGTAAAAAAAGTACACATGCTGGCAATTTGTTTTCAAATAAGAATAAGAATAGATTATCTGTGCGCTCCTCGAATGAATGTATTAAGATAGACAAGGGCACACAGACATGCGGGGGTGGGCCCCAGTCTGTAGGCACTCAAACTGATGAATTACTGCCGAAGGATAGCACCTTGGAAACATTTTTTCGTGACCAACAGTAATGATGTACTAGCAGATGGGGTTCCACTTTCGTCCTCTGGTCTTAAACTGCTTCATCTGTTTTATCAAAATGTTTGTGGGATATCGAATAAAAAAGATGAGCTGATTATTCATTTGAATGAGGGATCTGTGAATCCTGATTTTATATGCTTATGTGAACATTTTCTAAACAAACATAGCATGTCTGTTTTCAACCTGAACGGGTACAGAATTGGGTCATATAACTACAGAGTCAATAAAACGAGGGGTGGTACCATGATCCTAGTAGATAACATGAATAGAGGCACTGAGGAATTAAAGATTTGTAAGCAGTTGTATAAATTGAATAGTTTTGAAATATGTGGTGTGAGAGATCTGGATACTAATATAAATATTTGCTGTTTGTATAGAACGCCAGACGTTAAGAATTTTGATGATTTTATGTTACGATTAGAACGACTCTTAGAACACTTTTTCAGCAAAAAATGTATTATAGTAGGAGACTTTAATGTTAATTTTCTTCATGACAGTGGACATCAGCGTGATTTAATTACTCTTCTTAACTGTTATAATTTTAGGCATCTTATTAAATCCTATACTTTTTCTCGAAACGAGTCAGTGTCTTGTATTGATAATATTTTGACAAATCTAAAAGAGGGTAATGTTTTAGGCTGTGCTATAGACCATAATGGGCTTGCTGATGGGCATGCGGGCCTTTTCTGTGATTTATCTCTAGAACATAGGAACACTGGAAAGAGCTCCGATAATAATAATTTTTACATAGCCAAGCGTAGGACTTTTTCTGAGAAAAATAAGGACACTTTTAGATTTTCATTGATGCAATATGATTTGGTTAATTATAATATTAATAATTTTTTAAAAACGTTTCAGCAATTATTTAATGAATCTTTTCGAAGGAGGTCCGTTAAAGTCAATGCCAACAATCAATATAAAACTAAATGGATAACGAAAGGCATAAGAACGTCTAGTAAAATGAAAAGATTTTTAAACTCCATAAATAAGAACAATTGTAGCGTTTCGATGATTTCATACCGCACTAATTACATTAGGCTTTACAAGAAAGTTATAGTGATGGCGAAAAAGAGTACTGTTAAAGATGAAGTAGAATATGCTAAAAACAGTACGAAACAATTATGGAATATAGTTAATAGACAGAGAAACAAAAATAAGCTTAGAGTTATGGACAATTATAAACTTAAAATTGATAACGCAATTATTGACGACGCCCAAGATATAGCGGACATCTTCATAAAGCAATTCGATTATAGTACTGATGACATTAATGAGACAAATGATAACCATGCTTTGACATTTTTATCAAGCAGTTGTAGTAGAGTTATGACGGACATGGAGATGGGACCTACAAATAGGAATGAGATTAGAATTATTGTTAAGAGAATGGCAGTTAAATACTCCTCCGGGTATGATGAAGTACCTATTACAATATTCAAAGAAAATATTGATCTCCTTGCGGAACCTTTAGGTATTTTCTTTAATAAATGTATAAGTTCGGGAACTTTTCCCGAGCAACTGAAGATTGCGAGGGTGACTCCAATTCACAAGAAAGGTACAAAAATTGATCCAAAAAATTATAGGCCTATTTCATTACTACCTATTTTGTCAAAGATTTACGAAAATTTAATTAAAGATAGGTTAATTTCGCATCTAAATAAATATGACATTTTAAACGACCGTCAGTTTGGGTACAGAACTTGCGTTGGAACTGTTGATGCTGTTGATCTGCTGGTCAATGAAGTGGTGAGCAATCTAAATAGTAAAAAGAAAGTAGCTGGTCTCTTCCTGGATCTATCTTCTGCGTTCGATATGGTTGATCATAGTATTTTGCTGGCCAAGCTAGAATACTATGGGATTCGTGGTAATGCGCTAAGACTTTTTGAATCGTACTTAAATAATAGAATACAATTCGTTGAACTAAAAAACATTGTGAATGGGCAAGAAGTAGTCACTAAGTCTAAGGCAATCAAAATAAGACGTGGGGTTCCACAAGGATCAATTCTGGGGCCTTTATTCTTTGTGATCTTTCTCAATGATCTTATTAATTTTGTAAGCAGCTCAGTCCCAGATATTAAACTAGTTGTTTATGCTGATGATACAAACGCCATATTGCCAGCAAATGACCTTCTAGAACTAAAAACCAAGATAGACAATGCGTTTCATGTGTTTAATGTATGGTTCAAAGTCAATCATTTAAGAATGAATATTAAAAAGACACAAGCCATTTTATTCAGATCGACTACTCGTGCGCATGATTCAATTGAGATATCTCATGAAGGAGTAAATGTTGATCTATCAGAGAGTATCAAGTTTCTAGGGGTTCATATTGATCAGCAGTTGAACTGGAAAAGTGAGTTGGAGTACATTGAAAACTCAATCAGTTCAGCTTGCTACGCTCTTAGGAGTCTTAGAGATGAGGTTGCTATATCACAACTTAAAATGGTGTATTGTGCTCTTGTGGAATCGAAAATTAGATACAGTGTAAAGTTTTGGGGTAAGAGCTATGCTTACAATATGAAAAGGGCGTTTATAATGCAAAAAAGAGCTATTCGAACCATAGTGCGTATTCCACCGTGGGTATCTTGTAAGGATTACTTTAAATGTTTAGATATTTTGACTGTCCCTAGCTTATATATTTTAATCCTGCTTCTGGACATTGTAAAAAATCCCTTTAAGTATGAGAGTAATGAACAGCGAGCAATAAGGTTAAGTACTAGACGCAAAGACCTTGACTCATCTCTGCAGCCTAGGTTAAATATTGTTAAACATTGCTCTCACTATCAGGCTGTAAGATTTTTTAATGTATTGCCTACCGACATGAAAGTCATGGATAGTCCCCATAAGTTTAAATCTAGACTAGTTACACTTTTGCTGAAAGGGTGCTTCTATACGACAGATGAATTTTTGACATATTGTGTATAATTGGGAATAGTTTTGTGTCGACATGATATGTGATTATTATTATTATTTTTTAATTATCATTATTAATTATTTTTGTACTTTTTCCTTTTTCGCTGTGTTAGTTTTAAGATTATTTCAAATACAATTGATAATTGTTTGTGAATAAATAAATGAAATGAAATGAAATGAAATGAAATTACGAAGAGCGCCGTTTTCGTCCATTTCATTTATCTATGATCCTGATTGAACTAGCATGTTGTTATTGTCGTATATGTCCATGGTACCTGGAGGTGTATACACTTGAGACGAGGTTTTACTTTTTCTTAGGTAGTTGTGCAATAGTATACAGGTCAAAGTAATAAGTGTAACTTTTTCAGGACACAGCGCAAATGGCTTTCTAAAAATTCTAAATTTTGTACAAAGTACTCCGAACGTATTTTCAACAATCACTCGTGATCTTGATAACTTTTCATTAAATATACGCTTCGGATTTCCAATATTATGTATTCCAGGTTTCTTGACATTTTTGTGAAGTGCAAATGCACTGTCTGCTAGTAATACGTAGGGTATATTTATGTCAGAACCTGGTAATGGATGGGGATCAGGTAAATTGAGTGCTTCTGTTGCAATTTTGTTCCATAATTCAGTGTCCCGAAAAATACCTCCATCACTCATTCGACCATTGCTTCCTATGTCAGCAAAAATGAAATTGTAATTACTATCTACTAAGGCGAGGAGAACAATACTAAAATATTTTTTGTAACTGTAATATTCCGATCCTGAATTGGCAGGGCATTCTATAACAACATGCTTTCCGTCTAATGATCCAATGCATCGGGGAAATTTATTTCTGTAGCCTTTTTCTATTTCAATCCATCCTTCTTTTGATGATGGTATCTGTAAATAATTAAAATACTGCTTCTACTAATTCTATCTGCGGGCACTCTTTTATGGCCGCAGATAAAATATTTGGTAATATTGAAAAATACATCCGTACGAGAGAAGTAATTACGTCTCCTTCTTGCTGATATTATTGGACAACTTACTACAGTCACAGAACTTACAGATATACCTATTTGTAACTGGAAGAACAGTGTTCATGAAGTTTTAAAAACTACTGCTCAGTTCCATTTTAAAATATCACAATGCAAACGATTTATAATCACAAGATCAAAAAAGCCAGTAAATGTTTTGGTACGTGGGGATTTTTTTTTCAATTCTGATACAGGTGTACCAAAAAGCATTTGCAAAGGTAGTTAAAAAAACCGAAATGATACTTCCTTCTGTAATTCTTAAAAGAGTAGAGGTTAAACCACTGAAACTTCGAGACGTAAGGACGCTCCTGAAAAAACATTATGGCGAAAATTGGCCAAGCCTGCCACATTTGAAATTCTATTAAAACATATTAAATAACATGCCAAATATTGCTCAAGAAACAGGTGAAGGAGAAGAATGTGAAGAAGAAGAACGCGAAGGAGAAGATACTTGCCAGATGTGTGACGAAGAAGTTAATTAGAGAGTTTGATTAATAAAGATACTTTTTTATTTTCATATTAACCGTCATTTATTTTCAATTTTCCTTGTCTTATACCTTTAAACGAGAAAATCTTGTATATCTAAAATCTAGTATATATATATATATATATACATATATATATATATATATATGTATATATATATGTATATATATATATATATATATATATATATATATATATGTATATATATATGTATATATATATATATATATATATATACTAGATTTTAGATATACAAGATTTTCTCGCATACTATAGTATAATATAATTATATATATACTATAGTATATATATATTGTATATATATATACAGGGTGGGGATCCAGTCACGACATTAAATAAAAGCACGTACTCGGAGTCGTATTTTCAGATTTTAGAAGTAGCTTTTACATCAAAAGCTTGAAGATTTATCGAGTAATCGATACGTTTTCAAAAAATAAATTTAAAACAACCTGTACATAAAATCGCAAGAGAAGAGGTCAATTGCAGGGGTCACAAAGTCATATGACTTATCAATGAAATTAAAACGAAAGGGAAGATAAGTGTTTACGCATATTAGAAAGTAACAGAGAATTTATAAAATTCGACGCGTGCGACAAAATAACACGACACACCACTGCCCCGCTAATAAATAGGTGAGTATGACAGAGACAGCTAGCGTTATCACGCGTTCTGCAGATACGGTGCGCGAGGCGGTGCGCCGGCGCTACGGCCGATCACTCAAGACACACTCAAGTAATTACCAGTCATCGTTTTGCACTGCGGCCTTGACATACATTGCATTTACTTAGCAAAGCGCGCGTAAATTTAAACTCTTTACCTATCTAGCTAAGAACCGCGACAAAGACGCTTTCTGTTTTGTGTTAGTGTGATGAACTGATGAGTGTAGTATGCTAGGTTTACCCTATTGATTTATCCGCGAATAAGACGCTATTTCGTTTGATTTGTGTTTGTAGGTACATAGTGTTTAGTTATTTGAATTATTTAAGTAGGTACAGCGAAAAAGACGCTTGTTTAGTGAGGTGTTTGTGTGGTGTGTGTGAGCAATGCCTAACATGTTTCGACATAATTATTCGGCGACCGAGTACGCCAACATGATCCTCATTTACGGAGAATGCAATCAAAATACAGCTCTAGCAATACGGACCTATCGGGAAAGGTATGGCGGAACAAGACAGTGTCCTACGAACCCCCGTACAATAATAGGAGCTCTTCAGCGCATTCGAGAAAATAGGGCGGTGGATCCTCGGACTGAAGCGTTTCGACCAGAACGGAATGTGCCAGATCCAATACTTCCACTGAGGGAAGAGAGAATACTTGATTATTTTGACCAACAACCGAAATCAAGCACTCGTCAGGCAGCTCGGATATTTCGTGTTAGTCATAAAACGATCCGCAAAACATTAAAGAGGGAAAAGTGGCGGCCTTTCAAATTTAATAAAGTGCATGGATTGTTGACACGTGATAGGCCAATAAGAGCAGAGTACTGTCGGTGGCTGCTTGAGAAAATCGAAGGAGAAGGTGACTTTTTGTCCCAAGTGTTATGGACGGACGAAAGCACTTTTACGCGAAATGGCATTTGGAACCAGCACAATTTGCATCAT
This sequence comes from Thera obeliscata, assembly GCA_947578465.1. Classification (NCBI taxonomy): domain Eukaryota; kingdom Metazoa; phylum Arthropoda; class Insecta; order Lepidoptera; family Geometridae; genus Thera; species Thera obeliscata. Next base: position 9,946,079 of record OX387918.1, on the reverse strand, counting down.
TGGGCCCCACAGAATCCTCATGTGTGGCGGGAATCGGCCCACCAATACAGGTTTTCTATCAATGTTTGGGCTGGTATCCACGGCGACAATATTATCGGGCCAATTTTTATTGATGGCACTTTAAATGGCACAAAATTTGTGGAGCTTTTAGAAGACACTGTAGCTACATACATGGACAATCTTTCCATCCGCCGGTACCAACGAATATGGTACCAGTTAGACGGTGCACCAGCTCATTCGGTGCTGCCAGCAAGGCAGGTGCTTAACTCAATGTTCGGTGACCAGTGGATCGGCCGTTATGGGCCCCATAGGTGGCCAGCTCGATCACCAGATCTCACTCCCCTGGACTTTTTTTTGTGGGGCTATATCAAAGATGAAGTGTACGCACAAAATGTGGAAACAATTTTTGAACTACGCAGTAGAATTGTGGCCGCTTTCGACAAACTAAAAGCTTTGGTGTTAAACGACGGGCTGCTCAGCAAAGTGAGAGCAAATCTTCACCGTCGTTTAAATTTGTGCGTGCAAAGAGAAGGCGGACACATTGAAAACTTAAAAATTTAAAATGTAAGTACCTACGTATCTTTTTATGACCTACAACTAAGTACCTATCGCATCGCAATATTAGCAAAACCTGCCTCGCCTTTGAAGGAGGCCGCCCGCCTTTGACGACGGCCGCCGGCCGCGCGGGCCGAAAAGCGAGCAGACGGATAAAAGCCGGCGCCGCCGCCCCGCGTGCTCCGCGTGCCCGTCCGCATGGTGCCGCTTTGTGCGCTAGCTGCCAGGCACGGGCGCACATCGCGTACGTCGTTATAGCTCATACAAATAGGGTCGCATTTCACGTAATAAATGAACTTAATATGAATGAACTATACTTTACTCTCTCACTCAGTACTACTACTTACTACTACTTTATACAGGTTGCTTCATCGGTTTGCATTTTATTTCCTATTTAGTTTGTTAGAAAATTTTAAATTCTCCATTGTGGACGAATTAAAATAAAACCTTTTTTATAACAATTCTAGCAGTTAGCACTACACGTCCACCAAATTAATGTCGTTACTGTGGTTCCACCCTGTATACTAGCAGTTGGTGGATAAAACTGTACAGAAGAAGACTCCATTAGCTGCTACTAGACCGGGAAGAAAGAAAATTACAGAGCAAGATCAGTTAACCACTGACATATTACTATCCGTGAAAGACCATTTTAAGCGTCCTGCTCCTGCTTCAGCAACAGAAGATCAGTACGATCTTTTGGGAAGATCTATCGCAATTAAATTAAGATCATTAGACAAGCGTTAACGCTTGATTGCGGAGAAGATAATTAACGACACCTTGTTCGATGCCGAGATGGGCAATCTGAATACCGAAGCAATTCAGAACCGTCGAAGTTTAGCTTTTGTTTCTTCACCAACTCCTAGTCTCTCACCTTCAAGTCCTTCACCCTCACTAGTTCAACAATATTATACACAACCGTATACTCACACCGCTTCTGTTGCGCATCAAATACAACCCTGCGTATCACCGATACAACAGTACAACACCCAACAACAAAAGTACACGATTTATCCTGCACCGCAAAGTCAGCCCTGCGCATCTCCGATTCAACAATATAACACTCAACGACAAACTACTTCTCCTGCACCACAATCTCAGCCCTCACCAGTACAACAATCTCTCATGTGCTGATATTGCTTTCCTCATAACAGTATCTTGTCTTTGTATTAAAGGAGTAATCAATGATAATAGTTTCAAATACAGTTTTTCATCCATTCGTAAATAGTTTTCGTAATCTGTAGGTGAAAATCTCAATTCATATATCAAATTTACGTGGCTTTCTTTTCAATAACCAGCGTTAAGACCATTCAGTGCGATCTCTTTTTCTTTTTCTGCAAAACAAGTGCTAAGCATAGTACAGCTATCACATCGTCGTCGTCCATTGTAGTTTGGTTGGTATATACCGTACACAGTACAGGCGTCGTACACACACCGTCACGTAGCTCAACTGAGAGTTAATGGCAAAACTGTGCATGCAAACCCAAACGTGTATGTGTTATATGAAACTCGGTTATGCCTGTCGGTTATGCATGCAAGGCTAAAACTAAATTTGTAATTTGAATCACAAATAGCCAATAATACAATAGACAAAAACTTTTCATAGTTGTAATAAAGCGAACCGCTTTTAGGTGGCTTAATTATTCTTACATGTTTCCCATCTATAGCGCCCTAACAAGGTTTTGCATTACTTGCAAAACCTTGTGCGATTTTTAACCAATCTTCTTTTTTCAGTTCAGGTAAACAAATTTCTCGTAGGGTTTTGTAAATCTGTTGACACGTATCTTTCACAATTCCAGAAATAGTTGAGATTCCATGTTGATAAGAATGATGCAATTCAGTCATACTGCAACCAGCGGATAAATACCTGTAATAATATTAATATTAGTTTTAATTTCAGCAATGGTACTTCAAAACAAATGGAGACATATAAGAGATGCATATACAAGAGACTTGAAAAAGCAGCGACAATCAAATAGTGGATCCGAAGCAAAAAGACAACGAAAATATGTTTATTTTGATCGACTGCAATTGTTGTCGGAACTGTACGAAATAAAACCAGATTAAAAAGAAAAAAATAAACAAATTTGTAACGATTCTACTGCGTCAACATCGAAAAATAAAACTAAGAGTTCATCTGCCGACGATAACAACGAAACTAACGCGCTTTTAAAAATACTTGAAGAAAGATTACAGAATAAAAAAAATGCAAGAGAAGATGATTCCGAAGATGGGGATAGGTATTTTTTATTGTCTTTATTAAACGACTTTAAGAGGATCCCGGAAAGTCGTAAAATGGATGCCAAATACGACATAATAGGAATAATTCGAAAATACGCGACGCCACAACCACTCATGATTACTATAACTTAGATTCAGAATTTTATGATCAACAACGCGGCTACTTTACGAATCCATCTCCAGGATCTCAAACACAAACATCTAATAATCAGCTTCAGTCTACAGCAGAAGAAATTGCTGCAATCTCATCCGTATCTAATTTGAGTGAAGATTCGGAAAGTTCCATATATAATGATGTTTTTACAGACGATATTCCCACATATTTTTTGCAAATTTACAGACAGTGACGTGAAATTTACGCAATGTAGCACATCAGCGGCACCGTCTGGCGTGTGTCAGCTTATTTAAAAACCCTATTTCGTATTTAATTGTTGATTTACTGAACTAATTAGTAAGATTCGGCTCAATATTATTTCGTAACTAAAAAAAATTAAAAATAAATATAAAAAGATAAGCTGTTTAATTTACTTACCTCAATGTTATCAGTAGTCGTTCTTCAGCTGATGTATTATGTTTGAATATAGTTTCTTATCGCTGAATTTTACTTTTAACTAATTAAAAAAGTTGAGTCAACAATTTCAGCTTATTTTGAAGACCTTGACGAAAAATTTTTTTTCGGAGGTTTAAGCAAACTTTTTGAAGTATCTGAAAAATCAATTAGGCTTAAGGGAGAATATATTAACAAGGAAAAATAATAATTCATAGAATTTAGCCTCTTTTCCCTGCCATTCCGCGGACTTTTTGAGCTCTCCTCGTAACTAGCAGCACGGAAAACGTGCGGCAGCGGTCCGGTAGGAAACGCATAAATTGAAAGAGCCCTTACGTATAGTTTGGGACCGTCAATGCGACCCGGATGCGGCCAGCCATTCTCAGTGTCATGCGGACAGTTCGTGAGTGAACACGCTTCGTATCGTTCCACAACAATCTACAAACAACGACCGGCAATGTGGAATTTAACGAGTGAGGAATACAGCAATCGTATAATAAGACAAAGATTCTGGGAGAAAATGGTTGAATTATTTGGCGGTGAAAATAAAACGCTAGAGGACAAAAAAAAATTGGTACGTTAATATTTATTATTTTTATTGTTCTTTTTATATAATGAAGCTAGTAGAAAAACATTGGTAGTATATCTGGGTTTAATAACACTAAAGGCTTTACATTTACAACCTTTAAATAAATTCGTCCTGCCATGGTAGTTAGCCTTCATCCATAAAGTAATTTGATAAATAGTTCCTAAAACATGTAACCTTTTTGAATACTACGAAATTGTTGCATTCTTGTATTACTCGTGCAATCAATACGTTATTTAATTTTCCAAAATTAAATAACGTATTGAAAAAAACTCGAATTGAGATCCATCCTTTTCCAAAACGTAATTATGTAACATACAACATATTCACCGCAAATTCAGTCTGTATATTAATAGGTTTGTGAAAAATCCTCCATTTGCTAGCCAATATTCCAAAACCACATTCCACAAAACGTCTTGCACGAGATAGGCGGTAATTAAAATAGTACATTGTTACCTGAGGATTGTTCACTATTTGAAAAGCAAAAAAGGAAGAAATCGGATGGCATTTTTGATAGTAAATATAAAAAAACTATTGAACCAAATAGACAATAAAGAGATTTCGATTACTCACTCTCTAAAAAGTATCGTGCGTCTCCGCTATTTGTATAAGCAATAAGTTACAAACATACACTTTTGTTTATAAACAACCTGTTTTTTTTTGATATCCCATAACTCTAGGGTTATATTCTGTAGGTAAAAATAATACTTAAACTCCTAGAATATGTGGTCCAAAAATGCATCGTTTCGGAGATATCATCAATCATAATTAAATTAGGTCAAAAATTGTCACTAGTATGACGAATCTTTACTTTTGCGAGGTTGCCAAACTTCGCAGTAGTGTAGTAATATAAATAATAAAATAAAATATGTAGGTATGTTGGTATCGGGGCTTCCCGGCATCCCGGAGGCAGCCAGTGAAGGGATAGCTAACTTGTCGACATCGATGAAACCTCAAGTAGTTTGACTATCTAAATTACGAAGCAAAATTTAAATAACATTAAATCTTATTTAATATGCGTTTCAACTAAGAATAGGATGACCGTGACGCCATATTGTGATTTAATGCACGCTCTTCTAATACTTAATAAATACTATAATATAAAAAAAACAAAGGAAAAAAAAATACTGCATTAATAAAATAAATAAATAATTATAATTGCATAAGTTGATAAAAAATGCTATGCAATAGCTTTACCGCGGCAGTCTCCGAGTGCCACACGTCTTTTTTTTATTTTGTCATTTATGTACACACAGTAAAATACATAGGATGAAATGATCTTTTTTTTAAATGAAAATAATTACAGAAGCTTCATAAGAAGTGTTACAGTTGCAAAATACACAGCGTCTGTCCGTAACCGGATAATAGGTTTAGCTTGTTGATATTATTGAAAGGTTCGAAAAAAAATTGTACCTAAATAATTCTGCTATGCTCCTGGTGACTTACTAATTTAGTATCGGACACGAGGGTTTGAAAGCCGGTGGCTGCTACTCAGAAATTTTTAATGGCAAAACCCAATAACACTGCTCGACCTGGGAATCGAACCCAGGACCTCATTCTCAACAGTAGCGTTGAATAGTTATGTGATGTGCAGGCGAATGCCGATTTGAATAGGTCGGACGACGTGACGGATGACATTTAATTGTTGTTCTAGGAGATGCTGCGTGTTTAATTTGAAGCCGGTGTAAACAAAACCAAATTCGACGGCACGGTTGGCGCAGTGGCTGAGCAATCGACCGCTGCGCTGCGTGTCGCGGGTTCGATTCCCGCACGGAACAAATATTTGTATGACCTACAAGTAGTTGTTCCGGGTCGGGTCTGGGTGTTTGTGTACGTGAGTTTAAATGTTTGTAAACGCACCCACGACACACGAAATATTCCTAGTGTGGGGCAACGTTTTTTTATAAAAAAAAATAGGCAAAAAAATCCCCGGTTATGTATACTCTTATGTCACATTTTAAGCGCACCTTTACTTGTTACAGATACATAGACGATTTCGGAAAATGGTTTAAGATCATCTTATAACGAAACAGTCTTGAATTTGACTCAGGCTCAAGAAATGAGGACCATGAACCTAATAATTGAACATCCAATATTATCTACGAGACGTGTGGCTGTAATAGTTGAAGTGTCTCACAACTTAGAGTGGAAATTATGGAAAAGATATGGGCTCCACCCTTATCATTATCGCAAAGCTCAAGGCCTATTACCCGCGGATAATTTTTCTAGAATAGCCTTTTGTCAGCGCATGAATGAACTTTTAATTCAGGACCCAAATATGATAGGTAAAATTTTATGGATGGACGAAGCCCAATTACGCGCGCTGGGGTTTTTAATTCAAAAAACCAGCATCTATGGAAAACAGAGAATCCGCAAGCTGTGTGGGAAACTTCTTACCAACATGAGTTTTCTGTCAACATGTGGGCGGGAATTTTAAATAATATATTAATAGGTCCCATAGAAATCCCGCACCGCCTTAACTCAGAAAATTATTTAACGTTTTTACGTAAGTAATCTAATATTCTTAGATTTTTTTGAGGATGTGGATCTGGAGTCAATTCGCACAATGTGGATCCAACACGATGGCGCGCCTGCCCATTATGGGACACAGGTACGGGAATACCTAAACAAACATTAGAACCCAGAACGTTAGATCGGGCGTGGAAGCCCGACTATAGAGTGGCCAACGCGATCACCACACCTTACCCCACTACATTTTTACGTGTGGGGTACTTTAAAAAGTAAGGTGTATGAAAAAAAATGTTTATCAAGGGACCATTTACTTAGGCGAATTGAGAAGCAGCTAATGAAATGCACCAAAACAATGTTTATTTAAATAGGCAGATTCGCACCAGGCTAAATATGTGCTTGACATGGCGGACACTTTGAAAATCATTTAAATTAAATGAATTACTTTAACAAAACTTGTTTTATTTATCATACCCTAAACCCATAAAACACACACACAACACATCAACTTACCCAAATCTGTCAAATCCCCGCAATTAATTTTCAACTCAATATCTAACGATGGCATATTTTGACATATTTGGATAGGCAGGTAAAATTTATCAGTTTAGTTTACAAATTAAGAAAAATAAAGCCAGTGCTATACCAAATTGCCAAAAGTCCTAGGTTTCATAAGTTTCTAAAACTTAATTAAACAATGAAGTGATAACATATAGGCCAGTTTGTTTTCGCTTAACTTATTTCAAATTATCCTATCCATCATCCTAGCGTTGTCTTAGTTGCGTCCTTTAAAATCACTAAAAGCTGAATTTGATGAAACTAAAACCTAATTTTGTTTGCTTACCGTACAAAATAGACCCTCGATGTGTCTAGGTATCTAAGTTTAATTGATAAATACAAGTTCATTTTTATTCAAACCAATCATTCAAATTTAAAGCTAAGAAAATGCGACGTTGTCATATTTCACGTAAGGGTGTTTTACATTAATAATCGTGACTCAGCCGAATTATATAAGATATCGGCTTCAACTGGAATAACAAAGTCAACAGTGCACAATATTTTGAAACAAAAATTAAAGTTCCATCCATATAAAATTCAAATCATGCAACATTTGAAAGAAAGTGACTACTCTTTACGAGAAAGCTGCGCCAAAACCATGCTGGACGGGTTCCGAACCCTTCGAACACTCGGAAACATACTGTTTACAGATGAAGCTCATTTTCATATCGATGGCTATGTGAACAAACAAAACATGAGATTCTGGAGCCCTGATAATCCAAGAAAACGCCATCAGAAACGTTTACACTGTCCAAAAACAACAGTGTGGTGTGCAATTACTGCCTAAGGAATAATCGACCCTTATTTTTTTCGTGAGGGCGAAACAGTTACTGCTGAGATTTATTGCCGCATGCTAGACGAGTTTTTGTAACCCCAGCTGCAGCTGCTACCTGGGTACAATACCAGAACGCACTTTCAACAACATGGCGCCACTCCACATACAGCTCGGATATCAATGGAGAAAATAAAGTCGATTTTCCCAAACAAGTTGATCAGCAAAGGTGGAGACATTCCTTGGCCTCCGCGGTCACCTGATCTGTCACCTTGTGACTTTTTCTTGTGGGGATATTTAAAGTCTAAAGTATAAAACAACAGCCTCGCACAATTCCGGCCTTACAAGAGAATATACGGCGTGAAGTTGCAGATATTGCACCGACGCCCTGCGCTCGCGTATTCACAAACTTACGCGTCCGATTAGAAGAATGCGTACAAAGAAACGGACATCATTTGGACGATATCATATTTAAAAAGTGAAATCCGCATTATTTAGCTGTATTTCACAGTGAATAAAAATAACATACTTCATGTAGTTTATCTTATATTATTTTTAGAAATCGTAAATTTTCTCCTGGACACCCTTTACTTACAAAATTATCTAGTTTTAAGATTTTGAAATGTAATGTATTCTGCTCTCATACCTAAAGGCTGAATCATTAGCCATATTAATTATAATTTTCAATTTAAATCTTCTTTTCTTTAACCCGATCAGCGGCCTACGTATTTCACTAGAATAGATAACGTAAATAGGATGTTTAGAAATAAGATTGAAAATACTTTAGACAGAAAACTTGGTAATTTCGTTTTGGTGTGTTTAATGTAATTTAGGAAGTTTAATATTATTATAATTTTGTATAAAGAGCAATTTCAGAACTTATAACTTCGTTAATGTAATAACTTTCATTACTATTTGTGTTAATGTTTGAAATGTTAAAAATTTGTTTATAAATTTTCTAGTAGAGGGGTTAACGTTCTGAAATTGAGGGGGGATGTTGAGTATCGGAACGTACTAGCACTACAACTAGAACATTAGGACGTATCCGAACGCATCTGTGCCTCATACCTTAATGACAAGGAAACAGGATATCGAAAATAATGCTTCATTTGTTCAATCTTTATATCAATGGCACAAACTCACAGTTTTTAAATATTAGAACCAACCACTTCTTAAAATTTATGTTCACCACTATGTTTCCGTTGCAACGTGTTGAAATATAATTATTGGGCTGGCTGACAAAATAACGAACGGATGACGCCACTGAATGCGTATTACAACAAACATCTCAAAGTATTCCGCAGTTAGAATCACAGCTTCGCTATCGTAACTTAATACATCCAGATGGAAAGATAACTTACAATGTGGATCCGTAACGTGTTTGTAAAAAATCAGATTAGATCGAGGTTAGATTAAGATTATGTATGAAATCATCCATGGTCTTTTTTGAGTCTTGGGAAAAGCGTGTCATATTCTCCCTCTTTATAACGACAATTTGGAATATCATGCACCCTTAGACCGCTTTTTATGTCTTTCCAGTTTTTCTGCCTCTTCGCATAATAAAGCTACCACTATCACTAATTCACTTATTCCGTCCATCTTGTTCGTCAGGTTACCAATAAATATAATTTTTGCCGCTTACTGTAGCGCCGCTGTAGTGCCTGGCCTAGTTTGAAAAGAAGGATCTGACGGTGATACATCAAATCAAATCACAATGTATTTATTCCAAAAATTACTGGTATTGACAAATAAGGGGTTGGGTTCTCTTAAAGTTGTGAAACATGTATTAGAAGAGACCCCCTTTTCTGTGGCTCAACGTTGCCTTGTGAATTTGTTTAAGTTTTACGTAATACATAAATAGGTAACGAGCTAATTTTAATAATATTTAACAAAAAAAAGACATTCAAACATTAAGACTTCCGAACCGAGCCTACACTGATATAAATCGTAAGATTTAGTACATCAGCTCGACCGAAAGTCACATCGATGGAATAACCTATAATTATTTGACTGCCTTCACCTTTCAGTTGGTAGTAGCTCTGCCTTCTGCGCTGGAGGGCGTGGGTTCGATCCCCACCGAGAACAAATATTTGTGTGATGAACGCAGATGTTTGTTCTCTGTCTGGGTGTTATATTGTATTCTATGTATGTATTAATAAAAAAATATATATTTAAGTATCATATCAGCTACCTGGTTTCCATAGTACAAGCTCTGCTTAGTTTGGGGCTAGATCGTGTTGTGTGAATTGTCCGCATTATGTATTATGTATGTATGTTTAGAGATAGGTAACGTATGGCGAGGCGGCGATAACCATTGTTTAATTCGTCGATTAGCGATCGGTGAAACCCAACCTTAGTAAGTACAACCAATTTATTAATTATGTCTTACGTATTGGCCTGACATAACATTGTCAACTGTATTTAAAAAAAAAAATATTGGTCTGTGGTCTAAGTGATCATCTGTTATTACAGATGATCACTTAGACCACAGACCAATTTATTTTTTTTAAAACAACAATGAGCCATCGACTCAAATCATCGAATGTTGGAACGAAACCTTCAAACTCAGGCAGTGTTGCACCAACAACAATATTTCAGACTTCATTGATGAGTGGAATATTACAAACGATCCAAGAAGTGAAAGTTTGGTAAATATTCTTTTTTACAAATTCAAGTTTTTTTTTTATTTTTTTTTCTGCGCTCCCCATTTGTCACCCGCTGCCCGCCCCGCGCCCCGCGCTTTCTATCTGGCCTGCTTGTGTTTATGTGTTCAGTTGTTTGAAGCTCGCAGTCGTGAATACTGGTGATTTCGTGACGCGCAAAATGGCGGCGACCGCGTGGACGAATGAAAGAACTTTGGAATTTATCGAGCAATACAACCGGACGAGTACACTGCCTCATAGGTGGCAAGGAAACGTGTGCATAATTATGACGATTACAACTTTTACAACTTTTTGAATCGTTATTAATGAGAGACACGGCCTTTAAATCGTACGTGCTCCAGGTGCCTGCGAAGCATGGGGACATGTTTCTCAATTCGGATTTCTGGCCGCCAGGAGTCGTCTATCGTCGCTTTAGGGGTGCGCTAACGAAAAAAGCCCCTAGGATTTAAGATTTAATAAGTATTTTTATTTTATTTTATGTATGTTAGTCTCTAAGGTATTTATTAACTATGGACCTAAGGTGTTTCATTTTTGTAATGTACATTTTATAGTGTCTGAAATAAAATATATTATTATTATTATTATTATATCTCAAAAACGGTGGCTCGTAGAAAAAAAGTATTAATTATTTTTTTGTAGATAATTTTATGATCTACAATTCTTGTTCCGTTTTGCTGAAAATCACGAAAAACTCATTTTTTTTTCAAGGTCGAACTTGAATATTTTTTTTTCTTGACAGGGGAAAAATGGGGAACTTTCAAATTTTGTTTTTCATGATATTTAAAATAATCTTACCGATTTTCAGCTTGGTGGGAATTTAGGTAACTTTACTCTTATTTTTGGTCTAATTTGACCGGACTATAATTATATGAAGCGACATTGGATAAGAATTTAACACAGAGGCTTATTATATGAAACGACATTTCTATATATTTATAAGGTCAGGCTAAATGCTTTACCCTTAGCCAGGCTGAGGACGAATATGAACCACTTCATAATTTATTTTTTTCTAACGGGCAGAGTACTCCTGGAGTCCACATAGGCATACCCGAACATTGTCTATGAAACTGTCAATCTCAAACATGTGCAACTGTCAGTGACATTCAAACAAATTTTTGACATTTCATGGTCACAACATTGTCGATCGAATTATTGTGTGTTTTTGACCGTTGGCGGAAGCAAAATATGCGATAATGTCGAAAAAAAATACGGTAAGTGCCCTGTTGCATTTGATTTAGGAAGTTATTGGATCATAAAAGGTATAAATGGTTTTATTATATCATAGGATTTGTTTATGATGGAGTTATGAACGCGGAAACTAAGTGGTCCATATACGTCCACTGCCCGCTATTTTTTTTCCAAATCAAAATAATTTATTTTATAAATCTATGATTTCAGAGGCCTTATCCTCCACATCTTCGAGAGACTGAAATCGAAAAGGCTCTAATTCATGCATCTTCAGAGGACGATTCAGATGATGGATGTACACATGAAAATTATCCAATGCCTCATATAAATGAAGCATTGGATAATATACAAGGACTGACACGTTCTGAGCTATTAGACATCCTTGAAGAAGAAAGGGTCTGTTCACCACCAGTACCAGACCCACATCCACCATCATTTTCACTAAATGAAGATGTGGCAAATCATCGGCCCATTGCATCCACTATAATGCAAGATCATGTGCAACCAATGATGGTACAAGGGCCTACATCATCCTCAAGGATAGAGACAGAACAATTGGCTTCTCATTCTGCATTAGAGGTAACCACTATATCCATAGCCTATCACCGCTTCAGCTAGTAAGGTCATAATATTAGGTTTTACCGTTTAGATGTTTTTATAATGGAATGTTTGTTTTTAGTTACCACAAGATATAGTCCAACAAGCATCATCTAGTGCACCAGAGCTAGAAACTCTACAGCAATTAATTGAAAAAAACAGGGTGTGGTCGCTGGATACTTCTAATTTTACAGCTCCAGACTTCAAAAACAAATTGAAATCCAACATAGTTTACACAAACCGAAGTACTCCAATTGACTATTTTGAAAATATGTTTCCCAGTGAAATAATCACTATCATAACAAATAATACAAATGAATATGCAAGATTCATCTGGTCGCTAAACTGGACTCCAATTGCAGAAGAAGAAATAAAAGCTTATCTGGGAATAGTTATAATGATGGGCTTGCACCCTCTGCCAGATGTAGAACTTTATTGGTCTACAGACCCATTCTACCACAACCCAGTCATAAGTGAAGTGATGACATGCAGACGTTTTAAAAAAATCACAGAAAACTTGCACTTAAGTGACCGAGCCAGAGAACTACAGCGAACTCAAGTAGGGTATGATAGATTGGGTAAAATCCGTCAAATAATGGATATTTTGAATAAAAGTTTCAAGGATAATTGTATTGAGTCCCCCAGACTCAATCAATCGATGAGAGTATGGTCAAATTTAAGGGAAGATGTAGCATGAAGCAATACATGCCCAAAAAACCAATCAAAAGAGGCTATAAGGTCTGGGCAAGATGCGACTCTGAAACTGGGTATTTGCATCAATTCAATGTATACAGTGGCAGATGTGAAACTAATGAAGATGGTGATGGAGGACTTGGTTTCAAAGTCGTCATGGAGTTGTGCAGAACAGTGCAGGTTGACACCCTAATAGCTTTTGAGAATTTTTTTACCAGCCTGCCATTGATGGAGATGCTGCATCAGAGGAAAATTTATGCAGTTGGTACTGTCAGAGTGAACAGGAAAGGATTACCACCACGTCTTTTACCACACAAAGGCGACAAAAAAGAAAATAAGTTGAATATTGGGGAATTCATGTTCCAGTATGCAGACCCGGTGTCTGTAATAAAGTGGCGTGACACAAAAGATGTTTATATATGTACCACAGCACATGATCCTAAAAAAGTGGTTACTATACATCGAACCCAAAAGGATGGCCAAAAAGCACCAATAATTTGCCCATATGCAATTGAACAATACACTAGAAATATGGGTGGTGTGGATAGACTTGATCATTTTAGGTCATCCTACTCAATAGGGAGAAAATCAACAAAAAAAAATTGGTTGAGATTATTCTGGTTTATGTTGGAAGTGGCCTGCATAAATGCATATATTATGTATAGTATGACACACAAGTCAAACAGTAGCAGCCACAAGGAGTTTCGTGTTAGATTGGCTCGAAGTCTCATAGACAACTTTTCCACCCGTATTAGAGACCATATAATTTTCAAAAATAAGAGAGGAGGCGGTATGGTGTGGCAGATGAAGTGAGACTGAGAAATGTTGGGCATCACATGCCTTATACTGCAAGAACTAGGAAACGATGCCGCTTCTGCAGCACCTAGAAAGAGGTCAAAAGATCTAAAATAATTTGTAAAGTATGCAAAGTTACACTTTGTGCAACACCATGTTTTGAAGACTTCCACAAGTAGATATGTAGTGCAACTTTTTATATTGATGAATGGTGTTTAGAAGAGTTTCAGATTGTGAAATATAGGTACCGATACCTATTCTATTTGTCGTTTTTTTTTTATTTGAGCAGAGGACGCATAGTGACCACCGTGTTTTTTTTATAGAAATAATAATAATAAAAAAAAAACAAGAAATTAGTATTTTTTTAATCCTATAATCCATACTAATATTATAAATGCGTTTGTAACTCTGTCTGTCTGTCTGTCTGTCTGTCTGTCTTCCTGTCTGGCTTTCACGCCAAAACTACTAAACCTATTGAAATGAAATTTGGTATACACAGATAGTTCAGGGCCTGAGGTAGGACATAGGCTACTTTTTATTGTGAAAAAGGTTTTACAAACCTTATAAAACACGTTCTAAAGAGCAATTCTTTGATGTTTCTGTCTCCTTCTAACACTAAACCACTTCGCCGATTACATGCCGATCACCGAAATTCGGTACCCAGATAGGCTAAAGCATTAGAAAGGTCATTTAGGCAACTTATCAATGCAAAATACTTTTTGTAAACACTATTTTTCATGTTAATTTCGCTTTGCTTTTTTCGAGATCGAGAACTTTCTGTTTGTTTTGTTTTCGTGTGACTGACTGACAGCTGACAGTGCCAACCGCACTGTCACGTGTCAACATTTGTGTCAACTGTAACTCACTCACAAATGTTGCCAACATTTGCGAGTAACAGTTGACAAGTAACAGTTAACAGTAATATTAACAGCATTGCCAGAATGTTACTTTTTTAACATTCTACGTTACTTTTGACCCTCTCATGTTACCTGCATGTAACGAAGAAGAATTATTAATTTAATTAAGAATTTATATTGAGGCTACACGCCTCAATATAAATTCTTAATTCTTAATTAATTATATAATAAAAATTAATTACTCAATAAAACTTTCAAAATATTTCCAGCAAAAACAAACAAATATCGTGAAACGGAAGGCATCTAAGAATGTTTTTGTTTTTTTTTGGTAATAAAGTACCATTATAAAGGAGTAAATCGTTTTCCACATAATTAATGATATGTTACTTTTCACGTGAAAATGTTAGTTTTTGAGCCGTCTTATGCTATATTTGACTAACTCTCACTGGCAACACTGGAATTCGGTAGTATGTATTATTAATCTTTGGTCAAGACTTTGACATAAAATTATACAACGAATTTTGTTTTCTTTCACTGATCGTTTCGATAGAAATAAAATTACGCTTGAAATACATACATACGTGATACATGAGTAGTTGTGTAATGTGCAGACAAATTAATCCTATACGCAAGACGATAGATAGAATAAACTCATAATCTGTGCTAATTAAAACATGGTTAGCCCATGCATTGTATGAACATGACCATGAGTGCCGCGCTGTTCTTTTACAGCGAATCTGAAGGACGTAGCAGGAGTTATCGAAATAATGATCTGATTTGGAACTAAAATATCTATGGACTGGTAAGTTTTCACTAAGCTATAAGTGTAACTACATGTTGCATGTCCAATGTTAAATTTTGTCAATCACTATCTTACTTACATATTTTATTTTATTGTATTTGCAGAAGTACCTAAGTGTCAGAACATGAAAGAAGATAAAAAGAAGGTGTGAAGAAAGGTGTCTGCAGTGAAAAAAAATACTACACCAGTCCATTGTTTAACCTGGTGGAGTTTTACCACATCTTTTCCGATTGGGTACCAAGACGGACCAGTTTTGGTGTGGTCAGTCTGTTATACCGGTTATCCTGTATTCAAGTACATAAATACCTATCATTGATCCTAGAGTTCCTAGAAGCAACAGCGTTAAACTTTGGTTGAATCAAGTGTGTTGGTAAAACTGAGCGAGACCAAGTTTTAATTTATGACTATAACCAAAAAAAACTACTTGAATAACAATGAGTCAGTTGGTACGACCACATCTGATCTAAAACTTTGTAAAATCTTGGCCGACACAATTATTAAATAAATATTATTTCTTTGAAAAGCTATTATTAACTTTTTCTTTATCTTCTCTTCTACTTCCCCACAAATTATTGTACTTATTACAAAGGGTGTAAAATATCAATAAGACTATTCTTGAAAGTTTGTATGGAAATTTGTAAGGTTTATGTAAATGTTTTATTTAAGCTTGCAACAAGAAAAAAATGGGAGGGGGGAGGGTGTAGGTGGGGAAATATGCCAAAGTGTGCTTACCCGGATGGGTCTGCCCAACACTGACTGTGCCACATGCACAAGAATACGGAATTTTTCGTTAGAAATTAAAATGCTACCCAATCACTATTCTAGGCGGACGAAGTCGCGGGCACAGCTAGTCTACCATAATTAAGTCTCAAAATGTAAAACTATGCGCAACCTGGCTAAGGGTTAACGTACGTTACCTGTGAACTGTTGCTCTAGGATAAAAAGTTTAAACGACTGTCTGGTATTTGGTAGTGAGCTTAAGTACACAGTTCCTAAATTTGTCAATATTTTGTGTTGCTTCATACATTGCAGCCCAAAATGGGCCCCAAAAATGCGGTTGTATTAAGCGACAAAAAAGTGCTCCGATCGTCACCAAACCCAGCTCAAACGACGCAGAAAAATTTGCTGATTCCAAATATGTATAAAAGTCTATATCGCCCAGAGTGTCGCTTAATACAATTAGCCCGGAACCCGTCGATATACTCCTGACATGCCGAAAGCCGTTTATTTAACAATACGTGTATTGCCATGTAATCATACCACCTTTAGAACAAAAATATTCAGCGAATTCTTCTCTCACTAGTTCAGCTGGAGTTGGTAAGCTGTAGAATTGTACAGATGACTGAATTTCTGGCGGCTGTATTATTTCGGAATCTGCACTCTAATATATGTTATTTGAATAGCGCAATTCTAAAGATATATAACTCTCACAATTTCTTCTTAAATAGTTGTGAAGATAAGTCGTAGCTAACACTATGTTTTCCACATTTTTCGGTTGAAGATGAAAAGGCCTTCGAAGACAGCGAGATACTGCACTTAAAATGCCGAACGTGCTTTCTACCATTCGGCGAGCCCTACTCAACCTATAATTAAAAATTCGCACCTTTGATCCTTTTCTTCCTAATTCGAGAAATGGCTTCATTAAATTTTCAGAAATAGGAAAGGCATTGTTACCTATAAAAACATAATAATATGGTGTAAGACAACTTCTTCCAGGCAATTCACTTTCTTTTGGGATTCCTTGTAGATTCATGGAATTCAAAATAGTATTTCCAAATACACCACCGTCAGAAATACGATCAGCTAACTAAAGTTTCAGAATTTCGTCAATTTGCCATCAACATAATGCTTCGCAACGTCGTCGGTCGTCCGAAGAAGGTAGGTACGTCGTGGTCGTCGCACCAGCAGCGCCTCCACATCGGGTCAGGTAAGTGCGAACCACATTCCATTCCCGGCGGTTGCTGCCGATGGAGCGTCGGTAGTGAAGTGCATCACAGCTGGAACCACTCATCAAGGTGGAATTCGGTTCAGAGGTAATGGTGTCCAGTGCGTTGCAATGTCGTGTGTTGCGTCCTCTTTTTCTAGCTTAAAGAACCGCGAGACATTTACAACATCAGATATCGATGATATCATTCTTCCAGCTGGCGATATTCTTTATTGTAATATCATAGGCTCGGCGGAAAAGCGTTTATTGTTCCCCGAAGAATTGTCAAACCAATTTAGCATTTGAAATAACTCGCTTAGTATAAACAATGAATGGGTAAATAACAGTCTTTATTCGGTAAATGAACAAAACTATGTCGATGGAAAATCTAAAAAGTATTTTGCTAGCGTGTTTTATGCTAAATGAATACGTCGAAAACACAATGAACTTTGTGTTCACCGGTCAACGTTCCACCGTCTAACGTTTTGGAAGTACGATAATAAATATTTCCTATTCAATAGCCACGCGGTTGACGCCACCGGTAAAATCAATTACCAAAATCCAAATTTAAACGTAGCGCGTTTATTTGAGTGTCGCGACATAAATGAGCTAGCGCAACTTATATTTGCAAACGCTCAATTTGGAGTGGAAGAATATACCGTACATCGTCTAACGATACTAAATTTAGAAAACCAACGACTTCTCCCAACTGTCGTTGCGTTGGTTCCAAATGTGGCTCAAACTGATGCAAAATTAACAAAACTAAAGCCAGTTGTAATTTTATAAAAAATGTCGCTAAATACAACATTATTAAAAAGGAAAATCATAGAATGCGACCCAAAATTGAATGCAAAAAAACCGGTGGTAGTCATTGAGAAAAACCCTGCAAATCCGGAATTACAACATAAAAATCGGTTGGACGACCTAAAAAACAAACCAGGGCAAAAGTAAATTCACATTTAAAAGCGGTCGAAAAATATCAAAAAACACATCCGGAAGTAAATAGATTAGCCGTTAAATGCTATACATCCAGAAATTCATCAAGAGTCGGTCGCTACGCTAGGTACGCGCAAAATCATCCAGAAGTAAATCAAGAATCAGTTGCTCGAGATACACGCAGGTTCACCCGGAAATAAACCGTGAATCGGTCGCCAGGTACGCGCAAAATAACCCGGACGTGAACAGACTACATGTAGGTGACGCGTGCACGTAAAATATATACATATACTGTGTACCTAATACCTATGTGTAAAACTTCTTTAAAATAAATGCAGGGTCAGACAGAGTGCGGGATACGCAAATCCGGGGGTTGGGGGGGGGGAGCGAGCCTAGCTGTGTGCAGTGCGTGCGTAAGTAGTGATCTTGTCATGGTGGTGAATCTTCCGTAGTTCACACGTTTCAAAAATATCCATAGGCTGTGCTGCCATCTCTTAAACACGGTACATAACCTAAGACGCTGTTTTCTCGAGACGCACATAGATGACGCGACTGTGTGCAATTCAAAACACAAAATTTCAACTGACCATTTTTTCGTTGCGTTATTCGGTGCTTAAAAAATAAATTCTAAGTTATTGTGCATTTTAAGTGACTGTTCCTGTGATATCTTCTTTGAACGTTGACCCAGGCTTTCCCTGGACTTGTGTTACCTGCCTTTGACGATTGACCCTGGATTTCAAACTGGATTTTCTGATTTGCCATTGACGAGATGCCGAGGAAATCAGCAATAAAATGTTATTTTCGATGTAAGACTGAAGGTAAATTACCTATCAACTACCTGGTATGATCTTTAAATATAGGTAAGGTATTTATGTACATATCATCCTAGCGCTGCTGTCTTCAAACAACTTCCCAGTTCTTTAGTTCGCTATTATAAAGACTAAACTTTAGTACCTATACGTTGATCATAAAAAGTGTTTTTCGTTTTGTGTATTATTATTTATTAGAAATTATGAACCTACATATTTCAGGCCCTTTCCATCAATTCCCGAAACCAGAATACGATAGCATGAGGTTCAAGCAGTGGAAAATACTTCTGTGTGAAGATATTCAAAACAAAGGAGATTCATATATTTATAATAATATTAGACTATGTGATCGCCACTTCAAAGCGGCCTACTGTTGTGCTAGTAAACGGCTTACTAGAAATGCTGTCCCGACTTTAAATATAACATGTAAGTACCTGTTCATACACAAGCTCAAAGTTGCGCAACGAGCCATGGAGAGAGCTATGTTGGTAGTTTCACTACGTGATAGAATCAAAATGATGAAATCCGTAGAAGAACCAAGGTCACTGACATAGCTCGTAGAATTAAGTTGAAGTGGCAATGGGCAGGTCATATAGCTCGAAAAACCGACAATCGTTGGGGAAAGTTGGGGGCTTCTCCCACAAACTGTAAGACAAAACGTAGGGTGCCCACCCACCCTGATCGACCAACGAGATTGTTAAGATCGTGGGAAGTCGGTGGATGAAAAGGCCTCAGAATCGTTCTCTCTGGAAATGTATAGGGGAGGCCTTTATCCAGCAGTGGACTTCTTCAGGCTGATGATGATGATGCTGTAGCATTATTTACGGATTTTAATAAAATTTCATCAACTCACTCTTACCACATAAAAGTTTGTTCTTTTAACAACATAACTAATTGTTTTATTTTATAAATTACAGCACCTTTGAATACTCAAAGCCATTTTTCAACTGCTGCTGAGATTGAAATGGATACCGAGAAAAACTTGGATAGCAGACAGTTGGAGAGAGAAGATCATGCAGGAAATGAGGCACAAACAAATTCCACGAAGGAAAACCAACTTACTAAAGGTATTTCCCAATAATTTTATCTAAACTAGTTTTTACGGCTTACTAGAAATGCTGTCCCGACTTTAAATATAATATGTAAGTACCTGTTCATACACAAGCTCAAAGTTGCACAACGAGCTATGGAGAGAGCTATGTTGGTAGTTTCACTACGTGATATAATCAGAAATTATGAAATCCGTAGAAGAACCAAGGTCACTGACATAGCTCGTAGAATTAAGATATAGCTCGAAGAACCGACAATCGTTGGGGAAAGTTGGGGGGTTCTCGAATGGCGGCCACAAACTGGAAGACAAAACGTAGGGTGCCCACTCACCCGATCGACCGACGAGATTGTTAAGATCGTGGGAAGTCGGTGGATGAAAAGGCCTCAGAATCGTTCTTTCTGGAAATGTATAGGGGAGGCCTTTATCCAGCAGTGGACTTCTTCAGGCTGATGATGATGATGCTGTAGCATTATTTACGGATTTTAATAAAATTTCATCAACTCACTCTTACCACATAAAAGTTTGTTCTTTTAACAACATAACTAATTGTTTTATTTTATAAATTACAGCACCTTTGAATACTCAAAGCCATTTTTCAACTGCTGCTGAGATTGAAATGGATACCGAGAAAAACTTGGATAGCAGACAGTTGGAGGGAGAAGATCATGCAGGAAATGAGGCACAAACAAATTCCACGAAGGAAAACCAACTTACTAAAGGTATTTCCCAATAATTTTATCTAAACTAGTTTTTATATAAAAGTGGATAGGATGAATTGTTGGAAACGAGGCAGTAAGGGCAGCTACCTTAAGACAGCAGTCTCCTATGAATGCTTTCCTGTAGCTTCAACAGTTAAGGTACTTACCCTTACCCTTACTGCCCCGTCCCAAAAATCCACCCTGTATACTCAGAAAATATTTGCAGATTATGCTGACATTTTGACCAAAGCAATACCAAATATATTTTGAATTTTTTCAGGTGCCCCTAAAACTCACAAGTGCTCCAAAGAAGTAAGATTGCTAAAAGTTCGAATACTGAAATTGAAAAAAAAATGTAAATCAATGCATCAAGAAGTTCGTTTGGCTACAAAATTATCAAAGAGTCAGGCGTTTCTGAAAAATACAGAAAAGCTTCCTGAACCAGCTGCTATATTCGCAAATATGCAGTTCAGAAAATCATCATTAAAGCCAAGAGGCAGAAGATTTAGCACTAAGGAAAAAATGTTATGTCTTACGATGTACAAGCAAAGCCAGAAGGGCTATAATTATTTGCAAAGACTTTACAATTTATGTTACACATAACTTGTTTGTTAACTTGTTGGTGTATTTTTGTAAACTGTAAAGTAAACTTTCCCTGATGCACAATACCATAGTTTAGATTATTTAAATAACCTATAGGTAGGTAGGTATGTATGTACCTACTAGTAGGTAGGTAGGTACTAGGTATTCAATTTTATTATAGTGCCATCTATCGGAGGCAAAAGCGACCGTAATTACGCGCACACAGCGCAATCTCGCGCCGACGGTACATATCCCTAAATAGAAAAAATGAACTAGAGTGGCGTATCTATCTCAGTGTATAGTGTATAGTCTATGGATCTTGTCAAGTGTTCGTCGCGCTGTCGTGTATTGCCTTTCCAACCCTTTGTCTACCCTTTTGTGGAACTATCGTGTTCTCATTGCACATCCCTTACACTACAAAAGAAACAAAGTAAAACGTAGTCCCGGAAATGAAGGAATGTACGAAATTTACTAATTTTTGAACCTTATAGTCACCAATGCAGAAAGTCTTTTCATGGCTCAAACTAACAACATTGCAGAGCAATTCAACTTTATAATTGCAAAATTCATTGGTGGGTAATTAATTATTGTCTGCGTGGTGCCTACGAAATGCGTTGCTTCGCGGCTGCAGCTTAGCAAAATACAGTAAATACAGTAAACTCATACCTACCTGTGACTGAAAGCACTATGAGTGATCTACAAAAGATGAAACTCCCAAAAACTGGAAGAAGAAAACTACAGTCTCTAATGAATAAAACTACTGAATATTTCAATTTACAATTCATTTCTTATTTATAACCACGACAAAAAAAGGGACTCAGCGGCTGTGCATTGGCGCAGGAAATATTACAAAAAGTAAGAGGCCAAACGGCTGATCCTTGCCTAGAGATGCCACCTCGTACAGTTCAATAAATTTCTGGGCTTGTGTGTCTAAACGTGGATCCACGACCAAACTCTAGCAGGTGATTTTGTCCATTATTCCTGCAAAAACTGGGTCTAATTTTCGGTGCATCGAAAGCGATTGAACAAATCTGTCTCGGGCGACAGTGAGTGAGGTATTTTGCGGCGGGAATGACGTGAATGAAATCAATAATTCAACACATTCATGTGCAACCGGTGATTTGTTTCTGTTGGTTAGCTTGATCTAATTTTATATTGTTTATTATATGTAGAAATATGTAGAATCTAAAATTATTCGAAATTAATATGATATTACCTTGATTTGCGATTTTTCCATGGACAAATGTCCAGCGATATTATTTTTTACCAATGTTTTGATTTTCATATTGACTTATATTTGCATCTATAATAAGAAAATGTCATTATACGAGAGGGGAGGACAAAAAGTCCGCGGAATGGAAGAGTTAAGAAGGAGTGGGGCTATTTTTTTTTACCTGGTACTCTTCTCGGGGACTCAATACAAGTATATATACCAAATTGTAAAAAAATCAGATCATTAACCAATTAGTTATCACGCACCGAAGCCGAGGGCAGGTTGCGCCCAATGGTCCTCAACCACATGATTCACGGTCCCTGTGGGCCGTCTCACAGGACTGACCTTCCATGCTGGGATAGTACGAAGGAAAAGTGCTCCAAGTACTTCCCAAAGCGCGAAACGGAGGTAACGCACCATGACGATAAGGGCTTCACCCACCTCCGTAGAAGCAGTAACAACGAGGCAACAATAAAATTCAGAAACCGCAATGTTACTGTCAACGACCTGTGGGTAGTTCCATACAACGCCGCCATCTTCTTGAAGTACGACAGTCATGCTAATTTGGAAGCTTTCTCGGCTCTAAAAACCGTCAAGTACTAATTTAAATACATGACCAAAGGTAAAGATGAAGCGCGAGTCACGGTTGTAGCCGAGGAGCATAGGCATGACGAAGTAGAGCAGTACGTCACAAAACGATACATAGGTGCTTGTGATGCCGCGTGGCGAGTTTTTGAGTACGATTTGACCATGCGCGAACCCGCCGTACAACAGCTGCCGGTCCACCTCGAAAATTATCAAAACGTATTCTTTCCGCAAGATTCGGTAAGCGACTCCGCACAAAACAGTAGCTCCGCCCTGTCAGATTACTTTGCCCGGCCGGCCGGTGACGAATTCGAAAACCTGACGTACTTGGACTTTTATGAAAAATATATTGTTCATTCAAGACGCCCAACTACAAAAAATGTGGAAGTCCACCGATTGAAAAATAAATTCGTCACAAAGCGACAGCGGGGCGTTAGTGTATCGTGTTTGTATTGGATTTCGCCAAACAAAGGAGACGTATTCTATCTTAGATGTCTGTTGTCCGAGCCGCGGTTATAGCGATCTATTAAAGATAGGCGATCCGGAATATCAAACGTTTCAGAAAGTAGTTCGAAATGTAGGGATCGCGAATGACGAAATCGAATACGAGAGAGCTCTCGAGGAAGCTGCGACTTTTCTATCGGGACCGCGTCTTCGTCGGTTTTACGTCTTATTGGCCGTGAATGGGGCTCCGGTCGGGCTAATGTGTGAAAAATTTAAAAATCAAATAAGCGAAGATTACCTCGCGCGCATGCCAAATGATGCTGACAGGGCCTATAAAATGACTCTCATTTAAATCGACAGACTCTTGCGTAAACACCGCACAAGTCTTGTAGAGCAGGGTTTGCCTAACATCCTAGACGAAACGACAGAGCTAGGCCGCGAACAGTTAGAGTACAGCGCACCTTCGTTAAACGCTCGAAACATGGCAACCTTGCTTATCAATCGATCAACGCGCAGTGCTAGAGTTTGTCGACAAACTTGTAGAAGACCCGGTCTTTAAAAATGAAAACACCAGTTCCATTTTCATAGATGGCCCTGCCGGCACGGGAAAAACGCTCTTGCTGAACGTTATCGCAGCTCATGTCCGTGGCTCGCGTAATAATGTAGTTTTGTGTACGGCAACATCGGGCATCGCTGCCCAGAACTACGAAGGCGGTACTACAGCGCACAGCATGTTCAAATTTCCGTTGGATCTTGTCGACGATCACGGATATTGGAGCATCACGAACGGCGGAACACAACGCGCAGAGTTGATCCGCCACGCGTCGGTCATCATTTATGACGAAACCCCGATGGCTCATAAATTCCTAATCCACTTGTTGGACCGTTCGTTGCGCGATTTGATGCAAACAAATGAACTTTTTGGCGGAAAAATCATCATTTTTGCAGGAGATTTCCGTCAAATTCCACCGGTGGTACCGAACGCGCGAACAAATGCCGACATAATCAATTGTTCTGTGAAAACGTCTTGGATTTGGCAAGAAATCAACATTTTTAAATTAACAACCACGCAAAGATGTACGGAAGACGACCACTTCTCGGAACTGCTATTAAACATCGGGTCAAACAGTATAGTTCCCATTCCAATTCAAACCGGCAGAGTAACACAAAACCTCATTGACGTGTCACCCATTGAGTTCGTCACAAATCTAGATGACTTGATAGACTTTGTTTTTTCGGACGTATTAACCGAGTCAGACGTTTGCTGCCACAGAGCAATTTTGTGCAATTTCAACACAAACGTAAAAATATAAATGCTAAAATTTTAGATCGCGTACCCGGTGAAATAATCCATTTCCATTCAGTAGACCAAACAGCAACCGATGACGCGGACGAATTATTTTTAGGACCGGAATAGATTATACAGGGTTATTCATAATTAGCTGCAAATACTCAGGAATTAGGTTCAACAAATAAAATAAAAAATATTTATGAAATGATTTTTTTTAAGTTTTGTTATGAAAATCCCGAGAAAATCGACAAAGAATATCCTTTGGAATCATTGGCGCCTGACCTATTTTGACCTTTGATCCGCGCCCGCGCGCCGTGAGCGACACTCTGCGTTCAGTCACCGCCTGGGTGGGTCATTGTCCTGTTCTCCATGGCAATCATTATGCAATAGCCGTAAAAAAATTAATAAAAATAAAATTTTGATACAAAAACTTAAATCAAAATTAAAAAAAAATAATTACATATATATTTTTTATTTTATTTGTTGAACCTAATTCCTGAGTATTTGCAGCTAATTATGAATAACCCTGTATATTCAACATTCAATATTCATATTCAACATTCATACTTAATAGATTGCAACCGAAAGGCGTTCCCGAGCACGATTTACAAGTAAAGGTAGGATGCGTATGCATGATAATGCGAAACCTCCGCTTCTCGGATCGCTTAGTAAACGGCACAAAAATCATAGTAGTAGGTCATTCTCCGCGTCTAATTCGAGTACGTAAACCGGACGACAATGAAGATTTCTTCATTCCGCGTATAACTTTTAAAGCACCGGTAGACAACAATAGCCACATAGAAATGACCCGACGTCAGTTTCCTTTACAAATCTGTTACGCGATGACAATTCACAAAAGTCAGGGTCGAACAATATCAAAAGTGGGAATAGATTTAAGATCCGATGTCTTCAGCAACGGACAGTAATTGTACGCCACGTTAGGTAGGGTTCGAAACCGACGAGATTTAAAATTGTTAATAAATCAAAATCGCATATTCAACAGTAGACCGTATGTAAATAATGTAGTTATTCCACAATTATTGTTGTTAGTTAAAAAAACTCCTTTGTTTGGCGGTTGGGGCAGCAATTCTTGTAAATAAAATCGATTAGGTAAATCATTTTTTAAGCACGCACTGGACTTTTATGCATTATATAATATAAATCAATTGTAATTATACACTTTCATAAATCACAAATTAATGGAATTTTTGTCTCATTGTGGAGAAGGAGGTGTACTAAGACTAGGTGAAATAAGACTTCACCAATCTGTAGTGTCAAACCTGGTGGATTTTCACCGCTCCAATTAGGTACCAAGCCTACCAAGCTTACCAAGCCTACCAAGACGGGCCAGCTCATGGTGAGGTATTCAAGTACATAATACCTATTATTGATCCTGGAGTTCCTAGAAGCAACAGCTGTAAATTTTGGTAGGATCGAGGAGCATGTTGTTAAAACTGAGTTAGACCAACATTTAAGTTTTAATTTACGAGCATTATCTAAATAAACGCTACATGAATAACACACAGTCAGTTGGTAAGACTTAGGCAAAGCAACTAGACAAACAGAGACAAGTAGAATAAAAACCAGCTAAACAAAGCCTTCGGACTCCATAGTAGTAAATCAATCTTGGGCGACACCACAAAATTATGAAATATACATAATTATTGTTACTTTGGAAAACTATTTTGTTTATATTTTTCTCCTCAACCTTCCACCTGTGCCACACGCACGCGAATACTGATTTTTCGATGCAAATTTAAAATGCTACCCAAACACTTCCACGCGGACGAAGTCGCGGGCACAGCTAGTAGTTTATAAACGATTAGCCCGAATTCGCACACACTGTACTAAAAGTATAAATATATTTTACTGAATAGATTTATACGATTAACGGAAAAAAAACTGCAATTAATAACTTTACACATTACAATAAATAGTATTTTTTGATTAACCACAAAAAAAGCTCGCTCCTTTTAAAATTTACGGTTTTATTTATCAACATATTAAATTACATTTGCAAATTCTTCATGCAAATACTACCGATATTAAAACAGGAAACAATCCAAACCAGTGTAACAAAAGAATCATGAAAATGATTCATATTACTTTTTTAGTAAGTAAGTATGTTTCTAAAAGCTAAAGACCAGTTAATTAAATGTAAATCGTTAGCAATTTTTAGCACATGTATAGGTCTTTAAAGAACTCAATTAATATATTCGTCATTAAGAAACATTTATTTAACAGTAATGCCTAATGAGACCTCTGTTTGTAAAAGAAAAAGATCTGGCCGTCCACGTAGTGTTCGTACGAAAAAGGTGGTCAAAGCAGTAAGGGAAAGAATTCGAAGAAATCCTGTCCGAAAGCAAAAGATTTTATCTCGGGAGATGAAGATAGCACCCAGAACCATGTCGCGTATTTTAAAAGATGACTTAGGACTTGCAGCCTATAATAGACGCACTGGTCATTTTTTAACTGATCATTTAAAAAAGAATAGGGTGGTAAAATCGAAACAACTGCTGAAGCGGTAGTACGCAAACTTTTGTCACAGAAAAATTTTGTTTACGGATGGGAAAATCTTTACAACTGAGCAACTTTTAACAAACAAAATGACCGTATTTATGCTCAAAGCTCTAAGGAAGCTTCCCAATTAGTCGACAAAGTGCAACGTGGGCATTATCCGACTATAGTGATGGGATCCTCCGAGGCGAAATTATTCAAAATCCAACCAATAGTGTCGCATTTGAACACAAAATTCCAGCAACTTTATACTCCGGCCCAAAACATTGCTCTGGATGAGAGTCTACTAATGTGGAAAGGCTGGCTCGAAATGATTATACCAAATAAAACAGCAAAAAAAGGCATAAAAACCTATGAGGTTTGTGAATCTCAAACCGGCTACCTATGGCGGTTTGAGGTTCACGCACATAAGAAAACCTCGCCACAGAACAATGAAGATCCACTTGCAGCATCGACTCCATCCATTGTGTTGCGGCTGTTGCAAGGGCTTGAGCACAAAGGCTACACGTTGTGGATGGTCAATTTTTACAACTCACCAAGTCTCGCTCGGCGGTTGAAGTGCTTGGGTTTTGACTGTGTAGGAACCTTACGGACCGATCGTAAGTTCGTTCCACAAGCCCTACACAGTCTGACAAAGCAAACCATGCTCCCAGGCCAGGTTGCTGGTCATACCTCGGGGGACGTTGACATCATGGTATGGCGAGATAAAAATAGAGTATCTATGATCTCGACATATCATGGAAACCGTCAGCAGACCCTCCGAGGTACTACCAAACCCACCCTGATATTGGATTACAATATCATGATGGGTGGGGTAGACAAAAAAGACCAGCTACTCGCCATGTACCCCGTCGAGGGAAAACGATCAAAGGTCTGGTACAAAAAACTCATCAAAAGGCTTCTAAATATCTCCGTTTTAAATTCTTACATAATCCACCGACATTCTTCTTCTATCACCCATCGCAACTTCCGCATCAATTTAATAAAATCTCTTATCTCTAAACACTCCACTCCTTCTGTTCGACCTTCTCTACAACCTGCACCGATACAAAACCAAAACATAGACATCACCCACCGTTTGGCTGAGTACGAGATGCCCGCGGGAGGCCACCAGCGCTTGCGCCGGGCGTGCAAAATATGTAAAAAAAAAATCGTACGTTTTGTGTCGGTTGTAACAAAACCGTTTGCCTTGAACCTCCATCTACAGCGTTCATAATAAATAAGTGCATAGATGATGGAACTTTCCCAGACCTTATGAAACACTCGAAGGCACAAAAACGGGTGCAGCTGTGACCCGTCGAATTTTAGACCAATTTCTATTCTTCCTGTAATAAGTAAGATCTTTGAACGCTTACTATTGGATCAAATGTCGTTGTATTTTTATAGAAATAGTCTACTGCATGTACAGCAATTTGGGTTCACTAGGGGACGGTGCACAATAGATGCTGGTTTATCGTTGGTAACATCAATATTTAACGCCTGGGAGAGGTCAAGGATGCCTATGGAGTTTTCTGCGACCTCTCAAAAGCTTTCGACTGCGTCCGTCACGATATACTAGTTACAAAGCTTCAGTATTATGGTTTGGGGCACTCTGCGTTACAGTTGTTAAAGTCTTACCTCAGTAATAGACAACAAACGGTGGTTATAAATAAAACTAAAGCGAACGCATTATCAGTAAAAATAAGTGTTCCCCAGGGATCAATTCTAGGTCCATTCATATTTCTCGTCTACATATTATGACTTACCGTTTCAAGTAGAATAACTAACAGACATAGTACTTTTTGCAGATGATACTTCTCTAATATTCAATACAAAGAGAAATTGCTCTAATGATATAACGCAGTTAAATGATGTAATGGCAAAAATTAACAGTAGGTTTGGTTTCAGTAGGTTTGGCGCAAATAATTTATTACGAGCCGGTCTGACCGAGCTTTGCTCGGTATTTTTATTTACTAATTTTCATGAAAATCTCCGGAACCTTTGTCTCGAGTGTTTACGTATAAGCTGAATAGATGGCGTTCTCCTTGACACTAATTCGTGATTTCGACTACTCGGCAAGAGATGGCGCTAATTTTTTTATTATTAAATTAAATAACTTTTAACCCGAGTCTTTCCTGAAAATGAAACCTAGCTAGATCGATTTATCGCCCCCGAAACCCTCTGTATACTTAATTTCATGAAAATCGTTGGCTCAGTTTCCGAGATCCTAAATATATATATATATATACAAGATTTTCTCGTTTAAAGGTATAAGATTTAATGCAAAAAAGACAAAATGTGTCAAATTTTCTCTCCGCCAGCCTTCAAACACCGCCGCAAATATAACTGTAGACAATAAGGAGCTGGAATTCGTAGCGGCTACTGTATTTCTTGGGATTATTGTTGACTGAAAGCTGCAGTGGGGACCGCACATTTCAACGCTTTCTAGCAAACTTAGTTCGGCAGCTTACGCAGTGCGTAAAATACGACAGCTAACAGACATTCCCACTACTCGTTTTGTGTACTTCAGCTACTTTCATAGCGTCATGTCGTATGGCCTGATTCTTTGAGGAGGAGCGGCTGATGCGGAAGCTATCTTATCTTATACCTTTAAGGTTGTTCGATTCCGATACAAACTGAATTTACACAACTATGGGTAAACAAAGTATAAATGTACACTGAAATAGCTGTAATAGAATTTTACAGTGGTCTTTATTGCCGGCCAGTTATATAAAGTTGGAGAAAACTGTAGGATAACAGAAATATTAATAAAAAACCAAAAAAGTAATTTTTTCGTCATTCTTTCTAACGGGTACTAGCTTTTAGCATAGAGTCAATTTTGTACATCACTGTTTCAAAATAGACGTAAAAGTCTGTTAGTTTTTTTTCTGAAGCCCCGACTGCCACGACCAACGGCTGACACTCCAACTTTATATAACTGGCCGGTATTAAGGACCACTGTAAAAGCCTATTACAGCTATTTCAGTGTACATTAATACTTTATTCGGCCATGGTTGTGTAAATTAAGTTTGTATGGAAATCGTACCCCCTTAAACGAGAAAATCTTGTATATATTTAGGATCTCAGAAACTGAGCCAACGATTTTCATGAAATTTTGTATACAGGGGTTTTCGGGGACGATAAAACGATCTAGCTAGGACTCATTCTTAGAAAATGTCGCGTTATTCGTGTAGTAAATAATCAACTTTATCATAAAATCATAACTCCTAGCGCCATCTTATTATATGGAACAAACGGGTTTTTAGCGCCATCTGTTGCTTAAGTCATGAGTTAGTGGGACAGAGAACGCCATCTATTGACGAGTAGTGGAGTTTATTATTATGTCGGTTAGATCGAAAAATATTATTAATATTTCATCAGTATGTAAGTACTTCGTATTTAAATATAATTCACAACAACATATTTCCAACAAAAAAAACACCGAGCGAAGCTCGGTCACCAACTGCTAGTATTTCTAATCCAAAAAAGAGCAGTCAGAGCTATTTACAAGCTCGCGAGTTTCACTGAGAGAATTGTTTAAATCGAAGGAAAACTTTGAAACAAAAACCCGTGGGAAAACACGTAAAAACCTGCGGATACCTCTGCAGTATATACCCTTCCCCGGCCACAGGGGGCACTGATGGTCGGTGGCACTTCGGTGGTGACAATTTATTTCCCCCATACTCGTGGGATTTGTTATGGATAAAATTGCAAAAACAAAAACAAAAGACGTTGTGGGCTGTTCTGGCCGTGGTAAAGATGACGCTGAGAAGGCGTGTGTAGATGTTGAGTTGAATCAGACTCCAACTGGTTTCAACTTAATGAAGGAGGCTCGCGTGGTGCTGAACCACAGCGAGGACCCAAGGATGAGTGACGAAGATTTCCCTATCGCACAAGCGAAGGTGGTAAATCTGTCAGATACGGACTCAGACGGGAGTTTTCAATCAGTGGCGACGCTGGCCTCTAGGGTGTCATCACCAAGAGATAGCCGTTACTGGAGGAAGCGTCTCAGAAACGAGACTGATGACACCGATAATGAGGAGGCGGGACCAGCTAGGAGAGGGCGTGGACGTCCCCCCACTACGGGTAAATACGTCGGCCTAGCTAAAGCCAAGGTTGCATTTAACGCTGCAAAGGCCGAGGAGCTAAGGCTGAATGCAGAAATGGAGTTAGCGGAAGAGGTTCGACAGAACAGGGAGACAAAAGCCGGTGTCTTCCGGAATTCTTCGATGAATGCGCCGGTGACTAACGAAAAACAAGAGTCTCCGGATCTAGCGAGTCTAGTATCGGACTCACTGGGGACGATAATTAAGGTAGCGACGACATCCAGCCACTTAAAAGGGACGTACGCCAGAGCCCTGAAAGATGCGGTAGAAACCATCAAGGTTTCTTTTACCGAGCTGCGCTCACGCACAATGACGGAGGAGGTAGCGCGGCTGGAGACGGCGAATAACAGGCTTGCGCTTGAGCTGGAAGTAGTCCGCAAGGAGATGGCCCTGCTGCGCTTGCTGGCGCAACAGCCAACACCGGCCCAAGTGCCAACTCCGGCCCCAGCAGTTGATGAAATCGTGCGTGCCGTCATGTCCCAGTGTGGGGAGATGCTCAACGCACGCTTCGAAGGAATGGAGGATCGCCTGCTGCCGGAGAAACGTCTTCGGCCACCTCTGGCCGCAGTCAAGAAGAAAGCTACATTTGCCGCGACATTTGCCGCAACAGCAGCAGCCTCGAAGTCTTCCCCCGCTACGGAAACTAGGGCTAGCTCGAGTGGGGTAGCCGAAGCTCCAAGGAAGAAAGCGCAGAGAACTGAGGCCACGGCACCTCGCCCGTCGAGTCCTGCCCCTCCGCCCATGGAAGAGGAGGGACACGAGGTAAGCGGCCGCAAGCGTGGCCGCAAACGTGCCAACGCCACCAAAGCCGGTAATACTGCGGCACCCAAGCCCAGTAAGGTGCCACTCGTACGGCCTGCGCAGCGAAAGCTGAGAGCCCCGCGCAAGGCTGTAGTCGTGCTAACGCTGCAGCCAGAGGCCATAAAGAATGGCGTTAATTACAGTAATGTGCTGACCGAGGCCAGGGAGCGTATCGACCTGACGGCGATGGGCATTGACGGTGTCAAGTTCCGCACCGTCGCCACTGGCACCCGTCTGCTAGAAGTGCCCGGAGCAGAAAGCAAGGAGAAGGCGGACGCCCTTGCCAATAGACTCAGGGAGTCGCAAAGTGAGGGCCTCGTTAAGATTTCTCGACCAGAGAAGTGCGTGGAGATGCGCCTCTCGGGTCTCGATGACTCATCGAGTAAGGAGGAAGTGGCGGCAGCCGTTGCTAAAGTGGGTGGTTGTACAGTAGAGTCGGTGAAAGTCGGCGATATTGTGCGACCACGAGGGCGTGAAGGCACGGTCTGGCTGCGCTGCCCCGTTGCCGCAGCAAAAATGGCCGCAGTTGGCAGAATTCTCATCGGCTGGGTTTCCGTGTCAGCTAAAGTATTGGAGGAAAGGCCCCTGCGATGCTACCGGTGCTTCGAAGTTGGTCACGTTGGGGCACAATGCCCAAGTGCTGAGGACCGCAGTGCCTTCTGCTTCTAATGCGGGAAGCCGGGGCACAAAAAGGCGCAGTGTGAAGCCGAGCAGCACTGCCCGGTGTGTGAAGCGGCTGGTAAAGCGGCAAACCACCGAGTTGGGCCAAGAGTTGCAAAGGCTCAACCTCAAGCAAGGATAATCGACGTAAAAAGACGGCTAACGTAGGCTCTTCAGCCCCCTCGCAGCCATCTATGCGCCCAGAAGCGCAAGCGGAGGATCGGATGGACTAGGATGGCCATCCAATTTCTATTTATATATTTCTATAGCGAATATAGGCCACTCCGCCAGAGCTCAGGATCTCCTGTTCCAGAGTCTGGCGGAGTGGTCTACACATATAGCAGTAGTCTCCGAGCCTTACTTGGTCCCTTCCCGGGATAACTGGGTGAGAGACAGGGATGGCTTGGTGGCTATCACTACAGCGCAATCGTCCGCTAGCTCCCAGCCCTTTGAAAAAGTAGCGAAGGGTCAGGGATGCGTGCTGGCTGTTGTAGGTGGTGGCTGTGCAGTGGCAGTGATCGGGGTGTACTGTTCCCCGAACCGAAGTATGGTAGAATTTGAGCTGCGGGGCAACTGAAGATACGGCGCAGCACACCCGCGCCGAGTGCCCTGCATGGGCGGTGCCGCGTGCCGAGATGGTCGCTGTAATTGGTGTAGATCATCTTGCTCTCAGCCATATTAAGAAGTATGGCTAAAGTTGAGGGCAGTTGCCGCCGTCGCGGAGGCGGTATTGAAAGAGAAGGAGATGGCAGAGAGGGACCGAGAGGATGATGTCCTCTCGGATCCCATGCGCCGCCGAAGAACGGGTCGCAGACGGCTGGCTTTTGCCAGCCTTCTAAAACAACTTCGAAAATATAATAAACGAACTTCTAAAATATTGGGCAGCATTTTTTGAGGATGACTCACGATACAAATTAAATTCGCCACGAGTTTGTTTATTTCTTATATGTGATTCGATCGGTTCTAGTTTTTGTGCCTGACCGGGCAACTAACATATCGAAAGCAGCTGCGGAATCGTTTTCTGAAGAACTGTCTATTAAGCCCATTAACAATGTACTTGTTGAATTCATAATTACTGTTAGTATTTTGAAATAAAAACACCCTTCATAACAAAATACGTGCGAACGCTAGGACGACCATCAAATTAATGAAGGCAAAATATATATTTCTCAGTGTGTGGTAGCTTGCTATAATATATATTATAGTACGGTACCTATATTAATATATATTATAGCTAAGTCTGTGACGGGTTTTACACGTTTTTGACGTATCTGTGCTACGCAGAACAATAATGTCATTTCATACAGAATTTAATGAAATACCCACATTGAAAAAACTCAAAGTAGTTATATCAGAAAAAAATGGTTTCAACGGCTGTATACAGGGTTATTCATTATTAACTGCAAATACTCAGGAATTAGGTTCAACAAATAGAATAAAAAATATTTATGAAATTATTTTTTTAAAATTAGATCAAATTTTTTTTCAAGTTTTTGTATCAAAATTTAATTTTTATTAATTTCTTTACGGCTATTGCATAATGATTGCCACGGAGAACAGGACGATGACCCACCCAGGCGGTGACTGAACGCAGAGTGTCACTCACGGCGCGCGGGCGCGGATCAAAGGTCAAAATAGGTCAGGCGCCAATGATTCCTTTATCGATTTTCTCGGGATTTTCATAACAAAACTTAAAAAAAATCATTTCATCAATATTTTTTATTTTATTTGTTGAACCTAATTCCTGAGTATTTGCAGCTAATAATGAATAACCCTGTATAAACGTTGCGTAAACTTTTGCGAGAATCTGGCTATGAATGGTCCAGAACAGACGACAATCGGAAACTACTGGTCGAAAAGCATGATATACAAATGTTGCGATTTAAGGGGCCAGCGGAGGGAAAATTTTCATACAAACGGAATACCAAAATGATTTCTAATTTAGACAGATTTACACTATATTATTGTAATAATTGTATGTGTATAGTATTTATCAGGGTTCCTCAACAGTTTTTATTTCAAATTACTTACCTAAAATGAAATAAACACCAATCGCATTTTACACATTTTTTTCATTGTAAAATGTGATTGGCGTTAATTTCATTTGAGGTAAGTAATTTAAAATAAAAACTGCCCAGGAACCTAGATAAATACAATAAAAATACAATTATTACAATAATATAGTGAAAATCTGCTTAAATTAGTAATATTTAGGTATTACGTTTGTATGAAAATTTGCCCTCCGCTGGCCCCTTAAGTATTTAAAACAACTAAAAAAATATTTTGATGAAGGTCGATACATTGTGTATACTGACTAGGGCATGCTCCCGGGAAGTATCAGTATCGAAAGTACCGGGAGTTATCGCTGATTTTGAACTTTTCTAGTACCGGTTCTCCACGAAGGAATTCGATACTTACGGTACTTACGGTACTTTCGATACTTTCGATACTGATGAAAATGATCAATTATTGGTGTTTTCTAGTACGATATAAATAAATGTCGATAAAAAACACTAGCTATGCTTTCAGTTTCACTTTTCTGTATATATTGCTAGATATTTTGACAAATTACGAACCTTAAATTTACATCATTCAGATAATATCCCGACAATTTCGGACAAGTCAAAACGAAAACAAACGCTTTTATGCCACCGCCACTGCAAAGATAATTATTGTTTTGTTATAAGTTAAACGGCCAATAATATTTTTTTTAAACTTTAAACAATAGCGTTCGCCGCCATTTTGTTAGGATTTCAGTCAGTTAGTTTTGTGCACCAAACGCGAAAGGATGTGTTGTGTATTTGTGTCGTAGCAGATTCGGTAAGTTTAAATGATTTTAACTGAATTATTACATGTTCATTTTACCTGAATTGAAGATTGTTTAATATTGTATTTTAGTTAGATATTCGTTACTATTTATGACAAAATCTGTTAGAAAAAGAACGAAAATAACATGAACGGCTTTCTTTACGAAAGATGGAAATGCTTTTACATTCAGCTTACGCCTTGCTGATATTTCGCTATATCTTTGGTTTTAGTTCAAACAATGGTTAGGTTAGTTTTATTATCATGATTTATTGGATGTTTATGTTACAGACGGTTATTGCCGTGATTTCAGCCTTGTTTAAATATACCTAATCAGCTTTTTACTACCGTTTGTAATAAGGTTTTTCTTCTGGCAGGAGCAAATATAACACGATGAGTTTTGAAGATTTCACAAGTAAATCCAGTGATAAGAAATCAGTTTGGTATCACTTTCTGCGAGGCAAAGACGAAGCAAAGTGTAAAATATGTAAAAATGTATTAAAAAGTGCCGGAGGAACTACTACAGGCCTCCGAAAACATTTAAAAAGCGTTCATTTGCTCAATTTAAGACCTGAAAATGAAACAGAACCTGGAACTAGCAACTCTCCCAGGCGTTCGTGTTTTGTCGGCCTTGACCAGTATTTCGTGTATTTTGTGGTTGTATGTGGTGTGTTAATTTACGGTTC
The DNA here is from genome assembly GCA_947578465.1 of Thera obeliscata. NCBI lineage: Eukaryota > Metazoa > Arthropoda > Insecta > Lepidoptera > Geometridae > Thera > Thera obeliscata. Next base: position 9,909,672 of record OX387918.1, on the reverse strand, counting down.
TGAATAAAAAAATACATCTCAATAATACAAAGTGTTTTTTTCAGTAGTTTATCATTCATTTTTTATCTATACGGACAGTTTTATTAAAAAAATTAAGTCAGTATCGAAAGTATCGAAATTCCCGGGAATTCCCGGTTCCGAGCTCAGTATCGGGTGAAAATTCCCGGTTCTGAGAATGGTTCCGATGCTGCATGCCCTAATACTGACGAAACTTATGTTCACACAACACACATACAAAAGCTGGAAAACCGTGAAAGGATTATCATCAGTTCAGAAAAAGTTATCAAAGGGAATGCGGGTCAATTGTGAACAATTAGTTCACGCCGGAGGAAGTCAAGGGTTCGTTCCAAATGCTTGCTTAATATATAAAGAAAACTTAACAAGTGGCGATTACCATGAGAATATGAATTTGGAAAGCTATAAATCATGGCTTACAAAACAACTGCTACCTAATCTCCCACAAAAATCGGTCGTAGTCAGTCGATAATAAACAAAAAAGATATAGTCAAAAATTGTTCTCTCATCACACAATCGCTCTCATCGGAATCAGACTCAACTTCTTATATATATAAAAATCTTGTGTCACGATGTATGTAGCCGATCAACTCCAAAACTACTGAACCGATTTCAATCAAATTTCTCATGTACCCGTATTTTGGTCTAACTTAGGGTATAGGATAGTTTATTTTCAATATTAAGGTGTAATTATAACTTTAGGGGCAAAAGTTTCGACAACTATCTCTATCCTTTTCAAACACGTAGGGACTTCTCTATGTCTTTCTTTTTCTATTACTTATGGATTTTTCCGATAATTCTTGGCTTTGACAAGAACAGAATGCTCATAGACGCTCTGCAATGTTCTCTTAGGTTCTGGAATCAAAATTGACGAAGCATCCAAAGAGGTAGAAATATCTAAAGGTGCCAAAGGCCGTAGATGTCCACCCAGTTTTGAAATAGTGATACGTCTATTGGTTTTAAAAGAAACGCAATAAAACAGTATACAAATTTATTAACGGTTCTTCAATTGCCCGGTCACTGATTTGACGGTTGCTTTCAAGTAGGAGGTGGAAAAGTACTCCCCTCAAGTTTGTAGACGTCGGCCGGCTTGCTTCGGCGGCCGAGGTACCAGAAGGAGTCAGAAGGAGACAGAAGGAGTTCGTGGTCACACGTAGTTGACGTCGGTGGGTGACTCGGGGAACACGACCAATACTGCAGTCTCAATATTGCAGTCCAAACTTTGAGTCCAAGCTTTGAAGTCCCATTATTGAATCCGAACATTGAAGTCCCATTATTGAACCCTGGAAAGTAACATAGTAGGTGTCACCAGCAGGTCCAGGTTCATTACCCTCTGATTGTGACCACCGTGCGAAGCAAGCATTACGTGATGATGAGGTGAGGTGAGTACGAGGTGGTGTGTGATGTCACAATCAGAGCGGAGTTTACAAAATGAAATGAATGAACTGAGAAAGAAAGAATTTAAAATTACAAAAATTAAAATGACATGAAATGAACAAAATGTGAAGTTAATGTGAAATAGGATATCTAATAAAAGATTACATACCTAGCTAATTAAAATAAAAGCAAGCTAAAGCTGAAAAGAAGAAAGATTACACAGATATAAAGAATCATAAAATAAAAGTTCGTTGCAAAATGCCACGAACATACCTACAACATTTTTGTGACGGTTGTTCAACACTTACCGATATACGGGTTTAAAACTGAATTTACTACATTATGGCTTACGAGAGTGATATGTCTACGTAAGAAAAGATTAAGTAGATAAAGGAATAGAATTAATGTTCCTCAAAATGATTCCCGGTCGGGCGGCGCTCGGCAAACGACACGCTCAGAACGTATGCGTCTACGAGCAACCACGACCGACCGGGGAATGGCGCTTGTCGCGGCGACGAGGCGCTCGCGCACCGCGCTATACGAACACGCCCGAGTGCCTCCGAGCCGACGCGCTCGGATTTGCAAGCAAAGCAAATTCTGCGAGGCACAGACGTTGGTATTATTTAATTTTGGTTCAAATTGAAGCTACTTTCCATAGGTACCTAATGATAAGTAGGTAGGAAAGTACCTTTAAAATACTGATTTTATGATTAAATTAGAAACTAGATACTTCTAAAATGTATCTACGTTACAATAGATCTCCCTATTCTTTACCCTGACGATCGTGAACTTTCAGAAGCGAAACTAAAGGACTTGAAAGAAATGTTAGAACTAATTCCAGCCGATGCCAAACCACTTTATAGCTTTTTAAGGAATGTCAGATCTAATGACTTTATTGATGACACAGAAGGCTTTGGAAATACGATCGATTTTGAAATAGACGAGAATGAGCGAGAAGAATAAGTCGGTTCTTGTACTATCTCTTCTATGTGTAAAATAAGTGCACGAAAGGAGCCTCTTTGAGGCGCACTTAAAATCCTTTCACCTCACTTGGTTCGAAAAAACCAGTGACACGATAAGAAGTAGGTAGGTATAGGTAATCATCGATGTCGATACATTCGTCTTGTATCCGCATTGGCACATCACTAAGTGAGTGGCTATGTCAAGTAAAGGCGTCCCATGTCGTGTCGGTTTTTGTCCGATCATCAAGGGTGATACAGATACGGACGTGGGTCAGTCTGGACGCGTCACTCGCGACGCTTAAGTCAAGACACAATCAAATTTTTATAGAAAGCGAACAAGATCTCCTTCTCCCACAGAAGAAGCATCGGTATCGATACAATCTACTCCAACTACAACCAACCGAGAGGGTTAAATTTAAAATCAGTGCTGGATGTACTTCCAGCAAAAGCTGAATTTACACCCTTTGTACTCGTATCTTTAGTTTATGTTAAGTATAAAAATTTAGTTCTAGGTTTATAATGAGGCAATAAACGTTTTTTTATTTTTTTTATTTTAACTATCATGGCACCGATAGGCACTCCTACTCAAAGAATGTCCAGAGAAAAGCATGTTTGAAGGACAGTAGAATTGACACTCTTTGACGGAAAAGTTGATGATACCCCTAAAACCAAAGTTTTGAAAAAGACGTGCATCAACATTGCTTAAGAGAAATCGAGCTCATTGGTCTCAAATCGGTAGACTTCGAGCAAAAACTAAGTTGCAGAAATTTTTTAAAAGTGCTGATTTTCAAACAGAGTTTTCGAAAACCTTGGCAATGATTCAGTTGCGATAAAATAAAAAAAAAAACAAAAAAGGAGTGGAAAATGAGGAGAAAAACTTGCGTCTCTCCTTGCATTATATAAGTCACCAGCAAATAATATTTTTTAAGGACAACAAGGTGTAGTTCTGGCACCTCCGTCAACAATAAGAAAATGATTGACAAAATCAAATTGCTTGTCTGGCTTGCGCTCGGATGTATTCAAAAATATACAAAAATGCCTCCATGAAAAAGAAGGTATGTGTGCTTTGTTTTGATGAAATGTCAATAATGTCCAGCTTAGTGCCCTTACGCACTAGCGGTTAACCGCGGGGGCGGCTAACCTGCGGCCGATTTTCCATTTTGATATGCAACCGCTTATGATTGTACGCACTAAAGGTGAAAACGCACTAAAGCGGCGCAGCGGCGGAGAGGCGCGTCGCGGCGGCGGAGCGGCGCGGAAAAATATTCTTTCCACTGTTTCCTAAGAAATAAGACGCACTACAGTAGCACTGCAGCGGAGCGGAGTCTTGGAAAAAGCGTGTGATATTCTCCTTCTTTGGAACGAGAATTAGGAATATCATGCACCCATATAGACCGCTTTTTATATCTTTCCAGTTTTTCTGCCTCTTCGCATAATAAAGCTACCACTCACTTCCTCACTTATTCCGTCCATCATGTTCGTCAGGTAACCAACAAAGTGAAATGAAAAATTGTTGGCGCTCGCTGTAGTGCCGCTGCAGTTAAGTGCGGTTAGGTAATACCGCGCCGCTCCGATGCCGCGGCGTGTCTCTCCGCTGCAGTGTCGCTATAGTGCGGTCTAACCTTAAACCGCCACAAAATTTCAACCGCGGCGGTTGAAAGGAGGGCCGCGGCCCGCTTCGCGACTAGCCGCCATCTTGTGTGCACTGGCGGTCAGTTAGCGGCGAGCCGCCAGTGAGGAATGCACGTGTTTTGAGCTGCACAGCCATGAACTTCGACACAGAGAAATTCATTGTTGAAATTCAACAACGCGAAGCTGATGAATGAAACTGATTCAAGCATGCAAAAGCAAGAAAATGAGAGAAATTAAACAGAAAATGTCACTGACCCAGTCGTAGCCAAAACGAAAAAAAAGAATAATAAAGAAGATGATATAGGAGTTGAATTGAATAATGTTTTAAATAAGAATGTAGGGTTGAAAAAGACCGAAGAAGATGAAGATAGACTTTTCTTTTTGTCGTTGGTTAGTGAAATAAAAACAGTTCCTGAACATATACAAAAGCTCAAATAATGCTCTTCAAATGACGAAACACTCATTCTAACATAGCCGAAAATTTATCTTGGTGCTTCTTCAGTTCTTGAAAACAACTTACGAACTGGCCAGATTCGTTGCGTGTTTCTAGTAATGGATGAATCCAGTATCTTTTTTTAATTTTCTTCCGTTGTTTTCGGGAGTAAAAATAAATAACACAAGCTATCTCGACGGCGTCCATTTTGCTTATGGGCCACGCGCCTTCGAGCTGTCCAACCGCTGAACGCGGTTTCAACGCGGTTTCATCGCGGCTGAACGCTATGGCGGCTAACCGCGAAGAAACCGCATTAGGCTTAGCACGCACTACGATTAAACGCCCGCGTTTAACCGCAGGTCTGAAATCGCAAAAAAATGTAACACATAGCTTTCTATACAAGCGCACGCATTAGTGACTTTTTTCAGTGACTGATTTTAAAAACGCAACTTGTTACGTTTTAACCGCGGTTCGAAAACGCACGGTTTTTTTGTGTCCCATAAGAACAGTATTGTGGCGCACGCACGGCGGTTAATCGCATTCGGTTTTTATTCAGTCTCGACTGTGCGAGTGCGGAGGACCCCTCCTTGGGAGCTTGAGGCGTGGGTGCTCGCCAAAGTGTACGAGTGGACGGCGGGGCGTAAGGCGCTCGGAGAGCACCCCGCCCCGGCAGAGCGGGAGGCTGTCCGGCGTGAGGCGAGAGACGCGATCGTCCGTCATTGGACAGAGGAACTTGCCTCTGCCGAATTTGGCCGCCGAACGCTGGACGCGCTCGGACCAATCTTGCGGGAGTGGCTCGAGCGGCCTCACGGCTTCCTCTCGTTCCGTCTGGTGCAGGTGCTATCCGGGCACGGATGCTTTGGAACGTACCTGCACCGGATCAGAAGGGAGGAAGCTCCTTCGTGCCACGATTGTGGCGCGGCGGAGGATACGGCGCAGCACACCCTCGAGGTGTGCCCGTCATGGTGTGAACCACGCCGCGATTTAATTGCGGTTGTCGGGCCAGACCTCTCTCTTCCCAGTGTGGTCAACTCTATGCTCGATGACGAGAGAGGCTGGGCAGCCGTCACCTCCTTTTGTGAGGTTGTGATGTCGCAAAAGGAGGCAACAGAGCGCGCGCGTGAGGAAGACCCTCACGCACCCCTCTGCAGGCAGAGAAGGGGCAGGAGAAGGCGACTGTAAAGTCGCCTACCTTCTCCTCATGCGGTGGTGAATGGCAGGAGAGTGGCGTGGAGGCCCCCACTCCTGCATTGCACTCCTTCACCACCCCCGTTGGACGGGAAGTCGCTCCTGGGCCCCTCCCTAAAAGGGCGGGGCGTGCGGACCCCACTGTCAAAGTGGGAAGTCGTCGGTGGGAGACTGGATGTCAAGGCTCTGCCGGTTTCCCAGTCTCCCTCCACATAGGCGAAGCTGGAGCGTCGCTGGGTTTTTAGTGGGTATGCCGGAAAGGAGAGTCCCACATACCCCTCCCACCCTCCATTGGGGGGGGGATACGTAACGCATTTCCCCAGCGCAAAAAAAAAAAAATAATGTCGTCCGACTCAGAAACATCGAATGTAGACTACGACAATTTATCAAAAAACATTATTATTGAAGTGGAAAAAAGGCCGGCATTATATGACAAATCGTTAAATCAATACAGAGACAGAAATATTAAAGCCCGGCTTTGGCAGGAGGTGTATCAAAATGTGCGCAGAAATTGGACTAGCTTGTCGGAGGCAGAAAAGAAAAACAAAGGTATGTGTTGTGCTTAATTTTATTGTAAAAAGTTAGTTAATAGCATCGTACTGAATAGAATAGAATAATAATTTATTTGCGAAACAAGCACTTACACTAATTTATAATAACCTAAAAAGAAATCTTAAAACTACATTTGTGTGAAGCTTGTGCGTCGCAAAACGAACTCTGACTCAGCATAATGTTGGCTTACAACCAACGCTGGTCTTCCGTCAGAGCCGGTCGGTGATGCCACGGACAATCTTTCCCCAAAATAAAAAACAAGATTAAACATAAATAAATAAACTTAAAAACAACATCGTGAACAACTGGTACTTACTATTAACATGGATTAACAAAAACAAATTTAAAGGTTTTTGTGCATCAGACAGCAATGTGTTGTGCAAAAGTGAGGAGCCAAAAGCGGATACAACGTAAGTTATATAATTACCTAGGTACTAATGCAATGAGACAGCTTGCTAGAAATGCCTATGACACTAAACTAGGTATATTAAATTATACTTGTATCGTGTTTATGACCCTCCTGCTCTTTCTGGCTTTCAAACAGATAAAGTTTAAGTTTAATTTTGAAACTATGTATATTTTGCAGGTTCCTTATCGGCGGAGGGATATTATTCCAGCATTTCGATGCAGCGTAACGGAAACTACCCCTGAAAGAGGCAGAGCTGAGCCGCTGCATCGAAAGCTGCGTCGAGCATTGGCGGGAGCCACAAGATCTCGAGTTCGACATCCATGTTAACTTCTCGTAGAGGTATGAAGGTGCTTCATGCTTCAGTACACCAAACAAAAGGCAAGCAAGATGCAACTTACGTCGGTGCTTCATTTTTAGAAACAGATGTTTATTTAGAAACGGCGTGACATGACCTCTGAATGGTATATTGAAGCAGAAACGGGCACAGTCGTTCTGGACTCGCTGAACTAGTTTTTGTGTTCTGGCTAATAGCCGGGGGCCAAAAACCACATCGCTGTAGTTCAATTTTGATAATACAAGCGACTCTACGAGCTGGATACGCAGATCTACCCTTATGTGAGGCCTCAATTTGTACAGAACCTTCAGTCTATAAAAGCAATTCCTAACAGAGTCGGCAACGTGCTTCTCAAACCGAAGGTCGCAGTCCATGAGCAGGCCAAGATTTCGCGCCTCGTATACACGTTCCACAGGTTTACCCATGAGCTTGATATCCAGTGAAGCCAATTTAAGGCACCAGATTGAGATGTAAAGTAGTCGGCAAATAAATTTCGAGTTTGCATGACGTCACTACTAGGACGAAGTCGAGTTGGGTGCAAGCTTCTTAGTTCCGATTGGTCACATCGGCCCAAATTTTCTGGTAACTCTTTGCCATCGTATTTTCGTACGAAGTTGTGCAATATGCAGCACGCTTTGACTATGTAATCGCAAAGTTCAAGTTTTGTATCTAAGGGCCTGTGAAAAAATCGCCATTTATTGGCCATAATGCCAAATGTACATTCAACTGTTTTTCTGGCACACGAAAGTCGGTAGTTATAAATCTTTTCTTTAATAGATATGTTTCTGCTTGGGTATGGTCTCATCAAATGTTTTAAAAGTGGACAAGCTTCATCCCCGACAAATACAAATGGCATTTCAGATCCTTCATTATCATTTGGTAGTACTGAGCATGGTGGTAAATCCAATTGGTTTGTTAAAAGTCTTTTACCAAAATTTTAATTTCGGAATACGCTGGCGTCACTATTGGATCCGTAGGCACCCACGTCAATAGCTACGAAGCTATAGTTAGCATCGGCAACAGCAAGCAGAATAATTGAATAAAACTTCTTGTAATTAAATGACTCTGAGCCGGTATAATCAGGGGGCTCATTCTCGGGCCGATCTCGATCATTTTGCAATTTTATTTTATTGCTTCTTTTCACAATACCGCACTTCTTCTACGTTTTCCGTATATCATAGCTGTCGAGGCTTTTATGATGAGGTCGTTGATGAATTACTCAAGGACATCATCCATTCTCTCTTCGAAAACAAGCAATAAAATAAAATTGCAAAATGATCGAGATCGGCCCGAGAATTAGCCCCCTGGTCTTTCGATTCTTATGTGCTTGCCGTCAATCGCGCCAACACAATTTGGAAGGTGTGTTTTTATGAAAAACTCTCGTGCTATGTTTAACCAGTTTTCTTTTGTCATTTCTTTCAAATAAGTAGGCTGCAAATATAACCACAACTGCTTGCACGTATGATGGATAATTTCACTGATAGTCGTAGCGCCAATCAGGTATTCAAAATACAACGACTTTATGCTATTTCCCGTAGCAACGTATCTGTGAACAAGATTTTCATTTTGTTTATTTGGTTTCAGGGAACTCCATACAAAAAAAATGGAAAAACATGAAAGATTGTTTTGCTAAAGAATTGACAGCACAACAAGGCAAATCTGGACAAGCTGCCCCTTCAAAGAAAAAGAAATATATTCATTTCGATTCAATGCTTTTTCTAATTCCTTCCATGCAGAAACGAGAAACGAGTGGTAATCTATCGTCGCCTAATTCTACTCAGGATGCAAATACATCGGATTTTTCTACTCAGGATATAACATTGTCTACTACAGCTCAGAATTCACAACTAACTAATAACAATAGAACACCACTGCGAAAGAAGAACTGTTTTCGAGACAACAACAATTCAACAGAAATAGACAAACAATTACTTGATATATTAAAAGACAAACAAGCACAGGAAGAAGGGGACGAAGAAAAAAACTTCGCGCTTATGTTAGTTCCCATGTTACGTAGATATGAAGACCAAAAAGATTATGCGAAGATTGAAATCCTTTATGTCTTAAAAAAAGCACGTACTCATCCATCTCCGCAACCATTAGGACAATACGTTATCAACCAACCAGCTCAATTTCGAGGACCAAAAATAACTAGTTCACCATTGTATCATCAAACATATACCCAGCCACAAACCCCCTATCACTATCAGTATTCTCCACAATCCTCATCGATGGATACAATATATTCCATTCAATCACCATCACCAACAATGCCTCCACCAAGCCCATCTCCACAGTCATCAACTACAATTCAGCAAGCACCGGCTATACATCTAACGATGCCGCAAAATCAGATACAAATTATCGACCAACAAATTTTGAAACCAGCCAATGAGACTGCCGATTATTTGACACAATTTGTAAACCAGTTAGAAGACCAAGACTATGCCTAACGCGACGTCCTGCGTGAGCGATCTAGAGGCGAACGCGAAGCGGCGCGGCGCGGCGCGAAAACAACAAACATTCGAAACCTATTGAAGTGGCCTACGTGGCCAAACGCACGTGGGGTGCGGTGCGGAGCGGCGCGAAATGAAGCGAACGCGATCAGTTGGCTTGATATTTTCGCGCGAAGTTTCTTACCTCAAAGTCACCATAAGTCGTTCTTCTACAGAAATAGGTTCCTGAAAATTTGTTGTAGTAAATTGCAGAACAGGTTTAATGGCTTGTACAATATAGTCAAACGTTGTAGGTAACATTCGACAGTATTCCTTGAACAACAGGGGTTGAGTACGTAAATCCTGGTACAAATTATGAAATTCCCCATGAGTATGCCTTTCTAAGTACACAGTATTAGTTCCACTTCTCTGCTTTATACACTTCTTCAATATTTCATATTTAAGATATGAATTTTCCAACAACATTAGCTTCCGTCCGTCCATGACAAATGTTTAATGCTAACTGAACTGAACGGCGGCGGAGGGCGCGGAGGGGACGGTTCGCGCGCACGTAGGACAGAGTAGCCGCATCGCTCCGCATCGCATTAAATTCGCATCGGATCGTTTCGCAATCGCGTTCGCGTTGAGTCGTCCACGTAGGACATGGCGTAAGAGTAACTAGAAAAATTGGTTACATAATTATATTTTAATTTACTTGTTACGAAATAAAACTTTAAAAAAATTAAAATTGTTTTCTTACCTTAACGTAACTGAAAGTCGCTCTTCAGGTGATATTGCATTACGAAATGAAGTGTCTTCAAATTTTAGATACTGGCCCACGTCATGTAATAATTTATCAAAAGTGCCAATCGACATTCTGTAGTAATTAAAAAACTTATCGGGATGTTGACGCACGTTGTTGTACATTTTGCAAAAGTATCATTTCAAATGTCTTTGATCAGTTAGTGGATGTACTCAGTACCTATGGCGGCGGCGTTGTTTATGCTTTCTATTTTTTATTTCAATAACAAAGCTACAACACATGCTGCTCGCCAGAAATCCATGGTGAAATGAAATAAATTTAAGTAAAACGCTAGCCGCAGTGCGTGTTAATGCCCGTTTTTGCGTTTTCAGCTTTTTCTAAACCGCGCGCGTTTAATCGCAGTGCGTGCTAAGCCTTAGGCTAAGGAACTCACGGAGCGATTTTCACCCGCGTCCGCCGCGGTTGCGGGCCCGCAGCTTCTGTAGAGTGCAGATATACATGTGAAAAATTAAAGCACATTTTTCACGACGCGTTTTACGCCCGCAGTGTGCTCGTTTATTTGCGGGTCCCGCTGCACCGGCGGGCAACTAGTAGAATCGCGCGGGCCGCGGTCACCCGCAGCCTCGGCGGGTTGCGCCCGCGCGCTCTGCGGTCGATTGGCGGGCGATCGCAGAGGCGGCGGGCGGCGGGGCGGGGTACAGAAATCCAACGCCATTATGCACCAGTGACATGCGGCATCGGACGTGTGCACGTTCGACAAACATAAAATGGATATTGAAGTCGATATTCTTATTACTTTGGTGCAAGAAAGGCCAGTTCTATGGGATAAGAGCTTAGAAGCATTGAGCGGGGGGTACGATTTCCATACAAACTTAATTTACACAACTATGGGCGAATAAAGCATTAATTTACACTGAAATAGCTGTAATAGGCTTTTACAGTGGTCCTTATTACCGGCCAGTTATATCAAGTTGGAGTGTCAGCCGTTGGTCGTGGCAGTCGAGGCTTCAGAAAAAGAACTAACAGACTTTTACGTCTATTTTCAAACAGTTGTTTTAAGCTCATTCACGTATTCAGTGCCGAGTACCCGTTAGAAAGAATGACGAAAAAATTACTTTTTTGGTTTTTTATTAATATTTCTGTTATCCTACAGTTTTCTCCAACTTTATATAACTGGCCGGCAATAAAGACCACTGTAAAATTCTATTACAGCTATTTCATAGTACATTTATACTTTGTTTGCCCATAGTTGTGTAAATTCAGTTTGTATCGGAATCGAACAACCTTAAGTACAAGAATTTAACGCTCAATGCATGGAAAGAAATATGTGGTATTTTAAATAAAGATTTTGAAAATTTGGACGAGACAAATAAAAAAGTATATGGTAAGTATTATATTAAAAGTTTATTTTATAATTTATACTAGAGTAATTTATTTCGTTAAATTTTTGACAATTGCCAACTTAAGGCTCCACTGTCACTCATAAAATATTGTTGAAAAACATTTCTTATGTTATTGGCTTGTCTTCCGCTGCGAATTGCTTGTCTTCCGCTGCGAATTGATTGAGCTGTTTGTATACTCTCAAGATTGTGAGTAAAATCTTCTTCTCCTAAGTGGTAGCCGTCTCTTTTTCGTACAAAATTGTGAAGTATGCAACATGCCTTCACAATATCAATTGATAAAGTTATTGATACATCTAAAGCACGATTTAATATACGCCATTTGTTTGTTAAAATGCCAAATGCACATTCTACGTATCTCCGTGCTCTAGATAAGCGATAATTAAATACCCTTTTTTGTACACTCAAAAACTGACCGCCATAAGGCCTCATTATATTTTGATCCAATCCAAATGCCTCATCGGCTACGAATATATATGGCACAGGTGGCAAGGTAGATCCGGGTAGTATTTCTTCATTGGGTAGTTTGATAGAATTGTTAATAATCGCATTCCAAAAAGTAGTATTTAAAAATAGTTGAATTAGCATTACTTCCCGGGGCCCCGATGTCTACAAAAACAAAGCAGTAATCCGCATCAACTACAGCCATTAACACAAATGAAAAAAAAACTATCTTCGGGCATGACTATGTTTACCAACTTATTCCACAATGATTTACATACTTCGCGGACAATTCCAGTAATCGACGATTTTCCTAGGCGATAATTGTAGCTTAGTTCTCCAAATGAACAACCCGTACCAAGATACCTGAAACAAGAATATTATTAATAATGTTATTATTCTTAAGTACACAACTCCAAAAAAAATGGAAAAACATACGAGATGGCTACAATAAAGAATACAAAAAAGAAAAAACAACTCCTTCTGGTCCAGGTGCTCGTAAAGGAGCCCGATATTGTAATTTTCAAGATTATCTTTCCTGCAGAATAGTGTAAGTGATAAAGACACTACAACTAATATTGAAGAACAGAATGAATGGCAAAGTGAGGAGACAAGTCAACTAAACGCCAATGCAACCAAAGCCACTGAAATACGTCCCCCTAAACGTAAGAAAACACAAGTGCCAGAAGAAAAAATAGAAAAAATGTCATGGATAATGCTTCCTTCTATATTGTGCAGTGCAGATCGATAAGGCACCCACTATGTTCAGTAACAGACAAATAAAGGATTTTCCTATTGGCCTACGATGATAAAAGCACAGTTGTATGAAATTATTAAAGAACACAAACGAACCTGTGTACGAAGCAGATGTGATGCTGGAAGGGCCATAAAGTGGTGAGGCTTCCACCTTATCATTGTGATTTAAATCCCATTAAGCTCATATGGAGTGTATTAAAAAGACAAACTGCAGAAACATGGGTCAGGAAGCCAGTATGATAGTACAAATTACTGAAGAAGCGTTTGTGGCTCAACTTTCCAATACGCGAGATGAGGGGGGAGGCTGAAATTTTTGTCACACATAGGTCTACACATAAGAAGCCTACAACTGAAATCGGTTTTTCACGGAGACTGCTAGTTTTCGAGAAATTAATTTTTGAAAATCCAAATTTTTCCCTACTTTAGGCAATTACCACGAGCTTTTTGATCATCTGACAGCTGTCTGACAGTGACATTGACATAAGGTTTTCTCAAAATTACGGGATTTTTGGCATCTCATACTCATACTCATACTCATATTATTTATTGCAATTATTATGTTACATGGTGAGGTCTTAAAGTAAAAAATGGTAAATACATAATAGGCCCTAATGCTCAGGGCATAGCAATATTTGGAGTGGAAGCGGGCCGAAGTCTGAAAAAGTAGATTAATTAAAAGCTAGTTGTTAGTGTTCTATAGAAGTCAATTAAATTATTATTATAACGCAGGCAATGTATCATTGAAAAAGTCATTTATATTATAATAGCATTTTTTTATCAATAAGTCCTTTAATTTACATTCAAATGTCCTATCCTTTTCTAGATTTTTAATTTGTTCGGGGATTTTATTATAAATTTTTGATGCCATTGTTGTTGGACCGGAACTGTGTATTTTTAACTTAGAACAAGGCAGTACTAGTTTGTGTATCTGACAGTAGGAATGACATTTGTTTTGTGGTTTTGGTAGCCATTTTGGAGGGAAATGGATTGGTTAGTCGTGTTTGCTTTCTCTTGCGGTCGAGTCGTTTACGTATTCCTGTAAGAGAAACTTTCGTGGCTATTATGGCGTCTTCTTCTAGTGCGAGTTGTTCGTCTTCACCCGTTGCGGAGTTGAGTGTTGAAGTGATAGACTCTAGTGAGCCGCTTACAACCTCCTCCGGAGCGTTGTCCGTTGTGCCGAAGTTGAGTGTCGCGCAAGTGTTGGACTCAAGTGAGCCACTTGTGGCAGCCTCCTTCGGTGCTCCGTCGCCCCCTGCTGTGCAAGTGTTGGACTCTAGTGAGCCACTTGTGGCAGCCCCCTTCGGTGCTCCGTCGTCATCGACGACGCCGTCGCCCCCTGCTGTGCAAGTGTTGGACTCTAGTGAGCCACTTGTGGCAGCCCCCTTCGGTGCTCCGTCGTCATCGACGACGCCGTCGCCCCCTGCTGTGCAAGTGTTGGACTCTAGTGAGCCACTTGTGGCAGCCTCCTCTGGAGCATTACCTCCTGTGGATGCAAGCATTCCCTCCGGATCCAGTGGTCGGAGGGTGCATGACAACAAGGACGAGGTGCTGCACTTATGGAATATAAGGAAGGTGGAAGCTCGCTTTGGCACACATGAGTTATGTGTAGCGTATGCCGAAGAAAGGCACTGGATAGCTTCATCAAAGATGTGCTCGCATCATCGATCACCAATGAAGCTGGTAGCAGCTGGCCCACTTGGTGCTTTTCGTTGCTGGAAGAGCAAATGTAAGAACAAATCTGTCAGCCGTGCCATTGGTACGTGGTTTGAAAACGCACATTTGTCTTTACCATTGGTGTTTGAAATCATGTACTATTTTAGTCTTAACAGTCCTTATAACGATGTGAAACGGGAATGCACTGCTAGAGACCGGACTCAAGTGCTGTCCGATAGAACGATAGCTGATTGGTATAGTTACTGCAGAGAAGCTGTAGTTGTATACGAGCTGGAGCATCAGGAAGCGGAAGAGAAAATTGGAGGCCCACAAAAGATTGTACAAATTGATGAATCAAAGTTTGGAAAACGAAAATCATCCCACCAGCTCTGAAAGTGTGTTTTTGCTGTTTAATTTCTGACTGGAAAAGCCGTTTTTATCCGCTAGAGGATAAAGTAAATTTGAATTTAGAATATCGTGTTCAATAAGTTTGTGAATACACAACCTATTTACTTCTACCTCCATGGTGCCGAACTTATCATACAACCTTTTTTATTTTGTTAATTACTCATACTCGGAACCTTCTTGGTGTGTTACTTTTAGTCGCGCCATGTTCTTTTTTGCATTAGTCATTTCCTCGCTGAGGTGGGATGAAAAGTTACGTGTTGCACTCGAGTGCAAAGATTTGGTTAAACTTTAGAATCCTGCGCTTGCTCAGTCATCAAAATTGAGCACGCGGTTAAAAAGCAGCTTTGCACTCTTGTATAACAAATAACTTTTATTGCACTAAAACAAAAATTGCATTGTACATAGGCGAACTTAATGCTAGAAAGCATTCTCCTCTAGACGATGACGAGATAATATTAGAAACTTCAAACTTGTCGCCCAAAATGCATCGCCACGTTTATTTCGACTAAGCCGGAGGATGCGAATATTTCAGTGCGTTTCTTGTATACTCTGTATAAATTTTAAGCACTATCTTTTCGAAATGTCCTGGTGGATATTATGTTGGTGTTCCATAAATAAAATAAACATTATCGAAAAGCTCATGGTGACGCTCACATTCACAGCCTTCATCAACCTGCCGGGTCTTATACCGCTAAAATTAAGAAATTTAGATCTACAGCGGAAAGGATAATTTTCAATAAAAGATGCGCCTCAGCCCAAAGGCTTAAGAAATGACACCAAAAGAACGTGAAAATTATAAGCCAACTTTATTCGACTATACAATACAACTCGTTCACTCATTGAGTAAACGATTATGCGTTGTGTTTCAATCAATAAAAAAGCAAAGGTGTCGTAAATAAATAATTAAATTATCTTTTCCAAATAAATTGGTCTGTGTTTTCAAGTAGTTAAAGTACCAAAATGCTGTGCCACTTGCGGCATACCAAATGATGCACCCTAGCCCAAAGGCTTAAGATATTGAAACCGAAAGAAATGAAACTTTATGAAGATACTGATGACCACATGGACTAGCTGGTGTATATGATAATGTGAAGTCCGGGTAGCACCCGCAAATACCAGTGCTCCTACTGGACGGCTGCTTATCTACTCCGCCCGATCGTAGTTGAGGTGTTCCTCAAGCAAATGAGGGCTAACAGTGCAGATGCAGACCACGTGTTGGCACAAACCGTGGTGACAAAGCCTGTAACTACCGCGTCGTTTGCAACCAATTTAACCAATGCGGTGCGAGCCCTTCGTTTACTAATTCCTATGCAAAACACCCATGTACAACAGGAAAAATATGAAATTATTATTATAAATGGCCTTCTTAGCCAGCGATGTGTGATGAGAGAATATTAGAAACTTCATACTTGTCGACCCGAAATGCATCGCCACGTTTATTTCGACTAAGCCGGAGGATGCGAATATTTCAGTGCGTTTCTTAGGAGATGATATCGTTCAGCAGGTTGATCCCGAAGAAGAAGCACTGTGGAAAATAGCACACGACTCTGTATAAATTTTAAGCACTATTTTTTCGAAATGTCCTGTTGGATATTATGTTGGTGTTCCATAAATAAAATAAAATAAACATTATCGAAAAGCTCATGGTGACGCTCACATTCACAGTCTTCATCACCCTGTCGGGTCTTATACCGCTAAAATTATGAAATTTAGATCTACAGCGGAAAGGATAATTTTCAATAAAAGATGCAACTCAGCCCTAAGGCTTAAGAAATGACACCAAAAGAACGTGAAAATTATAAGCCAACCTTATTCGACTATACATTACAACTCGTTCACTCATTGAGTAAACGATTATGCGTTGTGTTTCAATCAATGAAAAAGCAAAGGTGTCGTAAATAAATAATTAAATTACCTTTTCCAAGTAAATTGGTCTGTGTTTTCAAGTAGTTAAAGTACCAAAATGCTGTGCCAGTTGCGGCATCCCAAAGGATGCACCCTAGCCCAAAGGCTTAAGATATTGAAACCGAAAGAAATAAAACTTTATGAAGATACTGATGACCACATGGACGAGCTGGTGCATATGATAATGTGAAGTCCGGGTAGCACCCGCAAATACCAGTGCTCCGACCGACGGCTGGACAGCTTGTTATTACCACTATCGTTGTTAACTGACTTCTCTCTCACTGCCAGGGGTGATCACTCTCAAGCGGACTTCGGCAGCGGCGGCTATAATACGGCACCGCACGTTCTCGAACGCTGCTTATCTACTCCGCCCGATCGCAGTTGAGGTGTTCCTCAAGCAAACGAGGGCTAACAGTGCAGATGCAGACCACGTGTTGGCACAAACCGTGGTGACAAAGCCTGTAACTACCGCGTCGTTTGCAACCAATTTAACCAATGCGGTGCGAGCCCTTCGTTTACTAATTCCTATGCAAAACACCCATGTACAACAGGAAAAAGTTGAAATTATATGAGGATACCGAAGAGCACCTGGACGAGTGGGTGCAGGCGTTAAATATTATATAAAGCCCCTGCGCATGTCATAATATAGATTCCGGAAAGCACACGCAGATACCAATGCTGCGACAGATGGACAGCTTGTTATGGTCAGTATCGTTGCTATCTGACTTATCACTGCCAGGTGTCAGGTCGCGTCTTAAGCGCAAGTTCGCGATGCTGCATCCACATAACACAATGGTTAACTGGAAGAAAATGCTAAATAGCATTAAGTTCGCCAATGTACTATTTTTTGTGCAATAAAGTATTTTCTAATCTAATCTGCATACATGCTCCGTTCGACCGCAGCTTAGGTGTTTCTCAGAGACACGAGAGCAAACAGAACAGTGCATAGTGCGTGTTGGCGATCAAATAAACCAACCAAAGCTATAACAATTGCAAGACAATATAAGGATGCAAGAATGCCCAGCTCTTAAATAAAAGTGTTTTATACAAAATTTGACTACTGTTTGTTTTAATGGTTCCTGAAAGACAGCCAATCACTCAATAGTACATTGTTACCTGAGTGTTGAAAGTCACGTTTTTTGAGTCCCGAGACGGGTTTGGCACCAGAGCGTAGCGAGGGCGCCAATGGAGCTTGAGGGACTTAAAAGACTTTCACCCGAGGTAAACACTGTGCTTTTCATTACGAATACAAGGAAAGTAAAAATAAAAACATGAAAGAAAAATTAGTGAAAATGAAGATTGAATTGCCGCCTTCCCGGTTTTTTTTTCTTTTTCTCTGGCGGGCCTTCGGCTTCGGTTCGACAGCATTATTCAGCCATTATTTACATTCTCATAATTTAAAAAATGGTAAATTGATGCTCAAATCTATGTTATTTTAAATAACTAGTTGAAGCTATAAGGTTAGGTGGGGTTAGAGGAACTATGGGGGAAGAGAAACAGGTAGTTGTAAATCAAAAACAATAGACTGTAGCTCTACGGTTACTCTGTCGGTAAAACAGAACAATGCATTGATTACAAAAAAAAAACACAGATGTCGCTAAGCCGCACGGTCGCGCGGTCATGACACCAACAAAAACTTTGTTGTCACTCTACGAAAACACGAGTGCGAGGCATATTTTGTGAGTGGTGATTTACTATCGAAAAACACGTTAAAGAAAGCTGCCAATGAGGGTAAGTGTTGTTTTATACCTAATTTTTGATATTTTGCATAGAAAAGTTTAGAATAATAACTATTAATATGAAAAAATCATGTGCTTAGAAACATAACCAAAAAATCACTAAGTGGGGAAAGAGGAACTGCCGTTGCCGGGAAAGGGGAACATGTGTTTCTCTTTCCCGATATCAGAAGTCACAAACATTTTAAATGAATGTAAATTTTCGTTCTTGCTACACTAATAATGAATAAATAATCACTAATGTCTAAATGTCTTGCTGCGACAAAATACTCAAATGAAAATATAATCCTACTACCTAATATTATTGTAAAGCCGAAAGTTTGTGAAAAGTGTATTTTTTATGTTTCTTTAGGTAGGTACTGAAAATAAACCGGCGAAGCCGCGGGCAGAAACTAGTAGGTACGAGTTATATTAATAATTTAATTGTATAAGGTATATTCATTCATGATTTTGATTACAGACACATACAAAATGCCCAGAAATTATGTGCGGAAAACGAATATTGCGTCATACCCACGTGAAAAATTATTAGAGGCTGTTAGAGCAGTGAAAAGTGGGAAACTGTCGGGGTATGAGGCCTCTAAGCATTATGGAATACCCAGACCTACCATAATAAATCGAGTAAGTTACCTCTGTTGACTTTTTAGGCCTAGTTTTGCTTTAGACTTAATTGGTATTATGTAGACTTGTTTGGCTTTTTTGCACCTATTTCGATTTTTTTATTTGTATTTTTAACTGACTTCAAAATTTCAAAAAAGAAGGAGATTATATGTTCAACTGCATTTTTTAATGTATGTTTGTCGTTGCTTATGTATTTCACCGCCAATTATGGACCAACCACTATATTAGGCTAGAATTTAAATTAGAATCGTTTTTTAAAACACGCCAAATTATTATTTTCAAATGTCTACGCCATCACAGCGCGGTCAGCATTGCAGCCAACTTATGATGGACTTGATCTCCAATTCATCAAGAGCTGGCTACAATGCTGACCGAGTTGTGATGGCCTGATCCTGCACTACGTTGCGCTCTTGGCCATCATGACCGGCTGCAAACTATGTCATTAATTACAGACCTCGTCAGTAATGTACTATTATTTTCAGGTATATGATCGTAAAGGCCTCAAATCAAATACTTTGGGACGAGCCACTATCTTATCTCGGGAAGTAGAAGAAGATCTTGTAAAAAACCTGCGTGACATGGAGAAGCATGGATTTGGACTGACAAGGAAAGAAATATTAGAGACAGTGGGCCAGTATGTGTCGGAAAATGACATCAAAAATCCGTTTAAAAATGGCGTGCCCGGGGAAGATTGGTTTCTTTCATTTAAAAAAAGGCATAATCTATCAATTAAGAAGCCACAGCCGGTAGAATATGCTAGAAAACAGGCATGTAGCCCATATATTATATATCCCTACTTTGATTTACTACAACAAACACTCACAGAACTCAAATTACTAGACAGACCATCTCATATTTGGAATGTTGACGAAACCAGCTTTTCAAAAGATCCTTCTAAGTCAAAAGTAGTTGGAATTAAAGGATTTACTTCGACGAGAACAATCGCTTCTCCTGGAAAGGACAATACCACCGTCCTATTAGGCTGTAACGCTCTTGGAGAAAAAACTCCACCGGTAATCGTATTCAAGGGGAAAAATGTGTGGGACGAATGGACAACAGACGACGGGTATCCTGGGACAGCATATGCTGCAACCAGTAATGGCTGGATGGAGACAGCGGTTTTCGAAAACTTTTTCGAAAAAGTGTTTTTAAAAACAGTAGGACCAAAACGACCCATCCTTTTGATATATGACGGACACGCAACACATGTTGGTATAAACCTCATTAAAAAAGCTAGAAAAGCTAATATTACAATTTTAAAAATACCTCCACACACCAGCCATCTTTTACAGCCACTAGATTTAGCGGTAAATAAATCTTTAAAAGATAAATGGGACGTTGCCCTTGTAAAGTGGCAGAGGTTAAATATCGGAAAGTCGTTGCCAAAAAAAGATTTTGCGAAAATGCTTGGACAAATTTGGGGTGGATTGGACCCGGCTATATGTGCAGCTGGTTTCCGAAAAGCGGGAATATATCCCCTCAATAAAAATGCTATCTCAGAAGATAAGTTCAACCAAGTTCTTCTAGAAGAATGGAAACATAAAGCAACATGTGATGCTACGAATATTATCGAAGACCCTACTAATGAACCCCTGAATGATGTGCCGCTGTGTACTGAGCCACCTAAATACAACCCGGACTCGTTGCTAGCTCTCTCTTTAAAAAGCATCGACTTGACTCGAAATATTCGTCATCCTACATTTTCGGATTTCCCACAAAATTCGACAAAAGAATATAGCAGTGATCGTAACTCTTTCAACCAGCTCAGTTATGAATCAACTAGCTCAGTGAACATCAGGAAGCCCACAGTTCAAATTCTAGAAAACAGGATTATCAGCTTCGAAGATCTACTATTATTGAGAATAAAAGCAGGTACCAGCTACAAAACTAAAAGAAAGCGTATGGCAACTGGAGCTGAAGTAATAACCCGTGACGATGTATTAATAAATTTGGAGAAAACAGAGCAGGAAAAAAAAAGTCAGACAAAGCTACAAGAAAAAGCAAAAGCAGAGCAAAAAATTAAAAACCACGTACAGGAAACTAAACACGACGCAAAACGAAGAAAAGAAACTATACCAGAACAAAATCAACAAAAAGGACAAAACTCAAAAGCAATAGCAGAGAAAAACATTGAAAAAGACATACGTGAAATTAAAGAGAACCCACAAAATAATGAACAGAAAAATATTACAGAACAAAATCAACAAAGAGGACAAAACTCAAAAACGATAGGAGAAGTAAACATTCAAAAAGACATACGTGGAATTAAAGGGAAGCCAAAAAAAAATGAACAAAAAGGACAAAACCCAAAAACAGTGAAAAAAAGAAAAGCGATAAACAATAATAGAAAAAAACTAAAATATTCGTCTTCAAGTGACACTGACACTGAAATTAAGTACGACGAAGATAGCGACGATTATGATTTTTGGGAAAATATACAGCATGGTAGTGATGAAGACAAAGCAGAAGATATAGAACTCGACGATGACAAGGAAAACGATGTTAATGCAGTGGGTAAAAATGATTGGGTGCTGGTTAAATTTTGCACAAAAAAGTCACTCAAACATTACGTAGGAGTAGTTATTAATATAAATGATGACGGTTCTCCTGTAATTAAATATACAAGAAGGAAATCAAAAGCAGAAACAGCAACTATTTTTGCTTTCCCTGTGGTGGACGACATCTCGGAACTTAAACACAGGGAGGACATTGTCACGAAATTGCCCACACCTGCAATTGGTCGAAGAGGCCAAGTTACTTTTAAAATGTCTTTTAATTCTTTTAATATTCAGTAGGTGTGAATAATTTATAATGTTTAATACATGGTATGAAAAAAAAATCTTTCAGTTTACCACCCCTGCCTCTACATAGTATGTTTCCCTTACCCCAAATTCCGTTTTTATTCAATAATTTATACTATAAGCCCTATTTCAATGGAATAAAATTCATTTTCAATCAACGAAGTTCTTTGAGATGAAATAGTTCTAGAATGATCAACATAGGTACTATATTTATTCATAATGTGCAGACCGTTTCCCTTACCCCAAAAACAGGGAAAGTGGAACAAAAGCACTAGCCTAACAAATTAACATTTTTAGATAATAAATATTATAGTTAGCGTAAATGGATGTACGGTCATTGAAAGATAACAGACATAAATATACATTATATTTGTCTAATCTGTAAAAAGACATTCTATAAAGCAGTAAGAACTTAAAATATCATGTAAGAAATAAAGTATGTTCCTCTAACCCCACCTAACCTTATATTAATCAAGTAATTTAGAAGATATATTATTTATTTAATACTATCTTTATGTTATTTAAATTTAAATTTTACATTGCGCTCTAATTAGACTTTTTAAACTTCTTACCGTTGTAATGGGTGAATAAAAAGTTGGAATTTGGTTCAACGACCTCCTTGCAGTTAGAAAGACTTTAGAAAGTTGGAACATGGTTGAATAGAATAGCTGTCAGTAGAAAGCGATTCTCCCTAGGGCTGAAAGTTTTACTTTCAATTAGGCCCCTCAGGCAACTTCAGACCTACTTTCAGAGTATGAGTAATGAAAAAATATTTTTATAAATTTTATCTATGTTCTATTAAAAGAGGTTCTACTTTTTCAAAAGTAGTTTGCATAAATACGATTCTAACATACTGCCCATTAAAGACAACATTGCTAGTTATTTTTATCTAATTGCTTATTGAAAGTCTCAGAATACTTGACACTAGGTAACTGTTTTGAAACTTAAACAAAATGTAAGTACTTATTGTAATAATGTAGGTAACTTCAGAGAAGTAACCGAGGTACAAATGTTAATAACCATTCAAATGCAAATAACGGAGAAGAAATGCCATTTATTGCTGCACAAGCACATTCCGCTTTTGTAATTAAATGTTTCATTGTATTTTCAGCATTACACTGCAATTCAAAAATACTAATACCCAGACCGGTACCAAACAAAGCTGGGCCTAAATACAAAGCAGCGGAAAACCGATATGGTCCACCTCAGACTCAAAACACCCAGCAGACCAGAGCAGCAGCACCTCGAGGTGGACTCAGGAACCGTGCGACACAGCCACCGCCGCATCGAGCCGGCAACAGCTACAGCCACTCACGCTCCGAGAGGGCTGCACCACGCAGACCACACAGTAAGCGCTGAACATTCAGGTACATTAGTAATTTGTTGTGTGCAATAAAGCATTTTCTATCTATCTATCTATCTACATTCAAGCTCATTAAGCCTGGGAATCCCAGGCTTAATGAGCTTGAATGTACCTGTTGAATGTACTGTGCGGGACAAAATGTTCCCTAGTGTATCCCAGGCTGGGATACACTAGGGAACATTTTGTCCCGCAACATGACGCGCAACACTTATTTTACGTGACGCTGCAACGTTGCATATTGTCCCGCAACATTGTACGTGACGCAGGGCATGTTGTTTGCTCCCGCCTCGAGAGCGAGCGCACGTGTCTCGCGTCAGTGTCGCGCCATTTACGTAGTCGAGCAACATGTTCCGCAACATGTCGCTCCGTTTGTCCCCTAGTGTATCCCAGGCTTTATTTGTTTTGTTGGAAACGAATCACAAATGATCCAGTACTGGTACAGTGGGTAAAGGGCCATCACATCCCTTTCATTGAAATACCTAACCAAGTTATTGTGCCTGACAACAACATACCTGAGGAAGAGCTTAATAATATGCATCAGGCCATCTCTTATTTGCTAGAACTAGGAGCTGTACAAACCATTATGGAAGGTAAAGAAATCATACACAGTCTGGTAAAAACACTGTCAGAACGTGCAGCAGCAAAAAATTTGGCGATTCAATCTTAAACTGAAAAATATAAAATATGTTGTCATATTATGACAAAATAGCGAAAATTCCTCAGCATGCAAATCCAATGAAGTCTTTCGACGAAGAAATAGATAATATAAGCAGAAAACAATTTAGATATGTTGTGAATCGCAGCGACCGCCCACCAGCCTGTATAAATAACGCGCGTGCAGCGCGCTCCCGTCATTTGAACGATGTCTCTCGAGCTGAAAGGTTGTTGGTGGTCGGTGCGATTTGCAGTAAGTCCATTTAAATCTTGATTTCATGGTGATTCTTATTGTGTTCGTGCTATGTGATTTAAATACTAAACTATGTGTGTTATCTAAGCGAAGCTCGGTATTTATAACTAACAAAACTGTTTTAACCGGATTCATCGCGTTTAGTTTAGCAAACTATACTATTTACTAATGTATATTTACAATTTGGTATTAGTGTGGTAATCGGTTTCTTTTTTCAGACCAATTAAGTATGGGTCGTCCTAAACCTAAAAGAAACCGAAGAAGGATAGGAGCAAGGACCTACAAAAATTATTCTGAAGAGATGCTCAGCCTTGCAGTTGAAATGGTTCGTAAAAAAAAACGTGACATCATATGACGCGGAGAAGCAATTTGGAATACCACGCCGCACGATAGAAAAAAGGGTCAATAATTTACACACTAACAAACTAACTAATTTACACTAGTCAAGAGCCCTTGACTGATGAGGAAATAGTGAGACAAATCACAACTGAGCATGACAGCGAAATTGATGAAGAATTGGAAGCATCTGAACCAGTCGCAAGGGTTTCACACACTCAAGTTGTGTCTTCCTTTTGTAGTTGTAGTTGCAAAATCGATCCTGTACTTCGTGAACAGAAATAAAAAATGATTTAAAATGTGTGGCAAAATTCAATCACTGAGATATAGGAATTTTGCTTAAAAATGTTCGCCAACATTATATCATCGGACAAATAAAAAAGGCTAAGTTCAATTATATTCGGCAGCACTCCAGAACTTTCTCATAAATAAAGATCATTCTTTATACGGCAAATGGACTCACTGTGGTTGTGCGAACGAAGAGGCTACCTATATGCGAATTTTGTCAACAAAAATACCCCAACTTGAGTAGTTTAAATTCATTATCTGTCACAGAACTGACACAGAGCGCCATGACTTTGGAAGGTTAGGTTTGACATGTATTACAGAAACGAAACAGCACCCCGACTTGGGTAGGTAGGTTCGAAATGTGTCACAGAACCGACAAAGCACCCCAACTTTAGTAGTTTATATTCATTATGTGTCACAGAACTGACACAGAGCACCCCGAATTTGGAAAGTTAATAGGTTCGCAATGCGTCACAGAACCGACAAAGCACCCCAACTTGAGTAGGTAGTATACATTCATTACGTGTCACAGAACTGACACAGAGCACCCCGACTTTGAAAGGTTAGGTTTGACAGGTATTACAGAATCGAAACAGCACCCCGACTTGGGTAGGTAGGTTCGCAATGCGTCTCAGAACCGACAAAGCACCCCAACTTGAGTAGTTTAAGTTCAATATGTGTCACAGAGCACCCTGACTTTGGAAGGTTAGGTTTGACATGTATTACAGAATCGAAGCAGCACCCCGACTTGGGTAGTTAGGTTCGAAATATTTCACAGAACCGAGAGAGCACCCCAACTTGAGTAGTTCAAGTTCAATGTATCACAGAACGGTTCGCTACCCACCTTCACACTGAGCCTTCACACCAGTGTTAAGGTAGGGAAATTAAATTCCCCGCCTTAACACTGGTGTGAAAGAAATCCCGGCCTTCATACTAGTGTTAAGGAGGGGAACTCAGTGTGAATGACGGGAAAAGGCTAAGTGTGAAGGTGGGTCGCGAAGGAAATTATCGTTACCTATTCTAATCCCCCACAAAGGCTGGCTGCCTCCACTTCTGATAATTTCTATTACAAACCTCTTTAGATATTGTACTGTCCACTTGAGAAACTTAAGATGTTGATTCTTATTATGACAGGAGTATGTCAGAAATTCTTTATTCTTATATTGTTTGTCTTTTCGGATTCAACAATTGGGTTTTATTAAATTCAAAAGGCCTGTTTTGTAATGGAGTCTGGTGTGGCTCAGTGTGATGGTGGGTTGGACGAGAAGTTTTCTATCATTCATAGAAATGGGGGAAAGGTCCTTTTATTCGAAGGACGTCAATATCTTAAACAAAAACTTTATGTGAACGGTAATATCATATGGTTTTGTTGTAATCGGCGGAAAAACATGAAGTGTTCTGGATCTGTAACTACAAAAGTGAGTAAAAGCACATTTTTATTGATTATCTCTTCAACAAGGTAATTACAATTAGTCTGCGACCATAACATTTTTATTTTCAGAATGATATTATAGTAAAGAAGGTTGAACATAACATGACCTGCGTGCCCAGTTATGCCAACAATGAAGTTTCAATAGCATTGGAAAAGGCCAAAAACGAAGCTCAGTCCTCTGATGATCGTATCACTATGATTTTTAAAAAATCGATGACACCTTTGAAAAACAAAGGTTTAGATTTAGTAACAAATATTCCAACGTTTGACAGTGTCAAACATGCCCTATACAACAGCAGAAATACTGCTTTTCAAGTTAAAAAAACTATATATAAGAATTTCACCGAAGTAGAAGTACCCGCTCAATTCCATAAATATTTATTATCAGATTATGAAGAAAAGGATACCAGATTACTAATTTTTTCAACGGCCGAAGCAAAGGAATTATTGGTAAACATTAAGGAAATATTCATTGATGGTACATTTAAGTCCGTCCCAGGCCCGTTCTACCAACTGATTGTAATACACGGAGATTTAGGGAGCACCTCTGAATCGACTAAAGTAGAGCCTCTCATTTATGCTTTATTGCCAAGCAAAACGGAAGAAGTTTATCATATCCTGTTTGATCTAATAAAAACTGTTATCCCAGAATGGAATCCTGCTATATTACATGTTGATTTTGAACCAGCAATAACGAATGCCTTAAAGAAATTTTTTCCCCGTATAATTATAAACAGATGTTATTTTCACTTTACGCAAAGCCTTTGGCGTAAATCAAAGAAAGTTGGTATAAAATCTAAAGTCTGTAAACGCATCGTTCAATTATGTTGTGCCCTTCCACTTTTACCTCCAAATTTTGTATTAGAAGGTTGGCAATACATTACAGCTGAAAGCGTAGTAGATGCAAAAATGCAAAAATTTATAGCGTACTTCGATAAATGCTACATGAAGGCTGAATCAATACGAGAATGGTGCATTTACAACGCTCGACACCGCACCAACAATGTGTGCGAGGCATGGAATGGCGGAATTAATAAAAAAATACATAAAAATTATGTAACCATGGCCAGACTGCTTACAGAAATTTTTATAACGCCGAATTCAAAATTAACTTACACGAGAACACCAAATTCAATACTTCGTGACAACATCATTATTAATGCCCAAATGCAGCTGTTAACCAATGAAATAAGCATTGGGCATTTTTTAGAAAAGCTGCGTTAGTGTCCTTGCTTTGCAGTGCATGTAAAGTGCTCTGTGTCTCGTGAATAAAGGCACGTTTCAGAAGCCACAGCGTTTGATTCCTATCCCAGACAGAACCCGCTTCCGTAACACTACGGTAGTAAGGTGGGTAACGAAGAAATGTTTTAGTCTGCTTTTTGTTATTCCCAACGTTAACACTGTTGAACGAGGTTTTGTTATTCCCAGCGTTAACACTGTTGAACGAGGTTGTGACCCACCTTCACACTGAAATTTGAAAATATGACAGTGGGAAGGCGGGGAAATTAATTTCCCCTCCTTCACATTGGTGTGAAAGCTCAGTGTAAAGGTGGGTCGCGAACGCACAGAACTGACACAGAGCACCCCGACTTTGGAAGGTTAATAGGTTCGCAATGCGTCACAGAACCAACAAAGCGCCTCAACTTGAGTAGTTTAAGTTCAATATGTTTCACAGAACTGACACAGAGCACCCCGACTTTGGAAGGTTAATAGGTTCGCAATGCGTCACAGAACCAACAAAGCGCCTCAACTTGAGTAGTTTAAGTTCAATATGTTTCACAGAACTGACACAGAGCACCCCGACTTTGGAAGGGTAATAGGTTCGCAATGCGTCACAGAACCAACAAAGCACCCCAACTTGAGTAGTTTAATTTCATTATGTGTCACAGAACTGACACAGAGCACCCTGACTTTGGAAGGTTAGGTTTGACATGTATTACAGAATCGAAGCAGCACCCGGACTTGGGTAGTTAGGTTCGAAATATTTCACAGAACCGAGAAAGCACCCCAACTTGAGTAGTTCAAGTTCAATGTATCACAGAACTGACACAGAGCACCCCGACTTTGGAAGGTTAATAGGTTCGCAATGCGTCACAGAACCAACAAAGCGCCTCAACTTGAGTAGTTTAAGTTCAATATGTTTCACAGAACTGACACAGAGCACCCCAACTTTGAAAGGTTAATAGGTTCGCAATGCGTCATAGAACCAACAAAGCGCCTCAACTTGAGTAGTTTAAGTCCAATATGTTTCACAGAACTGACACAGAGCACCCCGACTTTGGAAGGTTAATAGGTTCGCAATGCGTCACAGAACCAACAAAGCACCCCAACTTGAGTAGTTTAAATTCATTATGTGTCACAGAACTGACACAGAGCACCCTGACTTTGGAAGGTTAGGTTTGAAATGTATTACAGAATCGAAGCAGCACCCCGACTTGGGTAGGTAGGTTCGAAATATTTCACAGAACCGACAAAGCACCCCAACTTGAATGGTTAAGTTCGATGTGTCACAGAACCGACACAGAGCACCCCGACTTGGGGTACTTGAAATGAGTCACAGAACCGACACAGCCCTTAGTATATCAAAATAGCGAAGCCGGAACCTCAAGCGAAAGGTCCGTGAAGTGCAGTTAGCCAGCGATGCCAAGTGGAGCGACGTAGTTGAGTTTTTTACTTTCGTTGTGAGGAAGAAATACATTTCTCAACCTGGCTCCTTCCCTCCACAGCGGTATTTGGTTAGGGGATACAGAATTGTTTTAATGTTGGTTTGTTAATAAAAATTAGTAGGTACATATTCTTAGAGAAATAATGAAAAATTATTCCAATGTACCATTTTTTGTTTTTATACAACTAAGTTGACAAACAAGCATACGGCCCACCTGATGGGAAGCAGTTACCGTAGCCTATGGAATATACACACTACTTGAATTGTTTTCACTCCTGTTATTGTTCCTAAGAAACTGTGAGTAGTAGGTACTATGAATACACGGCGCTTACAACCTAGCATATATAAACTCTCTCCAAAACAAAAGCTTTTTTTTTTATTACCCTTTATCTTTTTGTCACGTAAATTACAAATCGTCAGCCCCTTTTTTTGTGGAGGAGATATGCTCCCCCTCTTCACCTATTGGAAAGTCTATCTTAAACGACGGCAGCTTTTCTCTACAGTAAAACGCTAACGGCATTAATTATTTATTAAAATTACATTAAATATATTTACATACCTACTATAGTAAATAAATATTGAAGGACACAACACTATCTAGCTCCAAGCTAAGCAAAGCTTGTACTATATAAACCAGAAAGCTGATATAACCTACTTATTGTTTTGCATTAATTAGGTACTATACAGATAACTGTAAAATGTCTTTGTCTTACTATTTATAAACTTCTGATAAACAAAGGTTTGCATACATACAAAAACCTACCAAGTTTTTATACAAAATATATACTTGCACAACTACAGAGATACACTTTTTCTTAATAACCATAAAAAATAAATCAATTATATTTTTTTATTGATGTTATAGTGTTTACTACACTTATGGAAATCACAAAGATTTTTATAATCGGCTCGGCTCTTAACTTAGGGGACTTTATAAAAATCTTTGTAAATATATACACATATTCTTATCTCGGCAGCACGCAGCAGCCTTATCACTGGCAGTGATCTCTACCAAGTAGAAGCCGTCATCTCATCTATGTCAGACTCTTCTACTGCTTCTTCCCGTGTCACTATTGTTCTGACCCAGCGTGGTTCAACTGTTCTGAATCCGATGGTTGGTGACGCCATATTCAAATGGCAGTGTGGCGATAGGATCAGTCAGCGTTGCGAGGATCTGTCTCTTTCGTGACCTCTGCAGCGAGGTCAGCGAATTTAGCCACGTAGTCCACGCTCGATTCCGCCATCAGAGAGTGCAAGTGAGAATCCACCTGGAGAAAACAAGAACAAAATTGAATACAAACCTTGTCGACAGAGAATTTTGGATAGTATTTTAATGAAACAACGGGATATTTACCATGACTTATATTTGAGTTTTGACTTCCGATATGAATAAACCGTCAGTGTTGTTTGTCGGAATCGAGAAAAAAGTTAGAATGGAACCAATAGTAGTGTCGAAACCAATAAAAGAGTGCGAAAGAGGGTAGATCTATTTGTCTGCCAATAACATTTCTTTTACTCGTGGACTTCAGTTCAACCGTGATCATGGTGCATGCAACTGTGCCGAAATATCGGAAGTCAAAACTCAAAATTTAATCATGGTAAATATTTCGTTGTTTCATAAATTGTGTTAAAAACCATGATAGTTTCAAAAGTTATAATTTTAGACAGATCAGTCGCTTTGTCTTTTTTCTTCCTTTCCACTCCCTTCCCTCGGCCTTAGCGAAGTCTTGGTCGAATTATATATTATGAAGATTCACCTGATAGCCGAAGACATTGTTAAGGCCATGGGAACTCAATGGATAGAAAGGCATCAGAATTTGTCTTCCTGGAAATGTATATGGGAGGCATATATCCAGTAGGCCTACCATGAGCTCTGTCTGGCTTTGTCTCTGGTTCTAGTTTTGAGTATGTGTGAGTGTTGACTAAATAAATCCTACGTCAAAACATCACACACACAGTGATGCACTGGTGAGCACTCACACAGACTCAAAACTAGAACCAGAGACAGCGCCAGACAGAGCTCATGGTAGGCCTTCAGCTGTGGACTTCAGGCTGATAATGGTTAATGGAATGCTCACGGCTAGATCGGGCGGCGCGCGTGCCTCCAGATGTCCTAGAAAGCTGCTGAGGCTGAAGTCTTGCACGCAGCCATCGAGCCACTCCGAGTCACGCAGCAGCCGGGACGGAGATAGCGACATCGACTCGGAAGGTAGGAAACCTGAGGGTTACATAGTTTGCATTAAAAATATTCAATAAAATGAGAGTACCTACTAAAATTGCAAAGATTTTTATAATGTCCCAAAAATTAAGAGCCGAGCGGGATTTGAACCCGCGACCTTCCCCTCGGTACGGGGCTGCGCTGACCACTGCGCCATCGGATCCTAATCACGCTCGACGAATAACTCTTAGGGACTGTTCGGCACTAACGCGACCGTGTTTCCATCTACAGGTTTGACGTTATAGTCAACTAACCTGCTCGTTAACCGAAGTTGCATTCAGTTGAAACGACGATCTTGTGTTCGATCTTTGTGATTTCCTTAAGTGTAGTAAACACTATAATATCAATAAACACTATAATATCAATAAACAACTAAAATTGCAATTAAAAATTACGCCAATTTGCCACATAGACAGAAAAAAATGCGCCGACAGGATATCGCCGCATATCACCGGTTTAGCTCACTTCTATGACCATTACATTTATTTATAACGAAGCATTGCCTCGTAGGTCACGCACGTCAGGAACGTGCCCTACGATACACTTCCCTGCGTCCATCAACTTGAGGCATACAGATGTTCAGCCTCACGTGCCAGTAATTTCACCGGCACCCACACCCTTCAAACCGAGACAAAGCAATGCTGCTTCACGGCACTAATAGGCATCGTGGTAGTACTTCCTCGGACGAGCCCTATACAAAGAACTCACCACTACTCAATATTTATTATATACTAGTGGCCGCCCGCGACTTCGCTCGCCCGTTCCCGTAATACCCCGTTCCCGTTGCTTTTTCGGGATAAAAAGTATACTATGTCCTTCTCCCGGTTCTAAGCTACCCCCCACTAATTTTCTGCCAAATCGGTTCCGCCGTTCTTGAGTTATTGTAACTAACACGACTTTCTTTTATAAATAAAGATTCTATGGCAATGACAAAGGAAATGCTAATACTCTCAAACGGTAAAGGAAAACATCGTGAGGAAACCAGAATGCCGTAGAACCTAAAAAAATCAACAAAATTCGAAAACCATGTTTTGTCAAGTGCACGAAAGTACCTTTTTGGGACTGGACTCATCTCTAGCTTTAAGACATTTCAAGTGATCCTGTACCCGAGGTCGGAGTCTTGCTACCACATTTCGTCTACCGTTGTTTTCGTTTCGCCTATTTGTCTCTCTCTATTGTACGGAGAAAAGGTGAGACAGCAAAAATACGTTACGTAGAACGGATCGAAACAAGTTTTTGTGACATCAATTTTCCATACAAAAGAGCGAGACACGTGTCGTGAAAACCACATTTGGTAGACGAAATGTTGTTTTCGTTTCGCCTACGTGTCTCTGTCTTTTGTATGGAGGAAAGACGAGACGGCAAAAATACGTTACGTAGTTAGAGTTGTTGTCTCATCATTTTTCCAAACAAAAGAGAGAGACACGTAGGCAAAACGAAAACAACATTTGGTAACAAAATGTAGTAAATGCACTGGGACTTTGATTTAACTGAATAAGTAAATTTTGAATTTGAATTTCTGCCATTCAGTAGATTCAAAAAAGGTCAGTTGCTCATGCTATCATCTACAAAAAGCTTTGCGTGTTCCATTCTAAGGAATTAATACATACTTCCTATATCTGTCTCTCTCTTGGAGCACTTCTCTCCCTCTTTCCCGTGGCCCGGGTTAAGATTGGTTTCGTTCAGAGTAGCGCCATCATCAGAATCATCATCATCCACATCCAGCACCTCTGATTTTGGGACCACGTCTTCTGCAACACAAGTTTTTTTTTTTTTTTTTTTTATCTAATAGATAGCGTTACTCATGTTTCGGTACGCGTATATAAAGAAATAAATATTGTAGATAATCCAAACAACACTTTGTAGCCCCAAGCTAAGCAGAGGTTGTACTATGGGAACCAGATAGCTGATATAAAACACATTTTTTTCTATTAAATACATACTTAGTATGCAATATAACACTCAGACAGAGAACAAAAATCTGTGTTTACCACACAAATATTTGTTCTCGGTGAGAACGAACCCACGCCCTCCTACGCTGAAGGCAGAGCTACTACCAACTAAGCTGTGAGGGCTGTCAAAATATATGAGAGGAAGTTTGAGAGTAGTGTCCGCGCCAGATAAGTTTGCGTGTGACAAATAGCGGAAAATTAAAAAAACTGACTTGCAAAACAAGCAAATATGTTGCGCACTGATCAGTGCTTGCGCAAATCAAGTTTGATTTGCCCATTCAAGTTTGCATTCAGATGATGCATTTCATTCATATGATGATGAGCTTGCGCGGACATCTTTTCGACATGTATTTCAAGCAATAAATTTACTTTGACTTTGCGCGAACTTAGCACCAGTGACAGAAAGATTGAGGCGAGTGTTGTTACCGTTCTCTTCCTTCTCCTTAGTCGGCAGCTGCGTGATGGGAATCCTGCGGTCTCCGTCGTGGAAGTAAAACTGGCCGTTCGACTCGCTCAGCACGTAGAAAAACGATAGGCTGGAAATACAAAATTACATTATTATATAGGTAGAAGAAACGGGTATTTATCGCGACTACCTTTATTATTTCCCGACGTTTTGACCGTGTTACAACAGCCGTGGTCGCGGGCAGACTGGAGTTCATTGGAGTTACTTACTGTCGAAAAGCGGCACTGTTGTAACACGATCGAAACGTCGGGAAAAAAAAACGGTAATCGCGAAAAATACCCGTTTCTAATATATAATTACGCATAACAAGCGCGTTAATTAAAAATAAACAAAATTACTTTATTCAAATTATTTTGTTTTATTGTTATTTATGAATCATAATTCCTAGACTGGAACTCATTAGACAACCTATTCGCAATATATTTATTGACATAATATTTAATTGTATAAAAAATACTTTTATTCATAAACAAACAATAATATTATAAACGCGAAAGTTTGTAAGTATGGAATTTTTGTTACTCTTTCACGTAAAAACTACTGAATGGATTTTTAAACAACTTTACAATAATATAGCCTATACATCAGAATAATACATAGGCTACAATAAGATATTGTAACGGAGAACGGAGATACGAACGGAACTAGATGTAAGTAACGGGGACGGGGCGTAACAGGAACGGGGCAAGCGAAGCCGGGAAAGGCCGCTAGTATAATATAAACTTACTCCGAGGTAGAGGTGGGCGGTGGTTTCGGCAGGATCTTAGGCAACGCCGGCGGAGAGTCTGCTACCACCTTCACAGGAGCTAGGGCTGGAAAGTACAAACTTTTTTATACAACTAGCTGACGGAACAAGCATATGGCCCACCTGATGTTAAGTGGTAACCAAAGCACTGCCTCGTAGGCCACGCACGTCAACACTGCCCTGCGTCCATCAACTTGAGGCATACAGAAATTCAGCGTCACGTGCCAGTGATTTCACCGGCACCCACACCCTTCAAACCGAAACACAGCTATGTTGCTTCACGGCAGAAATAGGCATGGTGGGTAGATGGAAGTTGTGTCTTTGAAACTTTTGCTTTTGTTTTATTGCATTGCATACGTCTGACTAAGTGAAGTGGCACCACACTGGAACTTCAATGCTATTATTTTAGACTATTTTTGATTTGTAAAAGGATCATAAATAAAAACGATAGGAACCGAGCCGTAGTTTGTTGCCTGTTCTTCTAGGTTTGGTCGCGTGGAACTGGCACCTAGAGTCACCTAGCTTTCATCATCACCTTCATCATTATAAGCCTGAAGAAGTCCACTGCTGGACATAGGCCTCCCCTACACATTTCCAGGAAGAACGATTCTGAGCCCTTTCCATCCATCGACTTTCCGCGATCTTAACAATGTCGTCGGTCCATCTGGTGGGTGGGCGCTCTACGCTTCGTCTTCCGGTTCGGGGTCGCCATTCGAGAACTTTTATTCCCCAACGGTTGTCTATTCTTCGAGCTATATGGCCTGCCCATTGCCACTTCAACTTACTAACTCTACGAGCTATGTCGGTGACCTTGGTTCTTCTACGGACCACCTAGCTTTAAGACGTTTCAAAGTGATTCTTGAAGTTGTATTGAATAAATGTTATTGTTTGAGTTAGGCCTTGGGCACACTAGACGGAAATTCCGTCGCCGAACTTCCGCGGCGGTCAATCCGTTCTATGCGATACCAGCCACACTGTATTTCAGTGGCAGATCATCAGTCGGCTGCCTGCGCTTATACGGTGTGGTCGTAATTTGTGATGGATCCGATAGAAGTGATAGCGAGTTATCCGCTGAATGTGCGTCGCATACAAATACCTGTAATGCGACGTTGCCGATCTTACGCTGACGGAAGATCGGTGCGCGGACGACCGAGCAGACGCGAACGAGTGAGCAGTCCGTTATCGTCCGCGACGGAACGACCGATCTTCCGCGTAGTGTGCCCGATATTTGTATTTTATATGCAATAACATGTATTGGCGTTGCGCCGCGGAAGTTCGGGGACGGAATTTCCGTCTAGTGTGGCCAAGGCCTTTGTATGCGTACTGACAGCTAGGCGGCGGCAGCTTGGGCAGCAAGGGCAGCAAGCGCTGCACAACTATCCGGCGCTCAGCCACGCGCGCCCGGCCGCGGCGGCCGCGCGGGATGTCGCCCAGCTCCAGCGACGGAGGGACCGCCTTCTGGAACATATCACATGCACTTATTTACATATATGTAGACAATCATTCATTTGCTTCTTAACATACAATACATGAACAGATGAAAAAACAATTATAAATAAGTATCATTGAAGGAAAGGTTGAATGAAAACGGGGAAGAGGAAGGCCAAGAATGAGTTACATGAGCCAGATAAAAGAAAAAGTCGCTGTCATGTCGTATTAGGAAGTCAAGGAGGCCGCATTCGAAAGACTTAATTTGAGAAAACTGCATTAAAACCCCGACAAGAGCTAAGCTCTTAAATTTAAGAAGAAAAAGAAACATAAGTAATAACAATGATAAAAACAGAAGGACAGACATTGAAAACTAACAAAACATATGGATTTACAAGTGAATTTAATTTTAATTTCAATTTTTCACTTCTTTTCTATCCTTGTCATCTTCCACAACGAAAAACTACATAAGACAAAATTATTTTTTATTTGTTTTATACATTAATATTTCGTAGTATTAGTTAAGTAGTTTACTACATGTCATTCAGCATATAAATATGATTTCACTTTGACTGTACATAAATGAGTACCTCGTGTTTGGGCGCGATGGGCGGAGGATGCCGGAACAGGCTGCAGTGCGGCGGAGGCATCAGCGGCGGCGCCACGCCGGGCTTCTTGCGCGGCGCCGCCGCTATGCTGGGCCGCGGGACTGTCACGTGACTGTTGCCCGCTAGCGCCAGCAGGCGCTTCAACCTGACACACAATCATATCAACAAAATACATTTATAGGAAAATGATTTTTTAATACCCTCAAAGGGGCGCGGGCGGTCCCCTAAAGGTCAATTATCCATTGCCAGATTAAAAAAGTAATACAGTCGTTTTAACTGGGTGTACATTAACTGGCCGTACATTAAGTGGACCAGTAACACAATGACACAATAAGAAGAAGCTGATGTCAAACTCACCGTTCGCTAAGCACGGCAAATCCGTTGTTGGTAGGCGGCGGCGCGTGAGGCCGGTTTATCAACTTGCTGACCAGCTTGAGAGTGCTCGATGAAGACTTATGTTCAGGTGATAACAGCTGTTCGTCTAATAAAATAAGTTTTCATTACTCATACTCTGAAAGTAGGTCTGAAGTTGCCTGAGGGGCCTAATTGAAAGTAAAACTTTCAGCCCTAGGGAGAATCGCTTTCTACTGACAGCTGTCAAATTATAAAAAAAAACAAGTTCTATTTTATTCAACCATGTTCCAACTTTCTAAAGTCTTTCTGACTGCAAAGAGGTCGTTGAACCAAATTCCAACTTTTTATTCAGCAAGTAGGTTGGAAACCCATTACAACGGTAAGAAGTTTAAAAAGTCTAATTAGAGCGCAATGTAAAATTTAAATTTAAATAACATAAAGATAGTATTAAATAAATAATATATCTTCTAAATTACTTGATTAATATATAGCTTCAACTATTTATTTAAAATAACATAGATTTGAGCAAACAATTTACCATTTTTAGGGTTCCGTAGCCAAATGGCAAGAACGGAACCCTTATAGATTCGTCATATCTGTCTGTCTGTCTGTCTGTCTGTCTGTCTGTCTGTCTGTCTGTCCGGCCGTGTCACAGCCATTTTTCTCCAAAACCATAAGAGCTAGACTGATGAAACTTGGTGAGTAGATGTATTCTATGAACTGCATTAAGGTTTTTACACAAAAATAGAAAAAAAACTATAAATTTTGGGGGTCCCCATACTTGAAACTGAAACTCAAAATTTTTTTTTCATAGAACCCATACGTGTGGGATATCTATGGATAGGTCTTCAAAAATGATGTTGAGGTTTCTAATATCGTTTTTTTCTAAACTGAATAGTTTGCGCGAGAGACACTTCCAAAGTGGAAAAAAGTTGGTCCCCCCCCCTCTAACTTCTAAAGTAAGAGAATGATAAATCCAAAAAAAATATATGTTGTACATTACTATGCAAACTTCCAACGATATTTGGTTTGAACGAGATCTAGTCAGTAGTTTTTTTTTATACGTCATAAATCGTAAACCGCAATTTACCTTTCGACGAACTACAAAAACCTTTATATTATGTTAATTGATGCTACGGAACCCTTCATGGGCGAGTCCGACTCGCACTTGGCTGCTTTTTTTAAATTATGAGAATGAAAACAATGGCTGAATAATGCTGGCGTGCCGTAGCCGAAGGCCCGCCAGAGAAAAAGAAAAAAAAAACCGGGAAGGCGGCAATTCAATCTTCATTTTCACTAATTTTTCTTTCATGTTTTTATTTTTACTTTCCTTGTATTCGTAATGAAAAGCACAGTGTTTACCTCGGGTGAAAGTCTTTTAAGTCCCTCAAGCTCCATTGGCGCCCTCGCTTACGCTCTGGCGCCAAACCCGTCTCGGGACTCAAAAAACGTGACTTTCAACACTCAGGTAACAATGTACTATTAGATAAATATAGCAAATAAATTATTTCATTTCATTTTAAAAAAAACTTGAGAAACCGACTTCATGGCCAAACCGAATTTTATGAAATTTTAATGGGACCTCTGAATCTGGATTTTTTATTGATTTTATAGTGCTTACTACACTTAAGGAAATCACAATGATTTTTATAATGTCCCAAATGTTTATAGTGTCTTAACTTTTGGGACATTATAAAAATCTTTGCAATCTGAAATTATTTAACTTCAGATAAAAAAAGAATTTACCAAATCGGCTCATAAATACCAAAATTATGAATTAACAAACATTATAGAAGAATGAAGAATGTGTATAAAAATACATGCTTTAATAGAAAATGGCAATTATGGCCCCTTTTTTATTAGAAAAACCGCTATACTCGTATACTTATTATTTTCGTCCATTGTTTTCTTTTGAAAATAAACGTATTCTAACTTAATATAACCTTACTTTTTATTGATTTTATAGTGTTATGTTAACTACACTTATGGAAATCACTAAGATTTTTAGAATGTCCCAAAAGTTAAGAGCCGAGCGGGATTTGATCCCGCGACCTCCCCTTGGTACGAGGCTGCGCTGACCGCTGCGCCATCGGATCCTAATCACACTCGGCGAATAAGTCTTATGGACTGTTCGGCACTAACGCGACCGTGGCTCCATCTACAGGTTTGACGTTACTGTCAACTTACTTTTCCTCTCGTCCGCAGACATCCCGTCATTACTATCAGCGCTCATCTTTGGCGAGAATATGTTCGTGTCGTCTCGCACTTTGTCGTCTTCTATCGTGCTGTCCTTGTCTGTCAGGCGTCTTTCTCTAGCACCGTCTCTGTCTAACTCCTGTATGGGCTTGTTAGGTTGAGGGAGGGGCATCTGTGGCTCCGCCCACCAGTAGTCCAACTCGATTTTTGAACGGTTTCCAAACTAAAAACAAAAATAAATATTTTTAATGAAATCATATTGTCATATCCATAACTTTATTTTTATGCTAGGATGTTTAATTTGAATGATAAATCAAAATTAGTCAATTTTAATATAGCCAATGAAATGGTTCAGCTAAGTTTTGATCACAAAGGTCGCGTGATCATTTTACGACCTAAAACCTCGGCCTACCTCCATGTTGCTTTACCCTATACAGGCTCCATGTGATACACCTAAGAACTATGTATGTACTTAAACTAAACCATGCATATGCAATAAATATATTGAGTACTTATTAGGATTATATTATCTACCTTGCGGGACTACAAAATGTTGTCTAGGCGACTGATCTATGCGACGCGTGACCTAAGGGCTGGTAATCTGGCGCAGCGCATTAGCATCATCAGCGTAGCAATGCCGCCAGTGTCTTGGGGACGCTTCCGTCTGGTACTAATTTGTATCAGTTGAGCTACCTCTCAACGTCCAGCCAGAAGATCTCACCTCGTTTGTAAGCTCAACTGTTTTTTTGAGTATTTTGTAAATTGTAAGTTTCTTTGTGTAAATATATATATTACCTACCATTAGATAGAGATCCCCCACAGTAAGATCGCCAACGTCCCTCAGACTCCAGCCACGTCTGATCTGTCTCAGCGCCAAGTCCACATCGATGTCTGGTTTCTCCTCCTTCAGGTCTTCTTTAGCATCGTCCATAACTAGAGTGTACACGCTGCCGCCACGCTTTTTGGGACGGATGCGGAATTTAACCTAGAAGTCATAAAATATGCTTGATCTATCTTTAAAAAAATACCAATTTCATAGTAAATTGAAACCTGTCTGAAGAAATCGAATCAATAATTTATTTATTCAATACTTTCACAAATATCACTTTGAAAGATCTAAAAGCGAGGTGAGTCTAGAGGTGACAGTTCCACACGACCAAGCCTAGAAGAACAGGTAACAAAGTACAGTTTGGTTTAATACCGATTTTTATGTTCCTTTTACACAACAAAAATTATAATAGCATTCAAGTTCGAGATTGGTGCCACTCAACTTAATGAGACGAAGGTAATACAATACTATCGCAAATATTCGCTATATATCGCTATTCAGAAATAATAAGAGATCCAAAGGGCATTGAAATTAAATCATCAGATGCTAGACATTCCATATCTAAAACATTTCCAAGACGAACAATTATACCTACTCGCTGCGCTGACGTCTTATAACCTTTCTTTTTGACTATTATGTTTAATTAATAAAAAAGTGATGAATTTCAATACAATAAAGTGTTATGTAAAGTACCTTTAAATTTTTAAATTTCCTCTCCTTCCCGCTCTTCCCATCGCTCTCATCCGTATCACTCTTATTAAACTTCTCATCGTCTTCCATCTCAGAGAAGCTATCCTTCTCTTTCTCCGACATATCTTTGTCTCTTTCTATCTCGTCCTCCGCCGTTTCCTCAGCTTTGATATCGTCCTCGTATTCTATAAGGTTCTTGTAGCTGGCCATTAGTTCTATGCCGTCAATCGCTGTATCTTCTATGTTGATGGGTTTGGTTTCTGGTTCTTCTATTTTGACCTTCTTCTGTTCGATTTCTTTTTCAGTCGCGCTGTCTTTTCGTTGGCGTTTCGGGGTGCGGATTTTAGCTGCGAAAATAAATTGAAACAGGTTAAAACCGACATCTGAACTATTGGGCAATTGTGTAATTCTGTTGTAATCAAAAGTCTGATACAAACAAGAAACAGCGATCACATAATATATCATGTTTTTATAATGTCCCAAAAGTTAAGAGCCAAGTGGGATTTGAACCCGTGACCTTCCCCTTGGGATGGGGCTGCGCTATTTTCCCGAACACATATAACTTGGATGTTTTAAGAGAGAAGTGAACAGGTATCTTCTAGATAAGCGTGCTACACCGTCGAACGCATCATCACTTAACAGGTGAGATTGCGGTCAAACGCAAACCTACATTAAGTAAATAATTATAAGTTTAAAAAACTTGAGAAACCGACTTCATTGCCAAACGGCTAAACCGATTTTAATGAAATTTGTTTGGGACAATCTGGACATAAGAATAACCTTCCAAATAAAAAAATAATTTTCTGAATCGGTTCATAAATGACGGAGGCATGCAGTTACAAACATTAAAAAAAATATTTAAAAAAATGGCAACACCGATTTTAATAAAATTAAAATGGGACCAATCTGAAAGCAGTACCTTTCAGATAAAAAAATATTTTTTCAAATCGGCTCACAAATGACGAAGTTGTGCGGTAACAAACAAAAAAAAAAAAAAAACAACTGAATTGAGAACCTCCTCCTTTTTGATTGGAAGTCGGTTAAAAAGAACCAATTTTACAGTGAAGACCATCTATTGGTACCATTTTTTGTATGTTCTCATCGATTTTACGATTTTACACACACAAAACCTACCAGTACCGCCAAAGAAATGAGAGAAGATGGCAAGACCAGACCTTACCATTATTCATTTCTCCCATCCGCTCCAAGTAGCTACTGAAGCATATCTTCTGGCTGGACAGCTGTTCCGCTGGACTGGCGACCGGCAGGTGGATTTCAGCGTCAGGCCGCGGGCCTAAGTGAAGGGCCAACTTCTTGGGCGCTTTCTGCTCTGTTTCAAGAAACGGGGTGGTCATCATTCTTTATTGCATTATAGTAAAAGAACAGAAATAGGGGACATGTAAGATAAAGATAAAAAGTGTTTATTGCGTAGTCTAAACATGTCTAACACTAGTACAACTTTTAAAAACAGCAATATATGACCAGTGTTTAAACTACTGCTATTCCTGACCACTAGGTAATGTCAAACAGTGACATGTATAAAATAAATAAATATTGTAAACAACCCACACAACACTAGCCCCAAACTAAGCAGAGCTTGTACTATGGGAACCAGATAGCTATTCCCAAAACCGGGTAACAATACATACTAAAATCCATACTGAAACTATTACACGGGTATTTATCGCGTTAATTACCTTATTTTATTTATTTTCCCGACGTTTCCGTGTAATAGTTTCAGTATGTGTTATGATCGCGAAAGTTTAAAAAGTAATACTAAAATCCGTATTCAGAAACAGTCTGAGTCGAGTCTCATGCATAGATTTGGACATTTTCAATGGAGAACTGTCAAAAATCTATGCTTGATAGTGCTTGAGGCTCGACTCAGACTCAAGCACTGTTTCTGAATACGACCTTAGAATACATTATAACACCCCAGAGAACAAACACCTGTGCTTACTACACAAATATTTGTTCTCGGTGGGGATCGAGCCCACGACCTACGGCCATTGTCACGCCGCTCGAAGATGATATTTACCTTCTACGATGACTCGGTCTAACTCCAAGTT
Organism: Thera obeliscata; assembly: GCA_947578465.1. NCBI lineage: Eukaryota > Metazoa > Arthropoda > Insecta > Lepidoptera > Geometridae > Thera > Thera obeliscata. The sequence goes on along the minus strand of OX387918.1, from coordinate 9,867,305 downwards.
GAGATGATTCTCGAGGTCATCAGTGTCGTCACACGGACGGTCTGTGCCTTCTTCTTCTCTGTCTATATCGGCTAGCTTGTGCTTGTAGCTAGGCTTTGCGTCAGTCAAGGAAATACGTTCTTAATTAGAAATGTTTTGATAAAAAAATGTGAGAAGATTAACAAAGACTTAATGAGCAAAAAAAAAATACAGTATAAATGAAGTTAAAAACAGCCTTCCTGATCAAATTGATGAACTTATTTCGGTAAAAAAAAATATGGGACGAATCTGGATGTATAGTAAGTGCTTTTGTATGTTGTGTTCTTCTTATCGTGTCACTGATCCTTTCGAACCAAGTGTGGTGAAAGGATTTTAACTGCACCTCAAAGTGGCTCCTATGTTGTGTTAAAAACGAAAGTTTCTTCTTCTCAGTTTGAGACAAAAAATCATTTTTTCAAATTGGTTCTTAGATGACGAAGTTATGCGATAACAAACATTAAAACAATCTACAACTATATCGGTGTAGATTTAATTGTAACACAAACTCTCCAAGTCTTGTAATAGCCCTGTGTATTATACTATACCCGTGTATTTTTTCAATTATGACGACGAACTAATAAACTTAATTCCATTAAAAAAATAGTGCAGTATGCATGTTTATTCATATTAATTTATTGAATGCATACTTTACATAATTATATGTTTAAAAAACTTGGGAAACCGACTTCAAATTCATTCGAAAAACTTCAAACTTCAATGGGAGTCTCATCATCTGGAAGTTAAAATAAGAAAAAAAAATTTTAGTCGGCTCATAAATGTTTAAAATACGCGATAACAAAATACAGCCGAATTGAGAACCACCTACTTTTTATTCAAAGTTGTTTAAAAAGGATACAGCAGTCTTCCACCTACGCTGCAGCTTATGGAGCACCAAAGCTAACGTCGTCCTTGGCGGGAGTAACAACTGCACTCTTGGATTGTGCGCGGCGCTTTGCACGCGCGTCCAAGCGTGCGTATCTCGCGCGCGGAGGACTATGGACGCGAGCGAACATACGCGCGACCCGCATAAACTCTCTGTGGAAGAGAAAATAGATAGATAGAAAGTTCGTCTCCTGATCAGAAGATCTAAGTACTTAAATGTCCAACAGAGCAAAAGGTCTAATGAGCAATACCTAGGTCTAATTAGCAAAATGTCCATGTAGCAAAACGTCCAACTATCAGATGGTCTGTATAGCAGATTTTGCTAATTAGACTTAGTTAGTAAGTTTTTCAGACACAATTGTAAAATTGTTAAGGAAATAAAACTGTACCAATCTTAAAGGCCTGCGCACACCTAGTTGGCTGGCGGTAGCGATCAGTGAAACGCTATCAAATATCGCTGTCAAATTTGACAGCGTTTCACTAATCGCCGACGCCAGCGGCCTAGGTGTGCGCGGGCCTTTAAAAACTAATGTTAGTAAGGGCAATGTAAATATATTAGGCACAAAGGCTCAAAGCACTATACCTGTGATCTGGTTAAGCCGCCTCAGCGCCCTACACATAGGCGTCCGCACCCTGAGATTCCGCCCCCGCGTCCGGACCACCATGCTCCCGCTCAGCACCATCTCTCCGAGCCGCCCACACGTCTTCTCATTCACGGAGACCAGCTTCTTGCGCAGCTCGCCGTAGTTTATCAGAGCGTACAACTCCTGGGCCACTTTCTTTACATCTGGAAGAAACTAAATAGATTAAACTTTTTATTGATTTTAGTGTTTACTACACAAGGAAATCAAAAAGATTTTTATAATGTCCCAAAAGTTAAGAGCCGAGTGGGATTTGAACCCGCGACCTTAATTATTTATTTATTTAAACAAAATGCTGTTTATAAGTAGGGCTGTAAGTAGATAAAGATAGATAGATAGATAGATAGATAGATAACTTTTCATTGATTAACACATAAAGGAATACAGTATTTAGCTTAAAAATAGAAATTCACAGTAAAACAATGGGCGGCCTTATCACTAACAGCGATCTCTACCAGGCAACCTTGTAAGTAGAAACCTTCCCCTTGGTATGGGGATATTAACTTATAGGATTCGGGATTCGGGAAAAAATCTTTGTAAATAGATTAATTGCGAGACAAAACTTTTATCAAGAAAATAATATTAATAGGTTTAAAAAACTTCATTGGCCTTTGCGGAACTGATTTTGATAAAATTTGTATGAGACCAATCCGGCCTCTGTATAATAAACCTGACAATTCGACATAAAAAATAATAAATATTATAGACAATCCACACAACACTTACTAGCCCCAAACTAAGCAGAGCTTGTACTATGGGAACCATATAGTTGACATAATTATAATTATGTCAAAAGGCGACAAAATTTTGGAATTGTCGCGCTTTTGTGACGTATTTGTCACTTTTGTTAATAGCATAAGCGCGACAATTCCAAGATTTTGTCGCTTTGTGACATAATTATGTGTCAAATTGTCAGCATTATTAAACAGGGCTCTGGAAGTATTTATTACCTCGGATCGGATAGTCTTTTTTCAAATCGGCACATAAATGACGAATTTATGCGATAACAGTCGTTTTTTTTTTAATCTGGAAGGTCTTCCAGATTGGTCCCATAGAAATTTGATTAAAATCGGTTCAGCAGTTTTCCCATGAAGTCGATTTCAAACTGCGCTTGTTAAATACCATTTTGTTCTTAAAAACTCTCAAATAATGAACACAAAAATGCGATATTTCTAAGCAAATCTGCCATAAACGTTACATAGTATTGCTCAATCATAATCATGACACCTTGCCATCAATTTATTATAAGCCCACACAAAGCAACATTGACTTTAAAATATTCTAAAACCACATTACAAAGTTGCATTCAAATTATTATTGATCTATTATATGGAATACCCATAAGGAAGGTTAACAGCTTTATCTTGTTGTTTGACTGGCCTCTCAGCTCAGTTGGTGACTTTGCCTTCTACGCCGTGGGTTCGATCCCCACCAAAAGCAAATATGTTTGATCTCTGTTTGGGTGTTAAATTGTATTCTAAGCATGTATTTACAATAGTACATTAATCTCGAAGAATCGACAACCGATGGGTAAGACTGGCAACCACTACCGGAAGACGAAAAGTAAGGCGTCCACCCACCAGAAGGACAGACGACTTTGTTTAGATCGCGCGAAGTCGGTGGATGGAAAGGGGAATCGGTCTTCCTGGAAATGTGTAGGGGCCTATGTCCAGCAGTCGACTTCTTCAAGCTGATGATGATTATATACAAAAAAAATATCTTTGTAAATATTTAAATAAAAACTGTGTTTAAGTATTATTTCAGCTATCGGGTTTCCCTTAGTACAAGCTCTGCTTAATTTGGGGCTAGACAGACTTGTGTGGCTTGTCCACAACATTAATTTATTTATTGTACATACATAGTGAAAAACAGTGTGATAAGAGAGGAATGCGGTGTGAAAGAAGACGTAGTGATGAGAGTAGAGAAAGGTATGCTAAGATGGTTTGGACATGTTGAGAGAATGGATGAAAGGAGATTAACAAAAAAATTGCATCAGGCGAGTGTGAATGGAACTGCTGGAAGGGGAAGACCTAGGCGCATGTATCTCGATCAGATCGCAGACGTTTTAGAGAAAGGCCAGGTTAGGAGTATTCTAAACTGACGAGCATGTATGAAGAATGTTATGAGAGTGAATGAAGCGAAAGAGGTGTGTCAGGATCGTAGCAAGTGGGAATTCGTGATCTCTGCCTACCCCCATGGGAATAAAGCGTGATTTTATGTATGTATGTATGTATGTACATACATAGTCAATGAAGTCAGGATTATATTTAAAAATTATGAAGCGAAGTATAAAGGCTGTAATACTTTGCATTCCTAGACACGTTTTGATGCATGTGATCTTTTATAGAAGCCAAGATCAAAGTGCAGTATCCAAGTCTGTGGTTTAGTACCAATCTGAATGAGTCGTTAATTTACATAAAATGATGTCTTTTACTTAACGATATTGTAGAACGTGATGGTTAAGGTCAAACTATACTCAATACCCGCGACTTTAGTTATGGGGGTTAACTAACTTGAATGGTTACTGCTGTCATGTGGAGAGATGAGGGTCATATTACGAGAAAAGTGTTGGATATGGATGTGGATGGTGGTTATAGAAGGGAGGCGATAATGTACATCTTGTTATTGTACACACTGTTATTACGATGCCAGTTAAGCCACATGCACACTGGAGCAATTTAAACATGATCATTTACTTTTTTGTTCTGGCACTGGATGCTTATACCTTGTCCTTGATACTTTATAGGGCGGATCCGACTTGGATAGGTTAGGTTATGTTAGAACATAAAAATTACGCACAAGGCAAGCGACCAGAGCGAGCGTGTTGCGGTAGCGGCCGCCGCAGTGCCAGACAATGTTTTTTTTCCCAATAACCTCAAAGGGGCTGCCTGTTTAGTACAATTCTTCATCGCTAGATAAAAATAATAATAATCGAAATATTAATCTGCGACAGTGTACATGGGCCTTTACAATTTTCCAGTGGAAAAAAAGTGGCATCGTTTTAACAGTGCGTACATTAACTGGCCGTACATTAACCGGACTCTTATAGAAGAGGTAGACCAAAGAAAAGATAGATGGACTGCGTCAAGGATGACATGAGCAGAAAAGGAGTGAGCACTGAGATGACGAATTTTAGAGGTGAGTGGAAGAAAACTTTTGTGCTGCCCTTATCCCACTCAGCGTGGGATAAGGGCAGGGAGATGATGATAATGGTAAAACTAGAAACTAACTTGAATTTCGGAAATGTCTATACATCAGTAAGCTTATGAGTTTGACTCAATCAGTTTGAACAATTCATTTCGCCATGTAATAATACTTTTGTACTTTGAATACAACACCCAGGCAGATAAAAACGTCTATGTTTTTGTCTTTGATATTTGTTTTCAGTGGGAATCGAACCCACGGCTTACGGCGCAGAAGGCAGGGTTACTACCAACTAAGCTGTGACGCCTGTTTGAAGCGTTCTTTCTGTTGTTGTGGCTCGAAAAAGTCGAAAAGAGCTTTATTGTTGACGACAAAAAATACATACGAATATTTGAGTTCAGTCTGTCAAGCAGTATTCTTTATCTAATATTGAGTACATGGAAGCAGCGCAGTGTGGTTGAAGCACAAAGCTAACGTTTAATCTATGGATAAGGTATGATTTACGCCGCGGTCACATTCAAGTACCTTTCATGTTACAAACCATTAATTCAGTCATTTAATACTAACATTGTGTAGGCAATACACACAATGTTGGATAATGATTGCAATTTCAAAAACGCTTCCTGTGTGATTATATCAGTGTACCTAACTAGTGATCAGTTTTGATACCGGCTTACCACTACCGGCACTAGAGCACTGGTGGTCTAGTGGTAGCGGCCCCGCCTTCCGATCCGAAGGTCGTGGGTTCAAATCCAGTCGTGTACCAATTAGTTTTTCTGTCGAAAAATGTATGTGCACTATGCCGGTACTCTCAAAACGGTGAAGGAAAACATCGTGAGGAAACCGGCGTGTAGAACCTAAAAAAGTTCGAGCAACACGTGTCAAGGGTCACGCAAAAAGGGCCCACCAGCGGCCTACTTGCGGAAAAACCTGCCCGCACATCAAGTGCGCATAATAAACTTGCCAACTTAGCACTTCCACTGAGAACGTTCCCTACGAACCACGACGCACTTCTCCAGTATCGATGTATCTATCTATACCTTTCTTCTTTTAGTGTCCTATAGTTTATGTGTGCTTATGTAGTAAATAAATAAATGTCTAAGTCTATGTATACTATACATAAATCAATAATTAAATAAATATTATAGACAATCCACACAACACGATTTAGCACAATTTTTATGAAACAACGGGATATTTACCATGATTAAATTTTGATGAGTTGACTTCCGATATTCAACCGTGATCATGGTGCATGCAACTGTGCCGAAATATCGGAAGTCAACTCATCAAAATTTAATCATGGTAAATATCCCGTTGTTTCATAAAAATAGTGTTAAAAACCATGATAGTTTCAAAAGTTATAACACGATTTAGCCCCAAACTAAGCAGAGCTTGTACTATGGGAGCCAGATAGCTGATCTAATACTTATACACATTTTTTTTTGTAAATACATACTTAGAATACAATATAACACCCAGACTCATAAACATCATGTACTTACTTTCATCAAAATGCACATGCTTCGATAGCTTATGCCAAGTCCTGTAATAGAAGTGGCTGACTTGGGTCTTCGTCTTCAAATTCGAGTCAGGCATTCCCTTCTTCTTCATCTTTGCGCAAATGTACGATGTGATAGCGTCAAAGTCTTTCCCATACTCGTTCAGGGCTTCAAAGAATAGACTCTTCTCGTCAGTAGACCAGAGAGCTTTCGGCATACGCTGCTTGACCGTCGGGAATTTCAGTTCTTTGTCGTCAATTTTGCTTGGAGTCTCACAGTCTGGTACTTCTGGAATGTTTTAAAAAAACATTAATCAGTTTATCGTCGAATCGCGGTTTTCCCTGTGTCAAGGGTTAGAAGCTACACGTAAAGTAAGTAAACAGGCCTTTGCGTCTATTGTAGATGATTTTTATAACGTTAGGGCCAACTGGTTACTTACGGGACGCTATAGTGCCTTGGACAGGGTTTTTAAATGTAACTGGGCTTGCTTGCCCAGTACCTATATAGTCAGCTTATTCGGCCTAATCCCCAGGAAAGACATGGTCAATACGTGCGGAGCTGACTAAGCCACATGTTTCCTCACGATGTTTTCCTTCACCGTTTAAGAGCACTAGCATTGTGTACATACATTTTCTAACAAAAAAATCCATAGGTACTGTATTCGAATTCGACTAGTCGACCAAAAAATCCATAGGTATACAACTGGATTCGAGCCCGCGACTGTAGAATCAGAAGGCGGAGTTCCCACCACTAGACCACCAAAGGGCTCATTCTGAGTTTTAAAATCGTCGTCGTCGTTTTGATGACCTTAGCTCTGATTGTGTATACGAATAAACGATGAGCACCCCTGGCGGGACTGCGAGAACTAATGTTATTACGAAGCGTTCGTAAATAATGGCACTTACCATCAGCATCAGACCTCTTCTGCGGCGGCTGCGGTTCCAACCTAAGCTTCTTGATGACCCTCGCGCTGGTCCGCTGCTGTTGCTCCGTGGTCAATGAGCCAAGGAGTTCTGTGCGGTCTTCCTCTGGTGGTGCGCTTGAAGACATCTCTTTGGGTTGAATGATCGCTGCCTGAAACAAACATATTGAGATTTAGCGCTTATTTCACAGTTTCTGAGTAGCGAACTTGACAGATCAGTATTTTTTTATACAACATCCATTGTAGATGATAAATCATCTATAAAATACATCAGGGGCAACATGTGTTTTTTCACGCCCAAATTACAGGACGCTACAGTGCCTGGGACAGGATTTTAGAAGGAATAAGCTTGCCCAACACCTATACCATCCTCACAACTTAGTCGGCCTAATCCATAGAAAGCTTCTTCTCAGGCAGATCTACACGTAATGTACCTACTAATCTATATCTATATATATAAAAGAAGGTCGTGTTAGTTACACTATTTATAACTCAAGAACGGCTGAAAATTGGTGGGGCGGTAGCTTAAAACCAGGAGAATGTCATAAGATACTTTTTATCCCGAAAAAAAAACGGGAACGAGGCGAGCGATTATAAATAACATTACATTTTATTTTCATAGACACACAAAGTTTTCATATTATGTGTCCATCACACACGACACTTGAGCCCATTTCATTTAAAATATTCCAACTAACCCGAATTAGATATGCGTTGAGAACAATCAGCTTCTTTTAACCTTCCTTGCGAATTTAGTAAACAGAATAATTTGCATGACAACGATAGAAATATTTTACAGATTTGGGTAATTAGCTCATTGGATGTGGTGGCAGATTTTTTTCTTACATATTTTTTTCACGAACGCAATCAGTTCCGCTCCTAGGCGGTTCGCATAATAACGGAAGAGCCAAAACACACGCGTGGCCTTACTTATAAATATTTAAAAAAATATATATTATAGATATAAATCACACAACACTATCTAGGCCCAACCTAAGCAGAGCTTGTACTATGGAAACCAGATAGCTGATATAATATATATCTACATTTTTTTTTGTAAATACATAGGTACTTAGAATACAATATAACACCCAGACAGAGAACAAACAACTGTGTTCACCCCACAAATATTTTTTCTCGGTGGGGATCGAACCCACGACATACGGCTCAGAAGGCAGAGCTACTACCAACTGAGCTGAGAGGCCAGGCAACTAATATAAATCCTACTAATATTACAAACGCGAAAGTTTGTAAGTAAGGATGGATGGATGTTTGTTTGTGACTCTTTCACGTATAAACCACTGAATGGACTTTAATGAAACTTTACAATAATATAGCTTATACATCAGATAAGCACATAGGCTACAATTTATAAAGATATAGTAACGGAGAACAGATGGTAAGTCAGTGGTTACGGGAACGGAGCGTAACGGGAACGAGGCGAGCGAAGCCGCGGGCACAATTTGTATCACATTCAAACTTGTTCTATAAAAGTTGTCTCGAAATTTCAAAACTCATCGATTTTTTATTTTTTTTGGCCGGATCTTAAACATGCAAGAGTTTTGTAAATAATTATAAGTTTAAAAAACTTGAGAAACCGACTTCATTGTCAAACGGCTAAACCGATTTTAATCAAATTTGTTTGGGACAATCTGGACATAAGAATAACCAAATAAAAAATAGTACATTGTTACCCGAGTGTTGAAAGTCACGTTTTTTGAGTCCCGAGACGGGTTTGGCGCCAGAGCGTTAGCGAGGGCGCCAATGGAGCTTGAGGGACTTAAAAGACTTTCACCCGAGGTAAACACTGTGCTTTTCATTTCGAATACAAGGAAAGTAAAAATAAAAACATGAAAGAAAAGTTAGTGAAAATGAAGATTGAATTGCCGCCTTCCCGGTTTTTTTTTCTTTTTCTCTGGCGGGCCTTCGGCTTCGGCTCGCCAGCATTATTCAGCCATTATTTTCATTCTCATAGTTTAAAAAATGGTAAATTGTTTGCTCAAATCTATGTTATTTTAAATAAATAGTTGAAGCTATATATCAATCAAGTAATTTAGAAGATATATTATTTATTTAATACTATCTTTATGTTATTTATATTAAAATTTTACATTGCGCTATCATATTAGACCTTTTAAACTTCTTACTGTTGTAATGGGTTTCCAACCTACTTGCTGAATAAAAAGTTGGAATTTGGTTCAACGACCTCCTTGCAGTTAGAAAGACTTTAGAAAGTTGGAACATGGTTGAATAAAATAGAACTTGTTTTTTTTTATAATTTGACAGCTGTCAGTAGAAAGCGATTCTCCCTAGGGCTGAAAGTTTTACTTTCAATTAGGCCCCTTGGGCAACTTCAGACCTACTTTCAGAGTATGAGTAATGAAAAATAATTTTCTAAATCGGTTCATAAATGACGGAGGCATGCAGTTACAAACATTAAAAAAATTATTTAAAAAAAATGGCAACACCGATTTTAATAAAATTAATAAAAATGGGACCAATCTGGAAGCAGTGCCTTTCAGATAAAAAAATATTTTTTCAAATCGGCTCACAAATGACGAAGTTATGCGGTAACAAACATTAAAAAAAAATATAAAAAAAAAAAAAACATACAACCGAATTGAGAACCTCCTCCTTTTTGATTGGAAGTCGGTTAAAAAAGTGAGGAATGTAATAACTATTCTTGAAAATAGAAGCGTTTTGTTGGAAGCTCCAGTTTAAAAACTGTGCTATATAAAACTGTATCGGTTCGCAATAGCGGTGCGGTATCCACGATTAAGCCTACACAAATTAGACACTAAATTACTAATTCATCGATTAAAATACGTACACACTCGTACATTATTTATTCTAGTTTACTAAAACGAAAGTTGCAAACAAGAAATTATAATAATATATTCCATAAACTTTTTTCTATTCTTATAGGCTCGAATGTATATTAATATTTTTTTTATAAAACTAGCCGATGGAACAGGCATATGGCCCACCTGATGTTAAGTGGTAACCATCACCTATAACAAAGCATTGCCTCGTAGGTCACGAACGTCAGGAACGTACCCTACGATGCAATGCCCTGCGTCCATCAACTTGAGGCATACAGATGTTCAGTCTTACGTGCCAGTAATTTCACCGGCACCCACACCCTTCAAACCGAAACACAGCAGATAGATAGATAGAAAATTCTTTATTGTACACCTTACAAACTAACAAAAAGAGAATTTAACAACAAAAATATTATTCAATAAATGTACAATGGGCGGTCTTATCGCTATAAAGCGATTTCTTCCAGACAACCTTTGGATGGAGAGGAATTAAAAAATATGGAAGATTGGCTGGGTGCACTTGAACATAACTTTAGTAAATTTAACTAAGTACAATAATACCTACTTATCTATAAATACCTACAAACGAATACATAATCATATTAAATAAATACCTGCTTATAATAAATGCTGCTTCACGGCAGAAATAAGCATGTTTGATACGATCCCTCAGATACAGACATGTGGACAGTCGGCTAAAGAAGTCAACGTAGTCTTTGTGCACGATAATAGTATTCAAATAATATGCAACGGCGTAATCGTGCTTGAATGAAGACGTCGCGCCGCCGATCGATGCTCCGTTTAAAACTGCCGGCCGGCCACGCGCTTTTGTTATTCTTCTTACACATTGTGAGTGGACGGATCGAATGCTCCGTAGCGCTTTTACGATACGTGTAGAACATTCCATAGTAAAAATATACAAAACTTTATTTTTTTTAAATAACTATAAATCCAAATTTTATGAAAATTTTAGAGACAATTATAATTAATAAATTGAATTTTTGAGATTTGAAAAATAAATAAATATGAGAGTTTTAGCACAGGTCGCTTTGTCAGTTTTGTGCGCGAATATGCTGCTGCAATGCGAGTGTCAATCGCTACGAAAAGAAGCCTATACCTCAGTGGTAAGTGCAATATATTGATAAGTTATCGAAGAATTGGTCGCGTGGAACTGGCATTCAGACTCACCCAGCTTTAAGAAGTCTCAAAGGTGTCACCATTGGTTTCACTAAGTAAAAGTAAAAAAGCCATTTATTCTACAACACTTAAAAAGAATTACATGCATTACTTTCCTTAATTAAGTTAATAAAATTTGTTTTATACCTAAACTTAAATATTACAATTTCACACACTTATATTATATACAAATTTCCATATTAATTATTAAGTATTATTATTTATTATTATTGTAATTATGTCAATGTTTATGTTGTTGTAGTCGCCATTTTGGCGTAGGCCTCCCCCGCTTTCCTCCATGACTCTCTGTTCCTGGCTTGCCTCATCCAGTCTGCTCCACATTTCAGTCTGAAGATGTCCTCCCAACGCTTTTTTGGCCGCCCTCTGTATCTTTTATGGTTTCGTGGTATCCATTCTATAACTTTTTTAGTCCATCTGGTGCCATCCATTCTGCAGATATGTCCAGCCCAGTTCCACTTCAGTGTCCTAATTCTTGAGATAATGTAACATAGATTTGTTCGTTTCCGTATCGTTATGTTGTTTATTTTGTCTTATAGTTTTGGTTTCAATATTGAAGTATAAAAAATATTTGAATCGGTGAAAATTGCATAAGTGACGACACCAGTTATAAAATTCATAAAGTGAATTTATTTTTTTCTCCTAAATTTAAGAGCTCAGTTCTTTCGGGGTTCTGTTTTCTCCAATTTAGTTTTTGGAAACGAATTGAATACCTTCTATTAAAAAAAAAGTGTGCCAAATATAATATGTATTTACGTTAATAACATAATACTTGCAAATTCGGTCTATATATATTTCATCGAAATCGGTTTAGCACAGTCGGATTTTGAAATAGTTTCAAGAAAATTTAAGTATGATTTTTTTCACTAGTATGGTTGTCACAAAAATCATCAAAATATTTGATGATTTTTGTGACAACCAGTTAACATTCTGGCTGGCCTCTAGCTCAGTTGGCAGTAGCTCTGCCTTCTGCGCCGTAGGTCGTGGGTTCGATCCCCACCGAGAACAAATATTTGTGTGGTGAACATAAATGTTTGTTCTCTGTCTGGGTGTTATATTGTATTCTAAGTATGTATTTACAAAAAAAAAATGTATTCAAGTATTATATCAGCTATCTGGCTATCTATCTGTTGTGTGAATTGTCCAGAATATTTATTTATTTATTTATTTATTTATTGCATTCTAAAAACAGACAGGACGCAGTGTCGGTGAATAATTTAAGTCGATTTTGACATTTAAATTATTAAAAATAATACAAAAATCACATCACATAGCATAAAACAAATTTGCTTTCCGCTGTCTGTCTGTCCCTATGTAAGCTTTAGATCTTTAAAACCACGTAACGGATTTTAATGCGGGTTTTTAATAGTGATTCAAAAGGAAGGTTTATTTAGGTATAATGCATGCATAATATAGTCAATACACTGATTATTTTAGAGATTTCTAATGTAGGTATGCCGTAGGTAAACATATTTTTGCCCTAACATTGCAAACGCTAGCTGAACCCTACGAGATAGATCAAAATAATGTACTACAGTTTTGTACACCTTAAAAAGGTTTACAAAAAAGTCGGGGATTGTATTATGTATATCTCTTAAAGCCTGCTCACACCTAGGTCGCTGGCTATGGCGATCAGTGAAACGCACACACACTTGACAGCGTTCCATTGATCGCCATCCCCAGCGACATAGGTAATGACCATTTTTTATTCTTAACTTTTTATGAGAAATAATGCCTTATTAATTAAGCGATTCAAGCTATACAGCATTGCACACGTACGAAGCCGGGGCGGGTCGTTAGTTAATAATGTACTAAGTTTTAAAAGCTTGAGTTACCGACTTCATGGCTTCACGGTCAAACCGCTGAATTAGTTAGTAGTAAGTAATGTTTTAGTTAAAATTCCGACCACAAATGTTTTTTGTTATTTTGGAATAAATTAATATGAATAAAATTATAGTTAAAAAACTAAAAAAACACGCTTTTATAACTAATTGAACTAAAAAGTTAAAAATAAAACTGTAATAATTCAATTGAAAAATTTGTACAATAATATAAATTTTTCAATTGATTATTACTTAGTAACTTTTTAGTTCAATTATAAAAGGGTGTTTTTTTTAGTTTTTTAAAGTATAAGTTTTTTTTTTGTTTTTTGAAGTGAAAACTTCTTTAGCGGCGTTGAGCACTTTCTGAATGGGGATAAAATCTTAAACTCGCGTCAGGATCACGTGACCCTGATCGAAAAAGCGTAGGACGGATTTTTTGCAGAAATGTACCCTAAGACTACAACGTAGAGTTCATAATAAAAATCGAAAAAGCGACGCTACAGATACGCTAGTAGTTACTATGACACGGTAACGTCACAGAATAGATAATAGTTAGTAGCAAGCATACCAAGGCGTTTTTCGTGACTGTAGTAGGTATAGGTACATACCTATTATAGATTTTATGAACTAGCGGCCGCCCGCGGCAGGTAGTAGTGGTCATTGGTACATGATTTTATAGATCTACTGTATTTATTTTTCGAGTGGAGCATTGCGGCGAGCGAAGCGAGCCGCCACGTGACCACGGGGAACAGCGCGGCGAGCGAAGCGAGCCGTGCTGTGACCCCCCCTAAGCCCCCCAGAACCCCCTCCTCCGAAACCCGGGGGGAGCGTCGCGGCGAGCGAAGCGAGCCGCCACGCGATCACGGGGAACAGCGTGGCGAGTGAAGCGAGCCGTGCTGTTACCCCCCTAAGCCCCCCAGAACCCCCTCTTCCTGAACCCGGGGGGAGCGTCGCGGCGAGCGAAGCGAGCCGCCACGCGACCACGGGGAACAGCGCGGCGAGCGAAGCGAGCCGTGCTGTGACCCCCCTTAGCCCCCCAGAACCCCCTCCTCCTATGTCTGCCGTTTTACTTCATTTAGGACCTACTTGTAGGTCGCGCGACAAGGTCCCTTCTAGCGGTTCCGACCCGTTGAGGATTTGGCTTTACGTAAAATTTAGGGTTCCGTATAGGGTTTTGATTGGGGTTATACTATATTGAGGAATTTGATTAAATGGTCGACTTTTAGGGTTCCTTAGGACTTTGATTGGAGTTTCAACTACACTTAGAAGCTTGATAATGTTAAAATTTTTAGGGTTCCTTAGGACTTTGATTGGGGTTTTACTACATTGAGGAATTTGATTAAGTGGTCAACTTTTAGGGTTCCTTAGGACTTTGATTGGAGTTTCAACTACACTTAGGAGCTTGATAATGTTAACATTTTTAGGGTTCCTTAGGACTTTGATTGGAATTTCAACTACACTTAGGAGCTTGATAATGCTAAAATTTTTAGGGTTCCTTAGGACTTTGATTGGGGTTTTACTACATTGAGGAACTTGATAAAATAAACAACTTTTAGGGTTCCTTAGGCCTTTAATTGGACTTTCAACTACACTTAGGACCTTGATTATGTAAACAATTTTAGGGTTCCTTAGCACTTTGATTGGAATTTCAACTACACTTAGGAGCTTGATAATGCTAAAATTTTTAGGGTTCCTTAGGACTTTGATTGGGGTTTTACTACATTGAGGAACTTGATAAAATAAACAACTTTTAGGGTTCCTACGTTAATAATCAAGTTTTCACTTCTGCCGGCACTCCCGGAGTGCAACCCGTATTTTTTTTTTCATATTATTGCATTGTCATCGTCACCTTTGACTGGTGTGCAAATCTGATCGTTCAAAGTGGACAAAATCGAGCTCAAAGGGGTCGGTTACATACAAACAAGCAAACAAACTTACATACAGGTGAAGCTAATAAAAGCGTTATAAAAATATATCTGAATCGTTTTGTATGAAATTTCTATCGGAAGTCGGTTAAAAACAGCAGCACATTGACCCGACTGCGTTCATCGGGCTATTAATATACTTGTTGTACCTCAACAGTATGCCATATCTATTTTAGTAATATGAGAAAAATTACACTTTAAACTGTAGGTATAATCAACATGTTTCTGAATCTGATATTAGCTTGGCAGTAGGCCGGACATTACACGTATTATTCAAAGTATATTTCCCCGGCTGTTGTTAAAATATCTGCTGTTCTACGCCGTCTTTGTACCATTAGCATTTGTTGACATGACAACGTCTTATAATTCGATGGACGCACGAAAAAACATGACTCATGCGGCGTTACCTCGCTCTGAAGCGTTCCATTTAAGGCTTGAAGTGCAAGCGAGAGCGCGGAACGAGAGACAAAGAGGCACAATCGGCCTCCGCGTTCGGCAGCGTCGACATCTGTCTCTCTCCTACTTGAGTGAGCGATGCGTCCGCATGGACAGCTGCATGATGTTGTCACGTTCAACTATCGTCAGTAAACCGACTTTACAGACAACCGATTTTTTGTTTGTTTACCATATCGGCTATGGTATCCGTCTACGCAATATGTAAAGTTTTCGTTGGACACCAAATAAAAAAAAGTGAAATTGAATGCCGGTGAAATTACTGGCACGTGAGGCGAACATCTGCATGTCTCAATTTGATGGACGCCGGGAACTGCGTCGTAGGGCACGTTCCTGTAGTGCGTGACCTACGAGGCAATGCTTTGTTAAAGGCGATAGTTGCCACATAATTTGCTTATTCCATCAATATCCACGTACCGGAAGACGAAGCAAAAAACATCCCAACTAATAACAGTAAGATCGAAAACTCATAAATAGTTCTTACTGGAAACGCATGCAGGCTTATGGCCAGCAAAATACTTCTTCAGGCTGATGATAATGTAGTAATCAAGTAGAAGACAACCGTCAATATACTCGTTCACATATTTTGACCCTTTGAAAAATATATAATCACTGAACTATTAACTTATTTTTCGAAAATCGCCAGTTATCTTATTTGCTTTTTTAGGATTCCGTAGCCAAATGGCAAAAAACTGAACCCATAGTCTGTCGGACCGTCCGTATGTCATAGCCACTTTTTTCGAAAACTATAAGAGCTATATAATACTGTTGAAACTTGGTAAGTAGCTATATTCTGTGAACCGCATTAAGATTTGCACACAAAAACAGAAGAAAAACAATAAATATTGAGGTTTCCCTATACATAGAACTGAAACTCAAAAATTTTTTCATCAAACCCATACGCGGGTTTGATGAATGAATGTGGTGGCGTGGGGTTTCTGATATCATGTTTTTCTAAACTGAATAGTTTGCGCGAGATATACTTCCAAAGTGATAAAATGCGTGTTTCCCCCCCTGTAACTTCTAAAATAAGAGAATGATAAAAAAAAATATAATGTACCATGCAAACTTTTACCGAAAATTGGTTTGAACGAGATCTAGTAAGTAGTTTTTTTTAATACGTCATAAATCGTAAACCGCAATTTACCTTTCATTCAATCAACTCAAATATTAAGTTATATTATGTTACTTGCTGCTACGGAACCTTTCATGTGCGAGTCCGACTCGTACTTGGCCGCTTTTTTTTTGCCTAACTGGTTTTCGTACTTAGGGTGAAGGTTAATCAGGTAGGTTTTAGGACCACAATTATTTTATTGCTAATCTGTGTGCAACAGATAAGCAATAAAATAATTGTGCGAGTTCAATGTTTTTATAACTTTAAAGGTCAGTGTGCGAGCGAGAAGTTATTTCTCGGTTTACAGCGTTTTTTCATTATGAATAGAAGTAAAGCTCTTTGTGTGTGGTTCGTCCGGGAAGTAGTACCACCATGCCCATTTCTGCCTTGAAGCAGCATTGCTGTGTTTCAGTTTGAACATCAGGTGGACCATATGTTTGTTCCAGCAGCTACTTGTATAAAAAAAACCACTTACAAGGGTTTCGCAAAGAAAATTAGTGGGTAAGCAAATGCCATCTCTTGGTAATGACAAACAGTGATACTCGTAGGGCTTTAAGCAATGTATAACACCTAAGTAACGCCTTTAAGTAAGGCCATTAGTGCATATTAATGATCTGACCAATCACGCTATTAAAAGCGATGCACATAATAAAATAAATTACGTTATTAATGAATAGAATAAAAAATAATGATATGTAAGGACTGCAATCAAGGACTTCATATTGTTATAGGTTTACAGCTGCCGTGCCTTTGCTTCTGTGGGTACCCAGAGCAGAGTTTACATATAAATCGCAGTACCTATTCAGTCTATTTATTGCCTTATCATATTATATTATGCATGTAAATTTTAACATTGTCAGATGTCAGGACTAGTTTTTTGAATCAATACATAATTTACCCCTTTTTAAATAATTTGGGGGACGTTTCACACGGCGTTATTTAGATACCCAAAGCAAGCTTTTATTATGTTCTGTATTAGGGGGACGAGTATATAATTTTTTTAAATAGGTACCCCTACACAAATAAGTTAGCATAACCTGTTTCCCATAATAGTAAGGCATGGGATGGAAATCCTTGGTCCTCGGTATTCAGGATCTTTTAAAACGCTAGGAGCCAGGAGCCGTTTCTTCCTGCAGAAAGAAACTTACGGCTCCTTTCAAACCAAAACCTACCATGATAGGTTTTGGTCCCATGTTACTGGCACCTAGATCCATCTAAGTTTTCATAATTTCAGAGTTTTGATTTGATATCATATTAAGATAATGCAGTGCATGGTTGATTAGATTATCATGATGACAATAGGTTCCTCGGCACGAGACAGACACGATAATTACAATATTTACAATCATTGTCAGGATGCACTACGCACGGCGGCCGTTTAGAGTTGCTTCGATGAAATACGAGTATAGGCATTCGCTTAAATAAGAAAAATAAATAAACTCCCGGAATCCCGCTTTACTAAAACTGCGTAAGTAATAGGAATTTTCAAAAACCATTGTTTCGTAAGTGAGCGCCTACAACTCACCAAAGAACGCCTGTGTCAAATTTTAGATATTTTAGTTTGTAATAAATAAACTCAAAAACTACTGTGCCGATTTCAAAAATTCTGACACCATTGGAAAGATACATTCACCCTGAGTAAAATAGGCTATATTTGTGTGTTTAAAGAATAAATGTCCACCCGTGCGAAACCGGGACAGGCCGCTAGTCATATATTTTTTTAATGAATTCTAGGTACGTTTGGCTTACTAGCCCATGCATGAGCAATTCCAACGGTGTTGAGAGGGTCTTAGGGTGATACCATCAGGGCATAAGCCTGTTTGTCAAACCATGGCAAACCTAACCATAAGTAGTAATGACAAGATTGCGAATCCAAAGCCTCATACAAGACTCGCACTTGTCCAGCCTGTAAAGTAGCCAGTTGATATGGGAATACAACATCACAATCGTGCATTGTAAATACAATAATTACAAACGATGCAGTACAATGAAGTGGACGATTTGTTCCGCCGCGAGCGATATAAGGCTTCCCACAATATACGTGCAATTGAGTAAGTCAAAGTGAATTCATTTGAATCGCAAGGAATACTTCCAAACGTCTTAAAGCTAGGTGAGTCTGGGACAACAGGTCCTCACGCGACCAAGCCTAAAAGAACAGGCAAGTATCTAAGCGAAAGGCTTTGCATACGTTGCTTACTCGTTCGAGCCCTTTTACTCGAGACGCGATTCCTTATACTTTTGCTTTTGTATTATTGCATACGTCTCACTAAGTTAAGTGGCACCACACTGGACCACTTCACCGCTATTATTATTATTTTTGATTTGTAAAAAGATCATATAAAAAACAGCCAAGTGAGAGTCGGACTCGCCCATGAAGGGTTCCGTAACATCAAATAACATAATATATAGGTTTTTGTAGTAGGTCGAAAGGTAAATTGCGTTTTACGATTTATGACGTATAAAAAAAAACTACTGACTAGATCTCGTTCAAACCAAATATCGTTGGAAGTTTGCATAGTAATGTACAACATATATTTTTTTTAGTTTTATCATTCTCTTATTTTAGAAGTTAGAGGGGAGGGACCAACTTTTTTCCACTTTGGAAGTGTCTCTCACGCAAACTATTCAGTTTAGAAAAAAAACTATATTAGAAAACTTAACATCATTTTTGAAGACCTATCCATAGATACCCCACACGTATGGGTTCGATGAAAAAAAAATTTTTGAGTTCCAGTTTCAAGTATGGGGAGTAATGGGGACCCCCAAAATTTATAGTTTTTTTTCTATTTTTGTGTAAAAATCTTAATGCGGTTCACAGAATACATCTACTCACCAAGTTTTATCAGTCTAGCTCTTATGGTTTCGGAGAAAAATGGCTGTGACACGGACGGACAGACAGACAGACAGACATGACGAATCTATAAGGGTTCCGTTTTTGCCATTTGGCTACGGAACCCTAAAAAGCGGTAGGAAACAAGACGTAGTTTATTGCCGATTCTTCTAATAGGCTTGGTCGCGTGGAACTGGCACCTAGACTCACCTAGCTTTAAGACGTTTCAAATTGATCTTTACTATTCTTCTGAATAAAGACACTTTTTATTTTGTGAAATAACATTATGAAGCTTCGGCAAAAATAATCAATATGTTCCAAACTAGTTTTCTTACCAAAAAGTTTGTCAAAAGAATTTGATTGACGGTGACCCTTTTGAGGCAGAGTATTTTTTGTTTGGGTTTTCTGTACTGCGATACCGTCGGACAGAGAGCAAAACTCAAACGTACAAAACTCGTTATAAGAAAACATAATATGTAATACTATACGTGAAGCCAAAAATAGATAAGAATAAGATAAAGATATAATTCTTTTTAATTATCCAGATTTAGAAATTCATACCTACTCCAAAAGTATAGACATTATTAATGAACAGGATAAATTGATGACATCTAAATTATTCTAATTGTAAAAGTAGATTATATATAATTGAGTTTTAATTGCATATCAAGTTCAAGATTATATTAATCTAAAGACGAATGAATTCTTATTCTAATAAATATAATCTTGTTGTGTTAAATGTCTTATTCGTCATCTATAATTAAAAACTCATTTATTTTTCGTGCTCAAAGATCAGTTGACTATTTTATTATTTAGATTTTATTATGGATCTTAGATCGTTATAGATGCACTGCAATTAATAACACAATTTATATGCAAACTTCTATTGGCCTGAAGACTGCAGAATCCAAATAGTTTAATAAATAATTTTAACAAGATGCTTCTGCCTATAGGTATAGGTAATCAATATATATTATTTAAAAAAATCGGTTGTCTGTAAAGTCGGTTTACTGACGATAGTTGAACGTGACAACGTCATACAGCTGCCCACGCGGACGCATCGCTCACTCAAGTGAGAGAGACAGATGTCGAACGCTGCCGCACGCGGCGGCCGGTTGTGCCTCTTTGTCGCTTGTTCCGCGCTCTCGCTTGCACTTCAAGCCTTAAATGGAACGCCTCAGAGCGAGGTAACGCCGCATGACGTTATGTTTTTTCGTGCGTGCAGCCGGCTCCATCGAATTATAAGACGTTGTCACGTCAAAAGCAAGTATAAGTACGTCGTACGTAGTGTACGTACAGGGCTATCGCTATCACCGCCACGAACTGAGATCAACTCCCCGTTTTGTTGGTAGATACTAGATACCCCTCGGTCTCTTGCGATCTCAGTACGCGAGGGAGTTAAGACGGAAGGGGTTGAAGTGGATGGCAAAGGTTTTGAAATCTATATCTATCTTTTTCTACATAAGGATTTTTCTAAAAATTCTACATTTTTCCAAAATGTACTACTGCAGCATGCTCTTTAATATTCCAGATCTAGAATTTCATTTTATTTAATTTTAATCAAAGATTATAAAATGATTTTTACTAGTCGATCATCATCCAGAGTAGCGCAGAATAAGCTCGCACTCTGGATAAAGGCATAGGTAAGTAACGGGATAAAAAAGTACCTTACCCGAACCTAATAAAGGAAGGAACACACATAATCAAACAGTAGTTTTTTTTTATTGTCGGGCCTATAAATCCACAGACAGAAGATATAGTTCCAATTCAAATAACGCGCCAGGAAAATACGCCTATAACGAACGCGCGTGACATTAATTCGAATTTCGAATTCGCGCAGCACCCTTCGTATGCGTCTCTGACATAATGAGAATAAACGTGATAGGAATGATACACTTCCATTGTTAATGTTTTTATGCTTATTCCATAGTCATGCAGCCTTGAGCCAGAGACAATATATTGCTTTAGATTCAAAATAGCTTCTGTAGTCGTGAAGCTTACTCATTTACGGCACCGTTGGGACTCGAAGACGAGACACCGTCATGCCAAGTCATTTGAATCGTCTTTACTAGGTACCAGTTACATGTACCTCCTTATAACATAAACACCTTAACAACTCGATTCAACCGTTTTCTATGTAATGTTTTACTGTTGTCTCATCATTTCTCCATACAAAAGAGAGAGACACGCAAACGAAACGAATTGTTCAAACTGATCGAGTAAAACTCAGAATAAGGGATACAGTTCAAAAGTTCCATTTTTTGAACGTATAAACGTTAAGACATAAACATACAGATTTGTCGTAGAGTTAAATAATACATAATAATTATAATTAATTCATGTAGGTCCAGTCAGCATCAAAAGTAGATTGACAATTTCAGTTATAAAATTCTCTTTTTCTCTAGATTTTCCACAATAGGTATTGCAACTTCGGTTTGAAGATAATGGTGGCACAAAGTGGATCTTCAAATAAAGTTCAAAACTTTAATTTAAAGTGAGCTGGTTTAAGAAATATTCGAACTTTACAAACCAGAAATGCTAATCTACTTCTGACGCTGACTGTGCTAGTGGGGTCACCTAGCGCCTCCTAGCTACTCAGGGGTTAAACACACGCACTATCAAATCTTATGTGAAAGAAGTAATTTCAGGGATTGCCTATTGATTCCCTTTAAATCACAATAGGATAAACATTGATTTATGTACTAGCAAACCACGTCGCGTCCAGGATGAAACTTCTAAGGCCCATAAAAACGTTAAAGTTTCGAAGAAGAATTGTGAATTTATATTTTACAGCGAAGAATGCGCAAAGTATGAGAACCATTGTTCGATGCTTTTTCTGCAATTAGTAATAGTGATGATAAGAGCCATCTAAGCGCCTTTCCCATTGTTCGGCGATAAAAAAGTGTATAAGCACGTGGACGATTATCCTGTACTTAATTTATGTTAAGGTTTTTTTTATTAATATTGTGAACAGTCCACCTAGCCCCAAATTAAACAGTGCTTGTACAATGGGAACCAGATGGCTTAAAGATTTTTTGTAAATACATACATTTAATACAATTTAATAACCAGACAGAGAACAAACACCTGAGTTCACCACACAAATATTTGTTCTCGGTGGTGATCAAATCTGCGCTGAGAGGTCAGTCAGTAAAGGTTTCGAAACCAGAAAGTATGGCTTGATAGAGTTGTGGTGTTTTCTTATTGGTGACATTTTAATATACTCTAGAAAATCCAACGATGGACATTGCGAAAAAAATTCAGGAGAGTAAAAATATAGGCGGGCAATAAGGAGTAGACATTTTCCAGGATTCACGATTCTAGTAAGGTAGTTTCAAGGTCTACAACTTCGACTTACAATTTTAATATGTAAATAGCATTGACCTAAACTGCGTCGACCTAACCTGATACCTAAGATAGTGGTGCTAAGATTACTATAATAATTACGCACAAAAATATAACAAACTATTTGCGTGATGTAATGGAAGATCTACAAACCAATTACAACTGCAAGCACGTTGACTAACGCATTGTAAAAATGGTATTTTTATGTAAATTATGTAAAGTAGCGGCTGGCAGATGTCCCGTCTGAGTAACAACCAGGGTTATAGATGTTCTAGCGAGCTATGTATGCACGGAAGCGTTTGAAATCAAATCTAATGTTGTGTTGGGGAATTTATAACCATCCGTGTCAATGCTTCCTAGAACTTGTCTCATCCGTCGCGACTACCAAAGTAATGGCGGAGACCTTCCTCATCATGAGGTACCCAGGTACCTAACGAACAAAGCAGTTTGCGCAAAAGCTTTGCTTTGGGGCCAAAGACCGCTGCGAAATGCCTAGAACTATATTTTTTGGACTATGTAGGGCACTGTATTGGAGCTCGTTTCTCTCCTACAGTATACGAGACTTGAACTGAAACAATGAACAGCCTAGCGTTTAGTGCTCATTATGTCGTCACGTCCAAATCAAGATTTGTCTGAAGTCTGGTTGAATTTCATTGCGGATGTTCTTAATCTATTAATTTGTATGATTCTACAAGCACACATCAGTTTTTAGAACGCTAAGTTTTATTTAATAGTTGGTAATAAAAACATTCCAATGCTTATTAGTGGCGTTTTTACTAACTTACTTTAGGTTTTCGGCAAATACCCTTATAATTACATGAATAGGTACATGAAATCACGCTTGGTTTTTTTATATAGGCTATGCAGACTTCACGCGGTTTTCTGGTTAAAACAAAGAAATAAAGAAAATACGTTTTACCCTTTTTCAGCATTCACTCAGAGTAGGTAAGAGTACCTATACTTCGTATAGCGTCAATTCTTCAAATATTTGATTTCCGGATCACGGGTCAGGAAGTCGGTTTTTCAGTATAAGTGGCCATGACTAAATATTCAGCTAAATTATTTAACTATACTCAGTAAAAATTTAGAACTTAATATTCAGTCACGGCCATTTAAACTTCAAAAAACAAATTTAAATTTTTACAAAATTGAGTCACGCCCATTTAAACTAGTAAAACCAACTTGTAATATTAACAAGCCTAGAACATTATAATAATATGCGGTTAAGTCGATATCTATCTATCATCTATGAAAACTTCAGTGACGTACCTACTACCTACCTATAACTACATTGGCGTTAATACCCTTTTTTTTAAACTTCTTCAGGCGGACTTGAGCATTATTGAGGTGGGAAAAACCAATGAACTCACGACGTCACACAGTCACGTCACCTGTAACATAACCGGCACCTCTTCGGCAAAGACCGAAAAACTTCGCCATGGGTCATGGGGGATCAAAAGGGGACCGAGAGAGGATCAAAAACTACAATCTTAATTGTTCAAGTTTCACGTCTGTCGGCATTTTATGAAAACCTACAGCTACAACGAATCCCATAATTTTACAGCCGAAGCTCATCAAATTAGCGGGCTACCCATCAGAAAAGCATCGGGTGTCCACTGAAGATGGATACTCTCTCCAGATGCACAGGATACCGGCTGGCAGGCGGGCAGCCAGACGGTCAGAGGCCGGTGGCAAGGGGAAGAAAGCAGTGCTGCTAATGCATGGGCTGCTGGGCAGTAGTGGGGACTTCGTTATCATGGGCCCGGAAAGAAGTCTACGTACGTAAAAAAACTGTAGTAGTTAATTTAGTCAGTGGCGAACATCGCGGGCAAGACCTGGATAAGATTAGCACAAGACCACCAACAGTGGCACGAAAACAGAGAGGCCTATATACCCAGCAGTGGGTGAAGTCGGGCTGTGGATAATGAGAATAAACAAATGCCCTACGAGGCATTTGCAATAGGTTTAGTACACTCAGTGCCTATTTTATTTCACCATCTCTGAGTAACGCTCTTCTATCTTTGTTTTTTGCGAGTCTAAAGTAGGGACGGAAATATTTTTTACCAAACCGATAGTGTTACTCGGCGACAGTGAAATATACCCAAAGTGTACCAAACCTACAGCAATGCCACATAAGGCAAGCTCTCAGTGAACGTGCTCTGTGGAGTAACTGTGGAGTAATGCGTTAGGCTGAGGTACTGGCGACATCAGGGTAATAGCTTTTTCTGATTGCAGCATACCTCTTAGCAGACGCCGGATACGACGTATGGCTCGGCAACCTGAGAGGCAACCTTTACACCTCACACCAGAGCCTCACCAGGCAAGATCCCATGTTTTGGGAGTATAGGTAACTTTAGCCCTTATCTTGTCAAATCTTAAAGGCATTTTTAAATATTTAAAGGGTCGCCCGCGATGCCTCTGCTGGTTGCAAGCGTCCATAGGCTACATTAATCGCTTCTCATCACGTGCGCCTTATGCTTTTTTACTAGTATAAAAAACTTGGCATTTGTAGATTTTTAAAACGACTAGTCTAATTATTGTAAAAACTGAGCCTCAATTTGCCACATACGAATAGACCCAGCAGTTACATTTAATATGGTAACGCCTAAGCTTGCCTAAGTTTACTGCGTTTTCATGCACCATTATAATATCATCCTATTTATTGAAATGTATTTGCGTGTCTCAAATAAAATTTGCCTATTTTTCGAATTGGTCGAAGAACATTGTTATGAGTGCTAACTGCTAAGAAAAGTGGACGATTTTCTAGGAACCGGAAGAAATGGAGTAATAAAGAGACATACATTACTCTGCTATGGGCTAAAACAATGATCTTCTTATCGTGCCATTGGTTTTTTCGAACTAAGTGTGATGAAAGGATTTTAAGTGCGCCTCAAATAGGCTCTTTCGTGCACTTGACTGTGACTTGATGTTATCGAACTTTTTAGGTTCTACGACATGCCGGTTTCCTCACGATGTTTTACTTCACCGTTTGAGAGTAGGTACTGGCATAGTGCACATACATTTTTATACAGAAAAACTTATTGGTACAGGCTATATTTGAACCCACGACCTTAGGATCAGAGGGCGGGGCCCACTAGACCACCAGTGCTCACTGAAATAATTATGAGTATTCTATTTTCAGTTTCCACGAGCACGGCAAATACGACATCCCAGCTATGATTGATCGAGTCCTGAACGTCACTGGTCTCCCCAAGGTGATGTACATCGGATACTCCATGGGAACGACCAGCTTCTTCACCATGATGTCAGAACGACCAGAGTACAATGACAAAATCATCTCGTTCATCGCACTCGCGCCGGCCGTATATCTCGAGAATATGAAAACCATAGCGACGATGGTTTTGAAGACTGTCAATTTACCCGTAAGTTAAATTTTTACTTAGTTTACAACCGGTCTATTCTCTGTTTTCATCAGGGTCCCGTACCCAAAGGGTAAACGGATCCTATTACAAAGAATCCGCCGTCCATCCGTCTGTCGTTCTGCCTGCTTGTCCGTCTGTCACCAGGCTGTATTCTATAAGTACCTACGTGAAAGGTTGTTAGCACAAACCTTTTACTTATAATTCTAAAATTTCCTTTTCAGGAAACCATGCGAGCACAAGGTCTGATATCAGCGGCGATACGGCCGCAGTTCATGGATTTAATAGCCGGTGGTTTATGCGGAGCGAAGAACCCAAGCGAGGATATGTGCTTCTCCTTGATCTACTCTGTTGTGGGCGAGGACTACGAGCAAAACGACTGGGTAAGCTTAGCTCGGCTCACAACCGAACCCGTCTTCAACCTTCCTAACTAAATTATTACACGTCTATGCGGTACTCTAATAATATTACAATCTGGTCAAGTAGGCTAATGAGCAACTTAGCTTTATCTTAGTTTTACATAAGTACTAGCGGCCGCCAGCGGCTTCGCTCGCCGTTACCGTTCCCGTTGAATTACAAAAAACCTTTAAACCTTCTCTGGACCTCCACAAATCATTCAAGACCAAAATCAGCCAAGTCGGTCCAGCCGTTATCGAGTTATAGCGTCAGGAAGGAAAACCCGACCTATTTTTAGTAGATTAAGTACTAAAAATGTGTCCATTGACACTTTTCTATTTAGGTGACACTTTGTTTATGTGTTTATAAAAGTAGCACTATCACTACACAATATTAAATTTATCACTACTAACTCAAAAGCTTGTCCTTTTGAGTCTTCTTCCTAGGTCTGTATTGCCAAGGAATGAATACAGAGATTATGCTTGAAAAAATCAAATCGTCAATGTCTTGGTTCTAAAATTTTGTATTTCTTTGCAGGAACTAATGCAAGTAGTAATTGCTAGGATGCAACCAGCTTCATGGAGACAAATAGAGCATTTTGGAAAAATTGCCATGACAGGTAAAAACTGACTCACATTAATATTTTTTTGTGTAGCTCCTATCATTGTTTAACATAACCAGATCACGGCATGGGCTAGAGATTTATGGACCCTTCCTAAAAAAGTAAACAGGCCTTTGCATTTATAAGGGACAACTGGTTTCTGTTCATGCCCCTACATACAGGACGCTATTAGGTGGAGTAGGCTTGCCCAGCACCTATACAACTCTGACAGCTTACTCGGCCTAATTTACAAGAGAGACATGGTCAATACGTGTGGAGATGACTAAGCCGCGGATTCCCTCAGGATGTTTTCCTCTGCTGTTTGGGAGCATTGGCATTACGTCCATAGGTACACGACCGTATTTCAGCCCACGACATTAGTATCGGAAGGCGGGAATGCTACACTAAACCATTAGTGGTCTTCCCTAGACCCCACCTAAAGTACAATGAATTATCCGTGAGAATGCCTAAGGGTCAGATACATATATTTAAAATAACGCCTGATTCCCATGGGAGTAGGCAGAGATCACGGATTTCCACTTACTACGATCCTGACACGACTCTTTCGCTTCATTCACTCGCATAACATTCTTCATACATGCTCGTCGGTTTAGAATACTCCTAACCTGTCCTTTCTCTAAATCGTCTGCGATCTGATCGAGAAACATGCGCCTAGGTCTTCCCCTTCCAGCAGTCCAGTTTTTGTTAATCTCCTTTCATCCATTCTCTCTACATGTCCAAACCATAGTAGGGTAGTCAGATGAATACATAAACTACTATTTAAGGTATATTTATTGCAGGTGTGTTCACGTCATGGGAGGATGGTCTATGGGGGAAGGTGAAGCCGTATAACCTGACTAATGTCAGAGTCCCTGTCACACTGCTCTATGGCGAGAATGATCAGCTCACTGAGAAATCTGTAAGCCTCCTACTAAATTTAGTAGCATTATAATATGATGCTTTATTGTAATAAGTACTAGCAGTAGTAGAGTTCTTTGTGAAGGGGTAATCCCGGAAGGTACTACCACCATGCCTATTTCTGTCTTCAAGTAGCGTTGCTATGTTTCGGTTCGAATGGCTAGGGTGCCGGTGAAATTACTGGCATGTGAGGCTTAAGATCTGTACGCCTCCTGTTGATGGACGCATGGCATTACTGAGGTATGTGGCAAATGATTTGTTACAGGCAATGGTTACCACACATCATCAGGTGGGCCATATGCTAGTTCCATCAGCTAGTTGTGTACCTAAATAAAAAGTTTGTATTTATAAAAGTTTAAATATTGTAACTATAGATAGTGCAATTCACGAAGACGCGCCCCTCGCGGGGTGCGGGGAGTTTGCTCCGAGCGGCAGTCGCGAACCGTAGTCTATTCATTGTAGTGTGCGTGTGCACTCTTATGTAATTAGTGTGTACCGATAACACTCAAACATTGACGGAAACTTGCACACATATACTATAAACGGTTAGGAGGAATAGTGGGGCGCGCCTTCGTGGATTGCACTATCTATAATACAATCTTTAAACTTTTATAAATACAAACTTTTTATTTTCCCTAGTCTATAGTTTGGCGCTAGATAGTGCTTCGTGAAAATATTCATATATTTATTTCAAGTTATTTAATAAATGAATTTGTTTTTTTCAGCAAATAATGAAGTTGGCGGCAGAGCTTTCAAAAACTGGAATGTTAGAAGAAGTCAGGCCGGGATGTTCCTGGCCAAAGTTCAACCATCTAGACTTTGTATTCGCTAAAGATGTAGGAAACCTATTGAATAAACCACTAGTTAAGCATATAGATAGATTGTTTAATAAATATGGGTAATAAGTTGTCTTTTTATTCTTCTTCTTTTTATCGTGTCACTGATTCTTTCGAACCAAGTGTGGTGAAAGGATTTTAAGTGCACCTCAAAGAGGCTCCTTTCGTGCACTTGACACATATTTTCCAACTTTTTAGGTTCTACGATATGCCGGTCTTTTTATAGATTTTTTATCATTCGATTTTTGTCATGGTTTTATCTACAGTGCAATTAAAACACAAGTTTCAGATTATAATACACACTAGCGACCCACTCTACACTTAATTGTTTTCTTTTGCTCTTAGAAAGTTTAGATTTTTTAAAGTAATAACCCAAAAGATTAAATCTTTTCAGCTTGTATGATCACCTGGACATAATGATTATTTAGGCTTACCTTAGATAGATACCTCTTTATTGTCTACAATGACACACTAGGAACAGGATACAGTTTTTGCCTTAGCTCCATCATAATCATCCAGAACCCAACTTCCCACAGCTGGGGGTAGGCCGCTCTCTTTATGTGCAACTGTTGAGGGTTTTGTGCTTATCTCATTGTGTGCACATTGTATACTTATCTTGCTACAGGACAACCAATGCTTCTATGTCCTTCTATGTATTTAGCCAAGTGATATCCCAGCTCTGTTTTAGTCCTGTTGTATGATTCCCAACATCTTAGACTATTATCTTGATATTGAGAACACGGTTGATAAGCTTGATGCCGAGCATGGCACGGTCTATGCCCCTCAGTGGAACTCTCATTGGGTACACAGCCTCTTGTGTGAGCATCCACATCTCGGCACAAGTCATGGTAGGCAAACACAATTGTAAGGTGGGTCTTCAGAAACTTAAGTATAAACTTACCTTGCTTACAACTATTTTGATAGCTGGTACTTGCTGCTTCATGCATGGAGACATAGTAGAGCCGGCAGTCACAGCTTTGGGCTCAGCACCTTGTTTCGCTTCTGAAATAATAGTAAAACAGTAGATTAAATAAGAGAAATTATAGATATTGAAACATTACAAGAAATGCAATATCTTTTTCTGGAATATTATTAATAACAACTCTAAATGATCTAAGAATAACAAATACCTAATACACATACATATACATAAATGATTCAGAACAGAGACAGGTGCAACGGTAACAAGTATGCTATCGGTACTCTGTTTTTTAAACATTTGGTTGCTATTATAAAGTCCACAGTTAAGTGGCCCGGGTTATAAATTTATATTTTCTCTTCTCTACACGAAGGTTAAAATAAATCTACTTTTTCCACTGTGACATTGTTAAGGTTTATGTACAGCGTAGCAGTTCAATATTTCAACTACTACCTTTTTTATCTAGTGATGGATAATAATTTTCCTAAAAGGAATATCGCGTTTGAGGTTGTCTTAAAACCAACATTTTCTCATTTTCTGGCACTGCGGCGGCTGCTGCTGCGGCACGCTCACTTTGCTTCCTCGCCATTAACTTATGTTCTAACATAACTGAACCTATCCAAGTCGGATCTGCCCTTTAAGCGCCAATCTAGTGCCAGAAACAAGAAGGCAAAAATCAATTATTGAATTACTGGCCGTCCTTACATTATCGCCGTACATAATCGCTCGTAAGCGAAGCGAAATCAAGTGCATTTCAGATATATCATTGAAGAGAAAGATGCCATGAGGACATTTTAGAGTAATTAATTCAGTCCTCATAATTTTGGTGATTTCTTACTTGGTAGGTTTTTATACCTTTATTTGATACTGCTGTCGCTGGTAACTTTGCAGACATCTTTGTGTTTGTACGCTAACTAATATTAAAATCAACAAAATATATTTTCTTCATATAAATTCACACGCATGACGCAAAGCAAAGTTAACGTAAGGCCGATCTTATTTTCACGAAAAAAAGAAGAAGCAGATTTCTAATTTTCTATGGTCTATGGCCGGCGTAGACAGATAATATAATGGCCGGTACATTTTGGCCGATCTTATTTTCACGAAAAAAGAAGAAGCAGATTTCTATGGTGTATGTTGCGTATACGTATGTATATCTACATTTGTGTGCGTAAATCTTATATTTAAACTGTCAAAACTGACATCTCAAACTGTCAAATATCAAGAGGTCAATGTCATGCTTGCTTCTGCTTGCTACTGTTCTATATTTCTTGCTAGGCTATTTCGAGATACGAGCTAATATTTACGAAATAAAATCCACCGGAATATTAAATAAGACAGAAATGCGATGGCTGCAACAGCATCGGTAATTAATCATCTGTCTTATTATTATCATCTGAAGAGTATTTACCATTTCCTACAGCACAGACGACTCCAATACCTCCAGCAGCGTTGGGAACCAACCGCTCATAGTCAACTCCTACGCATAGTTACAACTGGGCAGTCATCAATAATGAGAAGAACATTTAATTCTTCAGGGCTGGACACCTCTGGCGCATGCCAGACACCTCGTGGGCTTTCATCTTTAGTGGGCTGAAGATGTGTGTCAAACTTAGCGCTAGAAGGTGGTAGACCCGACTTTAGTGGGTGTGTGATGTGTGTTTATAACCCTGCCAAAAGTGTGATAGGTCAGATTGTGAATGAAGAAACTTGCTTTAAGTGTGTGATGGAGTAACTACCTACTAAAGATATCTACAATGTTGTATAAATGTTTTTATAGCGTTAAAGATTTCATTTAAATTATTTTATATTTTCTTTAAGAATTATTATTCTGAATTGATTATTGTTATTATTCTCACACTGATTTATTTTAATTTAACTTATATTTTCTACTTTTTGTTTGAATTTTGTATATTGGTCGCCGATGAAGTATGTGAGCCACTTATTTACATACCCTATGATCTTATAATTGTACCATACTTCTTGCAAATAAATATATTTCATTTCATTTTATTTGTACCAACTGTCGAACTACTCAGTAGTTACTAAACTACAGATGCAGAGTTATTGGT
This sequence comes from Thera obeliscata, assembly GCA_947578465.1. Lineage (NCBI taxonomy): Eukaryota > Metazoa > Arthropoda > Insecta > Lepidoptera > Geometridae > Thera > Thera obeliscata. The sequence goes on along the minus strand of OX387918.1, from coordinate 9,835,568 downwards.
GAAAGAGACTCATTTCCTGTAGGTTTCATTTGCTCGAACTAGATATAATGTAACTATGCTACTCGGGGATAATTCAGCATTAAAGAGGTGAAAGAAATTTATCAGTCCAGTAGTTTTTGAGTTTATTCGTTACAAAATACAAATCTGTATAATAATGATGATGACAATGTTACCTACCTAAGTACCTATAAGTACATACCTACCTATTTGCTGAGAAGTCCCATTATCACACAGAACGCCTACCTATACATAATATGATTAAGTATTATGATTACACGCTCCTCTGAATCCACCATCAGGTAAGCTCGGCAGAGAGCACTGGTGGTCTAGTGGTAGCGGACCCGCCTTCCGATCCTTAGTCGTGGGTTCAAATCCAGTCGTGTACCAATGAGTTTTTCTGTAGAAAAATGTATGTGCACTATGCCAGTAAAACATCGTGAGGAAACCGGCGGCGTGTTGTAGAACCTACAAAAGTTCGAGCAACTCGTTCGTGTCAAGCGCCACGCAATAAGGGCCCACTAGAGGCCTTGCGGAAACCAGCCCGCACATCAAGTGTGGATGATGAATTTGCCGGAGCTCGTTGGCATCAGTGCCTTGTCTACCTTATTCATAATAGGTAGGTACCTAAATAAGGTAGGCTTATGATGATGATGATGATGATGAAAAGGTACCTCTATGTAGGTAGACAAGTCTATCTACCTATTTGCTGAGAAGTCCCATTTTACACACAGAACTCCTACCTACCTAAGAGCTGGTAATCATTTTAAACATAGGTATTCAGCTTCTGAATCCACCATCAGGTAAGCTCGTTGGCATCAGTGCCCACCTTACTCATAATACCTAACTAAATGCAGTAGATCTACAAAATCATGTAGGTAAATAAAACAAACATTCCACAGGATGGATGTTAGCAATGACCTACTACGCGGGCAAAGCCTGCCGCGGGCGGCCGCTAGTTCATAAAATCTACAGTCACGAAAAACGCCTTGGGATGCTTGCTACTAACTATTATCTATTCTGTGAACCGTCACAGAATAGATAATAGTTAGTAGCAAGCACCCCGTGTCATAGTAACTACTAGCGTATCTGTAATTCGGAAATATCTTAGATTCACGAAATCTAACATCATCATCACCCTATCCTGAACCTTATCCCATACTAACTATCCTTTATTCCATGTCGTGAGAAACACCGCTTTTTTTTTTACATTCTAGTTGCATTCGGTAAAAGCCAAGGCAGGAGAAGATTTGACTTCCTTAAAAAAAATGTTTGCTAAATGTTTGCTAGTGTGTATCATCAACTTATTATTAAAAAATGATGAAAGCTATAGTTAAAAATCGATAATAGATGAATGCAGTAAGATTTAACTCAAATAATCTTACAGAGAAAGAATAAAGAAAGAAGATGAAGAAAGATAGTGGAATATTACAGAAAACTTTAACCCAGAAAGCTCAAATTAAAATTAAAAAAAAGTTTTGATAAACATGCCGTGGTGAATATTGCGTAAATATAAGAGCGCCGGTACATTTTATCAATGGGCCGGTCTATGCTATGGCAGTCTGGGCACTCTGGGCAGCAGGGAAGAGGGATCAAGTGTGGATGGATTGTGATAGTAAAGCCTGGTTTCCACTGCGAAAGGGTAATGTGCGGAAAATGGTTCAGCGGAACGGACTCCTTTTTAATGAAATAGGTTTGCATTTCCACCGGCGAAGAGTTGGTCATGACCATGAGAAATGAGCGGACTGAGCTGAACGGAAAATTAGGAATGAAAAACGAATAGATAATTTCCACAGAAAACGAGTTCAGTTGAAGTTTTGAGCTGGTTTCGTGTGGTCGTGTTGTTGCGATGTTATCGAGTGCCCCACTCACCACTTTCTGTATGGAAACGCTAATAAATAAATTGTAATTGCGAGTTAAATGGAGTCCGTAAGTACTCTGCTGCGCTCCCTAGAACTGAGCGAGCTCATTTCTACTCTTTCTACACGCTTGGCTCTTTCCGACCGACTATTTGTTGGTGGAAATACAAGTATGCAGTTTGCGTTTGCGAGTTTCACGAAGTCATTAATGGGTCCGTTCCGCTCGCAGTGGAAACCGGGCTTAAAGCCCGGCTTCCATTGCGAGCGCTGCGAGCCACTGCGAGCGAGTAATCTATGCTGGGCAGTCTCCTAGTTTTGGTCTGGCGCTGGACACCAACCGTCTTTTTGAAGTGAAAACTTCTTTAGCGGCGTTGAGCACTTTTCTGTAATGGGTATAAAATCTTAAACTCGCGTCAGCGCGTCAGCGCGTCAGGACACGTGACCTGATCGAAAAAGCGTAAGACGGATGGAGAGTAGACAGCTATCCCCTCTCTACGGCGCGGCGAAAATGTATGTTAAAGAGTAAAATTGGTATCCATGCTCGAACTCTTCCAAAATCGGAATAATGAGAAGGTGCATGTGTGTCGACACACGTAGGTATGTCGTGTGGCCTTACAAGTCCCCTTTTTCCACAACTCCCATGGTTACAATGCGGGGATGTAAGTGTTTGTGGCTTACATACTCTACCGTAGCCACGCCAAAACGCTGCACCGATATCTGAAAAACCGCTGCCCGTGCCGCTGATTTGAAGATTGGCGCGCAATACACTGTGGGGAGTTCGGGTTTTCATGTGGGTATTTTACTGTGATTTGTTTCTTTTATACGTTAAAGTATAGGATCCCGCTATAGAAGGACCTTCACCGAGCTGGTTATTTAATGAAACGTATTTTATATTTAATTAAACATTCCAATAAATATATTATGGGTTGCCTATCAAATTTCAGTCCAGGATATGATTAATTAATAATTAAAAAAAATAATTGTTTTTTTAACTTTCCACCGGTTTGTTTATTAGACAAATTCTCTACCAATCGAAAGTATAGACCCCCTTTATTATGCAAACGTTAGGTTGCCTATTTTTTTCCGGTCACAACACTCGGGTAGCCAGGTATAAACAGGTAAATCGATACTAGCATTTTGCACCGGTATGTTTATTGAATAAAAATACTAGGGTCTATACTTTCGATTGGCATAGAATTTGTTTAAAACAAACCAGTGGAAAGTTTTTTTTTTTTAATTATTAATTAATCATAATTATCCTGGACTGAAATTTGATAGGCAACCAATATAGAATATATTTATTGGCATGTATAGTTAAATATAAAATACGTTTCAATAAATAACCAGCTCGGTGAAGGTTAGACTATTATACATAAATCGCAAGTCCGCGACGCATGAACCACAAGCAAGCATTATCAGTACACCCAGTTAAAACGAAACCTTTTTTGTTTTTTGGATTCGTTATAACATGCCGTACAATAACTGGCTGCGAATTAACTGGGTGCACAAGATTGTCACGTGATGTTATTGTACAGCATGTTAATTGAATGCCAATAGGGCCCGTGCACACTGAGGTAATTCAATTATTTCTAATTTTTTGCAGGCAATGAATACTGCTCCTAAAGAGAATAGTCCCTTTGGGGTAAATGTAAAATAACATTTTCTGGCACAGCGGCGGCAGCTGCCACGGCACGCTCGCTTTGCTCGCTCGCCTTGTGCGTTATATATATGTTATATAACATAACCTAAGCTATCCAAGTCGGATCATCCCTATAAAGTCACAAGGACAAGTACAAGTTATCCGCTGCCAGAAGAAAACAGCAAAAATATTGATTTTTGCTGTTTTCTTCTGGCACAGTAATAAGTAAGGTTTTGGAGCGACTTCTCTATCCCGATCTAATAAAGAATATTCAAATTGACGATGCTCAATTTGGTTTTTGTACCGGTCTCTCAACGGATTAGGCAATCATGAGCCTTTAAAGTACTGTTAACACTTCACAGGATACGTCTATTTATGCTTGCTTCCTAGACCTTAGCCGCGAATTTGACCTAGTGAATTATGACATTCTCTGGGCCAAAATGTCGGATGCGCAAGTGCCAAACCATGTGGTCAATCTGTTGAGGTACTGGTACGGAAACCAAATTAATAATGTAAGATGGGGCGACTCGACTTCTAGTGACTACAGACTAGAGTGCGGTGTACTTCAAGGAGGATTGACCTCTCCTGACCTGTTAAACTTATGTAAATTACTTGATCGTGGAGCTGAGGAGCACCAAGGTTGGCTGTCAGCTAGGCAATGTCTGTGTTAACAACCTAAGTTATGCTGATGACATGGTCCTCCTCAGCCCCTCAATCAAGAGCCTACGAAAGTTACTCTTGGTTTGTGAGGAATATGCTATTGCTCACGGACTAAAGTATAATGTAGCAAAAACAGAGATGATGGTATTCAGGTCAGGACGAGGTCCAGAGAAGGTGCGCCAGGTATCTATGGATGGTGTGATCATTAAAACGGTCACACAGTTCAAGTACCTGGGGCACTTGCTGACAGAGTCGTTAAAAGATGACAGTGATATAGAGAGAGAGAGAGAAGGGCTCTCGCGGTCAGGGCAAACATGCTCGTTCGCCGCTTTAGTAGCTGCAGCTTGGAGGTTAAGAACACTCTGTATAAAGCATACTGTTTAGGGATGTATATACGTGTCAACTATGGTCCAATTTCACCAGGAAATCCATCAGTCTCATAAGAGTTCAGTACAATAACGCGTACCGAGCTCTTGTGAGACTGCCGAGATACTGCAGTGCGTCGAACATGTTTGCCCAGGCTGGGGTGCCTGACTTTTTTTGTATTATTAGATCCCGCATAGCAGCTTTTTGGAATAGGATGGGTCGCTCCAAAAATGGCATCCTGAGGGCTGTCTTTGATTTCCTACCCAATCCAATATATAAACATTGGATTTCTCTCCACCTCAACGACAACAAAAAGTAGTGTAACCATTAGGTACCTATTGTACCTAGAGGTAGGTAAAATTATTATTATTTATGTAGGTACCTAATACGTTTGACTTTATTTTCTACTGTTAATTTTTATTTTTTTGTGTGATATGGGTGTGTATGTGTTTACCTACTACTGTACCTGCAATAAATAAATTTTATTTTTTATTATTTATTTATTAAAAATCAATTATTGAATTGCTAAGGTGTGCACGAGGCTTAACTGGCATCGTAATAACGGGGCGTACAATAACACCACGTGACGACATTGTGCAGCATGTTATTTCGCGACCTTGTACTGTACGCCCCGTTAATCCAAACCCTGGCATCGTAATAACAGTGTGTACATTAACCTGCTGTACATTTTCCTGCTGTGCACGTCCGTGTGTGTGTACGGGTCGTACCAGGACGTACATTATTGTCTCCAGTGTTGCCAACTATACAGATTTATCTGTATTTATACAGTACTAGCTGTGCCCGCGACTTCGTCCGCGTGGTATAGTGTCTATGGGTAGCATTTTTAATTTGCAGCGGAAGAAAACAGTAATTAAATAACAACGTCGTATTCGCGTGCACGTGACACAGTCGTCTGCCTTCTTACTAAACTTAGACATAATATGGCGTCGTACTACGCCACACTTTCATCCCCCCGCATTCCTCTCCGAACTCCCCCCACACTCCCCCCACTCTCCTCAACACCCCCCCACATTCCCCCGTACTCCCCCCAGACTCCCCTCCATAATCCCCCTGTACTCCCCCCGCACCTCCCCTCCACACTCCCCCTGTACTCCCCCCACATCCCCCCTCGCTCCTCCCCTCCACACTCCCCCGTGTACTCCCCTCCACACTCCCCCTGCACCTCCCCTCCACACTCCCCCTGTACTCCCCTCCACACTCCCCCCACACCTCCCCTCCACACTCCCCCTTGTACTCCCCTCCACACTCTCCCCGAACCTCCCCTCCACACTCCCCCTGTACTCCCCCCACACCTCCCCTCCACACTCCCCCCTGTACTCCCCTGCACACTCCCCCCTGTACTCCCCTCCCTCTACCCCCCCAGCACAAACTTTGAATGTCATATTTTTTTATATCAAATCAACAGACTAAAAAATAAGTTTTAAGTTTCTAGCTTTAAAAATGACGATACTTCCATACAACTTTCAACCCCTATTTTCAACCCCTTACAACCCTTTTTTCTCAATAAAAAGTAGCCTATGTCCTTCCCCAGACCCTCAACTATCTGTGTACCTTTCATTTCAATAGGTTCAGTAGTTTTGGCGTGAAAGCCACACAGACAGACAGACAGAGTTACAAACGCATTTATAATATTAGCATGGATTTTGGCTTGTAATACAGATTTGACCTTACTTTTATACAGATTTTTGGAATCTGATTTAGTCTATGAAAAAGTAATTCAATTTAAAAGAAAATTCAATATATTTTGTGTATAATTAGGGTAAAAACGGGAACCTTATTACTAAGGCTTCGCTGTCTGTCTGTCACCAGGCTGTATAATATCATGCATCGTGATAATAAGACATTTGAAATTTTCACAGATGATGTATTTCTGTTGCCGATAAATCAGTAAATACAAAATATAACAAATGTTTTTAGAACGGGACCCTTCGTGCGCGAGTCTGACTCACACTTGGCCGGTTTTTGAAGTGAAAACTTCTTTAGCGGCGTTGAGCACTTTTTCTGTAATGGGTATAAAATCTTAAACTCGCGTCAGCGCGTCAGGACACGTGACCTGATCGAAAAAGCGTAAGACGGATGGAGAGTAGACAGCTATCCCCTCTCTACGGCGCGGCGAAAATGTATGCCTGGGCCTACTGTTTCGTTTAGGCAGCGCAGGGCGCTTGCGCGAATGTTCGTGTATGTTACAGCGTGCCAAATAACAAACAAGCCCCCCCTAACCATTCCAAAATATCAAACATGCTCAACGTTAATAATCAAGTTTTCACTTCTGCCGGCACTCCCGGAGTGCAACCCGTATTTTTTTTTTTGTATATTTTCTTTTCTATTCTGTGTTGTTTATGTTTCGTTTTATGTTCTGTGTGTTTTTTCGATCAAATACAGATTACTACAGATTTTTAGACTTTGAAATCCAGATATTTTGGTTTGGCACGTGGCAAGACTGATTGCCTCCCTTTCTTCCGTGGTGAAAGTGTTGCCAACACATACAGATTTATCGGTATTTATACAGAATTTTGGGTCGTATTACAGATTACATATTTTACCTTACTTTTATACAGATTTTTGGAATTTGATTTAGTCTATGAAAAAGTAATTCAATATAAGAGTAAATTAAATATTTGTGTATAATTAGGGTAAAAACGGGAACCCTATTCTAAGGCTTCGCTGTCTGTCTGTCAATAGGCTGTATATCAAGAACCGTGACAATTATACATTTGAAATTTTCACAGATGATGTATTTCTGTTGCCGATAAATCAGCAAATACAAAATATAACAAATGTTTTTAGAACGGGATCCTTCGTGCGCGAGTCTGACTCGCACTTGGCCAGTTTTTTTTTTTATATTTTCTGTTCTATTTTGTGTTGTCTAAGTTTCGTTTTATATTCTGTGTGTTTTTTCGATCAAATACAGATTTATACAGATTTTTATACATTGAAATCCAGATATTTTGGTTTGGCATGGCACGTGGCAGTGGCAACACTGATTGCGTGCCGTGCCGATGCCGATAGAACTTGATTGAAGCCATTTGATAATTTCATTTCTTGCGAGAAAATGAATTAGTTTTGTGTGTGCGTTAGTATCCGAATACTCTCCAGGAGGCTCTCTGTATTTGTGTACAGATAACTATCACACTGGATTCCGCCATGGATCTCCATAAACCAGTGGATCCCAACAAGGTACGAAAACTCAAGGTCTAGGATACACTGCAGCCCTGTAATTTGTTTCCCATTCAATTAACATTATTTTTTTCTTTGTGCAGACCTACGAGGATTTAACCGCAGAGGAAAAACACAGGTATTATAAGTTCATACTTTGGAGAAAAAATAGCAGTCACGTAAATAGTACGTAGCTTGTATCACATTCGCCGAACTAAAACTTAAACTCTGATTCTAGTCTCAACCTTGTCGCTGATCTAGACGCAAATCCCACTGAAACTATTAGGTATGTCATGTGAAGCTAAGCCGACAGGTTATATTACTATTGAATACCATAACCTCTCACTTCTGATCAGACCTCTGACAGAACATAGTACCGTTGAGACTCCATATAATCTAGAATCACCCTGGTCCTAAAATAACATGGAAGCTTACCATTAGAGTTGTAAATCGCTCTTGAGACATTTTTTTATTACAGAAGTGTATTCCCTTAATACATGTTTCACTTACTGTCATTTAGCATAGCATACTCATAATTAGGGCTATTAAGGTGATATCAGACGGTTCACTCGAATGATTGTTCACTCGAGTGAATGCTTCATTTTTTTTTCATTCTATGTTCACACGGCTTAGATGAAATGATACAGAAATGAACATTCATTGTTCTTTCTTATAAATATGTCATCGAATGAAGTCGTACGTCTTGGAATTAACTTCGTCGACAACGTGATGTCCGTCGGCTACAGGACTCGAAACAAAATGGCCGCATCCGAATGAACGTTCTCTCAGTGTTCAGACCTTTCATTTCTCGTTCATTCGGAGTGGGAATGAAAGATACCGGATGCCAATATCCAACACTGTTGGATCGGTTCACTAATGAATTCATTCGGCACTCGTGTTTCATTTTTTGTTCAGACATTTCATTTCGAGTGAAATGTACCGAATGAAAGGTGAAAATGAATAAAAAATGAACCGTCTGATATCACCTTTAGACTACAATGTTTCATCAAATAAAAAATGTCAGTCCTTGTTTTTGTAAAGCCAAAAACTGAGACAGATATATTTTTGTCTGATGTATAAATTTATCTATAGTAGTCCACAACCATAGTTCATTGTTATGTTCCTAACAGTCTGTATAGTTTGCTACTAAGTTGTAATGTAATACTGTATGACAGACAAAAAAAATATCACTCATATTCATAATATTATTATAGCAGTCATTTAACTCAGCCAAACGCTAAGTTTATTGACATGAAAGTGATAGTGGCCAGAGACTTAAAAGGCCTGTGCACTTCTAGGCAATGGCGATCAGCTGAAATGTTGTCAAATATTCCTGTCCTATATGATAGCGTTTCAGCTGGTTGCCATCATGTAGATGTGCGCAGGCTTTTAGGACACTGTTTATCAGATATAAAAATATAATATATATCTTTGAAAACATTGATCGGATTTCTTGGTTTATGGCTGGTTGTCTCAATTCAATATCTGTTTCATGCTAGTTTCTTTAACCAGTAGAGGAGTACAGATAATATGGTCAATAGATAAAAAAAAACGACAGCACAATGTTAGTAATAATATGTAGTTAGAAAGACTATTATATTCCTTAAGTGTAGTAAACACTATAAAAATTAATACACAATTATTTATTAAAAGAAGTTTTTATGAGGGATTAGTTTGTCATACAAATGAAAAAAAAACAATAAAACTTTACTAAACAAATTTCATGATTCCGAATGACAGACTTGTACATTTTATTGAAATATGTACTAAACCTTCTCAGCCCTGCATAATTAATGGTTGATAATAAAATCCAGTTTTTATTTACAAATTTTATCGCCTCACAGTAGAGAAAAGATTATTGTGCTAACTTCATAAAGTGTGATCAATAATGAGTTTCGGATATCTAGGCGATGGCAATCAGCGGAAACGCTGGTAAATATTGCTGTCATATTTGACAACGATTCAGCTGATAGCCATCGCCTTGATGTGCGCAGACCTTAACTTGTTTTATAAGTAGATTATTAATTAACCATTACTTCTAGATATGACCACCAGAAATTACATGAGCTCCACAAAGGCCATGAGTCTATGCACACATCTATGGTGTTGATACTTATCGGCACACTCATTGTAGCACAGATTATTGTTGTGGAATGGAAGAAGCGGCATTACAGATCTTATGCGGTATGTTATTCTATAATTTTTTTTTCTGTTTTCCAATCTGCAATCAAGTTGACTCAATTAATTAATTAATCAGTTTGAACAATTTGCATGTGTCTCTCTCATTTGTATGGAGATCTTATGAGACAATATGTTATGTAGAATTGATCGAAACAAAGGACAGACATCAGTGCAGATCTGATTCCCCCCACCCAAATTTCAATTAGACATCATCATTTATCAAAATCCTTCAAGCAGCTTAGGCTGCACTGACGCAAAAAGGAACCCACATACATAGCCTCAATTATAAGTATGTATTTACAATAAAAAAGTAAGTAAGTATTATATCAGCGATCTGGTTCCCATCATACAAGCTCTGCTTAGTTTGGGGCCAGATACTGCTGTGTGGAAAGTCCAAAATATTTATTTATTATTTATTAATTTACACAGCGCCATCGAACGTTGAACAAACGGCCCAGAACCTGAAAGTAATGAGCCTATTTGTTGCAGTTATTCACAATGGTCGCGATGTGGTCCATTCCGTTGATAATGAGCGCTAAGAACCACTGGTGGCGGTTCATCATCATCTGGAGCGTGTTCACGCTTCTCACAGCGCTCGTCATCCGGAAGTCAAGCCTCAAGCCGATGTCCGTCACCACTCCTAGGTAATATTTTATTGATTTTATATTTTTTCCGATGGCGCAGCAGTCAGAAGAAAAGAAGAAAGAAAGAAAGAAAATTTATTTATTTGACAAAACACAAGTACACAGAACGGAACATTACTTAAGTACTAAAATTAAGCACAAAAAAAAACCTATCCTAGCACAAAATAAAGAAAGAAAGAAAAATGAACTACGTCCCGCGCTAGGTACATGCTATGCCAAATAGGCCCTGACTCAGTTTATGCTGCTTAGTGGGGTATGAACCTACCATCACAAGCAGCGCTGGTTCTCAGGCAGTACTAAGGGGAAGGTTGTGGGTTCAAATTCCACTCGGCTCTTTAAATAAAAGAAAAACTGACAGTATTTAGAACATGGAAATAGTTTTATTAACATGTACATAGAATACCATTACAACATTCAGCAACATATTTATATTTTCAATACACAAATGTTTGTACCTGCATCCTAGAAGGGTGGTACTACCAACTTAAGCTCTGTGTATGCCATTGAAAACTGGTAAATGTATTAAACTTTTATCTTATCCTCAGATTAGTCTACAAATGGTTTTACCTAATATACAAAGCATCCTGCTTCATCGGAGTCATCGGCTACATCATCATGATGCTAACCTTCTTCGGGTTGAACCTTCTCTTCGGGCACAAGCCCCAGCAATGGATGGATGTGGGGCTCATGATGCTTTTCTATGGACTCTACTTCGGAGTCCTGGGGAGAGATGTGGCGGAATACTGTGCTGATAAAATGGCCGCTTCTATAGGAGTAAGTTTTTTAAAGTCCTATTCATCTAAAATCCTGTCCCAGGCCTGCAAATAGGCTAAATTGCAAAAAGATTTATCATCCGCACTTGATGTGCGGGCTGGTTTTTCCGCAAGTAGACCGCTGGCGGGCCGTTTTTGCGTGACCCTTAACACGTGATGCTCGGAATTTTTTAGGTTCTACGACACGCCGGTTTCCTCACGATGTTTTCCTTCACCGTTTTGAGAGTACTGGCATAGTGCACATACATTTTTCTCTAGACTAGATTTGAACCTTCGGATTGGAAGGCGGGGCCGCTACCACTAGACCACCAGTGTTCTCACCTGCAAGTAGGGACATGAGTAAATCACCAGTTGCCCCTGACGCTATTTAAATCATCTAAAATAGATGCAGAGGCCTGTTTACTTTGTGCTGGGGTGAGGTTACACCCCATCGCGAAACGTCATATCTTATTTCCCTCGTTAAATTAGAATTAAGAGTAAGTTGCTTTCAAAATAGAGTACCTACTAGTGACCTCGCGCCCTACACCAAAATTGCATTTTTACTTTTTATAAAACAAAAACGCTCGCAATAACTATAAAGACTGTCCAATTTAACTTGCTGAGTCTCAGAATTAGTTAATTGGTTTACGCTAATTATTTGTGTTAAAACAGGTTTATGGCTTCAGCATTTTATATTATGAAAAGTCAAACAAAAGAGTCAATGCTGGATTGCTGAATTTTTAACCTCTTGATAGATTTTTAGGGTCGTGGGGCGGCAATGGTTTAGACTGGCACAGGATCGAGGTAGATGGCACAAACTAAAGGAGGCCTTTACCCAGCAGTGGGTGAAGTCGGGCTGTGTATGATGATGATGATAAATTTTACCTCTTTTGTAGGGCTCGTCCGGGTGCATACTACCACCGTTCCTATTTCTGCTAAGCAATGCTGTTTCGGTTTCAAGGGTGTGGGCGCCGGTGAAATTACTGACACGTGAGGCTGAACATCTGTATGCCTCAAGTTGATGGGCGTGCGTGACCTACGAGACAATGCTTGTTATAGGCGAACTTAACATCAGGCGACCTAAATGCTTGTTCCATCAGCTAGTTGTATAAAAAAATGATTTTAAGGGTGAGTCTAAGTAAATGTCTAATTACAGTATTACACAAAAGAGGGGATACCTACACGTCAGCTGGAGACCAATGTCTGCGCAGTGTGTGGGAACCAAGTTCTAGTCAATGTTGAAGAGGAAGGAGTTTTGGGTATGTATTTTACAAGAATTACTTTTTTTATTTTTTAAATTGTCATCACCGTCATCAGTCTGAACAAGTCCACTGCTGGACATAGGTCTCCCCTATATATTTCCAGGAAGAACGATTCTGAGCTCTTTCCATCAACCGACTTCCCGTGATCTTAACAATATCGGTGGGCGTCCTATGTTTCGTCTTCCGGATCATGGTTGTCATTTGAGAATCTTTTTGTTGGTTCTAAGAGCTACATAATATGACCTGTCTATTTCCATTTCAACTAAATACTAAATTAAATTGCATTTACTGAATATAAATAAAAATCTTTGAATGCTGTTTTTGCTAATCTAAACGTAATATTTCCTAAGATCGGCATTTCTGAAGTGCATCGGCATTTCACAAGTCTATGTTTGCTTAAGGTGATATCAGACGGTTCATTTTTTATTCATTTTCACCTTTCATTCGGTACATTTCACTCGAAATGAAATGTCTGAACAAAAAATGAAACACGAGTGCCGAATGAATTCATTAGTGAACCGATCCAACAGTGTTGGATATTGGCATCCGGTATCTTTCATTCCCACTCCGAATGAACGAGAAATGAAAGGTCTGAACACTGAGAGAACGTTCATTCGGATGCGGCCATTTTGTTTCGAGTCCTGTAGCCGACGGACATCACGTTGTCGACGAAGTTAATTCCAAGACGTACGACTTCATTCGATGACATATTTATAAGAAAGAACAATGAATGTTCATTTCTGTATCATTTCATCTAAGCCGTGTGAACATAGAATGAAAAAAAAATGAAGCATTCACTCGAGTGAACAATCATTCGAGTGAACCGTCTGATATCACCTTTAGTTTCATTTTGCTGTCGTGCACACGTATAAATAAATACTAGCAGTTGGTGACCGAGCTTCGCTCGGTATTTTTTATTGTTAATTTGTATTTTTAAGAAATCATAAGAGTTATATTATCTCTTTATTGGCTTTATAGGCTGAACTCGAGGTGAAATAATAATTTTCTTAACATGAATTCTGGCTAGATCAATTTATCACCCCGAAACCCTCTGTATACTAAATTTCGTGAAAATCGTTGGCGCAGTTTCCGAGATCCTAAATATATATATACAAGATTTTCTCGTTTAAAGGTATAAAAGAAGGTAAGATAATGAAGAAAGAAAATTTATTTATTTAACACATCATACACAAAACGGCTACATTGACGCACATAATACTAACATAATGCTAAATGCTTATATTTCTTCTACTATTAATGTGTTTCAGAGAATACGTATAAGCTGACATGTGGTCACGTGTTCCACGAGTTCTGTATCCGAGGCTGGTGCATAGTGGGCAAGAAGCAGACCTGCCCTTACTGCAAGGAGAAGGTGGACCTCAAACGGATGTTCACAAACCCGTATCCTTTTATAATGGTCCCAAAAGTTACGATGAAATGCGGCCTGCAATAAATTTGAGAATAGGTATATTGCGTTGTGCCCAAAGGAGGGATCATCCTAGCTGTAGTTGTCTCTATCAAGGGACCTTCCATTACACAAACTACATGATTTTCGGGTCGGGTCGGGTCTATCTATTCTTCAAAGGCAGGCAGCGCATCAGCACCACATCGTTACCCACAGTCTGAGTTTTAATCGATCAGTTTGAACAATCCGTTTCGCCTACGTGTCTCTTTCTTTTGTATGGACAAATGATGAGACAACAACTCGTTTCGTTCGTTTCTACGTACCGTATTGTTGTTGTCTCATTTTTTCTCTATGCAAAAGAGAGACGCGAAGGCGAAACGAATTGTTCAAACTGATCGAGTAAAACTACGACTTACCCTTCTGATATTGCAGGTGTCTTTGGGTGACGGTGACTGCGCTCCATCAGGTGGTCCTGCTAGTGTGCCAGCTATAGCATAAAAAACTTATGGCCTTATTAATAATCCTGGCGTAGCGTTGGACTAGTTAATCCGTGTTTTGTCTCTTGCATTGACATGCAATTGTCAACTCGAACAAATGTGACAAAACAGTCTCTTGCATTGACATGCAATTGTCAACTCGAACAAATGTGACAAAACACGGATTAACTAGTCCAACGCTACGCCAGGATTATTAATAAGACCGTTAGAGTTTTCATTAAAATCTGTGTGTTCATTACTTAGATGAGTTGGAGCAGCTAATATTCACACACACACTCACTCATAAGTTTTCGCATTTGTAATATTAGTCCTTTGTTCAGCAGTGGACTTCTTCAGGATGATATTGGTAGGACGTTAAACCATGTAAAAAAAAACAAATGTAAGTATTGAATCCTTATCCTTATATCAGTTGGGACCGCTCCAACATAATGTACGGGCAACTGCTCGACTGGATCCGATGGCTGGTAGCCTGGCAGCCAATGGTTCTGTTTATGGCACAGGGCATCAACTGGCTGTTCGGCCTCGAATGATCCGGGGAAACGGCCGCTCACAGCGGTGATAAGACATTACAAAATGTTAAAAATCGTTGGAGAGACTGATGTGGGTTGAATCAAACTGCGTGATATTTGGTTAAAAATAACTAGTGAATTTTAACAATTATTTTCACTGAACGAGATATTTCGCATGATTATATGGAACAAACGGGTATTTATAGCGATTACCTTTAATAATTCTCGGCGTTTACCGTGTTACAACAGCTGTGGTTGCGGGTAGACTGAAGTTAATTGGAGTTACCAGATAAAATCAGCGCAGTGTGTAGATACAGTTAGTGTGGTGTGTCGTAATATGAACGTGGACATTTCTAATTCTGAAGACCAAGTGAGGGTAGTTGCAATTGCGACTGCCTACGCTTCTCGACGGTTACTCCAATGAACTCCAGTCTGCCCGTGACCACGGCTGTTGTAACACGGTCGAAGCGTCGGGAATTAATAAAGGTAATCGCTATAAATACCCGTTTGTTCCATGTAATAAATGTATAGCGATCGCGTTAATTTAAAAAGTGCTATATTTAGCATGATTTGTGATTAAGTTTCCGTGTATCACAACTTTATTTATTTAACTCTATTGCACCAAACAAAGTTTGTACAAAGAGCTTAATGCTTTGCAGCATTTTCTACCAGTCAGTGTGAATAGATGAATGCGAATACAAACCATGGTTAATATCGGTTTTATCATGAGTGATTCTTAAAACAGGATTTTCTTAGGATTAAAAGCTTTATTACGTGTAATATCATTTAAAATCGGTACCGTCTGTTCGGGAACCGTTAATATTTTTAGAATCTGTTTTGGTACATTTCTGCCTTTTGTTGAAATATTGTTTCATGCCTATCAATTGACGAATTCCAGCGTTTTACCAATTACTTACTCCAATACCTCTTTAAAAGTATTGATTCATTTTTAGTACATTATGTACCGATATAACATAATATCGCCGTTTTGTAAATATTTATCCGTATTAAGATATCTTTTCATGAAAATATTATTTCAATTTGTATGATGAATTATATTTAAGATCGAATAATAATAGCTTAATTAGATTTTTTTCTGTTTATTACATAATATCGGTACTATGAGGGTACTCTGTGAAATTATTAACGAAACGGACGTTCGTATTGATAATTTGATTTACATTGCGTAGCATAGGAATAGTGGCAACTCGACTGCAGAGCGTTTGTTACCTTATCGCGCAGTGTACTTCAAAGTGTTCATACGAAACATCGCCTATGACTTTACCGAGCAGACCTCCTAGATCAGTATAATCTTCATGCCATTCGCTAGTATAGTATCAAACTACTGTATGGAAGTAAGTACAGTGCCACCAACTTACATGTTTATGTGACTGAAGAAGAAATTTAAGCATTATTTTGACATCCGTCTTCGAAATAAATCGAAATTGGCTGTACTGGCCTAAATACATGCGAGCAGCGGCCGGCATAAATTTTATGAAAATCCATATCTGTCATGTTTATCGGCCAGATAAATTACATAGTAAATTCATATCTGTCGTGTAATTTAAAAATGGAACGATCTTTTACTCCGAAACATGACAACCAAGGAGGTTATCAAACGTTTTAATTCAATTTCGAACTGGCTTGCAAAATCAAATGTACACTTCAACGCGAGAAAATGTGGTGTTGTTCGTTGTTTGTCGTAATTGTATTTGACAAAATGAGTTCAAATAGCAACATTAACATTGCATTATTTGATAAAAGTGCTAAGCCTTGGCCACGACTAGGTATTGATGGATTTTCATTTCATTTATTTTCGCTAAAGTCTGGTTTCGCAATTGCGTGATGGTGGCGCCTTTTGACTGAAATTAAAAGTTGGTGACACTAGAACAAAATCTCCATAGGAACTTCCGCATTTATAGGTTAGGTTATGCAAGTCATTTATGGCCTTAATTACAAGCGTTACTTAGGTGTGGACATTGCTTAAAGTTAGCCCAGCCCTATCGCGATTTGATGGGACGTTTTTTTGTCAGAGTATTTTGTGTTATTTTTTATAATAGAAACAAGAACTTCTGCAGTCTCGGCTAGGAGTTCTTTTCGTTATTTCAAGCAAGAAGATGGCCGACTTGGCGACAGGCGTCAGGCAAAACTTTCAGTTCTTTTTTTGCATAATGTAGACTTGCGTTTTACCAAAATCTCACCTGCTGTTAAGTGATGATGCGGTCGAAGGTGTAGCACGCTTTTCTAGAAGATACCTTTTCACTATTAAAAACATCAAAGTACAATGGTGTTTGAAAAAACAGATGCCAGCAAGGAATTCCACTCCTTGGCTGTAGGCAACATAAAAATGTAAGCAAAGCGCTTGGTGAGGATAGTTGGAACATCAACAATGTATGGATGCCGCATAAAGCGTTAGAGGTACTGTCTCTGTTTGTCATTACCTAGTGGTAAAAGATGGCGGTTATCTTTTAAGAAACGCTTGTAAGTAAGGAGGTTAGTGTTCCTTATTTTGTTAAATGTAATTTAAGTGTATTTCAAATGAATGTTTTAAGTATACTTCTTCAACCTGATGATTTCATCAGCCTGAAGATATGACTTCATCAATGAATAAATATATAATGTGTATGTAAAAAAATACAATAGAATGATTACAATGTATTATATGCTAGTAACCCACCAGATGGACCGACGACATTGTAAAGAATGCAGAAAGTCGGTGGATGGAAAGGGCTCAGAATCGTGCTTCCAGGAAATGTGTAGGGGAGGCCTATGTCCAGCAGTGGACTTCTGATGACTGATGATGATGAAATGCTAGTGACCAAAAGAAGGCAAAAAGCTATACTTTTGAATTATTTACTTTGCGTTTGGTTCTAAAACTAAACCTAATATTTAAAAAGCTGGAAAACTAGGTGATTGTTTTCCTCTTTTGATTTAGACGAAAAGATCGTTTTTATGCTAAGCTTGTTTCTTGTCATCTGAATTTATTATAAAATAATATATTTATTCAACTGAAACGAATATTATGTATTTAGTAATTTATTAAATATCACAGTCCTCCATGTCTTTAAATTTTATTGATGACGAGTTGGTTGGTTCTTATTTGTGTTAAAAACTGTTTTTGTAAGAAATTAGTGGAAAATGTAATTATTTTGTACAAAGAATAAATTATGTAATAAATGCCACTACATTCAGTTTATTGGTTAGAAGCATTACCAAATGGTATTACAATTTTATGAAATGTATATAATAGCAGTAAAACAGGGCTAAAGTGAGTCATCATCATCATCATAATCTTAGCCCGGTATCACCCACTGCTGGGTATAGGCCTGAATCATAATTTAAAGTAATATTTGTGAATATTCCACATAATATGTAGCTCCTAACTAAGGATACAGAAAGCATTAAAGAATGCCTGAGTGTAATCTACTTGGTGGTGTTCTAAAGAGGATTCAATTATTATGTTAATACTTCTTCGAAACGGCTCTCTTTACTCTTCTAATTGCTTATAAAAAATAACAAAATTCTTTATTCAATTTACCTGTCATAATTCATTTCTCAATCAAAACGACAAAACAAATCAAGCCGTACGTCACAAAAACAATGTAGGAAATACAAATTACAGTAAAAATCAATATATTTTATTATTCATCATCGAAATTATCGTCTCAATATGTATGTAACCCCACTCCGGTATTGCGGGCATATAAAACACATAAACTGTGTGTCCGCCGTCACTAATTGCAGCAACTTTGGACATTTTCTTTCTGAAATCGGTAAGCTTTTTATCTATTTTTAATACATCTCTTTCCATTGCACCCCAACACGTGCTAGAAACTAAAAAAAATAAAATATGATCAAGTGCAACCTGAGCCTGTTTGAGCTGCTATAAAACCCTTTCAGCACACTGGATCTGAAGGCCTTTTGCCAGCAATTTTGTTCCAAAACTGCAATTGGAAGGGACTTCCATGTTTGTAGGACATCAACAAAACAATAACATTAATTCCTGTAAAGGGTTTATGCCCTACTACATACGTAATTTAAAACAGGATAAAAGCATGCTTATTTGATTAGATATGTGGAAGGACTAAAAAAAATCCAGGTGTAAGTTCTTGAAAATTCCAGGTCGTCACTACTCCGACAAGGGTAAGTGCTGCAAGGAGATCGCGCAGACCAAAGGCAGGGCGGTCGAGCCGTGGCCCAAGAACGACCCCCCTCCCCCCGCGTGGCGGTGCGAGTGCCCGCGCGACCCTCAGCCTGTCAACTACGACCCCTATCGGATCAAAGTGCCCGATCCAGTCGTGCCTCCCCTGCCGCCTAGTAACGCGAAGGTAAGCACTGCCATATTACCCCCTAATCTCGTCTTGGAACCAATATGATTACAGTTTGTTGATTATACATTATAAAAATATGATATAAACGGAATCATATTGGTGGTTGACTTTCTTTCGATTTAATTTTGTTCATTTGGAATGGTTTTCGGATCCTAGGCTATTTCTTCCGGTTTCCGGGCAGTCGACGCGAGCATTTGAAAGCCATTGGTCAGAATTGTATTTAGATGATAGACTTATTGTCTTTCTTAGGCTTTCTATTTCCCAATGTTCGGAGTTCTAACATAAACACGTTCCATCAGTCTAGGGCTTTTGTGATTTGCGACATTCAACCGAAAAGTGTTCAAAAGTGCGTTTGACGAAATGAGAGCCACATCGCGTCGTGATAAAAGGACTAATGAAACCCAGCTTGTGCTTTCTTCATCAGTGGTCTGGCGCGGTGTGGAGTAGCGACTACCGCGGCCACCAACACGGCTACCAACACGGCTACCAGCACCAGCAGCCGCAATCACACTACCAGCAACAACAGAGTGAGCAGGACACTGCAGAGAAAACCGAAGAGCCCAAAGAAAGTTTCATGGGCATGCTGAAAGGCTTCTTCGACAAGATGAGAAGCAAGATGAAGGGAGGCAGCGACGCGATGGTTCTAGACGACAGACAGATCACCGTCTAGTAAGCCCGGCAATTCGTCCAGCGCACTTTGACACGATCGACCTCCCTTCCGTTGTTCTTCCAAAGTTGTTTTTCAACAGGAGCTGCTGAGCGAAGACGCGAGAGAGCTGTTCCGTAGTCCGGAGATCAGCTTCGGGAAAGTGAGCGCTCGCCACGTGCGCGACCTATTCCACAACTCTCCCATCGTGCATCCCGACTACTGGAGGGGTCGCCCCGAGAGGAGGCTGTCTGATGTTGTGAAGGAGGCTCTGCCTAAGCTGGGCTACCATGGCAGGAACAAGTACAAGTACGCTTTCCATGAGCCCTGGCGGCCGCTGGACCGGATGGCTCTGCTCGAGCAAGCCGAGCGTGAGGACACTGGTAGAATTGATGACAGTGACGTCGCTACGTCTGATAAGCGAGCCTCATGATAATTTCAAATAAAAAAATTGAAAATTTAGTTAAATGTTGCATGTTACGGTACGAATAAACTATTTTTGTATGTATTCTCCTTTTTTATTTTGTAGGTTAGTTCAAGATTCACAGATCTCAGATTCCAGCTTAAAATCTGGTGTTTACTATAAAATTTCACAACACGTTAGCAATATTATGAAGCACGAAATTCTTCTGTACTCACAAAGATGTTATGACGTCTGTATTTCTCTGGCTCTGTTCTTCTATAAAGTAAGCAGGCGTTGCATCTATTGTAAATTATTTATACAGGGTGTAATCGTTAAGTGTGCACAGGCGATTATTCCGTAACTATTGCAGATATCAAAAAACTTTAAACTGATATCGAAAGTACTTTACCTAATGAGTAAAATGACATTAATAACTTTTTAAAAATAAAACGAGAAATATCCAAAAAAATTACATTAATCACTCCCATACATTTAGTATGAGATAGTAGAAAGGTTTTAGTTTCCTTATTTTAAGTGGAATAGTACCTACTCATTTTACCCTTGTCATTTGATAATTATGTACGATATGAAGGTATTAATGAATTTCAAGTAGATACACGTGTAGATTAATTATCTTACCACTTCAAATTTATAATAAACCTTGTTTCAATATTGTATTGATTTGAACTAGCTGAAAAGCAACATACTAAATAAAAACAAAAAGAAAGATACTCTTTGGTGTTCGTTCTAAATTCGAACATATGCTTTGAACACAAAATTTTGTACTTACTAAGAAATAAAATGTATGGGAGTGATTAATGTAATTTTTTTGGATATTTCTCGTTTTATTTTTAAAAAGTTATTAATGTCATTTTACTCATTAGGTAAAGTACTTTCGATATCAGTTTAAAGTTTTTTGATATCTGCAATAGTTACGGAATAATCGCCTGTGCACACTTAACGATTACACCCTGTATAGCGTCAGGGGCAACTGGTGTTTACTGCAGCCCTACTTGCGAAGCCCCTTTCATGCCTGGGGGCAGGATTTTAGATGGAATAGGTTTTGTCCTTATGTTTTTCTCTATAACATACTGGCGGCCTGTCCCGGCTTCGCACGGGTGGACATTTATTTTTCAAACACAAATATGGCCTGTGTTACTCAGGGTGAATGTAGCTTTCCAACGGTGAAAGAATTTTTGAAATCGGCACCGTAGTTTTTCATTACAAACATACACACAAAAATACAAATCTTTCCTCTTTAAATATTAGTGTAAAAGTGCATTCAAAAAACGAATTCCTAAAATTCTACTCTAAATTCAAAATAGTGTTCAAAGAAACTTGTGCTAAGTTAGTAGTAAAGCGGTATCTTGCAGCCAGCCTTGGACTGCACGAAGTTGAAAGGCCCCTGTTCGCTGCGGCCAGCACCCGATCCGCCGCCGTGCCCGCCGCCGCCGCCGCCGCCATTCCCTTGGATCTACGTGTGGGCGGCCGGATCCTTCTTATCTATCATGGGCTTGGTGAGTCCACGGTTCACTGGAACTTCACTGCTATTATTGTTATTTTTGTTTTGTAAAAGTATCATCATGAGGCCGACCGAGATGATGTTGGCGGGACGATCTCGACCTTCACCGGAAAGATTGGTGGGAGATCGGGATGAATGGAAGGTTTTGGGGGAGACCTTTGCCCAGCAGTCACACAATGAGTTGATTAAAAAAAAGTTCCATAAAAAGTATCATAAAAAAAACGGCAGGAATCAAGCCGTAGTTTGTTGCCTGTTCTTCTCTTTTTATCATTAAATATATATTTTATTGGCCATTAATGGCCATTTTACCACAAAGTGTACGATTAAGCTTAGGCATTTTGGTTGGTTGATACAAAAATAACAACACAGCTATGTATATTATGTACATGTAAATAAAAGCAGCCAAGTGCGAGTCGGACTCGCCCATGAAGGGTTCCGTAGCATCAAGTAACATAATATAACACATACACATAAATATAGACTGGCCTCTAGCTCAGTTGGTAGTAGCTCTGCCTTCTGCGCCGTAGGTCGTGGGTTCGATCCCCACCGAGAACAAATATTTGTGTGGTGAACATAAATGTTTGTTCTCTGTCTGGGTGTTATATTGTATTCTAAGTATGTATTTACAAAAAAAAAAATGTATTCAAGTATTATATCAGCTATCTGGTTCCCATATTACAAGCTCTGCTTAGTTTGGGGCTGGGTAGTGTTGTGTGAATTGTCCACAATATTTATTTATTTATTTATTTATAAAGGTTCTTGTAGTTCGTCGAAAGGTAAATTGCGGTTTACGATTTATGACGTATAAAAAAAAAACTACTGACTAGATCTCGTTCAAACCAAATATCGTTGAAAGTTTGCATAGTAATGTACAACATATATTTTTTTTAGTTTTATCATTCCCTTATTTTAGAAGTTAGAGGGGGGGGACCAACTTTTTACAACTTTGGAAGTGTCTCTCGCGCAAACTATTCAGTTTAGAAAAAAACGATATCAGAAACCTCAACATCATTTTTGAAGACCTATTCATAGATACCCCACACGTATGGGTTCGATGAAAAATTTTTTTTTGAGTTTCAGTTTGAAGTATGGGGACCCCCAAAATTTATAGTTTTTTTTCTATTTTTGTGTAAAAATCTTAATGCGGTTTACAGAATACATCTACTCGCCAAGTTTCATCAGTGTAGCTCTTATGGTAGTATCGGAGAAAAATGGCTGTGACACGGTCGGACAGACAGACAGACAGACAGACAGACAGACAGACATGACGAATATAAGGGTTCCGTTTTTGCCATTTGGCTACGGAACCCTAAAAACACTAACTTGACTGCAGCAGGACTATAATTTTATTTCAATTTCTAGCTTTACAAACTCTACTTGTGGGATGAAGAACGCAGAAGAACCAGTGACAGTAAACCAATTTGTAAGTAAGCCAATTAAAAGATAACAAAAAATCTCTCTATTTAATTCTGTATGTACAACCTCTAGGGTCTTATTAATAATAATCCTGGCGTAGCGTTAGACTAGTTAATCCGTGTTTCGTTTATCCGTTGTCACATTTGCTCGAGTTGACAATTGCATGTCAATGCAAGAGACAAAACACGGATTAACTAGTCCAACGCTACGCCAGGATCATTAATAAGACCCTTTTGAATTTACATCTTTACTATGTAAACTAGTGGTTCTAAATTGTGCCTACAAAATTTGAACCAAACAATAACAACAGACAGTTGAAGCTTTATAAAACCCTTACAAGAGGAAACATTTGTGATGCACTAGACAAATCAAAATACTGTACTGAGCGGAAAATTTAAACTGAATTGTGTCTGTACAGGGCGCCCTCGACGCAAGATGAAGCGTCCCTACCACGACAAAGATCTGCCAGCGTGCGTCCAATACCTGATAGTGGGCACTGGTGCCGCTGGTTGGGCTGCTTACAGGGCTATTATGGAGCACGATAAGACTGCTAAGGTAAACCTTTGCTGCTTAGGTATGCCCAAAACATGCTCAGAAGTAAGACACAATAACATGAAAATGTGCAAAATTTTGTTTCAAATAAATACATGATTTAGTTCGTTATGTTGATGCTTTCCAAGAGCTATTATTACATCTTATACTACTTATCTATAGAAATATCTTCTGTATAGAAAACACGAAAATTTCGCGGCAAACGGTCCGTACTGCTACAGATTGCGCCATTCGAGAATCCTTATTCCCCAACTGTTGACATTTCATCGAGCTATATAACTATTCCACCACTTGAACTTACTAATTCTACGAGCTATGTCGATAATCGTTTCTGATTCTATCTCTTATTATTCTAACTCCAAGCGTAGCTCTTTCCATAGCCATTCATCGAGCTATATAACTCGCTCACCACTTGAACTTACTAATTCTACGAGCTATGTCGATAATCGTTTCTGATTCTATCTCTTATTATTCTAACTCCAAGCATAGCTCTTTCCATAGCCATTCATCGAGATATATAACTCGCTCACCACTTGAACTTACTAATTCTACGGGCTATGTCGATAATCGTTTCTGATTCTATCTCTTATTATTCTAACTCCGAGCATAGCTCTTTTTATAGTTCTTTTATTCCAGTTGAGCAACTTTAAGCTATAAATAAAAGTGTTTTCAGGTATTCTTTATAACGAAAGAAGATATCCTGCCGTACATTCGTCCGCCGATGTCAAAGTTCATGTGGTGGAATCCAGAACCGCCCGATCTCAGGAACCTCAACTACGTCGAGAGCGGGCGTCGTTTCACGTGAGTGTTGGGTACCTAACTCAGGTGGTAGGTGAAATAAAGAGCGGACTGTAAATTGGTCTGATTCTATTATAACAATTAAAGGAGACGTGTGTACACGTACACGGTTCCGTGGTAGAGCGTAGTGGTTGATGTTCGGTGCCGAACGATGCTGGCTGCAGCCCGCGCCCCGCCGCGGGAACGCAAGACCGGTGTAGGCGCATTGTCTCCGACATAAGTGCTGCTTCTAATATCTTTTAAACTTTTAACAGACGTACCTGTTTATTTTTTGTTACCGCATATCAAATTATATGCGGTAATATTGATTCCATCAAAATCGTAGCATTTTGGTTATGAAGTCGATTTTTCAAGTATTTTAAACATGCTGCTGTAATAATGAACACTTATGCTTATCTTTTCCTTATGAATCGGACTAAGTTATCATTCTATCAAGTTATCATTCCAACAGTGAGCATTGTTTTTATAGGATTGATGAGTTTATTAAATAATTTAAATTGTTAAATAATTATTGTTTTCAATGGTTATAGATACTCACTTTATACAATGTATTATTTATTTTTCCACTTTTACCTGTGACCTGTAACGGATTTGTTATTAAAAATTAACTATGAACCGTATCCCGCCGGCTGCGCCAAGTTGACCTAGGCTACCTTTCCAGTATGTATCTCGCCGACTGCGCCAAATTCATGGATCCCGTGAAGTTTTACCGCAAGAAGACCGGCCCCGCTGTTTCCATCGCGTCTGGCTGGTGCGTGCTGCGGGTGGACGCGGATGAACATGTTGTCTACGTCCGCACCATGTGTGGCGAACAACCTATTTACTACGAACGCTGCTTGTTAGCCCCAGGTAACTTACAACCTCAACCAGAGCTATACTCGTGAGCTGGAAAGTTGACTCAAGCTGCACACTCGCGTTCAAAATCTCTAATGCAAAATTATCTTTTGAGAGGCTTGTAAATAAGGGGGTCTATCTATTTGTGATGTGGTATTAATACAAATATTCTTAACCGACTTCAAATAAAAAATGAGGAGGTTTTAATGTTTGTTATTGCATAATGTCGTACCGATTTGAAAAAATATATTTTTATCTCAAAAGTAATATTTTCAGATTGGTCTCATAGTAATTTCATCAGTTTCTGAAGATTTTAAACATGTTTAAATAGAAAAAAAAACCATCTAAAAATATTTATTTTTTCTTCGTTGTATGACTCCAGGTTCAAAAGCGAAGAATCTAAGCGTATTTAAGTCCGCTCCCAAAGGCGTCCGCGACAAGGTGACCACCATGCGTACCATCAGAGACTTGGAGATAGCGTATCGGAAGGTGAAGGAAGCCAAGCATGTGCTGATACTCGGAGGTGGAATACTGGGGACGGAACTAGCTTGGCATCTCGGCAGGATGAGTGAGTACCACACACAATAGTAGTAGAGCTCTTTGTCTTTCACAAACCCAAATTTCCTGTAGTTTTTATACATTTTTAACCGACTTCCAATCAAAAAGGAGGTTCTCAATTCGGTTGTATTTTTTTATCTCTTTTCTAGCCTACGTCGTTTCACTGCTGGACTAATGCCTCCCCCATAGACAGTTCCTTCTATTCGGAGCCTCCTCCCACTATTTCTTTTCCAAGACGTCCAGATCGTCCCGCCAACGCTCTCTAGGCCGACCATAAGGCTGCCGTCCGTCAAGCACCCATGGAGTGATGAATCAATAAAGATGTATAAAACTTAATAAATTAAGGGAAGCCTTTTCCCAGCATTGGGTCTTGTCCCACTGTTGGGCAAAGTCCTCACCCAATTAGGCTCATTATAATAAAAATCTTGTTTCAGATCAAGTGGTAGAGCGTCCCGTGGATTCGGATCCCGTGGAGCTGGCCTTCATGTACAAGGACCGCGGCATCATGGCCAGCGTGCTGCCCGAGTACCTCGGGGAATGGGCCGCGGAGAAGGTCAAGTGCGAAGGGGTCACGCTCATGCCTAAGAGTAAGTGCTGTTTTATCCTTCAAATCATTATTTTTAAAATACTGTTACGACCAAAACTCTTCATTATTATAGCTACAACTCCGTTTTA
The DNA here is from genome assembly GCA_947578465.1 of Thera obeliscata. NCBI lineage: Eukaryota > Metazoa > Arthropoda > Insecta > Lepidoptera > Geometridae > Thera > Thera obeliscata. The sequence goes on along the minus strand of OX387918.1, from coordinate 9,808,885 downwards.
CTTTATTACACGGCCAACAATACAACCACACGCAACGACGCCATATTCTCCTTCTTCAGCTTCTTCTTCTCCACTAGAGATGTAACTTCTTGCTTCACGTTCGCTTCGTTGATCTCCTCCTTTTTTATATGAAGCCGGTTAAAAAGAGGCCGTTTTCTTGTAATCATTAGTATATTTATTTAATAATTTCTTAATTATTCATTTCAAATGACTAAAAACTGATAATATTTTTAGCTCAAGTGTACGACGCGTTTGAAACTCCCGACGGTCGGCTGGAGCTGACGCTTTCCAACGGAAAGTCTCTTGTGACTGACTATGTAAGTTTGTTTGGCTCACCCCGAGAACAAACATTTGTGTGATGAACATAGATGTTTTTCTGTCTACAAATATTAATTTATTTAAAAAAAAAATATTTTTTGGCCTTGAGCTCCTTTTCATGCTGCAGACATGGCCATGTTACTTATAATTTTGAATAATGCACAAATATGTTTTACATTAAGTTATAGTATATTCCATACCAATTTGATATTACTTTTTAAATTACTACTACTACTTACTATTTTACTTATTATTATTTTACTTAGTAAATATCCCGTTGTTTCATAAAAATACAATTCATAATTCTTTATTGCAAACAGAGACATTTACAAATAAGTGATAACACAGGCTATGTACATAAGCGAGCTTAACCCCAAAAGAGTTTTTTTCCAGCAAACCTTTGGGGCTAAGAGAGAGCTAAAAGTAAAATGGTAGTAATGTGTACCAACTTGAAGTTATATACGGAACAAGAGAAACTCATCTATTAATAAATAAACTACTTACACTTACTACAAAGTACAATAAATACACACAATACCTAAACCTACCCATATACAATTTGATATTGACTTGTAACTAAGGGTTATTAATAAACGATTTGTATTTGCTTTGCTTATGTTTATTAATTTATTTGATGCAGGTTATAGTGGCTGTAGGCACGGAGCCGCGCGAGGAAATAGCGGCACCTTCATTTCTTGAGCTCGACCGCATCAATGGAGGATTTAAAGTCAACACAGAGTTAGAGGCGCGCACGCATCTATACGTCGTAAGTAATAACACCCACGCACATAACCATTATCGGCGATGGTCACCACTTAACACCAGGTGGGCCATTTGCTTGTTCCATCAGCCAGATGTATAAAACAACAGCCGTCACAGCTCAGTTAGTAGCAGCAAGTATTGGTATTTTTTTTATATTTACGGTTTTGTTCTTCCTGCCCTTATCCCACTTTATGTGGGGTCGGCCTCCATTCCCCTCTGTCAGTCGTCATCTCTGCTTCACTCCTCTCTTATCCATGTCATCTTTCTCAAAGTTCATTTTACACTAATATTACAAAAGGAAAGATTTGTGTTTTTGTATGTAACGAATAAATTTAAAAAATACTGCAACGGATTTCAAAAACTCTTCCATTATTAGAAAACTACATTATTTTAGCTATAAGCACTATTGCCCAGGCCCAGCTTCACACTAATGTCATTTAGAAAAAAAGAAGGTAAACTCTATAAAATAATCTTTCTACCATATTATATTGTTATGAAACATTTTTTAGATTGTATCGTGTGCTTACAGGCAGGAGATGCGGCTAGCTTCTATTCGCAGTGGAAAGACACTCGGATTCGCTTCGAGCATTACGGGAACGCAGAGGACCAAGGGTAAAATTATAATTAAATTTACTAACACACTCTCAGCTAGTTAGTAGCTCTGCCTTCTGCGCCGTTGGCCATTGGTTCCATCCCCACCGTGATCAAACTATTGTGCAGTGAACATACTATTGTGCAGTGAACATACTATTGTGCAGTGAACATACTATTGTGCAGTGAACATACTATTGTGCAGTGAACAAACTATTGTTCAGTGAACATACTATTGTGCAGTGAACATACTATTGTGCAGTGAACATACTATTGTGCAGTGAACATACTATTGTGCAGTGAACAAACTATTGTGCAGTGAACATACTATTGTGCAGTGAACATAGATATTTCTCCTCTGACTGTGTCATAAATAAATATTGTGGACAATCACCGCGCCGCGTAGTTTGTTGCCTGTTCTTCTACGCTTGGTCGCGTGGAACTGGCACCTAGACTCACCTAGCTTTAAGACGTTTCAAAGTGATTCTTGCATCGTACTGAATAAAAAATTTTTGAGTTTGAGTTTGAGTTTCTGCGCCGTTGGCCATTGGTTCGATCCCCACCGAGATCAAACTATTGTGCAGTGAACATACTATTGTGCATTGAACATACTATTGTGCAGTGAACATACTATTGTGCAGTGAACATACTATTGTGCAGTGAACATACTATTGTGCAGTGAACAAACTATTGTGCAGTGAACAAACTATTGTGCAGTGAACATACTATTGTGCAGTGAACATAGATATTTCTCCTCTGACTGTGTCATAAATAAATATTGTGGACAATCCACACAACACTATCTAGCCACAAATTAAGCAGAGCTTGTACTATTGGAACTAGATAGCTGGTATAAAACTTTATAATACATATTTTTTGTAAATACATACTTAGAATACAATAGAACACCCAGACAGAAACAAACATCTTTACTCACCACAATATTTATTATCAATGGGGATCGAACCCACGACCTACGGCGCAGAAGGCAGAGCCTACAGACTGAGCTGAGAGGCCAGTCAGATTATGTTCTTTGGTTTAAGATATTGCTGTCTGTAATGTCTACTAATATTAATGTTTATTTTGTTAGGTTCATAGCTGGAGCCAACATGACTGGGTTTTGGACACCATGCAATATGGAGCCATCCTATCAAGTTAAACTAGGAAACGTGCTCGACATGGAGGTACCTAATCTAATTATTATTTTAAATAATCTGAAATAATTAATATATTTTAAGAATCGCATTCTTAATAAAAATGTATGCAATCATCGCAAAAATCGCAAAAATTACAACAAACCGGCCAAGTGCGCGTTGGACTTGCACACGTAGGGTTCCGTATTACTTCCGTACCTATAAAACATTATCTATAAATCACGTTTTTTGTTTGGGGCTGGCCCCCTTAAATATTTGTTTAGTTCTATTATGTATTTTAAAAGTTAACATCTAACAAAAACGAGTTTAATATCGAACAAAAACGAGCAAAAAATCACGTTTGTTGTATAGGAGCCCTCTTAAATATTGATTTTATTCTGTTTTTTTTGTATTTGTTTTTATAGCGGCAACAGAAAAACATCAACTGTAACTATCACGGTTCATGAGCCTGGTGACAGACGGACAGACTTAGAGACATCTGAGTCTTAGTAATAGGGTCCCATTTACTCTTTGGATACGGAACCCTGAAAAGTAAGACTGACTGAACTAACAAAGACTAAATGAACATCATGTACTGACGTACATGATGTTCATGATCGGCTCTAAACTTCAATCTTTCATTACCACATCACTGGGATGGGGAGGGTTAAAATTTTAAAAACTTGCTTAATTTTGTTGAATGTTTTCTCAGGTTGTGGGCGAAGTGGGCGCTTGCATGCCTACTATAGGATTATTCAAACAGGTATTACGATTTAGTTTTTTTAATAGTTTAACTCTTACCATGAATTTTAAAAAGTGTAATGTCGTTACCAGACATATTGTCCGTTGTCTTTCAACTTATTCCACCAAGCTCAGAAATGTACAAAATACACAAGACACAGTTCAGCTATTTGCGGACCATTACAAACGATCTAGAAACCAACTGATCCAAATCAGTGCAGCCTTCGGCAATTTTTCATCATCCGCACTTGATGTGCGGGCTGCTTTTTCCGCAAGTAGGCCGCTGGCGGGCCCTTTTTGCGTGACCCTTGACACGCGTGTTGCTCGAACTTTTTTAGGTTCCCTCACGATGTTTTCCTTCAACGTTTGAGAGTACCTACTGGCATAGTGCACATACATTTTTCGACAGAAAAACTCATTGGTACACGACTGGATTTGAACCCACGACCTTCGGATTCAGAAGGCGGGACCGCTACCACTAGACCACCAGTGCTCGTCTGGCGGCATTGCAACTTGGTTATGTATATTATTTAATTACAGTGCGCGGAAGAAGCTATGGCACTTGAAGCCGCTAATCAACCTCAAAAAAAAGAACTCCCCGGCGGCGGAGAACATCCATGCTACAAGAAGTAAGTTTTATATTCAAGCAAATTAACATGAAATCTTCTTCTAAATGTATAAGACTCTTACGTTACTTACTGACTGACTGATAATCAACGCACAGCTTAACCCAATGGTCCTCGGAGTATGAAATTTGGAGGGTGTAATGCGGGTTAATTAAGTTGAATTAACCCGCATTACACCCTCCAAAATTCAGATTAGCCCGCGCTTTCGCTCGTTCGCAATGCATAAACGAGGAGCTCGGCCACGGTCTCGCATGTTGGCTCGATTGAGTGATCGCTGAATCCGCGTTACATTTTCAATTTTTTCAAACAAAAATTGACAACTCACATCGATTTAAGTATTTCGGGGAGTGTGCCCAGGAACTTTTCAACTTGGTTCCTCCATGTAGGTATGTATATTCCATCACCGGACCACTAGACGTACGGAAACGAGGCATCCATTCATGGTTGATACACCTCCTTCCCGCTTTGCCTCCACTTTTATAACAAACAAACTTTGCGGACAGCAAAGAGTGGAACTCGTTGCCGGCGTCTATTTTTCCGAATACCTATAATTTGGACGTTTTTAAAAAAAGAGTGAATAGGTATCTTCTAGGTGAGCGCGCTACACCGTCGATCGCATCATCACTTAACATCAGGTGAGATTGCGGTCAAGCGTTAGCCTATAAATTGTAAAAAAAAAAAAATCGGTTGTCTGTAAAGTCGGTTTACTGACGATAGTTGAACGTGATAACGTCATGAGAAAATACTGATGGAATGGTTGCATTTTTCCGGACCCGGACCCGACTCGGACTCGCGGACTCGAGGACTCGCGGACTCGCGGTCTCGGACTCGGACTTGGACTTGAACTCTCGGACCCGGACCCGGAACCCAACCGAACCCTTACCCTTACCCTCATTTACCCTTACCCTCATTTACCCTTACCCTCATTTACCCTTACCCTCATTTACCCTTACCCATTACCCGACCCGGGCTTGGGCTCAGGTAAATGGAACGACGAAACGACGTAACGACGCATGAGTCATGTTTTTTCGTGCGTGCAGCCGGCTCCATCGATTTATAAGACGTTATCACGTCAAAAAATAAGATTTAGGCGATCGCTTGAGTGATTTGTGTTGCTGGAATCGACGCCCAGATGGGATGCAGCGTGCGTCGGCAGGTAGCGGCTATGGGCCAATCCCGTGGACTCACGTAGGGAGCCTTAGCCGGACAACAGTGATGCCAACTTAGCAACTTTATAGCTAGATCTAGCCATTATTTGGTGAAAGACATCTACAAAATAATGAAACTTGTAGCTAAACTTTTTAGATACTTTTCCTAGCAACTTTTCATATTTGATTATGAGACGTGAGGTGAAGCTATTGAGATTCGTAATCTTCAAGTAGGGTCGGATACTTAAAGATTACGAATCTCTATAGCGGGTTTAATTTTTATTATTATTTTAATTATTATTTAAAAAATAAAAATTAAACCCGAATCTATGTTCATAGCATCTATGACCATATTGATTCGGGTTTAATTTTTATTTTAGTGTTTTGCTTAAATATGTACTGCATAAAGCTCCGCTAAAAAATATTCAAAATCCCAGCCATCCACATCTTCCTCGTCGATTATTAATTAATTTTTAATACGTTTTTAGGGTTCCGTAGCCAAATGGCAAAAACGGAACCCTTATAGATTCGTCATGTCTGTCTGTCTGTCTGTCTGTCCGACCGTGTCACAGCCATTTTTCTCCGAAACCATAAAAGCTAGACTGATGAAACTTGGTGAGTAGATGTATTCTGTGAACCGCATTAAGGTTTTTACATAAAAATAGAAAAAACAACTATAAATTTTGGGGGTCCCCGTACTTGAAACTGAAACTCAAAAATTTTTTTTTCATCGAACCCATACGTGTGGGGTATCTATGGATAGGTCTTTAAAAATGATGTTGAGGTTTCTAATATCGTTTTTTTCTAAACTGAATAGTTTGCGCGAGAGACACTTCCAAAGTGGAAAAAAGTTGGTCCCCCCCCTTCTAACTTCTAAAATAAGAGAATGATAAAGCTAAAAAAATATATGTTGTACATTACTATGCAAACTTTCAACGATATTTAGTTTGAACGAGATCTAGACAGTAGTTTTTTTTTATACGTCATAAATCGTAACACGCAATTTTTTTTTTCATCACACCCATACGTGTGGGGTATCTATGGATAGGTCTTTAAAAATGATGTTGAGGTTTCTAATATCGTTTTTTTCTAAACTGAATAGTTTGCGCGAGAGACACTTCCAAAGTGGAAAAAAGTTGGTCCCCCCCCCTCTAACTTCTAAAATAAGAGAATGATAAATCCAAAAAAAATATATGTTGTACATTACTATGCAAACTTTCAACGATATTTGGTTTGAACGAGATCTAGTCAGTAGTTTTTTTTATACGTCATAAATCGTAAACCGCAATTTACCTTTCGACGAACTACAAAAACCTTTATATTATGTTAATTGATGCTACGGAACCCTTCATGGGCGAGTCCGACTCGCACTTGGCTGCTTTTTATTCAATGCCGTACCTATAATAGACGTTTTTAACTATCTTGTTTGATTCAGAAATTATCATTTTATAGTAGCCTACGTAATATCTAACATTTAGCTACTACTAGCAAATTAATGAGGTACAAAAAAATGCCAATGTAGCAACATTTTACAAATTGTCTAGCTACTGGTTAAAGCTCGCAGTTGACAACACTGCCGGACAAGCCAAGCTTTCGCAGCCGGGCGGCAGTTGGTCATAGGAAAGCACGCAACGCAAACCTGAGCGTTCATGCTTCATCCTTCGCTTTCCGCTCCCGCCATTTTATATTTGATCCCGCCCTATTGTTCCGTGTTAATTCTTTTGTATTGTGTTAGCTTCACTATTTGTGCCTGTAACTGTTTCTTTTATTATTCAACCTAACTGTTAACGTGGTGTTTTGTGCGATTCTTGGAGTCCCGAGCCTCCTCTCACGGAGTAGAGAGGAAGCAAAACGTTATAAGGGTTGTTTCCTGATGTAGGGTAAGGGTGCATTTAGAAAGGGATTAGCAAGGGAAATAGCTTAGCACGAACGAAGTCACAAGTTATTGTAAGTATCATATAATATGATATTTATAAGTATTATATCAGCTATCTGGTTCCCATAGTACAAGCTCTGCTTAGTTTGGGGTTGGGTAGTGTTGTGTGAATTGTCCACAATATTTATTTATTTTTATTTATTATAGGTCTGAAGAGTACAAGAACCGGTACAAGCGTGGAATAATGTTCTATCTGCGCGACGAGATAATTGTAGGCATGATGTTCTGGAACATTCCGGCCGTCGATGACCGCAAGGACGTCGTCACGGAGGTAACTAGCTTAGGGACGGTTTTACTGATTACTGAGAGCACTGGTGGTCTAGTGGTAGCAGCCCCGCCTTCCGATCCTTAGATCGTGGGTTCAAATCCAGTCGTGTACCAACGAGTTTTTCTGTCGAGAAATGTATGTACACAATGCTAGTGCTCTCAAACGGTGAAGGTAAACATCGTAGAACCTAAAAAATTTGAAAATATCTGTCAAGTGCACGAAAGGAGCCTCTTTGAGGCGCACTTAAAATCCTTTCACCACACTTGGTTCGAAAAGAATCAGTGACACGATAAGAAGAAGAAGTGATTACTAATCGACCAATCAATTGTTTGATAAATCAGCTGTGTATCTGAAAATTCTGCTTGCAACATTTAATTTTGTGATAAAGAGTAGGCCTACCATAAGCTCTGTCTTTGGTTCTGGTTTAGAGTCTGTGTGAGTGCTCACCAGTGCATTATACTGTGTGTGTGACGTTTTGACGTAGGATTTATTAAGTTTACACTCACACAGACTCGAAACCAGAGACAGAGCTCATGGTAGGCCTACAGCTGTCAAATATTTGATCGGTAAATTAGTATTTTGTGAAATCAACCTCGGTAAAATTCAAAAAGCATTTATTCAATTTTCTTTGAAACGTCTGGGATCTAGTAGATCTCTAATTTGTGCGAGTGACTCTTAAAAAGCAAATGTCGTTTTGTATACAGATGCTGCGCGCCCGTCCGACCTACAAAGACGTCAGCATGCTGGCCGATTTGCTGGGCTTCCCGGAAACTGAGTGCTCGCCGCCGCTAGCAGACGACCTCAAGGAACCTGGACCTTGCATCAAAAAGTATGTACTACGTAGTCAGCGTTATAAGTGGAATGCCATTTCTGTTTTTTTTAATGACTGCCTTTGACTGCCTTCACAGCTCAGTTGGCCCTGCCTTCAGCTCTGGAGGGCGTGGGTTCGATCCCCACCGAGAACAAATATTTGTGTGGTGAACACAGATGTTTGTTCTCTGTCTGGGTGTTATTTTGTATTCTATGTATGTATTTACAAAAAAAAGTATTTAAGTATTATATCAGCTACCTGGTTCCCATAGTACAAGCTCTGCTTAGTTTGGGGCTAGATAGTGTTGTGTGGATTGTCCGCATTATTTATTTATTTTATTTATAATATTTAGTTCAAATATTTCTTAACATTTTAGATTAAAGTTTTGAACTTTATTTGTAGATCCACTTTGAGCTACATCTATTTACCAAAGTTGCGATAACTTTGACAAATCTAGAGAAAGTGCAATTTACTAAATTTGCCAATCTACTTTTGATGTTGACTGTGCATAAACTAGGGCTGGTGATCATCTGAATGATTGTGTATCTACTATATAAAAATAAGTCGAGTTTTCCTTCCTGACGCTATAACTCGATAACGGCTGGACCGACTTGGCTGATTTTGGTCTTGAATGATTTGTGAGGAGGTCCAGAGAAGGTTTAAAAGGTTTTTTTTTTTTCAACTGTAACGGCGAGTGAAGCCGCGGGTGACCGCTAGTACTTGACAAAAGGAACAGCGATCACATAATATCTTGTTGCCATAATTTTTAAACCACTATCTTTGGCCATACTAGTATAATAAAGCAAAGTTCATATTCGCTATCCCATGTTTATTACGTCTACATTCAGTCATTTTGCAATCGTTCTTTGTCAAAGATATAACTAAAATAAATAACATTAATGTATAACTAAAATAAATGTATAACTAAAATAGATATACAGGGTGGAATTTTGTAATGCCACCTGGAGGGAAAGTACTCGTAATAGTTTTTCTTTCATTTAATAATTTATCATGTTTGTTAGAGAGATTTCATCGTTATAATTGACCCTAACGATCGATGCAATAAAAGTGCAGGGTATTTTTTTTTTTCAGATTTTAGCCTGTTCGATTCCCGGGTGTGGGAGAAGAGAATTTTCGAAAATCTTTGAATGCAGTTTGCTTTCTATTCAAAAATAAAGGAATGTTTCCTTTGAGTAAAATTTTCTATCTGCAGTATTAAGAGTACTTTCCCTCCAGGTGGCATTACAAAATTCCACCCTGTATACGTGTTATCAGCTATCTGCTTCCCATTGACCACGCTCTGTCTAATTTGTGTCGATTGTCCACAGCCGTATTAATATTTATTTTCTAAACTTTTTCTGTTTTCTTCCAGTTGGAGAGTATTTTGAATGTGACCCTCGCCGAAGAAGGACTTGCCAGCCAAGAGATCAGACATTTTGACATTTGTGCATGTAACCCTAACCAGAGAGAAACCGTTATAAATCAGACAGTTGCTTTTATCGTCTTTTGTTTACCCCTACCACACTACACTTACACTTAATTGCCCTAGGCTCTTTTTCTCACATGCCCAATGCCCAGGGGCCCGAGATAAGTCCTCCTAGTACTGATTGACCCGAGATAAGCCAGATTCAGTGGTGTACCGAGAGGAACGGCGATAAATTACTTGCGGGTACATCTAAGTGCAGGTATAACCTAATTAGACGATGTAAAAAAAGGTTCGCTTCGCTCTCTGTTGGTTGGTTTTCTTTGTATGAAAATTGCTAGTTTTGCACCCTCCTATGACTAATTGCTACTTCGACGATTGTATTCGCCTTATGATATAACAAATTTCAAACAAAGCCTACATCACTTTACAGAATCAGGTCTGCTCAGGACTTCACGGTTGTGATTCGTTTTTATCAGCGGTATCACATCACTGGAAAAGCATGGTTAGGATTTCTTGACCCTTGACCTTAAGCGTTTAAATTTTGGTCCTGCATATAGAGAAGTGGTTGGGTTCCTTGGAGGACTATAACTGCCTTTGAATTTGCAGTCCTTCGTTTATAACGTACTGCTTTTAAAATAGCAGTCTTTCGTGAAAAACTTTCTGCCTTTAAAAAGCAGTCCTTCGTTTATAACTTACTGCCTTAGTATGTGCAGTATTTTTGTATAGGCAGCAGTAGCTAACTGATTTTGAATTTGCAGTCCTTCGTTTATAGCTCACTGCCTTTGATTAAGTAGTCCTTCTTTATAGCTTACTGTCTTTAAAATAGCAGTTCTTCGTGTAAAACTTTCTGCCTCTGAAATAGCAGTCCTTCGTTTATAACTTACTGTCTTTGAAATAGCAGTCCTTCGTTTGTAACCTACTGCCTTTATAATAGCAATCCTTCGTTTATAACTTACTGCCTTTAAAATAGCAGTCCTTCGTTTTTAACGTACTGCCTTTGAAATAGCAGTCCTTCGTTTATAAATCACTGCCTTTAATTTAGCAGTTTTTTTTTATAACTTATTGTCTTTAAAATAGCAGTCCTTCGTGTACAACTTTCTGCCTTTGAAATAGCAGTCCAAAAGCAGTCCTTCGTTTATAACTTACAACCTGTAAAATAGCAGACATTCGTATTAACTTACTGCCTTTATAATATCAGTCCTTCGTTTATAACGCATAAACCTCAGAGCATAGCCAGAATCACCTAAAAAAAAATCGGTTGTTTGTAAAGTCGGTTAACTGACGATAGTTGAGCGTGACAACGTCATACAGCTGTCCACGCGGACGCATCGCTCACTCAAGTATGAGAGACTGTTGTTGAAGACGGAGGCCGATTGTGCCTCTTTGTCACTCGTTCCACGCTATCGTTTGCACTTCAAGCCTTAAATAGAACGCCTCAGAGCGAGGTAACGCCGCATGTGTTATAATTTTTCGTTATAATCGAATTATAAGAATTATAAGACGTGACACGTCAATAAATAAATATTAGCATGAAATATAATCATGTATACTCATCTAAACATGATATCAAAATAATAAATATAAACACACCTAATAGTTAAGCTGAGTCCTTGCGTTAGACATGCTATTTATGGTTGTTTATTTTATTGGGTGTGTTGAAGATAATATTAAGTTTTACAATTTTCTTATTTGAGGACTCTAGTTTCAAAACCCGCTAAAACACTTGTCAATAAATTATGGCAAATCAAAAACTGTGCTCAAGACTTAATATGAGGCAACACACAAACTTTTCATAACGATATCCATTGATTGAGTATGGCAATACCTTAAAAACAGTTTCATTTGAAAAAAAGTAAGCACAACGGAAAAATAACCGAAATAAATTTCGTTTTAGTGGGTTTTGTTGTGAATATTTGATTTAAGCGGGCTTTGCAATACACATTGTTTGTTTTAGCGGGAATTGCCACTGACAATTTTTTATCAGTGGATGGTTTCATTCAACCATTCAGTTGGTTGAATATTTGATTTAAGCGGGCTTTGCAAGACACATTGTTTGTTTTAGCGGGAATTGCCACTGACAATTTTTTATCAGTGGATGGTTTCATTCAACCATTCAGTCGTCAATCAGCAATGAAAATATTACCCAGTGGTGACGCGTGGACATTAATATTTTATTAAATTTTATGGAACACAAAACAAAAAAAAATGAATTGAGAATATTTTTATTAAAAATTTACGAAAATTTATAGTTCTATACATGAGTTTCAATGTCCTGAAAACCCTGTTCACACAAAATGTTTTCTTCACTTTCCGGATCTCGATCGAAGCCTTCAGAATTATTCGCAGCTTGTAGTCTTTCTTCAATTCTCTTATAAAAGTCCAGAGTAGGTAAATTTCTCCACTCAGCGCCGAAATGCTTTTTCAGAAGTTTGGTAACGTCATTTACTTTGGCTTTATTTGGTAAGATGGTGTTCGCCTGTATCGTTTTAGGTCTGAGCATGATAATTTTTTTGTCTTTTTTTGTGATAACTTTTTTTACAGTTGAGTTCGATTTATAATTAATCTCGCCTTGAACCAATATATTGTCCGTTTTCGACCTGGTCAAGAAAAAGCGCTTGGATTTCATAAACGGAAAATGCCATGCAGTAGTAGGTTTAATGATATTTTCAAAGCTAATCTTCCAGTTGTAAACTGGTATTGTTGATAGGTCTGTAACAGCACTATTTTCTTCTAGAACCGATACATACTCTTGAAGATGTGTTATAACTTCTTTTGTTTTTAAGGTTTTTTCAATTTTGGCAAACACGCGGTCTGGTGGGATAAATGAATGTCCCACTATGGGATATCTCAATTTTTTTAGGTGTCTTGGTGCTTCACTACTTAGCTATTAGTCTAACATAGCAACCATAGTAGTGTTCTTATTCTGGCCGGAACAACCATCGCAGATCACACGCAGAAATTTAGTTTGCTCGTTGAATGTTACTTGTATATGGTAAACGTCTACCATCGGGAGTCATCTTCCAATCATCAAGAATCGCCCGCCAGTGTAACTTCATGGGCCGTAAGAATGCGATATCCAACGGCTGAGTCAAATGGGTTGAATTCGGGGGCAATGCTATAAACGCTATGTTTTCCTCCTTGCAAGCTTTCAGCACTCTCAAATTTACGTGGGAGCTGAGGTTTTCGCCAATAAGAACTTTTTTACCTTCGGATTTTTTAAAAATCGGCATCATGGTCGTAAAAAACCAATCCTCGAAGATGCAGCCGTCGAACCACCCTGACTTGGTTCTATTGTATCGAGTTTTGGGTGGAGACACTGGATGAAGAATTTTTAAAACGGTACAAGCATCCATGTGTCCCATAGCTTTTCAGCCCTGTAATTTACATAAGGTGGGCAAATCCAGTATTGCAACACCCTTACAGGGTAAATTATGTATTGATTCAAAAATTAGTTCTAAGATCTGACACTGTTATATTTACATACATAATAAGGCAATAAATATACTGAATACTGAATACTGAATCGTGGTTTCTGATTCATTGCCACACATCATTAAGCTTACAGAAGCTTTAGTCGCGTTTTTTATTGCCTCTGGGTACTTGCATCCCCGCTTAGTTAATATTTTCTTTTTGCCCGGGTCATCAACTAAGTTGGTTTCATCGTAATTAAAGTAAAGTAAAAAGCTTGTATATTCAGGTGTACTCGTAGGTGTAATTGTATATATTATCAGGGTGTAAACCCTGATAATATATACTGACGTAAGTCAGTCATTTCCGTGGACAAATTGGCAAAATATTTCTTCGGCTCTTCTTCACCGACAGCAGCTCTGGCCCTCTTTATATTGCTGCAAAACCTCTGGGAAAGGTCCTTCTTGTACCGTTTTAAAAATTCTTCATCCAGTGTCTTCCCGGGTAGTTATTGGAGAATTGCTTAATCTCACGAGCACTGCCATCCACATAAGTTTTAACTATAAGTTGTAGGTCATGATCAGTGACTGGGAACCCGAAGTCGCATAGTTGTATGACATGATCAACGAACGCTCTTTCCTCCTCATCAGTAAATACGCATTTACGGCCTGGTTTTGTGTTAGGATTACCAGCAGTTAGCATCTTTCGTCTTAGTATAATGGAGCTCCGTGGGATATTAAACTTCTTCGCAGCTTCTCTTTGGGTGAGGACCTTATCATCTCGGAGGCAGCTCTTCATTTTATCTTCATAGTACCATTTGTAGGGTCGCCCCCCTACCTTTTTTCGCGGTTGACTCATTATTTGTCGATCTGGAAGAAAAAAACACATCATTAAACTTCATGTAAATTATGAACCTAACTATGGTCCCAAAAAACCGTTGGACTGTAGTTAGGCACGAAGTATCATTTTGTAATATTTTTCACTTCATAAATAAAACAATTAAAAAGTTTGATTGATTCTAAATTATTTTATTAGAGAGATAACTTACCTTCAAAACTAAATCACTTGACAGTACATAACTAGATTGCAATGTGAGGTTAAGTACGAAAGTTTGCAGCTCTTCTGCGTGTGTCAAAACTTTGTCGCAACTCTAATAACCTGTTTCGTCAAATGGTGACGCCACAATGGCGGCTGTCATACGAAAATGGCGAATGTATTTGTTACTCGACACTGGCAAAATTGATCCAAAAAGGACAGATGCCATTCATTAAGAAAAAGATCCAGATAAATCGGATATATCAGCTAAGTTATCGACAGCTTCTTCGAAATTCTTCTTGGTAAGTACTTTTGGCTTCTTTTTGGCATTCATTTTTCAAAGTTGCTAGGGATAAAAAATAATATAAATCAAAAAGGAACTAAAATAGTAAACAGTAAACATATTCTGTTCAATGAACTGACGCACATTTTTTATATAGCTTAAGTTTTTTTTGAAGACAGGGACAGACAACGGGAAATTTTTTCCCACTAATTCAAGATGAAAATTCTCCAAGAAATCTAATTATTTTCACGGTTCTTTTTAAACTAAACGTTCGGAAAATAAGTCTAGTTTAGTTTATTATAACGTGTACTCACTTACCAGATTTTTTTTTCAAAAAGCTTTCTAAAATTCGTAACACAGCAAGTATTTTTGCGGAAAAATCACAAAATGTAAGTTTGGCTTTGACATACGATGTCAGGTTATCAACTTCTTGACAAATGTTGCCATTAATCAGTAAAAAATATATCCAAGATTATTTTTCTCCATGGTTGGCACGGCTAAGAGTTGTCATTTAAAAAAAAAACGAATTTGCTAAGCCGGACGAAGTGGGAAATAATTTCCCCTCATTTGATTAAGGGTAAATAAAGTCTTTGAGCAAAGATTAATTGTTGTTTGATTAGTAAAGTCAAAGGTAAGTTACGCTTCGAGGCAGTTTTATTAGCTGTTAGTTTCAGTTGTTTGTGTTTTGCTTCGTACCGCATAAACCAAATGTGTTTTAAAGGCCCTACATATTGAATAATCCGAGAATAGTGCACCATGAAGTGGTGTTTTGGTTTAAGGCTGTCAAAAAAACATTAAGATATTGCTCGTGTGTGGTGCTCAAGAATTAAATATTTAAGTATTGAATTGTAGAGAAGTCAATTTTAGGCATCATTAAAATATCGATTCAAACTCAAACTCAAAATTTTTTTATTCATTACGATGCAAGAATCACTTTGAAACGTCTTATAGCTAGGTGAGTCTAGGTGCCAGTTCCACGCGACCAAGCGTAGAAGAACAGGCAACAAACTACGTCTCGGTTCCTACTGTTTTTTTATATGATCCTTTTACAAATCAAAAATAGTCTAAAATAATAGCAGTGAAGTTCCAGTGTGGTGCCACTTCACTTAGTCAGACGTATGCAATGCAATAATACAAAAGTAAAAGTTTCAAAGACAGCACACGTTATCGTTTATCGTTCGCACGATTATCGTTAACAAGTTCAAAAACAAGCTCCAAATTATATATCATCTTCAGGAACATAATCCCCAATAAGATATGGCAGAATGTTAACAAAACAAAACATTTCAGAGGCACTCATCTTAAGTTTTTTTTTTTAAATTGTTGTACGTTGTTTCAGTAACAGGTTTATCTTTAAGTTCCAAACCTGAGTAATCAAATAAAACAAGCGATTGTTCAATGCGCTGAGACTGAATAATTTAGAGTTATCAATGTAGTGCAATAACATGTTACAAATATCGTAATGACACACTCCTTCGAATAAATCATGCATTATATCAACAGTCATATTTTCAGTAACATGGTATGAAGGAATAGTATTAAAAATGCTATCTTCTCCGTACACACCAGTTTTAGTTAAGCCATTTAAAAGCAAATCAGCAGTATAGTTGTCTTTATCCCTAAAAATGTCATCGGCTTTCTGCACAGTTTGTTTACACAACAGTGACTTGTGGTTTTTACAAAATCTAAGTATAATAAAAGTTACGAAAACGATTGACTAAACCCCAACAGATAATATAAGCCTAAATTATCACCTGTAATTAATCCCAAAACAAAATACACTCTGTTTTTCATTTTCAACAACAATTTCGACGTCATTTATTTCTAAATCTATAAGTTCACTGACAAGTGAGTAAAATAATGAATCTTTACCAAACTCTTTCATTGAAGTATTGAATAATGCAGCAACAAATATATTTTCTAATAAAGGCGTATATTCAGATGGAACTGTTGGAAAACTAACGTATGTGGCTGCAATAGACTGCTTACCAGCGTGGCTACCTAAAGCATTACCCGTCTCAAAATCATCAAAGTACTAAAAGAATGGAATAAATATTCCATTTTTTCTAGCGATTTTCGATTTCCATAGAGTCCCATTAATTTGTAATGATATATGTATCGGAATACTCCTGGGAATGATATCGCTAACCCTGTCAAGGAGACAAGCCTGATTGTTAAAAGACGATGAACATGCATTTATTACAGATTTAATAGCAGAGCTATCATGTGGAGTATTTGAAATACACAGTCTTAAAGTGCTTTCAATGACTCTGATAACATTATCTGTAACATCCAATAAAATATATGCCGCCGTAGCTCTGTTTAAGTTCGGATTATTATAGAGCAGCGGTTCTCAAACTTTTTTGGTCACGGAACCCTTTTGACAAGCAAAATACTTGACGGAACCCTACAATAGAACAATAGTTTTTAAAAGTGTATTCCGTATTATTAAGCATAATAATAGTACTATGTAACAGTTACTAATTATTACTTACTTTACCACATGGCAAGTAACAATAATAGAACATATTAAAAAATCTTAACTAATGGGAGGTATGAAACAGTTTTTTATTTTTCATCAATTGGTTAATATCAGGTTTGATAGAAGACATTTGAAGTCTCATATTCAGGTTCGGCGTCCAGTCTATTGCAATATTTTGTTGTCGTGGCTGCATAGTTGGAGAATCCTGTTTCGAAAAGAATCCTGTTTCTTAGTTGTTGGGAACGGGAGAAGAATACTCAGAGCCATTCTGCCAAGCATTGGATATTCATCACGGATTCTGCACCAAAAATCGTTGAGAGGCGTCGTTTTGAACAGTGACTCCATACTTGTGTCTGATGACATTTCTAAAAGAGATTCATATATCTCGTTTGACATACTTTCGGGCTTATGCAAGTTGGGTAAATAAGGATTATGAATCCATGACTTCAGCTTCATTTTTGTATTCTGTTCTTCGGGAAAATACTTTTCAAAAGATGCGCACATAGAAGTGAGATATTGGACCAATTCTTCAAACACATCATCTTGAAACATTTCTGAGTCGTTATCGCTAACAAACTCACTGAGTGACGTAAAGCTTTCTATTCCTCTCTTACCAACGCACATAATCCAAAAATCTAATTTTCTTTTGAAGGCAGTTATTTTGTTATAGGCCTGGAACTCTGTTGTATATGTAATTATTTAAAAAAAAATACTCGAGTAAAAATATAAAAATATTCGGCGCCTTTGATAAACAAAAAGCAGAAATAAACATAGAAATACAAAACGGCTTTTATCAAAGGGACTGCGCGCTCACAAGTATACGCGCGGTGGGCGCAGTCAAAACGTTCGACCAGTGACCAGAGAGAGGTATTTTGTTTTTTTTTCTAAATTCTTGCGGAACCCCTACAGGGGTAGCGTGGAACCCTAGGGTTCCGCGGAACACACTTTGAGTACCGCTGTTATAGAGGGATAAAGCAAAACCTATTGCTGAATTTTGCAAAACTTTCAAACAAATATATTCTATTTCCGAAGAATTATTAACAATTGTATTTGCTGGCAACACTTTTGAAAACCGAGAAATACCACGTTGTTCTAAGGATATATTTTGTATAGTACTATGAATATTTTCATGTTGAATGTCGAATTTGTTTGATTGAATCTGATCTACACAGTTTGTATTTGTTGTTGGGATTCGCTGTGCTCTTGAAATACGTCTTCAAATTCGCCAAAATCACAATAGAGAATGAGATAAAACAATACTGTTTACAATGACTCATTGTTCTTGATGACATATGGAATGAGTAAGTAGGTGGCGTTTAAAGCTTTTTAAAATACTGAAATCGTCTATGACATTCTAACTGTGCACACTCACATACTGCTAGACTGTTATGTTTAAATCGAAAGTGGAGGACCAAACTTTTAATGGATTGTAAGTCTGTATTACAAACATAACAGCGATAACTAATTACCATTTTTAATACAGGAACAAACTTGAACACAACTACTAGTTGATTTACCTACGTACAGTCAGATCAGTCTGCAAACTGAATTATATAAGGTCCCCAATTATAGACGACACGCTTGGGAATTTTACGTCTTGTGGTGTTTTGATCTTGTAAAAGTAATGTATGAACATCCACTGTTGAAGACATTCTGCCGGGTATTTGACGTCAAATACCTGAAATATCTTGAAACATATCTACAGCCTGCAAAAGCCTTTCGACTTGTTAAGTGATGTCGTCAAAGTTGACGTAGAAAGATTCAAAGCTTTCAATATTTGGTCCTACGCAAACCACGATAGGCTGGAACGTTAAGTGCTTTTCTCGGTGGACATCTCGACGTGTTGCCAAGCTATTGGTGATTTCTGTTTGGGTCTGAAAACAAGAAAAAACTGCTAAAAAGCTGCACAGTAAAAACAAAAGTAATATTTATGGTCTATAGACATACAGTAATATATAATCGATTGGAAACTTGACCCCCCGACTAAATTGCTTATTTACCTTGACATGCAATAACAAGCTGTCCCGCGCTTCTAGTATCGTGGGTTTTGCATACTTTTTGGATGAGATGCCACGGCAGGGTGCCACAGTAGGCACCAGCTTACCACACAGCAATGACAGTATTATAAATACTTTGGTATCTGAAAATAACAATCTATTAGTATAAGTAAATTTGATGTTCTAATGACAGTTACATCATCGAAGTCAAAAAATCTAGTGTCTGCCAAATAGATTTAAAAAATGCCTCTTTGAATGTCTTTACTTCGTTTTTGAAAATTGGGAATGCCCTTGTCATGAAGTTATTGAACTTCTCATACAAAACGACTTCTATATCTGGGTATTTATGCATGAAGTCAATCTCGATCTGAAATGTTTTATAATAAGTGTTACTATGGTCATTAATCATGAGATACGCCGCCATACAAAGACATTGAAATCATAATGAGAGATGCAATTTGCCATAAAATATTTACCAGCTTATGAGTCGTCTAGTTGCAAATCCCGCTAAAACGATTCAATAAAATTTTGCAGAAATGAAAAAAAAGCTAGAAACAGGAACAACTGTACTTTATTAGGCAATTTTTATTTTTTCCATGGCTTAAAAAGATACCTAATATTAACAAAACTAAAAAAGGCTGCAATTACTACCAAAAACTAGGCTAAAAACAGGTTTTAATTTTAAATATGGCGGATTTTGAAACTTACTAAGTATTATAGAGGCATTTGCAACTGAGCTTTGTGAAATAGCGGGATTTGAAACTTAAGCTATTCTGTGGTAATGGTCAATATTATGCAACAACAACTGGCCAGCAAGTAAATAAAAATACAGATGAACAATTTTAATCAAAAATGTAATTTGAAAAGAAACCAGAAGGTAGTTGTTCTACATTGCAAATCAGGTAAACATAAAAAGCTAAATCATACTATTAGGTTGACATCGTCAAAGCCGTCTTCACAAAGGTCGCTCGGTATCTCTGCTGTATCCTCCTCTATATTATTATCTCCTTGCTCATAAGACCTTCTGTCTTCCACTGTTTTATAAAATGCTAAATTTTCATTTTCTCTCCATTGCTCTCCATAATGTTTTGATAATAGATTTGAAACATCGGTAATCTTTGCTTTCTTTGGAATTACCTGGTTTGCTGGAATAACAACTGGTTTCAACATAGTGATGCTTTTATTTTTCTTTGTTATCGGCTTCTTTACGTTAATGTCAATTTTATATGACTGTTCTCCTTGAAGCAATAAATTATTTGTTCTGGAACGTGTCAAGAAAAACCTTTTGCACTTTTGGAACTGTACATGCCAGCTAGTGGTTGGTTTAATAATTGGCGCGTAGGCCGATTTCCAATCTTGTACTGCAATTGTATCTAAAGTAGTCAATTTACAATATTGAGTTATAATTTCTTGATATTGTTCAGTAGGCCTAAGATGACCGCCACGAGAGTCGATTTATCTCGTCAAAAGTAGAGATATGTCTATATCTCTACGCGAGCTAAGATGACCGCCTAAATATAAATTCTTTCTTATTTAATTTCTTCTTTGATATCTAAATTAGTTAAAAAGTGATGAACTGCTGAAATAATTTCATTACTACCTTTGTTGTGTGTGGTTTCGTTCCAGGTATATGCAAATATGTTTTCCTTGGTTAGTTTTGCCTTAGAGCTACCAACTACTATAGTAAAGTTGTAGAAATTGATTTGGCGGCTATAGTAGGCGGACTGATCTGGCACGTAGTTTTATAATCCTTAAAAATTAATGGCAATCCAAAATGGGACAAATATGTAAAGACAAATTAAAAAAAAAATTAGGAATGTCGTTACAAAATGGAAGATTTAAATATACCTAAACGCATTAACAGGCGTTAACGAAAGTCTTGGAAAGTCTTGTTTTTTTTTTTTAAATCTCAAATTTTCGCACGACCCGCTCTTAACAAAAAATAGTCTCAAAATATCCTAGGAAATGTTATCAAAAGATTAGCAAAATAAACATCAAACCAAGTAGTTCTCATTAAGACTTACAAATTAAAAACTCAAAATATCTTAGAAAATGTTATCAAAAACTAGCAAAATAAACAAACAAGTAGACTCTTAGGGTCTTATTAATAATCCCGGCGTAGCGTTGGACTAGTTAATCCGTGTTTTGTCTCTTGCATGCAATTGTCAACTCGAGCAAATGTGACAAAACACGGATTAACTAGTCCAACGCTACGCCAGGATTATTAATAACACCCTTACAAATTAAAGGCAAATCGGTTAGAAATAAATCGCGTCTGCTGGGTCATGTAATTTATACTCTTCTAGCTTATCTGATATTCTATAAATTTCAATTATCTTTACCATCAATGTTTTTGGTACCGTATCTCTGTCTATTTTTTTAGGCTTTTTAAATTTTATCTCGCCTTTATTACGTGTCATAGCATAAAATGAGACGTCAAAAGTTTGGTCAGCATTAACAGCCGTAATTACTCCAATGTAGTATTTCCATGTCTTATTCCTGGCATAGTAACGCACCAAAACTTTACTATCCACAGAATAATCGTAAGCTGTCTGTTCACTTTCATTAATAATAAATAATAATAATAATAATAAAAGTTTATTTTCAAAAAATAGGACATACAGAGCAACAGACAGAATAACACTAAAGGAAAAGGACAATAACAATTTGTACATAAAGTGATATGCAGAGCCTACACTAAGATGAATAATCTTGTGTCGTAGGACCTGCGTTTCCTTCGGTTTTACAATTTGTTGTCGAGCAGTCAAGTGGTTTGTTCATGGTAAGTGTGTATAAAAATATATTATTTCTGCCAGATTATTTAAACGTAAAATATCCTAATTTAGTATACCTACTTAAACGCATGCAATAGTAAGTAGGAATTATATTTATGTAGTGTGAGAGTGTGTGTAAATGGAGGAAAGGATGCGCGTGAGAGTATATAATGAGGGTTTGGGTAGGTGTGGATGGGTGTAAGGGTGTGTATGTGTGTGTGTGTGTGTATGAGCGTGTCGTGGGTAGGCCTCCATGATTCCCCCAGTCTCTTGAGAGTCTGGTTAGCACAGAGGGAAGCCTACCCCGTGTTGTGTGTGGGTGAGTGGGTGTGTGTGGGTGAGTGAGTGGGTGGGTGTGGGTGTGTGTGTGGGTGGGTGTGGGTGTGTGTGTGTGTGTACTCGAGTGTGTGATAAATACATATACTATATTATAACTTTAAGTAATTCCTCTGTTTCAGCGTGACTGAGGTTTCTCAGCCACTTGTTAAGCGCAAGTTTTACTTCCCTGTGGGAAAGAGAAGCCAGAGTCACAATTTTGCAGGTGTTGTTGTAGAGGTATGGACCGAGAAAAGAGTGATGTCGCTGTGCAAGTTTTGAATTTAATTTTAGATATGGGAAAACTCTGTGTCTTCTTCTTATATCTGAAGACTGCTTCACAAGATCAGGTGTCGCAAGTCTGTGCTGGGCCAATATAAGATCATATATATAAAGTTGTCGAACTGATAGGACTCCGCAATCTTTATGAAGTTCTGATGTAGGAAACCGGAAAGGTCTAAAGGTGGCAACCTTCAAGACAGCCCGTTGGGCACGTTCTAGTGCAATCAAATGGGTACTACATGCTCCTCCCCATGATGTGTTGCAGTAGGTTAAGATAGACCTGCAGAGAGCATTATATACGTGTATTATTAGCGATCTATCTGCGACATCGCGGAGATTTTTAAAAACATATATAAGTTTCCTAATTCGCTTACTTAGAGTGTCAATATGAGGTTTCCAGGTCATGTGACAGTCTATAGTTATCCCTAGGTATTTGATGCTTTGTACGCTCTCCAAATTAGAACACGTGCAGTTGATTCGGTTGCAGTTAGAATGAGCAGTGACATTAAAAGAGGGTAGCCTCCTGCGGGAGTTTGAGAAACCGATGAATTTAGTTTTTTCTACATTTAGAGAAAGTAAATTTTCGCGAAGCCATTCAATGACTCGCTCCAGTCCTTTTTCGGCATGGGTCCGGGCCTCCTCCCAGGTTCTGCCAACGAAGATTAAGGCAGTATCGTCTGCGTACGAAAGGATTTTTCCATGCTCCAGCTTTAAGTTGCAAAGTTCGTTGACATAGACCAAGAACAGACTCGGGCCCAGCACGCTACCCTGTGGAACACCATAGCTTATGTTCTCAGCCCCACTAACTACATCACTGATTTTGGTTTTTTGCGTTCTTTCAGTCAGGTAGTCTTTAAACAAACTCAAGGTGTTGCCCCGTATTCCGATTCGCTCAAGTTTATTTACAAGAATAGGTACAGAGACAGTGTCGAACGCTTTGGCGAGGTCTAAAAATACTCCTATCACCTTGGATTTACCGTCAAGTTTGTCCACAATATAAGTTGTGAGTTCTGATACTGCCTGGTTAGTTGAGTGGCCAGAGCGGAAACCAAACTGTGAAGGTGATAGGATGTTAAACTTTTCTAAATATGCAGTAAGCCGTCTTTTTATCAGTTTTTCTAAAATTTTTGAGGTTGCCGGGAGTATCGAAATAGGTCTATAATTCTCGGCACTGTCTCTGCTGCCCCCCTTGTGGATTGGAGTGATCAAAGATGTTTTAAAGATCTGCGGAAAGACTCCTGAGGACATAGACAGATTACAGATGTGGGTTATGATTGGTGCTAAGATCTGTGCAGATTCCTTTATTACTTTGGTAGATACGCCGTCAAAACCGACCGCGCAGTCGTTTTTAAGTCCTCTAATTATTCCTAGTACTTCATTTTCATCAGTAGAAAGTAAGCCAATCGAGTTCACCTGAGATTGGATTCCAGGTACTTCGTTATAAGAGTTACCACTACGGCCTGCTTCAATCCTTCCCGCCAAAGTCTTTCCCACATTTGCAAAATATTTGTTCACCATGTTCACGGAGTCGAGAGGATCACTTTTAATTTTTAATAGGACATCGTTAGTGTTTTTCTCTTTTACATTGTACGCTATTTTCTTAATTATTTCCCATGTCTTCTTTATATTGTTTTTATTTTTTTCTAATTCTGTCCTGTGATAATTAACTTTAAGTTTTTTTAATAGGTTTGTGCAGAAGTTTCTATATCTAGAATAGGCTATCTTTAGAGTTATATTGTTGGGATTTTCTTTTAGGTTAGTATGCATCCTATCGCGAGTACGCATACAGCGAAGAATACCAGGAGTAATCCAGGGTTTGATAATGCGCTGGTTCTGTGGCACCTTGAATAAGCGGGTACTGGCCTTGACTACGTCCATTAGTTTATGCATTAAAAGTGATGCAGCCACGTTCGAGTCAAGTGATTGCAGGATCTCTGAGAAATCAAGTTGTTTAATTTGTTGGCCAGTTTTGACTAGATCTAGTTTAGGCATTAACTTATTAGGACGTATGGGGTTTGCAGGTTTATTTACAATATTGAGAATGACGGGAAGATGATCAGTTATATATGTATCCAAGACCACTGTATTACATTGGCTTTTAGTTTTTAACATTACGTGGTCAAGACATTTATAGTCACGGGTCGGAATTGTATGACTAGGTATTAGTCCGTGACTGGCAAGAAGTTCTAAATAACTTGCTGACCTTCCGTCATTGTTATGTTCTATAATATCGATATTAAGATCTCCAATGACGGAAACTGTTTGAAATTGTTTAATATTCGTAAGCACTGAATCTAATGAATCAAGAAAAATGTCGATTTTTGAAAATGAAGGAGATCTATACAATGCTATGATGGCTACATTGATCCCGATTTTAAGTAAGAGACAGTTTGCTTCAAGGAAATTGGGTTCTTCTATTGTCATGTCAATTCCAGACCTAGAGTATACGATAACACCACCATTTTGATTAATACAGTTATTGGTAAACGCTTTACTGTAATTAGTCATTGACGGAAATTGTTTATTGTTTTCTATCCAACATTCTGTTAGAATTATGACATCACATTCAAAGCCTAAACGGCACAAAAGCAGTTCAAGGGCGAGAAAGTTCTTATTTACGCTCCTAATATTCATCATCAGTAACGTAATTGTTTTATTGTTAAGGGTGA
This sequence comes from Thera obeliscata, assembly GCA_947578465.1. Classification (NCBI taxonomy): domain Eukaryota; kingdom Metazoa; phylum Arthropoda; class Insecta; order Lepidoptera; family Geometridae; genus Thera; species Thera obeliscata. Next base: position 9,783,880 of record OX387918.1, on the reverse strand, counting down.
TATTGGCTTTACATGACTCCGGAACACAGAGTTTGGGATCATTCACCACAAGGGTATCTATAAGGTGGCATAGATTATTTTCGGGGCTTTTATCCATAATTGGTGTTACAGACCAAATGGACGCATGATAGGGAGACTGTTGTATTTTGTTTATCACACTTAATACGTGAGGATAAGCGAGTATGTATGTGGGTGTGTATGGTAGAAATGTAACGTTTAAGAATGTTTGAGTGTGTTATGGTATGAGATTGGGTGTGTATGTGTGTGTGATGTAAAGTATTAGCTTTAAAATTATATAAAATTAAAATTGCATGCAAAATTATATGACGAGATCTTTTATTTCGGGCACCGAAATAGTTTAACCGTTTTTTTGTTTCAGATCTTCGAGTTGCTGCTCACTTGTCACCACTATTGGGGCCGAGCCGACGGCCTTACGCAGGAATATCCTGCCATTGGCCGACCAGCAGAAGTCATAGCAGCATGTCTTTGCTACATCACGTGCCAGGAAATAGAGCCTCCTAGCTTTCGGCGTCAGGAACTCCGATATAAACACCGGGGTCTTTGTGCACTCCATCCCAAGGGTGCTTGTGTTTAGTCTGTCAGTCGTATTTGCGGCATTGTGCGCTTTCACCGCCTGCAGAATCGAGACCTTCGTCATAGTGGTGGTGAAGTCAACCACTATCGGCCTCTCTCCGTTCGGCTTCCCATTAATGCGGTATATGTCTTTGATAGTATTTTGCTGCCCAGTTACTTTTAAATTTTTGCATTACTTTTTCATTGTTTGATGGACTTGGTATTTTATCTGACAGCACAGCATCATTCTTGTTCGTAATTTTGATCATTGAGTGTTCGAACATTGGTGGACGTGACGCCTTTGAATCCGAATTTTTGACAAGTTGGCTGGAATCAGTAACAGGGAGAAGTGAAACTGGTCTTGATTTGTTGCATGTGTCGAGCTTCGGGAATTCGTCTTGTGTCGAGACCTCAATTTGATCTTGGGAGAAATCGGGTTCATATTGGTTTTGCATTTTAGAATCACATAGGTCTATGTTGTTCCATTTCGTAATATCGTATGACATCTGGTCGTCAAAGTCATCTGGGACACTGATATAATTACATGCACTCAGTGGTCTTGCCTGTTCAAAACACCAAAGTGGAAAGTTTTCAATGTCGTTTTCCAATTCAATGTCCATTATACTAGAGTCAGTGTGCTCGCTCATGTTGTCCGAAATACTTGTAGTTGAGCTAGAACACCGTGAGGGCTTCTTCGATCTGTATTTTTATTTTTTTTCTTATTGAATTTTAAAAAATTGGGTGTTCTAGGGCCGCTGCCTGTCTATTAATGGCGTCTGCCTGCCTGTTCATCGCTTCAGTTTGTTTTTTCATTTCTTCCACTTTTATCTTATTGATGTAATTTTTTATTTGTAATGATTGGTTTACTGCTACTGCTGTATCTAAGCTCTTTTGTAATCTGCTTGCTGCAGACGTTTTCTTTCTTCTAAGGGTGGCTGGTGGAGCTTGGGGACTTTCTGAAAAAAAAAAATATTATGCTAATGAAACAATTTATTCTTACACCTCCTATAATTTCTGTATTTTTAAGATTATAGGCATTAGAGATAAATTATATTAAAGACTTAAAATTACCATCATCTACGGTCTGTTATGACACTGCTTGTCTGATACTGGTCAGTGGTTCTTGTGGCCTTGCTAAAATATAAATTATATTAAAAATAATTTACATACACAAATAATGTTCTATCTTCTGATTTTTTTATTTATGTTTAATAAAAACTTTAATTACCATCCTACATCATTCAAATTCAGTTTTGTTTAAAATTATCAATATGCGTCCTGAGACGACCAAAGAAAAAAATATAGTTTAATTAACAATATCATGTGCGTCCTGCGACGACCAAAGAATCACTATGCGTCCTGAGACGACCAAAGAAAAATAATAGTTTAATTAACAATATTATATGCGTCCAGCGCCGACCAAAAAATCACTATCCAAAATAATACAACAATTAGATTGACAATTGAATTACTTTTTACGGGCGTGCATATCCCTACATCCTACACACACCTATGGATCTAAATGTTAGTACCTACCTAACTTACAACTAAGCATGCACGTTCACTATTATATAACTATGTTAGTAACAACAAACAAACAAACTTGGCTTAAATATGCCTTGCTGATAATAAAGAAACAAAGATTTGAAATCACCAAAACAACTGAGAAGCATACATTTTCAATAAAAACTACAATACAAACGCCTAACTTAGAGCTGCAGAACTTATATTTTCATTCTGACATGAATCCAAGGGATCAATATGTGCAAAGGAACAACAATAAGGATGTACGCACCACAAATACCTACACATTGTAGGGAAAACATGTTTAGTTAAACAACGGTTATTATTCTTAAAACAATACAAAACCTAAAACCTTCAACGGTCCCTTTTTACTTAAAATCTACGTTGCCCAAAGGCTCTAATATCAAAGGGCTACCGTGAACCTAAGAAAAATCTAGCCTTTGTCCTTGCACTGTACTCTCACTGATTTATGAAGCTAAAAGATATACTAATAAGCGGCAACGACAGCAGTTACACACTATAAAACCACTGCCGGTATAATGAAACGAGGTCACCTGATGAATTGGGCGGTGTAGGATGGCAAAACCACAAACTATGGCCTTCCCCAGCTACGGACGAATGGATCAGACCGGTCAGCACAAGCTCTGCCAGCCGTGGCGTGTAGACTCTGCCCTTTCCTACGGACCGAGTTCTTTTTCTCGGAAAAAAAAATGTTCTTCTGAGATGGATTGATTCGAGACTTTTCCCGAATCCAACCAGTCTGCCGCTGGACGATGCCGCGCTCAAATCGTCTCCTTCACAGAGTTCTGTTTGTTTGTACCAAATAATCCCAATTCCGTTCTCCCAACACACGTACGCTTAGCTCTTCTTGTGCAAATAAGATGCCCCCAGCATAGGACTAGTTCAAAAACAATTATTTCCGAAAAAATCTCCGGGGCTAATTCGTGCAAACGACCGCCGCCATCAGTTAAAAAGGCCCACGTAGATAGACGTCCTAGCTGTCACAGACCTGACGTTGACATACAACCAGTAACATTACTATGGAACGACAACCATTGGATCTGACAGCTGTCACCATCCTCAAATGTTGCCACAATTATGAAAATAAAAACCTAGATGAACCCCGCGTCCTGCCATCTATGTACCTTCCCCGGTATCAGATCGCCAACCCACATACGACTGTATCGATGCCCACGTTTTAGATAGATAGATAGATAGATGATTTTGTTCATTCGAGATATTGTTGATCATATGTGTCTGGAAATTTCAGTACAGGTGCAAGGATTATTTCAGAATCTTGGGCTGTAGTCATTTCAGGGCAGTGTTGGTCGGAGGTGTCTAAAATTCCTAATAGGGCTGCAGTTGAAATCGTGTCATTATAAGAATAACGTTTTGAAGGAATTTTTACTTTTCTGAGCCTGCTGTATTCTTTTTCTGCAGAACTGTCGTCCTCAAATACCTCTGTACTATCAGTTGTTTTAAGTTTTTTTTGATAAATTATAGGAGAATCCGTATTCTGACCTGGAAGATTATCCAAAACTTCGTCTTCTTCACGCTGGACAGGTAGCTTGGCACATTCAAATTGAGAACCCGCTGAATGAGGAGGATCACACACAGAGTCATCTGTCTTCAGAGACCTATTTTCTCTACATTCTAATTGAGAACCCGCTGAATGGTGAGGATCACATACAGGGTCATCTTTCTCCCAAAGAGAATGTAAAATAAGAAGAGTCGGGAGTTAGTACATGCATCAATTTACCCGGCATTGCAATACCAACCGGACGGCCAAAGAACGATGAACAACAACAATGTTACCAACCTAACAGCTTAAATGATCTGCGCGATGGCCCTGACCTAAATATCGATATCGATAAAATATGCCAGATTCAAAAAGAAGTTATTTTTATAATCCACAGTTTGACCGAATCCACGTTTAAGTCCAACCCAGGTCCATAAATACTAGGTTGGACTTAAATATGGATCTGATATAAAATAAAAAGTCTTTTGGGTTATAACATTTAATTTTTATATTATAATATAAAAAACAACTTATTTCTTAAGTTTAAATTAATTACTAAAGATCGAAAAACACGGTGCAATTTATCAATATTATGGATAAGACCATTTTTTTTTATATGTATAACCCTTTTACAAAACAAAATTAAACATAGCAGTGAAGTTCCAGTGTGGTGCCACTATAACTTAATACTCAATACAATAAAGTATTGAGTATTAAGCCGACGGTTTGTATTATAGGGCAATGTTGACGAATCATCCCGAGCAGATTATCCAAGCTATCTTGGTTGAGCTGCCGAAGATTTAGGTACTTGTACCCTTTTGATTGAACATACTGCCAAATGTCTTCTAATAATAATAATAATTTAAATTCATTCAGACAATTATGGAGTGGAATAATGATGACAGTGATGTTATATACTCCTGCACGCATCTGACGTTTTTTAGCCTCAAAAAGCTATCAGTTTTGAGGAAATGCATGGTACTAATTTTTTCTTTAAATTGTCTCCACAACTGGATGTGATTCGTTTTGCTGGAAACATTTTGCCGTTTCTGTTTTATGATATCTTTACTGAACGCAGGGCCGTTTGTACAGTCAAAAAGTTGATCAAGGTCTTCTATTATATGAGCCGTTTGTAATATTTCCTGCCCTTTTATATCGTCTCCATACTTCTCAGCCATAAGTTTTAAGATAGCAGCAACGGTATTGCTAAGCACCTGAGCTGCTAGCTTCACTTTCATTTTCGATCTGTATGTAGGATTCACGTGTAGAGCTATTAATTTTTGGAAGTGTAGAGTACCTACTATTATTCTTCTCCGCCACGTCTAGTATATGGGACCATTCTCCTTTTTTTCCATCTAATAAAATTTCTCCGCCATTATGAAACTTGTTTCTTAGCGATTTGAAGAGATGAGGTATGTCAAACATTATATATTTTTATACTATCCATTATAAAATAGTTAGACGCTGTCGGGACGGCGCACCACTCTTTAAGCAAATTTAAACTTCCTATGTTGGTGGGCCCTTTTGGTCACAGACAGTGTAACCAACACATGTTTTCCATCTTCCATGCAACGACTTCCTTGCGAAAATATACTTTTAACGGTCTAAAAACGGAAATGTCCATAGGTTGAAGTATATGGGTGGAGTTTGGATACAGTGCAATCACTTCAATTCCATTTTCAGAACAAAACTTTGAAAGTTGCAGTGTAAGGTGAGATTTATGACAGTCTACAAAGAACAGAATTGGTTTTGGAATCTGTTCGTTTATAAGCCACGGATTGAAAATAGTGGTCATATATTCATAGAATGTCTCACTGCACATCCAGCCGCTTTCAGACTTTCCAATTCCCCAATCTTCTGGTACACTACTGGCAATATTTGCTGGGATTCTTACATATGCGTAAACGATCATCGGTGGGGAAAATTTTCCCGCAGCATTTGCAGTTATTAAAACCGTTAAGTTTTCTTGTTCATCGCCACTTGCGGCATAAATGTGTTTTTCCCCTCGCTTAACAAGCACATGACCAGGTTTCGGTGACAGGAAAAATTACAAAGAAAACAACATAGGTAATCAATTTCATGTTCTATAAATATTTTTTTTATATTTACGTTACTCATAGAATAATGAATAAGATGAGGAATAAAAACATACACTTGTCCAGACAAATATAGTTTTTTTTACTAAACTAACTTGTATACAAAAGAATAACCAGGAAATCTTAAATTAACTTAATTATTTACAAAAAATGAAAAAAATCCTGGTTTTCCTTTCATTTAATTTATCATGTTTGTTAGAGAGATTTCATCCTTATAATTTACGCTAACGATCGATGCAATAAAAGTACAGGGATATTTTTTTCAGATTTTAGCCGGTTTGATTCCCGGGTGTGGGAGAAGAGAATTTTCGAAAATCTTTGAATGCAGTTTGCTTTCTATTCAAAAATAAAAGAATGTTACCTTTGAGTAAAATTATCTTTTTTTTTTTTTTTACATATTATAGGCTTGCGTTTGACCGCAATCTCACCTGCTGTTAAGTGATGATGCGGTCGACGGTGTAGCACGCTTACCTAGAAGATACCTGTTCACTCTATTCTTAAAAACATCCAAGTTATAAGTGTCCGGAAAAACAGACGCCGGCAAGGAATTCCACTCCTTGGCTGTCCGCAACAAAAAAGCATCTATCTGCAGTATTAAGAGTACTTTCCCTCCAGGTGGCATTACAAAATTTCACCCTGTATATACAGGGTGTCCGGTGGCAGAATTAGGATTTAAAAATTAAATACTAAAAAAACTACAAGTCACACATGTTTATTTTATACACAATTATAAAGAACAATAGTGCGGATTTTATTGTTTGAAAATTATTTCATCTAAATGTTGACCATCACGTCGGACACACTCTTCAAATCTCGCCTCTGTATTCCTTGCTACACGCTGGAGTAATGATGTAGGGATGGCGTTAACTTCGCGAACAATATTTTCTTTTAGGGCCGAGATGGTTGCTGGGTTGGTTTCGTATACCTTACTTTTTAGGTATCCCCACAGGAAAAAGTCTATGGGAGTAATATCCGGTGATCGGGGTGGCCAGGGGATGTTTCCGAAACGGCATATCAATTTATTCGGGAAGAAATCCCGAAGAATCGCCATGCTCTCTCTGGAAGTGTGCGGGGTGGCGCCATCTTGTTGAAACCATGTGTGTGAACTGTGGGCAGGATGGCCTCTCATTATTGGTAGAAAATACTCGTTCAACATACGTCGATAACCCACACCGTCTACAGAAATGGTTTGCCCGCGACCGTTTTCGAAAAAATATGGTCCAATTATTGCGCTGCTTGACAATGCACACCAAACCGTCACTTTGGGGCTGTGAAGTGGTTGTTGGTGTTTCAACCGAGGGTTCTGTCCTTTAGGTGACCAGTAACGGCAATTTTGTTTGTTTACACTTCCATTTAAATGAAAATGGGCTTCATCACTCCAAAAGATAGTGTTAACCGTACGAAATCGCTCCAACATTTTCTCGCAAAAAAAATTACGCAAATTGTGATCGTTAGGTTTAAGTGCTTGCACAACTTGAATCTTGAAAGGGTGAAATTTGAGATCCTTCTTCAATATTTCATGCACAACAGTTTTTGGAAGCCCTAAAACGGACGCTCTCTTGCGCACGGACTGACGCGGATCGTCTTGTAAACTGTTCGCTACGAGTTCAATGTTGTTAGTTGTTCTAGACGTCCTGCTAGGCCCTGGCCGAGGGTTATTTCCTGCCGAACTTGTTGCCTGGAATCTTTGCATCCATAATCGAATTAAATTTTCACTTGGAGCATCACTTAAACGTCAAATATTGTAACGCGAACAAAATCTACGACGAGCCGTTACACAGGAATCATTAGCCTTGAAATACGCTTCAATTACGAACGCACGTTGTTCATCCGACCACCGCGGCATCGTGACTAAAAAACCCGCACGATTGACAAACTCAACGCCGCCCGCTCCCCACTCCTACGCTTAGCCGTTACGGAGAAATTTAGATTTTAAAAACAAATTCTGCCACCGGACACCCTGTACATCCCACACGGGGGGCTTTGTAGGGGTTGGATTTGTTAAAGCTATTGATTTCAAGATTCGTTTTACAAAAGGGTGACTTCCAAGCCGCGCCGATAGTTCAGGCTCACAAAGCGTTGCGACCACAGACTTAAAAAAAGAATTGTGTTATAGGACAGTTTCTCTTTGTAAAACAGATCTGATAAAAAACGTGCTAAATCTGAACCTAAAGGTCTACTACTAGTTACATTATTTTTCTCTGCCCACTTAATTCAAGCGATCAAGCGAGGACCTCAAATAATGAAACTTATTGATAGCCGGAATGCTTTCATTATTGATTCAAAAGTGTCCTTAAACTCTAACCAGAGTAAGTAGTTGCCATCAAATGTAGGTAATTGAATGGTAGGCAATTTAATTGAGTTTTTTACTGATTGGGAATGGCAACTGCTAAAATCCTCCACAGGATTTCCATCCTGTCTTTTATCCGGGCGATTATCCAAAAGTTCTTGACAAATAGAAATTAAAGCCAAAAACTGATTTTCTATCACATCCCGTTCTTTAATCTGTTCACTAGAGTCAGAATGCAATAAATCTATTTTATCTTGCAGTGCATCATAATCATTTAATAATATTTGACACTTATTTAATATTAATACAATTTAATTTGGTTCATATTTTTTTATTCTAAACAACTTTGTTACACTTTATAAAAAATACATAAAACATATCGGTTGTCGAGAAGATTTCGATTTCCTCCAAACACCAGTTTTTCAGAAGTGTTTGAAAGTTTAGTAAAAATTTTTTTTCCCACTGATATTAGAAAGAGAAAAGAGTTATATTTTTGTATGTTTGATACAAATAAACACAAATTTTCAAAAATATTTCACCGTTGGAAAGGTTACAAGTTGTATGATCATCACAACGACCATACAGCATATAAACGCCTAAATAGTAAATACACGATCTAACTCACGAAAACTTTTCTGCCAACTTGCTGAGGTACGAGGGGGACGGGGTATTGCGTTCTGATTGGCTAACTCAAGGTCTGTGCATGTTTACGGCTTATTAGGAGTCTAGGTATATATGGTCGTTGGATCATCACAACGACCATACAGCCTATAGACGCCTAATACACGATCTAACGCACGAAAACTATTCTGCCAACTTGCTGAGGTACGAGGGGGACGGGGTACTGCGTTCTGATTGGCTAACTCAAGGTCTGTGCATGTTTACGGCTCACAGGAGTGGTCGTAACTAAAACGAACTTGGTGACTATTGGTGAGTGACGACGGTAATAAGACTTTTACGCCTAATGTGTTGACAGACATCGGTCGTCTGTTATTAGGAGTCTAGGTATATATGGTCGTTGGATCATCAGTTGTCGAATCTATCCCTTATTGGCAGTTTGCGTGGGAAACGTGGGTCAATAATTTCTGGCAGAACGCATTTGAAATAGAACTGCGTTAGTTTTAACATTGTATCATCGGACCAAAAGGTTGGTTCTTTGATAATCTTTTCATATAATAATCCCTTTGGCGTCCAAAGAACAAAGTAACAAAAATTCTTCTTTGCAATTTTCATTTGGGCTTGGACTTGGTAAAAGTAATTGTGATTTTTTTTCAATTTTATACCACCTCCATCTTCTGTACAGAAGACAACTTTTTTACTTTTTATTGCTTCTAGAGGCGTCAACGCAGAAGCCGAAGATGGACATTTTATTTCAACAGTTCCGTCGTCTCCAATTAAACCATCTGGACTTGCACCAAGGAAGCAATGGTCTTCATCAACAAATAACCCACAAGGAGTGATGGCCATGTTTAGCTCGTTTGCAATTTCTTTGAGGGCTGTTATTTCATTTGACTTTCCGTATCTGGTGGAATCATTTCCAGTAAATGTCGAATAAAGCATTTTGTTGACGTAAGTACACATTTTTCAAACACAAGTTGTTTGAAAAAGGTGTACTTACGTCCCACAAACATACAAGACGATGCAATAATAATAATAATTTATTTTTATACAGACGGAAGATAATTACTCACAAAATCAGTGTCCGGTATGAAAAAACAAAATCGTTGTAGTAGGTAAAACAGAATTCACTAAAAGTAAAACGCAATGTAGCACACACGTACGCGCAGTCAACAAATTCAATGAGAGGCCCGAGAGCCGACGCCGGGCTGCCGTGCGCCATTCAACTCCCGCGTCTCACCCCGCCCGACCCCGCTCGACTCGTCCCCCGCGTACCTCTTACCGCCACATGGCTAACAAGCAAGTGAGAACGCGATAACATTGAAAGAAAAATTGTGTGCGGAAATTTCATAAAACCTGTTCCAAGAAATACGTGTTTTTTCGTAAGCCTTACAAGATTATGAAAAAAAAGTTTTACATTTAGAAACTCCATTACATTTGCAAGGTTTCTATGCAAATATTTCTTTCCGGTTACAATTAATGAATACATTATAAACGCCCAAACTTCGTATAAAATTTGTGCAAAAAAGCTGATTTTGCGTTTCAATAGAAACCTAGATATAGTACACAAGATACCTATTAGATGATGATGATGACTTATTACTAAGAGAACCAGTGTCGCCAAACTCATACACGTAAAAACAAACACACATAGAAATAAAAGTTATGATTGATCGAAAAAAAACGTTAAAAAGGACCTAAAACCAAAAAAATAATTTAATTGATAATAAACCTTAAAGCTATCGCGACATGGTTCTAAACTTAATAAAATAAACAATGCTAAAATAAAATTCTATTTGCCAAGAGATGGCACTTCTCATTCAGTATTTTTTTCTTTTAGTCTCTATTTAGTTATAATAAGATTGATAATACAATGGCTGTTACTTGATTGACAACAAAACAAAGCTACTTGACGCTAGATGGCGTTATAGAAAACAATTCTGTTAGTCTTTATCCAAAAGGTATAAGATTCATAACAAAGGCTACTTGACATAGCCACACACTTAGGGATGTGCCAAGGTGGTTACAAGACAAATGTATCGACATCGATGATTACCTACCTACTTCTTATCGTGTCACTGGTTTTTTCGAACCAAGTGAGGTGAAAGGATTTTAAGTGCGCCCCAAAGAGGCTCCTTTCGTGCACTTATTTAACACATATTTTCGAACTTTTTAAGTTCTATGGCATGCCCGGTTTCCTCACGATGTTTTTCTTCACCGTTTAAGAGCACTGGCATAGTGTAAATTAATTTTTGGGCAGTAAACCTCATTGGTACAGGACTGGATTGAAGCCCACGACCTAAGGATCAGAAGGCGGGGCCGCTACCACTAGCCCACCAGCGCTCTCACCTACCTACTGATGTATAACGATCGGTAGCACGTCAGGTTATATTTATGGTGGTCGAAATAAAAAGCTTTTCTTATCTATCTTTCTTTATTTACCCAATCAAATGTTTACAACTCGTAAAATTGTATACTGTTTCAAATATTGTTTCTTTTTCTTCTTGTGTTTTCTTTTTCCTGTTGCGTCGATACATTTATTTTGAATATCGGTAAACTGAAACCAGAATTATTATGTTATTTCTTCAAAATATTTCTGTAATTTTCATCTTACCCAGCCACTGTGGGCTATAAGAATAAGAAAAGAATCAGAATAATACATAAGGAATAAAATCATCACTAAAGCAAAAAAAAAGTCAGCTCCCTAAACCTAACTATTTATATGATCAGAACTAATAAAGTATTCGATAGCACATTCATCACTTTATTGGGGTAGGTACAGCCCTAATTGAGTAGCGAAAGTTGAGATTTATAGAAACGCGACCTTAACGAATATCATTCACAGTCTATTTTTGTTTGATGGTTTTGCATTCTAAACAAAACCAATTTAAGCAATAAAATAATACTAACCTGTGATACGATATGCCCCCTTTTGTTAAATTATTGGTTCGGCTATCGTTTTAGCACTGCAAAACAGCACAATACGGCATTTTTATATTTTTTCGTGTTTTTCTCAGTTACGTTTCTTCTGACAGACTTCAAACACGACTAAACAAAGGAGGGCTTGAAGTCGTGGTACTGCGCGTACTTGGAGCGTGAGAAGGTCGTCTACATGCTAGTTCCATTACTTCTTTATTTCGTGCTTGACACCACTGCTCTCACCTAATTGAACTATTAGAGTGGTGTATTTGTCAAGACTACTATCCTTATCAATACAACTTATAAAGTAACTTAATGGAGCATCTGGGAAGCAGTTATTATTTACTACCTGTCCTAATTGGTCACTAAGTAGCAGTCCCATCCCTATTCCTACCCTGTCTGAATATAAAACAGTCTTCCGGGGTTGGCAGAATGTATAAGCTGGTTTAGCCGGAGAAACCAGCGGTTGGATTGGAGCTGCTAAGGGCTCAGCGGACACAGCATTTGTCTGTGATGCGGGTGGTGGCATCTGCTCAGTTACCAGTGCTGCCCCGGAGTGCTGTTCCTCAAACATGGAGGTTGCGTCGGTCTGGGAGCTACTATTACGCACCTGTATATATGTGCTGTCATTGTTTACTAGTTCTGACAGATTTTGTTTACATTTCTTATATTTATCTGATATGTCATGAAGTGTTTTTTCTAAGTGTAAAATTTTTGCAGACATGGCATCTTGTTCTAATGAATTCTGCCCAAGCAATTTATAGCAGGAATTTAGTTCCTCATTTAACTTACATTTATCTTTGCACAGCCTTGCTTGAATAAAGACATTTTTATGTTTTTTAAGTTTCTTCTCTGATTTTTTTAAAAAGCTGCTAAGTTTTACATATTTTTTTATTCTGTTACTCCCTTTTATCAATGGAGTTACTCCTTGGCACTTAGGTGTAATAAAATTAACTAGAGAGAAGTCTGGGTCACCGTTGACCAGCTCAGTCTGTATGTCCAGGCTACTATAATCTTCTGATATTGACGCATGAACTGATTCATAATACTTATACTTTAATCTACACTCGTACAACTCCTGCTTTAAGTCCTGGATTTTCTGCATTGCCAGTTCATACACATCCTGACATTGGTGCACACTGTCAAGTTTTGACCGCAGGGATTCCATTTCCCCACAAACATCTTCATACTTGGTGGAGAGCTCGGCCAGTTGCTTCTTGAGGGTTTGGTTTTGCCTCAGAATCGCCATCATTTCAGCCTCACTCTCATCTCGCTCTTGTAGTAGCTGCTCTTGAATCCTTTTTGATTCTTTGAGTTCCGTGGTGACCACATTCAGTTTGGCCTCAAAGTCACGCCTCACGGCTTTCCGGGTCATAGTCATGTTGAGTATAGTCTGAAACACAAGTTAGCAAGTGAGTAAAGGGTCTAGAAAAGTAAGTATAGTAAATTAGGTATAATCACTTATCTAAATGAGTGATTATAATGGGTAGAAAATTAAAAATGAAAGTAAAGTTAAATTTATACAATGGTTGGGGTGGGAGAAAAGAAAGTTACACTTGCTGACCATACATATACAATATGTAAGCATGCACCTATATTTTAAAGTAATATAATACAAGTACTTAGATTTTTTCAAAATAATCTAAGTTCCTTGCACCTCAAAAAGTTTGGTATTGGGCCTGAGCGACCAATGATAAGTGATAAATAAAACGAAATAAGGCACTTAGTAGCTAGAGGCTAGGTTTGCTACTTATTCTGAAAAATAAATAAATATAATTGTTAGTTATAATTGTGTAATTGTAAGTATTTGGTGTTTATCTGTGTGAGGCAGATGTTTAGTCTTCAATTCTAGCTTCCACTTTTTTGTCAAGCTACATGAGATAAACGTTACCTGTGATGTGATATTTGACGTGACTCATCAACGAAAACCGTTAGATGAGCGTGAATATGTGAATGTTATGTTCTTATGTTGTGTTTTAGGTTAGTTTAAGTAAACACAATACTCCCCAGGTTTATCGGCAGCAATAAATAACAGTAGTTATAGTCCACAGGTCCACAAACACAGGTCAGCTACCGGCAATCAGTCTATTTATTGAATTCTAGTCGCCATTCGTGGTCAAAAAGTTCGATACTTAGAAACACTTACTAATTTCCACAGTTATACCAGAGTCCACAAACACTTGTACAGTCTATTTATAACATCTACTAATGATTACACAAGTTATATTATTTTATTAATACGATAAAATTAGATAAAAACTAAATGTAAATACGAGCAGCTGTTTTTACGTCAGACTGCCAGTGTTGCCACACGGCGAAAAAAAAAAAAAGCTTCCACATTGCTCGATTTTCCCCGTCGAAACGCGCCGTACATTTGGCAAAATTGCCAGAACAAGTAGGTACAGGTGTACTTACAGGATCGCTGCGACTTAGCCTGTTAATCAGCAGTAGGAGTTGGTCCGTCGTCATCACGACCGGAGCAGCAGCGGCTGCAACCTCTGGCTGTAGGTAAGTGCTGGCCGAATGCGCGGCGTCAGCGCCAGCGTCAGCGCTGCGCGGAGCCGAGTCCGGCGCGAGCGCGGACGGCGGAGCCGCCGCGTCAAAGCACGAGCCGCCGGCAGAAGCCGGGTTCGCGGCACGCGATCTCGTAAGCACCATTTTGACTATTGTTTAATACTTCCCAGTCACTGTTCACAAAACCGACACAAAATACCTATCTAGCACACACTAGGTATTCAGTTTTATGCACTTAACAAGACTGTACACGAAGTAGGACCAAAAATAGTCAAAACAAAAAATAGTCACACGTTATTCACTAAATGAAATAATGTTTGAGTCACAGAAATACACAGAATAATAATAACACCCCTTCGCTTTATAGTTCACAGTTATTCACAAAACACAGTTCACAAAGTTCGTAACTTCGTAAGTACGTGTGTAAGCAGGTAGATACCTACTTGTGTCCGTCGTACTAGCAATTTAGGTTCAGGTAGGTTTAGGTGGTAGTATTCATCGATGTGCAGATCCTCCATCATCAGGGTGCCGGCAGCTTGTTCATATGAAGGGGGTAGCTCCTCACGGCACATGAGGTCAGGCATGGAGGTGGGCCTGGACACTTCCCCGTCGTCGTACTCGATGGAGAGTACAGTAGGGACCGGACCGTTGAGCTCGATATTAGAAGTTCCCTCGGAGATATACTCGATGGTATGTTCAGTAGGTACGGTACCGTTGAGTTCCATGATGTAGATGCAATTAAATATCAGAGAGTGCAACAAAACCCAATTACTGCGCAGGATACGACTAAACACGACACCACGCTACGCCACAAAACTCAGTGTTTATAATAACAAACTGTAACGGTTTCTTCGTGTTTTAGGTAATAGATGTGTGCAATGCTATAATAAATAAATTAATGCCAATTCATATACCTCAACCAACTACAGCCGCATGGCAAGGAATCGAAGAAGGATTTAAAAATAAATGGAACTTTCCGAATTGCATAGGCGCCATTGACGGCAAACATGTAAATATAATTGCACCTCCCAATAGTGGATCGTTGTTTTTTTACTATAAAAAAACATTTTCTATTGTTTTGTTAGCTATAGTTGATCCTGAATACATATTCATAGCGGTTGATGTCGGAGCCTATGGAAAAAACAGCGATGGCGAAATCTATTCGTCATCTACATTTGGAAAGGCACTTGAAAGAAACACATTAAATATTCCATGTGACAAACCATTACCAGGTACTAATCATGCAATGCCACATGTATTTGTGGGAGACGAGGCATTTCCATTGAAGACATATTTATTACGACCATATCCTCGCTCAAATACACGGAGACTATCAGATCCTTAACGGCAATATAATTACCGCTTATCACGAGCTAGAAGGGTTGCTGAAAACGCTTTTGGAATTTTATATCAAAAATTTGCGATTTACAACAAAAATATTAAATTGCATCCAAAGTTTGTAGATAAAGTGGTATTAACAACTTGCATTTTACACAACATGATGAGGACATATAACATTGAGATGAATTTACAGGAACCGAACAGAACAGAACATGAAATTACAGTTGAATTCGGCGAAGACCGATTGTTAAATCAATTACCAAATATTAGTGGTGCCCATATGGCTACTGCTTTTAATGTACGTGAAATGTTCAAAACATATTTTCAAACTTCTACCGGACGAGTACCATCGCAGAATTGTAGCTTTTAGCTTTAAATATTAATGTTAATTCTTAATGGATATTACAGTTAAATTTTACATTATAATAATCACATAAATTATATTAATCACAACTGTTTTATTTCCCATACATACCTACATACGCGAAAAACATTAGATAAAAAATTAAATAGGAGTAGGTACTAGGGCATGCAGTATCGGAACCATTCTCAGAACCGGGAATTTTTGCCCGATACTGGGCTCGGAACCGGGAATTCCCGGGAATTTCGATACTTTCGATACTGACTTATTTTTTTAAATAAAACTGACCGTATAGATATACAATGAAAGAAAAACTACTGAAAAAACACTTTGTATTATTGAGATATATTTTTTTATTCAGAACCGTAAATTAACCCACACACAACCACAAAATACACGATATTTTATTTTTTTACAATTTATAGGTTTGCGTTTGACCGCTATCTCACCTGCTGTGATGATGCGGTCGACGATGCAGCACGCTTACCTAGAAGATACCTATCACTCTTGTCTTGAAATCGTCCAATTTGTAGGTACTCGGAAAGACAGACGCCGGCAAGGAATTCCATTCCTTGGCTGTCCGCAACATAAAAGTTGGAGCAAAGCGCTTGGTACGGACAGTTGGAACATCAACCAGGTATGGATGCCGCCTTTCCGTGCGTCTAGTGGTCCGATGGTAGAATGGGGATGGGGGAACTAAATTGTGAAGTTCCGTAGCACACTCCGAAATGTATCCTGTAAAATACCGATAGACTGGCAACTTTACGGCGATGTTCGAGACTTAGGAGCTTGGACTCGACTAGAGTGTCGCTACCAATGAGCCTTTTGGCTCGTCTCTCAAAAGCTTCCAATGCCACAAGCTGGTATTTGGCAGAGCCATCCCAGAGATGAGAACAGTACTCCATACACGACCGGACTTGTGCTTGGTACAGGTTAAGAAGCTGTCCCGGTGTGAAGTACTGTCTCACCTTCGATAGAATGCCTAGCTTCTTCGCAGCTGTCTTGGCTTTGGATTCTATGAACGAGCCAAAATTCAATTTACTGGTTAGCGTAGAAGCTCTAGTGGAAAGCTCTGGAAGCTCCAGTTGGTCTGAAATCGGAAGGGATACATCTCGGAAAGTAGGAGTCAGGTGAAATTGACTCCTCTTAGCGGAAAATAGACACGCCTGTGTTTTTGAAGCATTGAACTTCACCAAATTGGCATCGCCCCACTCTGCGACTACCTTCAGCGTTAAGTTCATGCGTTCAATCATTGCCTCTCTATGAGATTGGATCTGAGATCCACTGGAACGTGCTTCAGGTATGTATCTCTCTACAACGGTGCTGTCGTCTGTGCAGCAGGAAAAGTGTTGCAGAGAGAACTGACCCCTGAGGAACTCCGGCATTAATTGCCATTTGATCAGACGAGCAGCCGTCAACGACTACTCAAATTGATCGGTCTCTCAGAAAGTCTGATACCCAAACACATAAGCCAGTAGATAATCCATACGTAGGAATTTTGCTTAATAGGCTGTCATGCCAAACCCGGTCAAAAGCCTTCGAGATATCCAGAGAAACTGCTAAAGCTTCTCCGTTTCTCTCGATGGCTTCGCTCCATTAGTGAGTGACATACGCTAGAAGGTCTCCTGTTGACCGATTTCGGCGAAATTCGTATAGGTCACTCAGGAGGACGTTCACTCAGGATATTCTCATTTATTTCGCGTATATCTTCATTATTATAACACTAAAGCTCTCTGTGCGTGCACGCAACAATCAGAGCTAGGTTAAAGCAAAGTTAAATCGAATATCCATCAAATAAATCAACAGTTAAAACTAACAGTAACAACCTATGTACGTTATCTAACTAAATCAGCTCAGCAAAGATATAGCTAAATATCAGCAAGGCGTAAGTTGAATGCTTTTACTTTACCATCTTTCGTAAAGAAAGCCGTCCATGTTATTTTCGTTCTTTTTCTAACAGATTTTGTCATAAATAGTAACGAACATCCAACAAAAATGAAGATTGTATAATACAATATTAAACAATCTTCAATTCAGGTAAAATAAACATGTCATTTTCGTTTTGACCCCTCCGAAATTGTTGAGATATTATCTGAATGATGTAAATTATAGGTTTGTAATTTGTCAAAATATCTTGCAATGTATACAGAAAGTGAAACTGAACGCATAGCTAGTGTTTTTTATCGACATTTATTTATATCGTACTAGAAAACACCAATAATTGATCATTGTCATCAGTATCGAAAGTATCGGGAATTCCTTCGTGGAGAACCGGTACTGGAAAAGTTCAAAATCAGCGATAATTCCCGGTACTTTCGATACTGATACTTCCCGGGAGCATGCCCTAGTAGGTACTTACCAGATTGCTTTAAAGTAATACTTATTTGTTTCCAAGCCTCGTCCTTTTTTATACTATTGCTGTATTTAGCGTCACTTAAGTCATATAAATATGGATATTTTCTCACTTCTTCAATAAGTTTCTCCCTTTGCATCGTTATTTTGTGTTTGAATCTAAAAAACTATATAGTTAAACTTAACATTTTAAATAAAACATACGCGCAACACAAATGAAATACGCCTTGCGAATGGCAGGATGGAGCACGCAAGTCGCAGGAGGGGACAGGGGACGGAGAGACGTAAGCGCGGGGACGATGAGCCGTAAGCGCGGGAATTGCAAGTTCGGAGCCTGTTCTGAGGGGAGGCGATCACGGTACGATTCCGATTAGTGTGCGTTGCAGTAGGGAGTTTAATACAAACCATTCTGAACGACTCGAGGCGATACGGTTACGATCCCTTTCCGTTCCCATTAGTGTGCGGACTCCTTTAAGGTTATAGCACATTATACCGGCACCGCAACTGCGCAGCTGCAGCACGGCGTCGCCTCGAATTTAGACTACGGCTAGCTGCCAGCGCGCGTTGTCCGCAAGGTGCAAGCTCGCAGTCCGCGCGCCGGCCGCGACGTGTAAGCTTACAGTCCGCGAGGTGCAAGCTTGCTGTCGCCGCGAACTCAATATTGTTATGTGGCATTTATGATTGAACACGCCTAGGACTTACACGTTTTCATAATGTCTCGGTTTACGTTGCGCGAACTAGCAATAATCGCTATTGCTCTCGACGAAGAACAGGAAAATTAAAGAAGAAGAAGATATTCGGTGCATAATATGTTAAAAGAAAGACTAGCAGAAGGGGAATACTGGAAGAATATTAGACATTTGATTGACGATGATGAAAAATTCTACATATATTTTCATATGCCCAAATATTTATTTTATTATATACTATCGTTTATTCGAAAAGATATCACGAAGGAAAACACAACTTTCAGACAGGCGATACCAGCAGAGGAAAAATTGGCAGTAACATTGAGGTAAGTAATTTTAAAGTCACAATGAAATATTACATTTATTAAAGTGATAATTATTATTAAGGAAGTTACCTACACATTAGTTAAAGTGTCTCCCTGAGCTTCCGACTCAGTAGCTTCAATTATGGTTTGAGCTGCGGCAGTTCCATTTAGAGTTTGCGTTTTTGATGTCTCTGTATTATAGGTAGAGGAATATGAACCTGTACACTGTAGCCAGAAGGGCCAGCAGATCCACTATTTTAGTAATAGTTTTGCTGTTGAATTTCTTGGATTTTTGCCTCAGAAACTAAATTAAATATTTTCGTTTTCAAAATCGCCTGATTATAAGCAGGCAATTTTTTTACAGTCGCTTTTATACAGAGAAAAATTTATCAATGTCGTCTTCGTCTTCCGGCTTCTGTTTTTCTTCTAATAAATATTTTAGTAGTTGACCCGAAGCAGAACTAGTGTCATCTTTTCTCTGTCTTTTATTTGTTTTAATAATGTTCGAAAAGAACTTAGGATTTGACGCTTGTGGTCTGATTATGTTATTTAGCCATTTTAGTATTTTAGCCACAGTAATCTTCTTAGATTTTGCTCCATCCTGTGTAGAAATACTTTTAATATTGTTTATGAAATCATCAACATGAGGCTGAGCAGTTTTCTGTGGATGAATTACAACATTTGACGATGTACTACTGGCCACTGAATTTTGTGACGAAAGTGAGGATACATCTTTAACAGCACTGGAGCTAGTCGAAGCATTGACATTGACATCGCTGTATGACGTTGTTGAAAGTTCAATATTATCTTGATTGGTACTACTGGCACTACTGGCAGCGGCAAGAGTAGGTGTTGCATCATGATCTACGGACATAAAATCAGTTATGGTTTTTTTCTTTTTGCAAGGAACATCAAAAAATTCCAGTTGCTGCGAATGCACATTCTCTAAATGCCCATGCAGATTAGTTGTATTGCCTGAAGTTTTTAGGCTCTTGTTGCATAAATTGCAAATAGCTTCTTTGTCACCAGTTCTTTTAAAATAGTTCCAAATCTTACTTTTTAATTTATTAGGTGGCATTGTTAGCTGCAAAAAAGCAAAATCTTAATTTAGAACGTATGAATTTACACTATACAAAACCTACACACTGAACAGACATACAGACGAGCAGACGCATGGACAGAGAACGAAATAGATGCACTGATTTTTGATCCCACAAATGTACAAAAAACTTTTTTTAGAACTCTTTCATTATTCATTCGTTGAAAAGCAGCCTTTCTTGGATACAATAACAAGTGATTTAATCGAAGATCCTTTACAAGGTATCAATCATGAAACAAGATACATTACGAGGTAGCGAACAAGGAACAGAAGAATCATTGAAATGCAGTGATCAAGAAACAGAAGAATCTCAGCTTGATGGTTATCCTGTTTTTTTTTTAATTTGTATATTAGGTACACAAAACCTGTTAATTGTTACAACATAGCAGAAATTGAAATTAAAGATCTCAGACTTGGTTATATACAACTAAATAAAGTAGACGTCACAAAAATCATTACAAACTGAAGAGAAAGGCATACGAAGACGGACCAGGTCATGGTGCGGTCAGGCCGTTATCCCGGCCTGTATTCAAATACAAAATACCTAATATTGATTCTGGAGTTCCTAAAAGCAAGTGCTGTAAATTTTGGTAGAATCAAGCGTGTTGTAAAACTGAGTGAGACCAACATTTAAGTTTGTTCTAAATAAACTGTAATACTGAGTCCGTGTAAGACTGAGTTAGACAAACTACACCAACTGAGACAAATAGAATAAAAACCAGTCAAACAAAGCCTCCGGACTCCTTATTAGTAAATCAATCTTGGCCGACACCCCAAAATTATTAAATAGACATATTGTTACTTTGGAAAACTATTTTGTTTCTATTTTTTCTCCTCAACCTTGGTGTAATTAAAAGTTCTTCGTTATGGCAAAAAATTGCATCTAACGGGCTTAATCTTCATAAGCCAAGTCCATTATCCGGAACGGATCATGTCGAAATTCCCTACGTTTTTTTGACTGATGGAGCATTTGCTTTACATAAAAAATCGGTTGTCTGTAAAGTCGGTTTACTGACGATAGTTGAACGTGATAACGTCATAAGAAAATACTGATGGAATGGTTGCATTTTTCAAAAGAAAATCTTAGTTTTACTGAATTGAATTGAATGTGAATGAAACTGAATGATACTGAATGAAACTGAATGGAACTGAATGAAACTGAATGAAAATCCGGACCCGGACCCGGACTCGGGCCCGGACCCAGACTGAACCCTTACCCTTACCCTCATTTACCCTTACCCTCATTTACCCTTACCCATTACCCGACCCGGGCTCGGGCTCAGGTAAATGGAACGACGAAACGACGTAACGACGCATGAGTCATGTTTTTTCGTGCGTGCAGCCGGCTCCATCGATTTATAAGACGTTATCACGTCAATAATATAATGAAACCATATCCTGGCAACCATGATATCAATTCACCGAAAAGGATTTTCAATATGCGCTTGTCAAAATCTCGAGTAAGTAGTAGTTGAGAATGTGTTTGGTATTTTAGCATCCAGGTTTAGAATATTCAGAAAGCCAATTGATTTGGATATTCATAATATCCCAATTATTACAATGACATGTCTCTTATTGCATAACTTTCTCAGAAAAAGTAATAAATCATCTCTTATATACAGGGTTATTCATTATTAGCTGCAAATTCTCAGGAATTAGGTTCAACAAATAAAATAAAAAATATTTATGAAATGATTTTTTTTAAGTTTTGTTATGAAAATCCCGAGAAAATCGATAAAGAAATCAT
Organism: Thera obeliscata; assembly: GCA_947578465.1. NCBI lineage: Eukaryota > Metazoa > Arthropoda > Insecta > Lepidoptera > Geometridae > Thera > Thera obeliscata. The sequence goes on along the minus strand of OX387918.1, from coordinate 9,761,933 downwards.
TGGCGCCTGACCTATTTTGACCTTTGATCCGCGCCCGCGCGCCGTGAGCGACACTCTGCGTTCAGTCACCGCCTGGGTGGGTCATCGTCCTGTTCTCCGTGGCAATCATTATGCAATAGCCGTAGCCGTAAAGAAATTAATAAAAATAAAATTTTGATACAAAAACTTGAAAAAATTTTTGATCAAATTTAAAAAAAATAATTTCATAAATATTTTTTATTCTATTTGTTGAACCTAATTCCTGAGTATTTGCAGTTAATAATGAATAACCCTGTATATGCCTCCTGGTACTGTAGATATGTATGATGATAATGGAGTTTTGATTCAACCCGGGTCTTGGCGGGCAGACTTTGATAATAACTGTGCTTTGAGAGATATTACACAAGTACCAAGCAGATCACCATTATCTGCCGTTCAGATAAGGGATTACTTTACAAATTATTTTCAATGTTTATAAATAAACAAACGAATGTAGGGTCATTTCGCCTGTTCGTTACCACATTAACTACATACTTTTTATATTGAAACTAATGCAGAGACATTATTATTTTCTCCCTAAAGCAAGCCACTGCACTTAATGGATGCAAACTGGCGAATCGACCTTACTGTAATCTGTACTTTAGTAATAATAAAACAAATTATTGATAATAAAAAACTTACCGTGGTTATTGTTTGTTTACATTTATACACGGACCCCAAAAAGCTGTTCATGAAATCAAAGGCGAACCAAACTGGACGATAAACATCATCTGCGCCGGCACCACATTTTAAGGAAGCTTCTATTTTTCTGTAGTAGCCCCTGTATGTCGCAAAAAGTGAATCCTTTTTTTTCTTCAATTCTTCTACTGGTATTTCCAAAACGTCCCGAATACGCACCCAAGCATCATTTACTTTTTTCTTGTCCTTATGACCTTTCCCACTGGGGTCCCAAATAAATAGCTCTGCTTGAAGTGTTTCAAGGAACAACATAGTTTGCTCCTGTGACCACTGTATGCCGCTCATAATAGAGTCTCGCACATCAACGATAAAATCTATTTCACGGCCTCCAGACTCCCGCGAGATTCACGGCGTGAAGTCGCGCCGTGAATCGTGCGCGAAATCGCACGCATAGCGCGTACGATGTCGGCTACACATTCACGCTAGGTTCACAGTATAGTTCGCGCACTCGACCACGATGGACCCCGAAATTGCTGCTGCGGGACTTCTTTGCGCATTAGCGATTTATAACTAGGTACGCTTCTGTCAAGCACAAGCTAATTAAAAAGAAGCGCAGAATAGGATGATGACGATGTCCCAGGTCTTGGTTCCATAAATGTAGACGAAGGTTCTGATTGAATGTATGGATTGAAATCATGTTTACGCTTCGATTGTAATTTTTTTTTTTTTTTTTCAAGGAAAACAAACAGCTTAACTTGAAACATAATGGTAGGTACTATAGAACAATAAAAGCTAAACAGTATTCGCTAATAGAACACTTATATATAGATAATACAATGTAAAAGGAGCAGCGTCTTGGGGACGCTTCCGTCTGGCACTGATTTAGATCAGTTGAGCTATCTCTAGATCGTTTGTAACGATCTGCAGATAGCTCAACTGTTTCTTGTGTATTTTGTACATTTTGTAATAATGTAAGATATCCATTATTTTGTAATGATAATAGATATCTTACACTACCGCTCTCGACACTCGACGACGCACGACTGAGCGGCCTGCGAATATGTAGCCAAGACAAGTTCGCGGCCCGCGAGCCCTTTGTCGCGGGACAAAATACCGACAATTTTCGGGGAACAAGCCGCGAAGCCGCGAAGAATATGCGAATCGGATCCACACTCATGCTTCGCGGAAGTTTCGCGCGATCCGCGCGTGAGTGTGGATAGGGCTTATAACACAAGTGCGTTCACAACGGCGTCTTGACGCGTACTGAAGTCGGCTCGGCCGAGTAGTGTAGAGAGGTACTTCGAGAACGCACTTCGGGTAACTTCGTGCCCTTTGACTCGGGCGCAAAAACCGACAACAAACGGAAGTCGGCCGAGGCGAGGTAAAGTTGGACGAAGTAAGCCGAACTGCCTCTCTACATTATTCTATTCGTCTAACCTCGTTCAACTTCGTGAGTAGTGTAGAGGAGGCATAAGACACTATTCCACGCGGACGAAGTCGCGGGCACAGCTAGTAAAAAATATTTTGATTTCGTATGGCACATAGAACTTTTTTATTCAGCAACGAGAATATTATACAATTTCGTAAACTTTGTGCATCTATGGGTACCTACTAAAATTCATAAAATTGTAGCTGCCTAGGTTTGCATGGACCAAATTGACCACGAGGTTGGATTGGACTTTGAATTATATCCAATTGTTTACTTGGACCTGGCTGCATAGGTACGTCATTATTTTCGTCATTTTCTTTAAAATTATATCACGTATTGGCATACCGCGAATTTGTCGCGGGTCTACAATCTCTGGCAAAAGGCATTTCATGTAAAAATCTATAATTTTTTTTATACAGGGTTATTCATTATTAGCTGCAAATACTCGGGAATTAGGTTCAACAAATAAAATAAAAAATATTTATGAAATGATTTTTTTTAAGTTTTGTTATGAAAATCCCGAGAAAATCGATAAAGGAATCATTGGCGCCTGACCTATTTTGACCTTTGATCCGCGCCCGCGCGCCGTGAGTGATACTCTGCGTTCAGTCACCGCCTGGGTAGGTCATCGTCCTGTTCTCCATGGCAATCATTATGCAATAGCCGTAAAGAAATCAATAAAAATAAAATTTTGATACAAAAACTTGAATTTTTTCTTTATCAAATTTAAAAAAAAATAATTTCATAAATATTTTTTATTCTATTTGTTGAACCTAATTCCTGAGTATTTGCAGCTAATAATGAATAACCCTGTATATCTATGTACCTTCGAAAATTCGTCATCTCTAGGAATGTATTCGATTATGAGTGGATGACTTTCGCCGGACCAAATTCCAAAAATGCATTGGTTTCTCTCGGTGACATGGAGTTGACCCTGCACTTAGCACTGCACCAATTGCTCCTTTTATTAATGATTCGCGTACTGTTTTTTTTGTCATATTTATATATTTGTATTTTGTTTTCTTTTATAGCAGTTTCTATTCCGGTCTTAAATGCCGTTATTGGAAAATTTACTTCTTAAATTTTATCGTGGTCAACTAAACCGTCGGGTGTAGCTCCAATAAATGGGTATCGTTTATCTATGAAAAGTCCACATGGTTCGATGACAATGTTTTCTTGTCTCTCCATTTGTTGTAGCGCTTGCTTTTCATTTTCTACACCATGAGCTACAGACAGACATTACGTGGCCTTTAATTTTTTTATACAGTAAATTTTTTACTGTATTCGCTGTGCTTTTGGACAAGGCAAATTTAAAAAATGGAATCAGCATATTTACAATCATTTAAATTATTTACATCACACACACATCATCAGCCTGAAGAAGTCCACTGCTGGACATAGGCCTCCCCTACACCTTTCCAAGAAGAACGATTCTGAGCTCTTTCTATTCACTGACTTCCCGCGATCTACATACAATTATAATAAATAATAATTAGTTTATTTATTTACATAATTTATTTTCATACCTGCATAATATTTTACAAATCACTTCTGAGAGTCAAGTCCCGTGGATGGCGATGATTATCACGCACATAACGTTCAAAATAATCACCGTCACATCCCACACAAATACCGCACCTAAACATCAGCTGTTCATTCACACGCGACGGCACGTGAGAGTTTTGCTTTATTTGGTCGAATGCCGAAGTAATTTTTGCTACGAGTGTCTCTCGGCTTGTCACTCCACCGCCACTGTACACCAAGGTCTTCACGTGACCCCACAAATAAAAGTCAATAATAATATCTGGCGATCTAGGAGGCCAAGCCACTGGCCCGCTTTTTCCAATCCATCGACCAGGATATTCACTGTTTAAGTGTTCCCGTACTTGGCGAGCGTAGTGTGCCGGCGCTCCATCTTGCTGGTAGTACATACCACGCAAAGATGCGAGTGGTACATCCTCTAATAGCACTGGTAAAGTGTCAGTTAAAAAGTTTAGGTATGTATCACCGTTTAGTCGGTCCAGAAACATAGGTCCTAACAACACATTATTAATAATTCTCGCCCACACATTAACCGAAAATCGGTGTTGAAAGTTATGTGGCCTCGGCTCGTGAGGATTATCAAAAGACCACAAATGTTCATTTCTAGTATGGAACAGACCGACTCGGCCGAACGTCGCCTCATCGGTCCACAATATCGGAGGACGTTCAGCAAGTAGCCAGTTACAAAAGGCTACTCGTGCACTTTTGTCGGCCTCGGTCAGCTCCTGAACTCGGTGTAAGTGAAATAGGTGTTTCCCCTCGTTGTGAACGACGCTCCAAGCAAACCACTGGGTCACATTGAAGCGCCGGGCTGCGTCGTTCGTGCTGGCTGCAGGATGCACTTCAAAAAAGTCATATCTTCCTCCTTTGCACGGTATGCCGCGGTGGACGACCACTGTCGGCGGATCTCGGTCGGAATTGGCCGTGGTCACGTAATCTTTGAGTGGCAGCGAGCATTGTCACGCGGTTTGGTGTCGGCACGTCTGGAAATATCCTCGCGTATTCGCGACAGGCTTCAGACACATTATCGTTGCACCTCGCGTGCACTCGTACCACTTCGTTATACCGTAAAACGTGCCTGCTTTGCTCCAAAATTGGCTCCAAATTTAAAGAAAGTGTGATTACTTAAAACCTTCTACATTAAAGCTTGTTTTTTAATGTCAATCTTTTCTAAATCAACAACTACAAATTATTGCTTGCTAAAAATTGAATTTACAAATTGAAATAAGTATAAATCGTCTTATTAACTTTTGGGGAAACATAATAATGACAGCTTTACTTATTAGTTAAAATACCCGTCTACATAAAAAAAAAAGACGGGTGGCACTCCGGGAGTGCCGGCAGAAGTGAAAACTTGCCGCTCGTATTAAAACTTATTAAATTTTCATCTAGTATATTTATAAAGTACTCACTCATTTTCTTTCGCTATTTCTTCATCACTTTTATCATTAATAGATGCACGAACCGCACGCGCCGCCCCGCCCCCATCGTAGCAACAGTGCCGGCCGGCGAGCGAAGCGGCAACGTCGCACACCGGGTACGGCGCGGTCAGTCGAGCGGAACGGCAACGTCCTCTCCATCCGTCTTACGCTTTTTCGATCAGGTCACGTGATCCTGACGCGCTGACGCGAGTTTAAGATTTTATACCCATTACAGAAAGTGCTCAACGCCGCTAAAGAAGTTTTCACTTCAAAAATCGCACATTACACATCACTTAGGTATTATTGAGATCTTAAATTCTGTAAATCTAATCAGTCAGTTACTTGAGTTAAGGAACTAAAAAAATCACATAGGTATCTTATAAACCTTAAACAACTAAATTAAAGTTTATTTAGAAGACATTTTATTATCTGCGTCAGGTGTGTGCTGTTTGGACGAAGGCACACAAACTTTATGTTATTTTCTCTGCAAGCTTTCAGAACATCCTCCGAAATATGTTGGAGTTGGGCTGGCTGGGGTAAAGTTTAGTAGGGGGACAATGCACAATACACCCCATCGCGGGACGTCAGTGCAGAACTTATTCCCCCAACACAATTAAAATTATAATTCCCCTAACAATATTCGATCTCCGCATTGTGATAAAATCATATCTTGACAAAATTGGGAGAAAATTTATCAAATTTAAAGAAAACACTCCAGGAAAGGAATGGGTTCATAGTTTTTTGAAAAGGAATCCAGCTTTGACACAAAGATTCGCTGCTAATATAAAGCGCAGTAGAGCTGCTATTGATAAGGACACTCTCAAAGAATACATACAAAACTTAGAAGAGACTGTCAAAGATGTACCGCCAGAAAATATCTGTAACTATGATGAAACAAATTTAGCCGATGATCGTGGTGTAAAAAAGATTCTGACAAAGCGAGGCACCAAATATCCTGAAGTGATAAGAGACACGTGCTAAGGTTCCACGTTTCTCATGTTTGCTGGAAATGCGGTAGGAGAATTACTACGGCGTCGTTTATAAATCAAAACGGTTGTTTAGGGTCTCGACTAACCAGGACAACGAGAAGAATTACTTTAATAATTTACTAGGTTTAGGTATTTGCTTTGTCTACTGAGTATATTTTTTAAGCTAGGTATTTAAGTTTTATTTGTAACCAGCCTACTAAAGGTGTATTTTTGACGAGCCCCTTTACAGCTAAAATTATTTTTATCCTAAATTTTGTAAATGACGAGATACTAACGCCACTCAGCAATACTATTTATTATTAATGTTTGTGTTTGCTTTAGTTATCAATAAATAAATTTCATTTCATCCTTAGGCTCGACCCGCAGACCTCCGTGTGCCGGCCTGGGCATCTTTGTGTAGATTCAACAAACATCCCGTACACAAACATCCCATGAAGGACCCCAATTTTAAAATACCACTGAAAGTAGCTGTTGACTCAGATTCTGATGAAGACCTAGGTTCCAGAATGCCACCTGCTCAACCTCATTTATCTCCACAACCTGGAACTTCCAACGTCACTACTGATAAGTTAATGGAACCAAACAGGAAGAAATTAAAAGCTAAAAATAATTATTATAACACACAGCAACGGACGAATTTTATCCAATCAACTAGCGCGCATGAACTGCCAAAAAGCTCCAGGGGGCCAATTCTAGACTTTTAGAGATTTACGCTAGAAATAGAGATTTGAAATGTCGCGAAAGCAGTGTCATTTATGTCATTTATCACCAAATTTGTATAACTTTTATTTAAATAACTGGCAAAGTGGCATTTAACCCTCTACCACCTAATCTTGTCACACAACCACCTACCATACGTCTTACAGACGGGGTGTGAAAAGATCTTCTTATGTAAAATCTAAGGTTTGTTTTTTAATTAAAATCTATCAAAATACATATCAAAGTATTTATTGAAGTAAGCAAGGCACAGAAAACTCAACATATTTTCTTAATATCTTAATTTGTTTAAAACAACTCTTAAATCTAGCTTAAAAAAATTGTAATTCAAATAACGAGTTCTATAAAAATAATCACATGAGATAGGAACTTTTTTTTTCTGTTTATAAAAATAGAATATATCAACAAGACATATAAAATCAACACTTTCTAATTATAATCACATCTTTTGCAAAATTGCAGAGCATCAATCTTACAGATTTTCCCGAAAGTGAATGCACATTTTGTGGGAGCATTCGATACAAATTGGCTTTTTACACTCAAAACATATGTCTTGTGTCCTGCGTTTCTTTCTCGGGTCGCAGGTTGAGCAGTTTTTTCTAGAAGCCAATCTTTCTTCGGAGCTACTTCCTCCTGGTAGAGCTGGTGGGGTGGAGTCATTGCCGCAGTGAAGGATGCGCCGAAGCGCGATTCGAATGTCACGTTGAATCTTGACGTTGTTTTCTTGACGCTCTATATGCGGTCTGGTGAGCTGTTCAGCCAGTCTTTTCATGAATTTGAACCTGCTCTCAACCTTTTGTCCTTGGGATTGAGCAGATAAACTGACTACGTAGCAGTTTGAGGCTGAAATATCGAGCAGCCTGTAAAAAACTGCTGATGGCCACCTGCGCGTTCGACGGGCTGTGGTATAATTTGAACACCTTTGGTCGAGCAGGTCCACTCCGATCTTGGTTTGATTGTAGAAAAGTATGATTTCTGGTTTCTTCGTAACATCATCTACGTCTGGCATATGATGATTTTTTATTAACTTTATAGTGTTTACTACACTTAAGGAAATCACAAAGATTTTATAATGTCCCAAAAGTTAAGAGACGAGCGGGTTAGTGGACTATAACGTCAAAACTGTAGATGGAGCCACGGTCGCGTTAGTGCCGAACAGTCTCTAAGAGTTATTCGTCGAGTGTGATTAGGATCCGATGGCGCAGTGGTCAGCGCAGCCCCGTACCGAGGGAAAGGTCGCGGGTTCATATCCCGCTCGGCTCTTAACTTTTGGGACATTATAAAATCTTTGTGGCATATGATGCATACTTGACACAGTGATCACTGCTTTATTTGGTTTTGGGACATAAGATGATATAGTTATATCTTTTGTGAATCCAAAGATCGTTGAATCAACAAGTCGGTGACGGGCTGGTAGGAATTCTTGAGGTATTTCTCTTTGGTTTTTCCTCATCGTTCCCACAACGGTTAGATGTTTGTCTTTCAGTGCATCCAAAAGCTCAATAGAAGTATACCAATTGTCTGTTTGATCCTTCTATCGGAGAAATAAGTCGCAGTACAGCTTGAGTTGGTTTTTTCAATCGCTGATATTCTGTTGGTAAGTTCAGTCCATCAGAGTGTTTTCCTAGATAAATATAGGCATTCAAAAGATACCCCGATCTTGCGTCTGTAAGGCATTGTATTTTTATGCCGTATTTGGTAGGTTTCTTGGGCATATACATTTTGAACCTGCATCTTCCACGAAACGCCAACAACATTTCATCGATATATGCATAGCTGCCAATCGCATAAACAGCTTGGTATTCTTCAATAAATGAGCTAAAGAGCTCTGCAATAGGCGCAGAAGGATCGTTTTCTCTGCGTGCTAATCTGGTCTCGGAGTCATCAAACCGAAGGGTTTTCAGCAATACTTCCAACCGATTTTTGCTCATAATGCAGCTATATATTTCCCGTCCAGTGCCACTACTATACCATGACGTATAATGTTCGTGATTTTCTTTGAATATAGCTGTAGAGAGAGCAATCCTATAAAAGCTTTCAATTCCATAAGATCCATGTCGTGAACACAGGTTGGTTTTTGGTAATTGGGTCTAATTTCTTGAATCTTCACATTTGTGTTACGAACAATTTTTTCAAGCATTTCGTCAGTGAAAAATTTCTCCCAGATATATCTCCCAGATAACCAGTGAAGAGGAAGCGTTCAGTTCATTCCGGTATGCTGGCTTTATACCTTCTCTTTCTTCAACTATATTACGCTGTAATGTTCTCGAGCGTAATGATGGAGGAGCAGAAAACCACCGAAAACGATTCTTACCGAAATAGTTTTGTTTTCGGGGTCTCGAACGCATTTGTGCCAAAGGCACTTCATCTTCAGATGAAAATTCTTGCCCTGCAGGTAAAACTTGAGGTTGAGATACGATAATGCCATGATTCTCCTCAGCATATGATTCTTCGTCTTCAGGATTCGATTCGCAACTATCCTCCAATACGTGCTGTATGCCAATGTCCACATCGACGTCGCTGCCTTCATCATTTGGTAGGTTTTCGTCGTCAGATGGATCTTGCTCTAACCAACGTTCAATAAAAGCATCATTAGAAGCCATTTGAAACTGAAACACAAAAAAACAAAATTTCAAAAAAGTTACGCAACCACCTATCACCCGTCTCACGGACGGACAACAACAGTTTTTTACTTACCAGTGACAAACGCGCGCACCTCCGACCACGACAAGCGTTTGCGACAAGCGCGGCATTGAGGTTTGTGCGGAGGTTTACGTGGCGAGAAGGTACAAGGACGTACAAGTTGAAACGTGTTTTGTTCGCCAAAATATTGCCGATTTTAATTTCCTTGCGTCTGTGAGACGTATGTCAGGTGGTTAAGGGTTAAATTGGAAATTGTGGCTCGAAGAGCTTCTTGCAGTTCACTGAACCTCTTCAGCATCAGATATGTGGAGTTCCAGCGTGTTGGCACTGATAGAAGAAGGCTTTTCGGCTGAACCACATTTTGGGCATTCACCTGATATTTTAGAAGACGTTCCTTTGGATTAGTTGCAGTTCGTGCGGCGTCATTTTGGAGTAAACAACCCAATAAGTTGCAGTAGGTGCGTTCTGCTACGAAGCGAAAAAAATACCTATGCCTGTTGTTGCATTTCGTGCGCCGAGTGAATTTATACATTTTCAAATATTATTAACCATAGAGCAGCAAAACTTTTAGAAGAGTCACTATAATTATTAAAGGTAGGTAAGGTAGGTTCTCTATTATTATTAGGTACTATTGCTATTATTATCTATCTATTAATATTTGTTCTATGGATATTTGAAGAATTCAATAAAAAAATAGAATTGGTGTAAATAAAATGTTTATTATAAATATATCTGTTTATGATACTTTGTTTTATGATAACCACTAAGGTAGTTAATACTTTGGGATAAAAAGAATGTGATGGCGTACATAGTTAACTTAATAATAAAACGTTGCACATACCTTTGCATCTCAGTAAGTATTACTCAAAACATACAAATTATCACTAATATTGAAACAGTTTCTCTTGACAATCACAAGACAGGTTGTATTTACTATTTTTGTTGTATTATTTAGATAGATTTTACTATAAAAAAAATAATTAAATCCGCTTTTTACAAAAACATGATAGTTTAAGGTACGTTTTGATTAGTAATTTTTACCCTAAAACCTAATTATAAATAATCAATAACGCAAGAATATTTACAGTAATCAGTCTTTTAATGGTTTAGCCTAGGTTCCAGCCTTCGGCAGCGTTGTTTGTTCGATGCCGCTGGCCATAGCAACACCAAATTCTGCCCAGAAAGTCATTGTCCATCCACTGTTTTTCAAAGTATTGACAGAATTTGGTAACTGATGGTTGGTCCCTTTGTTGGTATTTTCGCTTGATGTAAATCCAGCCGTCGTCAATGTGGGCTTCAGGAATCAATGCAAGTGAAGTAGACAGCTGGATTAATTTGAAATTTGATATCTTCAAGGACTTCGCTTTCTTTTTTACTGCTTGATAGAAATGGAAATAGCACCCCGTGACTGTTATCTCCGGAAAGTGTTTGCGTAAAGCGCTCAAAGTTCCACTCTTGAAATCAATTGCTATGGCACTCCACTTAAAATGTGCCACTGTTTTTTGATCTTTTGTTACAGTGCTGGCAATGTTGTCAACATTGATAGCAGTTTGCACAATAAGATTCAATTTGTGTGCATACTGCATAGCATCCAAAATGAGGCCAGCCAAGTATTCTAGCCGCAGACAGCATGTTTTGATGCATTATCGGAAACTACAAAATTCACTTTATTAATCATCTCCCAAGTATTGCTCACCTGACGGAGTTCTGCTGCAATTCTCTCTCCTGTGTGTTGGCCATCGAATGCTGCACATTGAATCAAAATACTACAGAACTCAAAGGTCCTCATCATTGTTTCAAACAGTGTATTGTAATAAAATAGGTAAGTATCTCTTGTTTCTTATTTTCTCTGTTTTTATAAAACAATTGTACCTATTATTGATATACTATGTCAGTTGAGTTTCGGGGTTCTCTTTCGGCAGAAGACAAGCGAGTCCGGAAGACCTAGCAAGAGCAGGATAGACGACATAATCTGCTTTCGTCTCTATAGCCTCTTTGGTGATAGCACCGGGGATATCTGGTATCTCCATATAGATGGCTGCCACCACTTCGGGAAAGCAGATCATCACTCTAGAGAGAGTAGTGTTTTTGGTTTTCCCTGATGCCTTAGATTTCAGATGGACTTGCCTTGATCTCTTTCAGTTTGGTCACAGCTTCAACTGAGCTCGTTGACTCTAGAATCCTGTCGATGTTGTTCCCCCTCATCATACCGAATATACAGGCCACTAAGACGTCTCCAAGCTCCAAATGATCTCCTAGCATCTTACGATGCTCAATGACGTTGAAACCGGCATACCCGAAGACTTCGATAACCCAGTTCTCCTTGCTGGGCACTTCTTTCAGTGCCTTCCTCACCTCCTCGAAGATCTCCCTAGGTCTCTTTCCTGAATCGAATGCGAATGCAGAAACTCTCTCCAGGAGACCACTCTGAACCTCGCTGAGGTTGATCGACATTTTGTTATAGAACGTTCCTCAAGCTAGTGGAGATAAGAAGGATGTGAGACCCAAGGCCCACTTCTCGTTGAACCACAGTAGTGATATAAATTCTCCTCGACCCTTTTGTGAGTCTGATGTTCTTAATCTGCAAGAGGCGTGCTTCAGAGTTTTATAAAGCCGTCGTTTAACTCCCGATGGATCAGCTCAGCAGCGACGGTGCGTTCTTCTAGCCACTGGTGGCTGAAAAATATTTTCGGGCTCTCCCATTGCTCTAGCAGCCTATTTATTACAGATAACAATGATAGCCATCTGGTTTGCGACGGGTGTAGTAATTTATGGATTTTTGTATTCGTAAATTCTTGAAATTCAATGTATTCCGATTGTCTCTTGGCACTATGTTTGAAAAATGCGTACACGTTTCTGGCTAAGTCCTCACAACGTCTTGGAAGTTTTTTGCAAGCTTCATTGGCGCATAAATGCATGGAGTGACATATGCACTTAAATATTTGTATTCCTGGCAATTCGGCACGTAAACGACTGGCAACTGAGTTGTGAGGACCCATCATGACATTGCAGCCATCCGATGCAAAGCCGATTATATTATCTAATGGCACACCACGTTGAGTAAACGTTTCTATTATTGTTGTATAGAGCGCTTCAGATGTACATCCTCGTGAAGATGACGCCCCTTCAGATGTTTTTTTGTCGTGCAAAGACTCCAATTGCCATAAGCAAGCAATGATTTTTTTGCAATCTTTGTCGTAATATCTGACAAGGATGCATATTGTCTTAGTAGTTGAAATGTCCGTGGATTCATCGGCAAGTACGCTGAATTTTTGGTGTTTTAAAATATTATCTAGGTATTCTTTCTGGCTTTCTCCTATGACATTTTTTACAGTTGCTGTACATTTGCCTCTTTTTATCGCCAAATCAGCTGCTATGTTAGAGTCTGGGAAACAAGATTTTAGGACATCTGTTAAATGATCCATTGCCAAGAAAGAAATGTTATGCTCGGCCACAAATGCAACGAGTTTTATTTCGGCTTCCACAACAAGGGTGTTTGCGTCCTTTTCACGTGGTTTAAAATAACAACTAACAGATTTTGTAGAAGATGAAGCAAGTGTCTTCTTTTATGTTGGTTATTTGTCACATGTTGTCGCAAAGTTGAAATTTCACACGATAATTTAACGTCGCATATGGTGCACTTTGCTCTATACAGATCATCATGGACAGGAGCAATCCAGTCTTTAAAAAAATCGTCGCTCTCCCACTGTTGTCGATATTTTTGTTTTATGTGTTTTGGCGTAGAAGTCCTTCAGCAGATTCACAATCACTCATGTTATCAATTTAAATCACAAATAAACACAAATAAAGGAATTTCTTCGAAAAACGAATGAACTCTATTATTAAGTTCCTTGCGAATGAGCTATCCGTTCGACTAAAGCGCCCTGTAAACGATCAAATTTGTTTGACAAATTTGTTTACAGGCTGCATTGCACCTCGTACATTAAGCGAAATAAGCATTAAGCAATAAGCAAATAATTTGACAAACACGTATATTTGTCAAACAAATTTGATCGTTTACAGGGCGCTTTAGATAATCCTAAATAATAGTTCAGTACGTTGTCTCATTCATTTTTAAACTAAGGAGAAAGAGATGGCACGATACGGTGATATGAACTCTGTAATTAGTCGCGTGTCGGGATTTCCCCGGTTATAAGTGGTACGTTTCGCTGCGCTAGTTAAAAAACGTTTCGTTTCACTTACAGCCAATTGCCGTATCAATAACAACACTCACAGCATCGGTTGTGCCTTCGGGTAATTCAGAGACGTAAGCAAGACCCAAACCAGTGATCGTCTCTGGGTCGATCATTTGATAAGAGCGATGATTCAAATCAATATCTAAACGGGGCGCGATATTATTTTCAATCGTATTGGTCATTCTGGCAAATGCAGTCATATACCTGATTGGTAAATTGGTAAATCCCACTCACCGCCAAATATTGGCGCGCGGTTTCGGGATATCAAAATACTGTTTAAATAGGCGCAGTAGAGGATCTTAAGACCCTCTGGTGCGATTGAATTCTTCAATGTGTTGATTTTGATCCTTTCAGTTATAAAGCTTAGATAATCGCGATCACAGGTAATGAATCGCCCCTCACCTCGATACGAGGTGTAGCTCGCAGCGAGAAGTGACGATATCTTGCGTCGGTAGTCCATCATATAAATTACAACGGATAGTTGAAGATGCAATTAAATAATGTTCGCTTTAATTGCATCTTCAACTATCTTGCTCCGTATAAAGTTCCCAGATATGCCTTGTCAGACACCCATCTGGCCTGTACAGCGGTTCCTTTAAAAATAATACATGGGGGCAAAAATTTACCATCTGCAGATACACACGCCAACACACTCGTGGGTTCTCGGCCAGAGCCACCTGTGACACGGGAGAGAGCCATCCCTTTCTCACCAATGGCTCTGAGTTTCGACGGATTAAACCCGCTCTCATCCGCATTAAAGATATATTTGGGCTTGCCCGCCAGGTTGTTATTAGTGACTTCAGAGAAAGTTCGCGCTTTCTGTAATTGTTCTGGCTTTTTTAATGAAAGGTTCGGATGTCTCTTCATGAAGTTTTGGTACCAGCAATCTCCTGGTATATTGTTTTTAAAAAGAGTTTTGATTTTAAGCTTTGTTACGTATTCTCCAACCAAAAGCTTTAGCTCTTCTTTGTGGCAAGGATGGCCTATTTTTGCCCTTGTCTTTAGGCAATTCACAAGATGGTGCTAGACACGTTCAGTTAATGCTTTTGAAATTCTACCACCCATTTTGTCCAAGGGTACTTTTCTACCTTTTATTCGGTGGAATATTACAGCAGTGGGAATGGGAACCCCATAATACTCGCTGGCTTCTCGAAATGTTATTTTTTTATGAGTCACATTATCTACGGGTCGGACGGCTCGCCTAGCATCTTCTAGGGAGTAGCTGGGTGATTTCTTCTTACGTACATATGTCCTCGGCATTTTATGTAGATTTGAATTATGACGACAGCACTGAAATAACAACAACTGAAATAAAATCACCAACAAATAAATTATAAAGCTAAATTATATTGTTTCCAATTCCCTCACACATTTACATTTGCCTCGTATCGTGTTTACATTTCACCCCGCCCACTAAATGTTGAGGTAATTGTAAACACGCGCTCAAAAAATGGCGGACACCATTTAGGCCTCCCGCGCACCAGGCAGCCTGGCTGCGCAGCCAGGCTGCGGCAGCTAGAATATTTGCGCAGCCAGTTATAACAGCCAATCAACGACTAGTCTAGATCCTTCCGTCGTGGAAGAACTTGTAACTAGTAGTTCGCCCCAAACTGAGATCTCGTGATGCGATCCAAATGCTCATTATTGTGGACACAACACTACCCAGCCCTAAACTAAGCAGAGCTTGTAATATGGGAACCAGATAGCTGAAAAAATATGTTACCGTTCTTAGTTTGCTTATTTTACCGGCCAAATTTCCCTTGAAGTATTTATCTGCAATAATTTCCCATTTATTAAAGTCATTATATTTATGAACCTCTACTTCATAGGGTTTCGGTGACTTCCTAGCCAAGGTGAAAACTGTACTCCACTGTGAAGGTGCCCAAATTATAACGCTACTTAGGCTTTTTTCAATGACGGAATGAACCGAATCTACGGGCATATATGTATGCCCAGGAAGCAAGTAGTTTATTTGTAACGATAAAAGATTGTTACAATTTCGGAGAGTTACATTTATGCTAGCTAAAACTGTTTTATTTTTATTTTGTCCTGGGCATGAATCACAGTAAAGTAATAAATGTTTTATTGAACCCCTTTGATCCACCTCGTTGATGTATTTCTGTAATATTGAAGATACTTCATTGGCTCCTCTTTTCCCGTCAATTTCAGACCATGTGTAACAAAACCCATTTCTTGTGCCTGATTCATAAAAAGTTAAATTGTACACTGCTAATTTGCGGCTGTAATAAAGCATCATATTTTCGCCGTGAGGCGTGTTCAAGACCTTTTCACCTTTTGACCTTGTAAGTCAAAAGTTGTACATAAAATAGTATCATCCTTGAAACTTTACTGAAACGCCGTTCACTCGACAAAAATAATAAGGCATTTTTTCTTATACGCCGTGCCTCATTTTACGTAAATCATAATTACTTAAACCAATTTATTATTAAATTCCAAGAAGAGCACAACTACTCATACAACATTATTTTATAGACAACAGAAAGTAAAATTTACTTTAATTGAAATTTGTATATTTCTACAGTAAGTAAATATGACTTATGTGACACTCGCATGAAAAACATCGAAAAGAGTGTCGCTTCCGTAATCGAAAAAAAAATTACCCGTCTTTTTACGGGTTACTGAAGCGCCACTAAAGTGCTTTGATTGCAATGCTTCCTACATAGATAGATGCAGAAAAAATCACTGATTCCGAATATGTATGTAACTCAATATGCCCAATTTGGCGGTTAAGTAATTTTGCCTTTCCAGTGACGATATGGAGTGTGTAACTGTGTAGTAAACACTATAAAAACAATAAAAAAAGGAATTAGTGGTAAGTAAACTCTAACTGCTGCTTCAACTCTTAGCCCATAGGTGAGCAATTTGAACACGCAAGCAGAGTACCGGTGTAACATATATATATTTTTATAACTGGGTGATGCACTACAAACCAATCAAATCAGCCCAAATAACAAATGCATATGTATATAGTACTGCAAAACCTCATCAACGACGCGCGCATCTCCGTGGACGAGGAGATGAGAAGCGACAGTGCACAACAAACCCCAACACTGTATCGTCTCTCTGAAGGTGTACAGCGGCGGGAACTTGATGGAGGACCGTCGTCGACAGATTGTGAAGGAGTCATGTAGTGGAACACGAGTAAACTTGAAAAAATCTATCAATTTTATTATTTCAAAAACCTATGCTACCTACCTAAAATTAACAGTCAGCAGCAATTAGATAATATGTAAGCATCTATGATAGTCAAAATCTGGTGGCCAAAAATTTAATTTATATTGGATCGTATTTATTTTTTTATTTGTATTTTATTATATTAGGATCACTTTGAACCAAGCCGTCTTAAAGCTAGATGAGCGTAGGTGCCAGCCATTGCCATTGCCTCCAGTGACCGCCATATTCACTCTTATTTTGCAAGGTGTCGCTCCTCAATACTTAACGCCCACTGAGGCACTACTTTACTACCGGTCAGGTAGTAAAGTAGTTCGGAGCCCTAATAAAACAGTAGGTAACTCATCTACCCATGACGTAAATACCAATCGAGCACGGAGCGCTACCTTTAGGCTTCGGTGCCATCTTTCAATGGCGCCATTGCTTTGTGGATGATATGGCGAACTTCTAATTCTGTGTATACCCATACATTTCATAAGCTGTGAGAAAAGATAACTTTCGAACTGGCGACCTTGGTCTGAGGTCAAATACTGGCAACTACCAAACCTAGTAGTCCAACCGTCATAAATAACTTACGCCACAGTTTCAGCTGTAATGTCTTTTATAGGGAACGCTTCAGGCCAATGTGTATATCGATCAATGATAGTAAGTATTGTTACCAAATAAATAAATAAATCTTAAAAAAAATCTTAAATCTTAAGTAAATACCTATATCCATCTGCGGTCGTCGGCAAGGGACCTACGATGTCCGTGTGGGTTTGTTCAAAAAGTCCAGCTGCGGGAAATTGTCTTAAATGAATGACGTTGAACCTTCGAACATTGACATTGAATACAAGTTTTTGTCCACTGATTAAGATCTTTTCATTGCTCATACTCTGAAAGTAGGTCTGAAGTTGCCTGAGGGGCCTAATTGAAAGTAATACTTTCAGCCCTAGGGAGAATCGCTTTCTACTGACAGCTGTCAAATTATAAAAAAAAACAAGTTCTATTTTATTCAACCATGTTCTAACTTTCTAAACTGCAAGGAGGTTGAACCAAATTCCAACTTTTTATTCAGCAAGTAGGTTGGAAACCCATTACAACGGTAAGAAGTTTAAAAACTCTAATTAGAGCGCAATGTAAAATTTAAATAACATAAAGATAGTATTAAATAAATAATATATCTTCTAAATTACTTGATTAATATATAACTTCAACTATTTATTTAAAATAACATAGATTTGAGCAAACAATTTACCATTTTTTAAATTATGAAAATGAAAATAATGGCTGAATAATGCTGGCGAGCCGTAGCCGAAGGCCCGCCAGAGAAAAAGAAAAAAAAAACCGGGAAGGCGGCAATTCAATCTTCATTTTCACAAATTTTTCATTCATGTTTTTATTTTTACTTTCCTTGTATTCGTAATGAAAAGCACAGTGTTTACCTCGGGTGAAAGTCTTTTAAGTCCCTCAAGCTCCATTGGCGCCCTCGCTAACGCTCTGGCGCCAAACCCGTCTCGGGACTCAAAAAATGTGACTTTCAACACTCGGGTAACAATGTACTATTATTCATCCCTGGCCAGAAAAAACGCTGGCACACGAGTTTAAGTGTTGAATTTATTCCGGAATGACTCAAATTATGTACCAAATTAAACGCTAACTTCATGAATTTAGGTAAATAGGGTCTAATATTACTAGTTGATGTTTCAAAATAAATTTGCGTAGCACAATCTGGCATCGTTATTTTTCTAATAATAACGCTGCTATTTGATACCACGTTGCCGTTTGCTAAATACGCATCGTCGTCTTGGCCGTCGCTAATTCTGCAAAATGCAACGTACTGGCTGGGACACGTGATTGTTTAGAGAATGATGTCCACATCATGTGGCTGATTAAATCCTATACCTACCAAAGAAAGCTTTGATGACTGCAATCTGGTCTTACAATTGACATAAGTTGATGGATGATCACCTGTCAATGAGTACATGACAACTGCTACAGTACTTATGATAGGTACCAACTTTCCCTTTGGTTTGATGACTATCTTGACCACCTTTCCCGGCAAATTGACTTTTTGCTGACCTACTCCGTATATGCTATTATCGTAAGACTGTTGGTGTAATTTCAAATGATTGACTAGTGATAACTTGATGGCAGTCACACTGGCCCCAGTGTCTAATAATGCCCTACATGTCACATAGTGACCATCCCTTGATTTGATGTCCACTAACGCTGTTGGATATATAGTGATAAGCAGTGACTCCTTTATAGCACCAACAGTCGACCTGTCTCATTCCAGGTCTGGACTCACCCGCGAGCCATATCTGAGTTCATTGAATCTGACCTGAGCCAGAGAGGCTCTCTCACCAACCTGTGGTCGGGACTGTTGATAGGTAATGGGTTGATTCTCATGACCACTTGAGTTTACCCCCCGAGGTGGAGATGACCGACCTCCTTGATTTGGTTGACACCCTTCTGATGCTGCGACAGCCTGATTATCGGTTCGGTCCCTTCCTGATCCCTTGGGCTCAAGACAGATAAGAGAGTTGTGCTCTTTTTACCCACAACGAAGACACCAATTTGGGTGTTGACATTCATTTGCATAGTGCTTCCGCAAGCACTTGAAACAATGACCTGACTTCCTTGTCCAGGACTTCCGTTGACTAGGAGACAGGTGTCTGAATGAGTCACACAATCACACTGCGCCGTGCCGTTGGTCGTCTCAACGACTCGCTGACGATGCGACGATTGATAAAAACGTTTCTCCACGCGTCCGCCACACGTAGAATCCGTTGTAGTTCCCTCATGGGCCACCCCATGTTGACGTACTTGCAAGGCTAGCGGGTTCAGATGGTTCGGCCGGTTGTACTCCAACGGTAGCAATTGAGTTTGATAGTGATTGGTTCCAATTGAAATTACACTGATCCACTTGACACGTTTATTCTTGTACTTTTGTCAACACACACTACAATCGGCTTCCTGCCGCTATGTTACTTAAATTCACATGAATTTCCTCCTTTTATTGGCCATCGCAATATTGAAAAATGTATTGATCTTCGTTGTAGTCGGCCACAGTGTTCGTTTGTATGGACGAGAAATCTTCTTCGCTGCTAGAACTAAAGTTCAAGGTTTTGGTAACATTTCTAGTTCTTGTTTTTGGAACCGGTGGAGGAGCCGATTTTGCTTTAGGCTGTTTGCAGTCCGCGTCAAACGGCCGTCCGGGCGAGACTGGTGTTGTGACAGGTTGCTGCCTGTAACCCCTCGTTTTCACCAAGGTATAATACATGTATTTTACAAATTTTATGCAATGTTTTCGTTTCTCATAAACATGTATAAAAAATGTTGTAAACAAAACTTGTATCTAACTATATATAATAAAACTTGTTGTAAGTATACAAAACTTGTATGAAACTTGAAGGTTGAAAACTTCTAGTTGCCTACATGTTTATGATCTCATGTTTTTGTTGTCACTAAACTTGTCGAATTCGTGACAAATACAGGCCGTAGTTTTATAATTTCAACTAATAAAAAAAACTGTTGTGACAATGGAAAGAGAAGATGCTGAAGAACTTTACTTCATGTGTGCAGTATACTGGTACATGCAAAGTGAAGCAAATTCGAGGAAAAGACACAAGTACTGGTCGCGATCATTTTTGAGGAAAAGAGACCAAGAAGGGGCCTACCGTTCTATATTAAATGATTTAAGAATAGAAGACCGAAGTGGATTTAGAAATGTTGTTAGGATGACTCCAGTAAATTTCGAGTATTTGCTTCAAAGAGTTGCACCATATATTCGTAAACAGAATACAAATTTTCGAGATGCCATCACTCTAGCAGAGCAATTAGCTGTTTGTCTGAGATTTCTAGCTACTGGTGATTCGTATTCTTCTTTAATGTACTTGCATCGGATATCGAAGACAAAGATTAGCCAATGCAATCCTGAAGTTTGCGAGGAGATTATAAAAGTATTGAAAGTATATCTAAAGGTAAACCAAAAGATAAACAGTGCCTTTAACTAGTTTTTTCTATTTAAAAAAATTTAAAATTTATTCCCCATAGTGGCCCTGAAAAAAAACTCATTCTGTATAGAAACTATTTATTAAATGAAACCTAAAATATTGCCAGAATCATCTCGTATCTCATATGTATCACTTATTGCTTCAGTCTCTGAATTCAGTACTAAATTTGCGGCAACTTCCATGTCTTGGTTTCTTTCAGTCGAAACTCTAAGCTCACTCAGTTGCTCCTGGCTCGCTGGCGGCCGTAAAGAAACGTTAGGGTCACATTTAATTTCATTCAGTTTAGTGAAATAAATTTAATCTTGTATTTGTTTCTTCAACTCCAAAATATTCCTTTTGCCGGTAACACCTCGTAGCTCAGAAGCGACATATTCGCCGTAAACATCAAACTCATGTTTGGCTGGGCGTTTAATGATATTGTCACGAGCCTCCTTCAATATAGACAGCGCTTCTTTCTGCTTATCACCTGATGGCTTGACTCTTTTCAAACCCTTCCTCTCACTGATAGTCGACACATCCGATGCTCCCGATACACTATCATGATCTTCTATGGGAAGTGAATTCAAAAAGTTTGACTCTTCGTCCTCATTATGTTCCTGAAAATAGTTATTCTAATATAAATTTGCTTTATTATTTGAATATATTATTTTATATACAATAACACTGACTTTTTTCAGATACCAGAAACTACACAAGAATGGTTAAAAATAAGTAAAGAGTTTGAAACGAAGTGGAACTATCCTCATTGCATTGGATCTTTAGATGGCAAACATGTCCAGATATTAAAACCAGAACAAAGTGGCAGTGAATATTTTAATTATAAAAAGACGTACAGCATAGTACTAATGGCGTTAGTGGATGCAAATAACAATTTTACATATGTCAATGTTGGTGTTCAAGGAAGGGTATCAGATGGAGGAGTTTTCAAAAACTGTTCGTTTTATAAAGTAAAGCTCTCAAAGATTAAATATTCCAGAACCAAGACCATTGCCTGGCAGGACATTAACTCGCCTTTTTCGTAATAGTAGCTGATGATGCATTTGCACTTCATAATATGTTAATGAAACCATATCCTGGTACACATATACGTGGTTCATCAGAGAGAATATATAATTACTGCCTAAGCAGAGCGCGGGTAACAGTCGAAAATGCATTTGGTATTCTATCAGCAGTGTTCAGAGTTTTGCTTAAACCTATCCACTTATGTTCTAAAAAGGCAGAAAGCGTTGTTCTGGCGTGTGTTCATTTACATATTTATCTGCGAGTCAATGGCGAACAGACATATTCACCACAAGGTTCTTTTGATGAAGAAAATGTTAATTGTGGTGTTGTCAAACCTGGCTCTTGGAGATTTAATTCATTACATCTAACCCCTCTTCAACGAGTTGCAAGAAGAGCAAGTATTTCTAGTCGACAAGTGAGGGATGAATTTGCTGCATATTTTTTAACAGATTCAGGAAAAGTGTCTTGGCAAAATCAATATGCTTAATAAAACATTACGATTACCTACAAATACGATACTTTATTTCAGACTAGCTGTACGTTGCAATGCAGCTTTTTCTGTTGCCTTATATCTGGGACCTTTAAATGGTGCGTCGCGAACTCTGTTGCCGGCCCCTTAAGGGCGAACCGAGGGGATCTGCGGTCGATGAACTCGTCGAGCGCTCGACGTTGCTCACGGCTGAGCTTGCACCCCTCGTCATCTCGCAAGCAAAGGCTCGCGGATTCAGCACGCATCAACTCCGCGGAAAGCGCGAACACGGGATCATCGCGCACAAAATCATATAGTCGCTCAGGTTCATCGGTGGATGTCTATCTACCGTGAGCGACATCTACAACCATGCCAGCACGGGAAGAGTTCAACACCTAAGAGCATCCTTGTTCCGTCGCCTCGCGCCCTTCTAAAGACACAAGTACTTCGGCTTCAAACACCCTTCTTTCTACTCAAGATCCATCAGCAAGCCGAATACGACACTCTATTTCGTGGAACTTTATACCGAAATCTATTAAAATCTTGTGTAACTTCGGGTAGCGATACAATGCGTAGCGCTTGTATCGATAATCGCTACACCGCTACGCCCTATTACGCTTATATTCACTTTTCTAGCATTTTTGTATTCGACTGCACTACACGCATGAGCAATCGAAGTTTCGATACTGTATTTCTTTTTCGATTCGACATCCGATCTTTGGTGATCGGGCATTCGATGTCGGACGTGCTGTCGGCATCGTTGGACACCACTTCGATTTCGGACTTAACCTTGAAATTATATTAGTTATTTGATCTAATTTTTTTATTAGAATGGAAATTAGCAACATGTCTTGATGGGCTGTATTGATGGGCTGTCCCAGATTTTTAATGCATGCAGCTGTTGCTGCACGTCAGACACAAAACACCTTATTGAGGCTGCAGTGCCTTTTTGCATTGTAGGTAAATCTAATAGACCGCTAATATAAATTCCTATTAATCGCGCTTTGTTATAAAAACGTTTCTCCAACAAGCCTAGTGCTTCCCTGTAAGACTAATTTACCAACGGCGAATTGACAATGACTGCTAAAGCATCATCTGTTACATACTTTCTTAAATAAAATAGCTTCTGCACATCAGATATTGATCTGTTATTATCGATAACAGCCATAAATAAATCATAGAATGGCTTGAATTTTGCGAAGTTCTTCCCATCAAAAGGGGGTATATCAATGGTTGGTAATTTACATGTAGAAACATTATGACATTCTGAGACAGATTTTTTACCAAGCTGTTTTAGAGAGGCATTAATTTTAGCAAGCACAGAATAATATTGTTCTTCTAAAGGACCAACCAGTTCGCAGTCGTTTTCGTCAATACTTAGTATGTCCAATTTTACCGCTTCATAGCTCTTGAGCGCCGTGATGAGTTTCTCCTTGCGCGCCTCGAGGATATCCACGGTAGCAGACTCAAAACTTACGGGGTCGTTCACAAACGTCTCAATGCGCGTCATTGTAGCTTTGCAATTTGCATTGGCCACGAAGAAGCCGATGTTTACGCAAAGTTTCCTTGGACTCCGCCATGGTGGAACGTATATAGGACGTAACGCTTCATTTATTCTACGACTTACGACCACTCCGCGCACTTTTATATAATAAGCCGCACTTTGTGGAATAAGAACTTTGTTGAAAAGAAGCCGGTACGATGATGCTTGTTTGCAAAACAAACCGATGATTCTGACAGCTGAGTGAATGACAGTAGACTCCGGCGCAATGGCCGCCGGGCGGATATAGACCGCGCTAACTTCACTATTCAACGCTGCCAACACCGACGGGACTGACGTCACGTCTCGCACTTCGCACGAACTTCACCTCGCACAAAAATGAATTGCGGGTGATTGTAAAAAGCCAAATTTGATGTCGTATTTCTTACGATTACTCGGTAATATGATGCTGTATGTGAAGGACCACCGCACGCATGTACGAAATGAAATGCGTGGAAACTTGTAAACTTTACGGGTCTTATTAATAATCCTGGCGTAGCGTTGGACTAGTTGATCCGTGTTTTGTCCCTTGCATTGACATGCAATTGTCAACTCGAACAAATGTGACAAAACACGATTTAACTACTCCAGCGTTACGCCAGGATTAATAATAATGTTGAGTATCCAAACGTACTAGCAATAAGAATGTAGTATCCGAACGCATCTGCGGAGCGATCGCAGCGCCCTCACACGACGGCGTGCCTAGACTAAGTTTGTAACTTCCTTCCTGTTGTGTACTGTCACGTAGTTATTCGGGTTTTATCTATTTTTTTTAATCTGCGTTCGTTCTCTGCACACGGAACGTAACTTTTGGTATTTGGATGCGTTAACCGAAACGTTATTCGAAAAGTTGTTGCCAGCTTCAACTTTTCAATTCCGCTAATCGGGTAGCTTTTTGGTAGGAAAGGTTTCGATATTTTTTTCAGTATTATCGAGCCATATTTTTTTGTTAACGCCGTGCCCTAACTTTCTTTAAAATTTAGATATAGGCTCAGCCTCACAGTTCCCCATTTTTCAATAGTTGTTTTCATTTTCGTTCCATTTGTTGACGCTTCTTTACGCTAGATTAGGCCACTTTTGGAATATTTCTGCTGAAGCGGGCAACCGTATACAAAACACGAGATGGATATTCTTTCTTTCGTCCACCATCTTTTCTGGACCAGACTTTTACACGGAAGGCTGCCTTTGCGCAGCAAGTTTTTTCTATCAATTTTATGGTGAGTCTGATGTGAAAAGACTGTCTTTTCCCGCTATGGTTTTCGTTCCGTTGTTGTAATCCAGTAAACTATCCACAGATTGTCGATTGTCGGATGTGGCGTGGGATTTAAAAGCACGTTGTTCCCACAATTTGTTTCTACTATTTACCCAGCCCCCTGGATTAAACCTCAGGTATGTTCATCCCCAGTATCTTTAGGAATTGGTTTCTTAA
Source organism: Thera obeliscata (assembly GCA_947578465.1). Taxonomy (NCBI): domain Eukaryota; kingdom Metazoa; phylum Arthropoda; class Insecta; order Lepidoptera; family Geometridae; genus Thera; species Thera obeliscata. Next base: position 9,736,709 of record OX387918.1, on the reverse strand, counting down.
AAAAAAATAACATGTTTTTTATTATATGAAATATAATTCTTCTTTTAGATTTCATCAAAACTTCCCTCAGGACAGTCAATTTATAATTTAAATCCTGTATCTTACCATTCTATAACGTTCAGCAAAGTTACTTAGTTAAATTCAAGCTTATTTGTTCCACAAAAGTAGATTTTCCAGTATTAAAACCACATGTTCTACCCTGTTCCGTCGGAACAGTTTACATTACTAGTCTGTAATTGGAGTTTTCTCTTTAATTACAGGGGGTTTTCTCCGTTTCTCCGTTATTCTCCGGTTTCCTCGGTTTTTACCCAGTGTTTATTTAGTTCTTTTGTACACCACTGGACGGACACCGGTGTGATATATTATTCATACACCACAACTACCCCACTCCGTGTACTGTGCTGAGCTAATACCAGTACCCTATCTTCATACCACCTTGCTCCGGCCTAGGCAGACCCGGAGGCTGCCTGTCGGTAACATTATTATTATCATATTACTACTTTCTTCAGTACCGTAGCTGAACTACCTTCTACGGTTGGCGCCCACTTTCTATTTAAATTCTAAACTACTTTAATACCACACACAATTTTAATTCCATATATTTTTTTTATAACTTACCATCAATGCAACTCATCTCGAGGAGACCCTAGGCCACAACCCCTGTGTACCTTTCTCTCTGACTAAGCTAGCCCTAAATTAATTTATTGGTGTATTTTTGTACGCTTGTGTACGTTGCAGGATATAAATAAAAAACTACCAGTCCGAACCTTTGTGTATTCTCATTTGTGATCCCCAAGGTAGGGGTAGGATTTTAGGAGGTAACAGTGGCGCCCAACGTGGGGCTTTTCCTGAGATGGTTGTCATGTCGTTTTAGCTGTGACAAAAAATTGCATTTAATTTCACCGGAATAAAATTGTGTGTGTGTTTTATAATTTATTGTTAAACTGTAAACTTGTTCCTATCAGTTGACTGTGTAATATTGTTTGCATTTATGAGCAATTGCTCACTGTTTTACTTTTATAACTAGATGGTTCTATAGGTTAGGAATTTATTTACAAAATATTTTTGTTGTAAACTTGAGGTGATTTGCAAAATTGGTGGTATAATTTGCCCAAACTTACATGAACTACTTTTAAACTTTTATGCCAACGCTATTTTCAACTTTTTAAACAAAAACTAACTATAAAAATTTTTGGTACAGTCAGTCACAAAAATTACTTTCAAACTTTTTTTGTTTTAATTTCTTGTTCATTATCAAGTACCGTTACGTACTTACTGGTTATTATTAGGTAAACTTTGCACTTTTGAACTTCGAAATATTTTTCGGACTTTTTCGGACTAATTTTTTTTTTGGGTTATTTCATCATGGGTGAACGCGTTATTGCTTTCCAAGCGTTGCACAAGGATGAACTCATTCACGAGGTCCGTATTAGGGATGTTTTGCCAGCCGATGATGTTTCTTCTTTAAGAGTACAAATAAGATCTTTAGCAAGGGAAGTACCTTCGGATTTAATTGTTTCTTTTGAGGGAAAGGTGTCCGACGAGTTGCAGTTGCTTCAAACTAAGTTCAAGGAGCTTACGGAACTTCTGAAGGGATCGACTAGTCCAAGTTTAAAGAACCTAACGCGCATACAGGCGTTAGCGCATCACTTGTATCACCGCCTTACGCGCTTGAATCCTTTAGATGATGCTGATAGATCAATTCATTCAGAACTAACGAGCGATTTGAACAAAGTCTTAGCTAAATTGGACAACATGATGTCGATCTTTCAATCAAGCGCCTCAGACGCTTACGCAGATCCAGCCCCGAATGTTTCTCCCGCATCTCCCGCGTCTTCCGCGGCTGTTATCCCAAACAAGAGATATCAAATGGTTTCATCCTTAAACTTAAAGTATAACGGTTCCTCTTGTGTGCGTGTATTTCTTCAGCGTTTAGATGAGTTGTGTGCCTCGCGTGGTATAACCGAGCAGCTGTTACTAACTTCTGCCGCCGAACTTTTCGAGGGCGACGTCTTGTGTTGGTACCGCAGCATTCGGTCCGAGGTAGATAGTTGGTTGGAGCTCAAGCAAAGCTTGCTTGACGAATACTTACCTTATGACTTCGATCGCCGTCTCATGCAAGAAATTCGTTCGCGTACGCAGGGTCCTAACGAGAACATCGTGGCATATGTTGCTGTAATGCTGAACTATTTTAGCCGCCTATCGTATAGAGTTTCGGAGAGGGAAAAATTTGACATCGTTTACCAAAACATTAGACCGGAGTACTCAGTTCCCCTGTGTACCACTGAAATTACATCGTTGAAACAACTAAAGGAAATGTGTAAGATGCTGGAGGTGGGTAAACACCGTACACAGACTTTTGTCGAGCCCCCTAGACCATCCAGTGGATGCTTAGCACCTGACTTAGCATGCAAAACTGTGAAGCCCAAAGTACATGCTGTGGCTTCTGTAGACAAGTTTTGTGCCCGTTGTCGTGTCGACTCTCACAGTCTCTCTGAATGCACGTCCACCGCCGTTGTTTGTTTCCGTTGCGGTAAGCAAGGTTTTACTGCTGCTAGATGTCCGGTCTGCAAACCTACGCCACCGATTTCGCCTCAAGCAGAGCCAAATCATACAAAAAACTAATTGGTCAGAACCATCGAGATAGTTCTTCTAATTTTGATAACGCCGACTGGCAAAACTACTTAAAACAATTAAAATTTTTCTTTTCTTCGTATAGAAGTGTCTCGACGGTTCGTGATTGTCATGATAATCGTCCCTTTATTCGTGTTGAGGTTTTTAACCACACTTTACGTGGTCTCTTGGACTCTGGCGCTACCATATCCATTTTGGGAGCTAATGCATGTAATTTGTTCTTGAAGGCGGGAGCTACCCTTCATCGCAGTGATGATATTTCCCACATCACTTCTGCGACGAATTCCCGTGCTTCTGTGGTAGGATTTTTTATGCTGCCAATCAAATTTGATAATTTGACTCGTGTTATTAAACTGTATGTGGTGCCCGACGTATCTCCTTCGCTTGTTTTAGGTGTAGATTTTTGGAAGGCATTTAATCTTGCTCCAAGGATCTTCAATAATAAGGATTTTTTTGTTAATTTCTCGGATGCTAACGTCGTATCCGAAATTCGATTTTTACAACCGTTCGCTCAGTTGCCCGCTGATCAACGTCTTGTTGCTGAAAATATTGTAGAACGATTCAAGTCTATCTCTTTTAAGGAAAAAGGTTTGGGTCGCACGCCTCTTCTTACTCACACCATTGATACTGGAGATTCTCCTCCAATCAAACAGCGTTACTACCCAATATCTCCCGAGAGGTTGAAGGAGCTGAACAGGCAGTTGGATGAGATGCTGGAACAAGACGTAGTCGAGCCTAGCATTAGTGCTTGGAACAACCCTACCCTGTTCACTCCAAAGTCAAACGGTGAGCTTCGCTTTTGCATCGACAGCCGCAAGCTGAACTCTGTGAGTAAACATGATGCGTACCCACTACCCTATATTTTTCGAATCCTTGATCAACTTAGGGACGCTAAGTTTCTGAGTTCTATTGATCTCAAGAGCTCCTTTTGGCAGATTCCGTTGGATCTCTCGTCGCGTGAGAAGACCGCCTTCACTGTGCCTGGGCGCGGCCTCTACCATTTCAAGGTCATGTGCTTTGGTTTGACCTCCGCACCAGCTACACAGCAGAGACTCATGGATAAGCTGTTCGGTCCCGAATTCGGTGATAGGGTTTTCGTATATTTAGACGATATTATTGTTGTTAGTAGTGATTTTGAGGAGCATATCTCGTTGCTGTCTCGAGTTTTGGAACGTTTGAATTTTGCTAACTTAACTATTAACCTGTCAAAGTGTCAATTTTTTCGTAGAGAGTTGAAGTACCTTGGATATGTCGTTGACGAACGAGGGCTTCGAACTGATCCTAGTAAGGTTCAGGCTATTGTCGACTTCCCAATACCTACCACCCGAAAAGAAGTCAAGTCTTTTCTGGGTACTGCGTCGTACTATCGTCGGTTCATTCGGGACTTCAGTTCTATCGCGGCGCCACTAAATAAACTTACTTCCACTCGCAAGAATGCTCCTCCGTTCCTTTGGACTCAAGAGGCTGAGCAGTCGTTCGCCGAGTTGAAGACGGCTTTAGTGTCTGCTCCGATTTTGGCGTGCCCCGATTTTTCCAGGCCCTTCTCTGTTCATTGTGATGCTTCTGGCTACGGTATTGGGGGAACCTTGACTCAGGTTCTCGTAGACGGTTTAGAACACCCTATCGCGTATGCTAGTCGCTCATTGAATAGGGCTGAACGAAACTATTCCGCCACCGAAAGAGAAGCGCTCGCAGTAGTTTTTTCCGTCGAACATTTTCGCCCGTACTTGGAAGGAGGTCCTCAATTCAAAATTATTACCGACCATTCCAGTCTTAAGTGGTTTTTTAATTTGTCTAATCCAACCGGACGTCTCGCTAGGTGGGGATGTCGCTTGTCGCCGTATGACTTCGTCATTGAACACCGCAAAGGCAAGGATAATGTGGTTCCTGACGCGCTTTCGCGTGCAGTTCCCATTCTTGCAATTGATCCTCCTCCTGACCCCTTACCCCGCGACTTTTGGTTTGACAGATTATTAGCCAAGTGTACTAAATCTACTAAAGCTTGTCCGAATTATTCTGTTATTGACGGTAAATTGTGTAGGTATTCTAAAAATAAATTTGGTTTATCAAGCGAGTTTGACTGGAAGGAAGTTGTTCCTTCATATAAGCGTTCCGAAGTTCTTGAGTTTTGTCATTGTAGGGATACGGCACCACATTTCGGTATTTTTAAAACTTTTAAGCAGGTCTCCTTGCGTTATTATTGGCCGAAGATGTATCAGGACGTGGTTAACTTTGTTAATGCGTGCGAGACTTGCTCTGCTTATAAACATTCTCAAGAGCCACCCAAAGGTCTCATGGGAGATCCAAAGGTTTGTTCTCGTCCTTTCGAAACCATAAGTATTGATCTGGTTGGGCCGTTGCCGCGTTCTAGATCAGGTTTCACTTTTTTATTAGTAGTTGTCTGTTGTTTTTCCAAATATTGCTTGTTGTTTCCCCTTCGGAGAGCAGTTGGCAAGTCTATTGCTCAATGTTTGGAGAATGGTGTGTTTCTGACCCATGGTGTACCACGTACAGTGGTTGCGGATAATGGTACGCAATTCACTGGTAGTGAGCTCCAGTCCATGTTTCAGAGGTACAACATTCCTCAAATACATTTTACCCCTCGTTATTGTCCACAGGTCAACACAGTCGAGCGATATAACAAAACGATTGTTGTGGCTATATCTATTCTTGTGAAGAATGATCATCGCTCGTGGGACACCACTTTATCCAAGGTTCAGTTCGCCTTGAATACAGCTGTCAATGAAACAACACGATTTACTCCTTTTTCCCTTGTTCACGGCCGAGAAGCCATTCCGAGTGGTCAATTCTATGGTTCAGCTCGCGCGTCTTGGGAAGATCTTGTTTGTGGTTCACGCGATGACTATGTTTCTAAGTTAGGTGTTCTACGTGACATTTTCGGGAAGGTAGAAGAGGCCATTGCTAGGGCTCACCTGAAAAGCGCCGTTTATTATGATAAGGGACGCCGCGCATGTGAGTACAATGTCGGGGATATTGTTTGGAAGAAGACCTTTCCTCAGAGCGACGCCAGTAAGTTCTTCATGGCGAAGCTTGCGCCTAAATACGAGAAGTGTCGAATCGTTACTAAGCGTTCACCCTTGGTGTACGAGTTGGAAAGTTGTAGCACTGGCAAGCACTTGGGTGCTTGGCACATCCAGTATTTGAAGGGTGATGGGTCAGATGGTGTTCTACCTACTAACTGAACTAAACATTACTTTTGTGGGTTCGACTTTAGACGAGGCGTTTTTTCTATAGCATGTCATGAGAAGCCCGGACGGGTAGGGAATATATTGGTTGTAAGATCGAGTCCTGGCGGTTGGATAATTTTTTGGAATGGTTGTCTGTATGGAAAGATTGTTTGACAGTACAAACTTATTTATAGTTTTGTATTATATTGTATATTTGTACATCTGGTATTTTTTTTTCTTATATATTTTGTTTGTTTACCAATTTATGTTGTCGACTGTACTTTGGTATGTTTGACCTACATAAATTTTTCGTGTTTTTGTTTCGGATTTCTGTTTTAAGCAAAGGGGAGCGGTTGTGGTAACTCCCTCTAAAAAAAAAAGCCAATGCCAGGGCGGTTTTTTGGAAACCCTTACAAAAAGCCTTATTCCAAATGCTTGTCAAAATTTTGTTAGTCCTGTACAGTTTGCGTTTTAGGTAAGTATTGGAGTGCGACGCGTTGATAGCGGAGTTATCTCATGGGTTTGTTTAGTAATACCTAAGTGTAGTGTTTTCAGTTCGCTTCGGGTACTGCGCGCTGATAGCGAAGTAACCTCTTAGAGCTGTTTATATTTAGTTTCTGTAATAGTTATTGTCCTACTTACCTCGCGATTCGCGACTTATGCCTTTGGTTGGCATTTAAATGCATGTTTGTTTTTTTGGACTGGGTTTTTTATTCGTGTTCTTGAGTAGCTTTACCTTGATTGTTCTTTTTTCAAGCACTCCGCTCTATGCTGGAGGACCAGCTTGAATTTCGCGATTTTTGTCGCAAAATTCTTCTAAGTGGGGGGGTCATTGTCACGTAGTTATTCGGGTTTTATCTATTTTTTTTAATCTGCGTTCGTTCTCTGCACACGGAACGTAACTTTTGGTATTTGGATGCGTTAACCGAAACGTTATTCGAAAAGTTGTTGCCAGCTTCAACTTTTCAATTCCGCTAATCGGGTAGCTTTTTGGTAGGAAAGGTTTCGATATTTTTTTCAGTATTATCGAGCCATATTTTTTTGTTAACGCCGTGCCCTAACTTTCTTTAAAATTTAGATATAGGCTCAGCCTCACAGTTCCCCATTTTTCAATAGTTGTTTTCATTTTCGTTCCATTTGTTGACGCTTCTTTACGCTAGATTAGGCCACTTTTGGAATATTTCTGCTGAAGCGGGCAACCGTATACAAAACACGAGATGGATATTCTTTCTTTCGTCCACCATCTTTTCTGGACCAGACTTTTACACGGAAGGCTGCCTTTGCGCAGCAAGTTTTTTCTATCAATTTTATGGTGAGTCTGATGTGAAAAGACTGTCTTTTCCCGCTATGGTTTTCGTTCCGTTGTTGTAATCCAGTAAACTATCCACAGATTGTCGATTGTCGGATGTGGCGTGGGATTTAAAAGCACGTTGTTCCCACAATTTGTTTCTACTATTTACCCAGCCCCCTGGATTAAACCTCAGGTATGTCCATCCCCAGTATCTTTAGGAATTGGTTTCTTAAAAAAAATAACATGTTTTTTATTATATGAAATATAATTCTTCTTTTAAATTTCATCAAAACTTCCCTCAGGACAGTCAATTTATAATTTAAATCCTGTATCTTACCATTCTATAACGTTCAGCAAAGTTACTTAGTTAAATTCAAGCTTATTTGTTCCACAAAAGTAGATTTTCCAGTATTAAAACCACATGTTCTACCCTGTTCCGTCGGAACAGTTTACATTACTAGTCTGTAATTGGAGTTTTCTCTTTAATTACAGGGGGTTTTCTCCGTTTCTCCGTTATTCTCCGGTTTCCTCGGTTTTTACCCAGTGTTTATTTAGTTCTTTTGTACACCACTGGACGGACACCGGTGTGATATATTATTCATACACCACAACTACCCCACTCCGTGTACTGTGCTGAGCTAATACCAGTACCCTATCTTCATACCACCTTGCTCCGGCCTAGGCAGACCCGGAGGCTGCCTGTCGGTAACATTATTATTATCATATTACTACTTTCTTCAGTACCGTAGCTGAACTACCTTCTACGGTTGGCGCCCACTTTCTATTTAAATTCTAAACTACTTTAATACCACACACAATTTTAATTCCATATATTTTTTTTATAACTTACCATCAATGCAACTCATCTCGAGGAGACCCTAGGCCACAACCCCTGTGTACCTTTCTCTCTGACTAAGCTAGCCCTAAATTAATTTATTGGTGTATTTTTGTACGCTTGTGTACGTTGCAGGATATAAATAAAAAACTACCAGTCCGAACCTTTGTGTATTCTCATTTGTGATCCCCAAGGTAGGGGTAGGATTTTAGGAGGTAACAGTAGCAACCCAACGTGGGGCTTTTCCTGAGATGGTTGTCATGTCGTTTTAGCTGTGACAAAAAATTGCATTTAATTTCACCGGAATAAAATTGTGTGTGTGTTTTATAATTTATTGTTAAACTGTAAACTTGTTCCTATCAGTTGACTGTGTAATATTGTTTGCATTTATGAGCAATTGCTCACTGTTTTACTTTTATAACTAGATGGTTCTATAGGTTAGGAATTTATTTACAAAATATTTTTGTTGTAAACTTGAGGTGATTTGCAAAATTGGTGGTATAATTTGCCCAAACTTACATGAACTACTTTTAAACTTTTATGCCAACGCTATTTTCAACTTTTTAAACAAAAACTAACTATAAAAATTTTTGGTACAGTCAGTCACAAAAATTACTTTCAAATTTTTTTTGTTTTAATTTCTTGTTCATTATCAAGTACCGTTACGTACTTACTGGTTATTATTAGGTAAACTTTGCACTTTTGAACTTCGAAATATTTTTCGGACTTTTTCGGACTAATTTTTTTTTTGGGTTATTTCATCATGGGTGAACGCGTTATTGCTTTCCAAGCGTTGCACAAGGATGAACTCATTCACGAGGTCCGTATTAGGGATGTTTTGCCAGCCGATGATGTTTCTTCTTTAAGAGTACAAATAAGATCTTTAGCAAGGGAAGTACCTTCGGATTTAATTGTTTCTTTTGAGGGAAAGGTGTCCGACGAGTTGCAGTTGCTTCAAACTAAGTTCAAGGAGCTTACGGAACTTCTGAAGGGATCGACTAGTCCAAGTTTAAAGAACCTAACGCGCATACAGGCGTTAGCGCATCACTTGTATCACCGCCTTACGCGCTTGAATCCTTTAGATGATGCTGATAGATCAATTCATTCAGAACTAACGAGCGATTTGAACAAAGTCTTAGCTAAATTGGACAACATGATGTCGATCTTTCAATCAAGCGCCTCAGACGCTTACGCAGATCCAGCCCCGAATGTTTCTCCCGCATCTCCCGCGTCTTCCGCGGCTGTTATCCCAAACAAGAGATATCAAATGGTTTCATCCTTAAACTTAAAGTATAACGGTTCCTCTTGTGTGCGTGTATTTCTTCAGCGTTTAGATGAGTTGTGTGCCTCGCGTGGTATAACCGAGCAGCTGTTACTAACTTCTGCCGCCGAACTTTTCGAGGGCGACGTCTTGTGTTGGTACCGCAGCATTCGGTCCGAGGTAGATAGTTGGTTGGAGCTCAAGCAAAGCTTGCTTGACGAATACTTACCTTATGACTTCGATCGCCGTCTCATGCAAGAAATTCGTTCGCGTACGCAGGGTCCTAACGAGAACATCGTGGCATATGTTGCTGTAATGCTGAACTATTTTAGCCGCCTATCGTATAGAGTTTCGGAGAGGGAAAAATTTGACATCGTTTACCAAAACATTAGACCGGAGTACTCAGTTCCCCTGTGTACCACTGAAATTACATCGTTGAAACAACTAAAGGAAATGTGTAAGATGCTGGAGGTGGGTAAACACCGTACACAGACTTTTGTCGAGCCCCCTAGACCATCCAGTGGATGCTTAGCACCTGACTTAGCATGCAAAACTGTGAAGCCCAAAGTACATGCTGTGGCTTCTGTAGACAAGTTTTGTGCCCGTTGTCGTGTCGACTCTCACAGTCTCTCTGAATGCACGTCCACCGCCGTTGTTTGTTTCCGTTGCGGTAAGCAAGGTTTTACTGCTGCTAGATGTCCGGTCTGCAAACCTACGCCACCGATTTCGCCTCAAGCAGAGCCAAATCATACAAAAAACTAATTGGTCAGAACCATCGAGATAGTTCTTCTAATTTTGATAACGCCGACTGGCAAAACTACTTAAAACAATTAAAATTTTTCTTTTCTTCGTATAGAAGTGTCTCGACGGTTCGTGATTGTCATGATAATCGTCCCTTTATTCGTGTTGAGGTTTTTAACCACACTTTACGTGGTCTCTTGGACTCTGGCGCTACCATATCCATTTTGGGAGCTAATGCATGTAATTTGTTCTTGAAGGCGGGAGCTACCCTTCATCGCAGTGATGATATTTCCCACATCACTTCTGCGACGAATTCCCGTGCTTCTGTGGTAGGATTTTTTATGCTGCCAATCAAATTTGATAATTTGACTCGTGTTATTAAACTGTATGTGGTGCCCGACGTATCTCCTTCGCTTGTTTTAGGTGTAGATTTTTGGAAGGCATTTAATCTTGCTCCAAGGATCTTCAATAATAAGGATTTTTTTGTTAATTTCTCGGATGCTAACGTCGTATCCGAAATTCGATTTTTACAACCGTTCGCTCAGTTGCCCGCTGATCAACGTCTTGTTGCTGAAAATATTGTAGAACGATTCAAGTCTATCTCTTTTAAGGAAAAAGGTTTGGGTCGCACGCCTCTTCTTACTCACACCATTGATACTGGAGATTCTCCTCCAATCAAACAGCGTTACTACCCAATATCTCCCGAGAGGTTGAAGGAGCTGAACAGGCAGTTGGATGAGATGCTGGAACAAGACGTAGTCGAGCCTAGCATTAGTGCTTGGAACAACCCTACCCTGTTCACTCCAAAGTCAAACGGTGAGCTTCGCTTTTGCATCGACAGCCGCAAGCTGAACTCTGTGAGTAAACATGATGCGTACCCACTACCCTATATTTCTCGAATCCTTGATCAACTTAGGGACGCTAAGTTTCTGAGTTCTATTGATCTCAAGAGCTCCTTTTGGCAGATTCCGTTGGATCTCTCGTCGCGTGAGAAGACCGCCTTCACTGTGCCTGGGCGCGGCCTCTACCATTTCAAGGTCATGTGCTTTGGTTTGACCTCCGCACCAGCTACACAGCAGAGACTCATGGATAAGCTGTTCGGTCCCGAATTCGGTGATAGGGTTTTCGTATATTTAGACGATATTATTGTTGTTAGTAGTGATTTTGAGGAGCATATCTCGTTGCTGTCTCGAGTTTTGGAACGTTTGAATTTTGCTAACTTAACTATTAACCTGTCAAAGTGTCAATTTTTTCGTAGAGAGTTGAAGTACCTTGGATATGTCGTTGACGAACGAGGGCTTCGAACTGATCCTAGTAAGGTTCAGGCTATTGTCGACTTCCCAATACCTACCACCCGAAAAGAAGTCAAGTCTTTTCTGGGTACTGCGTCGTACTATCGTCGGTTCATTCGGGACTTCAGTTCTATCGCGGCGCCACTAAATAAACTTACTTCCACTCGCAAGAATGCTCCTCCGTTCCTTTGGACTCAAGAGGCTGAGCAGTCGTTCGCCGAGTTGAAGACGGCTTTAGTGTCTGCTCCGATTTTGGCGTGCCCCGATTTTTCCAGGCCCTTCTCTGTTCATTGTGATGCTTCTGGCTACGGTATTGGGGGAACCTTGACTCAGGTTCTCGTAGACGGTTTAGAACACCCTATCGCGTATGCTAGTCGCTCATTGAATAGGGCTGAACGAAACTATTCCGCCACCGAAAGAGAAGCGCTCGCAGTAGTTTTTTCCGTCGAACATTTTCGCCCGTACTTGGAAGGAGGTCCTCAATTCAAAATTATTACCGACCATTCCAGTCTTAAGTGGTTTTTTAATTTGTCTAATCCAACCGGACGTCTCGCTAGGTGGGGATGTCGCTTGTCGCCGTATGACTTCGTCATTGAACACCGCAAAGGCAAGGATAATGTGGTTCCTGACGCGCTTTCGCGTGCAGTTCCCATTCTTGCAATTGATCCTCCTCCTGACCCCTTACCCCGCGACTTTTGGTTTGACAGATTATTAGCCAAGTGTACTAAATCTACTAAAGCTTGTCCGAATTATTCTGTTATTGACGGTAAATTGTGTAGGTATTCTAAAAATAAATTTGGTTTATCAAGCGAGTTTGACTGGAAGGAAGTTGTTCCTTCATATAAGCGTTCCGAAGTTCTTGAGTTTTGTCATTGTAGGGATACGGCACCACATTTCGGTATTTTTAAAACTTTTAAGCAGGTCTCCTTGCGTTATTATTGGCCGAAGATGTATCAGGACGTGGTTAACTTTGTTAATGCGTGCGAGACTTGCTCTGCTTATAAACATTCTCAAGAGCCACCCAAAGGTCTCATGGGAGATCCAAAGGTTTGTTCTCGTCCTTTCGAAACCATAAGTATTGATCTGGTTGGGCCGTTGCCGCGTTCTAGATCAGGTTTCACTTTTTTATTAGTAGTTGTCTGTTGTTTTTCCAAATATTGCTTGTTGTTTCCCCTTCGGAGAGCAGTTGGCAAGTCTATTGCTCAATGTTTGGAGAATGGTGTGTTTCTGACCCATGGTGTACCACGTACAGTGGTTGCGGATAATGGTACGCAATTCACTGGTAGTGAGCTCCAGTCCATGTTTCAGAGGTACAACATTCCTCAAATACATTTTACCCCTCGTTATTGTCCACAGGTCAACACAGTCGAGCGATATAACAAAACGATTGTTGTGGCTATATCTATTCTTGTGAAGAATGATCATCGCTCGTGGGACACCACTTTATCCAAGGTTCAGTTCGCCTTGAATACAGCTGTCAATGAAACAACACGATTTACTCCTTTTTCCCTTGTTCACGGCCGAGAAGCCATTCCGAGTGGTCAATTCTATGGTTCAGCTCGCGCGTCTTGGGAAGATCTTGTTTGTGGTTCACGCGATGACTATGTTTCTAAGTTAGGTGTTCTACGTGACATTTTCGGGAAGGTAGAAGAGGCCATTGCTAGGGCTCACCTGAAAAGCGCCGTTTATTATGATAAGGGACGCCGCGCATGTGAGTACAATGTCGGGGATATTGTTTGGAAGAAGACCTTTCCTCAGAGCGACGCCAGTAAGTTCTTCATGGCGAAGCTTGCGCCTAAATACGAGAAGTGTCGAATCGTTACTAAGCGTTCACCCTTGGTGTACGAGTTGGAAAGTTGTAGCACTGGCAAGCACTTGGGTGCTTGGCACATCCAGTATTTGAAGGGTGATGGGTCAGATGGTGTTCTACCTACTAACTGAACTAAACATTACTTTTGTGGGTTCGACTTTAGACGAGGCGTTTTTTCTATAGCATGTCATGAGAAGCCCGGACGGGTAGGGAATATATTGGTTGTAAGATCGAGTCCTGGCGGTTGGATAATTTTTTGGAATGGTTGTCTGTATGGAAAGATTGTTTGACAGTACAAACTTATTTATAGTTTTGTATTATATTGTATATTTGTACATCTGGTATTTTTTTTTCTTATATATTTTGTTTGTTTACCAATTTATGTTGTCGACTGTACTTTGGTATGTTTGACCTACATAAATTTTTCGTGTTTTTGTTTCGGATTTCTGTTTTAAGCAAAGGGGAGCGGTTGTGGTAACTCCCTCTAAAAAAAAAAGCCAATGCCAGGGCGGTTTTTTGGAAACCCTTACAAAAAGCCTTATTCCAAATGCTTGTCAAAATTTTGTTAGTCCTGTACAGTTTGCGTTTTAGGTAAGTATTGGAGTGCGACGCGTTGATAGCGGAGTTATCTCATGGGTTTGTTTAGTAATACCTAAGTGTAGTGTTTTCAGTTCGCTTCGGGTACTGCGCGCTGATAGCGAAGTAACCTCTTAGAGCTGTTTATATTTAGTTTCTGTAATAGTTATTGTCCTACTTACCTCGCGATTCGCGACTTATGCCTTTGGTTGGCATTTAAATGCATGTTTGTTTTTTTGGACTGGGTTTTTTATTCGTGTTCTTGAGTAGCTTTACCTTGATTGTTCTTTTTTCAAGCACTCCGCTCTATGCTGGAGGACCAGCTTGAATTTCGCGATTTTTGTCGCAAAATTCTTCTAAGTGGGGGGGTCATTGTCACGTAGTTATTCGGGTTTTATCTATTTTTTTTAATCTGCGTTCGTTCTCTGCACACGGAACGTAACTTTTGGTATTTGGATGCGTTAACCGAAACGTTATTCGAAAAGTTGTTGCCAGCTTCAACTTTTCAATTCCGCTAATCGGGTAGCTTTTTGGTAGGAAAGGTTTCGATATTTTTTTTTCAGTATTATCGAGCCATATTTTTTTGTTAACGCCGTGCCCTAACTTTCTTTAAAATTTAGATATAGGTTCAGCCTCACAGTTCCCCATTTTTCAATAGTTGTTTTCATTTTCGTTCCATTTGTTGACGCTTCTTTACGCTAGATTAGGCCACTTTTGGAATATTTCTGCTGAAGCGGGCAACCGTATACAAAACACGAGATGGATATTCTTTCTTTCGTCCACCATCTTTTCTGGACCAGACTTTTACACGGAAGGCTGCCTTTGCGCAGCAAGTTTTTTCTATCAATTTTATGGTGAGTCTGATGTGAAAAGACTGTCTTTTCCCGCTATGGTTTTCGTTCCGTTGTTGTAATCCAGTAAACTATCCACAGATTGTCGATTGTCGGATGTGGCGTGGGATTTAAAAGCACGTTGTTCCCACAATTTGTTTCTACTATTTACCCAGCCCCCTGGATTAAACCTCAGGTATGTCCATCCCCAGTATCTTTAGGAATTGGTTTCTTAAAAAAAATAACATGTTTTTTATTATATGAAATATAATTCTTCTTTTAAATTTCATCAAAACTTCCCTCAGGACAGTCAATTTATAATTTAAATCCTGTATCTTACCATTCTATAACGTTCAGCAAAGTTACTTAGTTAAATTCAAGCTTATTTGTTCCACAAAAGTAGATTTTCCAGTATTAAAACCACATGTTCTACCCTGTTCCGTCGGAACAGTTTACATTACTAGTCTGTAATTGGAGTTTTCTCTTTAATTACAGGGGGTTTTCTCCGTTTCTCCGTTATTCTCCGGTTTCCTCGGTTTTTACCCAGTGTTTATTTAGTTCTTTTGTACACCACTGGACGGACACCGGTGTGATATATTATTCATACACCACAACTACCCCACTCCGTGTACTGTGCTGAGCTAATACCAGTACCCTATCTTCATACCACCTTGCTCCGGCCTAGGCAGACCCGGAGGCTGCCTGTCGGTAACATTATTATTATCATATTACTACTTTCTTCAGTACCGTAGCTGAACTACCTTCTACGGTTGGCGCCCACTTTCTATTTAAATTCTAAACTACTTTAATACCACACACAATTTTAATTCCATATATTTTTTTTATAACTTACCATCAATGCAACTCATCTCGAGGAGACCCTAGGCCACAACCCCTGTGTACCTTTCTCTCTGACTAAGCTAGCCCTAAATTAATTTATTGGTGTATTTTTGTACGCTTGTGTACGTTGCAGGATATAAATAAAAAACTACCAGTCCGAACCTTTGTGTATTCTCATTTGTGATCCCCAAGGTAGGGGTAGGATTTTAGGAGGTAACAGCCCGGACGGGTAGGGAATATATTGGTTGTAAGATCGAGTCCTGGCGGTTGGATAATTTTTTGGAATGGTTGTCTGTATGGAAAGATTGTTTGACAGTACAAACTTATTTATAGTTTTGTATTATATTGTATATTTGTACATCTGGTATTTTTTTTTCTTATATATTTTGTTTGTTTACCAATTTATGTTGTCGACTGTACTTTGGTATGTTTGACCTACATAAATTTTTCGTGTTTTTGTTTCGGATTTCTGTTTTAAGCAAAGGGGAGCGGTTGTGGTAACTCCCTCTAAAAAAAAAAGCCAATGCCAGGGCGGTTTTTTGGAAACCCTTACAAAAAGCCTTATTCCAAATGCTTGTCAAAATTTTGTTAGTCCTGTACAGTTTGCGTTTTAGGTAAGTATTGGAGTGCGACGCGTTGATAGCGGAGTTATCTCATGGGTTTGTTTAGTAATACCTAAGTGTAGTGTTTTCAGTTCGCTTCGGGTACTGCGCGCTGATAGCGAAGTAACCTCTTAGAGCTATGGTTTTCGTTCCGTTGTTGTAATCCAGTAAACTATCCACAGATTGTCGATTGTCGGATGTGGCGTGGGATTTAAAAGCACGTTGTTCCCACAATTTGTTTCTACTATTTACCCAGCCCCCTGGATTAAACCTCAGGTATGTTCATCCCCAGTATCTTTAGGAATTGGTTTCTTAAAAAAAAATAACATGTTTTTTATTATATGAAATATAATTCTTCTTTTAAATTTCATCAAAACTTCCCTCAGGACAGTCAATTTATAATTTAAATCCTGTATCTTACCATTCTATAACGTTCAGCAAAGTTACTTAGTTAAATTCAAGCTTATTTGTTCCACAAAAGTAGATTTTCCAGTATTAAAACCACATGTTCTACCCTGTTCCGTCGGAACAGTTTACATTACTAGTCTGTAATTGGAGTTTTCTCTTTAATTACAGGGGGTTTTCTCAGTTTCTCCGTTATTCTCCGGTTTCCTCGGTTTTTACCCAGTGTTTATTTAGTTCTTTTGTACACCACTGGACGGACACCGGTGTGATATATTATTCATACACCACAACTACCCCACTCCGTGTACTGTGCTGAGCTAATACCAGTACCCTATCTTCATACCACCTTGCTCCGGCCTAGGCAGACCCGGAGGCTGCCTGTCGGTAACATTATTATTATCATATTACTACTTTCTTCAGTACCGTAGCTGAACTACCTTCTACGGTTGGCGCCCACTTTCTATTTAAATTCTAAACTACTTTAATACCACACACAATTTTAATTCCATATATTTTTTTTTTATAACTTACCATCAATGCAACTCATCTCTAGGAGACCCTAGGCCACAACCCCTGTGTACCTTTCTCTCTGACTAAGCTAGCCCTAAATTAATTTATTGGTGTATTTTTGTACGCTTGTGTACGTTGCAGGATATAAATAAAAAACTACCAGTCCGAACCTTTGTGTATTCTCATTTGTGATCCCCAAGGTAGGGGTAGGATTTTAGGAGGTAACAGTGGCAGGACCACTGTTACCTCCTAAAATCCTACCCCTACCTTGGGGATGAAATGGGACAATCTGGATTCATCCAGTTTATTGGTATAGACTCGAGATATTTGTTGGGATGTCTGTTGTGAACGGTGGATGTACTTGATATCCATTCTGATGTAACATTTTTATTCTTGGTCCCTGACCCCCTCTTCCTGATTGTAGAAAACCAAGACGGTTTCTTTTTTGCAATTTGGGTCTTTGAGGGATCGCTTGTAGAAGAAGATGAACTTGAAGGTGATGAATGATACATAATGGAAGCTTGTGAGTTTTTTTCATATATACCTGTTGTATATATTTATATCTGTATTTGTTTGTTGCCTCTTTATTTTAATTTGTATAGGTTGAAAACACTCCTAGATTGGCCGTTGCTGTCCAAGATCATCAGGATAAGGTCTAGATCTGATTTTTTTGGATTGGCACATTTCATTTGATGATAAGATTCTTCTGTAAGTCCATAAACTCCGTATTTTAAAATTCTGGGAGGCAGTCCGGGAACTTTCGGAGTTAGGAGAAATCCTTCAGTCAACAGATGGCTGATGGCCTTCGATTGATGTTTGTCCTGTTGCTTTTTCTCTGGTCTCTTTAATTGATCTTTGTTGTGATGTCTTGGAGTCTTTTGTTTCTGATCAGTTTTTGTGACCATTGCGGGAAGATCAGAGCCTCTTGATAATGCAAATGTGTAGATCCCCTCATCAGATGTCTTGATGACTTCCATCTTGGGAGGGACTGAAGAGAATTTAACAATACAAGCCTCGATTATGTTTTTGACTCTTTCAGATTGAGAAGGGTCTTGCAAGAAGGATAGATCTATTTGTAGTTTGGTCGAGCTGAGATGTCTCACATCATGCGTGGGAGATTTTAGGATTCTTTGAGCCTGTACTTTGAGGGCTCCTGTTTCCAGCTTATATTCTGCCTCCCCAGATTCGCTATAAGAATCCTCCTCGTCATCATCATCTAAATTTTCGGATTCCATGTAGTAATTGGTATCTGAGGGTACGGAGCTTCTATCTGTGTCATTAGTCGGATTGAGAACCCCTTTCCAGACATCTGCTTCCTTCGTTGAATCTCCGTCTGATACTGTGCATCTGTCTTCTGGGTTAGGTTGAGGGCCTTCGTCTTCAGTTTCTTTGGAATAGGATGGTAACATTCCGTCCCAGTTGTCGTGTAATGCGTCTTCCTTCACCTTGGACATGTCTAGTATTTCCATTTTGATTAAGAAATAGTGATGCTTCCTAGGGAAGGGAAAGTTTTTTTCATGTATTGGTGTTCCAATATCAGAATAAAGAAATGGAAACGAGATTTACAACTGCGTTTCATTATAATAGAAGACACAAGAGGCCCTAACATACGCTTCCACTGCGCAATATCAAGAAAAGATGAACGAGAAAGAAGCCCTACCGAGATTAACCGAGAAGACCAACTTTAGTAATTGGAAATTCAGAATCGGATTGATATTAGAAGAAAAAGGCGTGAACTACACACTAAATGAAGCTACAAAGGAAGCAACAAAAAATGCCCTCAAATTTGCGAAAGATGATGTAAAAGCGCGATCTATAATTGCTCAATGTCTGTGTGACAAACACCTGGAAATCATAAAAAAGTGTTCATGTGCCAAAGATATGATGGGACAGTTAAAGGAAACTTTCGAAAGAAAAAGCATTTTCAACAAGCTTCATTTAAAAAAGTTATTGATTACCATAAAATGTGGAGAAACGGAAAGTTTGCAAGATTTTTACTACAGATTCGATGCCGCGGTGAGCGACGTAAAAGCGATGGGATGCGACATTTCAGAAGAAGATCAAGTTTGCCAATTGATATCCGCCATGCCGGTCGCATACGAACATGTCATAACCTCAATCGAAACTCTTTCTACCGAAAAATCATTGACACAAAAGCAAGACTCCTAGATGCAGGCTCAAGAGGACAGTGAGATGTCATGCACTGCATCGAGTGCGTTTAATTTTACCTCGGACTTGGACAAGTGTGACATTCGTTTTGTGATAGACTCTGGATCAACCGATCATCTAATAAGTGGAGAACATTTGAGTGATGCAACCGAAGTGGTCAATTTAAATAGCTATTGTAACGGTGGAAAACTGGGTGCAGACAGGCAGACCGACTATTTCGGCTGCGTTGGCCCTGACTAGCTCAGTTGGGGTTCGATGTTCCTACCGCACAAAAGATTTTTATACTAAAATAAAATAAATGTTAGAAATCAGTTACAGAGTTTTATTTAAACAACACATACCTCTTACATGACATGTACATTAGCTTAGGAATGAAAAATTGAAACTGCACAGCTAAGCTATCTTATATACTATATAATCCTAAAGTGATCCTTCATTTACATAACCTTAAAGTGAGCTCAAATAGCTACTTAACTACAAATTTATATGCTCAGCTATTAACCAGAATAGAGGTTATCCACATGCCAGACTATCTTTCTTACAAATGAACCTACTACTAATCAACAAGTTACAAATACATTGAACGCTACGTTCTCTGACATGGGATTGAACAAAGAAATTTAAAGGGACACCTTATACATATGAGAGGTTTAATGACCTCACGGGATAACAATATATTCCTTTGCATAAAATGTAAGCAATGGCTATCATGGATACATGAGAGGTTCAATGACCTCGTGGAATCGTTCCTATTCTTACATAAAAATCAATAATGCTTATATTATTTACACGGGATGTTTAGTGACCATATGTTCAAACTTTATCCAAACCATCGCTCTCAAGCGAGCACAAATTTATTCAGGGAGAGGTTACTGCTTAGTGTGTCGGAGGTGTGAATATTTGAATTTACCAATCCCAAGGCCCCGGATGACCCAATTAAATAAAACCCACAGAAAACTAGCTTGTGAGTCACCCCGGAGCGTTCCCTAACATCTACCCCCTAGCGTCCGCCTCTAAAATAACCCTAGCAACAGTACACTGACAGACAGGGTGGTAAGATAGTAAAACGCACGACAAAGACAATAGCAATGACCACGTCAACGAAACCCTACCTATTGACAACAAAAATAGCACTCTCTACGGCAGCAAACAATTTTTGGCAACAAACAACAGACCAGGACTCCACGGAGAACCGTCCTGATGCGCCTACTCCTTCTGCATTAAAATAAATTGGCACTGGCCCACCTCAGAATCGCCGACGGGCGCTTATCGTCCACGTGCGATGTCACCACGTGCCCTGCCGCCACGTGCCCTGCCGTGCAGT
The DNA here is from genome assembly GCA_947578465.1 of Thera obeliscata. Taxonomy (NCBI): domain Eukaryota; kingdom Metazoa; phylum Arthropoda; class Insecta; order Lepidoptera; family Geometridae; genus Thera; species Thera obeliscata. The sequence goes on along the minus strand of OX387918.1, from coordinate 9,716,401 downwards.
CGCCGACTGCCTCCGCCGCGTGTCTCGCGCCCCCGCACAGGCGAAAAGAAAAGGAGGCGCCACGCAGACGGTGTCAGCAAACAGAAATGGGCTCTCGCCCAGCTTGCAGTCGGCTCGTATCGGCAGCGAGAATGCTGGCTTCGTGTGCTGGGGCTCGTCTCTGGGCACGCGGTGATGGTATTGGTTGGCGCAGCTTCGTCGGCGATTCTTCTAGGCTCGGCGTCTTTTCCGTGGAATCCCCCGGCGGCTCCGCACGCGCCTTTTAACACCTTTGCTACCACATACCCCGCACCTCGAGCCACAAACTTCCGCCCAGAATATTCGAGAACACTTGCTCCAATAATCCACGGCATTTACGTCTCTCCGGCCAGCATTTTTACTGTCTGTAATCGCGAGCTCGCTTCACACATCGACCGAACAACATTATTTCTATTCACCCGCCAATATCGTTTATTTCTTAGTTAGTTACACTACTCGCCAATGGAGGCCCCTGCGTCTTGCTGATGTTGAAAACGTTGTCCTTTTCCAACTCAAGCTAAACCCTATTTCTCTCCTTCTCCGACCCTATCGACATGCGACTACTTCGTAACAGATGTCACTAGTAGACACCGTTCGATACGAACATCGCTACCCACAAAAGTGTTGACATCTGTCAAATCCTGTATTTTGCGGCTACTACTTAACAGATGGCGCTCTTCGCCAGCCATCTGCCTAGCCATTTTTAGTGTTCCTATTCGTTGCCAGAGGTCGCCCTTACAACGTTTCAACAAATCACTCACCAACTTTCGTCTTGGCGCGTAAATTTAAATAGCTCTCCATTTGCTTTCGACTGATACGAAAAACTATTCTCCCAAAATAAATGAAATGCTACACTATATAAAAATATATGTAGCGAACGGACAATATCTAATCGCTAAACAAAGGGGAAATTTAAAAGTGCGATACAGTAATATAACTATCAATATAAATTGTTTAATTGTAGAGGGTTTATCTCATAATTTATTATCAGTGCAAAAATTAATTGGGCTAAATGTAAATTTTTCTGGAAATGCAGTCAGTATCTACGATGAAAATCATGAGCTTTGTGGTCAAGTTTTAGAAAACTTTATGTTTGTTCGATATCTATGCTGTTGAATTGAGGGTAGATTCACCACTGAACTCACTCGAGAACGGTGGGCGACTCAGGCGACGGCAGGTAGCTTTTGCGCGTCGAACTGAACGGACGTTCCCTCTCTTTTTGACCGTATTCAAAACCTCATCGTTAGACGTTCTAACAACTTTATCGTGTTTGTGGATCACTGCCGTGTAGTGTGCTTCTTCCAAGACCTATTGAACCTAGGTCAGCCGTGCTTACCCTGGAAACCCACCCTGGACTCTGTGGCGTGCCGTGCGTGCCTGGAGCCGAGCTTCAACCCCCTGATCGAACGGAGGTAGGTGGTGTCAATCAGCCTTCTTGGAGACAGCAGGAACGAACTTTTCCATCCTCAAATACTATACATACATCTATCCAAAATACACATAAACCTGCCAGTAAAATTTCTCTTAAAAAGATTGTAAAAACTGCACAATCAAATTGGTCCTTCGATAGCCGGATAGGTTTTTGTGTATCTAGAACTCGTAGTTCTATTCTAGCCGTGCTAGATTCATTTCTTCTTACCTAACTCGTAGTTAGTGTAAGTTGTACAGACGTTCTGTACTTCCCTCTATTTCCTTTTCTGATCGTATCAGATACTTATTTGTGTATTAACAAGCTCGTAGCTTGATAGTACGACGTAAAGACGTTCTTTACTGCCCTTATTTTATTATAATTACATTGTAAAACTCATTGTTAAAATCCCCGTCATAAGCATCCATTAACCTAAAAATATAGTTTTTGTCTTTTACTGGCAGCTTTATACATATATATTTTCATATAACACACACTTATATCTGTCGTACTTATATTATTTAGTGTATTTGTGATTAATTTGCATCGTTTCATTCGTTAATCTTCGTTATTTTTGAACATTTATTTGTCCACGCTAACTGCGTAATTAGTAACACAAAATGGCGCCTCCCACTAGGAGTGCGAAAAAACTTGATGAACCTGAAGAGGTCCATAGTCATGATTTAACCGTGTTAATTCATAGGAAACAACGAATGTTCGAGCAAATACAAAAAGCATATGATTTATCAATCAGTCTTTCGGATTCTGAGTCGATTGATTTCTTTTTGATGCACGTTGAGCTAATCGATGCATTACGTAGTTCATTTGAGAAAGTAATCTTTCAAATTCTAGAAAAAGAACTTATTGCTGACCCGAAATCATCACTTCGTAGTCAAGAATTAAAAAGTTTTGATGAATTATATTTTCGAGTTAAGTTAAGTGCATCGAAATGTAAGCCTATTACCCATTGCACTAAGGATGAAAGTTCCGCTCGCTCAGTAGAATCTCGACCACGTCTTCCAAAGTTAGAACTTTTTACATTTGATGGAAACATAGAAAATTTCAATACATTTTACGAGACATTCTGTTCTCTGGTTCATAATCAGAAGAGTATTCCGCAAATTGATAAATTTCACTATTTGTTATCATGCACAAAAGGTGCTGCGTTAAATATTGTAAAAAGCGTACCTATTTCTGCTAGTAACTATGAACTCGTTTGGAAAAGTCTCCTTGATAAATATCAGGATAACAGAATGTTGGTCGGTAGGTATTTAGATAAAATGCTAAGCTTTTCGCCGCTTCAAAAAGAATCTGCTGATAATTTAAACTCATTCATTGAGAATTTTGACCATTCATATAAAGCCATAGAAGCATTACATATTGATAACTTGAGCAGTTACGTAATGTGTCACGTTGCGCTGAGGGCCTTAGATCCCTACACTCGTAAATGCTTTGAGCAGAAACTAGATCAAAAATCTATACCAACTTTTGATAATTTGATGACTTTTGTTCAAAATCATATCAAGATTTTAGATCATTCTTCTTCTTATTCAGCTAGTTCAAGCGTACAACAAACTAACCAACGTAAATTCACTGTACCTAGGCAGGGTAAAAATAATTATTCGCATGCATCTTCTTCTAACACAAAACTTGCGTGTTTGCATTGTGGAGAAAATCACATGATTTTCCGTTGTGATCAGTTTCGTAATCTGACCAACGTTCAGCGCATTAGCCGTGCTAATGACCTGAAGCTATGCCACAATTGCCTAAAACCTAATCACACAACAAAAGAATGCAAAAGTGAATTTAAATGCTACGTGTGCAAACAGTCGCATCATATTCTATTGCATCGTGAGTCGAGCGGTAGTGCACCGAAACCGGTTTACTATTCCGAGTCCGCTGCGACGGAGCAGTCTCCATGCGATAAGCAAGCGCCCGCGCTCATTAGTAATAACCACCTTGCGTCTACGCATAACTATGCAGTTATTCTAGGGACAGCCGTAGTACATGTAAAGGATTCCTTTAACAACTACCAAACTTGCCGCGTTCTAATTGATGCAATCGAACTTTATGACACTTGACTGCTTTCAACGATTAGGATTATCTGCTCAAAATTGCCCGTACAATATTTATGGTCTAGGTGGCGAAAATGTAAAAACGAACGGGATGGTATCGTGTACCATTAAGCCGCGTAACTGCGCGACTCCCTGTTTTGATTTAAATGCTGTAATATTATCTCGCTTAACTTCCGAGCTACCTACTGTTCATATACCTAACAATGTTCTTCATCATTACAAGGATTTAGAATTAGCTGATCCTTGGTTCTATAAAAAATCTCAGATTGATATAATTTTAGCTGCTGACATTTTTCCGTATATTTATGATGGGAAGAAATTAATTATTAATCCCGACATTCCAATCGCGTTAGGTAGCGTTTTTGGGTATGTCGTGACTGGAAGACTAGAAATGCAATCTTCTAGCAACAATTGCCATGCTGTAGCGTCTACAACATCGCTGGTGTCGTACACCGTTGAAGAGAATTCACTTCATGAGACTCTCAAACGTTTTTGGGAGGTGGAATCTTCGCCGTGCGAAGTTCCCATCGATCCGTTAGAAGAACTAGCGGAACGAATTTATGTAGAACAACATTATCGTGATGAAATCGGCCGATATGTTTCCCCGATTTTATTGAACCCTGAGCACAAACCACTTGGTGACTCGTATGACACCGCACTGAAGCGACTCACTCAGGTCGAGCGCCGTCTTGCTCGATCTCCGGACCTTCGAAAGGCCTACGTCGACTTCATGACGGAGTACGAGACCCTCGGTCACATGGAACCCTATGAGGGTACAGAACCCTCAGGTTACTTTGTTCCACACCACTGTGTGTTACGTCCGTCGAGTACTACGACGCCCTTGCGCGTAGTCTACGATGGTTCTGCCAAAACCACTTCCGGTGCTTCGCTCAACGATATACTTTTAACCGGCAGAAAGCTACATCAGGACATACTTAAAATAATAATTAACTTCCGACTTTATGATGTATGCTTCACTGCTGACGTTTCCAAAATGTATCGAGCTGTGCTAATAAATCCAGTGGACCGGAAGTACCAGCACATACTTTGGCGTAACCATCCTACGGAACCAGTACGTACCTACGAGCTAACTCGAAATACGTATGGCCTCCGTAGTGCAGCATTTGTCGCGGTACGCACGTTACACCAGCTGGCGGCGGATGAGCTGGCACGCATTGACCAGTCAATTAGTAACTCGCCTCAGCTAGCCTCGGATGAGCTGGTTCACACAGAACGGCCAAGAACCAAGGCAGCAGAGATACTAAAAGAAGGGACCTACGTTGATGACGTATTGTGGTCGTGTCAAAGCCAGGAAGAAGCTTGCACGTTGCAAGATGACTTAACCTCCCTCCTTAAAAGTGGAGGTTTTGATTTAAGAAAATGGGCAAGTAACTGTCCTGAGTTGCTAACTAGAATGCAATCGGATCAGGTTACTGCTATCAACTTTCAAGACGATACGTTATCGTCATCTCTCAAAGTTTTAGGTTTGACATGGTTACCCTCGTGTGACTCATTCTCTTTTAATTACAACTTGACTGACGCCAAACAAACTAAACGATCTGTTTTAAAATTGCTCGCAAGTATATTCGACCCAGTAGGTTTTATATCACCTTGCACTTTTGTCGCTAAGTGTATAATGCAAGATCTTTGGAAACTTGGATTGGGCTGGGATGACCAGTTACCATCTGAGTTAACTACCCAGTGGAACAGGTTTATTAACGAGTTATCAGCGTTAGGTAAATTACGAATTGAGCGTCATGTTTTAATATCAAACTTTAATGAAGTTCAGCTGATAGCATTTTGCGATGCGTCATCGCGCGGCTATGCAGCTTGTGTCTACCTACGTAGCGTAGATAGGGATGGTCATGTAAAGGTAAGGTTGCTGACGAGTAAATCTAAAGTCGCGCCTTTAAATCCGATTTTGTCAATACCAAGACTTGAACTTGAGGCAGCCGTGCTCCTCTCTAAGCTTGTTAGTTTTGTCGTACAAAACTTAAATGATTTTAAAGTTTCGATCATCGCGTTGGGTGATTCGAACAACGTTTTGGCGTGGCTACAAACGCCACCTTACAAATTAAAAACTTTTGTGGCTAACCGTGTTAGTCAAGTGACCGCTGTGGTCCCATCAAATTGTTGGTTTCACGTGAGCAGCGAGAATAACGCTGCCGATGTTTGCTCGCGTGGTGCGATGCCGGCTCGCTTCGTGGAAGGCGCTACGGAGTGGGTTCAGGGCCCCGAGTGGCTGTATGACGATCAACAAAAATGGCCAATTAAATCATTTTATGTAAAAGACAGTTTTAAAATTCCTGACATAAAATCAAATTGTGATACGTTTGTTTTAAATTCTTGGGATGATAAAAATATGATTTTAAAAAATGACTTAGAAGAAACATTTAATAAATTATCATCTTTCAGTAAATTAGAACGTGTTATGGCATGGTGCCATAGATTTGTGTCGAACTTGAAATCTAAAAAATCTGATAGGTCAGGTGGGCCCCTCAGGTCATCAGAGCTGAAGACAGCTCATGACACCATCGTTCGGGTGGTGCAAATGAATCATTTTCACAGTGAAATCGCATTGCTGCGTAAAAATAAATATGTAGCTTCCTTGCGTAAGCTTTCACCCTTCGTAGATTCCAATGAATTCCTCAGGGTGGGGGGTAGGCTCGTGCAGTCCGATCTACCTTACAATATGAAACATCCTGTGCTTCTACCTAGATGTCACACGATTAAATTGATAATAGAATATTTTCATAGATTATACCTACACATAGGGCCGCGTACGTTACAAGGCTTATTATGTAAAAATTATTGGATAGTTAGTGCTCGTAGTGCTATTCGATCCGTTTTATCTAAGTGCAAGATTTGTTTTCGCTGCCGACCAAGCTCAATTCAGCCCGCTATGGGTACGTTACCCGCGCCTAGGCTAAAACCAGATAAGGTTTTCAACCACGTTGGTTGTGATTTGGGCGGGCCTTTCTTTGTGAAGGAAAGTTTGAGGCGTAACGCTAAGGTCTACAAGTCGTACTTGTGCCTCTTTGTTTGTTTCTCAACAAAAGCTGTGCACTTAGAAGTTTTAACTGATTTAAGTTGTGATTGTTTTTTAGCTGCATTTGATCGTTTTGTGGCTCGCCGCGGACTTTGCAGTTGCCTATATTCAGATTGTGGCACTAACTTTATTGCGGCAGCCAAGCATTTAAAAGAAGTCGTAAACTTTTTAAATAGTAAAGATAATAATGATAAAATTATCAATGGACTGACAACTCGTCATGTAGAATGGCGTAACAACCCGCCCAATGCAGCAAGTATGGGTGGACTCTGGGAAGCAGGAATAAAATCTGCCAAACATCACCTGTACCGTGTAGTAGGTGATCGGTCACTCACCTTTGAAGAGTTAAGTACTGTTTTCTGCAGAGTTGAAGCTGTTTTAAATTCGCGCCCTCTGTGTTCCTTATCGGACAACCCAAACGAGTTTGATGTTCTTACCGCGGGTCATTTCCTAGTAGGTCAATGTTTATTAGCTGTACCGGAATATGATTTGGATGATGTTCCTCAGAACAGATTGTCACGTTGGCAATCCATTCAGAAGGCTTCTCAGTCATTTTGGAGGCGTTGGTCAGATGACTACCTTCACACTCTACAGCAGAGAGCGAAGTGGTTTGAATCTCCACCAAACTTAAACATTGGAGATTTAGTTTTGCTCAAGTCAAATCTGACTAAACCTCTTCAGTGGAATTTAGCTCGAATTGACAAAGTACATAGTGGCGTTGACAAAGTAAACCGCGTTTTAACTTTAAGAACGAAAAATGGTTTAATACAGAGACCGACTAATAAGGTCTGTCCATTACCTTATGCAAATTAATAACGTTGCATTAAATGTATTTAATTAAGTTATATTTAGTTTATTATAATACACATACTTTTAGGTACACTCCACTTTTGGAAAATTTACACATGACTTTTATTTATATAAGCTTCGTAAGTTTATTTTATTTCTATATCATAAATATGTTTGTATGCTTATATACCCTACACTTCTCATTCATTTTAGGGAAATCAATCATATTGATTTCGGTGAGGGGTATGTTCGATATCTATGCTGTTGAATTGAGGGTAGATTCACCACTGAACTCACTCGAGAACGGTGGGCGACTCAGGCGACGGCAGGTAGCTTTTGCGCGTCGAACTGAACGGACGTTCCCTCTCTTTTTGACCGTATTCAAAACCTCATCGTTAGACGTTCTAACAACTTTATCGTGTTTGTGGATCACTGCCGTGTAGTGTGCTTCTTCCAAGACCTATTGAACCTAGGTCAGCCGTGCTTACCCTGGAAACCCACCCTGGACTCTGTGGCGTGCCGTGCGTGCCTGGAGCCGAGCTTCAACCCCCTGATCGAACGGAGGTAGGTGGTGTCAATCAGCCTTCTTGGAGACAGCAGGAACGAACTTTTCCATCCTCAAATACTATACATACATCTATCCAAAATACACATAAACCTGCCAGTAAAATTTCTCTTAAAAAGATTGTAAAAACTGCACAATGTTATTGACTTTAAATTAAATTCACAGCAATGTATGTCTAGCAGCACATCTGAAGACTTGTGGCACTGACGACTGGGACATGTGAACAGAAAGCACCTAGCCATATTGAAGCTGCCATACTCAAACACTCCATGTGGACCATGTATGGAAGGTAAAGCAACGCGTTTACCATTCCAACCTGTAAAGAAATCATCATCCAGATACACAGGTGAGTTTTTACATACAGATCTTTCAGGTCCGGTCACTATACCTACAAATGAAGGTGAGGGTTTATTTTCATTCTATTATAGATGATTACAGTCACTTCTGTCGAAATACGCATCTTTGCGTATTTCGACAGAACTTCTTATGATTGTTATGTTGCATGTGAGGGTAGGCACTTTCCGAAAAAAATCCAGAAAATTTCTTGCTACTTTTTGGATGCAACCAAGATTATTTTTGCAGTACTTACTGTTTCTGTTATCGCCTGGTAGGCTTCCACATCTTGATGAACATGTTGATGAGCTCGATGATGACGTCTGGCTCGAAGACGATGACGCACTATTTGAACGGCGTCGTCGTTTCGCAGGACGTGTTTTTTAACTTGTTTTTCCAATTTACGTATTTTATTGTAGATAAAATCTAACTTATCAACGTTATTTCTCTTCGGCATAATTGCGAAGGAGTTTTTTGGTTTTGGTGCAATACGAGTGGTTGAGCACTAAAACGCGAATGGCAAGCGCAGCGCAGGCAACCACGCTACAGAGCGACGGAAATCGGCGGAAATAGAGAATAATGTTGCCACACCTTAGTTGTGTGGCCCTTATTTTATCTTACTTTAAACTATAGTGCAACGGGTGAAGACATTATTATGCTTACTACATAGTGTTCTTATATCGAGTGAATACGAAGGATGAATATAATTACTATTTTCGTTATCACAAAAATATTAATGCTATATGTTTAGATTGTCCTAAACAGCCATAAATCTAAGATGCTTTATTTGTGATTCTCCAGCTAGAGCGATGATCAAAGGTAGATAGATAAAAAGCCTTTACCAACATTAAAGTCACCTCATTAACTGTCTTAAACATAAGCCTTTTTTATTACAGGTGTTCAGAACTTTAACAGTAAACATGGCTGCCAAAAGTGCACAATTGTTGGAGAATATTCTTATGTTTCCCACACGGTCATATTTCCTAGCGTAAACTACCCGGCAAGAAATGATAAAGACCCATTCTGAGTCTTCCTATCGATATGGTAGAATCTTTTCCTGTCGCTGATTCTCTTCATTTATTAGACTTAGGCGTTATGAAGAGGTTGCTCATTGGTTGGAGGGACGGCAACTTTGGAAAGAAAGACAGGAAATGGCGCGCTAGTGACACTAAATTTGTCAACGATTTTTGAAGTACATGCAAAACTTCGTCGAAATTCATCGTTCAGTTCGGGGTATCGATAATCTGGCCCATTGGAAAGGTTCAGAATTTAGAACATTTTTATTATACTTTAAAATAAGTTTTAAATCCCGATGCCATGGAACACTTGACACTCTTTTGTGCAGTTACAATATGTTCCAACGAAGATTATTTCAGGTTTTTACCCATTGCTAAAGAGCTATTTAATTATTTTGTATTTAATTACAAAAACTTTTACGGTGCTGATTACGTCACTAGTAACGTGCACAACTTGAGTCATGTTGTGGACGAAGTTCAGCGATGAAACTTTGCAGCTTACCAACTGCAAAGTTTCAGCGCTTTCCCTTATGAAAATAGATTATATCTGATAAAGAACTTACTTAGCAAACCATTAGCGCAGGTTGCTAGAAGGCTGTCAGAAGATATGAAACTTAATGAAACCGATGATTTTAGAACTTCAAATCAATTGAAAAGAAACTATCCATACTTAAAAAAATCTGAGGGACCATAAATTAGTCCTTCTTTTTAATAGCTTCATTATGTCATCTAAAGAGGTGGACAGTACAGATTTTCTGACCAACAGTGGTGATATCATGGAGACAAAACTGATTGAAATGAAGGAAAATGAAATCCATATTGAATGTCATAGAATCTTATACCTATAAACGAGAAAATCTTGTATATATATATATATATATACAAGGTGTATCTAAATATGTGTACTATGCGAAGGTGGGGGGTTTCAGACCACAATGGTGATCAGTTGTGGGGGGGAGATAATTAAAAATTCCTATTTTCAGTTTCCCATACAAAAATATTTTAATTTCATAATGCCTAAATAAATTGACAACCCTATCCTTGTAACCCCTTGACCCCTTGACCTACTACCTCTGTAGGTCTACTACTACTACCTACTACCTTTGTAGCTGAGTTTAGGGTTGTCACTTTGTATAAAGTCAGCTGTTCATGTTGAAACTTCGTTGCAGTTTTTTTCAGAGATACCAATCGAAGTTCGAAAAGTCGTTGAACAAAAGTTGTTCCCCGGGGGGTGGAAATTCACCCCCCTTCAGGATAGTACACATATTTTGATACACGTTGTATGTTGTTTGACTGGCCTCTAGCTCAGTTGGTAGTAGCTCTGCCTTCTGCGCTGTAGGTCGTGGGTTCGATCCCCACCGAGAACAAATATTTGTGTGGTGAACATAAATGTTTGTTCTCTGTCTGGGTGTTATATTGTATTCTAAGTATGTATTTACAAAAAAAAAAAAAATGTATTCATGTATTATATCAGCTATCCGGTTCCCATATTACAAGCTCTGCTTAGTTTGGGGCTGGGTAGTGTTGTGTGAAATGTCCACAATATTTATTTATTTATTTATTTATGTATACCAGATTTTCTCGTCTATATATATATATAAATATATATATATATTTAGGATCTCGGAAATGGCACCAACGATTTTCATGAAATTACACAGGGGTTTTCAAGGACGATAAATCGATCTAGCTAAGATATTTTTTTAGAAAATATCGGCGTTCGGAGTTTAGAACAAACAACTTTTTCATAATATAATTACTCCTAGCGCCATCTGTTGCTCAGAAGCAAAAACTAAGCTCTGTGAGAACCTGAGAACTCAAGGGTTATGTTTCACAAAGAACGCCATCTATTGTCGAGTTTTGGAACTAAATGACTACGTAAACACTCTGTAGACAAGTTCCGGAAGGTTCTATCTCATTGCACTCGTGATTTTTTTTTTAAATAACCAGTTCTTATTTTTTATTATTATGTAGTATGTTAGTAAGATCGAAATATATGATTTCATCATTCATAAGTACGTTATCAAAAAAATACCGAGCGAAGCTCGGTCACTTACTGCTAGTGAACAATAAAGTGGATGCATTTAGCCGACTTATAAATTCATCACATCTGAATATTTTTAAGTGAAGGCTAGCGCACCGCATAGGAGACCTTGCCAACACCAAAGTGCGGACGATGGCCTCAGTTCTAGCAAATGGCTTCAGAGGGAAATGTCATCGACTAACGATAGACGAGGCCCTAATGAACCATTTCGGAGCCATCGTCATGGCGTCTCAGCTGGCCGAAGCCTGTGAAGTCGTTCTCATTGGAGATCTAAACCAGTTGCCGATAGAGATAATCTCTTCGAGACACGGTACAATCACCCGAACCTTGTTACCAACATCAGCAAGGAACTGTTGCTCACGCACCGGAACCCCATGGATGTTGCGTACGCCTTGCAGGAGGTGTATTCTGGCATCTACTCATCGAAGCTCAAGGTAAAGTCCCTGCTGCTGAAACCATACACGGGTGAACAGATTCCCGAAGTCTTCCCGACACTCTCTCTTTAGTCCACACCCAAGAAGAGAAGAACAAACTCATCAGCCAGGGTTACGGGGAAGGCTCCGGGTCGCGCACGCTCACGGTTCACGAAGCACAGGGCTTATCCTATGAGACGGTAATAGTAGTAAATACCAGAGGCAAGATAGGGCTACACGACAGCGTTCCCCATGCAGTCGTTGCCATATCACGACACACAGGTAGCTGCACCTACTACACCGATAACACCGATGACGCCATAGAGTATTTCATCAAGCGAGCAATGGCAGTGCCAGTTCAGGAAATTGTAAACTATAATTTCAAGATGGCAATAAAAGACCACAACAATGCTGTTTGGAGTGCTCTGGCGGACATGCCGGAAGTTGTGGCGGGCGTCGACGACGGATAGAGTTTTTAATAAAAATATATACAAAATTTAGTAAATAAATTCAGTTTAGCATGTCTAGCATATAGCAATAAGTATAAAATTGTAAAAGTAATAGTAACGAAATAACAAAAGACAGTAGCAATATAAAAATATATAAATAATAATAATAATAATATTTAAAAAAAAAAAAATTGTAATAAAATAATATAATAAGTAGTGTAACGTAGGTTTACTCAAAACAGAACTAGATGTCGCCACTAGTAGATTAGCACGCGCTATCGTTGCGTTTTGCCATCGGAATGACCTGTGGACGAAATTATTATTGTATCGAGCTCTCTCAGATAGCGGGAACTAATACGGATACGGTTTCTCCGGACCAGTTAGTTTTCGACTCATACCACCTCTCCCTCCTGCGTTTTGCGGACCGGCTCCTGGACCCTGACGTACGGCACGAGAAGTGGTACTTCGCTCCCTTACAATTGGCGCTCAACGTACGGCAGTGGGTTCATGTCCCAGGACACCTCCGTTGCCGGGACTCCACACGGACCTACACTTAGGACGAGGCCTCGGCGGGTTATTGTACAATCATCATCATCATCATCTAAAGCGGCGAAGCGAATAAAAATGACGTCGGCCAACGTGAATATATCAGAGCAACTACAAGAGCTTGTGGCGTCTATCACTACGGCAATACAGGCGGTATCGGCAGCGGCGACGGGAACAACAATGGCTGGCGGAGGCGGTTCAAAGAAGTCATTTTCGGATACAACGATAACCTTCAGTGGATCGAGAGACACCGCGCAGGTAGAAGAATTCCTGGCGGCTGCCTCGATATTCAAGAAGGTCCATAAAATCAATGATACGGATGCAATAATGTGCCTCCCGCTAATTTTGAAAGGGGAAGCCAGCACCTGGTGGCAAAGTGTCAAGAGTGGCATTGAAACCTGGGTTGAGTTTGAGGCTCGTCTGCGCCACGCTTTCGCACCGAAAAAACCAGCTTACCTGATTTACCAAGATCTGTTTGCGAAAAGTCAACCAGCTGACACGCTGACTGAGGTGTTCGTGGCGGATAATAGGGCGCTCCTCGCGCAGCTACCGACACCAGCACACACCTAACAGCAACAGCTGGACATGATTTACGGACAGCTGCACGTAAACATTCGGAAACGGGTACCACGCAAAAAGGTTCAAACCTTTGACGAACTGCTGACTGCTGCAAGGGGAGCGGAACAGTTGGCAAGGGAGAAAGCGGTAGCTAAGGACTTGCTGAAGGATGACATTAGCATGCTGGAAGAGGTTACTACTGCTGATGTCGCAACTACAGAGGCTCTTTCTCCATCACAACCTACCTTCTCTTGCTACAGCTGTGGTGCCCCAGAAGTCATAGAAAGTAAGTGCATGACATGCACAGCAGATAGAGAAGCTAAAGATATAGAGGCAAAGATAGATTTCTGCGCACTCAATATCAGCACGGACGCTCAGCCGAGACCTACCATTGGAATTGGTATCATTGATTATAGTAGGCAACGCTTGCCTGGACACCTGCATGAAATCCAGAGTTACACTACCTGGATGTACCAGTGATCACATTGGACTGAGTGCTATCCCACTGGAGATAGCTGCAATGGCGACCACCGACCCGAAGAAACGAGGCAGACACAAGAAGAACCAATAGACGTTTTGTATGTTTTACTCGTCGGGACGCCATCATAAACATAGGGGGAGAATGTAACGTAGATTTACTCAAAACAGAACTAGATGTCGCCACTAGTAGATTAGCACGCGCTATCGTTGCGTTTTGCCATCGGAATGACCTGTGGACGAAATAATTATTGTATCGAGCTCTCTCAGATAGCGAGAACTAATACGGATACGGTTTCTCCGGACCAGTTAGTTCTCGAGTATTGTCACCCTCCTTCCCCCTGCGTTTTGCGGACCGGCTCCCGGACCCTGACGTAAGAGTGGAGACGTGACACTTCACTGTCCAATCATCGGGACAACTTTGTAACCGCGTACCTTTGCCTCCCTCTGGTTTATTCATTAATAAACGAAGTCAAGTTAAACTCGCGTTTCCATTTCCCGCCGGACACCTTCCTTACAGTAGTTTAATAATAGTTAAATTTTAATAACGATTGTTAGTATAACCATTGTAATTTTTACATAATAATTCGCAGGTAACAAAGTAATTTAGCAGATGTAATAGTCTAAGTTAGATTTAAAAACCCAACCCTCTTTTCCCTATGCTTCCCTAAATAGTTTGTTAAGTAGTCTAAGTAAATAACATGTCTATAAAATAAAATCAATAAAAAGAAAATAAAACAATAAGGTCATGGACCAAGTAGTCAATGGTGAACGCGAAAAAAAAAACTGCTATAAAATATCAGAAAGTCATCAGTTACAGAAAGATTATATTTGGTTTAGATACGCTCAGCCAGCGTGTTCTATAAATTATAAATTATTTAAATTAAATTGAATTCTGTTGACAATTTATTCGTATCTAAATTAATATATTTTGTAGTTCAGAATTTTACCTTGAATGTTTGTTTTCAATTCTGTTGAACTACATTTTAAAGTAAAGTTTTAAGAATTCAGAGGCAAAAGGATATTAGACTTAGAACTCATCATTATTTTGAGTACCTGCCGTAGCCGTAGCAGTGGTCAGATTGCAATTGTATTCTGACCACTGTCTGTGTTATTAACTTATTATTTTATTAAGCATACAACTCTGAACAGCTTGTTCATCGTCCCTTGCTTTCTGATCATCTTCTTTACCGTCTGTGATTTTAAGAATCACATTCGAAGCACTTTCGTGATTTTCATTTGCAGTTAGAGCCACGGGGATTGTTTTTTGTTTCTTATGAGTATGTCTCTTGGTTGATGTTCTTTGGAGTTTGGAAATGGATCTCTTTGTTGCATTTTTAAGAATACATTAAAAAAACAGAATGTTTTCTTCAATTGTGTAGCTTTTATCCCAGTTGTGAATTAACTCGAAAAAGAAGTGTATGCGTTTAGGTTTTTTTTTTACATTAGGCTTGCGTTTGATCGCAATCTCACTTGCTGTTAAGTGATGATGCGGTCGACGATGTAGCACGCTTACCTAGAAGATACCTGTTCACTCTACTCTTAAAAACTTTTGTTCCTTCGCCTCGTGCATATCCAGACCACGAACGTTTTTTGAGGAATTCTTCATTTATACATGCTAAGTAAGTGCGTCAATTATAGACCACCATAAGGATTTTGTGTAATAAAACTCTGAAATTATGGACATTTGATAATTCTAATGAGCTGCAAGGTAAATTGATATTTTGGCTGGACAGTTGCAAATAATTATTTTTGACTTTTGTAAATTGGGAGCGCTACTCAGACCAAATAAAGATGAAGAAAATGATTGGAATTTGGATGAGAATAATGATGGGGCACTTCCCTTGCTTGCGATGGCTGCGGCGAACCGGCTGGCTGAAGCTGAGGTGAGCCTTCCTCTCGATCCTTTTCCGTGAGGGTTATGCGTTGCTAAACGACATGCGGATGCGCCGGTGTAGCGTGGCGGCGTCTGATGTCGTCAATGGATTCCTCGATCGATTGTATTTGCGATCGAAATCAGGTCGGGGTCACTAATGCTCAATTTTGAATGACAAAATTTGTCCTGAAATGGAATACCTTGCACCGCACACTAAAATTAGAGTGATGTACATGATAACTGTTATAAACATGAAACTAGTGAACATGAGCGAGTAATTGAAGCAACTTACAAGAAAGTATTATAAACAAACTTCAACCTAAAAAGGAAGAAACTCAAAAAAGATACCTGTAACTGTAATTCATGTGACAAGCTAGAAGTATTAATTAGCAATGCATGAGCGGAGACAAAGGAAAATTTGACTAAAGACAAAAATGAACACTAAAATTCTAATTCTGACCCTGAAACAAACGTCCTGACGTTACGTTTGATTTAGAAAAGACTTCCAATGTCAAGAATACCAACAAACTTTTATTTGAGACAACTGTAGCTGTACAACGTTGGTCTAAAAATAATCTAATAAAACATTAAGTCTCCATTAATAATTTTACAAAGAATTTTTTTTTTTTTAAATTACAAATAACATTTATTACTTTTACAGTGTGTTAGTTTAATACAAAAATGTAAAACAATTTAAAATATAAAAAGCTTATGTGGAAGCTTGTGCGAAGTGGTCTTCATTGGCTGCAATACAGTCCTTAAAACGTTGAGGCCAATTAACTATAGAAGCACGCACTCTTTTCATGGGAAAATTCTTCACTGCCAATCGTATGGATTGTTTTAGGGACTCAAAACTTATCATGGCGTTTGGAGCAAGCCGTATGTTTTGTTGGCTGGATTATATCTTATTACTTATTTGTTCTAAATTCTAATTATTGAAAACTAAAATAGACAAAAATGTGTTATTGCAATGCTTGCGGTTTTTATTACTTCTTGACAGTTCTATAATGCATTCTACGCTGCACAACATGCCGCCCACCAAAAAAACTGTAGGCCCCTTTACTTAAATATAATATAAAAATTTCAAACTACACTAATGTTAACTTTTCACTTATATTCAGTTGTGCTCTATGGGTAATTCACATAGTTTGGTTATTGTTATTTTTTTGTAACAGACTCTCCACTCCTAACACCGTTTACTCTAGTATACCCATCCGCACCTTCGTGCTTATCAACAATACGCCCCATGGACCATTTCCCTGGGGGTAATCCGTCCGTTTTGATCAAGACCAGGTCTCCTTTCTCTAGTTCTTTCTTAGTTTTCAACCATTTAGGACGTTGCTGAAGTCTCGTCAAATATTCATCTTGCCATCGCCGCCAAAAGTCACTTTCAATCTTTTGTG
The DNA here is from genome assembly GCA_947578465.1 of Thera obeliscata. NCBI lineage: Eukaryota > Metazoa > Arthropoda > Insecta > Lepidoptera > Geometridae > Thera > Thera obeliscata. The sequence goes on along the minus strand of OX387918.1, from coordinate 9,699,382 downwards.
TGTGTTGCCAGCGTGACAATGGAGATATCTTTACGTCTTTCATATCAGGTGATGGAACCTGGCTGGCCCCTAGTACAGTTATGGCTAAAATGTTGATTAAAAAGTTGTGGCTCGAAAAGGTGTACTGGGATGAACGTGTCAGTTAGAAAAAGAATGGAAACAGATATGATCAGATTTTGATAATGTCAATGAAATACAAATAGACAGATGGCTTGGGATATCAAGTGATAGCAAAGGCAGCTTACAAATCCACGGATTTTGTGACAAATCAATAGAAGATACATTAGTCTGAATTTCCACTCCCAGCACTGGCCAGAACTTTCTATGTATATTATATATACATAGAAAGTAATTACAAAGTAAGCATGTATATCAACGAGTTCCGATAACGACCCATCATCAGCAAGTATGAACCTTTCTTTGTGTTCCCACGTAGCCAGTTTATATTCTGAGTATGAGACACCTCCAGATATTGTAGATACTAAATGATTAAATAATGTCTTTGTTTCGTTAGTACGAGTATTTGTCTCTATGCTTAATTTCCCCAGAGGGTTCTCTACTTCTTCTGGAATTTTTACTTCCCGAGTCTAGTTAAATTTGATATTTGATGGATAGATGGCACTTTATCTTTTCACATGCGTTACAGCAGTTGGCAAGGCCGTAAAACCCATAACATAACATGGAACGTGCTCGTTTCCTTTGGCTTGATATCTAGGTGGTTTGGGCATAGTGCTCTGTTGTGATGTTTGCCACAGCGAGCGCTGTCTATTTTTGTTCTGCACTTCTCAGCACTATGTTCTTATTTAAAACATAATCGGTTTGTTAGTTTGGATCTTTTAGCTTCAAGTGTTTTAACCATATGGCACTGACCGTTATAATAAGCCTCTCCACAAAATATGCACGAACTTCTTTTTTGGCGTCTGCATTTTCTATATGGATTGAACTTGTTTCAAATTTCCGTTTGAATCGTTTGTTTTCTTTATTAAACAAAGTCGGTTTTGAAGCTTTAAATTTGTTTACTAACATTGATGACCCCGGACACAAAATTGAAAGTCTGTGGAGATAAACTTAAAAAGGTGTTGTCCGTTCAAAAAATATATGGGTCATTAATCTTTATAATACGAAGTTGTACAAGTTAAATTCTTGTCTATTCTGGTACATTTCAGTAGTTCAGAACATACAAAATATTTACGAGTTTATTTTTACATTCCAGAGCATTTTACCCTGTGCGCCAATCAGGTGACGCCAACTGGTCAGTCCTTGACCTATTGAAATTGGGGAGCATAGGCAATACAGCACTGGAATTCATAAGTTACGTATACCATCTATTGTTACGTTCTATTCTTTGTAATTATGGATGTTTGATAAACCTAATGGGCTGCACGGTAAATTGATATTATCCATAACACATCTTGTGATCATTCTCATAGGTACATCAGAGAAATGAGTAGCAACTTAAAAACCTTATAAACAAACTTAAAGACATTGAGGTAACAAGTTGATCTGAACATGTTGGTGCAAAGATTAGAACTGTTCAAAGACCTATCAACTCATTTTCAAGAGATTCAATCAGAGATTGAAGTCATAGATCTCACCAACATGTCCAGAGAACTAGATATTAGAGAGGAAATAGAAGCAGACTTTGCTCGCTGCATTGCAAAGGCTCAGATAATCTAAAAATATAAAACTCTTACGTTACTGCTTGACTGACAATCAACGCTCAGCCTAAACCGTAAGTCCTAGAAGCATGAAACTTGGAGGGTATGTTCCTTTTATAGCATAGGGGTGCACTAAGAAAGGAAATTGGAAAATTATTTCCCTTAGCGGAGAAAAAGAGGAAAACCTTTTAAAGGAAAAAACAACGGGACGTAACGGCAACGAGGCGAGCGAAGCCGTGGGCGGCCACTAGTTATAGATAAAAACAGTCGTAAAAATACAGATTATTAGTCAATGAACTCTGCTGCATCAGGTGGATCTTGTGATCATTTTCAATACAGCAATAAGCCTTAAATATAAGGGCTTTAAATTTCCTGTTTTACTGTTTTTTTGATAAATTTGACGGATCACCATCTAAATGGTTCGAGTTCAGGGACACATATACAGCGCTGATTCATGTTAAAGTTTATGCAATTCACAAATTCCATTACTTGAATTCGTATCTACAGGGTGAAGCATCATTGTTAGCAACATTCAAACCAGTGCTGCCACCTATGAGGAGGCATGGCGCCTTCTCTGCGAGCGATACAACAGTGAAAGACAACTCGTAACAAACCACTTGAACTCGTTATGTACTATTCAATCCGTGCCTCGCGACTCAGCGAAGAGCCTAAGATCGCTTGTTGACAATGTTTCCAAAAACTTATAAGCTCTTAAAACACAAGGTGAACCAACAGAGTCTTGGGACACTTTAATTGTTCATCTGGTCTCTGCAAAACTCGACAGCAGCACCATCTTTAAATGGGAAGAATTTAAAAGTAACTTAGTTAAATCCCCTTCTCTAAAGAAATTCTTTAGCTTCCTCAACAGTAGAGCTAATATTCTGGAATCCGTTCAGTGCAATAAAATTAAAAGACAAGCAAATAACAAACCCATCAGCCATTTATGAAAATGAAAAATCTACCTTAAAGACTTTTGCAGTTTCAGCTGATCGATCACCTGTGTGCCCCCTAATGTTACAAGCACAGTAGGAGGCGATACATTTTGCGTGAAATTAAAAGAGACAAAATGAAATGAAATAATTTATTTGTTTTTTGTAGTAGACGGTGACTTAGCTAGTGATCAGATCCTCATAATTTTATGGCGAAACTGATTCTAGTCAATCACCGTTGTTAAACGCCATCTATCGTTTAACATTGAAACCGATTAAGCATCGCTAATTTATTAGTTTCCGTACATATCCGCGTGCGACACCAGCGCACGTGACATAAAAAGATTTTTCCAGTGGGGTGGGCCCCCGCCTCTTTTGCTCGGCACCACCGAACGACACACATTGTCACTCATTACCTATTTGACCTCTGAATACTACTTCCAGATCGCATCATTTTACATTTGGTGACCCCGACGTGTTGGTGAAGGACGACCATTTTCCATCGTGTCGTTGGAGGCTTGGGCGAGAGACGAGTAGCATCAATCCAAACCGAAAAGAAGCTCATCAAGCGAAGTTTCAATAACATATGCCCATTACCTATAAACACCTAAATGTATACCTAGTATAAAAAATATTTAGTTACCTATTATAACTTAGCTAAATTAACCTAAACAGCTAATAAATTAATCACTAGACAGGTAGTACCTACATATAATTATAAACCAGAATCTGGGACGTTCCTACACTATACAGGGTTATTCATTATTAGCCGCAAATACTCAGGAATTAGGTTCAACAAATAAAATAAAAAATATTTATGAAATGATTTTTTAAAGTTTTGTTATGAAAATCCCGAAAAAATCGATAAAGAATATCCTTTGGAATCATTGGCGCCTGACCTATTTTGACCTTTGATCCGCGCCCACGCGCCGTGAGCGACACTCTACGTTCAGTCACCGCCTGGGTGGGTCATCGTCCTGTTCTCCGTGGCAATCATTATGCAATAGCCGTAAAAAAATTAATAAAAATAAAATTTTGATACAAAAACTTAAATCAGTTTAGGAATTAAACTGATTCGGCCAAACCAATATTTACGACCCAAAAATTAGGCCCTGTCAGTTTGTGTAGCTAATCTAAATATATAAAACTCTTTCGTTACTGACTGACTGACTGACTGACTGACTGACAATCAACGCACAGCCTAAACCATTAGTCCTAGAAGCATGAAACTTGGAGGGTATGTTCCCCTTATAACGTAGAGGTGCACTAAGAAAGGAAATTGGAAAATTATTTCCCGAAGAGGAGAAAAAGGGGAAAAATGGTTTAAAGAAAAATCAACGCACAGCCTAAACCATTTGTCCTAGAAGCATGAAACTTGGAAGATGTGTTGCTCTTATAGAGCAAACGTGCATTAAGAAAGAAAATCGGAAAATTATTTACCTAAAAGAAGAAAAAAAAGGAAAAAAGTTTCATGAAAATTCACAAAAAATTGCTTTACAAAATACGAGAAAAACAGTAAAATAAATTATAGTTTAAAAAACTAAAAAAAAACGCTTTTATAACTAATTGAACTAAAAAGTTAAAAATAAAACTGTAATAATCAATTGAAAATTTATATTATTGTACAAAAAGCGTGGGGTGCTTTTTATAATAACTTCAGATATAATAAACTATTGATAAAATATTTACAACAATCAAAATCAAGCCCCCCACGCATTTTGTACAATAATATAAATTTTCAATTGATTATTACAGTTTTATTTTTAACTTTTTAGTTCAATTAGTTATAAAAGCGTTTTTTTTTAGTTTTTTAAACTATAATTTATTTTATACTTTTTAGTTTTTTTTTCATATTTTTTTTTTTCATATTATTGCATTGTCATCGACCTTTGACAGGTGTGCAAAGTTTGAATCAAATCTGATAGTTCAAAGTAGGTTTTTTTTTCATTTTTTTTTATTTTTTTATTTATTTATTTTTTTCATATTATTTCATTGTCACCGACCTTTGACAGGTGTGCAAAGTTTGAATCAAATCTGATCGTTCAAAGTAGGACAAAATCGAGCTCAAAGGTTTCGGTTACATAACATACATACATACATACATACATACATACATACAAACATACATTCATACAGGTGAAGCTAATAAAAGCGTTATAAAAAAAAAAATACGGGTTGCACTCCGGGAGTGCCGGCAGAAGTGAAAACTTGATTATTAACGTTGAGCATGTTTGATATTTTGGAATGGTTAGGGGGGGCTTGTTTGTTATTTGGCACGCTGTAACATACACGAACATTCGCGCAAGCGCCCTGCGCTGCCTAAACGAAACAGTAGGCCCAGGCATACATTTTCGCCGCGCCGTAGAGAGGGGATAGCTGTCTACTCTCCATCCGTCTTACGCTTTTTCGATCAGGTCACGTGTCCTGACGCGCTGACGCGAGTTTAAGATTTTATACCCATTACAGAAAAAGTGCTCAACGCCGCTAAAGAAGTTTTCACTTCAAAAATCTGCTACCGCAGCATCTGTCACCAAATTTGAATACACACAAAAGTTTACATAAACCCCACCGCAACCACTAAGACAAAATCGCGGAAAACACCTATCATACCGAAACTAAACACCGCAACGCTTCAACAAACGGCTAAAGTACATGCTCAAAACTATGGTAACCAGCTGGTCATGTCAAATTAAAAAAATCTGATTCGATTATACACCAACACGCATACGAAACCCTAAATTAGCCACTAACATAAAATCACAAAAAATGGCTTTACAAAATACGCAAAAAAAACCATTAAAAAAAAATCTGCTACCGCAGCATCTGTCACCAGGTTTGAATACACACAAAGGTTTACATAAACCCCATCGTAACCACTAAGACAATATCGCGGAAAACACCTATCATACCGCAACTAAACACCGCAACGCTTTAAAAAACGGCTAAAGTAACTGCTCAAAACTATGGTAACCAGCTGGTCATGTCAAATTAAAAAAATCTGATTCGATTATACAGCAACACGCATACGAAACCCTAAATTAGCCACTAACATAAAATCACAAAAAATGGCTTTACAAAATACGCAAAAAAACCATTAAAAAATTTTCAGCTACCGCAGCATCTGTCATCAGGTTTGAATACACACAAAGGTTTACATAAACCCTACCGTAACCACTAAGACAAAATCGCGGAAAACACCTATCATACCGAAACTAAACACCCGCAACGCTTCAAAAAACGGCTAAAGTACATGCTCAAAACTATGGTAACTAGCTGGTAATATCAAATTAAAAAAATCTGATTTGATTATACACCAACACGCATACGAAACCCTAAATTAGCTACTAATATAACATAAAATCACAAAAAATGGCTTTGCAAAATATGCAAAAAAAACCATTAAAAAAAATTCTGCTACCGCAGCATCTATCACCAGGTTTGAATACACACAAATGTTTACAAAAAAACCAATGAAAACCACTTAGACAAAATTGCGGGAATCATCTATCATACTTAAACTAAACACCGCTTAAAAAAATCGGCTACAACAGCACTCGCCTTCAAATTCAAATACACTCTAAAGTACATGCTCAAAACTATGGTAACCAGCAGTTGGTTATGTCAAATTAAAAAATCTGATTCGATTATACACCAACACGCATACGAAACCCCAAATTAGCCACTAATATAACATAAAATCACAAAAAATAGCTTTATTAGCTAATTAATAAGCATTAAAAAAAATTCTGCTACCGCAGCATTTGTCACCAGGTTTTAATACACACAAATGTTTACAAAAAAACCGATTATAACCACCAAGACAAAATCGCGGGAATCATCTATCATACTTAAACTATACACCGCTGAAAAAAAACGGCTACAACAGAACTCGCTTTCAAATTCAAATACACTCTAAAGAACAAGCTCAAAACTATGGTAACTTGCATTTGATCATGTCAAACTAAAAAAAACAGATTCGATCATACACCAACGAATGCGATAGCCCAAATAAGCTACTAAAACAAAATCACGAAAATGAGCTTTACAAAATACGCAAAAAAAAAAACAAAAAAAAAATTTTCAGCTACCGCAGCATCTGTCACCAGGTTTGAATACACACAAAGTTTTGCAATTAAAACAATGATAACCACTTAGACAAAATTTCGGGAATCATCTATCATACTTAAACTAAACACCGCTGAAAAAAATCGGCTACAACAGCACTCGCCTTCAAATTCAAATACACTCTAAAGTACATGCTCAAAACTATGGTAACCAGCAGTTGTTCATGTCAAATTAAATAAATCTAATTCGATTATACACCAAAACGCATACGAAATCCCAAATTAGCCACTAATATAACATAAAATCACAAAAAATAGCTTTATAAAATACGCAAATAAAAAAAATTAAAAAATTTTCAGCTGCCGCAGTATTTGTCACCAGGTTTTAATACACACGCAATATTTACAAAAAAACCGATGATAACCACCAAGACAAAATCGCGGGAATCATCTATCATACTTAAACTAAAAACGGCTACAACAGCACTCGCCTTCAAATTCAAATACACTCTAAAGTACAAGCTTAAAACGATGGTAACTTGCATTTGATCAAGTCAAACTAAAACAACAAGATTCGATTATACACCAACGAATACGATAGCCCAAATTAGCCCCTAAAACAAAATCACGAAAAAAAGCTTTACAAAATACGCAAAAAAACATTTAAAAAATTCAGCTACCGCAGCATCTGTCACTAGGTTTGAATACACACAAAGGTTTGTTACAAAAAACCCCATGATAACCACTAAGACAAAATCGCGGGAAGCACCTATCATACCAAAACTAAACACAGCTGAAAAAAATCGGCTACAACAGCATTTACAATCTTTCGAACACACTATAGTTTTGAATGCAAACTCAAAACTAAGGTAACCAGCACTTGCTCATGTAAAACCAACGCATACATAACCCAACTTAGCCACTAAGACAAATTTACGAAAAATAACTCTCAAAAAATACGCAAGAAACAGTGAAAACATATCAATAGCTGTCCGCTTTCCACCATAAAATAGTTTCTTTTAAACGAACTCAAACTATATCTTTATTCTAACCACGCGGACGAAGTCGCGGGTGACAGCTAGTAATGAATAAACCTGTATAATACCTAGTTAAATATTACCAAGATTGTAAGGGGTGGCTCCTGGACAACCCTTAACCTTTTTCGCTGGCAGTACGTACCGGTTTTTTAGAACGCACCAAAATGAATCTCTTGCATTCTTTAAATCTGACGTTCCAGGAAGTCGTTAGTGCTAGAATCTTCTTAGCTGTTTCTCTACAATCACTGACTGGACAGTCATCTCCAAATCGCACAATTGTTGAAGTTTGAGATATAATCTCTTTTATCTTATCAGGGTGCACGATGACTTCTTTTCTCTTCAGTTTTTTTTTTCTATTACACCAAACGCTCGTACCGGAGGCATATACGAGTGACCTGTGACCGGGAAGACCACTTCAATGTTTTTGATGGTTGGGTTTGACAGCAACCATTTACAAAATTTACAAGTAAGTATAAGTTGGCAGTAGGTAGGTACCCATTGTAGTATTCTTTCATATGGTCAATAAAATATTTTTCTTTCTTTTCTTCTTTCTTTCTTTCTTTACAACATGTTGCAATGACTACGGAATTTTTATTCTGACCCACACAACCGTCAGCTACCAGGCGTATTCTGTTAATTCCAGTTTTATCAGTTTCAGTAAGTCTATGGTAGATAGCGGATGAAATCAAATTCGAATCCTTGTGAAACTCATCTTCGGTGCAGCAGTACGCAAACACGTTTTCCTTGGTCAAGGGTTGTGTAGAAGCCTCTTCTACCATTGTCAAGTTGTAGAGGTAGTAGCATATCTGGTCAGGTAATTTTGGTAGTGGGAGGTTTTTTTGGCAGTCAAATGAAATAATTTTTAATCCATCTGATTGCTCGCGTAATTTGTCAAAGAAGGCTTTTGCTCTCAGTTTCTCTCTTTTGAGTTATTAGTAAACTTTTCTTTGATGTGTCCAATTCAGTTTTAATTTTCTCCTCTAGCTCGAGACATGTTGATCACACATCAGTGCGCGATGAACAAAACCCGAGGTTGTAGAAATTATTAAAAATATACCTGAAGTACGACAGTTTTACTTCAGGTTTGACCCACTCACATGTTTTGTACATATTGTACAATTTAGTGATATTTAACTCATCAGCTAAATATTTTCTTTCGGCGAATTTAGATATGCGGCAGAACCACCAAATTTATGTAACGGACCCAGACTCCAAGTTAGATTTCTTCGCAACAATGTGATCGTGGCTATAGTTTTGACTGGTCCAGCAGTTGGTCGATCAGTGCTTATACCTCGCATTCCAATGATTTTCCTTTTTCCTTCAAAAGAATACGATTTCCCATTAAGGTGTCGTTTGCCGTAACAATTAATAAAGCACAGGGGCAAACATTTAAGCACGTAGGAATCGATTTACGTCAAGACTGTTTTTCACACGGACAACTGTATGTTGCGTTATCAAGATCAGGTTGTGGAGAAAACCAGTATGTTCTTCTGCCGCCAGAAAATAAAACTAAGAATATCGTGTACGCAGAAGTACTTTGAAATAATTATTATAAAAAAAAACAATTAATCATATAGATACCGTGCATATTATTACTTACCTACACCCACGTTTAATAAAACCCGAGTACTTTTTTTTTCTCCTGCGTTCCTTATTATTCCTGGCATCGTGTCATTTTTTATTAGAGTTCCACTCTTAAGCATAGCGTGATGTATACCTTAAATAGCTTCTTATAGTAATGTACTAAGTAATGCTCATAAAGTAATAGAATACCTACATTTTTCGAGAAATTAACGCAGGTGAAACCGCGGGGCACAGCTAGTAGATTATAAATTGGATATTATATTAGATTATAACCACTAGACCACAAGTGCTCTATATATCTATACTTAGTGAGCCTAGTCCTAATTTGAAATTAATGAAACAACATTGTAGTAGTAGTAGTCATTTGCCTCTGTAACTCCAACCTTGCGATTTAAATTCAAAATAGCGTACCTACACCTAGTACGTTAATTTTTCATAGAATTATTGAATTGCAGATACAGTTTGGTTTAAATTTTCTACCATAAATAGATAAACCCTTAAATTAAAGCGTGGTATAGCACGTGCCAAAAGCACTAGACCCATCCGCACCAGGAGACTTCCTAAACGGTTGCTTGACGGATGACATGACAGTTCTGGGAACAAGACAGTTGACATGTGTGAGAAGTTAGTTTTAGAATGTTTTTGAGTTCGTAAGATCTTGTAAAAGTTTAACACATAAATTATTTGTCTTTTCTAATATAAAAAGCCCAATAAACTTTTGATAACGAACCACATATTATTATTTTTCGCCCAACTGGCCTAGCCGTACGCGAAAATGGCACCCAACGTGGTTTTGGGTTTTTAACTAAGTGTTTCAAAGTTTTTCGTCAACGTCGTGAACTGTGCTCTCTTGATCTTGTGGTTTTTCTATGATGCAGTGTCTTGTGGTCGCGGTTATGCAATTCCCAAAGTAAAGTAGCTTTGTCTTTCGTTGTTCAACCCGATCCACATATTATTATTTTTCGCCCAACTGGCCTAGCCGTACGCGAAAGTACCTATATTCAACCAACATAGGTACTTCTTCACTTACTACAGACTACAGATGATGATGATGATAAGAATAAAATTTTGTTAACCCTAGCCCGTTATTTTACCTGTTTTTCTTAGCGACATTCTTCTTCCATTTTTCTGGATCCCTCTTGCGTTTTCTAGTGAAACTATTGTTTGTCACTGCCGGGCGATCATCCATGATTGGGTTTTCAATAAACTTTGCTTCGTAAAGTCACAAATACTGCAATAATGTAAGTAAAATTCCAGCCGTCAATCGTTAGAAAAACCTGTTTCTCGCCATCTTGACTTTGTACCCAATGCTCGGCTGTGATTGGTCGAGGGCGAACTATGGCCGTCATTGGTTCCGACTGTTCACAAAATAGCCGTATTTGACTCTAGTCACCGTTTTTCGATGTCATTTGCAAGGAACATAGCCATACCTGATTCTGATATGTCAAAAAATGGGTTTGATTTAACATTTTAAATTTTTCTACCTAACTAACTCAGATGTGATAAAAAGTGAGATTGTCGTCTTTGATTCTATATGACTCATGTATACGTTTTATCACCTTCTCAATAAGACCGAAAACCAGATCAGGTGGAATAAATGAATGGCCGGGAATGGGAAAAACTAGCTCGACTGTTTTAGGTCCAATTTCACCGTTGAAATTGAACGCGTTCTACTGACGTTTAAACTCGCTTAGGCACTAACTGAGTTCAATTGGTACATTTTACATTTCACCAGCATAAACAAAACGCAGTTATCGCGAAACTCGTTTACACATCCTGAACATTTGGAGGATTCTGACAATAGTTTTGTGCACATCAACAATGGAAAGAGCATTAGCACTAGCCTTCGAAGATAGTAGTGATGATGAGGATCAATTTGTTCGTCGTCCAAGGATACGTGTCAGAGAAGAATGTTTTGATACCCTTGGTGACAAAGACTTTGTTACAAGGTTTCATCTCACAAAACCAACTGTTCTGTCGGTATTGGAGGCTATTGAAGATAAAATCGAGTTTCCTTCAAACATGTAAGCATCAACACCTATGTTTACTCATGTAACAATGCGTTCTGTATGTACTTACGTAAGTAAGTTTCCTCTATAGGTTACTAATGGTAAGTTTTTGTTAATTCGATGTTTATATTGATTTCAGAAACAATAGCGTGTCTCCTGTTAATCAGTTGCTTTGTGCTCTACGTTTCTACGCAACTGGGTGTTATCAAATGACTGCTGCTGATTTATGTGGATTTACTTGCACTTCTACAGCACATAGAATTGTGCATAGAGTCAGTGCTGCCATTGCTTCACTTCGACCGCAGCACATTTACTTTCCTGAATTACCAAACGAGATCCAACAGACACAAGTTGAATTTTATAAGAGAGCTCGATTTCCTTATGTTATAGGAGCAATAGACTGCACTCATGTTAAGTTTATCAAATCACCAGGTTAGTTTAAGATTATTTACCTATTTGTTGGTACATTAACATGTATTATTACGTCAAACCCCAATAAGATTTAGCTAACATGCATTACTTACTATACTTCTATTACATGAGGGGAAAGCCCAGAAATTTTTCGTAACAGAAGACACTATTTTTCACTCAACATTCAGGCAATGAATTCCAATTTGGCATTGCAGGCCAAATTGGAATTCACTGACATAGTTGCTCGATGGCCAGGAAGTACACACGACTCATACATTTTCAACAATTGTTATAGAAGAGCCATGCTTGAACAGGGCCAATATGGAAATTCAGTCCTTGTAGGAGATGCAGGGTATGCATGTAATAGGTACATGATGACCCCTTTGGAACAATGCAATTGTTTGCGCCTTTGAATTGAATTTGGCGGCATTTCGCGAATCGTCTATGACTGGTGGACGGAACCGGACTTACGTCACCAGTCTAGCGACGGTGGCGCCATCCCGCGACTGCGGGGCAGTAGCTCCCCACTACTTATTAGTTATTATACTCTTTGGGCAGTAGACGAAAAAGAAATATGGCGGATTCGGTGTGTGCGATGAGCTTGACGGGCGCTTTCTAACAAACTTTAATATAAATACTAAAATATATTGTCAACGGCTAGTAGAAGTGAGTGTGTGTGTGGCGGAATTAAAAACAATTATTCTGGACAACAAATTTGGAAGACTGGCTGGCTACGGGACGCGGAAGTTCGCCGTCAAGTCGGTGAGTGATTTGCCGTTAAAATTCGGATCAAGGCACAAGCAACAGATTTCCAGGGTCTTCTCTAGGTCTCCCATGTTCTCCCGAACAGCAATAATGATCCTGAAAACTTATACAATGAATCTCAAATAAGAACAAGGAATTAATAAATAAATAAATAAATAAATATTGTGGACAATTCACACAACACTACCCAGCCCCAAACTAAGCAGAGCTTGTAATTGCATAGAAAGATTGTTTGGTGTCTGGAAAAAAAGATTCCCAGCAATGGCTGTTGGTTTGGGGGTTACAGTAGAGCATTCTTTTCCAATAATCATCGCCACAGCAATCCTGCACAATATTGCAAGAAGTGGGGAAAGTATGCCTCCTAATGATAACCAAATAATAAATTCAGCTTCATGGGATGCTCTATTAGCCTTGGGTAATATTAATAATGGAAATGTGGATATACAACGAGCACAAAGAATAAATACAAATTATAAAAGGCGCAGTGAGATAGTGACTAACTATTTTGCTAGGTAAGTTTACTCAAACTACCTACCTCCCTGATTGATTATTCTTACACCCTCCTAGATTCCAACCCCATATTTAATCCCATTGTGTCAAAATGGAATACTATGTACCAAAGCAATAACTCTAATATAATAATGAGGAAATCATATCTTATTGGGCATGGCTATACGTCAGATTATAATAATGACTACCTTTCTCAGATTGTTCACCAAAACTTCATTAACTTTCATAATTAAAAAGCTGATTTAATAAAATTTCAGATTATCAAGATGAAGTCTACTATTATGGATTATGGAGTACTTATTAAATGATAATTATATATTATCATCACATCAATTATCAGAAACTTGATAATTTCGATGTTATCAATAAATGGACTAATGTATGGGGTACGGGGAACACTGTACGCTTCTATAATAAACTTCCGGAAAATGCAACTAAGCTTCCTATTCGGAAGTTTAAAGCCTAGATAGCTATATGAATGATAAAACAGCGTGGCCCGATGTCCTGGTCACTCTACCCATAGGAAGCTAACATGTCAATGTCTGTATCTACTATTTCGTATCTTGATTTTATATAAGCTGTGTAGATACTATAGTATAACTTTGAAGCGTAGCGTGTGCTGTCTTTGAAACTTTTGCTTTTGTATTATTGCATTGCATACGTCTGAGTCTGACTAAGTGAAGTGGCACCACACTGGAACTTCACTGCTATTATTTTAGACTATTTTTGATTTGTAAAAGAATCATATAAAAAAACGGTAGGAACCGAGACGTAGTTTGTTGCCTGTTCTTCTACGCTTGGTCGCGTGGAACTGGCACCTAGACCCACCTAGCTTTAAGACGTTTCAAAGTGATTCTTGCATCGTACTGAATAAAAAATTATTGACTTTGACTTTATGATGTTTATAATGAGTTATGAATTATTTCTTATATATTTTTTTATAAATAAGGAAATAAAATAAAATAAATGCTTTCATGTATAATCTCTTTTAATTTTTCGACAATTCTAATTCTAAAATATGTAATTTTATTTCTTCCTGCCTGGTTTTTAGGCGCTCCTGTTTGAGGATTTTTTTTCCTTCTCCTCTTGGATTTTTAAAATTCTCATTTTTATTTGATGCTCTTCGGTAGCCTGGGTGTTGGCCAATGATAAGGTCGCGATCCTATGAGCCGATACATTTTCATTGGTCCTCAGCGTTGGCCTTCTGCGACTCGTTAATGGAGCACTGTGTTGGACTCTGCAAAGTGATTTAAAATTGCTGTTTTTAATGAATGCGAATCAAATCGTGATACAATCTTTGTTGTTACTGCTGGCGGCTGCTCCTCTTGCACTGCATCTTCTATTAGATCCACCATTGGGCTCAGTGCTCTTAACTCCAAAGTAATGGGATTCAGCATTGTGGGAGTGTATTCAGTCCAGTCCTGCAAATTGAAAATGTGATTATAATTATTCTGTACTTTGTGAACTGTTCCGTAACGGCTGGACAGATTTTCATATTTTATGTGGGTGTTTCTGGATGGTTTAGTCTCACAGTTAGATATGGACTCTCTCGCGAAATTTAGGTACTTACATTAGTCACGGTGGTTGCAACTTCTGTAGGTTGGTTATCAATTACTGCATCTGGAAAACCAAAATAATTAATATGCTTGCCAAATAAAATGCCGCAAATGCAAGTAAAATAGAGATTTTTAGTGAAATTATTAATTCAGGTCATGTAGAACAAATACTTGCTGGAGATTTTCTTAGTCCATTATCTGTTTACATCACAAGCTGTAAGAATAATACATACCACTCATCACTATCACTGACTCAGAAATCCCAGCCATTGTTTCATTACTGCTGGAGGCTGAAAAAACAACTTAAATTAGCATGTTTTTTAATCACCATACAAACAACACTTTTTAAAAATATAATTTAATATGAAATGCTGTTAATGTGTTTAAACTGAATTCAATTAAAATAATAATAGGTTTAAATCTAAGTAAAGCTGTAAGAGAGCCTAGTTCTGTAATCCAAATATTTACATAAAACTCACCAATATTTGTACCATCGCAGTCATAGATAACGACCAAAACCCTCCAACTCCTACTAAAGAAAAAACCAAACACACTAATATAGCAACACTGAACACCAGAACATTACTTTCCAGAGAGAGACTCCTAGAACTAGAACTTGCACTCAACGATATAAACTGGGACATCCTAGGTATCTGCGAAGTTCGAAGAGAAGGGGAACAAATAGAAGATTATGGGGAATTTCTGCTCTACCATATAGGAGAAACTCCCGGTCGATATGGTGTAGGTTTTGTCATCAAAAAAACGCACAAAGATAGTATCATCGAACTCATTGGTATATCAGAACGAATAGCTGTCCTAAATATTACAATACAGGGCTTTAAAGAACCATGGACCATAGTTCAAGCCTACTCATCCACAGAACCAATAAACAAAGAAAAAATTGATGACGTTGAAAAATTCTACGCTAGCCTATGCTCAACGATCAAGGACCACGCACATAGCAACCTGGTTGTAATGGGTGACTTCAATGCCCAGATTGGCACTAGGCGAGAGTTTGAAGACATCGTTTTAGGGCCGTACACCGAAGGGAAACGAAACACCAACGGAGAGAGACTGGTTCAGTTTGCCTTCGAACATAACCTCTCAATATTAAACAGTCAATTCAAGAAACCAAAAAACCGAAAGTGGACTTGGGTTTCTCCTAACGGAGAAACGAAGAACGAGATAGATTTTATTCTCACAAACAAACCAAAACAATTTAATGATACAAAGGTGTTATCAAAATTCAACTTCTTTTCCGACCATAGAATGGTAAACTCTCATTTAAAAACAACAGTCCATCGAATTTCAAGGAAAAATTACCACGCATCACATCGAAAAATAGAATTCAGCGAATTACAGAAAATAGAACAAAACCTACAGAACCATCTACTCAACTATGAAAACCAAACAAGAACACTCACATTCCAAGAGAGATACAATCAAATTGAGCAAACATTCAAACCAAACGACAAGAAACAGGAACGAAACAAACTTAGCAAACCACTTACATCGGAAATAATTACAGAGCTTCTAGAAGAAAGGAAAAATCTACTATGTATAAATAATAAAGACAAAAAAACGAGATCCAAAATAGCCGAACTGAGTAAAAGTATCAGGGAAAAAATGAGAAGGGAAAGAGAATATAAAAAACGTGAAATAATAGAAGAACATGTTATAAAAACAGGTGGAATAAAGAAAGCCTACAAAATAATGATAGACAAAAAGAATTGGATTCCCAAACTAAAAGACAGAATAGGAAAGGACAAAACCGGCAGACGAGATATACTGAACATAGCTACAGAATTCTACCAAACATTGTACAAAAACCAAAGAGCGGGGGAAAATATAGATATACTAACCGACAACGAAGAAATCCCAGGAATACTAGTCAGGGAAGTAGAACAAGCGCTAGCTTCACAAAAGCAGGACAAATCACCAGGACCAGACAATATATCAAACGAAGTACTACTACACACAAGAACGACTACTTCAATGATCTTGGCCAGATTGTTCAATGAAGTTTTGACAACAGAAAGCATACCGACCCAATGGACTGAATCTAAAATCGTACTACTACACAAAAAAGGAGATATTTATAATATAAACAACTACAGACCTATAAGCCTGATGTCAAACATTTACAAGATTTTTGCCAAGGTTATACTTAGAAGACTGACTAGAGTACTTGATAGAAGCGGTTTCTCCGTGATGGACCACCTGCATGTCGTGAAACAGGTTATTGAGAAATACAAGGAGTATAACTTACCACTATATTGTTCTTTCGTTGACTATAATAAGGCCTTCGACACACTTGAGCACGATACGATATGGCAGGCACTTAAAGAACAGGGCGTAGCAAACAAGTACATCAGGATTATTAAAAATGTATACACAAAAAGCTCAGCAAGGATCCAGCTAGAAAAACAAGGAGAGCTTATACAAATTGAAAGAGGAGTCCGTCAAGGCGATCCACTATCACCCAAACTCTTCTCAGCAACACTAGAGAAGGTGTTCCGCCAGCTGAATTGGGATAACATAGGGATAATAATAAATGGAACTAGACTAACACATCTAAGATTCGCTGATGACGTGATTCTTTTTTCAGAGACACCACTAGTTCTACAACAAATGCTGGAAGAACTAGTCAAAGAAAGTGCTAAGGTAGGACTCACTATGAACGCTGACAAAACAAAACTTCTAACGAATAGCGAAAAAGTAGAAATCAAAGTAATGAACAAAACCATAGAATATCAAGACGAATACATATACTTAGGGCAAGTAATCTCCACAGAAAACTTACACGAAAAAGAGACAAACCGGCGTGTAGCCAACTCTTGGAAACGATACTGGTCCCTAAAAGATGTCATGAAAAACAAAGAATTTAGCATTAAACTAAAAATAAAACTTTACGAGTCTTGTGTTCTGCCTGTACTTACCTACGGCTGCCAAACTTGGGCTCTCACGAACACGCAACTCCGCAAACTTTCAGTTTGCCAGCGCTCTATGGAGAGAAGTATGCTTGGTGTGAAGAGAAGAGACCGGAAGAGAAACTCTGAAGTGCGGGCGGAGACCAAGGTGACCGATGTCATATTTAAAATCAAATCCCTGAAATGGCGATGGGCAGGACATACACTCCGCGGTATTGACAAGTGGAGCCAAAGAGTTACAGTATGGTACCCAAGAATCGGAACAAGAAATAGAGGAAGACAGTACAAGCGTTGGAGAGACGATATCGAAGTAACAGGAGGAAAGCTATGGTCAAGATCTGCAAACGACAGAGTACAATGGAAGGCATTGGAGGAGGCCTATGCCAAAGGGCACACAGAACACAACTAAATTAACTATAACTGTCCAAATGTATAATTGTATTATTGTATAAGTTCTGAATTAAACGGCTTTTATTATTATTATTATTATTATTATAGTCATAGATATTTGTGAACCCCGATACCCTGGTCTTTATCAGGTCAATCACACGCTCAATAGCAGGGTCTTCATTAGGTTTCATCCTTGGTCCTCCTCCTAAGTAAAGAAAAAAATATTGATGATTTCAAATATTTCATACATGCAATACGGATTATTAAAGTTATTATATACATATATATAACTTTATACTCTCCACCTCCCTCGGTCCCTACCGTCTCGGTTCCTACCGTTTTTTTTATGATCCTATGCATAGATCATATAAAAAACAGTAGGAACCGAGCCGTAGTTTGTTGCCTGTTCTTCTAGGCTTGGTCGCGTGGAACTGGCACCTAGACTCACCTAGCTTTAAGACGTTTCAAAGTGATTCTTGTAATTGAACTGAATAAAGACTATTTTGATTTGATTTGATAATTATTACCAAAAATACATACAAAATATAATCTGGACTAACCTGTACCGATAAAATTTTGGTTTCGTTGGGTTAACTCCTGCTTTGCCCAAGTTTTCCCAACAATTCCTTAGAACAGTAGCCTCTCGCGGATGGATGCTGGATGTGGCGTTGAATGTGTCGGCAAGTTTTTGCCACTCCTCCGCCTTCTGCCGCATGCTGACAGCATCAGTTTTTTTTGACTCCACCACGTCGAAATGCCTTTCCACCAGGGAAATCAAGGTCAGCTTTTCGCTTTCGCCAAAAGTTGGGTCTCGTTTTCTTTTTGTCATGTTCTTTTTGTCGCCAATGTTCGGCAAAACTTCGCTCATCCTTTTCGACATAGTTAGATCCAGTCCAGTAAACAAAGCAAAGGTCAATAAATCGCGCAAGAAATCGGTGTCCGGTTTACAAAGCCAAGTAAAACAGTATGATAAGAATTCGGAGTCCAGGAAACACGCAAAAATAACTTAAAACCACTCAAAAAACCCACAAGCACATTCACAAAACTCGACGAGGAGGAACGGAATAATAATTAAACTGTCATAAATCATAATAGCGGGAGTGTTGCACTCTGTGGTTATTGTCTATGATTTTGTGTAAATCTGTGGAAAATGTTCGTTTACGTAAACACGATCAAAATTTAGCTCCAAAAAGCCGGTGAAATCGGTTTGACTTTAAACGAGATTAAATTCGATTTATGAACGCGTTTACATAGAAACGAGTTTAGTTAAACGCGTTTTATGATACTAACGGTGAAATCCAGCCTTAATATGGTGCGTGTCAACCATTTAGCACACATGCCGATCATAAAGCGCATCACACACGGTGAAGATAATATAGAATATATATTATCTTAGAGCATATTTTAGAATATCGCTCACCATAGAAATCCTATGAACCATCACACACGACGAAGTTAATTTATATTTTATCTTCAGTATCTTAAGATACCGAGCGAATACGCAAATATGGAAATATATATTTCGTATCTTAATATGTTATCTTAAGATACGAAATATACACATCTTAATATAAATACATGGTGTTTTTGTGTCGGGCATGTGCGGACGCAGCGCTTGGTGCTCCGGGAAGGGAGAGGAGAGGGGTAACTTCGCAAGAAAGCTGTTGCCTTCTCTGTCTACCTAAGCTAGTTACTACGCTGTCGCCCGCCATACGGTCGTTCGTATCGTCCGTGCTCGTTAACAATGGAGCGTTTAATAGAAAGCGTCCGCAAATACCCTTGTTTGTGGAAAGTTAACTCGGAGGAATACAAACTAAATGATTTGAAAGAAGCAGCATGGATAGAGGTGACTAAGGAATGTGAATTGCCTGACGGTAAGTTCCCTTTTTTATTGTAATTAACCTATTTTATTATAGTAATAGCATTAAATTAGAAATGTATCATCTGTCTAAATGTATCAGCCAACTAGCCTAATTAAGTATCTGTTCAATTAATTAATTTTCGATTGGCCCCGTGTCACATTGTATGGCTTAAGGGTTTCAATCTAAGCTTTGGCCATGCCATGTACCGACTCATTCAATTTTTCATTTCGTTGTTACCGGTTGTGTATACCAATAAATAAAATGACATAAATTGAATTTCATAAGCTCAGGCGTATTAAACACATTTATTAAATAGCAATATTTATTTAACTGTTTTAATTAATAAACTACTTACATTACAATTAATGACAAATAGTTATTTAATTGTTTACTTATTTTATAAACAACTCGGCAATAATGCAGAAATTGTTCCTCCTTAATGAATACAACGTGAAATATAAATATTTGAAAAATCTAAGTAGGTATATTTAATTTGAAAACATTTATCAGCTATCATATAAAATATTCCTGAAAATGTTTTATAACCATTTTTTTTTCATACAGTTTACACGTAGTTTTATCGTCTTGTTGTAAACAGTCTACGCTGAATTCGATTTGCCTGCCACGGTACACTGCCAACAGTATTAAAGTAATTACAAAACTCTTCCCGAATAATGAAGCTATTGTCAGAATGACGATATCCACTGTGCCGTAGCGGTAAAAGTTGATTTTCTTCTTGAACTTGGAGATTCACATCATTGGCACTGAAGTATCTGTTTGAATTTTGTATAAGAAAATTGTGCAAAACACACGTTGCCTTCACGATTTTCTCAGCTAGTTCTATTTTACACTCGATTGGTCTTTTATATATCCTCCACCGAGTAGATAATACTCCAAATGCATTTTCAATTACTCTACGGGCCCTGCATAGTCTATAATTAAATATTCTGCGGGTTTCTGTCAATCTGCCCTTTGGATAGGCACGCATTAAATTTTTCATTAATGGGAAAGCTTCATCTCCAACGAAGACGTAAGGCATATTTATGCCACCAGAAATTAATGCCTCTTCTTCGGGTAATCGCAAATTGCCGCTTTTCAATTTCTTTCCGAATTCACTATCATCCAGTATGCCGCCATCGCTGAATCGACCCATGGATCCAACGTCCACCATAACAAACCTCCGTTGTGCATCACTTACGGCCAACAAAATTATTGAAAATGTTTTTTTGTAGTTAAAAAAGCTGGACCCCGAGTTTGGTGGACATTGGACTAAAACGTGTTTACCATCGATCGCCCCGCAACAATGGTCAAACTGACAATCTTTTTTGAATTGTGTGGCGATTTGCTTCCATTCTTGTTGAAGCGGTTCAGCTAATACTATTGGTTTTAAATGTTTCCACAAAGCGTCACATACTTCCTCCACAATATTTGAGACAGTTGACTCGCCAATTCTATAACTGAATGCAATACTTCGAAAGGAATCCCCAGTTGATAAATATCTGTAACAATTTGAAAGTATTTTAATATTACATACTTATACTACATCTTGAGTAATATTACATACCTATACTACAACTACTTCAACTTTTTGTACACCGCCGTTTGTCCGTTCTCGTCTATCCTTTCCATCCAAAGGTTGTCTGGAAGAGGTCGCTCTTAGCGATAAGGCCGCCCGTTATACTCAGTATATTTAATGTTTCTGTAATGCTTTTTTTCTTTGTGTAAAATAAAGAGTTAATCTATCTATCTATCTTAAGTAATTACGTGAAATGGCACCAAATACTTTTTTAACCACCACAAAAAGATAGAAAATAAAAAGCGGCCAAGTGCGAGTCGGACTCGCCCATGAAGGGTTCCGTAGCAAAAAGTAATATAATATAGAAGTTCTAGTAGTTCGGCGAAAGGTAAATTGCGGTTTACGATATATGACGTATAAAAAAAAAACTACTGACTAGATCTCGTTCAAACCAAATATCGTTGAAAGTTTGCATAGTAATGTACAACATATATTTTTTTTAGTTTTATCATTCTCTTATTTTAGAAGTTAGAGGGGGGGGGACCAACTTTTTTCGACTTTGGAAGTGTCTCTCGCGCAAACTATTCAGTTTAGAAAAAAACGATATTAGAAACGTCAACATCATTTTTGAAGACCTATTCATAGATACCCCACACGCATGGGTTCGATGAAAAAAAATTTTTTGAGTTTCAGTTTCAAGACCCCCAAAATTTATAGTTTTTTTTCTATTTTTGTGTAAAAATCTTAATGCGGTTTACAGAATACATCTACTCACCAAGTTTCATCAGTCTAGCTCTTACGGTTTCGCAGAAAAATGGCTGTGAAAAAAACGGACAGACAGACAGACAGACAGACATGGCGAATCTATAAGGGTTCCGTTTTTGCCATTTGGCTACGGAACCCTAAAAATGTACAATACACCAAAGCACTTTTGCAATTTTATATATTTAAATTTATCATTATTTATTGTTTCAGTTAAAGAGACTCGAACTATATGGAAAAAGCTAAGGGATGGCCATCGGCAAGCAATTGCAAGGAAGAAAACGGTAACTGGGCAAGCAGCTTCTACAAAGGCTCCTTGGAAATATGAAAATCAAATGGAGTTCCTATTGCCTACCATGCAAAATCGTAAAAGAAGCACAAATATAGATCCAGTACCACGTAGCAGCCACGATAACTCTCGAGATGGTGATGAAATTGAAACACAACAAAATGCGGAGTCTCCCAATAACGCAGTAGAGCCGCCATACGGTGAACTCGTTCCTCCCAACAAAAAGACAACGATAGTATCACTACTAGAAAAGGAGCACAAAAGAAGAGAGGAAAGATCAGTAGCAAGGACCGAATTAAGAAACCAGATATTACAATGTGCCTCTATAGGTACTACTCAGAATAGTGCCATGGACACGTTTTTTAAGAGCATGCAATTAACAACTAATGCACTACCTGAAAGACTACAACTCAAGGTTCAAAGACAAATATTTAACATTGTCATGGAGGCTAAAGAGGAACATTTGACTTTAACATCAACTGCCAATTCAGCTATACATCAATTTAGAGGCGGATCGCCATTTCTCTTGCCGATCAATAAAGATGCCATGACCCATTCTCTACGTTCCGCTTCGTCGTCATCCAACTATTCCCAAACATATACATCACCACCGCCGCAATTCAGCCCACAGGATAACCAAGCTACATATAATATTGAGCAACCATATACATCACCGCCGCCGCAATCCAACCCACAAGCTACATACAATTTTCAGCTAATATCACCACCGCCGCAATCCAGCCCACAGGATAACCAAGCTAGATACAGTATTCAGCAAACATATACAACGCCGCCGCCGCAATCTAACCCACAGGCTACATACAATGTTCCGCTAATATCGGCGCCGGCGCCGCCAGCGCCGCCGCAATCCAGCGCCGTAGACGAGGAAGTGTCAAATAATGTTCGCAATTATATACAGGACTTTGTCTGATTTGTTTAAAAAATACCTAATGTGTTTTCTGTAATGTTGTGTAATAAATCATTAAAATAAAAATACCATTTATTTAATTTGGCACTTACCTTAGGCAAACTGAAAGACGCTCTTCAGTGGAAATGCTCTGTCGCATGTTCGTATTTTGCTTTTTTATATCTTCCCTAATCAAATCATGAATTGAAATGAATGTTTCTCTTGACTTTCTAAAATACTCTTGAAATTTCTTCGTTGACAGATCTTCATAAAGGTTAAATTCGCCGCAGGTTTTTCTCTTTTTTATGTGAGGCTCTATCCAAATTTTTCTCCTTTTGGAATGTGCTATTGCAATCTGCATTTCACATTCTATATCAGAATCATCGTCTGAGGAGCTGTCTAACAAATCAAGAAGTAAGGCAGTATCACTCATAGTCAATCACCCTGTATATAGAACTCTAACAAGGAATACGTGTGGCACCAACGCAGACTCGTAAGGAAATGAACAGGTTTTTTAATATTATCGTATCTTAGCCGTGTGTGATAACCTAAGATACTATAATATTTTATATTAGGGCATCTTAAGATAAAATATTATATTATCTTCACCGTGTGTGATGCGCTTTAAGCGCATCACACACATAATGCTGTTTTTGTTTTGGGCGCCGCATCCATCCGCCACCAGTCGAACAGTTTTGATATTTTCATCGTGCACTGTATTATTTTAAGCGTGTTATAAACGGCCGACGCAATTTCATATGCGCCTTTTCGGTATTGATCTACAGTCCAAGCATATAGCGTTACGTTGTCGTGTACGTTGTTGTAATGTATTTTCTGCACCGACTTTACGACTCCAAAATTATATATATATAATTGGCGACTATAATATGCCGCGTGATCAGATATTTTAGGCAACACCTGATTTATCTGGCAATCCGTCGATTGCGCCTCCAGAGAACCTAATTCCGTGTTTACTTTAAGCGCACTGAACACGGGCGATGCCAACGAGCTCTTTTCAGCTTCTTTATATCTGATTCTAAACCATGCTTGATTGCCAAATCAATGACAAGCCACTCCTTCTTCTTCGATTTGAGGATCAGGCTCCGGAATTAATGGTTTTGTCTCCTTTACCGTAGGTCGAAACTCAAATTTATCCTGCATGTCGGCGTATCTAGTTTTCACAGGTGACAGATCCAAATCAATGTCTAATCTAGGGGGTTTCTATGACGACCCTGGTACTGTCTCTGATGTAGGCAAATCGTGCCAATCGCAGACTAGTTAAGGCGGCTGCCATGATCCTGGAGGGTCTCCCATGGGTGATGAGGCCCTGGAGGGGGTATACTCACTCCCCCTATCTGAATCCCACTCAGAGGAAGTCTCGCCAGCGCTTGCCCACTTCCGTGCCATCGGTGGCTATTTCGGCTCTAGTAGCTCTAGCTTCTGCTCTAATAGATCTAACTTAGAAACCTTCTCTCGAACTGGAACTTCCCCCACCAAACTGCTTAAATGTTTCTTACTCATAAAACATATTTAAGCATAGCTTAGCTAAGCATTGCTTGAGCTCTCTTTGTATAAGGAAATTTACAGTTTTTGATCATTTTCGTGTTAAAAGGGCTGAATTTTGTAAAAATAAGTAAAATAATTGACCTGACTGACGTTTCATGATGACATTTGTCATGTTACCTGGTTTGCCACTTTTTTCAAATTCTGCTGTGGGAAGAAAACTAGAAAATTTAGATATGGACAATATGGACATATCTAAAATAGCGCGAAAGAAGCGAAGCCGGACAAGTAACTGAGACGAGCAGGAGAATCAATGTTCTTTTAAGTTTTTTCATCAATGTTCTGTTAATTGATTACGGACAAAAAGTGTATAAAATCACGAAACTTGCCAAAGAGATGGAGATGAAAAGAGCTGACGTGCTGCACGTAATACAAATGCAGAAACTAGCTCTCGAAGTTAAATATTGGGAGCTAAAAATAGTTAAACTAAAAAAATTAAATTAGTAAGATTAGTAAGATTTATTTAAATAAAAAATGGAAATAAGGTAATAATGTACGTGTTTTATTTGTACCTACGAGTATTATTGTTATTTCAAAACCACTATGCTACTACTATATAGTACTGGTGAAACAAAAGGAATCCAAATACAATCCTTACATTACATCTTAATTCATCTTACATAAAGTGATATTGTATAAAAAAAACTCTAGTCACATTTTGTAAAGGGTTATCTGCAACGAGATTAATTTCATTTTCTTCAGTTTCCAATAACTGCTCTGCCTCAACACTGTTGTCCTTGAACTCCACAGCTTGTGAAGCACAGCACATGCAACTATAGTTATTTTAATTGTACTATAATTGTCTCTCATTACTTCGCCAAGTACTCTAAATCGGTTTTTGAGTACCTCAAAGCACCGTTCCACACAATTTCTTGTTTTGACATGGCTTTGATTGTAGTTTTCTTCAGCAACACTGGTTGCCCTAAGGACAGGAGTCAACAAATAGGGTGTGCTGGGATAACCACTGTCTCCTACAAGCTTTCCAACAAACTCATCTTCTTCAAAGCGGCGCTTGATCGAGGACTCTCTGAAAATCCTAGCATCATGTGTACTACCCCTCCAGTGACACACCATTTCTAGGATTTCCAAATCAGCAGAGCAAACTACTTGTACATTTATTGAGTAATGTCCTTTTCTATTCACATGGTATTGTCCTGCATCTCCACCAACTTTTCGAATTTTAATGTGGGTGCCGATGATTTGCGGAAATCCGCTAAAAGACCGAAATCGCTCCATAGCTTGGGTCTGCTCTCGCATTGTGGATGGCATTTTAATATATAGAGAGCATTTCGATGCCAGAGCAATTGCCACTCTAACGCACAGGCGTGATATTGTTTGCTGGCTCATGCCGTGGATGTCTGCGCAGACTTGTTGTATTTCATGTCTTCCCCAGCATCGTATAACTGCCATGACTTGCAACTCGACGGGTATGCCTCTTCTTCCTCCACGGGTGTCTTGGGACAAATCATGGCGAAGAATTTCTATGATTCTCCTCATATTAACTTTTGAAAATCGGTACCTCCCTCGGAAGTCTTCTTCTTGAGTTGTTGGGCCATCTGAGAAAAAATGTATGACATTTACATTTGGATGCTCATTGATGATGTATTTTAAAATTGGATCGAGATGGGCCCATATTGCTTCTGGATTATTTTGATTTTCCGGTGAGATAGAACAAAAATAAATTGGTTTCTCTCTATTTAAATATAGTACACCCGTATGTAATGTTACTTGCATTTTCGCCGTACCAAAGTGCCTGGATTTCTTTGTTATGTTTTTAAACAAAATTTTCCGAAAAGTCAATGTGGATTAACGCTTCATTATATTTTAGAGTATCAGCACACATCCTATACTGCATATACTGATAATAAAAGTTGAAGACGTGAATTTTGAACTTTTTCATATCCGCCCTGGATAAGCTCGCATTAAATATGTTTTGAGAGGAAATGCTTCATCTCCCACAATCACGTGTGGTGTTTCTATTGATGTTCCTGGCAACGGAGAATTTCCAGGTATACCTAAAGTTCCTTGCTGTAGTCTTTTTCCTAGGTTGGAATTTGCAAAAATGCCACCATAACTGTTTTTGCCATAAGACCCAACATCAACGTCAATAAAGTTATAGTTCGCGTCCACAAGGGCCATCAAAACAATTGAAAATGTTTTCTTGTAATTAAAATATAGAGATCCACTGTTCGAGGGAGCCTGAATTGTTATGTGCTTACCATCCAGTGCTCCGACACAGTTAGGGAAATTCCACAACAATTTAAAGTCATTGGCAATAATTTTCCATTTATCTTC
This sequence comes from Thera obeliscata, assembly GCA_947578465.1. Classification (NCBI taxonomy): domain Eukaryota; kingdom Metazoa; phylum Arthropoda; class Insecta; order Lepidoptera; family Geometridae; genus Thera; species Thera obeliscata. The sequence continues at coordinate 9,672,345 of OX387918.1, read as the reverse complement.
TGTAGGCAAAGGTAGCATTTCACTCATCAGAGTTTCTTTTATTATCTTGCATGTTTCCATAACTATGGAATATGCTGTGCTGTGGCCCAAGCGGTAACTAAATGAAATTGTCTTCAGAGAATCCCCTGTTATTAGACACCTGGAACAAATAAATCTATGTATAATATTATTTTCATTGCAGGTTCAACATGCAAAACACGGTGGAATAACATAAGAGACAACTATCGAAAATCGTTGAAGACAAGGAAACTAAAAGTGGACAAAAGAAGACCAATGTTAAATTATACAAGTACTATGAACAATTACATTTTTTGAAAAAATATTTCAATGAACGACCGACAGTACAAAGTGTAGAACCAGAAAAAGAAAATTCTGACTCCGAAACCAACGAGCCTCGAAATACCGTATCCATTTCACCTGATATACCCATTGTCGCTAGTCACGAAGCATCCATTCCATCACCAAGCTACGTATCCACTCCATCACCACAGTGCGTCCGCACTCCCACACCATCACCAAGCCATGTGTCTACTGCATCACCACTGTACGTCTACTGTACGTATTTTTTTCTTGACAAGGTCTTTTTTTGGTGTTACAACATTTTTCATTGTTTCATTTATAAATTCTGCAGTCCTCTTTAAAAGTGTATCAACAGTAATAACACTGTGTTGTAGGTCGTTCAACTTTTTAATAATTTCATTATAACTCTCACTCATCTCTTCAATTTTTTTCACTTTCACATAGATAATTGTTTTCTATTCAAGATGAAAATATTTGCAAAAATTTCTTTATGCTCTCATGTAGTACCTATGATCTATTCTATTCACATTAGAGATAGATTTGTTCACAAGGAAACTGTTGTTTAATAATTATCTTATTTGTTTTCATCTATTTACATAGACAATGTTTTCTGAATTAGTAATAATCTATTCACAAGAACATTGTTTAAATTTGTTATTTTATTTAATCTTTCACATAGGTTTCAAGAATTTTTTTTTCTTAACTATTCACATGAATAGTTGTAGTTTCATTACCCTTAGCCAGGCTGAGGACGAATATGAACCACTTCATAATTTATTTTTTTCTAACGGGCAGAGTACTCCTGGAGTCCACATAGGCATATCCGAACATTGTCTATGAAACTGTCAATCTCAAACATGTGCAACTGTCAGTGACATTCAAACAAATTTTTGACATTTCATGGTCACAACATTGTCGATCGAATTATTGTGTGTTTTTGACCGTTGGCGGAAGCAAAATATGCGATAATGTCGAAAAAAAATACGGTAAGTGCCCTGTTGCATTTGATTTAGGAAGTTATTGGATCATAAAAGGTATAAATGGTTTTATTATATCATAGGATTTGTTTATGATGGAGTTATGAACGCGGAAACTAAGTGGTCCATATACGTCCACTGCCCGCTATTTTTTTTCCAAATCAAAATAATTTATTTTATAAATCTATGATTTCAGAGGCCTTATCCTCCACATCTTCGAGATACTGAAATCGAAAAGGCTCTAATAGATATTCATGCATCTTCAGAGGACGATTCAGATGATGGATGTACACATGAAAATTATCCAATGCCTCATATAAATGAAGCATTGGATAATATACAAGGACTGACACGTTCAGAGGCGGCTCGTGACAAAATTGTATGGGTGTTCACTTGAAAAGTCAAAGTTCCTAATTTATTTGCAGTAAAAGTGGTACAAAAGGTAAAAAAAAAAAACAATTAAAATACATAGCATTAGCAATACAATTTAATTTATTTTAAACAAAATTACTTATATAGAAAATGCATACGTCTGTCTTTTTGGTGTGCAAAAATATCTATAACTTTTTTGTGAAAATCAGATATCTGATTAATCAGCCGTTTTTCTATTGATATCATGCACAACGCATTTAAACGGTCCTGTGACATGCTATTACGCGTAAAAGTTTTCACTTTATTTAAGGTGGAAAAACAGCACTCACTTTCTACTGAGGTCATCGGTATTGTACAAATTAATTTTAATAATTTAATACTTTCAGCAAGAACTGACTCTAGGTTGAACTCTATAAAGTGTTGCAGTAAAGCTACTGCGCCATCCGCGTTATGGAAATCTTCCCTGCTGTAAATAACCATTAGCTCATTTTTGAGTTTTGAGCTTTCCAAAAAATCGTATGTTTTAACCACTTTTTTGAATTCTTCTTCCGGAAAGTTTTGGTTGTAGTTCTCAAAATTGCCAGTAAAAAATAGTTTTGACGCCAATAGATGATCAGTATACACAAATCTGTCCTTTATTTGCATTTATTAGATCAGGGTAACTTTATATTAATAAGAAATTATAGAATAGTAAGTAAATGATTTAATTACATCAATATCTTTACAATTTACACTTTATTTAACTAAATTATAGCTTTATTCACGTTATTCAACACAAAACTACCTTACAGTAAAAATATATCAACTACAAAGAGATATAGCGAACTAGGTACTTATCTTAACAATCAAGGGGTGTACTCAGAGCCGAATCACATCGACAGTACACAGAACGAAACGATAACCTCCTCCTTCGAGTCTCAAGCCCAGAATAATCCACTGCCCCGCCTAGCCTCAGACAGGCGACCCACATGACAGTTGATAGACAGCGCCCTCTATCGCAATATCGTCATCCGTTCTGCGTAGCTTCTGACTACCATTAACAATTTATTGATATAATAAATTGTTAATAATTTCGAACAAATAATAATAAAATATAATATTATTTATCAAATCGTTTTAAAGCAACTACATTGTTCTTAAATTAAATAAACTAAAATAGCTTTTTATTTTAAACATTAAAGACTATCCTTCTTTCTTACTTCAATAATCATTAATATATTAATAAAGATTTCTAAAAGCATTTAAATATCAAATTAAACTATTTATAAAAACCAATTTCTTATCAATCATTTCAAAACTTATAAAGATTATTACTCATTTCTAAAAATATACTAATAAAATAAAATAAATCTATTATTTTTAATAAATTTTAGCCCCTATTATCTACTAGATACGACACATTCTTACTACGTCACATATTTCTTTACGCATTGCCGAATGACTGACATTATTCGGCCGGCGTTTTTTCGCGGGCGAAGGCGGCGGCACTGCGTTACGCAACTCGCTTACTGTTTTTTCAAATTTGCCGACTTCGTTAGTAATTTTTATCGAGTCAATAGATCGGGTCTGTAAAAATTTAAACAGCATTTCACAATGAGGCATCAGTGTTGCGAAGAAATTAAGCCAATACAGGAAGTCGTCATTATTTAAATATGAAAGGAGTGATTGAGCTTGGTTGAATGTGTTCGAATCACTGTTTGGCGAATCCATGATAGCTTGCATGCACTCTTTCAGGGGCTCTATGTTATCGTTAATAACTATCACGGTCCGTGTATTATAATTCCATCTAGTCTGTGGAGCGGCTGGTATCCTGCGGTTGACGATTTCTTTTAGGAATTCCGATCTTTTCGGCGAACGCGTAAAAAACGACGGAAACGCGTGCAGGTTGCAAAAAAAACTTCTTACAGCATTATTAATTGATGCCCCTCTTTCTAATATTAGATTGAGTTGGTGTGCATAACAGTGCACATAATATGCATATGGGTATATATCTTTTACAATTTTCTGCACACCATTTGAATTTCCACTCATAACTGAAGCTCCGTCGTAACATTGTCCAATTAATTTATTTTTATCGATATTTAACGAATCCAGCTCATTCAGTATCTCCGCCGCTAATATGTCTGCCGTGTGCCCTTTAGGTTGCAAAAATTTTATAAATCTCTCATATATTTTACCATCATGAACATACCTCACAATGAACACTAACTGTTGAATTGTAGAACAATCTGTAGTCTCATCTGCCTGAATGGCAACAAAGTTGGCTTTTTTAATTTGTTGTTGTATTTCACCGTCGTGTGTGTCGTAGATCGCGTCTAAAATGTCGTTTTGAATTGATTTTGAAGTACCTTTAAAAATGGAGCTGCTGGTTAAATGCTGCTTCATGGCCAAATCAATCTCGGCAACAAAATCTACCAAACCTCTATACAGGGTGTAATCGTTAAGTGTGCACAGGCGATTATTCCGTAACTATTGCAGATATCAAAAAACTTTAAACTGATATCGAAAGTACTTTACCTAATGAGTAAAATGACATTAATAACTTTTTAAAAATAAAACGAGAAATATCCAAAAAAATTACATTAATCACTCCCATACATTTAGTATGAGATAGTAGAAAGGTTTTAGTTTCCTTATTTTATGTGGAATAGTACCTACTCATTTTACCCTTGTCATTTTATAATTATGTACGATATGAAGGTTTTAATGAATTTCAAGTAGATACACGTGTAGATTAATTATCTTACCACTTCAAATTTATAATAAACCTTGTTTCAATATTGTATTGATTTGAACTAGCTGAAAAGCAACATACCAAATAAAAACAAAAAGAAAGATACTCTTTGGTGTTCGTTCTAAATTCAAATTCTTTATCGCGGGTTCTCGTTCCCGCCAATTTATTGTATTTTTCAATTTGCGTTAATAATCGTGATTGTTGCATTTATTGATTGAAAAATGGCATATTCCAATGGCATATCCATATAATAAAATGTATGGGAGTGATTAATGTAATTTTTTTGGATATTTCTCGTTTTATTTTTAAAAAGTTATTAATGTCATTTTACTCATTAGGTAAAGTACTTTCGATATCAGTTTAAAGTTTTTTGATATCTGCAATAGTTACGGAATAATCGCCTGTGCACACTTAACGATTACACCCTGTATATTCCGGGATTCAGGGATTCCGAAGACTCATCGTGCCCCCTGAAATGCACCACAAAATACTACACAATCTATTAATCTTCGTAAAATATGCCTGTTTTCGTCGACACGGTCATTGAACTCACGTATGGACTTTCGGTACGCGGAATCTAGTGCTTTACGAATGTCTTGTCGTCCGATAGACGCTAATTGGAGTTCATTCAACAAGTGATACCGAGATTGTGAATGTTTTTTCATCTTTATTGAAAGATGAGCTAGGTCTTCAACCCCCGTTTCGGTCCAAGCAGTCTCACCTCCGCCGGCCGTGCCCGCTTCAAACAAAAGACACGGAAAACAAAATAGTTTGTTACTCACATCACAACCACATAACCACGGTGTTTTCACATATTGTTCGGATTTAAACACACGCGTATATGTTTTCGTTTTTGTCGTACATTTTTGCGTAAGGTTAAGTTCAGGCCGTGGCGGTCCCTTTGCCTTCAATTCAAGCCGAATTTGTAACGTTTTTTCACAGTTTTTAATGAACTCCACATTATAATTGTCCATTTTAACACTCACTAGTAATAACTGATAAGTATAGTCTATTGCAACACGTTTTAAGCGATTATTAGTTAAAAAAACTTCCGAATTACATTCGCGCGCACGCATCTAAGTTGACTAGTGTTTGTTTATATCAGAGTGGCAACGTCGCGCGCAATCGCTGTCGTGCCACGCGGGTCGTGCGGGCGGGCGCGCACGAGCGATAAAATAACCGGCAACGTCGCGTGAGCGGCGCTCCAAAGTTGGCTATTTTTTCATAGAAAATCTTTTGTTTCACGCGCAGGACTAAGGCGAAATTTCTCTTTCACTCCTGTTGGATTTCGTATTAGGCAATGTACTGAATCTTGTTTCATTGGAGCGCAATCGTGAGCGCTCCGCTTCGCGCGTTACCTATGACATGATGGTGTATGGGATGTCGGGTATTTACAGTAGTTCTTTACGATAGGTTTTAATTATTAATATTATTAATGAAATTATGGAGTATAATTTTATTATAATTATTTATGGGAGGGAGTTCACTGCACCAGCGCTCCTTAGGGCGAGCCGCCTCTGGACACGTTCTGAGCTATTAGACATCCTTGAAGAAGAAAGGGTCTGTTCACCACCAGTACCAGACCCACATCCACCATCATTTTCACTAAATGAAGATGTGGCAAATCATCGGCCCATTGCATCCACTATAATGCAAGATCATGTGCAACCAATGATGGTACAAGGGCCTACATCATCCTCAAGGATAGAGACAGAACAATTAGCTTCTCATTCTGCATTAGAGGTAACCACTATATCCATAGCCTATCACCGCTTCAGCTAGTAAGGTCATAATATTAGGTTTTACCGTTTAGATGTTTTTATAATGGAATGTTTGTTTTCAGTTACCACAAGATATAGTCCAACAAGCATCATCTAGTGCACCAGAGCTAGAAACTCTACAGCAATTAATTGAAAAAAACAGGGTGTGGTCGCTGGATACTTCTAATTTTACAGCTCCAGACTTCAAAAACAAATTGAAATCCAACAAAGTTTACACAAACCGAAGTACTCCAATTGACTATTTTGAAAATATGTTTCCCAGTGAAATAATCACTATCATAACAAATAATACAAATGAATATGCAAGATTCATCTGGTCGCTAAACTGGACTCCAATTGCAGAAGAAGAAATAAAAGCTTATCTGGGAATAGTTATAATGATGGGCTTGCACCCTCTGCCAGATGTAGAACTTTATTGGTCTACAGACCCATTCTACCACAACCCAGTCATAAGTGAAGTGATGACATGCAGACGTTTTAAAAAAATCACAGAAAACTTGCACTTAAGTGACCGAGCCAGAGAACTACAGCGAACTCAAGTAGGGTATGATAGATTGGGTAAAATCCGTCAAATAATGGATATTTTGAATAAAAGTTTCAAGGATAATTGTATTGAGTCCCAGACTCAATCAATCGATGAGAGTATGGTCAAATTTAAGGGAAGAAGTAGCATGAAGCAATACATGCCCAAAAAACCAATCAAAAGAGGCTATAAGGTCTGGGCAAGATGCGACTCTGAAACTGGGTATTTGCATCAATTCAATGTATACAGTGGCAGATGTGAAACTAATGAAGATGGTGATGGAGGACTTGGTTTCAAAGTCGTCATGGAGTTGTGCAGAACAGTGCAGGTTGACACCCTAATAGCTTTTGATAATTTTTTTACCAGCCTGCCATTGATGGAGATGCTGCATCAGAGGAAAATTTATGCAGTTGGTACTGTCAGAGTGAACAGGAAAGGATTACCACCACGTCTTTTACCACACAAAGGCGACGAAAAAGAAAATAAGTTGAAGATTGGGGAATTCATGTTCCAGTATGCAGACCCGGTGTCTGTAATAAAGTGGCGTGATACAAAAGATTTATTTATTTATTTATTTTTATTTATTTATACACATTGCTCTATCTTTACAGGGGTACCCTAATACGATAGCGCAGCCATCATCCTCCAAATTTCAGATTTAATAATTATACAATCACAAACAGTTAATAAATAATAATAAAAAAATAATCACAATAATACACCCCGGATCCAATCAATAGTATTAAAAACAACAAAACAAAAATAAGCAATATACATTTAAATTTATACAAATTCTAACTCTAGGATGAATAAAGAAGCTTTTACGAATTCGCTCAAAGAACATTGAAATACGTCAATATTTTCTGCTACTAGATTCAGTGTTTTAATGGTTCGGATGAGAGGTGATTTGCCCAACAAGTTGGTTTTAGCGCGCGGAACTTCCAGTAGAGGCGGTCGTCTACGCCGATGCACGAACTCATCAGGCACTCGCAACTTCACCGCTTCCAGGATGTCCGCATTGGCCACCTTACCTCTGAACACCTTGAACACATACAGAACAAGCGCCAAGTTCCTCCTAACTTCCAGCTTATTGTATCCAACCATGCCCAGAACGAACAAGGTGGGATACATTAACGGGTAGAAAGGATAGACTCTGTACAGTTTCCAGTACAAGTACCTGGCAAACTTGTTCTGTATGCGCTCTATCATGAGGCTATATTTCGCCTCGTGCGGAGCCCATATCACGGCATTACTCTCTAGTTGGCTTCTAACCAGCGCGTCATAAAGAGCTCTCACGGCTTTAAAATTTGTAAAGTCTTTAGCGCGACGGAGTACAAACCCCAGAGTTCTGTAGGCTCTTTTACAGATGTTCATCACATGATCTCGGAAATGCAGCTCTACGTCCAGATTAACCCCAAGGTCTCTCACCGATTCAACTCTCTTCAAATGTGCTCCGTTCACTTGATAGCTGTAGTGGAGTGGTGCCCTTGCTCTGCTAAAAGTCATAATTGAGCATTTACCGACATTGAACTGCAGTTCGTTTTTTTGGCTCCACTCCACTACCCTATCCACATCTTGCTGCAAACGTTCGCAGTCTCCTTCGTTATTAATCGGCAAGAGCAATTTGAGGTCGTCCGCGAATAACAGGCATTTGGACTCCAAAACCACCTCCGGCAAGTCGTTGATCATGATGATGAACTCCAGCGGCCCCAGGTTGCTCCCTTGGCTCACTCCAGTTCTAGTGAAATATGGCTCTGACTTGAATCCTGCGTACTCCACATACTGCTGCCTGTCCTTCATGTAGCTCGCGAAGAACTTTAGCAGCTTAGTGGTGCAGCCGATCGTCGCCAGCTTTGTCAGCAATATGTCGTTATCGACTAAGTCAAAAGCTTTTTTGAAGTCAAAGTAGGCGGCGTCGACTTGCACCCCTGCATCAACGTAAGGGAGCACGTAGTTCATGGCATTCAGAAGGTTGCTGGTGGTGCTGCGTGCTGGTCTGAAGCCATGCTGTGCCTCGGAGAGACGGCCCGATACCTGCTCTTGCATGCTGCGTTGCACTGCCGACTCGAACACCTTCGCGGGTGTTGAAAGAATTGCCACCGGCCTGAACTCGCTTACCTCCGATCCAGCTCCCCCTTTAGGTATCGGAATGACTCTGGTGACTTTCCAGCGTTCGGGAAAATAAGAGTTCTGCAAACAAAGGTTGTAGATGTACGCGAGTGGCTCAGCTAGCACCATGCGGCAGTCTCTAACTACGTACACGGGAATTCCGTCTGGGCCCGCTGATCGTTTCGGCTTAAGACGAGCAAGCGCCACGCGCACTTCTGAGAGTGTAAGCCGTGGCACGTGCACTCGCGCGCTGGTGGCGAGACTCGCTGCTTCTGCCGCCCGCACATCCAATCGAGCCGTTGAGGTTCCGAAAACCGAGTGAAAATATTTGGCAAATTCTGCTGCACATTCCTCATCTAATATGGTGCTTCCTTCTTTGGTTACTTTTTTGCGACTCCCGGTCCCTTTTTTTGCTCTCACATAATCCCAGAACGACTTTGGATCTTCCGCCAGATGGCGCTGCACACGTTCCTGGTAGACATTATGTGCCTCGTCTATCATAATCTTAACTTTTGCTCTGCACTCTGAGAAAGCCGCATAATCTCTCTTTGACCCATTTGACTTATACTGCTTATGCAGCTTCGCTTTTAATTCTATCTTTCTTATGATGTCTGCTGTATACCAGTCCGGATACCTATACCTCCCGTTAGATTTTTTGGCCCGTTTTTTAGGCACACAGTCAGTAAATATGTTGGTGAGAGCCTCATAAAACCAGTTTAAAGCCTCTTCTGGTTCTTGCAAGATGTTTATATATGTACCACAGCACATGATCCTAAAAAAGTGGTTACTATACATCGAACCCAAAAGGATGGCCAAAAAGCACCAATAATTTGCCCATATGCAATTGAACAATACACTAGAAATATGGGTGGTGTGGATAGACTTGATCATTTTAGGTCATCCTACTCAATAGGGAGAAAATCAACAAAAAAAAATTGGTTGAGATTATTCTGGTTTATGTTGGAAGTGGCCTGCACAAATGCATTTATTATGTATAGTACGACACACAAGTCAAACAGTAGCAGCCACAAGGAGTTTCGTCTTAGATTGGCTCGAAGTCTCATAGACAACTTTTCCACCCGTATTAGAGACCATATAATTTTCAAAAATAAGAGAGGAGGCCGGTATGGTGTGGCAGATGAAGTGAGACTGAGAAATGTTGGGCATCACATGCCTTATACTGCAAGAACTAGGAAACGATGCCGCTTCTGCAGCACCAAGAAAGAGGTCAAAAGATCTAAAATAATTTGTAAAGTATGCAAAGTTACACTTTGTGCAACACCATGTTTTGAAGACGTTCACAAGTAGATATGTAGTGCAACTTTTTATATTGATGAATGGTGTTTAGAAGAGTTTCAGATTGTGAAATATAGGTACCGATACCTATTCTATTTGTCGTTTTTTTTTTATTTGGGCAGAGGGCGCATAAATACAAAAAAAAAACAAGAAATTAGTATTTTTTTAATCCTATAATCTACCATAATTAAGGCTCAAAATGTAAAACTATGCGCAACCTGGCTAAGGGTTAAATAGTTTTCATCAGTTCCCAAAGAGGTTCGTTTACTTTCATTCATATTTTATTTAGTTTATTCACCTTTATCTTATTTTCAGGTCTCAATTCAATGCTGATGTCTTATTCCCCTCGGAGGAGGAAGACGACCTGATCATCCCCGAGAATAAGCCTAAGGACGGCAAAAGGAAGCCGACGAGTGCCGAGCCCCAGCCCAGTACATCAAAGCGATCCAAAGTGGTGATAAGACCAGTAGCCACCACTTCTAAGACTACATCATACGACCTTTTTGGTACAGACAGCGAGGACGAGCCCGAAACAGTAGAGCCGACTTCTTCTGGTAAAAAAACGCCTCAATTAATCTCATACTTAACCAGACGATTGGCAAATGGAATATCCAGACAGTCGGGCCCGAAAACGGGCTCGCACTTTATAGAACTTAAGATTTACAAAAAAACCGAAATCGAAAACGTTTCGCCAATGAATCGTTGGCGTCATTCAATAGTAACTATTAAAAATCAAACAGACGAGGGAACCGAAGCTTGGCGCCACCTGGCGAAGTTTATTCAGTGCACTCGGAAAGAGTTTAAAGACTGTCCCCCGACATTTATTTCAAATTATCATTAGATATTTTAATGCAGCTAAGACGCACATGTTACCTCTGGAAAGAGCGCAAAGAGCTGTTCTCAAAGTGGCTCACTGTCATCCGTACACCTATCCAACAACCGAGCTCTACTTAGAATGCAACATACTTACCTGCAGACAGATCTTCATCCTGCAGACCATATTAAAACAGCATAAATTACCGGCAACTACTAAGAATACAGCTAGGCGCAGTGACAAAGTCTTCAAAATAAATAGCTGCAGGACGTCATTCGCACGAAAGCATAGCACCATCCTGGCCCCATTCTTATACAATAAAATAAATAAAACCATCCAATTTCACGACTTATTGCTCAATGAATGCAAATCAACAGTTAGCCTACAATCTCTAACCTACATCGAAACAGAGGCACTCTTCCAATAGTTGCATAGCTGCCTCCTCTCAACTATCTTATTTAATAATAATTATAGTTAATTATAACTAATCCAAAGTCATCATTCACACACACCCACCTCATCCCCTATTCTCCTCATCCTCAGCGCACACTATTCCTAACAATCAACTTTCAACACTAAATGGGCCAATCTTATGATACCCAGACTCTTAAGAGACTGGTGGTAGTAGGATAGCCCATCCTGGCACATTATCATATACAGGGTTTCCCAGAAATGGTGGATAAACCTGCACGTGCGTGTGCTGCCCCAAACCCCAAAAAAAAATCTATTCCCAACAGTCCGCGGTCTACGAATTTTGTTGGAAAATTTAGAAATTTTCCAGGATTTTTTTTTATTGGGGCTGTTTGAAGGAGCAGGTTTACAAGAAACTCATAAACTCCTTAGAATAACTTCGACTTCGCGTCGCCGAAGCAGCCAGAATTATATCATCAAAAAATTATAATAACAGATTACAAAGTCTCCCACCTCCCCCCCCCCCCCCGCACACGCACGTGCAGGATTATCCACCATTTCTGGGATATTTATATATAATATATCATTATCATATACCACAATGATACATTACACTGAATAAGTCATACAAATCCTTTTATCATTTAGGAATATTATGTATTTAAATGGAGTAGCCTTAGGTAGTAATATGAAACTGCACTTTCAGAAAAGCAGAAAAGCCTCGCCTACGCAACAAGAAGAAGAAAAGACTACCTCTCCTTTGACTCGATCAACTACGTCATGCGTCACCGAAAAACTTGACGATGATTTTGTGAACAAACTAAACAGAAACAATTCGCTGTACACGGTTATTGAAGCCAATAAATCGTTAAGACATTTACTGTCTGCTAAAACACTGTCGAAATTTGAACGCAGTAAGCTGGATGGAGTAGTCATCCCGCACTTCGTCAATGAAACTCCAGGGGCTATATTGACGCCTGTTCAAATAAAAAAGTGGGCAGAATACGCAATTGAAATTTTCCCAGAAGACGAAATTTCCTTGTATTTCTACACTGTTTCACCGACTGACACTGACAAATGTTCTACAAATCAAGCGTGCGGTACGAGACAGCTCCCTTCAAAGTCCAGACGATATTACGGCTGTTTTTGGGACCGATGGAACAACTATCGAAAAGTGTTAAGACAAACCAATTCTATTAACTGCAACCGAAGAAAACAATCTACGAGTGCTTCATCGGAAATTTGTTCAGAATTGGTGAATTCTGAAGAACTAAATTCTGGTATGTTTGTTAATTTAACACCTTCATTTGACACCTGCTTTGTTTGTGCTAAAGTCAAACTTTTTTTCAGATCCTGTGCCAGAACCATAATGATATCACAGAAGCATAATGATATCTTGAAAATTGTTGAAGGTTTCCAAGGGTCTGATATAACTGAGTATTTGATGGATGCCTGGCTTAAAAGCAGAAACGAACGTTTTGTTTTTTTTCCAAGGGCAATACGGCTGAATATATAAAAAAAAATCCCTGTTTTGAAATATCAAAACATAGCTCTGAAGTTGTTAAGTACCTACCTACATACTATTACCCACCTTTTGTCTTGATTGCTATCTTCTACCTACTGCATAACATCTTTTCAATTGAAACTTAAGGTCATCACTTGATCTTTTATTTATGTTATGTAGAATTATTTTAATTGTATTTTTTTTTCAGATCGACGCTGACTATAGTTGTTGTACACCACCGGAGGCTGACTCAACAGTCTCTCTGGCGCATGAGCTATTAAAATATAAAGAAAATATTATCAAATCTGCCAGAGAGAAAGCTGCCAAATTTCGAGATCAATTGCAAAAAAATAGCGTAGATCAAATTTTTGGACACTTAGATTCAGGTACTTAGAACATTTACTATGTAACTCTTAGACTTAAAAAGAGGTCTATATAAAAATTCGTGTCCGGCTGAACTCCTCCGAAATTGCTGAACCTGAATTTTCATAAATTTTTGTGTGCTTATCGGGTAGGTCTGAGAATCGGCCAACATTTATTTTTCATACCCCTAAATGTTAACCTGGGTGGTCCAGCCCAAATTTTCAATATTTTTTATTACAACTTCTTATTATAATATTAGAATGATAATATTATTGCTGTTTTTGTACCTACCTACTTACTTTATTGCTTACATAATGTAGATTCGAATTGGTTAATGCATAAAAAACATCGAATAGCTTAAGATAAACAATATTGTACTTAACTGTGAGTCTAAGATTAAATAAATAAACATAAACATTATATTATCGACGACGTCGCCTAGTTTTAAGCATTTTATAAATATGTGTTTTAGTTATAAGGTGTACAGGGTGCGGATTTATTGACGACATTTAAAAAAAGCACGTACTCGGAGTCGTATTTTCAGATTTTAGAAGTAGCTTTTACATCAAAAGCTTGAAGATTTATCGAGTAATCGATACGTTTTCAAAAAATAAATTTAAAACAACCTGTACATGAAATCGCAAGAGAAGAAGTCAATTGCAGGGGTCACAAAGTCATATGACTTATATAAGTGTTTATGCATATTACAAAGTAACAGAGAATTTATAAAATACGACGCGTGCGACAAAATAACACAACACGCCACCGCCCCGCTAATAAAGAGGTGAGTGTGATAGAGACTGCTGACCGCGGAGCGCGGTGCGGGCGGCAGCGGGGCGGTGCGCCGGCGTAATAGAAATTATATTACGAGAGAAATTAATTTAATATAATTACTTGTAATTACCAGTCATCGTTTTGCACTGCGGCCTTGACATACATTGCATTTACTTTGCAAAGCGCGCGTAAATTTAAACTCTTTAGTTACCTAGCTTAGAACCGCGAAAAAGACGCTTTCTGTTTTGTGTTAGTGTGATGAACTGATGAGTGTAGTACTAGGTTTACCTTATTGACATATCCGCGAAAAAGACGCTATTTCGTTTTGTGGGATACGGGATTGTTCGCCTCACTCATTCTCTCCGTTCTTCTATCTCTTTCATTCTAACCCTTGTGTACGGTGTGTTTCGGCAGCAGTTCAATAAACTCTAATTAATTAATTATAGTAGTTTAATTGATATACCAAAGTTGGCGACGAGATACAGAACCAAAAGCGCAAAGTGAACTATAAATTGAGCAAGAATATTAACAAACAAGATCAAAATTCAGCAAAAATAAAAACCGACGCCTGGTGTGAAGTTAGATGCAGTGCAAAATAAATGCGAAACTTACATTGGGAAACCCAGCAATCAAATTCATTCATTCACTTATAACGTCAACTTCATGCCACTTAGTGTTTGTTTACATTCAATTACATGTCGGATTCAGAAAGTTCAGAAGACAACGAGGATTTCGATTATTCTAGTGCTGAAGATAGTGCTATCATACAAACAAATACAGATAAAGTGGCACTAATCAAATCTGGCAAAAGGACTTTCATTTACAAGTGTTCAAAACAGGAATTGCAACAACTGCTTACAGAGGAAAAAGTTGACTTCCCCCCAAACACAACTTCGGACGGATTGCGAAAACTTTTGAGTGATTACTATAAAACAAAACAGGTGTCCCTATTACACAGACAAGGTAAAGAGCAATCAAATGCACCAAAAATGTCTGTGTGTGGAGAAATCAAGCAATTTGATGGTGAAAAATGGGAAGTTTTTGAACAACAACTTGAGTGTTTTATTACAGTAAACGACATTAGCGACGAAAAAAAGGTACCGCTGCTTATAACAAAACTAACACCAAAAGTTTTCGAAACATTAACTTATCTATGTTCCCCAAATAAAGCTGTAAAATCAACTTATGAAGAGTTGTGTAAAAAGCTAAAAAATAAATACGCAAAACCCTTGTCAACTGCCATAGAAAGGGCAGAGTTCCGGAAGAGAAATCAACTACCAACGGAAAAAATTCTAGATTATGTTTTGGAGTTGAGAAAACTTGCTGGAAAATGCCAGTTCAAAGATCCAGAAGACCAGATCAAGGAAAAATTTATGGAAGGGGTGTACTCTAAATTAATAAAATTCGAACTTATGAAAAGTGATGTTGAAATGTCTTTGGAACAATGCATTAAATTGGGCAGAACGGTGGAAGCAGCACAGTTACATGCAAATGGACCGAATAATCCAACGGAAAACGTATTTTATAATCAAAAATCAAGACGCATTAGCGCTGGATCTAGACAAACTGGACAGAACAAAAAGTCACAAAACATCAAGTGTTTTTGTTGCGGAAAAACAAATCACATGAAAATAGATTGCCGTTTAAATAAAAAGTTTTGCAGCGAGTGTGGTCAACAAGGGCACATTTTTCGTATGTGTTCAAAGAAGCATCAAATCAACAGTCTGGACACTAAAGAACCTGAAGAGGACACAGAGGAGGTAGAAAATGATATAAAAAACCTGTTTGAGGAGGACTATAAAACCTACAGTGTTCGTGTTAGTAGGATACCACCTCACTATATAACAGTAAATGTTGGTGGACACAACCTACAGTTTCAGTTGGACACTGGTTCTGATGTCACAGTGATGTCAATAAATGATAAAAATACATATTTCAAAACATGGGAATTACAGGAATGTAAAGTTATGTTCAAAAATTTTGATCAGAGTGTTTCTAAGCCCTTAGGCATTATAACAAGTGTGGAAGTCAAATTTAATGAGCTCATAAAAAACTTAAATATATATGTGGTAGAAAATAATGCCCCCAGAATAATAGGTAGAGACTGGTTACATGAATCGGAACTGTGGCCTCCAAATATTAATAATAGTTTTAACATTGGATCTAATTTGATGCAAAATGTTTCAGATGCTCAACAACTAGTAAAAACCCAGTTCGCAGAAGTATTCAGCCCTGGTTGGGGAAATTTCAAAGGAGACGTTATTTCACTAAAACTTAAACCGGATGCCAAGCCTAAATGTTTACCAGTAAGGCGAGTACCATTTGCTCTGCGGGACAAGGTAAATAATGAAATTACTAGATTATTAGAAAATGGACGAATCACTCCTGTAGAACAGAGTGAATGGGGCACCCCTGTGGTACCTATTCTGAAACCAGATGGTTCAGTCAGATTGTGTGGAGATTACAAATTAACAGTAAATCCATGGCTAGAGATTGATCATTTCCCACTACCCCATATCGATGACATTCTAAATACCCTAAAACATGGCGAATATTACTGCGAACTAGACTTAAAAAAAGCCTATTTACAGGCGCCTCTTAGTGAAGAGAGTCACAATTATACTACCGTTGTGACTGAGGCAGGAACCTTCAAATATAATTATTTACCTTTTGGTGTTAGCTCAGGACCAGGAGCGTTTCAACGCTTGATGATGAAAAAGTTAAAAATATTACTAATACTGTGGTATTTATTGATAACATTTATATCAAAGGGAAAAATGTACTAGATACGTATGAAACTCTGTGTAAAGTGTTGAGAAAATTACATGAATGTGAATTCAAGCTAAAGCCAGAGAAATGTAAATTATTTTCAACCAGTTTGGAAGTTTTTGGGTTCTGTGTAAACAAAAATGGTATTAGAGTGATACAATCCAATATTGAACCACTATTAAATGCAAAAACACCAAGTAATCTGACACTACTAAAATCATTTTTGGGTAAAATAACCTATTACTCTCGTTTTTTAAAAAACATGGCTACCATATTAACACCCTTGTATGAATGCACCAAAATAAATAAATTTAACTGGACTTCAGAATGTGAAAAGGCATTCCAAGTTATAAAGAAAAAGTTGGCATCTGCTACAAATTTAAGACATTATGACCCAAAATTGCCACTTATTTTAACTTGTGATGCTTCGGACACAGGTCTGGGAGCCATTCTGTCAAACAGAGATGAAGATGGTGTCATTAAACCAATTGCTTTTGCTAGTAAAAAACTGAGTGAAGTTGAACTAGCGATGGGCGATTACTACTATATTTTATCGAATTAGTCGATTGTTCGGTTCAGTCGATAAAAGTCGATAACAATTGAAACTAGTCGATTGTTATCGACTGACGGCGCGTGCGGCGTGCGGCGCGCAGCGACAACGACTAGCACCAACTTTAACTACTATTTGCCGCGCGGTCACGCCACGCAACCACGCAACGCACCTAACTACTATTTTTGCCGCGCGGTCACGCATTCACGCAACGCACCTAACTACTATTTTCGTGCGTACTACTGAATCAGTAGTTACAAAAGATGGTGCGTCGGGCGTGCGCTGTGCTACAAATCTATAGATTAAGTCCGTGCGCCGCTTACTTAATGCAGTTATTATGCGATTTAAGTTATTACATTAATTAATTTGTTTTAAAGTATAACAAATTACGAATATAAGGGTAGGTAAAGAGTTTCTAACTAAGGAAAACATAGACTAGAATAAAAATTAAGTATAAAAGGTACTTATAGATACCTACTTATTTGAAATATATTTTCTTACAGAAAATCAACTTATAGCTAGAAATCTACCTTCTAACATAATTTTGGTAACTATACGTTTTACTTGACAAGGTCAATTTTACATTTCTATAAAATGTATATTCATAATATTAAAATATACTACCTACATTAAATGCAAGTATTATTACTTAGAAACAATCGACGCACGCATACTTACATGTATAGTAGTTAGTAGTTTGTCGATTGTTATTCGAATAATCATGGGGAGGAACTACTAAATCGACAATCGAATGCGCAGTACCGCAATTTTCGATTTATTCGATTGTTTTTTTTGAAGCAATCGCCCATCGCTAAGTTGAACAGAGATATGCAACAATTGATAAAGAGGCAATGGCAGTTATTTTTGGAATTACTAAATTTTATAATTACATCTACGGTAGGTTTTTTGAACTTGAGACAGATAATGCAGCATTGGTGAGAATTTTTGGTCCAACAAAAAGTATTCCAAAAATGGCTGCTAAAAGATTGCAGCACTATGCCATATTTCTCTCTGCATTTAACTATAAGGTGAGACACATCAAGCCATCAGAAAACCCAGCTGATTTCTTATCTAGAACAGTAGAAAAAAATGATAAAGAAATTGTAATACATTAATACTGTCTCAGTGGTGATTCTAGTGTTACTTGTTATACAAACGGTTCCGAAATGGAATCATTAAATTGGAAGAAAATCCAAATAGAGACAAAGAAAGATCAAAACTTTTAAAAATTATAAGGTATATGACTGATGGTTGGCCAGAAAGAAAAGAATTAGATACAGAAATTCTACCTTTGTATAATAGAAAAAAACGAATTAACTTTGGATAGAGGTTGCATATTTTGGGGCTACCGAATATTGATACCACAGTCTATTAGGGTAGCTGTTTTATCTGAACTACATAAAAGTCATTTCGGAATCGTGCGTATGAAGGAAATTGCGCGGTCATATTTCTGGTGGCCTAATTTAGATTCGGTTATTGAAAATATAACAAAAAAATGTATCATATGTTTACAGAATAGCAAAACACCAACACAAACACAGAAACCATGGCCTGTACCCCCAGCTACTTGGCATAGAATACATGCAGATTTGTAAGGGCCATTTTATAATAAAATGTTCCTAGTAATAGTGGATAGTTACTCAAAATGGCCTGAGGTATTTGCAATGACTAACATTACAAGCTCTCATACAATAGAAATTTTAAAAAATGTTATTACTCGATTTGGTTACCCTGTACATCTAGTCACAGACAATGGTCGCACATTTACTAGCCAAGAATTCCAGGAATTTTGTACAACAAATCAAATTAAACATACATTCACTCCGCCTTACCACCCAGCAACAAATGGTGCTGCAGAGAGATTCGTAGAAACATTTAAATCAGCTATAACTAAAATACGAGAGAGTGGACAAAGTTTAGTATCAGCAATTAATTTGTTCTTATTTGACTATAGGAGCACACCCCAAAGGACTACTGGAGTATCACCAGCCCGCTTGATGTTAGGTAGGGAGATAAGGAACAGGTTCAGTATAATGCGACCACCACCTATTTCAGAGATAATACAGGAAAACTAGTGAAGAGAGACGAAGGAAATAGAGTAACAAAATTTGAGTTGGGACAGAAAGTCATGGTTAAAGACTATAGGAAGGGTAGCAAGCCATGGGTTCAGGGTTTGGTCATAGGGGAGTCGGTACCAGGCGTTAGCTATATTATTGATGTAGAAGGTTTACAATGGAAACGTCATGTAAATCAAATGTTACATTGCTCACAATCTCTAGAAGAAATTTAAGTTACAGATTAGATAATTTTATAATGATAACTTTAGTTTTATAATACTTTAGTATAATATTGTGGCGGAGAGTGTGGGATACGGGATTGTTCGCCTCACTCATTCTCTCCGTTCTTCTATCTCTTTCATTCTAACCCTTGTGTACGGTGTGTTTCGGCAGCAGTTCAATAAACTCTAATTAATTAATTATAGTAGTTTAATTGATATACCAAACGTTTGATTTGTGTTTGCAGGTACATAGTGTTTAGTTATTGGAATTATTTAAGTAGGTACTGCGAAAATGACGCTTGTTTAGTGAGGTGTTTGTGTGGTGTGTGTGAGCAATGTCTAACATGTTTCGACATAATTATTCGGCGACCGAGTACGCCGACATGATCCTCATTTACGGAGAATGCAATCAAAATGCAGCTCTAGCAATACGGACCTATTGGGAAAGGTATGGCGGAACAAAACAATGCCCTACGAACCCCCTAACAATAATAGGAGCTCTTCAGCGCGGAAAATAGGGCGGTGGATCCTCGGACTGAAGCGTTTCGACCAGAACGGAATGTGCCAGTTGGGGCCCACAGAATCCTCACGTGTGGCGGGAATCGGCCCACCAATACAAGTTTTCTGTCAATGTTTGGGCTGGTATCCACGGCAACAATATTATCGGGCCAATTTTTATTGACGGCACTTTAAATGGCACAAAAATGGTGGAGCTTTTAAAGGACACTGTAGCTACATACATGGAAAATCTTTCCATCCGCCGGTACCAACGAATATGGTACCAGTTAGACGGTGCACCAGCTCATTCGGTGCTGCCAGCAAGGCAGGTGCTTAACTCAATGTTTGGTGAGCAGTGGATCGGCCGTTTTGGGCCCCATAGGTGACCAGCTCGATCACCAGATCTCACTCCCCTGGACTTTTTTTTGTGGGGCTATATTAAAGATGAGGTATACGCACAAGATGTGGAAACGATCGTTGAACTGCGCAGTAGAATTGTGGCCACTTTCGATAAACTAAAGGCTTTGGTGTTAAACGACGGGCAGCTCAGCAAAGTGAGAGCAAATCTTCACCGTCGTTTAAAATTGTGCGTGTGTAAATGAAGGCGGACACAATTGTGAAATTAATAATATTGTCTTGAAGCATGGTGTTCAATTGGCGGGATGAGCACATGACTACATTTTTAGATCATTTTAAGTGCCATGAATCTTTGTGGAACCACAAATTGACGATATATATTATAAAGATCGTAACATACGTGCAAAAGCAATTATTTCGATGAAAAATAATTTGAATTTGAAAGACCTAAGTGAGGAGGATATAAAGCTAAAATAAAAACAATCCGTACAAAATACTGTGCCGAGGCCACAAAAGTAAAAAGATCAACGAAAAGTGGCTGTTCTGCCGACGAAATATATATCCCAAAAATATTTTGGTTTCGTCAAGCCGACACTAGTACTTCAAATCCAATATGATTTTAGGGTCCCGTACCACTATTCATGTCACATCACATCAATAGTCAATTTATAGTGTCCACTGCTGGTAAGTTGTATTTTTAAAAATTGTTACAGATACATCCCATGCTGCAGATGTGCCTCAGTGGGCAAGAGAAATTGAGGAGCGGCATCTAGCGAACGAGGAGAGGATCTCCCGTTCGCTAGAGGCAATGGCTGCTACCTTGGCAGCGATACAGCGATCAGCGAACAAACATTGTTCGATTCGCGCTAGGCTAGAGTAGCCTAATAAGAATTTTAGGCCGGCCTTACACATCTAGGCGCCCTGTGCGAGTCATGCATTTGGCGCCCTTTTTAACCGACTGCGAAAAAATATGAGATGTGTGTAAACGGGTTAGAGGTGAAAAAACCCTAAAGGAGAGGTTTGGGACGGAAAGCCAAATAATCGATGCACACTACTCTGCACTATATAACATGAGGATGGCAGATAAAACCCCCGAGGATGCCAGAAGGACACTAAATGAGGTGGAAAGGCATCTTAGAGAGTTGAATTCTCTGGGCGAAGATATTAAGCATAATTATTTGCGTTTTCTTATAACAGAAATTTCCAGAAGATATTATAGTGTAGGAAATGAAAATGATGACCAAATCCGAATCCATCGAGGAAATGAGAAAGATTCTGGAAACCATAATATCCGCGAGGGAAGATGCCAGTAGAGCTCAGGAGAATAATAAAGTAGAAGCATACACTACTGAAAACTTACACATTAAGGATGTCTCACAACCTCAGAAATACAAAGGATTGCAGGAAAATTTTAATAAAACTACACAGTACAATAAATATTCAGAAGAAAGAAACAACATTCAAATGAAAAGATCACATAAAAGGGCAGGGAATGGAAATGGACCAGAAAAGAAAAAAATAAGCAGAAACTGTGTATTTTGTGATGGAGCTCATTACAATGACATGTGCCAAATGGTAAAAACACTAACTGAGAGGAAGGCTAAACTGAAGGGACGGTGCTATGGTTGTCTTTCTACGAGTCATGCGGTACGGGAATATAAGGCTAAAGTATACTGCATACATTGTCAACAAGAAGGTTCGCATAATAGAGCTCTGTGTCCTAAAACCTATCCTACTAAAAGAGACTCAACAAATTCATTTCATGTGAAATCCAAAACTTCTACTGTGCTTCAGACCGCTGTAGTGAGAGCAAAAACGCAGGAAACTCCGTAATGCAGATGTGTCTGTGGATCTGGATCCTGCAACGCTCAATAAGTTAAGGTTCTGTTTCCCTGCAACTGATATAGCTAGGGCGTTTGATCCTTCTGCATCTTCCTGCATCTTCATTAAAAGATAAAGCCTATATGATATGAAAATCAAGAAGCTTTCGTGGCCTTTCTGCCTTGCCTTGGTTTTGGGTCCTCCTTCTCTCGCCTTGCGGATTAAGGGGTCAGGCTTACACTGTGAGCTTGTGGCACAGGCTACTAGTGGTATTAAGCACTTGCTAGTTACTAGGAAAGAAGTTTCTCAGGCTTTGGGTCAGGCATAAGATACGGAGACGGATAGATCAAGCAAGCATGGAACCCTCCAGAATTTTCTACACCAAGCATAAAGAAGTCTATATATATATATTATTATACATATATATACAGGGTGGCCCATTCAAATCGGTCAGTATGGGAAAGTCTGAAACTGTAAGACATACGAAGATTTGTTCTTAGGAACCATGTCACCGATTTCGATAAAAAGAAAAACTGCATTCATACAATTAAAAAAAAAGTGTACCCAACTGGGGAATCGAACCCGGTTGTTTTGAAAAAATAAACTTACACTATTTCTATTCAGATATCGTTTGTGTAGGTCTTGCGCAGTAAATATCTCTAAGAAACATAATGTCTAAAATGAATAAAATGCATTTTTTTCACATACTTTAATTTATCATAGTAGGTGTTCAAAGTGACCACCGTTACAATATTCAGCAAGTTCAGGCATGTAAAATTGTCTCTACGGTTGTTTGTACCTCTCTACTTGTTACATACACCGTGTTATGTATCATGTGGCATTGGCATTGCATTAAACGTTTAAGGAAGTTTTGTTATCTACAGTAATATTATTATCTATTATTGCAACTGCTTACTTCTATTAATCAAACACTAACAATCAATTGAAAAGCCCACTTAAAGTAAGTATGTAGATATTGTAGATACAGAGACGTGTTAAACCTCATTTGAAAATGGAACGTGTCGGTGTGACTGGCCGAATAGCGATACAAAAAAAAAAAAAAAAACTTGAGTGTCAAATGTTTAAGCGGGAACTGAAAATTAAAATCAATGCTTCGGTATTTTTGTGTCGTTCGCTGTGTGGTTGGGAAAATGCGTTTTACAAATTCTGAGCACTTTGATTTATTGGAAGCTTACTTTAAAAACGATAAAAATTGCTCCCGTGCACTACATTGGTACCATATCAAATATCCGACACGTATTTTACCTACCCGTAAGATATTCATCAAAATTGTGCACAATTTGAAGACTTACGGAAGTTTTAAAAAGCCAATTAAAGTAAAACCAAGAAAATGTGATGAAAACATGGAAATGAACATTTTAACCTATTTTGAAGCAACACCAGATGCCTCCACCCGTAATGCAAGTCGTGATATTCCTGAAATTTCACGAACACAAATTCAAAGAACCCTAAAGAAACACAAATACAAGTGCTACAAGAATGGACATTGGGTGCAGGCCTTACATGCAGGAGATGATATCAGACGACTTGAATTTTGCAATTGGATAAAAGAGAGAATGGGCCTAGACAGACATTTTTTAAACTACGTAATATTTTCTGATGAAACTCAATTTTCCAATAACGGAATGTACAATCGTAAGAATCATCACTATTGGAGTCGAGAAAATCCCTTACGAGTGCACGAAGGACGCCGTCAAGTTAGATTCTCATTTAACTGCTGGGTCGGCCTACTTCACAATAAGGTACTCATGTTTAAAATTTATGATGGACATTTAGACAGATTCAAGTACCTTGCAATCTTAGAAGATCTTTTAGAGGCCGTAGGAGAAATGGCAGTAGAAATAAGAGAACAACTTTATTTTCAACAGGATGGAGCACCGGCTCACAATAGTCGTATAGCAAAAGACTTTTTAAATGAAAACTTTCCGCGAAAGTGGATTGGTACGAACGGCCCGATCAAATGGCCGGCGAGGTCGCCCGATTTAACGCCTCTAGATTATTTTTTGTGGGGTTACATTAAAGATGAAGTGTACAAAAATAGCTATAACACCGTTGAAGAACTAAAAGTAGCCATAGAGTCAACTTTAACGCAGATTCACCACATGAAGATACAAAATGCAATAGTAAGATCGTTACCTAGACGTGTTGAATATTGTATTGAAAAAGACGGTGGTCACTTTGAACACCTACTATGATAAATTAAAGTATGTGAAAAAAATGCATTTTATTCATTTTAGACATTATGTTTCTTAGAGATATTTACTGCGCAAGACCTACACAAACGATATCTGAATAGAAATAGTGTAAGTTTATTTTTTCAAAACAACCGGGTTCGATTCCCCAGTTGGGTACACTTTTTTTTTAATTGTATGAATGCAGTTTTTCTTTTTATCGAAATCGGTGACATGGTTCCTAAGAACAAATCTTCGTATGTCTTACAGTTTCAGACTTTCCCATACTGACCGATTTGAATGGGCCACCCTGTATATATAATTGACTTCTCTCCAAAGACAAAGGAAGCTGATCCAATCATTTCTCTACCAGGCCCCACGGTGGTAAGAGAGTTCAAAATCCTCAAACGAGCATCCAGTTCGTAGATACCTGAAACAAATTATGTTTTTAAAAAAATTAATTAAATAAATTTAAATTATATTTTTTTGTTGTTACAGTAACTAAATTACAGAGGAAGTGGAAGAGTCTTCGTGACAGTTTTAATAGAGAAAATGCAAAAAACAAGAACGTTGCGAGTGGTTCGGCAGCAACAAGCAGTAAACAGTACATTTATTTCAATCATCTATCGTTCTTGAATTCCTTAAAAGAAGTGAGACCGCCTACCGATGTTACTAATGCAACTAATGATGCGGAAACATCTCGCCCGAAAATAAACAGAAACATTAATATAAAAAGGGCCGAAAAATCAGAAAATGAAATTCTCAGAACACTTTCGGAAAATTTAAAACGTAAACATGATCAAATAAGCGACCAAAATGACTCCGATAAGCAATTTCTGATGTCGCTGCTTCCACGTGTAAAAAAAATTTGCGAAAATTGTAACCTTGATTTTCAATCAGAAATATTACAGTTAATTAGAAAGTACACGCATAATCAAAATTATGAAACCTATTCGGCACAATATTATGGTTATTCTTCAGGAAATGCCAACATACACTCGACACAAAAAGCTTTTACATCTGTTCAGCCTTCTCCACTTCATTCACATTATTCCGACAAGTCTATGCTTGACATGTCATACTCTACACAAAACGCTTCTACATCTATCCCGTCTTCACCTATAATTCAGCCTTCTCCAACTCATTCATATTATTCTGACCAGTCTATGGACAACAGTTCTGTTATCGAGGACATGTTCCGTGATGATGACGAGTGATACCAAATTATAATAAAGACATAATAACTAAATACAAATACCTACGTGTTTTATTTGTTAACTAGCTATTCTCTAGTAGAAAAAACAATGCATATTGATTATAAATAAAGTACCTATAGATTATTTTATCATAGTGTTCTGTGGAGTTTTATGCTAGTGATTATTTCCACTTACCTTAATGTGATAGCTAGTCTTTCCGCAGGTGCGATGCTTTTCCGCATGTTGGTATCGTGGTGCTTTAACCCAGCATATAATAGAGCGTGTAGTTCCCAAAACGTACCTATGCTTAAACGAAAATGTTTGAAAAACTTTTTAGGATGGTTTAGAAGATAATCGAAATGTTCGTTGCATTTGTGTACATTCGTTAAAATTGGATCTGGTCTTCTACGACGACGTCTTTTTATCAAAAGTAGCGCAATTAAACCTTCTTCGTCAGAGTCCATTATGATACTGCACGCAAGGGTTAAAAAAAGTAGCAGCCACCGACCGCAAGTGTCGACCACCGGCCACAAGTGGCTGTCGCGCGCTTCAGCTACCTTTGTAGCCGCTTCTAGCTTCTCGTGGCGGCGTTTGTGGCTGTGGCGAGTGGCTCGTGTGCGGCGACACTTAGTATCATCCACTTCGGTCATCGGACTTTCGTCTAGGCTGTCATCCTTCACTGAAGACTTGCATTCCACCGGTATGCTAACTGTGATTTCACCTGGAGTCTCCATGACCACTATGTCTCTGCTGGTAGTCACAGACTTATTATCTGGGTTGTATACTCTATACCCCTTCACAGTCTCCGAGTAGCCTACGAGGATCAGCTTCTTTGCCTTCTTGTCCCACTTCAAACGTCGCTCCTTTAGAACATGCACCATAACTGTACTTCCAAAGATACGCAGATGACTCAAATCTGGCTTCTCGCCTGTCCATACTTCAAATGGAGTCTTATTATTCAGTCCTGTAACAGCAGATCTGTTTCTCGAGTACACAGCAGTATTTACTGCTTCTGCCCATTTATTTTCCAAACTAGCATCGAATATTAAACATCTGGCCTTTAACTACTGACCTGTTAATTCTTTCGCATAAGCCATTTAGTTCCGGCGTGTACGCATTGGTCTTCTGATAAACCTGACCCAGCATTTTGAGATACTCTTCAAATTCTCGACTACAGAACTAGCCTCCGTTATACAGATAACGGACCAGAAAGACCGAAAATCACAATTCTAAGGACAGCCTTAGAATTGTGATTTTTCTGTCTTTTTGTTTTTCAACCATGGGCTGGAATTCTTTATAATTCTTGAATACTTCACTCTTTGCCTTTATGAAATAAACAAATGCCATTTTACTGTAGTCATCTACAAACAAAACATAATATCTTGCTCCTCCAATAGAAAGGTTCTCCATTGGGCCACACACGTCAGCAAGAATAACCTCCAACACATCTTCTGTTTTAGATGAACTCTGTTGAAAAGGTAGTCTGGCTTGCTTGCCTTCACAACAAACAGTGCATGATGACTTCTGTATGTTTGCTTTTTCTGGGTATGAAACTCCTACAACAACTCCATTTTTCATAATATTTAGACTAGTACTAATGATGTGTCCCAAGCGTCGATGCCATATCTCACTTGACGCTATTGCTGTTGCTGCTATTAACTGTTCTGTTTTCAATGTGTGTAATCTGTAATTCTGCACGCCTAACCAGTTTATTCTGTCTATTGTAAATAAAACAAAAGTAAATAAAGTATTTTCATTTCATTTCATTTTCATTTAATTTCAAACAAGCGTTTTCTTTGAAGTTCACTCTGTTACCATTTTCAATCAACTGACTAACGGAGAGCAAGTTTGTAGTTATACTTGGTATGCACAAAACATCTGTGACTGTGATGTCGTGCTCTTTATTGTTTAAGACTGTGAAAATTTTCACTTTTCCAGAACACAGCACTGGGACGCTTGTATCGTTTGCGATTATTATTTCTTTATTTTGATGTTGATGTGACGGATTTAAGATTAAATCTTCTTTCGCCGTCATGTGTTTACTCGCCCCACTGTCGATATACCAATTATTTTTATTAAATTTTCCACTTAGAAAAATAGCGCTAAAAGCATTTGATTGCTTTCTCTTGCTTGATTCGGGGATTCACTAGATGCTTGTCTCAAATGCTTGTCCCAAATGCTTTTGAAAGATTTAAAGACCGCCAGATCCAAGGGCTGCAACAAGCGGGACGTATGTTCTGGTAGTTTGAGAATAGTAACCTCATTTTCTGCGGCTAATGCTACGACTTTTTCATCGACGTAAGTGCTGTGACCATCGTAAATTAAAAGCACGGGTCTTTCTTCTCCCAAGCTAGGAATCAATACTTTTAAAAAGTAGTTGTAAAATATGTCCGGTCTTCATTCAACCCCGTTTACTTGAGGCGTAAGGAACTTCAAAATCGTAGTCGGTATTTTCGTTTTTTGCCATCCATTTGTCATATACGTATGCTCCCTTAAGGTACTCCCACACTGCTGTTATAGAATGTTAAGTAACGTTAGTAAATATTTGTTAGCTAACATTTAATCACCAAAGTCAAAAAATGTTTTCATGTTAGTAAATGTTAATTAACATTTTTGAACAAAATTTTGTTTGTACATTTTATACAGGTGACGGCGGGGTATGCGGTGAGTCGGGGGTGCGGGTGGGGTCAGTCGCCGCGTGCCGTGTCGGTCAGTCCCACAAACTATAGGATGCTAACGCATCAGACGGACATCTCCCGAACAAATAAACTCGCCGTAGAAATTGAACGATGCAACCATAGAAAATGAATGAATTTAGTTGTTTACTACAGATTATCACACCAAGCACTATTATTCTCGAGGATGGATGCAGGTGTTTTTGCCAAAATGGAAGCAGGCTCGCTTTTGGCTTCTTTCTCTACCATTCCCTATTAGGAAATTATATGGGTTTTTATTTTAGCCATCTATAATGAAAGATCTAGAATCAAAGAAATCATTTATTTATTGATTCTCTTATTCTTTTACTTCGTTTTATATTTATTGTATGCCTTTAGTTGCATTGCAGGCAAATTGATATTATTGGACAATCGATAAACATCTGTACCTTTTAAAATTTTATTTATAATGCTGCACCAATTAAATATTACTAATCTTAAAGTGTACTCCAGAAAGCATTCAGTTACCAAATCTTTATGACTATCGCAAGTCAGGAAATAAAACATAGAACTCTTCGACTTGATATCACTTTTGATGTTTTTTATCAAGTCTTTTTGCTGAGGATGTGTTTCTAGGATGATATTTGCTTCCTCAGTGATATCTCTAAAAAGTCTCATGGCATACTCCGAAGGGTAGGTCAATTTTTTTTCTTTTATTGATTTAAATTCTCTAAATGATATCCAACTATGTAACGACTTAATTTCTGGCGATGTTAAATGCTCTTCGCAAATGCGACAATTAATTTTACTTAATATTTTCCGCATGACCCACCCTGTTGTGTATGCACTAGAATGGACTCTAAGTCTCTCCTAAGCAGCGATCTAAACGTGCATAGAAAAGTGTGGCAATCGGGATCGTTATTTCTAAAATTATACGCCCGCACTTGCCCGAAAAAGTTTTCTACGGGGTCAGAGTTAAAAAAACGCGGGCGCATAATTTTAATATTTTTTGTTTTGAAAAATTGCCACACTCTTTTATAACTTTTTAGTGTTGCTATCCAATTTTTTAAGGAAGGTACAGTTGTTTCTCTGCTATTGCTATCTCTAAACCTAATTTTACTTAATTTTAAAACGGCAGCATCCCAAAATGCGTGGTGTGGAGATTTCTCTGTGACTGCTTGACGCAGTGGTTTTCCTTTATTATTTTTGGAGTATATGCTTGCTCCATTAACGGAATCGAACAAATCGTCAAACAATGAGACGATTTAAGCAGTGTTTTTTAATGTAGGGCTTACAGTAGAGCCATCAGCATATTGAGCTGAAACAAAAACATAAATTAACATATAAAAGTAAAGCACGTACGCAAGTACTACATAAACTACATACTACATACATGTTCTTATTTCACAGGAAATTTAATTTATTTTATATTTATTCATAACTAGTGGCCGCCCGCGGCTTCGCTCGCCCGTTCCCGTAACACCCCGTTCCCGTTGCTTTTTCGGAATAAAAAGTATCCTATGTCCTTCTCCCGGTTCTAAGCTACCTCCCCACTAATTTTCTGCGAAATCGGTTCAACCGTTCTTGAGTTATAAATAGTGTAACTAACACGACTTTCTTTTATTTAGATTTTAAAACTAATAAAGAGAATATTCACACGCAAATTGTAATATTACAAATTACTTACCGAATTGAGCAGAGTATGATAAGGTAGCAGCCATTGTTTTGCTAAACACCCGAGCACAATTCTTAACCTGAAACCAAATTTAAGTAAATTAACCTTATGTAGATTTAAATAATCAATGTGGTGTGCCTACAGTTCACATTGTATAATCTATCAAGAATTAGTAGACATTAACATAATATTGATGATAGTGAATCTCTAAGGAACAGAAACAAGCAATTACTAAGTGTCTCTGCATAGAAAATGTATCTTTGGAGAACTCCATAATATAGGAGACACACACCTTCATCTTCTTAATTTTTTCTGGAATCACGTGCTCATCGTTTAACTTGTGCAATAATCTCATTTGTGCATGTCTACAGTCCGTCTTGTACACTTCCACTATGTCATTCCACTTCGAAATTTTATTATCATATATAATATTTTTGGTTAAAAAGTTATTTCTTAACCCTTTGATTAGGTGTGGTGGGTCAAATATCACACTCATAGTTTGGCCATTGACTTCAATAGTACCATCTGAAAACCAAATACAAAATAAATTAGATGTTTTAGGGTCTAGCAATATTGGTAAGCATTTTAGAGTTTTTGAATGAGCATAAATAGAATTTTAGTTGAAAGGAGCACATTTTCAATATCAGCCTCGCCATGGTCTTTTTTATAGTAGGTACATAACCTACAAAGTATTTACCTGTTTCTGCTCCGTCACGTAAATTGTTCATCCTTGTTTCTTCCTGGAGGGACTTTAGAGCAGACTGAAAGGCTGTGCCTTGATCTGAGACCAGAGCTATTGGCAACAGTCCAGCATTGCTTACTGCAGTAAATACATCTTTCAGGATAGCTTTCAGCTGTACTCCTGCTGTTGCACCCTTACAGAAATAAAAGGCAATTGGTTGCTGCCACTTCTCTACAGCCCCCCTTATCATAAATACAAGGGCGTGGTCGGCAAAATCATTATTTTTTTCTGTGAGGTCAAAAAAACCATCAATCATATCTTTATGTTTATTGTAAGTTAACCCTGCCTCGAGGGACACTTCATCAAAGAGGATGGAACAGTATTTTTTGTTTTCTTTCCAATTACTAACCTGCAAAAATTATAAATCTTTAGAAATTTCATTAGCTTAGATAAATTTAAAAAACAAGTTAATTGTACAAAAGATTAAAAACCTTTGTCTAGAACCTGTACCTACATTGACCATATTGAGGGAGTTGTAAAAAAACAACAACAACGATGATGTTGTTTTGCATCTGGGTTAAAAACCATTATCCTAACCACTTACCTCTTGTTTCAAGGCTACAAAGATCTGAGTATTAATGCCCGCTCCAATGTTCAGTTTGCTGATCATTTTATTCAGCGTGTTTTTTGAAGGTAATATAAACAGTTTTGCAAGAAATCTGTAGCATTTTGGACTTTGTTTCATTATAGCAAGTGCAATTAAGCTTCTTAGCCTTATTTGAAGAATAATTTATAATTTGAGAGATGGCAACCCTGTTTTCCCTATCGCGTAGTGCATCTCTGGCCTCTGATTGGTCAAATTTCCCACTCCTTTATTTCTCCTTCCTATCACCAGAGGGCGCGCGTGTCAACCTAGCGCGCTCCGCAGATTATACTCTCATTGGCGTTTTGTTTTTCGTCGCGTTTGCACGTGCAGGAAGATCATAGAAAATCTTCAGTGCACACTTTATAATCTGGTTTAAATATTTTTTATTTTATCTTTAACGGAGTGTTCCGTTCGTATTAATTTATTGTTGAAACTAATAGTTTTTTGTTTCTAGATAACGGAGGACTCGAGCTCACGCTCGTCCTCCGATGCTGATGAGGGTAGTCTTCCCACTCCGCCATCGCCGCCACCGCAGCCACCCCCCAAGCCTGCGAAGCGAAGGGCTGGTAAGCCTACTCGTGCACCTAGCCAAAAGCGGCAGCGAACTAGCGTTGCACTGCAGCAACTTACGGATAAGGTCAGTGAGATAACCAATTTTCTCGGCAATTTCTGCCAGCCCATATGCAGCTCTAGCGTGAATGGGGACGATTTAAATGCTGATGTGAGTCGAGAAATGTATTCAGATGGGGATCAAGAACCTGCAGTTCTAACAGAGCCACCTAGTGCCCTTAAACTATCGCTCAACACAGTTTTGAAAGAACCCTCTATTCCTAAATCTACGAAGGCTCATGTCGATACCATTCAGTCTATTCAGCATTTCGATTCCGAAGATTGGTCTAATTTGAGGTATGCAGATGTCCAAAAGAATTACTGCTCTCGTCCAGGGTTTGTGGAACTCGAAACTAACGAGGAGATAAAACCCTATGATAGATTTATTTACTAATTTAAGCCTCACAGAACGTGGGTTCGCAGCAATTACACAGGCTCTGATTAAGCAGCAAGAGGCTGCACTAAATGCTTTCGATTTATTGATCACGTCGTCTGAGTCATCAGCAGAGCTTTCCTCTCAATCACTAGTCGATAAAATTAAGGAACTATTTGTTGATGGAGATATTCAAAAAAATTCGAATGATGCTCTACAGCTGGCTTGCGGGCACCGCGCTGATCTTATTCAGCAACGCAGAGATAGCATACTTCGCTCTGTAAAAGATAAGTATTTTAAGGCGACTCTCCGTAAGATCCCTCCGAGTTCAGAAAGTCTTTTTCAAAAGGAAGTTTTTTCCTCTGCAGTCGAAAAAAATGGAGGTAGTTCCAAAACTTTTTGAACTGTACGCCAACCAACCCAAAACAAACCTGCTGCGCAAGCAGGGTCAAGCCAGAATAATTATAAAATACCTGCGCAAGGTACTTTTGAGCCCATGAATTTTCATCAAAATATGCCTAGGATGGGTTTGCCTGCGCAAGGCAACCAACCGTTTTTTAATCCTATGAGGTGGCGTGACAATATGCATCGGCCTCAAGCAAGACAGGCACATTTTCAAGCCTATCCCCCTCGTCAGAGAGGAACACGTGCTCAATTTCCAGATGGCTCCCGCCAAAATAATGCACGAAGTCAGAACAAAGCCTCTGGCCAAAACTACCCGCGCAGGGACTATCATCAAAATCAAAAAAGAAAATCATGACTGCATGGGTTTTCAAGCAGGCTGTCTGGCAATGCTTGTGACCCAATGGCGAGCGTTGCACGCCCCTCCTACTATTTTAAAAATAATTCAGGGATTACGAATACCATTTTACAAAAAACCTCCGCTCGGGGTCCCGAATCTGAATTTTCAAACCCCCTTTTCAAAAGACATGGAAATAGCCATACAATCCCTGATAGAACTGAATGTTTTGGAACCCGCGGGTCCGGGTCCCGGGTTTACGTCCCCAATATTTCTGACCCCAAAGAAAAACGGCACAACTCGGCCTATTTTCAACTTAAAACGACTAAACAAATACCTACTTCCAAACGGCTGATAAATATACAAAAAATTCCAGCGTTTCTGCAACCACGCGATTGGCTAATAAAAATAGACCTGTCAAATGCGTACTTTCATGTGCCAATCGCAAAAACGCACAGGCGATTTCTGCGTTTGATTTTCAAGGATCAAGTCCTTCAAATGTCCTGCCTACCTTTCGGAATTGCGTGTGCCCCAAAAGTATTTGCCTCTCTCACCAACTGGGTTGCGCAAGTAATGAGGGACAGAGGTTTCCGTGTTATAGTCTATTTGGACGACTTTTGCATAGTCAATCAGGACCCGTACCTTTTACAAAATCAAAGTCAAGAAGCCGTTCAACTCCTACAGAAATTAGGTTGGCAAGTGAATTTAGAAAGTTATTATTGAGAAAAAGAGCAAATTTAAAACAAATTCAAAGCATAGTGGGTTCCCTGAATTTTGCCAGTTTTCCCGTAACGCGGGGTCGACTCAATCATCGAGCCCTTCAACGACACTGTCAGAGCCTCCTCCATTATCATCCAAATCTACAGTTTCCAATTCCCCAAGGGGCACTCGACGAGCTAAGTTGGTGGCGGGTAAACATTACAAACAAGTCTCTAATACACTACCCGCCCGTGTCTCATTATCTAGTAACAGATGCATCAGAATTAGCATGGGGGGCGCAATTGGACAATACGAGAGTTTGGGGACGGTGGCACCAAAATCAATCTGCTCTTCACTCAAATCAGCGTTTAACTCGGTCGTTTAGAGTCGATCTCGGAATACATTTTTGATGCAGCGTAATTGAAAGTTCATTGTTTCCCACTTTTTCTACGGCGCGCGGCGTCTGGAAATCTTTTTTTGAATAGGAAGTTGTTTTGTAGTTTCTAGGCATATTAAACTGAAAATAAAATAAAATAAACTGAAGCAAAGACACCGCAGCCAAAAGTGTACCCGAGCTGAGCGTGCATGGGATTACGTACCGTACCGCATAATATTTAAATAAGTACAGCTTTTTAGCTTTTACTATCAGGTGAATAGGCTATAAATTGGAAAAAAATTGAGCCAGGTTGGTAGGTACCGATACTACCTGTCTTGTAGTACCGTTCTATCTAAAGTTTGAGAAACTGTTTTTATTTTACAGTTGGGTAAGATCGGACAGGATTAATCGGCACTTTACCCATTCAATTTTTGATGGTCAAAGACCGGGTCTCAGCCTACACACAGTTTTAGCGTGTCTAGATCACTTTAATCAGCCAACAAGTTGCCACATTAGTATAATTAGCCACAAAACTCGTAAAAAACACAGCCAACACACCAGAATTTACAATAAAATATGCCGGGGGTGTAACGTTGTGCCTATAGTGCCGTTACATAATTAACGAAATTAAACTAAAAAACGAAATTAAACTAAAATAACGTACGGAACCTTCTAATTTCTAACAAATATTCAAAGGGTTAGCTATCTTCACTCGCGATCCGCGGAACCCAAACAAAAGCCGGCTTACTAGGTTCGAATCTTTATCGGGTCGCCGGCCGCCTCCGCCACACCACCGTCGCGTCGCCTGCCGACACACGCACACGCGCCTTCAAATATTAAGGAATCCCGCTGGGGTGAGTTTCCTTACTGTCTTGCCACTGCCTGTGTTCAGTGTTAGTTTTTAAATATCTCTGTAAAGCTGTCTGCTTCGCTAAGCTAGCTGCCGCTATGTCACGATCGTCGCTGGACCTTGTGCATCCTACCCACACGGCAGAATCTTCTCAACGTGGTCGTGAACGGCTTGGCGGACAGCTAGTTTTCTTGAACAATCTCTAAGGCTTGCCGTTGATTCCAGGATCCCACTACCACTAAGTTCGGCCCTACCCCGGCTTTTCTAACCGGCACGGTAGACCCTGCTGCGTCTCCGTGCTGTGCTGCCCTACCTACTGGCTGACCATCTGCCTCCACGCTCCCACTGCTGGACTGCAGGACAAGGACCTACTATTCCGGATCACGGAGCCCTACAACCAGAGTATCCAACTGCTTCCGCCTGCCTACCCTCTCACGCTCAGGCCAGTGACGTGTCTATGTAATTAAGTGCATTGGAAATGTGCGGCTGTGCAATTTTTATGGACAGTAAAGGGTGACATCAAATAATTAAATTACTGTTTGATTTCAACCCTGTCAGGACCCTGCTAACCTATCTACCTACCTGCGTGTAGTGGGGGTGTAACTACCCCTAACGCCGCAGGGGTAAGTCCGGATCCATTTTACTAAGAATCACATTATAAGTAAAGGGAACGCGTGCTGATGGTCCAAGCAATGGGACGGGCATAACAAAATAGCGACGCAGACAATGTTGCCAACAATCAAATAATACCCTACATTAAGGAGATATTCCATTGTACCTCTAGTTTTTAAGTATTCTCTTAGACCATGTTTACCTGATGATTTATGGTGTACAATAAAGTTATATTCTATTCTATTCTATATTCGATTTATTCGATCAGACCCCAGATCCGATCTTACCCTGCGGGGCTAGCACACGGGGAGGATAAGTTGTCTTTCCACCATTTTTATCTACTTGACAGTAGAAATAATTTTCTTATCCACCTTATATAGCACGGCAACAGGGAAAAGGGATAAAATGTTTCCACTTGACGTTTATCGTGGACATTATGTCTCGCTATTCCCGTTTCATACCATGGACTAGGGAAAAGGTGGATAAAATACTCTCCGTTTGACGTAAGACAGAGATTAACTATCACCAAACTTGAAGGTGGGTATAAAGTATATCTCCTCGTTTACAATATGTCGCGAGCATTTTATAATTTTCTTTTGTCCCAACAAATGGATAAACAACAAAGAAAATTACATAGGAGGGCTATAAGGGATGCTAGTAATCCTTTTGAATTATCTGAAACGGAATTTCGCCGACTATTTCGTGTCCACATTGTCATGGCCCTATATCTGTGTGAGGAGCTGAATGATGCCTTGCAGCCTCAACATGGTTCTCAAGGTGGTTTGCCGGTGCATATCAAGGTTATTTTTTAAATATTACCTACTTAGGTTGTAACTTTTGAAACTATCATGGTTTTAACACTATTTTTATGAAACAACGGGATATTTACCATGATGATACTATTGGTTCCATTACCAATCATGGAACCGATAGTAGTCTCGAAACCAATAAAAGAGTGCGAAAGAGGGTAGATCGATTTATCTGCCAATAACATTTCTTTTACTCGTGGACTTCAGTTCAACCGTGATCATGGTGCATGCAACTGTGCCGAAATATCGGAAGTCAACTCATAAAAATTTAATCATGGTAAATATCCCGTTGTTTCATAAAAATAGTACTTAGGTTGTATCTATTTGGCTACATTCTGCGAAAACCCTGAGCTTTAAGGAACTATTACCACATAACCTACATTTGTTTTTGTACTATAGATCCTCGCATCTATACGCCTAATGGCAGATGGTAGTTTTACCAGAGAGGTATCGGGCAAGATCATAGTTTGGCCATTGGCCAGACTACAGTTAGTAAATACCTGACTCAAGTAACTGAAGCAATTATCAGAATGTAAGTGACAATTTCGAATTTTCGTTATGAAGGTTTGTACCTGTACCTACCTAAAGGTACACCTACAAATTAACTAAATACCTGTGTATTTTAATAGACTCATGCCAAAATGGATTATCTTCCCTGGAACGGAGGATGCAAGGCGCAAAATATCGACTGGGTTTCAAGAAAAACATGGCCTGCCCGATACTTTGGGCGCTTTAGACTGTACCCATGTGGATATATTCCCTCCACCTTTCCATACGGGAGTACAGTATAAAAACCGAAAGGGACGCTCAACCATAAATGTGCAACTGGTAGGTTACAAAACATTCATAATACATCTTGAGGACAGTAGCAGTAGCAGCGAAGAAAGCAATGAAGCTGATTTAATAACAGGTGTCGAGTTTTTGGAATCCGTTATAAACTATGCTTAGATAAACTCCGTTATAAACTATGCGTTATAAACATAGCCCCAGCCCCTATGTTTTGTACGGCACCAATTTTTTTACTTACCTAACTTGTCTAACTGCTGGGCAAACTCCTTATGTGACTACCTTTTGATGTCACCCACTTTTTAATTTCTAAAGACTATGGGTGTTTATTGTTTTAGGTCGTAGATGTAAATTGCCGGATACTGAACATCAATGCAAGGTTCCCCGGCAGAGTTCATGACCAGTTCATATTTAATCATTCGAATATAAAGAGGGAAATGAGACGCTTATGCAACAGTGGCATTGGGCAATATTACCTCTTGGGTAAGTACTTATAATATCTTGATTCCCCAAGCACTCTTTATGTACCTAGTAGGACATCTACCTCTATGTACCGTCAAACACCCTAATTTCGCCTGGTGTACCATAATTCGCCTGATTTTTTTAAATGGTCAGAACATGGACTATAGCATAGATAACGGTTCCTAAACCTACCAATAAGTAGACAATTTTCTTTTATGGCAACATTCTGCAATCGAATTGTAGCAAACTTCAGGTATGAGATGACAGTCACATTTTGAGTAAAGTCGAACAAGGCAAGTTTTATAAGTGGTCTGCAAAACTTCATCTGGAAACCGAAGAAAATAAGAGGTAAGACCAGTAGCACCGTTATTAGTCGAAACTGAATTTTGCCGGCTTTCTAACAATATATTAATTTATAAGCTAAGTTAAGTGGTTGTGACAAAAAATGCATTTGAATAATTAGAGGTAAAATTTCTGACATGTTAGTTCCAAAATTCGCCTGGGTTTAGGGTTGTCACTTGGTTTCCTTACCCGACTGCAAAATTAGAGGGTTATGATTTTGTTGCATGTTGTGATCTAATGACTGAAAAATATTTTTAATTAAAATGGTAGGTGGGTACTAGGTACGCCTTTTTGTTTGCTTGAATGGTGATGGAAAGCTTTTATTTATACCTATTTCAGATAGCGATGCCTAAAAAACACAAAATTACAAAACGGCGGAGCAGACGACCGTATAAAAATAAGTATACCGAAAAACAGTTAGAATTGGCTTTGGAGCAACTGCGTAATAAATCTATGAGTTCCTATGACGCGGAGAAGAAATTCGGAATCCCTCGCAGGACTCTTCTTGATAAGCTTAATAAAAAACATCCAAAAAATCACGGCTGCCCAACCCGCTTATCTGAAGAGGAAGAAGATAGAATAGTCAAGGTAATGATTACCGCTGCCGAGTACGGCAGTCCATTGACTCCTTTAGACTTAAGAATTGTGGTTGGGAAATATGTTGAAGCGAATGGAAAATATGAATTATTCAATAACACGTTGCCAGGTAGAAAATGGATCACGGGATTTTTAAGAAGAAATAAAGAAAAAATAACTATTCGAGCTGCTCAAAATATTAAAAGAAATCGTGCTGAAAAGAGCCCGGAAGAAATGACAGAATATTTTAAAAATTTAGAAGTGTCTTTAGATGGTGTAGCAAATGAAAACATTTTAAATTATGATGAAACGAACCTCACAGATAACCCTGGTTCACAAAAATGTTTTTTTCGGCGAGGTGTTAAATATCCAGAGAGGGTCTTAAATTATACAAAAGGCGCCATTTCGATAATGTTTGCCATAACCGCAGCCGGGGAATGCCTTCCACCTTATGTGGTCTACAAAGCGGAGCACCTATATGAACAATGGCGAATTAATGGACCACCTGGTGCTCGATATAATAGATCGAAGTCTGGGTGGTTTGATTCTACCATATTTGAAGATTGGTTTGCATCAATAATTTTACCTTGGGCTAAAAAGAAGACGGGAACAAAGGTTCTCATAGGAGATAACCTGGCATCCCACATAAACCACAATATAGTGGAACTTTGCGAAACAAACGACATACGTTTTGTATTTTTACCTCCGAACTCAACACATATTACTCAGCCACTAGACGTATGCTACTTTGGCCCGCTTAAAAAACTTTGGAGGGATATTCTTCTCAGATATAAAACGACAAATCCGCGAGAGGCCACCATAAACAAGTCGCACTTCCCCGAATTATTAAAACAACTGATGATACGGCTAAATGACAAGAAATCAAATATCCACAGTGCATTCAAAAGTACTGGGATATACCCAGTAGATAGCTATCAAGTCATAAAAAGATTGCCCGATGCGAAATTACCAGTGAATTATGACATTGACCAAGCTCTCTTAGAATATTTAAGGGAAAGCCGTGCACCGAACCCCCTGAGAAAAGTGCGCAACAAGAAGATCAATGTGATTCCAGGAAAATCAGTAACTAGTGAAGATTTTAAAGAAAACGTCAAGGAAATTAACAAGAAAAATGAAAAGAAAAGCGACAAAAGACCCGCCGTTAAAAAATCACCTCCGATTATATTGATAAGAAAAGTCCCAACACTATTGACCATTTCTCTGAAAACAATAAAGAATGTAATATATCAGCAGAAAGAAAAGAAAACCGAAAAAAGGAAACTGATTATTCTACAGGATGAAATATTACCTCCAAACAAAAAGTACCGAATTTTCCAAAAAGATACAAAAACATTGAATACCATTAAAATTGAGCTACCAACCAAAAAAGAAACAGTACAAAAAATTAAAACTGCTGCACGTGAGGCAAAAGTTGTAAAGAAAAATCCTGGTAAAATAACAAAAAAAACAAAGAAACCTAAGAAAATTAAGATAGAAAGTGATTCAGACTCCAACTCTAACAACGATGAGTTGATCTGCTGTTCAGAGTCAGAAGACGAATCATGGGAAGAATATTGCACACGGCTTAAACGTGAAACAGATGATGCAAATAAAAAAAATGAAAGCTTTGAACAAATTGTGGACGATAATTTTATAACACAAAAAGCGTTAGTAATGGGCAGTTACGTACTGGTTAAATTTCCAACTAAAAAAACTGTTACTTACTATGCGGGATTGGTCATAAATTGTTGTTCATTATCGGGTTGGAAAGTCCGCTTTTTGAGGAAGGACCGAAACACTTTTGTCTGGCCACAGGTCAGTGACGAAGCATATGTTCCTAATGAGGACATATGTGAAGTTCTTCCCACACCAAGTGATATACGTAGAGGAAGACTCGCATTTAAATATGATTTTAAAAATTATAAAGTTATGTGAAACATAACCTACCTACTATTTTAAGATTTTTAAAAGACATTATTGTTTAATTTTGATTTAAAACTTACGTGCCAAAATACTAAAATACTATTATATAACTTATTATAGCTAACTGTGATTCTAAGTTATAAGATTTTTGATACCTTTAAGATTTTTTAGAACATTTAATTGTGATTTTAAAACTTACGCGCTCATTGATGACTTATTAATTTTATAACTAATTGTGATTATAAAAGTTATAAGATTTTTAGAAGACTTAATTGTGATTTTGAACCTTGTCTATGTGAAGACTTATTGTAGGTAACTAATTGTGATTCTAAAAGTTATAAGATTATTTATACCTTTAAGATTTTTAGAAGTAATTATTGTTTAATTGTGATGTTAAACCTTACGTAGGTACTATTTGACAACTGATTTTAAATAACTGTGATTCCAAAAGCTATATAGATAGATAGATTTTTGATGAGGTACCGTTACATTTTTAGAAGACATTATTTTTCATTTGTGATTTTTAAATTTACGTCCAATACCTATTAAGATTTTTAAAAGACTTATATTATAACTAAATGTGATTCTAAAAGTAATAAGATATTTGATAGATACCGTTAAGATTTTTTGAAGACTTTTATTAGAACGTTTTATGTTATAATTATAAAACTACCTATATTTGTTAGATTTATTGAAGAATCTAAATGTGTTTTATAAGCTAAAAAACTAAAGTGACACATAATTGAACAACTTTACTTTTAAAGATAAGGTACTACTTTTATGAATAAAATTTCTTAATTTTTTT
The DNA here is from genome assembly GCA_947578465.1 of Thera obeliscata. Classification (NCBI taxonomy): domain Eukaryota; kingdom Metazoa; phylum Arthropoda; class Insecta; order Lepidoptera; family Geometridae; genus Thera; species Thera obeliscata. Next base: position 9,631,108 of record OX387918.1, on the reverse strand, counting down.
TTAATATTTTCAACCATCGTTTCATTTTAAAGACACACTTCAGTAGGATAGGTATACATACTAGGTTTGCTTTACATTCGCGCCAGCGACCGACTACGACGACGTTAGTAGGTGCATATTACAACAAAAAATATTTTTGGCAGCCCTAACCACTACTCGCTTAATGTATGGAGCTAATGTGCGCATTGTTCAAAAGCGTGCCTAAATTCGCCTACCCCATTTTTTGTGAATTAGACTTTGTTTATGAAACATTAGAGTTTAAATTCGTTTAAAGCAAAACTTTTATACTAAACTTCTTTAACAACGCAATTTCCACGTCTTACAGGGACCGAAAAAATGAGGGTAGGCGAATTTAGACACAAGTGCCTAAATTCGCCTGGCATCTTTGCGACCCATTTTAGTATGGAAATAATTAACATTTTATGTCTTTGTTTCTCTTTTTAGATAACCTGATGTAAAAGAAAGTGACTGGTATATTTGATTTTGTTCTAAACTACATATATCTAGAATAGCAAACGAAAATGTGTCAAAAGTAGGCGAATTTAGGGTGATTGACGGTACTCATTATGTTATATTGAGGATAATACAAAGGTTTGAACCAAACTGTAAGTTTGTTGCCTGCTGCGAGGAACTGAGCACCCTAAATTCACCTAGCTTTCAAGGACGTGATCATTGTGATTTGATTGTATCAATTTGTAACGTAGGTAATTATTAAATAAAAATACAAGATAATTATAAAATGGGTTTATATTTTGATCACTCTCTCTCTGGGAATAACTGAAAAGAGAAAAAAGGTACTTATTAATATGACATTCAAAAAAAATTACAGGAGACTCTGGATACGCCTTGGAGCCGTGGCTAATGACACCTGACCTAAACGCTGCACCTAACAGTGCTGCCGATAAATATACCCAATGGCATTGCATTGTAGTTTAAGTTTATGCCAATGGGCCTCGGCTCTTCTGGGTCCTAGAGGCCCAGTGAACTCTCCCGTAGCCATATGCTCATTGGTAGACATGTAGTCTACCAACATTCGTATTTGCGTCTTGTTGCTTCTCGATCTATTAAAATGAAACAAAAACGGTCGTTACTCAGGTTTATGCTGTATTATCGTTTGGTGCACTACCTACTAGGTACAACGCTGATGGTCTTCCATGACGCCGGAGTACAAACAAAGGCAGCCACTGCGGTGCACAGCACCATAAATTTTCAAGTGAATTAAAACAATAACAAGAGATACCTAATACAAATTAAATTAGACAAGAACAAGATACGTGAGCAATGTTGGGTCGTGGAGGGTCATGCTCACATATTAATTGTAATTTTCTTTGTATTTAAAATGAAACTTACTTTTTCCCACTCATCGCACTATTTTTTTGTCTTCGTCTCGTCTCGTAATCCACATTTCCACTACATAGATTATAAATAGTCATAAAAAAACGAATGTTAGATGTATTGAACCAAATATTGATGTTTGATGCGTCAATATTGATTAATTTTCTTATAATGGCAACAATGAAATAGAAAACCTTCGAAACGCTATTCCCACCGCCTTTCCCCGTGGATACCGCTATCCACAGGCGAGGCCATGCTCGGAGGTCGGATAAAACTGACAGCGGGGAAAAGTTTTTATCCTTTCACGGGGATAACTTATCCTCCCCGTGTGCTAGCCCTGCTGGAACACTTATATAATATTTTGGTGCAAACTGGCAAGCTTACTTTTTTGATGACATACAAATTTAGTCAGGACCATGTGGAGTATTTTTTGGAAATACAAGAAGCCAAAATGAATTTAAAAACAATCCAAACAGTTGACAATTTAAGCCTGCGTACAAAAAGCTGCTGATGCATATTGAATTGAGTTAAAAATTTACAGGAAATTCCACACCATTGGAAAATATTTCAATTTTAACCTGCGACCACAATCTGGCCAATTTACACAGTTCGTCAGCTGGCAACAGGCATCAGATTGAAAAAGAAACTTCATCCAATATAGACAGTAGAAATGAGATCGTAGTCCAGGAGGATCTACAAGAGCCGGGTATCCAGATGTTATCAACTCTGGACAAGCCACACAACGCACGGAACTATATTGACTAAATTATTGGATATATTTCCGGTATCGTTGTAAGACATCTTTAAAAAAACAAATTATATGCACCGATTGCAAGAAAGCGTTATACCATTAGCAACCGAACATTTATAGTTTCACAAATTAATCGACGTAAAAGAGATGGGCGGTCTTATTATGCAGGAAATGATGTTTTTTTAATTGTAAAATGACTAAATACGCCATCAGGAGATTATTGAATATGAAAAAAACTAATGGAAAAGGAAGAAATCTGCAATATTGTAATGAAAACATTCATACAAATATATTTTTTTCAAGGTAATTAATACACATCCATGACTATGGCTTTTTTTTGGTTAACCCTTCATCCGATGAGGTCCCAGACATGTTCTACCGGGTTCATATCAGGAGAACGTGCTGGCCAATCCATTTGCGTTATGACCACGTCAGTCAGGTTAGTTACGCACCACGCGCGCTGTTTGGGGTCGGACGTTATCTGTTGTCAGCACAAATTAGTCGCCTATAAATGAAGCTAAAGGCATCACGTGGAGCACCAGGATATCAGAGATGTTCCTGGGTGCAGTTAGGGATCCATTTTCGATGACCACCAGCTCTGTGCGTGCTCCCAAACATCCCAACAAACATTTTCGGTCGCCACAACATGCTAATTTTAACTTTTGGTTACATACACTGGTCGTAATTACATCCTTATCACGTTATTACGACCGAAAAAGGGCCCATTTTATACGAATCAGTGTCGTGATAAAGTCGTATAGATCACAAATATGGTCGTGTAGTCGTCGTAAAGATGTAGAGTGATTCATTTTTAATCGAGTTTTGCTGTTTACCGCTGCTTTGCGACGTTTTATCGAATAAGTAGTTTTCATACTACTTTTAGGTGGCATTTTCATGTAAAGTGATTGTTTAGTGTCGTGATTTGAACTTGATGAGTTTGTTGTGGTGGAACTTTATTATTATTATTATTATGAGCCTGTGGTGTCCCACTGCAGGGCAAAAGCCTCCCTTCCTTCTCTCCAGTCGTCTCTATTTAGTGCCACTTTGGACCATTCTTTAAGATAGGCGTCCATCTTCGCCGTGGTCTACCGCGAGGTCGTCGAGATGGAATACGTCGATGAATATTTGTACCTAGGCCAACTACTATCCTTCCAAGGACGACAAGAACTCGAAGTTACAAGACGCACCGAAAACGCCTGGAAAGGAAAATGGGCCATGAAACACCTGATGAAAGGTACACTCCCACTGTCACTTAAGAGGAAGCTCATGGACTTATGTATTCTCCCCATCCTCACCTACGGTGCGCAGACCTGGTCTCTGACTGAACACCAAAAGTCGAGACTCGGGGTTTGCCAGCGAGCCATGGAGCGCAGTATTCTGGGAGTCAAACTCACAGACCGCGTGCGCAACAGTTTACTGCGCTCCAAAACACAAATCACGGATGTCCTCACGCATGCAGGAAAATTGGAGTGGGATTGGGCAGGCCACGTCTGCCGCATGTCGGATGCGTTATGGGCTAAATCCACAACCGATTGGACTCCTAAAAACGGGGTGGAACTGACCTACTACATAAATAGTGATTTGCCTATTAACTTGTAGTTTTGGTCTCGTTTAGGTATAAAAAAATGATATGTGATGTAATTGAAATTGATAAATATTTAACCAAATCAGATTTCATCATATTAATAAATATGAGTTTGAGATAGCCATGGTTATGCAATACACACTTCATACGCGCAGATTGTTGTTTCGGTTGCGGCTTTCTGATCAATAACGATGCAACCAAACCTACCCATTTTATAGTGACTGAAGAAAATGTCAAATACACATGATCAACTTCCATTTTTTCTGGTGTCCACGCTGTGCTTCTTGTCACGTTACGTGATTCCTTAGTAAGTTAAAGAACATAGTAGGTAAAATATTTCATTGTAGCCCTTCTGGCCTTGTCCGTATTCTATGGATTGGAGTTGCAACACATCTCATTAGCGATCGGCGTAAACAACTTACCCTGCCTCCCCCCTGCCTTCCGCCTTTTTCTTTATAAGCAGGCGTCTCCTTGAGTGCGGTCTATTTCTTTGGGGTTCGACGCACATGCCGGATGCATCTTCCCGCTCCATCCCGTCGTCGGCCACTGCACTACATACTACTTACCAAATATTTCTATGCCTCTATATAGGCTGTTACTTAGGCTTAATCCCGACTTCGGTAAGTTGCTGTGATCACTAGCTGCTAGAATCCACCTGTATTTAATCTGTGTAAAATATCTCACCTTGTTTCCTTAGCAAGCCTCGTGTTAGGTATTTAGCTACCAGAGGTTGTATGTTGCATAGCCATATTCTGCTCCTGTCAGTTATTATTCTAGACCTAGTATTTATTATCTGTATATCTGTGCTACTGAGCAAGCAGGCTGTATCGTGATACTATTCTAGCGTGTACCTAGTAAATGCCCTAGTCTAGGAAATCTATGTAAACCTCTACGGTGTCGTGTGATGCTCAGGGTTGAGACGATCTGCCTCGGTCTGGTTTTCCTCCACCACGTGGCCTACTAAGAGACCGCTCGACCACGAGGACACTCATCACATGGCACCGCAGACCCGCTGTTTGGCTGGTACTATAATGTACTGAAACTTTCAGGGTTCCACCACCACCTTTGCAACTTCGAACCGAAGCAGACCCTTGCTGCTGCTGCTGCGCGCCGCCTGAGCCTGGCTGAGCAGAGCTGCGCCACCACGTGCCCTACGCTGCCCGCCGCCTTGCCGGTCGAGCCACGTGGTGCCCTGCCGCTACTGAAGCCATACCAGGACAGTACCGTCTTCGGCCGGTTCACTATTCCACCCACGCTTACCTCGCGGTCTACGCCCTCAGCATCTGTTTGGTGTCTTAATTGAGTACATGAGAGTGTCCCCTTTTCAACTTCAACCCCACGCCCATAGCCGTCTGCTGCCCCTATATTTCTACCCTATATCTATATTTCTATACCTATATTTCTATATTGCTAGCTGTCGTAAGAAAATAAATGCCTGTAATGTAACCCGTTTTTCTACTTAGCTTCTCTCTAGGCAGGACTCCTACCTCCCTAATTTAGGCAGGCCTGCCAACTATCTGCCTGACACGTGACCACTACGTCGCGTGGCATTCTTTTGCCATATACGGTCGTTATTCGGAAGAAGAATGTGAATATTGTAATTAAATGTGTACCTAGTCTCAAAATCAGCAATCGAACAAACCAAATAAGTGGATACTACCTGGAATATACCTACGTAAGTTGTCCATAATATAGTAGGTTTACGAAATTTAGAACTAGATGGCGCTCATAAAAGTGTCACGATCCTAGAACGCGCTATCGTTGCGTCTTGAGATCTAAAGACATTTACTTGTGAATCCAATAAACGGAAGCTTCGCATTGCACGAGTAGTTGGTTGTTTTATTTATACATATATAACCCGATCTACCACCTAGCAGGCTATACGGTCCTTACGAGTCGGAAGTACTTATCGTGGATTTATTACCGCGGTATTTTTGAATTAACGCACTTGGGAAAGTGGTGGATCGCCTCTCAGTGCTCTCACTCGTATCGAATCACGTTAGATTTGATACGAGTGAGAGTCAGATCTCAGTCGAAGACAGACAATTGTAATGTGAAATTGCCTAAGATATCAATTCTTACTTTTACTGGGTTATACTCAGAATGGACTACTTTCAAAGATCTGTATGAATCATTGGTCCACAATAATACTTCAATAGATGACGTTCAAAAAATGCATTACCTAAAGGGTCATCTATCAGGAGAGGCAGAACAGCTATTGAGACATGTTCCTATCACAACTGCTAATTATCAGGAATCATGGTCAACGCTATACAATAGGTACAACAATAAAAAATATTTAGCTAATTGTTTACTGAAGCGATTTGTGAACCAACCGAGCCTAGCAACCGAGTCCAGTAGTGTTTTGAAAAACTTAGGTATTGATGTGAATTCTTGGGACACTATTGTAATCTATCTAGTTAGTTCAAAGTTGGATGCCGAAACGCGTAAGCCTTGGGAATCTAACATCGGATCATCAGACGAGCTACCAACTTTGAAACAACTGAAGGAGTTCTTGTAAACAAGATTCCGATCCCTCGAATTCGTAGATACAAAAAAGGTTACGAAACCAAGCTATAACAAAAAACATGTATCGCATGCTGTAGCGACTGGTTCTGACGCTCAAGTAAAATGTATTTATTGTAAAGGTGAACACAAATTGTCTTTAAATCTCAAGACGTAACGATAGCGCGTTCTAGGATCGTGACACTTTTATGAGCGCCATCTAGTTCTAAATTTCGTAAACCTACTATATTATGGTCATTTTTCTAATTATGCTACTTATAGAAGTTATAAACTATTGTTAGTATAGTAGGTTGTAACAATAGTTTGATCAGTTTTTAGCCACTGCACTGATACATGCCACACGCAGTCACTCTCCTCTTTCCCCCCGCCCGGGTATATTTGGCCGGCGCGCGGTGGGGCGTCTCATCTAAGCAGCGCTCGGCGAGCGCGAGCGCTGCTCGCTCAGTGTGTTTCGAATATCTGAAGTGAGTGGTTGTGTCGCGGCAGCGCTGCGCTATCCTACCTAACTGTGTACTAAGTGTTTGTGTATGATAACTCGCGGGTACCCACATAATATAATAATATGTAAGTAAGTCCAGCGCGGGTAATGGATCTAGTAGGCATTTGTAATATTAGCTGAATAGACATTTATTATGAAAGTGTCTATTACGCAGTCAGCAGGTAGGAAAGAAACATAGATGAATTCGTCAGTATCTTTAATAAAACGTTAGAAAACTATTTATAATCATGTTAGATTGCAAAACCCTCACTCACTCTATGTTAAAAGAGGATAGATTCTCCTCAAAACTATACAAATGAAATCGCCGTATTAGTATAGGATCCCGCTATAGAAGGACCTTCACCGAGCTGGTTATTTAATGAAACGTATTTTATATTTAATTAAACATGCCAATAAATATATTCTATATGGGTTGCCTATCAAATTTCAGTCCAGGTTATGATTAATTAATAATTAAAAAACTAAATTGTTTTTTTAACTTTCCACCGGTTTGTTTATTAGACAAATTCTATACCAATCGAAAGTATAGACCCCATAGAATATGCAAACGTTAGGTTGCCTGTTTTTTTCCGGTCACAACTCTCGGGTAGCCAGGTATAAACAGGTAAATCGATACTAGCATTTTGCACCGGTATGTTTATTGAATACTGGGGTCTATACTTTCGATTGGTATAGAATTTGTTTAATAAACAAACCAGTGGAAAGTGTTTTTTTTTTTTTATTAATTAATCATAATTATTCTGGACTGAAATTTGATAGGCAACCCATATAGAATATATTTATTGGCATGTTTAATTACATATAAAATACGTTTAATTAAATAACCAGCTCGGTGAAGGTCCTTCTATAGCGGGATCTTAGACTATTTATGGTCTCACTTTTATTTTGTGGAGTAAGCTTTGACGATTTCGCAACTAAGACACTTCATACTCTGTCAATGAAATCTTTTCTAATATTTTTACTACGTAATGCACAAATCTCTTTTGTTCTAATTTGATCAGCAAGAAATCATTAGTTTCTATGTCAAAAGCAGTCAATTTTTCCTTCTATTCGTTAATTACTTCCTGAACAGGCTCCAAATCAGACTCTATTTTATAGATATCGCTATCAGAGTGTCGACTCATAGTGTCCTCATTTTCTGAAGATGATTCAACTACTATCTCACTTTTCATAAGTCGTTTTGTTTTCTTCAAAAATAATCTAGCTCGTTTCTTTCTTTTTTCTTCAGATTTCCATAGATGCCATTAAAACGATAGAGTTGCCACTCTTCCCCTCTATAACTATACTCTTTGGTACCGGCTTCCCACAAGCGGGTCTAACCGGTATTTTGAGAAGTAAGATAAGATAACTAAGTGCATTTTAACCTTCCCTGTAATTAAGTAAGGAATAGGGCATCAAGGAACCTCAAGAAACAAGCACTATGGAGATGCAGATTCTGTATTACAGAAGATTAATGCAACCATACAAAGCCAAGAAGCAGACTACTACTACACCAACGCAAAGAAAGACTCTAACACAAGAAAGACTAAAAAATACATAGCAGAGAAGAAAAGTCGGTTGACAGAAATCATAACAAGAATAACCAACCATGCCCAACTAAAAAACGAGGAAATATTATTGAATCACAAATATAAACACAACTAACTACTATGGCTCCATTGAATCCTTGTATACACAAGCGATGGAGTACTTAGAAAAATTTGAAACAAGGATTCAATGTTTAAATCAGTTGTATCAACCAGCAGACATTGAACCAGAAGAAGAAGAAGAAGTTATGAGCTCACCCAAAATATTTATACAACAATTCCAAATTAACCACACCTAATAATTTTGATGGAAGATAAACTATTAGAACACTCATACTTCCAAGATTTTATGTTTGAAAAAACACAAACAAAATTTGACAATGATAAAGAGCAGCTTTCTTCAAAAAACTACAAAAAAGTTCAAGTATTGGGAACCATAACATAAAATTGCCAAAAATCATAATTCCAACTTTCACTGGAAGCTACGAGTTTTGTCGCTGTTTGTTCTCTGAGCACCTCCCCTCCCCCCTCTGTTTGACGACGGCTGATAGCAAGAACATATCTGATAGAAAAGGTTGTCTAGTTCCCTGGTAGCGTGTTCGTGTTGTTGATGCTGGTTGTGCTGTAGAAAGCACGGCAGCTTTTAGAGCCCCGGTTGCCTTTTTATTTTGGAGCCCCATATTTTTCGACAGCCGTGCTGTCAGTTGATTATGTTGTGTGGTTATGTACCAATTTATGTTTTGGACTTTTCGTGGTGTTTCCTGTTCACTAAAAGTAAACGTATAACGATGGAAAATAAAACTAATAACAAACGAAACCACTCTTCAAACTGGACTGGAGTGAATCGGAGAAGGCATGATATTATTTTCTTTCTTACATTTCTTGTAACTGTAAAAACTTATCGTAATGTTGTTTTCATGAATGATTCGATTTTTAACAGGCTTTGCTTACACAAATAATAAATGAATAATAATAAATTCTAATAGAAAACAAAGATGTGAGCATAAATAACAATCAATTAAAAAAGACTGCATGGCAAGAGATTCTGCAAAGGTAACAAAAGTCTGGTTTTCTATTCAGTAATGTATTGCATGATTTATTAAATAAATGTTTAATACATCATTAATTTACATTATTTTATGTTTATTTTAGTCTCAATCAAATGAATGACACAAGAAGAGATTTGCCTCAGTTGATGAACCAGTGGAGAAGTAGAGCAGTAGTAGTAGAGCTCTTTGTGATGGGCTCGTCCGGGGAAGTACTACCACCATGCCTATTTCTGCCGTGAAGCAGCATTGCTGTGTTTCAGTTTGAAGGGTGTGGGTGCCGGTGAAATTACTGGCACGTGAGGCTGAATATCACAAAGACGAGGTAATAACATATAACTATTAATCTTGACTTTGCGAGGATTTCACAACTTAACAATGGCAAAATCCACTCTTAGACATCATGCTGCAGCAGAGTTTGCATTTTCTGCTGCTGACATGAAGGAAATGGTTTCCAACTTGGGCCTTGTTGAGGATGAAGACGATCTCATGGATGCTTTTTTCTTAAAAGTGTCTGCAGAACAATGGGAGTCTGTAGCTGGCATCCGCGATGCTGTGGCCTACTTAGGGTTCGATCCTAGAAAGATCATTGCGGAATTTATGACAAAGGTTAGAGGGAACTTAGCTAGCACTGATGATGTCCCGAAGATACACAAATCTTCTACTGGGAAAGAATTCCAGCTCTACGAGAAGAACCATGCTGCCACGGATCTTCTATTTTTTATAACACTGTTTCTAGAGCGAGGGAACAACATTTCCAAGATGCTACTCAAGTGCGACAAGGAGATCAGTGATCTCATACGCAGGAAGGCAGCAGCTTACGGTGTGGTTATGGAAAGGAAACAGAATCAAACCATATTAGGAACTAGTTCCCTGACACTTGCGCGGATTTCTCAGGCATTTCCAGTTGCAACAGCTTCTCTTATCATCTCTCAAAAGATCCCGGGCAAGCTATCTGTATGCCTCCAGTTGATGGACGCAGGGCAGTGCATCGTAGGGCGCGTTCCTGACGTGCGTGACCTGCGAGGCATTACTTTGTTATAGGCTATGGTTACCACTTAACATCAGGTGGGCCATATGCTTGTTCCATCAGGTAGTTACTTAAAAAAAAAGAGGAACTCAAAAAATAATATAAAAAAGAGGAACCTTGAATACCGACGCAACTGTAACGGAACAGGTGGAGGCCCTCGCCCACCCAGCCTATCTCCAGAGGATGTGGAGATAATGGAGAATGGATTCGAAATAGACCATAATATAATTATTTGATAGCTACAGCCTCGTTACAAAAGACCATGATGCAAATGTTGGTATTGACTAGTTTTTGATTAGTTATGCTTTTGGTTACATGATGATGATAAAACTCCCAGAGCAATCATAACTTAATCTTTTCTAATACACCAAAATGTTTCAGTTTCTTGCCGCCAACACAAATGGCAATTATTTTGTACAGTTCTAAAAAGTAAGTATGCATTGACTGTACTTTACTCTTGCACTGGTTCCATTTAGCAACTTTTCTACATGGGCTAGTACCTACTAATGTTCTTACATTATATCCTAGCCAGTGTGTTAAAGTTGGTAATTGGACTCAAAGTTTGATTTAAAAACGCATAGGTAATAATGGCTGTTCTATTATGGAATTTGAGCTAGACAGTACCATAAATATTCATTCATTTTTATCGATACAATTTCATCAAATGCATCAAGCACTAGTGTAAATCAGCAGTAACTGTTAGACAGTGACAACGCTTTAATGATGCTAGTAATGAGCACGTCTGTCCGCACTTAAGCCAAAATGAAGCAGAAATAAATCCTCCCTCCGTCCCACAAAAATTGGTTGACCGTGATTTCATAAGCTTTTCGAGCGTTTCGTATCCATTGGTTAAATCCATGGAGTGCGCAGTTTAATAAAATGCCCACTACAGTAGCAGAACAATGTCATGCACATAGGGAGTTTGCTGCTAGTTGTGGGTTTTTCCAAGTAATTGGAGCTATCGACTGCACCCATATAAAAATCTTAAAAGTGGGTGGTAAAACTGGCCAGTATTACATAAAGAGAAAAGGACACTATTCCGTTAATACACAGGTAAACTACTTGCTTGGCATTGCTATAATGTCATCGGTCTGATAATCTATCAAACCACCTATTTACAGAGCTTTTAAAAGCAGGTTGTGTGTAGCCCTGATATTTTATGTCTATTTGTGAATTTGTGATGTGGTATGTCGTTGGAGGAGAAGCACTCATGATGCTCGCATCTTTCGTGAGATTCAGATTAAAAGAAGGTTTGAAGAAGGTGAATTTAGAGGAGGGAAGTGGATATCTTTCCACATCATATTTGCTCACTCATACGAAGAAATCGATGAGAAACACTACACCATCAGCTTCCATATCTTAACAAAAGTACACATATCCTGTGGACAAAATCTCTACCAAACCCTACAAGGCAGTTTCCTCGCTATAATTCCCAAGCAGTGCCACTTAGAAACACCAGAATTTACGATATTTAACACCAATGATCGGTTGAAAGGTCAGGTATTGAAGATAATGGACTTGCCCAAGAACAACGTCGTAACCTCATCTTCAACTCCTTCATTCAAACTAAACTCTATCAACCTGGACCAGCTTCACACTACCAATAGGAAAATAGCGCTACAGTCTCCACTTCACCTGCAGAAAGACACCGATTATACCCTATACCACACAACGATCACTATGTATGTGGTTCTAGCCAGTGCATGTGCACTTGCTAGCGTCTTTTTATACAGAAAGTATAAACTTAAAAAGAATTCACATAAAGTACAGAAAGCAAGTGAAAGCCAAGCTGAACATGATCACCAAGCAATCTATTCCCTACCATCTACAGGAGGGGTTGACCGCACTCCAACCCCAATTCCAGCTCAATTTACAGCAAACTTTAATACTCGCTGTTCTTCGGGGAGAGGTGTTACGCTAGGCACCTGTGAAAAACCGCTGACGAGAAAGTACCTACTTACCACGCACATTGAACCGAAGCCTGCGTCAGCGCAATCAACGTGACGCACGACATAATTACAAAATTACCTAGTTTTAAGATTTTGAAATGTAATGCATTCTGCTCCCATACTTAGGTCCAATTTCACCGTTGAAATTGAACGCGTTCTACTGACGTTTAAACTCGCTTTTCTCTAAACGCGTTTAAAGACCTGTCAATGTCGTTGCATTTCTTTTGAAAATGGATACGAGTGTACCGGCTTTATGAATGCGTTTACATAATAAACGAGTTTAGTTAAACGCGTTTAACGGTGAAATTGGACCTTAGAGGCTTAAACATTAGCCAAATTAATTATAATTTTCAATTTAAATCTTCTTTCCTTTAACCCGGTCAGCGGCCTACGCATACGCTACAACAGAAAACAAATAAAAACAAGAAACATAGTCGAGCGGTATTTTGGGATTTAGAAAGGAAAGTTTCGAATACTATTAGGATTCGAGTCATGATGCCTGGTTCATTTAAAACTATAATAAATTATAGTTTAAAAAACTAAAAAAAAACGCTTTTATAACTAATTGAACTAAAAAGTTAAAAATAAAACTGTAATAATCAATTGAAAATTTATATTATTGGACAAAAAGCGTGGGGTGCTTTTTATAATAACTTCAGATATAATAAATAAACTATTGATAAAATATTTACAACAATCAAAATCAAGCCCCCCACGCTTTTTGTACAATAATATAAATTTTCAATTGATTATTACAGTTTTATTTTTAACTTTTTAGTTCAATTAGTTATAAAAGCGTTTTTTTTTAGTTTTTTAAACTATAATTTATTTTTTACTTTTTAGTTTATTTTTTCATATTTTTGCATTGTCATCGACCTTTGACAGGTGTGCAAAGTTTGAATCAAATCTGATCGTTCAAAGTAGGTTTTTTTTTTTTTTTATTTCTTTTCATTTTTTTTTTTTTTTTTCATATTATTTCATTGTCATCGACCTTTGACAGGTGTGCAAAGTTTGAATCAAATCTGATCGTTCAAAGTAGGTTTTTTTTATATTTTTTTTATTTCTTTTCATTTTTTTTTATTTTTTTTTTCATATTATTGCATTGTCATCGACCTGTGACAGGTGTGCAAAGTTTGAATCAAATCTGATCGTTCAAAGTAGGACAAAATCGAGCTCAAAGGGGACGGTTACATACATACATACATACATACATACATACATACAGGTGAAGCTAATAAAAGCGTTATAAAAACCAGTCGTAGCTTGTGCAGTTCTGCATAATCTAGCCATTAAATAAAATTAAATTTCTCATCCATGTTTTTAATTATAGCTTCCATAATGCTTTCTTCCATAATTTTTATGTACTGTCTCTGTTGCGCTCTTTCGCTCTGTATGCCTTGCCTTTCATTATTTCTTCCATTTTTGGTACTATGGTACCAAAAATAAAAATTGACCACCTAACATAAATCTTTAATAACAGATGAAAACACAATTTACTAGAGAAAATTGGCGAAAAAAAAAGAGGATTTATTAAAAAATTAAGAAAAATATTGATACTGGTAAAGTGCCACGAACTCAATACATATTCCCCAGAACTGCGAACATTTGCATTGACTTTGCCTGCATTTGTACTCTGCAAGAGCCTATAAATACATCAGAAAAACCTTTAACACTTGTTTACCGGCGCCGCGAACGTTACAGAAATGGTATAGCACTATAGATTGCAAGCCAGGTTTTACAAGCGAGTCATTAAAGGCCATAAAGGAGAGAGCGAGAGAAAAAAAACTTTACGGAGCTTTAATAATAGACGAGATGAAGATAATGGAGTCTGAAGATTTTCACCCGAATTCTGGAAGAAATGTCGGTTTCAAAGACTTCGTATTTACCATCGAATCAGACTGCAATAGACACGCAACAGAAGTCTTGGTATTTGATGCCCTCAATGAAGCATGGAAAATTTCGATAGGTTAGTGGAAGGGGGGGCAAGACGGGGTACCTGGTTTTACATGCGAATCGATCGACCAATCAGGATTGTTTTAGCGTGTGTCGCTGCGCCGTCATCGTGACAATCAGTTGCTGAGTAAACCGAAATCGCACGCGTATTTTATTTCGTGACAAAAAAACTGTGTTTGGCACTTTTCTTGTGATTTTCACAGTTTCATTCGGATGTGAAATTCACGCACATAATAGCAGGAGAGATTGAGCTCAAAGTTAACGAAGTGTGTTAATGATTAAACTATCAGGAAAGAACTTGTTTGACTCACATACTCAACATAGAATTTTTACAATAAAATTTTATATTTCGTTCGGCATGCGAGGGCGTATGGGGTATGGCTATGAGCAGGTGTAACCTATCTTGCCCTCACTAAAAATATGAGCTTGGATAGTTAACTGTTCTTTAGCGTTCTTTAATGTGTTTATTTATCTTATTATAGAACGGTAAAAACTTACAAAAAAACAAACAGAGGGGTCGGAAAACCATATGAAAAAAGCGGTAGATTCTGTTGTAGAATAAAAAATGGGATACCTGCTGGCATTAAAGACGTTTTCTGTCCCGCAGACAACTTTTAAAAGAAAAGTGGCTTTTGTTTGTAAAAGCCTGGAAGGCCCGGAAACTATAGTTTATGCCAATTTTGTGAAGGTCGTTATTTGGGCTCAAATGAAGGATGAGCTGCGTATTATATTTTAGATTTATAGGGATTTCATATAAGAAATATATATTTTATGTTATGAATGTAAATAAAGTATCTTTTAAAGTATCAATGTTGTATTTAGAGTATATTGAAAAGTGTAATAGAAATGTTTTTAGATATTTTAATTGTTATAACCCTATTATATTATTTAATTTTAGTATTTCTTCGAAGCATTGGTGTCATTGTGTTAGTGGTAATGGTATAGATATAAATTTTAACAATGTACATAATTATTATAATAAGAATTTTTATATAGGGATGAATTCAAATGATATAATTCCATCTGATATTAGAAAAGTCATGAATTCTAATGGAATGGATTGGAATGCTTTTGAAGCTGTACAAAAACAGAACTTAATGAGTGAAAGTGTTACAGATGTTATTAAAAATGTAGCTGTAAGTAATGTATTGTCATCTTTAAAGAACATGTCTTCTCTTAAGAAAGTTACTTTAAAATATTTTATGAAAGATCCGGTTCAATTTGATATACTGTCTAATAGGTTTAGACAGTATAGACTTGAACAGGATCTACATAATTGTAGTAATCATGATCACGCGTTTCAAGCTAATTCAAGAATATTAGAAAATTTGTATTTAGATGAATTAATAAATTATAACAAAATTAAAGTTTCAAATTCTTCAATATATGATTTTGTATATGGTGAAATAGGAGCTAATCCTATACAATTAATTAAAGATCATAAGTTTAACGTGCATGCTTGTTGTCCTACTCTGAGTCCTCAAGACTGCATTAGGAAAACTAAGCTTAATATTTTCTTAGCTGAACAATTGAGTGAAAAGAGAATTGATAAAGATATATATGACACGTATACTACTATGAATAATAAATATATTTGTGAAAATAAATGTCAAAATTGTAATGTAACTTGTTCTTATCTTAAATTTTTACATTCAGCGTACGATATTTCCAAGGAAGATTTTGTTAAAACATTATATAATAAAAAAACTATAGTTGCTGTAGGTTCTATGATATTTGATATTACTATTTTGTTAAATAAGTCAGGATATATACAAAATTTTAATTGTAATTTTGAGCGTTTTAGTGAGAATAATATTGAGAAAATAAGATTTTCATTTGGTAATGACCATAGTTTACATTATGTTCATAATTGGGACACATATAGCTTTGTTAACATGTAGTATCTTATCGTATAAAGGTAGTTTTTGGATGACTGAATTAGTTAGTTGTGAAGATGGATTAGTTTTTTTTAAAACTACTAGAATGACTGATGCTCATAAATTGTCTTCAGCTGGTAAATTACGTATAAGTAGATCGTTTTCAATTCCGCAGAATAAAGATAAGAGAATAATTCAATATTATGAATATGTTACTGTAAATAATGTAGATACTCTCAAAAAAAAATTTTTAGTTGTGCATAATGTATTGTTTGAAGCTATATATAATCAAGTTATGAAAACTGAACCAAGTAAGTTTACTTTTAGAGAATTATATAAACATGCTTCTAATTATAATACTAAAACTACTATGAATGGTCAAGAATTGCATGTACCATCATATAAAGTATCGACTGATACATTGTATTCTTTAACTTGCGCTATATATGTGTTAGCTTTTATTAAAAATTTTGAAGCAGGTACTATTGTAGGTAAAATAATAGATGAAGAGAAAGAAGATAGGGAATTTCATAGTGGGTCATTTATGTATGGATTATATTGTCTATTTAAGCGTAAGATATCTAAGGGTTCTTTATTTGAAAAATTTAGATCTAAATTATTTACTGCTATAGGTTTAAAAAAAAAAATATACTGTAGATGAAATACCTTTGGTTTCTGTTTTCCAATTTGAAGATTTTTTTGAAATATTAATAAGTAATTGCGATAGAATTGATCATCCATATATAACTTCGTTATATGATGTAGTAGATTTTGAATTGAATAATGAATTAAAAATAAATGAACCTGTTGTTTTTGATTTAAAAAAAAAAATGTATTTGTATAATTATCAAGGTAAAATAATAGAAAGTAATAATAATTTAGAAAAACAAAGCGAAAATGGAGTTATGCCTAAAAATTATAGAACTTATTTATCGCCACAAGCTTTAAAGAAAACTGTTGATGTACTAACTATAGACAATCATTATAATATTACCTGAAAAGTTTACGTATGATAAAACATGGTTATTAAATAATACTAAATGGATTTTAATTTCGGGTGAAGATAATATGTGTTGTTTCAATGCATTGATAAGAGCTCTGAATTTGAAATTGTCACCCTTTGATTTTAAAGAATTTTTGAATAATATGTTCTTGTTAAGACGAAATGAATTCATTGAACTAGGATATATTGATATAAATAGATTATCTATAATTTTAAGTGATAAATATGAATTAGGTGATATAAATGTAGTATATTTTGTAAGCTTTTTGTTTAAATTGAGAATTGTAATAGTGTTATCTCATACTCAAGGTTTAATAATCGGTAGTGGTGATAATACAATTATTTTACAATATTTAGGTGTAGATTTGAACAGTGATACAGCTGTTGGACATTTTAATGTTTTTGAATTAAATGATAAGAATAGATATAATGAATTGAATATAAAGAAAGATTATATAAATATGATTGATGAAATAATAAAATTTTAATTCATTAATGACTAAGAATTTCGACTTTAGTAAATTTAGCAATAATAAATTAGTAAATATTGACTCAATAAAATTATATGAAGTATTAGCTATTCTTTATGCGGCAAATGGGCTCACTGTGGCTGTGCTCGTGTAGAAGATGAAGACGAAGAGGATAACTTAAGTTGCTCAAAAGAAACAAACTTTTTGAGTTGGTGTAGTGTTAAAGTTATTGTGTAGTAATAGTGCTACTTTTAATGAGCACAAGAACAAAGTGTTGCCTTAAGTAGAGATTGTAAGAAAAGTGCCAATAGACGCATTCTTAGTAACATTTATTTCTATAAAAATAAGTGAAAGCAAAATTGCTTATTAGCCTACTTGGCTAGATTGTAATGTTATTAGGGTACCGCATTAAAGGGGTATACTAATTTAGTGAAAAAAAAATTGCTAGTTTTGTCAGCATTAAGATGCTTCTAGGAATGCATACCCCATCTGCACTGCTGTAATCTGCTGGTTTCCCCGAGAAGATGGATCCTACCTATACCCCAGTGGCACCCCAGGCAGGAGCGGGCAGAGAACCCGGCTTGGGGAAGACTGTTTTCTAAAAGAATTAAACATGGTTTAAAGATAATTTAGCAGCAAAAATAACAGCCTTAATGGGATTACAAAAAAAGAGAAATCTTCGAACCTGTTTCCTTGGCGAAGCATCCGGCAACAAGTAGAGAGCTGTCTGTTTTTTTTGGCTCTCAGCTCGGCCAAAGTCGCCTTCTGCTCCACCGACAGGACTTTGGAATTTTTTTTATCAGCCTCCTTTGCGGCTCTTACTGTTTTTAACTGCTCTGATAGAGATTGACTGAAATAAGTTCAGAAATTAAATTTTATGCAGTTAACTTCAATCAGAACCATGCCCAAACGTAAACCATGCGGCGAAGCATACTTACGTAAAATCAAGCGAGCGTACTCGCACTTATTTTATTTATAATGCTCGAAACAGATACCATGAAATCAAAAAACTACGCTTAAAAATGTATTGGACGTAGAAATACCGAAAGATTACAAAAAAATTTTACTTTTTGATTATGTTGACAATAGAACGAGAATTTTGGGTTTTGCTGATGAAAATTCTGAGAATCTATGCACCACATGAAAGATTACCTTGGAGACGGAACTTTTAAATGTGTCGTCAAACTTTCAAACAGCTGTACGTCATATACGGAGACATCTGAAGCACAGGAGAGAAAATAAACATTGTACCCGTGATGTACATTTTACTGATGGCTACGAAACAATCAACAAAAGAATAATGGTGAAATCCATTTGTAACTGTGAAATTACATCCGCTGTTTTTTTATGGACATACATAGTCCTTCGAGCCGGATCGAATAATGTTAACAAGGAAAGCAGTAAAACAGGGATAGGAGCAACCATGCTCGTCGCAGACGCCATTATAATCAAAATCTTCAATACGTACATCATCGTCAGCGGCAGCAAGAATGGCGAAATTAGAGCTGGAAACAGCAGAAGCCAAAGCCGAAATCCAAATAGATCTTATTGACATGAAGCTGTCGGTCGAAAAAGCCGATTTAGAAGAGAAATGTCGTTCTCAATCGGCCTCGCAAGCATTCGAAAGTAGCCAGCATGAACTAAACACACAGCCCGCCCCTGAAGAACGAACACCGTCCGCACTGAATAAACGACGAGTAGATGCTGCAAATTGGAAAAAGAATCGTGCTAAAGAACAACGGTGAGTATACTGATGTTATGTCTTGATACTTTTTATCTGTTCACTTTTTTGAGAAAAGTATGCCTTTCCAGCCGCCTCAAATCATTATATTTTTGGACCGTTGGAACATTGTGTAGGTAATCCTATTATTTTAAACGAGCAATTCTTATATGTTTATTTATTTTGAGTAATTTGGAAACGGCTCAAACAATTTTGATGAAACTTTGAATGGTGATACAATTTTGTATTTTACGTTCATCTGGATAGTCGATTTTCTATAAATTTGTTTCGTTTCTTGTATTTTACCCAATCGAAACTCGGTCACCCGGGTACAACAAGTACCTATGTATTATAATATCTGTGCTACAGGGTAAACTTTAACATACATATTTTTTTTATCCATAATATTTTTAGGTACGCAGCAAAACATTTGCCTGTTAAGCCGTGTTCGATACATCGAACACATTTCATGAGCGTCATCAGCAGTTTGGCTTTAGTAGGTCACTCGTGTCGCGAGCGCGGCCGGGCGATCCACGCAAGCCAGTGCACTAGCAGCAACGACACCAATCGCACTCATTATTAGAATTTACTCTGAGTTTACCTAATAAACTACTACAGTTAAAGTGAACTCGGTTGTATTAATCTAGCATCCCGGAAATAGCTAGCGCGATTTCCTACAAGCCTTCCTAAAAATAGAAAACTGAATTTTTCTAACAAACTAAATAGCGTAAAAATTCGCAATAAATAATCCACCCTTGATACTATTAGTTTACTGACCTGTAAAAGCGGCAACGCCGCGGCGCGCGGCGCGGGCGGCTTGGCTTCCAAGTAATTCGGAATGGCAACGTCTTACATCGTTTGATTGAACTATCTACGCCGACCACGGGTCTATGACCTACTAGTATTTGGTCAGGTGATTTTCTTTATGCAATACATGATGTTGTTAAATACTAAAAGGGAAAAAAAGGTCTCACGGGTAGAATGTTAACTTTTATTAATTATTTTATTTATGTATGCTTAAAATACGTAATGTGGAATACGTGGTTTCAATTAATGTGATAACCTAATCGCCACGCTGTATATGCTATATTGCAGATCACAACATAAAATGATGCATGTTTGCCAAAAAGCATTCCTGCGGGTTTTGCAAATCAAGAGATACCGTGTAGAAAATGTAATAAAGAATTATCATCTACATGGAAATTTTCCTATAGAAAAACGCGGAGGTGACCGTTAATCCCACAAATACAAGGACAAAAAAGATAATGACATTTGTTTCATTATTGTCGAGTAAATTTCGTAAACATCGATTCGACAAGATGAATGGCCAAGTCCAACTGTACTTCGTCCAAACTCATGTTCATTCATTCTCGTTCACCACCGCACATCTAAAAGTTTTGTATCTGTGGGATGCGAACGAACTCGGCTTTTCGCCATCGGACCGGTGACTTGTGTTTTTGAGAGAAAAATACATTTTCGCTTCGCTGGGATAAGGAATTTAAGTGAAACCAGGAAGACAAGGAACAAGGAATTACTAGGAATCGGAGACAAGCTTGCCCGGGTATAGCGCAGATCTGGAGTTCCGTGATTGTACAGGTACGTGGGTTTGGAAATTGTTGGTTCGTGTGCTTTCATCCTCGAGTCTATCATCGAAATCACTCGGCAATATTCTCCTCTAACCTCATCTATAACGTAAATAATTGACCCCTGTTGCATGAAGTGCGATTTTCTAATCCGAGATTGCAACAACATTAAATTCATAAAAACATTTAAATGTTCTGAAGCTCATTATTGTCGTGGCAATTTGAGACGTATGTACTTGCCTTCAGAGCTGAGTATTAATAAAATGGCCAAAATGTACAACGATCAAGCACCAGAAAACCGCAAAGTAAAAAAGTTGTATTTTCGAGGCATTTTCAATACTTGTTTTGGCGTTAGAGGAGAACTCCACTACAAATTTGATTCAGGTCAATATAAAAACGTTTGCAAAAAAGGCAAAACCACGGCTATGATTTCTCCAACCGCTATTCTACAGGGCGCAAAAGTAAAACCGCTAAAATTGAGAGACGTTAATAAATTGTTATCTACTCATTTCGGGGACAAATGGCGCGATTTACAGAGTTTGGAGTACTATAACAGAGTAGTACCATCGTCCTCACAGGAAACACCGGACGAGAATATGGTTGACGATTCCCTTGAAGAGTCGGTATGTGAAGAACAAGAATCACCATTACTTTTAATTTAATATCGGTTTTGTATGTCGAATAAAGTTCTTATAAAACAAAGATTGTTTTATTTGACATCACAAACATCCACGTAGACGTTCGAATGACCCCTATGGTACCAGAATAAATAAAATGTTTTAATCCAGGCTATAATTCTATCAGTATGTCAAATTTCAAGTTAAAAGTATCAATATGGTTCAATCATTCTAGGCCAGGATAGGTATGTTTCAAAGCCAACAAAGTCCAAGTTGTTTTTGTACCAAAAACCGCAAAGTCCAGCCGAGTGTTACAAAGTCAGCAATGTCCATAATAGGCACAGCACTTACAAACAAAAATTCAACGGTGCTGAAGCAACTGATGAATTTTTGTTTGTATTTTCATTTTTTCCGCTTCAGTTGCGCGATAATAGTGGTACAATTGCTTGGCAGAATCCTCGGCCATCTTCTACTATGTATTGTAGACCAATTAAGTTTATTTTCTCCAAGGAAACTACAGACTTTACCGTTGCAGAAACAAACAAAGTCAAGGAGGAAATAAACGAATTGGTGCCAACAATATATAGTATTGAAAATAAAGAGATATCTGTCAAGCCCGAATCACTTTTCACCATGATTGACGGAAAAGTATGTAATGCCGTAACTGAAACTGCTTCATCACAAAAGTGTTTAATTTGTGGAGCTACCCCTAGACTTATGAACGATGAGTCTAGGGAGTATAAAGCAAACAAGAACAACATGGTTTTGGTTTATCTACACTACATGCATGGATTCGTTGTTTTGAATGTTTGCTTCACATTAGCTATCGGTTAGATGTTAAAAAATGGAAGGTAAGAGATCCAGCTGACAAAGAAGCAACGTGCTGCCAACATTCAGAGCCGCTTCAAAACTGAAATGGGCCTAATTGTAGATAAACCAAAACCAGGGTATGGTAATACAAATGATGGAAATACCGCCCGCAGATTTTTTGGCAACCCTGAGCTAAGCGCAGATATTACAGGGATAGATGACTTATCGAAAAATTTGACACAAAAGATTTTCTTGTGCACAGTGTAGAAATAGCTCTGCTGCCAATAGGACAGCTCTCTGAAGAAGCACAGGAAGCCCGTAATAAAGATTGTAGAAGGTTCCGAGAGCACAACACAAGAAAATGGTCACGTACTACCACGAATAAAGACTTACTTAATAAGCTATTAGTCACATCTGAACCTGTAATTAACGGCCTTAGTGTGAAATTACAGTGGGAGCGGCGCGGGTAGCGGAATCCGCTGGCGTGTAAGACAAGCACATACTTGTGTACCAAGGTGCACCAAATACGGGCGGGGCGGGCGAGCGGGTATCGCGGCGGGAGAAGCGTGTGTCGCGGGCGGGGCGGGTGGACGCAAGTCAGTTTGCGTTTTCCGCTCGGTTTGTTCAGATGTCATGCCGTTGTCGACAAAAGATTTAATAAGTGCCGTATTCAGCGTTGCCAGATCATACCGCTTTTCCACTTTTTACACCGCCTTTTTGACAATGGATCCGCCATCCGCTTTTAGCCAGCGGGTGTCCACTTTTTTCGACTTTGATAGGACATGAGGATTAAAATATTATCTTCCCACTAAAGACATTTTTATGGGCACCGATCCGTTTACTCTTTCAAATAGAAGAACCTAAAAAATGTCTATAGCGGGCTCTACATTCCTGCCAAAACTACGCCAAATAGGATAGATAGATAGATAGAAAATTCTTTATTGCACAAAATTAAAAATTACTGTACACAGGCGAACTTAATGCTAGATAGCATTATCTACCAGCTAACCTTTGGGTAATAGGGAGATAGGTTGGGTAGGAGACAGCGCTATACGAGAAAGCAAGACAGAAATACTTGTATCTCCTTTCTTAGTATAGCGCTGTCCCATATAGTCCGTGAAATTTATGATGTCAAATCACTATTGTCATGTTGGTACACAGTGTTATGAAGTTGCACACGCGCAAGTTCAGATCGAGCTACAAGTTTTTCACTGACTGTGAAGAATGTGGATTGAACTTGAGTGATATCTTTCGTGCCTCCCTGAGCCACCTTCTGTTTCTGTTCTGTGAAGTAATAGTACATTGTTACCTGAGGATTGAAAGTCACGTTTTTGAGTCCCAAGACGGGTTTGTCACTAGAGCGTAGCGAGGGTGCCAATGGAGCTTGAGGGACTTAAATAAGTCTTTCACCCGAGGTAAACACTGTGCTTTTCATTACGAATACAAGGAAAGTAAAAATGAAAACATGATAGAAAAATTAGTGAAAATCATCACGTAGTACTTAGATCTCGATGGTGAAAATGATGATTGAATTGCCGCCTTCCAGCTTTTTTTTTTCTCTGGCAGGCCTTCGGCTGGCCAGCATTATTCAGCCTTTATTTTCATTTTCATAATTTAAAAAATGGTAATTTTTTTGCTCAAATCTATGTTATTTTAAAGAAATAGTTAAAGCTAAATAATAATAAAGTCATTTAGAAAATATATTCTTTATTTAATACTCTTTATGTTATTAAAATTTAAATTTCACATCGCGCTCTTATTAGACTTTTTAAACTTCTTACCGTTGTAATGGGCCTGCTTGCTGAATAAAAAGTTGGAATTTGGTTTAATAACCTCCTTGCCAGACTTGGTCATTGACTGAGTTACAGAAGTCTAGACTGCAGATTTGCCAGAGGGCAATGGAACACAGCATTCTCGGCCTTAAACGCATCGACCGGGTGCGAAATACAATGCTGGGTTTAATGACTGGCATTGCCGATGTAGAGAGCAAAACAGCCAAGCTCAAGTGGGAGTGGGCGGGCCACGTCAGCAGGATGGACCCTAAAAAGTGGGCAAACATAACGACTCATTGGGTGCCGGAGGACGGAAGGTGACGGCGCGCGGCGTGGCCACCCAAAAAAACGATGGCGAGACGATCTGGAAGCTCTGGAGAAGGATTGGTGGAAAGTCGCCGAAGATCGTGATAGTTGGAAGATATTGGGGGAGGCCTTTGCCCAGCAGTGGGCCAGTGCAGGTCAAAAAAAAAAACCTGGCAGTTAGAAAGACTTTAGAAAGTTGGAACATGGTTGAATAAAATAGAACTTGTTTTTTTTATAATTTGACAGCTGTCAGTAGAAAGCGATTCTCCCTAGGGCTGAAAGTATTACTTTCAATTAGGCCCCTCAGGCAACTTCAGACCTACTTTCCGAGTATGAGCAATGAAAAGGAAGTTTACTTCACATAACTCTTTGATTTGTAATACGATTATGAACTGAGTGAGAAAAATCGATCTAACGTTAAAACAGGAAATTCCGCTTTTTTTGTTGAAAATCCGCGTTTTTGGAGTACCGTTACCGCATTTTCAACTTTCGCATCTGGCAACACTGGCCGTATTGGCTCGGCCACCTTTGTGGAATAGTAGCGATACAAATCATTCGAATCGTCAAATAATTAAAAAACTATGCAATGCACTTTCTGGCCCTTGACAGCCTCTTGTTAAATGTGTCTTTGTTCTGGTCAATATTTCGTTGGGGATATGGGCGCATGAGATATTCTTTTAATGGGTAAGCTTCATCGCCAATTAAGACCATGGGTAGCTGCTTGTCGGTGCTTGGAAGCACTTGAGGAGGTGGCATATTGAACGTTTTTTTTTCTAGTTGTCTATTTAATCTCGAGTAGTGAAACGTGCCACCATCACTTTGTTTGCCTCGACCACCAACTTCAATAACGATGAATTTTTTATCAGCATCAGCAACTGCTTGAAGCACTAAGGAAAAAATCTTTCGGTAGTTAAAGTATTCAGATCCTGAATGTTTAGGTTTCTTTATACGACAGTGCTTCCCGTCAATTGACCCAATGCAGTTAGGAAATTGCCATTTTTCATAATAGTCATTTGCAATTTTCTTCAAATGTTCCATTGTAGGTTGAGGCATGTGTATGTATATGTACTAACTGATCCCAGATTGCTTCACATGTAGTATATATAATATTTCCAACAGTAGTAGCTCCTAGTCGGAAGGAAAAAGCTAGTGATTTGAATGACATCCCTGTAGACAAGTACCTGCAAATAAAACGTACAGTTAGTTACAGACTAAATCATATTCATTTTACCATTTTTTTACAGTTAATGTGTTGAAGAGTAAATGGAAGAACATTAAGGACCACTACAGAAAGGAACTAAAAAAAATCCACCAACTCGATCTGGGGATGCAGCTACTGATTGTGTATCTACTTGGAAACATTTCCGCCAAATGTCTTTTATGAAAGATCAAATACAGCCTAGCCGAAGTGAATCTAATATCACTACTCATCTAACTAGTGACAGTGACGAAAATGACGACACGCAAGACTCCATTATAAGTGATATAAATGTGGCATCGCCTTTATCGAGCATATCAGTATCTTCACCAACATCATCAACATCGGCTCCATCAACATCCAGTCGAGGAAAAAAGAGGAACAGTTCAAAAGAATTCAAAAGATGCGAGTGCGAAACAAAATAAATTCAATTATAATGGCCGAGATGCAAGCAGGAAGTATTTCAGATCCATATATTATGACACAATATGGTTATCACAGTGCACCTCCAGATAATATAGATAATTATTGATTACTTTTTATGTCTGGCATTGTTGATTAATAATAAAAATTCATTGATGATTATTATAGTTTTGATTTCTTGATATTGTTAAGGCAATGAAGTTAGTTTCGGGTTTCGATAACTGTGTTTGTACAGCATTTAATATGTAGTCAAAAGTTGTTACGGTCATTCGAGTGTATTCATAAAATTTATCTTCATGGTTTCGTAGCCTTTCGTATAATAAAGTATGAAATTCACCATGTCTATACCGATCACTATTAATATCGTGACGATTGCTTTTAGAAAGAAAAGGTCCCACTTTATATAGGCGCTAGCTTCCAAATAATCGGACATTTTAATTTAAGCAAATATTAATTGCACACGAAACATAGAGAAACGTCCAAACCTCTCAAACGCTCCGTTGCTACTGTGTTCATCTATTGAAATGAGCGTTTTCCGCTCGACGCGTCACCCGCTCATCCGCCCCGCCCGCTCCCACTGTAATTTCACACTTAGAGAGGTTCCAAGAAAAAAAAACAGGTAGCCTCCCTTCTGAAGTGTTAGGCCTATTACTACCCAGCCATGTAAATACTCGTAGGACAACTCAAATGAAGCAATAATATTAGTATGCACGACTATGCTGTAACTGATTCTTCAGGATTTTTGGGTTTACCGCTCCCACCCGCGGTCCAGAGAGCCACGATACGCCGTCGCGTGTACATGTCAGAGTGTTCTTATAATTATTCAGAAGATGAAAACTGCAACGAAGAGGTCAACTCGTATGGAAGTGGCTCCGAGGAAGAAAATCAGGATGATCAGTCCGGATCGCGAGGAGGAAGAGGAAGAGCAAGTAGAAGAAGGAGCAGAAGCCCAATCTTGTGGGGAAGACAGCGATGTGGAAGAAGTGGAAGCTCAGATTCATCCGGATACTCAGGATATTATGGCGGAATTGGGAATAGAAATGCAACAGACACCAGCAACACAAACGAACGACGACGAAGAGGATGTACAGTCAACAATGATGAGTATGTTGGACGCACTGGAACTTTTGTGGGAACAGGGAGTGTTGAAGAAGATTTTTCCGACACTGATGTGTTTAGAGAAACTGGCTGTAGCGAAGAAGAAACTGCAATGGAAGAGGATTATTTCTACGACGCGACAAGGGATGTTAGACACTATAAAGCGATTGAAAACGAAAGAAGTCGTATTAGAAAAGTGTTCGTACAAGGATTTCAAAGTGTCCCTACGAGAAGGCGAATACTACATGATGTTTATGAGAAAAAACCTGGATTCAGTTCTGCAGGATTTAATAATGGAGAAGTACGTCGAGACTTCGAACGTTCCCACAGCAAAGGGACGCGCAGGCACGGTGCCACTTTCATCATCTGCGACCACGGAGACCATTACCACGTTGTCCACGACTGCGCCTATAGTAGCTGCACCTGCCGTTGCCGGCACATCGAACAGTTTCGATCATACCCTGATGTCGGGAGAAGATATTCTCGACAAATTGTTGCCAATTTCGTTACAGTATCGAGCACTGGGTTAA
This sequence comes from Thera obeliscata, assembly GCA_947578465.1. NCBI lineage: Eukaryota > Metazoa > Arthropoda > Insecta > Lepidoptera > Geometridae > Thera > Thera obeliscata. The sequence goes on along the minus strand of OX387918.1, from coordinate 9,603,501 downwards.
TCTCGCAATCTATTTCGAGAAAGAAGGGCGAAGCATTGTGTACTTGGACGTCGCCGGGAGAGACTGACTTTCAAGTAGTGAAACTGGACATCTACAATTACTCCAAGATTTGCAATCTGGACAAGAAAAATTGGTGGAAGGAAGCAGAGGTGCGCAGTACTTTTCTAACTGCGAGTCCGGTAGATCCGGTTCATATTGCACTCCAGAATCTATTGGCTCGAGCAGCCAAACAGGTAACCTCGACAGCGGGTGTGATATCCGAGGAAAGGGCGAAATTTGAGCGGTTTCAAAGAGTTTGATGGAGATTTCTGTTTCACAATTCCACTTCGCCACCTGTTAGGTTTCGCCGAGGACTACAACAAGGTGATTGTGAATGCAAAGCATGAGCTGATATTGAACCGTAGTTCTTCGAACTTGAACTCTGTTCTCCTCAAGGATATAACTAAAAAAATCGGTTGTCTGTAAAGTCGGTTTACTGACGATAGTTGAACGTGATAACGTCATAAGAAAATACTGATGGATTGGTTGCATTTTTCAAAAGAATTTTAATTAATATTTGTTTGATAGATATTTTGTATGGATATAATATAGATAAGGAGGTAAATGGAAATCACAATTGAATCGATCAAGTTACATTTATTTGTATTATAAGACGTTGTTTTATAATAATAAGTACATTTTGTATTGACATTATTTCTTTCAGCAAGTAAACTGAAAAAAACCTTACAGATACCGGTACAAATATTTAACTATTAATTTTAATAAATAATTATTTTTCTTTAATGTAATTTTAATTTTAAAATTACATTTTGTCATGCCCGAATAAATGTTGTGTTATTGTTGTATTGTAAGCCCATTTCTGCCGAAAAGCAGCATTTTATTGCACCCTCGAACTATATTCGCCCTCGCTCGCTTTGCTCGCTCGGGCATCTAAATATCTTGGGTACACTAGATCCATTAGGCAGCGCAAAAGCTCACTTATTGCCCTTGTATTGTAGCACCTTATTTGAAATAAAATGGAATGAAACTGAATGAATGTGAATGAAACTGAATGAAACTGAATGAAACTGGCTCATAACAGCTGTAACTTGAAATATACAAACCAGCACTATGTACCCATATTTTTCCATAATTTAAGTGGGTATGATAGTCATTTATTTATTAAAGAACTGGCTGCTAGAGGTGGGGAAAATATTTCATGCATACCTCAACATAAGGAAAAGTATATTTCATTCAGTAAAAAAATACATTTCAATGCTTCCTCCAGAAGTATTACTATGCGTTTTGTAGACTCTTTTATATTTATGTCAACTAGTTTGGAGAAGTTAGCTAAAAATCTATTACCTGATCACTTTCAAATACTTCCTCATTACTTTCCGAACCCTGAACAAATGAATCTATTAACGCGAAAAGGAGTATTTCCATATGAATACATTGATTGTTGGTCTAAGCTTGAAGTAAATTCTCTACCTAATAAACAGTCATTTTACAGCGAATTAACACAAACACACATTTCTGATCATGATCAACAACACGCGCAACAGGTATGGCAAAAATTTGAATGTAGCTCGTTGGGTGAATACTCTGATTTATATCTTAAAACAGATGTCTTACTACTGGCTGAAGTTTTTGAAAACTTTCGCGGTATTTGCTTAGGTGCGTATGAACTAGACCCGTGTAGATATCTCACAGCACCTGGTCTATCGTGGGATGCCATGCTAAAAGAGACGGGTGTAAATCTCGAACTTCTGACGGATTACGAGATGCTTCAATTCATACAATCAGGTATTCGAGGTGGGATCAGTCAAGTTTCAAAGAGGTATGCTAAATCTAATAATAAATTTATAGATCCCACTAATCGAACAGGTGAAAGCAATTTTATAGTGTATTTGGATGTTAATAACTTGTATGGTCATGCTATGCGTCAACACCTACCTCATTCTAACTTTGTTTGGTTGAGTGATTGTGAAATCAAAACATTTAACGCTCTCGCTCAACGATCTGATTCAGATATAGGATATATTTTAGAAGTAGACTTGGAGTATCCACATTCCCTTCATGATCTACATAATGACTACCCTTTTTGCGCTGAAACCAAAGCTCCACCTAATGGAAAAACTAAGAAGCTATTACTCACTCTCAACAACAAACAAAACTATACCATTCACTATATGTATTTGAAACAATGTATCGAAAATGGTTTAGTTTGCAAAAAAATCCACAGAATTTTATCTTTTCATCAATCCCCATGGCTTAGATCTTACATAGACTTGAACACCGCCAGAAGACAATCAGCTACCAACTCATTTGAAAAGGATTTCTATAAACTCATGAATAACTCAATTTTTGGTAAAACCATAGAAAATGTTGAGAAGAGGGTTGATGTAAAACTATGCAGTAGATGGAATGATTGTAAAACAAAAACCAAATGTAAATATGGACTTGAGAGATATATCTCTCTTCCTAATTTTCATAGCTCTAAAATTTTCTCTGAGAATTTTGTAGCTGTGCAAATGAACAAAACTAAAATAACTTATGATAAACCTATTTACGTTGGTTTCACTGTTCTAGAACTTTCAAAATATGTTATGTATGAATTTCACTACTCCTATATGCTGCCTAAATATAAGCAAAATGTTCAATTACTCTACACTGATACTGATTCATTCATCTACTCTATTAAAACTAATAATTTTTATGAGGATATTAAATGTGATTTAGAAGCGAGATTCGACACCTCTGATTTTTTAAAGGATAACGTCTACAATCTTCCTTTAGTTAATAAAAAAGTTGTTGGTTTAATGAAAGATGAAAGTAATGGTCGCATTATCACAGAGTTTATAGGTCTACGATCAAAAATGTACAGTTACGTCTTACAAGGCGAATTGATAATTAAAAAAAATAAAGGCACATCTGCTCCAATCGTTAGAAAACTAAACTTTGAAAATTATAAAAAAGATCTCGATTTTAAACTCTATGATAACATGCATACCTTTGTTAGTGATAAGCATGATGTTTATACAAAAATTTTAAGAAAAAAAGTCATCTCTGGTAATTATGATAAAAGATACATTAACCCTGAAGATGGTATAAACACTTTAGCTTGGGGGCATTATAAAATTAAATAAAAAAACACAATTTTTCAAAGGAACCTTTTTTATTTTCTTCCCTCTAAGCCTTAGCATAGAATGAACACTTTTTATTAAATTTAACATACACGAGAGGACACCCACCGAACCATCTGAGATGCTCCAACCATGGATCGTCTTTGGCTTCCCAATCCTTCAGGCCACCGCCGCAGAAAAAACATGCAGTTCTATCTTCAACGCCGGTGTAAAAGAATCCAGCATCTGCCATTTCTTCCGGTGATTGACGTTTGTTTAAAGGCCAGTCAGCAAAACTCTTCAGTCGTGCTTCTTTTGATATGTTACATGGATATGCAGGGTTCACCATTGTGTGTGAGACGACTGCTCTGTCGAACGAATCGATACAATAAACTGTTACCATAGGGCGTAGATAACAGAAACCGGAGGTCAAGGCTCGTATTCCAAAACAGCGCTTGAGTCCAGACAGAGAACAAACATCTGCGTTCACCACACAGATATTAGTTCTCGGTTGGGATCGAACCCGCGGCCTACGGCGCGGACCAACTAAGCCGAGAGAGGCCGGTCAGCCACATAATAAATAACACCCAGACAGAGAACAAACATCCGCGTTCACCGCGCAAATATTCGTTCTCGGTTGGGGATCGAACCCGCGGCCTACGGCACAGAGCTACTACCAACTAAGCTGAGAGAGGCCGGTCAGTCACATGATAATTAATTACATCCACAATGTAACTATCTCATCACCCCGCTCACCTCGGGCGATAGGTACCTATTTAAAACATAATGTAGGCATCGAACCCGCGGCCTACGGCGCGGACCAACTAAGCCAAGAGAGGCCGGTCAGCCACATAATAAATAACACCCAGACAGAGAACAAACATCCGCGTTCACCGCGCAAATATTCGTTCTCGGTTGGGGATCGAACCCGCGGCCTACGGCGCGGGGCTACCTAATAAATAACACCCAGGCAGAGAACAAACATCCGCGTTCACCGCGCAAATATTCGTTCTCGGTTGGGGATCGAACCCACGGCGTGGAGCTACCACCAACTAAGCTGAGAGAGTCACATAATAATTAATTACATCCACAATGTCTCATCACCCCGCTCACCTCACGGGCGATACACACAATGTTGATAACCAGAAATATGACCTCCAAGAACTATCACTGCCCTAATCGCGCCATGCGAACACAGCTCTAACGCATCATTTAGACTGGCCCCAGCATAACATTAACCCTCACGCACCTTCTAACACCAACCACGCAGAGACTACGTTACGCTGGTACTAGGTGTCACAGGATCGGCATATAATAGCTACTTCAGTATCTTATTAAATGAATCTGTAATTAATGTAACTAGTGATTTGTGTTTGAGTTCGGTTGAATTTTGTCTATAAATTGTTTATTTTTCAATACTAGTGTGTTTAAGTTTCCATACTTGGCTTGTTTATTTTTCCTTGTGTAAATACTTTACATAAAATAAGTGTTAACTTAGTGGTTTGTGGTTTTTGAGTTCGGTTGAATTTAGTATAAAGATTGTTTATATTTCCATGTGTAAATACTATACTTTTATTAAGTGTTTTATAATTGTGTTTGATAGTCAGCTGTTTTTTGTTTAAATAGGTTTATAGGTACCTACATGACGTACCTACTGTAGTGTCAGTTTATAGTAGTAGATACCTCAACTAATTCAATTTTCGCTAACTTGGCGTCATGGGCAAGGCCTACTAAAGTTGCAGCCCGCATGAAGGCAAAAAGGGATAAAGAAAGAATTCAAGACAAAAAGGAACGATTATCAAAGAATTCTAAACGAAATGCTATATCGCGTTCTCAAGAAACACCACTAACTCGCCAAGGGAGATTATCTCATATGAGAAATTACGTCCGTTCTCGACTGTCACAAGAATCGACTGAACACTACAAGTCTCGACTCGATGTTATTCGTGACCGTTTGAGTAACGAAACTCCGGATCAACGAACACATCGACTCAATGCTATCCGTGACCGTATGAGTAACGAAACTCCAGATCAACGAACACATCGACGCGATGTTGTCAGTGACCGTTTGAGTAACGAAACTCCGGATCAATGAATACATCGATTCGATGTTATTCGTGACCGTTTGAGTATCGAAACTCCGGATCAACGAACACATCGACTCGATGTTATCCGTGACCGTTTGAGTAACGAAACTCCGGATCAACGAACACATCGACTCGATGTTATCCGTGACCGTTTGAGTAACGAAACTCCGGATCAACGAACACATCGACGCGATGTTGTTCGTGACCGTTTGAGTAACGAAACTCCGGATCAACGAACACATCGATTTGATGTTATTCGTGACCGTTTAAGTAACGAAACTCCGGATCAACGAACACATCGACTCGATGTTATCCGTGACCGTTTGAGTAACGAAACTCCAGATCAACGAACACATCGACGCGATGTTGTTCGTGACCGTTTGAGTAACGAAACTCCGGATCAACGAACACATCGATTCGATGTTATCCGTGACCGTTTGAGTAACGAAACTCCGGATCAACGAACACATCGACTCAATGATATCCGTGACCGTTTGAGTAACGAAACTCCGGATTAACGAACACATCGACTCGATGTTATATATAATAATTCAGGCATTTAATTTTTCTCCAATATGTGTTAGGGTGTCTAGATAATAATAAACCAATTGACTGTGTTTTCTCAGAATTTTGTTTACCTGCCACTTAGGGATAGGACCCCCTAGGGAAAAATTGAAATATACCCCAGAAGGAAGATATAACTTTGTTCAGAAGTGTGCCCGTTCCACTGAAGAACACACATTTGGAATTTTAAAAGGTCGCTGGAGATGTCTTTTGGCAGCTCGACAACTTCATTACTGCCCTGAAACAGCAGGTAAAATTATAAAAGCCTGTTGTGTTTTACATAATTTATGTATAAGGGCTGGTATTGATGTTCCCGAGCTGACAGAAGATGAACACCAAGCTGAAAGAAGCAGGCAGGTTCCTGCTGCCAGACACGCCCAGGCACGCGGTGACGTACGTGCGAAGCACATGTACATGTATATGTTTAACAATGGGTGATTATTGTTGGTGTGGGTGTGGAATAAAAGGAAAATTTTCAAGTTAACGAATTAGTTTAAAGCGACCATCTAACCAAGCTGGACGTGTTAAAGAACTTTGAATTTCGCGTTTGTAAGAAAAAAAATGAACGGGGATCTAAACGACAAAATTTATTCGAAGGGAGAGTCTTCACACTCGAAGAATTACCAGCCAGAACTTCATTGTACGGAAATCTCGGACGGCGACGAACAATCTCAGAGTATTTCTCTACTACCAAACTTGGGGACTCAAGCATCGCTGATGGAGGACGAAACGGCATGTACGCAGAAAATCTTGGAGAATCCAGTTGCAGCGGCGATGAAAAAAAAGATGGTGAAAAGGGCAGCCAAGAAGAAAACAGCAGCAGAACAACCCATCGAAAAAACGATGTTTCAGAAACAACAAGAAGTTCTGGCACATCCATTGATATTATGCTTGATAGCATATTGGGACGTAGCAATAGTGGTACACGCACTGGAATTGCTCAACAGGATGAAAACTCGGATCATGAAGGAGAAACTGAAGGTGGAGTACACAGTATGGGGAGTAATGAAAACAATTCTCAAGGTCTTCGTTACGAATATAAAAAAAGACTTAACCAATTTAGAACACGTATCTCTAGAGGATTTCAGGGGGTGGCTATCAAGAGACGGATTCTCCACGATATATGGGAATCTCCAAGCAGTGGATTCGATCGGAACTTTCGACAACATCTTATTCGACACGTTATCAGACCTGATAACAGAACAAACTTCAACGGAGGTGTCTTACTCATCGCCCAACATAACAAACACATCCATGTCGTCCACGACTGCGCATACTCAGGATGCACTTGCCGTTGCAGGCACATCCAAGCCCTCGAAGACTACCAAATACCAGTCCGAGGAGGAGGAGCCTGTGACTACAGAGAAAACGACTCGAGTTCAGAAAGCGACGAAGAAAAGGCATATCACAAAGGACGCCTCGAGCGAAAGCGAAGAAGAAGTAGCACCCCGGAAGAAAAACAAGAAAAGAGTTTCTTTTCAAAAGAATCGATCAGCAGAGACGGAAAACGAGAGCAACTCGGACGAGGGAGGGGATCATCCGTCGTTCAAACCAGAGGCCTTCGACGATATGGTAGACGCGTTCATGCAAGCAGCGAGTACAGCGTCGACCATTGGGCGAATCTCACAATCTATCTCTTTAGAGAGCCGAGGAGATGTTATTACGCTCACTTCGCCGGGAGAACGTGGGCACAAGGTTATAAAGTTGGAGATCTACGACTTTCACGAGTGTTGTCGCTCAAAGCCTCAGGACTGGTGGAAGAAAGCGGAATGGCGCAGCAAGACAATTGTGACATCGGAGACTTTAAGTGCGATGAAGCTAGTGGATCAACTGAAGACCACAATTATGAACAAAATACAAGAAATAAAAAACCTAAAGGTGGAGAGAAAACCGCGGAACTAGAAAAGTACTTAGACAGCTTCATAATTACTCCCCCTCAAAATATTATATATACAAAATGGTGGACTCAATCAAAATACAAGTACTGGAACAAAAATGACGCATTCGTAAAAAATTGCTTTCACAATCAACAGCAGAAAGTCGTCGATATGACTGTACGCCAAATATTCATGAAGACGCGTACCATAAACATAGAAAGGCTTATATACACAGCCCGTTGGAATAGAATTGAAGAACACTATTTTGACATTCCGACATCTGTAGATGTATTGGAAGAACTACTTCTATTCCAAAATAACAATAACAAAGATAATGTTTTCATGTTTTTGCAAATACTGTTTAAAATTTTGGACATGAGAATCCCGAAAAAGAATTGCATATTTGTACTGTCCCCGCCTAATGCAGGAAAAAACTTTTTTTTTGATTGTGTTATAAATGCAATGATCAATTTCGGGCAAATGGGAAATTTCAATAAATATAGTGGGTTTCCTATACAAGAATGTGTCAACAGACGTGTGATACTATGGAATGAACCAAACTTCGAACCCGCAGCTGAAGAAACGCTGAAATGTTTATTTGGCGGTGATGCGTGTAATGCTAAGGTCAAATACCAATCTGATGTGGTAATCAACAAGACACCTATAATTGTTCTATCAAACAATGACTGTTTTCCTAAAAACGAAGCATTTAACTCAAGAATGGAACGTCTACATTGGAGACCTGCGCTGTTTCTGAAATATTTTAAAAAGAAGCCTAACCCTGCTGCTTTCTTTTACTTACTTTTAATATATAATATATTGTCTAGAAATAGGTGTGTGAATTTTGAGGATTGGGAAACATATTTAAGCACTAAACAACACAAAACACTTGCAATATAGCAAAAAAACTAAAATTCACAATACGTAAACAATGCCCGCACGCGTGGTTCCGTAAGACTGATTTTGTTTTTTTGTGTTGTTGACGTCTAGGTAACTGTTTTGAAGTTGACATACATATTTACAAAGCTCAAATCAGTGCGAAAAGAATGGTTTTTCGTTCCTTACGGACATTGTAGTAGAAAAAGCGAGTCAGACAGATGTCTCAACGCTTGGCGCAAAACTTTTTTTGGTGCATTTATGCACTAAGGTGCTTTGGTTTGTGTTTGGTATGGAAATGCACCAAGGTGCTTTTTTTTGGTAGTAGCTCTGCCTTCTGCGCTGGCGGGCGTGGGTTCGATCTCCACCGAGAACAAATATTTGTGTGGTGAACGCAGATGTTTGTTCTATGTCTGGGTGTTATATTGTATCCTATGTATGTATTTACAAAAAAAAAGGATTATTTAAGTAATGTATCAGCTATCTGGTTCCCATAATACAAGCTCTGCTTAGTTTGGGGCTAGATAGTGTTGTGTGGATTGTCCGCATTATTTATTTTAGTTTGTACAGTTTGAATAACGTGTTATAGACAACTTTGTTGCTATTAAGAACTATTCTACTTCGAGGCTAAAAATAAAATATTAGTTACGAGTAAGTCCTCCAACTGCTAGATCTAGCGTTTTATCGTTAGATAGAATTAAATAGCAACACTGATGAAGTATGCGCCGAATTACGTTCCGTTATTAGTCAGTTTGATATCATAAACTTGAATTTTGAAATTTTGACCTATAAACTCAATTGTTCCCAACATTTTAGCTTTGTATAAACGTAATTCAATTGTAGTAACAAATTGAAAGATCATTTGATAAATAATTGACCAAAACACTAGGATAATAGTAAATGACCGATCGATTAATCGTTCGATTATTGGATAAGCGTGTAACGTAACGCATCTCGTGTTGAAAAATATGCCATCAACAGAGATAGATGTCGTATTTCACTGAGAATTGGCTTTTTGAGTATAGACAGACATTTTTCACTCGGGATAGCTTATGTTTGTCAGAGATCAATAGGCCGAGATCTTTTAGGAACATTGAAAATCCCGGTCAGCCCGAGAATCATCCCCCTGAGGGCTTAACATTGTCACGTCCAAAGGTACCTCCGACGATAATGCGTCATTAGATAGTAGTCCTACATTGTTCGTTAGTAATAACTTTGTGGTTTCACCTAATATTAATCATACTTTTAATTATACTACTGGTAATTTTGAAATAAAACCATAATTTTTAAAATGAATATTTATTTTTATTTATTATTTATGCACATTTAAGCACTAAACAACACTTTACTTCGATCTCACAAAGCGGACGAAGACCGGCCGCTTTGTGAGATCGAAGTAAAAGTGTCGTCACTACGGGCACACTCAACATATTTTCTATATTAGTTTTTAATAGCCGGTAGCCCTGTAAATGTTCTATACGCTTGATTGATTGACGTGACAGGACGGACGTATTTCTCCGGCACTCATGACACTTTATTGTTTGGCAGTAGTTTCGTGACAGTGACAGCTGTACGGTCATGATCTGTCTGTCATGTTATGTGCAACAAAAACGTTCCGTTTCACGTAGAACTGGCTAGGTAACTAGCGAATATTCTAATTTTGCATACTATGTGATTCTTCTCACAGACCGATCGAGCTCACAAGTATTAATTCTAATTACCAACCGCTACCTAAAACTTTTGGTCACTATTGTGTCAGTTCAAAATTAAATTACACCTCCCACCAGATTTGTCTGGCAGTGCTTTGTGGCACAAATCACCACTGTATAAGCTTGTTATTTTTAATTCTTTTTAGGTATAGTATATTTTAGGTACTGTTCTCAGAATAGGCTCTTATACATCTTCATAGGTGTCAATATTCTTTAGGTATAATAAAGTGTACACCTTGTTTTTAGTAATACTTACATATACATTTTTCATATAATTTACTAGTTTATAGCATAGCTCACTTATTTTGCACAATGGACAGCACAATTTCTTCTGACTTATTTTTTTCAATGGATTCGGATGGCTTCACGGATGCCTTAGACGATAGCTGCGACGATACTCTTCTGTGTGACTTGCTACACAAGTCGCTTAGCCCCTTCAAAAATAATTTTAATGTTTGCCATATAAACGCTCAGAGTGTACCCGCTCATTATTCTGAACTCATTGCAACCTTCACTAGCGAATCGATTCATGCCTGCCTTATATCAGAAAGCTTTCTTAAGCCCACCTTGCCCTCAACTTCATTCTCTCTCCCCGGTTATGTACTGATTCGAAATGATCGTACCGGTAAAGGTGGCGGTGGTGTTGCCATCTATCTGCGCGCAGATTTCAAGTATCGTGTTATTTCTAGCTCGCCCTCCGCCTTTACTGGTTCTATGGTGCATTTGTTTCTCGAAGTTCAGGTTAATACTACAAGGTTTCTCCTCGGTGTAGTATATGCTGCTCCTACAGTTGACTACTTCAGCACCTTGGAAAGCCTACTTGATATATTTGTCCCACAGTATAACCACTTTACTATAATGGGTGACTTTAATACTTGTCTTTTGCGGAACGATGCAAGGAGCAACAAATTAATAAATATTGCTACTTCATACAACATTTCTATTTTAGACCTTGACGCAACGTTCCACGTAAATGACAGCCATACAAAACTCGACCTTATCCTTACAGGAGACTCTGAGCGTATCTGTGCGCATGGTCAGTATCCGGCTCCGGGTTTCTCGCACCACGACCTTATTTATGCATCATTCAAAATTAAATCTCCTAAGATCAAACCTAAGGTTGTGATGCAGCGAAACCTTGCGGCTATGGATCATGAGCTGCTGCGCCTGGATGTGGATGCCTTTGACTGGTCACCGCTGCTATCTGCATGTGATATCGACGCAAAACTTAGTTTCTTTAACTCTGCTCTTACTACGCTCTACGATAAACATGCCCCTTATAAACCAGTGCGTATGAAGAGACCACCGGCTCCTTGGCTGACTGATGACATACGCAAACTTATGGCGAAGCGCAATTACTTTTATCGCAGGTATAGGAAAACTCCCAACGAGGAGACTTTTTTGGATTTTAAAAGAGCGAGGAACCGTTGCAACCAGATGATAAGAAACGCAAAGCGTCGTAACATCCATAGCGAGATTGAAAACTGTACTCCTGATAACGTTTGGAAGGTTCTTCATGACCTGGGTTTTGGAAAGAGTAAGCGCACTGCTGACCCATCTGTCGACGTTAACGAGCTAAACCGCCATTTCTCAGCAGTCCCGTATACGCTTACTAATCTCGTTAAGGATAAAACAATTGCACAGGTGTCACGGTTGCCCCTGGGCAACTACTCATCTTTTAGCCTTGAACCCGCTGACGTGGGCGAAGTTAGGAAGATCGTTATGGCCACTAGTACCAAGGCAGTAGGATGCGATGGAATTGGTCGCAAACTTTTGCTCCCTATTCTTGAGTTGATCACTCCATACATAACTCATATAATAAACTTTTCTCTAGAAAATAGTTGCTTTCCGTCCGAATGGAAGAAGGCTTATGTTATCCCCATTCCTAAGAAATCTGTAGTTTTGGAATTAAAAGACTACCGTCCCATCTCAATTCTTCCCTTCCTCTCAAAAATCATAGAAAAGGTTGTATACCGCCAGCTTTCTTCCTTTCTTCGAAAAAATTCCCTTCTTTCTCCTTTTCAGTCTGGTTTCCGTTCTTCGCATAGTACTTCCACTGCCCTCATTAAAATAACAGACGACATAAGATCGGCTATTGACAATAGGAAACTCACGCTTCTTACTTTGCTAGACTTTAGCAACGCGTTTAACTGCGTTAACCATGACATACTGCTGGCTGTACTTCGCTCCTTAAACATTTCACAATCAACCATACTCTGGTTTGGCTCGTACCTTAGTGGGCGTCAGCAGTGTGTTAGGGTTGACGATATTTCTTCAGACTGGTGCAATGTTGAAGCAGGGGTCCCCCAGGGTGGTGTGCTTTCACCACTTATGTTCTCCATATTTATAAATACCCTTGTTCCTTCAATATCCTTTTCCTCCTACCACCTGTACGCTGACGATGTTCAGCTGTACACGAGTTTTGAGCCTGACAAAGTACTTCACGGTATTGATTCTTTGAACAGAGATCTCAGTGCTATATTTGATTGGACTCAAAAGTTTGGACTCCTCATAAACCCTAGCAAGACCCAGGTCATGATTGTTGGTGGTGGCTACTACATCTCCAGGCTTAACCTTAGCAGTCTCCCTCCAGTAGAATATGATAGCCATCCACTACAGTTTTGCACTGAAGTCAAAAACTTGGGCCTACACATCACCAGTAACTTATCCTGGGACCGTCACATCGCACAGGTCAGTGGGAGAATGTATGGAAGCATGCATTCTCTTAAGCTGATGAAGAACTTTTTGCCCCAGTCAACCAGGATGGCGTTAGTGAATGCGTTGCTGTTTCCCATACTTGACTATGCTGATGTGTGCTATCCTGATGCTACAGAAGATCAGTTGAACAAGCTCGAACGATTGCAAAATCTCTGCATCCGTTTCATTTATGGTCTACGTAAGTACGACCATGTATCCGCCTATCGCTTGCAACTGAATTGGCTTGAGATAAGAGAGCGTCGGGATGTTCATATGTTGTGTCTTTTGTACAATATTTTAAATAACCCTCTATCTCCCAACTACCTTAAGGAACGCTTCACTCCTTTGCGTGTGATAGATCGCCCTGTTCGGCCTATACGTAATCTGATGTTGTCGACTCCTCAGCATAGTTCATCCCGCTACTCAGATTCTTTCACTAGCACGGCTATCCGGCTCTGGAATGGTATCCCACATCAATGTCGCGAGGCCTCCTCTATTGAAGTCTTCAAATCCAAAATCTTTGCCCACTATCTATCCCTCATGATCGAATCTTATAAACATAAAAATAAATAATTTTTCCCTGCTACTGTGTATGTAAGTGAGTTTATGCTAGGTTAGATTATAAGTATTGCGTATTTTTTAGTTTTAATTTGCTATGCAGGAATTTCCTGATAATGTGTATTAGTCATGATAGTTGTCGCTTAACTGTGTGTCTATTTTTAGTATAGTATTTACATAAGCCCTCATCTTATATGTGCACTACCCAACCTATCTCCCTATTACCCAAAGGTTAGCTGGTAGATAATGCTATCTAGCATTAAGTTCGCCTGTGTACAGTAATTTTTTAATTTTGTCCAATAAAGAATTTTCTATCTATTTCTATCTATCTATCTAAATATCGCAATAATAACTCAATAAGTAGTTATTAACGATAAAGTTTTGTGTAAACAGTGATTGAATTCGTTCAAATCGACTAAAATAACCAGCACATTCTCGACTTTTTTCCCAAGAAAATTTTTTCACGCCGCTTTTTTATGTGAGTATTAAAAATTATTAATATGACAAGTAAATGCAACTAAATCCTTGCTTCAGGGCTGAAATAAGCTTTCAGGGGATACTATTTTTTTAACTATAATTACTTGTAGGACTTTTCTAGAAATTAAATATTATTAAGATCCACCTGCGCACCCGCGATGCAAAAAAATACGAGATGCAAATAATATTATCGCTTTATTTTTAAGTTAATTTAAATTAATGCTTCGAGTTCTGTCAAAGTTTTTGAGTTAGTAAAAATTTTTGATTCGGAACTGTTTACGTAGTATTAGGCCAGCAAACTCATCAAAATTCTAAATGCAATTCATCATGCCATTAAGCTCGAATACGACAGATGTTTACAAGACGGGAATTCCAAGAACATAAACACTTATCTGGCGTTTCAAGTGGGTCGCGCGCGACGGGGCGTCTTGGCGCCAAAACAAATGCTAGCGTCGGTGATCGTCACACGTTTACCTAACTGTTTTTTTTTGGTTGTTTTATGAACCAAGGTTCTTCAAGCGTGGTTAATAATTTTCAGTTTTTTTTATTGAACTAACTGAAATACATTTCACTAGCGGGCAACACTCAAACCACAAAAAAGAAGAAGAGTTTATTTTTGGTTTTTGTCCAAAAGTAATTAAATTATTTTATCCCCATAATATTCGCATTACGGACAAAACTATAATAAGTGGGGCTCGTTGTGTTATTTACAAAGTGTTTATGAGGTGTTTGGTAGTGTACCAACCAACAAACACTAGCAAGCTGAAAAACTGCCGTATGAAACTGAATAGAGGTTTTTTACTCAAACAGCAGATGAAACTGGGGTAAAAAGAACAGCAGTAGACGTACACTGTTATATTTTACTAAAATAATCGTGTAAATCCCTGTCAAACATAATAATTATTCATTGTCTCATTGAATCCTATTTAGATGTCCAAATCTTTAGTTTTGATGCATTATGTACCTATTTAGTACCTATTTACTTGGTATAGGTGCTGGGCAAGCCTATTCCATCTAAAATCATATCAATCACATCAAAATTGTATTTATTCAGTTAAATTGTTCCAGGCACTATAAAGTTCCGCGAGTAGGGCATGAGTAATCACCAGTTTAGCCCCTGAGGCTTATTTATATCATCTACAATAGATGAAAAGGCCTGTATGTAAATACTTTTATTCATATTTGTATTTATTTTGTTGCAGGAAAATCTGAAAGAACTACTAAGGAATGGTTGGTGAAGCCAAAAGAAAATTTACTGTAAAGCTCTGTTATGGTTGAATAAAAATAGTGCTGGAAATTATATAAGTACTATCAGGCAACAATATTGTTAGTCTACCACTACACACAGGACTTACATAGTTTGCTTCGTCTATCTGTACAAACCACCAAGCTTGAAGCATTATTTGCAAATATAGTCTGCAAATAGCCCAACGGTTTCATGTGAATTTTGTAATTATATGTTTGTAAATAAAGTTATTTGTAAATAAAGATGTGGTTTTTATTCAGTCTATTAAATTTTTTCCTCTAGTAGGTATATAAAGTATAGTAGGTATATATTATTTATTTCTAGGTAGAGACTGTTTGGGTCCATCGGTCTTATGATATTTTTCAAATGATTGTATGTCTCTAGTCCAATTTTCAAGTACCTATAGTAAGAATTGTAATGAAATCTCTTGTATTTATATGATAATGATTAAAAAGAAGCTTTTATCAGAGCATTGATTTAATATACTGCACTTATATTCATCCTATTATGAGTTGACTGTTCATGCCGTTTTGTGGAAGGTCCGGTAGCTCTTGAAAAACCTTCCCCAATCTTCAGATACTGCCTCATCGGGGGTCTTTGGGAAGTGTACCCATTTATTGAATTCTCTTGATACTGAAGATATGACAGATCGATTAGGATGCCTAGCCATAGCCGGTACCAACTAGCTCCCTGTGCCCAAGAAGTATAATGTGATGAAGACCTAGAAAAATAATGTAATTGTCATAAAATAATACTTAGTTTGCAATCCACAATGGCAGAACAGTGTACCTACTAATCTAACTTATTATTCTAGGTAAGGCCTTATAGGTAGGGGCTTGTCTTATTATGCTGTTATGAGGCATAATCCTATCTACCAAAGGTTCCTCACCATAGAATTATATTTGGTTGGTAAGAAGTTAGGTTACCAAATTATACCTTTGATTTAGTGGAAATTTTCTCTGCTGCAAGTAGGGACCGCACGTTATCTTCGATCAGTTCCCAGGCTAATGCTTTACTTAGCATAAAGTGATTCCTATAAGCATAATCGGAGAGCACAAAGGCTTTGCACAACCCCGCACTTTTTCTGCGTTTTCCATTTATCGTAGCTGTCGAGGCTTCTACAATGAGGTCGTCTATAAATTGCTCTAGGAAATAATCCATTCTCTCTTCGAAAAGAAGCATTAAAATAAAACTTTGCTGAAAATAATATTGTGTTTTGTCAAACGACTATCAAATTCAAGAGATCTCGAATACTGCGTTCTGTCTCGGTTAGTCCGGACTAGACGTTGCGTCTCGCATGAACTTCGACCGAGAATATTGAAGGAAAAAATCGTGAGAATACGCCAAGATGGTTGTCACGACTTTTTGACCGACCTATGACGACATCTCCACCGAAAAATAATCCCAGTCGGCGCGAGAATGACGCCCCTGCTCGTTAACCTCGATTCGATATCAGTCACGCGCATTTCAAGTTTTTTCACGTGAACATTCAATGAAGCAATTAATTCTGTATTAGCGATAACGTTATCGAGCAAACGACTTTTAACTAATTTAACCAGGTCGTATGGGTCCGGTACTTTAATTACAAGAGCTCTAAGATACAATATATTATACCAGAGTTCAGAATCTATAGAATCGCCATATAATACAGTATCAAAAGTATATTTAATATCTTCATGATAGGCATGCAAAAATTTAGCCCAGTCGTCCCACTTTCCAACTGTGTGAGTTTCTGTACCATAGCAATTGTTTGGTGCCTTCCTCCATAACTTTTGTTCCATTCTATCTCCAGCGTAGCAGTCCCTAGATGTAGGCTTCACTTTAGGTCTTACTGGGGTTATATATGTTATATTAAAGATTTCCGGATCGTCTCGATGTATTCTCATCGCTGTCGCCCGCACTGTCGATAAGAGCTTCGGCCAATCGTCTCCTGACCGAGCTATCTGATTCAACTGATCGGTTACGTTTATATCCTGCTGCTGAAAGCCTGTCAGACCTACGGGTTCCAGGCCCCCGCCCTCCAGGTGAACGTAAGACACGGGTACGTATTTTGTCCGTACGTCCGTTGCGTACGGGGGTAGATCTACTGCTCGTGTTTGCCGACGAAGAATTGCAGGTGATGTCGATTCCGCTTCCTGATCCCTTTCTGAGGACATCCGTGAGTCTTGGCTCGGTGGTTGCAGCGATTCCAAAATTATGGTATCCGTATCCGGTGAATCCACGAGCTGATTCGATGAAAAACTTGACATCGTCAGGCCACTCAAAATTGTCACCACTAATGCACATACTCTCAATGTCAAACTCAATTGTACATGATCACAGATGGCGCTGCTGTCACGTAAACATTGGCTCCGTACATAAAAATAAAAATAAAATGCTTAAAACTAGTAACTAGTTAAAAATAATACTTATTTATCACTACTATCATAAAGCATAGGTGATCTCACGAAGTGAACGTAAAATAAACGTGAAAAAGTGGAAAAAGTGCAAACCCTTATAATGTTATTATTCGCGTAAATAAACAGTTTTTGGCGTATGGACAATGTAAAACATTATATTGTGTGACAAAATCATCTGATTTAGCGAAGAATCAAGAGTGAAATCAGCAAAAAGTTATCGTGAAGTTCTTAGTGACAGTGCAAAAACTTTGTCCGTGCATGAGTTGGCATTTTGCATGAATCACCTGTTGAACTACGTGCCTTGGAATTTATTTTCCTTACATCTTTTAATTTCGATTATTACGCTACAAGCACCTTTGGTTCAGTGGTCGAGGTGGCGACTGAATTACGATATCACCGCACCAGGAGTGACCTCGATTCCCGGTTATACTAGACAACTTTTTGCACTTATTTTTTCATATATTTTTTTTGTTGCTTTATGGTTGGTTTTTCCACATTTAAACAATTAAAATGATGCTTACAAGGAAAAAATCAGTTACGTGTAGAAAATGCAAAAAGATTATTAAGGATCGAGAGTATCTTAGATGTTCAACGTGCAATTTTTATTATGACATCGCATGCCAAAGCATCAGCACACAGAGGTTTAATCTAATGTCAAAAACTCATAAAGAAGATTGGCGATGCCGCTTGTGCTTGCAGCCAGCCGAATTTGAGACACAACCTATATCATCTTTGAAGAATACACCATTCACAGTTGAAAAACATACCGCACCCATGGTAACGCGCAAAAGACAAAACAAGGTATTGGTTGTTGACACATCTTTTCACAGCTCCGACGAGGAAAACTCTATATTATCCGGTCAAAACGATACGACCTTGCATAGCTTACCAGATTTATCTACTCATTACTACGATAAGGAAGAAGAACACATGAAGGAGATAGACAAATTAAATATGGAACTTGCTACTGCACGACTAGAAATTGAAAGATTAAATACAGAAAGTTATGAGCTGCAGAAACAAATAAAAGAAAATGTAACGACAATCAAGCGGCTCAAACAGGTGCTCACGGAACCAGTTAGTAGCCCAAGAAGGCGCAGTTCACTTATGAAAGCAGATACGCCACAGAAGATCACTTTCACTAGAGAACAGACTCCGCGAGGCCAAGAACAACCAACTGAGAAAAAAATTACGGCCCTGACAGCACCTACAAATCTACAGGGACAAGAAATCACAGATAAAATATCTAACAGAAAATTTCAAACTGATGCAAACGAAGCGGACACCTTACACAAGAAGATAACCATACCAGAACAAAGATATGTAGAAGTAAAAGAAAATGCTAGTGAAACCTGTTTACAAGAGAACAAACCAAAATATATTTATATCTTTGGTGGATCACAGTGTGTTGGCTTATCTACTGCACTCATCAGGTCCCGTGAAAATAGCCCATATGACAAGTATAAAATCACATCCTTTGTGAAACCACATGGTTCATCAGAAGAAATTTGTAAAACAATTAATATGTACAGCCCAACAAAATCTGATAAAGTCATAATATCGATCGGTGAACACGATGATAACCCTAGGAACATTATTATTGAACTCAGTCACATTTTGAAACGCTTGACTACTGTTAATGTTGTAGTTGTTTTAGGTGTATCCGGAAATAAATTCTTAAATGAGGTTAAAGTTAATGATACCTTACAACTACTTAGTACTAAGTTTAAAAATTGTACATTTGCATCGCTAAGTAATGATTTTGACAAGAACTCAAATGCTAGTTTCTATCTTTTATGTAATAAAATTAACATGATTATTGACCAGTATGACTACAATGCAAAATATTTAACTTTCGTGAAATCTAAAATAAATAAGAATGGCGTTAATGTAAAAAGTGAATTTAAATCAAATTTGAATTGTACAACTAAAAAAGGGACTATTGAATATTATTTTAATATAATGCATGAGAAATTAAATGTAAGTAAATTAATGACAAGTCGTAAAACCAGTGATATAGCAGCAAAAGGCACTATACCATACTATTTCTCAAAAGTGACAACCCAAAAGAATGAAGGTAGGCCTCAGCCAACACCTGACACTCAAAAAAGAGAAGAGTTTTTTCGTTAATAAAGACGCAGAATTCAGAATACTACACCAAAACATAGCTAGTGTACTGGCAAAGCGTGAACTTTTAGAGCTCTCCATTTTGGATTTGAAAAGTGCTGGCAAAGAGCCAGATGTCATTTGCTTGTCAGAGACCTTTTTAAAATCAGGTAGCGAACAAAATTTAAATATCCGTAATTACGACATGGCAACGTTTTACTCAAGAGATAAAAAGAGGAATGGAGTCTGTATTTTACTAAAGAAAGGGCTTGCTTATAAAGACTTGAATTTGAATTCACATGCTTTACCTAATGTGTTTGAATGTTGTGGTCTAAAGATAACTAGTCAAAAGATTATAGTTATATGTATCTACAGAACACCAGCATCCAATATCTATAATTTTTTTGATAAACTTGACTGTCTACTGCACTCTTTGTTTAAAAATAATAGTAAAACAAAAATTATTATTGCTGGAGATCTTAATATTAACACATTAAAACGAAACAAGGAAACAATCACCTTTTCAAACCTCTTGAGTAATTTCTGCCTAAGATTATACATATCTAGCCCCACAAGACGAGATGCCTGTCTTGATCATATAATTGGAAATATAGAAAACGCGGTCGGCACTGTTTTACCACTAGGTCTATCCGATCATGAAATGGCTCAACTTTTGAGTTTTAAAGTTAACACAAAGCAAACCCCCATTAGTTCATGGTATATAAGAAAAAAACTGTACACTGACGAAAATGTTGAAAAATTTAGACAGCATGTTGCGAATTTGTCTTTTTCTGATGTTTATGAAGATAGTGACCCCAATTCGTCTTTAATTAAATTTCAAAGTACATTAAAATGGCTTTGTAGACTTTGTTTCCCAGAAAAACAAATTAGAGTGGACACAAAAAAAAAAGCTAAGTGGATTACCAAAGGTTTAAGAGTGAGCTGCAGAACAAAACGATCGTTACGTTTAAAATTCTACAGGGAAAAAACACCCACGGCTAAGTGTAGGTATCTCAAGTACGCAAAAGTATTAAAGAAATGTATTATACATTCACAAAAATCAAGGAATAGTGAGATAATTAGGAAAAGTGGCAATAGATGCAAGACTGCATGGAATGTCATAAAAGATACTACACTAAACCCTCCTGCATGTATTAAAGAATTACTCAATGTAGATGGGAATCGTATCAAGGATCCTATGGGTATCGCAAATGCTTTCAACAGTTATTTTATAGAATTGACAAATAAAGTAAATGCAAATTATTTAAAACCAAATCAATCAATTATAAGAACAAAAGAAGTATCTAGCACCATATTCCTTAATCCAGTTTCTTCAAAAGAAGTGCAAAATATAATTACTTCTCTTAATAATACAAATACAGAAGGTAGCGATGGTATTGCTACTAAAATAATAAAAGCAGCCAAAGCTGAGTTAAGCGATGTCCTAGCTTATCTTATTAACTTATCTTTCACGAATGGTGTATTCCCTGGTTCTATAAAGAAGTCTATAATAAAGCCGTTATTCAAAAAGGGTGACATAGACCAACTAGAAAACTATCGACCAATAGCAATCATTTCTGTACTATCAAAAATATATGAAAAAGCAATGCATAAGCGGCTGTATGATTTTTGTATAAAGCACAAAATCATTAAGGAACAGCAGAATGGGTTTCAAAGAAATAAATCAACCACGTTAGCAATCTTTAACCTTATTCGTGACATAGTAAGTAACGTTGATAAGAAACAAATCACAACTGCTCTGTACTTCGACATGTCAAAAGCATTCGACTTTGTTTCACATGAGCTTCTATTGCGCAAGCTTAGTCATTACGGAGTTAGAGGACGCGCATCAGAATGGATTGAAAGCTACCTAATGGACAGAGAGCAATGCGTAGAGATAACAAATTTAAGTGACCTTAAAGTTGTAGAAAAACACCAATCGAAATACATTCATAACAAATTTGGCGTTCCCCAAGGAAGTGTTTTAGGTCCCCTTTTATTTTTGTACTATATAAATGACATAACTGAAGTGACAAACTATAATACAATATTGTTCGCTGATGACATTTCCGTAGTTGTGACATCAAATAATTCTATAAATCATGACAATAATAAACATATATCTGACATTGCAATTACAATTGACTCAATAGTAAAATGGCTAAATAATAATAATTTGAATATAAATCTTAATAAAACTCATTTCTTAAATTTTAATGACCTATTTGACATGAATATTACATATAATAACCATAAATTAATACAACCGGCTTCAGTTTCATTTTTAGGAGTCACTATTGATAAAAAGCTAAACTGGAAGGAACAAGTAGACAAAGTATGCACAAAGGTTAACCGGTTCGTGTACGTGTTAGGTAGACTCCGAAAAACCGTCAATCAAGAATCGGCATTGATGGCTTACTATGGATATGTTGACTCCGTTCTTAGATACGGCCTGACCATTTGGGGGTACAGTACGGATTTTAATAAAGCTTTTATTGCACAAAAAAAATGTATTCGCGCCATATGCGGTATTGGCCCTTTACAGTCTTGCAAACCATTTTTCTCTAAGTTGAAAATATTAAGTCTTCCTTGTCTTTACATATATGAGACTGCATGCTTTGTGAGGCAACATATGTATCTATACACGACAGCAAATGATATATATCCGCGTAACTCTAGAAATGGAGAGCGTCTAGTGAACGAGTTTACTCCGCGAACTTCTCTCTATCAAAAAAACTGCTATCATATGAGTATCAAAATTTTTAATAAGATCCCGAATGACATAAAAGCTCAGCCTTTCAAAAAATTTAAATGTGTTTTACGCGCCTGGTTGCTTAATCATGGGTTTTACACGGTTAGGGAATATATGGATTTTAAAATGTAAATTTATGTATAAAAATATTGTAATTTAGGTAATTTTAATTATATTTTTGCATGCTATTAGCTAAATATAGCGAAATATGGAACATTTCTAGGAAATTGCAACACCCTGTTACACCTATTTCAAGCAAATAAAGAAATTCTATTCTATTCTATTCTATTCTATTCTATTCTATGAAGCATCAGTAACAGTATAAATGGAACTGTTTAAAAAATTTGTATTTTCACTGCCTGGGTTCAGCGCGGGAGTAGCCAACAGACCGATGTGTACCTGAGGTTGATTCCGAAAGTTTCCAGACTGGCCACTGTGAGGATTTATAAAGGTATATCCTTCCACTGATTGGTAATAATTGGTACTGACTTGTGATAAGTAATTAAAACTCGGAGTTGCAGTATTTCTCTGAACTCGAATATTATCGGCTTGACCGCTCGGTACACCAATCTTTAAAAGTGTCGGAAGCGTGTGCTTATATATAATTTGCTTGTTGGTCACGTCATCTGCGAAGCCGTCTGCGGCATTGTACTGTATTAGCATATTTTTTTTGCCAGGTTTTACATACCCATTTGATGGCTGGTACGTGTACGAAACAATGGGTCCTTGCATCACCTTGTTTACCATAGCAGTGTTAAGTACCTTGTCGATTCTATAATTTATGACCGAGTCCAAACCACTGTATTCGTTGGTAGTTTTATTGTACAGATAACAGGCGTACCAATTTAAATGCCTAGGTATTTCTAACGCTGATGGCGGAGGGCCATACAGAGCAGCAAAGTGTTCGTCCAAAGTTTTGTTATTTAGAGTTTCAACTACCATGGGCTCTGTAGATTTGAGTTTAAATGATCTATTTTCAATGTAAAGTTTATTATTTAATCCAGTAACATATTTTAAAATTGGAACATATTCAGTAGTAGCGGTTCCTGTCAAAGATGTACCGTGATCGAATGCAGTACGAGTGCCTATTATACTAATATCACAATTAACAGACACACATTTAGATCCCATTGGTAAATTTTTATATTCCTGAGGGGACAAGTAGAATGGTAACCAATCTACTGGGTAATACGCGTATGGGGTACATAATCTTTGTACTCTGACACCGTCTACTGGTGTGTGCGCTAATCCGTAGGTATATTTATACCAGCGTTTTTGAAAAGAAAAATGCATCTTTTTTGATGAAATTATTGGTGGTAAACTGGTAATGCCTGGGGTCGATGACGCTCCAGCAGCACCAGATCCTCCTCCTGTTCTCTCCACTCCCTGGTCCATGGCAGCGCCTCCAGCACCACCGGATTGAGCCACTTGCGAACCCGTACCAGCATTCGGCAAATTATTCTGAATGTCAGCCATAGCAGGAGAGTCAAGAAAAGTAGTGTCGAATAATGCAGGATCCCAATCTTCAGCTGGACTGTCGGAGGAGTCTGGGGCGTTGGAAGGACCGGCTTCTGCGTTGTTGTCGTTAGATCCGCTGGCGGTATTGGCTCGATATCTGGAAGCATTTAAAATGAGCTTACCACCTCTATCGTGTTTTTTCCAGGCATTATATCCTCCAAACTTGTCCTTTTCAACTTTTGATAATTTTTTATAGCCTCTAGAGTAAGCTTTTTGTAATTCTCCGTACCTACGCAACTTGTCCTGCGTGAGACGCTTTTTTACCTGCTGGCATCTGGAGCGGGATAAACTTGACCAAAGGCGCCTTCAAAATATTTTTTTGCGGTTAACCCGATCGCCCCGATAGCACTAGGAATACTTTCCCAAGGATTATTTAAATTACTGACAAAATTATCAGTAAACAAACGAATAGCATCACTGTCCGCAAAACGAATACTATTTCTGGACACGTCTTGTTCATATGAAAAGTCGTGATCTTGTGCTATGCTATCCGCTGTGTTTACTGGGGTTCCTTCATTTAAAGAATTTCCTGGTCCAAGATATTTATGAAATGGTAGCCGCATAGCTGATCGCTTTAAACTAATTCGTTAACTTGAAAATTTTCCTTTTATTCCACACCCACACCAACAATAATCACCCATTGTTAAACATACGTACGTGCGAAGCACATGTACATGTATATGTTTAACAATGGGCTGCTTTTTCACGTCAAGCTCTACTAGCAGGTCGAAGAGCTAGAACCCATTAGTTGAGATGTTAGCAAGGAATAGGTAATAAGTTTGTGCAAGGGTTGGTGAGTATTTTGCCTATTTAGCTTACGTAAGGTTACTTTCTTTCTTACCTCGACTTCAGACAACCTTAAAAGTCCCTTTGTTTTTTATAGTATTTTGTAAATACTTGTTATTTATAAATTATATTTATTTAATTCAAATTCCTTCCCAACTGTGTGGTGATAAAAGGACTAAAGAACACATTCATATTGAGAAAAGTGGATGTGTGCAAGATTGACAACTCTCTTTTTATACTTTCAATTTAAATGCAGTTTTTGTCACTTGCAAAGCCGTTGGCGAAATGGCGTTGAACAGGGCTCTCAGTAAAAATAATGTTTTCGAAGTTTTCAAAGATGAAATGGGAGGAAAAATCATTTCAAAATTCGTGGGTTTGAGGTCAAAGCTGTATTGTATCAAAACGTGTTACGCTAGGCACCTGTGAATAAACCGCTGACGAAAAAGTACCTACTTACCACGCACATTGAACCGAAGCCTGCGTCAGCGCAATCAACGTGACGCACGACGTACTTACAAAATAACCTAGTTTTAAGATTTTGAAATGTAATGCATTCTGCTCTCATACTTAAAGGCTTAATCATTAGCCAAATTAATCATAATTTTCAATTTAAATCTTCTTTCCTTTAACCCGATCAGCGGCCTACGTATTTAACGCAAGATACTAACAAGCAGTTTTGATAAAATAATACGCGAGACTTTTATTTAGATACTTGAAAGAGTTTATTATTTAGAATATAAAAATACAACGTAATGACACAATGCAATGACCTTAGTAGAGGAGATACGTTAAGGGCGAGAGCGAGACAGCACTATATTGCGTCCTCACTTCCAACATCCTCCTCTGGACGCAAACCCATAGCCCACATGAAATTTTCGTGCTTTGGTCGGTGCAGGCCTTTCGTCAAAGCATCAGCCACCATTTCCTCGGTGCTTTTGTAGCAGACTGAAACTTGTTTGCTGGCGACCTTCTCCCTCACAAAATGGTAGCGGACATCAATATGTTTGCTGCGTGCATGGTAGATATCATTACCTGAAATACTAATAGCACTTTGATTATCACAGTACATTGTAATCGGAGTACCTGATAAGTATGGCCAAAAATCTTGTTCTAATTGTTTAACCCTTTAATGCATTTAGTAACAAAATTGTAACATCACATTCAAATCAAAATTAGGTACAATATTTTATTATCTATGGTAATTATTGAACGTCTAAACGTTCCTTTAAATATTTTTTTATCATTCTACTCAAGTTTGACAGTTTTCATTTGTGACATCTTGAATTTATGACACTTCCAAACTTCAGTGGCGGCAAAGCAAACTTTTTAAAAAAGGCGGGATATTGATGCGTAAAATTTTAAACAAAGTGAATGAGTTTTGTGATAAAAAAAATACATTATGGATGGTAAGTTTATCAAGTATCGTGTGATATGCGTATTTCTTGATTTTGTTTTCGTGAACCTATTCAAAACTAACATTTCATGCTAGTATCATTTATGTAACCCTATGCACGAACGTTTATTTTGATGACTTGATTTCTTCATGGTTTTGGATTTTTGTGGCGGTGCTCTTGTGCTGGTGATGGCTATTATTTGCATGTTTTTGGTGCTTTTTAGATCTGGGTATTGAAGAGCTCCTTCGAAGACTAGAAAATGGAGAGGTTTCGGACGACGGCCTGGAGTCAGACGGAGATGATTTTCAATACCTCCCATCTCGTGAGGCAATGCAGGTGGAATTGGAAAATCTGGGTGATGATGAAGAAGTTACGGCTTCTGACCCTCCCTTGTTAGAAGATGGTATTGACGCGTATGTAGGAGCACCAGCATTACCAGGTACCAGTACATTATCAGCCGCAAATTCGCAACCTCCAGTTTGTAGTGTGAATAGCACAAGAAACCTGGTTTGGAGAAAAAGATCACTAATATTCAACGAGAATAACATTAGTTTTGGAGGCAGTGAAGAACTTTCATCAGCAGTTATGGCATTGCAGAGTCCTTACCAGTTTTTTACTTACTTCTTCTCCAACGATTTGATGGAGCATATTGTGACAGAGACAACCCGGTATGCTGTACAAACACAGCCTGACAGACCTGAGGTTATTACGACTTCAGACCTTCGTAAATATTTAGGAATCTTGGTATTCATGTCGGTTTACCATTACCCAAGTACAAGATCCTACTGGTCTACCAAGTTTGGATTCTTTGCCATAAAAGAAGCGATGCCAGTAAACAAATTCGAGAAGATTCGTAGGATTTTACACTTCAACGACAACGACAAGCACCTACCGCCCAACCATCCACAGCACGATAAACTGCATAAACTCCGACCTGTCATAGACCATCTAAATGAAAAATTTTCAAGCGTCGCGATAGACCAGCGATTATCGATCGACGAACAGATGTGTTCAACAAAAATTGGCCACTTCCTCAAGCAATACCTGCCGAATAAACCACACAAATGGGGTTTCAAACTGTTTGTTCTCTGTAATTTGATGGGATATGCTTACCGCTTTCAAATCTATGCTGGAAAGGAGGTTGATGACAGATTACCAAACGAACCAGAAAATATTGGGGTAGTAGGACAAACTGTTTTGAAGCTTTTGCGAGTAGTTCCACGTCAACAAAACCACATAGTGTACTTTGACAATTATTACACGTCACTGCCTCTGATGTACACGCTGGCCAAAGAAGGAATTCAATCCCTGGGTACAATTCAAAGAAACCGCCTCGGCAAAACTTGCAAGCTGCCGACAAAACAAGAAACTATGAAAACATCGGTACCAAGAGGCGCGTTTGAGGAATACGTGACTAACTTTGAAGGCGTAGACATGACTACAGTCAGTTGGAAAGATAACAAGCAGGTAATCCTAGCATCTACATATGTGGGTGCACAGCCTGCAGAAAATATCGAAAGGTTCGACAAAAAAGAAAAGCGGCGAATACCTATTCCTTGCCCAAAATTGATCAAGGAATATAACGCCCACATGGGTGGTGTCGATCTTATGGACTCATTCCTAGGCCGATACAAAATTAGGATGAAGAGCCGAAAATGGTACATGCGTATCTTCTACCATGTTCTTGATTTGAGTATAATAAACGCATGGATACTATACAAAAAAGTATCTATTCGAAACGGCCTGTTACCCAAAAACATTATGAGTCTTGCAGAGTTCAGAGGTGAGCTGGCTGATTGCCTGTGTAAATACAACCCTCCCGCCACCAGAGGCCGCCCGGCTACTTCAACCAGCACTCCCAGCACGTCAGATGTGCCCCCACCGAAGAAGCGGAAGGGCAAACCATGCCAGATATTACCACCGTTTGAAGTCAGGTTGGACAAGGTGGATCACCATATCGTAAGAAGTGTTTCCCGTGGACGCTGCATGATGCCTTCATGCAAGACCCTAAGCACCGTAAAATGTAATAAATGTAATGTATTACTATGCTCAAGAAAGTCTAAAGACTGTTTTACGGTGTTCCACAATGCAGCGAATATTTAGACCCTTATTTAACCTTGTATAAATTTTGTCCCTAATGCATGGTGTTACAAAATTGTAACTACTAGTTTTTTTCAAAAATATAATGATTACAATTTATTTAGATTTTTTAAATTATTTTTTCCATTATCTAGGACCCTTTCCTTTACCAAATAATTTTTTTCCGATAAAAAATACGTTTCTATGCATTTAAGGGTTAAGCCATACAGCTTCTTGTATCGCTGTTGACAGAGACATATATTCTGCCTCAGTGCTGGACAAAGCTATGGTTGATTGTCGCTTTGAGCACCAGCTTATCGCAGCGCCCTGAAAAACAAACATGTATCCAGTGCAGGATCTTCGGTCTTCTGAATCATTAGCCCAGTCGGCGTCGCAATAACCAACTATATTGCAGCTATTTTTCTTGAAGGCAAGCTTATTTGAAATGGTTCCTTTTAGGTATCGTAATATTCGTTTCAAAGCCACCCAATGTTGAGCAGTCGGTTTATTGTTATGTCTACTTAGTGTATTTACCGCATAGGCAATGTCGGGTCGAGTGCCTTGCGATAAATACAACAGGCAGCCAATGACTTCTTGATATGGAATGTTCTTCATAACTTCTTCATCACTCTCAGCCTTCTTCAACTGCAAGTTGGGCTCACATGGTGTGTAGACGGGCTTGCAATCATTCATGTTGAAACGTTTAAGTATTTTCTCTATGTAGAGTGATTGATCAAGAGTGATTTCAGTCATATCCACATTTTGAATTATTCTATAGCCAATGCAACATCTTGCTTTACCTAGATCCTTCATTTGAAATTTTTCATTTAACCTTTTCTTCATCATGGCAACTGTGTCTTCATTATTAAATAAATATAATAAATCATCAACATACACAGTAATAAATAGTATATCATTCTCATCAACTATTCTGTAGTATATGCATGGATCTACTTTACATCGTGACATACCAATTTCTAGCAATGCTGCATTTAATTTTTTGTTCCACTGTCTGCTTGCCTGTTTTAGGCCATACACAGATTTATTTAAGCGACAGACCTGTGGACCATTTACAAAATGGGGAGGCTGTGACACATATATTTCTTCTTCAATATCGCCTTGTAAAAATGCAGTTACAGCATCCATTTGGTGGATATTTAAACTATATTTTACAGCTAAGCCAATGACATATCTCATTGAAGAATATCGTATGACTGGAGCATAGATTTCATGGTAGTCTATTCCTTTTTTTTGTTGAAAACCTTTTACAACCAGTCTTGCTTTATATCTTGTTATGATGCCATTTTCATCTTCCTTTGTTTTGAAAACCCATTTGCATGCTAATACTCTTTTCCCCTTTGGTAGATCCACAAGTGTCCAGGTGTTATTACTTAGTAATGATTGATATTCTTCATTCATGGCCTCTACCCATCTCTCTGCATTTTCGCTGTGTAGAGCTTCAGAAAGGCTTTGTGGGTCACTATCCAAAATACTCATAGTAGATTCTGCATTGCATACCAGACTGGCAGGGGAAACTGTACCTTCATCACAATTATCATCAGTTCGTAAGTTATCTACCTCAAAAATTTCATTTCTTCGATTTGATCGAGGTCTTACATTCTGTTGAGTTTCAATAATTGTACTAGGTGAGTATGTTGAGTCTGCTGGATCAGTGTAATATTGAGATGACACACTTGAATTTCTTTGGACTGTTGAGTCTGAGTCATCGCTCAAAACTTCAATGACTGTCTCATCAACAGGGTTATTCTCACATACTTCAGATTTTCCTTGAGACAGGGGTAAACTAATCATTTTTGATGATGATGGCAAGTATCTTTCTTCAGTATAATTTCTATTAATTTCTCTTGATTTATTTTCTTCACTGATAATTTTTTCCTTTTTTTCAGGTAGTGTTTCACTGGCATTTTTGTCGATTTTATTTCTTTGTACGGTGCCTTCAAGGAATACAACTTCTCTGCTTGTGGTAGCCTTTTTACTTATTGGGTCTATAAATCGGTAGCCCTTTATACCTTCACTATATCCTACGAATATCATCTCACGTGATTTAGAATCTAGCTTTCGCCGATGTTCTTTGGGTATCAGCACCATAGCCTTGCATCCAAAAATTTTCATATGGCTTAAATTAGGTTTCCTTTTTGACCATACCTCTTCAGGAGTGATGCCAGAGAGAGCTCTTGTTGGTGAACGGTTGATTATATGTGCCGCTGTGACAACAGCTTCGCCCCAGTACTCCTTCTGTAATTGAGCATTCAACATCATACATTTAGACCGTTCAATAAGTGTTCTGTTCATCCTCTCACTTAAACCATTTTGCTCAGGCGTGTATGGATTACTAGATTGGTGCAATATCCCAAAATTCTTCAAGCATTTATTAAAATTATTATTTTTATATTCGGTGCCATTGTCGCTCCTGAGTTTTTTTATTCTTCTATCTAACTCATTTTCTACTCTGTTTTTGAATTCCAAAAACTTTGAAAACACCTCATCTTTACTTTTAATCGGATAGACAAATACTTTTCGTGAAAAATCATCAATGAAAGTGACAAAGTACCTGGCACCTCCAAGTGTTGTTGTTTGCATCGGTCCACATACATCGGAGTGGATAAGCTCTAGCAACTCAGTTGCCCGGGAGCCTTCACTTGGAAATGACTGTCTTGTCTGCTTTCCTTCTATACAACATATACAAGTTATGTTTTCTTTAGACGGGGACAATTTTACACCCGTTGTACAATATGGAATTTTATTCACATCAGTAAAGTTTAAATGACCCATTCGCTGGTGCCACAGATAGATGTCTGATTCTGTAATGGCTGGCATGGCATGGACTCCATCATTGGTAATGTTCAGTATATACATATCATTGATTACATGTGCACTCGCTACATGATTTCCTGTTTTGTTCCATATTTTGCAACCATCAACATTGAATTCAACTTTGCAACCACTTTTTATCATCTTGCTCACTGATATTAGATTAGTTGACAGTTCAGGTACATATAAAACGTTTCTAACCTGTATCTTATTGCTTTGTCCTTGTGCATCTGGTACTCTGATGGTAACATTACCACAACTTTCCACACGGAGCACTTTGTTGTCAGCAATCCTTATGTTGGTGACAGGTGGTGCTGCTTCATCTTCCAACCAATCTCTGTGCATTGTCATGTGCATCGATGCACCAGAGTCGATGAACCAGTTCAGTGAGCCGTTGACTGTGGTTGCTGAAAAAGCCGCAATGAAACCATTATCTTTTGTCTCTGTCTTATCATTATTATTATGCCAACAATTTTTACTAATGTGCCCAAATTTATTACAGGTAAAACATCTAGGCCCTTTTGGTCTTAGTGATTGATGTTGATTATTTGATTTTGACTGATTTCTAAAGTTTGAGTAAAATGCACTTGTTTCTGTCGTTTTTACTTCTTGTAATAACTTTGTTTTGATGGAATCTGCACAGATTTTAACTCCAGAACTCTCCATTGCCATAATCATAGGCTTGTAATTATCCGGCAAGCCTGCCAACATCAATGTTCCTAGCCACTCATCATCTACTTTGAAGTTTATACTCCTCAAACGGTGTGCCGAGGACATTATTTTGTTAACATAATCCTCTATACTTCCACTACTTTCTAATGTTGTATTTATCAAATCTTTCAGTAGGCCAACTTTACGGGTTAACCCTGAATCTTCAAAAGCCCGAGACAGATTGTCCCACACCTCCTTAGCTGTTTTAGCCTCTTGTACGTGGACATAAATTATCGGATCGATTAGTAAAATCAATTTGGACTTAGCTTTGATGTCTTTTTTCGTGTCGGTGCCTCCGTCAACGACACATTCCCACAGTTCTTCAAGTTCCAAAAATGCTTTCACTGCAAATCTCCATGTCGCATAATTGTCTCTTCCAGTAAGCTTTTCAATGTTCATAATGCCACTAGGGTTCGTAGACATTTTGCTAGAATAGGCTGAAAAAAAGACCAACTCGGATGCCGGCCGGTGGAGCGCGTTACGATTTTTGAGGTTAATCACTAGAACTTTTTTGATACGAGAGGAAAACTGCTAATTTCTATTTCCAAGCATGAGACGGCCCATAACCTGATAAAATAATACGCGAGACTTTTATTTAGATACTTGAAAGAGTTTATTATTTAGAATATAAAAATACAACGTAATGACACAATGCAATGACCTTAGTAGAGGAGATACGTTAAGGGCGAGAGCGAGACAGCACTATATTGCGTCCTCACTTCCAACAAGTTTACTATTATAAAAGCAAAAGGTATACAAGCGCGCGGCATTCGAAATTTACTTATTTTCTTTCTATAAGGTAATGGAATCTTCTCCTGATCTATTCTCACAATGTGCTCAAGACTTCCTGGCTGGCTTTGATGAAGATTATCCAGAGATTGCAAACAATCACCGTCGTATGATCGAGAGAAAGCCAACTAGAGTTATGTATATGTTAAATTTATACTCTCATTGCCAGCATATTTTGTAAAATAAATTTGCAAGGAACTGGAAAACTGCCTAAGTGACAAGCCCCTACCCCTGAGTCAGAAAATAGTAAATATATACAGGGTTATTCATTATTAGCTGCAAATACTCAGGAATTAGGTTCAACAAATAAAATAAAAAATAATAATTTCATAAATATTTTTTATTCTATTTGTTGAACCTAATTCCTGAGTATTTGCAGCTAATAATGAATAACCCTGTATATATATATATATATATCTATCAGTCAGTTTAGCCTCTTATGGCTAAACTAAGTGAGGTATTACAGAAAGAGATTCCATTCGGTTCCTGTATGAGTTAATAGTTGTTATCTATTATTACTAACAATCTACAGCTTTTCTTCAAATTAATATAGTTTGCCATAAATAAAGACCAATTTATAAGCCAACCCCAGTTCAGTGTACAGTTCTACTTTCATCGCTCATAAAAGTAAAAAAATAATTTGTATGGAAATCAAACAACCTTAAGCTGTGCGTGGATGAGCGATGAGAGAGAGAGAAAAATATTTTAGCCAGATCACATTCGCTCATTGAATGCAAAACGGCCATTAATCATTTCATTTTTGAAAACAGTTTATTTCAAAATTAGGGTCTAAAGGGTTTACATCACCCAACTTTAACTTTCGAATATCTCTTTCGAAATCTATGTCTATCCTTTTCTAACACGTAGAGACTTCTTTATGTCTATCCTTTTCTATCACTTAAGGATTTTTCTGAAAATTATTGACTTTGACGAGAATAGAATGTTCCTGAACGCTCTAGATGTTCTCTATGCTTCCGTAATGATCTGGAATGATCAAATTTAATCCGAAGACTTTGAAATTATTTTGAATGGGTAGTCGGTTAGTCAGTTAGCCGAATACTCATTGGATTGCAGCGTGGGCCAAAGAAAATATAACACAAGCCGACATAAACCAAGCCCTTGGAAAGTCATCGCTAAACATACAGGTACAAAAAGAACGCATTACCATATCATATACACCTCCACTGCAAAAAACTGGGGGCATAACTCAAAACTTGGAAAAGCTATTAGATCCCAAGAATACAAATGTACTCAAATTGCATGTATACATTGCTTGCTGGAGTACATTACATTACTGCCGGCCTTGATGGTCTCACAATTAGACAAATTCTCACCGATGACGATAAAAAAGTACCTCAGTGCGTCGCTCATTCGTTGGGACTTAGCAAACAGCAAATGGTCCGCAAATTTGGAAACACCGAAGGGAGAAATAATTTATTTATAGGGTAATAACATCAGATGAAAGTACAGATAGACTAAGTCATATCTCAAGCGGAAGCTTACTCTCAGACAGCTTTATACAGCCAAAGTGAATTATACGGAACTATGGTATCATTATGCTTCACCGGATTATGAGGAAATTAATAGAGAAACACCTATTCCTCATTGATTGAATTGGAAGACAGGATGGATAACTCATCTTGTCTCTTCATTAATCATAGGACTGTTAACTTACCTGTTTCTTCCACCCACTATCTCATTTCTAAAGAAATGTATATCGAAAGAGGAGAAGATGATGGAACACAAACTTCTCAAGAGCAACAAGTCACCTGTGACTTTTTCTTTAAAATCATTCAATAACAAAGCTGTTTTCTAGAAGATGTACACCACCTCCATCTTATATATACTCTCTCACATAATTATTATCTGATGTAATCGCAAACAATGACTCTGGAAGTGAACAGGCAGCCATTCCACAACCGGGACGATTCAACGCTACAGCAAGACGTGCTCAACTTATCAGTGAAAATCAAGACATTGTGGTCTACTCATGTAAAAACAAGGCTTTCGACGAAGGGGAAGCAACGCGACTACTATGTGGGACGCCTGAAGGGATTGCCGTACAATTCAATCGGAACTTAATTGACAGACTTAAAACAGCACTACAAATTGCCAAAACATTGGTATTTTCGGAATCAACAGTACAAAGACTCGAAAAAGCAAAACAACTGGAACTTAAACAAAACCCCGACGCAGCAGAACCAGCAGTAATACAAGAAGGCATAGAAAATTTAGAACACGTACTCAACGAAAACTATACGAGGCTATACGAGGTGACTAAACTCAGTCACCTCGTATAGCGTACTCCTTTGCATCGAGTAGTTCACCCAATAAACGTGGAAAACAAAGATCGGATTTTCTATTGGCACGCAGTGAACCTGCCACACCCCAGATAGACTTAACTCACTCACTCACATATACACTTATCCTACAAAAGGTGAATTAAAACTTCAAAAATAGGCAATGTAGGCAACCATGGCTAACTTTAAAGAGCTATGAGCACAATATATAAATTTGCCCAGTAACAATCTTAAAATATTATCTACAAACTACTGAACCTCTAAGAAATAATAATGACGAATTAATCATAACATTTAAGAAACCGCATAACCCTGCGTCAACGGTTTCGGGTGTCGGGATAATTAACCTATGATTTTTTTTACTGGAACGAGGCGAAGGAAGCCGCGGGCACCAGCTTGTTTGGCCTAAAATTGTTAGAAATAAGCAGAAGGCAATTGTTGAAAAATGATAGATGGTTCATGATGAGACTAGTTACTGTTGAAAGTCTTGTCATGTCATGGGTAGGAAACACAAGAGATGAGGGTTTGTTCTCCACACTGAGAAAGCTATTCATGGCTATGATGGCTAATGACAGATACACACCTGTTTTGAATTAGGATAACGATCAAGATGGATTTTTTGACAAAATAAATGAGTGTGTTGTTGACAGTCCTACGGGAATGGATATCTTGAATTCCATGTTATTTGTGTTGAGGATAAAGTAATGTGAGTAATACAGCGTAATGCCCTCGTGGTTTTGATCAAATGTAGATTTGCTGCTTTTTAATATTGGTAACATCATCATCATCAGCCCGTTTTCACCCACTGCTGAGTATAGGCTTCCTCTTTATTGCGCCACTCTTTCCGGTTCCTCGCGAGTCTCATCCACTCATTCCCAGCAATTGCAACAATCTCGTTCGACCAACGGGCTGGTGGTCTGCTTCTAGGTCTTTGAGTATCCCTTGGCCACCATATAAGTAAAGAAAAAAAAAGGTATACAAGCACGAGGCAGTCTAAATTTAAACTTATTTGATTACCGAAATGTTTTTTAACAATAATGTAAAACGAAAAAATATTTTTATCGAAGTTTTTAAAGATGAAATGGGAGGATAAATCATTTCAGAATTCGTGGGTTTGAGGTCAAAGTTGTATTGTATCAAAACGCAAGAATTTACTATTAAAAAAGCAAAAGGTATGTATAAATATTTTTATCGAAGTTTTAAGATGAAATGGGAGGATAAATCATTTCAAAATTCGTGGGTTTGAGGTCATAGTTGTATTGTATCAAAACGCAAGAATTTACTATTAAAAAAGCAAAAGGTATGTATAAAGATATACAAGCACGAGGCATTCGAAATTTACTTATTTTCTTTTTATAAGGTAATGGAATCCTCTCCTGATCTATTCTCACAATGTGCTCGAGACCCTTTGGCTGGCTTTGATGAAGATTATCCAGAGATTGCAAACAATCAACGTCGTATCATCGAGAGAAAGCCAACTAGAGTTATGTACACACACCGGCAAAATTAGGGGAACAAGTCTGAAAAATGATATTTTTTTTTACTTTGCGTAATTTCACAAGTGGTACAAGTTTTTTAGACTGCCACCCTCTACAGAAACAAACCCAATATAAAAAAAACCGTTCTCCAATGCTTAGAGCATAATAAATTACACCCTCTCAAGTGTTCGTTGACATTTTTACCGTCACTAGTTGGTAACCGAGCTTCGCTCGGAATTTTTTTCGTTAATTTGTATTTTTAAGAAATCCTACGAAGCATATTATTATCTTTACTGGTTTATTCTTACTGAACAACGCCATCTACTGGACATGCTTGCAGTTACAGTTACAGTTGCAGTCACATATTCAGTTTATGTTTTTAGTTCTTTTTTAACGAACAGACCCATTTTCTGAAAATGAATCCTAGCTAGATCGTTTTATCGTCCCCGAAAACCCCTGTATACTTAATTTCATGAAAATTGTTGGCTCAGTTTCCGAGATCCTAAATATATATATATATATACAAGATTTTCTCGTTTAAAGGTATAAGATAAGTGTTTTCAATAGGAATATTGTTTATATAAACAATATTCCTATTGAAAACACTTATCTTCTATTGGTTTAATGTTTGTTTTGGCCATTCTACTAGTTACTTTTGAGAAAGACGCTTTGTTTTGAATACAAAATGAGTGATTTACATACATGCAACTGAAGTTGCTAGAGCTGTTACAATGATTGAGGAAGGTCACACCTTCTTTCAGTGAGTAGTGCATTGGGTGTGTCGGAATCTGTGATTTATCGCAATGTGCAACGATACAGACAAACAGGATCTTACGTGCGGAGGCGCGGACAAGGCAGAAATCGGGCAACCAGCGCGATAAATGACCGTTTTATAAGGGTGCAAACTTTGAGAAACCGTCGTCAAACTGCTATTCAGACCCGAAATGCCTTAGAAGAAGTTCGAAACGTGCGCGTTAGTGAACGTACAGTGAGACGACGACTAAACGAAGCTGGACTGAAGTCATACGTCCCAGCCAAAGCGCCGAAACTCGAATGTCGATTAGCGTTTGCTCGTCGGCACCGAGATTGGACAGATGAATGGGCACGAGTTTTATTCGCCGATGAAAGCTGTTTCTGCATAAATTCCATAGATGGAAGAGAAAGGATGTGGAGGTTTCGAGGAGAACGCTATAATCAGGCTAACTTTAGCGAAACGTTGTCTTATGGTGGAGGCTCTAACACTATTCACTATTTATAATAATAATAATAAAAAGCCATTTATTTCTCAAAAAAAAACATACGCTTAACATATTTAGAAATCAATTAATAGTTCAGCATACTAAATAATATTCGACTTTATGATTAAATCAAAGTCAAAAAACCGAAATGCCTTTTAAAATATGTGGCAAAGTGTTAATGTTAGTCTCAATGTGAGTTCTGTAACCACACCATTTATCTTTAATTATTTTATATCTCGTTCTGGGTGGAGCTCTAGGCATTTCACTTGGTCGAATATCCAAAGCTATTAGCCACTTATCACCGTGGATGTGTTTGCCGAGTAATTGTAGCAGCTAAACTAGATGAAACTGTTGTTAAATCTACTGCACTATTATTCTCTGAAGTTTTTGTTATACGAGTACGAGATCCATCAGTTAGGATACAGAGATTTGGTACATCAATTATATCTAAGAGGTCTCCACCGTAAGTATTGGACATTGGCTGATATTGGTATTGATGCGCTGGAGCGCTGAATGGTATGCTGATTAAATACCGATAGTGGCTTTGTGACCCTGACAGCTGCTCATGTTCCCATGTTTGGGAGCACGCACAGAGCTGGTGGTCATCGAAAATGGATCCCTGACTGCACTCAGGTACATCTATCCTGGAGCTCCACGTGATGCCTTTTACACGCGACTACCTAACTGACGTTGTCATAACGCAAATGGATTGGCCAGTACGTTCTCCTGATATGAACCCGATAGAACATGTCTGGGACTTCATCGGAAAAAGGGTTCACCGAAAAATCCAGCTCCTAGGAATATTGAAGAGCTTAAATTAGCCTCAGTCGAAGAGTCGGAGAATTTACCCCAAGAATTTATTCATAGCATATTTGGGACCATGAAAATCGACTACAAGCCCGTGGTGGCCACACGCGCTATTTTTTTTTCGAGGGCCAATTCTGTAAAAAAAACTAATCTGTTACCAATAATACATAAGAATAAACATAAAAAGTCTGAATAAAATAAACGTTTTAAAAAAAACTACATTTTGCCTGTGTTCCTCAAATTTTGCCGGCGTGTGTATTTCAGTGTTAAATTTATACTCTCATTGCCAGCATATAAATTGTAAAATAAATTTGCAATGAACAGGAAAACAGCCTTAGTGAATCAACAAGCCTACCCCTGAGTCAGAGAATGGTAAAAATATATATATCTATCCCTTATGGTTTAGCCTTCAGCGACAGTCAGTACCCACCTTTAGCGACAACACGACAAAAATTGAACCTAAGTATCGCTATGTCCGTGTTGGCAGCACTCGTCAGAACGTTAATCACGATTTAAGGAGACATTAACTCTAAAAAGTTAGTAGAACAAGTCAATGATGCTGCAAAAATAGCAGCAGAAGTTTTTTATTAAGATTCATCATCGAGGAAGTTCTTCACCCTGGCAGAGCAAACCCTATTGTTAGGGAGGCAGTGGCGACTGAGATTTGAAACGTTTGAGCGAAGAAGCTGCGGGGTGACTTCGACGTAGTTTTTTATAGTGATAAAAAACTGTTGCAGCTTGCAGCCAACCAAAAAACAATTACATGCTAGCAACATACCAATATGCTGTGAAAACATATTCGAGATGGAGAAGTCATCCACTCATAAGTTTTTAATAAAGGGACACACGCAAAATGAGGGGGATGCCTCCCACTCATTAATTCAACGAAATATTTTAATGCCTTTAAAATCGCCTCACATTTATGTGCCGGACCAGTATATTCCTCTTATTAAAACCGCAAAAAGAGGGTACACCTTTCGTAGTTCACGAAATTGGGCATGAAAGTTTTTTAGATTAATTGGGTGTTGGCAATTTCGCCAAAAAAAAGTGATTTCTGGTTTGTGGCTGTTTTGCATTCAATGAGCGACATATTATTAGCAAGCAGTCTAAAAGAGGGTTGAAACTCATTTAAATAAAAATATTGGATTTAACAAACTACAACGATGATGGTGATGTAATTGTTAATACTCAGTATGTTGTTACCGATGTGATGGATGACATTTTAGACCATACCGAATCTATTGACTGGCTCTGCCTTCTGCGCCGTAGGTAAAATATTTGCTTGAGGCTCGTTGCTTGAGGCTCGATTCTTTGATTGGAGTTCACGTGAGTTTTGCATACTCTGAAACGTCACTCAGATGAAATCGTAGAGAAATCATAGGTCACTTTTTAAAGGAAAACGAAACCTATGCTCAAGCGGGGTCGAGAAGCGAGGGAGAATTTTGAGGATTGAATCATTTTTGAAAATATAAATATCAGACCAATCAGTTTTTCTCTACGATATCTGCGAGATGCCAGTGACCCGTTTAACAAACACATTTGATTTAAAAAATAGATATCAATTTTCGCAAGATGTGGTAAAAAATATGATTTTGCACGCCTAAAACGATAGACTCACCAGAAAAAGCCAGAAATTAACAACCGGAAGAGACCAGGCTGCAATACTCCAATAGATTACTGGATTAGCATGCTACATGACATTCTTAAATCAGGAAAAAAAATGTTACCCAATATGGACTTCTTGACGTCTAGAATAACAGCGAAAGATAAAGAGGTCAAAGAGGGCAAACCTTATGGACCTGTACATATCATTGAATACTCCAGTCCTCCAAGGAAGAAGTCAAGTAGCAAGAAGAAAGAAGAAAAAATGTTTATTCAAACCACCACCATACAATACAAAATAGAAAAAATAATACAATACACACCTACTTAGCTAATATAACATACTCGTAAATTACCTATAGAAAATGAAAGATGTAAAAAAGTGTTATTGTATCCAAAACGTGCTAGTGGTGGTGAAAAGGCCGACAGCTCAGCATAAATGCCGCCATATGTTTCCATACGGTAGCGCTGGTCTTTCGCTGAGGCCGGTTGATGCTGTTCGACGGCCATTCCCCTGTGATTACCTAGTTATACGAAGATGCCCGACGAAGCATAGATGAGCAGGAAATCAAGCTGTCTCCACACTCAGCGTCATTGTTCCCGAGTCCTAAGACTGAAATAGGATCACTGGAAGTCAATCCGATGTCAGAACTAAGCTATAGGTGCAGTTTTGGTGCAGGGGGAGGGGTTAGACGAACACGCAGCCATGGTCGCATCCCGGACGACCAGAATTCAAATTAAAGAAATGAACTTTGAATTTGGTCAAAAGAATAGAGATAATTTAGTAAATTAATTTAACTAAATCACAATGTAATTTTCTTATGAGAACCGTTTGTATACAAAGATCATTCACACACAGTAAAATGAATAAATATATAAAGAAATGTAGATATCTATATTGAACACTGACTTGAAGATTGAGAATAAGAAAATAAATTCAGTGATGTTGACGACTCTGTTGTCCTGGTGAGAAATTGCGGAGAGGAGACTTCTTACTATTCTGAGTAAGAGAGTTAGTACTTCCCAGCGTGATAGAGCGCGTCTATAATGACAGACTGCCACGAGAGTTTCGATTGACAATCCGAAGGGTTTTAGGTAAGGACTAGCGGCCGCCCGCAGCTTCGCTCACCCCGTTCCCGATACTTACAATTATGAAAATATGCAAAATAAGCAGTTAATTTGTAAATCAGGGTTTAATGGGTTTATAATAGGCGCGGAAAGTTTAAAACATTCGTATAATACTCTCGGGGAAACAAATGCGTTACATATACAATTCTACCCGCAAAAATAATCCAAATTTGAAGCAATTTCGGGGCATCTATAGAAATCGAATTGGATTTACGTTCTTCTTTTTGAAGAAATTGTAACTCTCTCTACAAATTTCCTTTACGTATCCTTCAGCTGTAGAACGTTTAACCCTTAAATTCATAATGTTGCCATAGTTCTACAATTCGTATTTCAGCCTTTTTAAAAAGAAG
Organism: Thera obeliscata; assembly: GCA_947578465.1. Taxonomy (NCBI): domain Eukaryota; kingdom Metazoa; phylum Arthropoda; class Insecta; order Lepidoptera; family Geometridae; genus Thera; species Thera obeliscata. The sequence goes on along the minus strand of OX387918.1, from coordinate 9,562,037 downwards.
TATGCATGTCGGGTTTTGAACGAAACGTCAAACTGACCGATAAGGCCACAGAGTATTGAATGAAATGAAAAAGTAATAGGTTTTGTTTTGTCGGTGAAGTTATTTGACTGGAAAATACTGTTATCGTACAGGAAAAAAGGTGAGCTAGTGATTACAAAAATTAGAAATATACAATTTTATTTAGAATATTGAATTATCTCACAAAATTGTTTTGTTGCCAAAAATATACTCTATGCGTTAGCCACTTAGAATTTTTCACGTTAGAAGTATGTTTCGCTGGGAGATTTTTATTCATTTTCTATTATTTTTCAGCTTATCAAACAACATGCGGAATAAGGACATAGAAGAAATGCTGGCAGCATTAGAAGATGTAAATATTTCGGAGGACGAGGAAGAAATTAGCGATGAAAATACCATAGATTATTACGTCACCCAGCAGGATTTACTGCGTGCGCTAGAAAATGAGATTGAGGAAGAGGAGCTCGTCTCAGATGATCCACCTTTGGTAACTGGCGAGTACCATGACATCCCTACTACGGAACCTGTGCCAGGACCTTTAAGCAGCCCACCGGTTCTAGGTATTCTTGGAGTAGCAGCATGGTGAACGCGTAGTAGGGATCTTTTGAGGAGCATGTTGCTGACTATGAGGGCGTAGATATTTCAGTAAGCTGCTGGAAAGATAACAAGATGGTTACACTTGCCTCAACTTATGTCGGCGCAGAGCCATTAGATACTGTAAATAGATACGACAAGAAAGAAAAGAAGACCATCAATATGTAACGGGTCAAAACGTTACAACGCCACCTAGTGGCTTTTTGTACAATTAAAACGTGTACTTCGATTTTAGTCTAATGGTTGGCAAATCTAGTTCCGGGCATTTCACCTAGATGGCAGCACGCGGGTTTGTGTCTGTCTCTTTTGTTTCTTTTAGCGTCATAGGGGTGGCAAAATTTGAGGATGGTGACAGCTGTCAGATCCACTGAACTGTCATTGGATAGTAGGACACGCGGGGTATGTCAGTGTCACATCGGTGGCGTCTGGCGACGCGGTCTGTCTTTTGCTGGGCAAATGGCGGCGATCGGTCTCACGGTTCAGCCACGTAAATTTTGATTGGAATTTTTTATTTTTGAAATAGCCCTATGCTAAGGGGACCTTCTTTGTGGAAGTAGTGATGAGTGAACGAGTCGCATCTCGGAGTACAGAAAGTGGTGAGTTACCTCTGGACAATTGGGATTGTACAGTGAGAAGCGGCGAGTGGAATGCCGGAAGCTAATGTGCGTTTATCCATGTTTTAGGATTGTTGGGTGCGTGTATGCATCTCTGTTGAAGGAGAATATTGGACAGAGGCAGCGAACTGCGGCACTGGTTTGGGTCGGAAGGCGTCCGTTCCGTGCCATCGAACTCAGAAAAAATCACCACGTTCCGAGCAGAAGGTAAACTTGGCCCCTAATCTGTAATTATCTATAAGATCACGATTAGCAGCATACTCTGTTGTACTCAAACATGTGCAGAGGAATCCCCGCCTCGGTTTCAGAATAACAATTTTAGGTTGTCGTTTAAGTTGGATGGATATTGATTTTTTTTTATGACGCGTTTCAGAAAGCTGCTCGGCTCTTGGAAGGGGACAGTTCCTTCACGTCACCGCCAGTAGATCGGGGTTTGACTGGTCCCATCAATTCATCCGTGGTTGGGAAAAGGCCATGATTCGTGGTTCGGCCATCCGACGCTGCCTGCCAATCAGGTGATTGCGTTCCATATATATTGACAGTGGTCTCATGGTGATCTTCGGTGCCCCCTTGATGTTAGTATGCTTCTCATCTTCATAACTCAGTGAGAGTACAGTGCAAGTGACAAGGTTAGGTTTTAGGTTATGTATTAGGGCCTTTTGGCAGACTTATTTCAAGTGAGGAAGGGACCGTTGTAGCCGATAGTCTCGGTGTTAAATGTAGATTCATTAGTAGGTATCCAAGTACGCTTTCCCCTCAATTGTATAGGCCTTAGTGCCTTAGAGGGCTAGGTTGGCTTCACCATTGTTGAATATTGTAGCAATTAATCAAATTATAAATATTTTGAGAGAATAGCCTCTCGGCTCATTTCAGTAATTTCTAATCTTTGTCTCCTGTAATATCAGCAGGGCATTTAAAACACATATCCCCTAACTCCTAGGTACACTAACATAGTCATATAATAGAGAGCTTGCATGTTTAGTTATAAGTAGGTAGGGAATTAGGTAGGTACTAACAACTCAGATCCTTAGGTGTGTGGAGGATGTAAAGATATGTATGCCCGTATAAGAACAGTCAATTAGTCAATCCAACTATTGTAATCAATTTTTTCTGAATAGATACTTCTTGGTTGTCTCAGGATAAAGAAAACACATTGTTAATTAAAATAAACTCCTTTTCCTTTGGTCGTCTCAGGACGTTTGTGTATAACTTTAGACAAATTAATTTTAGACATATCTGTGTAAGAAATAAAACTATTCCAATGTACCACAATCTGCTTCGTCTTCTTTAATAATAATATTATTCACTGCTGGACATTCAGGCTCTTGTCCAACTTAAAGTTTAGAGCCTGTGGCGCCCTCCAATCTTCCTGTAGCCTCAAAATTAGAACAGAACCCCAAGCTAGCTAGGCATAACATCTATCAAACCGCACAGGACACTTTGACGGGTAACAAATATAGTGTGTCCAAAAATTATAAAAGATTATATCGCACACATGGGAGGAGTTGATTTGATGGACAGTTTTCGGGGCAGATATAGGATAAGAATTAAAAGTCGAAAGTGGTACATACGCTTGTTTTACCACATGATTGATATGGCTGTAATAAATTCCTGGGTTCTTACAAAAAAGCCAATATACAACGAGGAGTCAAGTCACTTAGTCTGGGTGATTATCGATCCGAATTGGCAGAGGCGCTGTGTAATTATAAAAAAAATACTGAGAGTAAAAGAGGTCGTCCCTTATCCACCAGCGTCGAGAAAGCGCTAGAAGCCAAGGGACGTCATCACGTGACGACATTGGACAAACGACATTTTTACTAACAAGGCAACCATGGCTCCAAAGCAGCCCAGCACCGTCTACAAAAACATCGTAATACACTTAGCGGAAGTTCGAGATTCTCTTGAAAGAGATTTGCCGTTCGATGACCCTAAAGTGGCTATTCTGAACACTGTTACAGCCGACATGATTTCCCGATCTGGAGTAATTAAGTCCAACTACACTAAGGCAAAAATTAAGAGTTCTGTCGAAATATTTCTACTTCAATATTATAGAACATAAACTTAAAGAAAAGGAGAGCGGAGGAAGCAATATATTCGACGAACTTAAAAAGGACTCCAGGCCCCGAACCCCAAACTTAGGAGATTAAGAGGAAGCAGTCCCGTTCCAGAGTACACCGAATGAAGACAATTCCGATCTGATGTACCTACCAAGAGGAGGATTCACCGGACCAAATACCTCCAGGTCCGGAGAGGTTTGAGGACGAAATACAGCCAGACCCAAATGGAACCGAACAGTCTAAGAAGTACCCAGCTCTTCCTCGTACCCCTTGCCCCCAGACTCTATTTGTCGGGACCCTTAGATATAAGTACATGAACAGTCTCTTTATCACGGATCGGACCGCATTCCCGAAACATTGGAACAAAATGAAGAATACCGACCCAGAAAATGCGTGGCACTCTCTCAACCAGACTATGATACCTTTCTTAAATCAAAGATGGGGTCAACAAGGAGTAAGAATTGGCATGACCGAGACTCCTGTTGACTATTTGAGTTACAGCGATCTTAAAGCATCGATTATTCAAACGTTGAGGGAAACAAGAAAAGAGGAAGACGAAGCTGCAGGAACTAGTCAAATGACTCGATTGAACATTCCAACGATAACCGCGTCAGATATAGGACTTAGGCTAGAAAAGAGCATTGGCAGATTAGAGGAGTCAGTAAGAGTTATAACCTCACATGCGACAAAAACAACAGGAAGGGAAGTGGCGCAACCAGCAGCACCTAGCAGCGCTCAACCGTACTTAGCAGGTTCTTCCACTCACATTTCCCGCTCCCGAGTCTCCGTCTCCTCTGACAGTGATACAGACATGATAATCGAATGACACTCCCCATCTAGCTCAAAACTTCTATTTTAGAAAAAAAGAAATGTGCTGTTCGATCCTGATTTAAAGAAACCTTCTCTGCTTGCTGTGGTAAAGGAAAATAAGCCCGAATGGGAGGAAATCACCGGACTACGAAACAGTTAGTGCATTTTGGTAATAAAACGCCATTCTATTTTGTGTTTGTGTTCTTATTTGTTTCATTCGTCATGCATTTTCATTCGTCTCTCGTTCGTTGAAGTCGAATGTGTTCCTCGTGTGACGCTCGTGTCCAATTGTGTTTTTGTTCACATTATCGGTGTCTGTTATTTTTATCAGTTTTTTGTTAAGTTTTAACTTTGTTGTTGTTGCTGTTGTGTTTGTATCAAACATGGAACCTCAACCAGCGCTGCCGGCGGGTGCGGTGGAGATGCCGTGTCCATCGACATCGTCAGCAAGAACAATCTGTCACCAGCTAATAAACGTCCGAAAAAATCTTTGATAATTATATATTTATTGCAGATGGTGATATATTTTAATAGATACAAATGAAAAACTACAAACGCACCATGAGATGTGTAGATAATAAAACGTGCGATGGAAGAAGCTAGCAAAACTTCCCAAAAAATATGGTATCAACTTGTTTACATTACAGAGACAATTAAAGAAAAGATTTCCAGAAAAGAAACTTGGAAGATTTACAACAGTTTTTACAGCAGCTCAAGAATTGTAACTGATAGCGTATTCATTTCATATCGGTTTTTGGACTAGCGAAATCGAATTTATACAACTACCGTAAACCCTACTTTAACATCCAGGGTAACTTTGACAGTTTTTGGGGCTACTTTAAGAACGGGTCGTGCGAACTCACGACCCGCTCTTAACATAGCGCAAAATTCGGTGTATTCGTGCCGGCATTGAAGCGCGTGACCTCGTGTGGCGGGAGTGGGGTGCGGGGAGCGCTTAGCGTTGCCAGCGAGTCGCTTACAGACCAGTCCGAACACGTTCGTCAAGGAAGTTTGTTGCGTAGTGCGTAATTAGGACCAAACATCGTCCTAATAAATAAAAGGTCCGACCTTTAGTTTATTGTGTTTTTACCTTAATTTATAATATTTTTATGTTGAGTTATGAATAAACTGGTGGTAAATATGTATTTACATTTGTTTTAGGTTACCTTGTGTTCGTTTGTATCCGCAAATGAAACCACAATGGTTAGACACTATAAAAGAAAATTGGGTGCCCGTAATTACAAAAACTATACCGAGGAAGCTCTTGCCAAAGCCGTTGCAGAAGTCAGGGCGGGTATTCTTACACAGTCTGCTGCTGCTGAGAAGTATAAAATCAATAGGACCACTATTCTTAACAAAATTCATCACAGACATGAAGGAAAGCCTGGGCATCCCACAGTTTTGACTCCTGAGACTGAGAAAACAATAGCCGATACCCTTAAAGTGCTGACAGACTGGGGTGTCCCTTTAACTAAGAGCGACATTCAAGTCATTGTTCAGATGTTAGTCACTAGAGAAGGAAGGAATATAAGACAGTGGAAAGACAACTTACCAGGCTTAGACTTTGTGAACGAGTTTGCAGCTCGAAACAACTTAACGCACAGGCTAGCTACAAATATAAAGGGTTCACGAGCCTCAGTGGGTCCTATCGAAAATGTGAGGCCTGCTTTGGAGGAGCCATGCCCAAGTCTTATCTACAACTATGACGAAACTAACATAACAGATGATCCGGGAGCATTAAAGGTCTTGGTACCGCGAGGGCACAGACGCGTCGAAAGAGTTCAGGAGCATTCGAAATCATCAATCAGCGTTATGTTCTGTGGAACCGCTCTGCCGGAAACTTGACTCCACCCATGGTTGTCTACAAATCAAAGCATCTTTACGAAAACTGGACAGAAGGTGGCCCATCAGGAACTATTTACAGGAACAGTTTCAGTGGTTGGTTTGACATGAACCTATTTGAAGTTTTAAAACTGTCAGAGGATTATCTTGGAAAAGGTCATTGCATATACAGGGTGTCCCGTAAATAATGGATCAAACGTAACGGGTAGGTAGCTTACCTCATTTCCAACAACTAATTTGAACAGTAAAAAAAAAACCGATAAGGTAACCAAGATATTTTTTTTTTCGATTTTTACTATTTTCTGTACCAGCATTCAGTGTTTTTGATGCTGTTGCTGCAAATGGTATCATATTTAGGTGTGATTTTTGTCAAACATTTCTGAATAGTTTACTAATGTTATAAGATACCGTTTTTTTAAATAACTATTTATTTGCCTTAGAAAAAAAAACTTGAATTGAAAAGTTTTGTTTTTACGATGAAAAGACCAGAATTGGAAAAATTCTCCTGTAAAAAAAATGTATGACAACAAAGTGTACCATTATTTTAAAAACTTGTAAGATCACTAAGGTTTGCAAATTGGTATAAAACTTACGTCTAGTCCTTGCGGTTACAAAGATATTGCTATGAATCTGACAGAGGGGCCAAATTACGAAATAAAATAAAATTTGAAAAAGTGTGCACAATTCAACTATTTTCTTAAAAATGTTTAGGTAGCTCAGCGTATGAAAAAAGTAAGAAGGTTAATTAAAAAAAAATACAAATAAATCGTTTATTTTGTTTTTACAGTAAATGTTCAAACTGACGTCCCTCTACGAGAATGCAAAGTCTGCACCTCCTAATAAAGGAAGCTCTTATCCGACGGACAAAATGGATGTTGTTTATTTCTGATACAGCAGATTGGATGCGGAACAGTTTTTTTTTATTGGGGATGTTTAAAAGACAAAGTTTACAAACAACAAATAACGTCGGAAGAAGAATTACGTGAGCGCATCCAATCTGCTGTATCAGAAATAAACAACAGCCATTTTTTCCGTCGGATAAGAGCTTCCTTTATTAGGACTTTGCATTCTCGTAGAGGGACGTCAGTTTGAACATTTACTGTAAAAACAAAATAAACGATTTATTTGTATTTTTTTTTTAATTAACCTTCTTACTTTTTTCATACGCTGAGCTACCTAAACATTTTTAAGAAAATAGTTGAATTGTGCACACTTTTTCAAATTTTATTTTATTTCGTAATTTGGCCCCTCTGTCAGATTCATAGCAATATCTTTGTAACCGCAAGGACTAGACGTAAGTTTTATACCAATTTGCAAACCTTAGTGATCTTACAAGTTTTTAAAATAATGGTACACTTTGTTGTCATACATTTTTTTTACAGGAGAATTTTTCCAATTCTGGTCTTTTCATCGTAAAAACAAAACTTTTCAATTCAAGATTTTTTTTCTAAGGCAAATAAATAGTTATTTAAAAAAACGGTATCTTATAACATTAGTAAACTATTCAGAAATGTTTGACAAAAATCACACCTAAATATGATACCATTTGCAGCAACAGCATCAAAAACACTGAATGCTGGTACAGAAAATAGTAAAAATCGAAAAAAAAAAATATCTTGGTTACCTTATCGGTTTTTTTTTTACTGTTCAAATTAGTTGTTGGAAATGAGGTAAGCTACCTACCCGTTACGTTTGATCCATTATTTACGGGACACCCTGTATATGGACAACTTCTATAACTCCGTTGGGTTGGCACGTTTTTTAAAACAGAAACGAACGGATGTGGTAGGGACTTTAAATCGCCGTCGAGTGGAAACCCCTTCCATCATTAAAAATATCAACGACCGACGAATGCAACGTGGGGTCATTGTTGCTACACACTGTGGGGATGTTATAGTTTTGTCCTGGAAGGATGTGAAATTGTTAAGAATGATTTCAACTTTTCACAAGAATGACACAGCTCCAGGCACCAGAGCAGGCGTCCGTTGCGATAAACCACTTGTAGTCCACGATTACAATAAATACATGGGGGGTGTGGACCTAAAGGACCAAAAACTCTCCATGTATTTATTGGAACGTAAAAGAGGACTGAAGTGGTATGTCAAAGTTTTTTGGCGCCTGCTCAACTGTAGCATCCTCAACAGGTACATCATATATAGGTGCCATGAAGATGTTCAAAAAATGGATCACAGGAAGTTTCGGTACGTTTTGGCGGAGGCTCTTTCTCTGGAGAGTATGTAACGCGATTAAAACGTTACAGCGCCACCTAGTGGCTTTTTGTAGAATTAAAGCGGAGGCATAGATATTGGTCTCGTTCGGTGTCAGCGTGGTTGGCAATCTAATTCCGGGGAGTTCACCTAGATGGCAGGACGCGGGTTTGTGTCTAGTTTTTTAGCGTCATAATTGTGGCAACATTTGAGGATGGTGACAGCTGTCAGATCCACTGACTGTCGTTGGATAGGAGTGTCACGCGCTGTATGTCAACGTCTGGGCGGGGGCATCGGTGACGTCTGGCGACGTGGTCTTTTTTATCTGATGGCGGCTATTCGTTTGCACGTTTGAGCTCCGTAGATTTTTCAGAAAATAATTGTTTTAGCTGGCCCTATGCTTGGGGGACCTTCTTGGCACAAGAAGTGTTAGTGGATCGTATCAGGGAGGACAGAAAGTGGTGAGTTACGTCTGGACAATTGTGATTGTGCGGTGAGATGTGGCAGGCTGATATGTCTGAAGCTCATATTCGCTTATCTTTGTTTTAGGATTATTTGGTACATGTAAGGATCTCTGTTGAGGGAGAAACTTGAGCGCGGCATCGTCCAGCGGCTGATTGGGTGGCATTCGGGAGACGTCTCGAGTCCATTCATCTCAGAGGAACGCCTCATCCAAGCATGTAAGCATGGCATTAATCTGAAGATATCTCCACGATCATGTTTGGTTTCATACCTTCCTGGACATGCGCAGGTGGAAGGGGATCCCCGCCTCGGTTTCATAATAATAATTTTAGGTTGTCACTTAGATTGTATTGATATTGATTTTTTTTCTTATGATGCGTTTCAGAGGCTGCTCGGTTCATAGGAGGGGGCAGGTTCCACACGCCACTGCCAGTAGATCTGGTGTTGACTGGTCTTATCAATTCGTCCGTGGTTGGGGGAAAGGCCATGGTTCGTGGCTCGGCTATCCTACGCTGCCCTACTAATCAGGTGATCGCGTTCCACATATATTGTCAGTGGTTTCATAGTAGTAGTTTTCGGTGCCACTCGATGTTAGTACATCTCTCATCTTCATGAATCAGTGAGAGCTCAGTGCAAGTGACAAGGTGTAGGTTATATATTAGTGCCTTTTGGCAGAGTTTATTTCAAGTAATAAAGGGACCGTTGTAGCCGATAGTCTCGGTGTTAAATGTAGATTTATTAGTAGGTATCCAAGTACGTTTTCCCCTCAATTGTATAGGTCTTTGTGTTTTAGAGGGCTAAGTTAACTTCACCATCATTGAATATTATAGCACTAATCTAGTTGTATATCTTTAAGAAAAGTAGCTTCTCTGTTTATTTTGTCAACTTTCAAATCTTGGTCTTTAGAGCATCAGCTGGGCATTTTATATCTAAAATTTGTTAATGCATATCCCGTAGCTTATAGGTACTAACATAGTTATATAATAGTTGAGTTGCATGCTTAGTTGTAAGTAGGTAGGGCTTCAGGTACTAACTCAGATCCTTAGGTGTGTTTAGGATGGGGATATGCATGCCCGTAAATAATAAGTAAATTGTTGCATTAATTTCGAATAGTTGTTTTCTTTCGGCTCGTCTCTGGACGCAAATAATTATTGTTAATTTAAACTCTTTTCTATGGTCGTCCCAGGACGCATTCTTGGTAATTTAGACATATAAACTTAAACAATAAAGTTGTTCCAATGTACCACAACTGCTTCGTCTTCTTTTATAGTATTTAGTTTCTTTTGGACATTCAGGCTCTTGTCCACATAAAGTTTAGAGCCTGTGGCGCCCTCCAATCTTCCTGTAGCCTCAAACTAGAACAGAACCCTAAGCTGGCTAGGCATACCATCTATTAAAACCGCAGAGGTCACTTTGACGGGTAACAAGTATGCACATACAACGGATTAGACCCGCTGCCATTTCTGGCACCAATCGATACAGTGGAAATTATTTTCCTGCTCATTTCTCGGACGACAGTAGCATACCGCCAGATAGGACCGGCACAAAAGAGGACGTTGTGTGCATTGTACATCCAATAAAAGACGAACAGAAACGAATATAATGTGCACTGGGTGCAACGTTTTTCTTTGTGTGGGTCGTTGCTTGCAAGAATATCACACCCCACCTAGTGTAGAGTGATTTCAACTTTTTTATAATTGTAACGACCTACATATATCTTCGGTTCAAGGTTTAATTGGGTAACTGAAAAAACCCGACTTTTCTGTACAGGCATTTTAAGAATTTTTTTTTATACTACTTAAATAAATTGAACACAACTTTTATTCCTATGTAACCGTTTTTGGATCTGTTTTGATAGAAAAGCTTATAATTAATTTGAATTTTCTGGTAAATTATGATATTTATCCCTAGTATCCTTATTTAGTTCCTGAAAACATAGAAGAAGATGCAGCGTTTTCTTCTGTTAAAGCCTGCCAATTGAAATCAGTTAAGCAAAGGGCAAATAAACAGATTGAAAACGATGCTATGATCAGAGTGTACCAAATACAATTGATTAACGGTAACATAGACATACCTTTGTTTTTAGAGAAACTAAGGTAAAGTATTCCTATTGCGAGTTACCGAATGTACAGTGGGTTTTTTCAGTTAAAAAGAAGATGTGTTTTGTTTTTTAATGTTGGTAAAATATATTTCTCTTTTTGTTTCATTTCATTCTATTTATTGGCAACTAACGACCGAATCGTGGCGAGGTTCCACGCCATGAGACAACCACAACCACAACGAAGATGTAGGTATTATTTTATTTACTTCTCTCATGTTCGGTAAATATAGCAGTGCCCGCGGACTCCGTTCCGCGGTAGAAATCTTTTTGTCCCGGCCCGTTTGACCCGCGTTATACTTCAGGTTGTTAACCCTCTGCAACTGAGGTGGTAGTATGTCAGACACCGTCAATCATAAAATTCGTTATCATTTCGCAATATCGCGTGATGTAGCTCTGTCTCGCTTGTTACCTTCCTGTATTGGTCTGCGGCATCGGGCAGTATGGCGGGAGCGGTCGCGCGATCTACACTTTTGCTGCTACGAGCATTTGGTGTCTCTTAGACGTAAGTACAGCAATAAGATCTGATTCTGATAGACGTTACCTCATAAAGATTGACTGTAGTTCCATAGTTTCCAACATTCTTTTCATTCAACATTCGTTCCATAGTGACACCTCTGTGCACACCTCCATTACGTACGGACGGTTATACTCTATAATCAAAATCAAAAGTGTAATACTATTTAAATTTTCTGAGTGTATCTATCAGTAAGATTCCAAGGATCACTTTGAAACGTCCTAAAGCTAGGTACAAAAAAAAGTGTTGGGAAAGCGGTCCTAGGTTTCGAAACAGCTGACGTGAAGCTCAGTAGAAGATGGAAACCAGAACACAACGGTCGGAAAAAATGAAATGAAGTAGATGGCGCTGTCTGCCATGACAACATAAGTTACGATTTGTTTTGATTTTTAAATAGTAAGCCTTTATTATTCTCAGCAATTATTAAAGAAAGGTTCTCTTTAGTGTATAAATACTGAGCACAATTGTTATTGCGTCTAAGGAACCAAGGATTTCGTAATTATTTGTAAAGTGAATCTTACAGTGAAACTCGGACTTTTACCTGCTCAAGCATCTCACGCAATATCTCAAGTAAGCCGCAATCTACGATTGAACAAGCTTTTATCAGTTGTTATGTACTTATTAACAGAAAATACGTTACAAAACAACTAAATAACCTCACAAAATAAAGTGTCAAAGTTGCAACGTAGTCTTGACCTTTGGACTCGAACGTGATCAGCTGTGAGTTGAATGACCAGCAAGAATGACACATAAGTTTGATTTAACTGCTTATTTCGCCGTATAAGTAATTGACTAAACAGCTTAGTCGTAACGACGCCGACTACCGATCGAATGTGCATAGGATCGCGCCTCCGCACGAAAATTTGACTTTTTGCACTCGGTGTTTTTTCCAACTTTGATTAAAAGGATTCCTAAAGCTGTAGCAAGTATGGACACAACATAACATAAAGAAGATTAAGGAGGATTTTGTCAGATCAATCTTTTGATGATAATTCTTTCATCACAACGCATTCGGAAACCAGAGCTCGAAGCTTGCCAGACTTGTCTACCGAATTTGATGAGGTTCATGAACTACAAATCGAAATAAATAAACTCAAAGAGAGCTTGGAAATTGCGAACAGAAATATAGAAACCCTTTCATTGCACAACATCAACCTGCTTAAACAATTGGATGATAAACAAGTTATAATTAACAAACAGAAAAGCACAGTCGCCATTACTGAAAAACCGAACATGAAAAGTTCTCAAGGCAAAATTGCTCTTCACTCAAGCATGTTCAACCCCAAACTTCGCAAGTGCGACAACAAGACGAGTTCTCCGATTTTATGTAATCAAGTTCACAATATATCATACTTGAATAATAAATACATATCTCTTACCCACAGCAAACACATATCCAGATGAACGCAACCCCCGCGAAATCTAAAAAAACAGCCAAAAAATGTATCAAGGAAGTATAAAATAAAAAGTGAAATTAAAGTCACTGCCTTTACATTATTTGTGTTTTTCCAAAGTACGATCAAGTTTTTACGAATCATGAGAGATAATGTGTTGTAGTAGATAAGAAAATAATGCTCATAAACGTACTAGAACGAACACTCTGCCTGAGCAACGCCGGGTTTCGCTGCTAGTGGATGATATAAGTATAAACCCTATATCAAACCAAACTATAAAATGCTTTAACCAAATAAATCTAATCATACCGAGTTCGCAGTGTTCCTAGAGAGCACTGCTCAACAAGAGCAACTAGGCAACAAAGACCCAATCACTATACAGAAACTAATAACGAAAAATATCAAAGGGCAATATGAAATGAGTAGAGCTAGTATCCTATATCCATGGAAGGTGATGCTGTTATGACATGCAGCACATGTCATGTTTTAGTTAAAAAAAGGGATTTTTCAAATAATTTAAATAGTAATCTCCTTAAAATGAAACTTGAAAAAGTTCACAGCTCTTTAAAAGATGTATCAATCGCTGAATCAGCTTTTGGTCAAAAAAGCTGATTCAGCGATTTCTTTTAAGATTCATAGTAAGAATGATCATACTTCAAAAAACTTTCAAACACCAGAATGACTTATAAATTCTATAAGAAATGAGATATTGTTATTAATCGAAGAATCAATAGAACAGCATACTATTTTCAAAGTCAACTTTGTTCTGCACGCTGATTTCATCCAACAAAAAAAAAAAAAAAAAACAAACTAACGACGAACTAAAGACGATTCATTTCAAACATTTGATTTCCAAACGTACAATTACATATACATTGTTTTTCGAGGGGATGATCTAAATCTAAAGAGTCCAGAGAATGAAAGAAACCGTCACGAGTGTGAGACAAGAAGTTTCTACTGTTCTATTAATTAAAGATGGAAGGGACAACTTGTGGAAGTGTACGAATTGTCACCTGAATTAAATATATAATATATAGATAATATAAAAGACTTATAACGACTGTTGAAGAAAAATAATATATTCAACGTATAACAAATACGGAGAATCCATTTTCGGGAGAAATAACTGAAGATATGACATTTTCAAAACAACATGGTTGTTTGACAATTGATTCCATGGAGACTCCTAATTGCATATTAGATATTAAATCTCAAAGGAACATCAACATGATTGCAGACATTATCTATAAATCTTATTATTGGTAGGTGCCACTGCAAGAGTTCGATTGGGAGTTGATGCTTGTACTACAAACGAAGATGATGGCCCTTGCTCAAAAAGTTTAATCGAATGAACAAAGGAAGCATGCAAGTTATCGCCTGAAGTATTTTACTAATGAAGGCAATCAGAACTATGAGAGTGCAAAAAAAAATTTTATGTGACTAAAGAAATGGCAACAGTTCCAACATGTTAAAATATCATTTTAAAATGAGTACGTATGTAATTTAAGTCATCAACAACTGTGTAGTATAGTACTCATTATATAATCAAGTTAAACCTTGGCCTCTCACAAAGCGATCACTAGTGTTTTTTAAAGTGTATCTGTTGTTCCTATAAATAGTTCAAAATTATCAGTTGTATCAAGAGCAGCAAGAGCAATAAAGGCCTTCCTTATCACTTCTCTTTTTCTTAAATTTAAGAGCTTACCTCTTGTCGGGGTTTTGATGCAGTTTTCTCCAATGAATTCTTTCGAATGCAGCCTCCTTTACTTCCATAAACGACATGACAGCGACTTTTTCTTTTAACTGGCCCATGTAACTTATTCTTTGGCCTTCCTCTTCCCGTTTTACAGTTGCTTAAAATATTTTAATCATTGTTCATACAAAAGTGAAGAAATAATTCTTTAGAAATAATAGAGAGAACCGTGATAGTGAATTTCTCAATACGGATTCTGAAGAAGAGTTATGCGATAACTTAGATAACTGTATGGTGTTTATATTCTAGTGCTTATATTCTTTATAAGCACCCAACCAAACCACCACAACCATTATTAGGAATTTATTCCATTTATTCAGGCATTTTCTGGCGCAAACTTCATGTGGAAGATGAAGTATGTGTCAATGTTGCTGCAAAAGAAAGCGAAGTCACGTTCTGCATTGAAACAGAATTAAAAGCACAAGCTGTGCCCAAACGCACTGAGGCTCAGTCAAAGTTATTAAATGATATAAAGGAGTTACGGCTTTCCAGTCCCCGCACTAACTCAAACATGCCCACAAGGCCTTCGCTGCTTTACCGTCGTGTATTTTGAAGCAGAGAGATGCGCTCAAAACAAGAGATGACTCTTTGAAGGCAAAATTTTAAAAAAAAGTGGTGATTTCCAGAAAAATCAAGGGTTTTGCTATTAATCCGGCAGTCATTAGCCATTTTCCAACCATTTTATTTAGGTATCAAATATTAGAGGACCAGCTTCGTAAGAAAATTAAGATTTTTTGGATGCCATAGCTGGCAGATGGGCTACCTGTTGTAGAGCAGTCACTGTGGCCCACTGACACCTGCAACACCAGACGCCTTCCTGATGCGCTGCCGGCTTTTTAAAAACCGATAGACCCACCTTTTGAAAATCCCCATGTAGAAGCTCTTATTAAGAGGAAAGTTTGTACGAAGAATTGCAGAAGAGTCACCAGACTTAAGTGTAATGAAAATAATGGCATGTACGTATGCTGATTATTATATAAGAATTTATTAAAATATGTAAAAAATATTGTGTTTACTTTGAACATACGAACATCAATAACCAAAGCAAATCAAAATGGCCGCTGATATTATCAAACTCAGCTGTATCTAGTTATTCCATAACAAATACATTTTCATCACTATTTCTCATGGCAGTATAAACGACGTAGCGATGCATTCAAAAACAAGTAGTCACTCAAAGATCACCAGTTCTCACTCTGCAAGAAACATAATTAGCTGTTTCCAGGCAACAGGTTTTTCCACATATTGTTGTGATTGCAATGTTATTATGTACAAAGCATCAGCCCTAGAAATAAGCTCCATTTGTATGGATTGTTTTCAGAAATTATTAACTCTCATGAATGCAGATTCTAATAGGGATGCCCGTTACGATACAATATATCGGAATATCGATACAGCACTATACGATATAGCGATATTTGATGCGATATTTTGACCATATGATACGCTTCGATATATCGCATTCTTATAAAAATATCACATTACTGTATCGTTCCTTCTGAACGCCTGTTTTCTAAAGAAAACAGGACACACACTTTCCGAAAGCCGTAATAGGTTAAATCCGCAGCGCTTATCAAAATTATTATTTTTGCGTTGTTTAAGTGCTGATCAATGGCAATTGTGATTTTTTTTGTTGAATAAAATTATTTTAAATACATATAATTATTTGATTCTTTTTAAAAAATAAAAGAATATAGTAAAACTACTAAAAAGATAACCCTTTGCACGATATATACTCATTATATCGCATATTAATTGAAAGGCATGCAATATGGTTACGATACAATATATCGATACAAAGGAAATCGATAATATCGCGTATCGATACAACCAAGTTCGATACAGTTACGATGCGATATATCGATACAATACACTTTTTTGGGCATCCCTAGATTCTAACATTCTAAGATTGCTAGGAATGTAAAACGTGGTAAGACAAAGAGTGAAGCAATAGCTTGTTCGAAATTTAAAAGAAGATTTACGTTTTCGATTTCTTCAGATGCCAGTATTAAAGGAAGTGCGATATTTCAGTTTGGGACAAAGGAATACAAAACAAATTAAATGATTTTGTAAAGATTAAAGACGAAACTGCCAACCAAATACCAAAGGTACCTTGTGAAACATTGGCTAAGTGTAACTTCAAATGATCCCAAGTAACATCTTGGTGCTGACAAAGCAAAAGGAAACTGGTTCAAGTCATTGATTCCACGAATCTCGTTACCAAAAACGAAAAATATAAAGAGCTAACTTTTCAGTTAGCATGAGCAAACTTGCATGTGATAAGATTATAATACATCAATGTAGAAAATCAAAAATTTCCAAAAACACCACTTGGCAAAAAGAAAACAGGCAACGCTGATTTAATCACATCCTCAGACTTCGTAGTAACAAAATAAGCTAGTACAATAATTCGTTCACTGTCAGCCACACTGTCCGATATTTAGAATCACAACACCATTTATAGAATACAGAATCAAATCAATCATGGTTTATACATAATTGTTAGCATGTGGTATTTCAATCCATGCAATGCTTCCTTTTTCTGCTAACTCAACAAAGACAAAGTAAACCCGTCGTCGTCGGGACGGCAGTGTTGCCGTTTTTTTTTTTTTTTTTTTTTAATTTTGTTGCCGTTTTCTATTTTGAGAAAATGCTAGAACTTGCTCCAAATAATGCTAAAAAATGCTATTTTTGTATTTAATAATGCTAAAAAACATGCTAAATTTTGTTATTAACCTTTCTGTGTACAATTTTTTGGTAGAACAGTGGCTTAGCATGTTATTCTAGGCTCTATAAAGTATAAAGTATCGTTACGCACCAAATGTTAGCAAAATCCATCATTCATTCGATTCGGCATTCAGTGAACGAAAATACTATAGGTATCTACACAATTTACCACATTTCTGATGTTAGGAAAAGAAGAACAGGAAAAAGGACAGGTTAATATTAAAGAACATTTTGGTCGTTTTAATCATTTTAATCAGAATCAAACATTATTCCTAAATCATCGTCATGTTCGTCGGTTTGGGCCTTGGTTTGGGCTTGTGATGTCGACGGGCCACTTTCAACATCCACACTCATCGGTGCCATAATTGAATCTTTTACTCTAATTTCAGGGAAGTCCCTAATCCAGAGAGTTGCCATACCTCAATGAAAACCATAGATAAAAAATAATGTCTCTGGTCGGTCTCTATTAAATAATCTTTTGACATTGACTTTTGATTTGTAATGCCAAAATATGCAATTATGATAAATGCAAAATTTACATGAAGACTCATGAAATATGCTAAATTTAGCACTAAAAATGCTAAAACGACAACAGTGCGGGACGGGGCACCCCGGCCGCCGCTATTGCCACGAAATGTTTTTTTTTAATTTTGTGCTGGCTTGGATGCAAAGTCCTTCCGCCAAGTCCTTTTTGTTTATTAGAATGTTTAGTCACGTAATTCACTTCCACTCATGTATGTTGCGCCCGAGTATATACGGCGGGCCGTTTTAAGGGGCGGTCTTATGGTAGAAAAACTCTTTCACTCATGTTTGTTCCGCCCGAGTATATAAGGCGGGCCGTTTTATGGGACGGTCTTAAGGATGAAAGAAAAAGGCGGGAACCACGAAAGTGAAAAGGCGCGCTTTTAATTTTATTTAAACAAATTTATTTAATTATCACCCTAATTTTCTCCAGGAGTAGGTGGAGGAGGTGGCTTAAACCAGGGAGTTATAGGTTGAGGTTCGGAATGGCCAAGAAAAGGAAGAGGAAGGAGGAACCGCCTAACCCTGATGGGGACATGGCGGAATCTCTTCCGACACTGCCTTCTTCTGATTCCTCCTCTGAAACTGAGGAGGAGAAGTTGGAAGAAATCGCATCGTCATCACGAAACAAGAACCAACAAGCAGATAAGTATGCTATTTTTAAGGTCTCTGGGTACTCGCGTAAATACCCCGAGGATTCGAAAAAAAATGAGTTCATTGTCTTTCTGACTCATAAAACCGAAGATAGAGCATTCACTGATCGAGACCGTATGTGCCTTTCAAAAGGGATAAGAGATCATGGCGTCTCAGGTGTTATGCACCTGAGGTCCATCAACAAATATAAAGTAGGGATCACATTTGATCTCCCTAACAATGCAAACATGTTCTTGCAAAATGTAAAACTACTAGATCAGCTGTCCCTAAAAGCTACTATACCAGCAGGAGATACCGAAGTTACTGGGGTTCTTACTTCAGTCCCAGTGGAGATGTCCAACAGACAAATCTTTTCACTAATTAACAGTTCAAGGAATGTCATTCAGGTGAGACGCTTCATGCGCAGAGTGAGAGGCGATGGTGCACCTGCCTTTCTGCCCACACAGGCAGTTGCGGTGACCTTTGCTTCCACCATTCTCCCAGAACATGTGTACCTAGACTCCTGGAGACATGAGGTAAAGGTGTACATACCTCCTGTGAAGCAGTGCCTTAAATGCATGAGGTATGGCCACATTGCCAAGTTTTGTAAAAATGTTGAAGTGTGCTCTATCTGCACTGAGGAACACAATTTCCGCCAGTGTCAAGTTGACCCAAAAAATGCAAAATGTAAAAATTGCAATGGAAATCACATAGCCATATCATCAATGTGTCCTCTTAAAAAGCAGAAAGTAGAAGAAAACAAAATCAAGTCTAGGACTGCAACCTATTCGGATCTTTTTGATTCTAAATCTTTTCCACAGCTATCAGCAAGAACCCTCGATGTACAGGTAAATAATTTAATGAAGTCAGAAGTATTTATAAACATCTTAATTGAAACAATAACAAAGATGATGAGCAACAAAGATGTTCCAATAAATTCTGGGTCTATCAGAGAGACCTTAAAAAAAACTCTCAGTAATAAGCTCCCTCCATCTGCATAATGGATTTTTTAAACATTATGCAATGGAATGCACAAAGTCTAAACAGTAACAAGCATGTATTTACAAATTTTCTCTATACAAATAATATCCATATAGCAATAATTTCAGAAACATGGTTTAAACCTCACCAACAATTTAAAATAAAATATTATAATATTGAACGTAATGATTGTGGTAACAATCATAATGGAGTAGCCATTTTAATTCATAATAGTATAACTTATTCTAACATTACCACTTATTTTGATAATTCGCTGCAAAATATTTGTATCAGAGTTACTATTAACAAAAAAGAGATAAGTATTCTTAGTTTTTACTGTCCAACAAATAGTGATCCGGCTTTTAATAAAAGTAAATTAGATGCATTAATAAAGTCGATTACCGGGCCACTGGTACTTGCAGGTGACTTTAATGCCCATCATACATCTTGGGGCTGTGGCTCTGACTCTCCTCGTGGGAGAGAGGTTTTGGAGGTCATTGATGAAAATAATTTGGTTCTGTTAAATGATGGTCAAGCTACAACAATTGGTTCGCTGTCGTGGCGTCCAAACGCACTAGATTTGTCACTGGTTTCGCCGTCATTGGCACTACAATGTGAATGGTCCGTTCATGATAGTCCTTTGGGCACTAGTTATCACCTTCCTGTAATAATGAAAGTCTTGCTTAGCAATAATATTAATTCAGATAGTAATAATTGTAATAATAAACATTTGCCCATCTACCCAAATTATAAACGTGTGGATTGGAAAATGTTTAATGATTGTATGGATACCTTGTTGATTGATTTTGAATTAAATGAACTAAACGGTCGATGTCCTCAAGATTCTTACAAAGAATTTTCTGAAATTGTACGCACGCACAGCAGTTGCGAAATCTATTCCTAACAATAATACAAGCTCGACTGTCAC
This sequence comes from Thera obeliscata, assembly GCA_947578465.1. Lineage (NCBI taxonomy): Eukaryota > Metazoa > Arthropoda > Insecta > Lepidoptera > Geometridae > Thera > Thera obeliscata. The sequence goes on along the minus strand of OX387918.1, from coordinate 9,541,880 downwards.
TGTCAGTGGTGTCAGTGTTGTCGGTCAGCAGTCATGTCGTCTTAAAAATGGTGCAATACCTTCCCTTCCATGGTGGAATGAGAAATGTTCGGAAGCCGTTTTGAATTCCAAAGAAGCTTATCTACATTTTAGATCTAATCCAACAGAAGAAAGTTATTGTGAATTTAAGAGGCTTCGAGCTCTTAAAAAACTAACCATAAAATTAGAAAGACAAAAAAGTTGGTTATCCCTTTGTGAGAAATTTAATCGCTGTACTCCATTATCTCTAATATGGAAATTTATTCGTAAATTTAATAAAACATTCATTTCTAGCGATACTGATGACGCCACATGGATTTTGGATTTTTTAATGAAATATACTCCTGATTTTGTGTCACCCAGACAGTACGCATTTAACTCAACTATTATAAATACTAGCAATTCATTTTTACTCGATGTATTCTCAATTAATGAACTTATATCCGCGATTCATTCTAGAAGAGATACAGCTTTTGGTCTTGACGGAATACCGTACATTATTTTTAAAAAACTGAGTAGTAATAGTTTGAACATTTTTCTTAAGGTTTTAAATTCACTCTGGGCAAATAATTACATACCTCTGGATTGGAAAGTCGATTGTTTGGTACCAATTCTAAAGCCTAATAAGCCCAAGCTATGTCCTGATTCCTATCGTCCTATAGCACTTACGTCATGTGTCGGTAAAATATTTGAACAGCTCTTAAAACAACGCTTGGAATTTTATGTAGAACATAATAACATTTTGTCATCGAATCAATTTGGTTTTCGTAGAAATCATTCGGCTCGTGAAAGTATTTGTCAATTACAACTTGCAATTTATAATTCTATGGCTGCCAATAATCGTTTGGTGGCGGTTTTCTTTGACATTTCTGGTGCTTTTAATAGTGTTAATATTGATATACTCTGTCAGGAGTTATTATTAATAGGAATTCCTGGAAAAATTGTTAATTGGGTTCAAGCTTTTTTAAGAAACAGAGAAGTTTTCGTAAAGTACAATAGACATCTATATGGGCCGAGGTTGTCTTCGGTAGGGGTATGCCAAGGAGGTATTTTGTCACCTTTAATATTTATTTTGTACATACGTCGATTAAATTTGATATTGGGTTCGCAAGTCAAAAATCTACAGTTTGCAGATGATTTGGTTATTTATGCGTCGGGAACAAGTTTAGCTCAAGTAGCTGAAATTGTTAACGATGCATTGGCAAAACTCAACAAATATTTTTCCTACCTAGATCTTAATGTTAACTCATCGAAGTATAAAGTGGTTGTCTTTGGTAAAAGGCATATTATTGACATGCCAGTTATACAATACAATAATGTGCCTTTGCCTGTGTCGCAAGAGGTTAAATTTTTGGGAGTATTATTCTCCCATAATTTATCCTGGACTAGTTACACTAAGCATATTATTAACAAAGCTAACAAAGCTTACAACATTTTAAAGTCTTTGTCTGGATCCTATTGGGGTGCAGACCCAAAAATACTGCTAACATTGTATAAATCTTTAGTTCGTAGCCATTTTGAATATGGTTTCTTTTGTTATGCTGCTGATGTAAAAATTGTAAATAGTATAAACGTCTTTCAAAACAAATGCCTGCGTTTGGTTTCAGGGGCATTTAGGAGTACTCCTATAAATGCAATGCAAATCGAATGCAGACTTCCGCCAATTCATATCCGTTTCAAATATCTAAAAGAGAGATTCGTCTTAAAACTTTTCAGTGTTTCTGGCAATAATCTTTTGGCCAATCTGTCCAGTGCTCAGCCTGGCTCAAAACCATTTTACATGTTAGAGGGCTTCCAATGCTTGCTAAGTTTTCTTCAAAATTTAAACATCTACCGATCAAGTCATAAGTTACCTTTTTACGAAGGATCTTTTATTAGTAAATTTCCAGCAATGAATATAGTCATCAATAATGATTTGTCAACAAAAGAAGAAGTTTATGCGATGCTCTCCGAGTTTAAAGATTGCAAATTTGTTTATACAGATGGATCTAAAACTGAAAACGCTGTGTCCTTTGCCTTATTTGTACCGTCTTTGAACATCGGTGTCGGTCAAAAAATTGATAAAAACGCTAGTATTTTTACTGCGGAAGCTGTTGCAATCCTGAGCGCTTTAAAACATATTGGATATCGTAATTTAGGTCATACGAAATGGGTTGTGGTGAGTGATAGCATGAGTGTTTTACAGAATTTAAATAATAATAAATTACATGCTAATACTAACTACATCATTTATCTTATAAAACAGCTGTGGGTTGAGCTGGCTGATTCTAGTATTACTGTATGTTTTGCGTGGGTCCCTTCTCATAAAGGTGTAGAGGGTAATGAGAAGGCAGATTATCTAGCCAACACTATAGTTAAATTAGCAGATACTATAGATTCTAATCTTGAGAGCAGTGATGCAGATGTAGCTTTACCATACACAGACGTTGTAAGTCTTCTAAGACAGCGAATGTGTCAATCATGGGGGAGACATTCGTATCATTGTACACAGGTCGAGAATAAGGGTTCCTGGCATGCTGCTTTGGATGTTCAGATTGATTCTGTACCTTGGTTCTGTAAGAGTAAAATTTTCATGAACAGAAAGTTTTACTCAACCATTTGCCGCTTGCGATTTGGTCATTGTCGTTTGAATTATCATCTCCATCGTTTAAAATTATCAAATTCCCCTTTTTGTGAGCATTGCCAATCACAAGAAATCCAATCCATAAATCATATCATTTTCGAGTGTTCATCTTTCAATATTCAGCGCCTTGTATTGATTGATGAACTGCTTCAAACTTATCGTGAACCTGATTTAGTCCCGCGTTGCATTCAGGAATTGCTCAAGGATGAGTCCAATTTTATTCATTTGTACAAGTTTATTGTTAATACTATAACAGAGATATAACTATATCTCTATAACCTAGCTTTAATTGTAAATAATAATAATATCTTAAAACTATTACTTATTATGTAAAATTAAGGAAATGTAAATATATGCCTAGTAACTAGTTAAGTATATACCGTATACGTGTATTTAATAATAGTATTTAACATTAGAAAAAGAAAAAAAACAAAACATTCAGATGTGTACCAGCTATTGGTATGTTCTCATTCAGATGTATATCAGTTATTGATATAATTTTCACTTTTAAAAAAACTACGAAAGACGTAAATTTTAAAAAACCCAACTCAAGGGAAAAAACAAAACGTAAGACTAGGCGGTATGGTCTTAGTACTATAGCCTGCTTCGAAAGGAGCGAAAAAAAAAAAAAAAAAAAAAAAATTAAGGATGAAAGGAAGCTTCAAATAGAATGGCGGGAACGTATGAAAATGTATGAATTTATTCGGGGGTTCACCTTTTAAATATTTGGGTGTAATGTAACAGTAACAGTGCTCATCAATTAAAGCCCTCGGCTGTAGATAAGATCATGGATTATTTGAAAATAATATCAAGGCAGAATTAAAAGTAACTTCTTTATTGCTATGATCTCAATAGTTGACGGTTATCTTGTGTTTATTGTGCGCCATTAGATTGTTGGTACACGCGTTCAGCTTTGCGGCAAGATCGCACTCATCCTTGTGGTGTACGCTCATTGCAATGCAGCTGTCTACGTGCTTTTCCAGCTTCTTCATGAGCGCAGTGTCTTTTGCAAAGAACTTGTTCACTAGTAATAGCAGGTTTGCTGAAAATTTATGAAATGTAGGTATTGACCGGTGAGCAAGATAAAATTTCGTGAGTTTCCACTGCTTGAAACACCTACAACCGCCGTGCAACTTCGTTTCACGTTTCGTCACAAGGCCGGTAATACACGTCCGATTTTTCTAACAGACAATCTGCCGGTAGACCGGCTTATCTTGGAAAAATCGGACGTGTATTTGTATCCAACAGTTTGGGAGGCGATAATGTACATCATGTGTACACAACTGTTATTACGATGCCAGTTAAGCCACATGCACACTGGAGCAATTCAAACATGATCATCTACTTTTTTGTTCTGGCACTGGATACTTATACCTTGTCCTTGATACTCTAAAGGGCGGATCCGACTTGTATAGGTTAGGTTATGTTAGAACATAAAAATTACGCACAAGGCGAGCGAGCAGAGCGAGCGTGCCGCGGTATATAGCGGCCGACGCAGTGCCAGAGAATATTTTTTTCCCAATAACCTCAAAGGGGCTGCCTGTCTAGTACAATTATTCGGTCCAATTATCCGATTTCTCTCGGATAGAGAAATCGGATAATTGGACCGAATAATTGTACTAAACAGGCAGCCCCTTTGAGGTTATGAGAGAGAAATCGGACGTGTATGGGAGAAAATTATGAGCGTCGAGCACCTAGTGCAATAATTTACTTTTCTCAATGGGTGCAACTTACAATTTTGTATGCCCTGGTACTAAGACTACTGTTAACTTTACCTTTATTAACTTTTCCTTTCTCGATGACCCCATTCCTCTTCAGAACACAGGCGATCAGACACTCTCCATGGACCGGCGAGTGGTCTTTAGGAGACAGGCGCTTCACCGTGCGAGTATCGCTAGCTTGCACCTCTCTTAGACACTCGCTCATATTTCGTTTAAACTCGCCTACGTAAGAGATCATTTCTGTAGGTATCGCGTTGTATGACCAATCAGGCTCCTCTTTGGCGGTATCGACTGCGTAGAAATCATTTGTAAATGATAGGTAGGTAAGGTACCTAGCGTTGCGTTTCGGCCAACAAAACAACATCACAAAACACTGTTGACGAGCGTTTCGCGAGTCACACTAAAACATGTATTGTGGGCGAAACATGTTTTCAAAACATTTTGAGGCATATCTTTTATCGAATTTACGTCAAAATGTTGGGAAACATTTATTGTGGATTTACCTTCAACAAAACATGTTGCGTGATTTGTATCTTTGACCTGTACCCCAAGTCCGACTTTTGCTACTACATTTCGTTACCAAATGTTGTTTTCGTTTCGCCTACGTGTCTCTGTCTTTTGTAGGGAGAAAAGATGAGACAGCAAATATATGTTACGAAGCTAGAGTTTTTGTCTCATCATTTTTCCATGCAAAAGAGAGAGACACGTGAGCGAAACGAAAACAACATTTGGTAACGAAATGTTGTAAATGCACTGGGACTTTGGGTACAGTTGCGAAACATGTTGCATGTTATTGCGATGGTGGAAACGCACCGTAGGTATACTAAGAAACCAAACTAACAAATTCTTCATTTTAAGGAGCCGATTTCGAAAAACAAATGTATGCTAAGCTTTAGGCAACTGCCGATTAGGTTAGGTAGGTAAGGTATACTTAGCTATAACTATATATAACTAGCGGCACATAACTTTAGCCCTGAGCGATACGCGGAGGGGATAGCTGCGCATGTGTCGTAGTGTGCGCCACATGCGCATGTGTGCAGAGTGTCCTATTGGTACAGAGAGCGGAGTGCGACTGGAGAGCCAAAGCTAATCGGCGCTACGCACGCCCGCCCTTCATCCCGCGAGCCCCCCTCAGGTACCTTATTTTTGACTGTTTTTGTTTGTACCTGAGCGATACGCGGAGGGGATAGCTGCGCATGTGTCGTAGTGTGCGCATGTGTGCAGAGTGTCCTATTGGTACAGAAAGCGGAGTGCGACTGGAGAGCCAAAGCCAATCGGCGCTACGCACGCCCGCCCTTCATCCCGTAGCCCCCCTCAGGTACCTTATTTTTGACTTCAGCGCAATAACAGTCAGGTCAGCGCTAAAGTTACGTGCCGCTACCTATACAAACCTACACTTCCCTTGAGATTTAGATTTTAAAATTTTACACTTACTTTTTCTTCCTTTCACCCGATTATCCAATTTAAGATTACGAGTTATAATAGTATCTTTGTTTATTTTTACACTTTCATCGTGGATTGTCTCGACGCCTGCCAATTTTACTGCCTCAATTTTATTTGTGTTGCAATAAATTATATGAACTAGAGAAAACAACAGCATGGTACGGAACATTTTCTCTTTTTGAAACAGATTGGACATTTTAAATTGTTAGTTTTACAGCAAAATAACGGGTTGATAAAGCTTGTTAGAGTCGGCCTTGTTATAACAATGGTACAGTCATCTGCAATAAAATGTATTTTTTTTTTTGCTGCAGAAAAGTTATAACTGCAAGGATTAAAGTTTCTCCTAACTTACATAAAACAAAGTAATAATGTGGGTACATACAGATTTATTATTTCTTTATTAAATTAAAACATATTTACAAAAAATCCAATATTGGACCTAGGTACTACACACATAAAATATTTCATTGAAACAAAGTAATAGTATGGTACATACAGATTTATTATTTCTAAATGAATCCAAAACATATTTACAAAAATTCCAATATTGGACCTTCTACATACCTACATAAAATATTTAATTTATCTCATCAATTTTTCTAACCATTCACTAAGAATGTTTACATTTATACAACAAGAATATAATATGTATAACAAGAATATAATATGCACATCATTCACTGTTCCACATTTCCACATCGTAATTATTGGACTCATAGTAACAAACATTTCATAGACATTCGAGCTATCCGTATGGTGCTGGGGGCTAATTCTCGGGCCGATCTCGATCATTTTGCAATTTTATTTTATTGCTTCTTTTCACAACCCCGCACTTTTTCTACGTTTTCCGTATATCGTAGCTGTCGAGGCTTTTACGAAGAGGTCGTTGATGAATTACTTAAGAAAATCATCCATTCTCTCTTCGAAAAGAAGCAATAAAATAAAATTGCAAAATGATCGAGATTGGCCCGAGAATTAGCCCCCTGATCAGTAGACGCACTTGTGTGACTTTCTATTCATAAGATACTACAATCCGTTTGATGCTATGTGACCCATACTTACAATGCGGACATATTGTGGACGGGCAGCTTTGGGAATGAGGGCGGAGGCCTTTGCTCAATGCCCATCAATGGGGCACTTGTAGTAATAACATTCACACAACCTGGACCCGGACGCGTCACTGAGTGACGTCACGCGCTCACACACCGCGTCACTGGGTGACGTCACGCCCGCTGCGCCGCGTCGCACGCCGCACAGAGCGGCGCGGCGCGGGGGCTGGCGAGCGCCGCCAGAGCGCCGCGCGCGCTCACACACCGCGTCACTGGGTGACGTCACGCCCGCTGCGCCGCGTCGCACGCCGCACAGAGCGGCGCGGCGCGGGGGCTGGCGAGCGCCGCCAGAGCGCCGCGCGCGCTCACACACCGCGTCGCTGGGTGACGTCACGCCCGCTGCGCCGCGTCGCACGCCGCACAGAGCGGCGCGGCGCGGGGGCTGGCGAGCGCCGCCAGAGCGCCGCGCGCGCTCACACACCGCGTCACTGGGTGACGTCACGCCCGCTGCGCCGCGTCGCACGCCGCACAGAGCGGCGCGGCGCGGGGGCTGGCGAGCGCCGCCAGAGCGCCGCGCGCGCTCACACACCGCGTCGCTGGGTGACGTCACGCCCGCTGCGCCGCGTCGCACGCCGCACAGAGCGGCGCGGCGCGGGGGCTGGCGAGCGCCGCCAGAGCGCCGCGCGCGCTCACACACCGAGTGCACACCACGCGGCCGCAGCCCCAGCAGTGATGCTGTCGATAAATTAACAATCATTAGTCACGTCCTTTCTCGCCCTCACAGCTCAGAGGCCTTAGCTCGGTATGACCGTGAAAATATGAAGATGACGTCGTTCTGACGTCTTTGACGGCAGAATTAAGTATTCGTGATAAAAGCGGAAAAATATAGTCATCATAATCAGCCGTGCCGTGGACTTTATCACACTTTTGGACAAAACACTTCCCTATTCATTTCCAGAAAGAATATTCTCTGGGGCCGTCTACGTTTCGTTTCCGGAAAAAAATAGAATACAGGGTTATTCATTATTAGCTACAAATACTCAGGAATTAGGTTCAACAAATAAAATAAAAACATTTATGAAAATAAATGATTTTTTAAAGTTTTGTTACGAAAATACCGAGAAAATCGATGAAGATTATCCTTTCGAATCATTGGCGCGTTGTTACATCTAAAAGTCCATTTCTAATCAAAGGCGAGCCGCCTGACATTTTTTGACCTTTGATCCGCGCCCGCGCGACTCTGCGTTCAGTCACCGCCTGGGTGGCGACGATAAATCATCGTCTTGTTCTCCGTTTATGCAATATGTTGTAAATAAATTAATAAAAATATTTTTTTTATCCAAAAACTTAAATCAGTTTAGGAATTCAATTGATTCGGCCAAACAAATATTCACGACCCAAAAATTAGGCCCTGTCAGTTTGTGTAGCCAATAATGAATAACCCTGTATAAATCTGTACTTAAGACATACGATGGAAGATGGATAACGGCGATTACAGAATGGTGGCCAAGAGACGCACAGCGACCACGAGGCAGACTACCCGCCCGTTGGTCGGATGACATTGTCTGCGTAGTTGGGCAGCAATGGCGGAGACTGGCACAGGACCGAAGAGAGTGGCGTATTAGGGGGGAGGCCTATACCCAGCAGTGGGTGCATACAGGCTGAATAGATAGATAGATAAGACATACCTTTCTGCTGAAGTGGTCGAGCGGAGTAGAACAGGTACATTCCGTGACGTGCTTTAGACTCTTCCACTCGAGTGCCACCGAGTTCACCTCTTGCTCCAGTAGTTCCATACTCGATGGTACCTTCTCACTTACTTTCTGTAAAGGAAATTGTACTATAAAATAATAGTCCCATGTTATCATAATCATAATCTTTATTTCTCTTTAGACAAATATACATAGGTACATGATTTACATAAAAAAATCAAATAAATTCGAATCAACACATACATTAAATTATGAAATAAAAGTAAAACAATTGTAAATTAAATTAGGTTATTTCCTATTTTAAAATAGGAATGTAAAATTAATAAATTAGTCACACAGGTAATTGATCACAAAATATAAATTTATCAGCCAGAGCTTCGTCAATTTTATAATAACTTTTAGATATTAATCTATTTTTAATAAACGTAAAAAAATCAATGTCACTCTTATTTCTAATGTCAATAGGAATATTATTGTAAAATTGAATAGACACAAAAACAAAACTTTTCCTTGTTTTAACTAGTCTAACAGCAGGTGTCATTACTTATCCTAGCATATACATAAATAACATAATTAAACGAAAAGTTGCGAGGAAGTGGAAGTACAAGAATAAGTATTCGGCATATTTATTGTATGATGAATCTCAACGGGCTAATACTTGCGATAATACTTTTTTTTATATTGGACAATCCACACGACACTATCTAGCCCCAAACTAAGCAGAGCTTGTACTATGAGAACCAGATAGCTGATAATATAAAACTTATATGCATAAAAAATAAAAATAAACTTTTTGTTGTTGTAAATACATACTTAGAATACAATATAACACCCAGACTGAGAACAAACATTTTGTGTTCACCAAACAAATATTTGTTCTCGGTGGTGGTGGTTAGTGGAACTTAGTTTCTTGGTAAAACGCTAGATGGCGCTATATTAGTAAAAAAAATCGGTTGTCTTGTCTGTAAAGTCGGTTTACTGACGATAGTTGAACGTGACAACGTCATACAGCTATCCACGCGGACGCATCGCTCACTCAAGTAGGAGAGAGACAAATGTCGAACGCTGCCGAACGCGGAGGCCGATTATGCCTCTGTCACTCGTTCCGCGCTCTCGCTTGCACTTCAAGCCTTAAATGGAACGCCTCAGAGCGAGGTAACGCCGCATGAGTCATGTTTTTTCGTGCGTGCAGCCGGCTCCATCGAATATTAGAAGTTGTCACCTCAAAATCGTTAACAATACCTCAGTGATGAGTGGAATGTTTGTCTCGGCTTCCTTCAGCGGATGATCGTCGTTGGCGCATTCCAGTTCTGATGCCGAACCCTCGTATCCTAACCTGGAAATATAGATAGATAAAATCTTTACACAAGTAAGAAATACTGGTGTCAAGGAATACCAGCGTTAAAGTGGCAAACTAAAAAACCACTGGACCCATTTCGGAAAATCTTTCACCATTATAATGCTACATTATCCCTGAGTAGCACTTGCTATATTTTTGCGACGACCCTGGCTTTGCTCGTGCTGCGTCGCTGACAGACAGACAGACAGACAGACAGGACGAATCTATAAGGGTTCCGTTGTTTCCATTTGGAACTCTAAAAAGGAGGAGGAGGAGGAGGTTAAAATGTGAAGTAAAATTCATCTTTTCCACTGCTTTAAATTTTTCCACCCGTGCAAACCCGGGTGGCTAGTTTAAAGTAAACTTACTTGTTATCGAGCTGCAGTCCGCCCATTTTGGTGTCAATATCGACGGAGGTGCGGGTTCCGTTCTGGTAGTTGACGACAGCGCCATCTGTGCAACGCTCTGTCCGTCTGCCCGACAGAAGGCTTTTGAATGTTGTGATTCGCTGGAAATAACAAAAAAATACTTAGAAATCCTACTAATATTACAAACGCGAGAGTTTGTAAGTATGGATGTTTGTTACTCTTTCACGTAAAAACTACTGAATGGATTTTACTGAAACTTTACAATAATATAGCTTTTACATCAGAATAACACATAGGCTACAATTTATAAAGATATTGTGTACATGACGAGGGATGAAAGCCGTAGTTTGTTGCCTGTTCTTCTAGGCTTAGTCGCGTGGAACTGGCACCTAGACTCACCTAGCTTTAAGACGTTACAAAGTGATCCTTGTGATACTACTGAATAAATATGTAATTTGATTTTGAATCGATATTTTGGTTTGATTTTGAAGTTTAAAAGTAGCGCCAGTGACAGAAAAATTGAGGAGAAATAGGCTGGCGTGGTACGGGCATGTCATGAGGAGGGATGAAAGTCATGTGACTAGGAGAGTGATGAGTATGTATGTGGATGAATATGTGTGCAGAGGTAGACCAAAGAAAACATGGATAACCTGTGTGAAAGATGACATGGATAAGAGAGGATTTAATTCAGAGATGACGGCTGACAGAAGGGAATGGAGGAGGAATACATTTTGTGCCGACCCCACATAAAGTGGGATAAGGGCAGGAAAAAGAAGATTTTGAATCGATAAAGGCAGGTAGAAGAAGATTAGATAGGTACCTTGGCGAGGTAGTTGATGTGATGCTGCAGCGCCGTGCAGTGTTCCACGGCGGCTGGCAGCATGTCTTGCAGCGGCTCGCGAGGATGGACGCCGCTCTCGTGGCGGCAGTACATGCCGCGCCAGAACCTAGACATTGAAAATAAACTTGAAAAAATGGACTCCATGGCCAAACTGCAAATATGCCAAATTTTTAAAACCTTTTATCGGATACTGAAATCAAAAAATCAAAATCAAAAGTGTATTTATTCAGTTGAATTACAAGAATCACTTTGAAACGTCATACAGTTAGGTGATTCTAGGTACCAGTTCCACGCGACCAGGCCTAGAAGAACAGGCAACAAACTACGGCTCGGTTCCTACCGTTTTTTTATATGATCCTTTTACAAATCAAAAATAATCTTAAATTAGCAGTGAAGTTCCAGTGTGGTGCCACTTCACTTAGTGAGATGTATGCAATAATACAAAGGAAAAATTTAAAGGCAGCACACGCTACGCTTCAAAGTAATAATAAAGTACCTACACACCATATAAATATAAGATACGAAAATAGTAGTAGCAGACATTGCAAATTGACATGTTAGCTTCCTATGGGTAGAGTGACCGGGACATCGGGCCACCAACTATCTATCTATTGACGGGACTAATTAACTGTTAGTAATTAGCGGAAGTAATTAAGTGTAAGGTGGTTCAGATGTTAAATCACAAATGGCGTTTAACAAAGATCAAGTTACCGGAAGATTATTTCCAGTCAGTTTGTTTTTACATTTTCCGCCATCTCGCGCAGACTCCAGCGAGAAGCTATTTATAATTAAATGGAAAAAGCAGCCAAGTGCGAGTCGGACTCGCCCATGAAGGGTTCCGTAGCACGACGAACTACAAGAACCTTTATATATATTACTTGATGTAACATAATAAGGTTCTTGTAGTTCGTCGAAAGGTAAATTGCGGTTTACGGTTTATGACGTATAAAAAAAAACTACTGACTAGATCTCGTTCAAACCAAATATCGTTGAAAGTTTACATAGTAATGTACAACATATATTTTTTTTAGTATTATCATTCTCTTACTTCAGAAGTTAGAGGGGGGGGGACTAACTTTTTTCCACTTTGGAAGTGTCTCTCGCGCAAACTATTCAGTTTAGAAAAAAACTATATTAGAAACCTCAACATCATTTTTAAAGACCTATTCATAGATACCCTACGCGTATGGGTTCGATGAAAAAAAATTTTTTGAGTTTCAGTTTCAAGTATGGGGACCCCCGAAATTTATAGTTTATTTTTTATTTTTATGTAAAAATCTTAATGCGGTTCACAGAATACATCTACTCGCCAAGTTTCATCAGTCTAGCTCTTATGGTTTCGGAGAAAAATGGCTGTGACATACGGACGGACAGACAGACAGACAGACAGACATGACGAATCTATAAGGGTTCCGTTTTTGCCATTTGGCTACGGAACCCTAAAAACGGGTATTCATCGCGATTACCTTTATTATTTCCCGACGTTTCGACCGTGTTGCAACAGCCGTAGTCGCGGGCAGACTGGAGTTCATTACAGTTACCGTCGAGAAGCGGTGGCAGTCGCAGTTGCAACTACCCTCACTTGGACTTCAGAATTAGAAATATTCGCGTTCAATATTACGACACACCACACTTAACTGTATCTACACACTGCGCTGGTCTTATGAAAAGTTATTTGGTGGTCTGTCTTTACCTGATATTCTGTGCGCTTAGGTCCGGTCGCAGTAAGTCAGGATGAGCCTTCGGGTTGTACAGAGGATTCTTGTACTCGTTGAGATGACTTGCCATGTAGCCCCACAGCGAAAATGTTCGCTCGGATAACCTTAAATAACATGCATTAATTGTTTTTAGTTTAATTGAGTGATAGAGTGAAAAACAGTGTGTTATGAGAGAAATGCGGTGTGAAAGAAGATGTAGTGATGAGAGTAGAGAAAGGTATGCTAAGATGGTTTGGACATGTAGAGAGAATGGATGAAAGGAGATTAAAGAAAGAAAGAAAGAAAGAAAGAAAATATGTTTATTGACCAAAAATGATACAAATAATAAGTGATAATGATAACGCAAAGTTACACATGGTCAATTAGATTAACAAAACAATTGCATCAGGCGAGTGTGAATGGAACTGCTGGAAGGGGAAGACCTAGGCGCATGTATCTCGATCAGATCGCAGACGTTTTAGAGAAAGGCCAGGTTAGGAGTACCTTAAACCGACGAGCATGTATGAAGAATATATGTTATGAGAGTGAATGAAGCGAAAGAGGTGTGTCAGGATCGTAGCAAGTGGAAATCCGTGATCACTGCCTACCCCCATGGGAATTAGGCGTGATTTTATGTATGTATTTTTTTTATTGATTTTTAGTGTTTACTACACTTAAGGAAATCACAAAGATTTTTATAATGTCCAAAAAGTTAAGAGCCACGGTCGCGATAATGCCGAACAGTCCTTACGAGTTATTCGTCGAGTGTGATTAGGATCCGATAGCGCAGCGGTCAGCGCAGCCGTACCAAGGGGAAGGTCGCGGGTTAAAATCCCGCTCGGCTCTTAACTTTTGGGACACTACTCGTATAAAAATGCACATAGGCCTTTAAATAATAAATAAAAGTTGTTTATTTGAGGCGCGATTTATACATTGTTTTTAGCTCTGCCTTATGCGCCGTAGGTCGTGGGTTCGATCCCTACCGAGAACAAATATTTGTGGGGTGAACACAGACGTTTGTTCTCTGTCTGGGTGTTATATTGTATTCTAAGGCCCGTATTCTGAAACAGTGCTTAGGTCTGAGTCGAGCCTCAAGCACAGATTTTTGACACTTTTCAATGGAGACCTGTCATAAAATCTATGCTTGAGGCTCGACTCAGACTCAAGCGCTGTTTCAGAATACGGGCCTTAGTATGAATTTACAGAAAAAAAATAAGTATTATATGAGCTATATGGTTCCCATAGTACAAGCTCTGCTTAATTTGGGGCTAGATAGTGCTGTGTGAATTGTCTTCAATATTTATTTTATCTATAAATATTGTGATGAATGTAAGGAGTTAGTACCTGAGATCTCTGCGGTCTTTCTGGCAGTTCCCGACGAACGTTCCATACTGGCACGCGTGGACATGGTCGTGGAGCGTGAGTAGGAACCTCTCGTTGAATTGGAATGCCTGGAAGATCAAACCTATCATAAAACTCACTTCCTTTCGTAGACAGGGCCGTTATTCGCTATTGCCAAACCACGCGCGTTACGTGTACACGTTAAGAGGGAATCACACAGGCGACTCTCCATACAAACGTAGTCCCCTATTTCCTCCCTGGATAATGCCTCTAGAGTAACCATTTTTTCTCATAAAATCCAGATTTGCTATATACGTGCTCGTATGTTTTCCTTTTTTTCAGAAACTTATTGATAAAGAAAATATCACCTCCAATTCATATTTCATATAAATCATATGAGGGTCATATTTTCTTTATCAATAAGTTTCCTTTTTGCCGAGAATAAATACACTTCCGCAGCAAATCTAGCGCTAGAATAGGACAAATCAGTTATTTGACGTAGCTTCTCTAGTACGTAGTACTTATATCTCGATGCATACCTATAAACTTTCACATTTATAATATTAGTGGGATATAAATGACCTCAGGATGCATCCGCAATAGTTGCCAGGTGCACTCGAGCATCTGTGTGAAGACAGGCGATCGCTCGCGGCCCAGGCACGCCACGTGACCGCAGCGCGCCGTGAACTTGTGACCGAAGGCTAGCCAGTCCTTCTCTATCAGCGACTGGAAACAAAATAGGTTAATCAATCATTCTGGCTCTCAGACTGGCTTCTTAGCTCAGTTGGTAGCTGTGCTTACTGAGCCGTAGGTTGTGGGTTCGATCACCACCGAGAACAAATATTTGTGTGGTGAACACAGATGTTTGTTCTCTGTCTGGGTGTTATATTGTATTACAAGAATTTATAAAAAAAATCGGTTGTCTATAAAGTCGGTTTACTGACGATAGTTGAACGTGATAACGTCATACAGCTGTCCACGCGGACGCATCGCTCACTCAAGTAGGAGAGAGACAGATGTCGAACGCTGCCGAACGCGGAGGCCGATTGTGCCTCTTTGTCGCTCGTTCCGCGCTCTCGCTTGCACTTCAAGCCTTAAATGTAACGCCTCAGAACGAGGTAGCGTCGCATGAGTCATGTATTTTCGTGCGTGCAGCCGGCTCCATCGAATTATAAGACGTTGTCACGTCAAAAATGTATCAGCTATCTGGTTCCCATAGTACAAGCTCTGCTTGATTTGGGGCTCGATGTTGTTGTTTGGATTCTCTAACTACTAATATTGTAATATTTATTAATTTGCTAATAAATTAAAATAGGTACATAGGCCTTTCTGTTAAATAATCTGGTTCCCTAACATGACAGCTTACTATACTCGGAATTTTAATTCGATTCCAGATTTGACATGAGCTACTGTCATTTTGTGAAATAATGATACCACATATAATAGTGTAGTGATGAACACAAAAATCGATAAGCAAAATAGTAGTAATAAGTAGTAGTAGTAATGAGTAGGCTAGATATGTTAATTGACAATATCACAGACACATTTATAATAAATGTTACAGAAAGTGACAGCGATAGCGATAGCGATGACGGCGACAATTTATAAAATAAATTATTATCATAATACATCTATCTGTTTTATTTGTCATGTTATTTAATCGTCAAAACTAAATTATCGGTTCAGCAATATTTAATTTCCTGATATACTTAGTTTCATCATCATCATCATCCACAGCCCGACTTCACCCACTGCTGGGTATAGGCCTCCCTTAGTTTGTGCCATCTACATCAATCCTGTGCCAGTCTGAACCATTGCCGCCCCGCGACCCTGTCTATGTCGTCCATCCATCTTGCTGCAGGGCGCCCTACGCTTCTGTAGCCGGTTCTTGGCCACCATTCGGTTGTTGTTCTACTCCACCTGTCATCACCACGCCTAGCAATGTGTCCTGCCCAACTCCATTTGAGCTCCGTAATCCGATCTCCGACGTCTTGGACCTTCGTTCGTCTTCGGATTTCGGAGTTCGGAACTCGATCTATAAGTTTGATGCCGAGCATGGCACGCTCCATGGCTCTCTGTGCAACTCTCATTCTATACACAGCCTCCTGCGTGAGCGTCCATGTCTCGGCACCATAAGTCATGGTGGGAACGACACATTAGTTTAAGAGAGTAAGATTATAAACGAGAAGAATCGTCCTGGAAATATTCCATTTCCATATCGAATAATTTCGCAACGTCACTATTTAATACTTGTCATAACGTTGCAACACTGAAATTGTCAAATCTGGAATCGAATTAAAATTCCGAGTATAGGGTTTTGGCTTTAATAATTAAATATATTTTTTACGGGGTATTTTGTAACACGTTGCATAAGGATATCCACGACTCGGGTACAGATGATACCTGGTATCCGTTGATAGTGCGGTAGTGCGGCTCGAGACAGAGCGCAGCGAGTGAGCAGGCTTGTGCAGTGCGGTCCCAGCCGTCGCTACAGTGCACACAAACGCTCACTCCCTGAGATATTGCGTTCGCGATCCACCACGATGTGTCCAGAATTGATCTAATGCACATTCATTTTCATTAATTAATGCGAAAGTGAACTGATTGATATCTCACGCCTAAAACGACACTGGAAGTTAAAAAAAAAACAATTGCAAAAGAAATAATAAAGTTTTTGAAAATAGTAGTAATTTTCCAGTTGAATTTGTATTTATCTGGGATCAGTGGGTTTTTGTAGTAGTAGTAGTTTTTGTAGTAGCTCTTTGTGAAGGGTTCGTCTGGGTGCGTACTACCACCATGCCTATTTCTGCCGTGAAGCAGCATTGCTGTTACTGGCACTGAGTCTGAACCACTTAAGACAGCAGGGCATTTTGAAGCATGTTTACCCAGAATATAACAGTTTCACTCACTTGATGTGTTTCAGCCAGCCAGAAGACTCCAAGCCACTGAGGAACGAAGACATAGTTGGAGTGGTCTGTTCACAAGCTGAAACAATATAAAACGATTTTTTTAAATAAAAATAGCAACTGAAGCATAATTATACGGTCTATAAAGTTAGCAATAATGTTACTGCAGTTCTGTGTGAGCGACACATCAGAAGCCTGACAGCTCCATACATTTTGTCAGCAATTCTATAAAGTCCGCGCAAGATACGTTTTTTAAATGTTTTTCGCCATCTGTTACGCGCAGAGTTTTCTTGCGCGGACTCTACCTCTCACGAATATGAGCGAAATGTAAGTTATGTCAACAATAAGAATAGCATGAATGAGATATAAAATTTAGCTCCGCTTTGCAAGGTTGGTTTTCTTATTGGCTGAATTTAGGTATGAATTAATAAAAAACTTTAATTCTTTGTAAGAAATTTAGAATTTTTGAAAAGAAAAATTTACGAATGAAAGGAGTATTTTATACGTACTTTCAACAAGTTTCTGTAAACTCTTCCTCATGACGTGAATGTTCCCGATGCCCATGAACTGGAATTTGATGTTTTCATAGAATGCCTCGTTCTCGTAGCCTTTGCCGGCTGCGCGGTTCACCATTGCATTTATCTAAAATAAATAAATAAACAAAAATATTGTGGACAATTCACACAACACTATCTAGCCCCAAATTAAGCAGAGCTTGTACTATGGAAAACAGATAGCTGATTTGTAAATTAAAATACAACACCCAGACAGAGAACAAACATCTGTGTTCACCACACAAATATTTGTCCTTGGTGGGGATCGAACCCACGAGGCAATGCTTTGTTATAGGCGATGATTACTACTTAACGTCAGGTGGGCCATATGCTTTTGCCATCAGCTAGTTGTATACAAAAAAAACTACTATACTAGTCTAGTCTTCTTCTAGTCGCAACTTTTTGTTTACCTTGGGTCGTGTGTCGACGACATACATGTATCCGCAGTTCGGGTTTGCTCGCCTGATCAAGTCCAGCATTTGTTCGTCTTCCATGCATCTGGAACAAATATATTGTTTACAATTTTGCCGTATTGCACACGTCTCACTAAGTGACGGGGCACTTCAAAGTATGGAACTTCACTGCTATTTTTTTAGATTTGTAAAAAGATCATTAAAAAACGGTAGGAACCGACCCGTAGTTTGTTCCCTGTTCTTCTAGGCTGGTCGCGTGTAACTGGCACCAAGACTCACCTGGCTTTAAGACGTTTCAAAGTGATTCTTGGAATTGAACTGTAAATACACGTTTGATTTGATTTGGCCATACATTAACCGGACCCACTCATTCTCATATAATGCAAATAGTAAATTGAGCAGAGAGAATACTCACCTGGCAGAGAATCCACTCAAAGGTTGACTCAAAGGCTGCTGGCAGGTGAGTGTCACTGTGAGTCACTGTGAGTGATGGCTGCCTTGTTGTGATGGAGGAATGCCAGTGCTGGCAGTCTGTTTCCCGATCGGAAGCTAGTACTATCGAAGAGAACAGCGGTCGAGACACAAGCGACGTACATCTCGGGAAGTGTCGCACAGCTGATATTGAGCGGAGGGAATGCTCACCTGGCAGAGAAGCCACTCAAAGGCTGTGCGCAGCGCGTGATGGCTGCCTTGTTGTGATGGAGGTATGCTAGCGCGGGTAGTCTGCTCGCGAACGGTAGCTAGTACTATCGAGGAGAACAGCGGTCGAGACAGAAGTGACATACATATCGGGAAATGTCGCACAGCTGATATTGAGCAGAGGGAATGCTCACCTGGCAGAGAAGCCACTCAAAGGCTGTGCGCAGCGCGTGATGGCTGCCTTGTTGTGATGGAGGTATGCCAGTGCTGGCAGTCTGCCGCGCGATCGGAAGCTAGCGCTACCGAGCAGGACTGCGGTCGAGGCACGAGCTGGTACGTAGATCTCACTGGGGTATGTATCGCACAGCTGAAAGTTATTAAGTCATTTTATTTTTATTTTATATTTATCAATAGCATTACAAACTAACAGCCTTGGCCAAAACGTCTGTGTGCCAGCTTACATACAGAGTAACATTAGGTACATACACATAGTTAAATAATCAATCACAAATAAACAAACAAACATAATTGAGTGGGTACCTACCTACTCACTAACTTAAAAAATGTATACAAGTGACAGAGAATCGTCATCATCATCATCAGCCTGAACAAGTCCACTGCTGGACATAGGCCTCCCCTACACATTTCCAGGATAACGATTCTGAGCCCTTTCCATCCATCGACTTCCCGCGATCTTAATAATGTCGTCAGTTTATCTGGTGGGTGGGCGCCCTACGCTTTGTCTTCCGGTTCGTGGTCGCCATTCGAGAACCTTATGTAATTAAGTGATGTTTGATAAAATAAAAACAGCGAAATGGGTCGACAACATCGTACAGTCGGCAGTAAATAAGAACAGTACAACATTTTTGAAAAGACTCTTAAAGCGATGCTTCTAAAAAAAATAGTGATTGCTGTTTAATCGACTCCTCACTCAAAAAAACTACAATTTAGAATTTTAGGGTTGCGATGCATTTATATAGTAAACTCCAAGAACAGCAAGAGTTTAAAAGTTGTTCAACAACATAATTACAATTAAAAAAGATTATAAAAGATAAAAAAAAAAGTAGAGTCTGTTTATAAAGAGAACCGTCGTGGGATTGGAGGGCGCTGGTGTGCTTAATCACCTTTTTTGTTTAGTGGGCAATGCAATAGCGCGTCTGTTGCATTTAGATCCTATCACAACCAGTGTACTATTACTTTATTTAATTTTTATGATGCAAAATGCTGACAGAAAAAAAGGGATGAGCTGCCATATAAAAATTGAAACGTTAGTTCTCAATTTGGCCACGACGGTTCTCTTTCTGAACAGACTCTAAAAAATTGCAAGTTTGCCAAACAACAGTTTAGAGCGATTCGTAATTTCGTACACAACGCCAACCGACTCCGTGGCGCAACGGTAGCGCGTCTGACTCCAGATCAGAAGGTTGCGTGTTCAAATCACGTCGGGGTCAAAATTTTTCACTTTATTTTGAATGCAAATAGAGCCTCGTTTTTTATTTTCAATATTATTTTGCAGTTATTATTATAATTTATTAGGTACTGTTAATAATCAAATATGTACATATTTTAAACGACTAGAATTTATGTATTTTTCTCCAATGAAAAACTTCGAAGAAAGTCCCAGAGATTCTTAATCATTTATAACATAACTCAAAACTAGAACTGCATGCTGAAAATTATAAAGAGATAAGAACTAGTGCTCATCTTTTGATAGTTGAACTTATAAAAACTTTGTATTAGTAGAGCTCTTTGAGAAGGGCTAGTCTGGGTGCGTACTACCACCATGCCTATTTCGGCCATGAAGCAGCATTGCTGTGTTTCGTTTGAAGAATGAGGGTGCCGGTGAAATTATTAGCAAGTGAAGATTTCAATCTGTATGCCTCAAATTGATGGACGCAGGGCAGTGCATCATTGGGAACGTTTCTGACGTGCATGTACTACGAGAGAATACTTTGCTATAGGCAATGGTTCATCATCATTATCAGCCTGAAGAAGTCCACTGCTGGACATAGGCCTCCCCTACTCGTTTCCAGGAAGAACGATTCTGAGCCCTTTCCATCCATCGACTTCCCGCGATCTTAACAATGTCGTCGGTCCATCTGGTGGGTGGGCGCCCAACGCTTCGTCTTCCGGTTCGTGGTCGCCATTCGAGAACCTTTATTCCCCAACGGTTGTCGGTTCTTCGAGCTATATGGCCTGCCCATTGCCACTTCAACTTACTAACTCTACGAGCTATGTCGGTGACCATGGTTCTTCTACGGATATCCTCATTTCTGATTCTATCACGTAGTGAAACTCCCAGCATAGCTCTCTCCATAGCTCGTTGCGCGACTTTGAGCTTGTGCACGAGGCAATGGTTACCACTTAACATTAGGTTATATGCCTGTTCCATCCGCTAAATGCTGCCAGTTAATACAACTGTATTAACCGCATGTCAAACAATCTTTGGGCCAAAATAACAACAGAATGGGCCCCCAACAATGATAGACGACCTCGCGGCAGGCCAAGACTCAGATGGCGGGACGATCATGACTCGTTTATGGAAGGCTGGGCATCCACAGACCGGGAAGAGTGGAAGGGGTTAAGGGAGGCCTTTGCTCTGCAGTGGGACTATGCAGGCTAAAAACAATAATAACAATACTGACCTCATAGTCCTTATTGGCAGTACACAGCACCCATTGGTCGTTGGGCACGTTCATTCTCTGGTACTCAGTCTGTATGTCGAAGAAGTTCCATCCAGCAGACTTGGGCAGATCATCCGGTGTGGACTTGTAGTGGAAGCAGTATAGCTCGTCTATATGCACTGAAAATGTTAAAAATTAGGTTAGCAAGTTGAATTGGCAATGGCCAGGTCATATAGCTCGTAGAACTGACAATCGCTAGCGAATAAAAGTTCGCGAATGACGACCACGAACCGGAAGACGAAACTTAGCACGCCCATCCACGCGATCGATGGACCGACGACAATGTTAAGACGATTGTTGCCATTGACAAGATCGCGGGAAGTCGGATGAAAAAGGCTTGTAGTAGCTCTGCTTTCTAAGCCGTAGATCGTGAGTTCGTTCTCCACTGAGAATTTCTTTCTTTATGGAGTGAACATAGATGTTTGTTCTCTTTCTGGGTTTTATACTTATTGTATTCTAAGCACGTATTTACAGAAAAAAAGGAGGAAGGTACCTGGTTGGCTTAGCCGAAGCAAAGTCTGATGCATCTCATGGCAGTCTCTTTCCCGAGGGATCACGAAGAATACCGATTGGAATGTCTTGGTGCGGACCAGCAGTGGCGAGCCAGTCGTGGTGATAGGCAGTCGCTCCACTGTGGAGATATGAGTTAGGAGGATCTGGAAAAGAATTGGAGAATCTGAGGGTAGTTCTACAAAGTTGCCTATAGCTCAATCACGCTTTAACCACTGCTTAAGGTATGGTGGTTATAACCACTGGAACCATTTGGATGAAACTTAGAACGAATACAGTTAGTAAGCTGGATTAGCATACATAGGCTACTTTTATCGCGAAAAGTTTTGTTGTCTTCTATTTGCCTGCACAGAATCTTGAAACACTTTGGCTATATTGCTCGCAGAAATACCGATTGTATCGAGATACTGATTCTAACAGGCAAAGTAGAAGGCAAAAGACCTAGAGGCCGAAGCCCTAACCGTTGGTCGGACCAGATATCTGAGCGGCTGGAAATGCCGATGCATCAGGCTTTCCATCAGGCCACCGACCGCTCCAAATGGAGAGACATTGTCCACAAAATGGGAAAGAGTCACGATTCTCAACAATGAGGGTCCGACTATGGAGAAGAAGCATCCTGAAAATGTTACAGCAACGGGGTAAAAAATCCCTCCACGCGAAGTACCGAATAAGTCATAATGCCTATAGAGACTTACCCATGTCTCCTTCCTCATCTCATGGTCCACGAAGATGAGATGAGTGGTCGCGAAGTATAGCGTGCCCTTTGAGGGATTCCGCAGGTTGTACTTGTCCAATAGCTGCACATTTTCCAACTGAAACAATGCAATACACAAATAAAAACATGTAAATAAGATATTATATACTACCTGACCCAACTTCCTTGGGCGGCGACTTGCACGAAAATTTGGTAAATACATACTTTTAATACAGTATAATACTCAGACGGAAAACAAGTCGTATCTCTGTTCACTACACAAATATTTGTTCTCGTTGGGGTTCAAACCCACGCCCTTCAGCACTGAAGGCAGAGCTACTACCAACTAAGCTGTGAGGGCTGTCACACGTACGTTACGTACTTTAGATTTATTGGCAGTAGCTCTGCCTTCTGCGCCGCCGTAGGCCGTGGGTTCGATCTCCACCGAGAACAAATATGTGTATGGTGAACATAGATGTTTGCTCTCTGTGTATGTATTTCCAAAAAAAAGTATTTAAGTATTATATCAGCTATCTGGTTCCCATAGTACAAGTTGTTAGTTTGGAGCTAGATAGTGTTGTGTGGATTGTCCGCATTAAATATTTATTTATTAGAAAAGTTTAATATAAAATCCCGGAGAGTCTGCGAAAATCCATCATTATTATAGCCCCGGGCTAATAGAAGGCTCTGTTAATTAAACTATTGCGCCTTCATGTTATTTAATAAAGCTTTACCGAGATACCTACCTATTCTATTCTTGTCCTAAGTCTCCCGTAACCACCCACTTTGGTACACAGAACATTAAATAATACTACGTATAGAACGGACACTTAATAAAACAGGCCTTTGCATCTATTTTAGGAGATTTATATAGCATCAGGGGTAACTGGTCATTACTCATTCCCCTACTTACGGGACGCTATAGTGCCTGGAACAGGATTATAGATGGAATATCCTTAGCACCTAAAACATCCTGACAGCTTAGTCGGCCTTATTCATAGGAAAGACATGGTCATTACGTGCAGAGCTGACTAAGCCATCCTCGCGATGTGTTCACCGCTTGAGAGCACAAGCATTGTGTACCTACATACATTTTCCTAACAGACATTGGTAAAACATGTTTGTACCACACATTTGTTCACCATCTTCACTATAACACATGTTTATGCAAATAAATAATCTTTATCTTTATCTTTAGAAAGATCCATAGATACACGACTGTATTCGAACCCGAGCTCAGGATCGGAAGGCGGGATTTCTACCACTAGGATACCTAGTGCACTCGCGGACACTATAACCCCCTCACCAATTCGAGCTCCCGCACCCCGCGGGCTTGCTGTTAGTCTGATTGAGCAAAGAACGCGCCACGCACACATACGCCCGTATATAAAATAAATAAATAAATAAATATTGTGGACAATTCACACAACACTACCCAGCCCCAAACTAAGCAGAGCTTGTAATATGGGAACCAGATAGATGATATAATACTTGAATACATATTTTTTTTTTGTAAATACATACTTAGAATACAATATAACACCCAGACAGAGAACAAACATTTATGTTCACCACACAAATATTTGTTCTCGGTGGGGATCGAGCCCACGACCTATGGCGCAGAAGGCAGAGCTACTACCAACTGAGCTAGAGGCCAGTTAAAATATGTGTACAGATTTGGTCGAATTTATGGGGTGTGCTTTGGGTAAGCCTCCTTCATTTTGTGTCCTTTTAAGACACACAGATATTCAATACATTATTTTGCAATTCGCTCAGTTGTGCGCTGCTATATTCAGACACCAAACCAGTACAAGCGACTTCAGACAGGAAAACAATAAAAGCGAGACAGATCATTTATCAAAACCTATAAAACCGCTGACAATGGTGAGTATATCACAAAACAAAGAATGTTTTTACGTACATGCATGATACACGGAACTCTGTTGTTGCGAAAATTATAAGCCCATGGAAATGTTTGCATCATCCACGGACAAAAGAACTTGATCCCACAAAAGAACTGTCCTTTACGAGAAACATAATACGTTATACCTCTGCCCGATAAAAGGGTATAGTAACCATACCTAGCTAGCTATGTATTATGTGATCAAAGCGAGTAAGCGTACAAAAGATTATCGATTACGTCGATTTTCGGCCTATTGGTAGATTAGTGGAATCCCGCGTGATTTCGTTCGCGTACATTATAATCATCTTGCATCCTGTACCTACATATAATCATACATACATACATAAAATCACGCCTCGTTCCCATGGGGGTAGGCAGAGATCACGGATTTCCACTAGCTACGATCCTGACATACCTCGTTCGCTTCATTCACTCGCACAACATTCTTCATACATGCACGTCGGTTTAGGGTACTCCTAACCTGGCCTTTTTATAAAACATCTGCTATCTGATCGAGATACGCAGAGATCTTCCCCTTCCAACAGCTCCATTCACACTCGCCTGATGCACCTTTTTTACATGCCCAGACCATCGTGGCATACCTTTCTCTACTCCATTCGACCAGGTAGGGGCGAATTTTTAACTATTACACTACACCCCTCAAAGTGTGCTTTTGTCAAATTTCGGGCTGCTAGGCCTTGAAGTTTCTGAAATTTCGTGATGAGTGAATATTATGTATAACTTCAAATATATGCATATTGTCAATAGAGCTATGTTACAAAGGGCTTATAAGTCTCATAGTTCGGACTTCGTAGGAGGATCCTCTGTTTTAAAATTAATCAAGTTTCTAAACAAGGTTATTCCAAGCGGCTGCATTGCTGGAACACAAGGATACGCATCAGACTATACACTGCCAGCTCTTATGTCCTTGCGGTAAGCATCATTTTTCTTTGTTTTTGGGTAGCTTGAGCTGACTTCTTCTGTACATAGCTTAAAACAATTTTAATATGGAGCTTACGATCTCAAGCGTGTCACGTTTACCTCTAAAGAGGTCGACCAACCATTCCAGATGGTATGTTAGGTACGCTTCTGGCACGTATGGGCTGCGTTCACACCAAACGTTTTGCCATCCGCCGGCTGTGAGCTATCGCTATGCAGATTGTTGTTTTCCCGAATAAATTTTCCACTTTTCGTTCGCACTGAGACAATACCCTCATGTTCACGCGGAGGCTACTCGGAATCTATTCACAATAAGCCGGCTGACAATACGTTTAGTAGTAGTAGAGCTCTTTGTGAAGGGCTCGTCCGGGGAAATACTACCACCATGCCTATTTCTGCCGTGAAGCAGCAACGCTGTGTTTCGGTTTAAAGAATGAGGGTGTCGTGCCGGTGTAATAACAGGCACGTGAGGCGAAATATCTGTAAGCGTCAAGTTGATGGACGCAGGGCAGTGCATCGTAGGGAACGTTCCTGACGTGCGTGACCTACGAGGCAATGCTTTTCTACGAGGCGATGGTTACCGCTTGACATCAGGTGGGCCATATGCTTGTTCCATCAGCTAGTAGTATAAAAAAAACGTTTGGTGTGAATGCGGCCTAACCGCGAGCAAGCTCACAATTTGTTTGGTATGTTATGAACGCGGCCTTAGGAATGGACGGGCCCTCGGGCCTACTATCTAGTTATTAGAATTGTGGAATAGAAAGACGTTAGAATTGAATAGAACGTTCAAATTGTCGAAATCAATTCGGACTGAAAAGTCGGAGCTCATTAGAGAAAATCGATTGTCCTTGTACAGGAAATCGGAAGAAAGAAACGCTGATAGGATTCTTTGTTCAGTGTTCACTCAAATCTAACATCGACGGATTTTTAACAAACAATATCAGTGTAGGTACCACAATTGTTCGTTTGCCAACAAGAAGTTTCTACGATACTAATACCCTAAAACTGTTAAACCAAGCAGTGTGACCAAGAGTTGTGTTTTTTGAGTGTATGACTCTACACTCAAAGAAACACAAAATCAACCTGAGGCATACAGTTCTTCTTCGACTAGGCTAGTTACCTAAGTCTTCTCCTTGTTGTTTGTGATTCTTTCGAACCAAGTGTGGTGAAATGATTTTAAGTGCGCCTCAAAGAGGCTCCTTTCGTGCACTTGACACATAGTTTCGAACTAGCAAAGTAAATAAGTAGGGAATAAGGCATACAGTTGCTAACCCTATAGGTGAGTATGTACTTCCAGGAACGAGCCCTTCACAAAAAACCCTACCTAATAGCATTGGTAAGCCGACAGACCATTATGCCCGGTTCTACTCAAAACAAAAATACACCTCACAAGGTTTATTTACCTGAATAAATCGAGGAAAGCGTGTGCTAACAGAGTGAAGTGTCCTTGAGCACAGATTAATAAAGTTACTACGTAACAGATAAATCACTCCAAGGAAAAATGACAATACCTACTGCTATAATAACCTACTCCCTCTAGTAGCTAGACGTTGCAAGCCAAAATGAACCAAAGCTTACGAACATAAAGTTGACTTTGCTCTGTAGGTGCGCGCCGCCACGTGCTCAGCGTAGATTGTCAGGGCTGCCTCTTTCGATATATGTCAGTAGGTATTTGCAGTAAACTTTATAATTGAAAGAAAAATAATTTCTTCTGTTTTAACATGTTTTATTTTTTAATTATCAAGAAATTATACATAACTTACAAAATTAAATGTTTTATTTTGATGTAATGTTTAATAAATTTTTTGCCTTGGCGAAATTCTCGGTTATTAAATTGTGGAAAATATTCTGAATCGTATAAATAATTTAAGTAGGTATTCTTGTGGGAAACAAGGGCAAGGGGATATTTCCTCGCGTACGAACGCTCCGCGCGGCTGTCGGCAACCCACTGAGAAATAAGCAGTCGACTGCCCGGCGGCCGGTAGGTACTTATCGCGCGCAAGTACATGGAGTGAAAGAGGCCTGCCTTGAGTGGGATCGTGAAAAATTCCGTGAGTGTGGATTACGTTTCGCCATCAAATTACCCAGAGTGTTATAAATGTTATAATACAATCTGCTGTAGCGTTGAGGAGTACGCAGGCCTTTCCAAATAGGTCGCATAAATATTAATTCTAAGGGTACATACGCACTATGCGGTTACCCGCAATGCGGCAGCCGCAGACTGAGCCGCACACTGCGTATAGCAACCATCCGGGTGGCCGTCACTCGGGCCGCAGCCGAAGCCCGAGCCCGACCGGAGCGGTCTGCGGGTAGCCGCATCGCAGTGCGCATAGAAATGAATCATACATAATTATGCTTGCAGTCAGCCGGACGGCTAGCCGCATTGCGGGTAACCGCATAGTGCGTATGTAGCCTTAGGGTGGTTGTACGTAGGCTGTAGCCTGAGGCAGAACTTACCTAACTAATTAAATTGCCAAAGATATTGTTGAGTAGTAGTAGAGCTCTTTTGAAGGGCTCGTCCGGGGAAGTACTACCATCATGCCTATTTCTGCCGTGAAGCAGCATTGCTGTGTTTCGGTTTGAGAGTAATTGAGCATTGTTTTACAGTAATTAAATAGAAAATAATATTTTTCCTTGCATGTGCACTGGTAGTGGTACTCCGCACCAGAAAAATTGATCCAACACTTTTAAAATCAATGTCTACACTTCTACAGGTAGTTTCGTCTCACAGCCTTGGGATTTCGGTTTGGGAATATTCGGCAATCTTTTATTTTATGAGAACCCTCGCCATTTGGCGCGGATAAAACATCAATAAATATTTTTGTATATGAGTATGTTATCCGTTTCTTCAGCACAAAATCGTCCGTGAATTGTGTTTGGAAATTTGCTTTGATGGCCGTGTTTATTAAACGAATTTTGATCATTGTTTTGTTCAAAAGGGTTCTTATCTTCCTTTTAGGGTTCCGTAGCCAAATGGCAAAAACGGAACCCTTAGATTCGTCATGTCTGTCTGTCCGTCCGTCCGTATGCCACAGCCACTTTTCTCCGAAACTGTAAGAGCTATACCTACTGATGAAACTTGGTAAGTAGAAGTAGATGTATTATGTGAACCGCATTCACATAAACCGTTTTCACATAAATAGACAAAAACAATTTTGGAGGTCCCAATACTTAGAACTAAAATTCAAAAAAATATTTTCCATCAAACTTTGCTACTTGCTGCTAAGGAACCCTTCATGGGCGAATCCGACTCGCACTTGGCCGGTTTTTTAAGCATTTACTCATTTTCCTCGCTAACCCAATTTCACGCGCTACCGAGTCCATTCTAATGTTACTTTAGGACAAAAGTAGGTAGTATATATTTGTTTTGGTACGAAAAACATTACCTTGCGGTACCTTTATACAGGTTACATTTACTTGCTATTGTTTTACCGAAGCACAAACGAAATCATGAAACGAACTCTATATAAAAATGAGTTTTGGTTTTTAGGGTTCCGTAGCCAAATGGCAAAAACGGAACCCTGATAGATTCGTCATGTCTGTCTGTCTGTCTGTCTGTCTGTCTGTCCGGTCATGTCACAGCCATTTTTCTCCCAAACCATAAGAGCTTGACTGATGAAACTTGGTGAGTAGATGTATTCTGTGAACCGCATTAAGGTTTTTACACAAAAATAGAAAAAAAACTATAAATTTTGGGGGTCCCCATTCTTGAAACTGAAACTCAATTTTTTTTTTTATCGAACCCATACATGTGGGGTATCTATGGATAGGTCTTCAAAAATGATATTGAGGTTTCTAATATAGTTTTTTTCTAAACTGAATAGTTTGCGCGAGAGACACTTCCAAAGTGCAAAAAAGTTGGTCCCCCCCCTCTAACTTCTAAAATAAGAGAATGATAAAACTAAAAAATATATATGTTGTACATTACTATGCAAACTTCCAACGATATTTGGTTTAAACGAGATCTAGTCAGTAGTTTTTTTTTCATACGTCATAAATCGTAAACCGCAATTTGCCTTTCGACGAACTACAAAAACCTT
Source organism: Thera obeliscata (assembly GCA_947578465.1). NCBI lineage: Eukaryota > Metazoa > Arthropoda > Insecta > Lepidoptera > Geometridae > Thera > Thera obeliscata. The sequence continues at coordinate 9,512,446 of OX387918.1, read as the reverse complement.
TATATTATGTTAATTGATGCTACGGAACCCTTCATGGGCGAGTCCGACTCGCACTTGGCTGCTTTTTTTATTTCATAGAATCGATGCTTGAAAGATATCCTTGCGATTTAAGTGTGACTGGCCTCTCAGCTCAGTTGGTAGTACTTCCTTCTACGCCCTAGGTCGTGGGTTCGATCCTACAGATGATTGTTTTCTGTAATATGTCAACTATCTGGTCCCAATAAAACAGGCTCTGCTTAATTAGGGGCTAAACAGTGTTGTGTGGATGGTCCAAAATATTTATTAAGTATTTAAATATGTACATAATCAAGTGTAAATGATTGTTGACTTTGACTTGGAAAAGCTACAAAGTTAGTTTAGTTAGAAGGAACAATTTTCCTCCCGAGATATAAATATCGTGCGCTAACAGGAAACAAATTCACAAAGTTCATAATATAAATAATAGACACCTTCCCTCGGTATCCCCTTCGAGGGAAGGTATCTATTATTAACACAACAAACAATCCTCATGTTTACGTAATTTTAGATCAAAACAAGCTCCAATCTGTATTAGGTTTGAGAAGCTTGTGCCACACTTGTATTAAGGACCCTGGGATAGCGACCTAGATCAGCTTGATTGATTGACTACGTGCAAATAGCTCACAATAAACTGCGTTTTAGGGCGAAAAAGTGTAAGAAAATAATGTCTACATTTATTGATTCCAAAATTATACCAATTTTTTTATAGATATGGCGTGCTGTGGCACCTTTTAGGGCGAAAAAGTGTAAGAAAATAATGTCTACATTTATTGATTCCAAAATTACACCAATTTTTTTATAGATATGGCGTGCTGTGGCACCTAGACTCACCTAGCTTTAAGACGTTTCGAATAAATAAGTTTTGAATTTGAAAGGTTTATGTGTTGCTCTGGTCCAAGTGAAACCCACAATTCCACACTACAATAACAATTCAGTCCAAGTTCGCAATTGCAAGTGCCAACTAGGTCGACATTAGTCGGATCGGATGTTTTAAATTGCCATGAACACATTACCCCTAATCGTAAGATTTATTTTTACGAGTTTCTGCATGGTGCTTTATTTAAGCACCCAAGTTGTTCCAACGAGCTAGTAGGCAACCCTGGTGGCCAAATTATATATCCAAGTGAAGACGTAATAGCTTATTTTCATCAACCAGGGTCATACTGCAGAGTTAGGTATGATTATGCCATCTCGTTAGAGTACCCTACCTTTACGACCGTACTTCAAGCGGCGATCAACTTACGACGCGGGTAGTAAAATGATCTGGGAATTAAAAACTTCTCTAGCTCAGGGTTTTATTATCAGAACTTTCTACGGAACCCGGCGAAATGGTCTAAAAATATCATGGGCCTTGAAGGTAATCCATAAGGAATAGCAAGGAGTTTATAAAATGTGAGAAAGAATATTTTTTACATAAAATTGCGTACAATTTTTTTGGTATCGAGTACCTAGTATCGATCGACGTATATCAATACATATGTACAAAAGCACACAATTTCTACCTTTTCATTTAATTACATCCCAATTATCTACCTCTATTACCACTCAACAATCGTATACATGGCATGATCGATGAAATTAGAACCTTTGACTAAGTAAAGTTATTTGTACCGAGTAGGTATACTCCAACTTACCTGTAAAAATATGAAAGCAAGCGCATTGATTCATTGACTCGTAAGTTTAATTTATAGATAGCGCACGACCACATTGAAAAAACATTTTACAGGAAAAACAAGCGAGGCCAACCGAGGTAATAAAGTTGACACTTCTTTTCCACAACCAAGGCTTAATGTCTTTGCAAAACGTGTCACGTAGACTTTTACTGAGAATAGAAGAAATAAAAGTTTTTTCTTATTCCATTTATTTACAGAGCTTCAGAATTTTCAAGTAATTTCTTCAATAAACAATCATTGAAAATAATGTTTATTTCTTTTTAGGCGGTGGTGGCTTTCTCTGAGCGCTTTTTCCTCCAGTTTTTAACACTTCATCAACTATTTTCTGCAGCGGCAATATTTGCTGGTCAGCAAGAATCATTAGTTGGTTTCTACGTACGTTAATGGCATCCATGACCCGGCTTACACAAGCTTCTAGTGCATCAGCACTTCTCACTAAAGAGCTACAAGTTCTTGTGGCTTCTTGAGCAGAATAGCGTCCACCTTCATGAAATAAGCTGATGAGAGACATTAATCTTATATTGGAGACACGTACGTTTTGTATGCGATAGTCAATCTGTATTTTGTAAGCTTCAACAGCCCTGTTTAGACTCTCCTCAAAAAGCTGACGATGTTTAACCAGTCTGGGTGCATAGCTGCACATTTTAAGTCGCTTCACTTCAGGATCGAGTGGATCTCGGAGAAGCAATGCATCCATGTCAGTTTTCATGCGTCCAATCCACTGGCACAACGGGTGCAAACATGGAGCGTCGAAAGATACAAACTCTGATGCTTCGACCGGTAAGGTGTCTACAAGTGCGTAAATAGCATCCAAATGAGATTCTAATCTAGCCTCGTGATTACGTAGTTCAGCAAGTCGTGCCTCTCGCGATGCCTTCACTCTCTCAATACGAATGCTATGAGAAACCATTTTCAAAGAATAACGCATTTGTAGCGCAGCACTTCTTTCCTCAACCCATAATCTTGATTGTCTTCGCAGCTCTTCCGGAACTAAGGAGACGTTGCTCTCAAATGATTCCAGAAATCCATTCCTCCAATTACGTAAGGCCCCTTCTTGAAGCTCAGTTTGAAGAATAGCGCGGGGAAAAGGTGAGTGTATAGCGTTAGTACTAGCTATTGATGCACAAGATAATGAAGTAAATTCTTTCTGACTGGCAAGACTGGCCGATGACTGTACTGTTTGGTTGATAGCGCGTGGGTGCTTTTCAAGAAAACAATCAAACTCTGAAAGTAAAGTATTTGCTAAAACAGTAGGTAAGTTCATATATTCTTCCAGTCGACCAAGTTCTGCTTCACTGTGAATCCTATACATATCAGCGGTCCGATCAAGCATTGCTACAATGGCGTCATATAACTGCTGCAACTTATCAGGGTCAGATGATCCTCGTAATTGCTCTAATGCAATATCGAATAAGATTTCATTAGCCATCTCTATCGAATCATTATTTGTCAATAAGTCTTCTACGGCAGTAATAGTCAGTTTTCGAGCAAGAGCCTGGCGCAAAATATGAGCATCCCAAAGATGTCCCGCATCGTGCAAAACTTTGAAAGTATCTAGAAGACATTCTCCCAGAACCCACAAACTTTTCTGCATGGTCAATATGTGAGTGCCTGTGGCTTCTATTATATCTCGAGACCCCATTTGTTTATCATAAACGCTACTAGACAGTTGCCTCAATATGTTATTAATCATTTCTTGAAATTTTAACTTGTAATTATTGTACGAGTTGTCACAATCCAGGTTGTTATGACTATTAAGATCATTAAGATCTTTCTCTAGAGTACTTAGTTTTATAGAAAAATCTGCGAATACTTGTATAACAGCCCCTTTATATGCCTGTACTAAACTTGCAACCCGTTTATCAAGTTCTTCTACACTCACCATCATTGGAACAATAGAACCATCTGAATCACCGCGCATCTTTTCTCCAACGGCACTAGCTGAACGACGTTGCAGCGATTGTTCTCTATGCGCCCAGGCCAGAGCACTGCGCCCTCGAGTTGCTAAGCCTATTCCCAAACATAACTGATTAATTGCTGAACGTGCATGGACCACCCTCTTATCAGCCTGAACCCTCAACTGAGCTTCCAGTTCTGTATAAGCTCTACTGTTGCTCAATAGCTGTTGATTGACTTCATACGCACGGTCATCAAATTCATGTAGCAAATCTTTAGGCGTTTGATGACCAATACGGATGAGCTGCTGGAACTGATCTCGAAGGAGGATCCTTAGACCATCTGCACGTTCTTTTTCCAAAGCCAATGCCTCTCGCTTGAAAGAAGTCATATTGTCAATACTCTGTGAATGGAGCTGATATATTTGTTTAAGAGCTTCGTCTCGAGAGTCTTTCGATAAGACCGAATCTACGATATCGCTATTCTTGACAACACATTCCATATCTTTCTCAATTTGTTGGATAAGGGCCAGCAGATTTTCAGATATTTCTCGTACTTTGGTATCAATAGCTAAGCTGACAGCCTCAGCTCCGAAGATTATATCTTGGACAGCCTTTTTATGATTATTCTCTCTTTCTTTCAGGTAGTTTGATAGTATTGTTCCGCCATGCTTTGGCACCCACTGATCTGGCAGAGATGCGACTGCGGCATCATCATCTGCACATCCCGCTGATGCCACAAGGTATGTGTTTGTTTTCTGACCACAATCACATTTCTTGTTGTTAAGCATTGATAAAAGTTTTTATTTCTAATCCGTAAAACAGTATCTAAAACGTAAATAATATTATGTCAACAATGGCACTTGACATGTTGACAAGAGACTTCTACGTCGGGCTGCTACTATTTTTTAATGAACCTCTATAAAAAGTTAGATTGATAAAACCTCTAAATTGAGTTTGAATTGTTTACTCAAGTTACTTTGCGACCGTAGAGAAGGGTTGAATTAAAAGTGAAGGGGGAATTGTTCCAGTTGAAAGGATAAAACCTACACCGGGAAAAACTATGCAAACTAATTATTAACTTGCCTGTGCAGACTATTTAAGGCCTGCGCACATCTAGGCGAAGGCGATGGCGATCAGCTGAAACGCTGTTGATAGCGATATTTTACAGATATTGAAACTATTAGACGGGTATTTATCGCGTATATTACCTTATTTTATTTATTTTCCCGACGTTTCAGCTATGTTGCAATAAGCGTGATCGCGAAGTTCGCGAAAGTTTTAAAAGTACTATTGATATTTGACAGCGTTTCAGCTGATCGCCATCGCCGAAATCATAATCACCATATTTTGATGCAATAAGAAACAGCAAAATAAACTGAATTCCAGGCACTTTCAAAAACACTCAAAGATCAATCAGTATCAGTAGTTTTGTCACGTACGAAATCGAATAAGAGTGCCTCTAACAAATCCAATCCCAAGGTTTAAATAAGAGGGTTTTTGAAGTACCTATATCCTATCGTACACAAAGTCTATATTTTATCAGTAAATTAAAATCGGAATTCACCCTATAAATATTTATCCAGATAAATTAAGTGTATATTTGACAAAGGAATGTTAAAACAAGTTTTATTTTGTTTTAAATTAATCTGGGCAAGCCTAAAAAGAAATATCAAGGACAGCTCTTTGTTTTCATCAAATAAAATACAATTTCACGTCGCAGCGCAACGTTCCAACGTATATCATTTTGTGAAAACATTTCCCTTGATAAAATGTTATTAATTTAACGGGAAATGTTCCTCTGAAACTGTTTTAAACCTACATCAAAATATAATAGGTAATTTGATGCGAAACTTGAGATGTTTTTCTTCTCCTGAAACCGAGTCTGAAAACACAATACTCCGGTAACATAAACTCTGTTTTCGAATGTAAATGCTGCCAACCTAATAAGTTAGGGAAAATATTTTTTCTTACCACACAAAAAGGGTTTATTTGCATTAACACAAAGGCCGGGCCCGGAGAAAATATTCAGAAGGACGTCGCTAGGGTAAACCCAAATAAACTTGTATTTAAAAGCTAAGGGCCTGGGGTATTATACATTATCAGACTTTTTAATACAGTGCTACTTTTATGAAAGGCTTTTATATTTTTAAATGCCAGATTTTATCTCAAAGGCAAAGAAAAAAGCCTCTCTCTCTGCCATCTGAGTAGCAGAACGGAGTTTCAAGTTTTAAGGGGTCCTTAATTGCATTTTCCGGATTTTTGTTGAGTGAATAACTTCTCAAAAAATGTAAAGCCTTAGAGGACCAGCGGTTTAGGCTGTGCACTGCATGTCTGCCAGTCAGTCATTCAAGAATTTCATTCTTATAATTTGGATTCCTCCTCGTGATACAAATTTTTGTCATTGCCATTTTCTTGTAAACGAAAAATGATGCTGGAAGCTTTATTGGCAATTTTTGCTTTCAAATATGGCTGTTATGATAGGCCGTAAAGTTTTATCACTCCACCGCCGGAGAGATATAAAGCGTTTACGACGTAATAAAGCTATTATTCAATTAAATCAGCTTATGTGGTATTAGCGCTGCTTTCTGGGTTATTGGTTCGATCCTACAGAGGGCAAACTGAGTAATTAACAATGATGTTTCTTCTATGTTTGATTTTATAATGTATAGGTATTTAAAAAAAAGGAATATGCAGAATTATGAAACAAGTATTTATCGCGATTACCTTTTTTATGAGAAATAAATCGCGATAAATACCCGTTTTATCCACATAATTATTCATAACGATCGCGTTAATTTGAAAAGGTATCTGTAAATTCGGTGTAGGTACTGGATGAAACAAGTATTTATCGCCATTACCTTTTTTAAGGGAAATAAAAGAGGTAATCGCGATAAATACCCGTTTTATCCACATAATTATTCATAACAATCGCGTTAATTTAAAAAGGTATCTGTATCGGTGTACTAGGTATTTTAGAAACAGGTATCAGTCTAACTAACTATCAGTTATTCGGTTCCCATAGTATAAGCTTGGCTTAGTTTGGGAATCGGGAGTGGTTGGGATTAGCAATAGCCTTCACATTTTTTACATTACATCTTAATTACACCCAGGCGAAGCCGAGAAGAGACGTTAGTAAAAAAATATAGCCTATGTAGCTTAGGGATAATGTAGCTTTCTAATGGTTATAGAATTTTTGAGATCCAGTCCAGTAGTTTTTGAGTTTATTCTATACAAAAATACAAATCTTTCCTCTTCATAATATCAGGGCGATAAATTGTGAGCACTGAAAGATATGAAAAATAAGAAATTATATTTACAAATTTTGCCCGTCACTCACTTACTCACGCCTGACATAAAAGCCTGGAGCAGTTTCGAATTCGGGAAAACAATAATTGATTACCTACCTCCTTTGTTGCCTTCGACTTTTGGCGCCCGAAACAGTGTTTAGGGTTCCATAGGTACCTACCTCAAAAGAAAGAAACGGAACGCTTATTTGTAGGATCACTTTGTTGTCCGTCTGATCTGTCAAGGACCTTTTTCTCAGAAATGGCTGAGAAAAAGGTCCAATCTTTTGTGTCGTAAAAAGATCAAGCCTCTAATTAAATGCGTTGAAAACACATGTATAGATAGATAGATTATTTTTTATACGGCAATGAGTACCTACCAAATTTTTTAATGGAAAATTTAAAGCAAGGAAAACGCAAGCATTAAAATCCAGTAGAAAATGTAGGTATTCTTATAATATGGTTCTACTACCTTTTTCTAACAATACCTAGAAAATTGAATTACGTGCGATACACGATTGACTGGCACGGGCACTCTACTAGATAAGGAATAATGGGGACCCTTGTGCAGTATGTACCACTCAGGTATCTATTTAATGTTCAGGGTTAGATCTTGTTTCATTGCAGATAAAGATCAGTACATTATGTCTTCTTCTTCCTGCCCTTATCCCACTTTATGTGGGGTCGGCACAACATGTCTTCCTCCTCCATTCCCCTCTCTCTGCATTCACTCCTCTCTTAACCATCTCATCTCTATAAGAGCATTGCTCTTAAATAAGAAGAGAAAAATTAAACAAAAGTATTGACACCAATATCTCATTCATTAATTGCTTTTATCATTGACAGCGTAGGAAAGTTGATTAATTAATATAAACGATCATACGTCATATCAAATATCAGTGTTATTTTAATAGCTATAACATTATATTTTGTTAAGTATATTAAACTGACTGACTGGCCTCTCAGCTCAGTTGGTAGTAGCTCTACCTTCTGAGCCTAGGTCATGGGTTCGATCCCCACCGAGAACAAATATTTGTGTGGTGAACACAGATGTTTGTTCTCTGTCTGGTTGTTATATTGTATTCTAAGTATGCATTTACAAAAAAACATGTATATGTATAAGTATTATATCAGTTATCTGGTTCCCATAGTACAAGCTCTGCTTAGTTTGGGGCTAGATAGTGTTGCGTGGATTGTCTATAATATTTATTTATTTATTAATACATTCATAATGAAACTCCATAAAATAATTCCCTTTGATCTCGAATCTCGTCCGTCGAGGGCGGGGTGGGCTTGATTAAAAACGCATATTTATAAACCTACATTGGACGCTTGGCTCAGAATAGGTATAGACAGCACTCAAAACGGATCTTTTTAGTTGGCCTCACACATCGAGATAATGTAAGTACTACGTACTAGAGAAGACACCGTAAATTCCTACTTTGTCTCGTTCAACTGCGGCGATCGCGCCGCACCTCTCTCAGTCGCCTCAGTCGCTCTCTCTCGAAAACGCGTAAGTGCCGTGATTTACATGGCGCTTAAGACCTTTTTGCCGAGAACATATTACGAAGAATAGGACAATTCAGTTATTTGACGTAGCTTCTCTAGTACGTAGTTCTTATATCTCGATGGCCTCGCATCGAATTACGCATGCAGATTAGCATTTACTGTAGGGCTGGCTGTAGTTATCCATAGTTCTAAAGAACAGATGCCTGTTTTCGTTTTATGAATTCTAAAATGGAACTAAAAGGATAAATAAGTTTCAAAAGTTATATGGCTCGGGATAGGGAAAACTGGAAGTCTTTGGGGGAGGCCTTTGCCCGCAGCGGGACGACTCGGGCTTAGAAATAAAAGCAGTTCCATGACGTTACTGTCCTATAGAACAAACGGGAATTACTGACTGTAGCTGTTTCAGCGGCTTTTAGTAAAATAGTAGCTTTATGTTACAGAAGCAGGACTATTGGTGGACTGTATTGTAGTATTGTGGACTGTATTGATTAAAAAATATATATTAATTACTATAAAACCTTCCTAATTATGAAGGTCAGAATATACTTCTAGGTTCAGATAGCTGATATAATACTTACACATTTTTATTAATTACATACTTAGAATACAATATAATACCCAGACAGAGAGAAACATCTACGTTCACCACACAAATATTTGTTTACGGTGGGGATCGAACCCACGATCTACGGCGCAGAAGGCAGAGCTGCTACCAACTAAGCTGAGAGCCTAGTCAATCCGCAAAAGATTACGCTAGAAAGCTCGTGTAATCCGATCGTAATACCGCAATTTCATTTAGATTGTCTCGAGACTAGGACGTTAATTATTTTATGGGATACTTGGGAATAATGGAATATAAGGTACTGTACCTCTATAGAACAGAAGCAACAAAAAACTAAATAATGATAATTTGATGTTTATTTTCTTTTTATCAAATTTTAAGGAGCCTCTCTCATGCGCACTAAAGATCGTATTTGTATGCGTTTACCTACAACCACATTTAAGGAACTACCTATTCAATTATCATGTGTGTTAACTGCTAAGTGACTGCTAGGTATGTCTATTTGACCTAACCTCTCATCGAATCCTGAAACACCTCCTACCTGTTCTAGATACGTACGCCAAGATACCTTCAAAACGCTTCAAGCATTTCAATTTCGCTCATACCATTATCAAATAAAATAATACCGAAGCGCCGCCGCAAGGCAAAAGATAATAAGGTTAAAATAATTACAATATTCTATGATGTTGAATACAAAACAAACAACAATACGCTCGAGGAACGTAATATTTGGTTGTAATTTTCATAGCGATAAACCACACAAAGAGCGTCGTTGTTTGGGAGTTGCTGAAGCATATTAAACTGCTGCTTAGATGCATGTTGCAAAGATAAATGGACGAAAACGGTTGCACGGTACAATAATTTCGTTTTGTAATCATAGTTGAAGACTACGTGAATTTATCTGGAAAGACGAGACAAGTCTGCGCGTGACAGATGGCGGGACATAAATAAAATGAACTGGAAATATATCTTCAGCTCACAAACATGAATGGGGAAGTCGAACTTCAACTGCATTTAATGTAAGTTCATATTTGTGATTGGGAATTGCATTTAATGTAAGTTCATTTTCCGTCATCTCGCATCATGATGACGGAAAATGAATCTCCCAAAGATTGGAAGAGGCAAAACTTTTTGTGCCGATTTGACTCCACATAAAATAGGTTAGGGGGCGTCCATAAATTACGTGAGATGATTAAAGGGGGGAGGGGGTCGAGTCAAATCTCATCTAATCTTACGTTGTAGAGATGGGGGGTCTCGGCAAAAATATCACATTTTTTTTCTGAATTAAACAAAATAAAATATACTATTTTGATCCCGTTTTTTTAAGTCACGGTTTAAGTATTCTATTGTTACATTTTTATTACACTTATATTATAACTCTCAGCAATATTGATTACTCATAAATAAAATCAATGAATTAATATAAAATAAAATTAATGAGTCGTAAATAAAAGCACGAAGCAATTGTTTTTTCTTTTTATTTTAACAATCCATCGCGTTTACGTAAGAAACCAACATTTTGAAACATCTCACGTGAGATTGGGTGTGGGGGGAGGGGGTTGAATAAAATCTCACGACATCTCACCAGGGGGGGAGGGAGGGACAGAAAATTAAGAGCGAGTCGTGCAAAATAGTTGAAAACGATAGTCACGGTTAAATCGATATTATGAATATACTTGCAATAATGAATCTAAAACTTTGTATAAAGTACCAGACTGAACGTATTGACAATTATTCCGTAACAAAAAAAAAATATTTATCTATAATTAAATAAACACAGATAGGTAAAATTTGACAAATCGTATGTCGGCGTTATTAAAAAATGTCATGTTACACTGTTGATTTTATGAACAAACTTTAATTCGAATTAATCTCAAATGTTTAGTCTACAATTAGTCCTTTTTCGATTTTTAATAAATCACTTAGTTATTTAGTTATGAATTTTTTAAAAAAGCATCTCAAATCCGCCATACAAATTTACTATGGACGCGCGAAGTTGAATATATACGCGACGAACGCTCGCGGAAATTCAGTCCACCACGAGAGCTCAGAGTGGGAGCACGTCTCTTTGCGAGGCGACGCGAGCCAACTAGCAAACGCGATCTTATGTGTATGTACACACAGCTGCAAACAGGTAAAGTGAGGTAAGCCATTTTTTATTATCTATGCTTTTTATTGCTCAAAAAAATGTGATGTACCTATAAATATTTACTCTGTTTAGGGAACAATGGGAAAGCGAAAAGAAAGATATTCTAAGAAGAAAAGTGGCGCTCTGTTCCGGAAAAAAAATCGATAAAAATATGTACGTATGTAGGTATAGATTATTTTCGTATTTCAAATTTGATGTTGGTATTGTTCCAAGTTTTTTTGGTCAGGCTGATTGCGAATCGAAAACCCAAGATGGCGGATTCATTTTTTTTTTATATTTGATATTGGTATCGTTTAATAAGTTTTCGAGGGCGCTGGTTCCGAATCTGCCATTCATTTTTTAAGCCAAGATGGCGGATTCTTTTTTTGTCATAAATTTTTGATATGGGGTTTTGGGGGCGCTGACTCCGAATATGCCATTCATTTTTTAATCCAAGATGGCGGATTCATTTTTTTTATATTTGATATTGGTATCGTTTTATAGGTTTTTGAGGGCGCTGGTTCCGAATCTGCCATTAATTTTTTAATCCAAGATGGTGAATTTTTTTTGTCATAAACTTTTGATATGGGGTTTTGGGGGCGCTGGCTCCGAATATGCCATTAATTTTTTTATATGGGTATCGTTTTATGGGTTTTTGGGGGCGCTGATTTTGAATCTGCCATTCATTTTTGAATCCAAGATGGCGGATTCTTTTTTTTCTTAAATATTTGATATGGGTATCGTTTTATGGGTTTTTGGGGGCGCTGGTTCCGAATATGCCATTCATTTTTGAATCCAAGATGGCGGATTCTTTTTTTTCTTAAATATTTGATATGGGTATCGTTTTATGGGTTTTTGGGGGTGCTGATTTTGAATCTGGCATTCATTTTTGATTCCAAGATGGTGGATGTTTTTTTTTCTTAAATATTTGATATGGGTATCGTTTTATGGGTTTTTGGGGGTGCTGATTTTGAATCTGGCATTCATTTTTGAATCCAAGATGGCGGATTCTTTTTTTTCTTAAATATTTGATATGGGTATCGTTTTATGGGTTTTTGGGGGCGCTGGTTCCGAATATGCCATTCATTTTTGATTACAAGATGGCGGATGTTTTTTTTTCTTAAATATTTGATATGGGTATCGTTTTATGGGGTTTTGGGGGCGCTGGTTCCGAATATGCCATTCATTTTTGAATCCAAGATGGCGGATTCTTTTTTTTCTTAAATATTTGATATGGGTATCGTTTTATTGGTTTTTGGGGGTGCTGATTTTGAATCTGGCATTCATTTTTGATTCCAAGATGGTGGATGTTTTTTTTTCTTAAATATTTGATATGGGTATCGTTTTATGGGTTTTTGGGGGTGCTGATTTTGAATCTGGCATTCATTTTTGAATCCAAGATCGCGGATTCTTTTTTTTCTTAAATATTTGATATGGGTATCGTTTTATGGGTTTTTGGGGGCGCTGGTTCTGAATATGCCATTCATTTTTGATTACAAGATGGCGGATGTTTTTTTTTCTTAAATATTTGATATGGGTATCGTTTTATGGGTTTTTGGGGGTGCTGATTTTGAATCTGGCATTCATTTTCAATCAAAAATGAATGGCATATTCGGAACCAGCGCCCCCAAAAACCCATAAAACGATACCCATATCAAAATTTAAGAAAAAAAAACATCCGCCATCTCGGAATCAAAAATGAATGGCAGATTACAGATCAGCACCCCCAAAAACCCATAAAACGATACCTATATCAAATATTTAAGAAAAAAAACATCCGCCATCTTGGAATCAAAAATGAATGGCATATTCGGAACCAGCGCCCCCAAAAACCCATAAAACGATACCCATATCAAATATTTAAGAAAAAAAAGAATCCGCCATCTTGGAATCAAAAATGAATGCCAGATTCAAAATCAGCACCCCCAAAAACCCATAAAACGATACCCATATCAAATATTTAAGAAAAAAAAAGAATCCGCCATCTTGGATTCAAAAATGAATGGCAGATTCGGAATCAGCACCCCCAAAAACCCATTAAACGATACCCATATCAAATATTTATAAAAAAAAAAGAATCCGCCATCTTGGATTCAAAAATGAATGTCAAATCCACAATCAGAGCCCCCAACAACCTCTAAATCGATACCCATAATTATCATTTATTTAGGATAAAAATGAAGCTGCCATCTTGGATCCAAAATGAATGAAAGTATGAAAGAAAGAAAATTTATTTAACATAACATAGGTACACAGAACGGAACATTGACAAAATCAAAACTAAAATATGAACAAAAAATTCTAACACAAATAATTGAGTAATTACTTGCTATCTTAGCACATAATAAAAAAAAACAACTACGTCCCGCGCTAGGTACATGTTATGCCAAATAGGCCCTGGCTCAGCTTTTGCTGCTTAGCGGGGTATGAACTTACCACCAAAAATATTATTCACAAATATGCAAATATAGTTGAAAATGAAACGAAAACCTGGCCTCTCAGCTTGGTTAGTAGTAGCTCTGCCTTCTACGCTGTAGGTCGTGGGTTCGATCCCCACGGAGAAGAAACATTTGTTTGGTGAATACAAATGTTTGTTCTCTGTCTGGGTGTTATATTGTATTTTAAGTATGTATTAAAAAAAAAAAATTATATGCTAAGTATTATATCAGCTGTCTGGTTCCTATAGTATAAACTCTGCTTGGTTTGAGGCTAGATAGTGTGGAGTGGATTGTGCACAATATTTATTATTTATTACTTTTATTAAAAAACCTAAAAGAAAAGTGAAATGAAAATGTAATTATTTTGTAAACTGACCTCAGATTGTTTTTTTTAGAGAGATGAATTTTACTTTCTGGCATAACGTAAACAAAATTTCGTCTCTATAAGTCACTCAACCAAACAACATTTTTTCAAATCATGGGTTACCTACTTTTGCCACACTAGGTGTAAACGGCGTCGAGCGAACCTATCATTGTGTGCGTGAGTACGCACACAACTAGCGAGCCGCAGTAAATACCTATTTTCCGTCCGCCTGGTTTACTCGACTCGCTCTTAAAAAAAAACACCTCACGTAATTAATGGACGCCCCCTTAGGGACAGGAAGATGATGTTATGTAAGCAGACAAGGGTCCAGTTGTGCATCGGTTAAGGAGGTCAAGACCAAATCATTTTAAGTGATAAATGAATATGAGCCCATTGTACCTCTAGTTTTTAAGTATTATTTTAGACCATGTTTACCTGATGATTTATGGTGTATAATAAAGTTATATTCTATTCTATTCTATTCTATTCTATGAGGAGAGCTTCGGCATCTTGCGACATTGACCCCAAAACTTTTTTATAAAGCTGTATTGATTTATATATCGTTTCCACTTCAAATCCTCGAGAAACATACATTAGCGATGCTTCATGTAGCTCATTATGATAAGCACTTCCAGCTCGTTGGTCTGTCAGACTGTCATGGGCGTTTATTTTCAGTTCAAGACACAGCTTAACTCCTTGAATACCGGGGTCTCATGCAATTGGTTTTCTGTTGTTCTCGATTCGACTACGTATGGAGCTGTAGATTTCCACTGGTTTAGGGGAGCATCGAGTCCACAGCGAATCATCAAATAATTCATGTCTTAATCATTTATCTAAATTTTTAAATACATTTACAAATATTTATCAGCGGAAAAGTTTTAGACAAAAACTTTCAAGGAGAGCAAAATCAGAGAAAACTTTTGCCTAAATAATAATAAGGAGAGTTGTACTAAAAGTGTTTACAAAATCCTGCAAAATTGATTAAGCTCTGGTAATTGTGTCAGTATTTTAAACATAGGCAATAGCCATTGTCTGCAAATATTCTCGACTTTCATTGTTCAATCATTCCTGCCCTTATCCCACGCTGCATGGGGTCGGCACAACAGGTAATCTTCTTCCACTCACCTCTATCATTCATCATCTCAGCGCTCACTCCTTTCTTACTCATGTCATCTTTCATAAGTCTATCCACAATATCTTTGGTCTACCTCTCCTTCTTTAACCACCATTCACATACCATCTAACATTTTTCTCGTATCTAATATGACGTCCTCCGCATGACATGCCCATTATATTAGAAAAACTTGACGCAATCGAAGTCACGGACACCCAACTAGCACCGTATTATGACTGAAACGAGCAAACTCATAATGATAACACGAAGTTGATCCCCTACAAATTGGAACGCTTGGGGCGAATAAAAGTTTGACTTGATTTATCGTATAGCTTGGTGGACTGATCGAAAATAGGAGTGAGGTGGATGGGGTATTACGTGTTATATTTATATTACAATTTGAATAACCTACTAGTTTTCCTAGTAAGTTTTCCGTCAGGCCGCATACATACATAAAATCACACCTCATTCCCATGGGGGTAGGCAGAGAACACGATTTCCACTTGCTACGACCCTGTCATACCTCTTTCGCTTCATTAATTCTCGTAACATTCTTCACACATGCTCTTCGGTTTAGGGTACTCTTGACCTGGCCTAACTCTCAAAAGTCTGCTGTCTGATCAAGATACATGCGCTGTGGCTTCCCCTTCTTTTTTTCTTCTTCTTTTAATATTGCTGATTGAAATGCAATAACATTTTCCATGTACCTAAGCCAAAGGTAAACCTTCTAAGAAATCTAAGACAAAGGCGTGGCTGGCCACAAAGGAGTGGCTTAACAGCAAACAAACGCTCAAGGCATGTTCAAGTCGGAGAAGATAAATAGCCCATGTACACAGTACTTACGAGGTCAATTAGGTCAGACATAAAACTTTTTCATTTTAACAGCGATATTTGACAGCGTTTCATTGATCGCGGTCGCCAGCGGCCTAGGTGTGCGCAGGCCTTAAGATGTGCGCAGCCCTTATCTATCTATCTAATGATGCATAAGTGATGCATACAACGCTATCCCTTTTATCCCAGAGAATTCCTACAGGATTTTTCAAATATTTGCTAACTGGAGCACAGCTTCTTTATTATTCAGCCCTCGAACCCGAGATCTGCAACGACATTGCGAGAAATAAGGCACCTTTGCACCAGAGCGAAGAAAATCAACCAATAATAGTATATTATGATATAAGTGCGGTAGGTTGAAAATTACAGCCGAGGCGTTATTGCAAGCCCGAGCCGTAGGCGAGGGCTACAAGAAAGCAGAGGCTGTAATTATCAAAGCGCACGTATGTCATACGACGTTTTATAACACATTTACGAGGAAATAAATAAAAACTAGACGAATAAATCTTTAATCAGTTAAAGCAGTTAGAAAATTTGAAATGTAAATGTCTTTTTAATTTAATTTCATTCCATTTCATTCCAATTTATCCCGTTTTAATCAGTTTCATTCAATTTCATTCAGTCTCACTCAGTCTCACTCAGTCTCATTCAGTCTCACTCAGTCTCATTCAGTCTCATTCAGTCTCATTCAGTCTCATTCAGTCTCATTCAGTCCCATTCAGTCTCATTCAGTCTCATTCAGTCTCATTCAGTCTCATTCAGTCTCATTCAGTGTCATTCAGTCTCATTCAGTCTCATTCAGTCTCATTCTGTCTCATTCTGTCGCATTCTATCTCATTCTGTCTCATTAAGTCTCTTTTAATCTCATTCAGTTTCATTCAGTTTCATTTCATAAATTTAGCATCTTGATAAACCGTACGTTTTACCTTATTAGAAAGCAACCCGTGCGTTTTACATTACATTACCGCACTAGTGCGTAATGACATACATAACGATACTGAAATTAGTGGAATAAGAGACCCTTTTCGAGCAAATGTGTTATAAAAATAAAAACGTTTGTATAGTGAAACTGGAGTTTGCAGAGTGTGTAACGTTGTTTTGATCATAAATTCTGAGGCATAATGTAAATAAATAAATATTGTGGAAATCTAACACTATTTAGCCCCAAAGTAAGCAGATCTTGATAAAAGTAGGTATACGTTAAAGTTGCGCTTCTGAAAACCAGTGCTGTAGTTTTTATTGATCGAAAGCTGTAGTGCTAAGCTTCTGTTTCAAAGGCTGTGTGTCTGTTTGTTTGCCTGCCTGTGGCTTCGTAGCTCCGAAGCTAAAGTTCCGATTTCTTCTTCTTCTTCCTGCCCTTATCCCACTTTATGTGGGGTCGGCACAACATGTCTTACTCTTAAAGTCCCGATTTGAATGCAATTAAACGTTCTTATCCCCGTTTGCGTAAGGTAAGCGTAGTGTAGGACGTCCTCCGGCAAGGTGGGGCGACGATCTGCGAAATGTAGCTGGCAAGCACTGGAGGAGAAGAGCCGAAGACCGGGCTCAGTGGCACGTCTTGGGATAGACCTACGTCCAGCAGTGGACTAATATAGGTTGATGATGGATCCCCGTTTGGTAGAACTAATGCAGTCTTTTCAATGTTTTGAGAATATTCTTCAGCTCGGTTGGAGATAACATGCATAAGTTTTCACCGCTTTGATGGCCGGGCGGCTTTAAGAACAGACATTCGTAATCTTACTCTCCTTCCTCGAAAAGTAGGTATTCTGTTTATTTGCATAGAGTTTAGTTATAAACTTTGTCTGCTTCAGATTTTAAAGGGGTGGATCTGGGTAGGTACTTTTATTTGAATTTTTTTTCATAGAGTTATCAACTTTTTCTGCAGCTGTTTTTAAAGGGGTGGTTCTGGGTATGTAATTTTACTTATTAATAGGTACTTTTATTTGCATATTTTTTCTGTTGACTGAACAATAAGTCTATTTTTTAACATAAGTTCTGTTAAGTGTTGCGCACATCTAGATCGCCTGTGATTGCGATCAGTGTATCGTTGCCGAATATAGCACTGTCAAAGTTCACGTGTGTGCGGATGTACTCGTACTGGCTATTTATATTGTAGATTTGTACTGCAATCCCAGTCCCAATTAAAGATAATGGCGAGCGATAGCAGTCTGTAAATACATTTGTCGTGATTCAAGAGCTCGATAACAAAACAACGAACCTAATACGTATGTACCCATGCATTTGATGACGACGGAATAAAAATAAATAAATAGTCTGGACAACCCACTCAGCACTAAACCCTAAACTAAGCAGAGCTTGAACGATGGGAACCAGATAGCAAATATAATACTTACATTTTTTTTTGACGTGATAACGTCTTATAAATCGATGGAGCCGGCTGCACGCACGAAAAAACATGACTCATGCGTCGTTACGTCGTTCCATTTACCTGAGCCCGAGCCCGGGTCGGGCCGGGTAAGGGTAAATGAGGGTAAGGGCGAGAGTTCGAGTCCGAGTCCGAGTCCGAGTCCGCGAGTATTTTCTTATGACGTTATCACGTTCAACTATCGTCCTTGGAGGAATTAGAAATGGAGGCGTCAACGTTTAAATCCACGAACAATATTTTCTGCCAAAATTGACAGGGGACGAGGTAAACACGCATGGCACACGCGCATAGCAAAATCCTATTCATGTAAACACACACATTGACAATCCCGCACACGATCTTAAAATTTGCACACAGATAAAAAATATAACGTAGTTACGCAGTGTCAAGACTCACATTAGGATAATCTCTAGTGATGGGCATTCAGTAAGACCGGTAAATTGAACGATGACTAAAATAATGAATGAAATGGGTTTTTAGGTACAGGTAATTTAAATAAGTTATGCACAACAGGTTTCACATTTTGTAACAGTCAGAAAATAAAAGAACTGAATTTAGTTGTTATGTTTTATTAATGGTTATAAGTTTGAATCAATAGTTCTTAACATGTTATAGCATAGTACACATAAGTTTAGTCTTTTACTGAATAATTGAAAAAAATATATAAAGTGAAATCACATTACATCGTCAGCCTTCACATCACAGCGAAGTTTGTAGTTCTGCCTTCTGCGCCGGAGGCGTTGGTTCGATTCCCACCGAGCACAAATATTTGTGTGGGGAACGCAGATATTTGTTTGCCCGAGTTTGAGAACTTTCTGCAAAATGTTCCGAGCAAATCACACTCGTTTTTGTTGCATGCCAAGTTGTTTTTTGGCCAAAAAATTTTGTCCACTCTTCAAGCAACAGGGTTTTTTTGAAACCTGCACAGGACATAAAATAAATATAAAAAAGGCAAAAAAATGTTTTCATGCCCACGACTTTATTTTTGAGTATGATGTCATTTCCTATTTTATACATTGAGGAGTAGAGGGTTTGATGACTGGTACCTAGGATACCCATATTGTGGGATTTGTGAATAAATGTAATCCGATATATCGTGGCGGCAGCCATCTTGTACCGATTTTCATCAAAAACAGCTAAGAACACTCCCGACTATTCACCTTTCAAACAAACAAAAAACCAAATTAAATCGGTTGATTCGTTCGGGAACTACGATGGGACACACAGACACCGCAAACTCATAACATCCCGTAATTTTTACGTCGGGGGTTTAAAAAACACCAAATACGTAATTAGACAACTCAATATTATGTGATAATAATTTAACGTTTATTTTATCATTCATTCATTCATCAATTTCATTCAACTTTTCCCAACACTATGCCTTCTACCAAGGTTTATTCTTTGACAATGGTGTCGTAATACTGTCGCTAATCTGTCGCAACCGGTATTTCTTTCGAACTTAGATTCTACAAAATTACAAACACAATTGACAAAATAATACTCCCTTGTGGTAGGAAATACCATGTTCCCGGAAGTTTGATGTCTCTGATCGTCTTTTACAAGAAACTACCATGCAATTCACCATTTTCACGGAGCTCCACTTCGCGACATGAAACGACTCACAATGGCTGCGGTTGCGAGTAAAACAGTTTTATTTAAAGGATATGATCGAGATCGTTATATGATCGGCAGAGGGGAAAGCCCTGCCTTGACATCTCCATTTCTAATTCCTCCAAGACTATCGTCAGTAAACCGACTTTACAGACAACCAATTTTTGTAAATACATACTTACAACGCGGCACATTAACTAGACGCTTGGCCATGTGACGTTATTTTGGCGCTCAAGTACGGTGTGCAAAAAAAACCTGGGTGATAAGTTTCACGAGATTCCTCCCTTCACTGTGTATAACTTTCCCCATGTTATTCTGGTTTGAACACAGTTCAACAGTTAATATTCAACAATTAGCATTCCAGCGATGCGTCGAGTTAATGTGACCGCATTGTATAATACAATCTAACACCCAGACAGAGAACAAACATCTGTATGAATGCGATACTAATACAGAATGGGATCATAAATTGGTCTCATCCATATGCTCAGCCAGAGTCCGTTTTGCGAAGTACAAAGCTCACCTCTGTAGTTTGATAAGTTGTTAAGTTTATATTGTTAGTGTGAGTTTTCTTTGCTTTGCAAATAAATATTTTTTCTTTCTTTCTTTCTTTCTTTCATCGATTTATACTCTTCTCCTTGTAGTGTCACTAGGTACTTCTTTCGTACCAGTAGTGGTGATAGGATTAAGTCCGCTCCAAAGAGGCTCCTTTCGTGTACTTGACACATGCTTTCGCACTTTATAAGTCGGTGATTTATATTAGCATCTATGGAGAGAACTTTGCTGGTAGTAAGCACTAATTGATAGAATCAGAAATTTGGGCAGGTCATATAGCTCGACGAACCGAATAAAAGGGGGATAAAAGGATCTTAAATGGCGATCACAAACCGGAAGATGAAGCGTAGACGTCCCACCCGGTGGACAAGACATTGTAAACATCGCTGCAAGTTTTTGGCATGGTTTGCGCTCGGAAGCGCCCACGAAAGTGACATTATTCATTTGAAGAACTATTTAAATAAGATGGAGGCAAAATCGTAGCGTGTTTAAAAGAGAGACCAAACTGGTTCTCAATGCGCTTTTCGTTAAACCTTATTTTGAGTTTGATTTAACTGTTGTCAGGAAAAAAGATGACTAATCTCACCTTTAAAAGAACTCCTTCTGTTGCTGATTTCAGTCTCACCTTTTCAGTGACGGGCATGCCACCAATCTCCTCAGATGTTATGCAGTCCCCTTTCAGCCAGTTGGCGAACCTCCCTAGTTCGCCGAGCATGTTCGCCGGCGATAGTGAACTAAGCGCCATTTTAACACTAAATTTTCAACCCTCAGTACTTTCAATTAAAAAATAATAAGCATTATTTCATTAAAAATCAATTTAAAATTGTTCCATCTAGATAGTTATAGAAAGTTAGATTTAGCGTGTCATATTAAAAGAATACATGAAATCTGATAAACTTGGAAAGACAAAACTTTTCTAATTCATTGTTTAGTCTAATTATAATACTTTCCCGCGCACTTGCGGAGAATACGTCTTCTTTCTCCAGTGGCGGGCGAGCGACTGACTGGACTGATAGAAGATAACAAATAACAATCGGGAATCACCACTGCCCTTAAATTTTAAAAGTCCTTTAGAGAAAACCAGCTTCATCACACTGGTTTTAGAGCATAAAATCAAATGCCGTGTTAGGATACAGGGTTCATAGAGCATGCGCGCGGGAAAGAGACGATGATACGGGGTAGGATGAGTAGAAAGGGGATGGCGGCAATTTTCGCAATTTGCTTCCATTTCCTACTCGATGTCGTAACTCGCGACGTATGAGGGGGTTGCAATATGTATGTATGCAATTTTCATCTCCTACATAAACTACCACAGCATTTTATGTTCTAATTTAATTTATTAAAGGTCATGCACCATTTAAATATCATATAAACCAAACCAAAGCTTTAAGTTGGTGATCCATTGGTGAGCTAAAACTGACGAGCCTGCGAGCCAAAGGATAAACCAATGGAGCACCTACAAAACCGCGATTTTGTAGGTGCTCCATTGGCGGTAGGCTCGTCGGTTTTAGTTTGCCAATGGATAACACTTAAGATAGTTCCTGATATATTTAAAAATATCAAAATTAATATCATCATTGACACAACATTAAGTCACATTACGAGGAAAGTGGTCGCTAACTATTGGCCTCGTGCACAAGCTCAAAGTCGCGCAACGAGCTATGGAGAGAGCTATGCTGGGAGTTTCACTACGTGATAGAATCAGAAATGAGGATATCCGTAGAAGAACCAAGGTCACCGACATAGCTCGTAGAGTTAGTAAGTTGAAGTGGCAATGGGCAGGCCATATAGCTCGAAGAACCGACAACCATTGGGGAATAAAGGTTCTCGAATGGCGACCACGAACCGGAAGACGAAGCGTAGGGCGCCCACCCACCAGATGGACCGACGACATTGTTAAGATCGCGGGAAGTCGATGGATGGAAAGGGCTCAGAATCATTCTTCCTGGAAATGTGTAGGGGAGGCCTATGTCCAGCAGTGGACTTCTTCAGGCTGATAATGATGATAATGATGATGATGATGATGATGACGAGGAAAGTGTTAGGTATGGATGTGGATGGTAGTTATAGGAGAAAAGGTAGACCAAAGAAAAGATTGATGGACTGTGTCAACGATGACATGAGCTAGAAAGGAGTGAGCACTGAGATGAAAAATGATAGAGGTCAGTGGAAAAAGAAAAACTGTTGTACTGACCCCACTTAGCGTGTGCTAAGGGCAGGTAGATGATCAAAATGCAAATGTTTTTTTGGTTGTTAGGTAATTTTCTGGTTTAAGGTTTCACCGAGGAATTTTTTTTGTGGTGTTTGTCAAGTTTTTTTGTGACATAAAACCTTTAGCTAAACATTTTTTCACATGAATTACTGTCCACATTGTCACTACAATAATCTTCCTCTTTAGAAGTTAAAGTGTCATATTCTGCAAAGTTTATTCTCTGTTGGTGCCAATAAGGATATCTAGCATATTTTATTTTAGAATAACATATTCACTGTCTAAGCCTTAAAATGTGAGCAATCTAAAATATGTATAATCTCAAGTTTGTATCAGTATCAACCAATTCTTTTACATATACTTTACCTGCTAGGAACTAAAATGGTATGCAGCATGTCAGGTATGCATTTACATATCAACCTACTTCGATTCTCTACTCATAATCTATTTTGATGGAACTAGACCTCCTAAGAATCCAGTTTCTGGTAAGACAAGGACCAAACTGTCACACAACTACAATCAAATGTGAGTGTAGCCAAAGCTATTTTGGACATACCTCTGACTCCTTAGACGTCGTCAAAGAATCTTTAGTGGGTGCTTGGTTCTAAAATATCTACTCTTGAGGGATATCTAACGAACCTGGGGATTGAAGTCGTGAAGCTATTTCTTTTTTACTTGTTAGCGATAGAGTTAATCAAACCTTTATACATGTATTTTTATTGTATTCAACAATTTTTTATCAGTCCAATGCGAAAACATTGCTTCGCCGTCGTCGTGGAGTTTAGGTAAATATAATTGCTTGGACTTACCTTTGGTGTTTGTATGATGTCCATAGCGATTATTGCCGAATCGTTGGATTTATAGAGTTCCTTCACGTCAACATGAGCACAACACAGTAAAATCTTTAGCAAAAGAAAGGAACACAAACACAAAACTTGACTAACTGAAGTAGGCGAAGTAGGGTAGGTAAAGGTAAATCTCAAGTATTTCTTTGTTGCAATTCGATCACCAAAACTTCTGCTGTGACAGAACAAAGGAAAAAAGACTGGAGAAGCTGTTCCTCGGAAATTAACTCGAAAAACCAATGGGGCGGATAGATACAGGGAAAAACATAGAATATCACTATCGAAATATTGACCGAATTTGATTTTGCAATTTGCATGCACTATGCACTATCAACTATCAATCTTGTCAACTTCAAATTTCATCAAACATCAATGTCAAAATGGTGTTACAGTCAGTGTAAGTCCAGCTGTACCGCCCTCTACTGTCATGCAAATATCATCGCATTCCAGTCACACCACGCGTTATATCAAAAAGGTCAAAGAAGTGTAATATCTCATGTCATGTCAGTCAAAGTCAAACGTGTCAAGCTGTCAAGTCTAGTAATCAATCAATCAGTCAAGTTTATTTTCTTGCGGCGCTCTTATATTTACGCAATATTCATCACGGCATGTTTAACAATTTTTTTTTTTAATTTTTGATTGTACTTTCTGGGTTAAAGTTTTCTATAATATTCCACTATCTTTCTTTATTCTTTCTTTGTAAGCTTAATTACGTTTAATCTCACTGCATTTATCTATCATCGAATTTTAATTAAAGCTTTCATCATTTTATAATAATAAGTTGATGATACACACTAGCAAACATTAAGCAAACATTTTTTTTTACGGAAGTCAAATCTTCTCCTACATTGGCTTTTACCGGATGCAATTATGTAAAAAAATAAAAAATGGGTGGTTCTTACGACAGGGATAGGGTGATGATGATGTTAGATTTCGTGACTCTAAGATATTTTCGAATTACAGATACGCTAGTAGTTACTATGATGACACGGTAACGTCACAGAATAGATAATAGTTAGTATCAAGCATCTTACGGCGTTTTTCGTGACTGTACTATACATACCTACCTATTATAGATTTTATGAACTAGCGGCCGCCCGCGGCTGCGGCAGGCTTTGCCCGCTTAGGTAGTGGTCATTGCTAACATCCATCCTGTGGAATGTTTGTTTTATTTATCTACATGATTTTGTAGATCTACTGCATTTAGTTAGGTATTATGAATAAGGTAGGCAAGGCACTGAGGGCTGGTTTCCGCAAGGCTTCTAGTTGGCCCTTTTTGCGTGGCGCTTGACGCCAACGTGTTGCTCGAACTGTCACGCCGGTTTCCTCACGATGTTTTACTGGCATAGTGCACACACATTTTTCTACAGAAAAACTACTTGGTACACGACTGGATTTGAACCCACGACCTTAGGCGGATCGGACGGCGGGTCCGCTACGTCTAGACCACCAGTGCTCTCTGCGAACGAGCTTACCTGATGTTGGATTCAGAGGAGCTGGTAATCATTATAATCATATATGTAGGTAGGCGTTCTGTGGGAAAATGGGACTTCTCAGCAAATAGGTAGGTATGTACTTATAGGTACTTAGGTAGGTAACTTATCATCATCATTATTATTATTATTAAAAGCCTGTTGTGTCCCACTGCAGGGCAAAGGCCTCCCTTCCTTCTTTCCATTCATCTCTTGTTTGGGCTACTGTGGATCATCATCATTATTATAAATTGTACAGATTTGTAATTTTGTAAAGAATAAACTCAAAAACTACTGGACTGATAAACTTATTTTGACACTATAATGCTGAATTATCCCCGAATAACATACTTATATTATACCTAGTTCGAGCAAATTAAACCTACAGGAAATGAGTCCCTTTCACCAATAACTCTGCATTTGCAGTTCAGTAACTAGAACTATTGAGTAGTTCGACAGGTGGTACAAAACAAAGGAAATGAAATATATTTATTTGCAAGAAGTATGGTACAACTATTAGATCATAGGGTATGTAAAAAAGCGGCTCACATACTTTGTCGGAGAACAATATACAAAATCAAACAACAAGTAGAAAATATAAGTTAAATTAAAATCAATCAGTGTGTCAGAATAATAACAATAATCAATTCAGAATAATAATTCTTAAAGAAAATAGAAAATAATTTATATGAAATCTTTAACGCTATGAAAACATTGATACAACATTGAAGATATCTTTAGTAGGTAGTTACTTCATCACACACATCTACCTAATTATACTTCATTCACAATCTGACTTCACACACTTTTGGCAGGGTTTTAAACACACATCACAAACCCACTAAAGTCTGGTCTACCACTTTCTAGCGCTAAGTTTGACACACATCTTCAGCCCACTGAAGATTAAAGCCCACGAGGTGTCTGGCATGTGGCAGAAGTGTCCAGCCCTGAAGAATTAAAAGTTCTTCTCATTAGTGATGACTGCCCAGTTCTATTGCGTAGGAGTTGCTTATGAGCGGTTGGTTCCCAACGCTGCTGGAGGCATTGGAGTCGTCTGTGCTGTAGGAAATGGTAAATACTCTTCAGATGATAATAATAAGACAGATCATTAATTACCGATGCTGTTGCAGCCATCGCATTTCTGTTCTATTTATTATTCCGGTGGATTTTATTTCGTTAATAGTAGCTCGCATCTCGAAATAGCCTAGCAAGAATTATAGAACAGTAGCAAGCAGAAGCAAGCATGACATTGACCTCTTGACATTTGACAGTTGAGATGTCAGTTTTGACAGTTGAAATATAAGATTTACGCACACAAATGTAGATATACATACGTATACGCACACATAAAACCATAGAAATCTGCTTCTTCTTTTTTCGTGAAAATAAGATCGGCCATTTTCTTGTTCTATCTGGAGTGGTTGATCGAGCAGAAATAAATAAAATAAAATTTATTTCTTGGATTAGCTTCAAAAGTGTATAGAAACGTTATAGTTAGATTACGTAACATGGCTACAACGATTCCTGCTGATAGGAACGAAGAACGCCGCCGCAGGGTAAGTCAATATTCGCAAAATAATAATCATCAATGATTCATTCTGTTTTTGCGTTTATCTCTACTGCGACAATAATATGCTAATTCGGGTACGTAAAATATCCTGTTTAGAGGTCTTAGACGGGTTATCTGACCGGTATTGATCTGATTTTATTTGGAAATGTTTACCCACCACCCGCTGTAGGTGTATTTTTGTAGGTATTTATTTGCTTTTTATGTTGCGACCAAAACATTGGAAATTTCCAGATTGCTACTCCAAATCTTTGTCAAAAAAAGGGTCAATGACCGTCGTCGTTATTGTGACACAGTTGTAAATACAACCAGTATTTACAACTGTGTCACAATAACGACGATCTAAATTATCTAATTGGCCAATAAACAATATATTATAATCAAATCAATACTAACATTAACATGTTGTATCACAAGACTATACACCACTATTTTTTAATTACCAAAAAAAAAATGCCGATATTGGCTGCTGATACTGAACACACACACGGAAAAAAAAAATTTTGAGACATCACAAAAAAAATATTTTTAAATAACCAAAATTTTTTGTCAAATATTGAGAAATAATTCAACAACCAAAAATCTTTTCATTCATAAACGCTAAATACCAAGTGGAACCGAACAGCATATTTTTTTTTCCTCTCTAGTACTATGTAACTAATGTGTCCATAATTTTATGCAGGATTTCTGAAAATTTTAACATTTAATAACTTTGTCATTTTATCAAAACTAAAAATTCTGATTGCACATTCATAATGTTCTACCCCTACTACATTACCCTTTTTTTTTTTTTGGTAGTTACAAATAGTGGTGTTTATATAATTAAAGCCAGAGTGCCTGTCATGCTGTAAAATTAAGAAACTATCCACATTTCATTCAAACGTTTGTATGAAATGTTTGTGAAAGATGATATGGATAAGAGAGGAGAGGGTTCAGAGATGACGGCTGACAGAGGGGAATGGAGGAAGATTTGTTGTGCCAACCCCATACAAAGTGGGATATGGGCAGGAAGAAGATTTGTATGAAATGTGAATGTATACTAAACACATGTAAGGCCACAATACAAAAGCCTTGTACACCATGATCAAAGGTGAATTTCTAATTGGATTAAGAAATTTGTATGGATGCCATACCCAATTCTTTTCTGTTCATTGTTATTTGTATTCCCAAAATTAGACTCTTACAGCCATATTAATAAACGCAATTTAAATTTAGTCATGGTTTAAAGTTAGCCCTGTCACTCTTTGTCATTACCCAGTGGTAAGAGATGGCAATAGTTTAAGCATAGCATAACTTTTGACATATTTTGATTAATAGGGCTATCTAGGTCTCTAGATCTAAGGTAAGCAGTACACTTACTCACATACAGTATTAGGTTCTCCATAGAAGGTGTTTTAAAATATTTAAAGTGTTAGCAACATGCTAGTGATGCCTCGGGTACAGTAAGCGTCCATAGGCTATGGTAACTGCTTTCCATCAGGTGGACTGTATACTTAGCAAAAATACTGTGCATTTGGCTGAAAGAAATGTTGAAAGCCTACTTGCAACAAAATACTATTTTAGTAGCTATAAGGTGATGGTTAGACTAGATCTCTTTGTGCCTAAAAATATTGACAACACTCAATGAAGTACATGAGGTTATTTGTCTGAGTGTAAAATGTCTTCAGTAAAGTAATAAATAAAGCAAAATGAATAGTCTGGGTCTTTGGTAGATTATTACTATTACTACTAGCCTGTAGTGTCCCACTGTTGGGCAAAGGCCTCCCCCCATTTACGCCAGACACTACGATCTCCCTTTTTTTGTTAAAAAACTATGTGAAATAGTACTATTTGCTGACGATACCTCATTAATTTTTAAAGTTGATAGATTGAAGGCTAATTACGATGACGTTAACGCATCTCTGTCGCAAATACTTAACTGGTTTAACGTTAATAATCTTTTACTTAATGCTAAGAAAACCAAGTGTATTAAGTTTACCTTACCAAATGTAACTCTCCGGCCAACTAATATTATACTTAATGGAGAGTCACTTAACCTTGTAGATTCTACTATCTTCTTAGGACTTAATCTTGACAAAAAATTGCAGTGGGGACCGCAAATCAAAGCACTTGCTGCCAGACTAAGTTCGGCTGCATATGCAGTTCGGACTATAAGATGGCTCACTGATGAAGCTACAGCTAGGCTAGTTTACTTCAGCTACTTCCATAGTGTTATGTCTTACGGTATCCTTCTCTGGGGGAAAGCAACTGATATTCAAACTATATTCGTTGTACAAAAAAGGGCCATACGTGCCATCTATAAAATGAAATCACGAGACTCATTGAGGGAGCGATTTAAGGAAATTAATATCCTCACAGTAATTTCACAATATATATATGAAAACTTACTGTACACTCACAAACACATCTGTAGCTTTCAGAAAAATTGTGATTCACATAATATTAACACTAGAAATAAAAATAAACTTTATATTCCCAAATTTCGTTTACAGAAGGTAAATGGGTCTTTTATGGGGAACACTGTACGCTTCTACAATAAACTTCCGGAAAATGCAACTAAGCTTCCAATTCGGAAGTTTAAAGCCTATATTAAGAGTAATTTGATAAAGAAAGCGTACTATACTCTAGATAGCTATATGAATGATAAAACTGCGTGGCCCGATGTCCCGGTCACTCTACCCATAGGAAGCTAGCATGTCAATTTGCAATGTCTGTACCTACTATTTAATATCTTATTTTTATATCTGTGTAGATACTTTATTATAACTTTGAAGCGTAGCGTGTGCTGTCTTTGAAACTTTTGCTTTTGTATAATTACATTGCATACGTCTGACTAAGTGAAGTGGCACCACACTGGAACTTCACTGCTATTATTTTAGACTATTTTTGATTTGTAAAAGGATCATATAAAAAAACGGTAGGAACCGAGACGTAGTTTGTTGCCTGTTCTTCTACGCTTGGTCGCGTGGAACTGGCACCTAGACTCACCTAGCTTTAAGACGTTTCAAAGTGATTCTTGTATCGTATTGAATAAACGCTTATTGAATCTTGAATCTTGAATCTTGAATCTTCTGCTATAAGTTGCCAGATAATTAGTAAAAACTATACAGAAAAACTAATTTTAGTTATGGATTATTCATGCTTAGTTCTTGAACTTGACCTTGGCAAATTCATCATCCACACTTGGTGTGCGGACTGGTTTCCGCAAGTAGGCCGCTGGCGGGTGTTTTTTGCGTGACGCTTGACAAGTGTTATTCGAACTTTTTTAGGTTCTACGACACGCCAGTTTCCTCACGTTGTTTTCCTTCACCGTTTGAGAGTACTGGCATAGTGCACATACATTTTTCGACAGAAAAGCTCACACACGATTGGATTTGAACGCGTTAGTGCCGAACAGTCCCTAAGAGTTATTCGTCGAGTGTGATTAGGATCCAATGGCGCAGCGGTCAACGCAGCCCTGTACCAAGGGGCAGGTCGCGGGTTCAAATCTCGCTCGGGTCTTAACTTTTGGGACATTATAAAAATCTTTCTTTAATCTTCTTCTTATAAAACATTTACTTTTTACAACTTTGTATTTCTTGTACACTTTGGCTTCTTTTGAGAGTAAGTAACCTGACCAGTTTAATGAACACAGGTGCTGCTAGGACCTCTGCCAGAAAGCTTCCTCCGCACAGACGGAGCCCCAGACAATGCGGCATCCAATGACGCTGACTACCAAGCTGCTTTGGCGCTGCAGCAGCAACTATGTGGTGCCACTGTAAGTAAGAATGTACTTCAGTCTGTCATTAACATGGACAAGGAGGGCATGTTCAGAGTACCTACTGACATGGTGGGATACCATAAAAAGTTATTAGAAAGAATTCTCTTAAAATAGATTAAATAATTACGTTTAAAAAAAGTCTTCAATGCCAAAGTGCTGAACCATTTTTGATGAAATTTCTATGAGACCAACAGAATTTTAAAAGAATCTATTTTTAACCGACTTTTGATAAAAAATTAAAAGGATCTCAATTTGATTGTATTTTTTAAATATTCGGTATCCCATAACTTCATCATTTAAAGCTTGCTAAATGAGCTAGAAAAAAATCTTTTTTTATCAGAAAGGTGATAAAAACGAATTTAAATTAGTCCCATGTAAATTTTATCAAAATCGATGTAGCAGTTTGGCTATGAAGTCGATTACTCAACTTTTTTAAACTTATTATCAAGAGAAAACAATTACATTGAGAAGCCCCTTTTTTTTGAAGTGTTAAAAAAAAGATTACAGGACATTGGTGGGTGGAAAATGCTCAAAATAATAAATCTGGTATGTTCAGCAGTGGACTTCTACAGGCTAATGATGCTGAAATACACATGCTATAAAAATATGCAAAATACCTGAATAAATTACGTTAATTTCGTGAATTTTTATTACATTTCTTTTTACATTCGAAATTGTTTGAAATGCAACCTACTTGTTGGAATGCGGCCTCACTGCTATTATTTACCAACATTTAACTGCCGTTCGTGTTTATTAGCATAACCATTTTGCCTAATTGTTTTATTGCTTTTAACAAAATATTCCAGAGACATTCTAGATCCCTGAGTTTGTAAAGATTAAGTTTATTTTATACAGTTTAAGGGTATCCGTCCCCAAAGGGTAAAACGGAACCGGACCAGATAAGTAACGGCAGTGGCATTATAAGAATAATGCCACTGCCGTTACTTATCTGGCTCCGCTGTCCGTTCGTCTGTCTGTCATCAGGCTATTATATCATGAACTGTGATAGCTAGACAGTTGAAAATTTCACTGTCTTTTGTGCAATTTGTGCACTACAGACCCTGTTGTGTAAGGATATAAATATTAATGTGCCCTGAACCTAGTCTGAGTTTCACTCCATCAGTTAGAAGAATTCGCTTCGATTACGTGTCCCTCTCTTTTGTATGGAGAAATGATGAGACAACAACTCATTTCGATCGTTTTTACGTAACTTATTGTTGTTGTCTCATCTTTTCTTCATAAAAAAGAAAGAGCCACGTAGTCGAAACGAGTTCTTCAAACTGATCGATAAAACTGCGACTTGCCCTTCTGTGTGTCAGAGATTTCGTGATTAAGTGAACTTCTCCTTTAAAAATACAGATAACAGTGTTTATTTATTTACTGAGTTTAATAACCTTGTTGTGTTCATTATCGATTCTCGGTGCAATGCGTAATACGTTACATTTATTTCGTCTGTGCTTTCACTTTAGAAGTTTTTGTTTTTATAGTTTTAATTTAATTTATTAAAACGGTTGCTTCACGAAATAATAAAAAATAAAATAAAAAAAATCGGTTGTCTGTAAAGTCGGTTTACTGACGATAGTTGAACGTGATAACGTCATAAGAAAATACTGATGGAATGAATGCATTTTTCAAAAGAAAATTTTAGTGTTACTGAATTGAATTGAATGTGAATGAAACTGAATGATACTGAATGAAACTGAATGAAACTGAATGAAACTGAATGAAACTGAATGAAACTGAATGAGAATCCGGACCCGGACCCAGACTGAACCCTTACCCTTACCCTCATTTACCTTTACCCTCATTTACCCTTACCCATTACGGGCTCGGGCTCAGGTAAATGGAACGACGAAACGACGTAACGACGCATGAGTCATGTTTTTTCGTGCGTGCAGCCGGCTCCATCGATTTATAAGACGTTATCACGTCAAAAATAAGATTAAAATGTTTAAAAGCGATATATTACAGAAAATGACAGTAAATATATATACAATAAAAAAGATGTTTTGTCAAATCTGTCAGGTACCACCCGCTGGACCGCCTCTCACTGCAAGGTTGAGCATCACTATTGCTCAGGCAAAACTCGTCAAAAACTATGGTAAGTCAGCTTTTACATCTTTTTCTCAAACATGTACGAAAAGAGCATTATTTTGACAACCTTCTTCGAAATAGATCGAAATTGCTGTGCTGACCATTGACCAAATACATGCAAGCATCGGCAGGCAAAAGTTGTACGAAAATCGTTTTTAGCGGCCAGATAAATTACATAGTAAACTCATATCTGTCGTGGAATTGAAAATGGAACGATCTTTTACGCCCAAAACATGACAACCAAGGAGGTAACATATCAAAGGTTTATTTGCATATAAAAAACTCGGCCTTAGGTAGGTACTACTAGTAACATTGTTTTAATTCCGCGCATTATTTGAGAAAAGTACTATACAAGCCTTGGCCACAGCTGGGCATTGGTGGATTATCGTACAAGTTCTTTTTTTATGTACATGACGATGTTATAGGTCTGACCCGTATGGACCCGTACGTTCGCCTCCGCGTCGGTCACTGCATCTATGAAACCCACACGGACCCCAGCGGCGGCAAGACTCCTCGATGGAACAAGGTCATCCACTGGTGAGGGCACTCACATTCTCACGATGAGTCTGAGTCGAGCCTCGAACATAGATTTTTTTTCAATTGAGAACTGTCAAAAAAAACCTAAGTACTTGAGGCTCAACGCAGACTTAAGGCTGGTTTTAGTCTCACGCCGACGGCACGCGTACCATCAGCGCTGATGGCCGAGATTAATGAACTTCTAGGAAGCGTGCGCGCAGATAGCTACGCGTCATTCAAAAACGCTTCCTAGAAGTTCATTAATTTCGGCCATCAGCGCTGATGGTGCGCGTGCCGTCGGCGTGAGACTAAAACCAGCCTAAGTACTGTTTCTGAATAGAGGCCTAAGTTTTTATTTGTTTTTGGAAGTGTGAATTCGAGAGCACAAAATACAAAGTTATTTATTTAAGAATTCAGTTTTGCAAAAATCAAGATATACAATGGACCACGCACTAGGACTTGCCTGTATCGCGGGAGATCTTTAAGAGTTTACAAAATGCGAAATCATGATTTGAAAGAGTGTTCTTTAGCTTATGATTCTTTCTGTTATTTATTTAGTTATAAACTTATATTATTAACTACATATTGGTCGAGGAGGGTTTGAGAGACTCAATAAAAATAAATATTAACTTTATTGTAAAATGTACTTATAATTCGCAGTCTGCTGCCCCCTGGTGTGAACTCAGTTTATCTTGAGATCTTCGATGAGTGCTCTTTCACGATGGACGAGCTCATTGCGTGGACCAATATCGCCATCCCACCAGCCGTTCTTAGCGTGAGTATTACAGAACATACTAGAACGGCCATGTGGCCGGAAAGTGTCGCCAAAATGCATAAGCATGTGTTCTCCATACAAATTCAACAGTTTTTTCGGGAGTCGTGAAGTGAAAAATGCCTTGCAGCAGCGCAAGAATTACTTCCCGAACAAGTTAAGCGACAATATAAAACATAGAAATACTTTCTTAACATCTTCCTTTCTTCGTTTTTCTTAGAATCCTCATATTTAGTGACATTTTAAAAATAATAGTGGAAATGTAAAACTGGCGACATCGGCTCCCATACAAATGGCGCATGATCGCCTTTCTACTATAGTCTCATACAGTATTCTGTGTGCATGAGCATAATGTGTTCCTTTCTCCATCAAAATTCGGCAGGTTTTTGGGAGTCGTAATATGAAAAATTTCCTTGTTGCGCAATAATTACTGGCAGTTGCGTAATGTCTTTAACAAACTAGATAGGTATGCCAACATTTTCCTTCCGTCTTGCCGTCGCCCAAGTCAAGAGTGAACAAGTGGATTATAGCTAAACGTGCTCCACCTTAGGCTGCATTATCACTTTCCATCAGGTGTGATGTCAGTCAAACGTTTAGCTATAGCTACCCATAATCTATATTTATAAAAGAAAGTCAATACTCAATACTCAATAGATTTATTGTAAACACATGGTAAGTGAGGTGTTAGTCTTACAAACAGTGGTAAGTAGCACATGTGAGCCCCTTTAGGACACTACAATAGTAGGAGGTTGGCAGACCGAGGTTTTATAATACAATTAATTATAAAAAATATTTTTTCCTATAATAATACAGTAGATAGTAGATAGATAATAAAGTTCAAATTTTTGTTTAATATTTATATTAGTTTTAGTTACGTGTCAGTTTTAATTACAATTACAGGATACATTTGATTTAATTAATTTCGTTAGTTAAGTATACGTACGAGTGGGTATAAAATAATTATTTATGTCAAAAAAATCATTTAATTCATAATAGCACTGACTTGTCAATTAAATATGATTTTAATTTTTTTACAAATATGGAGTCAGTTTGCGATTTTGTAATGTCATCTGGTAAGTTATTATAAATTTAAATGGACATTTTGTTAGGACCATTACTATGCATAGCGAGCTTTGACGGTGGTGCGATTAATTTGTCTCTTCCTGATCGCAGGGCATGCCGTCTGGGAAGATTACTCAGTTTCTTGTATAGGTATGGGTACTTCCTAACAAATTTACTTATTTCCAATATGTATATTGAGGTCAGCGTAAGAATTTTAAACTTTTAGAAGTAAGGTTTGCAGCTATCCGGTATTCTAATGTTAGCTAGGATACGCACGCATTTCTTTTGAAGAATAAGAAGAAAAGTCGTGTTAGTTACACAATTTATAACACAAGAACGGCGGAACCGATTTGGCAGAAAATTAGTGGGGAGGTAGCTTAGACCCGGGAGAAGAACATAGGACTTTTTATCCCGAAAAAGCAACGGGAACGGGGTGTTAAGGGAACGGGCGAGCGAAGCCGCGGGCGGCCACTAGTAAAAAATAAAAAAGACTGGCGTCTGAAGTAGTTTTATTAGAACTTGTATTACAGGGCACAGGGCAGACTATAAAGGTAAACAATAAATGTATTTCGTGTATCTGCAGGGAGAGACGCACGAAGACTGGTATCCCCTGAACGGGAAGCAAGGAGACGGCGTCGAGGGGATGATTAACCTAGTCCTCAGCTACACTGTACGTATATCTTGAATTCTTCAAAAAAGGCGTTTTAAAAGTTTTAAAGGGTTGGCAACGCGCTTGTGATGCCTCTGGTATTGCAGGCGTCCATATGCTACGGTAACCGTTTCCCATCAGGTGGGCCTAATGGTTATTTGTCAACTTAGTAGTATTAAAAAAAAATAAGGCCTCTTCCTCTCTTTTGGCCAAGTCCTAGTCGAATTCATGCACGAAGGGTTTCATACCATCTATAAAAACTGCAAAATAATCAGCTGATTAACATAGTACAAACGCTGCTTAGTTTGGGGCTAGATTGTGTGGGGTGTCCAAAATATTTTATCATATATTTATTTTTGCCTAGCAGTGGGATACCATAGCAGGCCTTTTATGTAAATAAGAGATCTAAAGAGTTCATTGGTTATTTCGCACCTCGACAATACTCAAGGCCGGCGTTCTGTTCGCTTGTCAGGTGGGTCCAGCGCACGCGTCTCCATACCCTCAGATGATGGTGGTGCCGTCCACCGGCATGGGATACGCAGCCATGCCCATGTACGCGGCGCCGCAGCCAGTGCCGCCGCAGCAGCCACCAGTCACGCCGGACCAACTGCAACAGGTATTGTTGGCGGCAACGACAGTACCCTTGGTGTTGTTGGTGTCTATGGGCAACGGTCTTCTTCTTATCGTGTAACTAGTTCTTTCGAACCAGTGTGGTGGAAGGATTTTAAGTGCGCCTGAGAGAGGCTTCTTTCTTGCACTTGACACATGTTTTCAAACTTTTTAGGTTCTACGACATGCCGGTTTCCTCACGATATTTTCCTTCACCGTTTGAGAGTACTGGCATAGTGCACATAATGATTTTCGACAGGAAACTCATTGGTACAAGACTTGATTTGAACCCACAACCTTAGCGTTCCCTAAAACCTTATGAGGAAGTTATATGTGATAGTAAACATTAAAAATAAAAATATGTACAACTGAATGGAGAATGTCTTTATTTTTTATTTAAAGTCTGTTAAAAATACTTATATTTAATCTAAACTAATTTCTTCAGCTTCCAATTTGTCCAAGTCCGAACAAGGTAGCCGTGTGATCTTAGAATCTTCTTCCTGCCCTTATCCCACTTTATGTGGGGTCGGCACAACATAATAATATCTTACTCCTCCATGCCCCTCTGTCAGCTGTCATCTCTACATTCTCCTATACTCCTCTCTTATCCATGTCATCTTTCACACAGTTCATCTATGTTTTCTTTTGTCTACCTCTGCTCACATATCCATCTACATCCATCTTGGAATGTTGAATTAAAATAGTTTGTTTTACTCATTTTCAGATTGAAGAAATGTTCCCAAGCATGGACAAAGAGGTGATAAGGTCGGTCCTCGAGGCGAATCGAGGCAACAAGGATGCAACCATCAACTCTCTGCTGCAAATGTCAGAATAGTAATACTTGTGTACTATTTATTATGCATCAAAGCTTCGTATAGGTCATCGTTCACTACACTGTATCGTTTGCACTTAAAGCTGGGTATTCATAAGGCAATATTTTTTTACAACAGTGTTTCACAATGTTTCATCACCTCTGTAAACAGCTTCTAAACAAAGATGATGAAACATTGTTTATGAAGTACCTATAAAAAAAAAATGTTTTCCTTCACCGTTTTTTTCGAACAGTGCGGTGCTCCCCACTTCGAGTGGAGAGCAAGGTGAAATGTCTTGTTTATAAACAAAAGTCAAACGTTGTGGACGTGTGTTGCGTGAGTTTATAAACATGGAAGTTATGTCATCACATCAGTGATGAGTGATGACTCATCACAAAAAATCGGTTATCTGTAAACACGGTTTACTGACGATAGTTGAACGTGACAACGTCATACAGCTGTCCACGCGGACGCATCGCTCACTCAAGTAGGAGAGAGACAGATGTCGAATGCGGAGGCCGATTGTGCCTCTTTGTCGCTCGTTCCGCGCTCTCGCTTGCACTTCAAGCCTTAACGCCTCAGAGCGAGGTAATGCCGCATGAGTCATGATTTTTCGTGCGTGCAGCCGGCTCCATCGAATTATAAGACGTTGTCACGTCAAAAAAACACATCCTAGCAACAACTAACAAGTGTGGCTTGCCAAGTTACAGAAACAGTGTCTACGTAGAGTCTGTTCAGAAAGAGAACCGTCGTGGGATTGGAGGGCGCTGCTGTGCTTAATCACCTTTTTTGTTTAGTGGGCAATACAATAGCGCGTCTTTTGCGTTTCGATCCTATCACAAATAATGTACTACTCCTTTATTTAATTTTTATGATGCAAAATGCTGACAGAAAGAAAGGGATGAGCTACCATATAAATATCGAAACGTTAGTTCTCAATTTGGCCACGACGGTTCTCTTTCTGAACAGACTCTAAACTTGTTTAAAAACACGTAGAAACAGTTTATCAATAAATGTTGCCTAATGAATACCCGGCTTCACTTCTACTTTTAGAAACTTTGTGCTTTATTTTGAATTGAATCATTATAAATCAACTATTGCTTAAGCAGTATGTAATTATGATATCATTAATTTACTAAAACTATGTTATAAGTTACTGCACTAAAAATACTCAATTTCTATAAAATATTATAGAAAATGTATGTTACTGTTTTTAAATACTTGACAAAATTTGATGCAATTTCAAGTAACAGATACGTTTCTTTAATAAAGAGGAGTATTTAAGATTACTTATCGTGATATCTCTTTCTTTATTATCATATTAATTATAACTCTTTATTAATTATATAAAAAAATATGTATTATGTAAAAAATATAATCATCTATCACTTTTCAAATGCTATCTCAATTATATAATAATAAGAAAGGTGCTTATAAATGTACACTCGAAGAATTCTTATTACCGCTTTTTTTTATTAGCGCGGGTTATACCCAACTTTTTTATTTTTGCTCAAATTATTTCTAGCAACAGATAGAAGCAAATGTTGCCACTTTATTCCAAAATTTGCACAGTTAGTGTAAATTGTATTTCTAAGTATTATCTTGTATTTTTATGATGTTAGGGCGCGGCCACACTAAACCAAGTAGCTGGTTGCTTTTTGAGTCAATATTAATAATTAAGTCAAAACAAATATATCTTTATTCAATGGTTATTACAAAGGATCACTCTGGAACGTCTTAAAGCTAGGTGAGTCTAGGTTCCACGCGTCAATAATTTAAGCACTTCATATCGCATCGCAAATCTGTACAGTATTTTGAAATATTTTTTTATATTATATTAAGTGTATACCAACCATCTGCGGGATCAGTAATCGAGCAATGATATTTCTATATTTTTAATTAGATAAAATATATTGTTCAATTTTAAAAAACTGCTTTTAATTCTTTTGTGGTGCAACTGTCTCTAATATAGATTCTGCCATAACCTTTGTTATTTGTGGCCACGCCATATAATATAATTTAAAATTAAAAATATGTAGGTAAAAATATGTCTTTGTTGGCACTAAAATCTCTAAATGCTATAATGATGTAGCCGTTACGTCAGTAGCTAGCTCAGAAGCAGGACAACGATATTATATTTTTCATAACCCGGTTACGAACTAAGAAAATAAATTCACTGTACTTAGCTGGTTACGAAACCTGGTTACGTAAAGTCACTAAAGGGTATTGTTTGAGTAAATTGCCTAATATAACTATTAATTTAGCGGTTTTTTTGTCTAATAAACTAGTATACGGGACCCACAGTGATGTTTAAAAATCTTAAAAATGATTTTGAACCTAAAGGGCTAGTCTCAGTGCATTTACAACATTTCGTCTACCAAAATGTTGGTTTCGTGTGAGCACGTGTCTCTCTCTTTTGTTTGAAAAATTTATGAGACAACTCGTTTCGATCGTTTCTACGTAACGTATTTTTGCTGTCTCATCTTTTCTCCATACAATAGAAAGGGACAAATAGGCGAAACGAAATAAACAATGTTGTAAATGAAGTGGGGCTTGCTTTTCTGATGCTAGAATTGCTTTTTATTTTAGGAAATGTTGTTAGAACGATTTAATTTCCCATCTTCGAGGGGTCAATCGTCACTCGCTTGTCGCTAGTGATCGTGCCAAATAGTTTGCCATCGCATCTCGCTTAATATTGTAATATTGTTGTATTTATTTGTAATTCTACAATGTATTAAATTAATTATTATGATTACTTTGTTTTTTTATTAGCTAACTACACTTAAACAAATATCTAAGTGTCGCCGCACACGGACCTCCAGCGACAACCACAAAACGCCGCCACCGGCGTATTTCCTATAGTTTTCATACATTCTAAATGGACTTGCCGCAAATGGTTGACGCCGGTTGCCGCCACGCACTACAAATACAAAATATGTATTAGGTTAGGTTTTGAATACTCGGAAATGTCAGCAAAGTGTCCACTAATATCCATCAGTCCACATATCCCTACTAATAATAATAAATAGTTTATTTATCTCTTCACAAAGTAGGTAAGTAACCTTATAAGAATAGTAGAAGGCAACAAATATTGCACATCGGCAAATTACGGCTTCATAGAGCGTAGTGTGCGTCAGAAAGTGATAGCGCTCTACGGAAGTAGAAAACCGATGTGCAATATTTATTGCCTACAACCGTAAATAATGCTAGCTGGAATTAAAGTGGATTGAAGCGAGGTTTAAACATAACAACAAAAAAATGAGTTGTACCATCGTCAATGCATTTATTCCCAATACTATTTCTCCACCTTTTTCTTCCCTATGAACTTTTTATTCTTTCCTCCTATAACCTTCCTCTCCTTCGCTTTAACATTATCCGCTTTCCTCTTAATCGTAGTTATCTTTCCAATGAAGTTCTTGAATCTATCGTCTTTCTTCATTAGAGTTTTATTTACTTTCTTGAGTCCGTCCTTGATAGATGCGTCTATATCTCTGGCTGGTTGCAATCTTTCTTGCGGTTCATCTTTCTTGATTTGAGCTTGTATTTCCTGGATTTTAGCGAGTTTAGCCTTTTTAGCGGCTTTGATGCGTTTGCTTCGCATTTCTTCAAGACTGGAAAAGAAATAATGTTAATTTAGGTTCTAAAAATCCCCAACGGTTATCGATTATGTTCTTTGCAAGCCTTTGAACAGCCTGTGTGATTAATTTAACCAACAGGCAAGAGCTTGCGGCAAAAGGACCTAATTTCCTTCTACCATTCATGAAAAAAAAAAGTTATGAGGAGTTGGCTTAAAGTATCGTTCCTTGACAAAAAGTGACTGATGAGCATAACCCGCCCAAAAGAATCTACAACTGTACATTTAATAGTCCGGTCAGCTCTATTGTTTACCTTGCGACACGACAGTTTTCATAACGATTTTCGGTCTAGCAAGCCATTCTATCATGATAGGGATAAGTTATGCAAAGGGTTTTGCCAAATCGAACATAATTAGGAGGACATAATTATACAAGCAAAAATATTTATCATACCAAGATCTTCGTCTTCCAGCTAAAGCCGTTCGAAACTCACCCTTCCTCCATCAGCTCAGGGTCGACTCCAGCCTGCAGCCACCGCTTGTGCCTGTAGTTCTTCTTACGCTGGTCGAACTCTTCGTTGTCCAGCTGCGCTTCCTGTTCTCGCCGCGTCACGCTTACCGTTGTAAATACTTTCACAGCTTCATCGTCTAAAACAGAGGTTCCCAACCTTTATTTTATCATAGACCACTTTCAAAATTTTGCTGGTTCCGGTGGACCCCCTGCTTTTCGAAAAAAGTAAGAATTGATTAATTGATATGAAGCCAACATTTTAATTCTTCAATATCGAAACCAGATAAATTTTCATGGACCCCCGCTTACAAATTGTGAACCCCCATTTTTTTGTCACGCCATCGTAGTCCCCCGTTGAGTCTCCTGTGGACTCCTGGGAGTCGACCTGGACCACGTTGGGAATCAATGGTCTAAATCATAATAAAAAAAGAAAGAAAGAATAAAAGAGATGCCTCATAATGCGCTAGGTCTGCACATTTGTATGAAAAATGCGGTTATTAATAAAGATTACCAGAATATTATAAGTTTAAAAACTTAAGCAACCGACTCCATGGCCAAACTATTAAACTGAATTTCTATGGGATCAATCTGGAAATATTATTTCTCAGATAAAAAAATATTTTTTCAAATCATAAATGACGAAGTTTATGCTTACACAAACATTAAAAACAATAAAATTTCTGGAAGTATAGGTATAACTTATATTTCCAGATTAGTCCAATAGAAATTTTATTAAAATCGATTCAACAGTTTGGCTAAGTCGGTTTTTCACGCGTTTTCTTAACTTCATTTGTCATCTATTTATTCTTTTGTAGGCGTGTTCTACTAACAGAATTATATATTTTTCCTTATAATTTGTTAAAACCAAGTTCAACATACCATCGATCTTGTATTCGGTGAGCTTAGTGCCAATCTTGGTCTCAATTTCTCCCAGTCTCAGGATATCGTAAGGAGTTATGAGAGATATGGCCATTCCACTGCGACCCGCTCGAGCCGTTCTGCCTACCCTGAAATATAAATGACAAAAAATTGTACTATGCATGCAACGCTTTCTTAATTCTTCTTCTTCCTGCCCTTATCAGTCGACAAAACATGTTTTCCTCTTCCATTCTCCTCGATCGGCCGTCGTCTCTGTATTCACTTCTTTCTTATCCATGTCATCTATATATTTATCTACTCAAAAATGTATTTATTATACAAGGATAATTTTGAAACGTCTTACAGCTAGGTTACAGTTCCACTCGATCG
Organism: Thera obeliscata; assembly: GCA_947578465.1. Taxonomy (NCBI): domain Eukaryota; kingdom Metazoa; phylum Arthropoda; class Insecta; order Lepidoptera; family Geometridae; genus Thera; species Thera obeliscata. The sequence goes on along the minus strand of OX387918.1, from coordinate 9,470,372 downwards.
AGCCTAGAAGAACAGGCAACAAACTACGGCTTGGTTCCTACCGTTTTTTTTGTATGATTCTATTACAAAACAAAAAAAAATAGCAGTGAAGTTCCAGTTTGGATCGGAACCAAATGGCAGAAGATCGTTATCTCTGCCGTGGAAGCAGACGTATCGTCTCCACAAAGGCAGAAGACTCACCTATGGATGTACTCCTTGGACTCCAGCGGCAGTTTATGATTGACCACGAGATCCACAGTGGGTATATCCAGGCCTCTCGCCGCCACGTCTGTTGCCACCAGCGTGCATTTCAAATTGGATCGGAACTGGGTGAGGGCAGAGGATCGTTCTCTCTGCCGCATGTAGCCGTGAAGGCAGACGTTGTCCATGGATATCGCGTTTAGCATCATTGAAAGGATCTGGCATTCTCTGTGAACGAAATCAATTGTTATTTTTTTATAGGAATTACTGGTCGCCTTTCGAGAACCTTAATTCCATAGCGATTCTCCTAAGTAGCCGTTGATGTCAGATTTTATATGAAGGCCAACAGTCTGCGACAAGGTATCAATTATATAACGGCCTTATAAAAATACTAGTGGCCGCCCGCGGCTTCGCTCTCCCGTTCCCGTAATACCCCGTTCCCGTTGCTTTTTCGGGATAAAAAGTATCCTATGTTTTTCTCCCGGTTCTAAGCTACCTCCCCACTAATTTTCTGCCAAATCGGTTCCGCCGTTCTTGAGTTATAAATAGTGTAGCTAACACGACTTTCTTTAATAAATATAGAAGATGTCAAAAGATAAACAGTGCTTAAAACATTGCTATCTCTTACCACTGGGTAATGACAAACAGTGACAGGACTAACTTTAAGCAATAGTTAAATTTAAATTGCGTTTCTAGGAATGTCTGTAACTCACTATAGGTAGGTAGGTATGGCAACAAAACACGCACCCCGTTCGCTCATCCGAGTTGGATTCGTCGGCTCTTTTTGTACTAGTCGAACCTACCTACTTGAATCTTGATTAGCATCTGCTAAGCCTTGCGCACATATGATTTGACAACTGTCTACTTATTGCCACCGCAGAACGCTTAGATGTGCAAGGCTTTAGGGCAATGAATTTATACATAGACTAGCGGCCTGTCTCGGCTTCGCACGGGTAGACATTTACTTTTTAAACACATAAATATAGCCTATGTTACTCAGGGTGAATGTAGCTTTCCAATGGTGAAATAATTTTTGAATTCGGCACAGTAGTTTTTGAGTTTGTTCATTACAAATCACACAACAATACAAATCTTTCCTCTTTACAATATTAGTACTTATAGATATTAGATGACTTACTTCTTAGTATCAGTAAAGACTATAATATGCGAGCTCGGCTTCGTCTCTCTGTATTTCCTCAGTGCCTGGACCAGATACACGTCGCGTGCGTAAGCTGGACATACGGCGTAGCGCTGATCTAGTGTTGATACTGTTAGCTGTGAGTCTGTTTCTGTCCAGATCTTCAGCTTCTGCAAGTTTGTGTAATTGTTACTACTATTACTGTTACTATTATTACTATAGCTTTTTGTGTTAGAAATTGTGGAACATGTATTTTGAAACAGTGCTTGAGTCTAAGGCCCGTATTCCGAAACAGCGCTTGAGTCTGAGTCGAGCCTCAAGCATAGATTTTATGACAGTTCTCCATTGAAAAGTGTCAAAAATCTGTGCTTGAGGCTCGACTCAGACTCAAGCACTGTTTCGGAATACGGGCCTAAGTCGTGCCTCAAGCATAGATTTTTTGACAATTCTCCATGTAAAAATGGCGGCAGTTTGGTGTTTATACGGGCCGTAGTACTGCATTGCTCCGCATCAGAAGAGGAGAGGTCCATGACAGGGCTCAGGGAAGTGATCAAGTCTTGTCCTTGTATAGAGTGATCAAGTCTGGTTTACTGGAACATCATACTGTTGCCTTTAACCCAAGATCCTCCTTCGTTATTTTAAGGAGTTAGCCTGGCTGGGGTGAGGTTATCTGGGGGACAATGCACACACCACATTGTGATACGTCAGTGCAAACCTTATTCCCCCAACTCAAATAAGAATTAAAATTTACTTCTTTAAGGCCTGCGCACACCTAGTTCGCTGGCGGTAGCAATCAGTAAAACGCTGTCAAATATCGCTGTCAGATTTGAGATTTGACAGCGATATTTGACAGCGTTTCACTGATCGCTACCGCCAGCGAACTAGGTGTGCGCAGGCCTTTAATCTCTAACTGCTCATTTACACAGCATTATTCAATTTAGTCAGGAAAAAAAATGTGGAGCTGATGAAACAGATGGAAAGCATATGACCTACGTGATGTCAAGTGGTAACAATCGCCTATATCAAGGCGTTGCCTCGTAAGTCACGCATGTCAGGAACATGCCATAAGATGTAGCAACTTTTATGGCTACATAAACAACACCTATTCAAATTAAATAATATAGATTTTCTTACTTCTTTTTTGAGCGGTATCAATGTAGATTCCCTGACTTCATCAGTGATTGTAGCGGAGAAGAGTAGATTCTGCCTGTTTGCAGGTAGGGCATTGAATATGGTCTCCAAATCGCCCTGAAACGATTCACTGAATAATCTGAAACATTCATAAAAGTTTGATTGTGTCAAATTACCATCAGGCCAAAGGATAGTCTATTAATTATCAAAATAAAAATCCTTTCAACACGCTTGGTTCGAAAGAATCAGTGACACAATAAGAAGAAGATTAAAAAAACAAAATTGGGAAATAAATCAGACCTCCATCTTTGTAACCAACTTCAAATGAAAAAGAAGGGTTGATTTTCAATTCGGTTGTATTTATCGCATACCTTACTTTGGAGTTTTTTTTTACTATAAAAGCTTTTTTCTTAAGGTCCAGATTGATCTCATAAAAATTTTATCAAAAAAAACACGTTCTCAAAGTTTTTTTACCAATTTTTTATGGAACTTGTAAGTTCCATTGGATCTACCTTTTCTCTTCTCAAGCATGTTTGTTTAGGCTACTTGTTAACAGTAGTTGATGGAGTTATTATACAGGGTGTCCCATAAGTCAACGTCCAACCGAAAACGGGTGATGCGCCAAGTCATGACAGTTATCAGAAAAATATAAAAAAAAATATTTGTTATGTAACTTTCGAGCTATGAGTATTAAAAAAAAAAACAGAAAAAACTGACACCCTGTGATGATCTTTTAAGTCCTGTGTCTACAAATATTAACTTTTCATGAAACTTTTTTCTGCAACGTAAGCATGAATAACCCTTCTATAAATTACAATTCAAAATTAAGCCATAACTGCCTCAATTTTTAATGAAATTGTGGAGTTTTGGCCAACGTTTCATTTCAGATAATTACATCACCCAACTTTAACCGTCTGTACCGCAAAAAAAATGTACTACACTATCATGGCATGTAACTTTAAAAATTGGCGCATTTATCCAGGATTCCAAAATGGTATAATACTTGCTAGAGTACTCCTTAGTTTTGAAAATAAAAAATGTTTTTTCAACTAAACCGGATTTCCAATCAATTTTATTTCAATAGATAAAATGTTTGTACCCTTTAAATGATGGACTTAAAATGCCTACGCTGTGTTTTTAAGTGACTCACAATTTACAGGTATAAGTAAATACCATTTCGACAATGCAAGTAAACAGATAGAGCCACCATTTTGTCGAAAGAGTAATAACCATGGGTGTTCAAGTAATTTGTTAGTTTTAGGTGAAAGTTTGAAATAAAATTCAATCATAGGATTTCTTCAATCGTGATTTTAATTTAACTACATCAAGGATTTACAGCAAATGTTCAAACTGTTAGCTTTCAGCAGTAATGCGACTTGGACTTCAAGTATTAAATGGAACGCCTCAGAGCGAGGTAACGCCGCATGAGTCATGTTTTTTCATACGAGCAGCCGGCTCCATCGAATTATAAGACGTTATCACGTCAAAAACCATTTAATAAGACCGGCGACGGGCGAAGGCAAACTTTAGATTAAAACCACGATTGAAGTAATTCTATGATTGAATTTTATTTCAAACTTTTACGTAAAACTAACAAATTACTTGAAAACCCATGGTTATTACTCTTTCGACAAGATGGTGGATCTATCTGTTTACTTGCATTGTCGAAATGGTATTTACTTGTACCTGTGAATTGTAAGTCACTTAAAAACACAGCGTAGGCATTTTAAGTCCATTATTTAAAGGGTACAAACATTTTATCTATTGAAATAAAATTGATTGGAAATCCGGTTTAGTTGAAAAAACATTTTTTATTTCCAAAACTGAGGAGTAATATAGCAAGTATTATACCATTTTGGAATCCTGGATAAATGCGCCAATTTTTAAAGTTACATGCCATGATAGTGTAGTACATTTTTTTTGCGGTACAGACGGTTAAAGTTGGGTGATGTAATTATCTGAAATGAAACGTTGGCCAAAACTCCATGATTTCATTGAAAACTGAGGCAGTTATGGCTTAATTTTGAATTGTAATTTACAGAAGGGTTATTCATGCTTACGTTGCAGAAAAAAGTTTCATGAAAAGTTAATATTTGTAGTCACAGGACTTAAAAGATCATCACAGGGTGTCAGTTTTTTCTGTTTTTTTTAAATACTCATTACTCGAAAGTTACTTATCAAATATTTTTTTTATATTTTTCTGATAACTGTCATGACTTGGCGCATCACCCGTTTTCGGTTGGACGTTGACTTATGGGACACCCTGTATAAGATAACTTCCTATTATAACAGTGGCAATAAGAAGGTCATATAGCTCGACCCACAACCGCTGGGGAATTATGTCTCGACTGGCGACCACGAAGCGGAAGACGAAATGTAGGACGCCCAGCAACCCGATGGACTGACGATATTTTTAAGATCTCGGGAAATCGGTGGATAGAAGTTAGAGATAGAAGGAAAGTTCTGAAAATGTATAAGAGGCTATGTCCAGCACAGCCAAGCAATTCTTCAGGCCATGATGACAGTAGCAAGTCTTTTGCCGCTGATTATAAAGAGATTAGATTATTAAGGTTGCCTCGAAGAAATCACTTTCAGCGATAAGGCCGCCCATTGTACTTTGTTTTATTACGCTGTTACTTGTGATGTGAAAAAAAAAACACCCAAACCAACTAGCACAGAAACTAACCGAGCCTACATACACGAGGAGGCTCAAACGGAAAGATGTCATGCTTTTGTGTGACCATGAAGCATGAAGGGTACCTTCTGAGGAGATACGCAGGAGTGTACTCTGCCCGTCATAAAACAAACAAAAAATTTGCTCATAGTTGCAGCAACTGATCGCAGATAAAACTTAGAAAGAAAAAAAAAACTTGTGATGTAGCCTTGTGTACAATAAAGTGTTATCTATCTATCTATCAATTATTGCCAGTAATTTTATTTACCTATCAGCCTCATCCAGCACCAGATATTTGATCTTCTTAAGTGAGAAAGTATCACAGCCAGAAATGTGGTCAGCCAGCCGGCCGGGCATGGCCACTACTATGTGAGGTCTCTTCGCCAGCTTCAAGGATTCCTCCAGTTGGTCTGACCCTCCGGTTACGATGCATACCCTGAGTTTAAGGGGTTGACCGAGGATGCTGAACTGGTCTGCTATCTGCAATTTAAAATTTACTGATATTAGAAGCAAAATTTGTTGGGAGTACCAAATGCTATGCTAAATAGGCCACGACCCAGCTAGATAATAGATTATAACCATGTACCTGATATGCTAACTCATGTGTAGGTGTTAGCACTAAAGCAAATATGCCGTAAGGATCTTCTGCCAAATGCTGCAGTATAGGCAATGCAAATGCAAAAGTTTTGCCAGAACCCGTCTTAGCTGCACCGATGCAGTCCTCACCAGCTAGTATGCTGGCTATACAGCCTTTTTGGATAGGTGTAGGACTTCTTATACCTGTAAAAAAAAAATGGTTTAATAAAAAAAACTGCTATCAATGATGGCTTCTAGTCAAAATCTATGAAGGAGCGTGCTATCTGGCACTCACTACCCTGAGATTATAAAGGTGATCTTTAGTTTAGCAGTCACAAAATAAAACGAACCAAGAGTAAACAGTTGCTTGATTAGCCAAGTTTTTACACCTAACTCCGTAAATTCCTTTCCATCATTTTCATCCATATTTGCAAACAAAACTGTAACCTACTGCTATTTTGATTCAAAGAAAACTATAAATTGAATCAATTATGATTCAAAATATGCATTAATAGTAAAAGATAACCCTAGCCCGAAGCCGAATTAAAACAAACGGCATGGTTTGGTTATGTTTTTGTGTTTTGACAGCTCAGCTGAGTGGTTTGTTTCAGGCTCCTCCGGCCAGCTGACTTGTCTAAATTAGAGTTGGAATTGGAATGTAGTGTAGTGTTTCTTTCGCACTAAGGGTAAACTTCTGAGTTTGTCTCGCTTTCATATAAACATGCTAAAAATTCTAAAAATGGTACATTATATCCAGGTAACAAGTAATATTTAGTGACATGTGACAATGACAAATAATCTTGATTTTGCCTTGAACGCAAGACATGTGTTGATTCGTTCTAAAACGGTTTTCAATTCCATATAAAGCATTGGGTTGGTTTGTCATTTTTATAAATTTATCCATTAATTTTCCATCCACCGCAGTCGACTATAAAGTGCGTGTTATTGCATAAGCCTAAGATAACATATTCTCTCTTATCTTTCGAAATCTTGTTGTAAGTTTAATTTAAAAAAAGTTTCAGTTCGTGGTTTCTAAACGAACAATCATGCGTCGGTGATCGTAATCACGCAACTCGTGCGTGTTTCCGTCGCTCGCTGTTCTGTTTTTTTAGTTCGTTGCCGTCGATTTATATGAAATAGTGTCTGTGCTTGTGCTAATTGGCGTGTGCGGGTTCGATGTTGTATAGTTCATCAGCCTCGTGGATCAGTTAAAAATTCACCGGTGGTAAGTCTATTGAAGATAATACCTACTCGCTAAGTTACCTATTCAAAACTTTACATCATTCACGATATTCAATAGAAATAATGTTGTGGTATCTGTAAAGAATGTTGAGATATCTATCTATTTAACACACGAGCTAACGAAGCGAATGCGCCGGTCGGTGGCACGCACTAACAATATAGGTCAACTCTTTTGAGGTAGCCACTATAGCCACCTACCTGCATTTAGGCTTCGTAGAGTCGGTATGAATTATTTATTTAATTTAAATACATAAACATAAACACATAGACCGGCATTTATTTGCTACTTCAGCGCTACGTCTCACACAATACAAACAATTTTACATTAAGAAAAAAAGATAACAAAGAAAAACATCACAATATTAACAAAATCATACAAAAGAAAATATATAAAGTAAATAAACAGAATGGTAGCAAAGGTCGAACAATATTGTTATGTATGGATAAAACTCGGAAGACTGCAAAGAAGGACGTAATAAAGAGTAGCAGTGGGCTGAAGTGATGAAAATGATAATAAATAAATATGATTTATTTTTAGCCTGAATCATCCCACAGCAGGGCAAAGGCATGATTTCATGATTTTGCTATAAATTATATGATCATATCAATTAAATGAATAATTGGTTTACAGATATTTATTTCTCATAGACCAGAGTTCACTAACAGAGAATACATTTTTAAAGAAAGCGTGTTCACAGTGTACTGATTTGAGTCCAGTGTTAACAGTGATACATATTACATGCTTAAAGTTAGAATTGACAATTATTACAGCTTTTAATATAAATAATGTTGGTAAAGCACTTCCTCTTGGATATTGGAAGCGGTTTATTATGATAAATAAACTCATAGGGTCTTATTAATAATCCTGGTGTAGCGTTGGACTAGTTGATCCGTGTTTTGTCTCTTGCATTGACATGCAATTGTCAACTCGAACAAATGTGACAAAACACGTTTTAACTACTCCAGCGTTGCGCCAGGATTATTAATTACACCCATAATGTTTACATAAACAATTAGATACATCAATATCCTCAAAGGAATTTCTGCGGTACTTCCTTAAATACTTCTACACATTGCTTCAAGGCAAAGCTAGATAGTAGCACAAGGTTGAATTATCTACTTATGTACTCAGTTCTTTCCTACCTTCGAAGGGATCGCTCAAAGCAATAAGACCGCCTATTGTACATCGCTTTCGTTTTAGTATTTTCGTTAAATGTGTTATGTCCTATTCTTGTGGTGTTATCTATCTAATTTTCCTATATATCAGATTTTTTTATTTGTCGTTTGTCTAAAAAAATATATCCATAAAAAGCATAAAATTTTTAGGGTTGGATATATTTTTATCTAATGGATAAATTTACCTGTCTATTGAAAAATTTGCGTTAGGTGGCTTGATTTGACTCACAATAAGTACAAACTTTGCTTAGTTTGGAGCTAGATGGCGCTGGGTGAAATGTGTGCCAATATAAAATTATAAGGGGATGTCTAATGAGGGTAGTATGAGGCAAACATAATTCTGAAATTGTATATTCTATAAAACAAAATAAAATGGTGCAGAGAGGTAACATTGTCGGCATATTCATGTATTGTTTACATACATTAACTTGTATACAATGAATTAGAATTGTGCACTGGTTTATTTTAAAAGGTTAATAAACTTACCTTACCAACATTCAAGTCAGTTGAAAGATAAATAAATTGGATACAGTTATGCATAAGGAGTCCAAGCGCCAAATTTCATTTTTTGATTTTTTCGCATTTTCGTTATCACTAGGGCATAATTAAGCCATAGAAAAAACACTCTTGCAGCCAACTTCACTCTAAGTGGTATTTTTTGATACCCAGTCCAAGCGCCTTCTATAGCAAACGAAGTATTTTGAAATGCAATACAAGTCCAACAACCAATTGAAAACTAACAACCAAATTTTATGATGGAAAAGCACATTTCCATTATACATTACTAGTCCAAACGACGTAGTGTTACGCATCAGTAGTCTACTGATGCGTAACACTACGTCGTTTGGACTAGTAATGTATAATGGAAATGTGCTTTTTCAGCAACGCGACTTGTTTGTAACTTCTGAACGTAATCTTTGTTTGGGTAGAAGGAGAGGCTGGCAGAAGAACCCAAGTCATGTTTACGGAAGCACATATTGTACTAGTTTACCAAAGTCAAAAACTTAATTCTTTGGTCAACTTAATTGTTGCGGAGAACAGAATAAAAAAAATTTATAAAAATGTTTTACTGTAAAACTGTGTACAAAAGATCTTAAAAGTAATTATGTTCCAACAGCTTACCCATTTCGGGCGTACAATATAGCTAAAAAGTATAAAAAAAGACCTGATGATCTCTCCTCGAAAAGCACCCTATATTTCTGAAACTGCAATTAATACTTTATACTCCACAAGACTACAAGAAAGTTATGGCAAGCTGCAGAACAAAGAATCACAAATACCGAAGAAAAGGAAAAAGCTATTGTCAACAGAAAAAAGATAACAGTGGGCGAGAAGGTCAATAATAATTGGTTAAGAATAAACCAGATAAAGGAAACCTAAAATCATCCATTGCTTCATTATGTCAAGGCAGGAGCGGTAGAAGAGGAAGGAAGCTTAGAAATTGATGTTAAGAGAAGAAAGGGTAGGAAAGGACAAAATGTTTCAGAGAAAAAACTAAAAGGTGATGGCCATTTAGATTTTTGATCCGGAACATATTGAAGAAGAGTAGATTTATATATTATTTACCTACTCCATCCTACATCCTACCCGATATGTTCTGGGGTTGGGGTTGGTGTTGACCAATAATATCATCAATCATTTTTCTGTCTGTCTGAAAGCTGGAGATATATCTGAGATAGTCCTTATCTTGTTTTAAATTATGATTGTTTATTAAATTAAGATATATTGTTTTATTTTCTGGACATAATATCAGTCCTATTTTAATAGTTTTTTATTTATTTTTATCAATCCTCTGTAACATCTAATATAAGATGATGAGTAAATACGGAAATTCAAGGTTTTTTATATTAAACTATAGGAAAATAGTCCAGGAAACATTTTTATGTTATACTTATACTCATTTTGCAAAATGAGTACATCATATTAATTCGTTTCCACGTGCACTTAAAGCTAATCTTCCAGAATAAATAATTATTTTGTCTCTTGGACTCGTTTTGCAAAATGAGAACATCATATTTATTGGGAGTCCAAGTGCATTTTTAACGATATATTCCAAAATAAAAACTTATTTTGTGTTTTTTTCTTGTAACATGTTAAATTACAAATATAAGCTTCGATGTACATAGATTTACTTTCTGACGATGCAAATGCAAATCTTCTACCAATAAAAACGCGTTTATGTAGTTTCCCAAAAAACTGAAAATGGCGCTTGGACTCACTATGCATAACTGTATCCAATTATAGTTTAAAAAACTAATAAAAAACGCTTTTATACCTAATTGAACTAAAAAGTTAAAAATAAAACTGTAATAATCAATTGAAAAATTTATATTATTGTACAAAAAAGCGTGGGGTGCTTTTTATAATAACTTCAGATATAATAGACCAGCGGTACTCAAAGTGTGTTCCGCGGAACCCTAGGGTTCCGCGCTACCTCTGTAGGGGTTCCGCAAGAATTTAGAAAAAAAACAAAATACCTCTCTCTGGTCACTGGTCGAACGTTTTGACTCTGCCCGCCGCGCGTATACTTGTGAGCGCGCAGTCCCTTTGATAAAAGCTGCCTCTGAATTAGACGCTATAGTTGTGAACAAGCTACTTTCGGCTCTATCTTTAAAACATAAAGTCGAGATTGTTTACAACGCATTTTTTTGTATTTCTATTTTTATTTTCGCTTTTTGTTTATCAAAGGCGCTGACTCAAGTATTTTTGAGAATGTTCGAGTTCCGTCAAGTATTTTGCTTGTCAAAAGGGTTCCGTGACCAAAAAAGTTTGAGAACCGCTGTAATAGACTATTGATAAAATATTTACATCAATCAAAATCAAGCCCCCCACGCTTTTTGTACAAAAATATAAATTTTTCAATTGATTATTACAGTTTTATTTTTAACTTTTTAGTTCAATTAGGTATAAAAGCGTTTTATTTTAGTTTTTTAAACTATAATTTATTTTTCACTTTTTAGTTTTTTTTTTTTTTTTTTCATTTTTTTTTCATATTATTGCATTGTCATCGACCTTTGACAGGTGTGCAAAGTTTGAATCAAATCTGATCGTTCAAAGTAGGTTTTTATTTTTTTATTTTTTATTTTTTCATATTTTTTTCATATTATTGCATTGTCATCGACCTTTGACAGGTGTGCAAAGTTTGAATTAAATCTGATCGTTCAAAGTAGGACAAAATCGAGCTCAAAAGGGTCGGTTACATACATACATACATACATACATACAGGTGAAGCTAATAAAAGCGTTATAAAAATGCAAAACGTTTTATCACTTATTCCAATTTTTCTAAACACTATTGTTAAACATACCTAATTTCTATATTGTCTAAAAAATCCACTTGTTATACTAAATTAGGGACATAAAAAGTGATTTAAACACTTTCACTTCAGTTTTGGACCAATTAAGTAAAAATGATCTGTCTTAGAATATCTCTATGCACCAACCTATCAAGATTGTGAGGAAACCGACATGTCGTAGAACCTTAATAGTTCGGTTCGAAAAGATGGTTTCAATTGCACGAAAGAAGCCTCTCTGAGGCGTTCTTAAAATCGCCTTCACCACATTGGTTCTATAGAACCAGTGACACGAAAAGACCTCCTGCGTGCGTGTACCAGTAGGGTTTTCGGCGCTTGATTCCAATTTCCAATATCATTATAATGCATTATTTGTTTCAGTCATTGTGTCAGTCTGTCAAAGATATTATAAAATACTTTAATTCCTACAGGTAACTCTTCAAAATGGGCGTCTTCAGAACAGCAATGTCTGTGGCCAACAAGGGGAAGGCTGGCTTGAGGAGCAACGGAAAATTCGTAAGTTCCTTACATACCTACTCGTACAAATATATCTCGCCTGTAGCTCATAGATAGGGAACTTGTACGGTTGTAGGCAATAAATATTGCACATCGGCTTTTCCGCTTTGTAGTGCGCTATCTCTTTCTGACGCATACTACGCTCTATGAAGCCGAATTTAGCCAATGTGCAATATTTGTTGCCTACTTGTATAACTAATTAATTATTACTACTAGCCCGTGGTGGACGCCCTTTGCCCAACTCCCATACTGTTGGGCAAAGGCCTCCTCCTCCATTTTCGTCAGTCATTACAGTCTACAACAGTAAGTACTTAATACCTACTAAGCTACTTAATTAATAAAAATCTAAACGATATTTATTCAGTAAAATCACAAAGATCACTTTGAACCTGTCTACGAATTAATTGAAAAGGCCATCTCTCAATATGTAAATCAGAATAGATATTCGCACTTGCTTCTTGTTCTTGACATGGATGGCCTTGACCATGATATCCATTACGGAATAATCGCGATCTTATTGATCCTTATGTAATTGTATTTATTATCTAATCTAAAGCTTTTTTACCGATAACAACAACTTGTAGCCTGTTTTTATCATTTAGAAAGCTTTAGATTAGATCGGTGCATGCACTTGGCAACGAATGCGCTCTGTGACGTCACAAAGCGCCATGCAATATGGTAGGTACGTATTATAGGTACCTATAGGAAGTACCTACTGTAATCATCACGTGCGACAATTAAATGCACAGTTGTACTAATAGTTTAGTCTTGGCCATCAGTGAATTGCATTTCTGATTGCTCCTAGTCCTAAAACAGGATATCTGAATACCAAATCAAATCATTGTTCTTCCTGGAAATGTATAGGGGAGGCCTATGTCCAGCTGTGGACTTCTTCAGGCTGTTGATGATGATGATGAAATCAAATCAAAACCATTTTTTATTATTATTCAATTGTATCACAAGGATTACTTTGAAAGTGGTAGTAGACAGTGGTAGTAAGTAGTTCATCAGCATCATCAGCCTGAAGAAGTCCACTGCTGGACATAGGCCTCCCCTACACATTTCCAGGAAGAACGATTCTGAGTCCTTTTCATCCATCGATTTCCCGCGATCTTAACAATGTCGTCAGTCCATCTGGTGGGTGCAAGTAAGTAGGTAGTAAATCAATAAATATAATGGACCATTCACATAACCCCAAATTGTGCAGAGCTTGTAATAAGGGAACCAGATATGATAGCTGCTATAAGCTGATATAATGCATTATATTTATTTTTTCGAAATTCATAAGTACTTAGAATACAATATAACACCCAGACAGAGAACAAAAATCTGGATTTACGATAGAAATACTTGTTCTCGGATCGAACCCACGACCTACGGCGCAGAAGGTAGAGCTACTACCAACTGATCTATGGGGGCTGTCTGGGGAGCTATGAGGGTAATGGCTGGCAGAAAGTTGTAGTGGAGAAGTAAAGATAAATATGTAGATTTAAATAGGTACCTGTAAATTAGCAATAGGCGTGCAATGTGTTCATATTGCGCAGTTAGGAGCAAATTGCACTCTCTGTTCTGCAACAAAGATAATAGGCAAGTATTTAGTTCCACAGCATTAGGTATAAATATTACACGGTTGGCTCCACACACATCAGCAGAGTAGGTACTTAGTAATCTAAACAATAATATAAAGCTGCCTTAGTACTAACTGACTGACAGTAAACGCACTTACACTTAAGGCCTGCGCACACCTAGGCCGCTGGCAAACGCGATCAGTGAAACCACAGAGCACCAAACACGCTTTTGCTTGAAACGCTGTCAAATTTGACAGCGTTTCATTGATCGCAGTCGCCAGCGGCCTAGGTGTGCGCATGCGCAGGCCTTTACAGTTACGCACTTTGTAGTAGTAGAGCTCTTTGCAACCTACGAGGCAATGCTTTGTTATAGGTGATGGTTGCCACTTAACATCAGGTGGGCCGTATGCTTGTTCCACCAACAAGTTGTAGATAAAAAAAAACAATTCATAGTCTACCAGAGTGGTATATAATTATGTAGAATAGTCGTTCTGAAAGTCAAAGTCAAAAATCGTTTATTCAATTAGATCACAAGTATCATTTTGAAACGTTTTAAAACTAAGTGAGTCTAGGTTCCAGTTCCACGCGACTAGCTTTCTTTAGTGGGCTGGGATTAGGAGTGTACAGACAGAAACTTGAACCTTAGACCTTTTAGTAAGACGGCGCAGTAGGAGCTTGACATTTGCATACGAAGACATGCATGACTGAAATCCCTACGTTTATGGGTAGACCAGACAAGACTCACATAGAGTAAATACATGGCTAGGTTTACTCCACCGTGGTTGACCTTGCCTTTCTCTAAATCGTCTATCTGATCAAGATATGTGTGCCGAGGTCTTTCCCTTCAATAATTTCCCTTCTCAATTTCGTCAGAAAATTATCACGCGTGAAGTCGCGGGTGTTCCACTACTTACAACAATACCAGTGCCATAAAGACGCGATTATGATTTGCAACATTGTAGAATAGAATATTCATCGAATGCTATATCAATACCGTACGTGTTACTATTATTAATAAGCATTAGATTATACTTTCTTGTATCTATTTGTACTTTGATCGTTGGACTAGCTAGATTTTGATTGTCTATAATCGAAATCAGAGTTGGGGTTGGCCATGAAAGCGTTGGAGGGACGATCTCGACTCGACGCTATCGAGCGAGGATACTGGAATGAAGAGATGGATAAAGACGGTTGGAAGGATTTGGGGAAGACCTTCGTCCAGCAGTGGAAGGATAAGAGTTATATAAAAATAAATCAAAGGTTAGATAATAATCAGGGCCACCGAATGTCGATCATTGGCTGTCGACAGTCTAAATCGTTTTGACATTGAACTTTTTCATTATCAAATGTTCATCTGTAGCTATTAAAGTAGCTTGTGGCACTGAATATCAATAAGTTACTCGTAGTTTGAATGGCGGGATGTATTCGATTTCTTTGCATCTATGAGCGATACGATTAAGGATTTCCTTAGGTCTCTATCCTTGAGTTTAAGTGGGAAATCTTCCTGCCTTCTAATAGGTGCTATAAGCACAACATGTTCTTTCATTCCGATATCATTCGCCTCAGTACTCACTCCTTTCTTATCTTCCACACAATCCATCCTTCTCTCCGCAAGTTAGGTTTCATTGTAGTCCTAATATAAAGTCATTGGCGAGTTCTGAAGGTCAAATTTATCAGTTGTCATATCGATACGACACTCAGTGGATATATCGTTCTGACCTGACTGATTAAACATGCTTAGGATGCAGCTGACAAACGTACTCTTTCACTTCTTCTTCTTATTTAAGAGCAATGCTCTTGTCGGCGTAATGTAAGTATGCATTTTTCTCCAGGTATTTCTTTTAAGGGCTTTTCCCATGACGATCATGGCGGCGACCTTCGCTTTTATTTGGCTCATGTAGCTTATCCTTGGTCTTCCCTTTCCTCTCTTTCCTTCTACCTTTCCTTCGATGATATATCTGATAATGCTGACATGTCGTACAAGATGGCCAATCATCTTTCCTCTTCTGTTCACAAATAAAAATCAATAATCTATTTTTTTTATTTCAGTTTTAATTTTAAGACCTTACCATGTAACATAATAATTGCAATAAACAATATGAGTACGTATGAGTACTATTGCTACTTACTTTCGCGTCCTGAGATAAAAAATACAGGTTCTGATCAAAATTGAAAGTATTGGAGATATGGTTTTATTGAATTTACCGTTTTTGAAACGAAGTTACTATGAAAGCTTTTGAAACTGGAGCAGATTGTTTGCACAGTACCGTATATTGAAATGATAAAGATGTAGAGTTCGATGCATAATGTAAACTGATTTTACTGATCTCGAAATAAAAAGCAAATTCTGTCTGACCACCACACCATCCAGGATTTTTCGTTAATCAAGTTTTTCAAGTATTTGGTCTAGGACCACTTTGAAACTTAGCTAGAACTTCACATTTACATAAAGGCCTTTTTTGACTATCCTCTCAGCTCAGTTGGTACTCTCGCATTCTGCACCGTAGGTCGTGGGTTCGATGCCCACTCATGTTTGTTCTCTGTCTGGCTGTTATATTGTATTCTAAGTATGTATTTACAAAAATATGTGCATAAGTACCTATTACATATCAAGTTATCTAGTTCCAATAGTTACTATAAGTTATAAGCCCCAAAATAAGCAAAACTTGTACTATAGTATAGTACAAGGTCTGCACCTGATAGTGTTGTGTGGATTGTCCTCAATATTTATATTTATTTATTTATAACCAGACGGTTCTATTCAAAAGTGCATTACCTACTGATAAGCTTAAATCGCTTCCATTGAAGAAGATAAATCGAAAAAAGACGTGATACGATAACCCGTCGAGTCACTTCTCACGTTTTTGTTGCATGGTTGCTGAATAATCAGATAATATATGTAAATATTGCCCTAACACTTCAGTTACCTACTTCCAACATAGTACAAAGTACACACGTGCTCAAACATTTAAATATTTCGAAGCTGTGCTACGGCAATCGTCAAAATTGTTAATGATTTGTTGGCAACGTAATAGAAACCAACTTCGCCAAATTTTTTGTTCCTAGCAAAAACTTGGTTTTGTACTAGACTGCAGCAAAAACTATTCGTCTATTATAAACTGGTAACTTGGTTATTGAACCCGCTAACTATAACTATAACTACGCTTTAGTTTAGAACTCTCCATTACAAGAGCTTGTTTGAGACACATTCAAAATCCTTTCGCCACATGCATTGATTCGAAAGAACGAATGACAGTACAAGAAGAAGACGTTTCCATTTTATGTTTGTTCCAGTCGCTCCGCCCTCTCCTGTCATGCGCGCCCGTGGCCATGGTGGGGTTCGACCGAAGCGCCCACAGTCAGGACCTCACTAAGAATATCCAGTACATCAGCAATGATAAGGTCAAGCTGGTGGCTGATCCGAAGACAATGAAGTAAGTGACTGGCATCACACCTACTCTTCCCTTCTTCTCTTCGTTTGAAAGGAGCTCCCTATATTTCTACTGTACTGCTTTTGCAATGTACGAGTAGGTTGTGGGCTCGATTTCCACTGAAGGCAACCATTTATAAAACCGAGACGTAGTTTGTTGCCTGTTCTTCTAGGCTTGGTGGCGTGGAACTGGCACCTAGACTCACCTAGGTTTAAGACGTTTCAAAGTGATTCTTGGAATTGAACTGAATAAAGACAATTTTGATTTGATTTGATTATAGTAGAAACCGATGATGGACGATAATTATTTATGGTCTCTGTATGGGTGCTAAGGTATATTCTATGTCTAAGAACTGGACATAGAAGCGTCGGTCGTCCTGCGGCAAGATGGGCAGACGATGTGGTGAACATCGCGGGTAAGACCTGGATGAGCTGCAAGAGCCTGGATAGCACAGGACTGTCAGCAGTGGCACATACAGAAAGAAGCCGAGCAGTAGGGGAAGTTTCTTTGGATGATGACGATTATGGGTGCTATGCAAAAATGTACATGATACAATATGATAAAATTTTAATATTCAAATTTCACACAGGCCTTAGGTAATTAGGCCTAAAGCTTGTATCATAATGTAAATTTTTTACTATTATGTAAAGTTACGTCTAATTATAAAGGGGTCTGGAGGTGTAGTTATTTTGTCTTTTCAATATTTTTTCCTTCCAGACTCTCTGTTTAGTTCCATATCATTCGCATACTGATTAGTATTAGTGATATGATTTCCATTCTAGTTCTCAGTTGTGGGCGAACTCGCGTGCGTTACTTGTCACAGTTCAATTAGAGATCCATAACTCAGACTTTGTGCGTTCTGTTCGCTAGTTCTAAAAGCGGAGTCCAATATTAACCCATCCGGTTTTGTATGCTACTACTAGTTTATACTTGAATCCTTCGCCATATCGTGAGTTGCTGCTGCCAAAACAATTATACGTTTTGTTATTTTTCGAATAAAAAAACTTAAGTTTGAATTAAAAAGGAAAATAATTAAAATTTAGAACTACATATTATTATTTTAATCTTGCATGCAAACTCTTCATTCTTTCTTTAGGGGTTGAGTTGCGTTGTGAAATTTATTTCTTTTTGCACCCCTATTCAATAGGCAGTCTATGCTAGTACTCTCAAACGATGAAGGACAACATCGTGAGGAATCCGTCATCTTAAAATCGAATAAGTTCGAAAACATGTGTCGAAAAGAGCCTCTTTGAGACGCACTTAAACCTTTCACCGCACCTGTTTGTAAACAAGTGACACAAAAAAAAGAAGCAGCAGCTACTTCCCAATTTACTTTGGCATGTGCTGCTGTGTTCGTTTCAAACACTAACAATGATGCTGATAATGATGTCAATATAATTCCAAGTGTAAAGCTATATATCATTTCCTGAGTTGTTATGTGTGGCTACTTAGTACAATGGTGCGTTGCCGACTAGCGTGTAAATAAGTACATCTACCCACACATAATTGCAGGACGCACGACCTTGTGGCTATTCCCGTTTTAGAGAAGTGTAGTTGGCTACCTTTTAATAGCATAGGTCAATATTTCGATCTTATTTCCGGTATCCGTACCAAACTATAAATTTTTCTTTTCTAAAAAGTAAAACTCATAGTGTGAGTGACCAGGTCATATCTTTCCTGTCAGTTCCTGTCTTCTATTCCTAAAAAGAACCTGGGTTTTCTCGGGGTTCTAATGCAGGTTCCTTCAATTGAGTTTTTCGAATGCTCCTTGACTTCCCTATTCGACATGACAGAAGCTTTCTCTTTTATCTGGCTCGTGAAACTTAATCTTTGCCTTCCTCTTTTTCGCTATCTTTCAATGATATTCTTTATGCAGTTCTCGTAAAAATAGATTAGTTAAAAATGACACTACCAATCAAACTAAATTGTGGTACTATCGACTAACTAACTAGCTAACTAACAGCTAGGTATACATAATATAGGTTACAAAATTAAACATGTAGCAATGCTACATGTATGCAGAGGGCCAATTAAAAGTTTCCACTGATAAACAAAAATGAGTAGGTATGAAAAAGTAACAGTAGACACGACAGAATACAATACAAAAGAAAATTGTCTAGGGATATTCCATTTCGAATAGATTTTCAGATTTTTCGAGATTTCGTGCCTACTTTAATCAATATTATTAAATAAAATACCAAACAGTTGTATTTAATTATTAATAATAAACAACACAAAATAAATATTCTTGCTATATCTAGTTTCTAAAGAAATTATTTTCAGTTTTGTAAAAATCAACAAAATTTTGAATGACTAGACAATGTTGATGAGTGTATTTTGTAAATGATTTATACCCCTTTCCAGATTGGACAAGCCCATAGACCGTCCTATCTGCGTGATGATAAACTGGCTGCTGGCACGGCAGAAGCACGTGATGAAGTATGCCACTGTCTACTTGGAGCAGGGGTTCGACGTCGTCAATGTGTCTTGCACTCCGTGGCAGCTCATGTGGCCGATGAAGGGATCACAGGTAATGCTTATAGACATTCGCACTTCTTCTCTTCTTCCTGCCCTTATCCCACTTTATGTGGGGTCGGCACAACATGTCTTCTTCCTCCATTCATAGACATTCGCACTTGAAATAAATAATAAAAACAAAGTAATACAACGTGTATCAAAATATGTGTACTATCCTGAAGGGGGGTGAATTTCCACCCCCCGGGGAACAACTTTTGTTCAACGACTTTACGAACTTCGATTGGTATCTCTGAGTCTGAAAAAAACTGCAACGAAGTTTCAACATGAACAGCTGACTTTATACAAAGTGACACCCCTAAACTCAGCTACAGAGGTAGTAGGTAGTAGTAGTAGACCTACAGAGGTAGTAGGTCAAGGGGTCAAGGGGTTACAAGGATAGGGTTGTCAATTTATTTAGGCATTATGAAATTAAATATTTTTGTATGGGAAACTGAAAATAGGAATTTTTAATTATCTCCCCCCCACAACTGATCACCATTGTGGTCTGAAACCCCCCACCTTCGCATAGTACACATATTTAGATACACCTTGTATAATTGGGTGTTCTGAAAATTTACTGCGGTATATACAAAAAAATATATATAAATGTATGCGGTATATAAAAATGTACACATGCATTAGATTAAAATATGGTATTTGAGTAATACCGACGACATTGTTAAGATCGCGGGAAATCGATGGATGGAAAGAGCTCAGAATCGTTCTTCCTGGAAATAGGGGAGGCCTATGTCCAGTAGTGGACTTCTTCAGGCTGATGATGATGATGACTAGAGTAATTTCACGCTAACACCCGATTATCTAGCTCGTACTTTTAACTTATTTTACAAAGTGTTATATTATATTCCAGCTGGTAGCCGCTGACCTGCTGAAGTTCATGCAGCAGAACGAGAACGAACAGCCGCTGGTAGTGCACGGTTTCTCAGTGGCCGGGTATATGTGGGGCGAGCTATGTGCTCACGTCATCAACGATAAACAACTGTGAGCGATTTACCCAAATCATAATTTTCTTGCCTTTTTGTAAAGCAGCATTGCTGTGTTTCGGTTTGAAGGATGTGGGTGCCGGTGAAACTACTGGCACGTGAGGAACATCTGTATGCCTCCAGTTGACGGACGCAGGGCAGTGCATCGTAGGGCACGTTCCTGACGTGTGTGACCTGTGTGGCAATGCTTTGTTATAGGCGATGGTTACCACTTAACATCAGGCGTTTTGGATGACAGTTATATTTTGCTTGACTGTGTGACAATCGGATTGCACACAGGATGTTTTTGCTTGTGATTTTCTATAAGTTCAGAGTTTTTATATCTGCCATAGGGCCAAAGTGTGCGAGCGAGAAGGTATTGTAATAATTTGAAAACGACATGACAATAAACGTAAATTGCTTAGATTTCGTGTTGGAAGAGTTTTATTTATTATTTTATATTACTAACTGATGGATGGATAAGGCCCACCTGATGTTAAGCGGTAACCATCGCCTATAACAAAGCATTGCCTCGTAAGTGACGCACGTCAGGAACGTGCCCTACGATGCACTGCCCTGCGTCCGTAACATGAGGCATACAGATGTTCCTCACATGCCAGTAATTTCACCGGCACCCACACTCTTGTGTATGTAAACTATGTATATTGAAGCCTTTTTGTAATTACTGTATATAATACTGCAGGTACCAGCCCGTGATAGACCGCGTGGCGGCGCAAGTGTGGGACTCGGCCGCTGACATCAGTGAGATTGCCATCGGAGTGCCAGCCGCCATCTTCCCCAAGAATGCCATCATGAAGAAGACCCTCAAAACTTACATGGAGTGAGTATCAGCATTCGAATAGCAAATTTATCATCCGCACATGGTTTGCGGACTGGTTTTCGCTAGTAGGCCGCTGGCGGGCCGTTTGTGCGTAACGCTTGAAACGTGTTGCTTGAACTTTTTTAGGTTCTACGCCGGTTTCCCACCCACCAGATGGACCGACGTCATTGTTAAGATCGCGGGAAGCCGGTGGATGGAAAGAGCTCAGAATCGTTATTCCTGGAAATGTGTAGGGGAGGCCTGTGTCCAGCAGTGGCTGATGCTGATGATGATGACGCCGGTTTTCTCACGATGTTTTCCTTCACTGTTTAAGATTACTGGCATAGTGCACATACATTTTTCGTCAGTAAAACTCATTGGTACACGTCTGGATTTGAACCCACGACCTTAGGATCGAAAGGCGGGGCCAAATAGTAATCCAAACATTTGTAGTAGGATGTGTAGCACCGATTTGACAGTAGTTTCCATTTAGTCCAGTCATTATAGCATCACTTCAGGTCAACCGACGACCGGGCTGTGACCGCGCGCTCTCTGCCCTCTATCTCGAAAACGGTTCACCGTATGAAAAATGTTTTTAAACAAAAATTGTGTAGAATTTTGTATTATACAATAATGATATTAAATACAAATAGCAAAAAACCCATAGGAAATGAGATATTTTACAAAAAAAGTTTTTTGACCTTGAAATTTAATAGTTGCGTACATCCTACCAATGTAGGTTTTGAGACAACTTTTAGGGTGTCAATATACAAGTATTTACAGACTTACAGCCGGGTATCGCGAATTCCGAGATTCTTACCTAATTTAAGCCTAATTCCAGATACCACATGAAGACGTTCCATTCAGCAGCCACGATCCACTACATCCGATCCTCGCAGCTGTTCCACACTAATCTTTGCCGGGCGCCAGCTCTCTTCCTGCTGTCCAAGAGCGATCCTGTGGGTGCTGAGCGCAGCAACCGCAGTGTACACGACAGCTGGCAGGAAATGGGGATCAAGGTAATATAGTCACTTAGACCCGTTTGAAGAAACTGTGCTTGAGACTGAGTCGAGCCTCAAGCATAGATTTTTAGACAGTTCTCATTGAAAAATGATTAAAAAATCTATCTCTGTCTCTCTCTCTAAAAAAATGTTTATCATCCCCCAACTCGAACCAACGGAAATTGTAGTTTTGCTCTTCGATATCTGAGTGCAAAAGCCGTTTTTATCCGCTAGAGGAATAAGTAAAATTGAATTTAGAACATTGTGTGCACTAAGTTTGAGAATTCAAAACATCCATTCGATCCCCACCGATAACAAATATTTGTGTGGTGAACGCAGATGTTTGTTCTCTGTCTGGGTATTATTTTGAATTCTAAGTATGTATTTTCAAAAATAAGCGTATAAGTATTATATCAGCTACCTGGTTCCCATAGCACAAGCTCTGTTTAATTTGGAGCTAGATAGTGTTGTGTTAATTAGCCATAATATTTACTGTTTTTTGAGTGGATGAGACTCGCGAGGAACCGGAAAGATTGGCGCAATAAAGAGGAGGCCTATACTCAGCAGTGGGTGCAAACGGGCTGATGATGATGATTGTTTTTTTCCTTTTTCTTTTTAACCGACTTCAAATCAAAAAGGAGGAGGTTCTCAATTCGGTTGTATTTTTTTTTTTTTATGTTTGTTACCGCATAATTGCGTCATATGTGAGCCGATTTGAAAAATGCTTTTTTTATCTGACAAGTACTGCTTCCAGATTGGTCCCATTTTAATTTTATCAAAATCGGTGTTCCTTTTTTTTTAATTTTTAATGTTTGTAACTGCATGCCTCCGTCGTTTTATGAACCGATTTAGAAAATTATTTTTTTATTTGGAAGCAAGGGCGTTGCTAAAGGGGAGCAGTGAGAGGCAGCCCCCCCCCCTCCGACCCCCCAGAGATAAAAAAGATGCCCAAAGAAACTAAAATCCTAAGGCCATGAAGTCGGTTTCTTAAGTTTTTTAAACTTAAAATTATCTATCACAAGAATTGTGAAAACAAAAAACTAATGAAAACTTTTTCTTGACTCCCCAGTGCACCTGGAAATGCTGGGACAAGTCTTCCCATGTGCAGCACTACACCAAACATCCCAAGGAGTACCTCGCATCTCTCTACGGGCATCTGGACGCGAACGGCCTCGTCAGCCAACCGGACAAGATGAGAATGCGCCTCTAAGCACTAGAGAATAGAATAGCGTTTC
Organism: Thera obeliscata; assembly: GCA_947578465.1. Classification (NCBI taxonomy): domain Eukaryota; kingdom Metazoa; phylum Arthropoda; class Insecta; order Lepidoptera; family Geometridae; genus Thera; species Thera obeliscata. Next base: position 9,446,894 of record OX387918.1, on the reverse strand, counting down.
CTTTGCTAAGTAGAATAACTGAAAAAGCTCGAAAAAGAGCATCAAAATACGCTAAAAAATACGTGCACCTTTAGCCTTTTGAAGTGTTACGGCGAAAACTCATTGAATAGCTAGAACTCTCAAAGATTTTAATAATGTCTCAAAAGTTAAGAGCCGAGCGGGATTTGAACACGCGACCTTTCCCTTGGTACGGAGATGTGCTGACCGTGCCATCGGATCCTAATCACACTCCCACCTAATCTTTGTGATTTCCTTAAGTAAACACTATAAAATCAGTAAAAAGCTAGAACTCTGTTTAACTTTATTACACGGCAAACCAAACATATTGCATTACGACGCCATCTTTTTCCTATTCCGACTAGTGATGTGACTTGTCGCTCGGTCTGAGTAGGGATGTCCTATTCCCAAAACCGGCTAACAGAAGTTAGATGATAATAGCTGCGTAGTTCCAAAAAAATGTAAAACTGGTGACAGGGGTTCCCATACAAACGGCGCATGATCGCCTACTAATTTCTGTATTCTGTAATATCTAACATCAAACGATAAAGATCTGTTGCGCGTGTACCCACGCCTAATAGTAAGCGCGTTTGCACATTATCAGAAATCACATTAGACAAGAGTTTACTTATCGCGCGTGTCTGATCTACTTAAAAAATAATCTAGTAATATGTATGCTCTCATATAACCAAAGTACCTAAATTTATTCCTACACATTTCTCATCACAAAAAAGAGTTCTTTTTAATGTGCAAATGCAAAGGCTATCGATAAAAATCAGGGTTATAATACCAAAGTACCTATGTCTCTTTCTGGATTTTATTAATGAAGAATTTACAACCTCCTTATTGGGGTATTCTTCAAATTAAAACTATAGGGGCCCGAATTATAAATATACGGTTAATAACCACTATTTTGTGCAAAGTTTTGCTGGTTTTAAGAAGAATCAAAAGTCTTTCTTCAACCTCTATAGCAAAACTGTGGTTATTTAAAAAATTGATCTATTTAATTCGATTTAGATCTCAAAAAGAACCGTATATCGACAATTCTCTGTTTAGAAATATCATAAAACTATATAAAAGAGATGTTTCATAATGCGCTACGTCTATGTACACTTGTATGAATAGTGCGGTAAATAATGAAGATAACCACTAAAATACTAAATTCACAAAGTTATAAACAAGTACGTTGTACAAAAATGTTCAATAGTGGTTGATTTTTTGTAGTGGTGAATACCGAAAGGCGCCGCCATGACAGTTTTACCGCAGTGACTGACACAATAAGTATCAGTGTCATGGTAACTGTCAAAGTGACATTTCTACTACTTCTCGTCATGTCCATGTCATGTCGGTCTGCCATGTTTTGGGTGCGTTGTGTTGCTCTCTTTGACCAAGAAAATCTCTATGTACAACCAAACGAAGTAGAATTGAAGAAAAATATAATTTTAAACCGAATACTACATTGATAGGCTGTATTTAAGATTGGTGTGCATAGACCTGGCGTGGGCTCCATAGTTCCATGAAACATCTCATTTATTGAATTATTCCTTGTACTGTTCTACAACATGATTGAATATTCTTAGATAATTTTAGTAAAATTGTACACTGAGAAGTAAAAACTGAGAACAAGATTTTCTTGATCAGATTTTTTATTCTCATAGGGTTAAATCATGTTTGGTTTTTTGTTGTATGCGTTGGTAGTTAAAACGTGTTGATTGATAAAAAACGTTTTAAAAATTGTACTACAAATAATATTTTTTTAAAGCACGAATAATGGCGACGGCGGTGATGACATTTGTTTCTTCAATAAACAACTACTCATTTCAATACTTTCGCTATAGCTTGTTTTTATATAAATGGCCTCCGGGTCCAAAAGTATTTAATTATATACATACCTATACCTAATTGGTCGACTGTCTTATATAATAATATGGGATCAATATTACTTCCTTGTGATTTTAAAACTAAAATTTGCATCCAGTAATGTTGTATCTCGATTTTAATAGAATAAGTTTTTTTATGGTTTGTTATAGTTAAATTACTTCAGGTTTTAAGCAAAATTAAACTCTGTAGTTAAAACAATAAATGAAATAATGTTAACATGGTTTTTCATTTCATTCATTCTTTTTTTAGGGTTCCGTAGCCAAATGGCAAAAACGGAACGGTCTGTCTGTCCGTCCGTATGTCACAGCCATTTTTCTCCGAAACTATAAGCGCTAGACTGATGAAACTTGGCGAGTAGATGTATTCTGTAAACCGCATTAAGATTTTAATACAAAAGTAGAAAAAAAACAAAAAATTTGGGGGGTCCCCATACTTGTAACTGAAACTCAAATTCTCAAAAATTTCTTTTCATCAAACCCATACATGTCATCATCTATGAATAGGTCTTCAAAAATGATGTTGAGGTTTCTAATATAGTTTTTTACTAAACTGAATAGTTTGCGCGAGAGACACTTCCAAAGTGGTAAAATGTCGGTCCCCCCCCTCTAACTTCTAAAATAATAGAATGATAAAACTAAAAAAAATATAAGTATGATGTACATTACTATGCACACTTCCAACGAAATTTGGTTTGAACGCGATCTAATGAGTAGTTTTTTTTTATACGTCATAAATCGTAAACCGCAATCTACCTCTCGACGAACTACAAGAACTTTTATATTATGTTACTTGTTGCTACGGAACCCTTCATGGGCGAGTTCGACTCGCACTTGGCCGATTTTTTTTTCTTGTGTTAGTTATACCACAGATAAGATAATACCATACTAGTAGTTATACTATTTATAACTCATAAACGGCTGAACCGATTTGGCTGAAAATTGATGAGGAGGTACCAGGAAACAGACATAGGATTTTGGACGGACATAGGCTTTTTATCACGAAAAAGTAACGGGGACGAAGCCGCGGTCGCCCGCTAGTAAGGAAAGTGAAATTACTGGAACGTGAGGCTGAATAACTATATGCCTCAAGTTGATGGACGCAGGGCAGTGCATCGTAGGACACGTTCCTGAAGTGCGTGACCTGCGAGGCATTGCTTTGTTATAGGCGATGGTTACCACTTAACATCAGGTGGGCCATATGCTTGTCCCATCAATATATAGTTTTATAAAAAAGTGAGGGGCAAATTATACTAGCAGTTCTATGCTAGTGTGTGTATTTATCGTAATAAAACTAGCGGTAAAAGTCTTTTTTTGTAAACAAACAAATGTCATGATATGTCACTGTCATAGTGTCAACTCAGGGGAGAAAAACATGTTTTACCATGGATCACTATTAGTAGGACCGGCGCGCGGTTTTACTCGTGCAATAGACCTACCTGAATATTACTACAACTACTTACCTACTAGAGAACACTGAAAAGTAGAACCTAATTTTCCTGTGCCTGATCATAAGGAAGTACAAATAAAACAATGATACCTATGTGGCGTTTCTGAACGCAACCGCGCGCTTTCGAACCGATTAGCCAATGAGAAAGGCCAGGATTATTGACAGTTCAGTAGAGAGAAAAACTTTAGCCGTTCGGATTACGATTCAAGTACAATTCTAAAAAACATCCCAAATTACTAGGTGTCCAGGATCTACTCCTCCATGCTAGATGCTCTACATCCTCTAGAGTCAGAACATTATAAATCTGATAGTGCTTTGTTTAGATCAAGCCCCGAAATCTCGGGCGCTCCAGTGTATCTACTTCCTCTAATAAAACTCTTACTTTACTTCAGTGAAGAACTGTGTTTGGTTGTGATACATCTACTACCCTGCTATTAGCCACCTCTGGTTCTTCTAAACCTACTATAATTTCATATTTTTATAGATCATATTTTTACCCGCCGGTGCGGATTGAGGGTCTATGTTTGATACAAACACAACAGCAACAACAACAAGGCTAAAACTTATCAAAAAACTGATAACAATAACAGACAACGATAATGTGAGCAAAATCTTAGGTAACAACGCACAATTGTACACGAGCAGCACACGAGGAACACATTCGACTTCGACGAACGAAAGACGATGCAAGTTCATGACGATTAAAACAATTAAGAACACACACACAAAATAGAATGGCTTTATAGTGCCAAAATGCACCAACTGTTTCGTAGCCCTGTGATTTACTCCCATGTTAATCAAATGATACCAGTGTCGTAAACTATAATTTCTTCATCATTTAATAACTTTGTTAAAACAATAAATTAAAATATATGAGATAGCAAGAAACCCTTACTTTTTCTCATTCTATGGATATTGATTAGAAAATAAATCCTACCTCAGCTACTTTTCAAAATTTGAAAAAAATATTATAAAGTACCAGTTCAACATCGTTTTTAGGGTTCCGTAGCCAAATGGCAAAAATGGAACCCCTAAAGATTCGTCATGTCTGTCTGTCTGTCTGTCCGTCCGTATGTCACAACCATTTTTCTCCGAAACCGTAAGAGCTAGACTGATGAAACTTGGAGAGTAGATGTATTCTGTGAACCGCATTATGATTTTTACACAAAAATAGAAAAAAAACTATAAATTTTGGGGGTCCCCATACTTTAAACTGAAACTCAATTTTTTTTTTTCATCGAACCCATACGTGTGGGGTATCTATGAATAGGTATTTAAAAATGATAATGAGGTTTCTAATATCGTTTTTTTCTAAACCTAATAGTTTGCGCGAGAGACACTTCCAAAGTGGAAAAAAGTTGGTCCCCCCCCCTCTAACTTCTAAAATAAGAGAAAGATAAAACTAAAAAAATATATGTTGTACATTACTATGCAAACTTTCAACGATATTTGGTTTGAACGAGATCTGATCAGTAGTTTTTTTTTATACGTCATAAATCGTAAACCGCAATTTACCTTTCGACGAACTACAAGAACCTTTATATTATGTTACTTGATGCTACGGAACCCTTCATGGGCGAGTCCGACTCGCACTTGGCTGCTCTTTTTGATATGGCTTTGTTTACCAAAAAAGACTAAAATTCTAAATCAGAGGAACAAATTTAATGGCCCACCTGATATTGAGGTTACCTCGGTCGATAACAATTGCTTGACCTCTTACAGCACGTCTACCGAAGACGTGACCTATAGTTGCAATGCATTGCGTCTATCAGTCTGGGGCGTATGTAAAGTTTGTGTTGGGTGATTGTGCAAATGACGGCTTGTAACTCCAAAGCACTGTCCCGGGAATGACACCCATAGCCACGCCCGGCACCCTCGCGGTGCTTACGACGACACTCGCCACAAGTGACGCCTAGCACAACATATTATGCTAGTATACCTACTTAATCCGCGTCAATTAAAATGGTGACGCGCTCATTTTAACTTCTCATTATTGAACTCTGTTTTCCACCTGTAGGTATAAGAGCCCGCGCACACAGAGGGCGGTCAGGAGTTCTGAGTTCCGAGTTCCGCGTTCGCCGTTCATTACAATGTACCGAGTCTATAACCACAACGCACACAGCGGGCAGTCTGACCGCGGCGGTCAAAGCGGAACTTCGCGTTCTAAGAGTTCTTTTCCCGCCGAGGCAAGGAACGCCTGAACGCCGTGATGTCTGAGGAACCCGGTAATGCATCTAATCAAGAAAATAGGGTGTTTTACGTCCTTTCACCACAATCAACTCCAACAATTCAAACAGCTGGTACACCGCAGCCACAGTTGACTGGAAACCTAAGAGAACATTACGAACACATTTTCCCCAGTTAGTATTTTGTTTTTCGATAGCAGGTTTTATGATGTTATACAATTCATTAAAACTATTAATCGTCATTCGAAAATAAACATAGAATCTTTGTTCATCTTTAAGTAAATCCTGAAAAATATAACTAAATTCGCCTTGTTCTTATCGCGTTGTGTTAATTGGGCGCACCCAATACTTCCTTTTCTTTTTAGAAGCTGCTAAGCTCCACAATAACAATAGTTCTTCATCGGATGATGAACTTTCTAGTGACATGTTTTGCACGTCCAAAGACCCAAACGAAACTAGAACGCGAGAATTTGAACGCCGCTTGTGTGCGTTGGAACTCTTGAGCGGTCAACGGTCACTAGAACGCAGAACTCTGACCGCTCTCTGTGAGTTCACGCTCTAAGTAATAGAGTTCAGATCACCGACCGCAGGCAATGTGCACAAAAGGCTGGCAACGTTACATCTTTGAATAGCTAAGCTAATTCTTTGCCCTAGGTAAGTGCCAGCCCTTTGGTCACCTGTCTCAACCACCAGCCTCGTAAGCTCATTATTAGATTCTATAACAATGACCATAAGCTTTAATAAATAACCAAAGACAATAGGAAACTACCACAGTAGCTGAAAAAAAATACTTCTTCAAATCTTATTTTTTATACCGACCATTTCTTTTAGAGTGGTGTCAAATCGCGACTAAAAGTCGTGACCGATACTTTTCTATTTTTTTAGGGTCATTTTAAATTTTGTTAATTTTCTAACCTAACAACAACCATACAACCTTAGCTAGCGCTAGTTAGTTGTTATTATCTGTGGTAGGACGACAAGTAACTTTTTTCTGCTTTTAAGGGTTACCTAATGGTTAAATTATTTTAGTTAAGTTTTATTAAGACATCTGAAGGGATGTCTACCTTGCCTGGAGACATTATATCAAGAGAAATCATTTATCTTATCCCTGTCTCCTCTCTTATTTCTCTTAGACTTACCAAAGATATAACTGTCTAAGTACCTATACCAAACTTAAAACTAGACTTCAATACAAAACAAGTTCCATAGAAAATATTCAAATTATAATATGATATAACTACTTAGGTATAGATAGGTACCTACTACTAAAACCTACTAGCATTAAAAAGCCTTGAAGCGACACTAACTTTACACATTTAAACGCGCCTGGGTATACATATTTTTTGTAGAATTCCAAAATCTTTTGTGTCTGCAATTTGAATTGAGTTGAAACTTAGTATGCGTGTGAACTTAGCAGATCATTGTCCAGCAGATCAAAAAAAAAAGTGAGTTCTATTCGCATGCAGCATAGTTCTACAGTTCCTGATACTTTTCAGGAATAGTTCTGGCCTGAAAACCTGAAAAAAAAACAATTGAAAATATGCTCTGCCAACTTCCCGTAGCAGATCATTTTTCACCAATAAAATAAAAAAAAATATTTTCATGTGCCTAAAGCTCTGCTCTACAGTTCCTGATACTTTTCAGAAATAGTTCTGGCCTGAAAACCTGAAAAAAGTGATTTGAACAAAAAATATTAATATTTTTTTTATGGTTTTAAACAGTTTGCAAGAGCTAGAACTCTTTCGTCTCTCATAGATCCATACTAGAGCTACTACCTAGAACTTGAATGAAGTCTGGAACTCACGCAAAAAAACCAGCAGAGCAGGGTTGAAAGTTTAAAATATTTTTTTTATAGTGTTAAGGGGTTCGTAAAAACTAGCACTCTCGCGTTTATCATAGGTCCTTATAAGACCTATTACCTACAAATTGAATCAAGTCTAGAACTCACGCAAAAAAACCAGCAGAGCAGGGTTGAAAATTTAAAATATTTTTTTATAGTGTTAAGGGGTTCGTAAAAACTAGCACTCTCGCGTTTATCATAGGTCCTTATAAGACCTATTACCTACAAATTGAATCAAGTCTGGAACTCACGCAAAAAAACCAGCAGAGCAGGGTTGAAAGTTTAAAATATTTTTTTTATAGTGTTAAGGGGTTCGTAGAAAATAGCACTCTCGCGTTTATCATAGGTCCTTATAAGCCCTATAACCTACAAATTGAATCAAGTCTGGAACTCACGCAAAACGTTCAGCAGAGCAGGGTTGAAAGTTTAAAATATTTGTTTTATAGTGTTAAGGGGTTCGTAGAAACTAGCACTCTCGCGTTTATCATAGGTCCTTATAAGCCCTATAACCTACAAATTGAATCACGTCTGGAACTCACGCAAAACGTTCAGCAGAGCAGGGTTGAAAGTTTAAAATATTTTTTTTATAGTGTTAAGGGGTTCGTAGAAACTAGCACTCTCAAGTTTATCATAGGTCCTTATAAGCCCTATAACTTACAAATTGAATTACGTCTGGAACTCACGCAAACCGTTCAGCAGAGCAGGGTTGAAAGTTTAAAATATTTTTTTTATAGTGTTAAGGGGTTCGTAGAAACTAGCACTCTCGCGTTTATCATAGGTCCTTATAAGCCCTATAACCTACAAATTGAATCAAGTCTGGAACTCACGCAAACCGTTCAGCAGAGCAGGGTTGAAAGTTTAAAATATTTTTTTTATAGTGTTAAGGGGTTTGTAAAAACTAGCACTCTCGCGTTTATCATAGGTCCTTATAAGCCCTATAACCTACAAATTGAATTAAGTCTGGAACTCACGCAAAAAAACCAGCAGAGCAGGGTTGAAAGTTTAAATTATTTTTTTTATAGTGTTAAGGGGTTCGTAGAAACTAGCACTCTCGCGTTTATCATAGGTCCTTATAAGCCCTATAACCTACAAATTGAATCAAGTCTGGAACTCACGCAAAAAAACCAGCAGAGCAGGGTTGAAAGTTTAAATTATTTTTTTTATAGTGTTAAGGGGTTCGTAGAAACTAGCACTCTCGCGTTTATCATAGGTCCTTATAAGCCCTATAACCTACAAATTGAATCAAGTCTGGAACTCACGCAAAAAAACCAGCAGAGCAGGGTTGAAAGTTTAAAATATTTTTTTTAATAATGTTAAGGGGTTCGTAGAAACTAGCACTCTCAAGTTTATCATAGGTCCTTAAAAGCTCTATAACCTACAAATTGAATTAAATCTGGAACTCACGCAAAACGACCAGCAGAGCAGGGTTGAAAGTTTAAAATATTTTTTTTATAGTGTTAAGGGGTTCGTAGAAACTAGCACTCTCGCGTTTATCATAGGTCCTTATAAGCCCTATAACCTACAAATTGAATTAAGTCTGGAACTCACGCAAAAAAACCAGCAGAGCAGGGTTGAAAGTTTAAAATATTTTTTTTATAGTGTTAAGGGGTTCGTAGAAACTAGCACTCTCGCGTTTATCATAGGTCCTTATAAGCCCTATAACCTACAAATTGAATCAAGTCTGGAACTCACGCAAAAAAACCAGCAGAGCAGGGTTGAAAGTTTAAATTATTTTTTTTATAGTGTTAAGGGGTTCGTAGAAACTAGCACTCTCGCGTTTATCATAGGTCCTTATAAGCCCTATAACCTACAAATTGAATCAAGTCTGGAACTCACGCAAAACGACCAGCAGAGCAGGGTTGAAAGTTAAAAATATTTTTTTTATAGTGTTAAGGGGTTCGTAAAAACTAGCACTCTCGCGTTTATCATAGGTCCTTAAAAGCCCTATAACCTACAAATTGAATTAAATCTGGAACTCACGCAAAACGACCAGCAGAGCAGGGTTGAAAGTTTAAAATATTTTTTTTATAGTGTTAAGGGGTTCGTAGAAACTAGCACTCTCGCGTTTATCATAGGTCCTTATAAGCCCTATAACCTACAAATTGAATCACGTCTGGAACTCACGCAAAACGTTCAGCAGAGCAGGGTTGAAAGTTTAAAATATTTTTTTTATAATGTAAAGGGGTTCGTAGAAACTAGCACTCTCGCGTTTATCATAGGTCCTTATAAGCTCTATATTATACAAATTGAATTTCGTCTGGAACTCACGCAAACCGTTCAGCAGAGCAGGGTTGAAAGTTTAAAATATTTTTTTTATAGTGTTAAGGGATTCGTAAAAACTAGCACTCTCGCGTTTATCATAGGTCCTTATAAGCCCTATAACCTACAATTTGAATCAAGTCTGGAACTCTCGCAAAAAAACCAGCAGAGCAGGGTTGAAAGTTTAAAGTATTTTTTTTATAGTGTTAAGGGGTTCGTAAAAACTAGCACTCTCGCGTTTATCATAGATCCTTATAAGACCTATTACCATATATTTGAATCAAGTCTGGAACTCACGCAAAAAAACCAGCAGAGCAGGGTTGAAAGTTTAAAATATTTTTTTATAGTGTTAAGGGGTTCGTATAAACTAGCACTCTCGTGTTTATCATAGGTCCTTATAAGCCCTATAACCTTATATTTGAATCAAGCCTGGAACTCACGCCAAAAAACTAGAACTCAGTATAAAAAAACACAAATAAAAACACTTTAAAAACTTAACTTAACACTATAAAAAAAATATTTTAAACTATTAACCCTGCTCTGCTGGTCGTTTTGCGTGAGTTCCAAAGTGATTCAATTTGTAGGTTATAGGGCTTATAAGGACCTATGATAAACGCGAGAGTGCTAGTTTCTACGAACCCCTTAACACTATAAAAAAAATATTTTTAACTTTCAACCCTGCTCTGCTGGTCGTTTTGCGTGAGTTCCAGACTTGATTCAATTTGTAGGTTATAGGGCTTATAAGGACCTATGATAAACGCGAGAGTGCTAGTTTCTACGAACCCCTTAACACTATAAAAAAAATAATTTAAACTTTCAACCCTGCTCTGCTGGTTTTTTTGCGTGAGTTCCAGACTTGATTCAATTTGTAGGTTATAGGGCTTATAAGGACCTATGATAAACGCGAGAGTGCTAGTTTCTACGAACCCCTTAACACTATAAAAAAAATATTTTAAACTTTCAACCCTGCTCTGCTGGTTTTTTTGCGTGAGTTCCAGACTTAATTCAATTTGTAGGTTATAGGGCTTATAAGGACCTATGATAAACGCGAGAGTGCTAGTTTCTACGAACCCCTTAACACTATAAAAAAAATATTTTAAACTTTCAACCCTGCTCTGCTGGTCGTTTTGCGTGAGTTCCAGATTTAATTCAATTTGTAGGTTATAGAGCTTTTAAGGACCTATGATAAACTTGAGAGTGCTAGTTTCTACGAACCCCTTAACATTATTAAAAAAATATTTTTAACTTTCAACCCTGCTCTGCTGGTCGTTTTGCGTGAGTTCCAGATTTAATTCAATTTGTAGATTATAGGGCTTATAAGGACCTATGATAAACGCGAGAGTGCTAGTTTCTACGAACCCCTTAACACTATAAAAAAAATATTTTAAACTTTCAACCCTGCTCTGCTGAACGTTTTGCGTTAGTTCCAGACGTGATTCAATTTGAAGGTTATAGGGCTTATAAGGACCTATGATAAACTTGAGAGTGCTAGTTTCTACGAACCCCTTAACACTATAAAAAAAATATTTTAAACTTTCAACCCTGCTCTGCTGAACGTTTTGCGTGAGTTCCAGACGTGATTCAATTTGTAGGTTATAGGGCTTATAAGGACCTATGATAAACTTGAGAGTGCTAGTTTCTACGAACCCCTTAACACTATAAAAAAAATATTTTAAACTTTCAACACTGCTCTGCTGGTTTTTTTGCGTGAGTTCCAGACTTAATTCAATTTGTAGGTTATAGGGCTTATAAGGACCTATGATAAACGCGAGAGTGCTAGTTTTTACAAACCCCTTAACACTATAAAAAAAATATTTTAAACTTTCAACCCTGCTCTGCTGAACGGTTTGCGTGAGTTCCAGACTTGATTCAATTTGTAGGTTATAGGGCTTATAAGGACCTATGATAAACGCGAGAGTGCTAGTTTCTACGAACCCCTTAACACTATAAAAAAAATAATTTAAACTTTCAACCCTGCTCTGCTGGTTTTTTTGCGTGAGTTCCAGACTTAATTCAATTTGTAGGTTATAGGGCTTATAAGGACCTATGATAAACTTGAGAGTGCTAGTTTCTACGAACCCCTTAACAATATAAAAAAAATATTTTAAACTTTCAACCCTGCTCTGCTGAACGTTTTGCGTGAGTTCCAGACGTGATTCAATTTGTAGGTTATAGGGCTTATAAGGACCTATGATAAACTTGAGAGTGCTAGTTTCTACGAACCCCTTAACAATATAAAAAAATTATTTTAAACTTTCAACCCTGCTCTGCTGAACGTTTTGCGTGAGTTCCAGACGTGATTCAATTTGTAAGTTATAGGGCTTATAAGGACCTATGATAAACGCGAGAGTGCTAGTTTCTACGAACCCCTTAACATTATAAAAAAAATATTTTAAACTTTCAACCCTGCTCTGCTGAACGTTTTGCGTGAGTTCCAGACGTGATTCAATTTGTAGGTTATAGGGCTTATAAGGACCTATGATAAACGCGAGAGTGCTAGTTTCTACGAACCCCTTAACACTATAAAAAAAATATTTTAAACTTTCAACCCTGCTCTGCTGGTTGTTTTGCGTGAGTTCCAGATTTGATTCAATTTGTAGGTTATAGGGCTTTTAAGGACCTATTATAAACGCGAGAGTGCTAGTTTTTACGAACCCCTTAACACTATAAAACAAATATTTTAAACTTTCAACCCTGCTCTGCTGAACGTTTTGCGTGAGTTCCAGACTTGATTCAATTTGTAGGTTATAGGGCTTATAAGGACCTATGATAAACGCGAGAGTGCTATTTTCTGCGAAGCCCTTAACACTATAAAAAAAATATTTTAAACTTTCAACCCTGCTCTGCTGGTTTTTTTGCGTGAGTTCCAGACTTGATTCAATTTGTAGGTAATAGGTCTTTTAAGGACCTATGATAAACGCGAGAGTGCTAGTTTTTACGAACCCCTTAACACTATAAAAAAAATATTTTAAATTTTCAACCCTGCTCTGCTGGTTTTTTTGCGTGAGTTCTAGACTTGATTCAATTTGTAGGTAATAGGTCTTATAAGGACCTATGATAAACGCGAGAGTGCTAGTTTTTACGAACCCCTTAACACTATAAAAAAAATATTTTAAACTTTCAACCCTGCTCTGCTGGTTTTTTTGCGTGAGTTCCAGACTTCATTCAAGTTCTAGGTAGTAGCTCTAGTATGGATCTATGAGAGACGAAAGAGTTCTAGCTCTTGCAAACTGTTTAAAACCATAAAAAAAATATTAATATTTTTTGTTCAAATCACTTTTTTCAGGTTTTCAGGCCAGAACTATTTCTGAAAAGTATCAGGAACTGTAGAGCAGAGCTTTAGGCACATGAAAATATTTTTTTTTATTTTATTGGTGAAAAATGATCTGCTACGGGAAGTTGGCAGAGCATATTTTCAATTGTTTTTTTTTCAGGTTTTCAGGCCAGAACTATTCCTGAAAAGTATCAGGAACTGTAGAACTATGCTGCATGCGAATAGAACTCACTTTTTTTTTTGATCTGCTGGACAATGATCTGCTAAGTTCACACGCATCTGTGATTGCGGCTTGTCTAAGAGGCTTTTTTGCGGACCTACATTATTTGTCAAAATTGAAACAGTCTAGTTTTTCTCTTGCATCAGGAAATAGGTTTTTTATCGGCTTAATTTTAGTGCAATAATTACTAACAAAATTAACCTGTGTTGATTTGAATAAATGAATTAGTTCTTTTAAAAATCTAATTAGATAATATTGGTTTTACCTACACATTGGAACAATGTTGTTTTATATTTCATTAAAAAGGAGGTAGGATACCTAAATAGGTAAGCATTTATTGGAAATTAAGTTTAAATATGGCCTGGGGCCTGATTTTTCCATCTACAGAATCTTTGCGTTGAATAAAAATTGTCAGTCCTTACAAGCTTAAGGATATGTAGGTACGTAATTATATTATGTTTTCATCTGACGGTAAATTATTATATTCTGGGGATTGAACAGCCCTAAGGGCTAATTTATCAATCTACAGATCAATTTATCTGTCTGAGTAGGTTTCTTTCTTCTTTCATTTACTATTCTAAGTAAGTACCTCATTCTTATTAGACTAATAGATTCCATCAATGTCTAGACGTCTGTTTAGCGTAGTACCTAATGCAAGTTTATTGACCGCTTAAATAATAATTGTAGGCTAACTTTTATCATTTAAAGCAGAGGTTCGCAACCTTTTTTTTCTCATAAGTATACCACTTTCAAAGTTTTGCTGTATTTTTACTATATTCCCAGTCGACAAAAATATGGAGATTAGATCTAACTATGGATATTTGCGTTGCGGCTGAGTTCCAATGGAAAAACTGGGGGTCCACCTGGACCACGTTGGGAATCAATGATTTAAAAAGTATACAAAAAAGATTTTCCACAGCACAACAACACAAGCAGACGTTGTAGATTGCAGTTAGAAGCCCGAAAATCCTGATGATGAGTGCCTTTCAATGGATGAGGGTGGTGTCTTTACTCGGAAAGAATATTGGACTTGTAAGTTCCGAAACACACCAAAATTTGGATCAGTTGAGCTATCTCTAGATCGTTGCAAGCGATCTAAAGATAGCTCAACTGATCCAAATCAATACCAGGCGGAAGCGTCCCCAAGACGCTGGCCGCATTGTCACGCTGAAAAGCAATGCTAATGCGCTGCGCCAGATACCCGCCATCAGCCCTTGGGTCACGTAGGGTAGTGGTCCCGCCTTCCGATCGTAAGGTCTCAGGTTCAAATCCGGTCGTGTAATCCAGAGTTTTTCAGTAGAAAAATGTGTGTGCACTATGCCAGCTTAGTGCTCTCAATCGGTGAAGGAAAACATCGTGAGGAATTAAACCGGGCGGCGCGGCGTGTCGTAGAACCTAAAAAAGTTCGAACAACACGCGTCACGCAAAAAGGGCCCGCCAGCGGCCTACTTGCGGAAACCAGTCCGCACACCAAGTGCAGATGATGAATTTACCAAAAAAAAGAGATCGTGCTCTCGTAATTGTGCTGCTAAAAAATTAAGAATTTAAAATTTTTTTCAGGAACATTTTAGCAAGCTTCACTCAGTCGCTCCTGCACTCCTGAGTAGATGGGTCCACAGCCAATCTATCAATCAGAACATGCAGTACATCAGCAATGATAGACTGGATCTTAAAGCTGACAAGAAGACTTTGAAGTGAGTAGACAAACACACTTTCCTGCCTAACTGCCTCTAATCATCATCCCGGACAATCGCGCTAGATTCCGCCCTGGGCGAGTTCCACTGCTTTCACCGAGGGCCGTGCGCACCGTAGCGCGCCAACAATCCCCGGTCTGCCGCGCACAACGCCACCTCAACGCCCTGCTCTTGGCCAACCCACAATTAGACTTGTTTGCAGACAGGTGGGCTGTAGTGGAAAAACTGTGCTTGGGTTACTCTGAGGAACCCAGCTCTCTAACACCGTGGTGATCAGTGTATAACCTGTAAATTGTGGTTACTTATTTAATAAAAAAATGATCTCATTCTAGTTTTTATGTACATATATTTTTTTTATTGTTGTTTTAAATAATGTATAGTTTATAGTGGTTTAGTTAGCTTGTAAGATATTTTTAGTAGGTATATTAGATTATTAGTAGTATTCGTTCATTTTTAATATCCAAAGACTTAGAATAACGCATTGGATTAATATCTGTAATGTTATTTTTTAAGTGAATAAATTGAAATTGAAATTGAATTTCTATGTCGCATTGAACAGTGTGGGTGTCGCGACGATTATTTATGTGAGTGTAGTGTACACAGGTTTTTTTTGTAAATAATACTAAAGGAACTTCATTCCATCTGGGTGTCGCTTGACACCTCTCAAGTTTTTTATATTTTTCAATGGAGAACTGTCAAAAGATTTTTTTTTATTTAATGCTTTTGAGATGGACTAGACTCGACTCGAAAGGGCTATTAACTAAAAACAAGTAGGTAATAGCGATAGCAGTAAGTCTTTGTTTTAAGAACGTTGAACTCCGTGAAATGAAACCACTTCTCGCACACAGGTTTTGACCTTTTGAAATACATAAAAACACTGTACCTAACGAAAATACCGAACAACTATCATTATTTAACGCGTGCCATCCAATTGCAAAAAAAATAATTTGGACCTAAAAAAAGTTTACTAAACCAGTTTAAGGAAGAAAAAGTGTTATGATTAAAATTATTTATTTGCTAAAATGTGTACAATCGGATGATATTGTTGGTCACGATTTTCGATAAGTTCAGTGATTTATCTTTCAAAGGGTTAAAATGTGCGAGGGAGAAGTACATCGACGGCTATAAGTAATTTTGATATGATTTATTTTAGAATTTAAAGTTAGTTTCCAAATTTTTAGGTATACCTTGTAAGGTTCTGTGATAAATATTCTTTTACTAAAATAAGCAAGGTATGGAAAAGAAACGAATAAAATGTGGCATAAATACATTTATTGTAACATTAAACCTACTTTCTATTGAACTTCTTCTTATTCCTTCTAGACTGAACCGACTTATCCTTATTTATTTTCTGTTTCGGTTGTTTCACCCGTTCTTTCGCCGCCATCTTGAGTGCCCAAGATCTCCCGCTGTTTTTCTTTTCGTTCTTGACAGTTTGTTTGTGTATATCAGATTGTGCTCTCAGTTTCTGGTTGCTCCTCATCTTGTGTTGAGCGCCCTCTTTGGCTGTCAAACCAGTATACTGATCAAGCTCTCCATTTTGAGGGTTTTTCGCGAATTTTCCAGACTCATTTTTATTGAAACTCTTGTTTTGATTCCTATTTCTGTTCTGATTAAAGTTTTTGTTTTGATTGAAATTATTATTCTGATTATTGGTGTTCTGATTATAAGTAGTCTGATTATTTTTATTCTGATTTTTGTTGTCGAATTTGCCTTTCTTCGTGTAGCTCTCGTCGGGTGGCGCTGCGTGTTTTCGCTTCCGATTTTTCCTGCCTTTGTTGTCTGTGTTTTGTGTTTGTGCCAGAGGATTATTGGCTATGGATTTTTCTAGACGTTTCTTACGGGCGTTGAGGGCGGTTCGATCTTCTATGGAGAAGGACACGATGGGCCTCTGGAAAAGAAAAATTGTTTTAAAAAAATTCACTGCATTTTCGAGTCACCACGCTTTTTATTTTCCGAAACACCAATTATATACTTCGTTCTAGCATTAAATCCGACTATGTTACAACTCTGGTTTTCTAAGTACTACATCAATAAATAAATATTATTTGACAATTCACACAACAAAGACCACACAAAGATTTGTTCTCGGTGGGATCGAACCCACGACCTATGGCGAAGAAGGCAGAGCTACTACCAACTGAGCTGAGAGGCCAGCCCAGATATTATATCACTTCAATAAAACAGGGATTTAAACTACTAGGACTTGTATTTTGATACTTGTGCGACAATCAGTCAGATAATGTAAGTTCTAAAGTAGACAAAACCTACATTACTCTTGACTTACATTGTTCTTGTCGAAAACCTCTGGATTGTTGTTCAGCTTCCGCAGACAATGGAGAGCATCCTCGTGTCTTGTGAACATCACGAACCCGTAGCCTTTCGAACTGCAAAAAATATAACATGTTATTGTTTTACAATTTGTTCTATAACTAGCGGCACATAACTTTAGCGCTGAGCGATACGCGGAGGGGATAGCTGCGTCGTAGTGTGCGCATGTCGCGCACACTGGATGTGTGGATGTGTGCAGTGTGTCCTATTGGTACAGAGAACGGAGTGCGACTGGAGAGCCAATCAGCGCTACGCACGCCCGCCCTTCATTTCGCTAGCCCCCTCAGGTACCTTATTTTTGACTTCTGCGCAATAACGGTCAGCGCTAAAGTTATGTGCCGCTACCTATACAAGTTTTAGTAGTAGTTCTGCGAACAGTAGGCAGAAAAAGGACAATCTTTTTAACCGACAGCAAATAAAAAAAAGGAGGTTTTCAATTAGGTTTTTTTTTAAATCTTTGTTACAGCATAGTTTCGTCATTTACGGGGCCAATTTGAAAAAAAATCTTGGAAGGAATACTTCCAGATTGGTCCCATAGAAATTTTATCAAAATCGGTTGAGCCGTTTTGTTTTAATGTTTGTTACTGCATACTTCCGTCATTTACAAACTGATTTAGTAAATAATTTTTATCTGAAATTTCATCATCAGAACATCTGTATGCCTCAAGTTGATGGACGCAGGGCAGTGCATCGTTGGACACGTTCCTGACGTGCGTGACCTACGAGGCTATGCTTTGTTAAAGGCGATGGTTACCACTTAACATCAGGTGAGCCATAAGCTTGTTCCATCAGCTAACTGGCTTTCAATAAAAAAATCGTTGTCTATAAAGTTTACTGACGATAGTTGAACGTGACATCGTTATACAGCTGTCCACGCGGACGCATCGCTCACTCAAGTAGGAGAGAGACAGATGTCGAACGCTGCCGAACGCGGAGGCCGTGCGTGCCTCTTTGTCGCTCGTTCCGCGCTCTCGCTTACACTTCAAGCCTTAAATGGAACGCCTCAGAGCGAGGTTACGCCGTATGAGTCATGTTTTTTCGTGCGTGCAGCCGGCTCCATCGAATTATAAGATGTTGTCACGTCAAAAATACTTACGGGTACTTCCCGTCTGGTCCCGGCGCCTCAGCCCTCAAGTCTCGCATGATCCTAGCTTCAGTGATGGCTACGTTCTTTCCAGACACGCCAAAGCAGAGCTTCCGAAGATTTGCATCATCGAATAGAGGAGGCAGATTGGACACTACTATGCGGTATCGAGATACGAATCTGGGAACGAGATGAAACGGGTCAGTTTTACAGTTCAATTCCCCAACTGAGTTGAATATAGACTCTGAACAGCTGCATGGATGTAAGGGAGCACTGATGGTCCAGTGGTAGCCGCCCCCCCTTCCGATCTAAAGGTCGTGGGTTCAAATCCAGTCGTGCACTAATGAGTTTTACTGTCCAATAATTTAGAAATAGAAATATAAAATATTTATTTAACGTCACAAAACATGGTACAAACAAAAAATATAACAAAAACAATAAGTGACGAATAAAGGCTACCACTCAGCATTTTCCATAAAAGCGCAAGGGCTTATTATGGCGCTGGTTTAATTCATGTGCAATATACACGTACTCAAACGGTGAAGGAAAACATCGTGAGAGAACCAGCAAGTCGTAGAACTGAGTTCGAAAACATGTGTCACGCAAAAAGGGCCCGCCAAGGGCCTACTTGCGGAAACCAGTCCGCGCACTAAGAGCGAACAAGTGCACAAGTTACGAAGAGTATGTAAGTAGCTACTGTAAAAGATACTGCGAGAGCTTTAAAGAATTCCACTACTACACACACCACTAAATTTAGCTGATATCTTTGCTGAATTTCGGTGCCTCGGACAGACGAACAGACAGACACAAGCATTTCCAGAGTGCTAGAATAAGGCATTACCTGTTCAAATTCTTGAGCATCTGAGTCTTGCTTCGTTCGAGTGCAAGCCGCTTCGCCATATCGGATGACGAGACTCCTTCGGCCGCCTTAGTGCCAGCCACCACCACTGAAAATACAAAGAGTTGTATACATTATTTTTTAACTAAAAAATGGGATATGCGAACATTGGAAGGGCAAGTCGTTGTTTTACTCGATCGGTTTGCACAATTCGTTTCGCCTTAGTATCTCTCTCTTTTGTAAGGAGAAAAGATGAGTCAACCACAACACGTTACGTAGAACCGATCAAAACGAGTTGTTGTCTCATCATTTCTCCATACAAAAGAAAGAGACATGTAGGCGAAACGAATTATTCAAACTGATCAAATAAAACTCAGACTATGGGTACATACAGTAGACTGAAAGAAATTACTATTTCCTTTAATTCACCGCTTCTTCTTCTTCGTCGTGTCGATGGTTCCCATTATTTTCCTATTTGTGTTTTTTTATCGCTTGTTGGGAAATATTATTTGGAATAGGAAAATCTATAAAATCAATATCTAGAAGAGTCTCACCTCCTTCCTTAACTAAATAGAGATTCCTATTATCCTTAGCCTCTTTCCTCTTGTCTCCTTTAAGGTTCTCCCTCTTCAGCGCCGGCTTGACCAGGATAACCTGACCTTCCAGCTTCAGCTGATCAGCGGGTAGGGAGAGGAACCGGTCTGCGTCTTCTTTATTCTGAGGGTATATCAGATGGTTATTATAATAATAAGCTAGGCACCAGGCACGTAAGTATCCTTTATTTTTTTTTATACATAACAAGAGCATAGAACAGCACTTTAAATCAACGCGATCGTTACGTATAATTATAAATATTTATAAATAAAAATTAAAGCGCAATAAATAATCCTTTCTTCCGAATAATCCGTACCTATGACAAAGTATTGCCTCGAAGGTCACGCATGTTAGGAACGTGCCCAACGATGCACTGCCCTGCTTTCATCACGTGCCAGTAATGTCACCGGCACCCACACCCTTCAAACCGAAACACAGCAATGCTGCTTCACGGGAGAAATAGGCATGGTGGTAGTACGCACCCGGACGAGCCACACACAAAGATCTATACCTACTACTAAGTTAGGTGTGTACCTCAAACTTCCCGCTCCCCATTCCCGCTTCCCACCACCACCCGTCACGCAAAAAGGGCCCGCCTCCGGCCTATTTGCGGAAACCAGTCCGCTCACCAAGTACCAACTATGTACCTCAAACTTGACAAAACCAGAGCCTTTGGAGAGCCAAACTCAAAGAGCTACTACTAAATTAAGTGTGTACCTCAAACTTGACGAAGCCAGAGCCTTTCGAGTGCTCAGTCATCTTATCCATGCAGACAAGAGCATACTTCACAGGAGCCGTGGCCTCTGCAAACTGTTTCAACTGCTCGTTGTCAACGCTGAACGCCACGTTGGTAAGGAACACTGTGCAGCCGTCTTCAGCGTCGTTTAACTTTAATCTGGAATAGTAATGTTACCTTAGAAAAAGGAAAGCAATAATATAAGTTTAAAATTTAAGAAAACGACTTCATTGCCAAACAGCTGAACCGATTTTGATGGAATTGCTATGGGAATCTGGAAGTGATACCTTTTAATAAAAAAAAAATTGTGTGTGTCAGCTCCGACGCACGACTGGAGTTTACTCCATATAGGCAAAGTAAGGGTACACACTACCCACGATCTAGCTGCACTGCTCACACCAAATTAGAAAGTTGCGCAAGATAGGTTGCGCACCAAAAACGTAACGAGGTCATTCGTTCAGCAGATTTCACTCCCCACATTTTTCTCATACCAGGCGCCTTATATCAAAAAACCGATTCTTTAGGAGTAAACTCCAAAAAAATCAGATGGGGCTTATATATTGGACTGGCCTCTCAGCTCAGTTGGTAGTAGCTCTGCCATCTGAGCCGTAAGTCATGGGTTCGATCCCCACCGAGAACAAATATTTGTGTGGTGAACACAGATGTTAGTTCTCTGTCTGGGTGTTATAATTATTGTATTCTTATGTATTTACAAAAAAACGTATATAAGTATTATATCAGCTATCTGGTTCTCATAGTACAAGCTCTGCTTAATTTGAGGCTACATAGTGTTGTGTGGATTCTCTACAATATTTATTTATTTAAATGACGAAGTTCCACTATAACAATCATTTTTTTTAGACCAAATTGTTCTCAATTTGATTGTATCTAAAAAAATATGCCTCCGCCTTTTTCATTTGAATTCGATTAAAAATAGCAGATAGCTTAGGGATATTAGCAAGATCATTTACCTCTTTTTCTCTTGAACATCTATCTGACTTTCCGTCTCCATATCATTATCCTCATCATCGTCATCATCAGATTCTTCATCATCATCATCATCGTCACTGTCATCACTAGACTTGCTCTCATCATCACTCTCTGATTTGCTTTCAACATCACTTTCTGCATCGCTGTCTTTCTCCGAGTCAGAATCTTCAGATTCACCTGTAAATCAGTCAAACTTTTTAGAAAGCCCGGTCAGACCCTTAATATGTAAAGACAGAGAACAAACATCTGTGTTCACCTCACAAAGATTTGATCTTGGTGGGGTTCTAACCCACGACCTACGGCGCAGAAGGCAGAGCTACTACTAACTGAGCCGAGAGGCCAGTCAAAACTCTTTTTTTTAGACAAGTTCTCATAGTTTTATTAATGAGAGGAGTGAATGCAGAGATGATGGCTGACAGAGGGGAATGGAGGAGGAAGACATGTTGTGCCGACCCCACATAAAGTCGGATAAGGGCAAGTAGAAGAAGAAGAACATACACTGCCCACGGGTGTATATTAATATCATCAAATAAAAACATACAGTAATAGGCAACAAATATTGCACATCGGCTAATTTCGGCTTCATAGAGCGTAGTATGCGTCAGAAAGAGATAGCGCTCTACGAAAGCAGAAGAGCCGATGTGCAATATTTATTGCCTACAACCGTCGAGATCGTCCAATCTTAAACTGCACCTCCCACTACTTCAGTCAGTCAAAGTAAATTGTTCTATAATACCTACATCACAAAGATCATTTTGAAGTACTTTGCTGTGAGCCAACTTCAAGAAAACTTGGTGGAGGGGTGTGCATTTTTAGACTAGTTTATCTATACTCACTTTTGATCTCATCCTTCAATGCCTCACTTTTAGTGTCGGGTATATCATCATCACTATCACTGTCCTCTTTTTTAACGTCATCCTGCATTTCCAATTGTTTGTTTACAATGTGCTGCATGTACTTGTCTTTCGCGACGGCCCAATCCACTGATATCGGACGACCTGAAACATACAACTTAGTCAAAAACACTGGTGGGTTGAAGGTAGCAGCCGGGCCTTTCGATTTTAAGGTCGTCAGTGAAATCCGGTAAGTTTTTGTGTCCAAAAATGTATGTGCACTATGCCAGTACTTTTTTTTTAGAGAGCAATGGTGGTCTATTGGTAGCGGCCCTGCCTTCCGATCCGAAGGTCGTGGGTTCAAATCCAGTCGTGTATCAATGAGTTTTTCTGTCGAAAATTTATGTGCACTATGTCAGTACTCTCAAAACGGTGAAGGAAAACATCGTGAGGAAACCGGCGTGTTGTAGAACCTAAAAAAGTTCGAGCAACACGTGTCAATGGTCACGCAAAAAGAGCCCACCAGCGGCCTACTTGCGGAAAAACCAGCCCGCACATCAAGTGCGGATGATAAAAATTTGCCGAATGCCAGTACTTTAAAGGTCTGTTTACGTCTACATACATTTAGCTTGACAGGCACGTGCTAAGGCAGACACCGACAGACACAATTTCGACAGGTGGAAACAAAAGACGTCTGCACGGTTCCGATGCTCTGTTCACACTACCCAGCCACAGTCATGAACCGTACAGGCAAAATATTCTTTCCGCGAATACTGGATAATTATCACTCTTGAAATGATGCTGATGATTTCAACTTGACTTGATCTGGCTGATAATAAAATTGTAGATCTGGACCTATTGTATTTGTAGAAACAGGTCTTGGACTCACCTAAATACGGCTTCATATTTGTGTTCAACAGAGCTTTTTTCGCCATCGGCACATTCTTGAAATGCACAAAAGCACATCCCACCAGCTTGCCGTCCGGTTTCTTCAATAACTTCACCTCTAATACATTGCCATAGGGTTCAAAATGCTCTTTCAAAGACTCCTCGGTGGCTTTGAACGAGACATTGCGGAGGATAAGACGGGCATTACGATTGACTCTTGGTTTTTTCTTCTCATCCTTGGCTCCTGAAAAATATTATTATGTGATCATTATTTGCCATCTGATTTAACCCAATGCTGAGCATAGGCATCTCTCTGCTCGTGCTTTTTATCATGACACTGACAATGATTTTTATAATGTCCCAAAAGTTAAGAGCCGAGCGTGATTTGAGCCCGCGACCCTCCCCTGGGTATGGGCCTGCATTGACCTCTGCGCCATCACACATCATGGCTTATGGAACATTATAAAAACGTTGTGATTTCTTTTAGTGCAGTAAACTATAAAATCAATAAAAATGTTGTGCTACTGGACATCCACCATTATTATGTGAGAACAAAAAGGAATTTTTATTTCCATTTGTCCCCCAGCTCCATCCTCTTAGACATGGGAACATTTTATCTGTCCTCTATTTAGCAA
The DNA here is from genome assembly GCA_947578465.1 of Thera obeliscata. NCBI lineage: Eukaryota > Metazoa > Arthropoda > Insecta > Lepidoptera > Geometridae > Thera > Thera obeliscata. The sequence continues at coordinate 9,423,168 of OX387918.1, read as the reverse complement.
CGCAGCAGCATGTGACTGGACAGGCTGGCAAGGGTTCCAGACAGTGGGTTCCCTGCTAATTGCTGCACTAAAGCTCAGAACGTAACAAAAGAGACTAAGCATACTGTCTTTTTTTAGTGTTGGGAATTTGCTAGACGTATGAGAAAACCAGTTGTAAGGATATGAATATCATACTTTGAGCTTCATCTTCTTCAAAAAGACTGTCATCTGTTGGATGTTCTGCCTCATTTCTTTGTTGCTGTGGTTTTTTCTTGTTGTTTCCTTTTCCTTGCTTCTGTGTTTCTAAATTTCCTTTTCCCTGCTTCTGTGTTTCTAACTGTTCTGCATACTTGTGTTTTGGAACTGCCCATGTCACATTTATTGAGCGCTCTGCAAATTTTAAATGTGAAATATGACTGAAAAATATTTGTAACTACAATTTCAATCACGGGAATATCACTCACACATGAACACGAATTACTAGTCAAAGATAGAATACAAAAAGTGTTCTATTTATAAATCTTTGAGGCTCTTTCATTGATTATAAATTATTATTGATTTATTGATTATATAAAGTTTTAAAGGGTTGGCAACGCGCTTGTGATGCCTCTGGTATTGCAAGTGTCCATAGGCTACGGTAACCGCTTCCCATCAGGTGGACCGTTTGCTTGTTTGTCAACTTAGTTGTATAAAAAAACAAAAAAATTATGAATAAAATATATGTCTTACCAAGGAAGGGTTTCTTATTTGTAGCTGCCAGAGCCTTATTAGCCATATCTACATGGGTGAAGTGCACAAATCCACATCCCACAAGCCTCCCATCAGGTTTCTTCAACAGTTTGACCTCTTCAACTGTACCATGTTTAGAGAAATGTTCCCTCAGAGCATCTTCTGTGGCCTTGAAGGATATATTCCTGACCATTAACCTGGCGTTCTGGTTTACTCCATCCCTGTATCTAGAGCTATCTTCCTCTAGCTGCGTCATTTTGTAAGTAATTTCAGTAATTCACGTGGTAGGTAAACAACATAACCTCACATCACAATTATTTATACGACATGACAGACATGACATGCATGAGACAAAGACATTGAGACATGTACACAGGATTGAGAGAGTGAGTGAATAAATATGAATGAATAAAATAAAGGAAGTGACTATTTGTACGGGTGCTGGATGAATAAATTATATTTATTCGTACGGATATTATTCAAACTCGGGGCACCCCGACTTAAGTCACAAAAGTAACAGTAGGTTGTTAGGTTTTTTTTTTTTATACCTACTTAATTTTAAGAATGGTGCATGTCAGTGCAGAGAGGACCCCTCCCCCGTCCCTCCTCCCTAACAATACTAAAGCCAACCCAAATTTTAACTTTACTACGCCTTTTAAGCGACTGTAAAGTGTTTTAAAAATCCAGATTCAAACTCGGGGCACTCCGACTTAAGTCACAAAAGTAACAGTAGGTTGTTAGGTTTTTTTTTTTTTTTTATACCTACTTAATTTCAAGAATGGTGCCCCCCCCCTCCCCCTGCAGTACCCGTATTAATAATTATAAATTGTTCGTACGGTAACCGTATTAATAATTATAAATTGTTCGTACAGTACCTGTATTAATAGACTCAGCCTAAAATAAAAACTTTGATTTGATGTCAGTGCTTCCACAAAGATGATTAGGAATAACCGTGTTTTGTGTGAAAAATAAATACCGTGCAATTCGTCTCAAATAATTATGGTATAAATGTTGTCAAGGTTCAACTTGACCCTATTTTCATATTTCATATCTAGGAAATGCTTTATAAATTAATTACAACGAAATGTGTAAAAACATATGAATAGGGTATATTTCTACTTTCCAATATTTGAGGATTTGCGATAAATATATCCGCTGGCTTGCCCCGATGCGCTCTCCGCGCATCCCCACATTGCCCCGCCATTTTTTATACCTGCCGCCGCACCGCACCGTTCTGCTCGGGTTTCACAAAACCATTCATTGTGCCCAAAGTTGTTTTTATAACGCTCACGAGTGTTATGTTTTTTGTGTTGAGTATGAATGAAGCTATTTAGATAAGTGTTTTGTTTATTATTATTCAACTACGGTGTAGACTTATGATATGCTGAACTAGCTGAACACAGCGATAGCGCGGCTATAAACACGGCTTGTGTTTAAACCAGGGATGTTACGGAGCTTCGACTCCGGTTCCGATAAGTCGGAACTTCCGATTATTATTACACCTTCGGTTCCGACTTCGGCTCCGACACTTTTAAGTCGAAGGTTAATCGGAGGTCGAAGCATAACATAGCGGCGCCAGCGGCCGGCGGCCTGTGTCGACTGTTATGAACAGGTTCATACATGTCGCGCGGGGAATCCCCCCTGACTCCCACAACGTGCACTCTATCGTCAATTATTTTTCACTTGTTGATAACCGCCCCTAAGAATATGCTACTTTGCATAAGAATATGCTACTTTGGGTTTAAATTCATTTATTTTAATTTCTTGTTTATTTGGAAATATGGCAATTTTTTTTATGTTGTTTTATTTTATAATTGAAAATTGAAATGAAAAAAATTTACTAAATAATGTTTTATTTGTCCTTAAATAAAAATTATCTCTCATGCCAACACTTCTGACCCTGCCTCCGACTCCGATTCCGACTCCGGTTCCGACTCCGATCAAGCAAATTTAAAAACTCCGACTCCGCCTTCGGTTCCGATAAACTACCGATAATATTTAAACGATAATATTTCAAAAATTAAAGCGATGACATAGGGTTTTTTCTTTTAAATTACAATATTAAATTTATCTAAATTACGATAAAACATATATAAATCAGTGTTTTAGAAATTAAATTCAAAGTCTCCCCAGACCAGAGCTCAACATGGGAGTTCAAACGCAAACGACAATATAAGCATTTGAATTAGCAGACTTGTTTAGATAAACATCTAAACTAACTTTTAATGACAAGCACTTTTTTTTTTGGTACCTACCTACTTTTCAATTATCTAATGAAATTGAAGCTTGTTTTTATCACGGTAAGCAAGCATACTGGTTGCTCAATCAAAAAAAAGTTGAAAATAATGACCTAACCAAATTAAATGATGACAATTTAGATAAGACTTAGATACAAGACATGATATCCGCTAATTTGCTTTTGAAAAGTTTTAAAATAAGCGTACCTAACCATAAAGTTTGTTAGAATTTTTAAGCTGTTATTCTCACTGTATCTTCAGCCCTTAGATTAATTAACCTCACGTCATAAGTTTTTCAATTACTCCAGTGAAAAATATATCACAAGTGAGGTCATAATTTTAACTTACAATCTTTTCACCTCATTTGTATGACAATACTAGTGACATGACAAGAAGACCGTAAATCAGGGGTAATTTTGTAGTATGTGGAAGCACCAATTTAAATGAACGAAAACAAACCAACCTTATCAATTGTTCGTTCAGTTATTATGTCAAAAAAGAAGAAGAAGAATAGGAATAGTTATTATGTCAAAATTGGTTCTCTTGTCAATGTCATTAAGCTGCCCAAACAAAAATCAGCTGTTTGGTGTATGTTGATGTTTTTTCGTCAGAATCGAAGCCAGCGTTGCCAGATCATACCGCTTTTCCACTTTTTACACCGCCTTTTTGACAATGGATCCGCCATCCGCTTTTAGCCAGCGGGGTTCCACTTTTTTCGACTTTGATAGGACATGAGGATTAAAATATTATCTTCCCACTAAAGACTTTTTTATGGGCACCGATCCGTTTACTCTTTCAAATAGAAGAACCTAAAAAATGTCTATAGCGGGCTCTACATTCCTGCCAAAACTACGCCACATAGGATCTTGGAGGAATTAGAAATGGAGGCGTCAACGTTTAAATCCACGAACAATATTTTCTGCCAAAATTGACGGGGGACGAGGTAAACACGCATGGCACACGCGCATAGCAAAATCCTATTCATGTAAACACACACATTGACAATCTCGCACACGATCTTAAAATTTGCACACAGATAAAAAATATAACGTAGTTACGCAGTGTCAAGACTCACATTAGGTTAATCTCTAGTGATGGGCATTCAGTAAGACCGGTAAATTGAACGATGAATAAAATAATGAATGAAATGGGTTTTTAGGTACAGGTAATAGTGAGTGTTGTGAATAAGTTATGCACAACAGGTTTCACATTTTGTAACAGTCAGAAAATAAAAGAACTGAATTTAGTTGTTATGTTTTATTAATGGTTATAAGTTTGAATCAATAGTTCTTAACATTTTATAGCATAGTACACATAAGTTTAGTCTTTTACTGAATAATTGAAAAAAATATATAAAGTGAAATCACATTACATCGTCAGCCTTCACACCACAGCGAAGTTTGTAGTTCTGCCTTCTGCGCCGGAGGCGTTGGTTCGATTCCCACCGAGAACAAATATTTGTGTGGTGAACGCAGATGTTTGTTTGCCCGAGTTTGAGAACTTTCTGTAAAATGTTCCGAGCAAATCACACTCGTACTTGTTGCATACCAAGTTGTTTTTTGGCCAAAAAAATTTGTCCACTCTTCAAGCAACAGGGTTTTTTGGAAACCTGCACAGGACGTAAAAGAAATATAAAATAGGCAAAAAAAAATGTTTTCACTACGCCCACGACTTTATTTTTGAGCATGAGGTCATGTCCTATTTTATACATTGATGAGTAGAGGGTTTGATGACTGGTACCTAGGATACCCATATTGTGGGATTTGTGAATAAATGTAATCTGATATTTCGTGGCGGCAGCCATCTTGGACTGATTTTCATCAAAAATAGCGAAGAACACTCCCGACTATTCACCTTTCAAACAAACAAAAGACTAAATTAAAATCGGTTGATTCGTTCGGGAACTACGATGGGACAGACAGACACACACACACATACAGACACCGCAAACTCATAACATCCCGTCGTTTTTACGTCGGGGTTTAAAAAGCACCAAATATGTAATTAGACAACACATTATGTGATAATAATTTAACGTTTATTTTATCATTCATTCATTCATCAATTTCATTCAACTTTTCCCAACACTATGCCTTCTACCAAGGTATAATCTTTGACAATACTGTCGTAATACTGTCGCTAATCTGTCGCAACCGGTATTTCTTTTGAACTAAAATTCTACAAAATTACAAACACAATTGACAAAATAATACTCCCTTGTGGTAGGAAATACCATGTTCCCGGAAGTTTGATGTCTCTGATCGTCTTTTACAAGAAACTACCATGCAATTCACCATTTTCGCGGAGCTCCACTTCGCGACATGAAACGACACACAATGGCTGCAGTTGCGAGTAAAACACTTTTATGTAAAGGATATGATCGAGGTCGGTATATGACCGGCAGAGGAGCAAGCCCTGGCTTGACATCTCCATTTCTAATTCCTCCAAGCATAGGATAGATAGATAGAAAATTATTTATTGCACAAAATTAAAAATTACTGTACACAGGCGAACTTAATGCTAGATAGCATTATCTACCAGCTAACCTTTGGGTAATAGGGAGATAGGTTGGGTAGGAGACAGCGCTATACGAGAAAGCAAGACAGAAATACTTGTATCTCTTTTCTTAGTATAGCGCTGTCCCATATAGTCCGTGAAATTTATGTTGTCAAATCACTATTGTCATGTTGGTACACAGTGTTATGAAGTTGCACACGCGCAAGTTCAGATCGAGCTACAAGTTTTTCACTGACTGTGAAGAATGTGGATTGAACTTGAGTGATATCTTTTGTGCCTCCCTGAGCCACCTTCTGTTTCTGTTCTGTGAAGTAATAGTACATTGTTACCTGAGGATTGAAAGTCACGTTTTTGAGTCCCAAGACGGGTTTGGCACTAGAGCGTAGCGAGGGCGCCAATGGAGCTTGAGGGACTTAAATAAGTCTTTCACCCGAGGTAAACACTGTGCTTTTCATTACGAATACAAGGAAAGTAAAAATAAAAACATGATAGAAAAATTAGTGAAAATCATCACGTAGTACTTAGATCTCGATGGTGAAAATGATGATTGAATTGCCGCCTTCCAGCTTTTTTTTTTTCTCTGGCAGGCCTTCGGCTGGCCAGCATTATTCAGCCTTTATTTTCATTTTCATAATTTAAAAAATGGTAATTTTTTTGCTCAAATCTATGTTATTTTAAAGAAATAGTTGAAGCTAAATAATAATAAATTCATTTAAAAAATATATTCTTTATTTAATACTCTTTATGTTATTAAAATTTAAATTTCACATCGCGCTCTTATTAGCCTTTTTAACTTCTTACCGTTGTAATGGGCTTCCAACCTTCTTGCTGAATAAAAAGTTGGAATTTGGTTTAATAACCTCCTTGCCAGACTTGGTCATTGACTGAGTTACAGAAGTCTAGACTGCAGATTTGCCAGAGGGCAATGGAACACAGCATTCTCGGCCTTAAACGCATCGACCGGGTGCGAAATACAATGCTGCGTATAATGACTGGCATTGCCGATGTAGAGAGCAAAACAGCCAAGCTCAAGTGGGAGTGGGCGGGCCACGTCAGCAGGATGGACCCAAAAAAGTGGGCAAACATAACGACTCATTGGGTGCCGGAGGACGGAAGGTGACGGCGCGCGGCGTGGCCACCCAAAAAAACGATTGCGAGACGATCTGGAAGCTCTGGAGAAGGATTGGTGGAAAGTCGCCGAAGATCGTGATAGTTGGAAGATTTTGGGGGAGGCCTTTGCCCAGCAGAGGGCCAGTGCAGGTTAAAAAAAAAAAGCTCCTGGCAGTTAGAAAGACTTTAGAAAGTTGGAACATGGTTGAATAAAATAGAACTTGTTTTTATTATAATTTGACAGCTGTCAGTAGAAAGCGATTCTCCCTAGGGCTGAAAGTATTACTTTCAATTAGGCCCATCAGGCAACTTCAGACCTACTTTCCAAGTATGAGCAATGAAAAGGAAGTTTACTTCACATAACTCTTTGATTTGTAATACGATTATGAACTGAGTGAGAAAAATCGATCTAACGCTGAAACAGGAAATTCCGCTTTTTTTGTTGAAAATCCGCGTTTTTGGAGTACCGTTACCGCATTTTCAACTTTCGCATCTGGTAACACTGATCGAAGCAAAGAATTTGTTCTATAGAAAACTGTAGCATTATTTTCAAGAACATGAATTCAAATTTGATATTTAGAATGTGTAATAAACGGTTGGTGACCCCAATGATCTCGAGAGGTTACGGGTACAAAGTGGTAAAGCGGCCTGATCCTAAAACTTTGAAAATGCCGACTCCTGGCTCGGCGCCCAGTTTGATGGAAATAATTAAAGAGAAAATTAGGCTGAACGGACCTCTAACAGTAGCAGAATACATGCACATAGTCACTACGAACCCTACCGAAGGATATTACATGAAAAAGGAAGTCATAGGTGAAGCTGGCGACTTTATAACCTCACCTGAAATCAGTCAGCTGTTTGGAGAAATTCTCGGGATTTGGTTTTGCGCTGAAACACAGAAAATGGGCAATCCAAAGCCACTACAGATTGTTGAACTGGGACCAGGGAAAGGTACTTTACTGGTGGACATATTACGGGTAATACAGATTTTATCAACCCTAACCTATTGCTACCAGTTAGTACATACATAGGTTACTAAAATACATTGAATCTCCAGGTAATTAATCGTCTCGGATTCAAAGGAAAAGACCTCAGCCTACACCTGGTAGAAATATCATCAACAATGCAGAGTGTGCAAGCACATCGACTTTGTATATCCCACAAAGCTGTTGACATTGATATGCCTCACAACTACGAGGTACTCAACACTGTCATGTTAATTCTAAAGTTTTTAGTTAAACTCATTTCTAAAGCTGTCTTTTACAATTTCAGGGAGAAACAGTGAGTGGAATCAAAGTGTATTGGTATAACGATTTAAAAAAAGTACCAACCAACTTCTCATGGTACATTGCCCATGAATTCTTTGATGTGCTACCCATCCATAAGTTTGAAGTAAGGAAACAACTGTTACCTTCTAATATAAAATTATACACACTCCTTGCATTATTAAACGTAATAATTTCAGAAAACAGAAAATGGGTGGCGGGAATTGCTAATTGATTTGGATGAATCAGATAAGTTACGGTACAGGATATCTGGCAATGAAACAAATTCAGTGAAAATGCTGATCAGGCCTCCTCTAAATATTGGAGATAAGACAGATTTGGAGATCAGTGCTAGAAGTTTAGGTCTGGCCAGACAACTAGCTCAGAGGGTGGATGAGCACGGTGGAATCGCTCTGATTGCTGATTATGGACATGAAGGAGAGAAGGGTGATACTTTTCGGGTATGTATATTAAATTGGTAGAAAGGGCTCAGAATTGTTCTTCCTGGAAATGTATAGGGGAGGCCTATACAGGGTGTCCCGTAAATAATGGATCTTGCCATTTTGTCCGTCGGATAAGAGCTTCCTTTATTAGGAGGTGCAGACTTTGCATTCAAGTAGAGTGACGTCAGTTTGAACATTTACTGTAAAAACAAAATAAACGATTTATTTGTATTTTTTTTAAATTAACCTCCTAATTTTTTTTCATACGCTGAGCTACCCAAACATTTTTAAGAAAATAGTTGAATTGTGCACACTTTTTCAAATTTTATTTTATTTCGTAATTTGGCCCCTCTGTCAGATTCATAGCAATATCTTTGTAACCGCAAGGACTAGACGTAAGTTTTATACCAATTTGCAAACCTTAGTGATCTTACAAGTTTTTAAAATAATGGTACACTTTGTTGTCATACATTTTTTTAACAGGAGAATTTTTCCAATTCTGGTCTTTTCATCGTAAAAACAAAACTTTTCAATTCAAGATTTTTTTTCTAAGGCAAATAAAATGTTATTTAAAAAAACGGTATCTTATAACATAAGTAAACTATTCAGAAATGTTTGACAAAAATCACACCTAAATATGATACCATTTGCAGCAACAGCATCAAAAACACTGAATGCTGGTACAGAAAATAGTAAAAATCGAAAAAAAAAATATCTTGGTTACCTTATCGGTTTTTTTTTTACTGTTCAAATTAGTTGTTGGAAATGAGGTAAGCTACCTACCCGTTACGTTTGATCCATTATTTACGGGACACCCTGTATGTCCAGCAGTGGAATTCCACAGGCTGATGATGACATTGGAAACTTTTAAACTTTGACTTAGAAGCTACATTTACCTAATGAAAGTGTCTATTTTCCAGGCTTTTCATAAGCACAAAGTCGTAGACCCTCTGGAGAACCCTGGTTCCTGTGACCTAACAGCTGATGTTGACTTCTCACAACTGAGAATAGCAGCATCAAAGACAGCAGGGGAAGATAACTTCGCCCTAGTAGTGGGTCCTGTCAAGCAGAAAGAATTCCTGGAGCGTTCACAAGCTGAAGTTAGATTGCAGGTTGCAAAAATTATAATATTCCTTATCTGGTTCTGTTGGATCTACTTTTAAGAACCAAATTAAGCATTACAAAATGAGGTGTGATTAATTTCAGGTTCTCCTAGAAAGCGCTAAAACGGAGACAGAGAAGGAAAAAATCCAGGCAGCCTATGATATGCTAGTAGATCCCAAAAAAATGGGAGAAAGGTTCAAATTTATGGCATTCTATCCGTCGGGTATGGCAGACATTTTGAAAAAGTACCCACCTTTAGGATTTTCTCCTGACGTCATAGTTTTTAAATAAATGCTGTAATAGAGGTAATATTTAATAGAGATAAGTCATATAAATAAGTGTTTTTTTTCTAGCATCTTAGTACAACACGTCTACGTTAATTTAGCGTCGTAGACCACTATATTTAGCTAGCGTTAACGTAAGGTAGGTACCCACAACCACAGAACACCTAAACTCACGAGGTGATGTCCAGCCCTCTTGATGTACGTCAGATTTGACGGTGATTTGAACATGACAAACACAATGACTATTTTCAGATTCCGTTCAGCACCATCACTTCATTCACTCTTTCATTCGTTCTTTGATGGTAGTCAAATTCGGATTTCGCATTTTTGTGTTTTCGTAGAAATTACAAACAAAATCAATATCGGTAAATTGTAACCTATTGTAAACTTTTTATAAATACTCTAGCTCCTGCAATTCACATGAACTGATTTTGTGATTTTCTAAAACAGTTTTGCAAATTCATCATCGGGTTTCATTGCGCGCTGTGATGAAAATGAAACGTCAAAATTTTCGTAGACGGTGCCAATGATCCTCAATGATCTAAGATTTAAGTTTTTTCTAGAGTGAAAAGTTCCGTGATGAATGCGTAGTTTGTGTCTCTCCCGTGTTTTGTGTTGGAATAATTTGGTGCTGAATTCATCTATCGGGTGTATGAGTTGACGTATTTTACTGAACCTAAGGTGAGGTTTCTTTTGTTGTTGCTTCGAACGTAATAATCTGTAGCGCGTGCTAATCGCAACACCATGAACCAGTAGTTTCTACCAGTAGATTTTCTGTCTCATGTGCTGATTGTAGATCACCAGTTGCAAATTTGTCATCAAAACATTACCATGGGCTTCTAGAAAAGAAAGACCTTTCTGGATCGTATACAATACTCCATACGGCGATAATATGCGTAAAATATTCCTTTTTCAAAAATTGATTTATTTAGATAGGTACACAATGCATCATGATTGTGATGGGACGAGATGGATGAGCCTAATTATGATGAATTGGACTAATTATACATTATCTCTTCCAATCTTCTGTATGTCCAATTAAAGTAAAATATTCAAGGATATTAAAAATAATCAGTTTTAGTCAGGTCAATGAAATATTAACAAAAAACAATTGTGCCAGTCATTTCAAACAATATACTGCATACAGTGTCTTTGTATCCTTGGAGGTTCTTCCATATACTATTTATACGTTCAACTCATCAGTAAGCACCATCATATTTATTTCATAATATCCTGCAATTAATTCTTTCACTTCAGCATACATTTATTTTAGACTGCATTACAGCAGAATTACTTCCTAATTTAGAAGATTACAAGGGTTCTATTGTTATTCTTTCGTGTGTTAGGGACCTCACAGAGGTGGTCGAGTCAGTCTGTGCTTGTGGCTCGAATGAAAGATGTGTTGTGCCTAATTAAATCATATTTAAAACAATTGTTTGTTTATTGAGCTTTCACAAGGAACCACAATTTGAGCCTTAACCTGCATTCTAGACAATTCAGGCTAAAACAAATTAAAAATAATGCAACTTTAAAAAACTTGAGAAATGAAGGCCAAACTGAAACAGCTGAATCAATTTTTGATAAAGTTTTCATGAGATTCGTCTGGATGATATACCTTTCAGATAAAAAATATGTTTCAAATCAGCTCATTAGTGACAAAGTTATGTGATAACAAACATAATAAAAACAGAAAAACGGAAGGTCGCGGGTTCAAATCCTGCTCGGCTCTTATCTTTTGGGACATTAAAAAATCTCTAAAAAAAACGTTTATTTTTGAAGTAGATTAAATAAAAAGTTGAGTGGAAGAGAAACCTGTTGTGCTGAACTCTCACCTAAAAAACCTGTTGTTTTGTGTGTGAGATAAGGGCAGGATTCCACCTTCAGATGGTCTAACAGTTGAATGTTTCCAGGGTGAAAGGAGATGAGTTCTCCGCCGCCCATGCAGCTGGAAGTGGAGGTGGCTGACGAGCCCATGGAAGAGGATTCTGCGGAGATGAAGCCTTCAGACAGGTGTGTGGCATAGTTTGTTTCATTTAATCTATATTTAAAAAGAAGTTTGTCTATCACATAATCTATTCAACTACAGAGTAGCCAGTCTACTTTTGAACGCGATTCCGATCCCAATCGTAAGTTTGACGGAATTTTGACTGAACCCCTATGGGTTTTCTGTCGGAATCGCGTTCAAGAGTAGACCGGCTGGCCCCTGTTTAATAAAGCTGTCAATTCGACATATATGTCAAAAAGCGACAAAATTGTGGAATTGTCGCGCTTTTGTGACATGACTGGTCTGTACTTTGGCACAGACACTCCCTGAAGAGAGAAAGGGCTAACTGACAAATTGCTTTTGAAAATTCTCATCTCATGGCATGGGCTTCTATGAACATTTTTATCGAAATATAGTGTAGATCACGATCGAAATCGCGCGCGAATCCACCAGTTAAGGCACAGACAGTTGAACAATAAAAAAAAAAATATCCTTACAAAATATTTTTTTTTTGCTTTACTGTGTGCAATTAGATTGTACTTATGATAGTGGCTCAAGACTTTCGATAAAAAGTTCGTGTTTGTATAATAATATCTTTTCAGAAAAGTTGTTTCACGATTTTCTACGTCTTAATATATAATTGTTAATTTACTAATTGTGAGCATAATTTATGAAACTTTTGATAGGTGATAGTAACATCGTCTTCAGACGGTGATAAACTTTTTTACTTCCTACCTTGATTCCAGACACATCTGATTTTAAGTGTTTCGACCAGTTTTGTGTTTAGGTATAAAAGTTGTATAAAATATACACTTACCAGTATAATTAAGCCAATTATGCCATCTTTGATTGTTGAAATCATGCATAATTCATTACTTAATAATATATTTATTTATTCGTAATGCTATATAACTCAGCGCGCGAATATCTAATAGAAACTGAGCCACGTGCTAATCTGCCCTGATGGCGACGGTTATCACCATCAGCCTGATGAAGTCCACTGCTGGACATAGGCCTCTACACATTTCCAGACTGGGGCTCAATTCTAGACCAGTGACTTTTATGTCACTGGTTTTTGGTTTTTTGAGCCTTTTTGGCAAGGGCTCAATTCTAGACCAAGATATATATCACAAGAACTGTCAAATTCACTTAAGAAACTGACAGTTCTTGTGACCTACCATGACAAAAAAGTCACTGGTCTAGAATTGAGGAGTTATGCACCTGCCTTTACTTTTTATGTAGAAAAAAAGGTCAGAAATGGGAATAAAAACTACCAGTAGTGGAGCTCTTTTTGTGTGGCTTGTCCGGGGAAGTAGGTACCATGCCTAATTCTGCCGTGAAGCAGCATTGCTGTGTTTCGGTTTGAAGGGCGTGGGTGCCGGTGAAATTACTGGCACGTGAGGCTGAACATCTGTATGCCTCAAGTTGATGGACGCTGGGCAGTGCATCGTAGGGCAAGTTCCCGACGCGCTTGACCTACGAGGCAATGTAAAGGTTATGGTTTCCACTTAACATCAAGTGGGCCATATCCTTGTTCCATCAGAAAGTTGTAATAAAATAAACTACCTTACATAACGAATTCGCAGGCAACTGCTCGTTATTAATATCGACAATTATGAAGTTGCTAAAAATAGAAACACGAAATGGTCCTTTTAAGCCGACAAAAGCCTTGCTCTTGAGAAGAATGTTTTAATACAGTAGCTAATTTTGATTATGGTCTGGCTGGCCTTGTTAGCGTTCAACTTGAACTTATAAGGCTTTTTTTGGTTCAAGGATTTTTAATCATACCGATCACTTAGATCCAGGTCATATCCGATCTAGATTTTTTATTGTTCTTTAATTAACTAGTAGAAGTTTTTTCAAAAAAAAACTCTGTTGTCTGTAAAGTTGGTTTACTGACGATAGTTGAACGTGACAACGTCATACAGCTGTCCACGCGGGCGCATCGCTCACTCAAGTAGGAGAGAGACAGATGTCGAACGCGGAGGCAAATTGTGCCTCTCTGTCGCTCGTTCCGCGCTCTCGCTTGCACTTCAAGCCTTAAATGGAACGCCTCAGAGCGAGGTAACGCCGCAAGAGTCATATATTTTCGTGCGTGCAGCCGGCTCCATCGAATTATAAGACGTCACGTCAAAAATAAATATGCATTGTTTTCTTATAAATCTAGGGCGTGACTCCTTTCGCGACTTTTCCCTAACTCTCGTCGTTTCGGACTTAACCATCACCGCTCTTAAAACCACCCTGTAGATACAGCTTAGTAACAAAATAATTTAGTTCAACTGAAAGGTTATGTTGTAATGCTTGGGCGGGAGCGAAGCGAAACGGAGCTCTCACCTTGGCGTACATACCTACCTATAATTTCTATATTTTATTTTGTGCATTCAAGGATTTTTTTAAATAAAATTGTTCCCTACTTATTCGTTAACTTATGAGTTTAAACCAAATTTTCAAAATGCCCCGCCGTTTTTACTACACGTAGCTAAAAACCTTCCCAGATTTATTTATTTGACGATATTATCTATTTATCTGAAAATTTGGTAGAAACCGCATTAAATTAATAATAATAAATATTGTTAAGGTTGTTCGATTCCGATACAAACTGAATTTACACAACTATGGGCAAACAATGCATAAATGTACACTGAAATAGCTGTAATAGAATTTTACAGTGGTCTTTATTGCCGGCCAGTTATATAAAGTTGGAGAAAACTGTAGGATAACAGAAATATTAATAAAAAACCAAAAAAGTAATTTTTTCGTCATTCTTTCTAACGGGTACTCGGCATTGAATACGTGAATGAGCTTAAAACATACGTCTCTAAATAGTCGTAAAAGTTTGTTAGTTCTTTTTCTGAAGCCTCGACTGCCACGACCAACGGCTAACACTCCAACTTTATATAACTGGCCGGTAATAAGGACCACTGTAAAAGCCTATTACAGCTATTTCATTGTACATTAATACTTTATTCGCCCATAGTTGTGTAAATTAAGTTTGTATAGAAATCGTACCCCCTTAATCCACACACTACTATTATTAAATCTTTTTACTTTGAATTATCATCGCACGACGAGATTTGACACACAAATCTCTTTAAAGCTCCACAGGTCATCGCGCGAGCACTAGAGATATGAAGATAGGAACTAGCCCTACGATGCCCAGCGTCCATCAATTTGAAGCACCCACATCCATCAAACCGCATTGCTGCTTCACGGCAGAAAAAATCATGGTGGTGGCACATTCAAATTCAATAAAATTTTATTCAATACAATTGCAAGAATCACTTTGAAACATCTTAAAGCTAGGTGAGTCTAGGTGCCAGTTCCACGTGACCAAGCCTAGAAGAACAGGCAACAAACTACGGCTCGGTTCCTACCGTTTCTTTATAATGATCCTTTTACAAATCAAAAATAATAGCAGTGAAGTTTCAGTGTGGTGCCACTTCACTTAGTCACTTCCCCGGACCGAACCCTTCACAAAACGCTCTACTACTACAAAAAGTTTGTTCACCTTGTTTGTTGAAACTGTAACAAGGTGACAATAACAATCTCAAACCAGCTTATCGTTAATATTTTTTTTACCTGCCGATTTGAACCAAGGAATCCCTTATAGCTAGTACTAAGATTTGTTTTCACAGAATACGTATCATAACAATAACAGTTTGATAAGAACATGTAATACAATCAATAGAAAAAGATTACTTAGGGCGCGTTTACACTTATTTCAATGCGGGCATTCAATAATTGACGTCATTCATAAATCATAACTGACGCAATGATTTTTCCGTATTATATTTTTTCCCTAATTAAAAAAAAAGTATTTTTCGAATTTAATAAATTATTTCACCATTGAAAAGCTACATTATCCTTGAATAACATGGGCTATATTTTTTTGCTAGCGACCCGCCCCGGCTTTGCTCGGGTGTCATTTGGAAAAAAGGTGGGACATGTGAAGTTACTGCCTTTGAATTTTTCCATCCGTGCCCATGCGCACCTGAGGCGGATAAATAAAAATAATAAACAAATACTTACTGCCGCGTTACAAGCCCAGAACCACATTAACGGATTGTTAGCCAAATCAAATGCGAGTTTGCTATTTTTGTGAGTGACAATGAAATTCCAGAATCCATGAGTACCTATCTAGAATACTAGATCTACATCAGGGTTGACGACCTTTGAGTACTATCATTGTTAATCATGCTAGTGAAAGAAAACTCCTAAATATTAAAACAGAACATTAGATTATCAACGCATCTTTTAGTAGTCCAAAAATCTGCAATTTTCTATTGGCAAGATATCAAACGGCCTTATTTCAATAAATTGTTTACCTTAAAGTTCAACCACCTTCATGTACATCTGAATTAGACTATCGTAGAATCTAACTCACACTAAGTTCAATAGACATTTACGAAATTAGTATAATATTCTCTTTACCACTTCTTATTTACCCAGAGAGCCTTTGGACATTTGTATCATAATATTTCATCAGCCTAAAGATGTCCACTGCTAGACATAGGGCTCATATACATTTCCAGGAAGAACGATTTTGAGAAAATGTACTAATGTCGACTAGGAAATGCAAGTAAACCCACATGCCAAAGCCACCAACCAGCTTAGGCGACAAAAAAAGTTAGCGGAAATGTTTTAATTTCGGAAAGAAACCGCGCGGTTTAAAGTGGTTAATCTGAATATCGCTTATCTATGATGAAAATAAATATGAACAATAATATTCAGTCAATATTTTCAATGCGTTAGTTACGATAAATACACCAACCGGGTAGATTGGGAATTCAAAAGTGATTCATTGAATTTCGCAATTTATAATTTCAATATGTTGGAATTTTACATTTTGTAACGAAACGCACGTTTTAAAACAAACGTTTAATCTTTTTTTTTTAGATTGTTTTGTGACATAGTATGCTCGGAACTATACAGCTACACACATATGCTCAATTACAAATATAAACTGTGCGGTTAAGGGGTAGACTAGACATACATTAAATTCAATTCAAGTGAAATGCGTGAAAAAAAAATACACTCGGCTAAAAATACGTCGGCAAATAAATACACTTTGACTTTGAACCAGAAATTGGTGAAAACTAATCGGATATGTTGGTGAAAGAGTTACTCAGGACGCTATGGTGTTATGGTAGTGACGAGGTCGCAGTGGTCGAAGATGTTAAATGTTGTGTGCTAAAAAAATACTTGAAGTAAGTAATAAACTCCTTCTTCTTCTTCTCGTGTCACTGTGTCTTTCAAACAAGCGTGGGAGGCCCTATGAACTATGTATTGCTAGCCGGTTTTCGGAATAGGACATCCCTATACTATTACGACGAAAACTCTTCATTGATTATAGCTAGAACTCTGTTTAACTTTATTACACGGCAAACCAAAAATCTACGCATTACGACGCCGTCTTCCCTATCCCGACTCACTAGTCGGGATGTGTCTCGTCGCTTGGTCCCAGTAGGGATGTCCTATTCTCAAAACCGGCTATCACAACTGAGACCAGGCAACGAGATCAGTCAGTACCTACTAGTCGGTAAGAAAAAAAAGATGGCGTACGATGGATACGTGGTTGATTTTTGTCCGTGTTCCAAGGATAAACAGAGTTTCTAACTGTATTCAATGGATAGTTTTTGCCTTATTTGTATGTACCTAAATGTGTGTGCAATAAATATATTGAGGATTTTAAGTGTGCCTCAAAGAGCCTCCTCCAAGATAAGAAGTTTTTGTAAATCTTTCAAAAGGTTGACAGCGAGCGAGTTGACATCCCCTTAAATGAATACCTTAAAAAATATGCGGAAGAATTACCTTACTTCTTATTGCATTCTGCGTTAACCTCGAGATCCCATATAAATAAAAGTAAAAGTATTGATTGCTAATTGAACAGTTAGGGCTGGTTTTTAAATAAAAAAAAAGTTAAAAATTTAATTTGCAACGTACGTCGTAGTTACTTAATTTATTTAAAATTACCAGTTAAAGTTAAACATAACTAACCAATTATTAATTTATACCTATTTGTAGAAAAAAGAAAGAAAAATACGATGCTAAAATTACTTTTTTTTTCATATCGGCTTTTATATGGAGTTATGCGCTAACAACATTAACAATACAAACAAATTGATAACCTCCTTACCTAACCCTAACCTTATTTTATGTTGGTTAATATAAGAATGAAATGATTACAGAGACGTGACTGATTGTACGTTTATTTTATCAGCACAGCATTATTAGTCAAAAAATTATTCAAACACATTGGTATCAATTCTGTTGTTTACAATCTGTCTAGCTAAACTAGCCTAAAATTTTCTAATTTAGTTAGGAAAATCTTATAAGCTATTCTGTTATCGCATTTTACTAAATTTAAAAGGTGTCTATGACACCTCTAAACTTGCGCTAAATTAAGTTCACAGATAACATACACATTTGTCATTTCATGCATCTTGGCACTACTCGACACTAGATGGCGCTCTATTTGCACTATTTTTACGGGTTTTTTTGTATCTGTGGGTGCATACAGCGGCTAAACTTCGAACCATCGATCGACAAAGTTATTTAGCATTCACTTATTTCACCTATTACGTAGCGTAGGTCCTAATTTAATATTCTGTAAGCTAAATAACGATTTGTAAGACTGTGCGGGTCAGTGATAGTAACCACCAGCCCCTCCGCTTCTACTACTCGGATTGTACGTAATCAACTACAAAATGCAGCAGCCTACTGACCGCCCCCGAACCCCCCGATCCCGAAAAAGGACAAATATTAAACAAAAAGAATGGTTGGTGGAACGGCTTTTGGCTAATAAGATGATGGCACGAGGTACGTAGCATTTATATTTTGTTGGTTCCGAAATAGGTATAATTAATGATTTATACTTACCTAGCTACACACTTCAGTGATTTGATTGTTGTATGT
This sequence comes from Thera obeliscata, assembly GCA_947578465.1. Lineage (NCBI taxonomy): Eukaryota > Metazoa > Arthropoda > Insecta > Lepidoptera > Geometridae > Thera > Thera obeliscata. Next base: position 9,404,601 of record OX387918.1, on the reverse strand, counting down.
CCGGTTTTCAGATAACCAAGCTGATACAGCAATAGTAGAATTTTAGGGGATGCTGGCGGGGGAGCTGAATGCTCTTGGCTGTAGCCGAACTGCTGAAGAGTGGCAGCATGTAAGTTACACTATTTCATCTACCTACTAATATTATAAAGAGGAAAGATTTGATTGTTTGTTTTCCGACAGTAAACCTAGCAAGTGATATCCAACAAAACCCATAAACGATTGACGCCTCACGCCCACTGTCCATTGCTCAAAGAGTTTAGTGTGCGTTGAAAACGCTCACTAAACATGTTCTTCGAGCAAGCTTTAAAGTGTAGACGCAGGGTCGAGCATATTTGTAGATAGCCATAGCTCGGATTAAGTATGCTCATAGAGCATGCAACAGTGTGTATACTTGCCTATAGGCTTTAATCTATTAAAAAAAAAAGAATCCTTGGGGTAAAAAAATATTGTGAGTTTGTGGCGTTGTAGTGTTCATCTCTGGATGTTCTGAACCGATTTTGAAATTTATTTTACCAGTAGAAAGCCACGTTATTTGTGAGTGTTATTGTATTGGCTACCCGTGCGGAGCTGGGGCGAGCCGCCAGTATACAATAAATGTGGATAAAATTAATTTTAAACCAACTTTTTATGCAGTTTTTGTCCTTTTGTTATCCTTCTAATTGAAACTAAAACAATATTTCTTTCCACAGATTTGGAGTATATGGGTGGCAAAGGTGAAGGGTAAGGCCAGAAAGGTCGGTACCGGCTTCACTGGTACTGGAGGAGGCCCGGCAGGGGCAGACCTCACGGAGGAGGATAATAAAATCCTCGACATAGTGGGGTCTGCTTCTGTATATGGATTTAGCAGACTCGAAGTGGTAATTATTTTATGCTGCAGCTTAGCACATGTTTTTGTATATGCTATACAAGATGAGATTTTATTATAGTTGTTTTATTTTCAGGGAATACCTTCACCTGTGCCACCCCGGAATATGCTGCCCTCAGTGGATCTAGAAGACGAACATGCTCGATCCAGGAGCCCACTTGGGAGGGAGGAAGGAGCCCACGCAATATCCCCTCGCAACCAGTCCACCCAAACCCCTCCTCGTGGCCGACCTGAAGGCTCTGGTCACCGGCGTCGCCGGCGCCAGTTACCTAGGCCTGCGAGGCCTTTGCTTAATGATAATTTGACAGAGGTTTTGAGGGAGAATGGCAGACTAATGGCGGAGAGCATTGTAAGGGGTGCAGAAATAATAGCTGCAGCCATTGCAGCTATTATTTCTGCACCCATTGAAATCCAACATCATGATGACTAATAGTTGCCATGTTGCTATAACTTTAGTGGGTTTTGATTTATCTAGATAGATTTTCTAGAAAAATATAGAGGATCTAGATAAATCAAAACCCACTAAAGTTATAGCACCATGGCAACTATTAGTCATCATGATGTTGGATTTCAATTGCTGCCATTCTCCACCAACACTGCATCATCCAACTATACCAACATCTAAATTATCATTAAGCTCAGCGGCGTTTCATTCTGCCTCCCACCAAAGTCCCACTAAAATTCTATTGTTGCCTCATCAGGGCGGTGATTCACGGTAGTTTTTTTTATACGTCATAAATCATAAACCGCAATGTACCTTGCGACGAACTACTTGAACTTTTATATTATGTTACTTGTTGCTACGGAACCCTTCATGGGCGAGTCCGACTCGCACTTGGCCGCTTTTTTTATTATATAGTTACTATGATTTAATATTTGTAGAGATGTATGACCTATTTGTATACCAGCCTAATGCTCCTTAATGATTAAAAAAATATTTATGGGTGAAAGTGAGAGTTTATTATTCTTTGTCGTATTATACGTGCTTCATGGAGGAAATCTATGTCGTGCTCCTCTCCCTCGACTCCATCATCTTGTTCAAGCACTATGTCTTCATCCCTATCTGCAATCACAGAATACATCTTATTAGAGAAGGAATAGTAGGTAGGTAAAGCATAGTTCTATTTATATTTTGATTCACCTATTAATTCTTCCATAAACATATTATATAGAGTGCAGCACGAGTTAATAATTTTGGCTGCTTTTTCTGGTTTATAATGCAGACAACGATGGCGATGCAGACATCTGAATTTGTTCTTCAGCCGGCCGATTGTCATCTCCACTATGTTTCTTGCTCTTATGTGGCAGGCGTTATAGTTTTCCTCAGCAGGATTTTGTGGACGCATAAGAGGTGTCATGAGCCAGGGCTGAAGAGGGTAGCCTTTGTCACCTGTTCAATATAAAAAATTAAATAAAAAAATCTACAACTACAAAAATAAATAATCTATAAATAATCCTTAACTACCTATAAGCCATTGCTCATTCTGTCCTTGCACAAACTCTCTTTTTAAAAATTTGCACACTGTAGATGCTCCCCAAATGGCTGCATCATGAGTTGAACCAGGAAAATTTGGGTTCAAGGAAATAATTTTTCCTTTGGCACTGCACACCTGTAAATAAATAAAAAACTGATCAGACCCTCCAAAAACAAACATTAATGGATCTGGTATAATGGTATTCCTGTTTTGAAAATTACTCACGATCTGACAGTTGATGCTGTAGTATCTCTTTCTATTGTAAAATAAATTGCCAGGAGCAGTAGGATGTGAAATTGGCGGTTTGAATATGGCCACATGTGTCCCATCCACAGCTCCTAGTGTGTGGCATGCCATAAAGCTCCTGGAACCTGGAAAACCAAAGGTTTTGTTAAAAGCTTAGGAGTGGTATCTTACCTAGGCAGAATATAGGTATACCTACATGCTTTACCTTATCTTTATTTGATTATTCATACTTAGGTCAGGTTGCCTACCTCTTAGTGCTACTTACTCGGCCATCGCAGACACTTTTTCTGGGGGTGTAGTAGGAAACTTCACATATTGAGGAGCAAGTTTAATAACAATTTCTTCAGCTACAATTGTTAGACACCTGCTAGCAGTAGGCTGGCTTATACCTAAAAAGCTATCCTGTGCGGTTGATGTCTGATAGCTGCCATGACCGAAAAATGTAAGGGCCGCTAAAACCTGAAGAGTAGTAAAGTAAGTTTGTAATTAAAAGGTATGTAGGAGTTGTAATAGCATATAGTTATTGTAGTAGGTGGGCACTCACATACTAGATTATGATATGGGGTAGACCTATGCCAAACAAAATCAGTTGTCTCTTACTGTTTGAACAAGGTATTTCACTTATCCTTTTACTAAATACAACAGTAGGTATCTTAAAAAATATAAAAACCTATATCTTTTTATCTAATAACGGAACCCACCTTTATTGTTTTAGGGATAGATCCGTCCCTGAGACGTGGGCCATCCAGAGTTTCTATTAAACACATTGCGCCTGTTTTAGATAACCTAAATATTTTTTTAAATTTTGTTTCTGCCATGTCGAATGGATTTGAGGCGTCTCTCAGTCTCTCCAGACGGATTCTTTCGCGATAGTTCCTGAAAATAAAATGAGTTGGTTTATAAAACTAGGTTACATACCTATCTGTTTCTAGGATAGATGTAAATAGGTACGTAATATGAAAAAACCCATCAGATCAGATGGTAAGTACAAACCTTGCCGAGGCTTCTATAATTGCAGCCACTACAACAGCTTCCATGATTTTTTGAGTTGATTGCGCTTCGTCCACAAATTCACAACAAATAGACAACACAACTTTAGTCAGCACCTTGTAACGTGTCGCCTAAATTTAGATTGACGTTTCTAAAATTAAGCGCAAATTACCTAAAATATTGTACAACCGAATAGCAAAATGACGGATTTAAGTGTTTTTTGACTAAATTGAGTAACTATCCTAATTATAGAGCTGTCACTCTAAATTTTAGTTTACGATGCTGCCAACAGAATAGGAATAACAATTTTACGAAATTTTAGCTCGGAATTAGCTAAATTTTAGGATTTCTAAACAACAGAATTGATACCATTTTCTGTCAAGACACAGACAAAAGAAAATTTTATTCAGTAAAAAAAACCCAGGAGAATCTCGCGGATTGTGTTTGTGTATAGTAGTAATGGTCGTTTATATACCCGTGTAAGTTCTATACAAAATGAAAAGGAAAGTAAGGCAGGTACTGTTTTATAATACTAGCGATCCGCCCAGCTTCGCACGGGTCGTTGTAGCGTGATGTTATATAGCCTTCCTCAATATATGGGACTGTAGCGTCCCGCAAATAGGGCATGTGTAATCACCAGTTGCCCTTGACGCTATTATAAATCATCTACAATAGATGCAAAGATTCAAGATTCAATAAGCGTTTATTCAATACGATACAAGAATCACTTTGAAACGTCTTAAAGCTAGGTGAGTCTAGGTGCCAGTTCCACGCGACCAAGCCTAGAAGAAAATAAAAAATAGTCTAAAATAATAGCAGTGAAGTTCCAGTGTGGTGCAAAGGCCTGTTCAATATATGGACTATCCAACACAAATATTTTTTTCAATTCGGACCAGCAAACCCCGAGATCAGCGCGTTCAGCCAAACTAACAAACTTTTCACTTATAATACCACAAGAGCTTCAAAAGTCGTCAAGTTTTTCAGGAATAAATTATAGTTTAAAAAACTAAAAAAAAAACACTTTTATAACTAATTGAACTAAAAAGTTAAAAATAAAACTGTAATAATCAATTGAAAATTTATATTATTGTACAAAAAGCATGGGGTGCTTTTTATAATAACTTCAGATATAATAAACTATTGATAAAATATTTACAACAATCAAAATCAAGCCCCCCACGCTTTTTGTACAATAATATAAATTTTCAATTGATTATTACAGTTTTATTTTTAACTTTTTAGTTCAATTAGTTATAAAAGTGTTTTTTTTTAGTTTTTTAAACTATAATTTATTTTTTACTTTTTAGTTTTTTTTTTTTCATTTTTTTTTTATATTATTGCATTGTCATCGACTTTTGACAGGTGCGCAAAGTTTGAATCAAATCTGATCGTTCAAAGTAGCTTTTTTTTTTTTTTTTTTTTTTTTTTTTTTCATATTATTGCATTGTCATCGACCTTTGACAGGTGTGCAAAATTTGAATCAAATCTGATCGTTCAAAGTAGGACAAAATCGAGCTCAAAGGGGTCGGTTACATACATACATACATACATACATACATACATACATACATACATACAGGTGAAGCTAATAAAAGCGTTATAAAAATCACTCGCGCTTCGCGCTCGTGATTTTTTAACCTGAAAAACTTGACTCCTTCATTTGTTTGCAGGGAACCTTGAGGGAAATGCCAGATAATTTTGAAGCTCGTGTGGTATTCGGGGGATTATTTTTCCGTCCCAAATATCGACCAATTGCACCATTCGACGTCACGTGGTACAACCTAGAAAATTTTCAAAAAATTATCTGTATAATACCATGTAGGTTGTACCACGTGACGTCGAATGGTGCAATTCTATTGGTCGATATTTGGGTCGGAAAAATAATCAGCTTTATAATTAGTATAGATACTTTTGCCTACAAAAAAGTAGGTTATATGTCAACTGTGTGTATATTTTATGCCATTTTGTTACCCCCTGTTGTGTGGATGCCTTACTAACCCCTTGACCGATCGATTTCATTATCCTTATCAGTAGATCTTGATAGTGATAATATTGACCTACAACTTCATGCATATCAGATTAACGTGTAATTTGAGAACTTCGGTCAACACACGGAAGGATTTTTTTTATAAAAATAAAAACCTCAAATCATTCAAATTTCAACTTTTTCGATTGCTTATGCGCAACGCAAAACATTCATAGTGCTTTTTAGATTGATTTGATTTCGTCACACTGACAACAAAATGTTCTTCAGAAGGGCAAGTCCCACTTCATTCACATAATTTCGTCTACGAAATGTTGTAAATGAAGTCGTTTCGCCTATTTGTCTTTCTCTATTGTATGGAGAAAAGATGAGACAGCAAAAATACGTTACGATAGAAACATCAATTTTCCATACAGAAGAGAGATACACGTGCTCACACGAAAACAACATTTGGTAGCGAAACTCCGACTTCGGGTACAGATCAGTATTTCATCAACATACCCCCCACCCCTCCCCCCGGAAGTTAAGGTCGTCAATTCTACCCGGTGTCCCCACCCTCGAACCAGTTCAATGTCGAGTCCAAGGGCATTGCATCAGGTAGTGACGTCACATCATCTCTGGCCGTCTGCCAGTGTCCGACAAAGGACTGATGCAGACCTTATTGAAACTGTATTTCAGTTGTCTTTGTATGGCGTATTGTTTTCAGCTGTAGACATCCGTGTTTTATAACTAGGTACTATACCTACTATAGATAGTGCAATCCATGAAGGCGCGCCCCACTATTCCTCATAACCGTTTATAGTATAATGTGTGCAAGCTTCCGTCAATGTTTGAGTGTTATCGGTACACACTAATTACCTATGAGTGCACACGCACACTACAATGAATAGACTACGGTTCGCGACTGCCGCTTGGAGCAAACTCCCCGCACCCCGCTAGCGCTAGGGGTGCGTCTTCGTGAATTATTGCACTATCTATAATGTGTGTATGTATTATTAGGCGATTACTATCCATTGAATACAGTTGGACCTTTGTTTTATCTTTTTAACGGGAAACTATCATCTACGCATTTCGACGCCATTTTCTTATCTCCCGACTAGGGATGTGTCTCGTTGCCCGGTCTCAGTAGTGACGTCCTATTCCCAAAACCGGCTAACAGTTACAGCATATATCTACATGACATCGGAATATTATTTTTTAAATTATTTTAGGGGTTTAAAGGAAAATGCCACCCCTAACGTCACAATCTTCTTTCTGGAGGATTATGCAGCAATAAAGTCATAATAATATACCAAATGCCTATATTTACACCAAGGCTACATGTTCAAAATCATACGCGTCAGTCATCGATATGATTAGATCGATGGCATCAGGCCTATTCCTGTTGCTAAGTACCTAGCCGCCGCAGCCTTACTTATTTGTCAAAAGATAAACAGTAGTTAAACTATTGCCATCTCTTACCGCTGGGTAATGACAAACAGTGCCAGGGCTAATTTTAAGCAATGATTAAATTGAAATTGCGTTTATAAGTATGGGTAGTTATAAAAATACTATAAGGATTAGATTGAATGAGTGTTGCATTATAAACAGTAGCCGAGTGTTTTTTATGCCATAGCTGGCAGACGAGCAGACAGGCCACCTGATGGAAAGTAGTCACCGTCGCCCATAGACACCTGCAACACCAGAGGTGGCGATTGAAATTGTATTGTAAATATTATACAGTAGTAGGCCGCAAATATCGACATCGGCTTATTTCGGCTTCATAGAGCGTAGTGTGCGTCAGAAAGCGCTTTACGAAAGCAGAAAAGCCGATGTTGCAATATTTATTGCCTACAACCTTCTTCCTTCCTTTTTCCCACTTTATGTGAGGTCAGCACAACATGTCTTCCTTCTCCATTCCCCTCTGACAGCCGTCATCTCTGCATTCACTCCTCGCTTATCCATGTTTTCTTTGGTCTAGTACACTTTTTTTTTTGACTGGCCTCTAGCTCAGTTGGTAGTAGCTCTGCCTTCTGCGCCGTAGGTCGTGGGTTCGATTCCCACCGAGAACAATATTTGTGTGGTGAACATAAATGTTTGTTCTCTGTCTGGGTGTTATATTGTATTCTAAGTATGTATTTACAAAAAAAAAATGTATTCAAGTATTATATCAGCTATCTGGTTCCCATAGTACAAGCTCTGCTTAGTTTGGGGCTGGGTAGTGTTGTGTGAATTGTCCACAATATTTATTTATTATTTTTTCCCGAGTAAAATTGGTAATAATGTGAACGTAGGCATACGAAGGACGGTACCAGAGCTGATTTATTTTGCGATATAGGTCACCGACATTGCGAGTTTTATTTTTAATACCAGCGCTATAGGTATGACGATATCTCTTCTTTTTTAGGGTTCCGTAGCCAAATGGCAAAAACGGAACCCTTATAGATTCGTCATGTCTGTCTGTCTGTCTGTCTGTCTGTCTGTCTGTCTGTCTGTCCGTCCGTATGTCACAGCCATTTTTCTCCGAAACCGTAAGAGCTAGACTGATGAAACTTGGCGAGTAGATGTATTCTGTGAACCGCATTAAGATTTTAACATAAAAATAAAAAAAAAACTATAAATTTCGGGGGTCCCCATACTTGAAACTGAAACTCAAAATTTTTTTTTTCATCGAACCCATACGTGTGGGGTATCTATGAATAGGTCTTCAAAAATGATGTTGAGGTTTCTAATATCGTTTTTTTCTAAACTGAATTGTTTGCGCGAGAGACACTTCCAAAGTGGAAAAAAGTTGGTCCCCCCCCCTCTAACTTCTAAAGTAAGAGAATGATAATACTAAAAAAAATATATGTTGTACATTACTATGTAAACTTCCAACGATTTTTGGTTTGAACGAGATCTAGTCAGTAGTTTTTTTTTATACGTCATAAACCGTAAACCGCAATTTACCTTTCGACGAACTACAAGAACCTTATTATGTTACATCAAGTAACATAATATACAGGTTCTTGTAGTTCGTCGTGCTACGGAACCCTTCATGGGCGAGTCCGACTCGCACTTGGCTGCTTTTTTTATTTTGAATTATTTATCCGTTTTACAAAGATACCGAAAGCAATGAATGTCATGAGTTCAGTGTACTGTGTGGTTTTATAAACAGCGTAAAATAAATGGAAAACGGCACGAGAATTAAAAAGATTAGAAATTGTAGGTACAGATTATTATGGGACACGCAACCCCCTCTTATTTATAAATATTACGGCCAGATTTAAAAGAACACAGACACGACCTGTTTCTTAAGAACTAGGTTGTCTCTGTCTGTCTGGTATTTAAGAAAAAGAGAGCGCAACAGCTGCCTCGGCGCCTGAGCTAAAAACTGACGCAAAGTATTTATAAAAAACGCGGTCATTGAAACAAAAACTTTTTAATTTCTCTTGAAACTTTAGTCTACGAGGATTTACGAATTTTATGTTTAGTTTACCTAGTTGGCCAGGACTGGGAAGAAAAGCGTTGGACGTCCAGTAGCACGATGGTTTGACGTCATGGTCAGCGTCGTGGGCCGCAGATGTATGAGGGTAGCCCAAGATCGTGGTGAATGTACCACGATCTTGGTGGCTTGGAGCTACCCTCATCGATCTGCGGCCTCTTGCAATGGCAAGAGGCAACCCAGCAGTGGGTTAAGTCAGGCTGTGGATGATGATGATGATGATTGCGTAGTTTGAACGAAACCGATCCGAGAACCGACTGATTATACGAGTTTGTATATATGAACCATCTATGATATATCAAGAAGTCGTCCACACTGAACAGTGCTGCAAGTAATTTTATCATCGTATGCCTTAGCATATTCTATTCGTATTTGAATTATTATTTTCGCTTGGTATGTTCTAGCATCAGATAACCCTAACTCGTTACTAGACACCACTGTGATTTAGCATGATATAATCGAAAAAAAAAAAACCAAATCCGTGGAAGCTTACAATAGATTAGGTAACATCTTTTTTCGTGGCGCTAGTTTTTCGCGTTTTTCTCAAACAGGCTCTTTTCATGCTCTGGGCACCTATTTGTATTTTTTTTAGATTCTACGACATACCAGTTTTCTCACTATGTTTTCCTTCCTCGCTTTTATGTACTGGCTGGCAAAGTGCTCATAAATTTTGCAGTAAACTCATTGGTGCACGAATGGATTTGAACCCGTAAACTTAGGATCGGAAGGCGGGGCCACTACCACTAGACTACCAGTGCTTTTAGTAGGCAACTCATGATTTGCTACAGGATCGAATACGTTACAGGCTACAGCACTGGTTTTCTGTGGCACTATGTAATTTTTTTTATTAAATTTTTTATTTATCAAAATGCTAGTGTAGGTTTACGATTAATTCAGTTTGTTTAGATAATAAATAATACATTTATTATCCAGTTTTATTGACCTTTTACTCTGAAAAAAGTGAGAAGAAGTATGGTCAAGCTAGTTTCAGTAATTTTCATAGAGTTCCGTCCTTTTTGCTATTGCTCTTTTAGAATTTATATTATTTTTAACACAGCTATTTCTATAAATTAATAACAATTTTAAGATCTAATTCTCGGGCTCTGGATACAGTAAATAGTATCACTTTTTAAAATAATCCGACTTTTAATCGAAAACATTACCGGTTTTTGCGACTAAATATGAAGTCCCTTCGACGTCGTTATAATAAATTTTGACTGTATTTGAGGTTGGCGACCCGTGGAACCCTAAAATCGGAAACTACATCATAAAAAATGCCCCAACCGCTAGTTTGGCCGACGACGGCGACGCCTGAACTTCAAGACAAAGAGTTATCAGTCTTCAGCTACATGGCGCCTTGCCAAAACATCAGTCCAATGTTTACCTTGGTGCGGTCATGTCGTGTTGTGCCTATTTAAAAAGTGAACCCTGAAATATGTGAAGTGAAATGACTGACAAAGAAGTGTGAGTGAGTCACTTTCGAGCGTAATACTTCACTTGAATAGTTTTGTATAGAATTGGCAGTGTTTATGTGGCCTTCACATTTTCATTCAGACTTCTGGATCTGCATTTATCGTTCACACACGACAGTGTTGTATTTATACTTCTGTGTAAGGCATGTACGGTATTTATATAAATAACTGCGAATGTCTCGTGACTTTATTTTGTGACATACAACTAAGTACGGCGTCGATTTTAAAGTTGCTAAAATGATGGTAATATAAATCCTATAAACGAATAGTACAGTTGATGGTTTTCGTAAGATGATAAGTTGAACATAGCGAATCGTTTAGGGAAGAACCTCTAATAATGATAAAGATGCAAGCAGCAATCGTTGATTATTAAATATATGCCTTGGCTTAGTTTAGGTACCAAGGTGGAGTCCTATAAAAATAAGATGGCATTGGTTACCTACTCTAATATTGAGATGTATCGAGACGCGGGAGACGGGCCTGGTGACCCGATCTACAGGTTTTAATTTGAAACCTCCTTGGGTACCAGCTCTCGGTTTAGGCTACGTTATAAGATGCAATGCTCTAGACCTAATTTTATCCTTGTCCTTAGTCTTAGTGAGAGAAATAAACAAATATACAAATATAAACAACGGGATATTTACCATACTTTAATTTTGTGTGTTTTGACTCCTTATATTTGGGCACAGTTGCATGAACCATGATCACGATTTCAAAATTAAGCATGGTTAATATGCCGTTGTTCATAAAAATAATATTAAACCCCATGATAGTTTCAAAAGATAATAGCAATCATTGAGTATAAAAAAGTACCTAGATAGGTAAAGATTTATGTAAATGTAATGTAGGAACTAAAATAATTCAACCAAATCTTGATTTACATAAGTCAATGTCGAAAATAAAGTCACAAGAGGATGCTAATAATCATTGAACTAATAAGTACTTCGTATTACTTATAAAATCCTTGCAAATAATACAATAACTTTGGCCTATTTACATACTCGTTTATTGTATACATATGGTTTTTTTGCATCGTTGTAACTGTTAATCTTTCTTGCCAACCTATAATTTTACTTTTTTTCTCCTGTTTTTCTGACTGAATTGACCCAATTCTGACCCCATCTTATTTTTATCATTACCTATGCAATGTAGGGAACTCATTTAGACGGCAACATGAGCATGTAATAGTGCCCTATGGGGCCAAGTCAGACTGTGTCATTTTAAAGCACTCTGTTCCATGTCATTGAACTTAAAAGGTCGCTGTTTTTAAAACCTGCTAGACTTCGGCAGTTGTTTTTGGACCGATTTGTATAATTTGGTTGTTTACGTCTGCAAGTAATATGGCCTTATAATTTTATTTGTGTTGAAACAATGAACCAGTCAAAATGTTGAGGTTTTTAATCACGATTGTGTCAGATTAGAAAATAACTAATTTCGCCACGAAAACCTTAACCTAGAAAAACTGATACTATGATGTGATGACGAAAAACAGACACTCGGTATCTATTTCCAAAAGGGTAAAGCCCCTACAGCGCTGTTATTCAATACCGCCAAAGTGCGTGAAACAGTTACTGCAGTACACAACATTCACATTATATCCTGTTTACACACGCAGAAGGAAATTCCTCCAAAGGCATTATTTTTACCTATTTTATTTTATTTACAACAAATGTTGTTCGGGTTCACAGCTAGCGCCCAAATGCTAGGCACAATTACAATAAATAGGTGAACATCGTCTTCTAAATTAATACAATTTGCAACAAACATAGTTCAAATGTCAAAATGACACGGATACGAAAATATAATTTCCTAGTAGTAAAAATCAAAAACAAATGAAACATTTTCTTTGGTCACATAAGATTATGTGATATGTGTGTACTCGTTTCTGTGATTCTCTAGGTGTTCAATGTTTTTATATTTTATTTCTTGTGTAGCTGTACCTGTATTCGTTGTTCTTCTCTTTCTGTTGTTTTGTTTTCTTGATAAGTTGTGCTTTATCTTTGTGTTTTAGTGCCAAATAAAAAGAACATACAGGCAAACAGAGTCCAACCCTGATCAATAATCGGTACGGTGGTATCGGTGGTTATCCTTAGCAATAACACCACACCTAACACCTAAGAACTATGTATGTACCTAAACTAAACCATGTTTATGTAATAAATGTATTGAGTATTGAGTATTGAATAAGCAGAGGACCTTAGACGCACAAAGGTTTTTAGTTGGAAAAGCAAACTAGAGCCATATTATTAGTGACTTTTCCGATACTACGAACTCTACTAGGTAAACTACACCTATTATGCACATTTCAGACTGCGGATTGTAATACGAGATGAGTTGCCAATTAACGAATCATTAAGGCTGGCACACCGGTATATAAATTCGATTGTCAATCCAATTTATTTGCTGGCCTTGATTTCTGCTAATTATATGTAAATATATACAAAAATCTAAAATGTATTCTTAGATAATGATCTTAAAAATCGATGTTATGCAAATTAATTGTTTTATACGAAACACATGCAAAATATTTACATACGTATGACATCATTTCGATAAAGCGCCAAAAAGGAAACAAATCCGACATGGCGGCGCTTATTTTACATTAAACTCCTATATTTATGTTGACAATATTGACTGGCCTCTCAGCTCTGCCTTCTTCGCCGTAGGTCGTGGGTTCGACCAAGAACAAATATTTGTGTTTTTTTCTCTGTCTGGGTGTTATATTATATTCTAAGTGTGAATTTACAAAAAAAATCTTATTCGCTATCTAATGTTCATTACGTCAACATTCAGTCTTGTGGCAATCATTCCTTGTCAAAGATTTATTTCAATTCGTGTTTTTTTGCAATCGAAGCTCAAAATAATGTCAAAACTGACAGGTTTTGATTGAAACAAAATACCTGTAATTCTTGATACTATTTCAATTGATTTAAAAAGAACAGTTGCTGGGGTCATCTACTTAAAAGCTTTGCGTGCTCCACGCTATTGAAAGTTTTTTTTTTTAATTTATAGGTTTGCGTTTGACCCAATAAGTGTCCGGAAAAACAGACGCGCCGGCAAGGAATTCCACTCCTTGGCTGCTCGAAACATAAAAGTTGAAGCAAAGCACTTGGTGCATACAGTTGAGCCTTTGTTTGAACATTCCCATTTGTTTCAGGTACACGTTGCCAGCGCGAGCCGACGAGGTAGTGGCGCTATGGCGCGAGAAGTTGGACGAGGGGTTGTTGACCTCCTCGCACTTCCAGGAACACTGGAGGGTTGTGGTGCCCAGGATATACTCGCCGCAGCCCAACAGGACATGTCTAGGTATGTGAGCGTCGTGGAATAGACCTTAATGTCTTAATTTAAACTTGCCTTAGTGTCTCTTTTAGCTGCTCAAATGCTCAGTGAATAATGGCCTTTGATTTTTTTCTTTCAGACTGGTCATTCGACGAGCAGTTGGGAGCGAAGTTGCTGATCGAGCCGCTGGAACAGTTCATATGGGGCACCGCGTCAGGCCAGCCGCCCGTAGCGCCGCGTCGCTCGCGACTCTGCGGCCGCGTCTTCAAGGCGGGCGAGCCAGCTTACAGCTGTCGGGAGTGTGGTAAGTCATCTGTACCACTGCAGACTGCTCATCCGAGCAGCTGGGAGCCAAGGTCCTGATCGAGCTGCTGGAACAGTTCATATGGGGCACCGCGTCAGGCCAGCCGCCCGTAGCGCCGCGTCGCTCGCGACTCTGCGGCCGCGTCTTCAAGGCGGGCGAGCCAGCTTACAGCTGTCGGGAGTGTGGTGAGTGATCAGATCAGTACCACTGCAGACTGCTCATACGAACAGCTGGAAGTCCTGATGGAATAAGAATATGGCCCTGATGTTAATTGGTAACCATCGGTAACTTACGTTTCAAAGTGATCCTTGCGATTCTACTGAATAAATACACTTTAGTTTTTGTTTTTTGATCGAAAAGAGGGTTGTTTGTTATAACTTTGAAACGTTTGTATAGATTATTGTCTAGTAACGCCATGTACGAATCGATTGGGTATAATCATTTATTCGCAGGAATGTGGATACAATAGTTATTAATTAAAAATATAAATATTTGAGTCCCATTATATTCTGCCTCATCAAAGCGTGTAAAAATAAAAAGGAGCAGCATCACTTTAAAATGGGAACGGGACGACCGAAGCCGTAGGCGGCCGTTAGTAATATGATAATAAATAATTTTATTTGACCATGTAACAAGAACATAACAAAACATTCCATGTACCTATTAGTAGGCACAATTAAGTTAAACAGGTACCTAGCGGCACGTACAAAAATATTAACTTAGGTCACTAACCTAGGGAGTACCTAATAATATAACTAGCGGCACATAACTCTAGCGCTGAGCTATACGCAGAGGGATAGCTGCGCATGCGTCGTAGTGTGCGCATGTCGCGCACACTGGATGTGTGCAGAGTGTCCTATTGGTACGAAGAGCGGAGTGCGACTGGAGAGCCAATCAGCGCTACGCACGCCCGCCCTTCATACCGCTACCTTATTTTTGACTTCTGCGCAATAACGGTCAGCGCTAGAGCTATGTTTAGCGATAAGACCGCCCATTGTATGAGGCAAATAGTTCTATATATAATCTATCTTTCTATCTATGTGCTACCAATAATACCTATATGTTCATTTTATTTATTTATGCGATACCTCAGGCATGGACAACACATGCGTGCTTTGCGTGGAGTGCTTCAAGGTGTCACCGCATCGCAACCACAAGTACAAGATGGGACAATCCGGCGGCGGCGGCTGCTGCGACTGCGGGGATACAGAGGCCTGGAAGAGAGATCCGTTCTGCGAGCTACATGCTGTAAGTATATTATTTATTTTATTTATTTGTAACCATTCCCTATCCTTACAGGAGTATCCTAATGCGATAGTGCAGCCTTTCATAATCGGAATTTTAGTTTCTATAAATTATACTCCTAAACATTACAACAAAAACATAATAAAAATAATCACAATAATATTATACCCTGAATCCAATCAATTACATAACAAAAATAAACATAATTATTGTACAGATCGCGGGAGTTTGGTAGATGGAGAGCCTTTAAAATTGTTTACTGATCGATGTTATAAAATAAAAAAACATATAGGTATTGCCTCGATGAAAGCCTAGATCTACCTACATTCTTATAATTTAATAAAAAAATTAAATAAGAAATATTTGTGTTGTGAACGCAGATGTTTGTTCTCTGTCTGGGTTTTATATTATATTCTTAGTATGTTTTTACAATCATATAATATAAGTATTATATCAGCTATCTGGTTCCTATAGCACAAGCTCTGCTTAATTTATGTTATTTGAATTGTCCACAATTTTTACTGTTTATGTATTGTTTGTATATTTATACTGTTTATTTGAATTGTCCACAATTTTTTTTCTCTAGCTTGCGATTATTTTTATTCAGGCGGCATCAGAGGACAATAGCCCCGAGGCTGACATCAGCCCCGACGTTGTCAAGAGGATGCAAATCGTGGCGTCTGTGGCGCTGTCATACTGCCTGAGGCTATTGACACACGATCACGCGCCTGGCCTACCCAATGATCTCAGGTACATAGTGATGTGTATCGTAGGTCACGTTGTTAACGTGACCTGCGAAACAATGATTTGATATCAGTACCTATACACCACTATTTTGTAACTACCAAAAAAAATAATAGGGTAATGTAGTAGGGGTAGAACATTATGAAGTGCAATCAGAATTTATAGTTTTGATAAAATGACAAAGTTATAAAATGTTAAAATTTTCAGAAATCCTGCTTAAAATTATGGACACTTTAGTTACGTAGTACCAGAGAGAAAAAAAATTACGCTGTTCGGTTCCGCTTGGTATTTAGCGTTTATGAATGAAATGATTTTTGCTTGTTGAATCATTTCTCAATATTTGACAAAAAAATTTGGTTATATAATTTTTTTTTTTTGTATCAAAAAATTTTTTTTTTTCGTGGATGTGTTCAGTATCAGCAGCCAATATCGCCATTTTTTTTGGTAATTACAAAATAGTGGTGTATAGCTACGTGAACTGGTAAACATTGCCTATAACATAGACATATTTACCAGTTAACATCAGGTTGATGGCACAAGCATATGACCCTGTTTGTGTCATCAACAAATTGTGTAAATTACGAAATTATGGTATAAGAAACCAATAAACAACAAAATAAATAAAGCAATACAGTTGAACCGAATTTGATGAAACTTCTATGGGACCAATCTGGAACAAGACTGAATACCTTTCAGATAAAAAAATATTTTTTCAAATCGGCTTACAAATGACGAAATTATGCGGTAACAATCATTAAAAAAAAATACAACGAATTAAGAACCTCCTCCTTTTTGATTCGAAGTCGGTTAAAAAGACTTTCTTTTCCAGACTGAAGGATGCGGAGAGAGACTTGCAACAGATATTGGACCAGCCTGACTGCTACTGCACTGTTCTCTACAATGATGAAACTCATACATTTGAACAGGTATAGCTTATTTATAAGATTTTAGGGTCGTATGCAGGAGAGCACTGGTGGTCTAGTGGTAGCTTCCCGCCTTCCGATCCTAAGGTCGTGGGTTCAAATCCAGTCGTGTACCTATGAGTTTTTCTGTTGAAAAATGTTTGTGCACTATGCCAGTACTCTCAAAACGGTGAAGGAAAACATCGTGAGAAAACCGGCGTGTCGTAGAACCTAAAAAAGTTCGAGCAACACGTGTCAAGCGTCTTTCATCCCTCGTCATGACATGCCCGTACCACCCAACTTCCCAAATTTGAAAGTGACAGAAAAAGTGAGGAGCAATAGGTTGGCGTGGTACGGGCATGTCATGAGGAGGGATGAAAGTCATGTGACTAGGAGAGTGATGAGTATGGACGTGGATGGATATGATATCAGGGGTGATATAGTCAAAAATCACTAGTCTTATTGGAATGTAAAGAGACAGGAAGGAAATACCTGGGGTTTCGTAGCGGCCGCAAGTGGTGTTCTCGACTGCCTTTTCTCTACACTCCGTTGATTTGCTGATGTTGGCGGAGGGCGCTGAATTTCCGTAGGGTTGGTTGATTTGATGATGATGAAGGACGCGCGGCCGTATATCGCGTTGGAAATATGATTTCCTGAAATTCTATGGAGGCGCTCTGGCTGCTCGACTCACTCGGATCGCGGCTCGGTGTCAATGACAGTAATGGCCGGTTTCTCTTTCTACCCACAGGTACGGGGGAGAAGGATTGGGGTAGGTGGTTGAGGGTAGTGAATAATAAAATACGTATACAGGGTTTCCCAGTAATGGTGGATAATCCTGCACGTGCGTGTGCGGGGTGGGGGAGGTGGGGCACCAGACCCCATAAAAAAATCTATTCGCAACAGTCCGCGGTCTACGAATTTTTTTGGAAAATTTAGAAATTTCCCAGTTTTCCTCACATTTGTGGGCATCACGTCCGCTACATGAGGCCTAGTTTGGATTTTTTTCTAGTAACGTATTCCCTAGTAATGGTATTCCTAAATTACCTTTAAAAAAACGCAACTACATAGGATAGTAGTTAACTAGTAGTCCCCAAACATGATTTTTGTTTCTGAAATTTATTTTACTGCTAAGTTTGAGCACCTGTGGTGTAAAAAAAATGTATTGGAGTTTTATAGCCAACCACATAAAAAAAATACCTACATCTTAAGGATTCTAAAACAGTAGCATAAGTATCTACTTTAATGGTAAAATTATTGAGCTATAGCTACTAATGTGTAAAAGTAGGCGTTTCATTACAAAATTGCAACAGAAAAAAATAAAACAAGTAATGACCAAAGAAGTATTTATTATAAAAATAATCATAGTAAATGTTCAAATTGGGCTCCCCTGCCCTTATGCAAGCTCTACACCTTTTTATAAAAGATCTTTGTAATCTGTTATTATAATTTTTTGATGATATAATTCTGGCTGCTTCGGCGACGCGAAGTCGAAGTTCTTCTAATGAGTTCTAATGGGTTTCTTGTAAACCTGCTCCTTCAATCAGCCCCAATAAAAAAAAATCCAGAGGATTTAGGTCTGGGGACCGTGGTGGCCACAATATTGACCCCAATCGGCCGACCCATCTGTTGGGATAGGCATCAATCCTCTGGATTTTTTTTATTGGGGCTGTTTGAAGGAGCAGGTTTACAAGAAACCCATAAACTCATTAGAAGAACTTCGACTTCGCGTCGCCGAAGCAGCCAGAATTATATCATCAAAAAATTATAATAACAGATTACAAAGATCTTTTATAAAAAGGTGTAGTGCTTGCATAAGGGCAGGGGGAGCCCAATTTGAACATTTACTATAATTATTTTTATAGTAAATACTTTTTTGGTCATTACTTGTTTTATTTTTTTCTGTTGCAATTTTGTAATGAAACGCCTACTTTTACACATTAGTCGCTATAGCTTAGTAATTTTACCATTAAAGTAGATGCTTATGCTACTGTTTTAGAATCCTTATGATGTAGGTAATTTTTTAATGTGGTTGGGTATAAAACTCCAATACATTTTTTTTACACCACAGGTGCTCTAACTTAGCAGTAAAATAAATTTCAGAAACAAAAATCATGTTTGGGGACCACTAGTTAACTACCATCCTATGTAGTTGCGTTTTTTTAAAGGTGATTTAGGAATACCATTATTAGGGGATACGTTAATAGAAAAAAATTAGAACTAGGCCTCATGTAGCGGACGTGATGACCACAAATGTGAGGTAAACTGGGAAATTTCTAAATTTTCCAAAAAAATTCGTAGACCGCGGACTGTTGGGAATAGATTTTTTTTATGGGGTGTGGGGCCCCACCTCCCCCACCCCGCACACGCACGTGCAGGATTATCCACCATTTCTGGGAAACCCTGTATATGTGACAGATAAGATTTCGTTCCGAAATTGCCATCTTTACAGAACACTTATTTAAAAATAACTTGTCTCCAGGTGATCGGCACACTAACCCGCGTGATGAAGTCGAACCACCGTGACGCAGTGGAACTAGTGAGCCTTATCGACAGAGAAGGTCGCGCGCTCGTCAAATGCAACCTCTTTGAGGTCTGCGAGAAACTGAAGACCGATATTGAGATGTAAGTATGCAGGTGCATGATTTTACTACTAAAAATAGGCCTGGTTAATGTACACCCAGTTAAAACGAATCCACTTTTTTCCGCTGTGAAATTGGTGAGGCTCATGTACGCAGTTCAATATTTTAACTACAACTTTTTTTATCTAGTTATGGATAATTGTTCTAAAGGGCGTTTGCGGTTATTGTAAAAAAAAAAACATTTTCACATGCTCGCTCGCCTTGTGTGTAATTTATATGTTCTAACATAACCTAACCTATCTAAGTCAGATCCGCCCTATAAAGTATCAAGAATATATCGAGTATCGACGTGCCAGAACATAAAAGCAAAAATCTATTATTGTATTGCTACAGTGTACACGGGACTTAATTGGCATCGTAATAACGGGGTGTACAATAACTGGATTTATATAATCGTCTCCCTTAACAATGAGATTTCACTTAATCCTGATTGCCAGTGAAAACATGCCCGACGTGTAAAGCTATTTCCACACAAACTTCGCATTGTCATGACGTGACAAACGTCAGACCCAAACACATAATAAGTAATAGGTATCAAATACATGATTTCACAGCTCTGCTGGGCGATAGTGCAATTCTGTTACAATCAAAAGTTAGATACAAATAAATTATTCTAACAAGGAACAGCAATCACATATCAAGTTGCCATCTAGTTTTAACGAGTAAAGTTTAAAAAACTTTAGAAACCGATTTCATGGGCAAACTGTTAAACCGATTTTGATGAAATTTCTATGGGAACAATTTGGTAACCTTCTCTTTCTCATGTTTATCACGTCAAAATTCAGTCTTATTGCAATCGTTCCTTGTCAAAGATAAGTTTTGTTTCAATTCTCAAACTCAATAAAATTTTATTCAATACAATTGCAAGAATCACTTTGAAACGTCTTAAAGCTAGGTGAGTCTAGGTGCCAGTTCCACGCGACCAAGCCTAGAATGAATGTGAATGAATTCGTTTTTTATTGCAATCAAAGCTCAAAATAATGTCAAAATCTCAAAAGTTTAAAGAGTACTATTAAATGTGTGGAGTTTAGGTTAAGTTAGTGCTACCTCCATCGTGCATGTGTGGGGGTGATATGTAACATTGTACTCAGCGGTACGGCCATGCTCGAAAGGTACACGTCGCGTCACGGGCCCAGTTTGAAGGTCCTGGTAATGCACGCCCACGTCATCGCGCATCAGATGTTCGCCATGAAACTGCTGACTTGGTGAGTGCATTCAAGTTTTTTTTTATATTATATAAATATTGTGAACAACCACACAACACTATCTGGCCCCAAACTAATATACAGGGTGGAATTTTGTAATGCCACCTGGAGGGAAAGTACTCTTAATAGATAGAAAATTTTACTCAAAGGAAACATTCCTTTATTTTTGAATAGAAAGGAAACTGCATTCAAAGATTTTCGAAAATTCTCTTCTCCCACACCCGGGAATCGAACCGGCTAAAATCTGAAAAAATTATACCCTGTACTTTTATTGCATTGATCGTTAGGGTCAATTATAAGGATGAAATCTCTCTAACAAACATGATAAATTAAATGAAAGGAAAACCAATTTTTTGTAAATAATTAAATTAATTTAAGATTTCCTGGTTTTTCTTTCATGGAATGTTTCCTTTGAGTAAAATTTTCTATCTGCAGTATTAAGAGTACTTTCCCTCCAGGTGGCATTACAAAATTCCACCCTGTATATAATTATATTAGATAGCTAAGCATTTGGCTTCCATCACACCTGATGGAAAGTGAGGATGGATAGTACGCCTTTGCATCTATTGTTGATGATTTATACAGGGTGGTTTTTAGAGAAGAGCGGGGATAACCAATTCCGAAACTACGAACTAAGGGAAAAGTCGTGAAAGGAGTCATGACCTCGATTTATATAAAATAGTGAAAATTTGCTATTTTCATTAAATTTTAGTAATACCAACTCAAAAACTGAAACCATCCTGTATTGTCAGGGGAGCAGGTGATTACTGATGTCCTTACTTACGGGTCCTTACTTACAAAATAGGCTTGTCTAGCACCTATACCATCCAGACAGCTTAGTCTCAGCTTAGCCTAATCCACAAGAAAGATACGGTCAATACGTGCGGAGCTGACTAAGCCGCAGTTTTCCTCACGATGTTTCACTTCACTTCACCGTTTAAGAGTACTAGCATAGTGCATAAACATTTTTCGACAAAAAAACTTGGTACATGACTGGATTTGAACCCATAACCTTAGGAGGCGGCTACCACTAGGCCGCTAAGTGCTCTCCTAGCAGAGTTGGGCTTTATTTACATAATTTCTTATCTAGATTATCTCTTATCTAATTTTTTCAAATAAAATCATTTAAGTAAAATTCGAAGATAAATTCAATCACAAATAGTCCGTTGACAACTTTTTTATCTAGATGAAGATAACCGATCTCTTTTGTTATTGAAATAACCTAATAATAATAAATGTATACAGAATGTCACGTCGGCTCAAACCGGCATTTCACCATGCCCGACCACTTCTAGTTCTACTTGACTACTACTGACATATATCTTTTATTTGAAATCCCAACTAATTTATCCAGATAAAATTAAACTGATCTAGATTCTAAATAACAAATAACGGATTATTTAGTAAAAAGATTCAAATAAGAGATTATTTAGTTATCTTCCCGGTTTTTCGTAAATAGATAATTTTTGCCCAACTCTGTCGTCTACTCTTCCGTCGCTCTCTTCTTCTTCT
Organism: Thera obeliscata; assembly: GCA_947578465.1. Taxonomy (NCBI): domain Eukaryota; kingdom Metazoa; phylum Arthropoda; class Insecta; order Lepidoptera; family Geometridae; genus Thera; species Thera obeliscata. Next base: position 9,382,276 of record OX387918.1, on the reverse strand, counting down.
TATCGTGTCACTGATTCTTTCAAACCAAGTGTGGTGAAAGGATTTTTGAGTGCGCCTCAAAGAGGCTCCTTTCGTGCATTTATATTTTCAAAAATTTAAAGTTACGATATACCGGTTTCCTCATGATGTCTTCCTTCACCGTTTGAGAGCACTGGCATAGTGTACATACATTTTTGGGCAGAAAAACTCAGTTGCTAGCTTGTAAGTTGTCTATTCTACCTCTTACCCGCCCAGGATCCAGAACTTCGTAGCCCAAGAGCCGTCTCTCCGACTCGGAGTAAGCCAAGTAGCTCTAGGCCAAGAGTCAATCGGCTACGAGAACGCTATTTGCAACACCGGCGGCGTAGTGGTGTCGGTAATGCAGAATGACTCGCGCATGTGGAAAGCAGCTAGAACGGCCTGGCATAGACTGCTGATAGCCACGACTTTGATGGACTATAGCACGAAGCGAGCTATGGCTATACTGTTTACGAAGAATTATGGTGAGTTTTAGCAGGTACTAATAATCCCACTAATCTCCACACTTAGCTCAGTTGGCAGTAGCTCTGCCTTTTGCGGCGTAGGTCGTGGGTTCGATCCCCACCGAAAACAAATATTTTTGTGGTTAACGCAGATGTTTTTTCTCTGTCTGGGTGTCATACAAAAAAAGCTCGCGCATTGCGCAACAATACACATACCTTACACAGCCCTGCCAACCCTTACACACTCCTACCAACCCTTACAACTCCCTAAATAAACGTTGTATTCCAGCGTCAATCCTGAAAGACTGCCACCATAGTCCAAATGTACACTGCTTTGCTGGCACTCACAAAACACACCTTACACACTCCTCCTAACCCATTCATAGACATAGACAATCACTTACACACTCCTACCAACCCTAGCAAACTCCTACCAACCCTAAACAACTCCTAAATCACGTTGTATTCCAGCCTCAATACTGAAAGACTTCATCCGCGATGACCACGACCACTCCTTCTCGATCTCTTCGCTCTCAGTCCAGCTGTACACAACCCCGACGCTGGCACACACGCTGATCGCGCAACACACTTTACACACACCTACCAACCCTTTCACACTCCTACCAACCCTTACACACTCCTCCCAGCTCTTCGCACTCCTACCAAACCGAACAAACTTCTAAATCACCGTTGTATTCCAGCGTCAATCTTGAAAGACTTATACACTCCTCCTAACCCTTACATAGACAATCACTTACAGACACCTCCCAACCCTAACAAACTCCTAAATCACCGTTGTATTCCAGCGTCAATCCTGAAAGATTTCATCCGCGATGACCACGACCACTCGTTCTCGATCTCTTCGCTCTCAGTCCAGCTGTACACAACCCCGACGCTGGCTCACACGCTGATCGCGCAACAAGATGCCTTATTTGTCGTCATGAACACCTTCGTAAGCGAATGCAACCGCAGATGTAAAAATGTGAGTTCACATCATTACTAATATCTGTGTCACATTTTTTTCAAAGCATTTTAGGTCATTTCATTGTCATTACCAGCTTGAAGTAGCCGAGCGGGATTTGAACCCGTGACTTTCCTGCGGACGCGAGACTTTCCCCTTGGTACGGGGCTGCGCTGACCGCTGCGCCATCGGATCCCAATCACACTTAACTGAATAACTGTTAGGGCAGTCCCTAACAGATTGACTTCTGTAAACTGTTACGGCATTACTATACGGCACCATTCACGGTTGCACGGCGGTACGGTTGAATTCATACTGTTCTCATTTGTCATAGCCATATTCATGCCAAACCCACAACAACAAAACATTGTGACTGCATTGGGGTCCATTTGTTTTTCCCTTTTGAGTTGGTGGACTGCAAACTGATCTCAATTGATTACACTCTGTATTTACTGCATGCTAAGTTAAGACACGCCCGAGAGGCGACTTTTACATCATAGTTAATCATCTTTATATTGAATTTTATTATCTAAATTGAATCAATCTATTATGAAATTTTATATATTTTTTATCAAAAACGTTTTTTATAATCAATTACTATTAAGAATTTGTGTATGTATTAATGTTGTAATAGAATAAAGGCAATTTTTATTTTATTTATTTATTTAAGTTAAGACAACAACTATTGTTAAACAAAAAAAAAAAAAAAAAAAAAAAAAACAATGGCCGTATTCACCGTGTCACTTCCAGTAGCCCATAGGTCTATGTCTATTTGCTCACTGCTTGCGATATTGTCTTTTTTTCTAATGTGGGTATTTCGTAAAAACTGAGGCAGTTCCTATTCATTATTATTTTGCTCATAATATTACGTACTTAATACGTATGCATTAAAATCTATTCTAATATTATAAAGCCGAAGAATTTGTTTGGTTGAACGCACTAATCTCGATATATTTACTTTGTTCCTACACCTACTTTATTCGTTATAAATTGATTGTTTTCTATATTGCCTTGCTAGTGAGTAACACTAAGTTTAACCCACAAACGTAATAAAAGGCCCTTCAATAGTATAACCTTATTACCTATTACCGTATTAGGTACCTATGTATGTAGGGTCATTCATTAGTGATAGTTAAGTTTATAGGTATTTCTAAGTTATGATATTTTATGGGTGCCGTTCGCATTAAAGTTAATTAGCCTATGTTGGTACAACTGTCTATACCTACTATATTGGCCTAGAGGCTGTCTGCAATTGAACTGACCGATAACAAGGAGGGGTACTGATATCCTAAACACAAGGAAACTTAGTTAGGAGTTAGAGCTCAGCCATGTACTCGTAATTTTTATTGCCATGACGATACTACCTATCTACTTGCGTACCTGCCTAATACCACTGTGCCTGCATGAGTCAAGTCTTATCTTTAATAATGTGTAACTTATGTATAATGTAAGTTATGATTGCGAATTTTGGAAGTGTGTTAAAATAAGGTAGGCTGTAGATAACTACATGAATAGTACATGGTATGTTTGTTAGGTTACATTTTTGTGAAGCCCCAATAAAGATTATTATTATTATTATTATTGTTATCCTGATATAGAGGTAGATGATGACCTCTCCATTACCTCAATTGGACGTCGTAAGACGCGACTTAGTAGACGTACCAGGAGATGGCAAAGAAAGAAAGAGAAAGAGATGGGTGACGGCAAAGCCCTTGAAATAAAAAGGGGTATAAAACAAAAAGAGTAGTAGGTAGTGAAACACATAAAACAACTACAAAAGAAAAAAAAGTTATTTGATTCACACTTACAGGCTTAAAGTCACGCTTGTTTCTCGGGAAAGTATAAAACGAGTAAGAAAGTAACTCCAAAGATACATACATAAAGTTACGCCTGTTTCTCGGGAAAGTATAGAACGAGTAATAAAATAACTCCAAACATGCATACATAAAGTCACGCCTGTTTCTCGGGAAAGTATAGAACGAGTAACAAAATAACTCCAATTTTCCTTACAGGGTCGTCTGGAGTTCGACAGGAACCAAGTGGTCCAGGCGTTCAAACGCTCCCAGTTCATCCTGTACGATGTTAAGTACCTCCTGGGATCAGTGCCTACGAGCTATGATGAAGACCTTCGCAAGGGCTTCCTCCACGGCTTGTCTCTGATGCTGAATCTACTGGTTATGATGCAAGGCATGGACTCGGTAGTCAGACAGGTACTTATACCAAACCTTACACCAAACCAATCTTACCAAACCTTATACTTAGGTGATAAGGCAATTTGTATAAAACATTGCATAACAGACTCACTGATTATCTTTAAGAGTCTGTTGTAAGGCCATAAATTGGTCCATATCAGAAGAACAATCTAGAATGACGCTGTTGTGGGATAAATGACAAAAGTAAAACTCTCTCGCTCGCTGGCAAACCCCGAGTCATGAGTTATGTCTACAAATTATTAAACTACTAGCTGTGCCCGCGACCTCGTCGACGGCTACTTCGTTCGTTGTGTCTTTGGGTAGCATTATTCATTTGCAGGGTAAGCACACTAAATCGGGCGATTGGCGAGCTAAAACCGACGAGCCGGCGAGCTAAAGGTATAAACCACCAATGGAGCACCTACAAAACCGCGGTTTTTAACGTGCTATATTGGCGGTATACCTTTAGCTCGCAGGCTCGTCGGTTTTAGCTCGCCAATGGATCACCCGCGTTAGGCATATTCCCCCACCTATACCGCGTCGTACTATGCCGCGCTCTCCTTCACTTTTTGCTGTCAAGGCGGCCACCATATGGAGTATAAACCTCTGATATGCCCTCCAATATTTATTTGACATTTACTTTTGTTTATTTACTGGGTTGTGTTATTCCAGGTAGGACAACACATGGAGTACGAGCCGGAATGGGAATCTGCTTTCAATCTCCACGTAAAGTTAGCTCACAGCATCACTCTCTCGCTGGAGTGGTGCAGTGTTGAAAAATCTATCGCAGCCGCTGCCTACTGGATGGCTCTCAAACGGCACAAGGAGATCTATGACAACCCCCCTACCGTGGAGAAAGGTAACCTTACTATGAGGGATGTAACGGAGGTAGTTTTACCGGAACCTAAGGCGGAGTCGGAGTTTTTAAATTTGCTTGATCGGAGTCGGAATCGGAGACTGAGGCAGGGTCAGAAGTGGTGGCATGAGAGAGAAACGTCGTTCAAAGTCAAAAGCGTCAGTTCTTACGGGCGGTTAACAACAAGTGAAAAAATAATTGACGATAGAGTGCACGTAGTGGGAGTCGGGGGGATTCCCCGCGCGACATTTATGGCATGTCGTAGAACCTAAAAAGTTCGAGCAACACGTGTCAAGGGTCACGCAAAAAAAGCCCGCCAGCGGCCTATTTGCGGAAAAACCGCACATCAAGTGCGGATGATAAAAATTTGCCGAATTTGCAGAGGGGTCATAAGCCATAAGCCATAATTGTTCCATTAGCTAGTTGTATAAAAAAATAACAAATGATTTTTGAATTTGAACCTTTGTTTTTTCTTCCAGCACTAGGCAACCAAGTGGCCTGTGTAATCACATACGACGTATCATCTTCTCCTGTGTCGATCCACCGGCCGTTATCGCGGTTCATTGCTGGCTTGCATCTACAGTTGCATAAACATGGCTTGTCGTATCACAGTCGGGAGTTCGACCGACCTGATAAGCCTAAACCGAAGCCGGAAGAACTTATCGGTAAACCTTTATCTATTTTTTATACACAGCAAAGGTACAGTGTACCTTTAGGAAGAACTTATCGGTAAACCTATATCTATGTTTTATACACAGAAGAGTAACAGTGTACTTTTAGGAAGAACTTATCGGTAAACCGATATCTATGTTTTATACACAGCAGAGTAACAGTGTACTTTTAGGAAGAACTTATCGGTAAACCTATATCTATGTTTTATACACAGCAGAGGAACAGTGTACCTTTAGAAAAGAAATAGAAAAAGCATATGACAAATTGTAAACTGGGTCCGCGTGTGCATATTGATAGTATAGGTAGCGGCACATAACTTTAGCGCTGACCGTTATTACGCAGAAGTCAAAAATAAGGTACCTGAGGGAGGCTAGCGGTATGAAGGGCGGGCGTGGACCTTGGTTCTTCTACGGTTATCCTCATTTCTGATTCTAGAACTCCCAGCCTAGCTCTCAAATCTAGAAATGGAGTATGCTTAGCCATAATCCACCTGTTCACACTTGTCTATTTATTACAGAGCCGGTTCTACAAACGATGGCGATGATAGCACAAGTTCACGCTGGGATGTGGCGTCGCAACGGCTTCGCATTACTCAACCAGCTGTACTTCTACCATAATGTGAAGTGCCGCGCTGAGATGCTGGACAGAGACGTCGTCATGCTGCAGGTAATTGTCTCTCTCGCACACATGAACCCTTCCATCACCACCCTTCAGCATTGGTGGTCTAATAGTCTTACAGCCGCATCATTATTTAAAATGTGTATTTTGAGGATCTTTTTTATTTTATTTTAATCTTAATGTTTTTTTTGACAAAGCCCCTATACAGCTGCAACACAAATTATGTTCAGATATTTTATTGTTTTTATTATGTTTTGATTATGTTATACCTATGACGTAACTAAGTGTTCTATATGTCCCTATGGTTTTAATAAATGTATTGATTGATTGATTGAATAGTATCTTCCGATCCTAAGGTCGAGGGTTAAAATCCAGTCGTGTACCAATGAGTTTTACCTTACCTTAAAATCGGTATACAACGTGTATCAAAATATGTGTACTATCCTGAAGGGGGGTGAATTTCCACCCCCCGGGGAACAACTTTTGTTCAACGACTTTTCGAACTTCGATTGGTATCTCTGAAAAAAACTGCAACGAAGTTTCAACATGAACAGCTGACTTTATACAAAGTGACAACCCTAAACTCAGCTACAGAGGTAGTAGGTAGTAGTAGTAGACCTACAGAGGTAGTAGGTCAAGGGGTCAAGGAGTTACAAGGATAGGGTTGTCAATTTATTTAGGCATTATGAAATTAAATATTTTTGTATGGGAAACTGAAAATAGGAATTTTTAATTTTCTCCCACCCACAACTGATCACCATTGTGGTCTGAAACCCCCCACCTTCGCATAGTACACATATTTAGATACACCTTGTATAAACTACGAAGTTTATATAAAAAAGCTTGTATACGTTCGGAAACCTCTTTTTTTGAAGTCTGTTAAAAAGTAGGTATAATTGTACCTACCTCAATATTCACCATTGTTCCCAGATCGGCGCATCTCTCATCGAAAGCAACGAGTTCATAATACACGTGCTGAACAAGTTCAAGCTGCTGGAGTGGGCGTGCGCTGACTTCGAGACGCGCAGCATTGAGGACGATACGCTGCGCCATACTATCAGCATGCTGGAGGAATTCCTCTCGCTCATGATCAGCGGTTAGTACTCATACTGACTGGCCACTCAGCTCAGTTGGCCGAGGATAAATATTTGTGAGAATACATTATAGGCCCTTAAGTTTAGGGCATAGCAATATTTGGAGTGGAAGCGGGCCGAAGTTTGAATATCTCTTCCAGTTAATCCTTGGGCACGTTCTTGACGTGTGTGACATACGTTATAGGCGAAAGTTACCACAAACCAACAGGCGGGCCATATGCAAAAAAAAATAGTTGGTTGTTTTTTTAACTTATTGCTGTGTATTCAAAATGAAATGAAATGGAAAAAGTTTATTGAATAAACACAAACACAAAAAAACAAACTCTTACCTAAAATATGATCAAGGTATTGGTACAGGAGACCCAAAACACAATGTGAAGATATAAAAAATTGGCTAGCTACTACGTAGAAGAGTCTCGCGCACCATTGCATTTAGTAAATAGTATTTAAGTTTCTTTTATTTACCCGTACTTTAATAGATTGTATTGTGCAAGAAAGTATTTTACATCGTTCTATACAACAATTAACAACAACTAACAACTTCTTCTTATCGTGTCACTGATTCTTTCGAACCAAGTGTGGTGAAAGGATTTAGAGTGCGCCTCAACGAGGCTCCTTTCGTGCACTAACAACTGCTAACAAACAATTAAAAGCTAACAATTGTTTTATCCAGTGGTTGGATCCCGCTACGTGCCGGGCGTGGGCGAGGTGACAAACGAAGACAGGACGAAGAAGGAAATCATACAGATGCTCTGCGTCAAACCTATGCCTCATTCTGAGTTGAACAGGTAATGATGTTGTCTACAAAAATTGCTATTTTATTTTCACCCTGCCTTGGAAACTAAAACAGCCTATAAATCTGGTTAAAATGATACCAATTTTTGTAACTTGAATTGATTTTTTCAGCTCTCTGAGCCAAATCTCATAATATTATTAGCAGTCTTAATAGTACAAACTGTTTAGCTACCAAATTTCATGCAGATCAGAGTAATAAAAAATATTGAGGGTAGTTCCTACAAACGAATTACATTTAATAATTATACTCGTTATTAATTTTTACATGTATTTTTTTTCGCTGTTTGTATTGATAATGTCTTCACTTCAAATAAAATTCTGCCTATTTCATTCAATTTTTTTTTTTTTGTTTTTTTTATTTATGATAAAAATAAAGCCGTAACATCACATTTATCTTCCCCAGATCACTTCCAGAAGACCAGCTCCACGAGACGGGCTTAGAAGCCGTCATCCATGAGGTGGCAGACTTCACCAAACCCACCGGCACCAACGTGCGCGGAGTTTACAAACTTAAGCCGCATCTATACGACGATTACGATACCTTCTTCTATCACTACACCCGCGAGGAACTATCTAGGAGTGAGGAGGAGCAGCGGAATAGGAGGAAAGCTGCGGGTAAGAGCGAGACAACTATCTGTTACATAATACCAGCAGGAACTTGCGTGGAGTTTACAAACTGAAGCCGCATCTCTACGACGATTACGATACCTTCTTCTATCACTACACTCGCGAGGAACTGTCTAGGAGTGAGGAGGAGCAGCGGAATAAGAGGAAAGCTGCAGGTAAGAGCGAGACAGATATATGTAACACAATACCGGCAGCAACTTGCGTGGAGTTTACAAACTGAAGCCGCATCTCTAGATTCTTCTACCATCACTACACTCGCGAAGAACTATCTAGCGACTAGTGAGGAGGAGCAGCGGAATAGAAGGAAAGCTGCGGGTAAGAGCGAGACAGACAGCTCTTATTCCTCCTACTAACCGAGTTTCGTCGAATTTTCGAATATCGAATATCGAAGAATTTTTCAACCGATATGGACGAAACTTTGTACCGGTTTCTATATGACTTATAGAATTTGTTTTTCAGCGGAGTTTTTGATTGTAGTGATACCTCATCTGAAGCAATGATGAAACTTTGACCAATAAAACTTAAAGTTGGTCAAATCTTCCAGATCTCAAAATTCTTTGATCCGCACTTGGTTTGCGGACTGGTTTTCGCAAGTATTCTTTTTTGCGTGACGTTGGACACAGTACATGTTTTCAAGCTTTTTAGATTCTAAAAACTTACTTGCCGGTTTTTTCGCTTGTTTTCTTTCACTGTTTGAGACTGGCATAGTTCTTATACATTTTAGGACAGAAAAACCATTGGTGCATGACTACATTTGAACCCACGACCTTAGAATCGCCAGTGCTCATTAAGTATTTATGTAATAAACATAATCTAATCTTATCGTCAGGTCTGCCGGAATGCTGCCCGCCGCCGTCTCTGCCGAAGCTGTCTCCGCCGTTCCGTCTGCTGGCCAACCTGCTGCAGTGTGATGCAGCGCTGCACGTGCTGCGCTGTGTGCTGGAGCGAGCGCTGGATCTGAGGGCGAGGTCCTTCTCGGAGACGCAAGTGCATAAGGTAACACGGTTACCGAGTCAGTTACTCCCACCAATGCCACGCTTTCTGCCCACTCACTGCCACGCATATAATAACAAATGAGTCGCTATTCCACAACCAGTACAAATACTCAAGCAAGAGGAGAAATCAATTCTGAAGAAGCATGAGACGCATGCACATTAAAATATTCCTCTTACTGTGATGCTTACAGTTCGTATGCACACTCATGGCGTTGGAACTAAAAAACCTATTTTTAGTTACAACGCCATTTCATAGCTGGGATTCGATGTATGAAAATTTTGATTTCTCATTTGCATGGACGTGGCATTCGTGGGACTAGAGATGGGTTTTTGCCTGGGCATTTATGGACGTATTGAGTAAATACCGAGTAAGCGTCCATTTACGCCCAGTAAACGTCCCAAAACAGGGCGGATATATTTTTATTGTAAAATATCGCAAAATTCACAAATTATTACACAATGCTAAGTTCTAATGACTAAAAAGGTTTTTTTAAGTTAATCTATAATCATCATCAGGCTGAAGAAGTCCACTGCTGGACATAGGCCTCCCCTACACATTTCCAGGAAGAACTATTCTGAGCTCTTTCCATCCACCGGCTTACCGCGATCTTAACAATGTCGTCGGTCTATCTGGTGGGTGGGTGCCCTACTTTTCGTCTTCCGGTTCGTGGTCGCCATTTGAGAACCTTTATTCCCCAACGGTTGTCGGTTCTTCGAGCTATATGACCTGCCCATTGCCACTTCAAATTACTTATTCTAAGAGCTATGTAGGTGACCTTGGTTCTTCTACGGATATCCTCATTTCTGATTCTATCACGTAGTGAAACTCCCAGCATAGCTCTCTCTATATATAGCTCGTTGCGCAACTTTGAGCTTGTGTACGAGGCCAATAGTTAGCGACCACGTCTCAGTTCCGTAAGTCATCACTGGCAACCACTGATTAAAGACTTTTGTCTTGAGGCTTTGCGGTACCTGCGACGAGAAGATGTGGCGCAATTTCCCGACGCTGCCCATCTGAGTTGGATTCGTCGGCTGAACTCTTTGTCGAAGTTGGCTCTACCTAATTGGATCGTCTGACCCAAATTAACATGAGCATTAGACATGATTTTTGTCTTGCTCATGTTCATTTTTAGACCCACCTGTTGGGAGACAATATAGAGGTCTCTGAGCATTGTGCCTAAATCTTCCAGTGACTCCGCCATTATGACTACTTAGTCATAATGGCCAGTCGTCGGCAAATCGAAGGTGAGCGATGAATTCGCCGTTGATGTTAATGCCATACCTTGTCCAGGACATGAGCTTGAAAATATCCTCCAGTGCCGAGGTGAACAGTTTCGGAGATATGCCATCTCCCTGTCTCACCCCTTTTTGCATGTGGATTGGATTTGTACTCTGATCCTGAAGTTGGATAGTCATTGTGGTATTCCTGTTGATACATATCAACACTTCGATATACTTACCGATAGCCAATTTGACACCGCTGGAGCGACTGTAGCACTGCCCAGGTTTCGACTGAATCGAAGGCTTTCTCATAGTCTACAAACGCTAAGCAAAGTGGCTGATTATAGTCCTCAGTCTTCTGTATAATCTGCCGTAGCGTGTGGATGTGGTCTATGGTTCTAAAGCATGTCCGGAACCCGGCTTGTTCCGGAGGCTGAAAGTCGTCAAACCATCGAGCGAGACGATTGGTAACTACTCTCGAAAACAGCTTATAGACGTGGCTAAGCAGAGAAATGGGCCTATAGTTCTTTAAGAGGGTGTTATTACCCTTCTTGGAGAAGAGCACCACTACGCTCCTGCCCCACGCTTCAGGCATCGTACCCTCAAGGATGACAGAATTAAAAAGCTTCTGAAGAACCTCAAGTATCGGCGTTCCACCCGCTTTCAGAAGTTCTGTCGTTATTCCGACTTCCCGCGGTGCCTTGTTACTCTTAAGCTGCTTGAGAGCCGTTCGGATCTCGTATAGGCTGAAGAAAGTAGCGACTTCCTAATTCAACTGAATAGCGGCTGTGCAAAAGCTTTTTGTAGATGATAAGAGATATAAATTTTCTGATATCATTATGAAGAGAGTTCCAAATACAGATAGCTTGTACAGTGAATAAGTGCTTATAGAAAGAATAAGAGTGGACAGGAAGTTGTAGAGTTTCAGAAGACCGTAAAGTACGAGATTTAGAAAGATTTAGGTATTCAAAGCGTTGAGATTAGTTTAGCTTTTAGATAAGGGGGGTGGAAGGGTTAAACATGACACTGTACAAGAGGGAAAGGAGACGAGTATTCCTGCAAAAACGAATAGGCAACCACTTAAGCTTATTACAAAAATCGGAAACATGGTCATATTTGCGTAAACCAAATATGAACCTAATAGAGAAGCAATGGTCAAGCATCAACTTCTACATCCAGAATATTTGAATTTGTCCCGACTTTATTATGATAGTACAGTATAGAGTTAAGAAAGAGAATTCAGCTGGGTTGGGCGGTATTTGGGAAACTTCGTCAGGTCTTCTAGTAACCCATCCCACAGTGCTCAAAAACGAAAGCCAGTGCGTCCTACCAGTTATAATCTTATTAATCTTTCTTTTGCAATCCAACAGTGGACTGCAAAAGGTAGTGATTAAGATAGTGACAGCGATTAGCAGGCACGAATCACGAATACCATGTGCGGTAAAATGTTGATTTAAATAATACCGACCGATAATTCTGTAATTTGGCAACAAATACATTTTTTATTTTCAGTGAGATCCTCCTTTTTGGTCAATTACTATTTGTTCTAGTATTAAAATGGTTTAAACAGGTACATCTTACGAATACTCAATGAAAAAGTCTGATTTTGACTTATTAGAGTTTCCGCCCTGATTTTGGACATTTAAAAGGACGTTAATTCGTTTTTGCCCTATTTGTCCAGTTTATGGCCTTTTTGCCCAACTGGGTTTAAACCCTCTGCCCATCTCTACGTGGGACTAACACATTTAACTGTGGGGTGATTGCGATCTGTCACTTTTGACATGGTTTTTAACAATTGTAGAGTTGGAGTTTTAGAGAAAAAGCAATCTGTCATCTCGGTCGGCGAGTGTTAGGGATGTGCCCGTCGCACGACTAGAGATGGGAAAAACAAAATGACGACTGAATCTGATTTGACACCCACTAAAATTGTTTTCCTGTAGGCTCTGCATCTAATCGGCTACGGTCTCCGTGATGAAGAGAGCGGCGACTACGAGTTCCTCGCGTTCGCGGAGAGCGCACAGCGCGCGGGTCTGCTGGAGCTGCTGCAGAAGCTGGTCGCCAGTCCGAGGGTCGACGCGCATCGCTCACTACTCAAATGGGTGCTCGCTAAAATGAAGTGAGTTGCTCATTGAACGGGACATCAAGAATAGAAGTTGTCCAATTTGACACACGTTTATTTAATACTTTACAAAAGGTTGATGAGTCACCGATTGATCAAAGACTGGCCGCGCCCGCTCAGGTTCCAAGCATTTGCATGAAAATGCGATATCAGGAAAACTATACGGTATGTGGACCGTACAGTTTATTAGACCGTACTGCTGGGCAAAGGCCTCCTCACAAACCCTCCAGAAATTGCGATCTTTGGCTATGCTTGTCCAGTCCATTAGGAAACCACCAAGCTGGTCTCGCAATCTCCGTTTTGGTCTGCAGCGTCTGGCGCGGCTGATATGTACAACCCGGTCACAATATCTGTGCACCTGACCTCGTGACGTCATATCGGCTGCCTGGGTACGGTGTGCAAAAAAGTTTTTCGAGAAATGTGGAAGTAAAGAAAAATTACTAACCTTTTCAAATCAGTAGTCAATAGAGTGCGCGGAGAGGTGACAGGGGAAGCGGGAGAGGCGTCGCATTCCAGCGAGGTGCACAGATATTGTGACCGGGTTGTACTTTAAAATTTGAAAATCTTTTGTTTTTTCTAGCGTCCTCGACTTTCGATCCTAAGGTACCCTAAGGTGTCCTAAGGACTCAAATCCCTTCGAGCCCCAATGAGTTTTTCAGTGTCAAAATTCATGTACACAATACCATGACTCTCAAACGGTGAAAGAAAACATCGTGAAGAAACCGGCGGCACGTCGTAGAACCTAAAAAGTTTGGAAACATGTGTCAAGTGCACGGAAAGAACCTCTTTGGGGTGTACTTTAAATCTTTTCACCACACTGGTTTAAAATAACTAATGACACGATAGAAAGAAGAAGGCTGTTAAAACAAGAATTCCTTTCAGACAACTCCTTGGACAAACGGACGAGAACGAAAGCGAGTCCATGGAGACCGACCAAGAAGAGAAGCCAGCGTCTGAAGAAGCAGCGAGGGCTGAGAAGGCGAGACGCGCCAAGCTAGCAGAAGAACGGCGCGCTAAACTGATGGCGCAAATGAAAACTCAGATGAACAACTTCATATCTAACAACTCGACGCTGTTTGAAGAGACTAATACTGAGGTAAGGTCGATGAAATAAAAACATGGTATAGTCAATTACGAAGACGTCAATAGAATAGAATAATAAAGTTTAAAATAGAGGAGTTATGCTAATTCAAATAATTTATAGCACTTATGTTGTTAGCCCTGTAGCCATTGGGGCACCGCAACTAATTCTACCATTTTGGTGGCGCTAATTATCACATTATTTACAGAACTATACATTTTTAACTTAGTTACTACATTATTCTATACTTAGGTACAACATCAAAATGACATCAACGAGGTTAATAAAATTTATATAGATGGCCACAAACAATTAATTCTTTGCCTATGCCAAGACCACCGGTACTTGGTTTAAATTTTTAACCCACATCGATTTGTATGCTGTACGTTTTTAGATAGCGTAACGTAAACCCTTGGTTGGTTGCAATCCATGTAGCCGTTTCTATGTTCTGAGGATATACATCATTAATTTCGGCAAGTTTATCATGCGCACTTAATGTGCGGGCAGGTTTTTCCGCAAGTAAGCCGCTGGTGGGCCCTTTTTGCGTGACCCTTGACACGTGTTGCTTGAACTTTTTAGGTTCTACAACACGCCGGTTTCCTCACGATGTTTTCCTTTACCGTTTTTGAGAGTACTGGCATAGTGCACATACATTTTTCGACAGAAAAACTCATTGGTACACGAGTGGATTTGAACCCACGACCTTCGGATCGGAAGGCGGGGCCACTACCACTAGACCACCAGTGCTCTCTCATCATCATTTCTCGGCCCCCAAACAAGATAATGAGCATCCAAACTTTTTTAATTTTCTTAAAATTTACTTGTGTTATTATTAGGTGACAGCAGAGGAGCAGAATATTCGTCCGTTGTACTGCGGCGCTGCACTTGGAGTGTGGGGCGGAGGCGTGCCAGAACCAGCCAGGGTTTGCATCATGTGTCAGGAGGAGGTCAGTACCAAGCCGCGCCCTTCCCCCTTCCGCAACACTAAACAATTCACATAAACCTTACATATTTTCATACAAATTTTCATCCCCTATTTAACAGTCTTATGGGTTAATTTTTTGCAATCTTTGAATGTCATATTTATTAATGTCGAGTCAACAGCATAAATTTCAAGCTTCAAGCAAATAAATTTATTTCATTTCATCTCTAAAAATTACGAAACTTCCATGCAACTTTTCATCTCCCCTTTTAAAAAATAAAATGAAATGAAATAATTTATTTGCTTGAAGCATACCCCCCCTTACAACCCTATTTCGCATTTAAAAGTGAGGTTCCGATTCCGAGTCTTTAACAAATTAAAAGAGGTTGCATGACAAGTTCGGCACCATGGAGGTAGAAGTGAATAGGTTTAATGATGTTTTAAATTTACAACACACGATGTTCTAAATTCAATTTTACTTTATCCTCTAGCTGATAAAAACAGCTTTTGCACTCATATATCGAAGAGCAAAATACACCTTCCGAGATGGGGGGATGAAAATAACTATTCTTTATTTTTTTACTAATTTCTTTTCGAAAAATATTGTTGATATTGACACTGTTCGTTTCCAGGCGCGGGTAGACATAAAGGGCGAGCCGCCCGTCCTAGTTGCGTACGCGCAGAAGTCCACCGTCCTCGTGCGTCGCTCCGCGGGGGATAGCGGGAACGGCGCAGGGGGAGAGGGGAGCCGATGGCGCGAGGCGCACCTCCCCCCCGGCATCGGCGCCGGCGCACACGTCTCTAGCTGCGGACACGTGCTGCACGCCACCTGCTGGAAGCACTATGTGGACAATGTGCTGGATAGGGAGAACAAGCGGTATGTACTTTGATATATAGATAGTGCAATTCATGAAGACGCGCCCCACTAATTTTCGGTTGAGGGGATCGCGGGGTGCGGTGAGTTTGCTCCGAGCGGCAGTCGCGAACCGTAGTCTATTCATTGTAGTGTGCGTGTGCACTCATAGGTAATTAGTGTGTACCGATAACACTCAAACATTGACGGAAGCTTGCACACATACTATAAACGGTTAGGAGGAATAGTGGGGCGCGCCTTCGTGGATTGCACTATCTATACCTATTGTATAAGGCTAAGTTCAGACGAACGCGCGGCGACGCGTGATTCAGCTGTTCAGGGCGTCGATTCCAGCAACACAAACCACTCAAACGATCGCGTAAATCGATGTGAGTTGTCAATTTTTGTTTGAAAAATTTGAAAATGAAACGCGGATTCAGCGGTCACTCAATCGAGCCGTGATGCTGGAATCGAGGCACAGATGACGGTGGCTGGCGCGTGGCTGCCTAGCATGAAGATTCAGTGAGAACGGACGTGGAAGAGACTTTTTGCTTGTGGGTTTTATATGTCGTCGTCGAAAGCATTGGCGTGTTGTTACATCTAAAAGTCCATTTCTAACCAAAGGCGAGCCGCCTGACCTTTTTTGACCTTTGATCCGCGCCCGCGCGCCGCGAGTGACACTCTGGGTTCAGTCTACCTTTTGTCAGGGTAGCGACGATAGGTCATCGTCCTGTTCTCCGTGGCAATAATTATGCAATATGTCGTAAATAAATTAATAAAAATAAAATTTTGATACGAAAACCTAAATTAAATTGATGCCCCTGTATGCTGTCAGCTGTATGTGTAGGTAATAATGAATAACCCTGTATAAATATTGTTTCCAGTCCGTACCGCGTCCGCCAGCCAGCGTCATTCGACGTGGAGAAGAAGGAATACCTGTGTCCGCTGTGCGAGCGGCTCTGCAACACGGCCATCCCGCTCGTTCCCGCCCCCGCGCGCCCCGCGGCGCCGCCGCCGCCCCTCGCGCACGATACCTATGCCGAGTGCGTCGACACCATCCTGCACATGAAGCATCAGGTGAGCTACTCACTACAAAACACATGCTGGTTAATGCTATTTCATACATTTATTGACGTGACGTCATGCGGCGTTACCTCGCTCTGAGGCGTTCCATTTAAGGCTTGAAGTGCAAGCGAGAGCACGGAACAAACGACAAAGAAGCACAATCGGTCTCCGCGTTCGGCAGAGTTCGACATCTGTCTCCCTCCTGCTTGAGTGAGCGATGCGTCCGCGTGGACAGCTGTATGACGTTGTCACGTTCAACTATCGTCAGTAAACCGACTTTACAGACAACCGATGTTTTTTATTTTATTATAGATAGCTAATCATTTGGCAAGCACACCTGATAGAAAGTGAGGATGCAGCCTAAGATGGAGCATGCTTAGCCATAATCCACCTGTTCACTCTGGCCTCGAAAATTCAATCAAATTATAGCGTTCCGGAAATACTGACGACGGTAGAGAGTTCCACTCTTTGGCAGTTCGTACTATAGAAGTGGAATCAAAACGCTTTGTACGCGAGTGTGGGATATCCACCATAAAGGAGTGGCACTTATCCGTGCGTCTAGAAGTCCAGAGGTAAAAGGGTGATGGGGGTATAAGGTCTTGCAGTTCTTGTGTGCACTCCCCGAAATGTATGCGGTAGAAGACCGATAAACAAGCCACTCGACGACGGTATTCTAGGCTGTAAAGCTTGGAGTGAAACAGCTCGTCGTCGTTGCTAATGAGCCTCCTAGCGCGCCGCTCAAACACATTAAAGTGACATTTGATGTTTCTTTCTTTCAGGTCAGTTTAGAGCCCCTACACGAATGTACGGAGATGTGCGAAGAGTTGCATTGTCAGGTCGGTATATTTGTCTCTTTCCTTCCTTGGTTCATTCATACATTTTGATGGTGAACCCTGCCTGCAAGTGGGATTGCACAGTGAAATGCTCGTAGATAAAAAACACTAGCATGAGTATGCACTGCATGTAAGTTATAATAGTATATTGAGTTAGAATTAGGTCTTATTTCAACTGTCTATGATAAAAAAAAGTAAACAGGCCTTTGCATATATTGTAGATGATTTATATAGCGTCAGGGGTAACTGGTGATTACACAAGCCCTACTCGCGGGACGCTATAGTGCCTGAGACAGGATTTTAGATGGAATAGGCTTGCCCAACACCTATACCATCCTGACAGCTTAGTCGGCCTAGAATAGTAGCAGTGTTATAGTAACACTCGCTACTAAAGCATATGCTGAGTGACGGCCAATTTTTATGTTATTGTTACTTTTATATTGTTCATTCTTGTATAATACTATCATCAATGTGTGGCATAACATGTGATTTTGATTTGATTTGATGAGCACTGGTTTCTTTCTGGGCACACTGGCACAGGTTAAAATATGCTTTTATTAACACAACTTGAAATACACTCAATATTAATTGACTCAATTAAAAAAACATATCAGCATATAAACAAAATTGCCAATAACAAGTAGAAATAGGTTATTTTTAACATATTGTAACGCCTAGAGGTTGAGTTCAAAAACAACAATCGGATCCCAATATTTTAGAGCAGGGGTGCTCAAACGGTCGATCGCTAAAGCTTTTTGAGTCGATCGTCAGCAATATTAAAGGACCTAGTAGAATTTCTGGTCTTTGATATCTGAAGACAAATACCCGTGTTTGAAAGAAGTAGATCTTCACTTAACAGGATAGTTTGCATCGCCTTATTTGTGCGAGTCAGCATTTTCAGAAATGAAAATTATCAAATCCAAATAATATCGTAATCGACTCATAGACGAACACCGACTCATAGACCGTTGGGACTCAGAAACTACTTACCATCCTATCCGCGGAAAATATGCAATTTTTACATACAGATTCAATTTAAAAATGGAGTAAAACAATATTTATAAGAAATGTTTTTTTATCTACCTACATTTCTAATAGTTCAGTCGATCCCTTGCTTTCAAAATTTCTGGTAGATCTCCGACACTAAAAGTTTGAGAACCCCTGTTTAATGGTAACCTTGAAATACCAGATTGAAGATTATAACGTCAACTGCTAACGGCGTCACTAACTCCTACTAAAATTCGTCCAAAAACTGTTAAAATTGGACAAAGTCCAATAACTGACCATCATGTTCCAGGCCCGTGCTTGCAGCGTTGGAGCCGCTTCCTCAGACATGGAGGATGAGCCTCCACTGGAGACGGAAACTTATATGTCGACTCATGCGGAGACTGAGCTACCTACGTCCTTCTTGGCGCACTTCCAAAGTGAAATCCCGGCTTACAACCCGCTCACTAAGACGCTTATTGAGAGCTTTGCTGGGGTAAGTATTCAAAATGAATATCCAGACGATTTTAAGTCTGTTAAATCGAATCGATATCCCTTCTCCAAAAAGTATTTAACATTTGTATATTTTTTTCGTAGATCCTGCCGCTATACGGCGACAAGGCAACATGCGCGTGCAGTGCTGCCCTCTACCGGTCTACCACATACACCATCCTGACGTCCAACGCCGTCCTGCAGGCGGAGAACCGCGCGCTCCTCGGCGACGTACCAGCCCGTCACAGAGACACCCTTCACGCGCTCATCCGCCTCGCAGCTGCCATGCCCGCCTGCTGGACCTCACCGAAGTACCTCGCAGACCACGCCATCAAAGCCCTCACCGCTCTAGAGAAAGCCTCGCCTCTCGCCCACGAACCCTTCGGAACCCTAGTGCCGTTAGTCCTGACCATCCCTTCCCTGTTCTGCCGCTCGGCGGGCCCTGCAAGACCGAACCATCTCGCCAGAGTCATCACCCTCCAGTGTCTACGAGCTCTCATCACCAGGCAACTGCTCATCATCGAACTAGGTCCTTCTTTCCAAAGGAACAGCACCGAAGAATCGAAACCGGACCTGGAAAATTTCCTACAGATTCTAAGCGAGGTCAGACGTGGGTACGATGTCAATGGACTGAGCGCGAACGAAATCTGGGAACACGCGAAAAAGCAATGCCGCACGTTTTTGCGATGCTGCTGTTTGTTCTACCACTTTTTAAGTGACATCAACCCACCCACTGAACTGACCGTAACAAACGGGGATACTTGGGAGACTATGTGCGGATACCTAGACCTGCCTACGTCATTCAAGGAGTTGATAGACAATCCTTTAGCTAGAGCCAAAGCCATGGAATGGTCGGCGTTATCCGACGACTGGTTCGCCGGCTTGATAGATAGAAATTTGGTAGTGGAGCCCGAAGAGCCACCAAAGTTGATCCCTCTGCCTGATGACTTCTCGGAGCTGATGAACATCGTTTCGGAGTTCTCTTGTCCGAATTCGGAGCGGGAGGATAGCAAGAATCCGACGATGTGCCTCATCTGCGGACAGATAGTTTGCTCCCAGAGCTACTGCTGCCAAGCTGAGATATCTAAGGTAAGCCTTTCTAATTCATTGGGCTTGCATTATTAACGAAATCGTTTTCAAAAGGAAAGTGTGGTGATATAATTAAATACATTTTACTACATTTTGATACCTTTTTTATACTCTTTGTCTGCAACAATGTTACAAGATCATTTAGGTAAATAATGAATAACAGAGGCCCTAAGGTGGAGCCTTGAGGTCCCCCCATTTCTTCTGAACTAGATTCGAACCTATGCCCATTGCCTTCTGCTATCTGTTTTCTATTCTGATGATAGAAGATAACAACAGAGAGTTCATTATTCCGTAAGCTACAATGATTTAATTTCTCCAATAGAGTTTGATGCAATTATCAAACCTCATTCGATTGTATCAATATACAATCGAATGCTTTTGAGAGGTCACAACAGTCCTGCAGCAACAAACCATAGGTATTTTTGGAGTTGTCTAGCTTCCAAAGAATTTTCTCAGGTAGATACCATGCTTATTTTTAACGGTCAAACTGCCTATTGTTATTAATAGTATAATGTGTAGTACGGTGGCGCGGGCGGCACCGAGCACGTGGGCGCGGGCATGGCGCACTCGGTGACGTGCGGCGGCGGCGCGGGCGTGTTCCTGCGCGTGCGAGACTGCGAGCTACTGCTGCTAGCCGCACCCTCGCGCGGCGCCAAGCTACCCGCGCCCTACCTCGACTCCTATGGAGAGCAGGACCAGGTACTGTTTCTACTACTCTTTTACTGTAGTACAAGCTTAGTGTTGTGTGGATTGTCTAAAATATGTATTGATGTAATATCAGGGTCTGCGTCGCGGCAACCCGCTCCGGCTGTGTCCGGCGCGCTACGAGACGCTGCGCATGGTGTGGCTGAGTCACGGCATCCAGGAACGCATCGCGCGCGGCGCCGACTCGCATCTACTGCTCACCACCGCCTGGCAGAACCTGTGATCAATGTAACCATCACTATATCTTATATAGATAGTGCAATCCACGAAGGCGCGCCCCACTATTCCTCCTAACCGTTTATAGTATATGTGTGCAAGCTTCCGTCAATGTTTGAGTGTTATCGGTACACACTAATTACCTATGAGTGCACACGCACACTACAATGAATAGACTACGGTTCGCGACTGCCGCTCGGAGCAAACTCCCCGCACCCCGCGAGGGGCGCGTCTTCGTGAATTGCACTATCTATACCTTTAATCCTTAAAGTTCCTACTTCTTCTTCTTCTTATATAGTTTAAGTTTTCTAGTTAAAACAAAACAGGATTTGATTACTATTGCTAACCATTTCCTTCTTCGCCAGGAGCGCCGATGAAGAGACGCGGTAAAGCAGCAAATGGTATTGCCATCTACAACCTAGAAGCTTGATGCAGCTCGCGTAACTGGCCTTTTCCTGGACACTCTTGAGCTAGGAAGCTCGGCCGTTGGTAGAAAGAACTTATCGTTGGTTTTTCCCACTTTGTTTTGGCTTTGAAAAGGCCTTTGTTGTGGTGAAGTGACTTTTAGAACCGTGCAATCATCTTTCGTTCATCTAGAATTGCATCGTTGGAATATTATAATTATCATGCATAAATCGCACAAGTTTCTATCGAGTTATCGGTGTTGTATCGATTCCCGGTTTCATCATTCGGTGATTCGAATGGTGGATTCAGGGAGAAAAGTTTGTTGAATGACGAATAAATCAAATGCTTGTTTTAAATGTTCCAAAATTTTAAGTAAGTTGTATAATTATGTTAGATTAACCCAAACCTACGCAATACTGTTTAAATCAAGATTTTCATTTTAAGAATTGTTTATTTTTGTTTTGTTTGTTTTAACGTTTCTTTTTGGTTGCTCGTAAATATTTTGAGACGAATGGTATTTTGAATCAAATGTGTTCAAATGATCTGAGTACTGTTTTGACTTGATTACATTTTCTCGTTTATGAAATGTGGCATCAAAATAGTAACTTCTTTATTGTAACGAAAATTCAGTAACTGTTTGTATTGAATTTAAGTTTCTATGAAATATTAGACTAACCAAAGCAGGTGTTTGAAAATATTTCGATATATTAAACACGTGAATGTGATGTACAACGTTCTCGTATCTTTCAGCTTTGTTAAATATTGCTTGGCTGAAATGGTTAAAAAAAACAGTTCGCCTCGAACATTATCGTGAAAAATCCTTGGAGAAAAAAGATCACACATATTGGGCGAACAATGATAAATTTCGCGCAAATTGTCCGTAAAAGACGCGTTGTACGGGACATCAAGAATAGAATAATTATATGTTTTATTTGACACACGTTTATTTGACACTTTACAAAGATGTTGGTTGATCGAAGACTGGCCGCGTCCGCTTTTTTTCCACGCAATTGCACAGAAATGCAGTGCTTGCAAAACTGTACGGTATGTGGACAGTACACGCGTTGTATTCGTGATTTTTTGTCATCTCTCCCAATATGCTTGATCGGTTAAATACGAATTGTCTAATTTTTAGTCGCGTTTAAGACCCCGGAAATAGGCCCCCAGGGCTGAGTAAAGCAAAGTATTATTTAGTTTTGTTGTCGTGTTGGTTCGAGATATCTTCGTGTTGTGAGATTATGTCGTGTTTCTCGTGTAGATTTCGAAATATTGCAAATATTGATAATAGGTGTTAGTATGAAATTGCCGTTATTGGCTTTTATAGTTCATATTTGAATACATAGTTATTATTTCAGTTATTTACTAAATGCTATATTCTATTAATGTGCAATCATTGAAGAGTTTAGGCCCATTACAGACGTTGCTATTAACAATACAGCTACGTCTGTTATGGTCTTTATGCCGTAGATATTAAACGCGTGTAAGAAATGGTAGGTAAGTACAGTTGTAATATCAACGTTACATGTGCTTAACTACCAATATGATAAATATACCGTTTGTTATTTTAAAGCGCAGTCACTATAATAAGATATGGAACCTAATTCTCGGCACATCTAGGTCCATTTTGCAATTTTATTTTATTGCTTCTTTTCGAAGAGAGAATGGATGATTTCCTATAGCATTGCACAACCCCGCACTTTTTCTACGTTTTCCGTATATCGTAGCTGTCGAGGCTTCTACGATGAGGTCGTTGATGAATTACTCAAGGAAATCTGCCATTCTCTCTTCGAAAAGAAGCAATAAAATAAAATTGCAAAATTATCCGAGATGAGCAGAGAATTAGGCTCCTGGGCAAACTAATGCGTTCTTGCATCCATTCGGGGGCGTGTACAAGAATCATTTATTCAATTGAATATGTTGTGATATAACATTTTCTTTTAAATCCTTGCCAGTAGAAAATGAGATGTGTAAAATTAAATTGCGCTTCAGAGCCCGAAGTCCCAGTGCATTTACAACATTTCGTTACCAAATGTTGTTTTCGTTTTGCCTATTTGTCTCTGTCTATTGTATGGAGAAAAGATGAGACAACAACTCTAACTACGTAACGTATTTTTGCCGTCTCATATTTTCTCCATACAATAGAGAGAGACAAATAGGCGAAACGAAAACAACATTTGGTAACGAAATGTGGTAGCAAAACTCCGACTTCGGGTACAGCACTGCTAATACATACAAATGTGGATTGTGTCTACTGACACATACACACAAAACACGTTTCATATTAATATCTGTGCTGAAGCATGCAGTGATATGTAGCTAGACCCTAACATTTTATTGATTTTATCGTGTTCACTACACTTAGGAAATCACAAAGATTTGTATAATGTCCCAAAAGTTAAGAGCCGAGCGGGATTTGAACCCGTGACCCCTTGGGCTGCCCTGACCGCTGTGCCATCGGATCCTAATCACACTCGACGAATCACTCTTAGGGGTGTTCGGCACTAACGCGACCGTGGCGCCATCTATAGGTTCGACGTAACAGTCAACTTACCTCGCGGGTTCAAATCCCGCTCGGCTCTTAACTTTTGGGACATTATAAAATCTTTCTGAGACCCTAACGTGTTCTAATTACTTTCAGTCCTAATATAAAAATATAGATGTTTGTACAGTAATAATCGCTAGAAGTTTCTTGAATTGTTTAACACGTAGTAAATAATACTAGTTTAATGAGAGTTTTAGTTGCTAAATTCAAAATTGATCTGTTCAGTACTTAATGAGGATGTTTGAGTATAAACCGCGCCAATAAAGAAGTCGAAACAAAATGGCGTCGGTTTTTACCGCTCGCACAATTTTTTTTATGAAACTACAAAAGGATAGAAATCAGACTATACACTGCTCGCTCTTATTTCCTTGCGGTAAGCGTCAGTTTTCTTTGTTTTTAGGTGACTTGAGCTGTATCCTTCTGTACATTCGCATTGCAAACAAGATAGTTGCTCGCGATTCTCGATAAATAAGTGTTTTTATATCTTTCAAAAGGTCAAAGAGTCAAGGCGAGAAGTTATTTTACAGTTATCATAGTTTTAAGGCCTGAACATATTTAACACATCTAGGTGATGGCGATGACGATCAGCTAAATCTGCGCAGGCCTTTAGTGTAGAGTGAAAGGTAATGATTGGCGTTGTTTTTTATTAGATATATTTCTTTATTGGCGCGGTAAATACCTGTTTTGCAGTATTGTACGTTCTTGTTCTCTAACTCTAATGTTTGTTATAGTGAACGAAACTTGTCTGTAAATCGTTGCTTATAATTTGTTTCATATTATAGTAGCGCCCTCTTGATAAATCAGAGTTGTTACTATAACATTGAAACTCAGTGCGACCACTGTCAAGAAATTGGGTTAATATGTACGGTCAATGTACCTTTTATCAGTGTGATGTATAATTTTAGTTTTATTAGATGTCGTGTTGGTGACTTGTTTACCGGCAGATAAGATCGCTGCTATGTTCGATTTAAAGTGTTAATATAACTCAATAAAAATATTAAAATTGTTTCTGCTTTTTATTGTTCTCGTATGACTATTTTTCTATCTACAGACGAAATCCGTCAAATCAAATTATATATATCCATCTTTTGTTTAGGCTCTGAAATTTTTAATTCGACCAATTCTGTAATTATGAAAATCCACTAGGCGCTGTTATGGAAATATCTTGCCTTCAGCCACTTAAGTAACCAACTTATTCGTAAAAACAATTTTCTTCACCATCTTGTACTTTAAATATCGCCATCGTCCTGAAAAAGTCAACACAAGCTTTAGGTTCATTTCTAGAATGATTTAAGGTTTGGCGTGGTCACTACGCTAGGCAGACAAATTGGTGGTGACCAGTGTTGATGTTTGGTACTTAGGAAATGCCCATCCCCTCTTATTCTTCTCTTAACGACGATATACAGGGTGTAATCGTTAAGTGTGCACAGGCGATTATTCCGTAACTATTGCAGATATCAAAAAACTTTAAACTGATATCGAAAGTACTTTACCTAATGAGTAAAATGACATTAATAACTTTTTAAAAATAAAACGAGAAATATCCAAAAAAATTACATTAATCACTCCCATACATTTAGTATGAGATAGTAGAAAGGTTTTAGTTTCCTTATTTTAAGTGGAATAGTACCTACTCATTTTACCCTTGTCATTTGATAATTATGTACGATATGAAGGTATTAATGAATTTCAAGTAGATACACGTGTAGATTAATTATCTTACCACTTCAAATTTATAATAAACCTTGTTTCAATATTGTATTGATTTGAACTAGCTGAAAAGCAACATACTAAATAAAAACAAAAAGAAAGATACTCTTTGGTGTTCGTTCTAAATTCGAACATATGCTTTGAACACAAAATTTTGTACTTACTAAGAAATAAAATGTATGGGAGTGATTAATGTAATTTTTTTGGATATTTCTCGTTTTATTTTTAAAAAGTTATTAATGTCATTTTACTCATTAGGTAAAGTACTTTCGATATCAGTTTAAAGTTTTTTGATATCTGCAATAGTTACGGAATAATCGCCTGTGCACACTTAACGATTACACCCTGTATATTACGGGAATTTGACCTCTGAACCATGTGGCCAGTAGGCCTACCATGAGCTCTTGTCTCTGGTTCTGGTTTTGAGTGTTAGTGAGTGGTGACTAAATAAATCCTACGTCAAAAGTCACACACACGCACATCATAATGCACTGGTGAGCACTCACACAGACTCAAAACCAGAGCTCATGGTAGGCCTACCAGGCGTCTAGGAGAGCCTGGCTGGTATGCCAATATTTAGTGATATAGTTTAAGTGACCCAGGGACATAGCCCATCTCGGAAACTTTCAAACCGATACACCGGTCGGAAACTATCATTAAATTATTAAATTACTCCATGCTATCCATAGTTTTGGGTTCGTGTAAATAAAAATCACATAAAACAATAAATAGATTTATTCATCTTTATTTTAAGCACAATATCTTAACATTATCTTTGCTTATCCTATATAAAAATAGATTATATTTATTTGTATTGGATTGCCATGTAAAATGCACATTTTATTTCTATATTTAATTAATGGAGTGAGTTTAGACTGTAAAAAGGTACCCTACAGTCTTGCAATTATTTTAGAACTCTATTTTGGCTCAATAATACTAATCAGATGACCTATGTCTAGATAAATCTTGCACCGATGCACGTATACAATCAACGTCAAAAGATAAACAATACTTTGTAAAATATATTTTTAAAGCAAGTACTAGTCTGAGTTTTACTCGATCAGTTTGAACAATTAGTTAAAAAAAATAAAAATCAAAAGTGTATTTATTCAGTTGAATTGCAAGAATCACTTTAAAACCTCTTAAAGCTACGTGAGTCGAGCTGCCAGTTCCACGCGACTTTTCGCCTACGTGTCTCTCTCTTTTGTATGGCGAAATGATGAGACAACAACTTGTTTCGATCGTTTATAACGTTTTGTTGTTGTCTCATTTTTTCTCCATACAAAAGAGAGAGTCACGTAGGCGAAACAAATTGTTCAAATTGATCGAGTAAAATTGCGACTTGCCCGTCTGTTGATTAAAATCTCTAAAAACCCGTATTGATCCAGATTTGCAAATTAACTTACAAATACATACTTTCCATAAATCTAGATATTAAGCATTGAAAAGCTGAAATTGGTATTAATCGTCTTTTGTCGTTGACTGTAGGTATCTACTTAGTTTATGTTTTTCTCTGCTTATATACTCGTATTCCAGAACACTTTATAATGGGCAGTGATGTTATCAAGGCTAAAATACTTTGTATTTTCGATTGGCACAATTCAATTGAAGGAATAACGACAATCATTATTCGTGTAACATTTACGACATTAAAATATAAGTTTAAGAATAAAGATAAACAAACTTTCACACTTAGATTTAAGCTGCAATATTTCTAGTTGAGTTTAATTACCGAGAATTCTGTAGGCCTACCCCAAGCTCTGTCTGGCTCTATCTCTGGCTCTGGTTTTGAGTCTGTGTGAGAGCTCATCAGCGTATTATACTGAGCGTGTTACGTTTCAACGTAGGATTTATTTAGTCAGCACTCACACAAACTCCAAACCAGAGCTAGAGACAGAGCCAGACAGAGCTTGGGGTAGGCCTACTACTCAGAATCGACATACTCGTAGCTAGCTGACTTTGCCATTATCCATGGTTGATATCTACTTAGATATCTTAGCAGTAATACTTAGAAGTACTTAGTAGTACCAAGTATTTAGTAGTACTTAGTACTAAGATATATACCAAGTCAAGATTCTTTGAGGATGTCTAAGGGTAGTCAGTGGTACTTCCAATCATTTTTGGCACATACTTACATTTTACACTGGTTTTTATACGTGACAGGCAACAAGCCTATCTCCGCTACCTATAATACTAACGATTTACTCACGATAAATACTTATAGAATATTTCACCAGTACGAATGTAAAAATAACATTTTTATATTCTTACCTAAACATATTACATAGTTTTTTTAACTGGTATAAACACAGCCTAGCTAGGTTAGTATTGCGTTGAGATCATTTTATTTTTAATTGTTATTTATTAATTACCATGAGACAAATAATCTTCTGTAATATGTAT
Source organism: Thera obeliscata (assembly GCA_947578465.1). Lineage (NCBI taxonomy): Eukaryota > Metazoa > Arthropoda > Insecta > Lepidoptera > Geometridae > Thera > Thera obeliscata. The sequence continues at coordinate 9,354,365 of OX387918.1, read as the reverse complement.
ATAATATGTGTATACTTATTTTTGACAGATAGCGTGCATCCGAGAAACAACTTCTCACTCGCACACTTTGACTTTATGAAAGATATAAAAACACTAAACTTCTTTACTTATAGAAAATGACGATAAATAAATTCCGATTGCACACTATTTAGCAAAAAATAATTTAAAGCTTTACACATTTTCCTATTTAGGGTGCGTTTAGACACACCCCTACGGGTCTGAGCACCAAAAATGCATCAACACAGAAAATCATGGACAAAATTAAGAAAAATTTTCTTATAGTAATTAAAACCAATGCATAGACAACGAAAGCATAAATCTTTTCACACGACAATTTTTTTCAAGCTCATTTAGTAATCAATACTGACAAATATATTTATTATAACCTTTTTTTGTACCTTTTTTACTAATAGCGAATTTTAGATCGACTTGCTGATGGGACTAGCTTATGACCCACCTGATGATAACTGGTAACCATTGCCTATCACACAGCTATGCCTCGCAGGTCATCAACTTTGACAGGTGTTAAAGCCTCATGCGTTTGTATTATTTTCCGAAGTGGTGAGTGTGTGGTTTAGCTTAACTACAGCTGCACCTATCGTTTGCTCCAGGAGGCTTTCTGTTCCGCGGCAGTGTCACTACGCCGTGAGAGTGGTCGCCCTGAAACATTTAAATCTTAAATAATCCGGATGTGAATGGCGACCACGAACTGGAAAACGAAACGTAGGGCGCCCACCCACCAGATGGACCGACGACATTGTTAAGATCGTGGGAAGTCGGTGGATGGAAAGGGCTCAGAATCGTTCTTACTGGAAATGTGTAGGGGAGGCCTATGTCCAGCAGTGGACTTCTTCAGGCTGATGATGATCCGGATGCATTTCTGCTTGTGGTGAAATTTCACAGTCGAAAGGCTAAAATATGTTTATTCAGTTGTATCACAAGGATCACTTTGAAACGTTTTAAAGCTCAAGGTGAATCCAGGTGCCAGTTCCACGCGACTAAGCTTAGAAGAACAGACAAAAACAGCATAGACAACTGGTTCCAACATTTCCAATCAATCGGCTGAAAATCTTGAACAAAGACAAACCGTTAGCGAAAGAAACGTTACCAAACGAATTAATTTTCATTACCCCAAAGTCTAAAATGTGCCTAGGACATGAAAAGAAGGCACGAAAAGAGGCTCAAAATCCTTTGACCACACTGTTTCGATAAAATAGAATAAGTGACAAGACAAGAAGAAGAAGAATTACCTCGACCGCCGCGACCCGGAGTGGTTGCTTCGAGTACAACTTGTGTGCTAACGTCATGAAGATAGCTTCCACGTTGTTGCATTCGGAGTCCAACAGTGCTGAGGTCTCAAACAACTAGAAAAACATGCACTTGTGTTACAATTTTTTATTTTTTTGTGCTTATTTTAGTATAAAGTTTGTCAATGTTCCGTTTTGTGTACCTATGTTATGTTAAATAAATAAATTTTCTTTCTTTCTATTTGGTGACTGGCCTCTCAGCTCAGTTGGTAGTAAACCTGCCTTCTTAGCTGTAGGTTGTGGGTTCAACCCCCACCGAGATCAAATATTTGTGTGGTGGCTTGTCCATGAGACTCCACCTCGTGCATACAACTCACCGGCATGCCATACTTGTCTGCGAGGCGCTGCGCGGCGGCGGTGGCGCGACGTGACTCCGGCGTGCCGCAGTCGCACTTGTTGCCGACCAGCACGCGTGGCGCCCGCGCTAGTCCATGGGACTCCACCTCCTGCATCCAACTGGATATCGACTGGAGAAAACCACTTATTAACTATCTTGCTGTAACAGGCCCGAACCATTGTGACATCTCCACAGGTTGTTAGGTCCCTCGTAAGACAGAACACCGCAGTAAAAAAAGCGAGACGACCTAGATCAATAGCTGTAGCTGCTATTAGCCTATTATTATTATTGTACCTATTATTATTCGCCACCGCCAGATCACAAAATCAATAATGCATAGCATATGTCTTTCATTTTTTTATTCTCACACTATTGTTTTTATTTTTTAATCATTTATTGCATGACTTTTTCTTACATGACGATCGAATTGTACCAAGCTTCTTGCAAATAAATATTTCATTCCATTTCATTTCATGGTGGAGGTTTGATTAGACATTTTTTTTTCTTTTTATAAGCCGAAAAACCGTAGTTGAAATCTTTCAGACGGCGCGAGGCAAACGCTCACAACGCGCAAAGTCACACTCAAGCACTGTTTCTGAATACGCGTCCTAGTCTTAGTCATAAAGGCCACGTTTATGGAAGTCTTACAAGAAATGTATCAGGTTTAGTGACGTCATACACGATGACGACAGCATGCACGTTTCTGTAGTAATGCTGCACCATAGACTTGCGGAATCGCTCCTGGCCCGCCGTGTCCCATAGCTGCAACTGGAATTTAGAAAAAAATGTAAATGAAGGGACTTACTAATTAAAATATGATACTACAATTTATACGACTTCATCAATGATACACAGCGCCCTTTGCCTAAAGTTGCGAAAACTCAATTGGCCTCTACCTATTAGCTACTACATCAAAGATACCTAAGTTATTAGTTTCGCAATTTTGGCAGCAATATCAGCCGACTCCGTGGCGCAACGGTAGCGCGTCTGACTCCAGATCAGAAGGTTGCGTGTTCAAATCACGTCGGGGTCAAATTGCTTTTTGCGTAGTTTTTTTTCAAGAAATTTTATTCAGCTCTCAACCATATTTAGATTAAAAAAAAAAAAAAAATACTCTGATAAGCATTTTTTTTTTCAATATAAGCCTTTAAATTATAGCTATGAGAACATATGTGAACTATGGGACGGAAATATTCCTAAATTCCCATTTGAAAATTGAAAATATAACTGCATTTTAAGTTTAGAATAAATTATTATAATTTATGTTTCTGAATGAACTGTAACTCAAGAGTATCATTTGCAACTCTGCCACAAGTCCGAACTTTCTTTTTTGGATAAGGTATGGTGATTTTTGGTAGGTAATAAGTACCTATAGGTTCTTATTAAGCGTCCACGGCTTGTATGGATGAAGTCAAGGGTTCTCAGGAGGAAGTCCAGGGGGCTAATTCTCGGGCCGATCTCGAATTTTTTAAATTTTATTTTATTGCTTCTTGTCGAAGGGGGAATGGATAATTTCCTTGAGTAGGTAATTCATAAACGACCTCTTCGTAAAAGCCTCGACAGCTACGATATACGGAAAACGTACAAAAAGTGTGGGGTTGTGAAAAGAAGCAATAAAATAAAAAATTTAATTAATAATGATCGAGATCGGCCCGAGAATTAGGCCCCAGAGCTCTAAGCATGATTGAGGGCACTTATCATACCTCCACACAATATGTGGACTTTTTTATAGAAAAGCACACTACCAAAAATACACTACCACAATAGCATATACATTTTGGGTACCATGTGTGCTGTATGTGAGTGCCCCTTGGTGAGCAGACTGGTTTCCACAAGTAGGCCACAGGTGGGTCCTTTTTGCATGATGTGTAAGTGACATGTATAGAAGCTTATTACTAAGTTAAGATAGAATTACTAGCGATCTGCCCCCGCTTTAGACGGGTTGAAGACTTCATATTTTTGACCTTTTTTATAACGCTTTTATTAGCTTCACCTGTATGTATGTATGTATATGTATGTATGTAACCGACCCCTTTGAGCTCGATTTTGTCCAACTTTGAACGATCAGATTTGATTCAAACTTTGCACACCTATCAAAGGTCGATGACAATGCAATAATATGAAAACAAAAAAAAAAAAAAAAAAAAAAGCGTGGGGGACTTGATTTTGATTGTTGTAAATATTTTATCAATAGTTTATTATATCTGAAGTTATTATAAAAAGCACCCCACGCTTTTTGTACAATAATATAAATTTTTCAATTGATTATTACAGTTTTATTTTTAACTTTTTAGTTCAATTAGTTATAAGAGCGTTTTATTTTAGTTTTTTAAACTATAATTTATTCTAATTTACACCTATGCAAAGTTGGTTCGCCTTGCTAGTAAAAAGTCTCAGAGATATAGTAGCTTGCTAATGGTGGAAGAATTTTTGAAATCAATCCAATAGTTTTGAGGTTATTCCTCACAATAAAAATCCTCTTCATAATAATAACTAGAGGAATCCCCACTTCACCCCTTTACGGGTTGAATTTTCAAAAAAACCTTTCTCAGTACCTTTACTTTTCACCAAACACGAACACACCCTCGAAATTTCAAATTGCTAGGACTAACAGTTTAGGCTGTGCATTGTATGTCAGTCACTCATCATTAAAGTATTGTAAATGTGATACTGATAAAATTATGATATTAAATAATTTATCTAACAATAGATAACTGTTGATACCTTTAAAAAAATATTGATTTAATTCTGCAAGCAAAACAAATTTTGATAATGAGCCTTTCCAGGTATACAGTTTCAGTGGTTTTTTATTGATTTTATAGTGTTTACTACACATAAGGAAACTACAAAGATTTTTATAATGTCCCAAAAGTTAAGAGCTGAATGGGATTTGAACCTGCAACCTTTCCCTTGGTACGGAGCTTAATTAAATAGTCTTGTAAGGTGATAGGTGAATTCTAGTATGAATTCAGGAAAGATTTTGTGGGTGGACACGGACATAATAGATAGTGTAGGTACATTTAGTTTTTTCTAGCTATGTAGCTTTATATTTTTTTATGAGGATTGTACCTTCATGATGAGAGGTCGTGTAAAGCTTACCTTTATATCTTCATTATTTATTTTGATATTCCTTTCTCTGAAGTCGACGCCTATCGTGGCCTCTGATTTATCCATAAAAAGATTTTCACAGAAACGATAAGTAAGACATGTTTTGCCAACACCAGAATCACCTAGGACAATAATTTTGAACACTTTTTTCTGGATCAAACCAGGTATCTGTTGGCTATTCTCAGACATCGTAAAAGGGACGAACTCGATAGTTTTTCAGTAATAGAATTCTAAACATCAATATTTTACGTGCATTGTTGTTGCTGAAATGTAATTCCAAAATACAATACAAGTAATAACTATTCTATTACAAAATTAAAACGAAAAACAATTTATGACATATCTCTGAGTAAGCAGATTGAGACATGTGCACTTGCTAAAGTATGAAAGAGATAGCTTCAGAATTTTATAATGACTAAAGACTTTTTAATTTATTAGTACTTTATTTTGACAGTGAAGAATAAATGTTGCCACATAAATCTGTGTGAAAGCTACTACAAAATAAGAGGTCATTAAAATTTATTTATAATGAAATAAAATACTATTACATCTGTATTTATTTACCACTTAGATAAGGTGTCCTTGGTTGAATCCACGCCCTCAAGTGCAGAAGGCAAAGCTACTCCCAACTAGGAGAGCGAGGAGGGCAGTCACTTATCTAACCAACTGCGATAGCATAACTCACTCTTCAATCGACAAACGAATCTAAGGCTGAGGCCAAACGAGCGTAATTTTGTGAGTCGTGAGTCGCAGAATTTCGTTTGCGGAAATTCTGCCTGGCAGAAATTCTATTGGGATGCCAGACGAGCGCATTTTATTCAGTTACTATCGAACGGTTATAGCGGATGTTTGTGTCGTGCAATGGAACCGTTGAAAATTTTGTGTATTTACGAAGCATATTTAGAAGACGAAGATGTAGATAATGCCAGAAAAAGATGCTGGGTAAATCCGCTTATGAAAGACTGATGCTTGGACCGTTCCACACTTTATATGAACGTTTATGTGCTAATCCAGATATATTTGAAAAGTACTATCATTTGCCATTACATGTTGTTTAAGAATTACTACAACTCTTAAAACCGCTGACGCTTTGCCCGGCCCGCGTCGCCCCCCGCAAACTCAATTCGGTCCGTATAATGCGTGTGAGTCAGCAGACAACTCATTTTGCGTCGCCGTGTGTGAATGAATGAAACAGGACTTTTGTATGAAACCGAATGCAGCACAGAATTTTTGCGAACGAAATTCTGCGACTCACGACTCGCAAAATTACGCTCGTTTGGCCTCAGCCCAAATGTTTCGCCAACAAAAAAAGGATCCTGACAAGAAACAGTGTTTCGTTTCACAACATTGTTTTGCGTGTTTCGATGTTAGAAACTGATTTATATTATGTTATTTTTATATGTCTGCGGTTGTAGTAATTAAGTCATTTGGCAACACAGTATAGAAGTTTGGATTGTGTCAGTTCTATGGTAGTTTCTGGTAGCTTTTTTTACAAATGTCGAGATTCGGGTTGTGAGAGGTTGCTGCGGTTCTTGTTTTTGCGTAAAATTATTCTAATAAATCCGAACCGTGTATATTGCCCTCCGTTTCGCTTGCAGCTCTTGCTGGATATATTGCGGTGCTTTGTGTCTCAACACCTTTTTGATAGGACATTCGATCTATGAATTAAATCACCTTAGTCATAACCTCATATCGACAATAATTATTCTTGTGGAGGCAGAATTCTTCGGATCGCGATAAATGAAAGTGTTGTTTTCATTTCGGTGACCTAGCGTGTACGAATCGAGCCTGTTTTAGTGACTAGATTTCTGAGTGACCGGTGCATGTGATCGAAAATGTGTGAACTAGCGAGTGTTTGTGTAAAATGTGTGTGAAACCTAATCTAATTAGGAAGTGTTATTGTGGTGTTTGTTGTCGAATGCGGCCCTAGGATTGCCATGTCCAGACTAGTGGACTACTTTGTAATAGTGGGATTTGACCACGAGAAGGAAAGTGAGTACCTACCTATCTTTCATGGTCCTGATAATTAGTTCAACAGCTAGAAAGTTTCCTGAGAACCTTCCTTGCTGACTTTACCTTAAACTTTGTACCCCACGAGAAGAGGTAGTATGAGAACTTTAAGATTTCACGACCCACACAGTTTAAGAGTACCAGTTTACCTAGAATTTGTGGCTGTACCTGTTATGTATGTTAAAGGTATGTAGCTTTGAACCCTTCATAACTTTAAATAGAAAGATCTGGTCAGTCCAAATAAGTATGGAATGGAACCAATAACTTTATACAAGTAGAACTTGCATAAGGCTATTTGTAAAATTTATTCTCAACTTGCATATTTATTGCAACTTGCATGTTTATTGTGTATGAATTTTATTAATTTTGACCAATATTTATTAAATATCTTAACCCAATTGTGACTTTTCTTAGCGCATTCAATTCATGCCTATGGAATTAAATGAATTGAAATATGGGGCTTGATTGTGTTGTGTGGATAGTCTGCAATATTTATTTATATTAGAATCAAAATTGTATGAATTCAGATTATTAATTATTCTTGTCAAAGCATCCATCTACCTATTACATTGGATGACGTGAGTCAGAGTTCAATGACTCCATTTACATAGGGTCATTATTATGATTATGAATACATAACCATGCAATTGTAGCATACCAATCAAGATAGGCAGCAAGTACAGCAAACCTAGACTAAATTTTGTTTTATCTATACATAAATCTATACTAATATTATAAAGCTGAAGAGTTAAACACGCTAATCTCGGTAACTGCTGGTCTGAATTGAAAAATACTTTTTGTGTTGGATAGTCCATTTATCGAGGAAGGCTATACCCAGATAGAAAACAAACAAGGGTGTTCACCACAAAAACATTTGTTCTTCGTGGGGATCGAACCCACAACCTACAGCGCAGAAGGCAGAGCTACTACTAAATGAGCTGAGACACCAGGCAATAATATACAATTTTGATAAGTAAATATTGTTATTATCTCAACATTAAAATTACTTGGACTGCATTATTTATTAATACTGAATACTTGGTATTCAGGTCCTATAATAATTATATTTATATTATAGTTATTGGTTGTTGTCAATTAATTAAATCAACTAAATAAATAGTAATGGCAACGCCAACAGGCCTGCGTCTTACTAAATTGATACTAAATTATTACAGCCTTGAACACAATGAATGCTTAATAACTACGATTCTGTTGCTGTAGAGATTTCCCCTATATGATATGCATGCATGGAAGAAATCACTTGCAGCGATAAGGCCGCCCTTTGTAACTTTTTTAGTTACGCTTAATTACTGTGGATGTATCCTTGTGTACAATAATGTGTTATCTATCTATCTTTCTTCCATGAAAACCAAAAAAGTATTTGTATTTGTTTAATAGTAAAAAATAAATAAATTCACAAGCTTAAATACTACACATCAACTTTGAGCTAGACAGTACCCCATGTACATTTCATTGTACATTTGAGCTAGACAGTAGTAACATGCGTACACAGAATGCATAGAATAGAACAGTTTTGAATACTGCATTTAATGTACCTTTGGCCCTGAATTAAAGCCGGTCGGGATCCACTGATGAAACAGTGGATAACTTTTCTGACTGAAATTTTATATGCACTATGCCAGTACTCTCAAACGATGAAGGAAAACATCGTGCGGAAACCGGCATGTCGTAGCGTAGAACCTAAAAAGTTCGAAAATAAATGTGTTAAGCGTCACGCAAAAAGGGCCTGCCAGCGGCCTTTTTGCGGAAACCAGTCGGCACACCAAGTATACTAGTTCGGCAAGTTTTATCATGCGCGCTTGATGTGCGGGCAGGTTTTTCCGCAAGTAGGCCGCTGGTGGGCCCTTTTTGCGTGAGCCTTGACACGTGTTGCTTGAACTTTTTTAGGTTCTACAACACGCCGGTTTCCTCACGATGTTTTCCTTCACCGTTTTGAGAGTACTGGCATAGTGCACATACATTTTTCGACAGAAAAACTCATTGGTACACGAGTGGATTTGAACCCACGACCTTCGGATCGGAAGGCGGGGCCACTACCACTAGACCACCAGTGCTCTCACCAAGTATACTAAGTATCAATCAAAGAAAAAAAGTTAACCTAGCCGAAGCAAGCCGTATCTAAAACAACGCACTGCGCTCCATATGGACGTATCATTCATGGGGCTGACACATGAAAATCGCCGTACGTTGCTATTTAAAAAAGCAGGCAAGAGGTCAATCAATAAATCAAATTGAAGTTATTCTAACTACCGAAAGTAATCTCTATTGATCGCCGAAAACAAACCACTGACACTCCCAAATAATAAATCTCTCCTAAAATGCCTACTGAAACTAACGCCCATCGGAGACGTTAATGGCCTATACATTTCTCAAGTGGCTCTACTAAGTCAGTGGGGCACATAATAATACTAGACATCGCACAGATAAGACGTACCCTATAGGGTGCCTTCATGATATCTATCTGGTCAGTCAGTGGGACACAGAATAATACGTGCCCTATAGTGTGCCTTCGTGTTATGTGAACAGAGTAAAAGCCTTCAGGCTGATGATGCTGTCAAGTTAAAAAGCACATCGCTTTCTGTAATCGGGAGGGGTCAATTCCGTGATCGCTTGTCCTCATTTCGTTATCGTCCTATTCTCTTGAATTTCGACTATTTCTGGGGTCTACTGGACAAAAAGGCTTGTTCGCGTGGAACTGGCACCTTGGCTCGACGACGTTTCAAAGTGATCCTTGTGATACTACAGAATTAGTACATGTTTGATTTGATTTGAAAAAGTGTATTCGGTTAGAATCGGAACCCTGGATTGATAAGGGTGTTCTCTGTCTTCCATAGGAACACCCGAAGGAATGTAGTCACGCCTCTCCAATATTTCCTATACCAGCCAATTCTGCCGTCAAATCGTATTTTACCTCAAGCCCCCAATCTTAATTCCTGGCTGCGTCTCTGACTGAAGGTAATGAGCTGCCACAGCTCGTTGAACAGTTAGTTGGTGCCAGTAATTGATGTGATTGACCTATTTCGACGGCGCGTGTCGATGGCGCCACAAATGAACTCGCCCTAGAGACGAAATCGGGAAAACATTCACTTTCATACCGCATCATCATCAGCCTGAACAAGTCCATTGCTGGACATAGGCCTACTCTACACATTTCCAGGAAGAATGATTCTGAGCCCTTTCCATCAATCGACTTCTGCGGTCTTAACAATGTCGTTGGTCCATCTGGTGGGTGGGCGCCCTACGTTTCTTTTTCCGGTTCGTGATTGCCATTGCAGAACCTTTATTCCCCAACGGTTGCCGGTTCTTCGAACTATATTATGACCTGCCCATTGCCACTTCAACTTACTAATTCTACTAGCTATGTCGGTGACCTTTGTTCTTCTACAGATATCCTCATTTCTGATTATCTCATACCTACTGCTTCCGAATCGAATCTATAATAGATCCTGAAATCGAAATCGAAAATCGAAGAGGAAAAATGTTTGGACATCTTCTACGACATGACAGCTACATAAAGAACATCATTGAAGGAAAGTTTGAAGGGAAACGGGGAAGAGGAAGGCTAAGAATAACTTACATGAGCCAGATAAAAGAAAAAGTCGTTGTCATGTCGTATAAGGAAGTCAACGAGGCCGCATTCGAAAGACTTAATTAGAGAGAACTGCATCAAAACCCCGACAAGAGCTAAGCTTTTAAATTTAAGAAGAAGACTGCTCCTGAAACTCCTGATGATAAATGGTAATCTCTGGTACCCCTGCGCATACTTGGGTTTATTGAACTCGAAAGTCAACAGTATTTGAAGAACTGACCTGACATACAGGAACTGTGTTCATGTTGATAATAGCTCATAGCAATTATCGCCTTGAAATTATGGTGTCATCGCTCAAAACGTGACTTCACACTTGCCGGCCGGCACGCTAGAAAGTCAGACATATATGTACATATATATAACAATACCTACTATTAGGTCGATATGTAAGTAGAGTACGTTAAAATACTATGTAGTACGGTACCGACCTAGGTATTACATATAATACGGTTTTCGTAAGACCTAATTTCGGATTCAAAACAAAATGAATCACGGAGGGAGTAGATAGATAAGGAAGGTACCTATGTTAGTACTTATAGCTATTAGTACTAGCTCTAGGTTTTAAGGAAATTCATACAATCTTTAAAAAAATTGTATTAAAATTTTTGAATCTACAGAACAACACTATTAGTCGCATAAAAAATGTCTGGTGTTGTTTTTTACAAGACTACTAGCTGCCTGTCCCGGCTTCGCACGGGTGGACATTTATTTTTTAAACACATAAATATAGCCTATGTTACTCAAGGTGAACCTACGTCCAGCAGTGGACTGATATCAATTGATGATGATGATGAAAGAACATTCTATAACGTTTAGGAGCACTATTTTCTAGAACATTTTGTCCAAATCTAGAATTCAGAACCGTTTGCATGGGTATATTTGAGTATTCTAGATAATTCTGGATAACTAACGTTTGGATGCATTCCGGATGCTAGCCGAATAATTTCAGTCTTCGAATTAAATTTGATCATTCCAGAACCTCAAAGACATTCTAGAGCGTTCCGTTCGTTCCTCGTCAAAGTCGAGAATTTTCCGAAAAATCCCTAAGCGATAGAAACGGATAGACATATAAGTCCCTACGTGATAGAAAGAGATAGACATAGATTTCGAAACTTTTGCCCTTTATAAATAAATAACACCAAAATATTGAATATAAACTATCCTATATTTTAAGTCCGACCATATTAAAGGCAGTTGCAAAATTTTATCGAAATCCGTTCAGTAGTTTCGGAGTTTATCGCGTTCCAAATTGTGACACGAAAGATTTATATATATAGACTAGCTGCCTGTCCCGGCTTCGCACGGGTGGACATTTATTTTTTAAACACACAAATATAGCCTTTGTTACTCAAGGTGAACCTACGTCCAGCAGTGGACTGATATCAATTGATAATGATGATGAAAGAACATTCTATAACGTTTAGGGGCACTAATTTCTAGAACATTTTGTCCAAATCTAGAATTCAAAACCGTTTGCATGGGTATATTTGAGTACTCTAGATAATTCTGGATTACCAACGTTTGGATGCATTCCGGATGCTAGCCGAATAATTTCAGTCTTCGAATTAAATTTGATCATTCCAGAACCTCAAAGACATTCTAGAGCGTTCTTTCCTCGTCAAAGTCGAGAATTTTCAGAAAAATCCCTAAGCGATAGAAAGGGATAGACATAGATTTCGAAACTTTTGCCCCTTATAAATTAATAACACCTAAATACTGAATTTATACTATCCTATATTTTAAGTCCGACCATATTTTAGGCAGTTGCAAAATTTTATCGAAATCCGTTCAGTAGTTTCGGAGTTTATCGCGTTCCAAATTGTGACACGAAAGATTTATATATATAGACTAGCTGCCTGTCCCGGCTTCGCACGGGTGGACATTTATTTTATAAACACATAAATATAGCCTATGTTACTCAAGGTGAACCTACGTCCAGCAGTAGACTGATATCAATTGATGATGATGATGAAAGAACATTCTATAACGTTCAGGGAGCACTATTTTCTAGAACATTTTGTCCAAATCTAGAATTCAGAACCATTTGCATGGGTATTATTGGGCATATTTGAGTATTCTAGATAATTCTGGATTACTAACGTTTGAATGCATTCCGGATGCTAGCCGAATAATTTCAGTCTTCGAATTAAATTAGATCATTCCAGAACCTCAAAGACATTCTAGAGCGTTCTTTCCTCGTCAAAGTCGAGAATTTTCAGAAAAATCCCTAATTGATAGAAAGGGATAGACATATATAAGTCCCTGCGTGATAGAAAGGGATAGACATAGATTTCGAAACTTTTGCCCCTTATAAATTAATAACACCTAAATATTGAATATAAACTATCCTATATTTTAAGTCCGACCATATTTTAGGCAGTTGCAAAATTTTATCGAAATCCGTTCAGTAGTTTCGGAGTTTATCGCGTTCCAAATTGTGACACGAAAGATTTATAAATATAGATAAAAGAGATGGAGCTAGGTACTTAATATCTGACGGATTAATTTATCCGTAAGAAATAGGAGTCACACGCTGGCAGCCAGTGACGTCATGTAACGTAATGGGTAGATCTTTGGAATGTACAAAAAAACTGCTTATTAAGTATCATGATGAAACATACACAGAAATACAAAACTACGAGCTCTGTTTTCTTCGCTAAGGAGTATACCTAGTGTTAGCTGGTTTTGGGAATAGGACATCACTACTGCGACCGGGCAACGAGAGACACATCACTAGTCGGAGGATCAAAAAGTCGGAATGCGTGGATGATTGTTTTCCGTGTTCTTTATATAAACAGAGTTCTAACTGTATTTAATGGATAGATTTCACCTTATTACTAGGTACTCTCAGAACTTAATTAATTATTTTTGGTGAAATCCAGATAACCTGAAGTCAGTTATAATGCTAAGTGATTTTTATTTTGCGTTCAGATACATAATATAAAATCACGCCTTATTCCCATGGGGGTAGGCAGAGATCACGGATTTCCACTTGCTACGATCCTCTACTAAAATGAGAGGAAATTTGACGAATAACTCTTAGGGACTGTTCGGTACTAACGCGAATCGCGGTCGCGGGTTCAAATCCCGCTCGGCTCGGACATTATAAAAATCTTTGTGATATCCTTGTTTAGTAATAAACACTATAAAATCAATAAAAATTGAGAGAAAACTGTGCATAATTTCCATTTTAAGGTAAACCCTAGGTTTTTTCAATCGGGCATAATCGCATGGTTAAACCTGAATCTAGTTTCAAAGTCTTCCCCAAGGACATAATGCTATGTTAAGTTCATATCACAAAGAAACTACGCAAATGTAACAAAAGAACCTGTCGCGGCCTTTAACTTGATACAACTCGCTCACCTTCTTATGCAACAGAAACGTGATCGTATTGCTTACAACTTGTTGCTACTTTGTTTTTACTTGTATTATTGCGTGCAACAGGCCGAGAATATGCATCATAAAAGACCAATCAAATCACCATTTTACGCCCGTTTGTCGTCCATGGAAATTAAGTTGTTAGTGATGGCCGGTTTTAGTAGTACGCAGTGTAGAACGTCCCTAGGTATATGTGGCAGAGATGCGAATGTTGAGATGGATGTGTGGAGTGACAAGAATGGATTTAAAAGTAGCTCCAATGACAGAAAAATTGAGAAGCAATAGATTGGCGTGCTAGGGGCATGTCATGAGGAGGGATGAAAGTCATGTGACTAGGAGAGTGATGAGTATGGATGTGGATGGATATGTGAGCAGAGGTAGACCAAAGAAAACATGGATGAACTGTGTGAAAGATGACATGGATAAAAGAGGAGTGAATGCAGAGATGACGGCTGACAGAGGGGAATGGAGGAGGAAGACATGTTGTGCCGACCCACATAAAGTGGGATAAGGGCAGGACGTCTCTATTTCTACCCTAAATGGAACGATGAGGGACATCAGACATCACCTAGTCGTCGTGGATGAGAGAAAAAGATGGCAGTTATGGCGAGCTAGTATTCTTTCTTATTATAATTAATAATTGAGTTCTGGTTGTGTTTTTCATTTTCATTGAATAGATTTCGTCTCAACAGCAACTAGTTTGGCGGACTACAGAAATCAAGGTCGTCCGCTTTCTAGGAATAGGCCGCTTGTTTACTGTTTACGTGTTTTGATGCGCGTTTTGTCACACGAAGCTTTCCTTCGATTGGGCTACTTTATTCTGTGCTACAAGGTTTATTTGACCATTAGCATGCCATTCCAATTAAAATGAACGGCTTTAGCAAAGAAAGTGATATTAACCGGATTTCCTTCATTTCAGCCAGTATGGAAAAAGGATTTCATCAAGGCGATGAGGTTCGGGCGTATACTCTTAGAGCATTTTTTACTAGATAGAATGTGACGTAGTGGCGCTGGATGAGACAACCTTAATATAAATTAACCTCTTGTTGTTTCACAAAAGTATTATTTACATTACGAAATTTACGACAAAGACATGTTGAGCCGACCCCACTTAAAGTGAGATAAGGACAGGAAGAAGATTTCAAGTGAGCTTCATAAAGCTCTTTTATAGAAAAAAAGTTACATTGTTTTTAATATCTTACAAAAATATTGAAACGAGCGGGCGAGAACAGTTGCTCAGTGGTAGTAATCCAACCCATTATCAGCAAGATCAATCTTCAAAATAGCCACATAACATAACGGTTATGTGGAAACCGACCCTCCAATTATGAATTCATCAGATGCATCGTTTCGTGGACGGTATGGTGGCATGAATATTGCCGGTCACGTACACCAGACGGATTTCCAATTATTTTGCCGAGCCCGAGGGGATTTGGTGTTTTTCATTTAGGGACTAGAGTCCACTGGGTATTTGCGTAGTAATTATCCTGGTGGAAGGTCAAAGACCTTGTAAGAGGCTTGTGTTGCAAATTTTTGTCTTGTGTCTAACGAGATTTTATAACATATCAACCACAGTCAGTGTTTTAGAAAAAAATCTGCGGCAAAAACAGCTCAACTTTTTATCAAAGCGTTGAAGTTTATTTGAAATGGGATCTTGAGATTGTGGGATCTGCAAACCAAAGTTTCTAAATTCACTGTAAAATGCAGAGCTTAATAGTACATTGTTACCCGAGTGTTGAAAGTCACGTTTTTTGAGTCCCGAGACGGGTTTGGCGCCAGAGCGTAGCGAGGGCGCCAATGGAGCTTGAGGGACTTAAAAGACTTTCACCCGAGGTAAACACTGTGCTTTTCATTACGAATACAAGGAAAGTAAAAATAAAAACATGAAAGAAAAATTAGTGAAAATGAAGATTGAATTGCCGCCTTCCCGGTTTTTTTTTTCTTTTTCTCTGGCGGGCCTTCGGCTTCGGCTTGCCAGCATTATTCAGCCATTATTTTCATTTTCATAATTTAAAAAATGGTAAATTGTTTGCTCAAATCTATGTTATTTTAAATAAATAGTTGAAGCTTAATCAAGTAATTTAGAAGATACATTATTTATTTGATACTATATTTATGTTATTTAAATTTAAATTTTACATTGCGCTCTAATTAGACTTTTTAAACTTCTTACCGTTGTAATGGGTTTCCAACCTACTTGCTGAATAAAAAGTTGGAATTTGGTTCAACAACCTCCTTGCAGTTAGAAAGACTTTAGAAAGTTGGAACATGGTTGAATAAAATAGAACTTGTTTTTTTAATAATTTGACAGCTGTCAGTAGAAAGCGATTCTCCCTAGGGCTGAAAGTATTACTTTCAATTAGGCCCCTCAGGCAACTTCAGACCTACTTTCAGAGTATGAGTAATGAAAAAGAGATTTACTTTCCAAAGCTTAAGGGGCTTTACTGAATTGTTATTCTACTTTAGTCACGAGTTCTTGAGACTTAGGACTTTGATGATCGAAAACAGAGGCATGTCATCACTCTGAACTATTAATGAATTCATAACGTCAGTAAGTACGAATTATTTTCCTATTACGTCATGGGTAAATTATTGCTTGATCTAAGTAAAATGTATTTATTGTATACTATTATTTATATTTAGGGAAACCGTTTGTATTTAAATGTATAGTCTGCCTGCTTCTAGTTAAGCAAATAATGATGTCATTCTTTAAATCAAAACAGTTCATTGGACTTAGTTATTACGAAATCTCCGAAACTTCAGGGACCTATTACTAGCAATTTAGCGTGGGCACTCTTTGGAAAACTGTTGTTTTGTTTGAAAGTCAGAAATATAATCGAAGAATAGGTAGAAGGAAAGAGAGGAAGGGGAAGACCAAGGATAAGCTACATGAGCCAAATAAAAGCGAAGATCGCCGTCATGTCGTCTAAGGAGATAGAAAAGGGTGCCCTCAAAATAAATATACCGGGAAAAAATGCATACATTACGCCGACAAGAGCATTGCTCTTAAATAGGAAGAAGTATGAAAGTAACTTCATGCAAGATTTCGTTCAGTATTTTAGCCTCATACAACTAGATGGCTACCTCTTTCAAACATCCTTTCAAATTCTCATCAATGAAACCGTCGTCCTTCACGCAATGTGTTCAATGCGTCGGTAGCTCCGTTGTCAGATCACAATACATGTTGACATCTTTGGAACTTTTACTTCTCATTTGCATTGCGAGAATAGGGCGTTCCACATTCATTGATTTGTGGTTTGTGACACAGAATATAAAATTATACTTTTGTGACACGACACGTGGCTGGTAAGGTTGTCTCATTCAGCGCCACTGCGTCACTTTCTATCTATAGTAAAAATTCTCGAAGAGTGGGCCCGAACCGCGATAACATACCAGCAGTGTTATCCCAGATCGCACGCAGATGCAGCATACGCAGATTTTTTTCAATCTATATTTATAAAAGAAAGTCGTGTTAGTTACACTATTTATAACTCAAGAACGGCGGAACCGATTTGGCAGAAAATTAGTTGGGAGGTAGCTTAGAACCGGGAGAAGGACATAGGATACTTTTTATCCCGAAAAAGCAACGGGAATGGGGTATTACGGGAATGAAGTCAAAAAAACTCTTCATTTTTAAGAGTTAATCTTGATTTTCAATATTTTCATACTAGATCATTTTGCCTCTAAGTTACCTATGGGAACGGTTAGTTAGGTGTTTCAGTTTATTGTGTGGTAGTAAAACGAGTCAACCCTAACAAGTGGACTGCCACTGTTTGACTAACGACGTCGTCAAACAGTTAGTTAAACAAAACTACGAAGTTATTATCTACGTAGCTTTAATATTCACGTAAGCGCAGGATCAAACACTGGGTCTAGGATCTTTTGTTAACCATCATAATCCTATTGAATTCTGTTTTCCATATACTTAATCACAGTTTCACCAAGAATTAAGCCTGAGCAAACGAGCGAAAAGCTAAAACCTAAATTTTCTGCAGAAAACGTTTCCACATATGGTAAAATCATCAAATTAGGTAGGAGAAACAGACACTAAAATATTAAAATTAAAAGTACCTCTTACCTACAAAATACTCCTGTACGCTGCTGGCCAGTTGCCAGGTCAAGGCCGGCTTCATTCCCTCTAATCTGGAACACGAAACTGTTCGCGTAACATGTCCATACCCATAGTTTCCATTACCCATAGTGCTACGGAGGAACTCTTGAACAAGCTCGAGCGTCTTCAAAACTTGTGCATCCGTTTTATTTTCGGTCTGCGCAAGTTTGATCACGTCTCCGAGTTCAGAGCCCAGCTGAAATGGCTTCCTATCCGTCGTCGTCGTGATCTTCACGTCGTTTCCTTTCTCTACAACATTTTATTCAATCCTCTTTCTCCCTCTTACCTTCGTGAGCGTTTCAATTTTCTTGTTCCACGCGGTGAGCCGTGCAGATCAACCATATCCCTTCTTCTCAAGACCCCTTCTCACGCTACCAGCCGTTACAGTGGTTCATTCACAGTTCACGCTGTGAAACTGTGGAACGCCATTCCCCACGCTATTCGCGCTAGCACTTCTCTTAATGTTTTTAAAGCTAGAGTAAAAGAGCACTATCATTCCTTGTAAGTAAATTCATAGTTTCTATTTAATATTGTCAAAATGTGATTATTTTATATGTATATGTATATTATATATGTATATATATATATATATTTATGTGTGTAGATATATGGGTAGGTTATGTATTGTGTGTATTTATTGTACTTTGTAGTATGTATGTGTAAGTAGTTTATTTATTAGTATATGAGTTTCTCTTGTTCCATATATAACTTCAATTTGGTACACATTACTACCATTCTACTTTTAGCTCTCTCTTAGCCCCAAAGGTTTGCTGGAAGAAAACTCTTATTAGGGTTAAGCTCGCCTATGTACATGTCCTGTGTTATCACTTATTTGTAAATGTCTCTGTGTGCAATAAAGAATTATGAATTATGAATAGTTCTATACCCAACTATGCTTTCATTATTTTACGAGTAGTACCCACCTCGAAAGTTATTTTAGACCTTAGTCGACGTGTTTCAAAGCTCTGTTTTATTTAGCTCTTTTACGTATGTACTCATATATTCTATGCTTATATTGCAATTGGGAAAAGGTAGAGTGATTATGGCCTCTACGATTATTTCTATCTTGGTCGATAGGCAATAAACTTCTATACAACATAGCTAAACATAGTCTTGCAACTCATCTTCGGAATAAGCTTTCACGATTCCAAGAATTTAGATAATACCTTTGATCTTATCCTATCAACAACGTCTAGGTTTTGGGCAGTTAGGCGTTAGGTCACCCTACGCATCTGTTCTAAATCAATCTACCCTAAGCTATCATTAAAATATTGCAAAACATCTTGTTGTTTTTATTTCATTCAGTCGAGTTAATGATGATATCCAAAAAAGGCGGAAAATAAGTTTGAATAATCGCAGTCTCGCAAATCGCACCTCGCTCTTGCTATCCGCGTAAAATTTGAGTTACTAAGAAAAGTTTTTGTTTCAGGAGGCGGTCTAAACAGCGGCGTAGTTCTTCAGCGATTTCCCGAAATAAACTGGGAAGATACGCCATTCCACGAAGGTATAGGATGGGTAAGTACCTGTTAATAGCTATGACGAAGAATGTATGAGTCAGGTTGACTATGGTAGACAACTGCGACAATCAGACTACACCCAAACACAACATGTCTGCTACGTGTCTACATGAATGTAGATAAGGTCGTTCTGTCTGGTTTTGAATGTTTTTATTTTACCTAGAATATACCATCTTTTTCTTATGCTGTTTCTCTGAATTCACTTTTGTTATTATACGAAAAAATTCGCGTTATTCATTATCTTGCCTGAACGAATTTTTGTACCATGCTAGTGGTGTGGTCGCGTTGGAAAGTTTCAGTGTCCGTTCGGAAAACGAAGATTATTATGTGTATTATGATGGTCATTCTTATACTAACAGATCCAAGGTTTGTTAGCTAAGCCCCCCTTGAAGCTACACTGCCGTTTTAGGAGATGTTAGGCTAGCTACAAAAGACATATCACCTCTCACGCCTAATAGAACAGCTTGAAGTTTAAACGCGGATAATGGATGGAGGCCTATACAAGGAGAATCAGAATCAAGGCCGTTTCAACCGACAAAAAATAACATAATAACAATGATACGTTGAGTTACAACGAATTATATCATACGCGGGTCGTAGCTCTATTGTCTTATTGTCAACGTTGCTCATCTGTTCATGGAAGGTCACACCACATCACTTCTCTAGTTATTGCACGGACAATGTTTTATTCGTTGGTTCGTGGTTGCTTCTTTCATTATCATCATCCAGAACCCGACTTCACCTACTACTGGATATAGGCCGCCCTTAGCTTGTGCCATCTACTACGGTCCTCTGCCAGTCTCACCTATATTTCCCTCGTCCGGTTTTTTCTTTCCTGGACATTTATTTGATGAGCATGTGATTTGGACCGTGCCTTACAGCTACGGATCCAACAATATTGAATTAAACTTATACTTTAACTACATACCTCGAATATAATTCCTATCTCTGACTGGACTAGTCGAGGAGGATGTCTTCAACGAAGAGGGCTCCAGCCAGCACAAGTACTTCGACAGTAGACCGGAGCAAATAGCCAGGTCTATGAAGAAGGTCCTTGCGAAGTACAAGGTTAAACATGAACGATTTGATGTTTGAAGACTGACACAATAAATCGTTTGGAAATTCAGGATAATATCAAGATTGAGTTTCTTTAGATGGCATACTGGAGTGACTTCATAGTTTAAAACCAGATTTATTAATAAATTTCTGAAATAGATAAGTTTAATGAAACTGTCTTTGCTTGCAGTTCTGCCAGCCACAAGGATGGGCGCTGTCGACGGAGCGTTCAGAGCCGAGGTTCTACGTGTCTGTGCTAACAGACGTGGACGCAAACAAGCACTACTGCGCGTGCCTCTGCTTCAACGAGACCGTCGCCATCACACCCACCAAGCCCGCAGACGAGGTACAGTCATCATATCCTAAATTATTGAAGTACCTACCGGAAAGCATAACGCCGGAAAACCCTCCGCTAGACAAAAATACAATCTAGTAAAGTTTGCAAGTTACTTAGGTCGTGATCTAAAAAAGTATGACTTTAAGTTATCTGTGTTCCACTTGCTTTCGGAAGCTGTTAGGCCATAAACATCTTACAACACCATGCAGTCTCTCAGCCCAGTGGGATTCCCGAAGTCATCGACCGTGGGTATCAGAAGTTAAAAAACTATGATTCATTGGCATCTAACTCACACTGTTTGAATATTGTCATTCTATTTTGGTCTCAAAACTTATTTTAATACAAATATTAAATAATTAAATACTTAGCGAACTAAACCAAACATTTTAACTGCACATCAGAAGCTTGATGCTCGCGTGCTAAGCTGGAAGCATCAATAGCATCTCACACACGCCAGCTGGATAGCCACTTAAAGAGCATTCCCATGTCCTTGATGACATCAGTTCTGTCATTACTGTTATCGCGACGGATGCTGGCCGTTTTGCCTCGGCCATCCCGACATTCTGTAATCTAAAGTAGGCCAATGGTAGGGTTTCAAGGCCTAAAGCTTTTAGACTTTGAACTTGAACCTTCCCACCTTCTAAGTCTACTGTTTAAAACCTCACCTTTATAAAATGCCGAGTAAGTTTTCTTCTTCCTGCCCTTATCCCACTGTATGTGGGGTCGGCACAACATCTCTTCGTCTTCCTTCTCCATTTCTCTCTGTCAGCCGTCATCTCTGCATTCACTCCTCTTTTATCCATGTCATCTTCCGCAGTTCCACAGTTTCCCTTGGTCTACCTCTGCTCCCATGTCCATCCACATCATCACTTTAGTCTCATGATTGAATACCGATCAAGTAAAGCTAGATTATTTATTAGGTCGATGGCAGACTGAATTTGTCAATGTAGGAATACTGCCTTTGGAACTTAAACCAGTTCAAGTCCTTTGGTCTTAAGTGCTTAAGAAATTCACAACTGCTTATGAATTTCGGGCACGTGTGTTTGTTATAATAGGGTCGTTGACCGGCTATTAAACTGTGAAGAAAACATCATCATAGTGTCGTTAGTATCGTGTAAATAAAAACATCCATATGAAATGAAATGATTTATTTTGCATGAAGTGTGATAGGAGATAGATAGATAGACATATAACTTTTATTTGGCTCAAAAACACAAAGGTATAGCACAACTTATAAAGAAAACAAAACAACAGAAAAAGAACATCGAAGTACGACTAACACAAGGAATCAAAAAAGAAAAAAACATTGAAAACATACAGAAACACAGAAACGAACACCACAGAATGTTCTAATGTTGTTTATAGTTATAATATTATGTTGAAATGGCAGACGAGTGTTTAACACATCCCTGTATCAAGGTCTTGGGTTTGTAATTTCAGGGATATCATAAAACCTTTGTTGTATTATCATGAGGAAACCAATATGACCTAGAAACTAAAAACATGGTAACATGTGCTGATAGCCTCGAAGGTCGCACTAACCTCACCTTATTTATCGTCTTTTCCGTATTTCGACTCTAGACTCAATAACGCCATTACTCATGTATGATGGATGACATCACAATGTGTTTTAAAAATAAATATTCCTGTATGTGTATGCCTCAAGTTGATGGACGCAGGGCAGTGCATTGTAGGGCACTTTCCTGCCGTGCGTGGCCAACGAGACAATGCTTTCTTATAGATGATGGTTACCATTTAACATCAGGTGGGTCATATGCTTCTTTCACCAGCAAGTTGTAAGTACAAAAAATTTTTGACAATCCAAACCACACTATCTAGCCCCAAATTAAACAGAGCTTGTGCTATGGGAATCAAATCAGATAATACATAAAATTTTAGAGCAGAGCTAGTACCAACTGAGCAGCTGAGAGGCCAATCAAGTCTTGACCTTTAAAGCTTCAAACTTCCTCTGTTTCATGCTTACATCATCATAATCTTTCTGCCCTTATCCCACGCTGCATGGGGTCGGCACAACAGGTTTTCTTCTTCCACTCACCTCTATCATTCGACATCTCAGTGCTCACTCCTTTCTTGCTCATGTCATCTTTGACACAGTCCATCCATCTTTTCTTTGGTCTACCTCTTCTATTACCACCATCCACATCACATTCTATATTTTATAAATGCTTACCTCAATAAAATGTTTTGTATTTGTATTGTAAACGACGCTCAAAGGCATCCCGCATACAGTTATTGATTAAACTCCACAATTGTCTCTCAACTTTTTATGGCATGCACTCATTCAATGGGCTCTGTTTATCGTTATGGCGTGTTCCGGCGTTTGTGTACGTTTGTTAGGTGATAATGAAGACGGTACTAATGAGACTGGCAAACCACGGATAATTATAAGTAACTAAGTACCTATTAGTACTTAGTTTATAATAAAAACTAATCATAATAATTTAGCCGGCTACACGCAAGGCACTTTGTCAGTAGGTATTAAAAAACGTTTTGGCAATCTGAAACTGATACAAATCGTGACCGCTGTGGTTTTTTGACAGTCTCATCAATTAAAAGAGCGTTTCCAAAAATGATGAATGAATATGCAACCAGATTATTTGACGAGATATTGTCTATTGCTGTAACGTAAGTCATGTCTATATTTTTGCTTGTTGTCGACGATATCGTGATTCAGCTAATTGGGTTTGGGTCATAAACTTGGCAAAGATGTAACACACAATGTGAGTCAATAACGTATTGAAACACTGCAATAACATATAATAGTAGGTAGATCTATTCTGTGGTAAAGATTAATCAAATAACGAGCCATGAAGACGCGGAATAACATGTAACTGTGATGCCTGTATACAGTAATTCGGGTATATTATATACTAACTCTACTAACCGGAAAACCGAAAGGCGAAGCCGCTGTCACCAGTTTTACATTTTCCCTATTTTATTAAAAATATCACTTATCCTGAGGATTCTAAGAAAAATGAAGGAAGGAGGATGTATATAGAAATTATTTCTTTGTTTTAACTTGTCGTTTGACTTCTTGTTCGAAAGGTACTTATTGCGCAACAAGGCATTTTGCATTTAAAGACTCTCGAAAAAACTGCTGAATTTGTATGGAGCACATGCTTATGCATTTTTGCGACACTTTTCCGGCCACATGGCCGTTCTGTTATGTTCTGTGAAGCACACCATTTCCTTAGTTCCTCACATGTAATGTCAGTCGAAGCTGCAGTGTTCACGGACTGCGGTTAACCGATACACTTGTGCCTATCTTATAACAACCACTTTAACATAATGGTCTTTATAATGCTGTCCATAGAACGGTGCGATAATGTTACATCGTTCCGCCTCGGTAGAAGAATTGATACAGATACCCTACACTAGGTAGCTGATAATAGTTCTTCCTACATACTCTGGAGCGCACTGAAGGGAAACCGGCAGACTAGGACTAAGATCCGTTGAACCAAGGACATAGAAGCTGATGGATGAAAGAGACCTCAAGATCGTTTATAGAAATCTTTGATCTGATGGGAAAGAAATCACAATGTCGGCCATCCATCTGCAAAAATACCACATTGTAATCAAGTTCGAACTTTTACATCAACAGCTGTTTAACATAATATCTATGAAGTCTGTCTAGCAAAGTTTCGAAAACAAAGTGTCTAAAGCCAGTTTCTGCCCACTGCAAAGTTTCACCTAACACTTTCGACAAGCATTTTGCAATATCCACCTGTGTTGTTTATATTTCTGTCTAGCGTGAAATGAATGAGTTCCTTCTTTTAGATATAATAGGTATACACAGTAAGCCTTTCTTATTGCAATATTGCACACCACTACAAGATTACATCAAAAGCTCAAGGCCCCCATTTCAGGAAAAGTAATCACAATTTACAAAGCCATTTGAAGACAAACGCTTCTGACTTGTCTGTTGTGTCCGTAATTAGTTTAACTTCTGCTTGTGGTAAAACTGCTGCTATCTTCCTTAAAATAGGGGTCATTATCGAGAAATCGGGCTATTATGACCGCAAGTCTCCCATTCTCATTACTGCACAATCGTTCGATGTGATTGTGAGTCACATCCTATGACTTGGCCACCTCTATTTACCATGCACGGTTACTGTGCCCCTATTATTTACTAATAATAGGGGCATTGTAAAGAATACGACTTTGTACTTTCAGTAAAACAATCAATATGCAAGGTCCTTTCGTACAAAAGCAACGCTAAATTTTTTCAAGGAGATTTATTTGATTCAACCTGGTCTCTAACATAAACTATCAAATTTAGTACCCGTTGGACTTATTCTGGCTGATGACGAAGACCAGATCCAATGAGTCAACCTCACGAATACTATGTTTTACCAAAGATCATTCATGCCGTCTTTATGAATAGGTTCCTTCCTATTCTCTCGCCAATATTCCTCGTGTTCTCATTACAAACATTTCTCCGATGTTCCCCGAACCGTTCATTCCGTGCGTTCGACTCGTGGGATCGTAAAATTGGGCTATAAATACGCGCCCTGCGGAAACCATTTTATGGCCAGGTATTTTTGTTTATTTATGAGAAAAATATTCAAACTTGCACGTGCCCTGATCGCAACGACGACGACGTAATTATTCGTAAAATGCAGCATTAAAAAGATGTACCTCCACTTGTTTTTCACCTGTCAAGGTTGGCTGGTAAAAAATGCTGTCTAGCATTAAGCTCTCCTAAATAAATGTAACGGCTGGGAACTCTACTTGTCTCTATAACAAAATAAATACAGATCAAAACCAATCAAAGCAATGAGAGATTAAAATCTACATTTCCTAGAAGTTCAAAGAATAATCTGATTCTTTCTTCAGTTCATCAGAGTAAACATTAGTTGTTTTTTTTCTCTGAATCACTTTTAGTTGTGGGAACCATTAAGTTTAAGAGGCTGAAAATGATCTCATACAGCAAAGGCGAAGTAAAACCTAATGACATCATCTCTTTTTGACTGAATATTGGATTGTAAAAGGCAACCGGTCGTCCTTACGAGTCTAAATTCGAATTCTAACTGCACTATCTCAGAGTTAGAATGAGGCCGTTGCTTTGCGAATATTATTGCGAGTATTTTCTGAAATGTGTGATGATAGTTTCGGAATTTTCAGGTTATGTTTTCGTTAAGAAAGCTATAATGTTTGGTTTACGGCCATGATGTTTTCTGAAGATTTGGATTTGTATTTATAATTGACGAAAATGGATACCTAGACTGTGTGAAAAATAAGAGTAAGAAAGAAGGGAACGCCGAGATGAGAAAGGATAAAGAGAGTGGAAGAAAAAAACCTGTTTTGCCGACCCCACTTAGCGTGCGATGAAGGCAGGATGGTAATTTGGTCTGAATATTGATAGCACATCATTTGCAAGTTGAAAGTTTTTGTACAAAAAGTGAATAACTCTCAGACGGTTACTTTCGCGTGGCACGTTTCTGCTTTCTGATGGCAGGAATGCTCAATTACCTTCATACTTTGTATCTTTGTAAGAACGAGTCTTCTTATCTCGGTCTTCATATCTCGATTATGATCTCGTGCAGACATTTGAAAGATAAGGGTTGGATGACTAAGACAAGTAAGTAAACTAAGACAGTTTTTATATACGAGTAAAGCCTCCTGATCAAAAGGTCTAAGTAGCAAAATGTCCAACAGAGCAAAAGGTCTAATGAGCAGTAAGACTAATTAGCAAAATGACCAAGTAGCAAAACGTCCAACTATCAGATGGTCTGTATAGCAGAACGTCTAGGTAGGTATTACTAATGCCTTGTTTCTGTGTTATTATCTGTTTTTGTTTCACATATTAATAGAAATCTTAATTCTTGTACTTTGGCTTCTCGCGATACAGGCTTGTCCTAGTACGGGGACCCCCAGAAGTTTTAATAAACTTTTGTATGTTCTGAGGTAAACAAAAAAAAAAAATACTTTAAATAAATTACATATTAAAGAAAAAAAAGTTACTAAAACTTTTTCCCATCAAACAAGTAAAATCACCTGCCGGATCAGATTGTTCCCTTCCGCCCTTCATGTCAGATCGGGTAAAAAATGCACTTTATAACGTCTCCCCTAGTTGCAAAGCACGGTGCGTGACTGTTAATAACTCATATGGAACAAAGCAAGGGTGGAAGCACGCCTGGGTACAATCATTGAATAGATTATGACTTGGAGAATATAGTAAACTGAGAACTAAAGATAAATGATGTTCAGAGAACCTCCAAACAAACCATTTTAGAATAGGGACTGAGTGGGATGCTTTTTCGGTTGCCAAAAGTTTTGTGTACAACTAAGCAAGCAAATTGTGTGTGTTCTATACCTACTAGTATATCTTCGTTCGCATATGAAGCTGTTTTTGAAGTTTATTATCGCATAACTTCGTCAAAACCTATCTATCGGTTTAGCCGTGTTTTTGTTTTTTTTTTAATGGTTGTTCTGTAGGTATACCTGCGTTATTTATGAAACGGATTAATCCAGATTAATCCTAATAAAGTTCATCAAATCGGTTCAGCAGTTTGGCCATGAAGTCGATTTCTCAAGTTTTTAAAATTTATATTATCATAAAATCTCTAACACCCGCCTGCACGTCTTCAGGGGTTGAGTTTCAATCTCAGCAGGAAACTGCTCACCATAAACTCCAAAGAATTGTAGTTTGGGTTGTGCGTTGATTTTCATCCAGTAAGTCAGTAGCGTGAGAGTTTGAAATAAGGAATCAGGGTGAATCAATGTTGTTTAGTGCACAACCGTAACTCCAGTGCTTAATGGGGTTTGCAGTCAATTGACGATCTTGTGCCATTGAGTACAAGCCTCTGATACCATTCAAAATTCATTCGTCTGAGAACACGCATGGCTTCATTCGAGACCGGGACTGCGCTAAGGATAATGTGACTCGACGGCAAAGATATATTATATCCTAAGGGTGGTTGAGCTCATCTTATTGGATCTATTTTATGGGGCTGCGTCGGTAAAAATGCCAAGATTAAGGAAAATGGAGCTGAGAACGGTCAAAAATGAACATTGACGGATCCATTGTCTGCTTATAAAGAATCTTGACCCGAAAAACTATCCGTAAGGGTCTGTGTGAGCTTTCTCAAAAAAGTCCAGGCTCAGAATCTCGAGAAAATGTAGAGCTATTTGTACCAGAAAGCTGATATAATAATTCTATATAATGTATGTATTTTTTGTAAATACATACACAGAATACAATATAACACCCGGACAGAGAACAAAAATGTTTGATCAACACACAAATATTTGTACTCGGTGGGGATCGAGCCCAGGCGAGAAGGCAAAGCTGTGAAGTTTAATTACAAGGGCATGAGAGTAAATAGTCTCGCAGCGATGGACGCACTGCAATGCTACATAGGGCAGTCTTCGGTGGACGTGCTCCATTAGATATCGCCATTGTTATTAGGCTAACCGCAAAATCAGACGGAACTCAAGCATTCGATACATCACTTTTTCCTTACTCCCATCAAAAAAATATTGCATGCTAGTACCTCTGGCTATTCCAAAGTACATGCTCGTTCGTTTGTACTAAAACCAATTAATTTGTACAGTTAACTTAGCTGTACAGTAATTACCATGCGTATCAATACTATCTGATCATTCATGGATGCGTTCTTGATGAAATTACGAACAGCATATCACGGTATGAAGATTGGAGTTTATGCAAATGTTCTAAATACCAGGCGATTCGCCGGCAGGCGGGGAACGAACCATATCTCCGGTATTTCCAGGCAATACAAAATAAACCTTATCTACGTTACGTATCTATAAACCTGTTACCGTAGGTTGGGTAACGTTTGATTTATAACTATGAGCCAGTTTGTGCGGACACAATCATTAATGAAACTTGGCTTTGATCGTTTCAAAGTTTAGCCCTTATGATTATTTGAAGACCCTAATTTTAAAACGTTCAGGAAATACTGACGTTGGTAAAGAGTTCCACTACTTCTCCTCCAGTTCGTACTATAAAAGTGGAATCAAAAGGCAATACTATCTAGTTAGAGATGAATGCAATATACATTGCTGATTATTCCGTGGAGCAGAGACACTGATTAATTTGCAAGTAAAACTAGTTCAATATCTTCATTAAAACAGAAAAAGAGAATGAAACAGCACAATCTTTTGCTCAACTTATCTATTGTTTTGGCAGCAGACGCTAGTGTTCTGCCAAAGGCATTTCTTGGAGCTACTGCGTCCTTTGCTAACACTGGTACATAACTCATAGTACTGGCTACAATCGCGGAATACCAAACGCAAAGTGACGTCACCCGAGAAGTAGGCAGGCACGTTCAATTATATGGACTGTACGATACGATGACTGGTTCTCGTGTTTTTGTAAGCATTTCATTGTTGGAATGTTTTTCTGGTGTTTTAACGATTACTCAAACAGCATTATGTTTCTTAAATTATACGCGCTTGCTTTTAAAAACCCGTTTTATAAGGCGAAGGCTTTAACTATTGCCATGTCTTCTTCTTCCAATTTAAGAGCCTGTCCAGATGGGGCGTTTTACGCGCGAGTGTCCTCGCGCGTAAACATTCGCGCGTTCTCCAGATACTAGAGCACTATACAACCCGTCCAGACGCTGCCGTGCGATTCCTCAATCGCGCGTAAAACGCGAGCAACTATTTGGTAGGAGCGCGCGTAAAACGCGGCATCTGGACGCAATATAAATTGAAACGCGCGAGGGCACTCGCGCGTAAAACGCTCCATCTGGACAGGCTCTAAGAGCAAGGAATGTTTTTCTTCAGGTTTTAAAGACATTCAAGTACTCGTTGCTTCTGACATTTTATTACTATACTTGCGATAGCTTACTATAGTTACTTCATAAAGCATTGTTCTTATTTAAGACCAATGCTCTTGTCGGCGTAATGTATGCATTTTTCTCTGGGTATTTCTTTTGAGGGCAACCTCCTTGACCTCCTTATCGACCAGACGGTGTTTTTGGCTCATATAGCTTATCCTTGGTCTTCCCCTTCCTCTCTTGCCTTCTATCTTTCCTTCGATGATATTTCTGTTATAGCCGTCATGTCGTACAAGTGGCAATGGCTTATCTCTTACCAATGAGTCAAGAAACCCTTCAGGAGGGAGTTGTAAGTCTGCTAGGCAATGTTTATACATTTAGTATAATAAATTACAATAATACCGAGAAATAGTTACTGCACTCTCAGCGAGATGTGGGTGGCTGTTTATATTACATTGTATTAAATTACTTTGTTCCTGTTCCTTTTAGAGTACTCGGTATTGTTTAATCGAACGTTAATCGGTCAATCAGCAATCAATTCGATTTGATTAACACTTCAAGTCCACACTTTTAGTTCCCCAAGTTTTTAAATACTATGCAGTCAATAAGTAGACATTTATTTCAACAAAAAAACTTACAATTAAACAAATATTTACAAAATGTCCAAAATACACAAGAAACAGTTGAGTTATCTGCAGATCGTTAGAAACGATCTAGAGATAGCTCAACTGATCCAAATCAATACCAGACGGAAGCGTCCCCAAGACGCTGGTAGCATTGCCGCGGTGAATAACAATGCACTAATGCAGACTGGAAGAGAGTTGTTCTTGTTATAGCCTTTCTAAAATTAATTTCTAATTTGCTGTTGACACTGATAATCACAGTTTTTTAAACTAAGATACCAAATTCAAATGTAAAGCAGTCACGATACCGACAAACACGAGTCATGCTCATCGTTTATACGGAAACTGCATTTAGGTGTTTATCACGTTATTCCCATTTGCAAACACGCCTGTTCCACTTTCATTCATCGTAAATTAAGATAAATAGACCATAGTTTGACTACAATCTTACCTGATGTCAAGTTACGGCGAAGTAGGACAGTCTAGAAGACACCTTTTCACTCTAGCCTAGAATAGATAAGAGTCGCAAAAAAAGAAAACTCATGAATTCAAATCCGCGGGCATTGAAGGTAGAATTGAAATTTTTGTAAACGATAAAGAGGTGAGTCTTCAAAAGGAAAATTTTCACCATTCTAGATCTGGAGCATTCATAAAACTCTTTTAGAATAAGGAAGTTCATTCTAGACTCTATGGTACTGACAAATAACTAGTTCAAGCAAATCAAACGAGCTCGTGGTCGTGGGTTTCCTTATTGACTGGCTTGTGCGTTTGTTCCCCTTTCATTCCACCATTTGTTGGTCTGATAGTAAACGTTTGCCATTCAAAAGCAGCAATGTCTTCTGTAGGTTCGTATTTCGGCAATGTTGCGGTCACACGTGCTATACTGTCTCGCTTTATCGTGCTCAAACTACTACAATGTTTACAACTATAGTAATCAATTGAGTAGCTATTAACCGTTTTCCTCAACTAACAACATGATTAAATTTCTGTTACTTTAAGTTTAGACCTTCCATCCGGTTCGCGTTCCCACGTCAAATAAATAACAGCAGATATAGGCAGAGCAGTAAATGTGCCGGCACATCTGCCTGTGGTGTGGTGTTAGCTCAGAGGTCGACGGCCTTGTGTGCTTACGGAATTGATCGTGAAATGTTGAGAGATCTATGAATGAAGATTTTTTGGATGAGCTATGAAAGTAAAATATTACTTGTATGTTTAAAACAAGAATTTTGTAAATATAGTGGCGATATTGTGAGCATAGTATATCGCATTAAGAAATTTGCGGATGTGTATATTTTTGTGTGTTATAATTTTTCTATGATTGACCTCATAATGAAGGAAGTGTTTGATCATAAAATTGGTACTACACAATCCTCGGCTTAATATGATTAATTTTTTGGCTACCTCAGAGCATTAACCAGCCAGTTTTTTCTGATGCAAAACCATGCGCTTACCGAACCGCTACATTTAAATTGTGTAAACTTAAAATTACAAAAATAAGAACAGCTATTTATCAGTTAGTTCAGTCGAATCGAGAGCTGACCTGAATATTTTTTTGCGAACTAGACATTTGAATACTGACTATTCTTTGCGTTTAAATTTGCCTTGTTTTAAATCGCTACTAAGAATTTTATATGCGTTGTATGTGTGATAGGTTACATTAAACCAATACCTATTTATTTAAAACTAAGTGCGGTCAGCAAAAGATTTGACAGCTTATAAGTGTCGATTCTGTTGATCAGTGTCGCATTTTAATGATGACGGTGCTAAAATTACATCTGTCCTTGCAGTTTCACTATACTGAAGTCAAAACTTTTGTCATTAACTAATCATGTTTACAACATAAACGACTGACATAGTTATCTATCACTATTTGAAAAGCGGTTCCAACGCAGCATAGCAATAATACAATCTGCATAACTTGCGATATCCATACGATTCGTCACATCGAGTCATACAAATGCTACCGAATGTGGAAAGTCCATAACTTTTGTGGCTGTTTCCAGTTTGTTTTATGTTATTACTGATTGCAGTCAAAGTCAAATATTATACATTCAGTAGTATCACAAGGATCACTTTGAAACGTCTCACGTCAATCGTTTGAATGCTACACCTGATGGAAAGTGAAAATGCAGCCTAAAGTGGAGATTTATCTATTAATCAACTTAAACATAAACTTATTTTGGCTATTCCAAAAGGTGGCGCTGTTAGTAAAATCGAAAAATATTAATCATATTTCACCATTTTCATCAGTATGTAATTCGTATTTAAATATAATTCCTAAAAACACAATTTACAAAAAAAAAATACATAAAGTGGAGATAGCTTAGTTGTATTCCACATGTTAACTTTAGACTAGAATTCCGCCGGCTAGGTAGGTGTTCCGGAATTCTGACGACGGTAAAGAGTTCCACTCGTTCTTGTATTTGCCTTCTCCATTCGTCTACGTCACTCGCTCCCAGTCGGTCGGTTTTAGTACATAGATTTAATTGAACTACTCTCGGTGAGGCCCAGTTTGTTTGATGGGTGTAAAACATTGGTCACTTAGTTAAAAATATTAAGATAAGTTGTTGGATGCTGGTTTCCTGGTATAAAGATAGAAACGAAATAAATTGGTACTATTTCTATAATATCAACGATGATAGCATCGCAAAGATTCTTTGTTTTGTGAATCGGGCCTAGGCTTTATTTTCTACTAGTGACTCCAACTTTTCACTGGTGTAATTTAGAAAATAGAGGATAAAATCTGAAGTTACTGCCTTTGAAAATTTCACCCGTGCGAAGCTGGGGCGGATCGCTAGTAGATAAATAAATTTATGTGGGTTGATACGTACTCGTTGCTATTATTTTAAGAGTGCTCATTTTATGAGACGCGCATTCCTGGTCTTCATTTCTTGTTTCAACGCTCATGGAATTGGGGCAAGGACTTTTCTCTTTCAATTTATTGTGTTTTCATGTCGCACTATGGGATGTCGATTGATACGAAATAAACTTCCTCAGTTTCACTTTTTCAGTTGCGCTTTTCAACAATTTGGGGTGCGATCTTTATATAAATCTCGTATTTTTTCCTGAACAAATTCAGATAGGTTTCGTTTCGGAGATTTCGAGATAGTGATCCGTGCCATTCAACTGAATCATGTTTTGTATTTATAAATGTAGGATATAAGATAATAAATAAACCTTTCTACAAACTCCTTTTCAAAAAATTCTTCTAAAAGTTCAGTAATCCTTTGAATCTCAACACTCAAACAACTTGATTCCTTGCTCTGCTACTTGTGTTTCAAATTGCGAGCTGTGGTTACCGAAAGCAATTACTTACCATTCGAGTAATTTAAGTGGTCGTTTTATTACAAGAGCTCTCAATCCAAAGTGTTTACCGTGTAATTTAGCCTCAAATTCAGTGTATATTTTATAACATTATAGAACTTCTAATAGTTATCTAACATTGTCTTCTTTCATATATATCTTTGTGTATGTATGTACAGTACATAGTTAGTTATCCATATCTTCATTGTCGTTAACAATGAGTAAGTAATATGATTAGTTTAACCAAATAGTATTTGTTTCTTCAAGTTAATTTTAGCTGATTGATGGATTCAGATTCCATATTTTAAATGTCTTCACCATAACATTCTTTAACTTTGTCAGTTATCTTTTAATCTTACTGTTTAACATAGCTGTTGTTTACATTTAAGTAGATGCCTAATGTCTGTTCATAAATAACAAAAAGCTCTCCCTCGTGATTCATAATTTGTTGTCAGTTTGTTTGTAAACTCTGGATCACGATCGGTCTTTGATCGCAGGAAGCGCCACTGGGCTTTTTGTTTTTTACAACACCCTTTACGACACGTCATTTATATCCTTATTTATAGTATTTGGTACATTGTTCTTATAAACCAGTTAGTTATGTTGAATCAGATCTTATTTTGATGGAGGCAAGGTTCGATTTGCAATAGAAGGTGCTCTGATTCATGTTGGTCCGGTAATGACTTAAATCTGGCTCAGTGCGGAGAAACACGATCCGGAATTGCTTTCTTGAATGAATGTCTCTCTATCGCGTTTCATGCCTTGAGCTTATCGCTTGATATCTTGTTAACGTTTGTAAGACTTGAGCTTGCCTTTCTTGAGCCTTGTAATCCTTGAAATAATAACATGGATTTTGACATTGATGGTTTTATCTTTAACTATTTTAGCTTCCGCTAGTAGTTTAAATTTTAGTTCGGGTAGTTTATAGCCTGTTCTTCTAGGCTTGGTCGCTTTAAGACGTTCCAAAGTGATCCTTGTGATACTACTGAATAAATATATATTTGATTTGAGTTTTTTATGCTCTGCTTCCTGTGCTCTTAAACAAGGTTGAACAGTATGACCTACTTTGTTTAAGAACATTTTTTTTAGTCGAATATGTTACCAGAATAATATTAGTTGGATTAGTCAAACCTGATATCGGTACACACAAGACGAAGAAAAGCTAAGGAATATGTCACTAAGCTTCCCACGTGTGAAGTTTCTTTTTTTGCCTTGCTTGTTTTTGTTAAATTAGCTTTGTCTGGCCCGGGATAAGGCATTTGCTCCACACCGGAAGGTCTTTCCGTTTTTGCTAGTGTTGCTACCACTTGATCTATTTCCGGTTTTACCCAATATCCAATGTTTACCATTGTAATAGCACGCCTACCTTGAATCATTTAGCTGGCTGTTGTAACTAACGAAGCAATTAGAAATGCACGTTGCGAATGTTGAATTTGCCATGCATTATTCATGCTTGTTTGTTGAATAGCTCTAAACGGTTTGTTTGATTGTTAACTCTTTTATTGAAGCGTAACTAAGTACCCATTGGCTTTTTCATCGATTCTAGCTGTTGGTGATGGGCGTTAGTTATGGTGATAGGCAGTAGGTTTAAGATAGTCAAAAACACAAAGGTAAACTTGAAAGCAACTTTTATTCGCGGGAAGTTAGGGCAAAAAAACCAAGGTGCGTGTGACGTACGCGGGCCCGTATTCGCGACGACTGACCATCTTGTCAATTTTAAAATCTATGCTAACGAGCCTTCCCCGCGCCCCTTACGTACCCCGCACGCGCCCTGGGTTGCACTCATAGAATGCATTAGTACATTTTTGTAATAGAAAACATTATATTTTTAAGTAGGTATGCACTGATTTGATTGCGTCGCTTACACGCCCCAACCCAGTGCTGCTAGCAGCACTCATCAACCAACGGGATTCGAGCGACGCGTGCAGCTGATCGGGTGAGTACTCCATTCATGGTCTTTACTCTTATCATTCTGACACGTTTATCTTTTCCAGGGCATACTTCTTGTATCAAACCTTTCGGCCACTTATTCCTGGGCCCATTTGGGTCAACTAAATATACCAGATCACCCACTTGCAGGGGTCTTTGTTCCTGGTTCCACTTTTTTCGAGGTATCAGATCAGGTAGCACTTCCTTCACCCATCTATTCCAGAACATGTCGGCCAGTCGCTGAGAAATTCGCCATTGTCTTCTTAGGTACAAGTCAGAATCATCGAATTTACCTATCTGCGGTGAATCTAAAGATGTTCCCAGTAAAAAATGTTTCGGTGTGAGTGTTTCAGCGCTTCCAGGTTCTACAGACACATGGGTGAGCGGTCGGCTGTTCACTATGTTCTCTATCTCAGCTAGCAGCGTGA
Organism: Thera obeliscata; assembly: GCA_947578465.1. Classification (NCBI taxonomy): domain Eukaryota; kingdom Metazoa; phylum Arthropoda; class Insecta; order Lepidoptera; family Geometridae; genus Thera; species Thera obeliscata. Next base: position 9,318,543 of record OX387918.1, on the reverse strand, counting down.
TCAGAACCTCATCGCGTGGAGATCTCTCTTTGAGTACAACTCGTAGTGACGTCTTGACGCTGCGGATGAGGCGCTCCCAAGCCCCACCCCAGTGTGGGCTTGCAGGCGGTATAAATGTCCATTTAGTGCCATGATTCAAAGCCTCGTTCGTCAGATCGTCCTCGTTCAATTCTTGTATTGACTTTTTCAGCTCGGCGTGCGCACCTCGCAGATTGGTGCCGTTATCGGAGAACAGCTGTTGCGGCCAACCTCGCCGTGCGGCCATGCGGCGCAGCGCCATGATGAAGGAATCGGTAGTTAGTGTAGCAACTATCTCTATATGAATGGCCCTCACAGTGAGACACGTGAAAAGTACTCCATATCTTTGTTCATGTCGTCTCCCAACAGTGACCCCCAACGGGCCGAACAGATCAACTCCACAAAAAGTGAATGGACGTTGATGATGAGCCATTCTAGCATGAGGTAAGTCACCAATTCTTGGTATTTCCGGTTTACATTTTCTCAATCTGCATAACATACATTTTGTTACCACATTTTTTACAGTTGGTCGTAATCTGATTATCCAAAATTTTTGTTTTATTTCGTTTACCACCATTTCTTGGTTTCCATGGGCAGCGTTGACATGATAATGTCTCACTATCAGACGAGTAATATAATTTTTTCCATCTAAAATTGCAGGTCTCTTCACCTCGGGCAGCACGTCGGCGGCAGCATCGATCCGGCCACCAGCGCGCAGGACTCCGTGACCATCAAGGTAAGGTGACAAGGTAAGTAGTTTACTCGTAGTAGGTATGTCCATAGAATTTCTTAGTAGCGTAATTTCTTCTCCAAATGATTGAGCTTGCGAGTACTGTAGCAGTAGACGCTCGGCCTTGTCCATGACGTCATCGTTCAAGTTGTAAGTAAATTGCCTCGGTCCAAACTTACGATGTATGGCCTCAAGTCCCTTATCAACAAAGGTAAGTACTCGCGACGTTGCTCGAAGTAAACGTAGCCACGAAGAAAATTTGGTAGGTTCAGGTACAGGTAAGTCATCATTTTGCATGTTTATAATATTTACAACTTCTAATTGCGATTCTTTGTTTACAGGTTCGAGCACATCGAGCGGCCATTTATCACAGTCTTTTTGTAGAAAATTTGGGCCATTTAACCATTCGTTTTGTAAAACTGAGCAGTCATAACTTTCTCTCGTTGCAATGTCGGCGACGTTTTCTTTAGTGGGCACATATCGCCATTCATTTATTTTTGTTAAATCGTCTATTTCACCCAAACGGTTCGCAACATAAGTTTTGTAACTGCGAGAATCATTTCGTATCCATTGTAGTACAGTCGTTGAGTCGCTCCAAAATATTCGTTGTTCTGCGACCATTGTGTGCTCCTTAGCTATCGTGTCTGCCAGTCTAGCGGCTAACACAGCAGCCTGTAATTCCAAACGCGGCACTGTGATTGGTTTGGTTCCCGCTACACGGCATTTGCTCGCAATAAACGCTACGCGCGGAAACTGGTTATCTATCCACCGCCAGTAAGCGACAGCGCAGAATGCTTTTGTAGAAGCATCGCAAAATATATGCATTTGTAGGTTCATATAACCAGTTCTAGTAGTGAGCGGTTGCTTGTTAGGTATAGAAGGCGGCGGCAGCGGCGTAGCACGCGTAGAACTCGTAGCACCGTCAGGGTCCGCTACGAGCGTAGCACTATCTATAGGTGAGTGCATCAAGTGCGGCTGCGACGGCAGGTATGTTCCTTTCTCCGTCTCACTCACAGGTATCGTAGCTGCCGGATAGTACCTAGGCAATCGTATTTCATTTATTGTTTTTAGTAAACAAATCCATTTAAGCCACTTCGTATAAATTTCATTGTTAACGGGATCATCCCAGCTGATATCAAGGCGCCATGTCTCTTGTAAAATAATTTTTCCATTGATGGTGAATGGCGATAAAAATCCATAAACGTCGAAAATCGACATGACTACTCGTAGCATCTCTCTTTTCGAAGGTATCTTCTGTCCATTAATTATCTTTTCGGGAACCTTTTTAAATGATACATCGAACCTCAAAGTATCGTCATTAGTACCTATGCCATAAAAGACCGAGTGTTCGTTCTCCGTCGTATTGCTGTCCCGTTTTGAACCTTACAGCTGACGCACCGAGAGTCTCTTTAGGTACGCTGTCCAGCACCGCTTCGCTATTACTTATCCAATTGCGTATTTGAAAACCTCCTTGTGAATGAATATGAGTTATTTCTTTTATCAATTGGATTGCGGTCTGCTCGTCCGGTAAACTATTTATGTAGTCATCCATATAGTGCTGTGTATATATAGCCGCAGCAGCTGTAGGCATAGTAGACTCGAAGCGTTGAGCGTTCTTGTTTTTTACAAATTGAGCGATAAACGGGGAACAATTGGCGCCAAATATTAGTGACGTCATCACATAGGTTTTTATCGGTTCTTGTAACATTTCAGGGCTGTAATTTGTCATAGGGTCGCCTCTGTAGAGGAATCGTAAGGCGTTTTGATCTTGAGGACAAATTTTTACAATTAAAAACATATCTTTTATGTCTCCCATGACCGCTATTCTATTCTCTCTGAAGCGTAACATTATTCCGAATAGCGACATAAGTAGGTCCGGCCCTTTGAGTAGGTAGTCATTTAGTGATAACCCTGAAGCTGACGCCGCAGCGTCGAATACCAATCGTAGCTTCTTTTTATTTGGATTATCGACCCCGAAGTGCGGTAAGTACCATGTTTTTTGTGTAGATTTGGTATTTACTAATTCTTTTGCATAACCATTTTGTAGTAAATGTTGTACACGCTCGTGGTACCTATTTGCGTATTCTGGGTTTTTTCTCATTTTATATTCTACTCCTCTGAGACGGGTCATAGCCATAGGTAGTGAGTCAGGCATTACGCAATTGTTGTCCTTCCAGGGTAAGCCCACTTGCCACCGGCTGTCTGTGAGCGTGGCGGTTTGTTCCAGGTACTGCCGGGCACGCTCGTCTTCTGAGTTCTGTCTAGGTTTAGAGGCAGAAACTCCCATAGATTCCATAGAAAAATAACGTCGTACATCATCATGAAGATCACGGAGGCTACAGACATCATCATCATTATCATATTTGGATGGACTGACCTTGTCGTTGCTCAAGAGGAGGGAAGAATGGTTCTCTTGTACCATGGTACCTGGGTGCGGCACCTTGCCGTGCAGGCTCCAGCCCAGCGGCGTGCGGGTGGCACAAGGCTCGCTTGGCCCGCCCACTATCACTTCCAAAGGTATGAGTAACTGATAATTGTCCTGTCCGATTAGCACTTCCGGTTTGGTGAGACCGGCACTCAGTTCACCACTTAGTTTGTGTAAATATTTATAGTTTTCACATTTCACTGAAGTCAAGTCTTGTTTAGGCAAACTTAGTTCGTTAACACTACGTACACTGATGCTGTATTTATCACCTTGTTTATTTGATAAGTTCAAGTCCAACAGTTCCGTGTCACACAACATTTCCGTATTGTCCCAAGCACCGCGCACTCGCATTGACAACTTGCGGCCGCGCAAACCCGCGCGCGTCGCTAGTTTCGCACTAATCATTGACACAGTGGAGCCGTCGTCTAGTAACGCACAGCTGTTGAATGTTCCGTTAGGTCCGTAAATCACTATTGGTACCACTTTCAATAACACTGAACAGTTCCGGGTGATGTTTACATGATTAATGTTTTCCACTGTGTTTTCAGATTCTGTAGTTGCAGGTGGTGGCAGCACTGCGGCAGGTGCACTGCTGTTTTGTCGCGCGCTCGACGGGTAATGCAGGAGGCGGTGGTGAGGTTCACCGCACCCGTCGACGTCACAGGCAGCAGCTGGGCACGTCTCTCGATCGTGCTGAGATTGTAGACACTTGAAGCATATACCTACGCGCTTCACAAAGGACCAGCGGTCCTTACGCAATGACCTTTTAAACTTTTTACAGCCAGTTAGTTTATGTGAAGATGTATCGCGACAAAAACGGCACTTTTGATCGCTTTGTTTACATTGTTCAGCTTGCACTAAAACAGTTTGATTTTGAGAAAAGTTATTTTCACTATATTTACGTTTATTGTCCCATCGTACTTGTATTAGGCTAGCGCTGCATGTAGATATCTTTATAGCTTCTTCGCTTAAAAAATCCGATAGGATATCTAGTCTAGCCTTCTTCCGTTCCATTATGTGCGGGTAACTATAGTCGGCCCACTTAGACAATAGCACTGTAGGTAACTTAGCGAGCACTATGTCCACGACACCTACACCGTGTAGGTACTCTTCACGTTTTAGTTCACGTACCGATGCCACATAGTTTTTAATTTTCACTGAAAATGTCACTATGTCCTTATGATATTCCAGTGGCAAAGGATTAAGTTTTTTAACATCATTTAAAATTCTTGATATTATAACATCCGGGTTTCCATACTGTAGCTCCAGAGTAGACATCACGATGTCTGGCGATGTAGTGCTTATCAGCAGCGCTGACACTGCCTCCTTAGCGGAGCCTCGTAGGCACTTACGTAGCCTCCATAAATTTTCATTTCCACTAAAGTTGCATATTTTAGTGGATTCCTCATATGCGTTCTTAAACGACAGCCATTCCATAGGGTCACCAAAAAATAAAGGAAGTTCTTTTGGTGTGCTGATGCGGCTAAGTAGGTTGGCGTTGTGGCTGGTGGATGCAGTTGATGCAACCAGGTCCCTCAGTGCGCTGGCCAATTGCTGAACTGGACCATTAGTGCCGTCGACATCCGGCGGCGGAAACAGAGGGCCTTTAAATGTACCATGATCGTTGGTCTTCTGTTTCTCCAGTTCGTGCTGGCTGCGCTCGAGCCACTGCTCAATATCCTTGCCATCATCTTGTTGACTGCCGCACTCCGATGTGTGTGGACTGTATTGGTCGTCGACAGCTGCCAAATCGGCTGCCAATTTTTTATCGATTAATTCCATTTGAATACGAGCCTTTTCTTTTGCAGCTTCCAATTCAAGCTTTTTCTTCTGTGCCCGTATCGCAGATGATGAAGAAGAACTTTTAGTTTTAATTGATTTCGATATTTGGGACGGCGGCACGGTAGGTATTCCTTTATCTACTTTTAAACTTCCAGCACTCGTTCCAGGTTTTCCGATATCGATCACTTTTAAATTCACTTCACTAGACTCCATTTTGTTCTGCGCTTGCACTTTGTCCTTTACTTGACTTTCATTGCGCGCCGTACTGCGGGTGTTCACCATTTTACTACGCGGAGGCGTTTGGAACATTGAAGATCGGCTCGAAGGACCAATGTTGGTGATGGGCGTTAGTTATGGTGATAGGCAGTAGGTTTAAGATAGTCAAAAACACAAAGGTAAACTTGAAAGCAACTTTTATTCGCGGGAAGTTAGGGCAAAAAAACCAAGGTGCGTGTGACGTACGCGGGCCCGTATTCGCGACGACTGACCATCTTGTCAATTTTAAAATCTATGCTAACGAGCCTTCCCCGCGCCCCTTACGTACCCCGCACGCGCCCTGGGTTGCACTCATAGAATGCATTAGTACATTTTTGTAATAGAAAACATTATATTTTTAAGTAGGTATGCACTGATTTGATTGCGTCGCTTACACTAGCTTTTATCGATAAAAATACTGCACTACTTTTCCTAGAAAAGCGCTTGTAACATAAGTTTTCTTGTCCATTTCTTACCTATCGACTAAGTTGAGAATCGTTTTGGGTACTATCCGGATGGATGACCTTGTCTAACCTCTACAATCTTTCTGAAAGCCGTGTTTTAATACGATAGAAATTCATTTCAGTTCGTTTTTCCTTCCTCTCAGTGTTATTGTTCGTGTTTTAACTCGCAGATTTTCTTTACAGTTCGCTTACCACATCTAATAAAAATTTAGCTAAGTGCAAACACTTAGCTAAACTTTTCTTAGTATTTTTTACCACTCGCTTTTATAACTCACCATAGGCAGAGAGTTCATCCTCACACCTTAGAGCCTGGTTGGTCGCGCACCGTTCGGTTTCAGAGGAACTTCCTCCCGCGAACACTCAGGCTATGGAATGATCTCCCTGCTGAGGTTTTCCCTAAGGACTATAGCATGGGGTTCTTCAAAAAAGGCGTTTTGAAAGTTTTAAAGGGTCGGCAACGCGCTTGTGATGCCTCTGGTATTGCAGGTGTCCATAGGCTACGGTAACCGCTTCCCATCAGGTGGGCCGTATGCTTGTTTGTCAACTCAAAGTTTTATTTGTACTCTACTGTAATTTGGTCTTAGTGGGTAAATTGTCCGTGGCATCACTAACCGGCTCTGACGGAAGACCAGCGTTGGTTGCAAACCAACCAGCATTATGCTGAGTCAGAGTCCAGTTTTGTGACACACAGGCTTACAAAGAAATTTAGTAATTAGAATTTTAGTTGTTTAAGAATAGTGTAAGTTCTGGTTTCACAAAATAAATAAATCATAAATCATAAACTTAGTTGTATAAAAAAAAAAAAAAAAACTCATTCGAGTCTTAAACGTTAGGGAAAAATAAATATATATTACAATCTTTTGCCTCTAAAAGACTTAACTACGAATTCTTGAAATAAACAAACAAATATGGTAAGAGATTTTTCAAAAAGTAAAATACTTATTCCGATTTGTTTTTCAATTATAATAAACAAACGTTCTGTCCAAGTTCAAATCAAATGCCACAGATATTATATATTTTACGTGGTAATTGGATGCCGCAGTCCTCCGAACATCCCACCTACTTAATTTCTAAGTACCAAAACACGAGGTCAAAAGCTTACCAGAATCTCCGAGGACTCGTTTCTGAATGGATCCCGGCGCAGAATAAGTAATCTCTCACAACGTCCCGTTGAATGTACTCCTTTGTTCCGGATCCAATGACCCGCTGTCAGCTCCAAGCTACCTTACACTTCCCACTTTTTAAGGAAAGAAAATGGGATTTTCCCTTTGGCTTTACGGCTCAAGGAGTACTTCGACCAGGAAAAATATTTTTAGCCAGTAAACAGGAAGATGGTTATGGCTACGTGGCAGTAAGAAACTGCTAGAACTTTATACATTTGCCAAAAAGAGGATATTATTTCTTTAATTTGGGGCTGCATCAGTATTTATTATTTTAAAGAATGTAGATTCCCTGGATCAGTTTAGTTTCAGTTTTTGCCTGGACCAAGGCTTATTTCGGACAAGTACCTACGCAAATCGTAATGAACTAGCTATGAGCTTCATGGCTAATTCTTAACATTCCACTTACTATGTTGTGATCCAGCATCGAGATATAAGTACTACGTACTAGAGAAGACACCGTAAATTCCTACTTGCGATCGCACCGCACCTCACTCAGTCGCTCTCTAGCTCGCGCGTAAGTGCCGTGATTTACATGGCGCTTAAGACCTTTTTGCCGAAAATAAATACACTTCCGCAGCAAATCTAGCGCTAGAATAGGACAATTCAGTTATTTGACGTAGCTTCTCTAGTACGTAGTACTTATATCTCGATGTGGTCCAGGTATATTTTGGGTGAAAGCTCTTTCTTCGGAACGATTGAAACATTTAGTCACTTAATTATCACTTGAAATAAATTACCCTCATCAGTACAATTTTCTAGACACTGTGTAATGTGTAACTTGTTATGTTGTCTATCTAATGCTTACGCTGAGTCCTTGATAGAATAATGTAAATAAAGTCGTCTAGTAGTAATAGTAACGAAGCGTGGAAACAAAACTAAACAAACACTCCTTCGCAAAAAATTAACCCATTTGTCAGAATTGGGCGATTTCGTGATGTAATATTTTAGCGTCTTCAAATATTAGCGGAGACCAGTTCAAACAACATCAAATATTATTAGTATTGTCAACATACTGTTTGGTCCTTGGTTGTCTGCTCGCTCACTGTTTGTTGCAAAGTTATTGTTCGTATCTCATACGTTTGTCGAGCAAAATTGGTTATTCTTTAAGTATACCGTGGTGAGTTTCTTCTGTTTTCGCCCAATTTGTGACGACACAAATTGTGAAGACAACGAATCACTTGATTTTATCCCAAAGCTGAGATCCCCAGCAGAATTTGATTGCACGTTTTTTTTGATGGATTTTAGTGTGTGGACTGGACACAAAAAGTTATCTGATTATCGGCTAGGGGCTTCTAAACAAACATTGAGCGGTACATCACACACAGTATTCACCTGGTATTTTTAAATTTTCGCGATCATGATTCATGATGACATGACCTCATGACTCATATGAAATAATAGATTTCACATGGGTTCAAGGCTTATCCCCTTATACCTTTATTTTCCGGACGTTTCGACCATGTTACAATAGCCGTGGTAGCGGGCACTCAGCTCCTGTACAAGAAGTCGGAGTTTTGCTACCACATTTCGTAGATAAAATGATTTGTCTCACTCTATTGTATGGAGAAAAGATGAGACAGCAAAAATAGGTTACGTAGAAACAATCGAAACGAGTTGTTGTCTCATCAATTTTCCATACAAAAGAGAGCATTTGGTAGACGAAATGTGCTAGCAAAACTCCGACTTCGGGTACTGGTAGGTGAAAGTGCACTACCGCTGCCGCCTAAAGCAAATCATGACTGCAATTGCCTCACTTCGGCGACTCCGGCGGAAGTGGACTAGCTCGCATGCCCCCGAAGGTCTAAGTCAAAACTGGCAAGTTTATTTCTAACTTGGACGAATTAACTTACTTGATTGAGTGTTTTATTCTTTCCAAGTATTTTAGAATTATAAAGATTCTACTAGTCACTGCCAAATATAATTCTCAGAACTGAATTAACGGGTGAACTGAATAGCCTCGCTATAAATTCATTTAAATCTCATCAAGATGTGTCTAACAAAGCACAATGATATCAGCGCCAACGGCCGTGGCATTTGTATAATTGTGAACAATTGTGCACACTTACTGCCTATCAGATGCGCTGATAAATATTGCCTGCATTACATCATTATCAACCTGAAGAGGTCCACTCCTGGACATAGGCCTGCAATTAATTCTCCGTCGCCATCAGTCCATTGGTACTAGCTACAAAATGATTCTAGACGGTTTTCAGGAAGGACGTTTTGTAAAGAAAGAAAGAAAATACATTTATCTTCTTATCGCGTCACTGGTTCCTTCAAACCATTGTGGTGAAAGGATTTTAAGTTCTCCTCAGAGAGGCTCCTTTCGTCTACTAATACATTTATTTGGCATACATAATGTACATAAGTGTAGACTTTAGCAATAGATAATGGAAGATAAAAATGCCAAATACCTAAGCCACGACTCATAATTTTGCTTGACAAGGCATATCTAGATCTACCATGCCAAGCAGCGCTGGTGCCCAATCTACCCACCGAAGTTTTGAAGCCCTATGTAAACAGAATTCTCGGAATCATCACAATGTTATCGATCCATTCGTGACTTTTGACTTTTACTCCCCAGCGATTGTTAGTTCTACGAGCTATAATGATTCAATTTGCTTATTCTCCGAGCTCTAACAGCGACCTTGGTACGGATTTGATTGGATTGTGTTTCTGAATTTAATACGCAGTAAAACAACTAAAAATCTGGTGCTACCGCTGGCATATCTATACCAAAAATCTGTTAAAAATTATTGGGCTAAAAGTTAAAAATAGTAATAGTAGTAAGTAATAGTGGCCTTTGCATCTATTGTAGATGATTTATGCAGCGTCAGAGCAACTGTTGTCCATTCATGACAACAGTTACTTTACGGGATGCTAAAATGCCTGGGACAGGATTTTAGATGGAATAGCCTTGATCATCCTGACAGCTTAGTCGGCCTAATCTACAGGAAAGACATGGTCAATACGTGCGGAGCTGTCTAAGCTAAGAAACTATTGGGCCAGTCTTCAAGTTATATGAATCTGGAAAAGATGCGTTATTAAAGTGGAAAATGAGGAATTTGATTGCTACCCTCCCGGCCAACCTTACGACGCCCTTTCCACGTAGGAATTTCATTTCGGCACTTGGTTTCACGCAATAAAAGTTTGAGCACTTTTTTGTCGCGCTTGATATGAAACGTTTGCAGGAAACTTTTGGTTTACGTTTAGAATAAACCTATAATAATATGTGCTTTTAAAACGTTAGATTAGTGAGTTATCTTTTTTGTTGTATTGAATAGAGAGGTCCAATTTATAACCATTAGTGTGCTGCTAAGGTTTCTCCCTAGGGTTTTAGGGTTTAGCAAAAGACTCAAGAAGAGACAGGTTTATTCTGAACAACTGTATTTTTCATTACGGTTCTACAGATGAGTTTCTAAAGTATCGTCAAATCATGTATCTTGTAACCTTGGCTTTTACGATTACGTCGGTAATTTTCTGCAAATGAGACATTTCGATTATAATTCCGAGGCTTTACACAGTTTATCTTGGCAGAGATTATTAAACTATAAACGATTTGTTTATGTTAAACGGCATGAAATAAAACACTGTGGAACTATTCAAATAAGCGTTTACATCTCTATTACAAGATTTCACATCTCGTAGCTCAGTCAGTTCCCTATTTCATATCCCAAGAGACCAGACATAATGTAAGAAATTTCATTCGTAGTGAATGGTTTGAAGTTTTAGTGAGCGGTCCTAGCATCTTCTTCTTGTTCTTCTATCGTGTCAATGGAACACTAGACAATTCTTATGTAGTGTTTTTTTGCCACCTCTACTGCATGGCCCGTGGCGTTGATAAGATCTTCTCTTGTGCAGGTGTCAGGTTCTAGCATAGAATAAGACTTCATTACTTGCCGTTGTCGTATATAGAGCCGAGTAATCCCTTACCGAGTATACTCTTACCGCAACAAGGTATCAGCAGATGAATCTTGTTTTATCTCCAATTTCATCATGCGAACATCTAAGGGGAACTCACTGCCGTCGTCTGTTTTTCCTGACCAATACAATCTGGGCTAGAGTGAATAGGTGTCTTCTAGACTGTCCTGCTACATCGTCGGGTCAATGATCTTGATAGTAATTGGTATTTCTATGGTTTCTAGGACGAGGAATCCCTGGAGTCTACGCGGCCTGTTCCCAACATCACCCACCACAGCATCATGTACGCGCCAAAGTGTTTGGTCATCGTCTCGCGGCAAGACTACATCGATACCTTCAGAGTAAGCTCTTGTACCCTATTTACAATGGTTTTTCTTATCCGTTAGTGCTGAAAAGTGTATAGGCTACTACATTATATTTGTTAGTTGTATGTGTGTGTGGTGACCACAGATCGGAAGCCTCGCACCCGATGGACCGAAGGCTTTGAGAAAGTCATGGACACTCGGAAGATAGAGAAGGCAGTAGTAGCCTTCTTCGAGATGATTTAGATGATTTGTTTCCTAGTTTTTACCAACACAGGCAAATTCAAAATGCATGAACTAGGTACTAAAAATTGCTATACCAAACGTAGTAAATTTCTGGTAATTTTGTCCATGGTTGGTAGATATCTCCTCAAATCTCTCAAAACCCATGATTGTAAAGGACTTCTAATCTTTTCTTCGTTTCTTCTGTTTTATAGATCTCCATTGTATAACCAGAGTGTTTAATAATTCCAGAACTGCCTCGGCATCATCTACACAGTATGGGTAGAGAACCTCGGGGTGCCTCTCGAGACGCTGGTGGGTAACCTGGTGGGCGGTGTGCTGGTTCCACCGGCGGGCGGGCCCATGGTGCGGTTCAGCATCGGCGCTGGCGACCGCCAGGCGCTGCAACCGCCGGCTGCGCCGCCGCTGCCGCCCACGCATACCTCGGTTCATATGCTGTTGCGGTTACTGGGTTAGTAATATCTATACTTCTGTGGCTCGTTGTCACGTCTTCTTATAGTTCTACGTCTTATATATTAGTTCTTTCGAATCAATATCTTCTTCATGCCCTTATCCCACTTTATGGGGAGTCAGCCGTCTTCTCTCAGTCATCATCGTCTCTGCTGTATTCACTCCTCTCTTATCCATGTCATCTTTCGAATCAATATAGTGAAGTGCGCCTCAAAGTGGTCCAGAATCTACGTAGGAGGATTACTAAAGGCCTGCGCACATCAAGCGCGATGGTCATATCTGACATAGTCATATTTGACAGCGTTTCACTGATCGCCATCGCGCTAGGCGTGCGCAAGGCTGTATAGGTTCAGTTTACTGTGTACATTCTCCTAGGCGCATGGAAATATCACCTGCTAGGTGAGTAGGCTAATTAACCCTTCCGATTCAAATTAATAAATGTTTTCTGAATTTGGCTCTTTCATTTAGAATAGTGCCTGATGTGCAAATGTTAATTATGCGCACACGCTGATGTTTCACTGTTTCATGATTCTCCTGATCTTAAGAAGTACCATCTTCACATAACAATGCATTACAGAGAATGCCCACCAATTACATATTGCCACATTTTTGAGACATAGTGCTTGTAATTGCACCGGCATCCTTCCAATCAGAACACAGCAAACCAAGCACCACTGATTGGTAACAATAATCATGCTAATAAGTACAGTGTTAGTACTTCCCCTGATGAACTCATTCAGTGCTTTTACTAACTGCAACTACTTCAGAATTAGCATAACAAGTTTCTTCTTCCAGGTATCCACAACTCAGTGACCCTCTGGTGCGCTGTCATGAGTGAGCATAAGGTGCTGCTAGTATCCCTAGCAGCAGCCCGCCTGGCGGCTGCGTGTCGTGCCCTCGCTGCGCTCATGTTCCCCTTCCGATACGCTCACGTGTACATACCCTTACTTCCGTCGGGGTTGGTCGAAGTGCTGGCGACACCCACGCCGTTTCTGATAGGCGTACATTCCAGTTTGAAGGAGGAGGTTTCAGAGCTGGTAAGTTTTGAATACTCTTTTTGTGTCATCTAATAGGTAAATAAGCATACGAATCACCATGAACTAGAGTGGACGCTTGCAATGCCAGAGGAGTCACTAAGATGCTGCCTACCTAGGACATGGTTATTTAGTCTCAATCGCCCAAAAACATCAATCGCTACAGCAGCCCTTCAAAACTAAACTTCAAAATAACACTTTGAGGCAGAATATCTGGCACTGCAATGAGACCACAAGACGAATTCTTACTGAGATAAATGAAACATAAGAGGTGTGTGTACCCGCTGTTGATACTGCGATTTTTATGCCTCCTAGGGTAGGCTCCTCCAAGTCCAGGGTTAGGTTACCTAGGGTCGTATGCTTGAGTCTAGTAGCAGTCTTCAAGCATGGCTTCTTTGACATTTCTCAATGAAGAAATGGCTACCTCAAACATGCTCGATTCAGACATAAGCATTGTTTCTGCATGTGCCCCTAAATTCATAATAATAAATAAATATTCTGGACAATCCACACAACACTATCTAGCCCCAAATTAAGCAGAGCTTATACTATGGGAACCAGATAGCTGATATAATACTTAAATACATTTTTTTTTTGTAAGTACATACTAAGAATACAATATAACACCCAGACATAGAACAAACATCTATGTTCACCACACAAATATTTGTTCTCGGTGGGGATCGAACCCACGACCTACAGCGCAGAAGGCAGAGCTACTACCAACTGAGCTGAGAGGCCAGTCAAATTAATGTATCCTTTCACAAATTCCAGTTAGACGTAATAGTGGCAGATCTCGACGTCGGTTCCCTGCACATCCCCGCCGGCGTGAACATCCCCCGGCCCGAAGGCAAACTCCTGGCTTCCCTCCAGGAGGCGTTGGCTCTGGTCTTGCAGCCGGAGCTCCGGTCTGCTGACTCGGCCTTCGCCCCGCCGCCGCCGTCCGCTTCTCCGCCGCATATGCTAGACAAGGAGATCAGGGCGGTGTTTATACGGACGCTGGCGAAACTGCTTCAGGGTTACAGGTAAATGGGACCCAGAGAATGATAGAAAAGAGTGGAAGAAAAAAACCTGTTGTGCTGACCCGATGCAGCAAGGGATGATAAGAGCACTAGGATTTGGAATCGGTAAAGACTGAAAAGGTTAAATTTTTTAGGACTTTATTTGTTTTGAACGTTCTCTTATTTAAATACTTTGCTACTATTGATTCACGACTGGAACACACAAAGTTCACAGATAAGTTGTCGTCATCATCAGCCTGAAGAAATCTATTACTGGTTTTCCTAATCTATAGGAAAACGACGATATCAAGAAAAACGATTTTGTGCCTTCATCCACCGCCTTTCCGGGATTACAATTCCATCAGTTCAACGGCCAACAAAATCGGTACCACCTAAAATTGGGCCAATTCTTTGATCCACACCTTGGTTTGCGGACTGGTTTCTGCAAGTAGGCCGCTAGCGGGCCCTTTTTGTGTGAAGCTGGACATATGTTTTAGAACTTTCTTTGGTTCGGCGACATGTTGGTTGCCTCACGATGTTTTCCTTCACCGTTTGAGAGTACTGGCAAAGTGCACATACATTTTCGAACAGAAAAATTATTTTGTGCATGACTGGAGGGGGCCTCTGTACCACCTACTAAACACTTCTTCCAGACACTGCCTGACAATAATCCGCATACATCCAGCGCCCGTACTGACCTTCCACAAGCTGGGTTTCCTAGGCCTGCGAGGTCTGTCGCAGTGTCAGTTCACGATGCGACTGCTGGACTCCATGTTCTTTAACGGATTGGTGGCGGAGAGAGGACCGCCGTGGCGAGCCACTGATATATGGGACGAGCTGGTGCAGTGAGTACATATTATAATTTTTTTATAAGTAGTTGATGGAACAAGCATATGGCCCCCCTGATGTTAAGTGGTAACCATCGCCTATAACAAAGCATTGCCGGGTAGGTCACGCACGTCAGGAACGTGCCCTACGATGCACTGCCCTGCGTCCATCAACTTGAGGTAAACCGATGTTCAGCCTCACGTGCCAGTAATGTCACCGGCACCCACACCCTTCAAACCGAAACACAGCAATGCTGCTTCACGGCAGAAATAGGCATGGTGGTAGTACGCACCCGGACGAGCTCTTTACAAAGAGTTCTACTACATTGTGTATCAAAGAGGAGATCTATACTCAACAGTACCAAACAGCTGAGTATCCCGATGGGATACTGACGTGTTAAATTCAACTCATTATCTGTACAAATAAGATTCAAATTTAGTTGACAGCACCTTCGGATCTTGAGATCTTCTTATCGAGTCGATGGTTTATTCGAACCAAGTGTGGTGAAAGGATTTTAAGTGCGCCTCAAAGAGGCTCTTTTCGTGCACTTGACACCTATTTTCTAACATTTTAGGTTCTACGATATGTCGGTTTCTTCACGAGGTTTTTCTTCACCGTTGAGAGCACTGGCATTGTGTTAATTAATTTTAGGCAGAAAAACTCATTGGTACACCACCAAATTTGAACCCACGACCTTAGGATTGGAAGGCGGGGCCGCTACCACTAGCCCACCAGCTCTCTAACTCTTCTCTTGAGATGTAACTGAATAAACAGATGTTGACTTGACTTTTCAGGAACCTCCCCGAGCAGTTGCGCCTAGAATCGCTGAACCCTGACGTGGAGTTAAACCACATCCAAGAGCTGGCGATGCAGTTGCATCTAAACGAGAACCCCAATCCACAGGTACTCGTCGCGCAGGTACTGACGTCACTTTGTTGTTTAGTGTGGCGCCTTGTTTAACTACCCGCATTTTCGGTGACTAAGGAAAAAATATTGATACATTGAGATTCATTGCTAGCAGAGATCTGCCTACCGTATTGTACCTACTGACATACTTTGTTGTGTTGTGTGCTTTGTGTAACTACCCGCATTTTTGGTGACTGAAGAAAAAATGTTTTAGTCATTACATTACTGAGCTGAAAATAATGTTTGTGGTTCCACGGCTATTTTCACGCCTCCGCCGACCAGCTGACATAATTTGTATTTGTATTTTGGTATGCGCTTGCTAAAATGTAACTACCCGCAAAATTTAAAAAAATCATTGCTTTATGTTTTTGGTTTTGGTCCGTGTTTGGGAATGTAGCATCCTCATCTGAGTTTTTTTATGTAAAAGATAAAATAGAAACGAGCTTATTGAGGCAAAATAAAAATGCTGCAAATAACATTTTTTTTAAATGATTGTCAGTTGAACATACATGAGGTGGTACATTTCTCTCACCCTTTTATCTTAGACTAGACATCCATAAATAATTTTGAGTTGGATAACGATATCTGAGAGGAAAGGCGATATCTGAGAGGAAAGGCGATGTTTTGTTTGACTGGCCTCTCAGCTCAGTTGGTAGTAGCTCTGCCTTCTGAGCCGTAGGTCGTGGGTTCGATTCCCACTGAGAACAAATATTTCTCTGGTGGGACACACAGATGGAATTAGTTTCATCTGCCGCCACTTTTCGCCACCGAATTTAAAAAGTGGCGGCAGATGACACTACCTATGTCCATTCACCCCCACGTTTCAAAAATGGGGGCAGATGGTACTATTTTAGTACCAACTGCCACCGAATTTTATCATAGCCAGTTCCTTTTAAATAATAATGTGATAGGTTTTGGCAATGTTATGAAATAAAACACGAATGAATACAGATTAAATAATATGTATTTTCCACAACTTATACAACAAAATATATTTTTTTTTTATTAAGCTTAACAAGTCAAAATAGAATAATTAAAAACAACAGAATAACTTAAACAGTGAATACGGTGAAATCAGCAAGAGTAGTTTTCAAAAACTTTTGAAACTTTCACTTAATTATTCACACATAGTTTTTTAAAATAAAACTTCGCATCCATACTATCAAAGTTTCATCAAAATATTTATAATCATTTTGAAGTTTGATCAACCAGCAGCTACATTTCCTTAATTAAAATATCAAACAACATAAACATATCTATAACTTGCCTACACTAACACAGTAATCACATTACTTACAATAATTTTAAATATTTATCACAATAAAAAAAGTCATTGGCACTGTTTCCTTATTTAGGTATACCTAGTAGGTAGTATACCTTACTAATACTATTTTAGCAATCTCTATTTATGCCCCTAAACTACTATCACAGTTTAATCACATTATTTACAGTATTTTTTTTAATTTATCACAATAATCAACAAGAATAGAAAAGATACGGAATGAGTATATCATAGAAATCTGAGAGAAGCACCGGTGACAGAAAAATTGAGGAGCGACCAGCTGGCGTAGTACGAGCATGTCATGAGAAAGGATGAAAGTCATGTGACTAGGAAAATAAGATTAAAAAACAGTGTGAAAGATGACATGGATAAGAAATAAGTGAATGATAAGTAATGACGGCTGATACGGGAGAATGGAAAAGAAGGACATGTTGTGCCGACCCCCCACAAAGTGGGGTGAGGGCAGAAAAAAGAATAATCAACAGTCACTATAAAAGATAACCTACCGCATCATTTCAAAAAAATGTCCAACGCCTTTTTTTCCCTCTGACAATTCCAATTGTGCGTTAGAAATAAATTTGTTTCTTTGTAGCGTAGCGTTCGAACTTTTGCTAGAACCTGCTTCGATATTGTTCAATATTTGATCAGAGTGAACTGCGTAATATGCTGCGTCTTCGTATATTACATTCAGCAAATGTACTATGGTTGGTTTTTTTTTCCGACTGCTTTGTTTATTTTGTTATGCCATCCTTCCAAAAAGTTTGTAGTTCGATGGCGCTCTTTGTAGTTATGTAGTACACCAAATAGGGATAAAATCCTCTTTCATCCACTGCTTCAGCATGTATTTACGGAATGATTTCGACAAAAGTAGTATTAGTAAGGTATAGTACCTACTAGGTATACGGAAACAGTGCCAATGACTTTTTTTATTGTGATAAATATTTAAAATTATTATGAATAATGTGATTACTGTGTTAGCGTAGGTAAGTAGTAGATATATTTATGTTGTTTGATATTTTAATTAAGGAAATGTAGCTGTTGGTTGATCAAACTTAATAATGATTATTAATATTTTGATGAAACTTTGACAGTATGGATGCAAAGTTTTATTTTAAAAAATTATGTGTGAGTAGTTAAGTGAAAGTTTCAAAAGTTTTTGAAAATCACTCTTGATGATTTCACCGTATTTATTGTTTAAGTTATTCTGTTTATGTTTTTAATTATTCTATTTTGAGTTAAGCTTAATAAAACATATGATATTTTGTTGTATAAGTTGTGGAAAATACATATCATTTAATCTGTATTCATTCGTGTTTTATTTCATAAAATTGCTTACACCTAACACATTATTATTTAAAAGAAGTTGGCTATGATAATATTCGGTGGCAGTTGGTACTAAAATAGTACCATCTGCCCCCATTTTTAAAACGTGGGGGTGAATGGACATAGGTAGTGTCATCTGCCGCCACTTTTCAAATTCGGGGGCGAAAAGTGGCGGCAGATGAAACTAATTCCACAGATGTTTGTTTTCTGTCTGGGTGTTATATTGTATTCTAAGTATGTATTTACAAAAAAAGTATTTAAGTATTATATCAGCTATCTGGTTCCCATAGTACAAGCTCTGCTTAGTTTGGGGCTAGATAGTGTTGTACGGGCTGTCTATATTTTTTTTAAATAATATTTTTATCGCATTTGCCTTTATGTACACCTTCCTTTCAGTATAATGTCGTGATGATTTCAGCCGTTCCAACAGCGGATCCTCCGTCCCCCCGAAGGCGCGTCCTCCCGCATCCACCAGCCGCCGCTGCCGGCGCTGGACGCCGCGCGGGTCGCTGAACTCATTGCCGAGGTCACGCACAGGAGTGCCAATAACCCCAAGTAAGCTGCTATTCAACCAGTGCGTCCTACCTGTAATGACCTATGCTGCCGAAACGTGGACACTAACAGTAGGGTCGGTCCACAAACTGAAAGTCGCTCAGCGAGCTATGGAGAGACTCCGAATGCACACAAATCCCTCACAGTCTCTCGTTCACACACCCCAAACCACGGTTCGTCTATCTACAACCACACACACCCACACACCAAGCGGTAGTTAGTTGCCTGTTCTTTTAGGCTTGGTCGCGTGGAACTGACATCTAGACTCACCTAGCTTTTTTGATCATATCTGCAGTATGTGATCCGGTTTCGATGTTTTTTTTTATTTAAATGCTTCGATTGCAATAAAAAACGAATTGAATCTAGGCAAATAGGCTAATAAAAGGCATAATTGCCTCAAAGATTCAATTCGTCCACCACCAAGCAAGTGCAAGTGGTTCGGCTGACCATTAGGTCAGCCTCACGTGCCAGTATAGTTACACCAGCACTCACAGCCTTCAAACCGAAACACAGCAATGCTGCTTCACGGCAGACATAGCCATGTTGGTAGTACGCACCCGGACGAGCCACACACAAAGAGCTCTACTACTTATACTTAAGATGCATGAGCCTTTGGGTGTATACCACTCATGCCTAGCGCCGTGAAACTACACAACTCTCGCTTAATTCCTGATGGACAGATCGCAAGACACGAACAATTAGAAAAAACAAAAGGTCTAGGTGCTACCCATTACACAATAATGTAGCTATGTGTGACAGGTATTTATTTAGTTATTTGTGTTACAGATTAACAGCGCTAAGGCCGCCGCAGCCGCGGATAATACCGCCCGCCGCGCCGCCGACTGGAGCGGCCGAGTATGAACAACTATTGCTCACCAACTCAGCTAGAAGATTGGAGGTAATAACTCACTCACTGCAAGCCGTTAAGTCCTCACTGAAGTCATAGGTGGCCTTACAACACCGTTAACAGAGCCCTCTGGGTCAAATGAACTTGCATTACGGTTCTACAACCGTATTTATTGCCTACGCAATAAATATTGCACATCGACTTTTCTGCTTTCGTAGAGCGCTATCTCTTTCTGACGCACACTACGCTCTATGAAGCCGAAATTAGTCGATGAGCAATATTTGTTGCCTACTACTATTATATACTTACTTGTTTAAGGGGCTGACTACTGTAAAAACGTTCTAAAATTTTGTAAGAAATCATAATCAATAAGGTAGTTTTGCTACCAAAAAATTACTAGTTTTCGTACGTTTGCAAAACTTTTTAGTAAGAAAGTTTGCTGGATCACATAGATGATAGTTCTGAACTAGTGTGTAGTAGTGAGTTTCTTCAAACCGATGATGATGAAGTTCAATGATTTTCTCAATGTTCAAATGTGCGACCGAAATGGTCAACGACAGTAGTCTATTTAGTGCGAAAACTAGTAATTAAGTAGTTTGGCGGTTGCCAGCCCCTTTATTCCGACATGGCCTTACAGGTGCTACGAGCTTGCATAGCCGCAATATTCGAGTGTCGATACGCAGATGCGCGTAAATCCTTTCCGGCCGTACTACGCGCACTACGTGCGCCCGCCGCGAGACTAGCGCTAGTCCGCGACTTGCAACGTCGCCTGCCCACCAACAAGCATCTACTACATCATCACCAGTTCGAGTTACTCGTCAGGTGAGTGACTGGCGCAGCCGGTAGGATTAGACACCGAAAAATATTTAGACAGTGTTTCTTTGTTGTTGATCCGGTTAGCGCAGCCGGTTGAAATGATCTCTGATAAGTTTTAACTTTTGTACCGAATTCACATGACGAGGATAGTGTCAGATTTGCATGTCAGACAAGAATAGGCGCGCGTGCATGTGAAAAAAATGTGTGTGTCAGCTCCGACGCACGACTGGAGTTTACTCCTTAAAGGCAAAGTAAGGGTACACACTACCCACGATCTAGCTGCACTGCTCACACCAAATTAGAAAGTTGCGCAAGATAGGTTGCGCACCAAAAACGTAACGAGAGTAAAATCTACTGAACGAATGACGTTCAGTAGATTTTACTCTCCACATTTTTCTCATACCAGGCGCCTTATATCAAAAAACCGATTCTTAAGTAGTAAACTCCAAAAACGATATGATAAAACAGATCGGTAAAAGGCCAGGTATCATGAATACATACGTTCAGGGATTCATTGGTTCTTAATTACTTTATAATTATTTATGTATGTCAATTGAATTAAACTTACTGCACATATCAACATAAAATTAACGTATAGGTTTAATTATTAACAAAATCTATTCGTCATCATCATCATCATCAGACTCTGTAAACGTGACGTCCATCATTAAACACAGCATTTTTTCCGAGCCCCTAAGAACAAAGGCTGTGGCGATGTATTCGCCTGTCGTCGCTTCTTGGGGCAGCACTTCGTAGTTCAACAGGAAATCCTTCAACTCGAACTCACCCTGAAATAGTGGAGCATATTAAAAAGTGGCTAAAATCATCGAGATAAAAATTCGGCAAATTTTATCATCCGCACTTGATGTGCGGGCTGGTTTTTCCGCAAGTAGGCCGCTGGCGGGCCCTTTTTGCGTGACCCTTGACACGTGTTGCTCGAACTTTTTTTCGATTCTACGACACGCCGGTTTCCTCACGATGTTTTCTTTCACCGTTTTTAGAGTACTGGCATAGTGCACATATATTTTTCGACAGAAAAACTCACAGGTTTTGACTGGATTTGAACCCACGACCTTCGGATCGGAAGGCGGGGCCGCTACCACTAGACCACCAGTGCTCTTGAATCACCGAGATAATATAATAAATAAATAATGTGGATAATCCACACAATCTACCCCCAAATTAAGCAGAGCTTGTAATATGGGAACTAGATAGCTGATATGATACTTATACACTTTTTTTTGTAAATACAAATACATACTTATAATATAACACCCAGACCCAGAACAAATATCTATGTTCTCCACACAAAATATTTGTCCTCGGTGGGAATCGAACCCACGACCTACGGCGCAGAAGACAGAGTTACTACCAACTGACCTGAGAGGCCAGTCAATAATGAATAACCCTGTATTCATTGGATAGTTTTCGCCGTAATAGTATGTATGTATTTGAATGTTTGTGTGTTGTATGTGTATCATGTATTTATGTGTAAACTTTTGGGGGTTAATGCATAATTTTTCGTTCTTACCTTTGGTATAGGGCAGTCTCCACTGTCCACTCCCATATTAATAAGAATGGCTGGAAAGTTTTCTCCCGCAAACTCTCTTGCGAAGTTACAAAGGCTAGATGGAGTTATAGCATATTGTGTTTTGCAGCCTCCATCCGTTTTCTTGCAAAATTCTATGTTTGCCTGTAATCATAGTTTAGCAAGTAAATAAAAAAAAAAAAACGGTTGTCTGTAAAGTCGGTTTACTGACGATAGTTGAACGTGACAACGTCATACAGCTGTCCACGCGGACGCATCGCTCACTCAAGTAGCAAAGAGACAGATGTCGAACGCTGCCGAATGCGGAGGCCAATTGTGCCTCTTTGTCGCTCGTTCCGCGCTCTCGCTTGTACTTCAAGCCTTAAATGGAACGCCTCAGAGCGAGGTAACGCCGCGTGAGTCATGTTTTTTCGTACGTGCAGCAAATTATAAGACGTTGTCACGTCAAAAAATGTAATTTGCCATTTTGTGGTGGCAGCCATCTTGAATTTGAAATTTGTCAAGTGTTTAGTATTGTACTAATCAAACCCTTTCATTTGATACCGATATTGAGCAACATGTGAAAAATTATGTAAATTGGGGATTATTCCCCAATCATAGAGGAGGGTTTTGAGGAATTTTAGCTTACCCCATGGCTTTGATCAGTGATCTCATCGCCTAGATTCACCTTCACGTTGAACCAGTCATGGGTTCTATTCATCTTAGTCTTCTTAGCCGTTATTGTGTATGGGTACATTTCTTCATTGGGGCATGGTATCACAGAGTCCACGTACCATTGCCCTTTCACCTGTACATGGAAACTCATTAAACACCCAACTCTCAAGTAATAACCATTCCCAGTCAACATGGATGTCTGGCAATGGGCCTGCTATTTAGCTTTTAGAAAATTTAGAACCTTCGGATAAACGTAGAAACGACAAACATATGTAAGTCTCCTAGAAACTTTTACTATTTTATATTTTTAACCGACTTCCAATCAAAAAGGAGGAGGTTCTCAATTCGGTTGTATGTTTTTTTTTTTTTTTTTTTTTTTAATGTTTGTTACCGCATAACTTCGTCATTTGTGAGCCGATTTGAAAAATTATTTTTTTATCTGAAAGGTACTGCTTCCAGATTGGTCCCATTTTAATTTTATTAAAATCGGTGTTGCCATTTTTTTTTTAATAATTTTTTTAATGTTTGTAACTGCATGCCTCCGTCATTTATGAACCGATTTAGAAAATTATTTTTTTATTTGGAAGGTTATTCTTACGTCCAGATTGTCCCAAACAAATTTGATTAAAATCGGTTTAGCCGTTTGACAATGAAGTCGGTTTCTCAAGTTTTTTAAACTTAAATTATGAACACAACACTTTCTAGCTCCAAATTAAGAAGATTTTAAGTACTATGGGAACCAGAAAGCTTAATACTAATATTTTTTTTGTTAATGCATACTTAGAAAACATTAAAACACCCAGACAGAGAACAAACAACTAACTTGAATTGGTGATAGGATATCCAACGCCCTATGTCGGGTTTACCAGCACAAATTAAAGCACATTAAGTTTTTGATTTGTAACAAGTCCAAAGTAGGGATTGAAAATGGTAAAATCTGCCAACCGAAAGAAAAAGTGGCTCTACTATGACTTTTCCCAGATTATACCCGCTAGCAAATGCTATGAAAAAAAAGACAAACGCAATGAAATATGAAAAAAGAACGTATATTACGAGTAATCTAGGAAAATTCATTGTAGAACCAAAGGCTCAACTTATTTTATTTTTATTTTATCAGTTTTTTACAAATCTTACAATTTTTCCGTCGTCCATTCCCCACACAATTGCAATGGCTGCCACAAAACCAAACAGCACTGAACCCCACATTATAATACACACTTTAATACAGATGGTGACAATTTGTAGTTTTATATACCATGTACCATATTATACCATGCTGAAGTGGTATCTCGATCGCTAACGGAACGGAGCCGGCTTTATGGAGCCGTCCATTAATGACCTGATGTTTTTGAAACTTTTTCCTGCGCCCTGCGTTTTGACATTTCCGTAGTCAATGGACGATCCCGATGGAAAAATCATTTGATTAAATAAAATATCGAAATATTACATTTATAACCCCCTACCGAAAGAAGTAGTAGTATGTTTGAAGTCTTAAAAAGGTGGATCTGAAGTTTCGTAGCTTTGAAATGTTCCGATTATAATGTTTTTTCTTTATTGGTTTCGTAAGTAGCTGCGAAAGAAACTAGCTCAAAGGATTTTTTTATTAGTTCGTAATCGGGCTACCAACCAAAAAACTTATGTCATTCAGTTTTTAAATCATAACCGGGTTATGATTTAATTAAAAATTTCTGTCATTCAGTAGAAATTATTAGTAATTTTCGGTAGAATTTGGTAGTTTTCTGTGACTTTATCTCATCTCTGTCTCTCTCCCAGGGTTTTCTTGCAGGTGGCCCACCTGATTTAAAGTGGTCACCCATAACAAAGCATTAAGGTAGATGCTCATAATTCGGAGTCCGTTCCGGTGTCGGTCGAGATTAAACAGAATTTTACATCCTATGTTCAATTCAATGCCGATTGCTATCAAATAATAAGGCAGACAGTGTTGGAGGAAATGTAATGAAATGTACAAGTTTGCACGCGATGCGTTATCATGTGGGGACACGATCGATAACTAGCCTTGTGCTAATGTTTATTATATTTAATCAACGAGCATCCGGCCATGGCTTCACACATAAGGTACCTACCTACCAGGAGCATAATGTGTTCCAAAGATTTTTATAATGTCCCAAAAGTTAAGAGCCGAGCGGGATTTGAACCCGCGACCTTCCCCTTGGTACAGGGCTGCGCTGACCAAATCACACTCGATGAATAAATCTTAGGGACTGTTTGGCACTAACGCGACCGTGGCTCCATCTACAGGTTACAGTAAAAAAAAACAGTCAAAAAACAGTGACACGTGTCAATGACAACGTCTTATAATTCGATGGAGCCGGCTGCACGCACGAAAAAACATGACTCATGCGGCGTTACCTCGCTCTGAAGCGTTCCATTTAAGGCTTGAAGTGCAAGCGAGAGCGCGGAACGAGCGACAAAGAGGCACAATCGGCCTCCGCGTTCGGCAGCGTTCGACATCTGTCTCTCTCCTACTTGAGTGAGCGATGCGTCCGCGTGGACAGCTGTATGACGTTGTCACGTTCAACTATCGTCAGTAAACCGACTTTACACTCAGACAACCGATTTTGGGACATTATAAAAATCATTGCCATTTCCTTTAGTGTAGTAAACACTCAATAAATAGTCATGTGTGGTCCAATTTTCATCCAAATCCGTTCAGTTGCTACGGAGATAAATTATCTGTCTGATTTATCAGCTTCCTGCCCTTTATCGCACACTAATTGGTGTCGGCACAACAAACATCCTCCACTAAACTATATCATTCGTAATCTCAGTACTCACTCCTTTCTTGCTCATTCGATCTTTGACACAGTCTCTTTTAGTTGGTCTACCTGTTCTTCTATAACCACTATCTACACCCATATCTAACACTTTTCTCGTAATATGACTTTTGTTCGTTGTCTCTCTGATTCCCTGACTGATATTATCCCTTTTCTATTTTTTTGGATCGTGGCCAAAGGATAATTAAAAAAAACTTTCCTCTTTGTAATATTATATTAGTGGGTTAAGAGAGTACATACAACACAGGCGATTCTCCATACAAACGTAGTCCCCTATTTCCTCCCTGGATAATGCCTCTATAGAGTAACCATTTTGTCTCATAAAATCCAGATCTGCTATATACGTGCTCGTATGTTTTCTTTTTTTTTAGAAACTTATTGATAAAGAAAATATGACCCTCCAATTCATATTTCATATAAATCATATGAGGGTCATATTTTCTTTATCAATAAGTTTCTGAAAAAAAAGGAAAACATACGAGCACGTATAGCAGATCTGGATTTTATGAGACAAAATGGTTACTCTAGACTAGAGGCATTATCCAGGGAGGAAATAGGGGACTACGTTTGTATGGAGAATCGCGTGTGTTGTACCCTCTTAAGGTTTACACGAATACGAATACCTAAATAGAAAATTATTTATTGCTTTAAAACAAAAATTGCATCGTACATAGGCAAAGTTAATGCTTAGGATAAATCAAATTGCACAAAAAAAACATATCACATAGTTATCCAAAGTATAAGTATATTTTACACTACAAAAGTGCTTTCTTTATCGCTAGCGGTCTGGAACTCGACTGTCATGTCAATACACCCCACTACGGTATAATTCTCGTCCATAATTGTCGTGTGCGCTTCGTAGTAGCCATATACACCTGTCTTCGGCATCTCTTCGTAGTCGTAGATGAAGTTCTCAGCTTTCCAAGTACCCTGGAATAAAAAAATATATACTAAAGAGAGTAGAGGTATGCCAAAGAAAAGATTGATGGATTGTGTAATGTAAAGGATGACATGGGTAAGAAAGGAGTGACTGCTGAAATGACGGCTAATAGAGGAGAGTGGAGAACGAAAACCTGTTGTGCTTGCATGAAGTGGGACAAGGACAAGAAAATGATGATTATACTGAAGAAAACATAACTTATAGAAAACTTAGCGGTTGATCACCGTCAAATAATTTCTCGCTCGCCAATTTCAATATTTCCAAAGATATAAAATTGCTAAACGTTACTTATTATTTATTTATTTATGGCAAATCGCAATCAACAAAGTCTCATTGCACAAGGTCAACAAAATTATAATGGTCCAAACAAGTTTTCCAGCCTAAAAGTCTGTTGAAGTATAAAAAATAGTAAAAACAGAATCGTTATTACCGGATATGTATAGGGGAGGCCAGCAGAAATGTTTGTAATAAACGAATGCTATAGTGTAGACCGCGTTAATCGTAGTGTAGAACGTCCTCCGGCAAGAGGCGACCATCTGTGAAAAGTAGCTGGCAAGCACTCAAAGAGAAGAGCCGAAGACCTTGTATTCCTTCTCCATTCTCATCTGTCAGCCGTCATCTCTGCATTCACTCCTCTTATTCATGTCATCTTTCACACAGTTCATCCATGTTTTCTTTGGTCTACCTCTGCTTTCATATCCATCCACATTCATAGTCATCACTCTCCTAGTCATATGACTAGCAGTGGGCTGATGAAGGTTGATAATGATGATGATATCCAGCAGTGGATATCTTCAGGCTGGTGATGATAAGGACTTGTGAAAGATACTACGTTATTACCGCAGAAAGAGGAAATTGGTGGGGTTCTTCCACCCCTGCCACCTTTAGGAATTGTCTTAAGTTATCCTTTCCGTATTCTTCGAAGAAGTGTATCGCATCTTCGTCTTTTAGCACGAGGTACAGCTTGCATCCACCATCCATGAACTTGCAGACGTCCACATTGATCTGTCAAAATCAACGTTCACATTCCAAATCCTGGAGCATTTATACAATAAATAGAATAGAATAGAATAAAAATCATTTATTTGGCGTCAACTTAAAATGTAAAGGTTTTAATAAATAATATCATGCATAAAAACGGTAGGAACCAAGCCGTAGGTTGTTGCCTGTTCTTTTGGGCTTGGTCAGGTGGAACTGGCACCCAGACTCAACTAGCTTTAAGACGATTTAAAGTGATCCTTGTGATACAACTGAATAAATACATTTGAATTGTGGACAATCCATACACACTGGTCTAAATTAAGCAGAGCTTGTACGATAGGAAACAGATAGCTGATACAAATTACAATACATAATTAGAATACAATATAACACCCAGACAGAGAACAAACATCTGTGTTCACCACACATATATTTGTTCTCGGTGGGGATCGTACCCACGGTCTCCAGCGCAGAAAAGCAGAGCTACTTCCAACCCACTGAGCTATCGCAGCTCAGTGATTTTTACAATAAGATTGGTGAATCTTCCCTCAAGTCATTGGTCATGCACAGACGCTTCAAAGGCCCTAAGATCCGCCGGCTGTATGTGATTGGAGAGAGTTGAAAAAGACAAAAATCAACCAAAGTTTAGTTTTTCCTTACTGAATAAGAATGGTCGAAATCCGTTTTAAATACGAAATTAGGGTTGAATACATCGTGTGTTCGGTTTAACTTCCTCTGTACCACGTCGAAAAGGAACAAGTAGTCATCCTGACTGCCTTCGCAATTTCTTATATGTTCTACGTTGTACAATCCTGGGCCCTGGAAATATATTAAAAGTAGCTTCCGTTTCGTCTATTTGTCTCTCTCTTTTGTACGGAGAAAACATGAGACAGCAAAAATACTTTACCGAGAAACGATCGAAACGAGTTCTTGTTTCATCAATTTTTACTCACAAGAAAATAAAATTTGGTAGACGAAATGTTATAAATGTACTGGGACTTGCCGTTAAGCAGAAAAAGATTTTAAATAATAAATATAAAAATAAAATTCTTCAATAAATTTTGGACTCGGGTGGAAAACAGGGCTACCCAAAGTGTTGTATCATAGGGATATGTGTGTGCTTATAACTCGTTATTAAAAATCATATAAGGAACAAAAAAAATTGTCAAGAGCGAGTCGAACGCACGTAGGGTTTCGTACCATTATTAAAGTGAATCTATACTATAACTATGTATTTTGTGAATTTCCCAAGCGTCTCACTGTTGCCGTTATCCAGCAAAAAAAAGTGTTAAAAGTGTGTGTTGATATGGGTGGGTGGATATCGTTTGGTGTATGGGAGTCCTTCAATATTTATTTTATTGTTTCTTAGTGCATATTTGTTGGTATAGCGGTAACAGAAATGCATCTTCTGTAAAATTTAAACTAGCTATCATGGTTCATGAGATTCAGTCTAGTGACAGACGGACAGATAGCAGAGTATTAGTAATAGAGTCCCGTTTTACCCACCCGCTGAACCCAAGTTCAGAACCCAAAAATGTGACTATCGATTCGTAATTAGAACAAAATGTCAGGACAAAAACTGATAATGAGTATAGATAGATATATAGATAGAACATTCTTTATTGCGCAAATTAAAAGCACGGTACACAGGAGAACTTAATGCTAGATAGCATTATCTACCAGCTAACCTTTAAGTAGTATCTTAAAGTATACTTACAAGCATATAACCAGTACAAAGAAGCGCCATGGCGATAGTAGCCAATACATGCAGTGGTAAATAACCCAGCATTTTAAAAAACTGAACTAGCACGTTCAATAAAAAAGCAGCAAGACAATGGCGTCGTGCGGAAGTCAACATTGTCGTTTTTATAGTCAAATCAACCTATACTTTACTGATAAGATCTAACTCATAATTATAATTAAATGGCATGTATAACCCCACACGAGCTGTATCATTAACACCTGCCTCCATGTACGCGGGTATCAGATGCTATGGGTGCTTTGTACAGAAGAGTACAAGAAAAAAAATTGTGTGTGTCAGCTCCGACGCACGACTGGAGTTTACTCCATATAGGCAAAGTAAAGGTACACACTACCCACGATCTAGCTGCACTGCTCGCACCAAATAAGAAAGTTGCGCAAGATAGGTTGCGCACCAAAAACGTAACGAGGTCATTCGTTCAGTAGATTTCACTCCCCACATTTTTCTCATACCGGGCGCCTTATATCAAAAAACCGATTCTTTAGGAGTAAACTCCAAAAGTATGTTCTTCCTGCCCTTATCCCACTTTATGTGGAGTCGGCACAAGATGTCTTCGTCCTCCATTTCCCTCTGTCAGCCGTCATCTCTGCATTCACTTCTCTCTTATCCATGTCATCTTTCACACAGTTCATCTATGTTTTCTTTGTACATATACTAGCTAATAATATGCTCTGATACACCTAAATCTTTCTTTACTTTGATTGTTCAGTACTCGTCTACCTATCTTAAAAAAAGTGATAGCCTCGCTGGTATTTCTGCATTAGGGATTCAGATTTCATGC
This sequence comes from Thera obeliscata, assembly GCA_947578465.1. Lineage (NCBI taxonomy): Eukaryota > Metazoa > Arthropoda > Insecta > Lepidoptera > Geometridae > Thera > Thera obeliscata. Next base: position 9,288,739 of record OX387918.1, on the reverse strand, counting down.
ACATCATGGGATTCAAATTTATAGAAACACCAATAGCCAAAATACATTTAATGTTACATTTGTCAAATATTCCACGACTATTCATAGTCAATGTAATAGCCCCTTCCCAACGGTGTGTGATATCGCGCACGGAGGCGGATCAGCTCGCACGACACACCATGGGAACGGTCTCGTGCGCCGAGGTGCGCGGTAGCACAGGGGCTCAATTCTAGACCAGTGACTTTTTGTCACGGTAGATATATATCACAAGAACTGTCAAATTCACTAAAGAAACTGACAGTTCTTGTGATATATACATATACGAGTATATCTACCGTGACAAAAAAGTCACTGGTCTAGAATTGAGCCCCAGGAGCCCTTTCTGTGTGCGTTGCTGTGCGTCGTCATGCGCTGTGCAGATCATCTCGCGCAGAACCACGCACCGTAGGAAGGCAGCATAAGATATTTGTGATGTGGCTGTCAGTCATCTTCTTCGCCTGATTCCTCCGGCGTTAGGAACTCCCACTCGCAAAGAATACAACCGACCGGCATGCCAACCTTCATAGCACAGATTTCTGAGATAAAGCGACCGTATGTGAAATTCTGCGGTAACATTTTTACGTCGAACAAGTAGTTCTCCACTTCGTATTCTCCCTGAAAATATAACAATCATACAGTCATTAATTATCCCCGCTTATTAAAAAAAATATTATAGACAATCCACACAACACTATCTAGCCCCAAACTAAGCAGGGCTTGTACTATGGGAACCAGATAGCTGATATAATACTTATATACATTTTTTTTGTAAATATATAGGTACTACTTAGACTTTATTCACCCCACAAATATTTCGATCCCGATCGAAATATTTCTGAGCCGTAGCTCAGAAGGCAAAGCTACTACCAATTGAGCTGAGAGGCCAGTCCAGTATTTCGACTAGAATATTCGAAAAAAATATTACTTAGGGATCATCTACGCGAAACCTTATGTACTCGTATCAACGTGCATTTTTTTCTAAAGTCGTGTTTAATGATAGTCTACCATCAAACCAGTGATTACTGGGAAAATAATCTAGACTATAATAGTCCACTGCTAGCCATAGCTGCATATTCCAACCGTCCGCCAGCGGCCTAGGTGTGCGCAGGCCTTTAAGTTTACCCCATTGGCTGTCGGTTCTTTGCAGAATGGCACCCAAACACACAGCTGTAGCTTAGGATCACACGCGTTCGTTCGTGACTTTTTCTACACGTTTTTTATAAGTGCATAATGAGTTTTTTTGTGATACGTGCCCAAAATATTGATGAATTCCCAATATCAGATTCAGATCTAGACTTGATGAGTGATTGTGGTGAATGACCCACAGCGACCGAACTTATGGTACAGAACCCGAAGTCGGAGTTTTGCTACCACATTTCGTTACCAAATGTTGTTTTCGTTTCGCCTTTTTGTCTCTCTCTATTGCATGGAGAAAATATGAGACGGCATTTGGTAACGAAATGTTGTAAATGCACTGGGACTTAGGTACTAGGTACAGGTAACGAACAGTAATTATAGTTACTAACCGGGCGCAGTGGTAGGCGAGGTGGAATGACGCCCATCTGCTGCAAGCAGTTGTTGATATTATCTCCGCCGTACTTATTCGCAAAGGCCATGTAGGAGTTGTCTGTTATCATTTGGTACTGCTTGCAACCGCCGTCCATGAACTTACAGACGTCAATTTTGACCTTGGGAACAGACGAGAATTATAAAGATTTAGAGCTGATCTTTCCATCTCTTGAGTTACGCTAAAATTAAATATATATCTGTCCTTGTTTCTGACAAGCCTAAAGAATATATTCTTATCTGATAGCGTTACTCTAGAGATGGAAAAATGTGCCCTTAAGGGAGTTTGATGCTGCAGCGTCTTTGGCTTTAAGCGTGTCGAGCGAGTATGGAACACCATTCTTCATTCTTTGACGGGTATTACCGATGTTGGAATAAAGGGTGCTAAGCTAAAATAGGATTGGATATGGGAGCAGGACACGTCAGCCGGATGCAAGTGATGGGGGGTAGAAGCTTGAGATAGAAAAAAAAGAAATCTTTGGCTGGGAGAGCCTTGCCCAGCCGTGGGATATAAGTCAGGAAAAAAGAGAGTTCAAATCAATTCTGTCATCTTCTGAGCATAAACCTCTACACTCTCAAGCGGCTTGGTCACACTTTTGTTAGATTATGGGAATGTTGGATCCAGGTCTTTTCTGTATGATTATGATGTCATCAGCCACCTGCTGGCTTCTAGTGTGCCAACACAAGATGTTTTGTGTTTAACAGCGAACTTGTTCTTCTAGGCTTCGTCGCGTGGGACTAGCACCTAGGCTCACCTAGCTTTCAGACGTTTCAAAGTGATTCTTGCGATACAAATGAATAAAAAATGTTAACTGTATGACTTTAACTTTCGAGTGTTGGACAACGAAAGGGACTGATGAAAAAAGGGTACATGCGGCAGAGATGTGAATGTCTGGGGAAGTCTGAAAGTAGCACCGGTGACAGAAAAATTGAGGAGCAGCAGGCTGGCGTGGTAACGGCATGTCATGAGGAGGGATGAAAGTCATGTGACTAGGAGAGTGATGAGTATGAATGTGAATGGATGTTTGGGTAGAGGTACGCCAAAGAAAAGATGGATGGACAGTGCGAAGGATGACATGGATAAGAAAAAAGTGAATACAGAAATGACGGTTGATAGAGGAGAATAGAAGAGAACATGTTGTTCTGACCCCACATAAAGTGGGATAAGGGCAGGAAAAACAGAAGACTTTTGACTTTAACTTAACCTTACAGCCAATGCATCGTCAAAGGGTACTCGCGCCAGGATCTTGCCGTTGTAGGCGTAATGCGTTCGGTTCAACATTTTCTGTTGGAAGTCTATAATGAGCTCGTTGACCTCGCACTGTTTGTATGACAAGTGGTAGATTTTCCATCGGCCGGGGCCCTGTAATTAATGTTCATGATCATGCCTTTCTTCAGCTGTCCGTTCCCTGTGGTTTAATGTATTTCATAAAGTTATTTATTTTATGCCACATAATAAGAGCAGAATATAATAAAGTCTTAGAACGTGCCTCACGATGCACAGCTCTGCGACTATCAAAATAACGCATACCTACAGATAGGCCGGCGTAACTTAGCTTTTTTTTGAGCTTTTTGTACGTAAATGGCTATTAAACGCAGCAAACTTTGCAGGAATAGACATGACAAATGAAAACTTACAATCATTTCTTCACAGCATACCAATAAAACATAAGCTAGCACTAATATATCTAGTAATACACGTTTAAACATGTTCAGAAGTACTCGCTTGTACGAATGCCAGTTAAAGCTCGCTCTTTATGTCTTTTATAACAATGTAGGATAATTACATACCATGTCTAAATTCCATTAAGATAATATCTCTCTTCCTTGTTTGCAAATGTTATAAAAATAGGTTTTTATAATAAATATTTTCTATACTAAGCATATAAATTGTCGCGCATTATGGGCATCCTCACGTTGATTTGATGGGCTATACCAGGGGCGCTCAAACAGTCGATCGCTTTTCGAGCTTTTCGAGTCGATCGCCAGCAATATGCTTAATATACTCACCCGGTAGAATTTGTGGAATTATGCGAATAATATGTAGTGCCATGCATGATCCTCTATAGATATAGTTTAACTGATCCAAATCAGTGGCAGACGGGAGTGTTCCCAAGATGCTGGCGGCTGATGACCTACCTACATAATTAGTTTAGTTGATCCCTTGCTTTCAAAATATTATCTGGTCGATCGCTGACACTATAAGTGTGAGCACCCCTGGGCTATACCTATACTAGGCTATCGCCTGACTAGTGGCTAGCTGTTATAAATATTTTTACGTTTTAAATAAAGTCAAATCGCTCGTTAATCAATGTGTATCTCATACACAATCATTAGTTAAGTTTTTAGTTATTATTTATTAGCATATTAATTAATATCAATTGAGTAATTGCGATATGACCACTAAATTAAAATGGGACTGGGTCGGCCACGTGTGTTGCATGCGGTATGACCTGTGGGCCAAAACCACTACCGTTTTTACCGTTGCCTTGATGCAGCGAGGTGGCGTCTTTGCGGCAGACCTCGCATCTTCTTCTATCATGTCAATGGGACACAATAGACAATTCTTGAGTAGTATTTTGCCACCTCTACTGCATTGCCTGTGGCGTTGGCAAGGTCATCCATTGTGCAGATGTTTGGGACAGGTCAGTAGATGCGGCATTGACTGCATCTGAGCTCCGCAGTCACAGCCAGTCAAGGAGGGGTCCCTCATCCCCCACTTGCAGAGGTTTTCTCTACAGCGGCCGACTTGGGTCCGGAGTCGATTGATGGACTTCCAGACCTCGCATGAGATGGAGAGACGAGCTGGATGCTTATGAGCGGGACTGTCAACTTAAAACAGAAGATCGTAGACTGGCGAAAATGGGGGAAGGTCTTTGCCCAACAGTGGGACGCTACGGGCTAGTAGTAATAGTATCTCATAAAAAATAATACGAGTATTAGGTGTTAAACGCCATCTAGACGTTAACAGCTGAACCACTTCGCGCTCGCTAATTAGTTCAATCAATGCACGTGTACGACACCAGCGCCATAAAAAGGTTGGTCGGAGGCGCCTCCGTCCTCCTCTATTTGACCTCTATTTTACGCTGTAATAATCGTCAGACAATCACCAGAATTAAGTCCATTCGATTAATAATTTAAAAAATCGATAAAAGAAATTCAGATCGTCTCATTTTACAGTAGAAGATGGTGGGAGAAAGCTCAGAATCGAGAGAACGGAACGGTTTTTGGTACAATAACATCGTATGAGATATTTTTTTTTCCCGGGCCTATCTCGTCCCACTGCTGGGCATAAGCCTCCCCTATACGTTTCCAGGAAGAACGATTCTGAGTTCTTACCATCCACCGACTTCCCGAGATCTTAACAATGTCGTCGGTCCATCGGGTTGGCTTCCTACTTTTTGTCTTTTGGTTCGTGGTCGCCATTCATGAACCTTTATTCGCCAACGGTTATCAGCCCGATAAGGGTAAAAAAGTCTTCTTTTCTTTGACTTATTTTTGCAAAAAAATCACCAATAAAACCAAATTGTTCATCATGAACTTCTTAGGTGCTTTAAAGGTCTAGCCACGGCATGTTCGCTTGTCTCGCTGATCTATTCCCTTCTCTAATTAACTTCTTAGTCAATAGTTGTTTTCTATCAAAGTGACCGTACCTGACTATTGAAAGATTTAATTTTGTCTCTATATATTTGTTGATGGTAGTGCGTTAAATGTTTACCAATATTTATTATAATCCCCGAAAAGAGGAGGTGTCATAAAATAGGTCAAAACCTTAGTGTGACTGGCCTCTCTGGAGCTCAGTTGGTAGTAGCTTTGCCGACTTCGCCGTAGGTCGTGGGTTCGATCCCTACTGAGAACAAATATTTGTGTGGTGAACACCGATGTCTGTTCCCTGTCTGGGTGTTATATTGTACTCTCAAGGCCCGTATTCAGAAACAGTGCTTGAGTCTGAATCAAGCCTCAAGCATAGTTTTTTGTCACTATTGAATAGAGAACTGTCATAAAATCTTTGCTTGAAGGTCGATTTACATCAACATAGTAAAAGCTCTGCATAATTTTGGGCTAGAAATTGTTGTGTGGATTGTTACAATATTTATTTCTTTATTTATAGTGTGGGTCTGTCTTTTTTAACCGACTTCCAATCAAAAAAGAGGAGGTTCTCAATTCGGTTGTATGGTTTTTTTTTTTTTTTTTTTTTTTTTTTTAATGTTTGTTACCGCATAACTTCGTCATTTGTGAGCCGATTTGAAAAATTATTTTTTTATCTGAAAGGTACTGCTTCCAGATTGGTCCCATTTTAATTTTATTAAAATCGGTGTTGCCATTTTTTTTAAAATATTTTTTTTAATGTTTGTAACTGTATGCCTCCGTCATTTATGAACCGATATAGAAAATTATTTTTTTATTTGGAAGGTTACTTTTACGTCCAGACTGTCCCAAACAAATTTCATTAAAATCGGTTTAGCCGTTTGGCAATGAAGTCGGTTTCTCAAGTTTTTTAAACTTATAATTATATCTACCCGTGGTGGCCTCGTAGTTTCAAAACGAATGATTGGAATGCAGCTTTTTTGCTAGTAAGATGGTTCTGAGATGCTTCATTTCCATGTTTTCCTGTTCTGCCTCCATTGGCCTCCATCGACTTTACTAAACTAGAATATCATGCAGTGCTGTGTATGTGTAGGTGTAGAGAGCAATCCTGGTTCTTAATTTCAATATGGAGTCCTATATCTTAAAAAAACTCTTCAAGCTCTATTAATGAGTCTGTCATATTCTTCTATTTTCTATAAGCTCAAGGGTTGGATTTCAACAAGATTCCTATACCCCCTAGTTGAATCAACATGGTTCATTCAACTGGGGTTTCTAAGAATAGGTTAATAATGCTGAGCTGTTGTTTAGACCATCAGGTTCAAGGTTCGTAAAAGAAACACACATTTTGTCAACTGGTTTTTATGCTGGCACATTTTTTGTTTATCTAATTCACACAATATTCTAAATAAACTAGTATAAAAATCTACGGTTAAAGTAATGCGATTATACTGTCTTTCTCGCTTCATCGAACCAGAAGGGCAAGTCGTAGTTTACTCGATCAATTTTACCAATTCGTTTTGCTTACGTGTCTTTCTCTTTTGTATGGAGAAAAAATGAGACAACAACCATACGTTACGTAGAAAAGATCTAAACGAGTTGTTGTCTCATCATTTCTCCATGCAAAAGAGAGATACACGTAGACGAAACGAATTGTTCAAACAGATCGAGTAAAACTCAGACTAGGGGTACCGACCGTCTGGATACGAAGATACCCGACCGTCTGAATACGAAGATTGTCGAAGCGCATTACTTTACGGATCGTTCACACACATGCATGCTGCATTGGTAATCAATCAATATTTTGTACCTGACGAGGCGAGCAAATGAGCCGTCTCCTATGAAATCTTTATAAATCGTTCAACGCATGCATGTCGAACGAGCCTTTATTTTCTATTATGTGTAGGGTGTCTACGCAAAGCTAATTTAAAGGCGTCCCTAAAGTTATGCGCTTCGATTATAGGCTATCTGGAGGAGACCCGAAGCCGGAAAAACACGAAGTTTCCCGAAGCGCATAACTCTAGTCGCAGTTATTCTATTCTTCTTCATCGCTGCTGCTCTCGTCAGGTGAAAACTCGCATTCGCAAGTGATGCAACCGCAGGGCGTATTGCCTTTCATAGCGCACATCTCTGCGATAAACCTGCCGTATGTACACTCATCGGGCAGCTGGCTAACGTCGAACAGAAAGCTGTGCACTTCGTATTTACCCTGAAAAATTGAATTATGTTTTTGAATTGTGACAGTAAAATAGCTAGGGCCAAGGGGATCTACCTTCGCAACGGGGAGTAGATCCCAGTTAGTGTTGATACAGAAAACCTGGAAGAAATCGCTTTCAGCGATAAGGCCGCCCATTGTGCTTTATTTAATACCGCTGTTACTGTAATGTGTTCTTGTGTACAATAAAGTGTTATCTATCTATCTATCTATCTATAGAGAAAACCTTATACTTGCGTATAAACTTGCATTTACAATATAATATAAATAAATAAACAAATCGGACAATCCATATAACACTATCTAGCCCCAAACTAAGCAGGGCTTGTACTATGTGAACCAGATATATGATATAATACTTAAATACTTTTTTTGTAAATACATACGTAGATTACAATATAACACCCAGGCAGAGAACAAACATCTGTGTTCACCACACAAATATTTGTTACATACAAGACCTACGGCGCAGAAGGCAGAGCTACTGCCAACTGAGCTGAGAGGGCAGTCTATGTATATTAAACTGTACTAAGATGTGTAATATTGATGTGATTGTGATAATGGTGCGTCCCTATGGTCAAAAGCTACTTGCGATGATCAAAGATACCTTTGACAGTGGCAGCTCAGGTGGATCGACGCCTATGGACTTGAAGCAAGTCTTTATGTTCTCCTCCGCGAACTTATTTGCGAAGGCCACGAATGAGTCGTCTGTCATCACCAGGAACTGCTTGCAGCCACCGTCCACGTACTTGCAGATATCCATTTTTAACTAAAAACAATGGTTTTTAACACAATTTTTATGAAACAACGGGATATTTACTATGATTAAATTTTGAGTTTTCATGAAATAATTGTATAGTTGTGTAAATATTTGCAGAGCAACTGCCGTGCTATACAGGGTTATTCATTATTAGCTGCAAATACTCAGGAATTAGGTTCAACAAATAAAATATTTAATTGTTGTTTAATTTCAAAAAAAATATTTATGAAATGATTTTTTTTAAGTTTTGTTATGAAAATCCCGAGAAAATCGATAAAGGAATCATTGGCGCCTGACCTATTTTGACCTTTGATCCGCGCCCGCGCGCCGTGAGTGACACTCTGCGTTCAGTCACCGCCTGGGTGGGTCATCGTCCTGTTCTCCGTGGCAATCATTATGCAATAGCCGTAAAGAAATTAATAAAAATAAAATTTTGATACAAAAACTTGAATAAATTTTTGATCAAATTTTAAAAAAATAATTTCATAAATATTTTTTATTCTATTTGTTGAACCTAATTCCTGAGTATTTGCAGTTAATAATGAATAACCCTGTATACACGGTTTGAAACGTGGGTTTTAAGCAGAAGTTTTGAACCGTGTAGACCGGTGGCGGTTTCAAACCAAATCGCATGACGTATAAACGTCCTTGGTAGAAAGGCGTGCCCGCCAATGGTTGGGGTTGGTGTTAAAATGTGCAGACAGAAGCGTTCTACCAAGGTCACCTTGGCATCTCATGTTAAGTGGTAACCACCGCAAATGCATTGCCTGGTAGGTCACGCACGTCAGGAATCCATCAACTTGAGGCATAGAATGTTTAGCCTCACGTGCCAGCCTAACCTAAATACAGCAATGCTGCTTCAAGCCAGAAATATGCATGGTGATAGTACTTCCGGACCAGCCTTTCCCAAAGAGATTTACTACTACCAAGTTCTGCCCAATCCAAATTTAATAAAGTCTTACTCCCAATCCCTCGTCCAGAGGTTCGTGCGTTGTGATTTCGCCGCTGTAGACGTAGTGCGTTCGGTTCAACATGCTTTGATGCAAGTCAATGATGATATCGTTGATTTCTCCCTCTTTGTACGATATGTGGTAGATCTCCCATTTCCCTGGACCCTGGGAAAAGGATTAGATTGTTAACTCTCATAATCTTAACTCTACAGGGTGTTACAAAACTACCCGTAAAGCCGAAATGAGGTTAAATGGGGCCTTATAATGAGTCCATTCGCAATATTAATGTTATTACAAAGTTATATTCACATGATTATTTGGAAAAAACGGGTGTTTATCGCGATGACCTTTTATTATGCATAACGATCGCGTTAATTTAAAAAGTGCTATATTCACATTTATGAATAAAAAATAGAAAAACTATTAAAGTAGACAATATACCCTCGTCTGCGCACCACGATTTGCGAAAAATGGCGGATATGCGCACTACCTTCGTTAGAGGTCGGCGCGCGCATGCCGCTTTGTAAATGAATGATGATTCTCTTTTTTTTTTCTACTATCACTCTGTAGTAATTATACCTCTTTGAAATCAGCTTGAAATATTCTAACTAATTGAATATTAAATATTACTTGTTTACAAATGTACACTTCGCTACTCGAAGTCAAAGATTTAGAAAACGGATGGAAATACACACTTGGAATTTATGTGATGTAGTACAAAGTAGGTTCAATGAGTTAGACAAAAACATTGATATCCAAAAACATGAATATATTTATAAAAGATTCATGATAAAAAAATAACCTATTACCATACAAAAACATTTAGAAATTCAACAATCAAAAACTTGCAATTTTCTATGATAACAATGTTATCATAGTGGATTTCTCGGACTGCGGAACGGCCCGCGGCTGGCTCATGTATGGAGTGCTAGTATTTATTTCACTATTTTGAAGAAACCTAATTACATTCTAACAATATAACACTTAAATAACATAAAAATATGTATTGTTGACCTATTCCACTGGTTTTTTAGTAAGGACAGTTAGATTTAAAGTCTAAACAAAGAGATTTTCTATGATAACAGTGCCAAGGATTTCTCGGACTGCGGAACGGCCCACTCGTGGCTCATGTATGGAATGCTAGTATTTATTTCACTATTTTGAAGAAACCTAATTATATTCTAACAATATAACACTTAAATAACATAAAAATATGTATTGTTGACCTATTCCAATGGTTTTTTAGTAAGGACAGTTAGATTTTAAGCCTAAACAAAGAGATTATGTTGGAGAACTTCGCAGAAAAAAATTAGGTGGCTGATGAAATTAGCAAGGTTTTGAATGATTATTAGATAAAATACGTAGCCGTTCTGTTAAATAATCTGGTTCCCTGACATGACAGCTTACTAGGGTTTTGGCTTTGATAATCCTACTACCGGAAACCTGGCATTCTACAGATTTCCTCGTCTTGTATTCAATGAAATAGTGAAACTCTTAAGAAAATATAAAAATACACATAAATCTTACAATCATAGGATCTCCTCCACCGTTACCCTGACCGAATACAACATTGCAGAGCGCGAAAGCTCCCACCAAAATGAACTTTAACATGTTTGGAACACTTTTATCATGACAATGTCCTTTTATTCAGTTCCGGGAGCTTTAATATACTGTTGACCTTCCGTGACGAAGTCTCGTAAAGATCCTATCTCGGGATGTGCGAACCTAATGGATGTTAGAAATACCCATTATTGAAGAATAGGCAGGTCAGAAAATACAATAATAACAAAAACAACAACACAATAACATACTATTAAGTACTCATCTGTAATTCGACTCTAGGTTCCTAAAGTGTTCTTTTTACTGATGCCCATAATTATTCCTGAAAAACATTATAATTGCGTTGTTTTGTAGAATGTGATTTTAGATGTTAGTAGTAGTAGAGCTCTTTGTGAAGGCTCGTCCGGGGAAGTACTACCACCATGCCTATTTCTGCAGTCAAGCAGCAACGCTGCGTTTGGGCTGAAGGGTGTGGATGACGGTGGAATTACTGGCATGTGAGGTTGAAAATCTGTATGCCTCAAGTTGATAAACGCAGGCCAGGGCACGCTCCTGACGTGCGTGACCTACGAGACAATATTCTTTTTATGCCATAGCAGGCAGATGAGCAGACGGGCCACCTGATGGAAAGTAGTCACAATAATTTGCTATAGGCAATGGTTAACTTAACTTCAGGTGCGCCAAATGCTTACTCCATCAGCTCGTTGCATAAAAAAAAAATAAAGTAGGCTTTTCATTGCGCATCTGACTATAGAAATATTTTAATTCGACAGATAGCTAATGCAATTTTTTCCACGTAATGTAATAATTTGTCGCACGTCATATATTTCATTCATATATTCTTTGCAGACTCATGAATTGTGCGTTGCAATCGGTGACTGCGATCGACGAGCATTCCATAGCGGCCGCCATGTTGCCACTTGCCACTGCCTACTGCCGGAAACTGTGCACGGGAGTCATACAGTACGCTTACATGTGCATACAGGTTGGTTATCACTTACTCCCTCTTTCTCCCTTTGTCTTTCTCACTTTATTGGTCACGAGCCGGTATGACCGCTCGTATATGAGCTTCGCTCGGGTTAAAAAAAAAAATAGTATTATTATTTGCCAATAGATGTCAGGAAGAGTCGTATCTTTATTGGCTTATATTTAATTAACAACGCCTTCTAGCTTGCAGTTAGTTGCTCACAATCGCCAATAGATGGCAGGAACAGTCGTATATTGAGTTTATGTTTGATTATTGCAAAACACCAACTTCTCGTCATTTTCTAAAAATGAATCCTAGCTAGATCGATTTATCGCCCCCGAAAACCCCTGTATACTAAATTTCGTGAAAATTGTTGGTGCAGTTTCCGAGATCCTAAATATATCTATATATATAAATCTTTCGTGTCACAATTTGGAACGCGATAAACTCCGAAACTACTGAACGGATTTCGATAAAATTTTGCAACTGCCTTTAATATGGTCGGACTTAAAATATAGGATAGTTTATATTCAATATTTTGGTGTTATTTATTTATAAAGGGCAAAAGTTTCGAAATCTATGTCTATCCCTTTCTATCACGTAGGGACTTATATGTCTATCCGTTTCTATCGCTTAGGGATTTTTCGGAAAATTCTCGACTTTGACGAGGAACGAACGGAATGCTCTAGAATGTCTTTGAGGTTCTGGAATGATCAAATTTAATTCGAAGACTGAAATTATTCGGCTAGCATCCGGAATGCATCCAAACGTTAGTTATCCAGAATTATCTAGAATACTCAAATATACCCATGCAAACGGTTCTGAATTCTAGATTTGGACAAAATGTTCTAGAAAATAGTGCTCCTAAACGTTATAGAATGTTCTTTCATCATCATCATCATCAATTGATATCAGTCCACTGCTGGACGTAGGTTCACCTTGAGTAACATAGGCTATATTTATGTGTTTAAAAAATAAATGTCCACCCGTGCGAAGCCGGGACAGGCAGCTAGTATATATATATATACAAGATTTTCTCGTTTAAAGGTATAAGATAAAAGTAGTAGTAGAGCTCTTTGTGTGTGGCTCGTCCGGGGCCTATTTCTACCGTGAAGTAGAATTGCTGTTTCGGTTTGAAGGGTGTGAGTGCCGGTGAAATTGACACGTGAGGCTGAAAATTTGTATGCCTCAAGCTGATGGACGCAGGGCGGTGTGCACAACTCACTTGCAAAGAAAGAAATAAAGAAAAACCATTTTATTATCCACCACAGTTTTATACCTTAAAAAATAAACATAAAAAAGTAGCAGAAAACTTAATATATTACAAAAATACATAAAAATAATATTCGCACCCTAAAAGTGGTGGTGAAAAGGCCTACAGTTCAGCATATGCTACCATATGTTAACATACAGTAGCGCTGGTCTTCCACTGAGACCTGCGTTGACTTCACGGACATCTAGATTGAGTCAGAGTAGCCGTACATTGCAAGTATAAATGACATGTGCCGATGCTGGCCTCAGATAAAGTAGAATAAGGTAGAAAGATGAATTAATCATAAGATGATGCAATTCTAATTCCTATGTTTGCAACTAGGAGCACCAGGTGTGGACGAGTCAACAGTTCTGGGAGGCAGCTTACTATTCGGACGTGCAGCGGGATATCAAGGCGCTGTACCTGCCTAGCCCCACGCACCAGCGGGTACCTAGCCCTCGGTAATTCTAAAACACAGTACAGTCATCGTACACCACTATTTTGTGACTATCAAAAAAAGCTAGTGACTATCCTTGTCATTGCCCAGTGATAAAATAATGATGTTTATTAATTTGTTTCTAGAGACGACGAAGAATACATGTCGTTATTGAAAGCGCAAGAACCCAGCGCGCTTGAAATTGCCGCGGAGCAGATGAGATTATGGCCTAGTCTACCTCAAGGTAATATACTAAAGCAATCAAAGTAAGCAACAGGCCTTTGCATCTATTGTAGATGATTTATGTAGCGTCAGGGGCAACTAGTGATTACTTAAGCCCTACTTGCAGGACGCTATAGTGCCTGGGACAGGTTTTTAGATGGAATAGGCTTGCCCAGCACCTATACCACCCTGACAGCTTAATCGGCTTAATCCACAGGAAAGACATAGTCAATATGTGCAGAACTGAATAAGCCATCGGCTGCATTCATATATTATGGAGACAAAAAAAAGGAAATATCAAATTATCTATTCAAAAAAATGTTGGGTGTGAGTGTGTGAGAGAGAGAGAATACGGACTGTATTTATTTTATAACTCCGCCATTAAATTTTGTTTTTTATTTATCTGAAAGATAATACTTTCAAATTGGTCCCATAGAAATTTTGGCATCAGGCAGTTTGGCAATGAAGTCTGTTTCTCGAATTTTGTAACTTCACTTGTTATATTAAGATTTTTTCATAACATGCTCTTTTTGTCTAGATAAACAGCGCGAGCTAATAGCACAAGAGCAATCGACGCTGTACAGCCAAGCGATACATTACGCCAATCGAATGGTCTACCTCCTTCTGCCTCTCGATGGTGCGGGGCGGCGCGCGGAAGCGAGAGGGGACGATGCGGATAGAGCTAGCAATAGTATTACTAACAGGTGGGAAGGATGCACTTTTGTCGACTACCCTCGCCGTGCCTTTCGTTTTAGGTTCTCTGGAATTTTGTCGACTACCCTCAAAACCCTTTTAAACTATCAACTGAGCTTTTTGATAGTTTAAAAAAGGTTTAAGGTACTAAATATTCTTGGTATTTTTCTAAGAATGCAACCATTTTTATCCCGGGGACGCAAATAAAGGGCATAAGTGAAAAACTTGCATAGTTCGGTTTTGTGTTTATAATAATACTAATCTTAAGGAATATAGTGGCTATATTATAATCTTAAAAGCAGAAAGCCTACCTATGTGTGAGGCCTTAGTGGACTGTAAACGAGATTTTTACTGCCATAAGCTTCCTTCAGGCTTAGGAGCTTCAGGCCCAGGGGGATAGCTGTCTTACGAATAAATGATTTTGTCTCAAATTCTAATACTTATTTCTTTATTCAATAATATCACAAGGATCACTTTGAAACGTCTTCAAGCTAGGTGTGTATCGGTGTGAACAAGCCTAGAAACAGGCAACAAACTACGGCTTGGTGCCTCAATTTTTGTTGTTTGACAGACATTTTGGTTTTCAGTGTGGCAGAATCTGACAGTGTGGACGCAGAGTCGGGGTTCGAAGAAGCAGATCCCGGTGAGGCGGGCAATAACGTCATCAAGATGGTCTCACGATTTGTAGATAAGGTTAGTTATGACACATTTCTGCCGTTAAGATCGCGGGAAGTTGGTGAATGGAAAGGACTTAGATTCGTTCTTCCTGGAAATGTGTAGATGTGTTGATTTTCACAAAAACTGAAAAGAATTTCTTTAAAATTTCTTTTAACTAGATATGGCAATAATCTTTATTTTATGTTGATTAATAATAATAATAAAATACAACTGTTTGATATTATTTATTAATACAAATAAAAAAGGAACGAAATCCCGAAAAATCAGAAAATTTATTTGAAATGGAATATTCCTAGACGTGTGTACGTACATACACTTTTTTTAAATATAATTATTGTTTTATAGGTGTGTACGGAAGGCGGCGTGACGGCAGACCAGGTGCGCTGTCTCCATCAGATGATCCCAGGCGTGGTGCACATGCATCTAGAGACATTAGACGCCGTCGCAAGAGAGAGCAGAAGATTACCACCTGTTCAGAAGGTACCTACATTCTTTACCCCTACTTTGTAAATTATTCTGCTTATAATTGTGTCACAGGTATGTTAAAAAGATACGTTTCCACCCCCCTCTCACGACACTTGGAACCAAAACACCCGAGCGACAAGTTAAACGTTTGCTCATCATATCTATATTGCTCATTATGTTCATATTACTTGTATGCATGTATAGCGTAGATAGATCGTGTACGTTAAATTGCTAAGCGTCTGTAAATAAATATGTATTCTTTCTTTCTTTCTTCCTTCTTTCCTTCTTCTTTCTTTCTTTAAAATTTATATTATTACCTTCTAAAACAATACAAACATTGAACAAGGATCCACGAGAAGTTGTATTCTTTGTTTGTAATGATAATCACAAACAAAGGACTAAATGCGCCTCAAGAAGGCTTCTTTCATGCACTTGACACATTTTTGTCTAGTGTGGTGAAAGGATAAGCAAGTTTTGTTTTAAGCTAAAACTTGTTGAGACCTTCAAACTATTATCTTATCACAACTTCTTTTGTACTATGTGTGGTGAAAGGATTTTAATTGCGCCTCAAAAAGGCTCCTTTCATGCACTTGACAAATGTTTGTCTAGTGTGGTGAAAGGATAAGTAAGAAACAAATTTGTTGCAGCCTCGAATAGTCGCTCCAGCATTAGTCCCTGGCGAAGCGGTTTCGGCACCGGCGTTACGGGCCTACCTCGTCAGCGACGGAAGACAAACCCCGCTCCTACCAGCAGAGGGCGCTTTATTCCTCACCAATTACCGACTTGTGTTCAAAGGCACGCCTACAGACCCCTACGGTAAGACATACGCTCTAGCTTCTTGCATTTAGTCTAATCTAGAGTGTGACCTAGACGCCATTATTAAAGCAGACACACTGACAGGTTATTGGGGATTAGACATTCACAATCACAGCAAAGCAGAAATCTCGTTTGAGAGCAAATCGTCCTGGAAATGTATAGGGAAGGCCTTTGTCCAGCAGTTCTTCAAAGTTATGATGATGGTCCCACCTCTAATTTCACACAGTAAAGCATGGTGAAGAAATTATAAGTAAACTGTACGTTTGTCCGCAGCGTGCGAGCAGACTGTGGTCCGTTCGTTTCCACTGTGTTCGTTGACGCGTGAGAAAGCTGTCCGCACACATTACCTGCCGCATCTAGAACAGTCGCTGCAAGATGGATTGCAGCTGCGATCGGCTACATTCCAACTTATCAAGGTATACCTAACACTTCTGCGTACAGAACATAATTATTTAAACAGCTCGGAATCAGAGAACGAAGACTGTTCAGTGTTCATGTATAGTAGGAACAGTGATGAGACTAAGACTGTACCTTGCAGAGCACCAAAGTCAGTTTCTAAATATTTACTGTATTGATACAGTGTTGAAAGCTTTTGTTAAATCTAGGAAGACTCCATTGATCGGACTTATTTGTAACATAATCATTACCACTAGGTTACATTAGCAGTGTCAGCACTAACTTTAAGCAATGTCGCACAACTTAGTAATGCTTGTAAGTAAGGCCATTTGTGTATAATCACAGAAAACTGAATAGCATTCGTGTTGTGTCAGGTGGCGTTAGACGAGGAAGTGAGCAGCGAATGCTTGGAGACGTTCCGCAAGCAGGTGGCGCGGCTGCGGCATCCGGAGCACCCTTCCCTCCACTACGCCCTAGCCCCGCGCGCGCTGCCGCCGCCCTCGCATCACCAGCACAAACATCACACGCTCAAGTATACATTCTGTTCTATCCTTCTTCTTCTCTAGTAGCCCGTGGTGGTCCCGGCAAAAAATAGGACCCCTCCATCACCTATTTTGAATGTCAGTAAAGGCGACTAAGGGATCGCAACCAAGGAATGGGCGGCAGCGTTTCCTGAGTACACAGCATCAACACAGCGGTCACCAATCCGCCTGCAAGGCGTAGTGACCATGGCAATTCTTAGGTCCAGCAGTGGGTTTCTCAGGCTGATGATGATGATGTTCCTTTAGCACTATTATTCCTTGTCGCTAACAGTTCGTATAAATAAATGCTCTCATTCTTTCATCTTATCTATGAGCCCGCATCATCATAGTCTTGGGCAAATCTTGGGCTCTTACTCCATGCCGGGACCTACGTGGTACCAAGATTGGTCAACAACAGGGTTTCTTTTAAAATGTATTCTTCACAGAGGTTTTGCAAAGAAGACTTTGTTGAAGACTGCTCGGAAAGCGGGCCTAAAGCCGAAACCGTCCAAACGTCAGAAGTACGTCCTGCCATCAGCTGACGCGAGGTCGCTGACCTCTCCACCTCTCATGTCTTCCTTGTCTGCTGACACTCTTTCACGTAAGTATTAGCTATCCTTAGAATGACAGGTGCTGTGCAGATCAGAACGTTTGTTTATGTAAATAAGAAAGAAGGTAGGCCCGAGGACGCACCCTTTAGAAACTCTACTATAGATTTATTCCTCTTTACTTACAAAACTATCAATCGCCAAGTACTGAGTATGATTTGTGAGATATCTCGGTAAATACATCTAGAACAGCGCCTTTAATGCCGATCTATTCCAGTTTGGTGAACTAAATAGGGATTGTCACGATGTCAAATGCTGTGGCTAAGTCCAAAAAAATACTCAGGGGTTTTTGGTATCTTTTAAACGCCATGTAGAACTTAACCGCTGAATCACTTCTAACAGTAGTCGGGAGTAATTTTTCAGTATCAATAAATACATTGAGTTGTTTTGTGATGTTCCAGTAGAGGAGTTAGAGCTGGGCGGTATCGGCGGCGAGAACGCAGAGCCGCCCGCTGCGCGCACGCTGGAACGCGTCCGAGAACGCATCTATGCACGCGACTGGACGCGGCTAGGACTCGCTTCACCGCCCTTTCGACTCGCGCATGCTAATGCTGTCTATACTCTTTGTCGGAGGTATGTACCATAAGACCTTATTTACAATAGGACAGAACGGAAACGGAGCTATTTAACAGAGTGTATTATGGAGGGAGGCCTTTGCCCAATAATGGGACACTTCAGGCTATTAGTAGTAGTAGTAAAAAGTAGAATATTAGAAGAGAATCGAGAACAAACTTGATAAGCCAATGACATTGCGTGTCGCCTGTCTTTTGGGAAATTCTTGTAAAAAAGCGAAAATTTCCTTCGCTATACTGTTGGTGGTGCCAACACAACCAACGTAAGACTGTTTAAATCGCTTTGCTTGTCTGGTTTTCTAGGTTTAAACGAGTAATACTTTTGTGTCAAGATTGTAAAAATGGTTCCTATGATTTACTGAGTAATCTCTTCGATTTAGTCCATCATGATAGTTTCATGTTTCAGTTACCCGGCAGTTATTCCAGTACCTGAAAGCATCGGCGATGAATCCTTACGGCGGATATCGCGATGTTACCGGCAGGTATGTTTAACTTGTGAAGTTCTATAGGGTTCTTAAGTACCCCATATATCCCCTTTATCGTAAACTAGGCAGAGTTTTAGCAGTAGTAGAGCTCTTTGTGAAGGGCTCGTCCGGGGAAGTACTACCACCATGCCTATTTCTGCCTTGAAGCAGCATTGCTGTGTTTTGGTTTGAAGGATGTGGGTGCCGGTGAAATTACTGGCACGTGAGGCTGAATATCTATATGCCTCCAGTTGATAGACGCAGGGCAGTGCATTGTAGGGCACGTTCCTGACGTGCGTGACCTACGAGGTATTGATTTGTTATAGGCGATGGTTACCACTTGATATCAGGTGGGCCTTGTACTTGTTTTTCGATCAGAATCAACAATGGTGAAATCGATTTTGCATTGCATTTAATGCAAGTTCATAAGTGATTGGGAGATTATTTCAAGTCAGTTTTTTTTACATTCTCCGCCATCTGTCACGCGCATAGTTATCTTGCGCGGACTCTATGAAAACACTATACAAACGTCATTCACTCATCACGAAATTTGTTTTTCCACTCAGGGAAGATTGCCGGTCATTACGTGGAGGCATTCTAGGACCCACGCACTTCTAGTCAGGTAAGTTCAATTCAATTCAATTTATTTAATGGCAGCTAATCATAATTATTACTACACTGAAGATAATATTTTTATAAGTAAATGCTTTTTTCTTGATTTCGATGCATCTCTGTCTTAATAATAAAGCTAAACATCTTAAGAAAATATCTAAGTTAATAACAAAGGGCCTTATTAATAATCCTGGCGTAGCGTTGGACTAGTTAATCCGTCTTTTGTCTCTTGCATTGACATGCAATTGTCAACTCGAGCAAATGTGACAAAACACGGATTAACTAGTCCAACGCTACGCCAGGATTATTAATAACACCCATAGAGTATTTTTTTATTTATTTCGATGGAAAGATTAGTTTTTTTAAGTTTGTTTCTCTCCACTGCAAGGCAAAGGCATTCGATTTTATTAGTAAAGTGAATTGCCTTCCGATCCTATGTACACCATGCCAGTTCTCTCAAACGGTGAAGAAAAACATCGGGAGGAAACCGGCATGTCGTACAACTTAAAAATTTCGAAAATAAGTATCAAGTGCACGAAAGGTCTCTTTGAGGCGCATTTAAAATCCTTTCACCACACTTGGTTTGAAAGAATCAGTGACACGATAAGAAGATGAAGTAAAGTGAATTATTTATCATAGATCAGCGGCGTCGCACCATAAAGGCGTGATGGGGATGCTGAAATCCACCCACCAGAACCCTGCCTCCGCGCAGAGCGGGACAGAAACCACATCTAGCTTAGAACAGGTAACTTATCTGGTTATCTACTAGATGTAATGTTTGGACGTGCCTCTGACTATCCCCCTTAGACGATGTGCATCTGATATCAAGGTATTAAAAATACTGCTTCTGTATATCGTGGAACTAAAGTAAAGCTTGGGTGAAACTGCAAAGGGATGTTTTTATACCACTATTTAAGGCTCCCTTCTTTAAGAGCTCCTTATGCCATAAAATCAATATGAATCAGTCAAAAATTAACGTAAAATTCTGAAAAAAATATATGTTTTAGTTGAGGATCTTACTTAGTACAATTCGCTTACAGTTACACAATCAGATGAATTTCGTTCGATAGAAAAAAATACCAAAGTTGCCTATTTTTAAAAACAAATTCAATACTGTGCCTAAAATAAAAAAAATATTGACTTTATTTTTACACCAATCTTTAGATAAATCACTTTTCTAGTACAAATCGCTGAGTTAGATGTTGTAATGTTATTTTCCTATTTATAATGAATTATTTATCTACAAACACACGAGCGGCGCGACGCCGTGGGCTAAGTCAGTCGCGCGGTAGCGCTTACCGACGACGGACCTGTGCCAGTGCTCTTCCCGCCCGACGCGCGACTTGTGACGTGCAGTGATTTTACGAAAATAAACTAAAATTGATCTCGCTAAGTCGTCACCATGACTAACAAACGCAACAGGACGAATGCATTACAAAGAAATGTTAAGTAAGTACATTACTTGCACGTACGTGTTTATTTATTATGTAGGAACCTCTAATGTTCTATTTAAATATTACCTACTTTACTCCTTACGTTACTTACCTACTTTGTTCCATAAATAGCTGAGAATATACTTAGTATGTAGGTACCAACTCCTTGCCACAGTATAGTTAAAGCAGTATAAGTACGGAAAGAAATATGAAATATTAACTATTAGCTGTGCCCGCGACTTCGTCCGCGTGGTATAGTGTCTATGGGTAGCATTTTTAATTTGCAGCGGAAGAAAACAGTAATTAAATAACAACGTCATATTCGCGTGCACGTGACACAGTGGTCTGCCCTCTTACTAAACATAGACATATGGCGTCGTACTACGCCACACTTTCATCCCCCCCGCATTCCTCTCCGAACTCCCCCCACACTCCCCCCACTCTCCTCAACACCCCCCCACATTCCCCCCGCACTCCCCCCAGACTCCCCTCCACAATCCCCCTGTACTCCCCCTTTGCACTCCCCACTAAACTCCTCCCACACTCCTCTCCACACTCCCCTCCACACGCCCCCCCGCACCTCCCCTCCACACTCCCCCCTGTACTCCCCTCCACACCCCCCCCGCATCACCCCTCGCACCTCCCCTCCACACTCCCCCCTGTACTCCCTCCACACTCCCCCCGCATCCCTCGCACCTCCCCTCCACACTCCCCCCTGTACTCCCCTCGCACCTCCCCTCCACACTCCCCCTGTACTGTATGTCACTGTTATGACAGTATAACCCTTAATTTGGCAAGATTACTTTTTTTCGATTTCAGTAAAAAAAACTCAATATACCTATTTAATAACACTTATAGAAGCCTGAAAAAATATAAAAAAATATATAAATGCTGTAACTTTGCGAAAATCCTATGTATCCTACAATGCACATAGCCAAATACTAGTAGAAGTATGGTCTTTTGACACTGTATCCGTACGGACACATTGCCAAATTAGGTAATTGAAAATAATAGTAAAACAATTGGTAAAATATGGGTTTAGTCTTTAAATCTTCATTTTTTAATATGGTATTCATAAAAACAGTTCCTGTTTTTCGTTAAGCACAAACGAATCTTACATTTGACGCAAGAAATATTGGCCTGCCCAGTTTTGCACAAACAACATCAACCTTTTTCTTCAAAAATTGGCAGGTAGCCTATGCCGTAGTACCTTATTAAATTATATTGATGAGACCATCAGTAGGCCTAGGCATAACTGGTCTATGTATTTTCTGCCTTAACCTGGCACATCATTTCTGTGCACTACTTCTTTAGGACTTGAAAGTGGGACATGGAGATTTTTGCCCAGATTCTAGATATCAGTATAAATAATGCTTGGATACTTAGATACTGAAGGTATTGTGTGCAAAAAGGCTTGAAGAAAACATAGGCTCTGAAAAAATTCCTATGCCAAATTTGTTTGTCAGTGACTTCTAAAGAATTAGTGCACAGAAATGATGTACCAGAAAATACATAGACCAGTTGTACCTCGGTCTGTTGATAGTCTTATCAATATAATTTTATAAGGTATGACGGAATAGCCCACCTAACAATTTTTGAAGAAAAAAGTTGATGTTGTTTGTGCAAAACTGGGTAGGCTGGTATTTCTTGCGTGACATGTAAGCTTCAATGAAATGTGCCTGAAGAAAAACAGGAGCTGTTTTTATGATTTCAATATTAAAAAAAAAACAAAGCCATAACCAAGTCAATAAATAAAATTAGGTATCATACCTAATTTTATTAAAATTAGGTATTATAAATTTTATAAAATTAGGTATCATACCTAGTTAGGCATCCTAAATTATACGTGGTTCGACTCGCACTTGGCCAAGTTATTGAGTATCGATACCATGAAACATTTTGTTAAGCATTTGGCATTGTATCTCTCTGGATACGGCTGAGTTATGCAGTATTTCAATGGGCTTTTGGCAACGTATCTTTGTGGATACAACTAGGTTAGAAAACTTATTACGGGTTCGTAATTGCATTCATAAGTAAAATTTTTATCCATATCGATAGTAAGTTTCAATAACATTGGAATTCAACAAAAATCCAGCACAAAAAGGAATAAAATATAGGCAAAATAAATAAAACTGACGGATCTTATGCTCCCGTGGTGCGACATCTCAGCTGTTTGACGTCGAAAGGGATGGGAAACAATCGAAAATGCAGTCGATTTATTTTGTTATAGTGATATGAATAACACACCTCAAGGATAGAATCGATCGATTTTGAATAAATTTGATTTATAGAGCCATATGATTTTTTAAAAATATTGTATCTGAGAGAACACATTACCAAATTAAGGGATAACAAACCAGGAGTACCAGGACAAACCAGGAGTAGATAATTTTTTTTTTACATTTTACTGCGATGATACCAGTTTGGAAAAATATTTTCTACTAATAATTCTTCATCATTTTATAATTTTGTTAGTTTATGGAAATAAAATATAATTTATAGCTTAAAACCATTGCTATTTTCCATATTAAGAATTTAAAAAATTTTTACTAAATATCAAAAATCACTTATTGTTGCAGAAAATCTAGTCAAGATGACCCTTTTCTCGTAGAGTCTGAAAATCAAGAATACGAGTTTCAACCAGCTTCAGGGAGACGCATCATTGACATCAACTACTTGTTTAGTCAATTACAGGAAAAAGCACGTCACAACAACACATTATAATGAATTTTAATTCAAAATAAGCATTCTGTACATCATATTAAATCAACCTGTAAGTATAATAAATGAGAATAAATATTGTACATAACAATTATGTTTGTTTTCATTTGTTGTTTGTATTTTTAGGTTAGGTACTCTCCTATAATCATCATATCATTATCACCTCACTAATTCAAATAGTTTAGACTTTTAGAGTATATATTGACAGTTAATACCTATTTAAATCTAATAAACTTTCATTTCAATATATTAAAAGAATATAGTCAATAATATTAAACTTACTTTGCCTACTGCATTATGTTATACTGTGGCGTTCTCGCCCGCCGTCAAAGAGTCACCGGAGTTCATATCAAGTCGGCTCCCGCGTAACGCGGATGCAAGTCGACTGGGTGAGTTAAATACCTAAATCTTCGACATAAGGGGCCCTTAATTAAGCTTTACCATAATAGAAAAGGGCTTCAAACAATCGAACCTGTCAAGTGATGATCAAACACTGATGTGTGTATGTAAGTATTATATCAGCTCTCATTGTCCAAGCTCTGCTTAGTTTGGGGCTAGATAGTGTTGTGTGGATTTTCCACAATATTGGGCTGGTGGATATTTGGCGCAGCGCATTAGCATTGCTATTCAGCGTGGCAAAGCCGCCTGCGTATTGGGGACGCTTCCGTCTGGTGTTGATTTGGATCAGTTGAGCTATCTCTAGATCTTTTGTAACGGTCTGCAGATAGTTCAATTGTTTCTTGTGTATTTTGTATAGTGGCGGTATGAAAATGTTCGTCGATTTTCAATTTGATTTGTTCAACGTATCACGATCACATACTACCTTTTGAAACTGAATAGACAGAATACACCGATAAGTTAACGCCACAAATTATGTCAAAATGTGTTCATGATCAAGGCACTGGTGCAAGCGAAAACCGACTCTAAGGTGACGAACATTTTCATACGACTGTACATTTTGTAAATATTTGTTTAATTCCACAATATTGATTTTATTATAGCTCTAATAAAAAATATAAAAATGCAATTTTCAAGTGGTTTGTCTTGAATTGTGTACAGGAACGGTTACTAGCGACGCTAGTAGCTTGCACGCCGTCGCGCGCCAGTCGAGGGGAGTTGGAAGACTCCAGCTTGAGCCTCGACTCGCTACTGCTGTGCTGTGAGGATCAGCATCATCATACGCCATTGCTGACCAAGGCGGCCGGCACACTCGGGTGAGAATTGTGTATTACTTCATGTGTTACTTCATTAGGAAGCTTCGTGATTTGGTATTCGTGCCTTTTTAACCGACTTCCAATCAAAAAGGAGGAGGTTCTCAATTCGGTTGTATTTTTTTTTTTTTTTTTTTTTTTTATGTTTGTTACCGCATAACTTCGTCATTTGTGAGCCGATTTGAAAAAATATTTTTTTATCTGAAAGGTACTGCTTCCAGATTGGTCCCATTTTAATTTTATTAAAATCGGTGTTGCCATGCCTGCCTCCGTCATTTATGAACCGATTTAGAAAATTATTTTTTTATTTGGAAGGTTATTCTTACGTCCAGATTGTCCGGAACAAATTTGATTAAAATCAGTTTAGCCGTTTGACAATGAAGTCGGTTTCTCAAGTTTTTTAAACTTATAATTATTATGTGTTGTTTTTGCACCAGCAGGCGAATCTTTCAAAAATCTTTTAGTTTTGACAGAAATGGACCCGAATGATTTAAAAAAAATACAACCTGTATTAATTAAATCAATGGAATCTGTTGCTGGAAGAAAACGTGAAACTTTTCCGTCAAAAATAAAAGATTAAATGAAAAAATTTGCAGTGTGTTAGTGTTGTTTTATACATCGAGGGCATGAATCCTTGCACGACTTTTCCTTAACTCTTGTGGTTTCGGACTTGGCCTTCTCAAAAAACCACTATTTAGGAACTAGAACATCAAAATATAAGGAAAAAAAAACCTTTAAGAACTTAGCCATAAATTCTTACCTATTCTTCTGGGCTTGGTCGTGTGCTTTTTCAAACTTGTCCTTGTTATTCAAGTAAAGGCCTGCGCACACCTGGTTCGCTGGCGTCGGCGATCAGTGAAACACTGTCAAATTTGACGGCGATATTTGACAGCGTTTCACTGATCGCTACCGCCAGCAGCCTAGGTGTGTTCGGGCTTTAAATAATCATTTTTGACTATTGACATTGAAGTTAAATGATCTCTGACAAGTAACTTGTATTACAGTGTGTTGGGTAGAAACAGCGGCGGTAAGGGCGGCGCGAACCTAGCCGCCAGTCGTCACTTCGGTCGCTGGGGCTCGCTGAAGGACCGCCAGTGCCGGCAACCCTCGCACCTGGAGCTCTACCAGCCGAGGCAGAGGCTTTCCACCGCTGACGTCGACTCTGGTGAGCACACATCGAGCTGAACTAATAACCCACCTGTCCATTAACTATAAGCGAACCTAGCCGCCAGTCGTCACTTCGGTCGCTGGGGCTCGCTGAAGGACTTAGGGTCCGTTCACACAGACCGGTTTGGAGAGGAGAGCAGATTTTTATCACGTTGAAAACAGAGTTTTTAGTATTCGTAGTAAGGTAACAAAGAAATTTAAAAACATACTTAACAAAAACATTATCAAAAACTCCAGTAAGTACCTACATACTTACAAAAAATAATAACATATTATAATATTGCACACAATAATTGCACCAAAGAATTAATTAGGATAAAAATCCTGAAGATATTCAAACATTATAAAAGAGCTTCAATATCTCCCTCACAATATTTGAGCGTTATTTTTACTATTCAGTATCAGGCGAGGGCGTGTCCCGTCGTGCGGCGCTGTACATAGTATGCGACAAGGGCAGCAGCGGAGCCCTGCCCGCGGGCTGCGAGACCCTGCCCGTGGAGTACCCTGAGGGTCGCGCCGCAAGGCACGCCTTCAAGAAACTCATGCGAGCTGCCGTGCCCTCAGCCCCGCCCGCGCCAGACCAGCCACACTTCCTCAGGTACACAAACTTTCACCACATTGGATCTAAAGAACTAGAAAGACACGAAGAAGGTCCAATAATGGTTTTTGCCATTTGAAAAGAGATTCAGTTTCAGTTTGGTTATTTATTAAAACAATTAAAAATCGTATTCGAATATAACTTAAAACGAAATACTTATACAATTCATAATAATGCAACATAAATAAATTTAAAATGAAATATTTAGAATTAGAGACATAATATCCTGGACAAAGAATGCCTCTGAAACCTCTGAAAAATTATATAGTTCGCTATTTTATTCTGGAAGTTAGAGTAACTAATAATTTCAGCGACAATAATAATGTTGGAATGAACTTAAAACCTATGTTACTGACACAATAAAATTAAGTACAAAAAATAGGTACGTATATTGTCATAAATTAATATCCTTAATTTTGAGATACTTACTCGTATTAAATAAAGGATATGGGATATGGATATATTTTCCCATATCATACCAAAAAGATGTGACCCTACGTCATGCCAGACAAATGAAATCTTCCTGCCCTTATCACACTCTATGTGAGGTCGGCACAACATGTCTTCCTCCTCCATTTCCCTCTGTCAGCCGTCATCTCTGCATTCACTTCTCTCTTATCCATGTCATCTTTCACACAGTTCATCCATGTTTTCTTTGGTCTACCTCTGCTCACATATCCATCCACATCCATACTCATCACTCTCCTAGTCACATGAATACCAGACAAATGAAATAGCTTTCAAAAAGTACAGACATTTATGTATGTAATCTTTGACTTTATGTAATTTCCAGATTGATAGAAGAGTCTGGTTGGCTATGGCAGCTAAGACAGCTGTTCCAGCTGTCGGGCGCGGTCGTTGACCTGCTGGACTTACAGGGCTCTTCCGTATTGTTGTCTCTGGAAGACGGCTGGGATGTTACTGCACAGGTAATATCATCCTACTTATTATAAACGCGAAAGTTTGTAAGTATGGATGGATGGGTATTTTTTGTTGATGATAATTTTTGTTGCTTACATTTGTAAAAGGATCATATAAAAAAACGGTAGGAACCGAGCCGAGTTTGTTGCCTGTTCTTCTAGGCTTGGTCGCGTGGAACTGGCACCTAGACTCACCTAGCTTTAAGACGTTTCAAAGTTATTTTTGTATCGTATTGAATATAAGTTTATTGAGTTTGACTCTTTTACGTAAAAACTACTGAATGTATTTTAATGAAAGTTTACAATAATATAGCTTATACATCAGAATAACACAAAGGCTAAAATTTATAAAGATATTGTAACGGAGAACGGAAGTAAGTAATGGGAACGCGGCGTAACGAGAACGGGTCGAGCCGCGCCCGAAGCCGCGGGCGGCCGCAAGTATTCTATTCTAGCTTGACGCTTCTTGATAGAGAACTAGTACTGGAAGCTTTCGAAATGAGGTGGTGGCGGAGAATGGAGAAAATTTGTTGGACTGAAAAAGTTACGAACGAAGAGGTCTTAGAGCGAGTAAAGGAGAAGAGACGATACAAAATCGAAAACCAAAAATGTTTGGACATCTTCTACGACATGTCACATAAAAAACATCATTGAAGGAAAGGTTGAAGGAAAATAGGGAAGAATAACCAACAGGTGTTTGTTCCAGATATCATCGCTAGCCCAGCTGTGCCTGGAGCCGTACTACCGCACGCTGGAGGGGTTCCGTATCCTGGTGGAGAAGGAGTGGTTGGCGCTGGGACACAAGTTCGCACAGCGCTCCAACATCGGAGCCACGCCGCAGCAGGGGTATACCCCCACATTCCTCATGTTTCTTGACTGTGTGCATCAGGTACTAATGTACAAGAGATTCTAGCTCAATAGCCCCTCTTTATTTACAAGCGTTTCTTAAAAGATAATCAGTGTTAGCTGGCCGCTCAATAGGTAGTAGCTCTGCCTTCCGTGCCGTAGGTCGTAAGTTCGATCCCCCACCGAGAACAAATATTTATGTGGTGTAAAAAGATGTTTGTTCTCTGTCTGGTTGTTGGTCTGTAAGGCTCGCGGCTCGCAGTGCTGCCACACATACGAGCTAAGACGAGCTACGAGCAAGATTTCAATCCAGTTGGATCGCCGACGATTTTGCACGGTGGCTTTAAAGTACGCGTATTTACGGTGACACTCAAGCGAAAAAGATCGTCGAGCCATAAGTATAGGTAGCGGCACATAACTTTAGCGCTGACCGTTATTGCGCAGAAGTCAAAAATAAGGTACCTGAGGGGGGCTAGCGGAATGAAGCGCGGGCGTGCGTAGCGCCGATTGGCTCTCCAGTCGCACTCCGCTCTCTGTACCAATAGGACACTCTGCACACATCCACACATCCAGTGTGCGCGACATGGCACACTACGACGCATGCGCAGCGCGTATCGCTCAGCGTTTGCTCGTACGTCTATCGCCCACTTTAATGAACATGTTATTGTTACAGCTCCTAAAACAGTTTCCGCTCGCGTTCGAGTTCAACGACTACTACCTCCGCTTCGTGGCTTACCACGCCGTGTCGTGTCGCTTCCGCACGTTCCTGCTGGACAGCGAGTGCCTCCGCGCCGAGCTCGGCCTGACCGCCGCCGACGACAAGCGAGCCGATACTAACCGCCTGGTGAGTCGCGGCTGACTACAGCGCCATCTAGTTACCAACACTAGTACTGGGAACGTGTGAAAGAGAAGTTGCAATGCGTCAGCGATTGATAACGAAGTAGAATTCAAGAGTAAGTATTTAAGATTGGTGAACATAGTCCTGGCGTGGGCTCTATAGTTCCATAAAACATCTCATTTTAGATCTCTAGGCCCTAGATTCGAAGATTTTTGGGAAACATCTACCTTTTCGGTAGTTCAATCTGTTCTAGTAAAAGGATCACTTTGAAACGGCTTAAAGCTACGTGAGTCTGGGTGCCAGTTCCACGCGACCAAGCCTGCATGCTGGGTCAGTTCTGTTCTAGTTCTTGGTTCCTACCCTTTTTATGATGCTTTCACGAATCAAATATTAAAATATTGGTGAAGTTCCAGTGTGGTGCCACTACACCTTAGTGACACGTAGGCATAATGTGTAATGGTTGGTGATGTAATTACAGGGTGTAGAAACAGGTGCGGGTTCAGAGGAAGACGTGGGCGGTGCCATGTGCTACGGCTCTATGTCACGTGCGCCGCCCGTAGGGCACTCGCTGTTCGACTACATCGACAAGCAGCATCAGAAGGCACCCATCTTTTACAACTTCCTGTATACGCCGGACCTGGATAACCCGGTAAGTACATTGGAAATCAATCTAAAATATCGAAAAACTAACTTCATAACGAAACTGGTAAACCGATTTAGATAAAATTTACTTTCAGTCTTTTAAGAAAAATTTTTTTTTGTCAAATTACGCGGTAACAAACAAAAAAATATAGACGAATTGATTTCTTCTTTTTTAAAAGTCTGTTAAAAATTATAAAATTATGGGAATCTGTTTTCCTGGCCCTCTTAGAGAGGGAAAGAGATATTTTATATACGTTTGCCTTTTGATGGTTTGTTATCTGGTTCCCATAGTACAAGATCTACTTAGCTTGGCCTAGATGCTGTGTAAAATGTCCACTAATACTCCACTAATCTTCTTCTTCCTGCCCTTATCCCACTTTAGGTGGGGTCGGCACAACATGTCTTCCTCCTCCATTCCCCTCTGTCAGCCGTCATCTCTGCATTTACTCCTCCTAATACTCCACTAATACATTAATATGTTTCCAGGTGCTCCGTCCAGTGTCGTCCATCTGTTCCCTGGAGGTGTGGCAGTACTACTGTCACGAGGAGCTCTCGCATGGTGCGCCCTA
The DNA here is from genome assembly GCA_947578465.1 of Thera obeliscata. Lineage (NCBI taxonomy): Eukaryota > Metazoa > Arthropoda > Insecta > Lepidoptera > Geometridae > Thera > Thera obeliscata. Next base: position 9,258,438 of record OX387918.1, on the reverse strand, counting down.
CGACCTAGAGGCGCTGGCTCCCGCCACGCAGGACCTGGACCGCGCCTCCAGGACCAGTCTCCATGCTGGGTCAGTACGCCGATACTATACCTCAGAGTCCAGTGTCGTCCATCTGTTCCCTGGAGGTGTGGCAGTACTACTGTCACGAGGAGCTCTCGCATGGTGCGCCCTACGACCTGGAGGCGCTGGCTCCCGCCACGCAGGACCTGGACCGCGCCTCCAGGACCAGTCTCCATGCTGGGTCAGTACGCCGATACTATACCTCCGAGTCCAGTGTCGTCCATCTGTTCCCTGGAGGTGTGGCAGTACTACTGTCACGAGGAGCTCTCGCATGGTGCGCCCTACGACCTGGAGGCGCTGGCTCCCGCCACGCAGGACCTGGACCGCGCCTCCAGGACCAGTCTCCATGCTGGGTCAGTACGCCGATACTATACCTCCGAGTCCAGTGTCGTCCATCTGTTCCCTGGAGGTGCCTCTAGGACCGGTATCCTTCTAGCTTCAAATCCGAAGATCCATCGGCTGTATTGAACAAGTTTGGAATCTTAATGATATTTAGAAGACCTGCTATTCTGCGCGGTGATGCAGCCAGCGTCTCGAAGCCAAAGTCAAAAGGGTATTTATATTCAGTAGAATCGCAAGGATCACTTTAAAACGTCTTAAATCTAGGTGAGTCTAGGTGCCCATTCCACGCGACCAAGGAAAGAAGAACACGCAACAAACTACGGTCTTCTACTACGGTCTTGAACACTCTTCCGAATTCTGTTCCGATATCTAACAAGTGTTTATGTTTCCAGATACGACAGCATATCCCGATGCATGCCTGATGCGTTCAGCGGACTGCTGGAGAGGATTCGGCAGCTGGAGCTGGAGTTGGGCCACTTGCCGCAGAAGTGGAGGGTGCGATGGGACCAGCTCGAACTGCCCAACACCCTGGAACTACAGGTTAGTTCTGGATCCTCTTCAAGATCCTCAAGGGCTTTTATAGCTACTCTAGTAAATGATGAATGTTGTTATTACAGCGCAACTCGTCGATGTCATCGGGCGTGGTCCGTCGCGCGTCGCTGGCATGCCACAAGCGCGGCACCATCGAGCTCCTGGCGCGGGGGCGCGCGGCGGCGGCTCCCCCCGCGCCCCCCGCCGCGCCCCCCGCGCCCCCCGCCCCCGCCGCGCCGCACCACCGCTGGGCCCCCGCCGCGCCGCCCGCGCCCGCCGCCTGCGACCATTGCCAGGACCTGCTGTGGGGACCACTCAAGGTAATCCATCTACCATTTTTTGATGTCAAAGTATAAAGTACCTGTAAACATTGATAACTGTTTTTTACCTGACAAGGGGGGGTAGACTAGTTTTTTGGAATCCCGTGTTCACGTCAATACAACAAACCTCTTCAAAAATTAAAAAAAAATTTGAAGTCCATGTAAGTAAGTAGGTGATGCGTTTTTCGCGCAAAACAAATCCGCAGGCGGGTTTTATTTGTTATGTTTGATTATGACTTGTGGGTGATCTTCTTCTTCTTAAATTTAAGAGCTTAGCTCTTGTCGGGGTTTTGATGCAGTTTTCTCCAATTAAGTATTTCGAATGCGGTCTCCTTGACTTCCTTAAAGACTTTTTCTTATATCTGGCTCATGTAACTTATTCTTGGCCTTCCTCTTCCCCGTTTTCCTTCAACCTTTCCTTCAATGATGTTCTTTATGTAGCTGTCATGTCGTAGAGGATGTCCAACCATTTTTCCTCTTCTTGTGGGTGATCGTTGTTACAAAATGTATGTTGATCGTTACAGAGCGGAGTCCGATGCGTGGACTGCGGCGCGGCGTGCCACGACCGATGCGCGGAGGTGTTCCCTCTCGCTTGCACCAAGTACAAGGCACCCGCGCCAGACAGGGAGAGAGAACATCGACCCGCCGTCACCAGTAGTAAGTTATACAACGTCTTACAAAATACCCCGTAAAAATATAAAAATGGGGGAAGGCTTTTGCCCAACAGTGAAACACTACGGGCTAGTAGTAATTATTACTGGCCTCTCAGCTCAGTTAGTACAGTCCGGCAAGTATAACTTGGCGGGTCTGAAGCTAGCCGTTTGGCCAATCTTCCATCAGTCATTGGCCATTAACGATCGAACAGCTCACTTCAGACCCGCCAAGTTATACTTGCCGGACTGTAGTAGCTCTGCCTTTTGAGCCGTAGGTCGTGGGTTCGATCCCCACCGAGAACAAGTATTTGTATGGTGAACGGAGATGTTTGTTCTCTGTCTGTTTTGTATTCTAAGTATGTATTTACAAAAAAATGAATATAAGTATTAAATCAGCTATCTGGTTCCCATACTACAAGCTCTGCTTAGTTTGGGGCTAGATAGTGTTGTGTGGATTGTCTATAATATTTATTTCACCTGTTGAAATCCGCTGGCTCCGTATGGATTCAGGAACAATTAAAATTCTATTGAATCTGGGATCGTGGTATTTGAAGGGTAAAACATCATCAAAAAAGTTAATATTTTTGTAATCTAATGTGAAATAATTTCCTTAGGTGTAGGCACGCTACAGTCCTCATCACAGCAGTACTACGAACAGTTCTCATCGAACGTGGCTGAGAACCGAACCCACGAGGGGCACCTCTACAAGCGAGGGGCGCTGCTCAAAGGGTGGAAACAACGGTAAATATGCACCGATTACATTGTTAAAAAAGAAGAGGGTGGGTTATAGCTCAAAGTAGTTCTTAGGAGTGTGTAGCCCTTCTACAGGGTGCTGATGATGATAATATTAGAATTGCACTTTCTTATTATTTTTTAAACTAGTTGTCTCAATGCTTTTTTTGTGAAAAATTAATGCATTTAATTTTTTTTATCTCAATTATTGAAGACAGTTTTGGGCAACAAAAGGGACGGATGGAAAAAGGGACAGTATGTGGAGATGCGAATGTTGAGATGTGTGTGTGGAGTGACAAGAATGATACGGAATAAGTATATCAGGGGAAATTTGAAAGTAGCGCCAGTGACAGAAAAATTGAGGAGTAATAGGTTGGCGTGGTACGGGCATGTCTTGAGGGAAAGTCATGTGACTAGGAGAGTGATGAGTATGGATGTGGATGGATATGTGGGCAGAGGTAGACCAAAGAAAATATGGATGAACTGTGTGAAAGATGACATGGATAAGAGAGGAGTGAATGCAGAGATGACGGCTGACAGAGGGGAATGGAGGAGGAAGATATATTGTGCCGAGCCCTCATATAAAGTGAGATAAGGGCAGGAAGAAGATTGATGACTTTTTGTTTAGTTATTTGTCCCAGTCCAGAGGCCTTCAGATGGTCTATTATTGTCATTGGAGTGACCTTTAGCTATTTTATACTAACTGACAAAAAAATGGTGCCTTGCAGTTGGTTCGTGCTGGATTCTATAAAGCATCAGCTGCGATATTACGACGCCATGGAAGACTCGCATTGCAAAGGATTTATTGGTAAGAATATATTTAATTTAAATAAATGAAGATTTCTTTTTTTAGTTTCGTTTATTCACCACATTATCACATTGTAATACTAGACATTTCCAAATTTTTTACATTATTATTCATTCATTTCATTTTATTTATTGCTTGCATGTACCTACACAAAATAAATAGCATTTGTTCTTAAATTGGCTTGTCAGTACATGCACCCTGTTGGACACTGCAACTTCATATTATAATACAATTTAACAGTTAACAAAATTATGGACAGAATCAGATTATCATTATACATAAGTCAAGAGAAAAGTCATGAGAGATAAGAATTAGTAACTAACGATCGATTAATATTACATAATAAAATAATCCTTCGCTGAAGTTGGCATTTTGTACCAACTGCTTTCCAGACTTAAATTTGATAATACTTATTTGACATCTAATGTGTACTAATTTAATTGTTTTTCCAGACTTAGCGGAAGTGATAACAGTGACGCAGGCGGCCGCTGCTCCCGGCCCGCCCAAGAAATGTGACGACAGATCCTTCTTTGACGTGAGTTCCTAAATACTACTGCACCCGTAGTCTGAGTTCTACTCGATCAGTTTGAGCAGATCGTTTCGCCTACGTGTCTTTCTTACACGTAGGCGAAATGAATTGTTCAAACTGATTAAGTAAAACTACGACTTACTTGCCTTTTGTTAAGATAGGCAGCTATACTTATAAACGCAATTTAAATTTAATCATTGCTTAAAGTTAGCCCTGTCACTGTTTGTCATTAGTCATTACCCAGTAGTAAGAGATGGCAATAGTTTAAGCACTGTTTATCTTTTGACATATTTTTATAAGTAAGGCCAAGGATGTATAAATACCCCGATAATCCATCATCAGCGTCAATCACACCTAAAAAAGCTCTTGCTGGATGGGTGTTTTTATTCAATTGATGAATTCATTGACTCCCAGACGTGACATTTTGATTTATTATTGATATTGTTTGTTTTTGTTTGTTTATGTGTATTTATTTTATTTGATGACTGTATTTTAATGTTTTATTGTTTTTTTTTGTAGCATGTTAGTTTATAGTAAACATTCAAACACGATTTGTAAAAGGATTGTTAGTGAATAAATGAAATGAAATGAATCCATTTATCGGCCCAGTTGGTATCATCCTTCTGCGCTGTTAGCCGTGGGTTCGATCCCCACCAACCAACTGAGCTGGCAGACCACAGAAGGTCGTCGATTCTGTTAATGCATGATCAAAAAGGATTGCTTTGTATTTTCAGTTACGCACGAGTCGACGCACGTACAACTTCTGTGCGAGCGACGCCAACGCTGCGCAGGAGTGGATCGAGAAACTGCAGGCCTGTCTGCAGTGAGCCCAGGGCACGCCCGTGCCCTACAAAGCACCACACTTGTGCCCTTCAAAGCGCCACAAGGATAGATAGTTAATCAAATCAATGTGTATGCCACGTTAACATTGCTTACGCGTTTAAAAAATTGCTTGAAGTGCGATCTTGTATTAATTGTGAAGAATTCGAATCGATAGCGACCTGAGCCAGAAATTCAAATTTAACTATAGATTTGTAATTGATAATCGTGCTCAAAATATTACTGTTTGACAATCTAATATTGGCACTAAGGTTTGAGAGTCATGCCAGAGCTTCTGAGGCCCGTATTCTAAAACTATGCTCAAATAAATCGAAATAGTTTTTGTTAGTTTTGTTTTGAGTCTAGTTTTGAATATTGTGTCTGTACCTAGATCTCGAGCGTACACATGCACTGTAATTTCAGTGCACACTCATTATAATTTATCCTAGAATAGTACATTAATATCTATAGATTACTGTTACGTTGGATGTTTGTAAATAATTTATCTTAATTGTTGTGTAAAGAATTTCGTTCCATTATGACTATGTAACGTTTGTTTTAAATAAGGAATACTGCAGAATTCCATAGCGTGTTAGAAGCCGGACACCTAGCTATAAATGTTATTTTTTTAAATGGGTATCTGCTATGAGCCCAAATTTATTGTTACATACTCATTTATTATGTAAATAAGTACATGACGTGCATAGCTTCGATGTGTGTTGTCGCAGTTCACATAATTTTATATTATTTATCTACTGTGTACGTAGTTTGTTGTTGTAAATAAATATTATTTTAACTTTGCGTATTGCATTTAATCTGTGGCTTGGTATGGATGTTGTGTCGAACAGACAGTATGTATTGATGTTGTAATAGACGCACGCGCAGATGTTTGTGCCAAATGCACGGAGTGCACTTACGCGTTTGCTCACGTACATACGCTGAAACTTTATCAAAACTGGCCGTTAAATTGCTCTCTATGATTTTTATGATTCAATTGACTTTGGCAAGATTATGAAGATGATAAATATATCGAATGATTTTAAATCCCATTTCTTATAACATGCACACACTTAAATGAGTAAGACATTCTCTCATCAATTCGAATAATTATGTAACAATTCAACGTTTTGTTAAATTAACTGACGCAAAATGCAGTTTTGCTAATAAAAGAATAGTTATTTGTTATACAAGAGTGCAAAGCTGCTTTTTAACCGCGTGCTCAATTTTGATGACTGAGCAAGCGCAGGATTCTAAAGTTTAACCACGAGCGTAGCGAGTGGTTTAAAAGTTAGAATCCTAAGCGTTGGTGAAGGAATCAAAAGAGCACAAGGTGAAAAATCTTTGCACTCGAGTGCAACACGTAACTTTTCATCCCACCTCAGCGAGGAAATGACTAAATGCAAAAAAGAACATGGCACGACTAAAAGTAACACACCAAGAAGGTTCCGAGTATGAGTTATTAACTAATTTAAAAAGGTTGTATGATAAATTCGGCACCATGCAGGTAGAAGTAAATAGGTTACATGGTGTTTTCAATTCACAAATACACCAAGAAGGTTACGAGTGCGAGTTTTTAACAAAATAAAAAAGGTTGTATGATAAGTTCGGCACCATGGAGTTAGAAGTAAATAGGTTGTGTATTCACAAACTTATTGAACACGATATTCTAAATTCAAATTTACTTTATCCTCTAGCGGATAAAAACGGCTTTTCCAGTCAGAAATTAAACAGCAAAAACACACTTTCAGAGCTGGTGGGATGAAAAACACATTTATTTGACATACGTACAGATAATGGTAGTTAAAATATGTGAAATAGGCCCTGACTCAGCTTTTTGCTGCTTGAAAAGGCATTATCTACCATGCAGCGCTGGTTTAATACAAGATAAATTCCACATTCGACCCAAAAATAAAGGAACTTTTAGTTCCTTATCCCTTTGAAGGAAAAGGGACTAACACGGTACAGTGAAACATCGGTCATTCGTATGTTATAAGAACTGGGCCATAAAGTTTGGAGGAGACTTGAGTGCGTCCGTAAACGAAAAATATAATAATCCTGCAAATCATTTTTATTTACCAATACGTTTGTTATGCCTGTTGTAATATCCATCTAATATACTATCATAATTCTTACTCTGTACCTAATTATGCTCAAACATTTAATTAGAGGCTTTTTCCTATGTAGTATCTCAATCTCAATGTAAAAGTTTATGGCTGTACACACTATTTACCAGAGTGTTTATAAACCTCTATACGTTGGTTTAACGCTTTGTGTTACAGCAATAAACTTAATAGAACTCTGTGACAGTGCACTACGTCTCATCAAATAAAGAAGATTTTAAAAATATACTGCATTTATTTTTATTTTTATTGTTTCCTGTAAAATAAGACGATTTGGGAATTTATGAGAGGTTTTATTATTGATGTAGGTAAGTAACAGTGGGCATTCGGTGCCGAGCGAAAGAGGGAGCACTCCTGACAAACTTATAATGGCGCGGGCGCACAAAAGTAATGAAGGAATTAATTCATCATCATCAGCCTCGGCTTAGCCCACTGCTGGGCATAGGCCACTCTTTGCTCTTACCATTAACCACGATCTTGAGCTACCCTACCCTCATCCATCTGCGGCCCACGACGCTGACAATGTCGTCAACCCATCGTGCACGCCTCTCTTCCCAGTCCTCGGCCACCACTCCGTCAATCTTTTGCATTACCTGTCGTCACCACGCCTAGCCTGTGCATTTTTTTCTCAGTAAAACTTTCGGACCTATGTGTGCTTTGATCGTGTTACGTATTATGTGCGTGTTATGCCAGCTATCCTACAGTAATTAGCGGATGCAATTAGTACTATGAGAAGTGGTTCAGATGCATAGAATCATATTATATACATGTATTTCCTGTGGATTAGGCCGACTATGCTGTCAGATGGTATGTAGGTGCTGGGCAAGCCTATTCCATCTTAAAATCCTGTCTCCTAGGCACTATAGCGTCCCGTAAGTAGGGGCATGAGTAATCCAGTTGCCCCTGACGACTGATAAATCATCTACAATAGATGTTTACTTTCCTTTTTTTTATTTTTTAAAAATAACTATTTTAGCACTTTTTAATAACTATTTTCTAAAGTTGAGCGCAACTCAGCGCAAGCTCTGTTATTATGGCTAATTAAGCATCTATCCTATGAACTAGGGTAAGGATTGAAATAAAAATAGATTAAAATCATAAGTAACAATTTTAATTTTACCAATATCAATAATATATTAACATATGTGGTCCAAAACCACCCTCTCTCAGATAATAATATATTACAAATAATTTTCACAAGAGGTCTCAAACCCATAACAATGAAACAAGGCGATACAACAAAATGAACTCCGAACGACATCGACTCAACTAAACTCAGCCCCTAATGTAATGACTCTACGATCACATACAACAATAGTTAAAACGAGGTATAAAAGGGAAAGAAAGGAGTTAAACATCCATAATATATTAATAAGATTAACTAACCTATCGCGGGGGCGATGGCAGCTGCTTACTTTAATATAGCACCTTACGGCGAAGCAGCGAACACAAACTGTGCTCAAAGTGGAAGGTTCAATAGCCTTTATATAATGTAAATTAGGCCGCTGTCAGTCCCAAGCCGGCCGCCCCCATACACAGCTAACCACATCAAATTATACATTATATACAATGGGAAATTAATACGCTAGTCACGACAATATACTCGTGTATATACATAATACAGGCGTGCAGACAACCACCGACGTACTTCTATATCACAAAAAAAATATATCCCATTGTTTGTCTAAACGTTTGGTTTGCCTATTACAATATAATATTGGCGCACACTTTTTGGCTTAGCTAAGTTGTTCTATCTCTAAGGTCCTAGATCATTTGAGGACGATCAGCCATCCGATCGAGGAACGCTCGATTCGGCACTATACCACTTTTAATCGGAGATATACGCACAAGCCTAACCGAATCAAGCGGTCTGCAATCGAATGACAAGCCAGAGACTACACGTAGAATTAACGTATCCTATGTATTGCGGTATTATTTTATTGCCGAAGCAAAAACTATGTTATTATTTTCGAAAGTGCACAATTTAAAATATTTCTTACGGATACACGTAAACGTCATTAAAAGTTACATTTTTTTGGTTTGTGTAGTACATGCATACAATTTGCTCAAAAAATATAGAAAGACTTACAAATTCGCAATCTTTCGTATGAAAGTTTCAAGCGAGGATAGTATTAACAATAAAATCTTACAAAACTTGGGTCAAAACATTTTCGAAAATTGGAACGCTACAAGTTTTGGATTGACTTAACCACGGTTAACATAACTACGGGTTGAAACCACATTTGCTTATACAAATATGGTTTAGCCTGTTAGTTATGTTGACCCATGAAAGGCGGTTACACCTTCAACATAATACTCGATGATAGAATCAAAGTTCGATGTTTTAAGGTCAAAAGATCAAGGTGACCCTTCAATAGGCCTTTTAAATCATAGATTCCCGTTGTCAATCTTCATGCAAAACAATATCTGTACTTATAAATCACTAGTTCTTTAATACGAGACGCAGTGTTTTCACCATAGCGGTTGGTTGCATGTTTAGATGCTAAAACACTGTGTTTCGTGTCAAAGAGTTAAAACTATTTATAATGACTACTTCGTGACTTGACAACTAACTATACAGGGAATATGTCACGCACGCATTCTCCACAATTTACTATTATATAGGTACATGTTAGTCACGGAGGTTAAATAAAATGATACAATTTCATCGCGCACTACAGACTTTTCAACGGCAGAAGGAGCTTACAACCGAGAATAAGCACTGCTTAATTTGGGGCTAGATGGTGTTGTGTGGATTGACTACAATATTTATTATGTATTTTCTAAATATCGCAATCAATCGCAATTTGATTGCGCAAACACAAAATTACTCGTTGTTCAAATCAATTTTTCTACACATAGTTTTTCGTAAACTTCATTTTGATAGTAACATTGTTGGATAATTTCGAAGCAAATATAAGCCATTGCATAGTCTGTAGTCTCGAAGAACTTATGGGAACAAAGTATTTTCGGTTTTAATACAATAAAATAAGGAACCATTGAACTTTTGCAACTTTTGTTACCTGCAAATACTGATTATATAATTAAATACTTGTGATTTTGGTTTTGTAGCCGAGTCTCGATCAAAACCAAAAAATAAAATACTGATTCTCCTTCTATGTGTGTTAAAACTAAAACGTGTTCATTGAACTTTGAACACTGTAATAAAAAAATAAAACAATAAAATAAAGACTCCAAGAATAAAATTAAAAACCTATTTCATACATGATTGAATGATGATTCGTAGATGTTGTCAGAAGCAACTTTCTTTAAACCATTTCAATATAAACAGATTAAAAATAAAAACTGAATACCTAACCATAAACGGGGTTTTTTATAATACCTATTGGGAATCTGTTGTTATCCTTATATTCAGAAACAGTGCTTCATACTGAGTCGACCCTCAAGCATAGATTAATGACATTTTTCAATGTAAAACTGTCAAAATATCTATGATTGAAAGTGCTTTCTGAATATAGACTTTCAATTTTGACTCATTTTAACCTAAAATACAGCCTATCCATATCAAATAGGTACCTATAACTTGCAAAAGTTCATTGGTTACTAGTAAGGGTCAAACATCGCTTCAGCAACTCTAATACAAAAATTGTATGAAGCCAGCACCGGTGCATCGCATTGCTTAGTGGTGCGATGGAGTGTAGCTCGCTAGTGTCCCACAGGCTCCACATAGTTAGCCGGATAGAGTCCCACGCGCCCGTCCTTGCGTCCCTTGCACCAGCCTTGTTCGTCCTCGTCTTCTAGCTTCTCGAATAGGTCACCTGTTACGAAAAGATATTGGTTAGTTTATTAGATTGAATTATAATATCAGTAGCGGTAATATCATCACGTAACATTAGCGCTGACCGTTATTGCGCAGAGGTTAAAATTAAGGTATGTGTAGGGGGCTAGCGGGATGAAGGGCGGCCGTGCGTAGCGGCGATTGGCTCTCCTCTCGAATTCCCTTCCCCGCACCCGTACCACACCCCGCGCACATCCAGTGTACTATCGCGTTCTTAATTGTAATGTTATTGACAGATAATGTTTTTCTTTTTCTACTCCCCATAAACTTGTTAAAAATTAATCTTTTGACATTACATTAAAATAATGTAATTATCGTTATTTAGCTAATAAATAATTGAAGTTATAATTGCATTGCGTGCGCGACAGTACACATGCGCAGCTATCCCTCCGCGTATCGCTCAGCGCTATACTAACGTGCCGCTAGTTATATTAGATTTTTAGTTCGGTAGCTTTGTGTCTTTTACAACTGGTTTACACTAAATGTCCCCTTTTCACATCGTCTTACCTTGTCGAAAGCTAAGTTCATCGCTCTCCGCCCCAGTATAATCGTACAATGCCCGCACGGGCACGCCCGGCTCGCCGGTGTCGGTGAGGGGTCCGCCAGACTCCTCGTCCCAGTCGTCCTCCTCGAAGGGGTTGTCCTGACCCTTGCCTTGGCTCTGACTCTGACTTTGACTCTCTTTGGTTGGGGAGGGCTTGTTGGACTTAGGCGCGGACGCTGTGCCGTTACTGGAAATGGTTAGTTTTGATTAATAGCTGATGGAAACATTTTTAATGTGATGTTTGAATATAACTACGTCTACTACTTTTTAATATGGGGGAATGGAATAGAACACTGAATTCAGTATTGTGGAATAAAACCACTAAAGAAGTACGGTTGTAGGCAATAAATATTGCACATCGGCTTTTTGTGGCTGTTGGATAGAGAGGACTAAGAATCGTTCTTCCTGGAAATGTTTATGAAAGGCCTATGTCTAGGAGTGGACTTTTTCTTATTGTGGCACTGGTTTTTTCGAGTACCATAATAAGGAGGTGAAAGGATTTTTGTTCAAGCTGAAAATAATGATGATTTTTTTACCGACTTCAAATATGAGAAGGTTCTCAATTCGGGGTTTTAGTAACATCGTCATTTACGAGCCGATTTAAAAATATTTTTTATCTGGAAGATTATACTCCCAGATTGTCCCATACAAATTCCAACAAAATCGATTCAGCAGTTTGACCATGAAGTCGGTTTCTGATTTTTTTAAACCATTATTATTTTACAAAAGAAAAGGAAGGGTTGAACTAACGCAGGCACAAGGCAATCGCTCATATCCGTGATAGTGAAGCGAGTGTTGTTAGTAACTTCGGAACGTAACGCCAGTCGCAGTAAATGCGCCCCTAACGCGTCCTCAGGCGTGGAGGCGCAAGGGTTGGCGCATGCGTAGATCTCCAGACGTTCTATGCTGTAGGGAGGGATGGGATAGGATTTTAGGGAGGGTAGATCAATATTTTAACCAGCTGGGTGATTGTGTATCTTTTTGTTTTGTACATAGTACAAGCTCTGCTTAATTTGGGTCTAGATATTGTTGTGTCCATAATATTTATTTATTCATTTTGTTGCAATGAAAACTTAGTTGCATCTGTCAGTTTTGACATGATTTTGAACTTCGATTGCAATAAAAAATTATGGTAAAATAATGCATCTTTGACAAGGAACGATTGCAACAAGTAAATGAAGCATGAAAAAGAATAGAAACATCACGTTGTAGAACTAGTAACCTATAACAACAGATAGAAGATATCACCGATTTTAGTTACGTTTTCAAAAATAAAAAGTTTTTTTTATGAAGTAGTCACAAAGTTGACTCTTTAATCGGGATTATTCTACTTATGATTAAAGACTTTTTTTGTAAAACGAAGAAATGCAATTTTTTCTTCGCTCTGTACCCGAAGTCGGAGTTTTGCTACCACATTTCGTTACCAAATGTTGTTTTCGTTTCGCCTATTTGTCTCTCTCTATTGTATGGAGAAAATATGAGACGGCAAAAATACGTTACGTAGTTAGAGTTGTTGTCTCATCTTTTCTCCATACAATAGACAGAGACAAATTGACCAAACGAAAACAACATTTGGTAACGAAATGTTGTAAATGCACTGGGACTTCGGGTTCTGGTCGCACAATGATAGTCTTTTTCAGCAAAAGTAGTGAATATTTTTTTTCCTATCTACTAAACTGGCTTTATTCATTATGTCGGTAACTGCGTAGGAAATCTGAACTTTAGACGATCTAGGATATGGAAGAGGAAATAGAATTTAATCTTAAAATATCAGTAGAAATATAAATACTCACGTAACAGCAATAGGTGCGCTAATAGTCTTCTTATCTATGGTATTGTTCGCGGTGTTATTGGCTATGGTGGTCGGCGGAGGCGCAGGCGGCTCTGTGTGGTTGTTGCTGTTGCTCTTGGCATGTGTCTTGTTGTTCGCCGTTATTGGTGGAAGCTCCTACATAGACAATATAGAATGTAATCCAAGATGGCGGGGTTTTTAAGGGGTCCGGTTAATGTACGGCCAGTTAATGTACACCCAGTTAAAACGAATGCACTTTTTTCCACAGTGAAATTGCAAAGGCATGCACACTGTCTCAAATAAATATTTCAATTATTATTATTTTTTATCTAGCGATGGATAATTGTTCTAAACGGGGCAACCCCTTTGAGGATATTGATAAAAACATTTTCTGGAACTCAGCCTTGTGCGTAATTTTTATGTTATAACATAACCTAACCTATCCAAGTCGGATCCGTCCTATAAAGAATCAAAGACAAGGTATAAGTATGCAGTGCCATAACAAAAAAGCAAAATACCATGTTTGAATTGCTCCAATGTGCATGTGTCTTAACTGGCATCGTAATAACGGGGTGTACAATAACGTGATGTACATTATCGCCTCCCTTTTTAAGGCCTTTATTCTGGCACCAAACTCGAATTGAAAGTCTTGTTTGATTTTAGAATATTAGCTTGATTAAGTTATTGATTTATTTTTGTGAATATACTCTTACATATTCATTAATTCAATATTGGGATTTGTACTCAAATATTGTACGTAAATATCGTATATAAAATACATAGAAGGCATTTATTATTTTGTAAGTAATATTAATATCATGCCAAATGCATACTTGTGGAAGCACATCCATCATGCAACATCGATATATCAAAACAGTTAAATAAAAGGGGGGGATAAATTATATAAAAAGCACTTATTCTAAGAGTAGATCGAAATGAGAATGTCCAGATCACCAATAAGGTCTAGTAACTACGATAGAACATTTTGTAACATGCTGTTGTAAGCCAATTCACCTCTATGCCGGAGGGGTTTCTCATTTGAATCCTGTAAGAGTCTTAGATACATTCATGAAAACATATAGGTTATAGGAACAAAATATAGTTGTACATATAAAGCTGTAGTTTTCACTGAGAATGTGTGTAAGCTCCGTTTTCTTCGTTGATAGTGCTACGTGTGAAGTGCTGACATGACGATATTACGACATAACGTCTCTATTGAAGCTCTAAAAAAATACTAGTCCTAACTATGCGGCGTAATTTAAAATGCTCTGACAGTGTCTTTACTTGCATGGGCAAATTACAGCGTACTACTACGTAATTTATTGCAAATTGCACACAGTGATACATTTCTTTGTTTAATCAACAGTGGTTAGTGACAGTTGTGTTTGTTGAAAAGGAGTACTTTTGCAGCCTTTATGCTGTAGCAATTGCTATTGTATTAATTTGACAGACACACGTTTTTATACTACGCCAACGATTACCGTACGTAGTAGCAATATACTACGTAGTTGCACTTTGCGACGTAGTGACCACTTAAAACATCGACAATTTTTTGGTAGTGTTCTCTCATTGTATTTTTGATCAAAATTTTGTACCTGTTTCGTTTTTTACTCCAAATAATCGTCGTAAAAATTAGCAATCCACGACGTAGTGGCAATTTGTGACGTAGTATCAATTGATGATTTATTACCAATCTCCGTCTTTATTACAATGTATTTATCATCTAAGTTCGGCATCTATGTCGTAATATCATCAAGCCACACGCGTCACACGGGCACAAAGTAAAGTGTCGGCTGAACGTACGTCCTCGCTGACGGGCCGCTGGTTCAGCAGGGTAATGGGGCCGGTGGGGAGGCTCTCCTTCGACTTGCCCTTGGCGATGTCCCGGAACTCCTCAGTGTACTCCTGGCACACCAGTCACAAGCGGTCACGGAGAGCGCAACGCACACATTGGAACTTTATTACCACACTATACGGACTAGTTTCGCTTACGGAATCCGATCCAATAAATACTATTTTAGCTTGAGTATGAGTTTGCTAGTCTGGAGTGGAAAATTCCAATGTGTCGCGGCGTTCTATGCAAACTCAAAGATAAAAAAATAAAAGTATTAAATCAATTAGAACAATAACACGTCCATTCAAAGCTGGTGAACGTTAATGGCAACGTGAAGCAAGATGCCACAAAGGTCCAATGTCCACTGAAGCGATGCTGTATTGCTGTTTTGGTACCAGCAGTTTGGTCGACGTCTAACGGTTTTTTACAGACAATGCAGTCCCGCTTTAGTGGACAATGGTTCTAAATTTATTTATCATAAGACAGTAAAGAAAAACTAATAGAATAAAAGGAACTATGGTCATGCGATTAAGCGTAAGGAATAATTGGGTTTTTAAGGAAATTTAAAAAGTACCTACTACTCAGAGCTGATTTTTCCATCAACAGAATAATTCTACTCGTCGAATAAAAAATATCAGTCTTTGTTTTCAACAAGCCTAAAATATTAGAGATATATTTTTATCTGACGGATGAATTTATCTGTAGATAGAAAATTAGCCCTTAGTTAACTAAGTAAAGGCCAAGAATTTATTTTTTGGCAAAGAATATTTTTGAGCATACTGCCGAAACAATAATATTTGGGCCTGATAAATAACACGACAAATATGACTAATATTGACCTAAATAACTAGGATTATTGGCTTAAGGAAGTACTAATTTTAACTTTCCTGGCTCTAAATTTTTTTTTATTATCACATTATAGATTTTTGATAATTTGTTCCAAAATGAAAACTCGCAAATGAAGAATCTCTTTGCCTATTTCTGAGCCGAATATTTTTAAGGATCACTTTGAAAAGTTTATCAGTTTAAATAAGGAACCAGTTCAACGCGAAATAATCTTTCGACTAGATTTTTGTATGAACCCTTCGGACAACGCCTCTTATCGTGCATTCGTGAGCATTATATTTTGTGCTCCAAACCATAGAATTGCATTTTGCTTCCCACTTCGGTGCGGATGAGTCACAGAACACAGAACGTAACTCTGTGTTCTGTGGAATGACGAATGAGTGGATGACGGTGCACCTTATGAGGTGGTTTCATGATCAAACATCAATGTTTTTTTTCAACACCATGTATTAACGGTGTAGTTTTGTGACACCTGTCGAGCCCTGTGCTGTTCCGCAAACGTGCTATTTTGACGGGCGATGGGGCGCATTCTTTTGGATGTTCTCTAAGAGTATTATCACGTATAATTTCCACAATTTGAGTTTAAAGATTGAAAGATTTTGTGACGCTAACATCTTTTTTAATTTAAAACAAGAGATTTACGCTGGTTTTTTCTGTTAAAATTTGTTTTATCTGCATTGCAAAAACTGCACTAATTTGTTTTTAGCTAAGCTCCCATCGCCCTATTGTAGACGCAGAAGATCATTCCTTTCCCACATTCAAATCTGAACCGTCTGTCCGTGCTTGTGCTTTCGTGCGTACGCGTGTCCCGCAAGCTCACAGGCGTACCATCAGCGGGTTGCTATAGAACCGGCTCGTTCCATAGTAGCTGCTTGCTTCGGAAGCAGCTGGTTCCTCGACGCCGAAGCAGGCGGTGGGGAGAAGCAGACGGATTCGTCTGACGGCGCGTGCCCACGCGTGGGCGGCGACGGCCGGGGAGCGCCGAGCCGTGGCCACGGCGCGGGATACGGCGAGGGTAGCCGCTTCGGGGAAGTACGCGAATTGGATCGTTTCCGTATCCGGGGGTTCCTTGTTTTCATAAGTTCTGGTTATTTTGTATAGGTGCTTTTGTTTTTGTTTTATTTTGTTTGATAGTGCTGGTTTGCTTTGTGTGGAGGTATACGAACTCAATAGCCTTTGCTTTGGTTTATTATTTATATTTGTTATATTATGGTTTGTTATTTGGTATGGTATTGATATTGTTTGATTTGTGTTTTGTGCGATTTCGAAGTTTTTTTTGTGCCTTTTACTTGTTTTTATTCTATACTTGGTAAAAGTGGTTTATCTTTCGCAATTTGTCAGTGTTGTTCGTCCCTGAATTTGAATGATGGTCGGATAAGATTGAGTTCTGATAACTAAGATTAGATTCGTATTCTCAAGTCACTTGAATGCATTTCTATACCCAATGCGCCTCATAGAGGCTCCAAATTAACATTACCGCTAAAGTTAAACAAGTTTGTATAGCCGTTATCTTGTGTACCATTGCTTTAACCATATAGACATTATTTTTGTATGACCTTGTGCTGATAACCTAACCTAGGTATTAAAAGAAGCATTGTAAAGAGTTTTGTCGAGTTTATTTTGGGTATTGTTTTGTGTCTTAAGGCTTGCGCACATGTAGGCGATAGCGATGGCGATCAGCTGAAACGCTATCATATTTGATAGCTTTACGCTAATTGCCATCGAAAGGGTTATTACGTCACACATGATGTTTACATATATTTTTATCAATTCAAGCATATAAAAAAACTTAAATTGTTAATAACGAAAGCAAACAAAACAATTACTAAATAATTACTTTGTACGATGATAGTATGGGGAATAAGGATCTACCTACTAATTACCAAGAGGAAATATCAATAGAAACATCTAACTAATAGAAAAAAGTACTGATACCTATATGTAGATATTTTTAACATGCTCGTTATTATAAAAAAAAAAAATGGCTAATATTATACTACCCGCATCAAATACATCAAAGGCTTATTCACAGATATTTAATACTCTGTACCCGAAGTCGGAGTTTTGCTACCACATTTCACCTACCAAATGTTGTTTTCGTGTGAGCATGTGCCTCTCTCTTTTGTATGGACAGTTGATGAGACAACCACTCGTTTCTACGTAACGTAGTTTTGCTGTCTCATCTTTTCTCCATACAATAGAGAGAGACAAATAGGCGAAACGAAAGCAACATTTCGTAGACGAAATGTTGTAAATGAAGTGGGACTTGCCCTTCTGTTTTTTTTAATTTACGAGCCTCTAAAGTCCACCCTTCTGAATAAACTGGTGACCCATCGACCAAAAAGAATATGAAAATTGACAGCTCACATATGAACAGCTAACCATATTGATAACTGACCAAGTATGCCTTTTTAGTCAGCTGACCATATGGGTAATGACCAGGATACACGAGGCTAGTTTATCAAGCCAGGATAGCAATATAGTAGGCTAGCAAGCTAGCAGTTCTGCTTACACGAAGCTATAACTGCTAGCTTGCTAGCTTTCTATTACTATTTTGCTATCCTGTGGCTTGAAAAACTAGCCTTATGTATCCCTGGCATAACGGACGAAGTACACTTTCTAATGCTGGGGCTACATCAGCGGGCGAAGATTCGTGTCGCATTGGATGGCGCGACAAAAACATCGTGTTCGGGCATAGGCGACGTTCTTGTCTACATTAAGGGCGCTTGTACACGCTAAGAAAAAATGCCGGGTCTACCCAAGAATTCTTGTCGTAACTAGAAAATAACTGTGTACACTGCTCGCAGCGGTGCACGAAAAAAATCTTATCTGCGCAAGACACGACGCGGCGAACGTTGTTGCGTTTTCGTGTGTGGAAAAGACAAAATTCTTGTCTTGCGCAGATAAGATTTTTTTCGTGCACCGCTGCGAGCCGTGTACACAGTAATTTTCTTGTTACGACACGAATTCTTGGGTAGGCCCGGCGTTTTTTCTTAGCGTGTACAAGCGCCCTAAGGCGGGCGAAGATTCGTGTCGAGTTGACGCGATGCATCGTGCCGGATTGTGTTGTTCAGTTCCGTCACGTCCGTCTTGCTTCAAAGTATGGAAGACTCTGAATTGACGTAGGTGTAGCCACCCAAGCGAATATTGTCGGGACAAATTCTTTTGATCCGCGCCAGTTTACCGACAGCTCCCCGATGCTACATCGTCTTCACCCGAATACTACGCGATAACACGATGTACCCGGCCACATTCATCGCGTTAACACGAATATTCTCCGTAGCCCGCTAATGTAGCCCTAGCATAAGTAAGAGTAGCTGCTTTATGGACCCTCTACCTATTAATAGAACTTTCAAGGACGATAACCGTACAACCAGACGTACAGTATTTTGCACAAAGAGCCTCAGAAAATACTTTATTCCTTCTTCTTGAGAGCATCAATCCGTGAATAAGACAATGATTGAGCAGGATGCGGGCTTAAGAGGGAAGTCTCATACCTAAGTACCTTACCTACTAAGCATTCTGTTAACGCGATAACTGTTTGGGTAGTGATGCATTGCGTAGTTTGTGAAGAGCAAGACAAAACTGTCTGCATCAAACTTTGACAACTCCTAAATCCATGACAAACTTGACTCGTGTAATTTTTTCTCAAAAGTTTCGTCCGGAAATCCATTTTCTAAAAAATCTCCCATTAAAAGCGTTCTTTGAAATGATGATCCACGCATTGCATTAATTTAGGAGTGTTCAAAGTTAAATGCATCCGAGCATTGGTTGGTAAGTATGGTGTAAATGTGTGATGGTGTGTGGTTATGTTACCTCGAACTGCGGCCATGCCATGGCCATATTGACACCATGATTGTTGGCCCACCATTTGAGGTCCTTCTGGTGGTCGGAGTTGTTTATCGTATGGTGGAATTCTTCGTATATTTGTGGTAATCTGGAATTTGGTGAAAGGAACCATAAAAAATACATCTTCAAAAAATATATGGTTGAACACGACGGTTGTTAGAAGGAAGTTAGCACTATTGGAAGAGAGTGAAGAAGGAAGATCTTTTAATGTGGGTTCGGGACAGGAAGATCATGATGATAGAAGCTGTGACCTTCATGCATGTTTGTCAGATCCTCAAATCTTAAAATCCTTGTGGATCTCTGAGATTTTTCAAGGTACTTCCTCAAACTTGGACCACTGAGAACCTCATTACACTTATTCCAGTCGTCTGTTTTGCCTTACCACTACACACAATCAGAATCTCTTCAAGGCAAAAGTAAATAGTTGTCTTTAAAACCGTTCTGCTCCAGATCGTCGCTTACTATCAGGTGAGATTGTACGCAAAAGACGGTCTATTCATGCAAAAGTTTTTTTTTGTTTAATGTGATTTTAACGAAGAGGTATGTCAGGATCGTAGCAAGTGGACATCCGTTATCTCTTACTACCCCTTATGGGAAGCAGGCGTGATTATATATATTTAAATATAATGTAGTTCAATCACTCACGAAGGTTCTTGACTGATATTGAGGCACTTGTGGAAACTGAACAGCACATCCTTGAAGAAGGTAAGTCTTTGCGCCTCCATCTGCTGGCAGCGGTCGAAGACTCCCGTCATGTCCTCGATATATCGAGGGTTGTATGCCGTGATCTCTGCGAGGGCTGCCTGGTACTTTTCCCGGTTCTTGGAGACGTCTTCGCGGCATTTTGAAACGCGTTCCGCCATTTTCTTTACCTGGAAAGGGAGATGGTTTAGTTGATTAATTAAAATAAAATTGTTTAGTATCACAGGTAATTAGACAGAATCAAAATACTTGTACAGAAAAAACTGAGCTATTGAGTTTCCTACCAACCAACTTTTTGAGTTCTATCTTTAGCATTTTACTAAACTGCGTATAAAACTATGGGGTATAATATAATTGGTAAAATATAAAATTTGTTGTGGTCTTTGAAACTTGGTTTTTACAAGTTTCAACAGAGAGCGAGCAGTACCATTTTTGTCATATTAAAACACAAGATAAATGATACAATTCGACTATTTTTATTACATTTAGACTTCAAGAATACAGGCATCGCTAGTTCTGAAGTAAGAAGGCCTACCGATATATTCTAGCTAAAAATAGGCCCAAGCACACTTATTTAACCCCACTACAACAATCAGTCTACGTAACCAAGTTCCAACTTCCCAGTAGCAAGCACATTTCTGGGGTCGGAGAGCAAGCTAAGCTCACGGCAAGTAGGTTAACTATGTACTGCGACAGAGAGCACTATCCTCCGGGTGGCCAACTAGGTTACAGTTATTGGATTATCATAAAAATCCACTATTCCCGCGTCGTGCGGCAAACGTTTGCGGAGCACATCGACCGCAGAAACGACGCCATGGAGCATGGAAAAATTTGATGCCTGGATTAAGACGGGATTCTCTACTAAACTGAACCGATTGGAGGTAGAATTTTGCACAGACATTTATAATAGATGGGTAAGCAGATACGTTTCCCATAAACCTTAAAAATCTTCTTTTGCCATCATAGTTGGGCGAAAAGATAGGTGTAGGTACATTACATACAAATGATCATGGCAAAATATGATAAGTTGACGAGTGCGTTCACATCTTGTCATTTTGCTACATCTAACGGTTTCCACCAACGAGTGGTGGATGTGTGTTAGGAAATCTCTAAAGCGTTTTTTTTAATACCTATAGATAGCTAGTTATCTATTTACAAAAAACGTGTTAGGCTAGGTCGCCGAAAGCGCGATGGGTCGACGACATCGTAAAGGTCGCAGGAACAAGAGACAGAACACCTGGACAAGAGACGCACAGAACAGAGGAGGCTGGCAGAAAATGAAGGAGGCCTGTACTCTGTACCCAGCAGTGGGTGATACCGGGTTGAGATGATGATAGATAGCTAAGCATTTGGCTGCCATCACACCTGATGGAAAGTGAGGACGTATGGCATGAGAAGAGCCTAAGATGGAGGATGTTTAGCCATAATACACCTGATTACTCTTGTCTTTAA
Organism: Thera obeliscata; assembly: GCA_947578465.1. NCBI lineage: Eukaryota > Metazoa > Arthropoda > Insecta > Lepidoptera > Geometridae > Thera > Thera obeliscata. The sequence continues at coordinate 9,236,706 of OX387918.1, read as the reverse complement.
AATCCCTAAATTATAACGTTCCAGAAATACTGTAAAGTTTCATAGTCCACGGGTTAAAGGTACCGGCAGGTGGGGTGGCGCAAATTGTCACGTCCGCTTGCGGCGCGCTTCCGTCTGGCCGTCTGAGTATCTTTACATTCTGAGTTTTCATATTTCAATGAATAAATTATATTCAATTCTTTTGAACGCAAAGAACTGGTACCTAGGTATTGAGCTACTTTTGTTAACTTCCCTATTGGGGTCAGGTACTACACTCAAATAATTCAAAGTTTCACCGAAACTCGGTGTATTAAGCCTCAATCAAGCCCTTTCCATCCACCGACTTCCCGCGATCTTAACAATGTCGTCGGTCGATCTGGTCATCAATACAGTATGGGTTTTTATTACTTCATCTTGAGAAAAAGCAGAAAATCCGATTCAAAGTAAGTAGGTACAGTATTAAAACTGTCCTAATAGGCAAAGCGAGAACACAGAGCGTTTGGACCAACTGATTTATTTGTTTATACGGTTGCTAGTTTAAAAGTATGCCCCCTAGTAGTGTGAGATGGTGAGAAAATGTTGTCACAGCTCACTCCACATCAATCTTCTGTGTTTTATTGAGCTGATGTTTATGATTATGATTAAAAAAACAGACATACACTATTACCAACTTCGTCAAACATCATCATCAGATTGTCGAAGTCCACTTAGACATAAATCCTCCTAATTTATTTTTAGAAATCAATTTTACTTATAATTGACCTAGCAAATTTCATACAAATCGGTTATCGGTTAGATAGTAGGTTGGTATAATTAGTACGGTTGTAGGCAATAAATATTGCACATCGGCTTTTCGGCTTTGTAGAGCGCTATCTCTTTCTGACGCACACTACGCCTGAAGCCGACATTAGCCGATGTGCATTATTTTTTGCCTACAACTGTAGTATTTTGACCAATAACAAAGCTGATTCGTCCAAGTCATTTGATAAACTTACTCCAGTTTCAATGAGCGCATTCTTCGGCTAGAATCTAGGTAATCTAGGCTATGCTGGCTAATTAGGTATGAAGTCAAGTTAAATACTGTGTTCATGTTTCACTGGGAATGTTGTGGACATTGGTGCATTCCTCGGTTCCAATTTAAGCCTGTCAATTACGTGAGGTTTCAGGCCTGATTTGTGGATTTATTTTCATAGATAGTTTCGAAGAAACTCTTGAATTAAACGAGTAAGTTTGTTAGGGTTTGTTTGCATTACTCAGTGCTGGATTTAATTAATTTTGTACCAAAAAAATGGGCTTTCAATTTGGTAGAGCGGAAAAAAATTTGGTAAATTTTTTTGCCAGAATAATACCGTACGTAGTTCCAAAACCCCCTAAAATTTAACTACAGAGACTATTCAATAAAGTCATAAAAACGAGATATTGTTGTATTTTGTTTCTTACATAAATGTAGGCCAAAGATTGGGCGGAAATGGGGGACTCCTTTGCCCAACAATGGAGTGAGTCCTTTGCTCAACAATAGACGTAGTCCTATGCCCAACGATGAGACACAATGGGGCAAACGTAATAGACATAAGCCTCTATTTAGCAAGATGCTTACTCATAGCTTATTTACAACAACAACACAACACAAATATGACAAAAACATTACAATTCAAACTGACATACAGGCTTACCATCAGGGCCCTCTATTGAAAGCATTAAAACAAATTCAAATAAATTAAAAACCTAAATATTCTCTATCTAAATACTAAAATAGACAAAAATATTATCAAAACACACAATACAAAATATGCGAGGTCTCGAAAAGTAGGTCATCGCACCGGTCAGTATAATCCAACACCTTTGAAAGGGGACCGGGGCTTGGGTTTGGAGTACCATTCATCACGGCGCTGACTGAGCAAAAACAAATAGGGTTGGCGAAGCTACATAAACCATCTTATAATCCTACTAATGCATAATACAAACGGCTAATCGAACCTCGTACGACTTCGTTCGTGAATCGTACACATTGATATGCCTGAAAGCCCCGGCAAAAATCCTCCACGGTGCAATATTTCCAAAATAGTTTCTAAACTTGAAGTGCCTTAGCTAAATTTCAGATCTCTAGGCTCCGTAGTAATGGAAATTTCGTAATAAGTGAGTAAATTTCTCGTGATAAATATATAAACAGAACAAAAATAATGTTATCTACCGTTCTTTAGTTAAAATGTTAACATTAAGTTGGACAAGTAAGGTAATAGTGGTCATGTCCACTGGGTAATGAGGTTTGACTGCCTCAAGGCCTCTCAAAGACTATAGGCATCTACTATACAAGACTAGACAAGACCATATTTTCGTATTTTTAATTTTTTTGAATGTTAAAGACGTAAAAGGCAGACTTTATAATATTTTAAACTGAAAAGATTTGCGTAATCTTGTTCATCCCTAACATGCTAACAACCCCCTAGCAGGCCACTCGACCGATGGAATGGAGGCACGAATTCAATCGCGTACAAAAATGTCGTCTCGCTACGCTTGTCGCCTGCTACACTTCATTACCTGCCGCCACTAGATTACTGAGGACGTGAGCTGTCGAGAGTCCCAATTAGAGGCGTCGAGATATACTGCGGCGACATACGACTGTATACCAAACCAACAGTATCACAAGTCGAGTTCGTTTCTTAGTTTTTTGTATTTGGTTTTCTTTTAGCCCAAGTTTGTGTATGGGAAAGGGGTCCTATTGGCAAAGGTTGGCAATGCAGTGATATTCTGCATTTAGAAAAAGAAAAACGAAAAAGACGACACTAATCTCATTTTAACTGTACCTTGAGCGGTATGGAGTTATGGACAGTCGGCAGCACTAAGATCATCATAGTTTTCGCAAGTGTCATAACTGTGTTTTTCTCTGGCTACCCATAGATATCCTCAATGAATCTTAAGTTAGTACTTGGTACTATGAAATCAGAGGGGAGAAGATGAAAATAGAATAGCTATATTAGCAGCTGCAACGTCTAATATTGGGGTAGGTTGAAAACCAGCCCGGTGCATTATCTCTGTATGTTGCACCGAATTAGTGCTGAGCCTACTCCTGTTGTCAAACTGTCAAAATGTGTTTTCTTTTTAAGTGTCATCTTTTTATATGACAATAAACTTTATTATATTGTATTTGTATATTAACTATTTTTAAGCTATTGCATAGCTTCTATCGCGGGCCTTGAACGTGGGGACCGAATCCAGAAATTCCGTAACGAAAGAAACCTAACACCCCCAATGACGTTTTTTCAATGACGTGTAAGTAACAGTTTTGGAGTTGCCATACGTAAAAAAGTTCAAGTCAGTGCTCAAAAGACTTTGTTCCGTTCTTTAGGGAGATTTGCACATGAAGATAGGGACAAACCGATTTATTAAAAAAATAAAAAATACTGCATTAATAAAATAAATAAATAATTACAATTAATAATTAATTGCATAAGTTGATAAAAAATGTTATGCAATAGCTTTACCGCGGCAAGCTCCGAGTGCCACACGTCTTTTTTATTTTATTTTATTGAAAGTTCACGTATTCAATGCCATAATGTAACATACGCACTACTTTTCAACAGAAGATCGGCTTCCTTTGATAAGTTACGTACGTCACAATTCACTTTAACGCTTCAATGACCTCGAGATAACTCAATGGATATCTTGCCAATAAGCGAAATAAATTTTCAGCACTTTTTGCCGAATCGAAAAGGAAACTCTTGGTTTTTTTGTATCGTTTACCAAACCTATCAACGTCGGGTATTGAAAATCGAGTGGCCCGGATGACCCCCACGCCAATGGCGTTTTGTTGCATATTGTCACAGAAACGAATCTGGCTTGAGACTTTGGAAGTGGTGCACACTTCCAAAGTCATAGTGGATAGTTTTGCACACTTTTGTTATATTATTCGAGATTTCGCAACACCACACAATGCACATAACACAATGGCTAACTGGAAGAAAATGCTAATTAGCATTAAGTTCGCCTATGTATTTAATTTTGTGCAATAAAGTATTTTCTAATCTAATCTAATTTCGTTGCTAAGTTTAAGCTTACACTAAAATTTTTTGAAACATAAGAACAACAGATAGGAATTAGGATTACAAAATACACGTACAGTTTTCTCAGACAAAATTAAATTTATCCATAGAATACCTGTCAGTTCTTTCACTAAGCTAAGCCTGTATGAAGGGACTATTGATTCGATATAATAAAGTTTATTTGCTCATGTCCATAAAATGATAACTATCCAATACCTATTTTAATCAGATTCATAATAAAAGCTGCTTTTGCTGAGAATTTAATTAGAGATTAAAAATAAAAGAAATAAATCCTATATGCGTTATTGTTTTTGCATTTTGTATTCCACATTATCTGATATCGTTCTTATAATTCTTTCTCTTTATTTCTAAGAAAACAACCCACTTGTATATCGTCCACATTGTAACAGAACAACAAACAATAAAGGGTAAAATGGCAAAACATCAATAAGCGGCGATGTCGACGGGCGACGTTCAATTTCCTGTGAGTGACGGTGAATTCTAGGTCATTGTGGTGCCCATTCGATGCGCACACGAGAAAATGTCGAATTCATGCATATATTTCGCATATAACTTTACCAAACGCAAAACAACCGACGTAACAAGTACTATAAGTTAAGTTAGTACAAGAAAGGGTGCGTGTATAACTAAAGTGTGTTTTCGGATTCTAATTTTGTCGCGTGTTTATGTCGTGGGATAAGGGCAGGAAGAAGAAGAAGAAGAAGAGTTCATGAACATTTGAAATGAAATGAAATTTTGAAATGAAATGAAAAATTCATACCATATCTTTTCACCATTTCATTCTATATCTTAAATCTACAATTTATTTTGCAGTTTTTACTTCAACACTAAAGGGTTTTCATGTAATTAAAATTCTCAAGTATTTGTCATTAATATGCAAAGAAAGATTGTATGCTATCGAAACTAAATAATTGAATTTACATCGATGCGGCAATACCGTGCCAGAATTTGTGGACACCGAGTTACACTGAGCGACTTTAGCGTTCCACAAACCTGACCAAATTGGTTTAGCTAGCTTAGCCTAGGAAGAGACTACTTTGCATAAAGGTACCGTAATTAGGAGCATTGGTGGTCTAGGTCAAACCTTAGGTCGCGGTTTTGAATTCAGTCGTGAATCTATGGATTTTCTATTCGCAACAAATACCTTTTAATGAATAAATTAAAGGGATAATTGAATAGGTACCTTATTTATCAGACTAATCCGAAATAATCCTAATTAATAAAATATTTGTGAAAGAACGAAACAAATTTACAGCCAATCCATTTGGTAAGCCTATCAATAAATTAATTACATCAACATTTATAGCGATGTTAATTATTATAGCTAAATCTTGTCTTATAAATACATTCTGTAATAATTAATGATATTCAAGCGATAGATTGGATGTTTTTTCGTTCCAATTTGTTACAAATGAAAAACACAGTTGTCTAAATTAATTTCCCTTCCTTTTTTTTATAAAATCCCGTTTACAATAGGAATAATATCTATATATCTTGGATTAAATCATTCGTGGTCTACAGCAAAATTATTTGTACAAGTACAATCTGTCCATAGTAACTAATATAACAGGTGAAGCAGAGAGCATAAGCTTGTTATGATTGTAGAATTTGATCAAATTGGGACGAATAATTTGAGCAATTAAAAAGCCACCTCGGCATCGTTCAGTGGATTAAGACCGACATTCGACGTACGAGCGATTGGATTACAGCTAAACAGATTGCGGGAAGAAATTGAGATAATAAAAGCGTTATAAAAAGCGAGAAGTCTCTTCAGGGGTCCGATTCTAGCCCAATGTACATTTTTCGTACTATTTGACAATAGATTTGGCTAGAATCGGGCTCCTGATCTCAAATAATATAAAAAAATATGATATTGGATTGAGTGGATTCATATAATAATTTCAAAAACATGGCCTGATCGATATTTACTTATAATGTTAACCCAGTTGAAATGTCCAATCAGAAACCCATTGGGAACGTTTTTCGATAAAACAGATAGCGAGCGAGTATTTGCAGGGGTGATCAAACATATGCCCGGCGATGGGTCCCAGGCAAATCCTATGTAAATAAGATGAGATAGCCAACGAGCTTTCGATTTGTGTACCCTGGACACTTTCTACCAACTTCTGTACTAAAGCACTTTGTAACAAGTAGTGTAACTAACACGATATAAAGAAAAGATGGATGGATTAAGTGAGAGATAGATGAGAAAAGGAGATGAACAAAAAAGGAGTGAGTACTGAGATGACGAATGATAGGGGAGAATGGGAAAAAAAAAGCAGCCAAGTGCGAGTCGGACTCGCCCATGAAGGGTTCCGTAGCACGACGAACTACAAGAACCTGTATATTATGTTACTTGATGTAACATAATAAGGTTCTTGTAGTTCGTCGAAAGGTAAATTGCGGTTTACGGTTTATGACGTATAAAAAAAAAACTACTGACTAGATCTCGTTCAAACCAAAAATCGTTGGAAGTTTACATAGTAATGTACAACATATATTTTTTTTAGTATTATCATTCTCTTACTTTAGAAGTTAGAGGGGGGGGGGACCAACTTTTTTCCACTTTGGAAGTGTCTCTCGCGCAAACTATTCAGTTTAGAAAAAAACGATATTAGAAACCTCAACATCATTTTTGAAGACCTATTCATAGATACTCCACACGTATGGGTTCGATGAAAAAAAAATTTTTGAGTTTCAGTTTCAAGTATGGGGACCCCCGCAATTTATAGTTTTTTTTTTATTTTTATGTTAAAATCTTAATGCGGTTTACAGAATACATCTACTCGCCAAGTTTCATCAATCTAGCTCTTACGGTTTCGGAGAAAAATGGCTGTGACATACGGACGGACAGACAGACAGACAGACAGACAGACAGACAGACAGACATGACGAATCTATAAGGGTTCCGTTTTTGCCATTTGGCTACGGAACCCTAAAAAGACTTGTTGTGTCGACCCCACCTAGTAGGACAAGGCAGCGTTGCCAGATCATACCGCTTTTCCACTTTTTACACCGCCTTTTCGACAATGGATCCGCCATCCGCTTTTAGCCAGCGGGGTTCCACTTTTTTCGACTTTGATAGGACATGAGGATTAAAATATTATCTTCCCACTAAAAACATTTTTATGGGCACCGATCCGTTTACTCTTTCAAATAGAAGAACCTAAAAAATGTCTATAGCGGCCTCTACATTCCTGCCAAAACTACGCCAAATAGGATAGATAGATAGATAGATAGATAGAAAATTCTTTATTGCACAAAATTAAAAATTACTGTACCCAGGCGAACTTAATGCTAGATAGCATTATCTACCAGCTAACCTTTGGGTAATAGGGAGATAGGTTGGGTAGGACAGCGCTTTAAGAGAAAGCAAGACAGAAATACTTGTATCTCTTTTCTTAGTATAGCGCTGTCCCATATAGTCCGTGAAATTTATGTTGTCAAATCACTATTGTCATGTAGGTACACAGTGTTATGAAGTTGCACACGCGCAAGTTCAGATCGAGCTACAAGTTTTTCACTGACTGTGAAGAATGTGGATTGAACTTGAGTGATATCTTTTGTGCCTCCCTGAGCCACCTTCTGTTTCTGTTCTGTGAAGTAATAGTACATTGTTACCTGAGGATTGAAAGTCACGTTTTTGAGTCCCAAGACGGGTTTGGCACTAGAGCGTAGCGAGGGCGCCAATGGAGCTTGAGGGACTTAAATAAGTCTTTCACCCGAGGTAAACACTGTGCTTTTCATTACGAATACAAGGAAAGTAAAAATAAAAACATGATAGAAAAATTAGTGAAAATCATCACGTAGTACTTAGATCTCGATGGTGAAAATGATGATTGAATTGCCGCCTTCCAGCTTTTTTTTTCTCTGGCAGGCCTTCGGCTGGCCAGCATTATTCAGCCTTTATTTTCATTTTCATAATTTAAAAAATGGTAATTTTTTTGCTCAAATCTATGTTATTTTAAAGAAATAGTTGAAGCTAAATAATAATAAAGTCATTTAGAAAATATATTCTTTATTTAATACTCTTTATGTTATTAAAATTTAAATTTCACATCGCGCTCTTATTAGACTTTTTAAACTTCTTACCGTTGTAATGGGCTTCCAACCTGCTTGCTGAATAAAAAGTTGGAATTTGGTTTAATAACCTCCTTGCCAGACTTGGTCATTGACTGAGTTACAGAAGTCTAGACTGCAGATTTGCCAGAGGGCAATGGAACACAGCATTCTCGGCCTTAAACGCATCGACCGGGTGCGAAATACAATGCTGCGTTTAATGACTGGCATTGCCGATGTAGAGAGCAAAACAGCCAAGCTCAAGTGGGAGTGGGCGGGCCACGTCAGCAGGATGGACCCTAAAAAGTGGGCAAACATAACGACTCATTGGGTGCCGGAGGATGGAAGGTGACGGCGCGCGGCGTGGCCACCCAAAAAAACGATGGCGAGACGATCTGAAAGCTCTGGAGAAGGATTGGTGGAAAGTCGCCGAAGATCGTGATAGTTGGAAGATTTTGGGGGAGGCCTTTGCCCAGCAGTGGGCCAGTGCAGGTTAAAAAAAAAAAACCTCCTGGCAGTAAGAAAGACTTTAGAAAGTTGGAACATGGTTGAATAAAATAGAACTTGTTTTTTTTTATAATTTGACAGCTGTCAGTAGAAAGCGATTCTCCCTAGGGCTGAAAGTATTACTTTCAATTAGGCCCCTCAGGCAACTTCAGACCTACTTTCTGAGTATGAGCAATGAAAAGGAAGTTTACTTCACATAACTCTTTGATTTGTAATACGATTATGAACTGAGTGAGAAAAATCGATCTAACGTTAAAACAGGAAATTCCACTTTTTTTGTTGAAAATCCGCGTTTTTGGAGTACCGTTACCGCATTTTCAATTTTCGCATCTGGCAACACTGGGACAAGGGCAGGAACAAGAACACGACTTTTTTTTATACATATATTTGTTTGATACGATGCGTCCGATACCTACGATGCCGATTATGTGGCAGGTGTGATAAAACCGTGGACCGAATTAAACCATTAGATCCAGTTATCACGGGAACCTCTGTTCCACTGTTATGTCGTCATTTTGTAGCGCGTGATAGATTACGACCGATTGCTTTTCAATCGGTTCACAACGTTACAAATTTGAAAACAGTTACAATAAGTATTTTTCTTACAAAGTATTTAGTTTATTTATACAAAAACACACGAAAAAGATTATTTATGATTTGTTTACACAGCTACTATAAGCAAGAATTGGATACCTTCCATCACCTCTTGTGATGGTAGGACATGACTATAGGAACACATTTACCAGGATCTCCTGAGTACTGAGATCACTAATTCTGACGAGCGTGGTGACTACGACAAACCCTAGCCTTAAAAACATGACCTTTCCGCTCAGCTGGTAGTAGCTCTGTCTTCTGCGCCGTAGGTCGTGGATACGATCCCCATCGAGAACAAATATTTGCGTGGTGAATACAGATGTTTATTCTCTGTCTGGGTGTTATGTATACATTATATCAGCTATTTGGTTACCATAGTAAAAGTTCAGTTTAATTTGGGGCAAGATAGTTCATGATGATGATGGAATGTATTTGTCTGCAATTTCACTGAACCGTTCGTTCCCATGACATTGTACCGATAGCATAGATTCGTTGCCGAGCGGTGGTACTTTCTACCGCATTCATCTGTCGGCAGACATGGGCGGCGGGTTGGCCAAATATGCTAATGGGTAAGGAGCTTGGTAAGGAGACACACCCGGCAGGTTGTCGTGATTTTGCTTAAGACTTATTGGTTACATTGAGAGCTCTGGTGGTCTAGTGGTAGCGGCCCTGCCTTCCGATCTTAGGGTCGTAGGTTTTTCTGTCTAAAAATGTATGTGCACTATGCCAGTATTCTTAAATTGTGAAGGAAAACATCGTGAGGACACCGGGCGGCATGTCGTAGAATCTAAAAAGTTCGCAAACATGTGTCGAGTTGCACGAAAGAAGCCTCTCTCAAGCACACTTGAAATCCTTTTATCACGCTTGTTTGAAAGAACCAGAGCCCAGCAAGTCCCGATAATGTATGGTGAAACCTCTGTCGTGATTACGTCAACGTAGCGTTCGTAAGTAATGAATACGCTAACGATAAGTAATTTTGCGTTAATCTAACACAAATGATGTTCAAAACTCAGAATAAGCCCTTAGATGAGAGACTACGGTATAGATAGAACCTTTTTTCGTGAGCTGTTTGTATTCTTATCATCCAAATAGTCTTTGTAAGCTAACGTTACCATGTAGGTTACCTTTCCTCTCGATTATACGATAAGGTATGTTACGTTTGACACAATCTTATCATTTATCGCTGCTCATGGAAACTCTCAACATATTTATCTTCGAGGTAACTCAAAATGTCTATAATTTTCCGGTTTAGAGCCGGCGGGTCACGGTTTCTTGATGTCAAGGTTATGTAGAAGTTAGAATGCAATATCCGAAAATGTTTTACACTAAAATGTCTTACATTTAAATTAAAAAATAACAATGACATATTATGTGTATAAAGGAAAGGAAGAAAATACATTTATTTTACATAATTACATAGGTAGACGTAAACAATAGAAAGAATATGCCAAATAGGCTCTGACTCAGCTTCTTAGTAGTAGTTTTGTACTAGTAGTAGTTTTAGTAATAGAAGGTAGTAGTATTCTATCAGATATCTGGTTTCCGTATTAAAGCGATAGGTATAGGGACAAGCTGACAACAAAAACAAAATACGCGGCGATTTTTACAAGTATAGTAAGTTTCAAAGTCTCTGTCACAGTTTACTTTGAACACGTGGTAAGTTAATTTTAATCCAGACTACACAAAGTGTCAATCACTAAAGAGCGGCAAGGTTCCAACCGGTTTCCGAACGTCCACCTGGCCGAAGCACCAGCCACCAGCTGAATGGAACCATGTCGCATTACATTACGTAAGGCTGGTATTGGGGACGTCCTACTTCGAAGCACCTGCGGTATCTTAGAGCGATTACGTTGAACTGTAATTGTTCAGGCGAAATTATATCTTTGATACTTCTCTGTGGATATTGTTTGTTTATTTTTAACCGACTACAAATAAATAAGGAGCAGGTTCTCAATTCAGTTGTATTTTTTGAATGTTTGTTATAGCATCACTTCGTCATTTATTATGAACCGTTTTAAAAATATCTTTTGGTAACTGAAAAGTTATATTTCCAGATTGTTCCCATAGAAATTTGATCATTTTGTTTTAATTGTTTTTTTATGTTTGTTCGCATACCTCAGTCATTAATGAACCAATTTAGTAAATTCTTTTTTTATCTGAAAGTGTTATCTGAAATAGGTAATACATTACCTATGTACTTTCAGAAAGGCAATGCTCCCATATAATTTCATCAAAATCGGTTTCTCAGGTTTTTTAAACTTAATTAAATGTACAATCGAATGATCTGAAATAAACCTTATTTTCTATTTAAGTAACGACTTTATCATTGGGTGTATTTTTCTCCTATAACCGAGATTGCCTATATCAATACTTTGATAGTTTCTATATTCTAATTGTTTGTATAGATTGTTTTTTTTAGAACTGTATAGTATCAACACTAAAAAAAGTTTTTTTTAAATCTTGATATACTGGTTAAAGAAAGTCTTATTTGCATTTAAACAATAATTATAAGAGTCTCAGAACTAACAGTATTTCTCAACGACTTCGCATGTTCATTTAACTGTTGCAGACATTTGATATTACCTACTTATTATTAGTCTGTGGAGTACCGGTTGGATGGGCAAATTACTATCAAGTTGAATCATGCTTACATGCGAGGCATTTGACATTCATATTTGGACTTCACTTTGACGACGAGATGACGGCTGACAAAGGGGAATGGAGGAGGAAAACATGTTGTGCCGACCACACGTAAAGTGGGATAAGGGCAGCAAGAAGAAGATTTAGACTCTACTTGTAAAATACTCTAATAGACCCACAGCTAATCCCACGCGGGTCCATCAATGTTTGCAGATCAAGTGCTACAGCAAGTAAGACCTGTTAACATGCGAAGCCAATCAAAAAAATGAATGACCTCTAACTACGAGTAAGTTCCTGATAAGAACTTAGATATCCATACAGTTGGGCGGACAGCGCCAATAAGTCCACGGGTAGCAATTTTGCGTTGGTCAGTTGCTGTCGGCATGAAGCTTTCATAAAAACCGTTTTTCTTCAGTGTTGTAGTCATACCTTTCAGTGCTTTGTTTGACCCTAGTTTTTAATCATTAGGACGCTTAAAATTCTCACTAATACTTAATTCAAACGCGAAACAGAGTTCCGAGTGATAAATTGTATTTGGGGCGCGCCGCTAAATTTAAATTGTTATTTGTTTTAGTGGATGTTTGGGAGTTTTCGACAGTAATTGAGTTGAGTTTGACTGTTTTATTTGTTGTAGTGACGTTACGACTGAAATATTTGGTTAATTTTCATAAGAATTTGGAAGCATTGTTCATTGTTCCCATAAAAGTATAAGTTAGCAGTGAGCGGGGCATATAAATTAATATTGTGGACGATCCACACAACACTATCCAGCCCCAAACTAAGCAGAGCTTGTACGATAGGAACCAGACAACTGATATAATACTTATATACTTTTTTTCTAAATACACCCCCACCCACGACCCAAACAGTTAACAAACATCTATGTCTACCACACAAATATTTGTTCTCAGTGGGGATCGAACCCACGACCTAGGGTGCAGAAGGCAGAGCTACCACCACCTGAGTTGAGAGGCCAGACAACTATAGCTCGGAGAACAGATAATTTAGAAAAGTACTGAAGCGGAGACCACGCTTAGAACGAAATAAAACCTAGCTCTCTTATAATACCTAGTGAAAACTGCTGGGAGGTGCACCCCGCAATAAATCTTTCTGTTCAGCAATAGTAAAAGATAATGATGACCATAGATTTAAACTTGTCATTGTAACAATATATTTCTCAATACATTATACTTAATCATAAATGATGTCTGCTTGTTTCGATATTACAGACACACATCGTAAAAACGCCACACGCATTTCAGACGCAATCAAGCTAACCACTTGCTCTCTGTTTTGACAGCTACTGTTGCGCAACTAGAGTCCGAGCAAGTTAACTCTGTGCGTGACCGATGGCGGAAAATTAAATAAAAACTGACTTGAAATAATCTTCCAATCACAAATATGAACTTGTATTAAACGCATAATGCAAGTTTGATTTCCCCATTCATGCTTGTGAGCTAATAATATATTTCCAATCCATTTTTTCATGTCTTCCGCCTACTTTCACGCGCTGAATTATCTTGCGCGTACTCTATCTCAAAGGGAGATTTTTAAATTAACTTCTTTTTTTTATTTATATTTTAAGCAATGGCAACTTTTAATGGCAGCTCCCACGTGCAGCTTAGCACAAATATTGCGGCCACAAGAATCACAGCTTGTATGTATGTCATGGTTGTCTAATCACGCAAAGTATTACATGGACATGAAGTCTAAAATCCTGCAGCAGGTTTGAAGATAATGGCCAATACCTCAAGTTAATTAGAGAGAATTGGCGAAGGAAAATAGCCGCTACTGAAAGTGATGACGAATGTTCGAGATTCATTTATGATTACTGTGCCAGGGTTGGCGTATCGTGCCTATTCGTGACTGTCTATGAATTGGTTTATGTAATTATTCTAAAGAAACGTAATAACAGGACACGGTCACGTTCAAAAGTGGTGTCATACCACGCAGTAGAACCGCCTGCAGCGAATGTGGAGCCAGTTTATATTTGGAGACACATATTATGTTTTTAGCTAGATCAATGGCATGCCTGTTGCATTTAGATAGTGACTGGCCTCTAGCTCAGTTGGTAGTAGCTCTGCCTTCTGCGCCGTAGGTCGTGGGTTCGATCCCCACCGAGAACAAATATTTGTGTGGTGAACATAAATGTTTGTTCTCTGTCTGGGTGTTATAAAGTATTCAAGTATTATATCAGCTATTTGGTTCCCATAGTACAAGCTTTGCTTAGTTTGGGGCTGGGTAGTGTTGTGAGAGTTGTCCACAATATGTATTTATTTATTATAGTTGAACGGTTTATATAAGGTATCTAAATAAAAAAACCCCTCAAAAGCTAGTATCCGTTCCCGGAAAGCAAGCTATGTCCGTTTTCTTTCAGAACTAGTGGTTCAACAATGAAAACGTATAACACAGAAAGACACACTTTCCCATTTAGACTGATGTACGAGACACATTTAACGCTGTAACTTTTACTGTTTTATTTCTTGTCGTGTACAGTTTGTATGAATAAATGCATTCTTTCTTTATAAAAATTGCTTTGGGATTTCTAGAATCTAATGTCAGTTACACTACTTATAACTCAAGAACGGCAGAACCGATTTAGTTCAAAATTGGTGGGGATGTAGCTGAAAACCAGGAAACGGAACTAGGATACTTTTTATCCCTAAAAAGTAACGGGAACGAATCGCGCGAAGCCGAGGGCGGCCGCTAGTATAGATTTAAATGAATATTAGGATTGTTAAGCATCTTTATATCATTTTTCAGTGAAGCAATGATTGCTTTATCAAAATTAACTTAAATGGGTTAATTTGGATATCATCAGGTAAGTATGTAGATATAGAATGAATTAAGCGTAATTATTTGGTCAAAACACTAATGAGAGGTCGGTCTCGCGTAATAACCTCCGCTATTACAGGTATCATTAGTTGGCCTATTAGCCGTGATTACACAGACAAAGTGGCAAACAAGTTGAAACACTGGCGGTTGATATTTACAAACACTGTATGACCAACGGTTCGGTAAAATTTGATAAAAATAATCGTTCAGGTTATATCACAAATTGCGGGTGGTAAACGAATAAGGAAATTAGTTCGTGTTCATAATTATTTTGTAAGTCTCCAACCAGCTCCTTCTTCTTGAAACTGGTCAAAATCCTACTAATATTAAACGTAAAATTTTGTAAGTATGGATGGATGGATGTTTGTTACTCTTTCATGTCTTTCGCTTCTGAATGGATTTTAATGAAACTACAATAATATATATGGCTTATACATCAGAATAACGCATATACTACAATTTATTAATATATTGTAATGGAGAACGGATGTAAGTCACGGGAACGAGGCGAGCGAAGCCGCGGGCGGCCACTAGTAGAATATATTTTTGTCGGCTAGTGTACTGAAAGACGGAAACAGGCTCAAAGATAGTTACTACAGTAGAATGTGATATGCAATGAGAATTTTTGAAGTGAAAACTTCTTTAGCGGCGTTGAGCACTTTTCTGTAATGGGTATAAAATCTTAAACTCGCGTCAGCGCGTCAGGACACGTGACCTGATCGAAAAAGCATAAGACGGATGGAGAGTAGACAGCTATCCCCTCTCTACGGCGCGGCGAAAATGTATGCCTGGGCCTACTGTTTCGTTTAGGCAGCGCAGGGCGCTTGCGCGAATGTTCGTGTATGTTACAGCGTGCCAAATAACAAACAAGCCCCCCCTAACCATTCCAAAATATCAAACATGCTCAACGTTAATAATCAAGTTTTCACTTCTGCCGGCACTCCCGGAGTGCAACCCGTATTTTTTTTTACTGTGTATACGCGCTCATCTAAGTTCTGGAAGTTCTGGAATCCACGATCGAGTGGTGTATTCGAGAGATGAGTGCTCTATTCCGAGATCGCCAGACTCCATCAGCGCCGAGATTTACACTGTGTATTGATGAAACGATATATACGCAGGCCAATAAGTTTGCGCAGACGCGTGGGCGGATGAAAGTGGCGTAACAGCTGAAAGTTTATTTTTAAGATGGTCCGGAAACTCTAACCAGAGTGTATACTGAATGTCTGGTTTGCGTAGGCTGGCTAGACTACTTTTTCAGGCGATTCCCACAAATTCTGTCTATTATATGAGCCACGGAACCATTACACTAATGCTACTGGGGTCACTATCGCGTACCTTTGTCATCCAAAGTGTACTGTAGTTTCATGTCTTGTCTTCTGGCTAAGGTAAAGCTGGCGCCTAAATCCAGCTTGTATAGAATACGTTTCATATCGATTCTTGTGGAAAACTGTACCATGACATTTTTAGTCAGTAAGAATCAGAAGAATCCGTGTCTTCGGGTGTAGTAGATGAATAGCAAAGAAAACTACAGTGAGTGCATGAATTTTCAAAATGTACAGAACCGTTTAGCTAGCTGCAGGCTGCAGACCTTAACTGATGCAAATCAGTAACAATCAGAAGCTTCTCCAAGACGCTAGCAAGTATTGTTGTTTTTACAGTAGCTACTTGTCTTGTAGTTGGCTAAGTCAGTCAGTTTTAGGCCTGCATGCATATTGACCATGTCTTGCCTGTGGATTTGGCCGACCAAGCTGTCAGGATGATATAGGTGCTGGGCGCGCCTATCCCACCTAAAATCCTGTTCCAGGCCCTATAGCGTCCTGCAAGTAGGGCTTGAGTAATCACCAGTTGCTCCTGACGCTAATATAAATCATCTACAATAGATGCAAAGGCCTGTTTACTTGTGAACAAAGACATCTTGTGACAACAGTAATAGGTCGCACCGCACCATTGTGCCGGTAATAGGGTCTACAGGACCGGCGATTGAGCTATTGAAGTCGCCATTATATTTGAAATTGGAAGCAATAAGGACGCCACGGGTGTTACTGGCAACTTTCTAAGAACTTTTTGCGACTTATCTTTGTAATTTGTCATCCAAATCATATTTTTCTGGCGTGAAGCAGCATTGCTGTGTATCGGTTTGAAAAGTGTCGGTGAAACTACGGGCACGTGAGGCTGAACATCTCTCGTGCTGTATGACTCAAGTTGAGGGACGCAGGGCAGTGCATTGTAGGGCACGTTCTAAACGTGCGTGATCTGCGAGGCAATGTTATGTTATAGGCGATGATTGCCACTCAACATCAGGTGGGCCATAAGCTTGCTCTATTAGATTGTTGTATAAAACAAACTAGCAACTAAAATATGAGATAAAAAGCGCTTGTGATTTAATATCTTTAAAATTTACAGGTATTTTTATCAGTAACTTTATCAGAGGCATGTAGTGTAGCAACAAATTACGCAATTTCCACCTTCTTATCAGATATAATATTCGCTGAAAAACCCTTTTAAAAGGTGGCACAGCGTATGCTGTAAATTCTAGATTTTATCTTTTATCGGCCTAGCTAGACGGAACCGACAAACTCCAGGCAATATGTGATAAGTTCGGCCTTTCGAAGCAACAACCATGAAAATAGTATGTTAGATCTTCCTCTGCGAATAGGATAGTGTAAACAAATCGATCTAGAATTCTAGATAAAAGACGTGAAAGAGAGCATTTTCTGTTTCCCGTGCACTGGAGTACAGTAACATTCGAAATGTGTTTCCAATAGCCGAATTCTGAATGTACGAGTGATTAAATGCAGGGCGACCTTGCGCCAGAAACTGTTTTCAAAGAATTTGAAGTATCCAATTCTAGCCCACACAAGTTCCACGTTAATTTTAAAACAAAAACCCCTGACCTGATGATCTTGAAAATAACAGCACGGATTTGCACAAAACAAAGTTTCTGAATGAATCAACGCTCATAAAAACGTTTTGAAATTAAATGAAATATATTTATTTGCAAGAAGTATGGTACAATAAGGTCATAGGGTATGTAAAAAAACTGAAATTAGTAGTAGTAGTTCTCGTTTTAGAGATACGTGACAGCAAAAGTGAGACAAACCATCCGGACGGGATTCAGATTGATGGAAAAACACACTCAGGCCTCAAACTAACAAGAATCTTCGTTATGATCGTAGACTAACATTTAGGCATGTAAAAATAAACTAAACTAGATTTCCCCTGCAACTTCGACTAAAGTTAACATAACATTATAAACAAATGATAGACCACCAATGAATATAAAACAGTGTTATAACAATCACTATTATCATGACCTAACTAAAGAGAATAGGTTAGATCTATAGCTAAAAGAAGGCCAGGTCAAAGAACCTATAAAGGGTCATCTGATCGATACAACATGACAGTAACTTCATTCGATATTAATATTTGTGTCGATAAGCGATGTCCCGCCATAGACGATGCATTTTTAATAGAAATAAGGCGTCTACAATTTCTTGATTTTACTCCATAATATTGAATTTCACACTTCATTTCTACAAACTGTCTGATTTAAAATTCTACGTTCTACACCCCTGATGTAGGTCAAATACCGTTTATAAATATAGTGTACATTGCATCAAGTGATATCAATAATATCCATAATCATGTTTGGCTAGATGTAAAAGATAAAGACCATGTTAAAACATTTTTAAGAGTTGTTCATTTAGAAACTTAAACTCGCAGAATGTGCCTTTTGGAGCGAAATATTGGGATTTTATGGAACTCTCGAGATTAGAAATAAGACCCTCAATATTTTAGCTTCAGGACTAGACAACAGCAAAGGTTTATGTTGATTTTCAGGTAATTGTTCGTTCACATGCGTTTCCTCTCCTAAATTCTTAATCCTATCTGTTTTAAGTTTCGTAATCAAATCCCTTGTCAGATCAAGACTGTCGGCATCGCAACCTTGTTTAGAAATAACATTCAAATTGCAAATTCAATTTCCCTGGTAAAATTAACATCCGCTGTGAAAAGGATGAATCACAAACTCTCCATTTTGGATGCGAGAAAATTAGTAACCCAGTTACGGAATATACGAGTCATGCTGTCGCTTGCGAAATGTATTGAATTTGAATCATTTCAAGTTAGCATTGCTGGCTTCTGGACAGCTTTTCTTGATCTTTCTAATGCTTATGTGACAACTGTACAAAAATCCGTTCCAATAAGCTAGTTCGTTCCAGTTGTTTGTTACGATCACAAATCACACTCGCGGAGTTTAGATGACTTCATCATCTTGGGTGATACAGAAGTACAGAGACCCAATTTGAAGAACCTTTATTATAAATCTGTATATTTATCATTTTAATAACAAATTCTCATCTCAATAACCTCACATGATGGACCGGTCTTGAAATAACTCTAAAGAGGATTCAGTTAGTTTAGTTCTCACTAAATGCCAAGTACATGCATGGATGCAATGTAACCAGTATCTCCACTCAATACACGTTTCAAGATACCGCTAGCTGGAATAGTTTGCATCGAATCCAAAGATAAGTCAATCATGTTGCTGATAAGCAAATACTTGATTTCAAATTGATGTACCAACGAACTGGTATTTGTACAAATTGTAGGCTTAAAGTAAGTAACTGTATAATTTAATTGGCTGTCGGTATTCGAAAAGCCAGCTGTTGCTGTCAATATTTTCAGCAGTGATGTAATAAACCTTATTAGTATTAAGACAAGGGGACTTACCTGGTCTGGACTAAGTGAACTGTCACCACCTGCATTTCTTTCCTGGTTCTGTGCTGTTCTTTCCTGTTTGCATGCCGTGTGGTATTCCAATCTCGTGCGTTCCACCTTTTGCAGGAACTTCGCCCAGGGTTTCTGTGCCTTCTTGAATGCTTCGTCCATTTCTTTGCGTTCTTTTAGTTGGATCATTGACTGTGGACAAATAGTTCAATATTACTACTATATTTAAACCAAAACATTAAAACTACACAAAAGCAAAAATTATTCAACGCATAAGGAAGTAAGATGGAGTATCGTTTGCTTAGAACGTGTTGTCAATAACTTTCTACTAATTCCATTACCTGAACACACATAAAGTACTCTCGGTACACAATATGAGATGCGGGCACACGTCTTGCCATTCTCGTTTTACATAATGAATTTCTGCCGTAACCAAAGGGTTGTTTAAAGTGTTGGACAAACTTGGTTTGGGTAAATATAATGCTAATACTGTTATGCGTAGGACAAGAAGCACAAGACGTTATGCCTCTGACACTTCAGAAAGCAGTGCCGCAGAAACTGCGGAAGAGGAGACAACTTCAATAGATAACTATTAAATGTTGTCCAGTACTGCTGTAACTATGGAAGATATTTAAGGCAACTTCACCGAAGAACTATAAAGCCTGTGCTGGATAATTCACAAGAAAGTTACAAAAGAGCAAGCGAAGTAATCTGGCAGATCTGAAACATTCGCAACTATGTTTCACTAAGATGTTTTTCCAGTTAAACTAAACTGGTATTAAACTAACGCGTATTATGATAATATTATGCATTTGCCAGCATGTTGTAGTCAGTAGTTCCCGCATCATAGGTAAAGTATGCATTATAGAAACGTTCAGCAAACGACCAAGTTGCTAGCTGTTTGACAGAGTTTTAAACGGTTCGTAAGAAACTCAAGCTCGTTAACGATAGCGACGAAGTTAAAGCAACAAAGCCTTGGGCGGAGCTCAGTTTTGGAAACTTTGTTCTGATTGATTTTGAGAGTTATACTGTTGGTTTAAAACTGTTTCAATCTAATTTTGCTTTTAGTTAGTACGGGACTTGTAAATTCTTCTTATTATGGTGAAAGCGCACATTGGTAATTTGCTTATTGCCGACTTAATTTCAAATCCTGTCGCTGATGTGAATTTTAAGAATTAGCATTACGTATTGTGCAATTTGTGCATATGAATGACTCATAAAACCATTTGTTTTTGGAACGTGCGTTGTGTAAAACTCGGCACAGTCGTTCTAGGAATTCGTATCTTAGCGGTGAAGATCCATTTGTATCCAATAGTTATCGAATAAGGTAAAATCAAAACTAAAATTTCATTTCGTCTATTCGATGACGGCTCTACTAGCTCTTGGCTAGCATAACCTGTCACCGTAAGATTAATTGATCACACATTGCTCGTTTCTCAGAGGAGTCCCCATTTTACCTTTTATAACGTCTATTTCTTCTATTACTTAACCATTCTTCTAACAGTATAAATCATTTCATTTCATACCTTGACTATGAATTTCTTTCGTAATGGAAAATTGTTTCAAGTATGAATTCGGCCGCGAGCATATTCGGTCCTGAATACGTGAATGTCGCATTTCGAATTTTCGATGGAACCGATGATACAGATGAAGATATAAAGGTGAATGTGCTTTAAAACATTATGAACAAGTGAGTAACACATTCGTGATGCCATGAATGGACGGCACAGTTGTAGGTGTTCGTGTAATGGAATTGCGTGGTCTTCATTACTGTGCAGCAATCAAATGAATACTTCGGCTCCATGCGACGCCATAACGCTGTACTGCCACACTTTATTCCGATGATGAGTGTATTTTTATTAACCGACTTCCAATCAAAAAGGAGGAGGTTCTCAATGCGGTTGTATTTTTTTTTTTTTTTTTTTTTTTTATGTTTGTTACCGCATAACCCAAGAGATTGTCCCAAACGTATTTCATTAAAATCGGTTTAGCCGTTTGGCAATGAAGTCGGTTTCTCAAGTTTTTTAAACTTATAATTATTGAGGTTCCTATGAAATGACGAAAACACAAATAGACAAAATGAAACTACTGGATTTTTTATCGGAATGTTTTGATAATGCATCACGTAGGGTAGTCGGAAATAATAAAAGCCTGATAAAAGTCAGAGCATCTGAGAATAGTAACAGTCTGAGAAGAATTAGAAGAAGCTAACCATGTTGGCAAAGACTTAGAAGCTTTGAATTTTTTTTGAATAAACCTATTAGTATTATAAATAAAGAGTCATTTCCGAATAGTACGCAATCTCTGTGCCACATCGCCGTGGACTCAGTGAATTAACCAACAAACAGACAAACACATTCATAGATTGATATGCATTTACATTCGTTGAACATTCTGCACGAGGGTCGATGCAGGCGGCCTTGGCAAATGAAATATCATCCGTCTAATTACAATGGTATTTCCTAATGCGGACGTTGTTTACATAACCATTTACCAACAATTGTGATATTTGAGCTATGTGTATTACTCAACTCAATCGTACCTTATAATAATACAAGGCCATCTAAAGATCTTTCTGAATCTAGAAAGTTCTTGATGAAGAATATAATATATGTGTAGTGTACGTCTCACCTCACCTGGCTCGAGAGAAATAGACACAACAAGAAGAGCTATTTGATGACCTAGAATATTATAGACTGCATCATGCAAAGGCAAAGCTGCTGTAGTCAGTAAAATTATTAAGCTTATATAGGTTTCTGTTCAACTTTAATAACTAATAACATATACTTTGCATTCCTAATAACAGCTACAAACATACAACTTGTCGATCATGCAATAATTATATGTACAATATGATTATAGCAATTACTCCTACAGTTTATTGCAGTTGTAATGTCACATTATGGTCAAGTCTTAGTAACGAATAATAGAATAATCAAACTAACCAGCGAAATCCAAGCAGATCTGCGTCACCTTGGAAGGCATGATCGCTTAATAACAGGTCAGATTGCGGTCAAAAGACTATTATATGATTTGTAAAAACTGTTGTAAGGGATTTGTTTGTTAGCAAGTCTTTGAAAGTCTAATTTATCGTTAGAATACTCTGATCTCTTTAAATATCCGATATTACATACATTTCTACTACAATACACACACACAATACACACAATTGGAATGGAATTTCCGATATATGGATGCATGGATCAGATATAATCTCCATTCAGTGGTTATGTCACCATTATTTCTAAGTACAGATTGTGTTAAGCCGTCGGATGGGTCATACAGGCGTTACTACGCTTCAGGTGAGTGAGATTATCAAGATAAGGGGAACTATTGCCACACTGCACTCCTGAAATATCGGGATTTCATTCTATTTCCTATTGCTCTACTCAGACATTTGTATATGAAATTTGGCATGGGAATAGTGCAGTAAATATCGATTACGTTTTAAACAGGTTAAGTTCTCAACTTCGGCGAGGGGTAGTTCTTTTAAGTATAGAAAGCCCTGATGTCTACATATTTTATACTTATTTTGCAAGCTTGGTCATTGCTGTATCCGAATGAAATACCATAGCGACCAATAAATAGGTTTCCGAATACCAGCACCGAATTACGTTATCAAACACGTGACTGATAGCATCTATGCACTCGTACGTGATGTTGATATGATATGGAGTATTGGAGCATGTCTGATTACCACTTAGAATGAATACGACTGGGCATGAAAGAGAACCTATAGATTTGATGCGAATGTGGATGGCTTTTTTCAGTTGTCTTGATATGAAATATGAGATCCCAACGCTACATTTTGCTTCTTCAAGCTTTCGGTCAGACGAACTGTTGCGTTTTTGGAACCTGGTTGTTCTGAGATGTTTCTTAGCCATTTGAGATGTTTGATAGATGTAGCCATTTTCACGTTCTTAGTATTTAAATCACCTTGTTCGAGGGATTTAACTTTTTTGTAGAACACACTCGTTTTTTTCTAAGTTATGCCACGATATGTGTAAAACGAGTGTTTATAAGCACAACTATTTCGGTTGATAGTGGTATCTGCGCCACACTATACGAGGTTATTATGTAAAACTATGTATGCTAAAGAGATTAGCATTTTGATCTGGTGTGTATGCTTTGCGCATATTTGTATCTCGTTATCATTATATTGCGCACAAAAATCAACGTTCAACGCTAGCCATTTTAACGAGTGTTACATTCTAATGATGCCTGTGCGCATGTTTTGTAAGAGATTCTGATTGTGCACGCAATTCTGAATGCTTTATTATGCTACATATTAGCGTTTCTCCATCCTGAAGAATGCACTTTCAGACATTTTTGTTGCATCATATATTTCGGGAAGTCGCAGTACATGAGATATACAATTACTTACGACGTAATTTATTTTAAGATCTCCCTTGTTTTCTTCAAACATTGAGAGCAATGTATTCCTTCTTGTTTTTTCAGCAAAATTCAGATCATGTCTTTGGAAGTCAAGACAATTTTACAAATTACAATAATGTCCTTTGTAAATATGCCACTGAAGATAAAAATAGGATTAAGTACCTGCCTAAAAATATGGGTAGCCCATTTCCCGAGTGCAGAGGTGAGCTCTGTAAAGGTCACCGATGTTATTTCCACTCTTTCCCTCGAAAACACCTGGCACCGCGCCAAAATAGACCAACTTCGCAAAGGCGCCGCGTTAAATGATGCAAGAAAAAAACAACCAAGCTGTAGTTGTAGGCGTAATCAGAGTTGTATGTACGATCCACTTCACTAGGAGTTATGAAAGAGCAGTAATAGCGAACAGAAGTAGTTGTGATTTTTTGTGGAATAAATACAGTAATGACACTGACCGCGATCAATGAGATGATAGTTTAGTTTGGCGGTTTTCCAATATTGGATGTTGAATGACTTGGCATGATGATACTTGTATTTTTTATGAATGAGTATTTTAATGTATGTCAAGACACTTTTAGTGAAAAAGTGAGCGGAGAATGCTTTTGACAAGAATGCCACTTTATTTATTTTGAGAAAGTGAGGTGGTTGGTAGGTAAGCCTAATATTAATCATACCTACAATAATCTATATCAGTAGTTATGGGACGAAAGAAAGGTTCAAGCGGCAGAGATGCGAATGTTGAGATGGATATTTGGAGTGACAAGAATGGAAAAGATACGGAACGAGTATACCAGGAAAAGTTTGAAAGTGACGGTGACAGAAAAATTGAGGAGCATCAGGCTGCCATGGTACGGGCATGTTCAGGCATATGTGGGTAGATGTAGGCCAAAGAAAAATGGAAGAATAGTGTCAAACATGACATGGATAAGATAAAAGTGATGATGGAAGAGGAAAACATTTTGTGCCAACCGCACATAAAGTAAAATAGAGACAGGGAGAAGAAAAAGATAGGACGAGTGATATAGAGTGTATTTTCTATTGGTACATACATATTTTATGTTAACGCAAATATTTAAAAACTGTTTGACCTAGTTTACAGAAATAGCAACAACAATACTGGCAGTCTACTAACTGCTTATCTACAAGAACAAGTAGATTTTGATAGCACACCTGAATAGCTTCTTTCAAAGAAATGGAAGCCTACATTGGGTAACGTTTTTAAAATAGCCCCAACGAGGAATGTCTAACATTATAATAAGGTTATAAATAATGTAATTTATAATTAAAAAAATAATTAAATTCATCAAGGTCCGCGTTGGCAATCATATTGAACTGGTTCGATGACACGCCATCGTTATTGAAAAAGAGGTTTTGCAATCATTAATGTTAACATTGACATGGATAGCAAAGGGTTGTGTTTATAACAGGGTCATTCCAGGCTAACTGAAACCACGACCAGAAAAAAATACTTCATTAAATAGACGTTATTTTAATCATAACGCATAGTAAAAACCCCATATTTAATGAATTGACAAAAACCGCTAGAAAAAACAACCATTTTCTACGATTTTTTCGGACTGAAACATCGAGGTGTGCTTATTGTCGCGTGGTACGTTTTTTGTTAATCGACTAGTATAACTGATAACATCCGTTTTGTTTGTGCCACAGAAAAGTTTGGCAAGCAAAAGTTCACGGAAGGATCTATTCTATTGCCTGGCGAACATAAAACAGAAGTAAATAAGTCAATTACCGATTTAGGACGCCTCGAAGACAGGTATGTCTCAAGTCCCGACCGTAACGCATAAATAGACGTTTAGTAGTTCTAGCCTAAAACTATTGAACCTGCATTGAAAATAACTTCCAGAAGTAATAAGAAGCTAGGTAGCTATTATTTAGGCATATTTGCAAGCAGCCAGGAGTTAACTAGAATATTTTAAGGGTGATCAAAGTTAGGTCCCGACCGCCGCGCTAAAAATGCGAGGTAAAAAAATTAAAATGCTTAGATAGTGTTTTTGGGCATGTATTAGTGTGGCATAGCGTTAATAAGCGATAATTAAAACTTTTTTTTGGGCACCAAAATTTTGCCCCTACAGCCATATAAATGCTTTGTAGAATTTAAAAAAAATTATTTTAATGTGTTACGTAGCATGGTTTTAGGGATGAATAAATACATCTTGTCATTGTAGCATGCGCGTTCATTTTCATATTGAATAATATCCATGACTAAGACACGTTTACTTAAATATTACAAATTACTGACGTGCTTCCATTCAAAAAGTGGGTTTTCTTGTAACTGCTATGGTTATGCAAGCATATAATTATGTTGGTGCTGGGTTTGCATGTAAACTTGCTTGCTAAAAATGAGCTTACTTTGATAGCAATGATGAAATCGCAAAAAAAAGGCATTGGGAACATACGTTTTAGTAAAGATAGATAGATAGACTACTAACAATAAAAAAAACTAAAAGATAATTTAAGTACGCGGCAATCTGCCAAGGAGAAGCAGATGGTACTTCACCATCTGCTTCTCCTTGGCACAAGTGATGCTTTTGAAAGGATCTTCTAAAGACGCTAAAACTTTCACGATGAACGAACGCGATATTTCGTATGTTAGCATTGACCAAATATTGAAAATTTTAAACGAACCTCTCTTAAAAGCATGCGGAGATCGTATATATTACGAATTCGATGAGAACATCCGACGTTTTTGAAAAAATATAATGTGTAACTTAGATAAACCGTGTATGATGTGTGTTTAGACTTTATCTCTAATTATAATTTAATTGTTTTTGTTGAATGCATCCTTAATAAACCTATTTGATTGTATGAAAAAACTGGTTTTGGGTACTCGTCCCGACCGGAACAAATCCTTGTCCCGACCGCCGCACTTTTCCAAAAAACATATCTAAGTATTCTTAAAGCAAAATGCTATTTTTATAATCAGGTTCTTAAGAACAACTATCTAGGTACCTATAAAAAAAATGGTTAAGCTGTAGCACATCTAGGGGGGCTGAACTTTACTAGTTTATGCTGGAATCCGGAGAGGGTGGGTGCGTACCTGTCCCGACCGCCGCGCTTTTTGTAGGTAGGATTTAACATAGTAAAATGCTAAAATGTGGGCATTTTACTGGATGATGTCCTTACACAACTATTAAACTACATTGCTGAATATTTATATTACCCAAAACTTGTATAACTACTAAGCTACACATAAAAATATGTCAAAAAATGGAGTAAAACTGTCCCGACCGCCACCCTGGAATGGCCCAACAGCGAATTTATTACTCACAGCGTGATTGATAAAAGAAAAATTAAGATTTATATTCGTGATTCTAGTTTTTTGATAATAATAACATTACAAACATACTAAGACTACTTGTCAGAAATAATACTCAGTTGTAAAACTTGTTATAGCATATCGTAAGAAGTTGAATTCTTTAGTGTAGGATTTGAAAACAATACAATTTAGATCACGAACTATGAATAAAGAGCAAAGTTTTACTATAATTCTATAAAGTGCGATGATCCAAAAATTACATCTCAGTGTTAGCGCTTGGCCGCATTCCAGAACCATGAGAAAATAACACTTAATAGACAGATAATAAAGATTATATTCCTACGTGTTCGCGGATCTATTTTAGTTTATTATGTCAACAGTTAATTTTACAAGAATACTTGCTCCTTCCTTAAATTTTAGAAGTCAATTATGTTTACGATCTTTATATTTTTTTGTGGATGTTACAACATAAACTATTATAGTATTCTCTTAAGATTGAATAGGTCTCATGTCTTTATGTAGCAAGGTCAGCTGATGGTGAAGAAATGAAAAGCTTCATGAATGAAAACTGTAGTCAGCTCGTTGCACTACCATTGACCTGTAGTTTCAGAGTAATCATGGAGCCCATGTGTACTACAAAACCAGAAGTGTTTTGATCAAAACTATTAGCTCTACAAGCTAACCTTGCCCTTTGACAAGATCCTCCTGGCCCTTTATTGTCAGTCAAAGAACCAAAGGCTAAGCGATTTTACGTTTAACCATCCGACCTTTAGCGTCAAGGGGTTAGGGATTATTGTGTTTCGTATTGCAATTATCTTTGAAATGAGCGAAATGACACTCAAATCCTTTGTTGGATTGCTGGATTTGTCTTAAATATAAATCTGAGTTTAACATGCAATACCTTGGGGATTATAGTCGTGAATAAGCCTAATTGTAGCAAAAGTTAAATCGCTCTATAAACATTTCAGTAATATCAAACTACTTCTTTTCCTGCCCTTTACTTACTGTACTTTACTTTTACTTTATGTGGGGTACATTCCCCTCTATCAGCCATCATCTCTGCATTCATTTCTCTTATCTACGCCATCGTTTTCTTTCACGCAATTCATCCATGTTTTCTTTGGTCTACCTCTAGTCACATATCCATCCACACTCATACTCATCATTCTTCTAGTCACAGGACTCCTTCATTTCAGTAATATCAAACATAATATAATAAGAAAGTAAGAGTAGTCACGTCAATGTGACACGTCGATTACACACACAGAATACTAGCAATGCAAAAATACATCAATCCATCATTGTCAAGTCAGAAATACAGCATGCTTGATTGCGTTTCACAATTATCGCACCAGTGTAGACGGCAATAGTTGTAATTTTACTCATTACGTCATTACACGTCAGTAAAGATCATTGTCCATTGAACCAGACCTTCTTGAGCGCTAGTTTGGATTGCGTAAAAATGTTATCTATGGGCAAAGTGCGATTGCTATTAATGCATTCTGGTCGCTTAATAAACGTAGCGAGTATAGAAATGCATACGCTTTCTGCGTGCTAACTGCTAACCATCGGTTAGGGTAGACGTTTGTCAGGCCTTTAGCCGTTTAATTGCAGGCGTCAGGCTTGTACGGCAATCAATTGCTGCATAAAAGCTACATGACGAAGTAATCAATGTAGTACAGAAAATATAGGTTTAGCTTTAGTGGATAGACAACCTTACTTATTACATCAGTATAATTATTTATACATAGTAAGTAGTTTATGCATGAACGGTAGCAAGCAACCGATTGTTTAGCAAACAATAGACGGCCGTGAATCATCTTACATAGAAAATGGAGCATACTAATCCACGAAGAAAGGTACCCATGAAATTAAATTAAACTTTCTTCCAGAAGGGCAAAGGTAATAGTTAAACTATACAAAGAGCTTAGCAAGTACCGACTATCAAGGCTCCAACCAATATTACTGTGCTAGAGAGAAACAAATGTCCCTGTAGCAAATGATAAGCTGATGTCTCTTTGTCGTCACGACACAATACCATTGAACCAAAAATCTAAAACAAAACAGAACCACTGACAAAACTTAAGACGGGTATTTAAAATTTCCTTACTATAATAGTATAATCCCATAATTCAAACAGTTATTGAACATTCCTCAAATAAGAATCCATTAAGCCATCTCATAATGGAAATGGTATGTAAATTGACCGCTCCCCAAACCTCGACCGTAGCATCTACACGCCCGTGGCCGGACGAAGGTCGTTCAGTGCCCTACGGTCACCTGAGACCTCTGTCGATGTCGTAACCTAGACGAATATCTTTATTACAAACAGAAATCTATTTGCAAAGGAATGCATAATATCTTTCACAACTAAAGGAATGTGGAACGTAAGCATTTAAATATAGGCTCACAAGTCACGGCACGTCCAATACAAATACTAAGTTTTCAAACTGCTTTTAAAGTTCTAATAAAGGGTAATTATGCTTTTCTAAGAATGCCACATGGTTTATATAGCTTGCACCCAAAACAATACAGTTTTTGTAGAGATGTATCATGATTCATGAAGGTCGTTTGGTGTTCAACGTCGGTCACTTGAGACCTCTGTATCGTGGTCGGATAAGATGACCAACCTGAATATCCAGTTTTTATACAAACATTGGAAGCTGCTGTTTGTTTTTTGATCCTATAACATATTTTATACATATCAACCAAAAATAAAAAAATCTAAATAGCCTATTCAGATTAGTTTTAACTTTTAGCTTACTTGGATGTTTACTTAATTTTGACAAAGGCCTCCTCGATTTTTTTTCCATTCTTCTCGTCTATATGTTTCCTGCTGTTGTCTTAATCTCACCCTCCCACCTTTTGAACTGTCCTCCACGATTTCTTATCTTATTTCTCGGATGCCAGAATAAAATGGCTTTATTTCATTTTCCAATTTCTCTTACTATATGTACAAGTATGATTATGCAGTATGCTAGGGCATAATTACTCTTATATTGAACATAGCTCAGAATGTATGCAACATTTTATTCTCCATCCTATCAATATTACATCAGAACTAATCGTAGAGTTCCGTTTTGAACAATAGGTTTTCCATCTAAAGTGAGGATGAGTTATGAATAACCACACGTTTGTAATTTCCTGGATTTCCATCGTTTTATCGGTTGTGTTTTTCGAAACAAAATGAACCATCCAACATTTCTGTTATCCAAGGGCTTATGTTATGTTTTGATCTGTAATTAATTCAATTCCATAATGTAATTTGAAAATGCCGTTGACTCGACTACCCTCTTACATCTGCATGAATCTTTTCCGTAATTTACGGGGTTGTTTATCATGCATAGACCAGTTCGTAAGCCTATTTATATTAAGCCAATATTAGTCAAAATCTGCGTATTTTTTATACGTAAAATACACAATTTCAAAATCCCAGCTTCGAGTTGAATATATTTGAATTGCATTTGTATGTATCTACTTTGCAATGTTGGCGTTTTAATATTTATTATGAGCTCATCTTCGGCCTTGTAATTTACATCTAGGTTTAAAATTAACACTATAAAGATGTTTATACACAAGTCTTTGGTACTTGGAATAATTGAATCCAATTTTATGAACACAACACACCCTACCAAATCTTGAGGACTAATGATTGTGTCTTGCAAATCATTCACTAGTCAGTCAGGCAGATCTTTGATTCTTGGGATGATCGATCAAAGATCTATAACTGTATCAATAGCCAAGACGGCCAAGACCAACCTCCTTGCTACACCTTTACCACTCCACGTCTTCAATAATGGTGTAATACTTTAGTCCTCCCTTCAATGGCACATCACGTATACACAAGTTACGGACACATTACTTCGTGTATAGACGCTTCCGTTCGTGGACTGGACTCCTTTAAAGGAGTAGGTACTGAATCGCGTGTTGTATAATACATGAACAGTGAACGGAATACCTTACCTGGTAGGTGAGGTATATGTATGTGTTGTATAGAGGCAAGTTGAACGTCTATGGGCGGCGCGTGCCGAGAGCGAACTTTTATTCCACAAAACCAAGCGAAAATTCGATTTACGATAAGTTGATAAAGCACACATACCCTTTCTTCATCTCTATAATGTAAAAGGTCACAGCGTTCTACAACGTCTAAACCTAAATTCAATTTAGCGTGAGTTATACACTGGAAAAGATAGTAAAATTATACGAAAGACAAGTTGAGAGGTTTGTTATCCAACAGCCATTAATCTTCGGCAAACTTACGAAGTCTTACAGTTTAGTTAGATACTGTGTGAATGTTCACAATGAAACAAGAAATGTCCTGAATACATAAGATACCGATAGCAAGTTTTTCTGCGCAGTGAATAAGCCAAGTAAGATAGTTTTAAGAAGATAAACTACTCACTTTATCCTAGTCTCGTATGTATGAGAATAGTTTGAGAAAGCCAGTTAATGCAGTTTACGTCTGTATAAGAGATACAAAAATAAGCAGAAAAGACGGAACTATCTACTAATACATACAGTAACAACGACAATCATCAATAAATTAGTATTTCCAAACTACTACAATACGCAATTCGAATTTGAAATAGAAATAAAAGCACTAGGAATATAAAGCGATTTAAGCGATTTTCTATTATTGGTTTAGTATTCTGTACTAAGAAAAGATACGATTTAAATGAACGTGTTTGCATTATTTATTTTGAAAGTAATTCGTTTACGCAACTTAAATATCTCTTTTAATGTCGCAATCTCGTTTTCATTATTTACTTTATTTTTAAACTGACGGAATAAGCAGATATCCTACTTAAAAGTGAGCCTCTGACAAAACTTCACAGAACAAGTTTATCGAGGACGTGCCAGACGTAGCATTGGACTCCGTCTACCATTCTACGTAAAGATGTATTTATCAATCAGATAATCATTATTTACGGTGCGCATAACTATAATTACTTCTATGTCTGAAATTACCCGTTTTATGTGAATTTATTAAAACTAACATACTACGCAGTACGCAAAAACAAAAACATTTAGATACTTAACATTTTAATTTAAACAGCATACGAATTAAAAGCCAATTATTTTAATTTACCATGCAAAAAGGTATATTTTTCGTACAATTTGGGACATACCGTTAACCGTCGAGGAGTAAGTCCTGGCTGCAGCATCAAGGGTAACACATTTGGTTATCGACATAAATTTTCTTTTTTATTATTATTTAATATTTCCTAAAATTATTAAATAATTAATTACCAATGGAATTTAGAAAAAGGTTTTAAAAAATCTATTCTTTAGGTCAAAGAAGTTCTAAGCATGTAACAGCTAATTATTATTGAATACAATGATCAGCAATTATTATTGTACCCTTTAAATTTTAATCGAAAATCTAAAAACTGTAGACACGTTCTAAAATGTATTATTTAGTTAGGTGAGAAAACTACTCATCTATTAAAAAGTTTCTAAAAATCTGCCGAACTTTATGAATAACAAAAGCTATAAGATGTAACCACAGCTGTAAAGCCTAGTTACACAGCCCTAGGAATTAAACTGAAAGGTATGCAAATATTGACGATCAAGTTCTTATACGTTACCGGTGTCGAGCAAAGCTTGGATGGCCGCCAAGCCAACTGACAATTTGATTTGTTCCGAATACCGTTACCGTATATTTGAAACCAGCATAGAGCAACCTACAGATATGGTATATTCGATAAGCGATGATAACACTCCCAATAGTAAACTACCCTAAAGCCATAATCATAGTGATAACTTGATAGAGACAAAAATAAATTGGCAAGACCTATTAACTATGTAGCCATAGAACGAAAAGCAATAAGTAGTAACTGCAAACAAACTAAGTAGATCTGAAACATTGGGTTTTTCCACTGACTCCTGGATAATTTTATTCCCCACTTCCCCCTCCGAAAGTCGTTGACCTTTTGCAAAAAGTGTATCCAACTGTTGTTTTTGCTTATAAAATTAACTGTGATTACATCAGTAGCAGTCAACTTAACTGATATAGAAGGTATAGCTTCCAATTTGACGATCTAAAATTGAATGATAATGAATGTGAAGTGATTTCATCGGAATGTGGCGTAGTTATTGATTATTCATTCATTGACATGCATGCATATTTAGATGAAGGCATTGAATGTCGTACGCAATCAATTAATATTCTTATTAGTCTGACCTTTGGTGATAATAAATAATCAGAAACTCCCCTCTAATCAGATTGATGTTATTCATATCTATAATTCTATATGAATAACAATCTAATTCGAAATATTTCATCATAAATTGAAACTATATTTGAGTATAATTTGAGAGTATTCTGATATTTTAGACCATATCATTATTAAAAGCACTAAAAGGTTTTAATGTAAGCCTTTTGTTTTTATTTCGTGGTCCAATAAATTGTATTAGCCTACCAGATCCCCCTTCTGTTCACTGACAGAATCAATCAATGACAATATCACGAGGATGTGTTAAATCGTTTTGATTCAGGGATATCTAACTGGTGGTTTCCACTTGTGAACTTTGTGTGTATTTCATGATATAGCACTTTATCATGTAACTGTAAGCATTCTCGGCAGTTAAACATTAGGAATTCGAAAAAGTATTAAACTGGCATTCACGACATTACATTTGCATAGTCTTGATATGCCAGTACCTTCATCCTAAAATGTACACCAGTTCCACGCCTTATCAATTACAAAACTAATTCATTTTCATGTTGTACAAGTAGAGTTCCTTCTTTTTCTTTCCGAAAGAATTTAACAATTGTGAGATCGATTGACTCTTTAGATCCTTTCATTTTGGTTAAAAGAATTGAAATAAATGTGTTAAAAAATGTCAGGTCTTACCTTATGATAGGTATCTTTCTGCCAGTTCTTGATTTGAGCCATGACGTCGTTGACCAGTCTGTCCCGCACGCTAAGATGCAGGTCGGAGAGGCGTTCGGCTTCCACCATGCCGCCTTTCCAGGCCGCTTCCATTGTGCCGTATTCGGGACCTGTGGACACCAGAGCGTTGAGAAAGGTGTTTGTATGACCATGCTTAATTAGGAAATAGGTATTTGAGAAAGGTTCGTTTCAAACATTGTTATTGGGTGAGCCATATTCCTCGTAAGGCCATTGATTTAAAATAACTTTGGTCAAGGAAATACGATTAAGGACTGCTTTCAACTATAAGCAAGTTTTTTTGAAAGAGACAATCATGTTTGGTACATTAACGTCTGCGTAATGTCTTGATCGTTTCAGAGTCAAAGATTTTAGTTTAGAAGTTTTTTTAAGCCGTCCTGCTTTCAACTATAAGCAAGTTTTTTTTTTTAAAGAGACAATAATGTTTGGTATACATTAGCGTCTGCGTAATGTCTTGATCGCTTCAGAGTCAAAGAATAACTACATCGATCATCAGCATAGCAGTTTGTTGAACAATTTTTAGGATGACTGATGTTTTGCTAATCGGTTCTTCGTGACACAGGCTACTACATAAATTATCAGCTCAACACGTTACAGCTCCAATTGAGCTAGTTACCTATCCAATCGGTTTAGCAATATCGATTCAATCTCACTACTCAATGATAATAGCCAATTTTGATTGCCAATACATAAACTATTATGTTATTGGATAATTGCTTCTATTATAATAGGATTGCTCGCTATTTCAGATTAATTAAACTTGAAATATGCTCATGATTTCAGTTCCTTTATGGCTCTTTCTTTATTATTAGGCTAAGAAATCTCTGTACGTACATTATAATTACTTTTAAGCGTAGCGTGTTCTGTCTTTTAAACTTTTGCTTTTGTATTGTCTGGGTCTCACTAAGTTGGAGTGGAACTTCACTCCTATTTTGATGTTTGTTTTGTAAAAGGATCATACAAAAAACGGTAAGAAGCAAGCCGTAGTTTGTTGCACGTTCTTCTAGGTTTAGTCGCGTGGAACTGAATTTCTTACGGGGGGTCAGTTAAAGGAAACAATATACCAAAAAAAGAAACTTGTATATTGTTATATGACAAACATGTCTAGGCAGGGCAGAACTGCTACGTACGCAATGCTAGGCGCATATTGCCTTTATGACACTGTACCGATATTACCATTTAACATAAAGTGACAATACAATACATCGTGCAAGTAATCATTTACAGAACCAAGGACATGTTTACGACACATTAACTCATCCCATCTGTTGCCTTATTCAGGTACGTTAATTTACTAGCGCACGCACGAATACAAGATTTGCAATATAAATCATATCTGCTGCGAAATTACGCACCGCGGCGGGACTAGTTAATGGGCATTAAACTTATATGAGATGATGTGGTTGTAATGGACGGAATTCGTGAAGATTGCAGGTACATATTTCTCTTTATTTTTGTATCAAACCTGAATGTTG
The DNA here is from genome assembly GCA_947578465.1 of Thera obeliscata. Taxonomy (NCBI): domain Eukaryota; kingdom Metazoa; phylum Arthropoda; class Insecta; order Lepidoptera; family Geometridae; genus Thera; species Thera obeliscata. The sequence goes on along the minus strand of OX387918.1, from coordinate 9,201,245 downwards.
GAAAACCACAGGACGTAGTTCACTTCTTCTTCTTGCCCTTATCCCGCTTTATGTGGGGTCGGAACAACATGTTCTCCTCTTCCATTCTCCTCTATCAGCCGTTATCTCTGTATTCATTTCTTTCTTACTCATATCAACTTTCACACTGTTCATCCATCTCTTCTTTGGATCCCTTCTCCTATACGCAAATATCTATCTACATTCATACACATCACGTAGTTCACTTCTTAGCTAATATAGACTTAATAAACCTACTTACTTATATGCACTTACCTTAATTAGTTTCAGTTAATTAAAAGTATTTTGTACTAATTTATAAGCTATCGACTTATGATAATGACTCTCAAGTATTATTATCCCTTTAGTGGTTTCCTTAAATCCTCCAAACTTTAGTGGTTTCCTTAGTGCTATTTATAATCATCATTAAATTATGTATAACGGATAAAATAATATTGCACATGAGCTAATTTCGGCTTCATAGAGCGTAGTGTGCGTCTGAAAGAGATAGCGTTCTACAAAACCGAAAAGCCAATGTGCAATATTTATTACTTATAACCGAATGTATGTATATTACTTCCCCAGACGAGCCACACACAAAGCGCTCAACTACTACACTAAGATGATATTCACACGGTACTATCGTGTTCCAAACTTAGTAAAGCATGCAGTTGAAGATCCAGTTTGAGGTTCATCTCGCAGCCCTAAGATGCGTCGATGTGCATTCAAACAAATCAGGTTTTCCCGGTTTTTTAATAACGACTCCTGGATATGAATTAAACACATTGAAGTGTACAGGCTTGTAAGTCATGTGACTAGAAGAGTGATGAGTATGAATAGAGATGGATATTTGGGTAGAGGTAAGCCAAAGAAAAGAGGGATGAACAGTGTCAAAGATGACATGGATAAGAAAGAAGTGAATACAGAGATGACGGCTGATAGAAGAGAATGGAAGAGGACAATGGAGAACATGGTGTGCCAACTGCCAACCCCACATAAAGTTGCATAAGGGCAAGAAGAAGTGTACAGGCTTGATTTAATTTGCGATTTTATGCGGAGAGAATTTCTGTTTCGATTATTTAGCACCTTGTTGCTTGGTTAAGAACAAAAGTGTTTTTAAATTAAATTATGTACCTATCGTGACTAAGGAATGCGAGAGGCGTGACGAATGACCTCAAAATAATCTTGATGGAATTACGATCTAATTTCTCATGCCGTAGTAGTAACTACTTAAATGAAAATTATGTTTAGCTGAATCTATTACTTAATTAAAATAAATTATAGTTAAAAAAAAACGCTTTTATAACTAATTGAACTAAAAAGTTAAAAATAAAACTGTAATAATCAATTGAAAAATTTATATTATTGTACAAAAAGCGTGTGGGGCTTGATTTTGATCGTTGTAAATATTTTATCAATAGTTTATTATATCTGAAGTTATTATAAAAAGCACCCCACGCTGTTTTGTACAAGAATATAAATTTTTATAAGCGTTATAAAAGGAATACATATAGGTAAATGTCTTACCTATTTTGTATTCTTACTTTGGTTTTGGTTGTGTCTTAACTGTTATTTCTAAGTACACCCTAGCCAACCATCTTATTATACGCTCCTCTCCATCCAAAGGTTGTATCGTTGAGCGATAAAATTCAGCAATAAAACCGCCGTACATAATTATCTTTTAAAATTATTGTTTTTTCTCTATTTTTAGTTGTAGAGTGTGCAATAAATAATGTTTTATTTTATTCTATAGTGGACAATCCACAAAACACTTTTGTAGCGCAGAGCTTGTATTATGGAAACCAGACAGCTGATACAACACATACATTTTTTTTAAATTAAAAATACTTCGTTTTTCCACGCTATCTTAGTAGATATCATGCAAACCTATAATGATAGCGTGGAGTAATAAAGCACATAATAATATATCAATAATAGGCTTTATTATAACCTATATTTTCAGCGATATAACTGCAACGACCTATCAAACAAACCTGTCTCAAGAAGACCGCCAAAGGCCACATTTTGCAAGTGCACGTTTTATGTAACCTGACGTAATCAGGTGCAGCGATTCAGTACACCATTCCAAATTCAGCGTGCGCCAATCGCGACACTTTCGTTTTTTAAATCGACCAATAATGGACCAGTTTGCGACGAGAGGCGCGAGCGCAAGCTTGCAAATTGCGAATACGCTCGAGCATGTGCGATCCCAATTCGTCAGTCAAAATTGGGTTCGTGCCCCGAATCTCGAAACTCGATTATCGAAGAGCCTCTGGAATGCTGATGGACTTTCGATTTCATCGCTTGCATTTTATACACGTTGCATCAACTTGCATCGGTCTTGCGCATGTTTAAATAAATTACCTAATCGTAGATTCTTCACAGCATTCGAGTCCCATAAAACATTGTTTCTCGTAACGACGCACGTCCAAAGTATGTGAAGTTTATTGCTTTTGTTGTAACGATTATACGATTACGACTTCTGGTTGGATTTGAAGATATGATAATTTCATGAGCAGGGTATCTTTCTTTTCATCAATATTTGTAGATAACATCAAACTATGTCGAGGTCATGTACTAAATTTGGTTATCATAATTATCAGAATTGTTATATGATGTGTAATCTATTTAGTTTATATTTTCTTCCACTATCTTATTCCCTTTATATCTAGCAATTTGCAAGAAACTACAAAATGCGATAGCACGTAAAGTTGAAGACTACGTGTCTGTTCTTCTCAAGCATAGTAATTAATTTAAATTCATAGTTTTTAACAAGAAAATGTTTATGCCGAACACAGCAATAAACTAAGGATAGTTTCTCGTTTTCTTGAAGAACATACAAATAAAATACTATACGCATTTGACAAGTACATAATGTGTTTTCTCCGAAACTTGGACAAATACCGAGGTAAAAGCTAGTAGAGCCGGTCCAGTTACGTCATGCGTGGAAGCTGCCGAACCCTGGGTATGGTTACCACTGACTGATCGGAAATTAACTTACGTAGAATTACTTAATCACGCTAAATAAATCTATATTTATAAAAGAAAGTCGTGTTAGTTACACTATTTATAACTCAAGAACGGCGGAACCGATTTGGCAGAAAATTAGTGAGGAGGTAGCTTAGAACCGGGAGAAGGACATAGGATACTTTTTATACCGAAAAAGCAACGGGAACGGGGTGGTGTTACGGGAACGGGCGAGCGAAGCCGCGGGCGGCCACTAGTATATTATAAGACGTAGAATTGTGTGAAAGATTATATTGATGAGAGAGGAGTGAATACAGAAAAGACGACTGATAGAGGGGAATGGTAGAAATTAACATGTTATGCTGACCCCATGTAGAATGGAGAGGATAGTGATGTAAGGGCAGAAAGATGTGTTTGTGAAGTTGGTATACAAGAGAATATGCGAGACGTTTCTATGCAACGTATTAGGGCGCTTGTACACGCTAAGAAAAAACGCCGGGCCTACCCAAGAATTCGTGTCTTAACAAGAAAATTACTGTGTACACTGCTCGCAGCGGTGCACGAAAAAAATCTTATCTGCGCAAGACAAGAATTTTGTCTTTTCCACACACGAAAACGCAACAACGTTCGCCGCGTCGTGTCTTGCGCAGATAAGATTTTTTTCGTGCACCGCTGCGAGCAGTGTACACAGTTATTTTCTAGTTACGACACGAATTCTTGGGTAGACCCGGCGTTTTTTCTTAGCGTGTACAAGCGCCCTTATTGTGCGGTCAGTTTTGTCCATATGAATTTGTTAAATACTCCGCACAAATTACAGCACAATACGAAAGTAATAATGAAAATCTATTAGCGAGAAGTTATTATGATCTCAGATTACTGCCTTGAATTTCAGAAGGCGTTTAAGAAGAGTTTTAGTGAAAATAAGTTTACATGCAGAAATGAAATACTATCCTATCCTAGTAGGCATTGGTAACTGTCCCTAATCAAAATCCTTTTTTAAGAAAGAAAAACACAGGCACGTTCACACATTAAATTTTGTACAACTCCATGTTGTCTTCAAGTGTTTTCGCATTCCTAAGATTGCGAATATACATTTTGTTTTTGAACATCAATCAGTTGCAGCCCCGAGGCATGAATTTACGATCGGCAATGAACAAATGAACGGACAATTGAGTTCAAATAAATAATACATAATACAGAGATCTCTCTCTCTCTCGACAGCGATAGAGGTGTGAATTCTCACGACCCTACGACTTAGATCAAAGTCAGTAGAAGCAACCCTAGCCCGAGGCAGCTGAGGCAAACAAACTACGCACACTTCCTGATATTGAACTGGTATCGACAGCGATGACTTGTTAGAGGTAAAAGCGTCTCCGATGCACGGAATTTCACATTCTACGTACGTTTAATGGTGTAAAAGCAAGAGTTACGGCTATAGATTGAGATTTTATTTCACTATTAATCACCTTGCTTACAAACGTTTATATAATTTCAACTTTCCATGAATTCGACTTGTCACTGTTATTTCACTCCTCAAAAGGCATTCACAATTTAAATTAAATGTTATAAATTATATTTCAATTAATATGCAATCACACTTCCTATACTTTTGGTAAAATTATGCGATAGTTAGAAAGTAACATTTCTGGTTAGTAAAGATAAAAAAATATCTTAAACCATCTCTTGTGGTTACAAAGTGATAACACAAAGCATTGCCTTGTAGGTCACACACGTCAGGAACGTACCCTAACATGCACTGCCCAGCCTCCATTAACTTGAGGCATACAAATGTTCAGCCTCACGTACCAGTAATTTCACCGGCACCCACACCCTTCAAACCGAAACACAGCAATGCTGCTTCACGGCAGAAATAGGCATGGTGGTAGTACTTCCCAAAGAGCTCTACTACTACAGAAATCAATGTGGGTGTGCCTGTGTACAGAACATGTTATTTGTGCAATAAATAATCTATCTATCTATGTGGACGCACGCTGTGAGGCCTCAAATCTAACAGCTATAGTTCTTCAATAGACAAATTAGCAATCGTTGGATAACTGCCGTCAAACGAACACAAGTAAAACCTTTTGATAAGAATATTTCTCGCAATCGCTTTGCTGAAAGGCGAATGAAATATATATCGAATACAATATCTCAAGTTTTTGATATCAAATAAGTTTTATACGGAAGACAACCATGTTTACAGTCTACTTAGTATTTGGTTTTGTATTTCAAAAGAGAGAAAGGAAAAATGGGAAGAAATAGAACGGTGACCTATCAAACATCTCATCAAAATGCATGTGCACTATGCTAGTACTCTCAAACAGCGAAGGAAAAGATCGAGAGGAAACCGGCATGTTATAGAATCTAAAAAGTTCGAAAACATGTGCCGAATGCACGAAAAGAGCCACTCTGAGATATACCTCAAATCCTTTCATCACACTGGTTTGAATTAACCAGTGACACGATAAGAAAAAGACAATAAACATCAAAATATATCTTGGTATGATGAACCGACCGGTAGAATAATTTTAGACTCGCTTCCATAAAACCTGTTCTTTTCAATAAGAATAATGCGGAATTCCATAAGACATTAAAACAGGTAGGTACAGCCCACACATTATTATCATATTACGATGATGTTTTCTCCGCATATTGCCTTTTTACTACGACTCCTAGAATGCAATAACCGAGGAGGCGGATTAAGGCTGAAGCGACTCTTGGGTTTAAAGACGTTCTCATAAAAAACAATGCATCTTTTACAATGAGATAAAATAGTGCTTACATAATAGTTGCTATATTATTTTGCGTCTGCTGATGAAGCCGTATCTATAGGCCATAGCTAGTATGCTTATACCTTTTTCTTCATCATCGTATTCATATTGGAGGGACATTTTGAACACGTGCGATAAGAGTAATTTTGTATGAGCTTGGTCATGACTGGACTAGCTAGCCGAAGGCAAAGCTTTTTATAATGTCCCAAAAGTTAAGAGCCGAGCGGTAAGTTGTAGACTGTAACGTCAAACCTGTAGATGGACCCAAGGTCGCTTTAGTGCCGTATTAACAGTCTTTAAGAGTTATTCGTCGAGTGGGATGGCGCAGCGGTCATCGCAGCCCCGTACCAAGGGGAAGGTCGCACGCAGGCTAAGATCCCGCTCGGCTCTTAACTTTTGGGACATTATTAAAATACTCGTTTAAAGGTATAAGATTTGTGATTTCCTTAAGTGTAGTAAGCACTATAAAATCAATAAAAATAAGCGAAGGCAGTTATCAAATACGATACAGCAGCCCAACAGCAATTAGTACTGATTAGCGTGCCCCCCCCCAAAAGAAAACGTCACAAGCAATCACCGATATGGTGACCTTCCAGAATGACGAAGCCAACAAATTCATCTCTGATGAGGTGTTATGAAATAGCCCCTTCCCACCGGTACGTGATATCGCGCACCAGCCCGCACCAGCTCGCACGACACACCATGGGAACGGTCTCGTGCGCCGAGGTGCGCGGTAGCACATGAGTCTTTTCTGTGTGCGTTGCCGTGCGTCGTCGTGCGCGGTGCGTGATGATCTGCAGAACCACGCACCGTAGGAAGGCAGCATAAGGGATGATAGCCCGCAGCGCTATGATACAGCTCAAGTGAGTTCTAGGAATGACGATGGATTTACATTCCCACGCCCCATCGCATTGTCGCAAATGACAATCACTATGAACCTATTCTATGTGGAATTCCACTTTTATGCGCAAATGATTCAAAGACTTTGATTCTTTTTATTACCATTGACATTTACTGAGATGGACGGAATTCTCAGAAGTTGGTATGATGGTTGAAGTTCACCCGTTCAACGTTTTTTTAGTTCTACATACATAGACGCAACGTTTTATAAACATAAAAACACCAGGTTCAAATTCTTAAATTATGCTTTGTCTGAATTGAGACTGAATCTTTAGACATCAATGAAAAACTGTGAAAAAAGGGAAGAATTGGGACAAAAGATTCTGGTGTTGCAAACGTCCATAGGTACGGTAAATTTCCATCAGCAGGGCCGTATGCTTGTTTGGAAATTTAGTGGTATAAAAAAAAGAAATGGAAGTTCCATTGGTCCCAATTCAAACATACCACTACTCTGCAATACAGGGACGCCCAGCTGTTGCGGGGTCCCTAAGTACCCTATTCCGTTCGAACAGCCAATAAAGCAACCGTAAACCAACCTTTTTCGATTAAATCGTTCCATTTCTTAGCCCAGCCGCGCAAACTTTTCGCGTACGTTTTCTCTATATCCGCCCGCTCCTGCACCAGAGCCTGTAGCTCGCTGCATAGCCTGTGGCCGTCGTCGACCCTTCTCGTGGTTCGCTTGTAGTTGCCAGGCTCCCAGAAGGAGTCTGATGTGGTGGTGAGCAGGTTCTGCTCGTCGCTGTGATGCGACATGGTGGCGGTGCGACACTCACACACCGCCCCTCTGGAACAAACATACAAAATGCGTTAGCCAAATACATATTTGAAATGTGAATTCGTCAGACATTAGACGTACAGGCTGGGTACGAAGCGTCAATTTGAAGAACACCGGAACTGCAGAAACACACATCGACTATAGCTCCATTGACTAGACTCTTAACTAAGCTCAGTTGGTAGTAGATCTGCCTTCTGCGCCGTAGGTTGTGGGTCGATCCCCACCGAGAACAAATATCCTTCTACTAAAAAAGTTATATTATTTAATTCTTAGTCCAAGTAGTAGAGTAGTTAGAGTATATCAGGGGAAGTTTGAAAGTAGCGCCAGTGACAGAAAAACTGAAGAGCAATAGGTTGGCGTGGTACGGGCATGTCATGAGGAGGGATGAAAGTCATGCGACTTGGAGAGTGATGTGTATTGATGTGGATGGATATGTGAGCAGAGGTAGACCTTTGAAAACATGGATGAACTGTATGAAAAATGACATGGAAAGGAGAGGAGTGAATGCAGAGATTACGGCTGTCAGAGGGGAATGGAGGAAGAAGACATGTTGTGCCGACCCCACATAAAGTGGGATAAGGGCAGGAAGAAGAAGAAGAAGTCCAAAACCGGGTTATGAACTGAGAAAAAAGTTCTGTCATACAGTTATTTACTGACTCTTTTCAGTAGTCAGTTTGTTACAAGTTTGGTCATTTACCTAACGCAGAGAGATTATACTTACCTACTTATCAATAAACTAAGCTCGATTTTGAGATGCAGAAAAAAATCTAAATTAAATAATGACCAACTCAAATAGTCTAGCTAGTCTGTTTCAACATCAAAGATAATAACCTCTCCTCAACTTAACGGCCCCGAGACGTATACCATCCAAGTAATTTAATGTCGTCTATAAAAATAACCGTACCGAAGCAAATGAAAAAAGTCTTTTTATTTTTGGTAAAGTCCAACAGTATTTTATGAGACCGTAAAACGTCTCAGAATTGTCACTTCTAAAACAGACTGTAACAGCATAAATAATGGAATGTACAGTCACCTGCATTATCGGTAGCATTTAGCATAATTTTCATTCTTCTTTCGAACCAGTATGGTGTAAGAAAGTTTAAGTGCACCGCATAGAGGCTCCTTCCGTGCACTTCATATTTGGTTTATGACTATTTATTTTATTTTATTGTGTATGCCCCGTGCATACTCGTACTTTCTTTCCATCCAAAGGTTGTCTGGAAGAAATCGCTATTAGCGATAAGACCGCCCATTGTACCTCGAGTGTTTAAGTATTCTCTTAGACCATGTTTACCTTATAATTTATGGTTTACAATAAAGTTATATTCTATTCTTTCTATTCATAATTTTCAATATTATTTTGTGTTCACATTTTGTTGATTTATATTATCACGTCTAGAAGATTTCATCATCAGCCGATGTAAGTCTCCTGCTGATAAGACTCCCCCATACCATGACCATGACGGGTCGGGGTTGTCAAAGTCAAGTCAAATATGTCTTTCTTCAATGGTTTCACAAGAATTACTTTGAAACGTCTTAAAGCTAGGTGAGTCTAAGTGCCAGTGCTAAGCGACCTTGGTGAAGTCACCCTGGTACTTAAGAGATGCTACTGGCTCTAAGAGATAAATAAAAAAAAAATAAAAAATTGTGGACCATTCACACAACACTACCCAGCCCCAAACTAAGCAGAGCTTGTAATATGGGAACCAGATAGCTGATATAATACTTGAATACATTTTTTTTTTTTTGTAAATACATACTTAGAATACAATATACACCCAGACAGAGAACAAACATTTATGTTCACCACACAAATATTTGTTCTCGGTGGGGATCGAACCCACGACCTATGGCGCAGAAGGCAGAGCTACTACCAACTGAGCTAGAGGCCAGTCAAGATGCTCTTGGTCTGATTTCTTAGTCGCCTCCTACACCAATCATAGCAGTAGTAGACTAAAATAGACACTCTTATCGTGTCACTGGTTCTTTCGAACCAAGTGTGGAGAAAGGATTTCAAATGCAATAATGATGTTTAACCATCATAGTACGGACGACTGTACACAAGGATACGCATCAGACTATACACTGCTAGCTCTTATGTCCTTGCAGTAAGCATCTTTTTACTTTGTTTTAGGTAACTTGAGCTGTATCCCACTGTACCTAGACTTTCCGGTCACAGACGAAGTAGCAAATGATAACTTTGCGTCCTGAAAATAATTACCGGCAGTGTCCCAGTAATGTTTTAGAAGTAATTTCTCAGAAATATTAAAAGTTTGATATTTTTAAAGTATTATACTCGGTCCATTCGTTTAAGAAGAAGAAATTGTTTTTTTAAAATCATATAATGTCTTTTTTCAGTAAAATGTACGATCTACTATTTTCAAGGTACTTTCTCTCCATGTGGCATCCGTGGGACGCCGTGCATATAGATAGGTCAGTAGTCTTTTGACCCTTTAAGCTGGCCCTGACACAAACAATACATTATTAAGTAGCATGATTCTTTAAAACAATGTACCTCGCTGAAAGGTCACGCTTTCAGTATATTTGAATAAAATCGCAGCCAGAGTGCCTCCCGGGAAATCTTCGACTATCTTGCTAAGAGATGGGTTATAAAAACCCAAGCTGTATAGACTTTAGCAAAAACAGTCCCAAAAGACTTGAAACAATTTAACTTGAATAAAAAACTTGATAAATGCTCTCTGAAGTTTAACGGGTATTCCCGACTTGGATAAAAGCTTTAATAATCCTGGGGGATATAGACCAAGGATCAGAAGTCGATGGATGGAACAAGCTGGGCAAGCTCACTGGTGGTCTAGTGGTAGCGGCCCCGCCTTCCTAACTAAGGTCGTGGTCGTGTACCAGTAAGTTTTTCTTTCGACACTTAAATGTGCACTATGCCAGTACTCTAAAACGGTGAAGGAAAACATCGTGAGGAAACCGTCATGTCGAGTGCACGAAAAGAGCCTCCTTGAGGCGAGTTTATCCTTCCACTACACTGGTTTTAAAGTAACAGTGACATGATAAGAAGCATTAATGAAAATATCTCGCATCTTTGAAATAATCCATGCGCGTCCGTGCATAGGGGACTTGGAGAGCGCTGACAAAACTGTCTAGCGCTAGCCTTCTTCGCTTTGTAGTGTATGTCTTTAGAACCTCAAAAGACATTACAAAGTGCTCAGACGGTCTCAAGTTCCAGACATCGCATCCTGCGCTGTGTAATGTCTAACTGCAGAATGGTATGCCGTGTGCACAATAAAACTTTTACACACGACTTTACGATGGTGTATTTTTAACCATCTACGAGGTTGTAGGATTTATTATATTCTTGGTTGTTTTATAGTTCATTGTCGATTACATATTACACGCCAGAGGCGAAGCTTTCATATGGAAATTATAATCTTTAAAGATATTAAGGACCTGCCTACGAACCCATCTTGTGTAATGAATAGGTCTACTATCACCAACGAACTAAAACGTATGTAATTGATCATTCTCTCTCAAATGCACTGAAAATCACTTTCTCCTCAAATAATTCACGATCAGCGAAGACCTCATTAAAACTTATAACTACTTGCACTTGCACCTGGCTATACCACGGGTGACCAAGTTCAAAAGGCAGCTCACAAGTTACGCCCACTTTCTACTTGCCGGTTTTGCAAGGTGTGGGGTTTGAACTATGCCCTCGTGGGTAAAGATACTTGTAATAACTAAATTACTAAACTGTGCGTTTGCAACTTTCTGTTAGTTCAAGCAATCTGTTGGAAATATTCTGCAAACGCCTTCACAATTCATAATTTTGAAAATGATGAATTCACATCTGCTACTACGTTTATATCACATCTAATCCACCTTTATCTACCGTACGTGAATCCAAAGTAATGACATAATATACCGGACGTGAATACTAAAGTAATGGCATACGTACTAAAGAACTTTTAAAATCACATTGTGAAGGGCAAATACAATACAATCATTTATTTGCGAAACGTAGGTTATAATTACATGATGGTACAAATTAGGTATGTTCAGCCATGTTCTGCCTAAAGCATGCAAAATATTTAAATGTCACTAAATATGCAACCATCAACCATTTAATTGCTGATGATGGTCTCATTCTCATCAAAGTCAAAGTCAAAAGTGTATTTATTCAGTAGAATCGCAAGGATCACTTTGAAACGTCTAAAAGCTAGGCGAGTAGATCTAATTGCAGATGGCTGTACCAGGCCCAGATTTATTTTAAGACACAATACCCATTTCCCGTTTAATACTCTCGTCTTGCTTTTCATCGTGTACTTAGTACCATACAATGTATTACGAAAAGGATAAAACAGATTCAATTACAGATAACGATAAGTCATTTTGAGATCCAAAGATTTAGAAAATTCAATCCTTAGTCAATAGTTTCTAATCCATCCCCAAAGGCCAATGGTAATCCACTGTAAGACTCAAACACTGGGTATGTTTGCTCATACGGTCTTGCTTACCTAAGCAGGCCTCGTCCCAATGACACAAAGACACGCTAATTGCGAGGCATACCCATAGATGCTAAGGTATATCACGTCACCCAAGACGAACCGTGCTTACGTCATCAGCGGAATTGTATAGTTACTTCATGTGGTAAAAATGTTAGTTATAATATAAAACAGGTGGTTGTACTCGAATTCGCAGGAATTTGAAACAGTTGGTCACGTTTTTAATTAAAAGCTAAAGCTTTAGGATTTAGATCTAAAGCCGATGAAATCGAATTGAATGAAATATTCTACATTTTAATCGATTTAAAATCAGCCCACTGTTAACATTCATTATGCTTAATAAATTGTAGTAAGCTTCTAAATCTAGATGCACGACTTTTGGCTTTTGCCCTAACAAGTATTTTTAATACAGATCCTCGTTTATCCTTTCAACAAAATCTGGAAAATCGTGACTCAGGATTATCAGGACAAGTAACGATAAATAGCGTTTGGATTTACAAATATAATAGCCATTCGACTTGAATTACGTAAGTTCAAAAACTAAACTGCGGAAGTCAAAATTATAGCTGACTCTATAAATATATTCAAGGTTATATTTAAAAACCAAATTACAAAGTTTGTTTACAGATGGTATGCACATAGCAATTTTGAGAATTCAATTAAATCGTCTAGCTGCTGAAGATCTACAACAACTAGCACATATCAAAGAGCACATAGCTCAAGTCTACATGGTTTTAAAGAAGGCCTGAAGAACACAAAACTTACTTGAGATACTGAAGCAAATGGTGGCCCTTCCCCTTACACCGTCTATTCCTTCTGTAGGTCATGTCCTCAACTGTCGGATTGGCGTGTCCGGTCATGTGCCTGATTCACCGGTGTCCACAACTCGCAGGTAGTCATGTGTCTGATTCACCGGACCGAGATGTCGGAGATTCGCCCACGGCCGCGAGATAACAAGTAGTAAACAAACGCTATTCTATTCCAAGCGAGCTCATGAGCGTACTATGATTTAAAGTGATAAGCGGGGATGATAATGATGTTGATTGAACGTTGACGCGCTAATGATGGGAGTTTTTGCCCGTCATCGAGCACACTGTTGAGAAATTGCATTGAAGAAATTTCCAAGTATGAAAGTCGATAATTCAAAAACAAGCACGATAAACACAATCAGGTTATCTTTCTTATAGTCAATCGTGATATGGTATTGGTTGGCATCTTAGTCATAGAATCAGGAAGTATATAGAGGAATGCTAAAACGTTAAATTATGAAGGAATTCGGCAAATATAGCACCTTATTAGAGGCATGAGTAATAATTTCCGCGAGAATAATTTAGTAAATTATTCTCAGATTATATCAAGATGTATTAAACAAGACAATAGTCTATTCGTATTCATATCTTGTGAATAAGAATGATAATTTTACTAAAAATGTCAAGAGTAAACAATATCATCAAGGTGATATAATGACGTTGGGAAATACAGCGAATGTTTTCGATTGTGAAACGGAGCATGAGAAGAAAATTAGAAGTTATCTACCATTTGAATTGAATGCAGCACGAAACGCAATTGAACGTTAAAAAGTTACTACAATCGTAAATACTTTACAAAATACGATCAACGAAAGAAATCATAACAAAACAACACCAAATGAACTAGTTATCGATTGTCGTAATAAAGAAACGAATGAAGATAAACAAGTTACAATTTCAAAATAGATCACCAAACACTTTTAATTTCGGCCGAGAAACCAGATCCGGCGACACACAGACAACGAATGGTAACCAAAGTCTAGAATATTACAAAACCACTCAATAGCCCACCTGACAAACAAATGCATCGCTAATTTTGAACTCTATGCCGTTGTTAATAAGGATTTTTTCGGTTGTTTGAATAGCAAACTAAGGTGGTAAAATAATGACCTTGCAACATGTGGAGTTGATTCATTCAACAGTTACCGTATCGGTTCGCACGGCGCGCTATTGTATTACCTAATTGTGGATTTGCAGTGAGAAAACAAGAATGTAACGCATGTTATATGACTTAAGTAAAGCTGACTTTTGAATTGAACAATACTGCACGTGTTATGTGTGTAAAGTAAAGTTAAATATGCCCAGAAATACCAATGCTTATTATCGCGAATACTAAAAATATATTATACTGTTATCTTGTTGGCTGCCTGTGAAATGTATTAACATTTTGTAGAATCAAGTTAAACACCAACTCTCCAAGTAAGATGATAATGCTAAAGACATTAGAAAACCGAGAAACGCGATAGGTAATAAACAAAGAGATAAAATGAGAATAATAGAGCAAGATAAAATATTTGTGGTCGCATTTTGTAACGGTGATAAGACCGTTGGTATTGGTATAGAACAAGGACGCCTGTTAAGCTTAATACCGTTACAGATACAAATGGTAACACTGAATACTATATTGTGCAGTCAGAGTTAGAATCAACAGTTTTGGGGAAAAGTACTAATAACTAAACCAAATTTCATCTCGGGTAAGAGGGTAGTTAAAAGGCGGTTTATCATAAAGGCAATATGTAAAACTGATAACCAAGTATTTCTAAGTAGATTGTTCGCTGATTATAAAATAATATCAGCAGGCTATGTGGTTTTGGTTGGCAAATCCGATTAGACATAAACAACAGCCTGTGTGTGTCTATTTGCGGGAAAGTTTGGCCAAGTTTGCGACAGCTAGTTAGAAACAGGCATTAACAAATCACGCCAGAGAGGCGAATTTCCATGAATCAAGCTGAAATCTGTCAGTAGCAAATGTCGCGAGAGCTAAACCGCAGCCTCCTGCCACTTGTACAGACTACAGACCTAATAAATAAGAAATTACGCGAGAGAAAACCAAACAATACGGTAGTAGTTTAGATATTTATTTGGAAGAATAATAGGAAAGTTTGGTCGACCCATTTGTCAAATTAAGTGACGGACTCTTAAGGCCACTTTAAGTTTCAGTTATCAAAAGCCGAAGCAGGCGTAAATTATGTTATGAAACACTGAGCCCTAATATCTGTTATTACCTATGTTACGAGAATGTTCTATACAGTTCCGGTAGGGGACGGAAGGGAGCAAACAAAATGCGGCTGACTCCACACAAGATAACGCGCTGCCGTATAGTGAGTGATTGATGCTTTTGAATCGCTATTCTTATTTAATGTAGTCAAGAGTCAGAGCTTTTGATAGTCTTGCAATATTTATGTCTTTGGAAATAATATATTATTCAATTATTTTGTTAATTATATTCTAGACAATGTTTTCAGAAATAAAGCAGCAGAATTGGGTAATAATACGTTAAATAAATAATTGATGTCCCGGTCATCGAATATTTTTCCTGCATCCTTGTTCGTCAAGCGTAAGTTGAAATCTCTAATCAAACATGCACACAAAAAGAGACACTCAAAGATTTCGTTGAAAAAGAAACAGTATTTTGATCACGAATTATGTGAAAATGATTCAATCGTTTAACACAAAATAAGTATTCGTAAGTACAAGCACCTATTACGATCGAGCATGAATCTATTAAACGATTATTGGTAACCAGATTCTTATCACGAAAAGAAAGCTGCGTGTTTGGTTTAACAGAATACGAATGAGAATTTACGTATTACTTAAAACCACGTTACGATAGACGCGTTACATGCTATTGCTACTTACTACGTGCCCATTACATAGTTGACATAAGACTTTCTTGCAAACAAATATGGCTGATAATAAGACAATGGAGTGGAATGGATCAGTACAACGACGTGGAAAAATAGGAAGAAAACCCTTCGTAGAGTGTGTCTTTATTCGCACATGTGTTATTTGAAGACAAGAAAAGTTTGAATGTATTACGGCGTTATTTATCAAGAAGAAAGAGACTGATAGAAGCCGCAGCTTCCAACATTCTTCAGCCTTTAAGATCAAGTCTTATGTACCGGTTCTCTTTGAATGATAGACATCTCATTTCAACATTCGGTGGTCATTATTCGGTCAACCAGCATACAATTTGTCGTTTTATGATTGCTTGCCGTCAAATTATTGCCTCCAGCCACAGTCAAGTGTTCATCTGCGTGTATCTGATTTCCATAGTATGAGAAATGTATTTTTGCAGGATGCATGCAATGTTTTCTAATCTGCGGCGAACATCTTTGTGGTTGCGCGTGAGCGACCAGACGCTTTAGGTTCACGGGTAATGGAGGCCCTGGTGTTTATGTGGTAATTGTTTTTAACGATAAAACTTCCACGTTTTAAGCACAGTTTATTTCTGGAACTGCTTGCTATGATCCTAGCTTTAAATATTAAGCAATTCAGATAGTATTAAATAGGGAAGTCGCACGTTTTATTTGGCAGACGCCGTGATAACGGTGCACTTACTTTAAGCTGTTTCTTTTTCAGGTTCTTGAAATTGGGAGCATGAACTGAAGACTAAAGTAGAATGCACGTTAAACAATAGACTGATGACGTTGTGGAGATCACGGGAAGTCAGTGGATAGTAAATGCTAAACGTCGTTTTTTTTGAAAATGTATGAGGAGGGCCTATGTACGGCAGTTGACTTCTTCATGGCGATAGCTTTCTTTTAACGAATACATAATTATTGAACTTCAAAAAGCAATACAATTCTATCAGATGTAGATATAGAAGTGTCCCTATCACAATGCCACCCAAGGTTAGGGTTCAATAGAGAGAAACTAGAGATCGTAACGGTTACGGCTGTGGTTGCGATAATTCGATTTCCCCGCGGAAACGCACGCCGGAACCGATACCACAGATTAAACAATTTAACACAAACAACACACACAGAGTTCGGAAACCACAATGCAATAAATACTAGGTCACCATATTTTTAACAAGATCTCTATTTCACAAGAATTTTTTACCTATTTGGTATAAGGTGCTTAAAGAGAGTAATGCTTCAAGAGTATCCAAGTTAGGGCATGTAAACCGATTAACCGATTAATCGAAAAACCGATTAACCGACTGATTTTAGGTCGGTTTTTAATCGGGGTTTTCCATCCAAAATAACCGATTTTTGGTTATTTTTTTCTATGAGTAAAATATGCCAATTTATTTAAAACTACACCTTGCAAACTTTATTTAGAACGTCTATAGTAATCCACCTAATTATAATACAACATAATACATTAAAATTGCAAAAATGCCCCATTATTGGACAAAGACCGCCCCCCGATCCCGCCACTCTACACTATCTTGTGTCATCAATTGCCAGTCTCTCTCAAAAGCGTCCAGTTTGTCCCACCATCGCCTGCGTAGTCTACCGCAACGCCTCCTCGCTGTTTCAGGGCTCCACAATGTGGAGATTTAGGCCCACAGTGCGTCAGGCATGCGGCAGACGTGGCCGGCCCAGTCCCACTTCAGCCTTGCGGCTTTTTCCTCTACGTCAGCGGATTTAGTCTTGGAGCGCAGTGTGATATTGCGAATGCGGTCAATGATTTTTACCCAAAGAATGCTGCGCTCCATCGCCTGCTGGCAAACCTTGAGTTTGGACTTCAAAGACCAAGCCTGCGAGCCATAAGTAATAATTTTGTGTATGTGTATTAGTTTGTAAAATAACACGAATTGTCTGTTACGTGTTCTAGGCTTATAGCTCGGTAAATCGTGCTCGTCTTCCAGTTTTTTCTAAATTGGAGTCAGGGCATTGGTTACAAGCGCTTCCTTCATATAACACTGGGACTTATGGATCCCGTAACGTTCTGTGTTGCAACTGGCCTACGGTTGGGTTCACTGGTTTACGCACCTCATCAGTGCCAGTGCGTTACTTACAACGCCACAGTTTATCGTGTTATAAGACCGCCACGCCGGTCGGATACCTCGTCATGCCAGCTTTAACGACATCATCCACCTTTACCACCGTCAACGTACCAGCCGTTCTCGAACCGAATGGTCCGTTGCGTGACGATGGTATGACGCTTGCTCCTTGGGAGTTGGAGAGGCCCATTGTGTGGGACGCTACGTGTTTCAACACACTTGCGCCTTCTTATTTGGCGAGGATATCCGTTGTGGCTGGCACGGCGGCAGATCGGGCCGAGGATCTCAAGAAGCTTAAATATGCAGGCCTCGACAGAGCCTACTTATTTGCTCCTCTTGGGATTGAGACTCTGGGTCCATGGAGAACCAAGGCCTTGCGGGTCTTCAAAATGTTGCCTAGGTGTCTGATCGAAGCGATGCGTGACCCAAGGGCTGGTGGGTATTTGGTGCAGCGCATTAGCATTAGCTATTCAGCGTGGCAATGCCACTGGCGTCTTGGAGATTCTTCCGTCTGGCACTGACTTGGACCGGTTGGACCAGTTTAGCTATCTCTAGATCGTTTGTAACGGTCTGCAGATAGCTCAGCTGTTTCTTGTGTATTTTGCAAGTTTCTTTGTGTTAATAAAAATTAGGTAACTATTAGGACTAATAATTATCAACTATTATCATGTTGTTGAATTTTACAACTTTATTTAGCATGATGAGTGAGTTCTGTACATTAAAATATTTTAAAATTTAACAAGCTAATTTTATTGGTGCTTGCCTATTCAAATAATAAGTTCATTTTTATAAAAAAATATGGTTTATTTAATCCTAAGACACCCATATGAAAAACTGGAAAAAATAACCGATTAACCGATTAATCGGTTATTTTAAATTAAAAACCGAGATAACCGGTTTTTTTAAACAACCCGGTTTTTACACGCCCTAATCCAAGTGCAGTTCACAGATTGAAAAGCGAGCTCAACGTCTTTGTAAACACTTGGTAAATAAAAGATTAATTGGACTCGACGGTAAGACGGAGGGATTTGCAAGATGAGGGAAGATATCGGTCCAGGTACAATAAATATACTTCAGTTCACGCAAGCATCCACTTCAGACTTATTGAGGTTGAAGGGGCTGATCAAATTGGGCGAAACGAACGATTCAATTGAAAGGCTAATTGCCCTGTCCAAATAAATTACAATTAAATTAAACCTACTGATTCAGTTATGAAATTGCAAACACGCAAATGAAACAATAGAAAACCGACAACTGTAATTTACGGAGGATGTGCCGAAAATAGTAATTTTCGACGGATGCGCCTAAGTTGTTAATGTTTTAAGTTTTTATGATTCCTTTTATGGCGCAAGAGAACATTATAACTATTTTAGTTTGCCTGTAATGGATGCACCTTGTATTAGTAGATTCTTTTTATTATCTTCAGGATCACACTCAGTAAAAATGTAAAGAATAAAAACCATTTCAAAAGTAGCTGCTAGAAAAGTTCTTTGCAATCAGCTAAATTTATTTTTAGGGCCACCATATTGACACTGTTCAAAGAATTCAGGAAAGAACAAGTGTCGAATAAATTGCGAAGCAACAGAGGTAAGACTTCTGAAGACTTCCTAAAGCTCTTTTGACCTGTCTGTGAAACCCCTGACTCTATGAAGAAGGAATGTCGACCTGCCTCAAGGAAGCGGTACAAGCAACAAGGGTTCTAATTCATGTCCACAAGAGCGGCGAGCTAACCGCTACTTAATTTATGTATTAGAGACCTGCTTATGGTTTTATGGGGCCGCTGGCTCCCAGCATGACACCTTCCTGGTTCGATGCGGGTTTTTACGATTGATGGCCGTTCGGGATTGTTGGAAACAGGATTTTGAATTGCGATTGAGCGGTATTTACATGACCAGACTCACCACATGATTTCTATCCACACTAGAGTATTTAAGATGATTTCTAAACTTGCCTTTAGGATTAATTGATGCGGCC
This sequence comes from Thera obeliscata, assembly GCA_947578465.1. Lineage (NCBI taxonomy): Eukaryota > Metazoa > Arthropoda > Insecta > Lepidoptera > Geometridae > Thera > Thera obeliscata. The sequence goes on along the minus strand of OX387918.1, from coordinate 9,181,626 downwards.
GTCTCTCTGTTTTAATTAACTAACCTAAATGACTCTTGTAATACGGCGAGTGAACCGAAATTAACGAAGTCGTGCTTGCGAGATTGTAAAAAAAAAACATCAACAATGGAACATCAATCACATTAACATCATACATTTTATCAGGCAGTTAGTCATTTACATCATTTAGAATTTCATCAAATCAGATTTATTTTCTCGTCTCGTCTTTTACGACGTCGCGCGTTGTTGCTCTTTTAACTTACTTTTCTTTGACCGAGGAGATGCACCGTTGTACCGGAACGCGAGGTAGAGTATACGCAGGCATAGTTACAACTCACAATCACTTCCACAACGAAAAAATATTAAACTAGCACCAACTCATCCTCAACTGCACAGCCACAACACCAAGCTCCATCAATCACCTCGTCGATTAGTGCCAATGGCCACGAAATCCGGCGCGCGCGTGAATACAGTTTGTTACTGTCAACACATTACTTTTGTGGCATTGAGAACGTAAACGCGTGCGCACTTCGCCGGGTACGCCTATTGTTTGCGCTAGCCGCGGCTGCGGTGGTACCAGCGGGAGGATGCAGCGTTTCTTGATGATTTCTTCGAAGCGAACAAGTTTTTGTCACAATTACTCGAACAAACGATTCAACTACTTAACGTAGTTCCAATGTCATTTACGTAATGCACCTCCTGCCTGCACAGTCCATACAAGAAAATCTTACACAGATTCCGACACGAGTTCTCTCGACGAGGTATCCTCTTCAGAATTAATTAGAATTACTAGCTGGAATAAAGAAACTAAACGAAAGTCGCTTCTGAATAATTTATTTATTTATTCAGGGCTTCCACTGAATAATACACATTTATTACAAATACCGTTTTACAAGGTGAATTTCCTTTAAAGTAGCCACAATTAAAATAAATGCTTCTTCATGTCGTGTCTCTAATTCTTTCGAATCAGTGCGGTGAAATTAAAGAAATCTCCATCACATATTTCCAACTCCACGAATTGTTTTAAGAGCAGTGTTGGAAATAACTGCGTGCATAGTTGAGATCCAAATATTTGAAGAGTCATTAGAAATTACAGTACAAACATTAGACGATAGAGCCAGTATACACAAACAGACGTGAGGCAATTTTCAAAATCACTCTAATAATAACAATATTTTAATTACATTGGATCTAGTATAACATTTTATACACATCATGCTATAATTTAAATTTTCAATCGAAGTTAGAGGTCTTTTTGACATAGGAAACCTTTAGGAGGTGTAGGCGCTTGCTAAGAAATTTGCATAAAGGTTATCTACATAGATTCTGCTGGCAAAGTGCGCTGACATCTGTGTCCCAGCACATTTTTACTTAACAATGACCTTATAAAAATATACCAAAAGATAAACCGTGCTTTAACTATTGCCATCTCTTACCACTGGGTAATGACAAACAGTGACAGAGGGCTAATTTACTTGTACGTAACTGGGTCTCGAAACCGGCTACGTAAGTCCGTGGCAACGAGAACGTCATTCAATTCAAATAATTCATCTCGCATCAGTTTAATGATTTGCTCCACAAACCAATTCAACGGAGGTCGTCGGAACAAGCACGCTAAAAGAATTACCGTCAGCCCATAACTAGATTACCTTTCTCCGAGGGTTTAACTGGCGTGGACTCGTTATCACATCGGCGCTGCTTCTCTTCTGAGGCGTGATTAACATGTATCAGTCTTGCCTGGTTTTTGTGGATAACTTGAACGATTGCGGTGAAAAGTTCAAACATCTTAGCAGACTCTATTCGCGCTGCATTATCATATTTTCTGTTGTGGACTGTACTAGCCTAGGGATATGGTCTAGCTAGCGTCTAAAAATTGGCAAATTCTTTGATTCGCACTTGGTTTCTGGACTGAATTCCGCGCTCGAGTGCTTTTTTTGCGTGACGCTTGACACGTGTTTTCGAACTTTTTCGAACATGCCGGTTTCCTCACGATGTTTTCTTTCACCGTTTGAGAGTACTGGCATAGTGCAAACTCATTGGTGCGGGGCCGTTACCATTAGTCCACCGGTGCTCTTGCTTATTACTTGTTTAAATTTATAAATTAATTCTTAACCAACGGAAGTAAGTAAAGGAACATTATTATCATAATTACGTTTCGTTTCGAATCAGTAAAGTAAACAGTATTCACCCAACACTGAACGCATATTGTATACGCATTGTTGTCGACACGGCCCATCGACTCCCCAAGGGCGTTTCCTAGCCATGGCTCTATACAGGCTTTTTAATCAGAGCCTATTTGCCTTCAGTCATGCTTCTCTGTTGAATAATCACTTGTTATTCCAATGAGCGAGGATGGTTGGGATAGGAAGATAATATGTTAAACTTGTTAATTGGCTTGAACTTATTATTTAATTATCTGCTTCAACAAAATCCCACTTAAATGTGATGATTTTTTTATCTAATTAGCTGATGGAACACGCATATTTCCCACCTGATGTTAAGTGGTTACCATCGCCTATAACAAAGCATTACCTCGTAGACCACGCTCGTCAGGAAGGTGCCTTACGTACGATGCATATCCCTGCGTCCATCAACTTAAGGCATAGAGATGTTCAGCCTCACGTGCCAGTAATTTCAGAATGTGAAATATTACTCAATAACGCCAGAACGACTGAACGTATCTGGATGAAAATTAGCACAGAGAAAGATTAGTTTGGAATAGCACATAGGCTACTTTTTATCCCGGTAAAATGGTTCCCGTGGGATCGATTTGTTTAAATTTTTCATAGAGATAAGTACCGACATGATTTTTTGCATAGTGGTCTTTTAGGGGTCAGAAAATGACAACTTATTTATTATCCCTGAAAAATACACGGTTTCTATGGGATAGCATGCAGGAACCGTGTTTTTAAGGGTTTTCTCCCATCCAGTTGCTACAGAGGATTAACGCGGGTAACACCGCGGGGCGCAGCTAGTATGTTCGTAAAATATATTTATTTTAATCTATGTAATAAAACTTCTAACTGTACTCATCAGTATCAATTATGATAAACAGTTTGTATTTAAATCAATATGATACGCGTAAGTAATAGTAGAAATACAAATAGTGACTCATAATACAATTGCAACCATAAGTGGTGTTTTCTTTAGATCCTTTTCAATACGAATGGAATTTTACATCATTACGTATTACATCATCAAAATATCTCAACATTGCTAGGTTAATTGATCATAAGTAAATGTTCTTCACAACGGTCACAACACAGATGAATACAGACGGTAAATCCTAATTATATCCTATAGGTTGAATACTTTTAAGACTTCCTATTTGGTTAGTCTCATTTTTAACCGACTTCATAAAAAAAAGCAGCCAAGTGCGAGTCGGACTCGCCCATGAAGGGTTCCGTAGCATCAAGTAACATAATATAAAGGTTCATATAGTTCGTCGAAAGGTAAATTGCGGTAAACCGCAATTTACCTAACGTCATAAATCGTAAACGATTTATGACGTTTAAAAAAAAAACTACTGACTAGATCTCGTTCAAACCAAATATCGTTGAAAGTTTGCATAGTAATGTACAACATATATTTTTTTTAGTTTTATCATTCTCTTATTTTAGAAGTTAGAGGGGGGGGGACCAACTTTTTTCCACTTTGGAAGTGTCTCTCGCGCAAACTATTCAGTTTAGAAAAAAACGGTATTAGAAACCTCAACATCATTTTTGAAGACCTATCCATAGATACCCCACACGTATGGGTTTGATGAAAAAAAGTTTTTTTAATTTCAGTTTTAAGTAACCCCCAAAATTTATTGTTTTTTTTATATGTTTGTGAGAAAATCTTAATGCGGTTCACAAAATACATCTACTAACCAAGTTTCATCAGTTTAGCTCATATAGTTTCGGAGAAAAGCGGCTGTGACACGGACGGATAGACGGACAGACAGACATGACGAATCTATAAGGGGTTCCGTTTTTGCCATTTGGCTACGGAACCCTAATAAAAAATGAGGAAGTTCTCGATTCGGTTGTATTATTTTAATGTTTGTTAAGTCATACGTCATTTATTGGTAAACAGATTTACAGGTCTAAATATAGCATAATTAAAAATAAAACATGCATTATTGTACCTAGTAATAACACGAAAACTCTTCACTGAATATATAGCTAGAACTAGAACTACGGCAAACAATACAACTACGCAAGACGCCATCTTCCTTCCTATTCTTCTCCCTACTCTAGGGATGTCCTGTTGCTTGATCCGATTAGAGATGTCCAATTCCCAAAACCGGCTAACACTAGGTACATTAATAAAATCAAATTCGATTAAATTCAGAATAATTCAAAATATTATCGCATACTTACCTTCGTCATGAAGTCAGATTCTCAAGTTTTTAAACCTAATATTATAACCAGGTCCAATGCAAGACAGAAGCTAGTATAAAATAAAAGTTGCAAATAAAATCATTTTCTCCGGCATGCGAAGGGTTTCACACGCGTGCGCTGATTACGCACATACTATACGGCAAGTAGACGAGGTACATACAGTTACATTGCTTCACGTAACACATGCCTCGCACGCCCGATCTGCCGCCATGCCGATGGCTCGCATCATAGAACAGATTTATGTGTTCTATGGCAATGGGCTTTCACTTCTTCTTCTTATCGTATCACTGATTCTTTCGAACCAAGTGTGGTGAAAGGATTTTAAGTGCGCCTCAAAGAGGCTCCTTTCGTGCACTTGACACATATTTTCAAATTTTTTAGGTTCTACGATATACTGGTTTCCTCACGATGTTTTCCTTCACCGTTTGAGAGCACTGGCATAGTGTACATACATTTTTGGGCAGAAAAACTCATTGGTACACGACTGGATTTGAACCCACGACCTTAGAATCGGAAGGCGAGGCCGCTACCACTAGGCCACCGCTCGCAATGAGCTTTCACTGGGACTTCACTTCGAGTTTAAGTGGACTGGATAGTGTGATTTCCACTTTGAATTCGGGCAGTTGTAAAATACTGAATGTCGTATAAGGAAGTCAAGGAGGCCGCATTTGAAAGACATAATTGGAAAAAAACTGCACCAAAATCGCGACAAGAACTCAGCTCTTAAATTTAAGAAGAAAGAAAATATTGAAAGCAAATCTTCGTATGAGAGTTCGTGTGGGCTGGTGGCCAACTGCAGTGGCAGTGTCGAGTGTTTTAAGGCCACTCTAAGACCTAGCTTCCAGAGCCAGTGCCTTCCGGAGAACAAAATCATATGTACGCATGAGACGACACATTTGTGCCATAGCTTGCGTAGCTAGTAAACATAAAATGCTAGGTAACCCCAACCTCGTTGATTTTAATTCCAGCACATAAGTCAAGAATTAATCACCGAAAACAACAGCAAGTATGACATAAACAGTTTCACCACCATCTCGTTCACTTTCTCTCAATATCTTTGACTACAGAATAGCTTATTAAAAATTCATAATTACCACAGCTGTGTAAATACATGAATATTACGAAGATAATGCATTCTAGGTAGCCGCGCATGCGCGTAATGTATGCACGTGAATGGGACGCTCACGTAACTGAGCGCGCGCGTAACACGTGAGCAAGGCAAACAGAGGAGAAATACTACAGATGAATGCACACAGCCACGCCTAAGCACGGAACCTGCCTTCATAGCTAAATTGGGACAAGCTCTACCTTCTGCGCTTGACTATCTGGGGGGTTTTACCGTAGTCACCACGCTTTGGTTCAATGAAGTTGATAAAATCTAGCACGGTCTATATTAAATTGTCTCGTTGACTAAGATGTCCATTTGACGATGATAAGATGCGGTAAATTCTTATTCTTATCGTGTCACTGGTTTTTTCCAAGTATGGTGAAAGGATTTTAAGCGTAATTGTCACGTGCGAACTCTGCGAACGTAAGAAAATTAAAGCTATTGGCTTTATTACCTTCTATAAAATGTCTAAAGGCGATGCTTGGCCTGTTTTTATACGCAGAGAGAGTATTTGCTAAATTTACGAACCGCCTCTTACTTTTGGATTCCTAAGGATCTGAATCTGATGCATAAAGAAAATGGTAACCTCAAATATTAATCCACTCAAGTTCCCATGGCTTCTTAAACAGCTGCGAGTATGTGGCTAGCAGTAAAACTCAATATAAACACCAACATATGGGTACAGTCGCCTGAAACAAGATGACTACCTCCACACATGTAATTTTCTAAATTAGCCAATACTCTTGTGCCCACCACAAGTAGCGAGAGATATGGACAGAAAGACGACGATAATGCTATACATTTTGCTCCCGACAAAAGTCCGAATTCGTGACAAAGACTAAGTCAAAAATGTCTTTATTCAGTAGTAACACAAGGATCACTTTCAAACGTCTCAAATCTAGGTGGGTCTAGGTACCAGTTCCACGCGACCAAGCCTAGACCGCCTAGACAGATCTACCAGGCACGAATATAAAATCATTTTGAAAAAAATGAAGTAACTTTGATAGTCAAACGATGTGACGAACATCGTGGGTAAGACCTGGATAAGGACTAATACAGGACTTTCGTGCCACAACAAAGAGAGAAACGAACGGAAGAGTATACTCAGCATTGAGTGAAATTAATCAAAATCCAAATCAAAAGTTATTTTATGCCACACTTATGAACTATAATCAAGTAACAATGACATAAACTTCTGATTCTGATTCTAAAAAGCCGTCACTCAGCATATGCTACAGTAGCGAGCGCCACTAGAAACTGTTCTTCCGTGACACCAGTAGAGTGCGACATAACGCAGCAACTGCGACTCACCAACAAATTAGGCTGTTCATGGAGAAATTTACTGGGATGTATACGAGTTAAATCACAGGGTCCGTGGATGTATCAAACAAGGGGTTATTAAACTTACTGCAGGCGACAGTACACAGTGATACAGTGACCCAACGCTAGTTAAACCCAGTCGACAGATTGACCAGCGTGGGGTAATAACGTTTGGTGCCAATTGACACTTTACACATTCGATTCACGCTTCGCTATTCGTTGCCACACAGTCAATGTTCCAGCTAATGAAGTTATCTGTTGACACTGTTTGCTGAAATACGTTTCCGTTGGTAAGGCACTTATGAACAAACTGGAATAGTGCTGCCTGAAATTTGGTGTGATGTGGAGCCCCGTCTTTTTCTAATACGTGTGAGCTGGCATGCGTGCAGGAAAGAGACCGAGTGCTCTCTATATCACATTAATGTATTTTCTCTTTGTATCCTTACCAAATTTTGAAACGTGTACGTCATGTTGTGATCTGGTTGCGTCAAGGTTGGTATGGCACCTATTCCTTCAATTTTCCTCAAAAGCCATCATCACTGTACTAATTTCAGCTGTTTTGGGAATCGTTGTGTACCTTTCTTTGATTATAGGCTCAGTTTACCCCACTCACAGGAAGAACCCGTCCTAAAAAGTCCGAACTGTGCAGCCACTCCAAATATTTAAATTACTGCTAAATATTTCTGCTGAAGAACACAGAAACTGCGAGTCCATAGTCGTAAATATTTGGAAACAATACCCAACTCAAGATTACAATGTCGGAAACATCGTGACGGTAAAACAGCATAGAACACAATGTGTCGCCTCAATGCATGGATGATGGATGACAATAGATGAGGGACACGAAGCGTTTTATTGACATAATCGCTCACGAATATGTTAGGCTGAGGGCACATTAAAAGGGCTAGTAGTAAAGATCTTAGTGAAGGAGTTCGTCCGGGCACGTACCTTACTTTTAGGCATAGGATCTTGCTCCGCAAAATACAAAGTTTAAGTCTTCACTCATATCATAATGCCTGTCATTTTTTACGGCTAGCTAAGGCTCTTGTCATTGTAATTTTCATGACAACAAATAGAGATGGAAACAGACTAAATGACTGCTGTAGGGCCATTATGTATATGAGCCGTCTCGACTCAATTATGCATGAGGTCTCTAGTGGAACTTAAGATTTAAAAAGCATAATAAATCAATAAATATTGTGGACAAACAACACTACCTTGCCCTAAAAACTATAGGAACCAGATAGCTGATACTTGATTGGGTGCCCAATGCAAGACGTCCACGCGGTAGACCACCACGGAGATGGCGCGACGAGCTAGATGTACATCTACCAGACTGGTCCAATCTAGCAATGGACCGAGAAAACTGGAGAAAAGGTAGGGAGGCTTTTGCCCTGCAGTGGGACAAGATAGGCTGAAAATAAATAATATAAGCATGAAACTTGTATACGCAGATTATGATTTCTCATTAGCTTCGTTAGCAGACTAAATCGGCATTCTTCCAATCAGATTTCCATTAAGAACTTGAAGCGTTAACAGCCGCAGTGATATGCATCACACCATCGTTTATGACGGCTCAACGGTTTACACATCTAGATAAACCGCGGAGCCGCAGTTCACCAACACAAACGATCGGTTAATAGGGAAACTATCGATGATTAGGAAACCAATCAACTTCTAAAAATTAAAATAACGGTTAAGGGGGTACGATTTCCATACAAACTTAATTTACACAACTATGGGCGAATAAAGTATTAATGTACGCTGAAATAGCTGTAATAGGCTTTTACAGTGGTCCTTATTACCGGCCAGTTATATAAAGTTGGAGTAGTAGCCGTTGGTCGTGGCAGTCGGGGCTTCAGAAAAAGAACTAACAGACTTTTACGACTATTTTGAGACATATGTTTTAAGCTCATTCACGTATTCAATGCCGAGTACCCGTTAGAAAGAATGACGAAAAAATTACTTTTTTGGTTTTTTATTAATATTTCTGTTATCCTACAGTTTTCTCCAACTTTATATAACTGGCCGGCAATAAAGACTACTGTAAAATTCTATTACAGCTATTTCAGTGTACATTTATACTTTGTTTGCCCATAGTTGTGTAAATTCAGTTTGTATCGGAATCGAACAACCTTAACCTTCGGAAACGAATTATACCATTTCATCAATAAATTGATTGTTTTAAATCGTTAGCGCAAGGTTTTTCTAATGATCAATCACCGGTTCTTAAAAAAATGAATGGGCTTAAGGTTATGATATTGAACGGTTAGTAAGCTGGTGAACATAGAGGCAACGCCAATACATTAACTAGCAGATTAAAGATAAGCAAAGATGATCTCAACTCGACAAACGCCGCTAAATATCTGTGTACATAGTACACACGTACAGTCAGCTTTACCAGCTGGTTACCATGATCATTCGTGGCGTAGCTTAGTTTGCTTGGCCAGTCAATATTTATTTACCACTGTTGGAATAACCGCGCGGCCTCGCTTGCGTGAGAGGCTTTCTTTACAACTCCTTGGAGTAAAAACTGTTTCTTACCCCTCATTCAAAATTTATTTAATTTTAAATTTATTTGTGTCATTGTTATTATTATAAGTTGAATTAATTGTTTAATTTTAAGTCATATTCGAATACGATTTTAATTGTTTGATGAATAAATAAACTGAAACTGAAATGCCCGACGTTTTTAACGGCTGGCTAAAAGTCTCTTATCACTGTCACTTTCATGTCAAATAGAGATGGCAACAGACAGCGAACTGCAAAGCGAAATGACTGCTATAGGATCATTAGGAATGAGCCTAGATGAGCGCTTTCCTCCTTAAAATTGTACATGGCCCAAATTTGAGAATTCTTTGCCCTACAGGTTCATGAATGAGTGGATAAATAGATAGAGTGCGTGCGAGAACCCAACGGATATTAGAATCTTAACATCCAGCTTAAGCCCAACGTACTGCGAAGAAGCAGCAACTGAGTGAGAATAAAAAAAAAGCAGCCAAGTGCGAGTCGGACTCGCCCATGAAGGGTTCCGTAGCACGACGAACTACAAGAACCTTTATATTATGTTACTTGATGTAACATAATAAGTTTCTTGTAGTTCGTCGAAAGGTAAATTGCGGTTTACGGTTTATGACGTATAAAAAAAAACTACTGACTAGATCTCGTTCAAACCAAATATCGTTGGAAGTTTACATAGTAATGTACAACATATTTTTTTTTTAGTATTATCATTCTCTTACTTTAGAAGTTAGAGGGGGGGGGGACCAACTTTTTTCCACTTTGGAAGTGTCTCTCGCGCAAACTATTCAGTTTAGAAAATAAAAGCGGCCAAGTGCGAGTCGGACTCGCCCATGAAGGGTTCCGTAGCAGTAAGTAATATAACATAGAGTTCTAGAAGTTCTAGTAGTTCGTCGAAAGGTAAATTGCGGTTTACGATTTATGACGTATAAAAAAAAACTACTGACTAGATCTCGTTCAAACCAAATATCGTTGAAAGTTTCCATAGTAATGTACAACATATATTTTTTTTAGCTTTATCAGTCACTTATTTTAGAAGTTAGAGGGGGGGGGACCAACTTTTTTTCACTTTGGAAGTGTCTCTCGCGCAAACTATTCAGTTTAGAAAAAAACGATATTAGAAACCTCAACATCATTTTTGAAGACCTATCCATAGATACCCCACACGTATGGGTTCGATGAAAAAAATTTTTTTGAGTTTCAGTTTCAAGTATGGGGACCCCCAAAATTTATAGTTTTAGAAAAAAACGATATTAGAAACCTCAACATAATTTTTGAAGACCTATCCATAGATACCCCACACGTATGGTTCGATGAAAAAAAATTTTTTGAGTTTCAGTTTCAAGTATGAGGACCCCAAATATTTATAGTATTTTTTTCTATTTTTGTGTAAAAACCTTAATGCGGTTTACAGAATACATCTACTCACCAAGTTTCATCAGTCTAGCTTTTATGGTTTCGGAGAAAAATGGCTGTGACACTTCCGGACAGACAGACAGACAGACAGACAGACAGACAGACAGACAGACAGACATGACGAATCTATAAGGGTTCCGTTTTTGCCATTTGGCTACGGAACCCTAAAAACGATATTAGAAACCTCAACATCATTTTTGAAGACCTATTCATAGATACCCCACACGTATGGGTTTGATGAAAAAAAAATTTTGAGTTTCAGTTTCAAGTATGGGGACCCCCGAAATTTATAGTTTTTTTTTATTTTTATGTAAAAATCTTAATGCGGTTCACAGAATACATCTACTCGCCAAGTTTCATCATTCTAGCTCTTACGGTTTCGGAGAAAAATGGCTGTGACATACGGACGGACAGACAGACAGACGAACATGATGAACGGACATGACGAATCTATAAGGGTTCGGAACCCTAAAAACAGGTGTCAAGTACGAACATTTTCTACGAACCGTTCATGATGACAATCGAGGCGTCAGCGCGCATATACATTCACTCTGATAAGGGACAAGACATGAATATGAATTCATGTCTTGTCTTGAAATTGAAGTGATTTTGAAAATGTTGAAGTGTGATAAATATCTCCACATAGACAGCGAGGCGGCTAATTGCGGCCACGGACGACTACGCTGACTTTACCAGGACAACCTATTCCAGGTCTTCCTGGCAGCATCTGCGTTACCTTTACAAGAGATTTGCAACTGTTGGCACAACTGTGACAAGTGGTAGAATTGGGAGTTGGCTTTTCCCAACAATGGGATGATGCGGGCTGTAATAATGAAGTGTAACCATCATGCAGACGACTGTTTATCCCCACCTCTATAATTACTTCGTTGGATTTCGCTCACGACGTTCGTGCGCGTTCGTGTGTAGACAAGTGGTAAATTGAATATGGACCGGCATACCAAGTAATTGACGACTATCAATGTATGCTCATGTCATTTTATAACTTCGTGAGGAGCCATTTAATTTGAAACTCAACTTCGACGTTTTAAGTAGTTTGCTTTATGGTCTGAGCAACGACTTACAGTACAAAGTATAGGCTAAGGAACTTTTCGTGTTATTATACTAAAGTTTAAGTTAAACAATTAGGAATTCAATACATAAGAGTTTAGGAAAGTTTGTAAGTGTTTTGGTGAGGAATTTAAAATCTGGTGGCATCCTCAGGGGACTGAAGTAAAAGCTATCACTTCATTAAGATATTGATAAACCAAAAGATAATTAGTTTGGAAGTATTTGTTATTATTGACATAATGATACATATCTTGTACCCGAAACAAATGGGACTAGACTCCCAGACCAATTAGGTTATAGGGTGGTGTTACTCGCCTTAAGTGAGGCATAGGCAAAACAGGAACATGTAAAGGCGATCATGCCAAGAGAATACTCTAAGCCGAGCAGACGACAATCAAATCAAAACGGTATTTATTCAGTAGTCACAAGGATCACTTTTAAGTGACACGCACGTCTGTCGTTGAATGCATCTCCATCTCCACCCATACGAGACGGACAAACGAACGCTCCATCGTATATTGTATACGTGCTAGGACATACCTAGGCTGGGCAGGAGCAACGACCTTGTTTTATTAGATGATTGCGGCATTCACAAAACGGCGACCTGCGACCATTTTGTCGTTTGGGTAATGGATATGGCCGAGTAATTTGGTTATCGTGTCGCGAAACGACGATTTGAGACGGATACGCGACCATTTGAGTCATCTTTATAATGTTTTGTTATATTATTAAAACTGAATCGTCAGCTACTCACAGTTTATGTTGTTTTTACAATTCAAAGCCTAAGGGCGCTTGTACACGCTAAGAAAAAACGCCGGGTCTACCCAAGAATACGTGTCGTAACTAGAAAATAACTGTGTACACTGCTCGCAGCGGTGCACGAAAAAAATCTTATCTGCGCAAGACACGACGCGGCGAACGTTCTTGCGTTTTCGTGTGTGGAAAAGACAAAATTCTTGTCGTCTACACGAAGAATTTGTCTTGTCTGCCGCAGGAACGGCAAATTTTCTTAGCGTGTACAAGCGCCCTAACCCTAACGCTTGACCGCGATCTCACCTGATGCTATTGATGCGGTCGACGATGTAGTGCGCTCATCTATATTATCATAATCTCTTTTCTTGAAAAACAGACGCCGACGAGTTCCACTCTTTAGCTGCCCGCATTATAAAGGGAAGCGCTCAGTGCGGGAAGATGGTGTATTGTGCTTCGATTCCGTACGTCTGATGGTCAGATGATGGAATGGGGAACGAACATGTGTGTTTGTGCATTACTATACATGCAACTTACGATAGCCAAGTGAACGACACAGTTTAAAGACTTACTGTAGTCATTTCCCAATGAACCTGTGTTTCGAAAATAGATATTGAAATAAAACATTTTATGAAATGATCTTAACGCTGCAAATATTATACTTTAAACCGGCTGAAAGCGTCACGGATCCGGAAATCATTTTTTTACTTCTTGGATGACTCCTAGGGAAATCCAAGACGTAAACTACACAGCCTGACTTAACAAGGAAAGTATTAGGTACAGTTACGCTGATTACGTACCACTTTTGTATGGCATACGTACGTGCATTTTGTATTCTACAGAAATGAAACAATAACCGTTGGTGACATAATACGGTTTGAGCACACCATTCTCAAAGTCACAGTCAAGTTCAAACATACTAAATTTCCACAACCATAATTATCGTAGAACATAAGAAAGCAGAAGCTACGGTTTGGAAACTCTGTGATATCGTATCAATATCAATACGTCACAATAAATAAAAAAAAAACACGTCATCATGATGCTTGCAGTTGGGGTTTTCCTTCCCCCTTATTATATTCCCCCAAATGGCAATGTAGGATTCATTATAGCGAGATCATAAAGGTAATGTTGTTTGTGACGTTCAGCATATTACCTCAGCTATACAGGATAATAAATAAAATACACACAACACTATCGAGCCCCAAATTAAACAGAGCTTGTACTATGGAAACGAGGTAAGTGTGACTTATATTCATTTTTGTAAATACATACATTCTAAAAACCCAATACAATCAAAAATATATAAATACTAGCGATCCGCCCCAGCTTCGCACGGGTCGCTAGTAGAAAGTAGCATGTGTTATAACAGCCTAAGCCTTTCTCGTTAAATGGACCATACAACACAATTTTTTTTTCCAGCAGCAGTTCCCGAGATTAGCGCGTTCAACTAACAAACAAATCAAACTTTTCAGCTTTATAATATTAGTATAGATTATATTAATTGGTAGATCGCGATACGTCAGTGGAATGAAGGCGCAAAATAGTTTTTCATGAAACATGCTTGAGAACTTTTTCCAGTGAATTTCTAACTGGTGATGAACTGGTACCAATAAAATACGAGAATATAGAGATGTACTTACACGTGAGTAAACCTAGCAGCGTGGCGTTGCTGTTCCCTTTAGGGAATTAACGTCTCATGGATGCACCTTCCACTACGCTGAGCGTGTAATCCTGGGGACAAGACAAACAGGATGTTAGTGAACCTTCTTCTAGCGTCTCAAACTTTGTAGGTATAGAAATTCACCACCAATTATATCTGTGGTCAGATTTATCTCTCGAAGGTGGCTCAGGAAATTACTAGCACGTGAGGCTGAACATATGTATGCCTCAAGTTCGTTAAATCTCAGAAGATCCATTGGCCAGATCCAGTGGATCTAGTGAGATTTTTCTTTCTATAGATCCAATGTTGTTCAACTGAAAAGTATTATTTCGCTAGATCCGTTCACCAGCTGTATCATTCTCATTCACCACTAGTTACAAACAAGGAAACTTATTTTCTGAAAAAAAAAAAAAAAAAATGACAGCAAACGTCGACAGAAAATGAAAATGCAGAAAAAGTCTGTCATTTTCTGTCAATCTGTCATTTTCAGTCAAATCTGACTTTTTCTGTAAAACCTGTAATTTTCTATCAATCTGACGTTTTGCTGTCAATTTGACGTTTGCTGACATTTTTTTTTGTAGCTAGCCTTTTCCCTTTTTCATAGTTTTATAGTCTACTATCCAGCACTTAACTACCAAGCTATCGGCCGAGTATTCTCCAAGGAATTATTAAAGTTTCTAAATGCCCTTAATCCGGGACCGCTAAGTTTCCTCATAAAACATGCACAAGAGATAAACGTTACCTCCAGGGAAAGCGGTTACAATCCTGAATTAATTTTCATTCTGTAAGACATGCCTTTAGCTCCATGAATAATTAAATAAATTATTTTAGGACAAAGAATTGCGGCTGAATCTTGTCTGAATATTTATAATTTATGTTTAAAAAACTTGAGAAACCGACTTCATAGCCAAACCGATGTTGTTGAACCGATTCAGATGACATTTTTTAGGGCCAATTTAAAGAAAGAAAGAAAGAAAGAAAGAAAATACATTTATTTTGGACACACAACACACATAAACACAGCACAAACAGAGTACATAACACAAAAAGAAAGAAAACAGAATAGTAAACAGAACAAAGAGTAAATACAAATATATGTAAGTGGAGCACAAATCCGTCTGTGCGCGTGTCCGTATGCGCGTGAGCCAAAACCGGTCCCATCTCATCTCATAATCTGGCAGAATCAATTTTTTATAACCATCTAGATTGATAAAAAAAGTTTTTTTCAAATCGGCTCATGAACATGGCTGGGCTGGCGAAAACAACATAACATAAAAAATAATACAACCGAAATGAGAACTTTTTTTTTTAATTTGAATTCTGTTAAAAATGCAGTTATTTTGTTTAAAGAACTTTATCAGTTATACCCCTTCGGTTTAAAGAACTTTATCAATAGATAAAGTTCTTTAAACCGAAGGGGTATAACTGAACAAGTTATGGAATTCAAGACATGTACATCAGCTTCTCGAAGTGCTGGCTGGGGAAAGAGCAGTATTTTTTTTATTAAGTACGTAAGTATGCATTCAAGTTGGAAAGTTTGCTAACAATAAAACGAAGGGTGAACAAAGCAAACATATGCCTAGTTAAGCAATGAGTAAGCAAACCTGTATACTAGCTAATCCCCCAACAAAGTGGTATGGTACATTAGCCTAGCGCTTCACTACTATGCACACTGTACTTCACGTAGCCCATAGCAGCCGCAGCCTCGAAACTCCACAATGGACGTCCTTGGACAACCCTCTTCTCATCTTACTACCACAAAGCATACAATCCGCTCCCAACAATAAAATCTGGACTGAAACACAACGGCTTAAAGTCTAGTTTGTGAAGAGATGATGGGATTTAGGACGTTGTTGAATGGAATGGCCAGTTTTAATGATTAGGGGAAACGCAGCGGCTTGGGTTCTTCAGAAGATTTCATCTCTGTGGAGCTGCCGTGGGATTATTAGAAATGGCGGTCAAATACGAAGCTCTGGGGTTATTTATGTTTTACTAAGACGAGGGCGACTTTCTGTATGTTTAGTATTACTTTTGAATGCGGTGTAGTCAAGCATTGACCCATATTTTCGCTTAGTAGGATTGTAACCTGGTGACATAGAGCTATATAAACTAGAGCTAGTGCCACGCTGAATCGCAGTAAAAATGATGATTTGCCACTCGATAGCTCCATGAGCTAATTCTCTGACGACCGCAATCCTTTAAATTGTATTAGCGGCGCTACAGAAGAAGTAGTAGTGACAGTACTACGGATTAAAGTAGCTATACTCGCTGCTGTTGCTATAGGCTGATGGGGTCATGGTGGTTACAAATAGGGTCAGGGTCATAATAAAGTAGTGTTAAAATACCTAAATTAAGCTGTGTCTAGCATCGCCAATTGGTCAGAAAGCGATGCAGTCACAACTGCTATCTAGACAAATCAATTTGTAGTCTCAAAGCTTCTAACCCCTCTTGAGTAGGTAAGGTATCCCATAAAATGAAATATCAGAGCAAGATAAAGTAAGCTGTTCTCCTAAAACCTTACAGTAACTCACCCTATTTCAGAGTTGAGGCTTACCTTTTGCCGAGAAAATACAATTTCGAATCAAATAGAATTTCCAAGAGCAATTTTCTCACCACTTTCCGAGCAAAGAATTCAGCTTACAGTTTCTCTGACAGAGTAAGTGTAATCATACCTTGTAAATCATATAAAATATACTGTAGATAAACGAATGCTATAATCAAAATCTGAATAACACGCATAGTTTACGTTTATGAGAGTCAAAGGTCTGTTATGGGGTTATTAAAATGTCGTATTAAAGATTAAGACATTTTATAGGTTTTGGTCGAACGCATGATATGAAACGAACCAGGTGGGCAGATAAATTTTTAGGAGATAAGAACTTAAGATTCTCGTAAATTAGAGGCAGGAACTGAACGTATGAACGTGGAATCCGACAAGCAAGAGCTATCGTTAGCTGGTTTATATTGTAACTTGATCACACTAGCCTAGCCACTATTTCACTTAATTGATGGAGATTTCGTTAGGACACCTACTCATCATTTTTCTGTCTTCATCCTACTCTAAGAACACAGTTTTTCTTCCACTCTCTTCTATCAGTCACCACTCTCTCTACCAGTCTTCATCATAAAGATGAAGACTGATAAAATAGCTTACTCATTTTCTTACCCATACCGACTTTTACACACACACCCATTCCTTGGCCTACCTCTACTTCTACAACCATCCATTTTATTCCCTCATATTTACGATACAAGTTTATGATTCTTTCAAATTACCTTCAATACTGAGTGTATTACATATTTTATTCCTTAGTTTATTTATTCTAGTCACTCTTCATCCGTGATCTGTCCGTACCTTGTGTTGACCAAAACATTTCAGATAAGTATCCTGGTGAAAATCTTCTCGACAAAGTACCAAATACAGTTTCATGAACCTACACCTAAATTACGTAGAAGCTCTGACTCTAACGTATATCGTTAGAGTCAGAGCTTCTACGTAATTTAGGTGATGAGTAATAATACCAAACATAAAGATTAAAAAAAATCTGATAAAATGAAATTTTAAGCGACACAAAAGAACTGCTTTTAGAAGCAGAGCCTCGACCATATTAACTTCTAGTTCATCTGTGACAGCTTAAATCGTACAAACTTGATGATAATCTGTCGTCTAATGTTAGATGTTGAACACCTTGAAGATAATTAGCACCCACAATACCTGCTTAGGATTCTCATAATAAGTAAACAACGTGTTAAAGGTGGTTTTGTGAACTTCCTATTGACATTGGCGTTGATGAGAAAATTAATATTCTTCAAGGACTTTTGTAAATATCTGTTATGTAGATATGATAGAGTACCTACTTACTTTTAACTACCTTATCAAAATGAATATTTTTCTAGTCAATATATTAGTTCCTTTCACTCTACATCACTGCTTCTATTGAATTAATAATATTCTTATTTTAGTTAGAACTTATTTCAGTGTATCATACAGGCCTGCACACATCTAGGCGGTGGCGATCAGCTGAAACGCTGTTAAATATCGCTGACAGCGTTTCAGCTGATCGTTATCGCCATCACCTAGGTGTGCGCAGGCCTATAGGGCGTGGATGGCAGGTATACATATAAATAAAAACTTAAACGGTTAATCGGAAAACCTCACGTGTCTAGATAAAACCTAACCAGGGGGGATAATAATATAATAATATGTAATATTTGCTCAATCTATCCTCATAGAACGAGCCGATACTGTTTTGATCAAACTGCTTGATTTGTTGCTGTAGTTAAACCAAACCCTATACAGATTACAGATTGAACATCAGTAGCTACGGTACTGGGTCATACAGTCATTACCAACCGAATGGCAACAGCGAGGTAATTGCGCGGAAGTGTTTCTATCCATCATCATGGGTCGTTGTTGCAAATTGGATGTGTTCCGTTCGGGCGAAGTTTCACATACAAGTAGCTCTTGTTACGAAACAATCAACATTTTTCAAGAGCCCAAATCACAAATGGCATGAAAGCAGCACCACATGGTCAGATGCCCGCAAGACTTGCACTGTATGATTTCCGATTTGAAGGGTTTGGGTGCCGCCGCCGATGTAACCTCGCGGTAAAATATCGTTGTAGGTACTGGCAAATGAGGCTTAACACCCCGTCAACACGTCACAGTCCTCGGCCGATAGTGTAGTGGTGTTCTATGATATAAGGCAATTATCTTTGATTATTAACACTAGTTACCTGTTATCACCGGCACCCTTCCCGCGCAGGGCAACAAAACGATGGGCTACTCGCTTTTTCAATCACTTTTTTACAAAATAAACTTACGCTGAGTTATTTTGGTAGATATCAATACCCAATAGTACTCGCTCTCAAAGCTATGTTGTCTCCGTGCTGTGACCCTATTGGACAAACCGTTACACAGACTAAGCTGAGGCTTCACAGGCTTCGATACCTATCGTAAACCCAACTCGGCTATTGCGATCCAAACCTTAGTCTATTCATCTTCGTTTGACTCCCAATCAATACCCAATACAAATGGGCTTAAGGAAATCCTAATGAAATTGAACTCAATGGTGTGCCTACAGAAATACGGGTATTCCCGAAACTAATTCGGTATTCCCGAAACGAATTCAGGAAAATAACAACTGAAATCTTACCTTTTATAGAAACTATAAGACATAGACATTTATTTATTTACTACATAAGCACACATAAACCAGTAAAAAACAAGGACACTAAAAGAAGAGAGATACAAATAGATACATCGATACTGGAGAAGTGCGTCGTGTTTCTATGTGCTACAACAGCAAAAGGGCCTTAACTCAGTATAATGCCTAGCTACTAAGTCTTTAAGGTATTACCTATGTTTTTAAATTACCTACAAATGAATAAATGTTGAAACTGTAACGATTCGAGTAAACACTAATAATTATATTGCTCAGTTGACAAGCTAATTGATAGAAGCAAGCCTCAGGAATTCTAATACATTAAATTCATTAAGAAGGATTCACTTAATGGCTAAAGTGAGTATAACCAACTTAATTATGGCGTCTAATGATAGACTTCAGGTAAACCACTTGAAGGTAATCTATGTTGTGTAATTGCCTAAGCTAGTTGGGACTACTTGGGACCTGTTTTATGCATGACATACACATGAAGGACGGGTTTTCTAAACTCTTCTAAATTTGTAGCAAGCGTATTTCTATTTATGGATAATTTTCTAAAAGACAGTAAGGTAGAAATAAGGAAATATTTTTTTATACGATCTGATGGAACAAGCATATGACAAAGCATAGCCTCGTAGGTCACGCACATCAGGTGCCCTGCGATGCACTGCCCAGCGTCCATCACTTGAGGCATACAGATGTTCAGCCTCACGTGCCAGTAATTTCACCGGCACCCACACCCTTCAAACCGAAACACAGCGATGCTGCTTCACAGAGACGAGCCCTTCACAATGACCTCTACTACATATCACTCCTAATCTTATTTGTTCTGACTGGCCTCTCGGCTCAGTTGGTACTAGCTGTGCCTTCTAATACTATTGATTTGATGGTTCATTATTATTTGATGGTGGTCTTACTAATAGTAACTAATGGCCAGGGAACAAAACCCTCAATCATTTGGGTCAAATAGATATCGAACTAAGTAATCCAATTAATTACAACTGAGGGCTTATTCCAAGAATTGACAAGCTTTTGGGTGTTAGCTTCACTTTTTACTTCGTGTTCGTGCTACCCTAGGCAAATTGACATGGTGATAAGACGCAAACATTTCGATGTTGGCCGCAATGAATCTAACACGAAGTCTTCTTTTTTAGCAACTTGTCAACATGGATCGGGCATAGATTCCTCAAAATAAAGACCATAAAGATGACTGCTGGTTCAATTGACTGACAATTCACGATTGTTCAGTATGCCTACCATGAACTCTGTCTGGCTCTGGTTTTGAGTCTGTGTGAGTGCTCACCAGTGCATTATACTGTGTGTATGACGTTTTGAGCTAGGATTTATTTAGTCAACACTCACACAGACTCAAAACCAGAACCAGAGACAGAGCCTGACAGAGCTCATGGTAGGCCTACAGGAGAAGCATTTGAAGTTTTTTTCGTGCCAAATCGTAGGTAACTCTTGGTGTATTCGACTTTTTTAAGATCTGGTTTACCAAAAATCCTTAGAATTCTGCGGGCTTTCAGCATAATATGAATTGAGACGCTATATACTCTATATATATGTTCTGTTCTGATATCCAGAACTACGGATCCCTAAAGACATTTACACTGATGTTATGTAATACTTCACTATCCAGCACCATCACCTCGCCGGCGCTTTTCACCACGGCGTGGTCGCCGCCACCACCGCTCACCAGCACGACGCCGCGCACGAGCAAACTCAGGAGACTTATTTATTAAAACCGATCTGGAGTATAGGGCGTATTTAAATTGAAACTCAAATAAAAACAAAGAATTTATTCTGCAGTATTACTAAGATCACTTTGAAACGTCTTAAAAGCTAAGTGAGTCTAGGTGCCAGTTCCACGCGACCAAGCCTAGAAGAACAGGCAACAAACTACGGCTTCGTTCCTACTTTTTTTGTATGATCTTTTTACAAAACACGCACACGCTACGCTTAGTAATAGGAAAGTACCTACACAGCATATAAAAATAAGATACGAAAATAGTAGGTAGGTACAGACATTGCAAATAATTCACATGTTGGCTTTTGATAACTAGATCTTCTTCGGGATCTGAACAATCAAAATCAAGGCCTAAGTTGAGAAGTACACAACAAGCCTGTATGATCTGTGCACATTTGTTTGGCTTGTAGTGCAAGACCCTATCCTTGCCCAACGCCAACTGTTTTTAACCAGCCAAAAGTGTTTTCTATTGTGACCAAGGCTTTCATATGCTTCTGGTTGTACATTCTTTCTGGGGAGTTGCAGTAACATTTAAGAATGGTGTCATGAGCCAAGGCCACTGTGGGTATCCAGAGTCACCTGAAATGATGTTGATAATTTTTATTACGAAGCTCAAACAAAAATAGGTATCTTCTATGTAAAAATCTAAAGTACTTAAATAGTTACCATATAGTTAGGATGTTTTCCTGAGGGACACCTTTGTACGTACCTACATAAGCAGTTATACCGGGTTGGTAATCTTAGGTGGTAGGTACACATTAATGAAAATAACATAACTCACCTTTAATTCAAAGCTCACGCGCTGCGAAGACTTTAGGTCGTTATGCTGTCGCAACTCTTCGCATAAGAACGCGAAGGCAACCTTGGACAAACGATACCGACGACAAAATATGGTCTCCGGAAGATCTTCGATAGGATTGAAAGCTTTCCGTAAACCAGCCCGCAGTTCCCGTAATTTACGAACCCGGTTTTTCTCGACCATCCGCATTGCAAAATAACATCTTGCAGACATTCTCAAAAGCAATTATTGACTTCAAAAATGCACAAATAAATGTTTGTTTACTAATTCATTTTGATTGATCGATCGTGAAGCTGTCAAATACATTCCGAAACTAAGAATAGCATTTTACACAAAAACCGTCAGAATCGTGAAGCTAACGAAAAGATTTAGTACGATTTTGGTGTTGACGATAGACTATCACCGGTGTTAGCAATAGTAAGTGAAGATACGTAGCAATATTATTTCTCGCAAAGCCCGTCAGAGGCGCTCATCGTTTTTCATACAAAATCGGGATTGTAAAGAGGTTAAAACCTCTTTACAAAACGCTAACACGACACCTTATGTCTTACACGACACCAAAAATGGTGTTGCAAAAGTCAGAATAGCCCCTCAGGTCACGAGAGGTGCAGGCAGAGGTATGTCAGATGTTTTTTTTTAACAGAAAACTGACTCTAATGCGGCCTTCGCCGAATGAAGCGTTTGCCGCAAAAAGTAAAAAGTCTCAATAGGAACTTGACCCAAATTTCGCTTTTAATAACATAGCAATCTGCCACAAGAGCTTCGCAAAAGACTCAAGACCATAAGTACCCGCTCTCGAGGGAAAGCAAGGGGAACAGTGAACACGCCCTAAGATGTTTCATGCTAGAGGTTTTTCGCAAACGTAGCCCAAGGGCAACATAATATCGTGCTTTTGACGGGGACTTCATATTTCTCGTAATATTTCCTCGAAATTACTACATACTTTTAGGAATTACTTGTTTTGCATGTAAAGAAAGATTGCATCGGTAATATAGGTTTACGTACGTTGTGAAAGATGTATTATACGAAAAAAGAAATAGGTAACCTAGAAGCTCTAGAAAAACTATAAGTATTAAATACCTCACAGAATTACACGAGTCGTATGGATAAGAATACTATTATTCAAAGGAAACTAACGGAATGTAAAATAAAGTAAACTTGCCGTGAAAGAATGTAGCCAATAGAAATAAACTTTCAAAGAGGGTTTCAATAATATGATAAGCCTGATACAATTTATTGTAAAACAAAATAATTAGAACATCACACTTATAGCGTTAACATTACAAAGTTCTCCAGTTTCTAAGTAAGACTCGGTAAGCGATATTTTCGATACCCGTCAATTAGTTAAATAACTAATCCCGGATTAAAACCGATTACTGTTGTTGACGAGCCTCTTAGGGCGCTTGTACACGCTAAGAAAAAATGCCGGGTCTACCCAAGAATTCTTGTCGTAACTAGAAAATAACTGTGTACACTGCTCGCAGCGGTGCACGAAAAAAATCTTATCTGCGCAAGACACGACGCGGCGAACGTTGTTGCGTTTTCGTGTGTGGAAAAGACAAAATTCTTGTCTTGCGCAGATAAGATTTTTTTCGTGCACCGCTGCGAGCCGTGTACACAGTAATTTTCTTGTTACGACACGAATTCTTGGGTAGGCCCGGCGTTTTTTCTTAGCGTGTACAAGCGCCCTTACGATGTTGTTTTAACGGGCATTTTGTTTTTTAGAAAGTCTATTCAAAACATTGAATTAACTCCGGTCTTGGAATCGCTTTTCTCATCCATTTGCCTCCTGAAATCTTTATTTGCTTCCAATACCTTCTTCGATGACGTAATTTGCTTCAATTTACTTTTGCTTTAAGCTTTTCGTTGAATCTCTACAGTACCTTTCAGTGAGCGATTCGCCCAAGATCCCTAAAATAACACGTTTCTACAGTCCGATAGGCCGGTCCTATTAAAATACCACAAACCCACGCAGGCTGATCTTCCGATCCAAAACATATTTTATTCCGTTGGTAATGAAGTTTATTTTAGTTAAACTGGTACGCAAGGAGCCGGTTACGCGATAGAGTAGACCATGACAGGTACTGATTATGTATTAGTAAAGGAGTAAACCAACGGTTTTGGAGCATTGTGATCTGTTAAGTTTGTAACAAGACCTTGGATCCAAACCTTTGAAACAATGTTAAATTCCTTAGACTTACATTTGAGTGATGAACATAGATGTTTGTTCTCAGACAACCTTCGCTTAGTTCGGAGCTTGATTGACCTGTGTGGAAGCGCGTAATATCCACCAATAAAAATATAGGGAATGATTATAGGCCGATGCTTCATAAGTTTGCAAACATTATGGCGACATAAGCTTTTTCAGCTCACCGGGTGGAAAGTGGCCAACTTTCGGCCTGCTGCACGAACCGAAGTTGCCCTTTTCTGCCGTCTCGTCGAGCAGAAAAATCGTATACACACCAAGGGAAGTAATATTCTATTAATTCAAAACCCCGGTCATCTGAACGTTCTTTATTCCATGTAAAACACTATCAATAAATAAATCAATTTAGTATAGAACTAACCGGTCGGTAAGAGGTAATGCTAGTGACGAGTCAAAGCGTAATGGTCGGACATAGGAAATGCAAACCAATTACTTATTACGAATGGCAGAGAGAGAGAAAGTAACCCGAGATGCTGGTAATAATTAGGACCATTAAATCATGTTGTAAGTTTGCATAATTAATTTAGTTACTCATATTCATTTGAATTAAGGAAATAACATATCCGAAGGGAAATCGTATCGCCGGCTTATATGATAAGTACTATGTCCCGGATACAGTTTTTCAGGGGGCTTGGTTTACCGGACGAAGCTGCTAGCATTTGACAGGGCGATTTTAGTTTCATCAAACTTAGTTCAGTTGCATTAGAAATAATGTCCATATTAGATGGTCATACTAGTAAACTAATAGAGCTTGGTTTTTTCAAAACACGGAGCACTTGAATTCAGATTTGCATATCCTGCCAACTTGATATTTCTGAAAGTTAACCCTGGTTCATCTACGGAAGTTATAAATATCTGTTTCTTGTTTTAAAACTGAGTTTCCTTGTAGGAGGTTGCTCTTGCAACAGAGGCATTGGAGCGTACTTCCACAATCATTAGTTGATGCCGTTTCAGTGAATCGTTGTTATGTCGAAATTGCCTAATTTCACCAAGGTGAAACACGTAACCGGTAATCGAATGGAAGGTTTCCATTTCAGTCTGTGGATCTGCAAAGGACTAATGTGGTGAGGTGAGGTATTTGAGGACGACAATATGGCTATTTCAAATGCGTTTGTCATAGATATTTTCCCCAAGTTAATTCGGAGTTATTCCTGTTTAGTCCCTCGAGTAGAAACTATATTGATTACGACAGTGTGGCAATTATAAATTCACTTGTCATAGATATTTTTCCCTAATTGAATTTGGAACCAGATAGAGAAACGAGTAAAGTTTACTTAGCGCGAACTCCAAAACTCCACACGAGTTCAAGTTCACCATAAACTCGATAAAAGTTACATAAGGACAATAGAAAATTCCCCAAACTGCAAACCGGTTTAGCAGAGAACAGTTCTCAAATGAGTCAGCCAACCTTACGTGGTTTTATAACGCTTTTGAGAAACAACTCTATGTTTGAGACCTCGCAAACTCCATAAGAAGACTAATTAGTCTATTTCGAGTGCAAGGCGAGTCGTTGACACTAGACAGTAGACATAGACATGAGTAATGATCACAATGGATTGAATAATGCCTTGAGCTTGGCAATGGGACACAAATTGATATAGTCTCCGTATCTTATGATACGCACATAATGTGTTTTGTTTAATGGAAGCCATCATGCTGATAATGGAAACAAATGGTCCTACAGGGCACTCAGACACAATAGTATTCATGGTTCTAATAAAGCAGTCAATATAGAACTAGAATCATTCAAGAAACTCACTCACGAGTATCCACGATTAGCTTTTAACCTAAAATATAACTCCTACTAGTGGAATCTCGCGCAACTTACGCGATAAGCTTTTTCTATACAAATTTAACCCCTACTACACCTAATTGCACCCTTACTTTACACCCGGAATCTGATCGCCAAATTTCATACACCCAGGACCATTAGTTTAGGCTGTGCTTTGATTGTCAGTCACGTGAGTAACGTGAGTTTTATGGGAATTTTCTTCAATCTGGATTTTTATTTGGTAAATATGAGCAACAATACGATATCCGAAGGGTTTTTACTCCAAAAAACTTCTTATTTTTATCTTAATTGATCCTTGCCACTTAAGAACGTATTTTACAATACTTATTATACAAGGTGTATCTAAATATGTGTACTATGCGAAGGTGGGGGGTTTCAGACCACAATGGTGATCAGTTGTGGGGGGGAGATAATTAAAAATTCCTATTTTCAGTTTCCCATACAAAAATATTTAATTTCATAAGGCCTAAATAAATTGACAACCCTATCCTTGTAACCCCTTGACCCCTTGACCTACTACCTCTGTAGGTCTACTTCTACTACCTACTACCTCTGTAGCTGAGTTTAGGGTTGTCACTTTGTATAAAGTCAGCTGTTCATGTTGAAATTTCGTTGCAGTTTTTTTCAGAGATACCAATCGAAGTTCGAAAAGTCGTTGAACAAAAGTTGTTCCCCGGGGGGTGGAAATTCACCCCCCTTCAGGATAGTACACATATTTTGATACACGTTGTATGATTCAGCAACTAGGATCATTGTGATTGTAATGTTAATCTTACAAACAAAGGATTCTGACAGACCCAGATTCCCATTATGCTGATAGGCAGTTGAAATTTGACGCAATGATTTTGCCATCGTCGCCTCTGCAAATCATCAAATATTTTACTGCGTCGCAATGACAATAAAAACGAGCATTCCGTATCTGGTTTGCGATATCTGTCGCCCTACATTTCAATAATGACGTAAAAGACGTAAAAATGTGGAGATTACACTCTTTCAGGTGGCAACAGACATTTTATGCGGTCTAACCTTCTTTTATCACTATAGGTAATCCAAGGACATCGAATATTATTTTTAGCACAGATGCGCAACCACAAGCATATTGCTCAAAGGTTTCCAAAACTACGTCTTACGTTCCATTCCAGTGAGTCCTACAAATACACACTTTAACAAAGCGCTGTGAAGGCTTTGGACATTCCTAAGAATATATTTTCTAAGGAGGCCGTGCCATTCTGTTCGATCGAATTGTAAACTAAGGTAAAGTACAAGATGTGGCCGCAAATACCTAGACCTACAAAACCAGGAATTCACCGGCGACTGGCAACGACCTTGTCTCGCCACCGCTTAGCTAACTATCGCGTATTCTGTACTTAGTCGCAAATTCCCAAATTCCAATAGGTAAAGTAATCTAAACTGATTTTCATAACTGCTCGTTTTTCGCAGCCACGAATAAATTGTGGAATGAACTCCCTTCTGTGGTTTTCCCTTCACGAAAAAGGCGGCAGTGCATCGGCAGGGCTGGTATTGCAAGTGTTTCTGGGCGACGATGGTGGACTACTTTCCATCAGTATATGCTTGTCAGTCAGTTATGGCATAATAAAAAAACCACTTCATACATGCCGGCGGGTTATTGTTTGAGGGATATCTGTTACATGATCGGCCTGCTGGGCTCATAGAGGGTTGCGGATCAGTAATTCTGAATAACGGGTACTTAATACAGGCTTCTTTTTGTTTGTGACTTTGTTGCGTATTTTTTATCGATTCCTCTTGTTTGCTACAATAAGATCAATTCGTAATTCACTAAATGCAATATTTTATACACGTTATTTTATAAAAGTAGATACGGTTACTACTTTCGACAAATTACCAAGGTAATTTGTCGGTTTTCTGGCCTAGATGCCACAAAATACTGATGAATGACTAACCCCAATCATACCGGTTTTGGAAGATTTGAATGCGAGGTACGGACTCAAACGAAATGTAATGCCATTTGTATTATTTTGGAACTGGTTATGTATAGCTAGTACCTATAATGGTATGTTGTACTAGGTACCTAACCTGCCTCGCAACATCGACAGCCTTAGGCAGGATTCATGGACTTTCTGTTGAAATAACTATAAATAATGTTGACAATCCACACAACACTATCTAGCCCCAAACTAAGCAGAGCTTGTACTATGGGAACCAGATAGCTGATATTATACATATACATTTTTTTGTAAATACATACTTAGAATACAATGTAACACCCAGACCGAGAACAAACTTTTGTGTTCACCACACAAATAAGTATTTGTTCTCGGTGGGGATCGAACCCACGACCTACGGCTCAGAAGGCAGAGATACTACCAACTGAGCTGAGAGGCCAGTCAAACACACAGACACATTCAGGAGAGACAGTCAGGAGGAGGGTGTGTGAGGGGTAGTGAGAGGGGAGATTGGACGAAGAAAGCGAAGGAAAGGAAAGACTGGAGACTTCTGGAGGCCTTTACACGTCAAGGGGTCCTTAGTTAGTTTTTTTTATAAAAATTATAGATATAAGTTATTTAAAAGTATGTAAACTAGGGAATAATAAAGGCTTTTTTATTTTATTTATGTAAGTACTGGTGCTGGACTGATCAGGCATGGTGAGTGAATTGGTTCACATCTCTCTATCAGCCGCTATAGGTATGTAGCGCCTCAGCGTGTGACGTCACGTTAAATTCTGACATCAACCCAAATGGCATTCAATACAAAACTTGTTCCAAGACATCTCAAGCAATGTTCGACATAATGGGCGTTTCTTTAGATATTGTTCGATTCGACTGTGCAAACACTGGTGGGTGGTGGGGTAATACCATCATTAATAAATAATAAATAAATATTGCGGACAATTCACCCAGCCCCAAACTAAGCAGAGCTTGTAATATGGGAACCGGATAGCTGATATAATACTTGAATACATTTTTTTTTTTGTAAATACATACTTAGAATACAATATAACACCCAGACAGAGAACAAACATCTATGTTAACCACACAAATATTTGTTCTCGGTGGGGATCGAACCCACGACCTACGGCGCAGAAGGCAGAGCTACTACCAACTGAGCTAGAGGCCAGTCAAAGGCATTGTAAGGAGATGGCAGGTGCGCTGGAAATTTCGAGTGCCATTAATTGCGAGACTCGTTCGACGGGTAACTGTAGCTACCTAATTGAGAGTTAATAAGATTCATGGATTGTAAGAACATTAAAGTCATTTCAGGGAAGGGTATCCGAGAATTATAGAGTTCATTTTGCTAGGAATGTTTTTGCAGGATTTCCGTTTTCCTTCCAAAAGAAACACCCATTACACTGGACAAGTATTTAAATTGAAACCCAGGACCATAAGATCGGAGTAAATATTTGCAATATAGTATAATATCTTAGGATCTATGAGGCGCACTTAAAATCCTTTCAACACACTTGGTTGAACCAGTGACACGATAAGAAGAAGAATCGGAGTGCGGATTTCCAGCCACTTCATCATCATCATCATCATCAGCCTGAAGAAGTCCACCGCTGGACATAGGCCTCCCCTACACATTTTCAGGAAGAACGATTCTGAGCCCTTTCCATCCATCGACTTCCCGCGATCTTAACAATGTCGTCGGTCCATCTGGTGGGTGGGCGCCCTACGCTTCGTCTTCCGGTTCGTGGTCGCCATTCGAGAACCTTTATTCCCCAACGGTTGTCGGTCCAGCCACTTTTCTGGTCACTATTCTCATAGCATACTGCCTATCCTACTTAGACATAATAATAATCTAAGTAGGTACTGCGTGACGTCAGATCAGAGACCAGCCAACTCAAGCAATGTATTGCACATTGGACCAGTAGGTAGGGGCATAATAAAGATTACATTTTATATATGCATAAAGGCAAATATTTTGCATAGAAATGAGTCAGCGTTGCCATATCTTGTGTCACTCTTGCAATTATTAGCACAGATATGAATAATTTGTATATAATTTTTTATTTTAAAGACCATTAGCAAATATGAAAAAGGCTAGGTAGGTTTTAGTTGTAAAATAATTTGTGGAAGCTTGTTTTTTTATACAATTAAGTTGACAAACAAGCATACGGCCTACCTGATGGGAAGCGGTTATCATAGCCTATGGACACCTGCAATACCAAAGGCATCACAAGCATGTTGCCGACCCAGTAAAAACAGCTAAATATTAAGCATGTCATGAGGAATACTAAGAATAATTTATTCAGTTCATCAAAATGGGAAATGGTATACCAGCTAGACCTGGTTGAAGAAACCTAGGTACCCAAACTTGAATTAAAAACAACAAAATTGAATTACACTTGAAGTTGAAACATTAATGGGCATTAATTAGCAACCATGTCTAGTTGCAACTATTGCAGTTTTATTTAGTTGCAATGCAAATACCTACTTGTCTCCATTTATGAGTCATCAATTTTGCTACAATGCTAACACACAGGTTTCCGAGTAGGCCATGGTTGTTCACATAATATGATATCACTCAAATTACTCTGCACAGATAAAATAGATAAATGCTGTGGACAATACACACAACACTATCTAGCTTTACATGAAGCAGAGCTTGTACTATGGGAAACAGATACTTTTTGGTAAATACATACTTTAAATATAATAATTATAACACCCAGACAGAGAACAAACATCTGTATTCACCACACAAATATTTGTTCTTGGTGGGGATCAAAGCCACGACCTGCAGTGCAGAAGGCAGAGCTACTACCAACTGAGCTGAGCAGCCAGTCAAATCATATTTTAGGTTTTTTTAGTCATTTCTTTACATCTTTGTCTTACCATGGACAAATTATATAAATAGACTTACAATCTCGAACAAAAATTCGTGCTTCGATAATTAATTACCTGTGAAGGCGTGAGATGGCGTTACGTGTTTCGAATCGATGTTATTAAATGCTGCATAAATTTGTTTGAACCATTTCTTTACCACCACTTTTAGAAGTACGAATAAATACGCTAGATGGCGCTATTTCCAAATGTAGCAAAGCGTCAGTCTGTCATGAAGCGCGTGGCGTTGCCAGCTCGTATTGTAACCTGCCCGCGTGATGTTGCCGCTCTGCCGTGTTTAGAAGCTCAAGCCATGATTTTTTGAGTTTTTATTCAATTCAACAAATTGCCAGAAATGTTAATGCACGCACGGTGCGGGTGGCGGGGTACAGGGGGTGAAGACGCTTGAAGCAGACGGGACATTCGGTTGTGTGTGTGATGAATCGCTCGGACTTCGAACTAGTTAAATACCTACCTACCTAAAAACTGGCATAAAATGTAATGCTTAGATATTTGATAGGTTAGTTCAGGAAGGGTACTAAGTGAAGATGGGAAGTACTAAGTACCTAGGTAGGTTGTAGGTTGGGTTAACAAAATCAAGGTGCAGTACTAGGTCAAAAAGGCTGCCGAAATTTCAAAAAAAAAACACAGCCAACATTTCGACAAAAAAAACTTATGAACCATTAATTTCAACAAAATATTGTTTTTGTTAATTTATGTAAAGCTACCGCTCATCATCAGATGGAAATATTGATAAAAAGACTTGAAAAATTTCAACAAAATATTTTTTTTCTTTATTTATCTGGAGCTCAAAAAACAGAGTACCACCACTCAACGTCCGGTGGAAATATTGATAAAAGGGCTTAGGTTTATTTCAACAAAATGGTTTTTTCTTTATTTATCTGGAAAAAGCTCAAAAAACAGAGTACCGCTCAACGTCAGGTGGAAATATTGGTAAAAAGACTTGGAAAAATTTCAACAAAATATTTTTTTTCTTTATGTATCTGGGGCTAAAAAAACTGCTACCACTCAACATCAGGTGGAAACATTGATAAAAAAACGTCACTAAATTTAAATGCGCGCTCACCTCACTTGGATATAATATGGAGCCGTGGTTACATGCGCGCTCGAGTAGTTTTTTTTTAATTAATCGAAATAAATCGAAATCATACCGATAAAATTATCGATAACGGATCTGTTCTCTCCATCCCTAGCTGTTTGTTTATGGTTTGCTCAGCAAACAAAGCATACCTACCTAGTCTGTGAAACAAAGCAAGCAAACCTTTCTTTCTTTCGCTGTCCATTTGTTACATTTATTACAAGTTTAGTTACATTTATTAGTAAACTACTGCTAGGGTACTATTTCATGCGATTTTTTTGCTCAGAGTAAATCGTCATTAGTTCGCAAATAATAATAACTACTGTTTAGCTCCATCTAGTAGTAAAATGATGCGTTAATTTACAAGCTTTCATTTTTATCACAGCGCCATCTGTCATTATACATAAAAAACAGGTAAAATAGTCGATGGGAAATAAAACTAAGAAATGTATTATTATGATCATTATTACACATTCTAAAAATACTAGATAGTTTTTGATGGTTTTCAAAGAAGAAATTAGTTAAGTTTCTCGGTTTCACCGGCTGCTAGCAAGGTTTCCAGGCTATGAGTCAGCACCATCTAGGCATAATACGGGATTTTGAGCTTTTTAAGAGTTACGGTTTTTTGTTCAAGATTGTCAGTCTATTTATATAATTTGTCCATGGTCTTACTTTATTTTTAATATCAAAATGACCAGACCACCCCAAAGGTCTTAATTTTGCACCATTCTGAATATAATTATGCAGTATAGTTTACAACACAAATATTGTAACTGAAATTAATTCATGATTACGAAAGTGACTATAAAGTGTTGGAATGTGAATAAATACGAAGTTTTAGAAATATGTTGGATACTTCATAACATGATGAAATTTAAAACAACATTATTTGTAAGTTGGCATAATATAATAGAAATTTACAAAGACAACAACAAGGGTTACAAGGGTTTCTTAGAAAATAGAAGCAGCTGCCATCCCTCACCACTTCACTAAAATGTAATTATTGTAGGTAATGTTAAACAGAGGCAGGGCAAACTTTAAGCAATGTCTGACACCAAAGTAAAACTTGTAAGTTAGGTCAAAAGTACTTGGTTGGCAAGTAGTTGAACTATTTTTACCTGTGTGGTCAGTGTTTATTTAATTCCTTTCATTGAGTTTTTGGAGCTTAACTGAATAAAGAAGGTGCACTGGCAAATGAGTAATTGCACTAATAAACCTCTCACTGCGATTTCTTAATTTAAAAATCCAAACTTGAACTTTTTAGTGGGTAATAGAGCATGATTGTAAAACTGTTACCAATAAATCTGTTTGGAAGTACACAGTCTGGGTTCTTTGATTTTAAGTTAGTAGACTTCTCGTAAACTCAATCTTATCAGAATCTTTGCAATCTGGTAATCTGCCGTTATCTGAGACAGCGCTGCCGCCGCGCCGCGTTTCAAACGTAGGTACGGCTTTCGTGGCATATATCAAGCTCGACTATTGAAACTAGCAGCGTAACGTAAAATAAAGGGTATATGAGTACTCACCTCGAAACAACAGTGCAGTACACAGCTAATAGTAATCCAATAATTTAAAAATCCACTGATCCTATTACCACGGGAGCACAACAAACATTCTTTTACAAAAAAACACTGGAAGATTTAGTCACAATCGTATTCACGAAATCACATGGATTGTAATATGAACTGGAATGACCAATAAAACCACTTTACAGACGCCGAAATATGAAAAACTTTAGATTTCAAGACAAAAATTCGGCAAACGTCGTTAGCGTGCTACTCAACTAGAACCATCGGCCATTACTAAAAATGTTGCCCAGTGTTGCCGTTTTTTATTTTGAGAAAATGCTAGAACTTGCTCCAAATAATGCTAAAAAATGCTATTTTTGTATTTAAAAATGCTAAAAAACATGCTAAAATCCTAATTTTGTTATTAACATTTCTGTGTACAATTTTTTGGTAGAACAGTAGCCTAACATGTTATTCTAGGCTCTAAAGCATCGTTACGCACCAAATGTTAGCAAAATCCATCCAAAAGCCAATCCCTAAACTCGCCTATCTTCTCCCATTCTTCGCAATAATGGTGCTCATATTTAGGAGGCATACTTTCACTTCACATTCACAAATCATATTGAATGAATTTATTCAAGAGTCAAGTGGGGTTCGGACGCGAAACGTTCGTTACGTAAAAACAATCAGAAACTAATTTCAGGGAAGTCCCTGATCCAGAGAGTTGCCATACATCAATGAAAACCATAGATAAAAAATAATGTATCTGGTCGGTCGCTATTAAATAGTCTTTTGACATTGACTTTTGATTTGAAATGCCAAAATATGCAATATGCTAAATGCAAAATTTATATGCTAAAGAGTCATGAAATATGCTAAATTTAGCACTAAAAATGCTAAAACGGCAACAGTGGTCCCTGATCCAGAGAGTTGCCATACCTCAATGAAAACCATAGATAAAAAATAATGTATCTGGTCGGTCGCTATTAAATAATCTTTTGACATTGACTTTTGATTTGAAATGCCAAAATATGCAATATGCTAAATGCAAAATTTATATGCTAAAGAGTCCTGAAATATGCTAAATTTAGCACTAAAAATGCTAAAACGGCAACAGTGATGTTGCCAGCTTTTGGAAGTCACGTTGCTTTGCTTTCTCCCCACTTGACTCACGTGTTTTTCATTGCCATAAACAAACAAATAACTTTACCAAAACACTACACTACTGCTTGGTATTCCAAGCAGTAGTATGTTTATTTTGTGGAAAACCC
The DNA here is from genome assembly GCA_947578465.1 of Thera obeliscata. NCBI lineage: Eukaryota > Metazoa > Arthropoda > Insecta > Lepidoptera > Geometridae > Thera > Thera obeliscata. The sequence continues at coordinate 9,147,025 of OX387918.1, read as the reverse complement.
AATAGGATTTTCCACAAATTAACAAGCAAAGCACTGCTTGACTATGCGGTGGATAAGGTATAATATTATATTTCCTTAAGGGGCCGGCGGAAGGCGAATTTTCATACAAACGTAATAGCAAAATGATTACTAATTTAAGCAGATTTTCACTATATTATTGTAATAATTGTATCTGTATAGTATTTATCTAGGTTCCTGAACAGTTTTTATTTTAAATTACTTACCTCAAATGAAATTACCGCCAATCACATTTTGCAATTAAAAAAATGTGTAAAATGCGATTGGTGTTTATTTCATTTGAGGTAAGTAATTTGAAATAAAAACTGTCAGGAACCTAGATAAATACTAAAAGAATACCGTTATTACAATAACATAGTGAAAATCTGCTTAAACTAGTTATAATTTTGGTACCTATTACGTTTGTATGAAAATTCGCCCTCCGCCGGCCTCTTAAAAGATAAGAGGTACCTACGTCTTCCATGTAAGTACTTGCAACATATTATGGAGAAGCGGTCTTTGCCCAGCATTGAAATAAGTAAAATAGAGTGAGAAAGTATTGCCTAGCTTGAGGCTAGATAATGTCGTGTGGTGTAGATTGGCTGCGAATATAATTATATTGAACTCCGAAGTAACTTTAATTCTTTAATGCACATAGAAACATTCAACTAAAAGAGTTTCCTCCAGCAGACCTTTGGTGCTAAGAGAAAGCTAATAGTAATAAGGTAACAATGTAACTATAAATGACTTTTGGGTAAAGTAACCATTATTTTACCCAAAAGTCGGGAGAGCAGAAAGCAGAGCGGCAATATTTACAAATGTCAGTCAGTACAGTAGTCCTGCTACGTCAAAAAAGCTTTGTACCACAGACTAAAAAAAGGTTATTTTTAGAGAATACTTTGTCCAAAGGGTTCTCTTTCGTCGAGACATTCTGACTCAGAATGTATATTCGTATTAATTCTCATGTCTTGTAAGCAAAATGGTCGTCTTCAGATGAGTGCTCGAACTTCATAAATTCTACAATGCGAAGAGAAAAGAAACCCAATATTATGTATAGGGACCTAAGAATAAATTATTAAGTCATGCGGCATGCCCTTTACATCCCAGGTTGATAAGTAGACCCCGCGCAAAATAATTATTGATAACTTTGCGCATGACAGACGGCGGAAGATTCAAATAAAACTGACTTTGAATAATCTCCCAATCACAAAATATGAACGCAATATAAGATCTATTTCCCCATTAATTTTTGTGGTCGGAAGATATATTTCCAGTCCATTTTATTATCTTGCACGGGCTATAATTGCGATATTTTCCTTCAACCCTTCCACACTGTTCTGATCTAGCTAGAGAAGTTTTCATTTGAAAAGGGTTTACGAGATAGGTAGTATAACAGAAATTAACTATAAATAAAAAGACCAAATTAAAGAATATTGAATTTATTTTAACAATTCCTCAGTATCTAAACAATTCACAACAGTATCATACAGTTTGACGATTAAAATTGATTTTATCAAAAAGGGATGGGTCATGAATGATAGAGAATATGGGTAAGTATAGTGTGGTCTTGTTGCTATGAGAAGGGCAACAATAGGATAGAAAATAAAACAATGACACCCGCGCTGGCGAAGTTTCAGTCAGTTTTACGGTCATTACTTGCCAAGCTGCTAGAGTCCGCGCAAGATAACACTGCGCGTGACAGATAGCGGAAAATGTAAAAAAAATTCCCAATCACAAATAATTATAAACTTGCATAAAACACAATGAAAGTTCGATTTCCCCACTCATGTTAGTGATCGGAAGATATAATTGCAGTCCATTTTTTACATGTTTTCCGCCATCTTTCACACGCAAATTTATTTTGCGCGGACTCTTAAATTAATAATATAACATGTCAAACACAGAGGGTAAAACTATTTAAACAACATTATAAGATTTTAAGCAATTTAAGACTTCTAACCATATTTAGGTAACTTACAAAGCATTACCCAGCGATGATGGTGTAAGAGAATTATGACTTAAAGTATTAAAAGACAGCAGATATCACTTTAAGCGAATATGTATATGTAGAGACGCGGAAATAACTTCTTGATCCTTTTCGCAGTAGTGTCTTCGATCTCATAAAAATTATGTGTTACTGCAACTAAAGTTAGTAGTAGTCACTAAAGTAAAATTGCCATTAATGGCTTCAGTAGCATAGCATTTATTTTAATAGTACATTATTGCAAAGGCAGCGAAATAGGCAATTGCAGGTCGAGTATGAGTTTGAAGGCCGAGCCGCAGGCGAGGACTTCAATGATACGAGACAGGCAATTGCCATTTCGGCCGAGGCATATATAGTGCTTTTCTTAAAAAAATGCAAGGAAATAATCACAGGTGGTGGTGTAAGAGGTTAATTTTTTATTAACCAAATAACAACGAACTCCGCTTTACCGCCAATTTTTTTTTTTTTACAGTTTGTGCCGAAAGGTAAACGTTTCTGTGGCTATACAGCCACGAGAACGCAATGTGTACGATAGATGAAAGAGTTCTAAATTCAAACAGCACACCGTTTCATACAACATTGCCGGAGCGAGAACGCGCCGGGAAGTGATTTTGGTTTTTCAGTCTACGTAAATATGATACTTCGCGTGTTCTATATTCAAAAGTAATGACAATATTTCCGCGCATGTTTAAGAAAATAATATTAGATAGGTATAAAAATATTAAATGTAAATTTATATTGCTACAACGTTTATTATTTACAGTCTGTACTTGCGTAATAAAAAAATGTCAAAGATCAAGAATATATTTCCCGACTCCACCTTTTGAATACAGGCACATTTTTTTTAACCTAACACAATACAATAAGTTCATAGCATAGCCACAACAATAATATGCATAGTTTAAGTCGCATGTTATACTCATAGAAGATTTTTAAAACTAAATATAAAAGTTTTGGGTCTGTTCCACCATCACCTATAAGCAGCGAAATTTGCACAGGATTATATAAAAATTATATTATCTGTCATTTAATATTACCGCTACTGTATCTGTAGTCTAGAGTTGCACTCACTTTTTATTGCTCGTTTTTCGAGTGGATTTTGTAACGATAAGCGCCCCTAGCGAGCTAGCAAAGACCCTCGTGACTCTATAAAAGATCGAAAATGTTTCAGATGGTTTTGGAAAAAACGGCCATCTTTTTTCCAATGCCAATTAGGGTAGGGCCGACTTTGACTGACGACTTGACGAAAAAGTATTTTATCTATGTAATTTATCATCATTAAACTCATTATACTACTCGACACTGGCAAAATTGATCCGAAAAGGACAGATGCCATTCATTAAGAAGAAGACTCTATAAAAACCACATTCGGAAAACAGGCTCGCAGTACACACACAAAATAGTGAGCGCAACCCAGACACGATGCTTTGGTGGAAAAAGCCTAATGTCAACATCATAAAAAGTGTAAAAATAAAACTGAAATATTGCACAATAAAACTTATAAGGTAATTCAGCTGTACATTGATTTGGCTGTTTTTATAGTATTGAGCCTCAATTTCTTTGACTGATTTGGAAGTCCATGAATGACTAAAATAAATAATTGAATAATTAGTAAAAAAAACATAAACAATGTAAATAAGTTCATTATAAATCTGACTTACCAGAAGAAAGTTTTTAAATAAATCCACCATCTAATAAAAAACTTCAGAATATAAAAAAAATAAGTTACGGGTTACTTATTTAAATATTTAAAAACTCCCTAAAATAAAGTGAAGACGGCGCTCTTTGGCACTCCATGTTTAAACTAAAAATAAGTTTTGAAAGCTTCTAACACCATCGTAATGCTTAATTGAGAGTCAGTTCTGTATTTATTCAAATGTATAGAACACAAATAAATACACATATAGTACAATTAAATTCTATTTAGTGTCACGTTATTGCCGGCGGATGTTTACGCGACTTCCAGACCCGTCATTATTATTGTTCACTGTACTATTTTACATACAATAATATATTTTAGAATAATGTATTTAAAAAAATATTATTTTAATATATTTAAAAATATTTTTTTAAGTAATATATTTTGAATTGAATAAGCTGATTAATTGTACAATAGATTTTTGGAAATAAAGGCTTTTTTTTTAAATAGTATATTTTAGGACAGTGAAGCCCTAAAAACATAAATATGTACAATATTTATGTTTTTAGGGATTACAGCTTAGTGGGATACAGCTCCAGTTACTTAAAAACAAAGAAAAATGACGCTTACCGTAAGGACATAAGAGCTAGCAGTGTATAGTCTGATGCGTATCCTTGAAAGTCAGACAGAGCTAAAAACAAAGAGCTAAAGACAATCAGACCAGAGACAATGGTGATAGAAGCCTTTTTGAAATAAGTACTTTTTTAAGTAGAACAATGAAATGTACATCGAAAGCGATAATGTATTATGTAGTTTCTATCTAATTTATAACAATACTTCGACTTTGAATATAACTAACTCTAAAATCACTGTTTACAATATAATATTCAAAATGTAATACGTACATCCTACGTATGTAATGGCTTTATTTACTTATTTTCTACAATTGGTGTTTTCAATTTCATGATTATTTGTCACCATGGTTATATATTTGAATAATATTAAGGCTAGCGCAGACAATGGGTCGTGTTGGACCATTATACGCCCATCAGGTTGTAAATGCGTTTTGGTATATTCAGTAGTATTTAGGTATGAATTGTCATTTTCATGCCAAACCACGCTTAAAATTGGGGCTTGGACAGTCATGCACTGGCACCTAGACTCGCCTATCTTTAAGACGTTTCGAAGTGGTTCTTGTGATTCAAGGACTTTTAGCCAATGCTAATGTTTCTCTATACTACGCGAAATATATTCGCAACATTAATTTTACAACATTTTTACAACAAGTAAATTATTAGAATTTAATATTTTTACACAATAAAATCTAAATTGGGCGAAATGTAGAAAATGGTTAACTATCAAATCAAAACTATTCAGAATATACATATTATCTTGATATGCGAGCGGAAGACTCCTAATTTGCAGTTTATGTTTGTATTTAATGCGAACTCCTTAAAACATCAACATTGGTCAACCATTTAAACTGACGTGCCCTCCACGGGTGTGGGCTGGCCCTAAAGCCCGTCACACACGTAGATATAATATATATTAATATAAATTATAGCAAGGCATATTACTATTCTATGACCAATTTATACCGTAATTTATATTATCGTATATTGGAATATTAATATACATTATAGCTACGTGTGTGACGGGCTTAATACTCATTTGTAACTGTCAGAGTAAAAAATAATTCCAACGAATTCCAAAATCTTAATTTTCTTAGCTTTTGCAGCAAAATCTGAGTTGCGGCTTATTTGGCATATTTCATCTATTAATTATTGTTAACTCTATACCTATGTATGCATGTTAAATAACTGTATTTTCTTTCTTTCTCTTTTCTAAATCATGATTTTCTGAGCAACTACCACTAGTATATATTTCTCACAATAAAATATAGATAGAACAAGATATTTTGATATGGTTAATAACATTGAAGGACTTTTAAAGGCGTTATACACAAGGGAGTTTAAGGCATTGGCTACAAGAAACGTACTTGTCGCATCACATGACATTTAGCTTTATAATTTATATTATTTGGGTAACAGCAATTAGGGGCACTCGAATGCGACTGAACAGGGTCGAATATACTTAGCATGACGAAAACTCTTGTATATTTACATTTACTATAGTCACCACGTTACCAACTGAGTCGTCAATCTGCCCATTTCAGGGCCACAATACTATCTTCTATCTCTTTTATTCTTATAGATATGCGCCTATAACTATCTTACGCACATCACTATGCGGCTCCATAAGACCCACAAGTGCGAGCGAGATCGACATAGTGAAATGATATATGGCCGCAAGACTCAGTTAGTAACGCGGTGACTATAGTTAGCCACTTGTCACCGCAGTACGTATATTTATAGCCTATAGAGCTGACACAACTTTCTTTTGACATTTAGGTTACAATTTTTGGTTATTTATAATCTTTTTCTATGCTTACCTTTAGAACTCAACTATGTGGCAGCACCACATACAGAATATAGTAGAAAGGCGATCATGCGCCATTTGTATGGGAACCGGTGTCGCCAGTTTTACATTTTATTTAAAACTAGCAGAGAAGCCCGGCGTTGCCCGGGCATGCCAGAATGTTAAAGAACATTCTAGAACGTTTAGGAGCATTATATTTATATATTTTGTCAAAATTTAGAATTTTAAGAAAAATCCATTTGTATTAAAAAAAGATAGAGATATTTTATTTTAAATATCACTAAATATTAGAATTCTAAGAAAAAGAAGGAGAATTGAAAGAAAGTATTTCTATATATTTATTGATTTTATAGTCCTCAGAAATCCTTACTCAGTATTTTAAACACTTAAGGAAATACTGAGTAAGTAATTCTGATTTTTTATGTTACGACTCTAGAAAAAATCTGCCAATTTTATATGGAGGAAGGAGCACATTAATATTATGTATTGGGACATACATTATGCATTGGGATATTATTTCCCATTGTGTATTTTGGCGACACTTTTCCGTCCACATGGTCGTTCTACTATGTTCTATAGGCAGCACATTTATAGGGTACTTTTCATTGGAATTCCAAGTGGATTGTCAATATTTAGGGGCACAAAGACGACTGTACAAGGATGTGATATACAAGTATTAGTAATATTACTTGTCTCCGCAACACGCGGTACAATCGAGGCAGCCCTGTGCTGGACCGCCTCGCGACCGCTATCTCTTCCCACGGCATTGCTGCTCCTAATAATCAAACAATTAAATCAGACCTCTCAGCTCAGTTGGTAGTAGCTTTGCGCCGTTAGTCGTGGGTTCGATCCCCACCGAGAACGAATATTTGTGTGGTGATTATTCTCTGATGTTTGTATTCTAAGTATGAATTTACAAAACAGTATGTTAGTATTATATCAGCTACATATCTGGTTTCCATAGTACAAGCTCTGCTTAGTTTGGAACTAGATAGTGTTGTATGTATTATCCAGAATATTTATTGATTAAAAAAAACCCTCTTAGCCTACGCCTAGCGAAAACTGGTGGCCTGGTAGTAGCAGCCTCGCCTTTCGATCGAAAGGTCGTGGATTCAAATCCAGTCGTGTACCAGTGAGTCTTCCTGTCCAGATATAAGCCTGCACTATCAAATGGTGAAGGAAAACATCGTGAAGACACCGACATATCGTAGAACCTACAAAATTCAAAATAATATGTCAAAGCATATTGTCTAGTACACGAAAGGAGTCTCTTTGCAGCGAACATACAACCTTTCACCACACTGGAGGATGGATAGTTCGGAGTGAGGCTTACCTGCAGGATGCGCAGCGCTTCTAGAAGCTGCTGCTTGTCTGACAGCAAGTTGGCTGCTTCCTGCTGCGCAGCATGGACGCATTGACGAAGCACTGACGCTTCTTCTACTTTACTGAAAAATGGGAGACACCATTTACAACAGCTGATTTATAGATCTGTGCGTCATAAAATTTAAATACCTATGCTAAATATATAAAAACTTCAAGTTTTTTAATTCTTTCTGTTCGCGACCATGGTTATTGCAACATAGCCGAAACGTCATAATAATATTTAACAAAAGCGGCCAAGCGCGAGTCGGACTCGCCCATGAAGGGTTCCGTAGCATCAATTAACATAATATAAAGGTTTTTGTAGTTCGTCGAATGGTAAATTGCGGTTTACGATTTATGACGTATAAAAAAAAAACTACTGACTAGATCTCGTTCAAACCAAATATCGTTGGAAGTTTGCATAGTAATGTACAACATGTATTTTTTTTGGATTTATCATTTTCTTATTTTAGAAGTTAGAGGGAGGGGGGGACTAACTTTTTTCCGAAGTGTCTCTCGCGCAATTCAGTTTAGAAAAAAAACGATATTAGAAACCTCAACATCATTTTTGAAGACCTATCCATAAATACCCCACACGTATGGGTTCGATTAAAAAAAAATTTTTGAGTTACAGTTTCAAGTATGGGGACCCCCAAAATTTATAGTTTTTAGGGTTCCGTAGCCAAATGGCAAAAACGGAACCCTTATAGATTCGTCATGTCTGTCTGTCTGTCTGTCTGTCTGTCTGTCCGACCGTGTCACAGCCATTTTTCTCCGAAACTATAAGAGCTACACTGGTGAAACTTGGCGAGTAGATGTATTCTGTAAACCGCATTAAGATTTTTACACAAAAATAGAAAAAAAACTATAAATTTTGGGGGTCCCCATACTTCAAACTGCAACTCAAAAAAATTTTTTTCGTCGAACCCATACGTGTGGGGTATCTATGAATAGGTCTTTAAAAATGATGTTGAGGTTTTTAATATCGTTTTTTTCTAAACTGAATAGTTTGCGCGAGAGACACTTCCAAAGTTGAAAAAAGTTGGTCCCCCCCCTCTAACTTCTAAAATAAGGGAATGATAAAACTAAAAAAAATATATGTTGTACATTACTATGCAAACTTTCAACGATATTTGGTTTGAACGAGATCTAGCCCGTAGTTTTTTTTTTATACGTCATATATCGTTAACCGCAATTTACCTTTCAACGAACTACAAGAACCTGTTTCCTGTTTATTTTCTGTATATTATGTTACTTGATGCTACGGAACCCTTCATGGGCGAGTCCGACTCGCACTTGGCTGCTTTTTTTTCTATTTTTGTGTAAAAACCTTAATGCGGTTCACAGAATACATCTACTCACCAAGTTTCATCAGTCTAGCTCGGAGCTCGGTAGTGGTTTCGGAGAAAAATGGCTGTGACACGGCCGGACAGACAGACAGACAGACAGACATGACGAATCTATAAGGGTTCCGTTTTTGCCATTTGGCTAGGGAACCCTAATAAAGTACATTACGCGTTTAATACCCGTGTTATAGATCCAGCATGTTTTTGTAGTTTGATCTCTATTTTGTGAAAAAAAATATTTGATTTGATGTGATATGATCGCGAAAATTTAAAAAGTTTAAAATTAAACTAATTAGCTTATTAACTTATTTTAAATTTAAATGCGATCAAAACTGCTCTTAACGTTCGGGGGAGGAAAACTTTTCTGGCTTATCAAAATTATGCACAAAAAAATAAGATCACAACTGTCACCCCAGGCACGGTAGATATTCCCTCAATACTTTAATCATGTTCGAGGTTTTTCCCCCGTACACAAGGATACGCATCAGACTTTACACTGCTAGCTCTTATGTCCTTGCGGTAAGCGTCATTTTTCTTTGTTTTTAGGTAACTTGAGATATATCCTGTTGTACCATACCAAGCACGCAGAAAAAACCAATTCGCCATACATAAAAACCAAATATTAAAATAACTCACGCTCTAAGCTCCCGATTATCTTCTGCTATCCTCTGCAACGTCAACAACCGTTTCCTCAACTCCTCATTCTCCCCACTCAACCGCGCTATCTTCTCTCTCGCTTCCTCGAGCTCGGGGATTGGCTGCGGCGCGGGCGACGTCACAGTGGGCGGGGCTACGGGCCCGAAGTGTAGCACTCCGGACGAGTCACGTGTCATCCGAAGGGAGGTGAGGGATATGTCGAAGGGTTGGGGAGGGGGGGAGGATATCGAGTGCGTCTGCCGGTCTTCTATTATGTGGAGCTTCACGTTTTCTATTAGGACCTGGAAATTAAATACATACACTCATCAACATTGCCTAGGGATATTCAACATTTTGTTGATTTTTTTAAAAACAGAAAATAATTTCTTTAGAAACTAGATATGACAAGAATCTTTATTTTGTGTTGCTTATTAATAATATTAACATACAACTGTTTGATTTATTTAATAATAAAAATTAAAGTAGGAACAAAATCTCGAAAAATCTGAATTTCTTTTCGAAATGGAATATCCCTAGACAATGATGTGTGTATAAGAGTTAGTCTGCCCTAATAGCACTGGTGGTCTAGTGGTAGCGGCCCCGCCTTCCGATCCTTAGGTCGTGGGTTCAAACCCAGTCGTGTACCAATGAGTTTTTCTGTCGAAAAATTTATGTACACAATGCTAGTGCTCTCAAACGGTGAAGGAAAACATCGTGAGGAAACCCGTGGCTTAGTCAGCTCCGCACGTATTGACCATGTCTTTCCTGTGGATTAGGCCGACTAAGCTGTCAGGATGGTATAGGTGCTGGGCAAGCCTATCCCATCTAAAATCCTGTCCCAGGCACTATAGCGTCCCGTAAGTAGGAGCATGAGTGATCACCAGTTGCCCCTGACGCTATATAAATCATCTACAATAGATGCAAAGGCCTGTTTACTTTACTGCCCTAATAGCTCAGTTGGTATTGGTAGTAGCTCTGCCTTCTACGCCGTAGATCTAAGTTCAATCCCCACCGAGAATAAATATTTGTGTGGTGAACGCAGATGTTTGTTTTCTGTGTTATAATGTATACTAAGAATGTATTTACAAAAAAAATATAAGTCTTACATCAGGTTCACATAGTACAAGCTCTGCCCAATAAGGGGCTAGATAGTGTTGTGTGGATTGTCCACAATATTTATTATTTTTATTCTTATCCCAAAAATCCTTGGCTGGGATCGTAACTTCAACCCCACAGCGCATAAAGCAGAGCAACTACTAACTGTTGACTTGTTCTTGAGAAATTAGACTGACCTCTAATGGCATAGGAGGCACGACCACCTCGTCTTCGACCAGCTCGGCCAGAGCTAGCGCTGTGCTCATGTTGAGCACCAAGCTAAGCTCGCGAACCTGAGCTTCCAGTAGCTCGTCGAACGGCGCCAGGCCGGTTGGCTCTCCCTGTAACACGAGGATTTTGAATATTACATGTTAGCACTTTTCCAAAAACATTAAGTTATTTTTATTTATGCGACGAAGAACTTCTTGCATCAAAAAGTCAGGACCTTTTCATCAAGCTCTTTGACATTACTTCGTCTATAACAAAGCATTGCATCGTAGGTCACGCACACCAGGTACGTGCCCTACAACGCACTCCACTGCGTCCATCAACTTAAGGCATACAGATGTTCATCCTTACGTGCCAGTAATTTCACCGGCACCCACACCCTTCAAACCGAAACACAGCAATGCTGCTTCACGGCAGAAGTTGGCATGGTGGTAGTATTTTCCCAGACGAGCCCATCACATGGAGCTCTACTTCTACATAAAATAATAGCCTTTTTCATAAATATCAGTATCATCAAGCTGCCTCGGTAGCTCTGTCCTCAAAAACCTGTCGGCTACGTTGGACGTGTCCCGAGTTCTCGTACTCGTCTACATTCGGTTCGGTTCACGCGCTACCTTAGAACTATGCTAAATGAATAGTCGTTTTTACTAATAAATGACAGTACCGTCTCATCAAGCTGCCTCGGTAGCTCTGTCCTCACCAGCCTGGCAGCTACGTTGGATGTGTCCCGAGTTCTCAAGTTCTCGTACTCGTCCACATCCGGTTCCGTCCAGGCACGCGCTCGCATTGAGAACTTGTTCTATAGGGGAGTGAGTGTTTAGTAAATGCTGACGAGTAGTTGAGGTTCTAAGTAGCGTGTGATGAAGAGTAATCAAGACGCATCCAAGAAAGTGTTGAAAGTGTTAAGTGTTTAGTTTTAAGTCATATTCGAATACGATTTTAATTGTTTAATGAATAAATAAACTGAAACTGAAACTGAAAGGCAAAAGTTCTATAAAGGATTTCATAGCTTTTTAATCTTGACTTGTCATAACTTACTGAAAGAACTCTTGAGAATAAAATCTGGCGCAGCCAAACCGCTAGTAGCAGAAAAGTTGGCGCAGTCAAACCGGATTTTCGTTGCAATATTTTGTAGTGTTTAGCTTCAAGTGCGTTTAGATTACTCTTCAAAATATTTGTATCTAATTGAGTAGTGTTCCTAGTATGCTAGACATAATCATTCACACATGTGACGTCACGTGTTATGACATGAGATGAATGACGATGGGTGCATGCAACACGTTTGCATGCGAGACGGGGATTTATAAGCGACTTTTACATGAAAATACGTAGTTATTAGGTATTCAGAATACATTCTTTCTAATAGAAGAACTAATATGTAAAATTAAACAGCTGATTTGTTCATTATAAAGATGTTTTTGTATAGCTTCAATTTTTTTATTACTTTTGAGATTGTAAAACTTCTATTACTTTTAGGAAAGATATGTTGATGATTTAAATACAAGCCCTAATTATACTAGTTACCTTAGACATCAGATGGCGTGGGTGTAGCTAAGATGGCGGATTATGTAAACACAGAAAGATAGCGATGAAGCGTTTGCAAAGATGTTTCTTATCACTTATCACTCAGACTTTTTTACGAGCTTACTAAAATCATGCCGTTGAATTATTTGATCTATAGAGCGTGACAGAAACATCTTTATCTCACTCACTCACACACAAACCCCCTTGGCTACGACACAACCTCTACTGCTAATCGGCAAACATGATACCACTACGTTAAAACGATCTAGTTAAACGATCGTCGAAATACCTTGAGCCGTTTCTTTTTGACGATAGCCGAGCGGGCAATGATTGGCATAGAGAAAAAACACATAGACACGTATAGTTAGATAAACGGATGCAAAGTTCAATAGCAGAGTGCGTACAGAGGCCAATATTCCCCAAAGTATACTTTTTATTACTTTCATATAAACGTCTACACGCAAAAATCTAATTCATATTGTATATTACTTATATGAAAAAAAAATTATTTGCTTACAGGAAATCAATTCATTTTAGGATATAGCAATACGAAATATCCTTGTTTTGTCAGTAGTAAAATGTTAAAAGAATATTGGTGACCTCGACCATTGGTGACCTCAAAGTAGTAAAGGTACAACAATGTATAAAGCTTGGCCTCTGTACGGAATTACTCTGTGGTTCAATTTTGTTACAGCAATTTAGACCTTACGGGGTACGAGATACGATGGCATGTGATGATAAGTGGTCATGCAGACGGATGGATCTATAAGGGACATTTTAAGAGGGTAGTTGCATAAACGCTGGCATGATTATACTCTATTCTCTATGGACTTCATCTCAATGATTTGTTCACAAAAAAAAACACTCCCAAGATCATACAATATTGACCATATAAGGGTTTCATGCTAGCGTTTATGATACAAGAAAGTTAAGTATATATTTTGTGGTACAAATAGAAACCTGACGTGGTATATGGTTAGTATTTATAGATTTCCAAGTCCATGCTGTTAAAAGTTTTAAAATTAGTGGTGTATGTGAATAAAAATAAACAATAATGCGTTATTCTAATGTGTGTAGTTTAATGTTAGTAGTTTTTTCTTCTTGGCCTTCCAAAGGGATTGGTAATGGCTTGACGACTGATTACATTGAGCCCAACATACCCTTTGAAGCGCTCAGTTGAAAATAATATTAGCCCCATCAAAACTTGAACCTGCCTCGAACTTGTAAAAACCTATGAAAGTAAAACTTTCGCAAATCGAATTTACTTAAAAAAAACTAAAGATAATAAATTGATCTAGTAGAACCATCTATATTAATTATACGCCATCTGTGGTTTAACAGCTGAACCACTTCTCACAGTATCTAACTACATCCGCTAATTACTGTCAGGAAGTTAAATTTATTAAACGTCAATACACGTGTGCGACACCAGTGCACGAGCCATAAAAAGGTTTGTCAGGAGTGCTCCCGTTAGCACCCTGTCGACTGTAGCTGAGGAGTGGGGGCTACTTAGATTAGAAGGGGTTACAAGTGGTGAGCGTGAAGGCGAATAATGCTTTTGGGACTGATCGTTAGTTTCGTTGTATAATCTATCTCCTCCGTGGCACAGCTAATCAACTACTCGCTTTCTCGGTATCAATACAAGGTAACTGGTAGTCTTTTTGCATTTAAAAACATAATCAACGCCATCTATTTTGTATTCCACGAACTAAGTTTGCATTCCCTCCTCTCTTGTATGGACTCGGAGTTCTCTTGAGTAATTGTGTTCTGTGACTCCCGCGTTCTTTCGCTCAGCACCACCGAACGCACTTTCACCTACATACTTATAATAAGCTTCTCTTAAACATTCCCAAATTCGTCTAATTTCACAATGATTATTCTATATCGTACCTGGAACTCGTCCCAAGGTATAGCAGTACACTCATCGTTCTTGAGGTCGTCAGCGGCGAGGCGTAAGCAGGATTTTCCGTTCGCACTCTGATGGACCACGTGGATGTTGTTCAGACGCCAGGTTGAGGTGGAAATCTGGGAAAAAATAATGAACAAAATTTCACACACCATCTTTCTGTTTCCAAAGTATGCGTGCATTTTGAGTTTCAAGTCAAAAACAAAAATTGACTCCTTGTATCCCAAGGAGCACTCTTTTTCTTTTTCTTATCGCGTCACTGGCTGTTCCAAAACAGAGTGGTAAAAGGATTTAAAGTCCACTTCAAAGAGGCTCCTTTTGTTCTTTACTCTCGTAGACAAAACAAGAATATATTATCAGACACTGTGTTATTATTTGATACTGACTTACACCTAAGTATATACATATGTACCTACACTAAACCATGTGTATATGGAGAACATACCACATCCCGTCTTCTGCAGGAGCTGGTGAGGGAATGGTCGCTGGGGGAAGAAGACCTTTCCACCATTTCAGCAGCCACCTCCACGGCAACCGAGTCCCTTCCTCGACCGTGCTCGAATTCTCTGCAAGAACATTTATCCTTAAAAAAGAGCTGTCAATTTTTGATATTACTTTAAAGTTTTCATTTAATTTATTGACAAACAATTGACTTAAACTTTGCGCATATCTAAGCGTTCTGCAGTGGTGATCAATGAAACGCTGTCAAATATCGCTAACGCCTGCAAACACTAAGGCCTGCGTACATCTAGGCGATTGCAATGGCGATTATAGCAAAAGAATAAGCTATACATGTATTTGAACACATTTTTTTATAAGGCCTGGTTTTTGACTGGACATGAATGAGAAAGTTTTTGTTCATTAAACTATGGCTAGTTTAATTTAAAACAGTTTGATATAAAGCTCTCGCTACATAAAAAGCATGATAATAACGTGGCGATAAAATAGCATCTTTACAGATAGTGCAATTCACGAAGACGCGCCCCACTAATTTTCGGTTGAGGGGATCGCGGGGTGCGGGGAGTTTGCTCCGAGCGGCAGTCGCGAACCGTAGTCTATTGATTGTAGTGTGCGTGTGCACTCATAGGTAATTTAGTGTGTACCGATAACACTCATACATTGACGGAAGCTTGCACACATATACTATAAACGGTTACGAGGAATAGTGGGGCGCGCCTTCGTGGATTGCACTATCTATACACACGTACGAAATAAGGCTTCTAGCTAACCGCCACACAAAAGGCGTTGCGGAATTCCTAAAGTGAACAGATTTTACAAACTAAGCTGCAGTTTCCCTCTGTGTGCTAAAAAATAAACTACAAACTAAGCAGCAGTTTACAAAGCATTTTTATGAGACAGTGGCCTATAGCACAATTACACAGCGCCATCTGTGTGTCTAAACATGAACTAAGCTGATCTAAGTTTACAAGACAAAAACGCCTGCGCAAAGATTAATTATTAAATAAAATAACATAACTTTAGCGTGAGCAGTTCTGTCAAGTACTTGACAGAACTTTCCGCACTCTGCAAGCCGTGGAAAATGCAATTTCTGTCAAGTCTCTTTCGTCACTCTGCAAGCCGTGGAAACAGCAAGTGGATGTTGGTATTTCGGAGTTTATAATACGTACATCATATTCCGCGCTCTTATAAGTTCGCAACGAGTCTCAGAGCTTTTATGTGAGCGAAACAAATAAAATGGTTGTTTGCTTGGTGAGTTGTACTAAATTGGAACCTCAGAAGAGTAAGTACTATAGAAAAGCTATGTTATGTTGGCAGAAAGTGTCGTATGACATACATTACCGGCAATGTATTGCAACCTTTATCAATGTATTACGATTGTAAAACATACGGAAGACGTATTACGAACGTAATCCATGTATTAAGAATATGAAACTGTTGTTTTTATAGAAATTAGCCGATAGCCCTTCTATAGTGTTGGTTTACTCTTCCGCGGTTAGAACTCACTTATTGGCATGCCACGCATTCGAGTATTCACTGCTGTGCTCGGCCATCGTCGGCATGAAAGCCCTTGAAAAAACAACCAGAACGTGTTTCTATTTATTTTATATCTATTGCAAATTATTATTGAAAAATTTTTAAATTTTATTTCTGGGTTAAAACTGGCAAACCCCCAAAATGGGCTTTACCTGCCCATTGGGGGAGTGGGGAGTTGTTGAATATTACTAATTAGTCCAAACAACGTCAAACTTTCTACTCTCACCTATTCCCAATCATTTGTTGCTCGGACTATTATCTTCTGGATATCATCCGCAAATCGAACAGGATGATATTATGCTAGCGCGGTTGCGTTTGTATTTCAATCGACCATTCCTTTCTTACCTTACAAAAGGTTAGTATATAAGTGGCTTCGATGCGAGCGTCGTCACGCGTCAAAGCACTGTCTATCGACGTCACTAGCGAGTTGAAGGTACCTGAATGCCATGTCGGCGTCATCTGGCGACTCGGCCGCTAGCCCCACGACGATGTAGCGGTCAGAGTCGCTACTGGCGGTCGATGCCGCGTCAGAGCACTGTCTATCGACGTCACTATCAAGTTGAAGGTACCTGAATGCCATGTCGGCGTCATCTGGCGACTCGGCCGCTAGCCCCACGACGATGTAGCGGTCAGAGTCGCTACTGGCGGTCGATGCCGCGTCA
Organism: Thera obeliscata; assembly: GCA_947578465.1. Lineage (NCBI taxonomy): Eukaryota > Metazoa > Arthropoda > Insecta > Lepidoptera > Geometridae > Thera > Thera obeliscata. The sequence continues at coordinate 9,130,212 of OX387918.1, read as the reverse complement.
GAGCACTGTCTATCGACGTCACTATCAAGTTGAAGGTACCTGAATGCCATGTCGGCGTCATCTGGCGACTCGGCCGCTAGCCCCACGACGATGTAGCGGTCAGAGTCGCTACTGGCGGTCGATGCCGCGTCAGAGCACTGTCTATCGACGTCACTATCAAGTTGAAGGTACCTGAATGCCATGTCGGCGTCATCTGGCGACTCGGCCGCTAGCCCCACGACGATGTAGCGGTCAGAGTCGCTACTGGCGGTCGATGCCGCGTCAGAGCACTGTCTATCGACGTCACTATCAAGTTGAAGGTACCTGAATGCCATGTCGGCGTCATCTGGCGACTCGGCCGCTAGCCCCACGACGATGTAGCGGTCAGAGTCGCTACTGGCGGTCGATGCCGCGTCAGAGCACTGTCTATCGACGTCACTATCAAGTTGAAGGTACCTGAATGCCATGTCGGCGTCATCTGGCGACTCGGCCGCTAGCCCCACGACGATGTAGCGGTCGGAGTCGCTGCTGGCAGTCGATGCCGCGTCACTGCGGGCGTCGTCACGCGTCAGAGCACTGTCTATTGACGTCACTAGCGAGTTGAAGCCGCGACGCATTGACGAGAACCCTGTGGATACATAGACACTTTAGTGTCTAGAAGTCATTGTAGTGTCTGGAAGTCAGTGTAGTGTCTGGTATTCAGTGTAGTGGCTGGAAGTCAGTGTAGTGTCTGGAAGTCAGTTTAGGGTCTGGAAGTCAGTGTAATGTCTGGTTCTTAGCCCATTGTACCATTATTTGTTATATTTCTTTTAAATGTCTGATTTTGTTTACAATAAAGTATTAATTCATCTTGATGTCTAGCAACCTTAGCTTCCATACATACGAAAGGAGCCGCTTTGAGGCGCACTTAAAATCCTATCACCACACAGGTTCGAAAGAACTATTGATACGAAAAGAAGAAGAAACCCCCATACAAACGTACTGCTCGATTCATTTCGAAAGAAAAGTCGTATGCAGAAATAATGCTTGAGTCTGAAAAGAGCTACAAGTCTAGATATTTTGACTCCCCATTTGCCTACCCCAGGGTATGAGACTCACCCCCAAAGCTTCCTATAACGGGGCTGGGCGGGGGCTGGTGCTCGATGGGCAGCGGCGGCGGCGCGTATGCATCCAGAGACGTGGCTAGGACGCCGCTGTCTCGATCCATCAGAGATGGTGCCATTGTGGCCTCGGAACCTATGCAATATTTAATTATCTTTTAGTTTTTGACGCGACAACGTCTTATAATTCGATGGAGCCGGCTGTACGCACGAAAAAACATGACGTCGTGGGGCGTTACCTCGCTCTGAAACGTTCCAGTTGAGCGCGGAACGAGCGACCAAGACGCACAATCAGCCTCCGCATTCGGCAGCGTTCGACATCTGTCTCTCTCCTACTTGAGTGAGCGATGCGTCCGCGTGGACAGCTGTATGACGTTACACATAAAGTGGGATAAGGACAGGAAGAAGAAGTTTAATAATGACATACCCATTTTCATATCCTGAAGACTGGATGAGTCTAGTGGTACGCTGTCGAGATCCCGCGAAGACTCCTGTCCGGGACAGTTGGATGGTAGTACGAACGTTAGTTCTACTGCTGGAACCACCACGCCTACCACGATGGACCTGAAAACACTTATCATTAACCGCCCAGACTAAAAGTAAATCTATGCTAATATTATAAAGCTGAAGAGTTTGATTGTTTGTTTGGTTGAACGCGCTAATCTCGGGAACTGCTGGTTCAAATTGAAAAATTAATTACTATTCCAACAAAAAATTGTTTTTTTTTGTTCAGAAACACGACGCACTTCTCCAGTATCGATGTATTATTTGTATCTTTCTTCTTTTAGTTTCTTTGTTTTTTTTACTGGTTTATGTGTGCTTATGTAGTAAATTAATAAATGTCTATGTCTATGGTAGTGGTCAGGAAAAACAGATGACCATAACGAAGGTAGTCTACTATTCGGAGAACTAAATAGTTTATGCGTCAAACTATCGCGCTTTCAGGCGCCCTAGGTTTCTTCGGCCCGACTTCGGTCACCAATCCGTGAAGGCTCATATGTGTAAAGAGAGTACTGGTGGTCTAGTGGTAGCGGCCCCGCCTTCCGATCCGAAGGCCGTGGGTTAAAATCCAGTCGTGTACCAATGAGATTTTCTGTGTCGAAAAATTTATGTGCACTATACCAGTACTCTCAAAACGGTGAAGTAAAATATCGTGAGTAAACCGGCGTGTCGTAGAACCTAAAACAGTTCAAGCAACACGTGTCAAGGGTCACGCAAAAAGGGCCCGCCAGCGGCCTACTTGCGGAAAAACCAGCCCGCACATCAAGTGCATATGTTTAAAAGTAACATACCCTTCCTCCGCATCAGGCTGCCTCGCCGCGTCATGCGCAAGCCACGCCACCATCTCCGAAATCTTCTCCAGCCGCCTCATGAGGAAGAGCATCTGGTAGTGGTTCAGCTGGAGCCCCGCGAGACCACAGGTTCGGGCCACCACGAAGATACGGGAGAAACCTTCTTCGAGGCACACCTGATGGAGAAGAAAAATGAAGACTGGTTGCGAGGTACTGGCACCTTCACTAACCTACCTTTAAGACGTTTCAAAATGATCCTTGTGATACAAAATTAATATTTTTTGACATTGACTTTGTAGCACATAGATTTTTTTATATAGATCGCTAAGCATTCATTACACATAATGAAAAGTGAGGATATTTTGTCCTCACTTTTCATGTCTTCACCGTGCCTTTTTCTGCCGTGAAGCAGCATTGCTGTGTTTCGGTTTGAAGGGTGTGGGTGCCGGTGAAATTACTGGCACGTGAGGCTGAATATTTTGTATGCCTCAAGTTGATGGACGCAGAGAAGTGCATAGTAGGGCACATTCCTGACGTGCGTTACTTACGAGGCAATGCTTTGTTATTGGCGATTGTTACCACTTAACATCAGGTAAGCTATAATATATAAAATTAAAAAATAAAGCTATGATATAAAAAAAATACATTTAGGTGAGATGAGAATTATACATCTAGATGTATAATTTTTTTATAAAAATCGGTTCTGCACTTTGGCTATGAAGTCGGTTTCTTAAACTTTTCTTTTTCTTTTTTTAAACTTCACGCAAGAAAAAAGTTAACTATTCGCTTGCTCCCCGAAAGTCGGACAAGTGCCAAACAAACCAACGGCAACGGTGTAGCTAGTAGGTGTGCATACCCAGGCGGAAAGCGGCGTGGCATCGAGCAGCGGCGCGGGCTTGTAGTTGGTAGCACGCGCGCCGAGGAAGTCGCACCATAGCGGTTCCACGCGAGCGCACCAGATGCCGCGGTTCTCGCGCCATAGCATCTCGGCTGTGATGCCGGGCCCGCGGTCTATGTCGTCCAAATCTATCAACAAACATAGATAGATAGATAACACTTTATTGTACACCACAAGAATAGGACATTACACATTTAACGAAAATACTTATATTAAAGCGAAGTAGGTACAATGGGCGGTCTTATCGCTATGAGCGATCTCTTACAGACAACCTTTGGATGGACAGGATTTTATTGAAATTCGAAAACATTTACATTAGCTGTCAATAATTCTGTTATTACTGTCAAATCTGTCATTTTCAGTCGAAGCTGACCTTTTCTGTAAAATCAGTAGGTTTCGGTCAATCTATAATTTTTTATAAATTAGACGTTTGCTATCATTGTAATCATAAATTTGACAGAAGAAAAAGGGGATATCTCAGTTTCTGTCTTCCATACGCATTTAAAGACGTGCGGCTGATAAACCCCCACGGAAATATCGCAACTTCTTATCGTGTCACTGATTCTTTCGAACCAAGCAATATCGCAACAAGCTGTCATAAAGAGAAGGGTTGCCATGCAAGGACAAGATACTCTGAAAATTAATTAAAATAAGTACATAAATTCAGAAAGGATCAGTGACACGATAAGAAGAAGAAGAAAAATAAGCACATAAGTTGTTACTCACTATCAGCATGTAGTATAAACTGTTCGTTGATAGGATCCACGTCATCATCGGAGCATGGGAACTGTCCCCGAGGCGGCGCTGACCGGCGCAACGCTGATAGTATGGACGCTAGGTCAGCACGCGTTCCTGCTGTGTCTGGGAATTAGTATGGAACCGTTTAGTCATGAAAGGGTTACAAATAAACATAGCTAGGCGTTTGTTTTGTGTCTGCTAAAAAGGATTCGCTATGACTTAAAATAGTAAAAAATGCTTGTTAGACTTTGCTTTGTATTTATTGTTTTTAACATAATACAATATGGGGACATCAAATATACACAATAAAGGAGATATCTCGGGGGATCATTGTCGGAATCATCCCTTGTTTTGTAATCAATTTATTGCATAATGGCGGAATGAAAATGTTCGTCGATTTTCAACTTGATTCGTTCAACGTATCACGATCACATACTACCTTTTGAAACTGAATAGACAGAATACACCGATAAGTTAACGTCACAAATTATGTCAAAATGTGTTCATGATCAACAACAACAACTAAACTCCAACAAAAAATCTAACTTAAAGTTCAAACAAAAAGACGCTCGCGGGGAAGCGAGCGGGGCGCCGCATTCCAGCGAGGTGCTAACTAAGGCCCGTATTCCAAAACAGTGCTTGAGTCCTCGTCGTGCATCAAGCATAGATTTTTTTGACAGTTCTCCTTTGAAAAATGTCAAAAATCTGTGCTTGAGGCTCGGTTCAGACGCAAGCACTGTTTCAGAATACGGGCCTTAGCTTGGTAGAGTTATACCACAAAACAGATAGGTACAGAACGCAATCTACATACAAAGTGCGCTCGAGCAACGCACACATATACTCGGATTTTTAATTAGACAAAGCTAGCTGACGTTTACTGTGTTGTCAGTTTTTGATGAAATAAAAATAGTGTTGTGACAAAGTGAATGATTGAAAAAACTCCTGAATGAATGAAATTGCCTCGTTTTTCTAGTGAATAGTTAGTGTGCCGAACTTGACTTGACGTGCTTGGTTGAGGATCCATATCGTTCGCGCGAAACAATATAGCAACAAAATACATAACAATTACCACAAACACAACGTAACGAAAAACTTTACAAAAACAATAACTAAACAGCGTGAGCGCAAAAAAACATTCGTGCTATCAGACCAGAGGTTAGAAGCTGAATTACAAAAAAAATGGTGACCGACGCGCGTGGCGTTCATCGGTGTTGGCATTAGTCACCACGCCGCGCTTTGTAATAAACCGTCAAAAAACAGATTGTAGTTACATACTACAAGTAACTTATATCAGAGCACTTTTATATATTTTTTTATACAAATTTCAATATTATTTTATAGTTTGGAATGATTAACTATTCACTCATTGTTCATTCATCTGATTGAACGAGAACTGAACTACTACTTTAAATAAGGCAACATTATTTTACAAGGTGACATAAGCTACTGTCAGTCGGTATCGTCTAATTAAAAATCCGACTATAGACACGACTCACGGACACGACATCTTGGACCAGTTTGGACGAGTACGAGCGCGACTGCCATCCGCCTGAGACACGCGTCTGACAACTTTTTTATGCAAAAACGGCGCAATAAAAAATAAATATCACTGTTCAGTGGACTGTTGTTAGAATTCAACATTAAACTATGAATTGTCGTAATTTGCACTAATTTGAATAAGTTAGTTAAAATATTAATGTATATTTTCTTTCCTCCTTTAAACTCCTGTATCATTCTCAACAATAAATCAAACAACAAGATACGTGCCACTACCGCGATAGTTTTTTGTGCATAAGCACAGTTGACAACCCTAGCGCAACCACCGATCGTAGGTATGAAAAGTGAAGTACATGCATGTGATTGACTTCTGTACCTATCTGTTTTGTGGTTATACTGTGCTAAGAGTGAACTTACTGGCCCGAGGCGATTCCCTGACATTAGTAAGCGTGGCCCGCGCAGAACATATATGCAGCTCCTTGGGCCTGTCTCTCTGTTGGGATACATGCTCCGAGCCGGCTTCTAGAACAACCTAGAAATTACAGTACCAACTGTTTAGTTCTCTTCTCATACCTACTTCGTTTAGAAATACTCCTTGATGTGCTGAAAACAGGGCTCAAATTAGCGTTTACTCCTGTTATCTAAATATTTATAAAAACAGAGATAAGAAGGGCAAGTCCAACTTCAATGTTGTTTTCGTTTCGCCTATTTCTCTCGCTCTATTGTATGGAACAGACCAACGCCAAAAGCTACTGAAAACTTAAGGGCAAGTCCCAGCGCATTTACAACATTTCGTCTTTCAAAATGTTGTTTTCGTGTGAGCTCGTATCTCTCTTTTGTATGGAAAATTGATGAGACAACAACGTTTCGATCGTTTCTCCGTAACGTATTTTTGCTGTTTCATCTTTCTAGAGACAAATAGGCGTAACCAAAAAAACATTTCGTCTACGAAATGTGCTAGCAAAACTCCGACTTCAGGTACTGACATCAGAAAAGTTCTCTCTGTTAGACAAAATAATACAAAAAATACTATTTATACTATTACACGGGTATTTATCGCGTATATTACCTTATTTTATTTATTTTCCCGACGTTTCGGCTATGTTGCAATAATCGTGGTCGCGGGCTGATAAATACCCGTGAAATAGTATAAATATGTTTTATGATCGCGAAAGTTTAAAAAGTATAAAAAATACTGTTTCAAAAACGACGAGTGATTCTCAAAAGCCGTACCTTAGGCATGATGGCCTCCATCCTCACGTCCATATAAGGCGCGGGGGGCTCCACTTCCGCTGGCTGGTGCAGCGCCCGCGCCACGTGCGGTAGGAACGCACCGAGCCATACTATACTCGGCACGTCTACTGACACGCGGACCGGACTTAGCTGGACGTACAACTTTGGGGCGGGGACTGAAATTATATAGACAACTGCAGCAAGATGTATGGACGACATCGTCAGAGTCGCGGGGCAGCAAGATCCTGGGGGAAGGTCGATCCTGGTTTAGACTAAACCAGGATCTTTAGTAGTAGTAGAGCTCTTTGTGAAGGGCTCGTCCGGGGAAGTACTACTACCATGCCTATTTCTGCCGTGAAGCAGCATTGCTGTGTTTCGGTGTGAAGGGTATGGGTGCCGGTGAAATTACTGGCACGTGAGGCTGAACATCTATAACCTCAAGTTGATGGACGCCGCCGACGCATCGTAGGATACGTTCCAGACGTGATCTACGGGGCAATGCTTTGTTAGAGGCGATGGTTACCACTTAACATCAGGAGGGCCATATGCTTATGCCATCAGCTATTTGTATAAAAAAAAAGGTAAATGGCCTAAGCTAAAGGAGGCCTATACCCAGCAGTGGGTGAAGACGGCTGTGGATGATGATGGATGTTCCCAGGTTTTATGTTTATAATCTTACTAGGAAGACAGATGTCCCCAGGGTAGTAGAAGAAGGTAAGTTCCGCGTGCAGAAGACCAGCATCCCCAGGTAAGGTGGCCTTCTCAGCGCTGACCAGCGGCCGAGGAGACTCGCGTGTTTTGGATCCTGTTGATACCTGTAAAAGAACATTTAATTTAATTATAACGCTTTTATTAGCTTCACCTGTATGTATGTATGTATGTAACCGACCCCTTTGAGCTCGATTTTGTCCTACTTTGAACGATCAGATTTGATTCAAACTTTGCACACCTGTCAAAAGTCGATGACAATGCAAAAATATGAAAAAAAAATGAAAAAAAAAACTAAGAAGTAAAAAATAAATTGTAGTTTAAAAAACTAAAAAAAAAACGCTTTTATAACTAATTGAACTAAAAAGTTAAAAATAAAACTGTAATATTCAATTGAAAAATTTATATTATTGTACAAAAAGCGTGGGGTGCTTGATTTTGATTGTTGTAAATATTTTATCAATAGTTTATTATATCTGAAGTTATTATAAAAAGCACCCTTTTTTAAACTATAATTTATTTTAATAGTTCTTGAGTACAGTCATGAGGGCTGAAAGTCATGTGACTAAAAGAGTGATGAGTATGAATGTGGATGGATGTACAGTGCGAAGGATGACATGGATAAGAAAGAAGTGAATACAGAGATGACGGCTGATAGAGGAGAATGGAAGAGGAGAACATGTTGTACCGACTCCACATAAAGCTAAGAGGAAGTGAGAAGAAAAGATAAGGGCAGGAAGAAGAAGAAGAAGAATTCGGGAGTCAAGATTCAAGATTCAATAAGCGTTTATTCAATACGATACAAGAATCACTTTGAAACGTCTTAAAGCTAGGTGAGTCTAGGTGCCAGTTCCACGCGACCAAGCGTAGAAGAACAGGCAACAAACTACGTCTCGGTTCCTACCGTTTTTTTATATGATCCTTTTACAAATCAAAAATAGTCTAAAATAATAGCAGTGAAGTTCCAGTGTGGTGCCACTTCACTTAGTCAGACGTATGCAATGTAATTATACAAAAGCAAAAGTTTCAAAGACAGCACACGCTACGCTTCAAAGTTATAATAAAGTATCTACACAGATATAAAAATAAGATATTAAATAGTAGGTACAGACATTGCAAATTGACATGCTAGCTTCCTATGGGAAGAGTGACCGGGACATCGGGCCACGCAGTTTTATCATTCATATAGCTATCTAGAGTATAGTACGCTTTCTTTATCAAATTACTCTTAATATAGGCTTTAAACTTCCGAATTGGAAGCTTAGTTGCATTACAGTACAGTTATACACTGTGTAATAAATATACATGCTTGATTGAAATAATTATACCCATTAAAACTGTCGACAGGGGTAGGATTATTACCTAACCTACACCTTTCAGATACACCTTTGTTTAACTTTATAATACATACATACATATTATATGTAATTTTATTCAATATGCTGATGGAACAAGCATATGACCCACCTGATGTTAAGTGGTAACCATCGCCTATAACAAAGTAATGCCTCGTAGTTTACGCACGTCAGTAACGTGCCCTACGATGCACTGCCCTGTCCATCAACCTAAGACATATAAACATATGCCTTAGGTTGATGGACAGGGCAGTACCGGTAAAATTACTGACACGTAAAGCTGTACCCTTCAAACCAAAACACAGCAATGCTGCTTCACGGTAGGAATAGGCATGGTGGTAGTACGCACCTGGACGCGCCATACACAAAGAGCTTTAATACTTTATGAATGAGTGGGTATAAAATTATAAGTTTAAAAAACTAGAGAAACCGACTTCATTGCCAAACGGCTAAACCGATTTTAATGAAATTTGTTTGGGACAATCTGGACGTAAGAATATTTGGAATAAAAAAATAATTTTCTAAATCGGTTCATAAATGACGGAGGCATGCAGTAAAAACATTAAAAAAAAAAAAAAAATGGCAACACCGATTTTAATAAAATTAAAATGGGACCAATTTGGAAGCAGTACCTTTCAGATAAAAAAATATTTTTTCAAATCGGCTCACAAATGACGAAGTTATGCGGTACCAAACATAAAAAAAAACAACCGAATTGAGAACCTCCTCCTTTTTGATTGGAAGTCGGTTAAAAATTACCTTATAGACAGTGAAGTCATCTATTCTTAGTACAAGGCACGTCGTCATAAGCTTATTGACCTGCTGCAGTATTCTCTTCCTAGTCGGCGACGCTGCAACAATGAGAATATAGACTAGAATCACCATAATAAATAGTATCGAGAGCACTGGTGGTCTAGTGGTAGCGGCCCCGCCTTTCGATCGTGGGTTCAAATCCAGTCGTGTACCAATATGTTTTTCTGCCCAAAAATGTATGTACACTATGTCAGTGCTCTCAAACGGCGAAGGAAAACATCGTGAGGAAACCCGGCATATCGTAGAACCTAAATAGTTCGAAAATATGTGTCAAGTGCACGAAAGGAGGCGCACTTAAAATCCTTTCACCACACTTGGTTCGAAAGAATCAGTGACACGATAAGAAGAAGACTATAATAAAAGGTTAACCAAGTTACAAGTTTCAACAACTTCATAACCAAACTGTTGAATCGATTTTTATAAAATTTATATGGGACATGATTTAAAGTCTCTAGAGAGACGTATTATAAACATACGCATTGGCGTCAATAGAAACCATTTTAAGCAGCTTATTAGTTAGGAAAAATTGGGACTTAATAAAAGTAAATTCCATTTTTAGTAAAATATCTGGTTGCAAAAAATGATCCTTATCAGCCACAGAACCCATTGGTTCAAATATACAGGGTGATTTTTTTTTGAAAAATCATTCAGTTTAATTTCCGTCACAAGTAATAATTTTTGAAAAAATAATAATATTCAGTTACTGTTTTCTTATAATTGTAGGGCATGACTCCTTTCACGACTTTTCCCTAACTCTCGTGGTTTCAGACTTGGCAATCACCACCCTTCTCAAAAAAACACCCAGTATGTGAAAAAGTAGGTAGGTGGCTTTATACAGGGTGTTTTTTGAGGCGTGGAATACCTTGTGAGGTAGTAGAGTTAGCGGAGGGAGCAGTGGAAGCGCCGGTGTGCGTGGGCGCCGGTCGGTGTGCGTTGCCGTTTGACACCGGTTCTGATGCCTTCTCGCTTTCTGTACTCTGAAACATCATCAATAGACTTGCAGCCGTACTTTTAAACCCAATTTCAAATTAATTGCTTAGAGTGGTAAGTCACCCAGTGGTAGTGGCAGTGGTGGAGATGGCAATAGTTAGAGCCCGTCAAAATAAAAAAAAGCAGCCAAGTGCGAGTCGGACTCGCACTTGGCTGCTTTTTTTTATTCCAGGCTGCTTTTTTTTAAGGGTTCCGTAGCATCAATTAACATAATATAAAGGTTTTTGTAGTTCGTCGAAAGGTAAATTGCGGTTTACGATTTATGACGTATAAAAAAAAAACTACTGACTAGATCTCGTTCAAACCAAAAATCGTTGGAAGTTTGCATAGTAATGTACAACATATATTTTTTTTAGATTTATCATTCTCTTATTTTAGAAGTTAGAGGGGGGGGGACCAACTTTTTTCCACTTTGGAAGTGTCTCTCGCGCAAACTATTCAGTTTAGAAAAAAACGATATTAGAAACCTCAACATCATTTTTGAAGACCTATCCATAAATACCCCACACGTATGGGTTCTATGAAAAAAAAATTTTTGAGTTTCAGTTTCAAGTATGGGGACCCCCAAAATTTATAGTTTTAGAAAAAAACTATATTAGAAACCTCAACATAATTTTCAAAGACCTATCTATAGATACCCCACACGTACGGGTTCGATAAAAAAATTTTTTTTGAGTTTCAGTTTCAAGTATGGGGACCCCCAAAATTTATAGTTTTTTTTCTATTTTTGTGTAAAAACCTTAATGCGGTTCACAGAATACATCTACTCACCAAGTTTCATTAGTCTAGCTCTTATGGTTTCGGAGAAAAATGGCTGTGACACGGCCGGACAGACAGACAGACAGACAGACAGACATGACGAATCTATAAGGGTTCCGTTTTTGCCATTTGGCTACGGAACCCTAAAAAGATATTTTGTAAAAGATAAACATGCAGTTATTGTCTTCTTATAAATTGAAGGAAGGAATGACTCTTTTCACGACTGTTCTTAACTCTCGTGGTTCGGACTTACAAACCACCACCTTTCTCAAAAAAAACACCCTGTATATATAACGTTATGAGCATGTACCTTATTAGAGGTAGGTATTGGCCTAGGGTCCAAGGACTCGAGTAAAGTCCCACAGAAGGAAGACAGCGATTGTGATAACCACTGGCTGTGCGGCGTCGCGGCTTCTCTAAACAAAGTACATTTATTGTTATCCCACTGATACTATATTGTACCGATTAAGAATTAAATGTGGAAAAAAAAAGTTACGCGAAAAATTAAATACAATAACAAGAACAAATCAGACAGTACTTTTCAAATTAACGCGATCGTCATCGGGTATTCATCGCGATTACCTTTATTATTTCTCAACGTTTCGACCGTGTTACAACAGCCGAGCTCACGGGCAGACCCACCCGGTAATCGGGATAAATACCATTCCATTAATTAAACAAATGAGGCTAAGCCGGGTTTTTTTATCACTTGAAAATTGACGAGTTTTTTTGAACTTTCAGCCATTTTGTGATTTTGTTAAATGTATTAAATAAATAAGCCATTTTTTTGCAAAGGGAGTGGGAACTTATTACTAATTTTACAACTAAACATTCCTAAATCTTACATACTATCACTCCTATTGGGCACCCAAAAATGGGTATAGGCCTCCTCCATTTTCTTCCATTGACAGCGATCCCGTGCCAGTCCTTGCTCGACCTCGTGCAGTAAACACTAACAAAATTAATTTAAAAAAAAGTATTCAGAAGTAATCTTACCTATACCCTCGCCAATGCCTCCTATCATCAGCTGCCTTGTGGTATGGGAACAGATCTGCCTGCATACTGACTAGAGTGAGCTGCAACGCGCCTCCGCTCGATAGGGACGGCTTTTCTGATCTACCCACTAAATAAATAAGAATAAGTGTTACAGGTAGTAGTGTGTTTTTAGTAGGAAGACATAGTAAAATAAATACATTATAATATACATCTTTAGAAAAAGGAAAAAGAAAAAGTTTTAAAGAAAGGCCAGGTTAGGAGTACCCTAAACCGACGAGCAGGTGCTCACACTTATAGTGTCGGCGATCGACCAGATAGTATTTTGAAAGCAAGGGATCGACAAACTAATGTGTAGGTAGGTCATCAGGAATGCTATTTGGCGTGGCAATGCCGCCAGCGTCTTGGGGACGCTTCCGTCTGGCACTGATTTGGACCAGTTGAGCTATCTCTAGGTGATCATGTCACTGCATTATTATCCGCATATATGCAGAAATTCTACTGGTTGCCTATATTAAGCATATTGCTGGCGATCGACTCGAAAAGCTTTCGTGATCGACCGTTTGAGCACCCCTGACATAGAGTATAAACTTACACCCCGGATCATCACAAAGATGCAGGTCTATCCTGGGCGCCAGGAGATGGTACGAGGTCTCCCTAACATCGTGCTTAGCGAACATCTTCGCGAGGATATCTCTGTTGCCGCCGGTGGACGCTCTGCTTTGGATATCTTCCACTGGTTCTTCGATCTGAAACACGTCACAATGTTAGTGTGATACCATTACAAATGCCTGATAACAATGTTACCTTTGAGTGTTGTCATTCTAAATGCTTATAAAAAGGTTACCTTTGAGTGTCATCATTTTAAATGCCCAATCAAAATGTTATCATTCAAAATGCGTAATAAAAATGTAACCTTTGAGTGTTGTCATTCTAAATGCCTAATAAAAAGGTTACCTTTGAGTGTTGTCATTCTAAATGCCTAATAAAAACGCTATGATTCAAAATGCTAAATATCAATTTTACCTTTGAGTGTTGTCATTTTAAATGCCCAATAAAAAGGTTACCTTTGAGTGCTGTCATTCTAAATGCCTAATAAAAATGATATCTTTGAGTGTTATCATTTAAAATGTCTAATAAAAACGTTATGATTCAAAATGCTTAATATCAATCTAACCTTTGAGTGTTGTCATTTTAAATGCCTAATAAAAAAATTACCATTAAAAATGCCCAAAAAATTGTTACCATCCAAAATGCCCAATAAAGTGTTACCATTCTAAATGCCTAATAAAAGTTTTACCTTCCTCAGTGCCTTCGCCCTGGTCACGGCGGCAGTGGCACGCCGCACTGGCAGAGAAAGCGCAGCCGCGCAAGCTAGGGCGGCTCTCAGCTGGCCGTCTGTCAGCGCCCACGCCACCGGCTCCGGGCATAGAGCTAACCTGGACCCTATCACTGCACAGTCTGGAACAATGTGACAAGGCTGTTAGGTGCTGCGCAATCGGAGACAATCAATCAATCAAATCAAACTAGTCTTTATTCATTTCAATTACAAGAATCACTTTGAAACGTCCTAAAGCTAGGTGAGTCTAGGTGCCAGTTCCACGCGACCAAGCCTAGAAGAACAGGCAACAAACTACACTCTGACATTCTGCGTGTCTAGTGTCAGTCCTGTGTGATACAAGCCAATGAATATTTCAGGCGCTGCGCAAACGTACACTCTCTTTTTTCATTTTATTAAAAGGTAAATGAAAAAAAAAAACTCGGTAACTCGGTTTCCTGGGAAGGTGTGCCAAGTTGGCTACAAAAATTGTCTACGTTTCCACAGCGTGGTAAGCATAAGTAGACTATGAAAATAAAAAAAACCCCGTATGTACTAAAATATTTGCCTAGAAGCGAATGCTTCGCCAGACCTTTTGGGTATTTCTATAGGTAGCCTCATATATTTTCAACAGTGATTTCAAAGCTGGCACAAACCTGACAGTCTCTTCTTGATGACGATACGGCAGTGCGTGTTGCCCAACAAAAGGCGCAGTGGTGGAAGGTTGGCGGCCGCTACGCCGTGTGCTTTGGCTTCTATTCTGGCGCTTTGCCATTCCAATTCCTGGTAAATGTAGGCTACATTACCACAACATGTTTTATAGAAAAGTTGTGCATAATCCTACCGGCTGCACCAGTATGGTATGTGATTTTTGTTGTGTGAAAGTTTTGCCAGTGATGACTTATGCTACGTACTCACATACGGTTTTTCTCGATCGAGCTATCGTGTCGAGTAAAAACAATTGCATGGGCTTTCGTCCACGCGTTCAGCATTAATCCATCGAGTGACGCGAAATTACTTTTATTTCATTCCATCAAGCCGGCTCGATGCGAGCCTTCGAGCTCCACACGTTAATATTTACTCGATTTGGAGTAAAACTATTGAGTGAATACCGAATGTGAGTGCGGAGCTTTATGAACTAAAACATGCTAACTATGGCCTCATAACACAAGATTAAAGTTGGACTATAGTGAGCTATGGTGGGTATTTGTAATATTAAGTTATGCCTGGTTCTGATCAATCCTTGTGTACAAATAAAATTGTCAGCATATCTAGTGCAAAATAGTTGACTAAAACGCTGTTTTCGCATAGTACCTTAAAAATAAGTAGCTGTCCGGTGTCAGGCGATTTGATTCTAGTCAGTCTTAGATCTCCCTTGTGACCTTCCGGCGTTCTGGATTCCACAGTAACTCTTGAAATCTGTAATAGTAGATTGTTATTTATGACTCTTGAATCTGATTTTTACAAAACTTTTTTAAATACCTATAATTTGGGAGTTTTCAAAAGGGTGAATAGGTATCTTCTAGATGAGCGCGCTACACCGTCGATCTCATCATCACTTAACATCAGGTGAGATTGTGGTCAAGCGTTATCCTATAAATAAAAAAAAAACCAAGGCCTAGGACTTTGCGCAAATCTAAGCGCTTTGCGTTGCGATCAGTGCAACGCTGTCAAATATGACAGCGATATTCGACAGCGTTTTACTGATCGCTAACGCAGAACGCCTAGATGTGCGCGAAGCTTAAGAGGCAAGGATTTACCATCCACTTATGTGGGGTCGGCACAGCATGATCAATTCTTTCATTCTTCTCTGTCAGCCGTCATTTCTATATTCATTCACTCTCTCCCTAACCTATAACTTCTTTCAAACAATTCGCCATCTTCTTTGATTATCATCGAGATAAATAATAATATGTTTAAGTATAAAAACTTGAGAGGTGTCAAGGGACACCCGGATGGAACGAAGTTCCTTTATTATTATTTACAAAAAACCTGTGTACACTCAACAAAAATAATCGTCGCGACACCACGAGAGAGAGAGAGAGAGAGAGAGAAACAGAGAGAGACAGAGAAACATGCGCACGCCGCACAGCTTACAATAGCTTACTATAGCAAAAAGTGTCGAGACAACTTTTCGTAAGAATTTTTTCCGTCTAGCCCCCTTTCACAACGCGCGATACGGAAATTCGTTCCAAAAACTTGAGAAACCAAATTCATGGCCAAACGGCTGAACCGATGAATCTTCTCTTTATGAAATGTTTATGGGACCAATCTGGAAGTATTGTTTTATTTAAATTGGTAGTACCTATGTAAAAGCCATTGCTTGAGCCAATTACCTGAACACTGCTGGTGAAGGCGTCACAGTTAAAGTCTATTTGGACATGGTTCACAGCCACTGAGATTCCATCTATCACCTAGAACAGAAAATATAGAAATTAATTTGGATTCAATGTTCTACTTATATGCTAATATTTTGTTAACTTTGTTGAGTTTGTACATACAAACACAAATCTTTCCTTTTTATAATATTAGTGTGAAAACATAATAATACCTTGTGAATGTAGCTGTATTTCCCAGGTATGGGCATCGCTCCAGAAGCATCCTGCTTCATCGGCCGCGGTTCCGCACATACCTCCAACGCAATAAGGACCTCGTCCAAGTTCTAGAAAAAATGCATAAATAAATTAATTTAGGTGGATATTTTCAAAATTATGTGCTTTGTTCAGAATTATGTTATAACATTTGTATTGACGTCCAAATGATAGCAGTAATTTTATGTAACTGTCTTAGAAATGAGCCTCTGAGGCGCACTTAAAACTCTTACACCGCACTTGGTTTGAAAAAAATCGGTTGTCTGTAAAGTCGGTTTACTGACGATAGTTGAACGTGATAACGTCATAAGAAAATACTCGCGGACTCGCGGACTCGGACTGGGACTCGAACTCTCGGACCCCCTCCGGACCCTCATTTACCCTTACCCATTACCTGACCCGGGCTCGGGCTCAGGTAAATGGAACGACGAAACGACGTAACGACGCATGAGTCATGTTTTTTCGTGCGTGCAGCCGGCTCCATCGATTTATAAGACGTTATCACGTCAAAAACTAGTGACACGACTGTACCAAAACACCGACACCGAAAAAAATATACTTGAAGATCATGCAAACATTTGTCCTACTCCAGGGATCAAGCCCTCGACCTAAGGATCAAAAAGCAGGATACCACTCTACCTGTAGTTATTCTAGTCTTATAAATACTGATTCGAACGAGTCTTTGTGACGTCAATAGCGTGTCTAGATTAAAATTTACATCTACGCATTTTGAATTCTCAATCACCCAAATAAACACGCCATGCTACAGCATTCTTAAATATAAACAGGCCTTGGCATCTATTGTAGATGATTGTACAGTATCTGGGGAAACTATCTATGACCCTATTTTTGCTGTGTTTCGGTTTGAAATGTCCCACACATTCACATGCCTGTGAAATTACTGGCACGTGAGGCTGAGCATCTGTATGCCTCAAGTTGACGGTGGATGATGTTGATGAACTGGACGAATGGTAGTGCATCGTAGGGCATGTTCCTGACGTGCGTGACCTACGAGTCAATGCTTTGTTATACCATAGGCAATAGTTATCACTTGACATGTAAAAAAAATTGACGGGACACTGTATTGCTTGGAATAGAAATTTGAGTTGGGACAGATGGACTAGGTTTGCCCAGCATCTACATAAAAGACACAGTCAACGTGAGGAGCTTACTAAGCCACGGGTTTCCTCAAAACGATTTTCTTTACCGTTTGAGACCTTACTTTAGTACCAAGAGATTTTATAGAGGACGTCTCCCGATGTTTATTACTAGTACAACTTGTTGAATACGATTGTCGCATTTTTCGTTATCACGTTGCCACATTATTTTATCAAAGGCTAAACGAAAATATATTATGATTCATTATTAGTTTGCGCGTAAAACTCGTTAGCGCCGATATAATCAAATTGATAACTAAAAGAGTACTTTTTCAGACATAATAGAAGTTAAGTAAAAAATTAATATTATGGACAATCCACACAACACAACTAAGCAGAGCTTGTAATATAGGAACCAGATAGCTGAAATAATTCTTAGACATATACTTATGTTAGCGGCCTATCCCGCTTCGCACGGGTGGCAGTTCAAAGCAAGGAATATAATACTCTCTACGAGAGAAGAACCACAACTCCATACATAAAAAGTGTAGACAAAATATCGCATAGACGCTAACGCCATCTATTAGGGATCCCACAGTAACTGCGAGTGCTGGCGAGTTGGCGGGTAGTTTGACATTAGTACCTACCTACGCCCTACTGTTATTGCAATACTATAGGTAGGTAAGGTAGGTATAAAATAAAACGAAATCATGATGATGCTTCGTTTATTGGTCTAAAATCTAAATACATAAATTATTGTATAACAAACAGAAGTACAATTACTATAATATTATTAACACAGCCAAATTCAACGTGAAGTATTTGTCAATAACCACAACAATATAATCGTAAATTCACTTTTTGTTTTTATTTATGAAATAGTAATAACTATCAGGATTGAACATTGTAGGCAAGATCTCAAATCAACCATATTAAATATATTTGGACAAGAACAGATTTTTTATTTGTTTTCTCTTCAGACTGTTCTCACACAAGGTCACTATATTATTTCTCACTTTTTTACTAACTAGTCTCAACCACAGTGTTGTTGCTTCAAGCAAACAGATACGACGGGGAGAAGATAGTAAACATATATTTGTAGAAGCTTTCATCACAAACTCTAGAAAAACTGAAAAACTTGAACAACAAAACAAAAACTTTGTTTGATTTCAGATGAAGTTGACATTTTGTTAAAATTAGGGTTGCCATCCAACAAATCTATCAAAATATTGATCTCGATTCTTGACATCTCACTTTGTTGAAAATAATCGATTATTTTAAATATTGAGCTTATTAATGTGTAGGTTTTTCATAAACTAATAAATAAACTTTTCATTTATTAATTTATTAATTAAAATAAGTGTAAACATATCATTTACATGTACATTTAACTATAGATAATAAAGTTAGTATCGATATTAATAATCGTTTTCATCGATTGTTGATATTCATCACAAGGCTTTTGCATAATGGTAACTTTTTCTTGTTCTGTCTCGTTTCCTCTTGCATATTCAATATCTTCTCCCTCACTCACTTCGATTCCATGTTTTGTAGTCTTCACAGCTTCAAACAAAGTTATATGACCCTGGTTCAAAGTAAACAAAGCTTGTATTACCAGAAACTGATGGAATACTTATAGGTTTGTTTTTGTTACATCATTAGACATAATTAATACATTTGTTACTTTATTAGCGCGAGTTATCTACAAATAAATGTCATTTTCATTATTGTGATAAGACATTAAATACCTATGTTAGACTAATTTTAAACACATCTACTCATTCACCTAATTTTGTAGTTACAATAAATTAAAGTTCAGGCCAAACAACGGATATTTTAGCTACAAAGATAGCGCAAATCATTCCGTATGTATGTATATAGGTAGGTAGGTGGTAGACTACTGACTTTACCTACTACCTATTGGATAAATTTATTTATTTAGCATAGCCTGAAGAAGTTTCGGCCTCCCTATATATTTCCAGGTAGATTTTGAGCCCTTACCATCCAGCGCCTTCCCGTGATTTTTATAATGTCATTGGTCCATCAGGGCTTTACCTTCGAATTCGTGGTTGCCAGTTAAACCCTCAGTTGGAAGGCGTTAATTTTTAGGACACAGTATAAAACTTCTGCGAATGTTATTGTGTTTCTACCTTATTTGTGCCATGTATTTACTTTGTTTATTTATTAGGATCACCAAGAATTAATGCTCAAAAATTAAAATTAGGTTTGAACAATAAAATATCCTTCCCGTGCTTATCCAGTGCAGGTAACCACAGCTAACACAGGTACCTATTATAAACAGTTAATAAGAATGATCAAAATGATATAAGCAACACGCAAAAAGTACTTCCAAATACTGTGGATTACTTCCAAAATATTGTTTTTTTTACCTTTGTCGTTGGTGCGAGACCTTCGATTAGGTACTTCAATTTGTTAATTCGAGCTATGTCAGTAACCTTGTATGTATAAACGCCGATAGAAACAGTGTTTTTTACCATAACATTTAAGAAACCAAGGTCAAATACCTAAAACTAAACACAGAAGTTTAAAACAGCTCCGAAACGAAATAACACATGTGTCTCAAATTTAACAAGTCTAGTGGTTAGCGAATGATCTTTACTAGGTAAATAGGTTGAAGTGCTAAATATGATGATAAGAGAGTTATTTGTAGACGAGAACTACTTTACAAATATGCTGTTATGACTAGTATTTTGATGACTGTCTTAAGTCTTATTAGAAAAGTTTTCTACACGAGATTTAAGGCTCAGAAATCCCAAGTAAAGCCCTAGATTCTCAGTGAAAAGGTTGCTCAGACTCCCACAACTATTAGTTCCTCTCTGATTTACAAAATCATTATATTTTTGATTGTACGATACACTGCCCATCAACTTGAGGCATACAGATGTTCAGTTCAGCCTCACATGCCAGTAACTTCACTGACATCAGAAAAAATCCAATAAAGAAGGAGTTTCAATACAAGAAGATACAATCAATATTCCTTAACATCAACAACATCTCTCAAAGCTAAGCAAATTCCTTGACCTCTTTCTCAAAAGGCAGATAAAAATAAACTTTTTTGTCGACATAAAAGGCCTCCTTTGAAGCATTAAATTAAGTTTGGAAGAACATTGCTTTTTCCATAGAACAATGGGAAATTGGAGTGAGCATTGTTTGCATAATCTTTCACGCCCGACTGAACACCACTTTGTGATTAAGCCTAAGGAAATGTGACATACATTAAGAAGTCTTATTATTATTTCTGAGAAGCCTGAGTTAATTATTTTGTGAGGAACCTTGTATTGATTTAGAGAACCAATATTTCTTTCTTATGTAGATTGTCCAAAACTTCATGTGACTTTTAACCTATTTATCTTAAAATTATATGTTGTTGTGTACACTTCAAAAACTCAAAAAGTTCTGCAACGATTGTACATTATAATCCGAATCAAGGATTGTTTTTATCTATTTTTTGGATCAGTCACATATGTGCCACAGCGAAGCATGGCAGGGAACAGCTAGTTCATTATAGAACCCAGTGGGTATTAGACAAACCTAACTTAGGCTTTAAGCTACTCATCATTTTCCTGCCGTTATCCCATACAAAGTGAGGTCAGCACAACATGTTTAGCCTTTAAGCTACTGTTAGAATTTGAATATACAAAACTCTGTAATAAATAAAATCTTATACATTTAAACGAGAAAATCTTGTATATAAAAATAAACAAATAAATTATTTTCAGAAAATGACGAGAAATGGTTTTTTGCAATAATCTAACATAAACTAAATATATGACTGTTCCTGCCATCTATTGGCGATTGTGAGCAACTAACTGCAAGCTATTCCAGCAGATGGCGTTGTTAAGTAACAATAAGCCACTAAATATTATGACCCTTCCTGACATCTATTGGCAAATAATAATACATTTTTTTTAATAATACGATATACAAAAAAAAAAACCCGAGCGAAGCTCGGTCATACCGGCTCGTAATAAATAATATGTGGTTTGGCATTGGCATATAACTTACAATAAGTTGCCTGGTTTCTAGGCTTGGTTACGTGGACCTGGCACCTAGACTCAACCTAGCATTAAGAGATCCTTGTGATACAACTGAATAAAGATTATTTAATTTTGAATTAATTATCTACTTTACAGGCACAAGTTAAATTGATAAAATATAAAAAACCCAAGAGGCTTGAAGAATAAAAGTTTTTTTATAAAACTAGTTCACTTATTTTCAACAATACCTGTAATAATTTATCAAATAAGTTTCTTACCAGCACTATAGGAACAGTTTTTAATTTGGTCCACTGTATCCTGAAGGTCACCCGATTGCATCGAGCTGATGTCAGGCGCACCCATCCCGGCAGCTCAAGCAAATCTGTTAGCAGATCCTCATCTAAAGTCAGGTCGTGGAGCTCGCCAGATCCTCTTAGTGCTGATAGAGAAATTTGCTCTGGGTTCAGATTTTTTGTAAACCTAGAGAAGATATTATTAATTATTTTTCGCAAGGAATATTGTAAGAATGTTTGTTAAGAGTTGATGATATTACACATAATTCTTTAGGACTAGCGTTTCTGATGTTTTTTATAAAAACTTATAGGTAAACGCAGAGTAAACCCACATTTATTATTCAAAAATTTTTGGTAAACCTTATGTATTGGAACAAAGAAATTGATTTGAATAGAGTTCTTTAACACAGGTAGAGGGTGCTGAGTATTATATTGACATTACTCTTATAAAACAGCATGCAATTAGAGTTAATTTAGCTAAGTAAATAATTAAATTAGTATTAATTTACTTGTACAGGCATAAAGATATGTATTTTTGTAAATCAATTAGCTACAGTGAGGAACGTACCGTGAGAGGTGCTTCAGAAGTTGGTTCTTTATTATTGTTACCATTTTGCAGAAGAATTTGGGTAAACAAACTAAAATTCACAGAGAAATCTAATAAAAAATCATTATCGCACGCAAAATCTGTCTCCCAAAAAATTTTTTGACCACGATGAACGAGAACGAATGAAATTAATTGAAGATAATTCCAGACAGCCATCGATGAATGAATGAAAAGAAAAGTCAATGTCATACAAAATACGTTACTTTTTTCTTCAGTGTACCTAACGCCTACGATGACATTCTCGATATCAACGCCGAAACATTTCCGGTAACGGAAACGGTAGAGCTTAGCAACCAAACCGCGCGCGGGTTATTTGTTTGTGTTGCTAAGTAGAGTATCGATTTTGTATTCATATTCATAGGTCTTATTTTTTTACACGTCTACAATCAAAATACAAAACTTTTATCCCCAAAAGTAAAAAGTACTGGCTGTGTATGATTTCAGTGATATGTGTAAGATTCGAAAAACAAAAATGTTTTGACGTAAAAAGCATTTTGTCGTGTTGATGTTTTCTAAGCTCTCTATTTATTTTATTTAGTTAATTGTGCTTCGTTGATTGTAATATTGGTATTTGTAGATATTCGTTAAATATTATCGTTTTCTGCCTAGTCCTAAGTAGTAAAATTCACGGGATATGTTTATTACTTCGTTTTGTAACAACTGACGCACCCTATCGCTTCAGTTATTTGGTTATTTTTAGTAAGTACTATTTGCAAATGCAATTTTAGCTAATCCGTTTTATCTACCAGTTGAGTTGATTGTCACAGTTCAATTTGCATTTATTTTTCTTCGTCAAGCCTACAAGAGTGTAGCGATTTTGGGTCGAGCAATCACAAAGGCAATTTGCCATGTTAGGTATTGTAGGCAGATAACTTTTATTTAATTTTTAGCGCCTGGCCACTAGCACGCTTGCACCATAGCAATGTCACGTCGGGAGAGCGAGGTAGAGTTCATAGACACGATGTCCTCCGGCGATTCTAACAACATGAAATCCAAACAGACACCGAAGGCTAAGGAAGAGAACAACAATGAGGTAGATGAGCTATCTAAAGAGCTATCAGAGATGGGGTGCATCGTCGACGCTATAAAACGACCCCCCAACATATGCGTGGAAACTTGTGTGTATGAATCTGATTCGGAGGCATCCCAGACAAACGAGGCAGACGTCCACAACGAAGAAGATGCGTATTCTGATGAGTTTGAAGAGGAAGAGGAAGATTCTCTCGCTCCAGAGCTAAAATCTTCGAAAACCATCAATAGAGACCCCCAGCCAAACCCGTCTTCTGTAAAATTATCGAATAGTCAGTCTTCTGTGTCTAGCAATAAGGCACCGGCCTCGATTTCTGGAAGATCAAGGTCTACAGATTATGGGTTAGTTAAGAAGTTAGTTCCTAGGCATGTGTCTGTAGCGTGGACGTGTGGTGTGTCTGGTTGTCAATACCATAATGGCGGACTCCTGACGGAACCTTTTGAGCAATGGACTGAAAGAGGTTCTATGCCGTAAGTAGTAGGTACCATGCGTTAGCATCTTAGTAGTTTGTCTGTAGTATAAATAACTGCTATTATTATAGCCCTATTGATAAACATTTACCTCGGGCCACAATAAAGGACTAAGTAAAACTCACTATTATTGTGTCCCTAATGTTTTCAAACCAGGTGTGGTGAAAGTAGTTTGACTTTAAGTCTAAAATAACTACTATTTAATTTACGACATTCTAGAACATGCCAGTTTCCTCGCGATGTTTTCCCATTGTGACTTGGTACCCACTGGCAAAGCGCACACTAAAATAACTACAATTTAATTTACGACATTCTGGAACATGCTAGTTTCCTCGCGATGTCCCATTGTAAGTAGGTACTGGCAAAATGCACATAAATATTTTGACTGAAAAACTCATTGTTGCACGACCGGAATTAAACCTTAGGCGGGGCTGATACCACTATGCCACCAGTGCTCTTCTCCCATCCTGTTTGGAAGAGATCGTAGACCGCCTATTGTATTCCCCTTTCATTTTTTTCCTGTATTTATTTGTTAATTTTAGGTCTATCTATCTATCTATTCTTGTGATAAAACATTGACTGGCCTCTCAGCTCAGTTGGTAGTGGCTCTGCCTTCTGCGTTGTAGGTCGTGGGTTCGATCCCCACCGAGAACAAATATTTGTGTGGTGAACGTAGATGTTTGTTCTCTGTCTGGGTGTTATATTGTATTCTAAGTATGTATTTACAAAAAAAAAAAAAATTATATCAGCTATATGGTTCCCATAGTACAAGCTCTGCTTAGTTTGGGGCTAGATAGTGTTGTGTGGATTGTCTATAATATTTATTATTATCATTTACCTACTATAAATCTTTGTTTGGAAATTCACAAAAAAATGTATACAAGAATAGTCTATCAGCTATCTGGTTCCCATAGTGCAAGCACTTCTTAGTTTGGGGCTAGATAGTGGTGAGTTGACTTTGACTAACCCTTTCAGCTCTGTCTCCGTACCCTCAACCCGCCGCATCAACATGACTTTCAGCAACGACCGACTGCGAGAGATAGAGAGGCACAACCACATTCTCCTCACGAAGATCCTCAGCGCGAGGAACACGAGGAAGTCTTCCATACCCTCGAGGGAACAGCCTCCGAGAAGACCGCTGCCGTCTGCTGCTGTTATGAGGAAGAATCACCAGCGGCAGATAGACCATGACAATTTGGTGAGTTGGTTGGAATTTTCTTATGCCTAGCAACTTTCCAGTGTCTAGGTTCGTTACTGCCGTAGAATTCAAGATCAAAGAACTACTAACTAGAATTGTTTTTGAACTCGTAGTTTTTATGAAATTGTTTTGCCAACGACGGGAGATGGACGAAGGCGGCAACAGAATGGTGGCCGAGGGATGCTCAAAGACCTAGAGGCAGACCACCCGCTCGTTGGTCGAACGACATTGTTGCCAAAGCTGGGTATGAGTGGATGAGACTCGCGAAGGACCGTAATGAATGGCTTAATAAAGAGGAGGCCTATACTCAGCAGTGGGTGCAAACGGGGAAACGTCAGTTATATGATGGTAGCAGTGATAATATCTATGCTAATTACCTTTCAAGTCACTTTTTTCTTTTTTGGTATCCTTGCTTTGTGTTGGTTTTTGTGCGCTTTGTAAATATATAGGTAAGTAGGTGTCTACGTCTGGAACTTTTTC
Organism: Thera obeliscata; assembly: GCA_947578465.1. Taxonomy (NCBI): domain Eukaryota; kingdom Metazoa; phylum Arthropoda; class Insecta; order Lepidoptera; family Geometridae; genus Thera; species Thera obeliscata. Next base: position 9,104,775 of record OX387918.1, on the reverse strand, counting down.
TGAACTTAGTGATTTCTTAGACCTATACCGTAGTACAGAACAGCTGAAAGTGCCTAGTGTTCTGTAATACATACCAGACTAGTTGTAAGACTGACTAGCTAGGCAGTTTGGAAATATTCCTGCCCTTAGCCCACTTTATGTGGGGTCGGCACAACATGTTCTCCTTTTCCATTCTCCTCTATCAACGTCATCTCTGTATTCACTTCTTTCTTATCCATGTCATCTTTCACACTGGTTATCTTTTCTTTGGCCTACCTCTACCCATACATGTCCATCTACATTCATACTCATCACTCTCCTTGTCACATGACTCGGTAGTTTGGAAATTTATGGAAAATATATTGTCAATCAAAATTATAGTGAAATTATTATTTATAGTGCGTGACGCTGCGTCATCAGTCTAAATAAGTCTACTACTGGACGAAGCCTTATCCATATTAGGGAGGATTTGCCAGTACTATGCTTAGCCGGTGGATTGGTGACAGCAGTTTCATGCTATGTAATCGGGAAATGTATGTAGTAAACACTAAAATCAATAAAAAAACATGAAAAGCAAGGTCTCTCGTCGTTTCAACTAAATGCAACTTCGGTTATCGAGCAGGTAAGTAGTTGACTGTAAGATCAAACCTGTAGATGGAGCCACGGTCGCGGCAGTTTGAAGAACCGATGACCGTTGGAGAACCTGAAGACGCGTAAGGAAAGAGTGGGACGCCTTCCCACCCAATTGACCGATGAAATTATTAAGATCGTGGGAAGTGGGTAGATGGAAAATGCCCAGAACCGTTCTTCCTGGAAATGTATCATCATCATCATCATTATCAGCCTAAAGAAATCCACTGCTGGACATCGGCCTCCCCTACACATTTCCAGGAAGAACGATTCTGAGCTCTTTCCATCCATCGACTTCCCGCGATCTTAACAATGTCGTCAGTTCATCTGGTGGGTGGGCATGGGCACCCTACGTTTTGTCTTCCGGTTCGTGGTCGCCAATCGAGAACCTCTATTCCCCAACGGTTGTCGATTCTTCGAGCTTTGCCACTTCTACTTATTCTACGAGCTACATAAATAATATATAGGGGAGGCTTATGTCTAGCTATAGTCTTCTTCAGGCCTATGATAATAAAAAACTTGTCTTGTTTCAGATTCTGCTAAAGAAGATCCAACGCGCGAAATCGTCAGCCTACAGCATGCGACGTTGATAGACGGCGTCCTGGATGACGCTACTGCCATTTTGTACCTTGTTGCGAGCTCTGTGCTTTGATAATAAATTTATAACATGTTTACAATTTGTGGTTTTATTCATAGCGTTTGAAACTTTCTTGGAGACATTCTGAGAGGTCACAGTTAGGATGGGTGACCGCAGGTGGCATTAATATCTTCGTTTTTCGGGGGAAAATTTCTGAAAAATTAGAAGTAAGTCATGGCTCTAGCGGTCCTTAACCCACGGAGCAGATTTCGCGGTTTTTGCATCTCCGTCATAGAGCGTAGCGTTATATACTCATTGGTCATAGACTTAAGAAACTCCTTTCTGCTCAGTCATGGGTTTCTAACTTCCTTGGTCTCACAAGAATGATGGAAAAACCGTTTGCTGCTCAGTAATTTGGTTTCCTTGGGTTTCTAACCGCCTTGATCTCCTTACAAAAATGCTCGAAAAACAGGCTCGGAATATACTCTTGGTGGAAGAATATATTATGCGAGAAACCCAAAAACAAATAAAAGCAGCCAAGTGCGAGTCGGACTCGCCCATGAAGGGTTCCATAGCATCAAGTAACATAATATAAAGGTTCTTGTAGTTCGTCGAAAGGTAAATTGCGGTTTACGATTTATGACGTATAAAAAAAAAACTACTGACTAGATCTCGTTCAAACCAAAGTAATGTACAACATATATTTTTTTTAGTTTTATCTTTCTCTTATTTTAGATGTTAGAGGGGGGGGGGGGGACCAACTTTTTTCTACTTTGGAAGTGTCTCTCGCGCAAACTATTAGGTTTAGAAAAAAACTATATTAAAAACCTCAACGTCATTTTTGAAGACCTATTTATAGATACCCCACACGTATGGGTTCAATGAAAAAAAAATTTTTGAGTTTCAGTTACAACTATGGGGACCCCAAAATTTATGGTTTTTTTTCTATTTTTGTGTAAATATCTTGATGCGGTTCACAGAATACATCTACTCGCTAAGTTTCATCAGTCTAGCTTTTACGGTTTCGGAGAAAAATGGCTGTGACATACGGACGGACAGACAGACAGACAGACATGACGAATCTATAAGGGTTCCGTTTTTGCCATTTGGCTACGGAACCCTAAAAACACAGACTGACTGAAGCTCTATACGAGCTACGGCACAGCTAGACACGGTGAGACACAGCTGAATGCTATGCTACGGCACATCTAACTTGGCTGCTACACCGTAGCACCCCTAAGGTATACGTAGCCCGTAGCATCCCTACAGATCCCGTAGATAGCTGCTACGTTAAATTACGGACGCTACACCGTAGCCCCCTATTGCTATGCACCGTGTCGAGGCCCGTACGACCCTTAAATAGAGAACAAAATACCTAAGTGCGCAATTTCGATCCATACTCTTACTTTGTAAGCACCTACTTATCTGACTGGCATCTCAGCACAGTTGGTATAGTAACTAGCTCTGCCTTCTGCGCCGTAGATAGTGGGTTTGATCACCACCGAGAACAAACATTTGTGTGGTGAACAGATGTTTGTTCTCTGTCTGGGTGTCATATTGTTTAATAAGTATGTATTTACATAAAAAAAATATTATAGCAGCTGTGCTGGTTCCCATAGTACAAGCTCGGCTTAATGTGGGGATAGTGTTGTGTGCATTGACCACAATATTTATTTTATCTGTATACCTACAATTCCTCGGGAAGACCACAAAAAAACAACTCTATTTTTTTAGCAATTTTCCTGTAAATTAATAGGTGCTAAACAGAACAATGTTTTGCTTCGGCACTACATGTATTCATGTGATTGCACCCATACCTATAAGTATAAATACAACTCTGCATTTCTCAACTGACCATCAACGAACAGCTCAAACCAGCTTCTTGTGGTTCTAAGCATGAATATAAGTGCACTAAAAAACTCCTGAAAGGGGCAGAGGCTGCTGAAAATTTACTTCACGCGGGTTTTTTTACAGTTATGCAAACGCTTGACCGCAATCAGAGTGAGGATGCGGGCGACAGTGTAGCTAACCTAGAAGATAATTCACTTTGTTCTCCCTGAATTCCCAGCACTGAGTCAAAACCAAGCAGTACATACCTATCAAGCAACTAGTATGCATCGCAATTTCCAAAGATAATGAACTTGTTTACTCGCCAGCTGTGGTTCGTGGGAGACCACAGGCATGATACCTATTCTCTTGGTTGCAGAGTCAAAGGCCACGAGAATTAATGGCTCATTATGTACAGGAAATACAATACTGTTGAGGATTTTATGCAGTGCCTCTTAAAACTAGGTTTTTAATAACATTTTCATTTGTGAATCGAAAAAATGTGAATTTGTGAATTCTTTGAAAAATAGCTAAAAAATACCTCATATAGGTATTTAAGTTCGGCCTAGTTCATTAACTCTATTTTATATTCGGTTACCATCTGTTATTACTAACTTAATTATTATACACGGGGGTTCGAGTATTTTATAACTCTATTTTATATTCGCCAGAGAAGTCCACTGCTAGACATAGACCTCCCCTACACATTTCCAGGAAGAACGATTCTGAGCTCTTTCCATCTACCGGCTTCCCGCGATCTTAACAATGTCGTCGGTCCATCTGTGGGTGGGCGCCCTACTTTTCGTCTTCCGGTTCGTGGTCGCCATTCGAGAACCTTTATTCCCCAACTAAATATTCGGTTACCATCTGTTATAACTTACATAATTATTATACACGGGGGTATATACGAGTATTTTTGTCACTGTTTACAATAAATGCAAGATAGGATATAAGGGATGATGCCTTCAATTCTGGCGTTTTAGCGTGCAAACCTTTTGCAAAAAATTACTGCATCCTAAAACCTTCTGCCGTTAGTGTCGTTTACAATTGTTTTTATTTTAAACTTGTACCTTGTTTCCATTTATTTTTAATTTTAATCTTTGAATGGCTAGTTTACATTCTGTAGATGATCTCAAGGACCTAGGTAGTGTTTGCTCATGCTACTAATTATAGCTCCCACTCGCAGTAAACAGGCGATAAACGAAAACAATACATTCACAAGTAGGTACCTATGTTTCATTTTGTATTTATCTTCTACCTACAGGCTATTATTGGTTTATCTGGACAAAACAGTTGTGAAGTGTTTTGTGGTTTATTTTAGTAGGTATGTATACCCAATTATGGATGGGATTTTCCCTTGGGTGATGTATAGGTAGGAGTTTCAAACGGGGTAAATACGTTTTTAGCGATAGCATAATGTTATACAAGGTGCAGTTTCTGCAAAACATTTTAGGAGGTAATTATGTTAGTGATTCTCGACCCGAATCAACAATAAATTGGGCAGGTATTTTTTTTTCATTTTATTCTTATTTACGGAAATCGGTAAGGGTGATATCAGACGGTTCACTCGGATGAATGTTCACTCGAGTGAATGGTTAATTTTTCTTTCATGCCATGTTCACTAATATTTCATTCGGTGTTCACACGTTTCATTTCGCGTGAAAAGTGCCGAATGAAAGGCAAAAATGAACAAAAAATGAATCGTCTGATATCACCTTAAGCGTGAACTCCCCTTTTTAAAACGCGACCAATCTGTACGTGTCCTTGAACTGCGCTTTCACACACACAAACAAACGCAACTGACATTTCTTTCATAAATCCAAAGTAAACCTATATGGACATTATAAACCTCTATGGACATTTAGAGTCGCAATTTTTACTATAGCATACTTTAGAGAGTCGTATCTTCAATAAGAATAATGAGTGTTGATAAAAAGCTTTATAGTTTTTTGCCTTTGAATAATATTTACTGAACAATAACAATTTATCGAATAACAACGCACGTACCTATTACCTACTGACTTGGTTACTAGTCAGACCTCCGATAAAAGTGGCATGATGAATTGTGGTCACATAATATGTAATTGCATTGTTAGGTATCATAAACTGAGAAAATGCCTCTGTTATGTAATTGGTCAAAATTTTTGATAAAATTTTGAGGCTACGCATGGGAAATACACAAGGGGTTCATCATCTTTTTCTTATTCCTGCACTTATCCCACTTTACGTAGGGTTGTCACAACATGTTCTCCTGTTCCATTTTACTCTATCAGCCGTCATCTCTGTATTCACTTCTTTCTTCTACAGGTTCTTCTCTATAACCAGACTCTCATGAGACTGGCGTACCAGGAGAACCACCCCAAAATTTTTAAACCTTTCACACTTACGCAAACCCATTCACTCTACACAAAAACACAATCACGCAAAGAATTTTGTTTTGTTTTAATTAAGATTTAATTAAGTTTAAGTTTATATTATGTTATAGCTTCAATTCTTCTACAGTTTGGAATTCCCTAAGTCGGAGGAGGGCGTTAATGTTCGCGACACAGTTTCTAACTTCTGCGAACGTTATCGTGCTTTGACCTTATTTGTGCCATGTATTTATTCCAAAATAAACATTTTTGATTTTTTTTGATTCTTATCCATGTCATCTTTTACACTGTAGGTACTCAATCTTTTCTTTGGCTTACCTCATATTTATCCTCATCACTTTCCTAGTCACATGACTTTCACTTGCACTCTTAAGGGGCCCATATACGGGGTCTAAATACAGGGTCTACGCGCAGGGCCTACAGCTACATACGGGATCTAGTATTATGTATATTGTGTAGACCTCGTGCTTAGACCTCTCGTGCGTACATGGGGTACGCCCCATGTACCCACGAGAGGTCTAAGCTAAGCACGGGTCTATCCACGGAAAAGTAACTAATTTTTACGGTGGTTCTAAGACCACATACATTTTGAAAATACTGGTACCATAAGCGGCCTTTTTCGCTCATAGTTTAGTAGGAGACATCAAAAAAACTATTCACCTAACTTTGGTGTACTTTAGAGAACTTTACTTATCGGAAAAATAGATGGCGCTGTATAAAATGTCCGTCAAAAGTTGAATTAAGCCTGAAGCCTGGCCCACATATTTTATGCATTCCATCATCACACTACTATAATACTTATACTTACTATACCTACTTATAGTAACTTGTACCTACGAAAACCTACAAAAAAACTCGGTTGTCTGTAAAGTACTGACGATAGTTGAAACTAACACTCAAGTAAGAGAGAGACAGATGTGGAACGCTGCCGAACGCGGAGGTCGATTCCTCTTTGTCGCTCGTTCCGCGCTCTCGCTTGCACTTCAAGCCTTAAATGGAACGCCTCAGAACGAGGTAACGCCGCATGACGTCATGTTTTTTCCTGCATGCAGGGCTAGATAGTGTTGTGTGGATTTTCCACAATTATTTTTTTTTTTATTTATATAGATAGACTAAACTAAAAATAACTTGGAAAGTGTTTACCAACACTAAGCAATGGCATTTTTCCACAGATAACGAAGGATTATTTTAAAGCGTAGTTTCTGTTACAAGTTCCTGTATTTCATATACTATCTGATTATCGAAATACTTTACTATTTGATAAAATAGTCAGATAGGGTTCTTAACTGATAATAGGCTAATCCAACTTGACAGTGGACTTCCAAGTTAAATGGAATTCTAGATTTTAGCTACAAATGGGCACCACAACACAAGTTAAAAATCAGATCAAAAATCAGATTGGCGGCCGCTTTCCATCAGGTGGGCCGTCTACCAAAAAAAACGAACTCAAGACTAATATATTATAAAAAACATTATCTTGTAGAAAAATATTCCACTAAGGTAAGGTATACACTATTAATCTTTCATAGTTCAATTGAAACAAAATAAATTCATAATCTTTATTACTCCAACAATCAATTCGTTGAAATGGATCACTTATCAACCACCTGTATTACACACTAGGCATTAAAACCTACTTAGACTGAAAATTTCCACTTGACCTTCGTCTTTATTACCTTCTTGCAGACCGTGCACCAGACAGTACAGTCACAAAACAGATCGGCACAGTGTTGCCAGTGGCAGATAGCTAAAAAAGTAACATTTTCACGAGAAAAGTAACATTACCATAAATAATGTGGAAAACGGCATATGACTTTATTAGGGCACTTTATTACACAAAATAAAAATAAGCTGCCCATGCATAAGCCTGTCCCATTTATTAAACTCGTTATTACTGGAAAATCTCTATAGGGTTTATTTATATTGAGTCGTGTGTCGTGTAACATGGAGTATAGTCTATATTTAGAGTGTAGTCTATATTTATCTACGTATGTAATGTATGTAAATATCCTTTTTTTTTAATTCTTTACTGTTATCTCTTAGTGCACCCTAGCTAACCATCTCATTATATTATAGACCCTAGCCAACCATCTTATTATACTATATCTTATTATTTTCTATTCTATTCTATGGAGGTAACATGAGTGGGTCAAAAGTAACGTAAAATGTTACAAAAGTAACATTCTGGCAACGTTGCCAGAATGTTACTTTTGTAACACTCATGTTACCTCCATAGAATAGAATAGAAAATAATAGGTACAATGTTCCTTTTTTGTCGGTATCGGTAGGAAGGTAGATCTCGCGCCATTATAGTAATGAGATCAAAATGGCGGCGCTAATAAAAACCTCTCACAAGTAATAATAATAATAATATTATTATTATTAGCGTGTTATAAAAAAAATGTAAACAAAAATAGTTTCTGTTTTGTTTTTTATTTTTATTATTTTAAGAACAGGGTCAACACAAATCATGGAAGTAGGCAAATTGTTGCATTGACCTTGTCTCTGTCTTGACAAAGTCAATACTTCAAGCTCAATTGATCAATTTTGGTAGCAATTGCAAATAAAATCAGTAATTTTGTTGCATGGAACTGTGCCGAAATATCGGAAATCTGAACTCATCAAATTAAATCATGGTCATCATCACATTGCTAAAAAAAATGATTGCAATTAATTAGCCAAGTTTAATATTGAAGTGTGTGTGTTTCAGTTTGAAGAGGTGGGTGCCGGTGAAATTACTGGCACGTGAGGCTGAATATCTGTATGCCTCCAGTTAATGGACGCAAGGTAGTGCATCGTAGGGCGCGTTCCTGACGTGCGTGACCTACGAGGCATTGCTTTGTTATAGGCGATGGTTAACACTTAACATCAGGTGGGCCATGTGCTTGTTCCATCACATAGTTACATTAAAAAAAAAAAGTGAGTAAGCAAAGTAAGTAGTAAAAATTATAAGGAAAGTCTTTTTACTGAAATAAATTTTCTCATATCAGTTTTTTTATACTTCTAGTTGATGGAACAAGCATATGGCCCACCTGATGTTAAATAGTAACCATCGCATATAACAGAGCAGTGCCTCGTAGGTCACGCACAGGTCAGGAACGTGCCCTACGATGCACTTCCCTGCGTCCATCAACTTGAGGCATACAGATGTTCAGCCTCACGTGCCAGTATTTTCTACAGTAACATGCAGTTTTCCATAAGGGTTTTCAATTTTCCGTGGTACTCAGTTATTTCTGCGTGTAAAATCAGTCATCACTTTCGTTGGTAAAATATTATTTCTCAGATACAAGTCATGACATCAACATTGAATAAAGTTAATCGAGATCCCAGAATAAATATTACAACTCCGAGTTAGGACTATAATAATAAATTCAGCGTCACAGGTAGCCAAATCCTGGATGACTGCCAAAACGAGCGAGCTACTCCAAAACCAAAAACAAATCTCGTTACGATAGCTGTTGTTTCTTAAGAATAAAAGAGGAAATAAATACACACACTGCTTAAAGCCTTGCTCATAGCCGATCTTTAGATGGGTGATATTTAGGCGATCTGCGATAACGATAGCGATGGAAATCAGTTTCAGCATACATCCGCACACAATGCTGTGAATTTTGACAGTGCGTTATTTGACAGCAATACATTAACCGCCACCACAGGCAATCTAGATGTACGCAAGATCTAACAAGTGACATCAGACCGATCGGGCAAGGAGGAAGCATTACGTAGCATGTAGGAGTATGATGATGGATGGGTATGAATGTGGATATGTCAGAGGTAGGCCAAGAAAACATAGATGAACTGAGTGAAAGGTGATTGATAAGAACGAAGTGAATGCAGAGATGACGGCTGACAGAGGTGAATCGAAGAAGGAGATGAGAATCGATAAAGAGAACACGTTCTGTGTGAAAGATGACGGATAACAAAGAAGCAAATAAAATATGAACGCTTATAGAGGGGAATGCTAGAGAACACGCTGTGACCACCCAGCTAAAGTGGGATAAGGGCAGGAAGATGATAAAAGAAGTAGATCGTAGTTTCAGAGTAACCTAACAGAGAACCAAATGATTCTCCGAAAGTAGACATTTCCTCAGAAATGGCTGCTTCACGCTGATTGACGCCATTCTCTCAGCAGGCGATCTATCAGCTTATTCAACAACATTATTTTTCTGGGAACGAGCTTTCTCTAAACCTGGAAATGTTTCGTGTGATTTTCATTTCGGGTTTTTTTTTGTTGAATATACCTAAGTACAGAGAATATAGAGTTTGACCATACATGACTGTAGTCAGATTATGCGGTGTGACAATAAATTAAAGGAGAAGACTGAGCTAGAAATTACACTAAATAAGAAGAAAAAGCTAAAGTTTTTCTCAAAGCCGCTAACGCTGAATTCAAAGTCTGATACTTTGCGTATAGGATGGTTTAATATCTCACTAAGTGCACCACTAAATTCATTTTGCCGCCAGCGTCTTGGGGACGCTTCCGTCCGGCACTGATTTGGATCAGTTGAGCTATCTCTAGATCGTTTGTAACGATCTGCAGATAGCTCAACTGTTTCTTGTGTATTTTGTAGATTTTGTAAATATTTTGTTTAATTGTAACTTTCCTTGTGTAAATAAATATTCATTTTTGTTGGTGAAAGGGTCATACAAAAAAATCTGTAGGAACAAAGTCGTAGTTTGTTGCCTGTTCTTCTAAGCTTGGTCGTGCAGAACTGGCACCTAGACTCATCTAGCTTTAAAGACGTTTCCAAGTGATCCTTGTGCTAGAACTGAATAAATTATTTTTTGAATTCGTATTGAATCTAACTTTAGAGAAGGTACTTAGGTATCACAAATCAAAGTATTGCTCAATCTTTTTCACTGATATGATAAGCTATCTGGCTCTACAAGAGTATAGTATTATTTTAGTACTACGATTAGAATTGATTAGATAACAATATCTTGGTCACGAATGCGAGACTAGACAGCGAAAATGAAAGTTTTTATAATTCGACGTAGTTAGCTTTGAAGATGCTATGCAGCTAGTGATATCAAGAGAGCATGCTCGGAGTTTCTATGAGAGGTGTTTAGTATTCAACTACTACTTTATGTGTAGCTATCTCGCTCTCTCTCTTGTTGCATAGAACTTACCACAGCGTGCGTGTGCTCTCTTTATAATAATTAATTAAAATAGTTCCTAGCCTAAATAAAGACCTGTGACAGTGTTTTAAACCTATAATATAAAGCAAGTGTCAATAATATTAATAAACTCAGTGCAATCAATTGGTGTTTCCCTACAAGAATCTCAAACAAGAGGGATAAAGAATAAAGGATAAAACATAAAACCACACACATCTTGGCAATCAGAACGATCTGCGATGGCAATACTTGTATTGTTGTCAAATATCGCAGCGATATTTAACGATACACTAAGCGCCATACCACATACTCGTAGCAGCGAGATATGACAAGGCACACGGTACAATTCGAAAGAGTAGTCGATATAGTGCAAAGCTGAAGTGGCAGTGGACCGTTCATGTCGCAGTTGCAGAAGAACTAACAACCGCTCGCTGGGGCAAACGAGTTCTGAAGCGAAAACGCCCTCAGACTAGATAGATCGAAAAGCTAAGACCTGTTGATAGCAGCTGGATGAGGAGAGCGGAAGACCGGGGAACACTGTGTCCTACCTATGTCTTTCCTGTGTATTAAGCCGACTAAGCTGTCAGGATTGTATATGTGCTGGGCAAGCCTACTCCATCTAAAAATCCTGTCCCAGGCACTACAGCGTCTAGTACGGACCTTAGCAAAAATAGTTGCCTCTGACGCTATACACCACTATTTTGTAATTGCCAAAAAAAAAATGCCTATAGGTATTGGCTGCTGATATTGAACACATCCACGAAAATTTTTTTTATAACCAAAATGTTTAGTCAAATATTGAGAAATGATTCAACAAGCAATAATCATTTCATTCATAAACGCTAAATACCAAGCGGAACCGAACATCGTAATTTTTTTCTCTCTATAGAGAGAAAAACGTAACTAATGTTCATAATTTTATGCAGGATTTCTGAAAATTTTAACATTTAATAACTTTGTCATTTTATCGAAACTAAAAATTATGATTGCACATTCATAATGTTCTACCCCTACTACATTACCCTATTTTTTTTTGGTAGTTACAAAATAGTGGTGTATAAATCATCTAGAATCATCATCTAGAAAGGCCTGTTTACTTAATTTGTCCAGTAACATGAAGCAATAATAGCTTGTTGATGATGATGAAGCCGAATACCTAATATAAAAGACACACTGCGTGTACTATTTTAATTCAGACAGCTCAGTCACTTGTAAAATTGGAAGTACCTCAATAAAGGAGTAATTCATAAACTACTCTCTGGGTTTTTCGAATTTCGGTAGGTATTTGCTTTTTGACTCATTTTTACCACAGAATAACTAAAAACGAGATAAGATGATGTGATGAAACCGCAACGCGGGTTTTCTGAAACGATTCTCAGATCAGAATCCTGCCACGGTACCTACATAAAAAAAAATACGGGTTGCACTCCGGGAGTGCCGGCAGAAGTGAAAACTTGATTATTAACGTAGGAACCCTAAAAGTTGTTTATTTTATCAAGTTCCTCAATGTAGTAAAACCCCAATCAAAGTCCTAAGGAACCCTAAAAATTTTAGCATTATCAAGCTCCTAAGTGTAGTTGAAATTCCAATCAAAGTGCTAAGGAACCCTAAAATTGTTTACATAATCAAGGTCCTAAGTGTAGTTGAAAGTCCAATTAAAGGCCTAAGGAACCCTAAAAGTTGTTTATTTTATCAAGTTCCTCAATGTAGTAAAACCCCAATCAAAGTCCTAAGGAACCCTAAAAATTTTAGCATTATCAAGCTCCTAAGTGTAGTTGAAATTCCAATCAAAGTCCTAAGGAACCCTAAAAATGTTAACATTATCAAGCTCCTAAGTGTAGTTGAAACTCCAATCAAAGTCCTAAGGAACCCTAAAAGTTGACCACTTAATCAAATTCCTCAATGTAGTAAAACCCCAATCAAAGTCCTAAGGAACCCTAAAAATTTTAACATTATCAAGCTTCTAAGTGTAGTTGAAACTCCAATCAAAGTCCTAAGGAACCCTAAAAGTCGACCATTTAATCAAATTCCTCAATATAGTATAACCCTAATCAAAACCCTATACGGAACCCTAAATTTTACGTAAAGCCAAATCCTCAACGGGTCGGAACCGCTAGAAGGGACCTTGTCGCGCGACCTACAAGTAGGTCCTAAATGAAGTAAAACGGCAGACATAGGAGGAGGGGGTTCTGGGGGGCTAAGGGGGGTCACAGCACGGCTCGCTTCGCTCGCCGCGCTGTTCCCCGTGGTCGCGTGGCGGCTCGCTTCGCTCGCCGCGACGCTCCCCCCGGGTTTCGGAGGAGGGGGTTCTGGGGGGCTTAGGGGGGGTCACAGCACGGCTCGCTTCGCTTGCCGCGCTGTTCCCCGTGGTCACGTGGCGGCTCGCTTCGCTCGCCGCGACGCTCCCCCCGGGTTCAGGAGGAGGGGGTTCTGGGGGGCTTGGGGGGAGTCACAGCACGGCTCGCTTCGCTCGCCGCGCTGTTCCCATGGTCGCATGGCGGCTCGCTTCGCTCGCCGCAATGCTCCACTCGAAAAATAAATACAGTAGATCTATAAAATCATGTACCAATGACCACTACTACCTGCCGCGGGCGGCCGCTAGTTCATAAAATCTATAATAGGTATGTACCTATACCTACTACAGTCACGAAAAACGCCTTGGTATGCTTGCTACTAACTATTATCTATTCTGTGACGTTACCGTGTCATAGTAACTACTAGCGTATCTGTAGCGTCTTACGCTTTTTTTCGATTTTTATTATGAACTCTACGTTGTAGTCTTAGGGTACATTTCTGCAAAAAATCCGTCCTACGCTTTTTCGATAAGGTCACGTGATCCTGACGCCCTGACGCCCTGACGCGAGTTTAAGATTTTATACCCATTACAGAAAGTGCTCAACGCCGCTAAAGAAGTTTTCACTTCAAAAATCGTACTACTCAGGGAATGCCGATAAAAGGGACTTGTACAAGTACCCGCCCTCTACTTTTTGCGGAGTTTGTCGATATTTGTCGAAGAGGTGTCGGTGAAAGCGACGCGGTGACAGTGTCGTGAGTTTATTAGTGTTTAACCCACCTCAAAAAAAACTCAAGCTCGCACAAAGTATAATGCACTGGTCCTACGTCAAAACGTCACAAATCCTACGTCAAAACGTCACACACACAGTATAATGCACTGGTGAGCACTCACCACGGAACATTATTATCCTGCACTCACACAGACTCGAAACCAGAGACAGAGGTCATGGTAGGCTGTTCTTCTAGGTTTGGTCGCGTTGAACTGGCAGCTATGGTGTCTAGATACTCATGGTTTTTTAACCGACTTCCAATCAAAAAGGAGGAGGGTCTCAATTCGGTTGTATTTTTTTTTATGTTTGTTACCGCATATATTCGTCATTTGTGAGCCGATTTGAAAAATTATGTTTTTATCTAAAAGGTACTGCTTCCAGATTGGTCCCATTTTAATTTTATTAAAATCGGTGCTGCCATTTTTTTTTTTTTTTTTTTTAATGTTTGTAACTGCATGCCTCCGTCATTTATGAACCGATTTAGAAAATTATTTTATTTGGAAGGTTATTCTTACGTCCAGATTTTCCCAAACAAATTTCTCTAAAATCGGTTTAGCCGTTTGGCAATGAAGTCGGTTTCTCTAGTTTTTTAAACTTTATAATTATTTAAACTTATAATTATCTTACTACGACTCCAATTAATATTTCATGCTTAGTAACTGTAAATGTGTAATATTCTTCTACGTTCTCAGTCAATAATAAAATATTCACGCTTATTCATGCTTAGTAAATCCAGTAGGTTTACCACAAGCTCTATCTGGCTCTGGTTTTGAGTCTGTGTGAGTGCTCAGTGCTCATCAGTGCATTATAGGTGTGTGTGACGTTTTGACGTAGGATTGATTTAGTCAACACTCACACAGACTCAAAACCAGAGCCAGACAGAGCGTGTGATAGGCCTACTGTCATAAAATACTCTTCGATATTTTTTTTCGATTTTTATTATGAACTCTACGTTGTAGTCTTAGGGTACATTTCTGCAAAAAATCCGTCCTACGCTTTTTCGATAAGGTCACGTGATCCTGACGCCCTGACGCCCTGACGCGAGTTTAAGATTTTATACCCATTACAGAAAGTGCTCAACGCCGCTAAAGAAGTTTTCACTTCAAAAATCGTACTACTCAGGGAATGCCGATAAAAGGGACTTGTACAAGTACCCGCCCTCTACTTTTTGCGGAGTTTGTCGATATTTGTCGAAGAGGTGTCGGTGAAAGCGACGCGGTGACAGTGTCGTGAGTTTATTAGTGTTTAACCCACCTCAAAAAAAACTCAAGCTCGCACAAAGCAGTTTTCACTTTATAAATTAGCTTTGGTGGTCCCGCCTTCTCTATAGCGATCTAATGTGGCCTTATAACGAGTCCATTCCAAAGAGTACAGTTATGGAGGGAGCACAATTTATAAGAACCGTAGTAACGCTGTAAGTATACTTACAGCGTTACTACGGCTACTACACACCCCAAAAAACGAAAAATAGAAAATTTAATAGATACGTATGCCTTTCTGTTAAATAATCTGGTTCCCTGACACGACAGCTTACACTAAAAGGTAAGCTTTTACAGGTTTTACGGGGTATTTTGTAACACGTTGTAACTGATACATGACTGATGTGATTCGCATTTTTCTCCGTCACGAAGTTCAATGCCCATTTACGCTCTACTGTCCATTGCCCAATTATGGTCTAGCAGTCTAGCTACTATAGGTATTGTCAACGGTTACTCAGTTACGTATGACTCAGTGACCGTTCCAATCACTTCACATCGATGCTATTTGTCTGACCCCAATTTAGTCATTATCATGGTGTGAATACATGTGTAACCATGTATAGTTTATACCCTAGTTTACGGCTAACAATTGGACGATACTCATTTCTAACTGCTTTTTGATCAAAAAGCAATATTTATGTAGTCTGTTCAGAAAGAGACCCGTCGTGGGATTTGAGGGCGCTGCTGTGCTTAATCACTTTTTTTGTTTAGTGGGAAATACAATAGCGCGTCTGTTGCGTTTTGATCCTACCACAACTAGTGTACTATTCCTTTATTTCATTTTTATGATGCAAAATGCTGACAGAAAGAAAGGGATGAGCTGCCATATAAAAATCGAAACGTTAGTTCTCAATTTGGCCACGACGGCTCTCATTCTGAACAGACTCTACGTTCCTTTTGTATTATTCCCCTATAATACGAAAGGAACGTACATCAAAATTGCTTTTTAATCCGAAATTTATTATAACACCCCTGTATAGTATTATCCAAAGGTTTTCCTTACATCACTATTTTATAAGGTTTGAAACTGGAAATACCAGAGCCAGACAGAGTTTGTGGTAGGTCTACAGTTTAGTAGCGGTCAGCACAAACGACCGCGAACTTTGACAGTGCGATATTAGACAGTGATACATCGCCATCGCAGGTGCTCTAGATGTGCGCAAGGCTTAACACAATGATGTAATTTGTATGGTAACTGTCCTTGCCTTGTAAATCTTGTAATGTAATACTTATATGACATCTAATCGCTTTCATGCTTCGTAGGGCATATTCAATTGTCGGTCCCGGCTCTAGAATTTCCTATAGAATTTTTTGGCCACTCCAAGGGCTTAGACTTTTATGGAACTCTTGGAGCAGCTTAAAATCCTGTCACCAGAGTTGAATTGGAGACTGGATTAAATGGAAGGGGACCAGCCGAAAGTTTATTTCCTGCAGGCCTACCATGAGCTCTGTCTGGCTCTGTCTCTGGTTCTGGTTTTGAGTCTATGTGAGTGTTGACTTAATAAATCCTACGTCAAAACGTCACACACACAGTATAATGCACTGGTGAGCACTCACCACGGAACATTATTATCCTGCACTCACACAGACTCGAAACCAGAGACAGAGGTCATGGTAGGCTGTTCTTCTAGGTTTGGTCGCGTTGAACTGGCAGCTATGGTGTCTAGATACTCATGGTTTTTTAACCGACTTCCAATCAAAAAGGAGGAGGGTCTCAATTCGGTTGTATTTTTTTTTATGTTTGTTACCGCATAACTTCGTCATTTGTGAGCCGATTTGAAAAATTATGTTTTTATCTAAAAGGTACTGCTTCCAGATTGGTCCCATTTTAATTTTATTAAAATCGGTGCTGCCATTTTTTTTTTTTTTTTTTTAATGTTTGTAACTGCATGCCTCCGTCATTTATGAACCGATTTAGAAAATTATTTTATTTGGAAGGTTATTCTTACGTCCAGATTTTCCCAAACAAATTTCTCTAAAATCGGTTTAGCCGTTTGGCAATGAAGTCGGTTTCTCTAGTTTTTTAAACTTTATAATTATTTAAACTTATAATTATCTTACTACGACTCCAATTAATATTTCATGCTTAGTAACTGTAAATGTGTAATATTCTTCTACGTTCTCAGTCAATAATAAAATATTCACGCTTATTCATGCTTAGTAAATCCAGTAGGTTTACCACAAGCTCTATCTGGCTCTGGTTTTGAGTCTGTGTGAGTGCTCAGTGCTCATCAGTGCATTATAGGTGTGTGTGACGTTTTGACGTAGGATTGATTTAGTCAACACTCACACAGACTCAAAACCAGAGCCAGACCGAGCGTGTGATAGGCCTACTGTCATAAAATACTCTTCGATATTTTTATTGATAATACCTACGCATGTTGTTATTGTTGTTACATATTGCTTTTTAATAATCTATCTAATCCGTGATGATTGATTCGTAAATAAGTATGGATTAAGCTCGCTTACCTCATAACTAGTCACCAGTTTATCGATTAGATAAACTGCTTAAAAACTACGTAGTTCAATAATATTACGATAGGTAGACATCACGCGTCATCATGGAAATGTTCTGGTTAGCTTTGCTTCGAAGAGTCGCTGACAAAACTAATGGGGGAAAAAATCCCAGTAGTTCTGTCAACAGAACTACTCAACAGAACAGGTGGGAGTAAACGGCTGACAAAAACATTAGAGAACAAGGAGCTTTCCAAAAAAAAACGTCACAACTCCACTTATAAAGTTATAGTTTAGTTATCTTCTACGCGAAATTCCTCTCAAAGGATGGAAAGCAGCATCCCTGAGACATCAACTCTGTGGCCAGTGCTATAAAGTGTTTTATCCGTTGTTTGGAGAATCGTTTGATCTTGAATAGGTAATTCCTAGGGTCGCATGCATAAGCGATGTTCCCCTGAGATTTACATCGAGAAAAGGCGAGTTGGCTGCAGCTTGGGTGACCATCATCTACAAACCTGTACGCCTACCACAAGCTTTGTCTGGCTCTGTCTCTGGTATTTATTAAGAGGGCATCACACAGACGACTCTCCATACAAACGTAGTCCCCTATTTCCTCCCTGGATAATGCCTCTAGAGTAACCATTTTTTCTCATAAAATCCAGATCTGCTATATACGTGCTCGTATGTTTTCCTTTTTTTCAGAAGCTTATTGATAAAGAAAATATGACCCTCATATGATTTATATAAAATATGAAATAGAGGTGATATTTTCTTTATCAATAAGTTTCTGAAAAAAAAGGAAAACATACGAGCACGTATATAGAAGATCTGGATTTTATGAGAAAAAATGGTTACTCTAGAGGCATTATCCAGGGAGGCAATAGGGAACTACGTTTGTATGGAGAGTCGCCTGTGTGATGCCCTCTTAAATGGTATCACAAGGGTCACTTTGAATGGTCTTAAAGCTAAGTGAGTCTAGGTTTCTCGCGACTAAGCCTAAGAAGAACAGGCAACAAACTACGGGTTGGTTCCAACCGTTTTTTTTGTATGATCGTTTTACAAAACAAAAAAAATATTATTAAAGCAGTGAAGTTTCAGTGTGGTGCCACTCCAACTTATTGAGACGTAAAGCAATGATACAAAATAAAACGCTTCAAAGACAGCACACGCTACGCTTCAAAGTAATCATAGAATATTATAAGCCTCTTGAATTATACTTTTGGGATAGCGATCGTTTGTTTTATCTTTTTTTTTTAATATTTGGACCCACTTAGAAAATACGAGTAAAGTATGAGGATTAAAGAGTATTTGAATATGGTTAAGAAAGCGTGGTGCCTATTATGGCATGCGACACCAAGGTCAGAAAGCCAACAGAATGCATTCAAGTATTTATACATCACTTATCAGGCTTCACTTATGCGGGTCAAGCTCACTTCTGTATTACCTATGCACTTCTAGTCGCCTGGTACTTTGGTTGCATTCAAAGTATGCAAAAAGGAACGAATTGGTATCAACGTAGATATAATCTAGCATAGTATAAGCTCTGTCTGGTTTGGGGCTAGTTAGTGTTGTGTGCATTGACTGCACTATTTAATTATTTAATTTTAATTTTGAAATCTCGAGGACCAGATCGTTATTTGTTCCATCAGCTTATACCTCATCACCCTTTTAGCTCCGGACTCCTAGACGCTGGATAAGTGCCACTCCCTCAAATTCTTCTTATTATATTCTTCTTAGCTCCTTCCTATCCCGCTTTCTCGCACAAAGCGTATTTATTACACTTTTATAGTACGAACTGTCAAAGGAACTCTCTATCGGCGCGTGATGGCCAGTCAAATGCTTAGCGATCTATTTTAAAAAGCTAGTTGTAAAAAAAATGCTATTGAAAGATACTGATAATGCAATTAAGCCTGTTTAATAGGCCAGCTGCTGTACTGTTAGATCTCGCTATGACTAAAACCCTGAGTAAAGTAGTCTGAAGAAAATATTTGTTTTACAAATCCAACAAAAACAAAATGAAATGTAAGTAGAGCACCTTCAGAGACCTGTCGTAATCAGATGATCGTGACGTCATAGATAAGAGGTAAGTACATTTAGATACAGAAATGATTGATTTATATTTAGGAAGTAAAGTTTTTATTCAGAAAAAGAAAGATTTTTATTGATTGTACTATTTATTTAATATTGGAATTTCATCTTGTACTTATTTGTACCTATAACATTCATGACATTCAATTGAATAACCATTTTACCAATTAGAATTAACTTATATACACACACATTGTCTAGGGTCATCCATCACACATATTCCTTTTTCGAATAGATTTTCTGATATTTCGAGATTTTGTTCTTACTTTAATTTGTATTAATAAATAATATCAAACAGTTGTATTGTATTTTTATTAATATACCTACAATACAAAATAAATATACTTGCCATACCTAGTTTTCTAAAGAAATTATTTTCAGTTTTTGTAAAAATCAACAAAGTGTTGAATGTCCATAGACAAAGTTGATGTGTGTAGGTACATTACTGCGCCCTTATAGGGTACATGTCCACCTTAAATCTAAATAATACCTAATCTAATATAAGTGTAACGTGTATGCAATAAATAAATTAAAGAATATGAAAATTTGGGCTTTGAAAGAATTACGATGTCGCGAGAAGCCGGTAGATGGAGTGAGTAAGGGCCGGATATAGTTATATCGTTGTTGCATTTTCTTATTGATCTTAAGATTTGCGATGGTGGCTTAGGATGATGTTCGAAGAAAATTCAAAGAAATTAATCTTTCAGTACTAAACTACTTCATAAACTATCCATACGATGTCGATGCCCTAATTTCCACCCACCTACGTTCCATTAAACTCTATATTTAACCCAAATCCTCAAGGAAAACATTCGATCGGGTTTCCCCGTCAAATTACTGCTTATCTAGTAAAAAGCAATATCGTTTCGTATCTCCGGGAATCTCTCAGGGAAAATGCTTTTCGTCCGTCTCAGAACGGACCACACTCACAAACTTCACGCACACTTCCAAAGGCCTGCTGGAAAAACGTAATTTTCATCTGTCACGAGTGCAAACACATCGAAGCCTTTCACGCACACATGTAGAGGCCTGACAAACACATCGATAATTCCGAGTGGTCTGACGCCAGCTGAGCTGCACACAGCCGTACAAACCGAATTATCACGGTCTGGAGCCTATAAATACCGCGCGCTGCTCCGCCCCTCCTCATTCTGCTTACACAACTCGTTGAGAGCACACGTTTACCCAAACCTATCTACCAGAACTTGCAAATTACAATCATGGTTGTTAAACTAGAAACAATGTCTGCATTGTACGCGGATGTTTACCCTACCATCAAGTCTCGCCGCGATATGGACACCATCGTGGCGGACTGCCCGCGCCGGAAGAAGCGCCAGGTTGCATTGCCCGCGCTGGTCGAAGACGAAACTGAGGAAGTCTTCGAGACGGAGAAGAGATCTTACTTGCTGCACACGGAAGGTCTCCGAAGACAGAAGTCTGTCTCCCCGCAGCGGCAGAGGCTACAGCGCTCGCTCGCCCTGCCTTCCCTTTCCGAGGATGAGGAGCCTTGATCATCTTGTGGTGGTCATCAGGAGTGAAGTCATGTCGCCGGCTGTTCGCTTCGTCTTCCAGAGCCGTGAAGGACTCTGAAAGTGCAATGGGAGAACACCCAGTGAGGGCCCGCCGAGGCCCTAAACTTTCTGCAATTGGACACAGTGAAGTGATACAAAATATGAACGCAGTGTTTGAACAATAAATAATAGTGATGTGGAAAGAACCAAAAGATGCAAAACCAAAGTTTATGCCAATGTAGTTTAGAATAAATGTAAGGAAGTTACCAAAATAAATGCTGTACAATTTATTTCTTGGTTTTTTTAAACTGGTATGTACTCTCCCTTATGTTAATTAACAAAACAAGTGACAGATATTTAGGTCGATTAAACCTTAAACTTAAAATTCTAGTGCCTGAAAAAATATAAACGCCTACCTAGGTATAATTTTTACAAGATTCAATTTCATAATCTATTGAAAGGCCTATAGGTATAAATTTAGAGGTAAAGTTAGGTACCAGTCACAAGCGTCAAGGTAATGCCACAGAATATAAGTTAGTTAGTAATGCCTGCGTAGTTATCAATAAACAATTTGAAGTTTAGGAGAGACAGGCTTAATAATTAACTTTACCAATCAATTTGAGTACATACGAGTACGTGCTTTGCCAGATTTCCCAAACATTAGGATAATTGGGTACTTGGTAAGTACTTACTGTTACTGAATACTTTTTGGGAAAGTAGCAAGTGACCGTGATTCATTGTTGCGCGGAGATTGTCTGAAGCCAGACAATAGAATCAAGAAACTCGAGCAGGTAACAGCAACTTGTAAACGATTCTCTTTTTATAATCCACTAGCAGCCCGTCTCGGCTTCGCACGGGGTAGACAAAATTGTTGTACATTATTTTGTTCTATCGCTAATAGTTTCGGCAGCGCATTCGACGAAAGACATTTTAAGACTTATTTTTCTACACCTTCGGTTACATTGTTCAAAATTTACCAAGGATCCCTATTTTTTTTCAAAATGAAAAGTAGCCTATGTCAAATTGGAAGAATGTAGCATTCTATTGGTGAAAGAATTCTTTAAATCGGCCCAGTACTTTTTGAGCCTATTCATTACAAACATACAAAAATAGGTACAAAACTTTCCTCTTTATAATATTATATTAGTATAGATTGAACGGGACGTAAGTATACTTTAAAACGAAGTTATAAGCTTGATGCCTCCACGTGGACGTCGCAGACCCCATGGCTTGTCTTCGCGTCCTAAGCGCAAACATGCATAACTTGGCGATTAGCAAATCTTCATTTCTCAGAGAAAATTTTCTGGATACTACTTAGGTATTTTCCATTGTAAGCTGTAACTTATACAAATAAAAGGGTCGCGACTCGTGGTCCCACTGGGATTGTACCACTATTACTCGTGGTCCCACTATCCCTGAAATCATGGATTCGTGGTCCCACTGCTTAGTGGGACTACCAGTCATAGTTAAAATCGTAGGTTCGTGGCCCCACTGCATCAAGTTTATACGTATACAGGGTTATTCATTATTAACTGCAAATACTCAGGAATTAGGTTCAACAAACAGAATAAAAAATATTTATGAAATTATTTTTTTAAAATTTGATCAAATTTTTTTTCAAGTTTTTGTATCAAAATTTTATTTTTATTAATTTCTTTACGGCTATTGCATAATGATTGCCATGGAGAACAGGACGATGACCCACGCAGGCGGTGACTGAACGCAGAGTGTCACTCACGGCGCGCGGGTGCGGATCAAAGGTCAAAATAGGTCAGGCGCCAATGATTCCTTTATCAATTTTCTCGGGATTTTCATAACAAAACTTAAAAAAAATCATTTCATAAATATTTTTTATTTTATTTGTTGAACCTAATTCCTGAGTATTTGCAGCTAATAATGAATAACCCTGTATAGAGTAAATACTTGAATTAAAGTGAGTTCTTCAGGTACTGGCCACTTGAGATACTCGCCTATAGAAAAAAAAAACGGCCAAGTGTGAGTCGGACTCGCCCATGAAGGGTCGAAAGGTAAATTGCGGTTTACGATTTATGACGTATAAAAAAAAACTACTCACTAGATCTCGTTCAAACTAAATATCGTTGGAAGTTTGCATAGTAATGTACTTCATATATTTTTTTAGTTTTATCATTTTATAATTTTAGAAGTTAGAGGACCAACATTTTACCACTTTGGAAGTGTCTCTCGCAAAAACTATTAAGTTTAGAAAAAAACGATCTAAGAAACCTCAACATCATTTTTAAAGACCTATTCATAGTTACCCCACACGTGTGGGTTTGATGAAAAAAAAATTGAGTTTCAGTTTCAAGTATCGGGACCCCCAAAATTTATTGTTTTTTTTTCAACCTTTGCGTAAAAATCTTAATGCGGTTCACAGAATACATCTACTTACCAAGTTTCATCAGTGTAGCTTTTATAGTTTCGGAGAAAAGTGGCTGTGACATACGGACGGACAGACAGACAGACATGACGAATCTATAAGGGTTTCTTTTATGCCATTTGGCTACGGAACCCTAAAAACTAAAAAAAAAAACTTAAAACTGTAACTGTAACCGGACTACTACACCGGAGACTACACCAAATATATTTATGTTATAGCCCTTATGACCAAATCAGTGGGACCACGAGCGACTGCATTACGTTGACTGATGGTCCCACCAAACAGTGGGACCACGAGCCCATTAAATCGACACACTGTCCCACCAGTGGGTCAAATTAGTGGGACCACGAGTCGCGACCCAAATAAAAATGCTTTATAAAAATACTACTGTAATGGTTGTTACTATCATTTAATTTAATTTCAATTTTCTTTCATTTCTTTTCAATTTCCGTACGGTTTTGGTAAACTCGCATTTTCAGCGATGAACTCTTTTTATCACAAAAACAAAAGTATTTTTAATGGAAAAAGTAGAAGTCCCTAAGGATTAAAATTTACTGGGACCATCTCGAGATCATTCTTTCAGCAGTCAAAATATCATCAAAATCGGCTTACTTATAACGGACATACACTAAAAAACAGTTGACCTGAGAATTTTTGTTTTTTTACGAGTAATTCGGTTAAATAAATGTATAAAATTGTATGCAGTGCTAGTAAGTAGAGATAAAACAAATATCTTTCCGCCTAATTGCTTGTCACAAGAAAAACATAATGATAAGATTAATTATTATTCGTTGTTATACGACTGTTTTAATTAAACAATAACATGTAATGAAGAAAAACATTATCACATTCATGATACGACAAATTTGAACAATAAAAACTAAGAAATAAGAAAATAAAAAATAATAAAAAAATATAATATTATAATAAAAAATAAGAAAATAATTAAATATCTGATGATTATAATAATAATATAATGTTGTTTTTGTTGATTTTATGGTATTTATTACACTAAGGAAATAACAAAGATTTTTATAATGTCCCAAAAGCTAAGAGCCGAGCGGGATTTGAACTCGCGACCTTCCCCTTGGTTGGCTGTGCTGACCGCTGCGCCATTGAATCCTTATCTGTTATCACACTCGAGGAATAATACTGTTTTTTTTATTTGACTGGCCTTTTTGCTCAGTTGGTAGTAGCTCTGCCTTCTGAGCCGTAGGTCGTGGGTTCGATCCCCACCGAGAACAAAATTTGTGGTAAACACAGATATTTGTTCTCTGTCTGTGTGTTATATTTAATTCTAAGTATGTATTTACAAAAAAATGTATGTAAGTAATATAGCAGCTATCTGGTTCACATAGTACAAGCTCTGCTTAGTTTGGGGCTAGATAGAGATGTGTGGGTAATAATATTTATCTTCATACCTTTAGGTCCTGCCAACACTTCGCATTTGTTATATCTAGAATAGGAAAACGATAATGATTGATACAGTTCAAAACAAACAAAATTCCACTGAGTAATGTATTGTGACTGATATGCGTATTTTGATAAACGACCGTGAAATGCCGGTGGCCTCGTGACGTTTGCTACATGCGTATTAATGGTCAACTGGAAATAAGCCTCCGCCTATTAAAACAATATTAATAGCTTAATACACGTGTAGATTAACAAGTAGGTATTAAAATTACTATAGTCATAGTTATGTTTTTTGTCAGTCAGTTTTACTATAACCGGACAGATTTTTATTTAATAACGAAATGACTTTTTATTGATTTTATAGTGTTTAGGTACTACACTTAAGAAAACCCACAAAGATTTTTATAATGTCCCAAAAGTTAAGAGCCGCTTTTGTGACATTATAAAAATCTTTTGGGACATTTTAAAAATCGTTGACCGCTGTTGGCGCAGGGGTCAGCGCAGCCCCGTACCAAGGGGAAGGTCGCGGGTTCAAATCCCGCTTGGCTCTTAACGGGACATTATAAAAATCTTTGTAATAACGAAATGGCTTTGCCATAAGAGCTTCTACGCTATAAGTATTTCGACTACTTACCTACAGGGAGTACCCATAGGGTGTTACCCATAGGGAGTTACCCATAGGCTCTGTACCGGACACAAAACACGCTCCCATGAGAAATGCTTCTGTTGTATAAACATACAATTTATTGCAGACATAAAACAAAATGGAATCGCAATCCTCTCCGAATGATTTCCCTCCCTCGTAAAGAAGGGTATTAACCCCTGGGGGCACAGAATAACAATAAGTTACTACGAAGAGCTACCCTCGGAGCAGGATTACTATGATAAACGCGCAAGTATGAGTGTTTGGATGTTTGTGAACCATTATATGCTCAAGATATCTGAAAGAAATAGCTTCTAGCTACAAGACCACCCATTGGTACCTCTAGCTTTTAACAGTCATTTTCATTTTCTTCGTTTTTCAAAATCAAATGCATTATATAATAGTAAGTACTTAATATATTGCACACCGTATTTACTGTATTCATTTTGTTAAAACCCAAAATATATATTTATTTATTTTATTGGTGATACCTAAACGTTTGACTGCCATCACACCTGATGGAAAGTGAAAATGCAGCATAAGGTGGAGCACGCTTAGAGCTATAATCCACTTGTTCACTTTTAACTTGAAAATTCCACGGTTGTAATGCTCCGGAAATATTGACAACGGTAAAGAGCACTCCTTGGCAGTTTGCGCTAAAAAATAAAATTTTATGATTTAAATTATATTTCAAAATCAATTATGTATTTAGAATGAGAAAATGTAATTTACCTATTAATTTGTGTAATTGGTTCCAAGACCGTTCTAATTAAAAAAAAAAAAAAAAAAAGATCTGATGATGAAAAATGAGAATAAAGTCGCGTGCTGAAGCTAGTACGTTAATAACTACACTGTAAATTCACATCACATCGCACGGGGAAAGGTATAAGGGTTGGTAGGGGAGTAATAGGGATCTACTATGCAACGTAGAACAATGCGAGAGGCTGTTTTCGCAACCCTTCTATGTTAAAACTTTGTGTTATGATTATACTGCCTATCTAAAATGTAGAACCTAAAATGTTCGAAAATATGTGCCAAGTGCACGAAAGGAGCCTCTTTGAGGCGCACTTACAATCTTTTCACCACACTTGGTTCAAAAGAATCAGTGACACGATAAGAAGAAGACTGCCTATCTTCTACTCAAAGGCTAGTTTATCTACCTATCTCTTTATTATCCAAAGGCTAGCTGGTAGATAATGCTATCCAGCATTAAGCTCGCCTGTGCAGTTACAGTTACATGTTATTTGTGCAATAAATAAGCAAAGCGGTAAATTTTGTTTGCGCGTATTCTATCAACCACTCTGTAGCCATTCGTGAGGACCGCTAATTGTCTTCTCTGATTAGAGACCTAGACTAGATTAATTAGTAATTAAGTTTTATAAAGCTGTGGGTCTTGCTAAAACAAATAATCAATATTTTTTTAATCTATCTGTATAATATAACTGCTTTACCTAAGATTTTGAATACATTTTTGTACTTGATTTTTATGCATTTAGCAATTTGATTTGTTTTGATAACGTAATTACTTATGGTTTAAAAAATATACAAAGAACGGCCAGCGTCTTGAGAACGCTTCCGAATGGCACAAATTTGGATTAGCTGTGCTATCTCTAGATCTACAGATCTAGTTTTTTGTCATCTTCTAAAAACGTTTTGGGAAACAGGAATTCGTTCTTTGAGTCTCGAGCATTTGATTTAGATTTGATGGGAAGATAGCTGCATAGAAACCAAATGAAACTGGATAAACTTAATTTTCTTATAGTAGGTAGTATTGTAATGATCCATTGTGTAATTTGGCACCTTGGATACAGCAACTGCCTTTTCACAAGCATCTGGCTATCAATTACTAACTTTGTTGCTATGCTGTTTAGTGTCCGCAACACGACTGAAGTCTCACGGAAAAGGTAGGAACTGAACCTCTACGAACAAAAATAGTGTAGATTCAACCTAGTTACTACAAAATAGCGATAGCAGCGCCGCTTCTATTCTAAGTTTCAGTTTTGCTTTTCATGGAACATTTTCTGACAAATCAAATCAAATTTAAACTAACTCTTGATGATTTTAAAGCACGGCAAAGTAGTGGCGGACTTATCAAGAGGCCTAGGCATTGTCTGTTGCGTTTTTCGTCAAGATCTCAATGTATGCTCAATACCCGCGTGTTTGCCTGCAGAGTAAGTGTTTTGAATGCATGTGAAAAGGCAGCTATGTTTTGTAAACAATTTGGAGTCATCGTTCATTGATGATTCAACAAGCATCGATAAAGTACAGTGAGAAACTAAAGTGTGGGACTAAATTTTAAATCATAGGCTTAAATTATGGCTAATAAAGGTAAGACTTGCTTTGGCGCATAACAGTTTTCAAGGCACAGTTACCATTTACAGTTATCAGTAGTAGTAGAGCTCTTTGTTAAGGGCTTGTCCGGGGAAGTACTATGCCTATTTCTGCCGTGAAGCAGCGTTGCTGTGTTTCGGTTTGAAGGGTGTGGGTGCCGGTTTAAATTACTGGCACGTGTGGCTGAACATCTGTATGGCTCAAGTTGATGGACGCAAGGCAGTACATCGTAGAGCACGTTCCTGGCCTGCGTGACCTACGAGGCAATGCTTTTAGGCAATGATCACCACGTAACATCAGATGAGCCATAAAATATGCTTGTTCTATCATCTAGTTGAATAAAAAAAAGCAGCCAAGTGCGAGTCGGACTCACCCATGAAGGGTTCCGTAGCATCAAATAACATAATATAAAGGTTTTTGTAGTTCGTCGAAAGGTAAATTGCGGTTTACGATTTATGACGTATAAAAAAAAAACTACTGACTAGATCTCGTTCAAACCAAATATCGTTGGAAGTTTGCATAGTAATGTACAACATATTTTTTTTTTAGTTTTATCATGCTCTTATTTTAGAAGTTAGAGGGGGGGGGGACCAACTTTTTTTCACTTTGGAAGTGTCTCTCGCGCAAACTATTCAGTTTAGAAAAAAACGATGTGAGAAACCTCAACATCATTTTTGAAGACCTATCTATAAATACCCCACACGTATGGGTTCGATGAAAAAAAAATTTTTGAGTTTCAGTTTCAAGTATGGGGACCCCTAAAATTTATAGTTTTAAAAAAAAATTATATTAGAAACCTCAACATAATTTTTGAAGACCTATCCATAGATACCCCACACGTATGGGTTCGATGAAAAAAAAAATATTGAGTTTCAGTTTCAAGTATGGGGACCCCCAAAATTTATAGTTTTTTTTCTATTTTTGTGTAAAAACCTTACTGCGGTTCACAGAATACATCTACTCACCAAGTTTCATCAGTCTAGCTCTTATGGTTTCGGAGAAAAATGGCTGTGACACGGCCGGACAGACAGACAGACAGACAGACATGACGAATC
Source organism: Thera obeliscata (assembly GCA_947578465.1). Classification (NCBI taxonomy): domain Eukaryota; kingdom Metazoa; phylum Arthropoda; class Insecta; order Lepidoptera; family Geometridae; genus Thera; species Thera obeliscata. The sequence goes on along the minus strand of OX387918.1, from coordinate 9,076,055 downwards.
TATAAGGGTTCCGTTTTTGCCATTTGGCTACGGAACCCTAAAAAGGTTAAAAAACGTTGACTTTGACTAACCCTTCAAATAAATAAATAAAAAACTTTGACAAGGCTGCTGTACGATGGTAAAATGATGTCATGTCATACCTACTTAAACTTGTTGTTGTAGGTTTATTCTGTCATCGTTAAAAAATAAAAACAAATTCTCTCGGTTAGGCTTATTTGTTGCTCTCAGTGGTAGCAGTTATTGCCTAGATCTTCATGATTACTATAAACTTGATTCCAATCAAAAATTTTAAAACTTTGACAGAACCTCCAAAGTGTTTGAATTTTGAATTTGAACTACGAATTCGTCGCCAGTAGGCAGTAGCCTCTTTAGACGACCACAAAAAATAAAAAAAACTTCAAGACAACTTCTACTCTAATAAAATTCGGCGAGATTTTGTTTTTAGTTTTATTTCGATAACTCACTTTTTAGTTTTTTAATGTGACCTGAGTTTTTTTTCTTTTGACAACCCGACCATTTCAATTATCATTGAATTTAACTAAAATCTTTATTTTAGTAATAATTTGCTTTATTGTAATTACAGCAAAGTAACTATAGGTTTACCTAATATGCTTGTAATTTTTAGGGTTCCGTAGCCAAATGGCAAAAACGGAACCCTTATAGATTCGTCATGTCTGTCTGTCTGTCTGTCTGTCTGTCTGTCCGTCCGTATGTCACAGCCATTTTTCTCCGAAGCCGTAAGAGCTAGACTAATGAAACTTGGCGAGTAGATGTATTCTGTGAACCGCATTAAGATTTTTACACAAAAATAGAAAAAAAACTATAAATTTTGGGGGTCCCCATACTTGAAACTGAAACTCAAAAATTTTTTTTTCATCAAACCCATACGTGTGGGGTATCTATGAATAGGTCTTCAAAAATGGTGTTGAGGTTTCTAATATTGTTTTTTTCTAAACTGAATAGTTTGCGCGAGAGACACTTCCAAAGTGGAAAAAAGTTGGTCCCCCCCCTCTAACTTCTAAAATAAGTGACTGATAAAGCTAAAAAAAATATATGTTGTACATTACTATAGAAACTTCCAACGATATTTAGTTTAAACGAGATCTAGTCAGTAGTTTTTTTTTATACGTCATAAATCGTAAACCGCAATTATACCTTTCGACGAACTACAAGAACCTTTATATTATGTTACTTGATGGTACGGAACCCTTCATGGGCGAGTCCGACTCGCACTTGGTTGCTTTTTTTTTATTAATTTATGAGGTTAGAGCTAGCACCATCTGGTCTGTACGACCAGCAGGCCTACCACAAGCTCTGCCTGGCTGTGCCTCTGGCTCTGGTTTTGAGTCTTTGTGAGGGCTGTCTAAATAAATCCTACGTCGAAACGTCACACACACAGTATAATACACTGGTGAGCACTCACACAGGCTCAAAACCAGAGCCAGAGACAGAGCCAGACAGAGCTTGTGGTAGGCCAACTGTCCATGAATGAGCCATGAGCCACCTATTCGTACAACATAAAATGCATAAAATACAGATGTCAAATGAAACAAGCAAATGCAATCAGTCTCGTACATTGGCAATTTCAGTTATTAATTTCCCCTTTTCTCTGGATTTGTCAAAGTGACGTTGTCTGCACTACGTAGTTATCGAACATAATACGAGCGAGCTCATACCAAATACAGCATTTTTCCACGTTAGTAGGTAATACCGTAATATTTAACGAGGTATTTACGAGTTGTTTTACCTTTTCCTTATTTTGTTCGTAATAACGTGATAGAGGCAAAGGTAACGTATTTTTTTAGTGTTAGCGAAAACTGATCGAAAACAGGCAAATAGAGAATAATAACGACTTTATCCTCTGAGTGCAAAAGTTTTTATCCGCTAAAGGATAAAGTAAAATTGAATTAGAACATTGTGTACACTAGTTGATGAATTCAAAACATCATTAAACCTATTGACTTCTACCTCCATGGTGCCGAATTTTACAGAAAACCTTTTTTAATTTGTTAAAAACTCAGACTCGGGACCTTCTTAGTGTATTACTTTTTAATTAATTTGCTTTTCATCCCACCAGCTCTGAAAGTGTGTTTTTGTTGTTTAATTTCTGACTGGAAAAGCCGTTTTTATCCGCTATAGGATAAAGTAAATTTGAATTTAGAATATCGTGTTCAATAAGTTTGTGAATACACAACCTATTTACTTCTACCTTCATGGTGCCGAACTTATCATACAACCTTTTTTATTTTGTTAAAAACTCGCACTTGTAACCTTCTTGGTGTATTTGTGAATTCAAAACACCATTAAACCTATTTACTTCTACCTGCATGGTGCCAAATTTATCATACAACCTTTTTAAATTAGTTAATAACTCATACTCGGAACCTTCTTGGTGTGTTACTTTTAGTCGCGCCATGTTCTTTTTTGCATTTAGTCATTTCCTCGCTGAGGTGGGATGAAAAGTTACGTGTTGCACTCGAGTGCAAAGATTTTTCACCTTGTGCTCTTTTGATTCCTTCGCCAACGCTTAGGATTCTAACTTTTAAACCACTCGCTACGCTCGTGGTTAAACTTTAGAATCCTGCGCTTGCTCAGTCATCAAAATTGAGCACGCGGTTAAAAAGCAGCTTTGCACTCTTGTATAACAAATAACTATTACGCGCGCCATTTGCTTTTCTGCATTTAGTCATTTCCTCGCTGAGGTGGGATGAAAGTTACTTGTGGCACTCGAGTTCAAAGTTCTTATTTTAAAATCCTTCGTTTGCTTGGTCATCAAAATTACGAAGTTAAAAAGCATGTTTGCACTCTTGTCTAGCAAGTAACTATTGTCAGTTGTAGGTGACCTATGACCTCCTATGACCTACAAATTTGGGCATAGTAGCAGGAGTACAAAAATACTCACACGTAGGTAGGTATAGGTATCCTTAGTTTAATCCTTAGCTTAGCTTTGGTAAGTATACATACTTTGCTATTTAATCAGGTAGGTAAAAAACGCTTGGGAAAAACCCCGCTTGGAATCGCCTGCGATAAGAATATTCATAACCTACATAATGAAAATGGTAAAACCTTATACTAGAGTGTTCGTTTTAAATAGCTCAAGGACGAAGGAAAAAACGTTTTTACCGTTTTCAATATCCTGTAAGAAAAACCGTTTTAAAGCTACTGCGTAACTGACACTAAGGCCCGTATTCTGAAACAGTACTTAAGTCTGAGTCGAGCCTCAAGCACAGATTTTTGACACTTTTCAATGGAGAACTGTCATAAAATCTATGCTTGGTCATAAAATATATACGGGCCTAAGGCCCGTATTCCGAAACAGCGCTTGAGTCTGAGTCAAGCCTCAAGCATAGATTTTATGACAGTTCTCCATTGAAAAGTGTCAAAAATCTGTGCTTGAGGCTCGACTCAGACCTAAGCACTGTTTCAGAATACGGGCCTACATGACGCGACAAGTCAGCGAAGAGTCAGCGTCTTCAAAACATAATACTGTCAAAAGGTCAATGGGCAAATAGTATGGGAGAAAAACCCACGACGGACAGAAATTATATTTTGAGGATATTTAGATAAATGTCTCTAGTTTATCATGGCAAGGGTCGCTTTCTTGTGAATTGTGGGAATATTGAAAAAAAAAATATTCATATATTTTGCATTATTTATTCCGCGTGATCAATATCTATTAGAATTTCATCTAAAAATACAGCAGGAGCTTCAATTTCTTGCTGGTGCCTAGCCCAAGATAAAAAATAAGCTATACTGGCAATATGCGCGCAGCTCCCGACGGTACGGCGGCCGTGTATGCACGAGCAGTAGTAAGTAAGTAGCAAATAATCAGGTCCAGTAAACTAAACATGCTTATGTGGGTAGTTTATAAAAACAAACGATAACCGATAAACGCACAGATCACAACGAAGTTCGGCGACACGAACGAAACAATACGCCAGCGCAACGAGCGAGACGCGACCTACTGTGTGAGAGAGAAGGAGCGAACGTATACATGCCAATTTGATCACGCAGGACGTACATGCACTTGCCAAATCCTTTTAGTAGCTATTTAACAGAACGAAAACTTATATTTAATGGTAGTAAAATACCTTTTTTAATAAATATATATTTTGTTCAAACTTTGTTCTCCCGTGGAATCTAAATAAAATATTATGTTTAATGCTAAGTGAATTTATACTCTTTCATCTTATATCATTTTCATTCATGTCCGCGACCGGGTCGGATTGCGCCCAATGACCTTTATACGTAATTTTTGTTTTTGATAGAGCTTGATTTATCAGCGGAGAGTGACTGACTTAAATAAAAAGTCACCATCTTCCTGCCCTTAGCCTGCGCTATGTGGGGTCGGCACAATAGGATTTACGGTTTGAAGGGTGTGGGGGCCGGTGAAATTACTGGCACGTGAAGCTAAACATCTGTACTGTATACCTCAAGTTGATGGACGCAGGGAAGTGCATCATAGGGTATCTTCCTGACGTGCGTGACCTACGAGGCAATGCTTTGTCATAGGCGATGGTTACCACTTAACATCAGGTAGCGCATATGCTTGTTCCATCAGCTAGTCCCATAAAAACACATTTGTTGGCATTGCACAACCCCGCACTTTTTTTACGTTTTCCGTATATCGTAGCTACGTAGGCTTCTACGATGAAGTCGTCGATAAATTATTCAAGGAAATTATCCATTCTCTCTTCGAAAATAAGCAATAAAATAAAATTGCAAAATGATCCGAGATGAGCTGAGAATTAGGCTCCAGTTCCCTAAAGGCCTGCGCACATCTAGGCGATGGTGATTAGAGAAACGCTGTCAAATATGACAGTAATTTTTGACAGCGTTTCACTGATCAACACCGAGAATAAGTTTGAAGACCTTTTAAATACTATTCTGAGTGAAAAAATAGTTTTTGCGTAGGTTGTATAGAATTCGATTGACTTTGACTCCCGAGTTTGTTTCGCTTGTCATGAATGTATTGTATGAGACACGTGAATTGTGAACGAGTGTTTTTAAAACATGAATTATTTTACATATTTGAGTAGCTAGTAAGTAGGTATTCGCCATCTTTTTGTTGGTTTGAACTTATCTGTCATTAGGCAGCTGTATTTTAAGGGTGTTATTAATAATCCTGGCGCAACGCTGGAGTAGTTAAATCGTGTTTTGTCACATTTGTTCGAGTTGACAATTGCATGTCAATGCAAGAGACAAAACACGGATTAACTATTCCAACGATTATTAATAAGGCCCTATGTTTAGTCAGGGCTTAGGTACTGAGTATAAGGAAACTGCAGGGTTTGTGAAAGCGGCGGAGACATTTAAATTTTGAAAATCCGCAAAGGCCATCAACCCAGAGTCTCAACCCCAAAAAGAGGAATTAAGTAGGCTGTATAAATAAATAATATATGAATAAGACTCAGTTGATTATAAAATATTATTATAACTAGCTGTGCCCGCGACTTCGTCCGCCTGGAATAGTGATTGGGTAGCATTTATAACTTCCAACGAAAAAAATCTGTATTCGAGTGCATGTGGCACAGTCAGGGTCGGGCAGACGCCGGGTAAGCACAGTTAGGCATATTTCCCCCCCATTTTTTTCTTGTCGCAAGCTTAAATAAAACATTTACATAAACCTTACATATTTCCATGCAAACTTTCAAGAATAGTCTTATTGTTATTTTACACCCTTTGTAATACATTAATTTGTGGGGAAGTAGAAGAGAAGATAAGGAAAAACAGAATAATAACTTTAAAAAAAATATATTTATTTAATAATTGTGTCGGCCAAGATTTTACAAAATTTACTGCTAAGGGTCCGGAGGCTTTGTTTGGCTGGTTTTTATTCTAGTTGATAATCTAAGAACAGTAATACAACTAAATTTTAAGTCAGACTCGGTCGTACTTACATTCAAGTAGTTTTTATTTAGATTATGCTCATAAATTAAAACTTAAACTTGGTCTCACTCAGTTTTACCAACACACTCGATTCAACCAAAGTTTACCGCTGTTGCTTCTAGGAACTTCAGGATCAATGATAGGTATATTATGTACTTGAATACAGGCCCAGATAACAGACTGACCACACCAGAACTGGTCAGGCTTGGTACCCAATCGGAACGGATGAGATGAAACTCCACCAGGTTAAACACTGGACTGGTGAAATATTTTTTTAACCAGAGTACAACAGACACTTTCACACCTTTTTATCTACTATAATGCTCTGACACTTACTTCTGCAAATACAATAAAATCAAATATGTAAGTAAGAAAGTGATTGAGTAGATCTGAATAACAACATTTTACATTGGAAATACAGCAGGTAGGTACACATAAAGCTTAGTGAACACTTACCAGTCAGATATATTTTTGTTCCAAATGAGCCTCCAAATAATAATTTGTAGGTACCTAACCTACTCATTATTTCGGTAACTGCTGCTACGTCCTTCAGATTCGCTGTAAAAGAACAACGCGCAACGCGCCTACATGGTTTTATTCATTCTTTAGCGGAATAATCTCAAAATCAACTCTACAACAAAACAAAAACAATTAATTTATTTAGTCATCCTAAATTTGGGTAATAGTAATGATGGCACACTCCGATTCTTGTTTTCCCTAATCTTTTGTAAAAAAGTTAAAAAGTACCAACCATAGACGACGACTATTATGAAGAATATTATGACTGAAACGAAAAAGTAAGTCAGATTCATGGGAAATGGTAAACCGTGGTTTCTGCCTCTCTGGGAAACCGGCATTTTGTCTATTTTTGATTCAGAATGACAAAATCTATAAAATTGTTCAAAATTATTAATTTGCCGTTCATAAAAGTGGGTTTCAAACCGTTCGTCGTTATTATTGTTATTTATAGTACGCGCAATCATTATTTTATACCACCCTGAATTTACCCAGCTGTCGAGCATAGAGTTCGTAGGTGGAAACACATAAACACATTAGTATTGCCATGTAAAACGTTACGAAAAAATGGTCACAGTTGACATATTGACACGTGACAGTGACAGTTTAGCTGCCGACTTTATAAAACATGTTTCGATGTTTTTTCCTGTTCGATAAATCGAGCTGTACATCGATCTATTTTCTTTATTCTTTCGATGTATCGAATGACAGATTATGAAAATGAAATGATGTTATGTTATGATATGTGTAGGTATTTATGTTGCCGCTTTAACAACAAACACCAATAAATAGAATTTACAGGTCACAGAACAGATATTCTACTTCAACTCAGCTTTCATGCAAAATAAGACTCATTCCAACATTTTTCATTGAGATTTCATGAGAAAAATCTTTAATGTAATTTACTTAGAACAAAAAAAACATCCACATGAGCTGAATCTTGAGATCATTAATAAAAATTATAGGGCTCTCATTTAGTCTGCCTACTGGGCTACGTAAGTAAATAAATAGTTTATCTGAAATATAATGGTCAGATTTCACCGTTTTCCAACTCATGAGTTACGATCTTTCCACAGAGAAAAAGAATTTAACTGGTCAAAGTTGAGGTTTTATGAAATTAACTGTTTACAATCGATTTGATATTTTTCTATTTAAAACCGAAAAAGCATCAATACATCGAGTATATCGAAAGCATTTCAAAACATCGGGTCGGTTCGATGTATTGCATTGTAAAGCTGGGAACAAATTAGCGGACGCGGCTGACGGACGCGGCTTACAGCCGCGACTGATAGTGTGCACAGTCGAACGGGATCTGGCTTGCCAGATTTCTGTCAGACATCCGAACGCTCAAGGTTACGTCCGCGGCTTACATCCGATAGTTTGCACACTTCAGTGTACATTCATTATCTAGATATCTATCAGTCGCGGCTGTCAGCCGCGTCCGCCTGTAATGTTCCCAGCTTAAATATCGATCTTTTCAATTCATCGACGCTTATGACTATCTGCCACTGGCAACACTGGTCGGCAATCAGTCAGTCATAAGGACTTGGCGAAAAGACTTTGCATCCCCGCCAGCACAAAAAAAAAGTCAGTCAGTCACTTGCACAAACAGAAATTTCTCGATCGAAAGCCGTCGCAATTGTACAAAAAAGTGTAATTTTCATGAAAAATGGTGTTTTCAATAAGTGTTTTGCAATATTAAGTTGCATAAATGTCCTTTCTAATGATTTAACCTCTCTGTGTACAAAATTTCATTGCAATTGGTGATTGGTGATCGTCGGAGTGTTTTGGTGTCAGAGTGAGACAGAAACATCAATGTGATGCTCTTTAAAACGTTTTAAAAGGTTTGTAAACCTTTTTTCACAATAAAAAGTAGCCTATGTCCTTCCTCAGACCCTGAACTATCTGTGTACCAAATTTCATTTCAATAGGTTTAGTAGTTTTGGCGTGAAAGCCAGACAGGAAGACAGACAGACAGACAGACAGACAGAGTTACAAACGCATTTATAATATTAGTATGGATTAGATAGGTGTTAGTGTTGAATCTCTACATTAATGTGCGTGGTATACAGGGTTATTCATTACTAGCTGTGCCCGCGACTTCGTCCGCCTGGAATAGTGATTGGGTAGCATTTATAACTTCCAACGAAAAAAATCTGTATTCGAGTGCATGTGGCACAGTCAGGGTCGGGCAGACGCCGGGTAAGCACAGTTAGGCATATTTCCCCCCCATTTTTTTCTTGTCGCAAGCTTAAATAAAACATTTACATAAACCTTACATATTTCCATGCAAACTTTCAAGAATAGTCTTATTGTTATTTTACACCCTTTGTAATACATTAATTTGTGGGGAAGTAGAAGAGAAGATAAGGAAAAACAGAATAATAACTTTAAAAAAAATATATTTATTTAATAATTGTGTCGGCCAAGATTTTACAAAATTTACTGCTAAGGGTCCGGAGGCTTTGTTTGGCTGGTTTTTATTCTAGTTGATAATCTAAGAACAGTAATACAACTAAATTTTAAGTCAGACTCGGTCGTACTTACATTCAAGTAGTTTTTATTTAGATTATGCTCATAAATTAAAACTTAAACTTGGTCTCACTCAGTTTTACCAACACACTCGATTCAACCAAAGTTTACCGCTGTTGCTTCTAGGAACTTCAGGATCAATGATAGGTATATTATGTACTTGAATACAGGCCCAGATAACAGACTGACCACACCAGAACTGGTCAGGCTTGGTACCCAATCGGAACGGATGAGATGAAACTCCACCAGGTTAAACACTGGACTGGTGAAATATTTTTTTAACCAGAGTACAACAGACACTTTCACACCTTTTTATCTACTATAATGCTCTGACACTTACTTCTGCAAATACAATAAAATCAAATATGTAAGTAAGAAAGTGATTGAGTAGATCTGAATAACAACATTTTACATTGGAAATACAGCAGGTAGGTACACATAAAGCTTAGTGAACACTTACCAGTCAGATATATTTTTGTTCCAAATGAGCCTCCAAATAATAATTTGTAGGTACCTAACCTACTCATTATTTCGGTAACTGCTGCTACGTCCTTCAGATTCGCTGTAAAAGAACAACGCGCAACGCGCCTACATGGTTTTATTCATTCTTTAGCGGAATAATCTCAAAATCAACTCTACAACAAAACAAAAACAATTAATTTATTTAGTCATCCTAAATTTGGGTAATAGTAATGATGGCACACTCCGATTCTTGTTTTCCCTAATCTTTTGTAAAAAAGTTAAAAAGTACCAACCATAGACGACGACTATTATGAAGAATATTATGACTGAAACGAAAAAGTAAGTCAGATTCATGGGAAATGGTAAACCGTGGTTTCTGCCTCTCTGGGAAACCGGCATTTTGTCTATTTTTGATTCAGAATGACAAAATCTATAAAATTGTTCAAAATTATTAATTTGCCGTTCATAAAAGTGGGTTTCAAACCGTTCGTCGTTATTATTGTTATTTATAGTACGCGCAATCATTATTTTATACCACCCTGAATTTACCCAGCTGTCGAGCATAGAGTTCGTAGGTGGAAACACATAAACACATTAGTATTGCCATGTAAAACGTTACGAAAAAATGGTCACAGTTGACATATTGACACGTGACAGTGACAGTTTAGCTGCCGACTTTATAAAACATGTTTCGATGTTTTTTCCTGTTCGATAAATCGAGCTGTACATCGATCTATTTTCTTTATTCTTTCGATGTATCGAATGACAGATTATGAAAATGAAATGATGTTATGTTATGATATGTGTAGGTATTTATGTTGCCGCTTTAACAACAAACACCAATAAATAGAATTTACAGGTCACAGAACAGATATTCTACTTCAACTCAGCTTTCATGCAAAATAAGACTCATTCCAACATTTTTCATTGAGATTTCATGAGAAAAATCTTTAATGTAATTTACTTAGAACAAAAAAAACATCCACATGAGCTGAATCTTGAGATCATTAATAAAAATTATAGGGCTCTCATTTAGTCTGCCTACTGGGCTACGTAAGTAAATAAATAGTTTATCTGAAATATAATGGTCAGATTTCACCGTTTTCCAACTCATGAGTTACGATCTTTCCACAGAGAAAAAGAATTTAACTGGTCAAAGTTGAGGTTTTATGAAATTAACTGTTTACAATCGATTTGATATTTTTCTATTTAAAACCGAAAAAGCATCAATACATCGAGTATATCGAAAGCATTTCAAAACATCGGGTCGGTTCGATGTATTGCATTGTAAAGCTGGGAACAAATTAGCGGACGCGGCTGACGGACGCGGCTTACAGCCGCGACTGATAGTGTGCACAGTCGAACGGGATCTGGCTTGCCAGATTTCTGTCAGACATCCGAACGCTCAAGGTTACGTCCGCGGCTTACATCCGATAGTTTGCACACTTCAGTGTACATTCATTATCTAGATATCTATCAGTCGCGGCTGTCAGCCGCGTCCGCCTGTAATGTTCCCAGCTTAAATATCGATCTTTTCAATTCATCGACGCTTATGACTATCTGCCACTGGCAACACTGGTCGGCAATCAGTCAGTCATAAGGACTTGGCGAAAAGACTTTGCATCCCCGCCAGCACAAAAAAAAAGTCAGTCAGTCACTTGCACAAACAGAAATTTCTCGATCGAAAGCCGTCGCAATTGTACAAAAAAGTGTAATTTTCATGAAAAATGGTGTTTTCAATAAGTGTTTTGCAATATTAAGTTGCATAATTGTCCTTTCTAATGATTTAACCTCTCTGTGTACCAAATTTCATTGCAATTGGTGATTGGTGATCGTCGGAGTGTTTTGGTGTCAGAGTGAGACAGAAACATCAATGTGATGCTCTTTAAAACGTTTTAAAAGGTTTGTAAACCTTTTTTCACAATAAAAAGTAGCCTATGTCCTTCCTCAGACCCTGAACTATCTGTGTACCAAATTTCATTTCAATAGGTTTAGTAGTTTTGGCGTGAAAGCCAGACAGGAAGACAGACAGACAGACAGACAGACAGAGTTACAAACGCATTTATAATATTAGTATGGATTAGATAGGTGTTAGTGTTGAATCTCTACATTAATGTGCGTGGTATACAGGGTTATTCATTACTAGCTGTGCCCGCGACTTCGTCCGCCTGGAATAGTGATTGGGTAGCATTTATAACTTCCAACGAAAAAAATCTGTATTCGAGTGCATGTGGCACAGTCAGGGTCGGGCAGACGCCGGGTAAGCACAGTTAGGCATATTTCCCCCCCATTTTTTTCTTGTCGCAAGCTTAAATAAAACATTTACATAAACCTTACATATTTCCATGCAAACTTTCAAGAATAGTCTTATTGTTATTTTACACCCTTTGTAATACATTAATTTGTGGGGAAGTAGAAGAGAAGATAAGGAAAAACAGAATAATAACTTTAAAAAAAATATATTTATTTAATAATTGTGTCGGCCAAGATTTTACAAAATTTACTGCTAAGGGTCCGGAGGCTTTGTTTGGCTGGTTTTTATTCTAGTTGATAATCTAAGAACAGTAATACAACTAAATTTTAAGTCAGACTCGGTCGTACTTACATTCAAGTAGTTTTTATTTAGATTATGCTCATAAATTAAAACTTAAACTTGGTCTCACTCAGTTTTACCAACACACTCGATTCAACCAAAGTTTACCGCTGTTGCTTCTAGGAACTTCAGGATCAATGATAGGTATATTATGTACTTGAATACAGGCCCAGATAACAGACTGACCACACCAGAACTGGTCAGGCTTGGTACCCAATCGGAACGGATGAGATGAAACTCCACCAGGTTAAACACTGGACTGGTGAAATATTTTTTTAACCAGAGTACAACAGACACTTTCACACCTTTTTATCTACTATAATGCTCTGACACTTACTTCTGCAAATACAATAAAATCAAATATGTAAGTAAGAAAGTGATTGAGTAGATCTGAATAACAACATTTTACATTGGAAATACAGCAGGTAGGTACACATAAAGCTTAGTGAACACTTACCAGTCAGATATATTTTTGTTCCAAATGAGCCTCCAAATAATAATTTGTAGGTACCTAACCTACTCATTATTTCGGTAACTGCTGCTACGTCCTTCAGATTCGCTGTAAAAGAACAACGCGCAACGCGCCTACATGGTTTTATTCATTCTTTAGCGGAATAATCTCAAAATCAACTCTACAACAAAACAAAAACAATTAATTTATTTAGTCATCCTAAATTTGGGTAATAGTAATGATGGCACACTCCGATTCTTGTTTTCCCTAATCTTTTGTAAAAAAGTTAAAAAGTACCAACCATAGACGACGACTATTATGAAGAATATTATGACTGAAACGAAAAAGTAAGTCAGATTCATGGGAAATGGTAAACCGTGGTTTCTGCCTCTCTGGGAAACCGGCATTTTGTCTATTTTTGATTCAGAATGACAAAATCTATAAAATTGTTCAAAATTATTAATTTGCCGTTCATAAAAGTGGGTTTCAAACCGTTCGTCGTTATTATTGTTATTTATAGTACGCGCAATCATTATTTTATACCACCCTGAATTTACCCAGCTGTCGAGCATAGAGTTCGTAGGTGGAAACACATAAACACATTAGTATTGCCATGTAAAACGTTACGAAAAAATGGTCACAGTTGACATATTGACACGTGACAGTGACAGTTTAGCTGCCGACTTTATAAAACATGTTTCGATGTTTTTTCCTGTTCGATAAATCGAGCTGTACATCGATCTATTTTCTTTATTCTTTCGATGTATCGAATGACAGATTATGAAAATGAAATGATGTTATGTTATGATATGTGTAGGTATTTATGTTGCCGCTTTAACAACAAACACCAATAAATAGAATTTACAGGTCACAGAACAGATATTCTACTTCAACTCAGCTTTCATGCAAAATAAGACTCATTCCAACATTTTTCATTGAGATTTCATGAGAAAAATCTTTAATGTAATTTACTTAGAACAAAAAAAACATCCACATGAGCTGAATCTTGAGATCATTAATAAAAATTATAGGGCTCTCATTTAGTCTGCCTACTGGGCTACGTAAGTAAATAAATAGTTTATCTGAAATATAATGGTCAGATTTCACCGTTTTCCAACTCATGAGTTACGATCTTTCCACAGAGAAAAAGAATTTAACTGGTCAAAGTTGAGGTTTTATGAAATTAACTGTTTACAATCGATTTGATATTTTTCTATTTAAAACCGAAAAAGCATCAATACATCGAGTATATCGAAAGCATTTCAAAACATCGGGTCGGTTCGATGTATTGCATTGTAAAGCTGGGAACAAATTAGCGGACGCGGCTGACGGACGCGGCTTACAGCCGCGACTGATAGTGTGCACAGTCGAACGGGATCTGGCTTGCCAGATTTCTGTCAGACATCCGAACGCTCAAGGTTACGTCCGCGGCTTACATCCGATAGTTTGCACACTTCAGTGTACATTCATTATCTAGATATCTATCAGTCGCGGCTGTCAGCCGCGTCCGCCTGTAATGTTCCCAGCTTAAATATCGATCTTTTCAATTCATCGACGCTTATGACTATCTGCCACTGGCAACACTGGTCGGCAATCAGTCAGTCATAAGGACTTGGCGAAAAGACTTTGCATCCCCGCCAGCACAAAAAAAAAGTCAGTCAGTCACTTGCACAAACAGAAATTTCTCGATCGAAAGCCGTCGCAATTGTACAAAAAAGTGTAATTTTCATGAAAAATGGTGTTTTCAATAAGTGTTTTGCAATATTAAGTTGCATAAATGTCCTTTCTAATGATTTAACCTCTCTGTGTACCAAATTTCATTGCAATTGGTGATTGGTGATCGTCGGAGTGTTTTGGTGTCAGAGTGAGACAGAAACATCAATGTGATGCTCTTTAAAACGTTTTAAAAGGTTTGTAAACCTTTTTTCACAATAAAAAGTAGCCTATGTCCTTCCTCAGACCCTGAACTATCTGTGTACCAAATTTCATTTCAATAGGTTTAGTAGTTTTGGCGTGAAAGCCAGACAGGAAGACAGACAGACAGACAGACAGACAGAGTTACAAACGCATTTATAATATTAGTATGGATTAGCTGCAAATACTCAGGAATTAGGTTCAACAAATAAAATGAAAAATATTTATAAACGATTTTTTTTAAGTTTTGTTATGAAAATCCCGAGAAAATCGATAAAGGAATCATTGGCGCCTGACCTATTTTGACCTTTATTCCGCGCCCGCGCACCGTGAGTGACACTCTGCGTTCAGTCACCGCCTGGGTGGGTCATCGTCCTGTTCTCCATGGCAATCATTATGCAATAGCCGTAAGGAAATTAATAAAAATAAAATTTTTATGCAAAAACTTAAATCAAAATTTAAAAAAAATCATTTCACAAATATTTTTTATTTTATTTGTTAAACCTAATCCCTGAGTATTTGCAGCTAATAATGAATAACCCTGTAGATAAGTCTTTAGTGCGCTCATACTAAGATAATTTAATTTTTAATGAATGTAACTCCTCTCGACAATTATTCGCTCAAACCGCATTACAAAGTTGGGGAAAAAATGTAGCTTCCCACACTTTGCTTGCCCAAATGCAGCCGTCCATAAATGGAGGTACAAGGAAAACCAGTACACCTTGTAGGCTGGCTGTCTGACCACGATGCTTTGAAAACAAGAGCAATGTTGAATCACAATTAGCGTGCATTTCGAAACCGGTCTGCTGAAGGGCATCGGTTTGGTATTACTGCAGATGAGCAGTTTGTTTTTGTTTGATGTTTTAGTTCTTTTTTCATAGAATCTACTAATAAATGTATGTATATATTTACACAAGTTTTGATTATTTTTTCATAATTATAATCTACTAATAAATGTATATATATATTTACACAAATAAGCTTACAATTAAATAAATTATTTACAAAATGTACAAGAAGCGAAAAATGTGAGGACCTGAGTTTTTTTTTGTTTTTTTTTATCACTCAGTTTACTGGCTGGCCTCTCAGCTCAGTTGGTAGTAGCTCTGCCTTCTACAACGTAGGCCGTGGGTTCGATCCCCACCGAGAACAAATATTTGTGTGCTGAACACATTTGTTCTCTGTCTGGATGTTATATTGTAGTCGAAGTATGTGTTTACAAAAATGTATATAACTATTATATCAGCTGTATGATTCCTTTAAGCTCTGCTTAATTTGGAACTAGATTGTGTTGTGTGGATTGTCTTCAATATTTATTAATTTATATTTTCAAAATTTAAGAACTCTAAGTGTTTTTTTTTAATTTATCACTCAGTTCAAACATTACCTACTAAACAGGCAACATGGCCTCATCATTTGCTTATCTTTTGTTGTTGTGCTGACTAACAATTTGTTTTTGTTATTTACTTGCAAAACCACTTACAATGACGTTATCAGCTTCGAGTACAGTGCTTCATATAATCTATACTAATATTATAAACAATTATTAATGTTTTTGTATGTTTGTAATGAATAAACTCTATTGAAAAGCTACATTGATCCTGAGTGAGTCTTGTGAACATAAGTATATGTATTTGTTTAAAAAAACAAATGTTTACCCGTGCGAAGCCGGGACAGGGCACTAGTTAAGTTAGTTAAAAAAGTTAGTTACATACAGCTATAAGCCAACTTTACCGATATTTCGAAGAACAAAAGAGTTTTTTTGAAGTTCCTTCAGGGTAGGCAACGCAACGACAGCACCCTTGGTGTTGTTGGTGTCTATGGGCGACGGTGACCGCTTACCATCAGGTGGGCCGTAAGCCCGTTTGTCTATCATTTACATAAAAAAAAAAAAAAAAAACATGGCCTTTCATAGATAGTTTTTTTCGTTCTGAAAAAAAGGGAAGTCTCATGGCAGCTGGGAGATTTTGTAATTCTGTCTTGTCAGAATCACTAGCTCATGATTATGTTAGTAGAAACAGTTTCCTAGCAAAAAATATTGTAATCTGCTTTAAAAAAAAACTACGTGCACACTGACGCGATCATACGTCTGCAAAGTGGGACAAAATAATTCCGTTTCACACTCGATGTACCTACGTTTAATACAAGTTTAAGTGCACGAAAGGAGCCTCCTTGAGGCGTACTTAAAATCCTTTCACCACACTTGGTTCGAAAGAATCAGTGACACGATAAGAAGAAGAAGAAGAATACAAAATAGACAATACACAAACAAAAATACACAATACACTTTTGCGAATACACAACGCAAGTGTAGTGTGCACTATAAGAATGTAAGTACCTATGTAGATGATATAGTTATATAATAATATATAATATCGGCTCGCTAACACACGCACTCGTCTTTACTCCGCGGCGGTTGGATATCGAATGAATCCGATCCACCCCACAATCCGCGAGTACGCTGCTCGAGACGACAGATATAATAGGTAATATATATATAAATGTTATATCATAATATTATAGATATTACAATGTAGTTCTAAACACTACATCCCTCCCTTGTTATAAATTTAGTTAATGAAATAAGATGATATTTGAATCAATATCATCATCAACCTATGTCAATATAATGTGTTTCTATTCCACTGATTATACTTATAATATACAATCGATACTTATTAAATAATCACACTAATCACGTATTTAATCTCTTAAACATCTTCTTCATTACTCTTCAAGCCTTCCTCGCTATCTTTCACCGTCCACTGTCCTTCTATTCTTTTCAGATGTAATACATTCCGCCTGACCTGCTGACCAGTCTCATCATTTCGGAGAACTACGTCACCTCCATTCGTTGTCTCGATGGTGTGTGATTCCGGTTCATTTAAGCTTAACTTGTTGCTCTTATTCATATTTTTAACATAAACTTTATCCCCTTTTCCATCGTTCCCATCTCACAGAAAACTCAAACTCAATTTTTTTTATTCAGTACGATGCAAGAATCACTTTGAAACGTCTCAAAGCCAGGTGAGTCCAGGTGCCAGTTCCACGCGACCAAGCGTAGAAGAACAGGCAACAAACTACGTCTTGGCTCCCACCGCTTTTTTATATGATCCTTTTACAAATCAAAAATAGTCTAAAATAATAGCAGTGAAGTTCCAGTGTGGTGCCACTTCACTTAGTCAGACGTATGCAATGCAATAATACAAAAGCAAAAGTTTCAAAGACAGCACACGCTACGCTTCAATGTTATACTATAGTATCTACACAGCTTATATAAAAATAAGATACGAAATAGTAGGTACAGACATTGCAAATTGACATGTTAGCTTTCTATGGGTAGAGTGACCGGGACATCGGGCCACGCAGTTTTATCATTCATATAGCTATCTAGAGTATAGGACGCTTTCTTTATTAAATTATTCTTAACATAGGCTTTAAACTTCCGAATAGGAAGCTTAGTTGCATTTTCCGGAAGTTTATTATAGAAGCGTACAGTGTTCCCCATAAAAGACCCATTTACCTTCTGCAGACGAAATTTGGGAATATAAAGTTTATTTTTATTTCTAGTGTTAATATTATGCGAATCACAATTTTTCTGAAAGCTACAGATGTGTCTGTGAGTGTACAATAAGTTTCCATATATATATTGTGAAATTACTGTGAGGATATTAATTTCCTTAAATTGCTCCCTCAATGAGTCTCGTGATTTAATTTTATATATGGCACGTATGGCCCTTTTTTGTAAAACAAATATAGTTTGAATATCAGCTGCTTTCCCCCAGAGAAGGATACCGTAAGACATAACACTATGGAAGTAGCTGAAATAAACTAGCCTAGCTGTAGGTTCATCAGTAAGCCATCTTATAGTCCGAACTGCATATGCAGCCGAACTTAGTCTAGCTGCAAGTGCTTTGATTTGCGATCCCCACTGCAATTTTTTGTCAGTGTTAAGTCCTAAGAAAATAGTAGAATCTACAAGGTTAAGTGACTCTCCATTAAGTATAATATTAGTTGGCCGGAGAGTCACATTTGGTAAGATAAATTTAATACACTTGGTTTTCTTAGCATTCAGTAAAAGATTATTAACGTTAAACCAGTTAAGTATTTGCGACAGAGATGCGTTAACGTCATCGTAATTAATCTTCAATCTATCGACTTTAAAAATTAATGAGGTATCGTCAGCAAATAGTACTATTTGTAATAGTACTATTGACTTTTTTTATTCTAGCTCAGTTGGTAGTAGCTCTGCCTTCTGCGCCGTAGGTCGTGGGTTCGATCCCCACCGAGAACAAATATTTGTGTGGTGAACATAAATGTTTGTTCTCTGTCTGGGTGTTATATTGTATTCTAAGTATGTATTTACAAAAAAAAAATGTATTCAAGTATTATATCAGCTATCTGGTTCCCATATTACAAGCTCTGCTTAGTTTGGGGCTGGGTAGTGTTGTGTGAATTGTCCACAATATTTATTATTATTTTATTTATTTATTTCACATAGTTTTTTAACCATATCAAAAGGGAGGTCATTTACGTACACTAGAAACAAGAAAAGACCTAATATCGAACCTTGAGGCACCCCCATGTCAATAATAGACCCAGAAGATCTCTCACCGCCCACTCAGTCGATTGTATTAGGTCAATAGAGCGATTTAGAATGCCGTAATGTTTAAGTTTAGATTTTAATGTAGCATGATTTACACAGTCAAAAGCTTTGGAAAGATCGCAGAATACCCCAATCGCGTCTTGTGAGTTTTCCCAGGCATCATATATGTGCTTTAAGAGTAGAATACCGGCATCAGTCGTTGATCGACCTTTCGTAAATCCAAACCGGTGGCTATGAAGTATCCCATTTAGGTTAAAATGTGATAACAACTGAGTAAGAATAACTTTCTTAAAGATTTTACTTAGCGTAGGCAATACTGAGATAGGTCTATAGTTAGCAGGGTCACTTGCATTTCCAGATTTGAACAGGGGAATAAGTTTACTAGGTTTCATTAAATCAGGAAAAACACCCTCATCAACACACTTATTAAAAATATACGCTAGGCATGGTGCAATATCAGTTATAATAGCGCTGAGTAGTTTTGTAGACATTCCCCATAAATCTTCAGTTTTTTTAATGTTTAATGATTTAAATGTCTTCACGATTTTGTCAGCATTAATGTATTTAAAACTAAAGATATTATTACATTTTTTAACACTAGACTCTAACAATGCCATCGCACCAGAAGCCGAGGAATTTAAAGATGATGTCACTACTTTAGGGATACTGGAACAGAAACTATCAAACGCGTTGGCTACTTCAAATTTTTTTGTCAAAAGATTATTGTTTACTTTCAAATGTTTTTTTTTTAATTACGGAGTTTTGATTTGCCAGTCTCATTATTGACCATCTTCCAGGTAGCTTTAATTTCATTTGTGGATTTTTCATTTTTTTTTTTTTATATGCAATGATTTTGCTGAGACGGAGATAGACTCCCCTTCACATTCAAACTTCTCAAGAGTGTATGTTGCCATTTGGGACTACCTGTAGACAAGATGATTTTTACCTATTAGGTTAAAACTCGCAATTTAATGCTTGTAGTTACATTTAACTACACCATCGCTATTTAAAGCTGCACTGTAATTATTTTACAGCACCACGCAATTTAATGCTTGTAGTTCGATATAACTACACCATCGCTATTTAAAGCTGCACTGTAATTATTATACAGCACCACGCAATTTAATGCTTGTAGTTCGATATAACTACACCATCGCTATTTAAAGCTGCACTGTAATTATTTTACAGCACCACGCAATTTAATGCTTGTAGTTCGATATAACTACACCATCGCTATTTAAAGCTGCACTGTAATTATTTTACAGCACCACGCAATTTAATGCTTGTAGTTCGATATAACTACACCATCGCTATTTAAAGCTGCACTGTAATTATTTTACAGCACCACGCAATTTAATGCTTGTAGTTCGATATAACTACACCATCGCTATTTAAAGCTGCACTGTAATTATTTTACAGCACCACGCAATTTAATGCTTGTAGTTCGATATAACTACACCATCGCTATTTAAAGCTGCACTGTAATTATTTTACAGCACCACGCAATTTAATGCTTGTAGTTCGATATAACTACACCATCGCTATTTAAAGCTGCACTGTAATTATTTTACAGCACCACGCAATTTAATGCTTGTAGTTCGATATAACTACACCATCGCTATTTAAAGCTGCACTGTAATTATTTTACAGCACCACGCAATTTAATGCTTGTAGTTCGATATAACTACACCATCGCTATTTAAAGCTGCACTGTAATTATTTTACAGTACCACGCAATTTAATGCTTGTAGTTTGATATAAAACTACACATCCGCTATTAAAAGCTATACCTACTTGATTTTTTTTTTTTTTTTTTTTTTTTAGTACCTCGCAATTTAATGCATGTAGTTGTAGGTAGACTACTTAGATAGAAGTAGTATCATACTTTAAAACCTAGTAGGTATATTCAGGCAACAATATAAAATATTAATTGTTTACCTAGGTAGGTACTTTTTTTTTTAAGTACAAGATTTAAGTTTTAGGTAGGTAGTAATATCATCAAGGTAACAAACGAACCAATATCCACCTAGGTAGGTAGGTTCTACCTATTACCTACGCCTCCAGTTCACACACGAACCAAAGAAAATTACTTGCAAAACATATTTGTTAGGGGCCTAAGTACGTAGATTATGTAGGAAAGCTCCTCATGATGAATCTTGCACTAGTACCTATCATAAATCATAATCACCTATTTGTAATTGAAGTAACCCTATTAAGTACCAAAGGGTCACTTGACTACCAACCAAACTTGGCTTAGAAGTAAGAGGATAGGTATAGATAAGGTACTAATATGTTACATGCACCACTACCTACTTCCGATCCCCATGTATCGTACTAGCTACTCTCATCATAATATACAAACTTTTAATACACTATTAGGTAGGTAAGGAGATAGATACACGTACCTAAGTACTTTTGTTATCTGCTAAGTGCCTAACGTAGGTAAGTACTAAAGTATTTTAAATCTTAAAGTATAATATCTAAATCGGTATGTGATAGGTAAGTATTTATTTTATTTTCTTAACTAACACTTAAACCTATAAACCAATACTCAAATCAAGAAAGATAGGTAAACAAAACAAAACGAAGTCTTACCTATTCCTTCTGTTTAGCTTCATTATGATTATAAACCTACGCAAACAATCTTTGCGCAAGCAAAGCTAAGTTGCATTTTTATTCATTATCTAGGTGTAGGTATGTATATTAATAGGTAGTACCTAAGGTGTTAAGTTTATGAAGAATCTACCCTTTAATAATCTATTAATCATTGGCCGAAAAGAAATATGAACCGTGTCACTGAGTTGTAAAACACAAAATCTACACTAATATGTAGGTACCTATAGCTAGATCATATCGATCAGTAGAAAAATATCACTTCGATCAATGAGGTTGACAATCATTGCCTTCGATCCGCTTTAAACCTACTCAAGAATTAGCCAAATTAAATGTAGGTAGATCCTCTTTTTCCTTTTCTAGAAATTATGTAAAATTGCTCACCGTTTGTCTCGTCGCCACTGTAGTGTGCACTATAAGAATGTAAGTACCTATGTAGATGATATAGTTATATAATAATATATAATATCGGCTCGCTAACACACGCACTCGTCTTTACTCCGCGGCGGTTGGATATCGAATGAATCCGATCCACCCCACAATCCGCGAGTACGCTGCTCGAGACGACAGATATAATAGGTAATATATATATAAATGTTATATCATAATATTATAGATATTACAATGTAGTTCTAAACACTACAGCAAGGATCTATGTATCTATCTCTAATTATTTATTTGCATCCAAAAAATCAAGGATAGATGAAACGCTGTCAAATTTGACAGCGATATTTGACAGCGTTTCACTGATCGCTACCGCCAGCAGCGTACTAGGTGTGCGCAGGCCTTAACATGATAACACCGTAGCTATTATTGCTATGTAGTTTATAAGAACACAAGTGGGTCATACTGATTAACTGATAGGTGTCCAAAATAATAATGTTATTGCTATGCAGACTTGTTTGTGAAAAGGTTTAGTTGGCAACAATACTAGACGATAAGAGTGGATTTAAAACACAAACATTTTGTACCTACTACTGATAGGCGACGGCGATAGCGATCTGTGAAACGATGTCAAATATGAAAATATCGCTGTCATATTTGACAGCGTTTCACTGATTGCTATCGCAGAACGTTTAGATGTGCGCAGGCCTTAAGTATTAGTCCTAGTCTTCTTCTTCTGCTTCTTCTTAATTAATGGCATCTGTCCATTTAGCCAGTGTCGAGTAGTGAGGATATTTACATAAATAAAGAGTTTTGAGTCAAGTCAGTCAATAGACGAGTCGGCCATACCATAATTGGCTTTGTGCAAAGAGCTTTTAAGCCTCGCGCCCATCTAGGAGTCATTGTGAAACGTTGTGAAATATCGCTGTCATATTTGACAGCGGGACAGACGACAGTTGAACATGCCTTCCGCTTCCGAAGCACAGGCTTGGGATTCGTTTTCTGTCATTTTGGGAAGTCACATAGCTTTTCCATTTTAATTGTTTTTTTTCTAGTGTTATTTTTAGTTCTGTTGTGTAACTTCGGTGGTATTTTAACCAGTTGGAATGAAAGTGTATTATGTGATATTCTGATTTTATCGAAGATGTTTGTGATGGTTTTGAAAAAAAAGCGACCACCATTTGTTTTCAAAGTGAATTGGGGCCGATTTGTCTATTGACTGATTTGACTTGACTAAAAACTATATTATTTATGTAATATATCCTCACTACTCGACACTGGCAAAATTGATCCAAAATGGACAGATGCCATAATTAAGCAGAAGAAGAAGCTTAATTCCGTGCACCAAAGTTTTTTTCTCTCCAATGTCCGCTATGCCAGTACTCTCAAATGGTGATGGAAAACATCCTGGCATGAGAACCTAAAATGTGTCAAGTGCACGAAAGGCTCTATAATGCGTGCTTTTTCAAGCTTCCTTTCACCACACTCGTTGGAAAGAACAAGTGTCATGAAAAGAAGAGCTAAATCACAAAAACTACAATGCAAAGGTAGATGCTCTGTCCTGTAGGATAGAAAGAACCTTCACCTTGAAGTCTAGCCTGTAGACCTACCACAAGCTCTGTCTGGCTCTGTCTCTGGCTCTGATTTTGAGCCTGTGTGAATGCTCACCAGTGATACTGTGTGTGTGACGTTTCGACGTAGTATTTATTTAAATCTCACACAGACTCAAAACCAGAGCCTGACAGAGCTTGTGGTAGGCCTACTGAGCCCAGACTGCTTGAACTGAGTCTATGGATCTCCGTAGCAATGACATCCGTGTCGTTGACCTCTGGAGCTGGAAAAATAGAATTGAAAGGGTTAAATGGTGACCTACCGTTTTGTGAAATGAACTTCGATTGTATGCTTATCGTGCATGGTATCCATATTATTATTTTAATTGGGTTTTTTGAAATGTTTAACTTTAAAAAAACACAATCACTCGTATGAATGATTATTTATTTTATTATATTTCTTGTATCATAAGAACGAGTTTGTTTTAGAGCTAGTTTCACAGATTAAAATATTTAACAGTTGTTTGTCTCACGTTTTTGTTTGAAAATCTTGAGTAAAATATTTTAGTGATTGATTAGAAAAGGGTGTGTGTCGGTGAAATTACTGGCACGTGAGGCTTAAACATCTGTGTGCCTCAAGTTGATGGACGGAGGCAGTGCATCGTAGGGCACGTTCCTGACGTGCGTGACAAGGCAATGCTTTGTTATAGGCGATGGTTACCACTTAACATCAGGTGGTCCATATGCTTGTTCCATCAACAAGTTGTATAAAAAAATCGTGACGCCAGCCCTAACTATAAAAAAAAAAAAACAGGCTTTTGTATCTATTGTAGATTATTTATATAGCGTCAGGGGCAACTGGTGCTTAGTATGCCCCTACTTACCTTAAACCTTGTCAATTAATTATTGAGGCGTTCAACCAGTTGAGACGCAAACGATTTACATCAGTACCCAAAGTCGGAGTTTTGCAACCATTTCATCTACCAAATGCTGTTTTCGTCTCGCCTATTTGTCTCTCTCTCTATTGTATGGATGAAAGATGAGACAGCACAAAAACGTAACGTAGAAACGATCGAAACGAGTTGTTGTCTCATCAATTTTCATTCAAAAGAGAGAGACACGTGCTCACGCTAAAACAACATTTGGTAGACGAAAAGTGGTAGCAAAACTGGGACTCAGGGTACTCATTCTCGCGATTGACGCAAGCGAGGCTAATATTGATGATCTTCCGTTTGAGAGCAACAATCAAATGATGGAGGAAAACATCGTAAGAAAACCTTGTTTCCTATGGCCGACTAAGTTTTCAAGATTATTTATGGGCAATTCTTCTCATGCATCATCTTTATTAGTTTGCTTATAGAGCGCTGGTGACCTAGTGGTAGGGGCCCCGCCTTGCGATCCTAAGGTCGTGGGTTCAAATTCAGTCGTAAACCAATGCGTTTTTCTGCACAAAAAATTATGTACACCATGCCAGTGCTCTCAAAAGGGGAAGGAAAACATAGTGAGAAACCGCCGCATATCGTAGAACCTAAAAAAGATCGAAAATATGTGTCGAGTGCACAAAAGGAGCCTCTTTGAGGCGCACTTAAAATCTTTTCACCACACTTGGTTCGAAAGAATCAGTGACACGATAAGAAGAAGAGTTAGTTTGCTGCTTAGTATAAAATGCTATCCCTGGCAGGTACAACAGAGCGTCCCGTAAATAGGGACATGAGTCAAAAGATGTCCTCAAGTATAAATCATGTACGACACACAATAGATGCCTAGGCTTGTTTATTTTTGCTTATTTTTATGGCTTAAGTTTATGATTCACAGAACTCATTTCTATACATATAATTCCGAGGAAGATGATTTATTATGATCTAAGTCGTGGTCGTTGGCTCGTTCCCCATTGAGAAAAAAAAAATGTGTGGTGAACAGAGACGTCTGTTCTGTCTATCTAGGTATTATTGTTAGGAGTTATAATGTACGTAAAAAAATTATATATGTAAGTCTGTATTATTTTTAGCTATCTAGTTCTCATAGTGCAAGCTCTACTTAATTTGGGGCTAGATAGTGTTGTGTGGATCGTCCACAATGCATATTTTTATTTCGAGCAAACAAGGGTGTTATTATATTTTTTTACGGCCAATCCAGAATCTGCCGAGTAGCGAATCTGGCGAATTACGAATCTGTCCTACACCGAACAACGGGCACAAACAAACCCTTGTTTGCTCGAAAAGTGAGTATGCGAGTTCTAGGCTTATATCGAGGCAATAAACGTTTTTGACGTGACAACGTCTTATAATTCGATGGGAGCCGGCTGCACGCACGAAAAAACACGACTCATGCAGTGTTACCTCGCTCTGAGGCGTTCCATTTAAGTCTTGAAGTGCAAGCGAGAGCGCGGAACGAGCGACAAAGAGGCACAATCAGCCTCCGCGTTCGGCAGCGTTCGACATCTGTCTCTCTCCTACTTGAGTGAGCGATGCGTTCGCGTGGACAGGTGTATGACGTTGTCACGTCCAACTATCGTCAGTAAACCGACTTTACAGACAACCGATTTTTTATTTTATTTTTATTTTATGTATGTTTGTGCATCTAGGTATATTTACAAACAAGCACAGCTTGTTAGCACTACAACGTCCCACACAAGTAGACTATAACGATTCAAACGTGAAGGATTACTTATCAAATAACCTATTTAGACACGACCTAGACTTAAGTCATTGAGTGCACTCATATTTATTGTTACCTTCAGAAAAATAAGCCTTATAATCTATAGTAGGAGAAAAATGCGACATTCCTCAAAAAAATTTAGAAAATGTTTTTAACATGCCTTACTTGCAAGGTTGTGCTTTGTTATAGGTGATGGTTACCAAATAACATCAAATCAAATCAAATATGTCAATATTCAGTAGCATCACAAGGATCACTTTGAAACAGCTAGGTGAGTCTAGGTGCCAGCTCCACGCGGCCAAGCTTAGAGGGGCTATCAGGTGGGCCATCTATACTAATATTATAGAGAGCAAAGATTTGTACCTATTTTTGTATGTCTGTATGTTTGTAATGAATAGGCTCAAAACGTAATGGGCCGATTTAAAAAATTCTTTCACCAATAGAATGCTACATTCTTCCAATTTGACATAGGCTACATTTCATTTTGAAAAAAATTAGGGATCCTTGGTAAAATTTGAACAATGTAACCGAAGGTGTAGAAAAATGAGTCTTAAAATGTCTTTCGTCGAATGCGCTGATAGAACAAAATAATGTACAACAATATTGTCTACCCCGTGCGAAGCCGGGACGGGCTGCTAGTAATATAATATGATTGTTCCATTAGCTAGTTGTATAAAAAACCATGTACCTACCCGTGAAGTTCAAAACATTCATGCAAAATATTTTAAAAGAAGGAATCCAAAACATCACGTGGTAATGACGTCATTCCCTCGGGGTAACGTGCAAACGGCTGCACCAAAACAGCTGTTAGAGCACGTGGCCTCATTCCATCCCACGTGACCTTTTTTTGCAACGGTTTTGAAGTTTCGGTTGATCAGCTGTTGGGTATTGTGAACTTTCGGCCCATTGGGAAAGAAAAGAGCGGGAAGTCTATATGAAGAATTATCAAATAATAAAAATAATATGAACGAATTTTGAATACTCTATGTAGACAACCATAAAGAGATCTCTTTGAAATTAAGATGAAAAGGTCTGAGGATACATGAAAGGCAAGAACAGCTAAAACCTAATACCTATTTATATCAAACTAGCGCTAGTTTGATTTAATCTAAGGCCAAAACGCTACATTTGGTATCCCCACTTTTTGCATTTCCTACCAAGAGTACCTACCTAGTGATTTTAGTACTTAGTGAGTATGCCGGCCGTTATGCAAATAATGTATGGCGGTTAGAACGAGGGTATTTTTTGCCAAACGCTTTTGTTGAACTTTCAAAAGGCTAAGGAACTATCAGCTGTCGCGAAGAAAAAGGACAACCGATATTGCCGTGCTCTTCTTTAGCCCCAAAGCTCGATCAATGGGGTGCTTTTTGCCAGGATGAAGCAATCTGCAAAAACTTTAGCGAAGCTCGAGCGAGTTCGTTGTGCTTAAATAATTACAAAGTCGTGTGGTTCAGGTAGAAAACGTGTTTTCAAAATGCGCAAAAGATAATAAAGGCACAGACAAATACCACGTGTAGACATGTATTTAAATCAGTAGAAACCTTGAAATTTGACAAGTGCTAAAAATACTCAGACATGATAATAGATTCCCCCTTTTTGAAGTCGGTTAAAACATGTTTGACCTCTGTCTACCTTTGTCTACCATCAGACAGACATTATTATATTCTTGAACATGTGGAGGAAATTTTTGGTTCAATATGAAATTGCAGGACTGTACAATTGTGAAGGTTTTACCCATGAGGTATTGTTTTGCGTATTTCTCGTAGGTTAGTCTCTATATTTGATTATCAAAGGCATCTACACTGTCTAAAAATCCTGTCCTAGGCACTTTAGCGTCCTGCAAGTAGGGCTTGCGTAATCACCAGTTGCCTGACGTTATTATAAATTATCTACAATAGATAGTTTAACTATTTACTTAGTTGACTAGGTGCTAAAAGAGAAGAAAAATTGAGGGAGATTCATTTACCCGTAACAAAATTATTGTGGACAATCCACACAACACTAATTAGCCCCAAACTAAGCAGAGCTTGTTCGATGGGGATCAGATAGCTGATATAATACCTACATACAATTTTTTGTAAATAGATACTTAGATACAACACTCGGACAGAGAACAAACATCTATGTTCATTCCACAAATATTTGTTCTCGGTGGGGATTGAACCCACGGCCTACGGCGTAGAAGTTACTACCAATGGAGCCGTGACATGACACCTGTCGCGTGTGTGAAACTTACTTTTAAACTAATGTTGTGTGACCTTTTTTTTTTTTTTTTTTTTCTAACCTATATCGTCCCACTGCTGGGCAAAGGTCTCCCCCAAATCAACTGTCTCTATATGTGACCTACCTACTATATGATTTTAATTTCTGCGTCTTTCACTTTAATTTTACCCAGATTGTCAAAAAGAGCCAAAACGCTTGCGTGATTCGATTTGATCGCGTGATTGTCAATCCTCATGGACGTCAAATTGCGCACCAGTTTCTCTTTCAAAACGGTCTAATTGTGTGCCGTTATTCTTGTGAGAGAATGACACAAAGCCTTACAAAAGGATCCCAGGTATAGGCACGGTTGCACAAGAAGCAGCCACCGTGACATACCGGTCGTAACACTGTCGCCGATTCATAACTTTCTCTCCAAATTGTTTTTACTGCGGAGTGAAGTGAATCATTGCCTTTTGGTTTTCGGAGGGCAAATTAATTCTATTTGTGTCGTCGTGAGGAGTGAGCTATGTACTACGTAGTATATTGACCATGTTTTTTCCTGACGATAAGGTCCAAGCTGGGTTTTATTGCATGTCTCATCAGCTAGTTGCATACAAAAAATAAGCATTTTATTGTCAGTCGAGACATAAAAGTAAGGAATTGTCTTTCTATTCTTTTTCTATAGAAACTGTGATGGATAAATAGATAACGGTCATCGCATTTGAGGAAACCAGCATTTGTGTCTTCCACGCCAACAATAGTTCCCATAACTGCGTGTATGAACGTATGAATTGTATGAGTTTGCCCAGGTGTGACTGTGGGTGACCGTGGCGTGTTGAATAAAACATCTTTCAAATATTTTGGATTCGTTTTGCGTGTGATATTTCGAGAACCGGTATCACGTTTTGCTGCACTCGTTTTGTAGACTTTACAAATAAGGCAAACTTTACCTACAAGTCAAAAAGTCAGGGGTCAAGGATCGCTTTGAAACGTCTTAAAGCTAGGTGAGTTAGGTACCAATTCCTCGCGACCAAGCCTAGAAGAACAGGCAACAAACTAGAGCTTAGTTCTACCGTTTATTTGTATGATGCTTTTATGAAACAAAATAGGAGTGAAGTTTCAGTGTAATGCCACTCCAACTTAGACGAAGGCTATACAAACGCAAATATGCAGATAATATTTATTTTTAACACAGCACGGAATGATATCTGTATTCGGTGATGTAACTGTGTGATTATTTATATCATGTGATGGGCATTATCATAAACAAAATTTGCGGTTTCATCATTATTGTTTCAGCCAGCACATCTTTCTCAAATGCTTCTGACCGCGCTAATGACAGCTTGATGAGTGGACTAGCTTTGCAAGTGACAGATGGTGGAAAATAAAAAAAACTGACTTGGAATAATCACAGATGCGAGTTCGATTTCCCTAATCGATACGTTTGTTTTGTTTTGTTGATTTGAGCATGGGCCTTATGTGGGGCGATCATGTAACTTTTGTTGCAATGGTTTCAATGGATATCCTATTGAAACTGTCAAATTTGCGATCACGTAGTAGCTTCGATTGCAATCGAAAGCGCATTGCAATTGAAACCATCTTTGACAATGAACGATTGCAACATGAGCGTAATGTTTCTATAGATATCATGAAACAGCGATCACGTAAGGCTGTTTCAATGGAAATGACAGCTTACGATTACTATCATATCAATCGCGAATAGAAACAAGTAAGGTTCTGTTGCGATGGATAGAAATTGAATAAAGTAAGTTATTTACAGTAAGTTTTTAGTGTTTTGACAATGATAAACAACGTTATTATTGCATTCCTAATCAAATAAAATCTAGTGCGTACCTACCTATTACAAATCCGTTTCAACTAAGTAGGTATTTAAATTCATTTCAGTTTATCATATCAAGAGGATTCCTACTTGGGCTAGAGAAGGAACAGTGCCAAAAAAATACGCATTCTTGATAGAACATTGATGCAGGATGCCAGCAATCCGTTCTAAATCCCTCAGAGAGAGTTTATTTCGAACTTTCGCCTGACGAAGGAAGCGTTTGATATCCTGTGCTGGGATATCATCCTCATTCTACCATAGCCATGTGTAGAATCAGTCAAAACCTCCACGCGCAGGGGGAAATAGCTGGCTCCTGCCTATGTTACATTACATACTTCCAATATTTCATTATCAATTATGTACTAATGACTAGAATAGGATAAAAGCTGTTTCAAATTAAAATACAAAATGCTATAGGTAATTAGTCTGATTTATAAGCAGTAGGTGCCTTATCTATGTATTGTGGTAAAGAAATAAGGCGAGTTATTAAAAGAAATAATGTATTTTATTTAACTGTTTTATTTAATGGTGGTGGATGCTGTTGAACTTAAAGCAGGAGCAACTCCACACATGGCTCTTGTGTCGCCATTTCATTAAACGATCTACCTATAGCAGCGACAGCATCCACCATTCCCTCTCTTCACGTTCCCTCTTCGACCACAAGGTGCCTTTTCTCTAGACTGTACACCCAGCGGAGCACATTGTCATCGTGATCTAAAAACAAAAAAAATTAACATCTACAAAAGTAAGCTAAATAAAACCTGTGAGTGTGAGTGGATGCAGCGTATAGGGTCCACCCCCAGTGCCCCCGACGTTTCGCCGGTTATCCACCACCTTGGACTTTATGGGGCACTTGTATCTACATATTACCATTAATTAATCAAAAAACATAGAACTTTGTTGTTTTACCATATAGAGCACAAAAAAATGATGAATAATAGCTGCACAAATCTAGGGTTATTGAAAACTATTTACCTACTACTTAATCCCTTCCATTTTTCACCAGTTTTTATGTAGCCGCCACCCACGGCATTTAACATCCTTGCAAGATTTTCCCAGGCCTTCAAATGTTGTTGGTGCCCTTATTTTACTAAGGGCTATGGTTGATTGCTTCGATGAACACTGGTGGATTGGGATCATAACTTTATAACAAATAGAAACCACATATTAATCACTTGAGCAAGCTAGGAATAAAGAATTAAGAATGTTAGACTTTACTTACTTGAAATCAGACTAAATAACTTGAAAAAGTAAATTTTATTCGATATTTACGAAACCTTTGTAAAGAAGAAGAAGAAGACTGACAGAAACGCAACACAAAATGAGTGAACGAGGTCTATTAGAAAGTCAAATAAAGTGGGCCAATCGTTTTCACACGGCTTCTTACTAAGATTATGATTTTTAAATTGGTCGGGTTAAATTGATTTGCAGGAACTTCACGCTGCAAAACTATCATTGCAACTGATAGATAGCGGTCAAAAAGGCATTGCAACAAGTTACATGATCGCTATTCCTTGATAGTATCGTTTAGCTGTTAGTATCAAACTAATGATTGCAACTGAATTAGACAATCGCCCTAATGGTCTAAGTCAACTCGTAATCGACATCGGCTTCATTTTTGACATTTGAAACCTAGCCTAGACTGCAACTGTCACTCTCGTATTGTCTAACTATCTGACATAAGCAACACCACCACCACCGAAATTCAAACCTGGAACTTGATGGAAATTCGTATTTTGGAATTGCGTAACGCCAAAATGAACTTCAGTTGTAGAAAATACCAACAAAATTCTGACTGGATCGACCAGTGACAGTCGGCTTAAAGTTAAATAGGTATAATGGATTTCAAGTTAGTCAATAAGGTTGCATTGCATGTCTTCTTTCACACTGTAGGTATCATTTGCCGATCACTCTCACATACCGTGCTTCAATTGAGTCATGAGACAATGCGGTGACTTGTATAATAAAATAATTAAAACGTATTCTATTGTGAACAATGACTGCTCTACAGTTTATGTTTATGGCAATGATAGTTCATAATATAATCACTAG
This sequence comes from Thera obeliscata, assembly GCA_947578465.1. Lineage (NCBI taxonomy): Eukaryota > Metazoa > Arthropoda > Insecta > Lepidoptera > Geometridae > Thera > Thera obeliscata. The sequence continues at coordinate 9,043,793 of OX387918.1, read as the reverse complement.
GGAATGAGTGAACACATCTAAGCGCTTTCCGGTGGTGATTAGTAAAACGCTGACAAATTATGACATCGATATTTGACAGCGTTTCACTCATCGTTACCGCAGAACGCTTATATGCGCACAAGGCTAATAGTGAAACGTGTGCATGGAAGTCTGCTGTATTACCTGTGTATTTCTTTTTTTTTATTTATGATCTTTAGGCTAATGTTTTGATAAGTCTTGGTTGCAAGATGATCAGTCTACATAAATCCGCTCCTAGACATAGGCCTGTTCTGTAGGGCGATTGTCTAATTCAGTTGCAATCATTAGTTTGATACTAACAGCTAAACGATACTATCAAGGAATAGCGATCATGTATCTTGTTGCAATGCCTTTTTGACCGCTATCTATCAGTTGCAATGATAGTTTTGCAGCGTGAAGTTCCTGCAAATCAATTTAACCCGACCAATTTAAAAATCAAAATCTTAGTAAGAAGCCGTGTGAAAACGATTGGCCCACTTTATTTGACTTTCTAATAGACCTCGTTCACTCATTTTGTGTTGTGTTTCTGTCAGTCTTCTTCTTCTTCTTTACAAAGGTTTCGTAAATATCGAATAAAATTTACTTTTTCAAGTTATTTAGTCTGATTTCAAGTAAGTAAAGTCTAACATTCTTAATTCTTTATTCCTAGCTTGCTCAAGTGATTAATATGTTGTTTTTATTTGTTATGAAGTTATGATCCCAATCCACCAGTGTTCGTCGAAGCAATCAACCATACCCCTAAGTAAAATAAGGGCACCAACAATATTTGAAAGCCTGGGAAAATCTTGCAAGGATGTTAAATGCCGTGGGTGGCGGCTACATAAAAACTGGTGAAAAATGGAAGGGATTAAGTAGTAGGTAAATAGTTTTCAATAACCCTAGTTTTGTGCAGCTATTATTCATCATTTTTTTGTGCTCTATATGGTAAAACAACAAAGTTCTATGTTTTTTGATTAATTAATGGTAATATGTAGATACAAGTGCCCCATAAAGTCCAAGGTGGTGGATAACCGGCGAAACGTTGGGGGCACTGGGGGTGGACCCTATACGCTGCATCCACTCACACTCACAGGTTTTATTTAGCTTACCTACCTACTTTTTTAGATGTTAATTTTTTTTGTTTTTAGATCACGATGACAATGTGCTCCGCTGGGTGTACAGTCTAGAGAAAAGGCACCTTGTGGTTGAAGAGGAAACGTGAAGAGAGGGAATGGTGGATTCTGTCGCTGCTATAAGCAGATCGTTTAATGAAATGGCGACACAAGAGCCATGTGTGGAGTTGCTGCTGCTTTAAGTTCAACAGCATCCACCACCATTAAATAAAACAGTTAAATAAAATACATTATTTCTTAACTCGCCTTATTTCTTTACCACAATACATAGATAAGGCACCTACTGCTTATAAATCAGACTAATTATAGCATTTTGTATTTTAATTTGAAACAGCTTCTATCCTATTCTAGTCATTAGTACATAATTGATAATGAAATATTGGAAGTATGTAATGTAACATAGGCAGGAGCCAGCTATTTCCCCCTGCGCGTGGAGGTTTTGACTGATTCTACACATGGCTATGGTAGAATGAGGATGATATCCCAGCACAGGATATCAAACGCTTCCTTCGTCAGGCGAAAGTTCGAAATAAACTCTCTGAGGGATTTAGAACGGATTGCTGGCATCCTGCATCAATCTTCTATCAAGAATGCGTATTTTTTTGGCACTGTTCCTTCTCTAGCCCAAGTAGGAATCCTCTTGATATGATAAACTGAAATGAATTTAAATACTTAGTTGAAACGGATTTGTAATAGGTACGCACTAGATTTAATTTGATTAGGAATGCAATAATAACGTTGTTTATCATTGTCAAAACACGAAAAACTTACTTTATTCAATTTCTATCCATCGCAACAGCACCTTACTTGTTTCTATTCGCGATTGATATGATAGTAATCGTAAGCTGTCATTTCCATTGAAACAGCCTTACGTGATCGCTGTTTCATGATATCTATAGAAACATTACGCTCATGTTGCAATCGTTCATTGTCAAAGATGGTTTCAATTGCAATGCGCGTTTGATTGTAATCGAAGCTACTACGTGATCGCAAATTTGACAGTTTCAATAGGATATCCATTGAAACCATTGCAACAAAAGTTACATGATCGCCCCACTGTACATATTATGATTTTGGGCATTCACCATCCTCCAACTTCTCATCGTCTCTCTCTCTCATCCCATCGTCATCTTTACAATTTCGTCAGTCAATCGGGCAGAGATTACATCATCCAAGTAAAATCGGGTTGATAAAACAATAACCAAAGTTTTGTAAGAAATAGAGGTAGGTACTTTATAGCTACTTAGCATGCGTAATAAAACATTACATAATGAAACTTTGATAACCAATTTGCAAAAGTTCAAAGTTATCAAGAAACCTTTGCAATTAAACTTTGTTTTTATTAGCAAAGTTCAACCATAATTCAGAGAACCTATTAAATTACCTAATATTTGGTCGATACATTTGAGACGATTTTTGGCTGAAATGTATTGAAATTTCGACATCCTGTAACCCAGAAAACCTACTAAATTTAATCTTACCTACTGTTTTACTATTATCCTTACTAATATTTTAAATGAGAAAATAACTACCTGTCGTGCTTTCAGCCCCAAAACTATTGAACCAATTTTTAATGAAATTTGGTACACATGCAGACAGTTTAGAGCCTGCGAAAGGACTTACGCTTCTTTTTAATGCGAAAAAAGGCTGTAAGTAATATACCCTACTATCTCCTATACAAATATTTCGTACTCCTACTAATATTATAAACGCGAAAGTTTGTAAGTATGGATGGATGTTTGTTACTCTTTCACGTAAAAACTACTAAATGGATTTTAATGAAACTTTACAGACATTATATAACTTATATTTAAGAATAATACATAGGCAAGTTATTATAAAGTTTGGCAAGTTTATCATACGCACTTGATGTGCGGGCAGGTTTTTCCGCAAGTAGGCCGCTGGTGGGCCCTTTTTGCGTGACCCTTGACACGTGTTGCTCGAACTTTTTTAGGTTCTACAACACGCCGGTTACCTCACGATGTTTTCCTTCACCGTTTTGAGAGTACTGGCATAGTGCACATAATTTTTTCGACAGAAAAACTCATTGGTACACGAGTGGATTTGAACCCACGACCTTCGGATCGGAAGGCGGGGCACTACCACTAGACCACCAGTGCTCTAATACATAGGCTACAATTTATAAAGATATTGCAACGGAGAACGGATGTAAGTAACGGGCACGGAGCGAGCGAAGATGCGGGCGGCCGCTAGTTCTCTATATTTTGGGGAGGTTTGGCGTAAGCACCACCCACGGCCGCCGTTATAACTAATACCAGACACCATAAATTCCATGAAAAGACAGCTTCCAGACGAGTTGGTGTGGCTCCAAGAGGACATAACACGTCAGATTGACCTTAGTCATTATCCAACAAACCTGGCCGACTTCCAAACATGGCGAAAACGCTGCGTCTGTCTGTCTACAATCTTTTAACCTTTCCATGTAAGGATTAAGCTCGTCACACAGAGTCGTGAAGTTCACGTGACTGTTTTTTACAACCACTGGCCACTTTATCTGTTTAAAATACTCTCATTTAGGGATAAGTTATTAATAGTTATTTGTTATACAAGAGTGCAAAGCTGCTTTTTAACCGCGTGCTCAATTTTGATGACCGAGCAAGCGCAGGATTCTAAAATTTAACCACGAGCGGTAGTCTTATTTATGGTGGAAACAATATATTCAGTAACAATATAGAGTAAATTATTGTCTCAGTTCGTCTTAGCGTCCTTGCGCCTACTTTGACAGCAAACTAAAGTTCCCTGTCATAGTTGGCGGCAGTGTTTGCGGATGTATGCATAACACTATCTGCCATCGCCATCGCAGATCGCCTAGATGTGCTCCAGGCTTAAATCGTCTACAATAGATTCACAAAGCTCCACAAGCTCTGTCTGTGTCTCTGGCTCTGGTTTTGAGTCTGTGTGACTGTTGACCGAATAAATCCTACGTCGAAACGTCACACACACAGTATAATATACTGGTGAGCACTCACACAGACTTAAAACCAGAGAAAAAGAAGCGGTTTGGGAGAAGCCTTAGTGACGTCAAAGATTCGCTGGCACCATTACTTGCGAAAACCATGTGTTTGTTCTTACTTATGAAGTCCTAACATCTCAAGCTTGTTTACATGAACATCGTCACGGCCCTAAGCAGATTAACTTATCGAGTTACCGACAGTTACGCCATCATGTCGTCATTCCACCTTCAATGGTGAAGCAAACATTTACAACTAGTGGATCCCACGCGACTTCGTGTAAAGTCATAATTTCAAACAAAGTTCAATTCCCGCTGCAAACTTTTAAGGCTTGCGTACACCTAATAGGTTGCTGGAGAATGGAGATAGCGATCAATGAAACGCTGTCAAATATCGCTGTCAAATTTGACAGTGTTTCACTGATCGCCACCGCCAGCGACTTAGGTGTGCGCAGGCCTTTAGAGGCTGCTTCTGGGTTTCTTTTAGATTACAAGCAATTGGGAGGTAGCCATTTTCATGCTCCTCAAAACAGTATACAAAGAGCTGTGTATAAGAAGTAGTTTTACTCCCGTGCTTAAATTATCAGTTTTTTTTTTTTTTTTAAGTAATGGTGTTATTAGCGCCGTGTTACACACTAACTTTAATTACGATTGCGAGAAAATAATATAATCCAAGACCCAAGACAAAATGAAATAGTTGATTTTTTTTATTTCTTCTGTAGCCGCAACGCATTGCATACATTTACCAAAGAGATCGGCAATTTTAGTTCCATTTTCAAAAATAATCAGCTGTCACAAGCAAACCATCGCCTATAAGAAAGCATTGCCTCGTAGAAACAAAATATGTGAAGCAGCCTTTTGAGGTGCACTTAAAATCCTTTCACCACACTGCTTTCAAAAGAACCAGTGACACGATAAGAAGATACTCTTAGGATTTCTGACTGACTGGCCTCGCAGCTCATCAGTTGGTAGTAGCTCTGCCTTCTGCGTAGGTCGTGAGTGCGATCCCCACCGAGAACAAATATGTATTTGTGTGGTGAACGCAGACGTTTGTTTTCTGCCAGGGTGTTAGATTGTATTTTAAGTATCAAAAAAAGTATTTAAGTATTATATCAGCTGTATATCATGTAGTTCCCATAGTACAAGCTCTGCTTAATTTGGGGCTAGATAGTATTGTGTGGATTGTCCACGATATTCATTTTTTTAATATTTATTTCTGGTTTAGGCTGTATGTTGCTCGTCTGTTAAGGCGAGGTTATCCAAGAACTTTAGGCATTTAGCGCTACCTCAGCCCCCGCCATGATAAGCGCGCGACGTAATTATTTACGCGCCCGGCAGGCCGTGCGCCACTTGACCATACATGACCGCGTACGATAACTTAGTGCCACAGTATAGAAAACCAAGCAGTAGTTAGGTATGATATTTACTTACTAACTTCAGTTAGGTAGTATTGTAGATAGTATTGATAACATATTACCAGTATTTTTGTTACATATTGTGTGTAGATATAGGTACAGTCACAAAGGTAAGTAATAAAAAAAATTAGAATTAGTCCAACTAAAAAGTACTTTGGTTTCGTGTGGCACATACAACTATTCGATCCAGCAACGAGAACATAGAGGTAAAAAATACAACTAGTACAAGTAACAATTATATTTATTTTGTAAAACGACACATACTTCTGCCTACAATACGTAAATTTTGAAAATGTTATTTTTATACTATATTATACAAAAAATATTTTTATTTCGTATGGCACATATCACTTTTTCATTGCACATACTCGGAAAGTAGGTCTGAAGTTGCCTGAGGGGCCTAATTGAAAGTAATACTTTCAGCCCTAGAGAGAATCGCTTTCTACTGACAGCTGTCAAATTATAAAAAAACAAGTTCTATTTTATTCAACCATGTTCCAACTTTCTAAAGCTATTTCTAACTGCAAGGAGGTTATTGAACTAAATTCCAACGTTTTATTCAGCAATCAGTCAGTCAGTAACATAGGTATATTGTTTTAGATGTAGGTAGGTAAAGAGTTTTTATATGAATATATGAATGAAACCTCACACAGTGACATGTGTGTTGTTTATCTAACGATGACAATGTGACACGCTTACCTATGATGATTTGACTGTAGGTCATCGTGTGTCTTACATCATCATTATAACTTGCTATTCTATCATGAAATATGATAGATACATCAAGTTTTATATTGACATATACAGGGTTATTCATAATTAGCTGCAAATACTCAGGAATTAGGTTCAACAAATAAAATAAAAAATATATATGTAATTATTTTTTTTTAATTTTGATTTAAGTTTTTGTATCAAAATTTTATTTTTTTTAATTTTTTTACGGCTATTGCATAATGATTGCCATGGAGAACAGGACGATGACCCACCCAGGCGGTGACTGAACGCAGAGTGTCGCTCACGGCGCGCGGGCGCGGATCAAAGGTCAAAATAGGTCAGGCGCCAATGATTCCAAAGGATATTCTTTGTCGATTTTCTCGGGATTTTCATAACAAAACTTAAAAAAAATCATTTCATAAATATTTTTTATTTTATTTGTTGAACCTAATTCCTGAGTATTTGCAGCTAATTATGAATAACCCTGTATTACAACAATACACGGGGATTCGTTTTCTGTCATTTTGGGACACATAGCTTTTTCATTTTAATAGTTTTTTTGGTGTTACTTTGAGTTGTGTTGTGTAATTTCAGTGGTATTAACCAACATTACTTGAGGTCTTAGCTCTAAAGTGTTAGCAGTTGAAATGAGAGTGTATTATGTGATATTCTGATTTAATCGAAAATGTTTTTGATGGTTTTGAAAAAAATGATCACCATTTTTTTTAAACCAATTAGGGCCGACTGTCTATGTCTGACTTGACTTGACGAAAAAGTAATTTATTTATGTAATAATAGGTATATACTCGATCCACACTCGACACTGGCAAAATTGATCCAAAATGGGCAGATGCCATTAAATAAGAAGAAGAAGCTTTTGTTGCAATGGTTTCAATCAAAATCTTATTGAAACTGTCAATTTGCGATCACGTATTAGTTCGAAAATTGACAATTTCGATAAGATTTTGATTGAAACCATTACAACAAAAGTTACATGATCGGCCTGCTGATCGCCATTATCGCCATCTCTTAATGTGGTGGGCTATCCATTGGCGAGCTAAAACCGACAAGCCTGTGAGCCAAAGGTATAAACCGACAATGGACCACTTTATACTGCCTAAAAAAATTAAAATTAAAAATGTAAGTAAGTACCTAGGTTATTTAATTTAAACTGTGAGTAGGCAGGTTAATGTATAAGTATGTCGGTTAGTTTTAATAGTTGTAAAATAGTACACCTCTGTAAATTTGATATTGCTGCAATTTTTTTTTTTTTTTTTTTTTTTTTTAAATACCAAGGAGAATTAAAGATAATGTATCTGTCTGTAAGTATTGTGCTTTTGCAAGTCAACACCTTGGTGTGACGTCAGTAACACGCACAAAAACAATGTTATTCACAGCTAATGTATTATTCTACATAATCGCTTCACGGCGTTTATTTGTGATGCTATTTTTGGAAGAAAACCGTTCGTTAAGTAAATTAACCCTTTGTATGGATTGTTATTGTATAGTAGAGACGTCATTAAAGCCGTTGATCTGTTCTCTGCTGCCCTTATTACCTTTATAAACCAATCATAAACCATATATATACTTATACAAGGTGTATCTAAATATGTGTACTATGCGAAGGTGGGGGGTTTCAGACCACAATGGTGATCAGTTGTGGGTGGGAGAAAATTAAAAATGCCTATTTTCAGTTTCCCATACAAAAATATTTAATTTCATAATGCCTAAATAAATTGACAACCCTATCCTTGTTACTCACCTACCCCTTGACCTACTACCTCTGTAGGTCTACTACTACTACCTACTACCTCTGTAGCTGAGTTTAGGGTTGTCACTTTGTATAAAGTCAGCTGTTCATGTTGAAACTTCGTTGCCGTTTTTTTCAGAGATACCAATCGAAGTTCGAAAAGTCGTTGAACAAAAGTTGTTCCCCGGGGGGTGGAAATTCACCCCCCTTCAGGATAGTACACATATTTTGATACACGTTGTATATATAAAAACCTGCGCTGCCTCGTCCGTTGTTGGAAGAGAAGCCACATAAAGCGAGTGACGACCATTTTGGCTCAATAATACATAATAATATGCCTAATTAGTTACTGTCGGCACCCTTTTTAATATTAAAACATAAAGATTATATTGTGGTACACGTTTTTGTTTTTATCAGTGTTTAAAGTTTTTTTTCTTTCATTTTTGATTTATTTTGTAGCCGTGTTTGTTCTTCTACCTGTATTTGTTGTTCTTCTTTTTCTGTTGTCTTGCATTCTTAATAAGTTGTGCTATACCTTTTTGTTTTTAACCGAATAAAAAGTAATAATCTATCATGATTTTTCTAAAAAATTTCATACAAAAGCAGCTGCTGCTATTTCGCCTGTTCTTTTAGGCATCTTCGCTTGTGAAAAAATTTGATCGTTGAGTTTTAAACAAATGCTTTTAGGGCCGGTTCAACAACGATTGACTCATCAAGCTTCAGTATTTTTTGGCAGTTCAAAATATGCGGCATGCAGACACATTTGTGGGTGTGGTGTGATAGGAGGGGCGTCCATACACACGTGACTTTCATTCCTGACGTGATCTTTGTCACGTAAAAAACTTCACGCCGGGAAAAACGTGGTGGACGTGCCATGATGTGGGCGTTGCTTTGGCTCTTTTATAGTATTGCCGTAGAGAATTTTTATAAATAGAAGCTTGACATTTTCGATAGTGCACAAGTCAACTGTTATTCCTGTAGGCCTTCAACAAGCTCGGTCTGGCTATGTCTATGGCTCTGGTTTTGAGTCTGTGTTCACCGGTATACTTTACTGTGTGCGTGTGACGTTTCGACTCAGGATTTATTTTGACAGCACTCACACAGGCCCAAAACCAGAGCCAGAGACAGAGCCAGACAGAGCTTTTGGTAGGCCTACTTTCTTGTCTTGCGTTTCTTTTATATGATTTTCTTAATATTGTGATATTCTTTATTTGTTTTTCGTAATGTAATAGTTTGTATTGTGTGTGCTGAAGTAGCAAATAAATGTAGTATGTCTATTTCCACAGTTCAGTCAGTCCAGTAGGCCTACCAAAAGCTCTGACTGGCTCTGTCTCTGGGTCTGGTTTTGAGTCTGTGTGAGTGCTGTCTAAACAAAACCTACGTCTAAACTTCATACGCACTGGTGACCACTCACACAAACTCAAAACCAGAGCCCGAGACCGTGCTTGTGGATAGACCTACAGTTTCATAGAAATTGTCTAACAGTTCAAAGTATGCCTCCCAATAAGCTGAAACCTGAAACAAATTATTTATACCCAACCTACATTCAAACACAGCTATCAAACCATTCAAGCAGTCGACGCCTGCAAGTCTGCCACCTACATCGATCGCTCTACTTAGAAATTGTACTACATTTATAAACTTATGTAGTACTCCCCAGCCGGGGTGGTTTATTAAATTTTAAAGTGGATTGAACTACCACTCACCTAGATATAGAAAGTAAATAGTATTTGCTCGCTGCCGGCCTTTTGAATCACCTGTATTCCGGGAGACCTATAAAAGTTTACAAAATGCGAAGACGTGAATGGAAAGGTTAAGGAAACAGTAAATAAACCCTAATAATAAAAATAAGAACACTGATTACAATTTCTACCAGTTTAGATAAACAAAAAAAGACAGTTCTACAAAATAAACAAATAACATTCTTTTAAAGGTACGGCCACACCAAGGCGACAAGTGAAATTCTAACTTTTGTATTTGTATTTTCACTGATAATCGCCTGGATGTGGCCGTACCTTAAAGCCCTAAATTTTTATAATTGTATTTCTATTTTTAACCGACTTCCAATCAAAAAAGAGGAGGTTCTCAATTCGGTTGAACTTATTTTTATGAGGTAGCTTTTTGTTTCTTTCCACCGTTTAAGAAACAAAATAGAAAGTCCCTAAACGTGTGATAACGTAACTGTTATTATCACGTGATTTGGAACAATGCATTCTCGTGAAACGCGTGCTTTTATACGTCAGTCGTTACTATGGTAATGACAAGTACAGGGTTATTCATTATTAGCTGCAAATACTCAGGAATTAGGTTCAATAAGTAAAATAAAAAATATTTATGAAATGTTTTTTTTTAAATTTTGATTTAAGTTTTTGTATCACAATTTTTATTTAATATTATTTCTTTACGGCTATTGCTTTATGATTGCCATGGAGAACAGGACGATGACCCACCCAGGCGGTGACGCGGTGACTGAACGCAGAGTGTCGCTCACGGCGCGCGGGCGTGGATCAAAGGTCAAAATAGGTCAGGCGCCAATGATTCCTTTATCGATTTTCTCGGGATTTTCATAACAAAACTTAAAAAAAATCATTTCATAAACATTTTTTTTTTTATTTGTTGAACCTAATTCCTGAGTATTTGCAGCTAATAATGAATAACCCTGTATACAGGGTGTCTAAAACTGAAGTTATTATTATTATTATTTATTAGGCAAAATCAACAGCACTCATTTTAAGGACACTTATTAGTTCAATTACTTTATAAAATGTGTGCCAATTACATGCATGTTATGTACAAAGTTGCACTTCTTTACTAGGCCACATCATGTTTTTAGTGGCAAATCGCGAAGTCCTGAAGAACTTAGCTGGCTGATCAGACAGGCTGATCTGCCTTCTGCGCAGAGGTGTGGGCTTGATCCCCACCCCGAACAAATATTATTTGTGTGGTGAACGCAAATGTTTGTTCTCTGTGTGGGTGTTTTAATGTATTATAAGTATGTATTTACAATATATCATACACAATATAAGTATTAAATCAGCTATTAGGTTACCATAGTACAAGCTCTGTAATAAATAAATAAGTCTGTAAATAAATGTCTATGTCTATGTCTCTGCTTAATTTAGGGCTAAATAGTATTGCGTTGATTGTCCACAATATTTATTTATGTATCCTGCTGCCTGAAGTGATTCCAGTAGGCCTAGATAGATAGATAGATAGATAACACTTTATTGTACACAAGGATACATCACAAGTAACAGCGTAATAAAATAAAGTACAATGGGCGGCCTTATCGCTGAAAGCGATTTCTTCCAGGCAACCTTAGGATGGAAAGTAGTGAAGAAGCAGAAACAGACGGCGGTGCACGAAGCGTGGTAAAATATTAAATACACACAAATTAAAAACTACAGCATAATATCTAATAACTATACAAAAGAAAAACTATCCTAATACTTAAATAAAATATAATAAAATAAAACCACAAGCTCTGTCTGGCTCTGTCTCTGGCTCTGGTTTTGAGTCTGTGTGAGTGTTGACTAAATAAATCCTACGTCGAAACGTCACATACACAGTATAAATACACTGGTTCGCACTCACACAGACCAAAGCCAGAGTCAGAGCCAGACAGAGCTTGTGGTAGGCCTACAGGTTCTATTTTACGTCTGTATAACTTTTTAATTATTCATTTCTGTTTTCAGGAGTAGCAGTGAACACCCTGTATTTGAGTACAGCCTTTACCAGTTTCACTCCATCAGGCTTTGAACTGAAACACGTGTTTCAGTTAGTGCGTAGTAACTCTCTGACGTCAGTTATCAGTACAGATGGCTATCAAGAACAGGAAGAAGTGACTATAGGGGTCATTATTCAATTGTTTATAATCTAAATATATTTTTTGCGATGCTACTGATAGGGTTGTATGTTATGTGAACGAGATTGACGTCATCACGTTATCATACAAAAATAATGGTATTCGATGGCGGAAATGGGTGCTATAGGTATGTCGGGGTTTTTTTATACAACTAACTAATGGAACAATAATATGGCACACCTATCGCTTTTATCAAAGCAATGCCTCGTAAGTCACGCACGTCTGGAACGTGACCTACGAGGCTCTGTTCTATTTTGCCACGCCAGTCAAGTTTTGGTTTAAGATATTTATTGTCAAAAAAAAAGAAGTGTTATACATATCACAGTTGCGAATATTGCATTTGTGTAATCACCAGTTGCTTCTGACAATATAAGTCATCCACAATAGATGCAAAGGTCTGTTTTTTTATCCTTAACCTTTTATTTACGTTTTAATTTGAAATTCAGCCGTCGATATTCTTATCTGGTGACATGTGGCTGTGTAATACTTACTTGGTTTTACCCAACTACGGATACCGAGTAAACCCCGGGGAAATATTTTGGAGTAGAAATGTATGATAATAACAAACTGAAGTTCTTAGATTACTAAGCGTAGAAAAACATTGCCATGGTTTTGTATCCCCAACAAAAGCTATACGTTAGTACGAACTCATTTTATCAAATACAATTACCTACTTAGACAATCATTACCTACGACAAAAAACGAACAACACAAATACTTTTTTCACACGTTGAACTTGTTTTTTTATTCAATAAACAGCTTTGAACTTTGCTAGCCAGTTCTAAACTTGAATAAAACATTTGATAAGTTACCTCCTTGGTCGCCATGTTTCGGAGTAAAAGATCGTTCCATTTTTAAATAACACACACGGTAGGTTAGGAGTTCACTGTAATTTACTTTGCCGCTAACACGACAGTAATGGTGTTTCATAAAAAAATCCGATTTATCTCGAAGGAGGTTGTCAAAACTCTCTTTTCTCTAGTAGCATTATCCCTACAAACCTTAGTGCTTGCCTTGCTGCTATCTATCTATTTTCTATCTTTATTATATCTTCTACTCGTATATACAAAAATGTTGAGTTTGCTAGATTGTGTACCTACGCTTCAAAAACTCAAAAGTTCGGCACCGATCGAGCTGAAATTTTTGATATAGGTATTTATAATCCGCATGTAGGATTGTTTTTATCTATATTTTGCATCAGTTACTACTTAGTCACTTAGTCACTCAGTTACTACTTGCCACATTACATATGTGCCACGCTTCGCTGTGGTGTATGTATGTATGTATGTAGTGTGGCAAGCGTGGCAAACACTCGTATGTACAGCTAGTTTATCATATAAGGATTGTGTGTTTTTACATGTTAAATAAATAAAAAAACCTATTGTAAATTCCACAGAATTTCCCCACACTATCACATCCTTCTGGCTATTTCTGAGCACAGTTTCCGTCTGACCCTGGAGGGTGTGTCGACACTCGCATTATTTATTATCATCGTTCTATTTATATCTTTGCGTTGCAGATATCGTATCTCATGAAATGAATGACAGGTATAACTTAACATTACTTATTATATTATTATAGATACACTTGCTTCTACAGTTTTTTTCATACAATAAGCTGATGGAATAAGGATATGGCCTAACTGATTTTAAGTGGCAACTATCGCCTATGACAAAGCATTGCCTGGTAAGTCCTAGTCAGTTTTTTTTACATTTTCCGCCACCTGTCACACACAAAGCGATCTTTTTTTATTTATTTTTTTATTTAGTTAAAGGGCTTTGTCGCAATGCGACCACACTGCCCTATAATAAGAAATAGAATAGAATAAGACAACAAATAAAACTTAACTTAATCTAAATTTATACAAACTTAAAGCCATCTTGCGCGGGTTCTACCAACTGAGTTGAGAAGGTTGTGAAGGCTCAGCCTTTGAAGGCTGCCAGTGTCACAAACCAACTTATCTATCTTGACCAAAGAGGATCTAATGAAGTTTGTTTCGTTTTCTGTCAGTTCTATCTTTTGTTTCACATTGCGTGAGATCTCAACTGAGCAGTTAAGTTAGATGGTCCTACGGGCCAGCTAATGATGGTGCCATAAGGATTTCAACAGCAGTTCCGAGTTATGTGTCAACACTGACAACACTATAAGACTAGCGTTTTTGCGTTGCCATCGTGAAGGACTCCCAACTAACAATTTAACGTCGTTCAAAAGTTTAGTAAACGTTATCATGATTGCATTGATCGTAATACCTAAATCGCACTAACGTTATAATAACGTTTACTAAACGCGAAAATGGCCCCAGTTATACAACCAACATTGTCGTATAGTGGACATACAAAAGTCACAAGCTGACTTCGTTAACGTTATTCAAAAGTCGTATGAACGTTATGGAATTACTACTTTCGTCGCGCAGAAGTCGCATCATATCTTTACAACGACTCGTTTGTTGTATTGTCGTCATGCAGGTGTTTTTGAATGACTAAAACGTTTTATTTGAGTCAAGGAACAACACCTGTAAGACTTATTCATTTTTCTTGTTGACAGTGTTTGTGCTGGTTTTGTTTCGAGATTTGAGTGCAAAATAAATAATTACAAGGAACTAAAAGGTGAGTGTTATTTAACTTATATTTATATATCTCGCTAATAACTGTATTTGTCTCTCATGCCGTTTAGTTCGACTGGGTATTAAAGTTTTATGATAATATACCTATGTGTATTTATTTCAGATTTTCATGCCCCCTCGCAATTTTGTGTTTAAATGATTATATTTTTATTAATAAAAATATGTTTATTTCTAAAAATGTAGGACATGTTGCTTTTGTCACACACTTATCTCTTTACGACGTTGTAAAGACATAAAGTCGTATTAAGGTTATTTCAAGACCATGCAATACGCCATGACATCAGCTAGCTATTAGGGTTCCTCATATTTATTTAAAACCCTTTTCATATTGCAGGTCACAGTAAAAGTGCAGTGCAGATTTCAAAACATTTTAACATTCCAGTAAATTTTATCTGAAAATATGAAGAAATAAGAATGAAATAATTAAATAAGAAATCACACACAATATTTTTATAGAAATAAATTAATATTGATACTGAACCTTTTTGTTGTTCATGTGTTGTACACTTTTCTTTTTCAACATTTGTTATTAATGGTACGGTTGTTGGCGTTCTACTTTTTAATAAAAGGAAATCTTGATTTACTTTCCTTTTGAAAGTTCCACTACGTTTAAGTCTTCTCCACACATTTTTTGCTTCCATTCTTCGTAGTAAATTTAATCAAACGATCCGTAAATATGGCGGCCTAGACGTTATAAAGTCAAAACCTGACTTAAATGCGCCTAAAAGTTTGATTAAAGTCAGGGCATGACATTAAACGGACTCATGTAATATATAGGTTATATTTGAGTATTAAATAAACAACCAAGTCATTTAAGAGTCTCCAATTGACCGCTGTAAAACAGGATAGTGATCGTTATATAAACGTCACTGTGAAAACGTCTATACAACTGCTACGTTATATAAATGTCATATAAAGGTTTTTCAAAGACCTCATTTGGTCAGTTCAAAACGTTTAATGGACTCTAACGTTAGTATGACTATTGCGTTGTCGTACAAACGTTTTAGCTAAGACTGTAATATAACGTCGTTTAGTTTAGTCTTACCAACGTTGCTAAGACCAGCTTATTATGACATATCGTCGCACGACTAATAAGTTAAATTAAAGACGTCTAAAGGACCTAGTAGTCATTTCACTATGATTATAAGACTTCTATCCAACTTTATGTCGTATAAGTCAAGACTTATATGACGTTTTTGTTTGTTGGGCTTTTTTCACAATTGTCATGAATTAGCGTGAGGTAATACTAATGGCAATATTTGTATTTATTGTTTACACCGCGGCTGTCAAGGGGGTAACTGCCCCCATAACCTTAAAGAATGCCGCTTAGGGTTAAACCAATATTTGGTCAGACTCCCGTTTCACGGTTTGTCGCCACCAGGCCAAGGCGACTTCAAAAACTTGGCACTTAGCTCGCCAAATCTCTTTCAATCAACAGCTTCAGCAACATGAGTTATGCCAAGTGAATAAGGTTGAAAACCGTTTGTTTTTGTTGAGTAAGGACTGTTTTATGTTTGTCATGCATTGTTTACAGGCGCCTCTAAATGGCGAAAACAAAACACGGCGGGAGTAGGAGGATAAGTATGTATTACAGTGTATCTAACAGTTACTATGCCTCGTGATTAAAATTGCGTGTCTCTTGGCATCGTGCTCAAAACAATGTTATGTAAAATACTTTTTTAGAAGCTGTCCGATAATAATAAAATGTGTTTCAAATCGTTCGTAGCGTACACCTCATGACTCTACGTTATTTGTTTGTGTTACTGGTTTGTCATCAGTCAATCAGTCATCAGTCAGTCTGTAGGTCATTGATCAGCCTCAGTCACTTGAAAAAATATTTGATCTGTGGTTTGGCTGTTCTATAGGTTTGAATTGTAGTCTAGTTATATACGTATTCTTCTTCCTGCCCTTATCCCACTGTATGTGGGATCGGCACAACATGTCTTCCTCCTCCATTTTCCACTGTCAGCCGTCATCTCTGCATTCACTCCTCTCTTATCCATGTCATCTTTCACACTGTTCATCCATGTTTTTTGGTTTTAATGTAGTCTATGTAGGTACGTATTTACAAAAAAATATGTATTCATCATGTACTATATCAGCTATCGGTTTCAGTGAGAACAAATCTATCTGCGTTATGGTGATGGAAATCAAACGGACTAAATATTTACAAACATTTCATGTCATCTGTAAATATTTGCTCGTAGTTTCAGACATAACATTGGGATCTCACTACATATAACATTTTTGAACATTCTTGTGTGTAGGTAGAGTAGAGCCACCTGCAGAAAAAATGGAGTTTGATATTTTGACAGTTCTCTATGGTTCCCTATAAAAAGTGTCAAAAACTTGAGGCTTGCTCGAGTCAGACTCAAACATTGTTTCTGCATACGCCCATACGGTTTTTTTTAATCAATTTTGTGGGCAAATCACACAATTAATTGGGTTCAACACAATCTAGCCCCAAATTAAGCAGACTATGGGGAAAAGAAAGATGATATAATACTAATAAATAGTTTTTTTGTAAAAACATACTTAGAATACAATATAACACCCAGACAGAAAACAAACATTTGTGTTGATCACACAAATATTTATTCTCGGTGAGGATCAAACCCACGACCTACGGCGTAGAAGGCAGAGCTACGAGCTGTGAGACCAATCAAAATGTGCAGATAATTTAGATAGGTATTTATTTTTACGAATTGATTTGAAGTATCAACAAGTGGAATGATCGTCGTTGTACTCCGATGTCAACACTCAACAAGACAGAGCGATTCATTGACACCAATTGATCGATTGGAAACACGCCGTTGCATGAGAATCGAGAATCGGCGTCACCTAACCTTGATTTTATACCAGATTGGACTTTGATAAACTCAGTGGCTGATTTCCAAAATAACAACGTCATAAGAATTTTTTTCAAGACAAAAAACTTTGGAAAATCCTCATGGTCAAAAATTTTACTTAAAAAGATGTTTTTGCTCGTAATCATTTTCATTTTAAACGTGAAGCAATAAATGATGACAATTTGTTAGTTTAAGTTATTTTAGTTGTGTGCTTCACTCGAATATTAAAATACTTTTTTTCATTTCGATAATCAGTCTTATTTCAGTTTTTTATTTTAATGACGTACCAAAATGCCAGAGAACGTGATTGCCGTATATGCGCATAAGAAAAAAATGTCTAGTAGCTTTAAGGTCGCAAAGTTCATTTATGTAAATTAAAAACAAAGTTGGTCCTATATAGTAGCCTCCCCTGTGGCACCCCATAGCCAATAATCTGATCATTATTTGCTGACTGTACCTGTGCTAATTGAACTTATCTTCAAACTTCAGGAAAACAGAAAACAAATTATACAGTGAAATAAAGTGTTTTCAAATAGCAGTTCTGTTAGACACATTGTGTAAAATCAGAATTTAGATTTCGTGGGTTCTTTCAAACAATTTATGTTGAAATAAAACCACAAAAAACGTAACGTTATCTAACCCACTGCGCCATAATAATATGGACCATACCTACCTATAGAATTCAATGGAAAACCACAAACATTAACATGCTATGTAGTAAAAACTTTTGGAAGAACGATTTTTGGATGACAGTAATATTTTTGCTTGACTGTGTGACAATCGGATTGCACACAATAATTTGAAAACGTCATGACAATAAATCGAAAATTTTTAAGATTTCGTGTTGAAAAAGTTTCTTCAGTTTTCATAAATAGTTTCACATTAAACAAAACGTTTAGTCAAGCACTTATACATCATCAGGAAAAGTATCCCCCTAGTAGCAATAGGTGGAAAAAAAACATTTGTCCCTACTAGTAGGGATAGATTAGTGGGGATATGTGGAACTGGTAGTTTCAAGGTTTTCAGCGTCTTCTTGCGTCAGGAGAGCGTTGGTGGCCTAGTGGTAGCGGCCCTGCCTTCCGATCCTTAGGTCGTGGGTTCGAATCCAGTCGTGTACCAATGAGTTTTTCTCTTAAAAATATGACAGTGCTCTCAAACGGTGAAGGAAAACATCGTGAGGAAACCGGCATATCGTAGAACCTAAAAAGTTCAAAAATATGTGTCAAGTACACGAAAGGAGCCTCTTTGAGGCGCACTTATAATCCTTTCACCACACTTGGTTTGAAAGTATCAGTGACACGATAAGAAGAAGCGTCTTCTTGCACGCACTAGATATATTCAAAATGGAACTGTAAAAGTTTTTCACGTGTATTTGTATTTGTAACGGTTTTGTACCGCTGCCTGAAACTAAATCAGGTCGATGTATTATTTATTTCAAACACCGCTATTCAATCTAAAATGTACATGTACCAGCGGTAACCAAAGTTATCTGGGTTGCGCCCCTTTTTACGTCATTGCAAAGCAGATTTTGGCAAAAAAGAAGCCAGGAAATTTCAGCATGTTTCTTTCCGACATTTGGTAAAATGTTTGATAATGAGCTAGCTAGTTTTTGAGTTTACCACATAATTCAGAGAAATCAAATAAACGGGCACAATTTTTAAACTTTACTATATCATTAGGCCTACTACAAGCTCTGTCTGGCTCTGTCTCTGGTTCTGGTTTTGAGTCTATGTGAATGCTCACCAGTGTATCATACTGTGTGTGTGTGACGTTTTGACGTAGGATTTATTTAGTCAACACTACTCAAAACCAGAACCAGAGACAGAGTTAGACAAAGCTCATGGTAGGCCTACAGAAGCCAGTAGAGCTTGGTTGGTATGTGTCCTTCCAACATTGTTAAAATTGTAAGAAATTGAATTTTTAACAACAAACTTTTGTAATATTTAGTCTCGTTTACCATTATCATCATTCATATTCATCATTTTCATTATCATCATTTTTTTTCATCATTATTGGAAGAGATCGCTCTTCAGCGATAAGACCGCCCATTGTACATTAGTGTGTGTTTAATTATCGTTACTTGTTTTTCCATTGTTAGTTTTAAGGTGTGCAATAAAGTATTTTCTATTCTATTCTATTCTATCATGGTGCATAGTATGATAGGCCTATAAATAATAAATATTGTGGACAATTCACACAACACTACCCAGCCCCAAACTAAGCAGAGCTTGTAATGTGTGTAGTTGCGCCTCTCTTGAGTCTTCACGCCCCACAGTTTGGCAACCGGTGTACACCAACTAAAAGTAATAGTCATCGTCCAAAACAATAGTGATTGATCGTAAATGAAGCTACTTTATTAGACAGAAATAATGTTCACTAAGCCTAAAAGGCAAGTTTGTAACTAAGCCTAAAAGGCAAGTTCGCCTTGCCTTTTAGGCTTGGTAGTGTTTCGTGAACTGGTAATCAAGACTTTTTTCACTTTCAAAGTATAGTAGGTATAGTGTACCTACTACATAGATAAATAGATAGCTCAGAGTAAAAGCGTTTTTATTAAAATTGGCTCTGTCCTGTTTGGTGGCAATATAGTTAAGAGGGAATCACACAGGCGACTCTCAATACAAACGTAGTCCCCTATTTCCTCTCTGGATAATGCCTCTAGAGTAACCATTTTTTCTCATCAAATCCAGATCTGCTATAATATATATATTTTTTCATAAACTTATTGATAAAGAAAATATCACCTCCAATTCATATTTCATAGAAATCATATGAGGGTCATATTTTCTTTATCAATAAGTTTCTGAAAAAAAGGAAAACATACGAGCACGTATATAGCAGAATGGATTTTATGAAAAAAAATGGTTACTCTAGAGTCTAGAGGCATTATCCAGGGAGGAAATAGGGGACTACGTTTGTATGGAGAGTCGCCTGTATGATGCCCTCTTAAGACATTTTCATCTATTTTTTTATAGACAATAAGTTTTATTTGAGATATAAAAAACATTGTTGGACATTTTGCTCAGAACTATCTTCCTTCTTTCATCTATTCCCAAACGCTTAATTCTATGTCGATTGTTTCAGTAGATTCTGCGAAAGCGTAACAAAAAAACACAAACATTTTTACATTTACAAATTTGATTTGGTATAGAAAACCGTTCTTGTGACCGAGTCTCTGGAGTATTCGGACTCATTTCGGACAAATCTTTATTACCCCGGCCTCTTTACCCCAATCCAGAAAGTGTCAACATTCTCCGAACGAGCGACCTTATAACACATTGCGAGTCTCCGTGAATTCTTGGAAATTTTGTTTCGACATGTGACATAATTAAAGGCATATAAAAGTTGCGTGAATCAGCTCTTATAATACAAGTGGTGATGGGGTGTTGCGTAACCTAGCTCACAGGCCATTTTAATTGGTATTACTGGCAAATTATCGGAATTATTAAAGAATTCATTAATTGTTGATGCTTTGTATCCATTGTTTACCATATTCTAATATCTGTGACCATCAAAATCTGTGATAAGATGCCATTCTCACATCTAGACGGTGGCGAATATGACAGCAATATTTGACAGCGTTTCACTGATGACCCAGGACGCTTATGATGCCTTCTTACGGTGCGTGGTTCTGCAGATCATCACGCACAGCCGACGGCGACGCACGGCAACGCACACAGACAGGGCTCCTGTGATACCGCGTAACTCGGTGCACGAGACCGTTCCCATGGAGTGTCGTGCGAGCTGATCCGCCCCTCCGTGCGCGATATCACAGACCGTGGGAAGGGGCTATTAGATGTGCGCGAGGCTATATAGTCCTACTAATATTATAAACCCGAAAGTTTGTATGTATGGATGGATGGATGGGTGTTTATTACTCTTTCACGTAAAAACTACAGAATGGATTTTAGTAAAACTTCACAATAATATAGTTTATACATCAGAATAACACATAGGCTACAACTTATAAAGATATTGTAACGGATAACGGATGTAAGTAACGGCAACGTGAACGGGCGAGCGAAGCCGCGGGTGGCCGTGGCCGCTGGTATACGAGTATAATAAAAACTGAGTTCCGGCAAATTTTATGCAATTTTTATAATTATTGGGCTTAAATTTACATCAATTATTCAATTGTTCATTAGCATTTAAGCCCACTATTGAATTCTAGCAAACTTTTGTTTTTTGTAAATTAAAATTTGTACACAGCAATTGAATTCATGAAAAACCAAGCCTGAGACCGCAATCGTAATCATATATTCCCAAAATGATGTTTAGAGAATGGAGCCAATTATCCTGTTGTCAAAATATCTCGATTCTTGAACGTGATTCAAAATTTTTTTAGGTGTTGTTCTCAGAAATCAAAAATAGTCTCTGCCGTTATGTACTTTGTGGTTCTAAGATCGAAAATATAGAATACTAGTGGCCGCCCGCGGCTTCGCTCGCCCGTTCCCGTTACTTTTTCGGGATAAAAAGTATCCTATGTCCTTTTCCTGGTTCTAAGCTACCTCCCAACCATTTTCAGCCAAATCGGTTCAGCCGTTCTTGAGTTATAAGTGGAGTAACTAACACGACTTTCTTTTTATACATTTTCATTTTGTATATAGATTTTCACGCGACGCGACCGACAGCGCGATACATAGGGCGCCTGATCGCTTTTCTACTCTTTTCTGTATTCTGTGGTAGGAGCCAATCCTGTAGGCCTACCAAAAGCTGGCTCTGGTTTTGAGTCTGTGTGAGTTCTGACAAGTATATTATAAGTAGGTACTGTATGTGTCACGTTTCGACGTAGGATTTTTTAGTCAACACTCACACAGACTCAAAACCAAAGACAGAAACAGAGCCAGAGAGAGCTTGTGGTAGGCCTACTGGTGACGTACACATCCACTTAATAAGTCTTAAGATTCTCAGTACGAGGAAAGCGAGGAAATCCGTCTCATTCTTTATTACGAGGAATAAAACGTCGGAATAATGCCAGAAAGTCTGCTTTTCTGAGTATTGCCTGTTCTCATTTCACAAGTCTGTTTTTGTATTTTCTGCACTTCCTCCTTCAAATTCTTGGAAGGAGTTCGGTTGTTAATTCGAAATCAATTAGCTAAGAACGCCTGTTAGTTCATCATTGTTTTATAAATTATGCGTAAACAAGATGTATATACCTACTGGTTTTTGTATAGTCCCTATACCTACTGTCTATAGACTGCAGTACCTAGATATAGTTAGTAGGCAACAAATTTTGCATTTCAGCTAATTTACGGATTCATAGGGCGCGTCAGAAAAAGATAGCGCTCTACATAGCCTTAAAGCCGATGTGCAATATTTATTGCCTATAACCTACTTACTGTATTTGTACATTATTATGTTTTTCTTATGCGCAGTAGGTAATCGTTTTCTTTTTCTATAAAGCGAATTTTCTCAATCATATGAGAAAATTTTTCGCAAATTTGAGTTTATAAGGCGGCCTTAAAATCACTTAGCTAGCCCCTTTTTCTAGAACATAATATCTATGTAACAGGTACTAATATAGGTAGGGCAATCTACGTCATACAAAAAAAATAAAATAACTAGAGAGGTCACGCCGCCGCCTCGCAGTCTCTCCGTGCAAGTTTAATGTCGCCATTCGTTAAAATAAATCCTCGTAATCGGGACAACGTCTTCGAATTGGAACAGCGCGACGGGGAATATATCACTCTGTAATGGTGTCGGAAAACATCAAAACTGAGCGGTAATTCGAAGAAACACTTTATAAATCTGAATTAGAAGCGAGTGATTTAATATTGTCCGTGAAAAGGTGATATTAAACATTCGACTGTCGTCATTAGGTTTTTTTCGGTCACCTTTGGATCAATGACCAGTGAACCTTCTTCCAAAAGAACCCGTGTGGTGAAAAGAATTAACGACACATTATTGATTGCCATGATTATTCCACAATGTTTTCATGTGTGGGTTTAAATCCTGTCGTGTACCAATAAGACTTTATGCCCAAAAATGTATGTACCTACACTATGTTATATTATTAGGCTTGGTCGCGTTAGAACTAGCACCTAGACTCACCTAGCTATAAGACGTTTTAAAGTTATCCTTGTACTACCTTTAAATAAATACATATTCTAGAGAGAAGAGGTACTCTCAAACGGTGAATGAAAACAATGTGTGGAAACCGCCATGTAGGTAGGTACCTAGAACATAAAATAAAAAAGCAGCCAAGTGCGAGTCGGACTCGCCCATGAAGGGTTCCGTAGCATCAATTAACATAATATAAAGATTTTTGTAGTTCGTCGAAAGGTAAATTGCGGCTTACGATTTATGACGCATAAAAAAAAAACTACTGACTAGATCTCGTTCAAACCAAATATCGTTGGAAGTTTACATAGTAATGTACAACATATATTTTTTTTGGATTTATCATCCTCTTATTTTAGAAGTTAGAGGGGGGGGGGACCAACTTTTTTCTACTTTGGAAGTGTCTCTCGCGCAAACTATTCAGCTTAGAAAAAAAACGATATTAGAAACCTCAACATAATTTTTAAAGACCTATCCATAGATACCCCACACGTATGGGTTCGATGAAAAAAAAATGTTTGAGTTTTAGTTTCAAGTATGGGGACCCCCAAAATTAATAGTTTTTTTTCTATTTTTGTATAAAAACCTTAATGCGGTTTACAGAATACATCTACTCACCAAGTTTCATCAGTCTAGCTCTTATGGTTTCGGAGAAAAATGGCTGTGACACGGCCGGACAGACAGACAGACAGACAGACATGACGAATCTATAAGGGTTCCGTTTTTGGCTACGGAACCCTAAAAATCGAAAACATATGTCAAGTGGATCCTTTCTAAGGTGCAATTAAAATCTTTTCACCACATTAGTTCGATTAGTGACTCAAGAAGAAGACATCATGTCTTGAAAGTCAAGCCGATATGACCTCTGTTTTACGGCAAATAGATTGGCTCTAGTCTGGCCAATTAACATTTCCAGACACTTTATTTCTTCTCAATCTACAAAGTGAGCTATAAACATTCGCTTGGACTATAACTTCTTTAATGTTGTGGTGGATCTATTCAACCATTATTTTGTCTTTCTTAAAGCGGCGGCCTTAATATGACTGTCGCATTTGGTATAAGCGTGAACTCATAACTTTGCTTATCTTTCTTTATCTCTTACTGCACACAGGAGCCTAATTCTCGGCTCGTCTCGGATCATTTTGCAATTTTATTTTATTGCTTCTTTTCGAAGAGAAAATTGCAGATTTCCTTGAGTAATTCATCGACGACCTCATCGTAGAAGCCTCGACAGCTACGATATACGGCAAACGTAGAAAAAGTGTGAGGTTGTGCAATGCCAATGTGTATTTATGGGACATTGAAAATCTCGGTCGGCCCGAGAATTAGACTCCTGGTAGCTTAATAGTAGCGGCCCGACTTCCGATCCTTAGGTTGTAGGAATCCTGTCATGTACCAATGAGTTTTTAAGTCCAAAAATGTATGTGCACCATGCTAGTACTCTCAAACGGTGAAGAAAAACATCGTGAAAAGTTAAAGATTTTTAAAAGAGATAACTATGCAGTTTATTGTTTTCTTATAAATCGAGGGCATGACTCCTTTCACGACTTTTCCCTAACTCTCGTGGTCGTTCTCCCTGTATACGAGGTAAGAGAGAAATAAAGCTTGTGCGTCGTTGTTATTAGCGGCAAATAAGTAACACTTTAACTTTGTTGCAGATTACGGACGTAATTTGGCTGCCGTAACTTGTTAAACCAAAGCTCTTTGATCTCATCCGTGGAATTACAGTAAATTATGAGTGAGAAAATAATAAATAATGCGTGAAAAAACGTACGTTTCTGGTTTATGTTTAATTGTGTGCAAACAAAATATAAATTACATGTAATGTGTGCGATGAGTTGACTTCCTGCAGTTTATTGGCACAAATACACTAGCAAATACAATATTTTTAAGCATTCATGTGGTTAAATTTAACGATTAACCAGCAGTAGTTTTTTTATTTTATTCATAATGTTTTATAATAATAGTTTTTGTAAATAATGTATATTATGTTGTATAATAAATAAAAATCATAGATAATCA
The DNA here is from genome assembly GCA_947578465.1 of Thera obeliscata. Taxonomy (NCBI): domain Eukaryota; kingdom Metazoa; phylum Arthropoda; class Insecta; order Lepidoptera; family Geometridae; genus Thera; species Thera obeliscata. Next base: position 9,018,397 of record OX387918.1, on the reverse strand, counting down.
TAATTTACTACATAACTACTTTTTTTTATTATACACATCGCCTCTGTCAGATTTATTTTAATTTGTTGTACAATTCACGTGTCTTATTTATTACTAGCGGCCTTACCCGGCTTTGCACGGGTGGACACTTATTTTTAAAACACATTAATATAGCCTATGTAGCTTTCCAATAGTGAAATAATTTTCGAAATCGGCACAGTACTTTTTGAGTTTATTCATTACAAATATACAAAAATACAAATCTTTCCTCTTTATAATATTAGTATAGAAGTATAGGCTGAAACTATAGATTGATAATCGATTAGACTTTATACCAACCTTGGTATTCAGCCGTGCAATCACAATGCGACCTAGACGAACGGAATAAGCAATATCTGACAGCAAACAATGGCTTACCTCATCGTATGAAATCCCCAATGACATGACCTACCGGACGCATTTAATTAGGCATTCAATAGGTATCCATTACCTTTTATCAATATGCATTCATTTGCATATTATTTTTTCCATTGTTGTGTTACAGTACTCAAGTCATTGTTATAATTGTTTTTGAAGTGAAAACTTCTTTAGCGGCGTTGAGCACTTTTTCTGTAATGGGTATAAAATCTTAAACTCGCGTCAGCGCGTCAGGACACGTGACCTGATCGAAAAAGCGTAAGACGGATGGAGAGTAGATAGCTATCCCCTCTCTACGGCGCGGCGAAAATGTATGCCTGGGCCTACTGTTTCGTTTAGGCAGCGCAGGGCGCTTGCGCGAATGTTCGTGTATGTTACAGCGTGCCAAATAACAAACAAGCCCCCCCTAACCATTCCAAAATATCAAACATGCTCAACGTTAATAATCAAGTTTTCACTTCTGCCGGCACTCCCGGAGTGCAACCCGTATTTTTTAATTTGTGTATTTCGTATTACTGGGTACTTTTAAACTGACTTCCAATCAAAAAGGAGGAGGTGGTTTGTGACGACATTCATCAGCTTCCGACTACTTGAGTTTTATCAAGATTAACTTTATGACCATAAAGTTTGCTTCATCACTCACGGACATTGTCCAAATCATTGTTCTGTAGGCCTACCATGAGCTCTGTCTGGCTCTGTCTCTGGTTCTGGTTTTGAGTCTGTGTGATTTAAAATCCTAATACGTTAAAACGTCACACACACACAGTATAATGCACTAGTGAGCACTCACACAGACTCAAAACCAGAGCCAGAGACAGAACCAGACAGAGCTCATGGCAGGCCTACAGGCTGGTGATAGCTTCGCCCAACCATTCATTATGAGCCTGAGTAGTAGTAGTAGTATTCAGAACTAGTACATACTATAAGATACTGATTTGCTATAGCTTTTTCCGTAACCCAACAAAATGAAAAACAGGAAGGCGCTTTCTACTTACATCATTTTAGCAATTTTAAAACGTAAATAAATAAGTTAAATACGATGACGTCAACATATTACAATCTCCCATGTAACAGGGAAACAACAATAATGGAACGAGAGCTTATATTGACGACCAAAACACGTGCTATGTAAATAAGGAAAACATTATACCGATGTTCCGCGAACATTGTCGTTAAACCGTGTGAAAATTACTTGTAAAAATAACGCTACAACGTAAACAGGTGGGCTATACGGCAGAACATGTAAAAAACAACTTGAAATTTGACTCTGACGTAATTACGTCATTCACCAATCGATGGGAAAGACCAGGAAAAGAAACACAAAACAGAGGTAAGTAGTTTGAGGAGGAGTTTGCCACTGAGCACACTGACAGCACTTGCACAAGTAGTAGTAGAGCTTGCCCGTGAAAATAATACCACCATGCCTTTCTGCCGTTGCTGTATTGCGGTTTGATGGTTGTAAGTGCTGGTGAAGTTACAGGGACATGAGGCCCAACACCTATATGCAAGCTGATGAACGCAGTGCAGTGAATCGTAGGACACATTTCAAACGTGCAAGATTTTTGGATAATGGTTTACCACCAGTTCATCAGACGGTCATCAGAACGTTCCAAAGAAGTTATAACAGGACGGTTTAAAAAAAAAGCTGACGACACTAACATTTACTTTTTAAACTCTTTGCTGCCGCAAGAAAGAAGACGTGTAACGCTATATTGAGAGCTTTGCGCATGGTTGAGATGTGCTTGAACAGGCTGGAACTTAGTTAAAAAGTCAAAAACCTATGAAGCACTGAATAAATTCGGCACCAGCGCATCCCAGCACCTTTGACATTTCCTCTCCATTGTAATGGGTTTCCAACCTCCTTGCTACGTCATGAAATTGCAATGACACTTCACCAAGAAGTTCTTAGCCTTATTTCCTATATTTTTAATATAAATATCGGGCACTTCGATGCCAAAGCAAACAGATATTATTATGACAGACTCGCTCGGGCGTAAAGTAATTAGGCGGTCGGTAAACAGACGAAATCTAGGAATCATCAGCTTGGCTGGACGCCAGAGAGGTAGCCAGGGATGTATTTAATCAGAAGAATTGGACAGGAATAGAGATGGGCGCTTACCCGGTAAAAACCCGAACTTTGGGTATTTACCCATTTATACCTAATTTTACCCACCCATTTTGAATTAATACCGGGTAAAAATTCAAAACAACTTTTCTATTAGTTTTAGTAGGAATATTATGTTTTTATTGGTTAGTATTCATTCTGATCTACAATGATTTAGTACCTATTAAAGGTAAAATAAACCAAAAAAATCCATTTCACCAGTGTAGGTAACTATTAAAAACATATATTTTTGATGAGGTGTAGTTTTAACTAAGTATATATTATAGATCGATTGAGCAAAGCGAACGAAGATATTTCAAACAACTGAACAAAATTGTAAGAGAAAAGAAAAGTGGTTAAACGTTAAAGTTGCTGGTAAAGACACGGTGGGGTAGTCATGTAACCGCACTAAAAAGTCTAAAAAATACAAAAACAGCCTTAATGGCCCTAGCTATACACGAAACCACGGTACTATTGCCTTCAGAAACAAAGTCTACACTTCTGGATAATAGTTATTTGTTATACAAGAGTGCAAAGCTGATTTTTAACCGCGTGCTCAATTTTGATGACCGAGCAAGTGCAGGATTCTAAAATTTAACCACGAGCGTAGCGAGTGGTTTAAAAGTTAGAATCCTAAGCGTTGGCGAAGGAATCAAAAGAGCACAAGGTGAAAAATCTTTGCACTCGAGTGCAACACGTAACTTTTCATCCCACCTCAGCGAGGAAATGACTAAGTGCAAAAAAGAACATGGCGCGACTAAAAGTCACACACCAAGAAGGTTCCGAGTATGAGTTTTTAACAAATTTAAAAACGTTGTATGATAAATTCGGCACCATGGAGGTAGAAGAAAATAGGTTTAATGATGTTTTGAACTCACAAAAACACCAAGAAGGTTTCGAGTGCGAGTTATTAACAAATTAAAAAAGGTTGTATGATAAATTCGGCACCATGGAGGTAGAAGTAAATAGGTTGTGTATTCACAAACTTAGTAAACACGATATTCTAAATTCAAATTTACTTTATCCTCTACTAGAGGATAAAAACGGCTTTTGCAGTCTTTGGAGTACCTATGATAGAAGATTGCATTACAATTTACGAACCAGTTACAGGACCAGGAGGACCAGGAGGTTATCAAACTTAAATCAAATGAATGTAATATCCATAATGTCTTCACCACATTTAAAGATATCAAATCAAAGATCGATTGCTTGTGATCATCACCTAACTAGCTGTTACCCGCGACTTCATCCGCGTGGATATTTGAATTCGTTTTTAGGGTTCCGTAGCCAAATGGCAAAAACGGAACCCTTATAGATTCGTCATGTCTCTCTGTCTGTCTGTCTGTCTGTCCGTGATGTATTCTGTAAACCGTATCAATATTTTTACACAAAAGTAGAAAAAAAAACAAAAAATTTGGGGTCTCCCCATACTTGAAACTGAAACTCAAAATTTTTTTTTTCATCAAACCCGGACTTGTGGGGTATCTATGAATAGGTCTTTAAAAATGATATTGGGGTTTCTGATACTGTTTTTTTCTAAACTGAATAGTTTGCGCGAGAGACACTTTCAAAGTGGTAAAAAGTTGGTCTCCCCCCCTCTAACTTCTAAAATAAGAGAATGAAAAATCTAAAAAAAAATATGACGTACATAACTATGCAAACTTTCAACGATATTTGGTTTGAACGAGATCTAGTGATTAGTTATTTTTTATACGTCATAAATCGCAGACCGCAATTTACCTTTCGACGAACTACAAGAACTTTTATATTATGTTACTTGTTGCTACGGAACCCTTCATGGGCGAGTCCGACTCGCACTTGGCCGCTTTTTTTTAGTTTTCTTCGTCTGTCTGTCTGTCTGTCTGTCTGTCTGTCTGTCCGACCTTGTCACAGCCATTTTTCTCCGAAACCATAAGAGCTAGACTGATGAAACTTGGCGAGTGATGTATTCTGTGAACCGCATTAAGATTTTTACACAAAAATAGAAAAAAAACTATAAACTTTGGGGGTCCCCATACTTGAAACTGAAACTAAAAAAAAATTTTTTCATCGAACCCATATGTGTGGGGTATCTATGAATAGGTCTTCAAAAATGATGTTGAGGTTTCTAATATCGTTTTTTTCTAAACTGAATAGTTTGCGCGAGAGAGACTTCCAAAGTGGAAAAAAGTTGGTCCCCCCCCTCTAACTTCTAAAGTAAGAGAATGATAAAACTAAAAAAAATATATGTTGTACATTACTATGCAAACTTTCAACGATATTTGGTTTGAACGAGATCTAGCCAGTAGTTTTTTTTTTAAACGTTATAAATCGTAAACCGCAATTTACCTTTCGACGAACTACAAGAACCTTTATATTATGTTACTTGATGCTACGGAACCCTTCATGGGCGAGTCCGACTCGCACTTGGCTGCTTTTTTTTTGTTAACCTTTGTGTGTATTCAAACCTGGTGACAGATGCTACGGTAGCTGAAATTTTTTTAATGTTTTTTTTGCGTATTTTGTAAACATCTTTTTCGTGATTTTCTTTTTGTGGGTAATTTGGGCTTTTGGCAATGGGCGGTCTTACCGCTATGAGCGATCTCTTCCAGACAACCTTTGGATGGAACTGAAATTTCCTGAATCGATCCAAATGATCCTGCATTTGGATCAATTCACGAAATCTCAGTTCGGGGCGAACTACTAGTTATTGTGATGAGTTTCATTGATGAGCACTTAACTGAAACGATAATTAGTGTGCTATATATTTATATTGGATCAAATAGCACACTAATTTATCTTCTGTCATTGGTTTTATTTGTCAAAGCATGTATCATAAAGGTTTAATAAGATGATATTTACCATTAAAATACATTGTTAGTACTTTTTTAAGTATTTAGATTTTCTAGGATTATAAAAATGCAGGCCGAATTATTACCCGGTATTAATAAAATTTACCCGGTAAAAATGGGTATTTTTAATTTTTAACAATTCCTCCCTTCCCTTTCCTTTTTTACCCTTCCAGTTTTTACCCACCCGCCCATCTCTAGACAGGAACGCTGGTGGAACTACCTGAAGTCGTCACTCCGCTACTAATGGTAGGCCTACCACAAGCTCTGTCTGGCTCTGTCTCTGGCTCTGGTTTTGGGTCTGTGTGAGTGCTCACCAGTGTATTATACTGCGTGCGTGACGTTTCGACGTAAGATTTATTTAAACAACACTCACACAGGCTTAAAACCAGAGCCAGAGATAGAGCTCATGGTAGGCTTAAAGGCCTGCACACACCTAGGTCGCTGGCGTCGGCGATCAGTGAAACGCTGTCAAATTTGACAGCGTTTCACTGATCGCTACTGCCAGCGAACTAGGTGTGCGCAGGCCTTAGGTATTTTTGTGGACATTTCAATTGAAAAATTGACAAAGAAGCCCTTAGCATTGTCCTGATTCCAGCCCTGTTCTCCAGTAGGTAGGCGCTGGCTTGGCCGTGAAGGTGAATGCTCGTTACTTCACTGATATTCCGGTTACTAGCTTTTACTACGTTGTAGTAAAATTAATATACATCGAACTTTTTGTTTTGATACTCTGAGATAACCACTAAGCCTTGCGCAATGCGCACATCTAGCGATTACGATCAGTGAAACGCGTTTTTTCCCGATAAATCCTATTTGTTCTATTGGACTGTGACGTCACAGAACCTTTAAAACTTTTCTATCCTCTTAGTTCTATGGTTCTTAATAAAACGAAAACTGGCCCATTTGTTCTATAGTACCTACTTTTAGTAGTTACTTGGTAAATTCCATTAGTTCTATAGAATTGTAGGGCCATTTAAGAGCCATAGATAGAGACAGAGAATAGACCTCAGAAGTCAGTTCCCTCAGTTATTGAGTTTCAGACTCATGGGTAAAAAGAAAAAAAATAAAATTAGTGCTAGGTACCTAAGAAAATAATTGGTAGGTACCTAATGTATTATACATCATCACTTTTGTTACCAGTTATAGCACTTATCAATGTAAATACAACAAGTTACTACTGCACTGTGTTTTTATTGTAAAATGTATTGTTAAGTCGCAATAAAAATGTATCTTCGTCTCTCTAAAACCATATTGAATTACCTAGTTTGTTCCACAAATTATCTAACTAGCTCAAGGCTAGTTACGTTATGTTATGGCGGCCCTACCTATGTTAATTTGAAGGTTCCTGGTATCACTAACAAGTAGATAGGCGTTTTCATTAATAATGTAGTCATTTTAGCTTGAATGACATGGATCGAAAAATGCGTTAATTTTGGGAATAGTAGTCACCGGCTGAGAATCGAACCCACGATCCATAGGACCTGCTATTTACATAACTTTTTTTTATTGGTGCGGAGCCACAAACATTATTGTGGAAAAAAGGATTCTCTAAAGATATAGGTAATGCAAAATAAACAAAATCAAAAACTACACGCAAAGACATTAAAGTTATTCTTCTTTCAAATTAAAAATGCAGGTATGTTTTGGCCTTCTATGTGGCCAGCTTGTTTCAAACTGGGGTGCTTGGAGCTATCGCTGGCTCATCGTTGAGCTATCAGAGCCGGGTTCAAGCTATAAGAAGGTTGGAAACCTATTACAGCAAGGAGTTCAATGTATGCTCCACTAAACTTCTTGTAAGAGAGGTTCAGACCATAGACCTTTTAAACTCCTTGCTGCCGCAGGAAAGACGAGGCGTAACGCATTTTTAAGCGTGTCGCGAATGCTGGAACTAAATGTCAAAAACCTATGAGATTTGACAGAAAGTGCTCGAACTTAGTGTCTCAAAAACCTATGAACCACCGGATAAATTCGACACGCGCGCATCCTCTAGCCAAACCAATAACTCTCCATTACAATGGGTTTCCAACCTCTTTGATCTAGACAGGTCCAGTTCAATGTATATCTGTGGACTAACACTTCATTTACAACACGCCCACTACAAACGAACATAGTCATTCAGTAGATTAGGGAGAAGCTTCCATTCAGCCATTTCGTTCATTGCTACCGAGAATCCACGGGCTTGCCCGGCGCTGAACTACTCAATGAATTTCAGAGAAAACCATGCACTAATTACTTATGTACTACATTTCAGGAAATATATTTTTATAGCGAAATATGACTAACCCAAATAATCTTTTTGTCATCTAGATTAATAAATATAAGTTTAAAAAACTTGAGAAACCGACTTCATTGCCAAACGGCTTAACCGATTTTAATGAAATTTGTAAAAATAAGTTACAAACATTAAAAAAATTATAAAAAAAAAAATGGCAACACCGATTTTAATAAAATTAAAATGGGACCAATCTGGAAGCAGTACCTTTCAGATAAAAAAATAATTTTTCAAATCGGCTCACAAATGACGAAGTTATGCGGTAACAAACATCACAAAAAAAAAAAAAATAATAATAATAAAAAAAAAAAAAAACATACAACCGAATTGAGAACCTCCTCCTTTTTGATTGGAAGTCGGTTAAAAAACGAAAAGTCCACACACTGACATTGCAAAAGTAGGTATAAGAACGGGCCTAGATACATTTTGAAACAGGCATCTTTGGGGGGTGTAGGGTAGGGTCTAATTTCAAAAGGTGCCAAAATATAAATTGTTTAACACGAACAAGTTTGCGAACGATTCCACTTAATTATTATATGAATCTTTGTATTGTACGGCTGACATTAAAAATAGTAAGGACCAAGCCGTAGTTTGTTGTCTTTTCTTCTAGGCTTGGTTGCGTGGAACTGGCACCTAGGCACCTAGGCTAGCTTGAAGACGTTTCAAAGTGATGCTTGCGGTAAAAATGAAAACACTTCTATACCTATTTTTTTTACTATGATTATGCGCAACTTAGACCAAGTGCACAGCCTAACTAAGCAGCTAATGGTTTGAAGAGACTTGAAATCTTCAGGTTAGCTAGATCTCTTTATAAAAGAAACCCACTCAGTAAGGAGTTTGAAAGTCAATGCAGGTTAGACATTCATGTGTAGTACCAAGACCAACATATCAAACAATAGCTGTTATTCTACAAACTATTGAAAAAATAAAACAAACGATGTCAAGTTACGACCTACATTCTATTTGTGTTATTGTAGTCTTGGTTTTAGGTAGGTACCTATACATTTACAAATTAAATAAGGGACAGTCAACATCACAAAGTTTTAATAGAGCTTATAGTTTTATAAACCGGATCGAAAAGAAGGAGGTAATAAGTTAAGGCTCAAAACAAAACTACTCAAAAGTTGTCAAAAGTATCGGACAAACGAACCGAGTATTTTTTTAATCGCCTCTTTCGGGCTTGGCTAAAGTCCCAAGACCATACCACCCCTTCTTCAGTTGCAGTACGAATAGAGTTATTAAACTTAAAAGTTTGATATTAATATCAACTTCTGGTGCTGATTGTACTTACCTCAATTCTGACTGACAGCGCTTCCTGTATTACAAGGACATGAGAATTTCCAACTGATGTGTCAAGGTAACTATGAAATCAATATCCTATCCACACCAGTTACAAAGAAAAGCTATAAAATACATTCTACTATTAACTACATACACATTCTACATACAAATACTACATTCTACTATTGGCGCTTTTGAAAATACAAACCACGATCTAAATACAAACCACGTTCTTTCAAAAGCGCTTTGAACAAAACATAATAATATGAATAGCTAAGACAGCACTGGTGGCCCCAACTTCCGATCCTAAGGTGTGTAGCAATGAGTTTTTCTCTCGAAAAATGTATGTGCACTATGCCAGCGTACTCTCAAACGGTGAAGGAAAACATCGTGAGGAAACCGGCCCGTGTCGTAAAACCTAAAAAAGTTCGAACAACACTCGTGTCAAGCATCACACAAAAAGGTACATTACATAAAGGGCAATATTATCATAACAAGTGCCTACCAGGTACCTACTCCATCTATTTTTATCTGATGATAAGCTATTGTTGCGTATTTTGCAAACACTTCCTCAAAAAGAACCGTTACTGCAAAAGTTGTACAACCCACAAAATAATCATTCTGAACTTCTTCGAATATTTATCGATATCTTCACTGGCAAAATGAGTTATGCATTTAAAAAGTGAAGTTTAAATAACTTGGTAAACTGACTTCATAGAAAAACTGCAGAACCCATTGTTTTATGTTGTTATCGCATACCTTCAATACGTCATTCATGAACCGATTGAAAAAAAGTTATTATTATCTGAAAGGTTGTTATTATTATCTTTTAGATTGGTGCTATAGAAATTTCATCAAAATTGGCTATGAAGTCGTTTTCTCGAGTTTTTTACTGTCAGTCAACTTGTACAATTTTTTTCAGTTTTTAGCATAGCACCATTTGCCACTACGCCGCCTTATTGGTAAACACAATCGAGATTAAGTTTGGCACGTCCTTTATTACAAGCCAGTACTTTAGTACCTACTTGAAGACTATTAGACACTATTTCCTCCTCTAAATACGTGGTGAATTTTAAATAACTTCCTCTGAGAGTATAAAACACTATAATAGAGCACTGGAATGTGTTAAAAAAAATATGTTTGAGGCTCGACTCGGTCTCAAGCATCGTTCTGCAATATGCTTAGTACCCAGAGCCATAGGCAGCATTTTTGACTCTTTACAATGGGGAACTGTCAAAAATATATACTCAAACCTCGACTCAGACTTTAGCTTTCTGCATATAAAACATTAAAAATAAATCAACGATGTTTCGAGTAAATACTTTTTTGAACGCTGTATTTTTTTCTGATTTAATTTTGTACCTATGTAACCTCTTCAGAAAGCGGAGTTAACTTATATCGGTTTCCTCACTATGATTATTTTCTTTGATTGGTGAAAAAGCCCATTGTTTTACCTAATTGTTAATTTTTTATGTCCTGTACTGTATCTTTTGTGTGGTGAACAATAAAGAGTTATCTATCTATCTATCTCAAAACACGTAGGTACTTACGATTGAAAAAGAATTATACCTCGAAAAAAAAAACACGACCGTTCGGAAAGCCGTGGCTGTCTTGGTTCTTATTGCTACTCTGTGAAGGTTCTATTTATGGACTGTATGAATCATAGACCATCTTGTTGGTAGAACATCCTTTTAGGCTTATTTTGTATACAAGTAGCGTTTAGAACACGATAAGCTTTGTATACATTACAGATAGCCTACTTTAAAGGCGACAATAACTACAACAAGATACTACAATTACTGGCACGTGAGGCTAAACATATGCCTCAAGTTGATGGAGCAGGGCAGTGCGCCGTAGGGCAGATATTTTTTTACATCTATTGTAGACTCGTAGAGTATTGATTGATGCAATCAAAATGTTAGATAAGTGATACCATCAAATCGAAATTATAACTAAAAACACAAGTCAAATAACTGTGTTTTCCATAAATATTGGAAAAATAATCTGGCATCATTAGTTGTCAATATAATCGATTAATAATCGATTATTCGCAGATCAAGATAAAATCGCCAAACAAGATCGCCACGTGAATCTATCAAAAATAGCAATCACGTGCCGGCTTCACGTAATACAACCGACCACTCAAGTTAAAATTACCGCCCTTATTACAATGCTATAGAGTTGCTAATCAGGGTCATCTCTATCGTTTTTTGAGGGCTGTATGTACGTTATTGTGAAAAAATTAGTTTTTATTACAATGGGTTAGAGTTGCAATTAGTGAAACTTGTTAGAGGACTGTACAAACGTCTACTATTGACTCAGTTTATTATTCCCAGATTTTTGAACTGAGACTAACTTTGATAATTTATTGGATGAATATGTCAGTCTTTTACTTTGAAAGTTATTCCTGAAGCTATAAAATATGAAGCATTGACATATTACATACAAAGTTGCGAACATGAAATAATAAAGCATTGCGCAAATCTATGTGGGCTATATGCTGCGATCTGCGATAACGATCAGTTTCAGCCTGAGGTTTGCCGTGAATTTTGAAGGTGCGATATATCGCAGGCGATCTAAGAGTGTGCAAAGCTAAACAAGATTTGAAGAAAACTAAACAAAATTTTAAAAAACTTAATACATTATTTTTTTGAGTTTGTGTTTCTCTTTTTACAATGCCTTTGAGTTTGTACACCTCATACCTATCCATCACTTATCTGTCTCCATCCTCCCGGTTTGCTGGTAGAAAACTTTGAGCTCGCCTCTGTACATGCCCACTGCATAACTTTTATAACTTGTACGTGCACAATAAAGAAAAAATATAAAAAAGTAAATACTGATCTCTTACTGACAAGCTCTACTCTCTTGTCCTAAATAAAATAGCTTCATGAATTTTTCTTTGCTACGCCGTAGTCTCGTAGCTTTCTCGTAGACCTACGTAGACGGACCACTTTCTACATTCACCTGCTTGTCTACCGCAAGCTATGGCTATGGTTATTGCTGTCAAAACTGACACATACGTTCGAACCTAAGAAGAAATGGATATGTTCTGGACACATCCCAGCAAACAAGTTTACTTTTCTAATAAAAAAAGTGCTCTCTCCGAGTTGTACCGAATGTGGTAAATTGGAAGACGTACAGCATGTTTTGCTGAAAACATGCTGTACGTCCGACACGTACGGTGTGATTGAAATGATAGATTTAGGCCCGTATTCCGAAACAATGCTCAAGTCTGAGTCGAGCCTCAAGCACAGATTTTTGACACTTTTCAATGGAGAACTGTCATAAAATCTATGCTTGAGGCTCGACTCAGACTCAAGCGCTGTTTCGGAATACGGGCCTTAGATTAGTTTGTTTTGGAAGATGTATGAATGTTGGTATGATGAATAGCATCTCATATAAATTGGCAGAAATAGGTTGTTAAGCTAGACAATAAGTTTGTATAAATTTATATTAAGTTTAGTTGTCGCTGGACTTATTAGGACAGTCTGGACGCTTAGCGACAAAACCCATTAATCAATAAAAAAGTATGTGTGGCCACATGGTTTTTTGTAGAAGATCCCTTTAAGGTTAGGTCTTAGCCCACTAAACAATAAAAAAAAGATATGGATGCACATCCATTTATATTTACATAGCAAAATTTGATCATCACAAACCTACTTACTTATATAATACCTACTACTTATCTATACTTATTTCAATATGTTACCTTGTTCATTGTTAAAATGTAACCTAGTTTTAAGAGAGAGAAATAAATGATTTTTATTATTATTATTATTATTATTTATTTTTTGTAGAAGAATCTCATTAGGGTTAGGTGTTTAAGGTTTATATTTTTTTTACCAGTGACATGATATGAAGAAGAAGAAGAAAAATGCTGAGCTAGGTCTGTTGGAAATGTCATCATACTTTTATTGTTTTGGTACACAGTGGAGTTATGGCAGTCAGCCAACTATGAGTTTGAAACATGTAAACATTGAATTTGTCACTTTGTAACTAATTTCTGTAGCCAAGCCCTTTTATTACGTAAGTCACTACATTTCTGCGACAAACGAGACGTTTGACTGCATACTTTTTTACCGTTTTTTTTACAAATCAGTAGCAAATGATGTGGGTTTCGGAATCATTATGACCGTTTAAAAATGTTGTCTTTGGCCATCTCCGGAAGTCAAATACCTATTGACATGGTTTTAAATACTTATTTTTCTTGGTGTGTCACAGTTCTTTCAAACCAGTGAGTTTCACTCATCAACCTCGTCTAGAGATATTCAACATATATTGTTGATTTTTACAAAAACTGAAAAAAAAATCTTTAGAAACTACCTAGATATGGCCATATTATTTATTTTGTGTTGTTTATTAATAATAAATAAAATACAATTGTTTTATATTATTTAGTAGGAACAAAACCACGAAAAATCATAAAATCAATTCTAAAATATCCCTAGACAATATTGTTGTGTGTATACTGAATACTGGATAAGTGCATTCTCAGCAAGCAACACAGAGTTAAGAAGAGTAGGTACCTATAGTATAGAAGTGGCAAGAAGTCTTCAGCACCAGATCAAAGGATTACGTCATTCAGAGCGACGCACGAACGTGGCAATCGAAATAGCCAGGCGAATGAACCCTCACTTGTACAAGGATGAGCCAATGATGGAGAGGATATTTCGGGATGAAGAGCTTTTGCATTAAAAAGTTCTAGAAGGAAAACTCGCAGCTATTGATTTGAAAGCTTTGATTATTTTTCTCATTAATCTTAAAAAATAGTGACGTAAGAAGTGTGAATTTATGCTCAATTTCAAATTCCTCTTTTCTCTGGATTTGTCAAAGGTATGGCAACTTTGGTTTACAAATAGTTGTGGCCCTCAGTGGGTCTTCAATTAAAGTTTAAAACTTAACTCTAAGGTGAGCTGTTTTAAGATATATTCGGACTATACAAACCAGAAATGCAAATCTACTTTTAACGCTGACCTTATAGGAGCAGTCAGCGTAAAAGTAGATTTGCATTTCTGTAGTCATGTTCTGGATAGGATTCCCAGATAAAATTTATAGACTTCGAAACTCCTTGCTAGTGATGAATAGTTTACCAAACTTTAGCGGTAGCAATAAAAAACGTTCAATTGAAACGTCAAACTCGTTTGAAAATAGAGCAGTCTGGCGTAAACAAAGCAAGCATGGTGTAGTATAATAATATAGGCGTATAGGTATTTGGTAACACAGCGGCAACCTACTTCCGATGCTAAAGGCGGACCGGGTTATAACGGGGATTGACGTAAGAGAGGAGCTAGATAACATTAGACAATCAAAACAAATGGTGATTTACATTGACTGGCCTAGACTGCAGACAAGATTCACAGTTCAGTTGGTAGTAGCTTTTCTTTTTGCGTTGTAGATTTTAGGCTCTATTCCCAATCGAAGAAAAACATGATGAGCTGTCAAAAAATTGTTTGGTTAATAAGTCCTTCGAGTCTGAGTAAAAATAATACCAAAGTCGAATCGCCTCGACCTTATTGTATACTTACCATAAAACGTATTCGTTGTACTAATTATTATCGAGTGACCTAGTTACCGCTAGCCGATCAAACGCCCGTTTTATCATGAAATCTAAGTGCACTTTGTTTTATGACTGCTTGCCTTTACCTACTTGTTTTAATGCTGTGACTGTTTGAAAGTTATGAAGTGTATATAGTGCAGCCCGTGTACTAAAGCCCGGTTTCCACTGCGAGCGGAACGGACCCATTAATAACTCATTTCTCATTTCTACTCTTTCTACACGCTCGGCTCTTTCCGTCCGACTATTTGTTGGTGGAAATACAAGTATGCAGTTTGCGTTTGCGAGTTCAACGGAGTCATTAATGGGTCCGTTCCGCTCGCAGTGGAAACCAGGCTTTACTGTTAGTTATTGTCATTACTCATCATCTGTTGACATTAGCAAAATTGACCGAATGGACAGATGCCAATAATTAAGAAGAAGAAGTAGACATCATCATAATCATCATATTATTCTAATCTACTTCATCTGATGGGGTCGGGACAACCGATGTTTTCCCTCCATTGTCCTTTAACATCCGTCATTTATTTTAGTACACCATCTTTCACACAATCCATCCATATTTTCTTTACCTCTACTAGGGTCTTCTCATAAGTCTCCATCCGCATGCTTACCTACCTGAAATATTATATAAACCAGGCCATGTCAAGGAAAAAGGGGTGGCCCAAAAAAAAACAGGCTAGGGCGTCGATTCCCAGCAACACAAATCACTCAAGCGATCGCGTAAATCGAAGTGAGTTGTCAATTATTGTTTGAAAAATTTGAAAATGGAACGCAGATTCAGCGATCACTCGACGATCATTCAATCGAGCCGTGTCGCTGGAATCGACGCCGAAAGCTTAGTCGGCCTAATCCACAGAAAACACATGGTCAATACGTGCAGAGCTGACCATGAGTTTCCAAACGATGTTTTCTTTCGCCGTTTGAGAGCACTAGCATCGTATAAATACATTTTCCGAACAGAAAAATCCTCGACTGGATTCGAACCCATGACCTTAGGATCGGAAGGCGGGGTTTACTCTCAGTTTTGGTGCCGCAAAAAAGATACATAACTAGGTACACATTTCTTAGCTTAGGTCAGAGGTGCTCAAACGGTCGATCGCGATCGACCGGTCGATTGTGAAAGCTTTTCGAGTCGATCGCCAGCAAATTATGCTTAATATAGGCACCCAGTAGAATTTCTGGAAATACACGGATAAATGTAGTGCCATGCATGATCATCTAGAGATAGCTCAACTGATCCAAATCAGTGCCAGACGGAAGTGTCCTCAAGACGCTGGCGGCATTGCCACGCTGAATAGCATTGCTGATGACCTGCCTACTTATTAGTTTAGTCGATCCTTTGATTTCAAAATATTATCTGGTCGATCGCCGACACTATGAGTGTGAGCACCTTGTGTGGGCCTATGTACCATGCACTTCAATAATTTTGATTTCAAACAGTGCTGGTACCTAAACTATCGATTGGAAAGCAGGCGCTCAAGTGATTGTATTGTGCAACAAATGTATTTGTTTCATCATCTAAATGAGTTGTAATTTCTTTGTTTGTATTTCTTTCTCTTTTGAGATTCTGCTAATTAGGCCATTTGATCATAGACGCCTTTCATTGAAATGTTGCAACGCGGCTTAGTCATAAAGGATGTATTGTTAGCGTTATCACTATTTGTAATATTTTTGGATAACTTGGTCGCAGAATTTATTTTTTCAGTACAGTACACACCTGTATTGCTAGGTATTTATTTTGGTTAATGGTAATCTTCTTCTTATTCTTCTTAATTAATGGTATCTGTCCGTTTCAGATCAATTTTGCCAGTGTCGAGTGAGGATATATTAAAATAATTAAAATAGTTTTTAGTGAAGTTAAGATGTTAGTGAATTTAAGATTGACAAGTCGGCTCTAATTGGCTTTGAAAACCTTTCAAAGCCAATTAGATCATGAATCAAGCATGCATCAAGCTTTCATGCTTTATTGGTGGTCGTTTTTATTCAAAACCGTCAGAAACATTTTCGATCAAATCAGAATATCACGAATACACTTTTATTCCAAATGCTAAAACTTTGAGCTAAGACCTCATTTATATGAAGTATTATACTTATATACCTACACTCATTTAAATATTTCATTGTAATAAAACCATAACCTTTGACTAATCGTTTTCAAAATGAAGTCAGCATTCAGAAAAAGCGCCTTTTTCTGGAATAGCCGTGATACTAGTTTGATCTGAATCAGTAATTGGTCTGTATGTTGTATGAGTCAGTCCACACCGGTCCTGTCTGGATGGAGTCACGACGCATAGCGTGAGTGGTTCGTTTACTACAAATTCTTGAAACACGATGAGCGTTTTATTTGGTACAAAAAATATTATGGACAATCCACACAACACTGTCTAGCCCCAAACAGGGGCTTAATTCTCGGGCCGACCGAGATTTTCAATGTCCCATAAATACACTTTGGAATTGCACAACCCCGCACTTTTTCTACGTAGGTATACATAGGTATTACTTATATCGTAGCAGTCGAGGCTTCTACGATGAGGTCGTTGATGAATTACTCAAGGAAATCTGCCATTCTCTCTTCGAAAAGAAGCAATAAAATAAAATTGCAAAATGATCCGAGATGAGCCGATAATTAGGCTCCAGGGCTTGCACGATGGGAACCAGATAGCTGTTTTTTTCGTAAATACATACTTAGGCGAACATCATTGAAGGAAAGGTTGAAGAAAAACGGGGAAGAGAAAGGTTACATGAGCCAGATAAAAGAAAAAGTAGTTGTCATGTCGTATAAGGAAGTCAAGGAGACCGCATTCGAAAGACCTTATTGGAGAAAACTGTATCAAAACCCCGACAAGAGCTAAGCTCTTAAAGAAGAGACATACTTAGTATGCAATATAACACCTAGACAGAGAACAAACATCTGTGTTCACCAGGAGCCTAATTCTCGGCTCATCTCGGATCATTTTGCAATTTTATTTTATTGCTTCTTTTCGAAGAGAGAATGGCAGATTTCCTTGAGTAATTCATCAACGACCTCGTCGTAGAAGCCTCGTCAGCTACGATGTACGGAAAACGTAGAAAAAGTGCGGGGTTATGCAATGCCAATGTGTATTTAAGGGACATTGAAAATCTCGGTCGGCCCGAGAATTAGGCTCCAGGTGTTCACCACACGAATATTTGTACTCGGTGGGAATCGAACCTGCCCGTGGCATGTGATGACTGTCAAACCTTTATAAAGTCTAAACTTTTACGGTACGGACGCCGTTTTGTAGATAATCGGAGATTCAGAATTTATATTGTTGTTGACAGATTCTCCTGGATTAAGAAGTTGTTACCAACCAAAAGTTTGTTGAATATTAATTTGTGTATTTGCTTCGTGTAGTTTCATTGGAATAATAACAAATACCGAAACATTGTATTACTTATACATAATGTTGTATGAATACCCGAAGTGTTAATTTTAAATTAAACCAAATTTCAGACGTCACAAAACGTCAGAAACCAGATTAGTTTAACAAAAGAGTTGAATTCGAAGTTTAAATATTTGAATATTAATTTGTTTACGTACATTCTAAGACTACAAATAAATTGAATAGTCACTCACCTAATAAAATACAAGTAGGTATAAGACTATTGTAACTGGATTGAGTTTTTTTACTATTTACCGACACATTTTTTTATAAAAATGCTTTTTTAATGCATAGATTGACAAACTTTAAAGTTACAGAATTAACTAACTAATTATAGAATTAGAAACGATGAGTTAGGATTCAATTGCAGCCCAGGGTAATTAATATACTTATAGAAATACAGTAGGCCTACCATTGAGCTCTGTCTGGCTCAAAACCAGAACCAAAGACAGAGCCAGACTGAGCTCATGGTAGGCCTACAGGGCTGCAATGCGGCAATGAGAGCGTTTGAGATCTTTTAGGTATAATGAATGTTGGTCCTTTGTTGGATGGTCCTATTAATAAATAATAATAATAATATTGAGCAGAGTGTCTTCCAATGTGTGAAAGAGATTTTCTCTTGTGTTTCGCTTTTTTGCCTTACATAATTGATTCAAATTGCACTCCATTGCCATAACCTCCAAGCTGCCAAAACTGTAATATTCTTGTCGAGACCGTAAAAGGTGTGAATTAGGTTTACACTAGCTTTTAGTGCCTGATTGGCTGTACCTACACAATCGACGTTTGTCTTTGTCCAAGAGCAACACGATCGTGTGATCTACTAAGAGTGGAAACTCTTGACGTCACTTGACTCCTATCCCAATTTCAATTTAATCATCATCATAACCCAGCAGGGCCAACTGCAAAAAGATGCATATGCAGAGTCGGTTTAGAGTCGGTTTTCGCTTGCACCAGTGCCTTGATCATGAACACATTTTGACATTATTTGTGACGTTAACTTATCGGTGTATTCTGTCTATTCAGTTTCAAAAGGTAGTATGTGATCATGATACGTTGAACAAATCAAGCTGAAAATCGACGAACATTTTAATTCCACGACTATACAAGCAATATGGCCCACCTGATGTTAAGTGGCAACCATCGCCTATATAACAAAGCATTGCTTCGTAGGTCAGGCGCGTCAGGAATGTGCCCTACGATGCGCTGTCCATCAACTTGAGGTATACAAAAATTCAGCCTCACATGCCAGATATTTCACCGGCACCCACACACCCTTCAAACCGAAGCACAGGAATGTTAGGCTACCCTCATCCATCAGCGACCCATGAGCCTGACAATCTCAATTTAGTTGCAAACTAATCAGAGTTTCAGTGTTTGCTTTTTCTACCCACATTTATGAGAAAAACATCTGCAAAGTACCTAATTGGTTACTAACTGTGGTAGCTAGCTTAAAATCATAAAATAATGAAATTTTCTATTGAACTATTTGTTAGTAATGCATGTTTTGGAAGTGATTCATTAAAAAACACACGATTTCAGTTTTTCCCTTGATATTTTTTTATAATTACCTAAGCAATTTTGCTGCCATCACACCTGATGGAGAGTGAAGATGCAGCCTAAAATGGAGCATGCTTAGCCATCATCTTTTGTCTTAAAAAATCCTAAATCAAAACGTTCTGGAAATACTAACGCCGCCGGCGGAGAGTTCCACTCCTTGGCAGTTATGAGTTTAAAAACAAATAATTCTTTTAAATCATTTCATGTATATTAGGTATATGATTTGAATACCATTTAATGTAGATACTAGTTACACGATAAATAACCAATATCCATAATACAAGTGATCGTGATACATTACCCAATATACATTAAATATTATGATGAATGATCGATATTTAGTTTTATTTATAACGTCTAAGCAGCTACGCACGCAGCAAAAGCCCACACGCAAAAAAATATAGGTACGCACTTGATACCGCTTTTACCACTTACAAGAGATTGAGTACCTACCACAATCTACTATAGCTTTTGACTAACTGTAGGCCTACCTAAAACTCTTTCTGGCTCTGTCTCTGGTTTTGAGTCTGTGTGAGTGCCCACCAGTGCATTATGCTGTGTGTGTGACATTTTGACGTAAGATTTATTTAGTCAACGCTCACACAGACTCAAAACCAGAACCAGAGACAGAGCCAGACAGAGCTCATGGTAGGCCTACTGACCTCTCAGCTCAGTTGGTAGTAGCTTTGCCTTCTGCGCCGTAGGTCTTGGGTTCGATCCCCACCGAGAACAAATATTTATGTAGGACAATCCACACAACACTATCTAGCCCCAAATTTAGCAAAGCTTGTACTATGGGAACCAGATAGCTGATATATTACTTATTGTGTTTTTTTTTGTAAATATTATAGAATACAATAAAACCCAGACATAGAACATACATCTGTGTTCACCATACAAATATTTTTGTTCTCGTTGGGGGATCGAACCCACAGCCTATGGCGCAGAATGCAGAGCTACTATATACCAACTGAACTGAGAGACATTAAACAAGTCGCGTATAATATGAAATAAAACGCTGCCGGTCAGAAAAAGTAGAGTATAAAACGCACACGTCAATACCGAATAAATGGCATCAATGAAAACAACTTTAATTCATCACTTCCTCTTCTTGGCAGACGTATTCAGCTCAAGGATTTTGGGTTGAACGACTATAATAGTACATTGTTACCTGAGTGTTGAAAGTCACGTTTTTTGAGTCCCGAGACGGGTTTGGCGCCAGAGCGTTAGCGAGGGCGCCAATGGAGCTTGAGGGACTCAAAAGACTTTCACCCGAGGTGAACACTGTGCTTTTCATTACGAATACAAGGAAAGTAAAAATAAAAACATGAAAGAAAAATTAGTGAAAATGAAGATTGAATTGCCGCCTTCCCGGTTTTTTTTTTCTTTTTCTCTGGCGGGCCTTCGGCTTCGGTTCGCCAGCATTATTCAGCCATTATTTTCATTTTCATAATTTAAATCCATGTTATTTTAAATAAATAGTTGAAGCTATACACTAATCAAGTAATTTAGAAGATATATTATTTATTTAATACTATCTTTATGTTATTTAAATTTAAATATTACATTGCGCTTTAATTAAACTTTTTAAACTTCTTACCGTTGTAATGGGTGTCCAACCTACTTGCTGAATAAAAAGTTGGAATTTGGTTGAACAACCTCCTTGCAGTTAGAAAGACTTTAGAAAGTTGGAACATGGTTGAATAAAATAGAACTTGTTTTTTTTTATAATTTGACAGCTGTCAGTAGAAAGCGATTCTCCCTAGGGCTGAAAGTTTTACTTTCAATTAGGCCCCTCAGGCAACTTCATACCTACTTTCAGAGTATGAGTAATGAAAAATCAATTTGTGTTACGTAAACATGCCTACTTGTCTCAAAATAGGATTAAGTTTTTGCTTCTAGTGATCGGTAGAAATATTTTTTGATGATTACCTATATAGTGCTTAGGAAATCGCAAAGATTTTTATAATGTCCCAAAATTATAGAGCCGTGCGGGATAACTTTTGCGACATTATAAAAATCTTTATCGGTTGAAATCGTTGTATTTTTTTACTCGGTCGGTGGTTAAAAAGAGTTCGGAATCGTTTTTCTTAAAATATTTTTTGTTTTTTATTAGACCAAGACCGGGAACCGATTTTTTTGACGTGATAACGTCTTATAAATCGATGGAGCCGGCTGCACGCACGAAAAAACATGACTCATGCGTCGTTACGTCGTTTCGTCGTTCCATTTACCTGAGCCCGAGCCCGGGTCGGGTAATGGGTAAGGGTAAATGAGGGTAAGGGTAAATGAGGGTGAGGGTAAGGGTTCGGTCGGGTTCCGGGTCCGGGTCCGAGAGTTCGAGTCCGAGTCCGAGTCCGAGTCCGAGTCCGCGAGTCCGCGAGTCCGCGAATCCGCGAGTCCGCGAGTATTTTCTTATGACGTTATCACGTTCAACTATCGTCAGTAAACCGACTTTACAGACAACCGATTTTTTTTATTAGCCTTCGGCTTGGTTATAGCCCTAAGACCATACCACCGCTTCTTCAGTTGCGTAAGTATGAATAGAGTTAATAAATCTATACATACTTACTATAGCATATACTTGTTCCATTAGTATCTGCTTAGTTTAGTCACAGATAAGATAATACGTTTGCGTGTTGTGTGGATTGGATTGTCCGCATTATTTATTTATTTATTTTTATTTATTATTTAATTCTATACAATAAAACCTGAGGTAGCATGAGCTTTTTCACTAGCAACCACACCCTTTAAAGCTAAACACAGCAACGATGCTCGGCGGCAGAAATAGGCATATTTACTTTGGCACGATAGACAAACCCAAGATGCGATGCGTAGCGAAGGCGTGGTGATGACGTCATTTCCTTGATCACTTCTCCGCCAGAGTTTTTGTACAGTTTCAACAACGAAGCGCTGATTAATTCATCGTGAGAAATGTCATCTCGTACGTGGTTTCTTTTAGGGCCGCTTTCACGGATCACCGAACCGATCGAATATTTGACAGTTGTCTAAGTAATTTTTTTCTTGCAAGTTTCATGGATAACTGACAATAAATATTTGATTGGTTGATTAATAGTCCATCCATAGACATAGACATAGATAATCATTGAATTGCTTCTATCTCACACATTATACAAGACATGAATGTATGAAAAGACAATTATAATTATGTATCCTTTATTTATTGTTTATTGTTGTGTATAGAGAATAACGGAAAGCTTCTTTAGCGTAATATAATAACATCCCTATAACAATGTTGCAGTTTTATTACAGTTAAGTTACTATGTTTAATACCAACAAAACAAACGTAAATTATATCCTACTAATAACGAGTAGGTAGGTACTTATTTTATTGAAACTACAATATAAATGGAAAAGTTTAGGATATTTGTGACTGAAACTCGACGTAACCATTTCACAGATTTGGGTGAAATTTAGAATTAATATCGTTCGGAACAACAAAATAATCCAGTTATTTAAGAAGCTACTTTTTATTATGAATAATTAACAGAAAAATATTTTTTTACAAATGCACGCAGAAGGGAAGATGCTTCACATTTATTGATATAAGTAATTTTACATACTTATAGTTGCGCGAGCTAAGCCGCGTGCGGCCGCTGGTATTTATTTCAATAAACCTAATAACCTTTTCGAAGAACTTACTGTAAGTTTATAAGCAGATACTACGTATAGGTACATCTAAACCGAACTAACAAACAATAAACTGTTTTACGATGTTTTCAGCAACATTAAAGGAATTTTAACGTAAGCCGTAAACCTTGATTCGCTGTTTTTCAGCAAAGTTTTGTAATCTTTTAAAAATAGTGATGGAACAAGCCTATGGACCACTTAATGTTGAGAGGTTACCTCTTTCTCACGCTACCTCATATAATATTTCCACCAAGTTCCACCTAAGTATGTAAACAGTTGGTAAGGTAAAAATAAAATTGATAGGATTTGTTTCAGTAACGTCATACACATGGGTATCGAATCTGTTACCGTGGCTATAACTATTATTTTGAGGTTATACCGTTAAATTGGCTGTGGTGTGTCGAATGCGTTGGATATTATGACGTAGGTAACGTGTTTATCGTGACAAATAAGCATATCAATAACTTTTATACCTGCTGATAAGGTAACAGTGTAATTACGTAAAAACAGACGATATTACAATCGACTGACGCGTAGGTATAGTTTTTATTATTTTTTTATTATTCAGGGTGTATACCTACGTATTTGTTATTTCGATGTGCCGTTTTATCAAGTAAAAATAAATGGATAGTGAATTTCTAAAGAAAAATCTATAGATAAATTAATCCGTCTCAGATAAAAAAACCGATCTCATTTTTAGAAAACAAGAACGCATTTTTATTTGACGAAGGACTTTATAAGAGTACTCTGTGGAATTTATTCCGGTTTTTCTCGATGGCGATGGCGATCAGCTGAAACGCTGACAGCGATATCTGGCAGCGTTTGAGCTAATTGCCACCGCCATCGCCTAGATGTGCGCAGGCCTTAAGTCATTTTAATATTTTGTTTCCGCTTCTGTTGCAGAATAAGGTAGACTAGGATAGATAGGCATATTATTAGAGCCCCCATCTATCACTCCCGAATTTTCCGATGTTTAAAAAATAAAGCAAACATCATCATCATTCATCGTCATTCTTCCTGAACCAACAACTCGGAAAGGTTATCAAGTAAAGTAAGTAAAAATATGACATTCTAAGGTCCAATTTCACCGTTAAACGCGTTTAACTAAACTCGTTTATATGTACGTACACAAAAGAAATGCAACGACATTGACAGGTCTTTAAGCGCGTTTAGAGAAAAATGTACCAACTGAATGCTTAAGCGAGTTTAAACGTCAGTAGAACGCGTTCAATTTCAACGGTGAAATTGGACCTTAGAAGCACCGTGTAAAGAGAGACAGTAAATAAAGCGCACTAAGTTAAAATTCGCTTATAAAGTAATTTTTTTGCTTAGATAGTTATTTTTAGCACGTTTCCTGCAAACTCGTTTTAGCCACATTTTGTTACCATAGAGGGGGTCTATGGTAACAAAATGTGGCTAAAACAATATTAGGTATACCTACTCCTGAAATATTTCACGAGCACGACGACCAAGTTACTTGCTATTGTAATCACGATTTTTTTTTCAATGTGCAGCGCTGAAAATAGCTTGTTCGTCTTTGTTATTTTGCGCTTTAACTGATTTCTGTGTTTAGTGATTTCTTGATTATGTGGGCTCGCCTATTATCATGGGATTTTGTTTATTTATGACCAATTTGGATGAAAATGTATCAGAGCAGAACAGATGTCCCACCACAGAGCAGCAGATGGTTGGACGGCTACCTCTGCCAACAGTTCATTCAATCAATTCATTCATGCATTTCAATCTCATATCTGTGGCCAGGGGCCGATCTCGATCATTTTGCAATTTTATTTTATTGCTTCTTTTCGAAGAGAGAATGGATGATTTCCTTGAGTAATTCATCAACGATCTCTTCGTAAAAGCCTCGACAGGTACGATATACGGAAATCGTAGAAAAAGTGCAGGGTTGTGAAAAAAAGCAATAAAATAAAATTGCAAAATGATCGAGATCGGCCCGAGAATTAGCCCCCTGTTTATTGATGGCCCATACTCATATCTTCATATCGGAACACAGCAATGTGTGCGAGTATTTCTGTTTGGTTATAGAAACAAGTACGATAGATGCTGTATCATGTACATATAATATGTAATATGTAATAAGTGTCCGTATTTAGACTCCTAAGCCCGTATTCCGAAACAGTGCTTCAGTCTAAGTCGAGCTTGAAGCATTGACTTTATGACAGTTCTCCATTGTAGTGTCAAAAATCTGTGCTTGAGGCTCAACTCAGATTCAAGCACTGATCGTCACTGTCCATTACGCGTCAGAATGTGCTGGTTATACGGTAGTAGCACTTTCCCAAACAAAGTCTTCACAAAGTTCTAGGTACCTAATCATCATCCATAGCCCGACTTTACCTGCTGCTGAGCTTGTGCCATTTGCCACGATCTTGTGCCAGTCTCACTCATTTCCGCCCCGTGACTTTAAGGATACTGCAGAGCGTCCACACCACTTCTTCTTCTAGGTATTTCTAGGTACCTATTTGCTTTTTAATTCTAAAGACCTACTTCTTATTGTAGACGACCCACAACTTTAGTAAGATTGATTTATGTATTATTTGCACACAATAAACCATGATGTGAAGGTGTATGGGTGTTTGTCAACGCCTACTCGTCCCATACATTATTATGGAACCAATTTTCCCATCATGCACTATGGAGGCTATTCAGTGCTCACGTGCGCCAGCCGTGGATATTGTTTTGCAAACATGAGCACGGTCGTTTGTTTTGGGATTTTGTGATGTTATACCTACTAACCTTTATCACGCTTCCTCGGTATGGGTACCGGAGGTAAACATCAGAATTTCTGCCTAAACTTGACTATCTTTTTCACTCAGCCTTTTATACTACCTACCTAAATGTAAAATATGTCGGTTGGGTGATTTTGTTTTTTGATCGAAGTGACACTATTCTCCTTCTTGTTTGTACTTTCAAACAGACTATTTGGATGGGATACATAAGTTATGTATTTCTTAAAATAAATGGTGTATATTGCATTACATAATCATATGTACATAAACATGAACTAGAACCGCTTAATCTGCTGAACTATTAAGTGAATCTTTTTTGTCATCTCCCTTTTCATCAATTTCAGTGACGCTTTCTATCCCACTAGAATCGGATTTTTCTTCCTGTTCAGCTGGTGTTGATAGTTGATAAGTGTCCACATCTTCTTCATCCTGTTCTTTAGTTTCTTTTTCACTTCCATCATCGGTTTCTTTTAGAAGATCACCTAAATTTGGTTTTGGTTCGATTTCTTCATCATCATCAGATATTGTTTCCTCACCATCATTATCTTCATCATTTGGTACTCTTTCTTCATCTTCCTCATTTATCTCATCAAGACTATAACCATTCTCATTATCACTAAGTTGTTCCGGAAAATCATTTTGAACAGTAGTTTCAGGTTCGTTACTTTCATCTGGTGAGTCGTCATTATTGATCCCACTTTCATCATCTACATCAGTTATTTCATCAATCAGTGTAGCAGATTGTGTTTCTCCATCTTCGTTTGATTCATTTTGCACCGTTTTATAAATTTCTGCATCGACGTTGTCTTCTTGCTCTGGTTCGGTCTCAATGTTTTGTTCATCTTCAGCTGTAGTTTCTTCATTTTCATCTGTATTTTTTTCACCATCATCATCATTTTGATCATCTTCATCGATATTGTCTAAATCTTTGTCTGTATTTTTACCACCTTCATCATCAACTTTTTCGCCGTCATCACCATCATTAGCATCTTCATTTTCAGTCTCACTTGAAACATTATCATCATCGGTATTAACGATGTCTTCGGCCATTTGAGAAGAACGTACCGCGCTATCTTCATTCATTGCCGATTCATCATTTTCATCTTGTTTCTCTTTATTATCATTCACACTATTTTCTGCCTCTTCAGTATCTTGGCTTTCATTTCCTGCATCACCATCGCCATCATCATTATCACCAGCTTCATCAATATTGGTTTCTTGGTCATTAGTTCCTAATGTTGCTTCATCAAGAGTTTGGTCCTCTTCGCTAACTTCTGCTCGAAAAGGTATAGTTTCGGTTTCTTCACCATCTTCATTATAGACATGATCACTTTCAGTTTTATCGGCATCTTTATCATCTATTTTACCTTGCAAACCTTCTGGGTCTAACTCAGGCTCTTCCTGCTCGACTTTACTCTCTACGTCTGATGACTTTTTCAGTGATTCAGAGTTTTCAGTACCTTCAATCGCACTTTCACCATCATTATCTGTGTCTTTTACTCCTTCATTAGAGATCACTGCTTCCTCTTCACTTTGTTGATTCCCTCCTTCATTTGTATTGAGATCTTCTGTTCCAGTCACACTTTCATCATCTTCTGTTTTGTTAAAATCTTGAGAATCCATTTTGATCACTTTTTCGCAGTGTGCTCTCGTCTGTCTTAGCTTAGTCACCTTATATTTTACTAGTATGGCAAAATATATTTTATTTATCAATAACAATGAGAGCAGTCTCCAAACTTTGAATATGTTTGACAAACTACACATACCAATGGTTTTATATGGGCTTATCATTCATCGCTATCAGATTAGATCAGTGACTGCAGCAGTCGATTCCTGGCACTCCAATTATTCATGAAACTTACCTGGTACTTTTACTTAGTCACTTGTGTACTTAGTTTATTTATTTATTTATTTAATCTTAGACTCACAGTTACAATATTGTTTATCTTAAGCTATTCGATGTATTTTATACATTAACTAATTCGAATCTACATTATGTAAGCAGTAAAGTAAGTAGGTAGGTACAAAAACAGTAATAACAGTTGTCCAACCTAACGAACATTAAAGGTTAAAGGCCCGCAAATTTCTTTGACCCCCGTATATTTTTAGAACCACCATGGTAATAGCTTGTTCTACAAGTAAGATGGTTTCTCATTGTGACCTAAATAGTTGATATATACAAAAAAACAGACCTTTGCATCTATTGTATACTCGGAATTTTAATTCGATTCCAGATTTGACATGAGCTACTGTAATTTTGTGAAATAATGATACCACATATAATAGTGTAGTGATGAACACAAAAATCGATAAACAAAATAGTAGTAATAAGTAGTAGTAGTAAAATAGTAGTAATGAGTAGGCTAGATATGTTAATTGACAATATCACAGACACATTTATAATAAATGTTACAGAAAGTGACAGCGATAACGATAGCGATAGCGATGACGGCGACAATTTATAAAATAAATTATTAGGTACCATAATACATCTATCTGTTTTATTTGTCATGTTCCTTCATGATCACATTTTTTTATTTATTTCACACACAATTATAAAAGAAAAGTCTCAGATCGTTAATTAATCGTCAAAACTAAATTATCGGTTCAGCAATATTTAATTTCCTGATATACTTAGTTTCATCATCATCATCATCCACAGCCCGACTTCACCCACTGCTGGGTATAGGCCTCCCTTAGTTTGTGCCATCTACATCGATCCTGTGCCAGTCTGAACCATTGCCGCCCCGCGACCCTGTCTATGTCGTCCATCCATCTTGCTGCAGGGCGCCCTACGCTTCTGTAGCCGGTTCTTGGCCACCATTTGGTTGTTGTTCTACTCCACCTGTCATCACCACGCCTAGCAATGTGTCCTGCCCAACTCCATTTGAGCTCCGTAATCCGATCTCCGACGTCTTAAACCTTCGTTCGTCTTCGGATTTCGGAGTTCGGAACTCGATCTATAAGTTTGATGCCGAGCATGGCACGCTCCATGGCTCTCTGTGCAACTCTCATTCTATACACAGCCTCCTGCGTGAGCGTCCATGTCTCGGCACCATAAGTCATGGTGGGAACGACACATTAGTTTACGAGAGTAAAATTATAAACGAGAAGAATCGTCCTGGAAATATTCCATTTCCATATCGAATAATTTCGCAACGTCACTATTTAATACTTGTCATAACGTTGCAACACTGAAATTGTCAAATCTGGAATCGAATTAAAATTCCGAGATAGATGATTAATATATCGTCATGCACGATGCATTGCCCTGCGTCCATCAACTTAAGGCATACAGATGTTCAGCCTCACGTATCAGTAATTTCAACGGCACCCATACACCCCTCAAAGCGAAACGCAGCAATGCTGCTTCACGGCAGAAATAAGCATGGTGGTAATACTTACCCTAATACTACCCCGGACGACCCACACACAAAGAGTACTACTACCAAAACAGTAGTGTGAGTGTCTTCCTATAAAATATCCCCCCGGTGACATTATAACAAGTATCAAATATTCTTCGAAGATACTATCGATCCAAACACACATTCAAACTACACAATATTATTGAAAGTATATCTTTCTGAGAAAATAACATGACTTTGGCGCCATTTCGTTATCGGTGAGACATAATTATAGGTATGGCAATTTAGTATCCAGTATTGATAAAACTTGCTTTGTATAGAACTGTATATTATATTAAAAGCCTCTGCAAATTATAATATTTTCGTCGATTCATCAAAAAGGAATTAAGAAATAAATACTCTTAACGAATAGCGCTTGGCTCTTCAGATAATGAAATAAAAATGTTGTAATGCTGAGTTTTCTATTAATACAGTCAATTTTACTTCATCACGAGTAAAAACAGTACCCGGAAACCAGAATAACAAAAGTGACTGTTTCAAAATAGAACTAAACAAACCGCAAACCGGAAGATGTAAAGCTGATAAGAAACATAATAGCAACAGCTTGTTTTCGAAATAGTGATCAAACAAGGCCACGACAGGAATATCATAAAGCCCTCGGCTTCGAACCAACGACTTTCATCTAGACTTTAGAGACCAGTGCACGGGCTTCCCCTAATATCAAAACAAAATGGCGTAT
This sequence comes from Thera obeliscata, assembly GCA_947578465.1. Taxonomy (NCBI): domain Eukaryota; kingdom Metazoa; phylum Arthropoda; class Insecta; order Lepidoptera; family Geometridae; genus Thera; species Thera obeliscata. Next base: position 8,988,499 of record OX387918.1, on the reverse strand, counting down.
CTCTACGAACATTATCAGTTTCACTATTATTAATATTGCTTTAGGGATACCAATAGTGAAACTGATAATGGACAATGGATGATAAGGACAAGGACTGAAAAGTCGTAAAAAGGACTGAAAGTAGTTGATTTGATTCAAGAAACCGAAACTCAAAATAGAAATAATAATTTTAATGGTTTTGACGAAAATCTCGCAATGGCTAACGCAGTACCGCCAGATCACCTGCCGACAGGAAGATGGGCTGCCGACAGCAAGAAGATAGAGGAGCCAGGATTTGGGTGTGGCCAGTCAATTCCAGGGGTATATGACAAACAATGGAACGAGGCTTATACGGCAGTGGGTACGAACTTAAAGAGAGGGTAGAGGTAGGCCAAAGAAAAGATGGATGAACAAGATGACAGATGACATGGATAAGAAAGGGAATACCGATAATGGCGACAGAGGAGATTCCTCTGAACACATGTAGTTCCCACATAAAGAAGATAAGAGGGAAGAAGAAAAAGGGTACGCGTTAGTGCATGATAAATAAACTACAATAAAAAGAGGTTGCGAATTGTTTCATCTTTTTAGTGACAATAAACTGTACTCAGTAGACTATTATGATATAACGAGCTCCCTAAGACGACGGAAGCTGCTTTGAAAACATATTTTTACTTATAAATCCGTAAGAAAACGTTCCAATTTTATTATTTACCGCGTAAGCTAATGACGTCCGAGAATGTACTTCCTATTCCTACCAAAATATACGTGCTAGTCTATACTAAGGCATTTATGATTGTTTAATAGAAGTAGTCTATGGGTTTTTCGTAGACGCTGACGTAGTTATCTATTGAATATGCAGTAGTAAGGCGTGTGGGCTTGCAATGTGAACGCAAATGATAATATCCGTTTACATGATAACCTGTCGGAATTACCAGGTATATTTATTGGTTCCGGATCTAATGTCGTAGCCAGGACAACAACGTAGTAACTAACTATGTGTCGGTTTAAAAAGTATGAGATCACGATACCTACTTTTCTCGGTCGGTTATTATTTTGGCTTAAACGATAGACTACGTCAACGCGTATCGCATTATTCCGACAGGCTGCGATAATACACTACAATGAAGCCCTGCGCACACCTAGGCCGCTGGCGAACGCGATCAGTGAAACGCTGTCAAATTTGACAGCGATATTTGACAGCGTTTCACTGATCGCTACCGCCAGCGAACTAAGTGTGCGCAGGCCTTTAAAAGTGTACAGTTTATTATGCGAAAGTAGTGCCGACTTTTGCAGTATTCAATACAGTAGGCCTACCATGAGCTCTGTCTAGCTCTGTCTCTGGTATTGGTTTTGAGTCTGTGTGAGTGTTGTTTAAATAAATCTTACGTCGAAACGTCACGCACGCAGTATAATACACTGGTGAGCACTCACTTAGACTCAAAACCAGAGACAGAGCCAGACAGAGCTTGTGGTAGGCCTACCGGTAGTAGCTGAGTGACGACTTCAGGTAGTTTCTTTTTAGACCTACCTGAATTTCGGAGATCTTGTGATGAAATTCTGTCCACTCTCCTTTACAAAATGTAGATAACGTTTATATGTATAGGTATTATTCAATAGTTACTTGAACAAATCCTGATCTCTTATCTTTCCGTAAATTACTAATTAGTAAGCGTTATGAAATAAGTAGACAAACATGTTTACTTACTTCTATCGGATTCAATGACCAGAATAATTATCATGACTCGATTGATAAGTATTTATCGGGCACGTGTGATTTGTCTATTTACTTTCTATTATATGTATTTATGTTATGTAAATAATTATACTGGTCTCTCAGGGGCCCTATTCTCGGGCCGACCAAGATTTTCAATGCCTCATTAGATACACACTAGCAGTTGGTAACCGAGCTTCGCTCGGAATTTTTTTCGTTAATTTGTATTTTTAAGAAATCATAAGAGTCTTATTTATTATAATCTTTATTGGTTTATTCCTACTGAACAACGCCATCTGCTGGATATGCTTGCAGTTAGTTGCTCACAATCGTCAATAGATGGCAGGAGCAGTCACATATTCAGTTTATGTTTAATTATTGAACTCGGAGTGACATAATCATTTTCTTAAAACGAATCCTAGCTAGATCAATTTATCGCCCGCGAAAACCCCTGTACCTATACTAAATTTCGTGAAAATCGTTGGGGCAGTTTCCGAGATCCTAAATACATATAAATATACAAGATTTTCTCGTTTAAAGGTATAAGATTGGCATTGCACAACCCCGCACTTTTTCTACGTTTTCCGTATATCGTAGCTGTCGACTCGACTCTAGGTACTTCGATCTACTCTACTCTATGTCGACTTCTAAAATGAGGTCGTAAAAACCTCGGTCGGCCCGAGAATTAGGCTCCTGCTTACTTGGTAGCTAAGTTATTGTATATCTGTCTTATCTTAGTTGGTATCTATGTAGAAAGTAAATATTGTTCTTTATCTTTCGATTGGTAAATAATAATCTACAAATACAGCACTGACCACAGACAGTTATACTATAAGCTAAATAAAACTTGAGAAACCGTCTTCATTGCCAAACTGCTCAACCGATTTTGATTAAATTTCTATGGGACCAATCGGGTAATATAACTTTTCAGATAAAAAAAGAACGACGAAAATATGCAATGACAAACATAAAAAAATAAAAATACAACCTAATTGAGAACCTAGCTCCTCATTTTCTATTTGAAGTCGGTCTTCTTATCGTGTCGTGATTCTTTCGAACCAAGTGTGGTGAAAGGATTTTAAATGCGCCTCAAAGAGGCTCCTTTCGTGCACTTGACATATATTTTCGAACTTTTTAGGTTCTACGATATGCCGGTTTCCTCACGATGTTTTCCTTCACCGTTGAGAGCACTGACATAGTGTACATACATTTTTGAAGTCGGTTAAAAAGATGGACAGGAAAAGACTGTAAAACTTCGAGCCCATTTGGTACAATCTTAGAAGTTAGTTAGGAGTGAAAGCCTGAACCAAAAGCTCCGATATTTGTATACTTATCCATAATTATATTTTTATAATAAATAAATAAATATTGTGGACAATTCACACAACACTACCCAGCCCCAAACTAAGCCGAGCTTGTAATATGGGAACCAGATAATATAATACTTGAATACATTTTTTTTTTGTAAATACATACTTAGTTAGAATACAATATAACACCCAGACAGAGAACAAACATTTATGTTCACCACACAAATATTTGTTCTCGGTGGGGATCGAACCCACGACCTACGGCGCAGAAGGCAGAGCTGCTACCAACTGAGCTAGAGGCCAGTCATATTATTTGTAAGTAGATAAAAATATTATACTATAGCTATTATAGTACCTATTATCTTATCTGTGACTATAGTTAATAAAGGCATAAGAAAACACAATATCTATGATGAGGGTGAGTAGTCCTACAAAAATAATACAACAACATTTTAAATACTAAGAAATTTATTCACAAAGCTTCTTATGAAATAAAGTCTTAAAATTAATTCAAATATTTGGACTTATCACAGATTGATAGTTTTCTCAAGGATCTTAGTAACTTTTTTATAGTGCTCTTTTTTGAGCTGAGTAATATTAAATATTTATTTAAAAAAAAGTTGATTGAGAAATGGGAAAGCCTACCTTTTAGTGATGGCAGTATTTCAGGCTAAAGGCCTGCGCACACCTAGTTCACTGGCGGTAGTGATCAGTGAAACGCTGTCAAATTTGACAGCGTTTCACTGATCACCGACGCCAGCGGCCTAGGTGTGTGCAGGCCTTAAAACAGCCTTGCGTAGATCTAGAATTCCATCGATGGTGATCGGTGTATCGCTGTCAAATATCGCACTGTCAAAGTGCGCGAAAGTGTTTGAGGATGTATGCAAAACCTTACGCCAGTGTCAGATAGTCAAATATAACATTAGACAACCCAAAAAGTATCATTTGTCCTGTGGTGATGTGCATTAGTAGTAACTATTTTAGTATCTATGTAAGAGAATGCAATTAGTCAATATACGACGCTCTACTCTACCTGTCAACACGTGAAGTTTCATTATATACCTCATCCCCCTCACCCCCGGCACCACAGTCCGAAAAAAGTATCATTACCAAAAAATATGTGGAAAACGGCACAAAAATTTATGAGGGCAATTTATTTCACATTTTTATGACATAGAAGTAATATGAGAGGGTCAAAAGCAACGTAAAATGTCATAAAAGTAACATTCTGGCAACGCGACCTTATGCTGAAAGTGATCGCCATCGGTATCGCAGATCGCCTAGATCGCAAGGCCTAAGACAAAAAGACGTAAATATTCAAATTCTACTAAACTATATACTCAACTAATTTAAATAAATAATACGAATGCACTTTGTAAAATTAAAGATATTATACTTTACGACAACGATTACATCACTAAGTACGTGTTTAATACAAAATTATCTAAGTACAATAATATCTAATTACATTTAATACAAATATATCTAAAGATAGGCGAACTGTTTATTACTCTAAAATACAAAAAAAAAATAAAAATACAAAATCATTTATTTACCAAAGAACATAATATTACAGTCTTATTTACTGGTGGTCCCCGCACTAGGACAAGCCTGTATCGCGGGAGGCCAAAGTACTAGAATAAGATTTCTAAAATGTGAAACAAAAGCAGACAACACAGAAACAAGGCAAGACACGAGAGAAATAAAACTAATACAACTAAGAAACAAATTAATAATATGTAGGTAAGCAAACTAAAGAACACGACATGATAAACACCAGTTTTGAGAGTGTGTGTGGGGTGTGTAGGGGGTGTATGGGGTGTGTAGGGGGTGTATGGGGTGTGTAGGGGATAGTGTAATGAGGGGAAGGGAAAACCGTAGAAACCACGACGAGAGAATCAGACCAGGATTTTTAAGATGCTTTCCGTAGCGTCGTAGTCCAACGTGAGAAGCCACTTTCTTATTCTTTCTTTTGCGCCGAAAAGAGAACAATTCAGGTCGCAATGCTTACAAACACGTCGGTATATGTATGGGAAAGAAAAGTATTTGAAACGCCTAGCAAAAGAGGTTTTCACTGCAGGCACTTTTATCTTAATCCGCCGATTTTCTGCGCAGAGATTGCTGGAAACCGAACGGAACAATCTATGGTACATCTGTGCAACCCGCAGCAGATAGAGCTGCCGAACACTAAGCGTATGAGTATCTGCGTGAAGGGATGCGGTGGGATAACGAAAGGGTTTCCGGAACATGACTTTAAGCACAGATCTTTGTGCTCTTTCAAGGGTGATCATGTGGGTTTTCGCTGTCCCACCCCAAACAGAGATGCAGTAGCATAAAATTGACTGGCAAAGAGCCGTGTAAACCAGCATAAGAGAGTCCTCATCCGAGCTATCACGGAGGAGCTTCATGACGTGGATAAGCTTTCTAACTCGACCAGCAAGAGCATTAACATGATCTTTGAAAGATAAGTTTTGGTCAAGCAAGACACCCAAGTACCTAAAACAACCTGTGCGCTCTATGATAGGACAAGAGCAGTTAAGGGGCAATTGATCACATTTGTGAATTCGCAGCGCTAGAGAGCAAGAAGGGCCGGACACTTTTGTTTTGTGAAAACACACGTATTTTGTTTTCTGAGCATTAAGAGTGAGCAGATTAACATCAAGCCACGAAGCTACACGAGCCAGGCCAGTCTCAGCGTTTCGCGCTGCCTCATCCCACGAGTCGCCCTTAAAAATGATAGCTGTGTCATCAGCATAGCATAAAATTTGCGAGTTATCTGGGCTTTTATCAAATAAGGAAATTACATCGTTGATGTAGAGCGTAAATAGAGTAGGTCCCAAGATGCTACCTTGGGGAACCCCGAAAGAAACGTCACCAGTAGCGCTGGAGTGACCAGCTATTGAGACAAACTGACCACGATTAGATAAGTAGCTACGGAACCAATCCAGGGCGACACCTCTAATTCCTAGGCACTCCAGCTTTTTTAATAAGATGATAGGGGAGACCGTGTCGAAAGCTTTCGCAAGGTCTAGAAAGACCCCAATGCATTTTTTCCCGCTGTCCAGGGTCGAAACTACATTATCAAGTAACATGTGTACAGCATCTTCGGTTGACCTACCCTGCCTGAAACCAAACTGGTAAGGTGATAATATTTTGTTGTGCTCCAAATAGTGGTTCAATCTCTTATTTACCAATTTTTCTAGGATTTTTGAAAAAGCTGGAAGTAGAGAAATTGGGCGATAATTAGACACAACTAATTTACTGCCGTCTTTATGTATTGGGGTAACTGACGCTATCTTCCAACAGTCTGGGAAAATACCAGAGGATAAACTTAGATTCATAACATGAGTTAGTGGTTCTATGAATAAATGACAATATTTTTTGATCAACGTGTTCGTTAAACCATCTTTACCAGGGGCACTATTACTTTTGAGGGATTTAATAAGGCTAAATGTTTCATAGCAGTCAGTAGGAGTCATAAAAAATGAATTTAGAGAACAATAGTTAAGATTGACCTCACCAGCTAGATCTTCCTGATTTTTGCCGAGTTTTCCTAAAATGGCACCAGCTAGGTTTTTGCCAACACTAACGAAATAGTCATTACATGAGTTTAAGGAGTCGATGGGTGATTTATTTATGCTTAAGAGTTCGGAAGTACAGTCTTTCTTAACGTTTAACTCGCATACACTCTTAATGCTCTTCCACAATTTAGATGGATTGTCTTTGTCTCTAGCAAACTGCTCTCTGTTATACCCTTTTCTTAAGCTCCTCGTTAGTAGTCTAAAAGCATTACGATACCTAACATACTTAAGTTGAAGCTCCTTATTGTCCGGGTGTTTTCGAGCCTCTAGATGGAGTGCATCTCGGTGTCTCATAGATTTTATAAGCCCAGGGGTAATCCAGTCTTTATGAGTTTGTTTTCTACGACTTATATTTATGCGCCTAGAGTTACACTTAATTATGGATTCCAACTCAGAGGTCAGTTTATTGGCAGCCCATGAAGCGAGTGGTGATGAAAGGATATCGGACCAATCGATAGCAGCTATCTCTTTGGAAATAGCTTCGTGGTCGAGTAATGTTTTAAATTTCTGACGAGTAGAGCACGGAGTTGCACTAAAACCAGCCAAAACCAGGTCATGGTCCGTGATACTAGTCCTACACACTAAACCCAATGCCTGTGATTTAATGTTAACTAGAACGTGGTCCAAGCAAGAAGCGCCTCTAGTGGGTAAACTAATAATATTCTTAAGACCTAATTCGGCAAGAAAACATAAATATTCGTCTAGTTGTGGATGGGGTGAGGGAGAATCAGAAATAATATTAATGTTTAGATCACCCACCATAACGCAGTTATTTAGAATAGCACGGTTAACCTTATGAAAGTTATCGAGAGAATTGAGAAATGTAGTAATGCAGCTAAAAGAAGGTGATCTGTAGAGGCCGAGTATTTGAAGAGAGTTAGGCAGTTCGATTAATAGTGAATCGGCCTCAGATATCTCCGGCTCAATAACCTTTGCAGTCCAGTCAGAACGAACGTATACAACTACACCACCAGCTTTGTTGTTTATTCGAGAAGTACTATAGTGAGAAAAACCCGCGAGAGATCTTACAATAGGACAGGACCCAAGGTGACATTCAGTTAAAACGATTATATCAAGCTTTATAGAGAGTCTTTTCAGCAGTATGAGGAATTCATCGAAGTTTTTTTGTAAGCTTCGTATGTTAAATGTTAGCATTTTTATGTTACAAAGCTCACCAAAGATATACTTACATGACTCTGGGGAATCACAAAGGCGACAGTCAACATTAAGAGTTTCGTCAAGATCATTAATTAACTCTATGGAGGCCACAGGTGACAATGTGTCACAGTTTCAACCAATCCATAAAAGTTTTTAGCTGTCGCATAAATTATATTGTCATAATAGGAGAGGGAGTCATGACAAAGAGGCAGGTCATAATGAAATAGGAGTGAGCGGTGAGTACTTGTGGCGTATAAGATGGATGTAATTAGTGTGGCTAGGTTTATGTTGGTGTCGTGTTCCTTAGTAATTAACAACTTAAAAGTCCATTGTATCCAGTGTGAATAAAAAACTAAGCTAATAAACATAAAAATATTTAGAAAAGAATCAAAAGTAGCGCTAAGCTTGCTATATCTAATGAATGTCGGCAGTAGGTGCGAGTCGTTGTTCCATGTCGAGCACGTTGCGGATGCGTATAGCTGGGCTACCTTCACGCTTGCGCACGTAGATGACGCCGTTGTTTGTCCAACAGAATGTGAAGCCTGCGTTAGCGGCACGGTTTCTACATTCACGAAATAAAAGACGATTTTCGCGAGTCAGCCTTTCGTTGAAAAATATTCTCCTCGGAGTATCATCCATGCCAAGATCTTTGGTAGTAATAGACCTGCGAGACTTTACGTTTTTTAAAAATTCGTCTCGTTTCGAACGTCTGATAAGTCGCATAACGACTGGGCGCGAGAAGTTAGAGGCAGAATCGGGGGCGGCAGGCGACTTTTTAAAACCGGCACGTAGAACCCAGTCGATGTCATCTTCTTTAAGGTCCACTCCCAGTTTTTTGGCTGCTAGGAGAGCTACGTGATGCAAGTTCTCACTCTGTGACTCTGGGACGCCTATGATTTCGACTTCATTTCGAATATAGGCTTGAGCTTGAGTATTCAATTGATCCTCTAGTTTTAGGATATGACTCTTTAAGAGGGCTGTGTCGGAAGCATAACGTACCTCCAAATCCGCTACTCTTTCATCCGATATAGCAACGGTTGCCACTAAATGATGCATTTGTTCATGTAAGGAGGACATCGCAGATGAGACATTATCTAATTTCGATTTAAAAGTAGAAACCTCTTCTCGTAAGAATCTTATTTCACTCGTTAGCGCCTGCAAGTCTGGCGTGGGCAAACTCAGTATGGGCACCTGTGGTTGTACCCCAGTAAGCAAGTTCTTTATAGTAGCCAGAGGGTCCGATGTTGGTAATGTCGTTTTGGACGCCTGCTTATCTGAGGTTGGCAAAGCTCTTATGGGCACCTGCGAGTCCGAAGTAGACAAATTCTTCTTTGATCGTACGGTCACGTTCATGTCTGGGGATTGCGTGGATGCTTTAACCGGGGTGTTAGAGTTGTCACCCCCGCGCTTTGTTTCACACTTGCACTGTGGACACATCCATTGGGGTAAGTCCGCGAGACTAGGTGCAGTGCCGCCAATACAAATATCCTTGTGAAAACGCTTACCACAATTCGGACGGGTACAGCATATGAATACATCCGTAGGACGAATAGAACCTCTACAACTGTCACAGCAACTATTGTTTTTGCTGCCTGACGACATTGCCACAGAGTTGTAATAGTTCTTATGAGTGAATAATATTATATTAATAATTTATTATAGCAAGCGATGCTTAATTTTCGGCGGGCGATGCGTTGACTCCTTGGCTTAGTGGTCCGAGTTGTCGACCCGCGATCCGACGGCACCCGGTTCAAATCACGATGGCGGCGAATGGATTTTGCGCAGCGCCGAAGTTTAAAAATTTGGTGACTCACAGATGCGCAGGATTGCAACTTGAAGGCAAGCACTCCGAAGCACGATGGGCGTGGGGTGGGTCCAAGAAATCGGTCTGCACTCTTCCAAAATATTCTGTGCCACCCACTGGGAGGAGTTTAACCATTCAAACACTTCAGGAGTAAACGAGAGCGACCGATATATGGGAACTGGCCAATAAGAATATTAGAAACTTAAAAACTCAATTAAATTAGGAAAGCGAGCGACAAGCGTCTGCCCTGTACAGTGGTATCTGGACGAATGAGTTATTGTGTTTTAGTTCGTACTAACATACGTACATTACAAGATTTTTTTTATTTCAAAAGTTATGCGCACCGAGTAGGATATGAACCCACACACAACCCACAGCCCCCATACAATATTGTTAAATCATTACGTATTATTAGGCCAGTGTTGGTCAATTGTATGGTCTTATTTATTTAATGTATATTATATTATGCAATATCAAAATCCATTTACCTTCCATTTATAATCATGTTTTATATAAATACAAAAAAGTATTAAAAGGAGGTATATTCTAACACTGAGCCTTTTCTAAACATGGATTATAAAAACTCCCGAGGACATTGGCCCCAACACGCAACCCAAACGTTCACAGATCGCAAAGATCAAATACAATTGTCCCGAGCGGGGAACGAACCCATGACCTCAAAAACAGTTTATTTGTCTCCATATTGATAGAGGTCGCGACATACATGGCTCTCAGTATTAATCTTTTATCGATTACAATAATTTACCGCATCATCATTTAACATCAGGTGAGATTGCATTAGCCTATACATTGCAAAAAAAAAAGGTAATACATAATTTAATACTAGGACAGTGACGTAGCTAGCGTTATAATACATACGGTGAATACCTGCCTAGTTACGAAATTAAAAACTGCGCAAACACTTATTACCTAAGTGTACCTAACTAGGTAACTTTTGTGCATCATACCTACATTATTTAATGCAGATAAGGATAAATCCCTAGAAAACTTGGTGCTGACGCTATATTGTTTTTAAAGTATTACTTAAGTATTGATATTGATTGTACAACATTTAAAATTAACTCCTTACAACATTTGAAACTGGAATTAAAACTTATGGTTAAAAGTTGCAACCTCAATTTTGATTAGGCATAGAAGTAATCTTATCCAATCGTTCCTGTTGCATTGTTATTAACACTAGGTATTATCTAAAACTTATCTAAGACAAAACGTACATTACTTTAATATACCTACATGCATTCACATAGAAAAATCAATGAAACTTTTCCACTCCCACTGGCCGCATTTTTCCGAAGAATCGAAATCATCCATCCGTCATGAAAACGGACAACTCAAATTCAGAACAGAATTTGAATTAGGAATTCCTTCAACACTCGTCGTGTTCCGGTAACACTGGCAGCTTTAGGCATTGCTTCCGGTACTTTCGTCTTCTCGGCATGGCATTGTTGGTTTTCTTTAGTTCTGTGTTGCTACATTCCTTGTCCTCAGGCAAGGTTGGTAGACTCCGCTTCGGCCTCCTTGGTAGAACGCATTCGGTCGCAAAATTGTTCATTTCTTTGCACCTTAACATGTCGACGTCCGGGAAATCGGATCCAAGAGACGGAAAAGCGAGTTTTACAAGCATTTTCAATGCGTAATAGTCACAGCAATATTTTAAGCGAACACGCGTGAACCGGGCAAGAACAACCTTGTTACTGGGTAGTCGCGCGCGTGGACGCGAATTCGTTCGTACGTAGACGACTGGCTCGGTTTCTTCATCAACAGATAATCTGGTGGTTACAATAACACCCGTTAAAGCGTCAATAGTGTTTAAATATAAAAACGCAGACGTCCGTCAAACTACTTATTCTCTCTCGTACACATTTATGATAATAAAATGTTCTTCTCTACTCTAATTTAATGCGGAGTTTCCTCCAATTAAGTATTTCAAATGCGGCCTCCTTGACTTCCATAAATGACATGATAGCGACCGTTTCTTGTATCTGGCTTACTTAAAATAAAATGGATTCCCATTTATCTAATGAAAAATATTCGTGGACTTAGACTAAAAACTACTACTATAAAAACATAGAGTTTTTTTTAAAAGCGCGGGCAGAAATATCCTTACTAGCCCCAATTAATAAGCTCGTTAAACAGCTGTAGTGGCTAATCAATATGTTGGTGAACTCTGGACTTGAAGTTCCTGCTGTATGTATGTTAGTAGGTAGGCACAGCACACCACGATGCAATACCGTCTAACATTACTAGCGACCTATCAATCGAATTATATTTAGCCTGCATCGAAAACAAACTTGTTCTAATCGCCGTGCCAACTGCCAAACTATCGTTCCGTCGAGAATTCTAGTGCATTTATATGCGTTGGAATACTTGGAATCAAATCACATTGTGACTGACCTAATTTAACTATTTATAAGCCTACTACATAGGTTACCTTAGCGGTAGTAAAGTAAACAGGCCATCTACCTATTGAAGATGATTTTTATAGTGTCAGAGGTAACTGGTGATTACACAAGCCCTAATCGCGGGACGCTATTGTGCCTGGGACAGGATTTAAGATGGAGTAGGCTTGCGGAGTACCTACGTACCTTAGCGTCACCTTACCGATAAGTACCTACCCTCGCCTTCCGATCCTAACGGTCGCGGGTTCGAATTCAGTCCTTGGATTTTTCTGGGCCTTGGATTTTTCTGGGCGAATAATGTATTATACTCGTACAATGCTACGGTGAAGGAAAACATCGTGAGGAAACTCGCGGCTTAGCCAGATTGACCATTTCTTTTTTCATAGTATAAAGAAAGCTGTCAGGATGGTATATGTAGATGCTGGACATGCCTATTCCATTTACAATCCTGTCCCAGGACCTTTATCTTCCCGTAAGACCATAGGGGCTTGAGTAAACACCAGTTGCCCCTGACGCTATTTAAATCATCTACAGTAGATGCAAAGACCTGTTTACTTTTTCGTTTACTTACCTTACTTATATTATGTTCGTTATAGCTATGTTCATTTTACTAGGTGTAAATTGCGTAAGTATGCAGATTTTTGTCCTAAAAGAGGTTAGGCAACCTACCGGATAGCTAAATGTTGACATAGCGAACCTAATAAATACTCCGTGACATTTTAAAATGATAAACTTGATTTTTGATAAGCTTGTGGGTTTGCATGTACCTACATAATGGAATTAATATTATAAATGCGAAATATGTTTGAATGTCTGTAGCTCAATTACGCCCTGACCACTAAACCGATTTAGATGAAGGTTTTTTTTTCTATTAAGTGTGTAGGTATAGCTAAGCTAAGCATTTGCCATCACACCTGATGGAAAGTGAGGATGCAGCCTAAGATGGAGCACGCTTAGCCATAATCCACCTAATCACTCTTGTCTTGAGAATTCCTAAATTGAAACGATCCGGCATAACGCCGCGTCGAGAATTCTACTCTTTGGCAGTTCGTACTTTATAAAGTGGAATTAAAACTCTTTCTAGTAAGTCGGTTCTTCAGTACAAATATTTATAAATATCATACTTTTTTACTCAATCAGTTATTAACATTATCATTTTCCTATCCTTATCCCTCTTCATGTGGGGTCGGCACAACAGGTTTTCGTTTTCTTCGTTCACTCTCCTCCATTAGCCGTCATTTCAGCAGTCACTCCTGTCTTTCTCCAAACAATCCATCCAGCTTTTCTTTGGCCTACCTCTTCTTCTATACCCATCTACTCAGTTAATAACCTGGATTAGCATATAGATTACTTTTTATTAGCAAAATTTCATAGGAACGGGTTAGAACCTACCACGCGGGCGAAGCCGCGGTCGGCTGTTAGCAGTATAATATGCACCTGTCGGATACCTAGGTAGATAAAGGTAGAAAGATAGCAGAGTGAAGTGCCGCTGTTTTCTTGATAATCATAATTTCGTTACTATTACCTATTACTATAGATATACTATATATCGTTCGTTACTAATAAATTTAAAAATGAGGTTGATAAGTATGGCTGTTATATTTTTCTATGTGTGCAATAAATTATATAAGTATGATGGATATATTTTTATCTGACTAATTAATTTAAGTATCTGTAGAAAATTATTTGTTAAACGATCTGTCTGTAAAAAATTAGAGCACAGACAGCACATTGATTTCAAATAAAATATTTATAAAATCAGAATGCCACAGTTTTAAAGGGGGTATACCCCCATATGGCTTGCCCTAGATTCGCCATTGGGCAGATCGCTGAGTGAGTGTGCTTTTCACACGTGCCATGCATGTGAACAATACGTGTTAGGTATTGTCACGGTTGCAATGCAGTGACGGAAGCGGGGCTCAACGAATCCATTGATGACAGGTGATTCATGCAGCCTATTTTTACGACTTTTTTATCACGTGCAGTGTTACTTACCATAAGCATACAAGCCACATCATTGTGCTGGAATTGGGTTTCTTACATCACGACTTCACGTGGAAGTGGACCTACCACGGTGCAGGTGAGCTAAGTCTCATCCAGCTAAAGAGATTAATGTGTTATGTAATGTAAATGATAAATTATCAATGCCCCAAAACTTTGGTCCATGAACTCTGGCAGCGCTGTCGTCAAATCATTGCTAATGAATAAAAAACTGATACATTGCAAGAATGTAGCGGCAATTTCAGATGAATCAGAAAATTTCTAATCCCCACCGGAAGGCTTTCGCAACATACATTTTTGTACTAGCCCCGCAGATAAGTAGTCAGAAAATTAATGACCCAAACCGTTAGAAGTTTTCTGATGATATGCGGCAGACCTACAGATCGCAGAAAGTACATAGGTGGATGGAGAAAGCTTAAAATCTCTCTCCCAGGAAATGCATATTGGGTAGGCTATCCAGTCGACTTCTTCAGACAGACTTTTAAGACGTTTTAGAGTGATTCTTGTAATCGTACTGAATAAATACACTTTTTTTTTGACGATGACGTCTAACAACCCTAATTAGAGCACTCCGAATCATTGAGCCATGCATTCTGCCTGCTCTATTACACGCATCAAATGTCATCCGGTCATGCACCTTTGAATCACCCTAGTGATCACTAAACTCATCTTTATGTCCAAGAGGTAAAGCTTAGAATTGAGTAGATGGTTTATAAAGCTAGCATTTGGATTAAATGGCGCTTTGCAGTTTGTATATTATGCCTAGCGTGTATAAGTAAATAAAAAATAATTATTTTAGACATTCCACACATCCTATCTAGTCCCTAACTAAGCAGTGCTTGTTATTACATATTTTTAAACTAGCAGTTGGTGCCCGAGCTTCGCTCGGTATTATTTTTGGAAACCAAATAGCTGATATTATACTTTTCTGTACTAACTTTCTATCGTCCTCTATAATAGTTTTTGCCAATCCAGTCCATTACATGGTCGTCTGGGAGAGATCGCTGTGAGTAAAAAGACCAGCCATTATAATCTCATGTTACGCGCAATCAAGTATTTTCGACCTATCTAGGTAGGTATCTATGTTACGTATGGGCTTTTTCGAAATAAGGCTTCAGGTTTTACAATACAAACTATTTATTTCAGTAAAATATCTATTCCGAGGCACTATCGGAAGGGCTCTGACTGATAACACACAAACTTACTACTGATTCTATCTTACCTACTCTAAAATTAACCATCTCCGAGTTTTATTATCATTACGATAAAACTTACAACTTTTCAAAAACATGGATGTTTTTTCTGAAGGATAGTGTACTCTTGAGTTAAGCCCGCCTTAAATCTAAGTGGATCTCAGTAGTCAGTGTAACCAGGTTAATTTGAAAGTTCAAAGTATTAATCGTTTGTTCCCTTTCCAGTAGTTTTGTTGATAGAACTACTGGGATATTTTCTCCCGCTAGGTCGCTACAGATGATTTACAGACTCTGTATATCATCGATACATAGATGATGATAGATATTGATTAGATGATGATGATAGATGGTAGGGTCTACCTACTTATTTTATGTAATGGATCACTTGTCTCAAAACACTGTACAAGTATAGTACATGAACGGTACGAGTGCGGTACAAGTACGGTACAAGTGAAGTAAAAGTACAAGACAAGTTGTAGAGGTTCTTAAATAATATTGTTTTGCTTATTCTGTGTTCATACTATTTATACAAGGATTTAACCTAGTCACTATCTAAAGGAAGCTAGACATAGCTATCTGATACTAAAAAAACACGGAACTACGTAAATCCTACATTTTAATAACAATTCAGCCTAAAAATTGTTTTCTAGATACGATTCTAATTATATTGAGATAATAATGATAATATTTTTGACATTTCGTGATATAATTTACAAAACTGGTAGGGAGGGCCCTTTTCATCTACTGCACCCTAAAACTAAGCTTATTATTTCGATTTCTATGCATACTGTTTAAAATATTCTAAAAAGCTTATTACTGGTGTCCACTAAAAGAGAACAGACTGAGTTTTCGCTAGGCGAGCCCGGTCTGCTCTTTTAATAGGATATACCTAGTAGGTACATAATTACTAGGGCTAATGTTTATTTCTACAAGCACTAACTTTGAGAGCCTACTAAGAAGTGTTATAATTCAGCTATTAACAAGATTATGTTTGTAAAGTAGCTTTTAAAAATGAATTAACAAAATATTTGTAACGAACCAGACGGTACCGGTAGATATAATATTTTGTTAGCTGTTAGCTTCTTACCTACCTGTTTCATTTTACTGTTTTCGTGTTAGTAAACTATAGTATATTGTCATCTTTTATGTTTTTGTGTTTTCTTCTCTTTTATAAACGTATATAGATTTTTATATTTGCCGTGTATGTGTGTCGTGTGTCCCATATTATTTGTTTTTGTCTGTCAGTTACAAATATGTAAATGATTTTAATTCGTTCCAAAATTAAAAATATTGCTTCACTAAATTTTGTTTTAATGTCTTACAGTTAGTTCCCACATAAAAAAAGGGATAGTCTAAATTAATTTTCATAATCACTTAAACAATATAATTGAACAAATACATGTTACAGATCGGTTCACGTAAAAAGAACTGTGCTCTTTGGGTATATTCGATGGTATGACGTAAGTCTTTGCCGCTATTGGTTCGTCAGTCATATTATGAGCAAACTCTCTTCTTTTTACGTAACACGAACAATACGGCCGGAACAACTTGGCCGGTTTGAAGTACGAAGTTTAGGCGGACGGAAAATAGGTATTTACTGCAGCTCGCCAGTTGTGTGCGTACTCACGCACACAATGATAGGTTAGCTCGACGCCGTTTACACAAAAAAGTATAAGTGTGGCAAAAGTAGGTAGCCCATGATTTGAAAAGGAAATTGTTTGGTTGAGTGACATAGAGAGACAAATATTTTGTTATTATTTAAACAAGAAAATAATATTAATTACCTACCTACCCGGATATAAAAAATCTGAAGTCAGTTTCATAATATGTTTTGAATGCTTTTTCGTTTCATTTTCAACTATATTCCGCTTCGCATTTGAATTTTCATTCATTGGCCATTAACAAACAGCTCACTTCAGACCAGCCAAGTTACGCCGGCCGAACTGTATATACAACTACAGATGCCTACACTCACACATCAGTGTTCATAATAGTCACAATCACTTGTGTCTCTCCGCCCGGGGTAGTGAAAGGGGTCGTAAAAGACCCCTAAGCGTGGGGTCCACCAGTTTAAGGGGTTTGTTCCACCTGCCTCGGGACGGACTTGCGCCGTCGTTTGACGACGCGTTTTGGCGAAGATCATTCGGCCTCTTTCTTCGCTTGTGGGTCTTCCGCTGTTGAATGAGACAAAAAATCAAAAGATACAGGATGTTTGTTATCACTAGCATCAAGCAACTGCAAGGAATACAATACACAAAGGTTAATTTGACAATGGAACTGGAGCCTAATTCTCGGGCCGACCGAGATTTTCAATGTCCCTTAAATACACATTGGCATTGCACAACCCCGCACTTTTTCTACGTTTTCCGTATATCGTAGTTGTCGAGGCTTCTACGATGAGGTCGTCGATGAATTACTCAAGGAAATCATCCATTCTCTCTTCGAAAAGAAGCAATAAAATAAAATTGCAAAATGATCTCGGTCTTCCCGAGAATTAGGCTCCTGGACTAGAAAATAAAAAATATGATCTCAAAAGCGCACCTTAGCACTCCTGCAAACTGACTGCGGTTGGACCATACTAACACGTTAAGCCCACACGTACATTTCGACACCCAAAATGAACAACATTGTAATCAATTTTTGCTAGTTTTCAGGAGAGCGAATTTAAACTTTTTGGCGGCGTTTTTTAGCTCTCCTGTGGTTGTTTATTGGTCGATCTTTACGTTTTAAAAAGTTTTTTTCATAGTTTTCCTTATATTTTCATTGGCATTAATCCTGTGAACGTAGTATAAGCGGAAGGGCTATTTTGATCAAGTTACGATGTCAAAAAATACGACAACCTGGCAAGAAAAGCATTGTATTTACAGTTACAATGAGGTTCTACTATGTGATACGAAAAACAATACAAGAACATAATTGTAAGAAATATTACAATGACGTCCGTGGTAATGGCTTCACAAGAACAAAATCGCAAGTAGTTTTACGATTGAATTAAATAATTTTCTTTTAGAAAAGTTCGGAGAATAAAACTGTATTCTGATTTATAGAGGTACTATTGTCAGTATTTTAGAAGATAATCATTGTAAAAAAAACTTTTCCTATGAACTTTTGCTGAAGTTCGTAGGAAAAGTTTGTCTGTTTATTGTAGCGGAAGATTATAATCAAAAATATAACAAATTAGGGCAATAAATTAGAATTTTTTATTTAAGTCAAGAGGAAGTTACTGAGGTCAATAAATTTTTAATAACAATTAGACGTTATTGTCTTAAAATATATTATGGACTTCTAAATTGGATAGTTAAAAAAAACTTCTCAAAAAGACAAAAAAAAAAGCATCGCTGTTGAATGGATTACAAAGTTCTGAGTAAAACAGCTTATAAAAAAACCGTAATCAGATTAAATGCAAAGCCAGTTCTTCATTCTCTGACAGATCATGCAAGGCAAGTTCTATTTCAGCAATGGACAGACTGGTATAAAAAAATATTTATTGTTCAGGAATTACTCCACTGTTTGTTACACATCGACATCAAGTCTTGATATTTGACTTTCGAAAGGGGATGCGACCCAGAATAATTATGCCGCAGGCAAAATCTTATCCCATACCGCTTCTAAGGATTTTACACTTTTAGTCTTTCGCGTTGATCTAGATGCTTTGTTTTCCAAGTCAATTGTTAGGAGCTATCTCCATAGAAATCATATTAGAAATTCAAGAGATTTGGATGCTGTGCATTGATTTCCAGGTGCTGAATCTTGGACTACATCACTTTTTTATTGTTCTAGTAGGTTTCCCAGTTTGGTACAACTACCACAAGTGATTTTATATCATAAATATCGCTCTGACTCATTTCTTTACAACGTAGGGGTTTCCTGTGGTTTGGCGCATTTTAGTAGCGTATACCCTTGCTGGGGAATGTTAATCACTTGGTGTTTCTTCCTTCTTTCAATCAAAGTAGACATTGAGTCTCCTTTGGACTGTGAATGCACTACTTTGAAGAAGCTGTCCGTTATGTTAAGTCCGTAAATATTGGCAGCGTAGACGTACATGAGGAACATGATACGGTTCCGGTTTTATCTCCCACAGCAATCCGAATAAAACCCAAGAAGAAACCCAAGAAGGCATCATGGATTTCAATCAATGATGCCTTCAGCAGACTTCATCCGGATGTAGTCTAGTAATGTACTTCTTACTTCGTTTGATCCTGCTTTACCAATGGTTTCATCCCAAACATGCCTAGCCTAGTAAGTAGCCTTGAGCTTTCCCCAAATCAAATACCGTGAAGTTCCTCTTGTAATAGAACGCTGACACTTCTGGCTGAGGTGTTGTCAATATCTTTTGTAGGTCTAAGCAAGCAGCTGCTATTATGGAAGTTCTTCTTGTAATAGAACGCTGACACTTCTGCCTGAGGTGTTGTCAATATCTTTTGTAGGTCTAAGCAAGCAGCTGCTATTATGGTTCAAATTTTCAATGTTGAAAAAAGAAATCAATATGGAATTCCAAATGGAAAATTTTTCTGTACTGATCGATCTGGTGGCTTGTTGAGCGGGGTTATTAGAAGCCATCCACTCAACGTACATGCTAGTGTTCTCAAACGGTGAAGGGAAACATCGTGAGGAAACCCGCGGCTTAGTCAGCTCCGCACGTATTGACCATATCTTTTCTGTGGACTAGGCCGACTAAGCTGTCAGCATGGTATAAGTGCTGGGCAAGCTTATTCCATCTAAAATCCTGACCCCAGGCACTATAGCGTCCTGCAAGTAGGGGCATGAGGAAACACCAGTTGCTTCTGACGCTATATAAATCATCTACAATAGGTGAAAAGGCCTGTTAACTCAACTTTGGAAATCTCAATGTTTTATCAAAATACTCATTTGATGTTCTGCTAACATACCTAATGCGATTCCTTGCATGGTACTGAAAGAACACTGTCACGGACAGATTCTTCTTCATAATTTCGTCAAGAACATTTCCTCTATTGCTATGTTGCCCTCTCAAATCCTTCTCTCTATAGTTGTTTTCATCCATTTTCCTAAACAACGTAGTTATCCACGTGTCTGTTACATCAAAAGTTTCAATAAACATTGTCTTACAGACTCTGTGATGTAGTTCCCGAACAGGAAGATTATATTCGTTAAGTACAATTTCTTCAGGAATCAGTAGAACCATCGAGTTTCAGAACTATAGTTGCATAATTTTTTTTTCAATAATTTGAATACACATACTGTTATCCTACACCAAACTCATTAACACATTTTTGCTACATCAGCAATAACATCATTGTAAATGGCGATATAATTTGGTTTTATCAGACAACCAAATAAAAATTTGAAGATTAATTCATTGTACGTTTACTTACTGTTTTTTTATCTCCAAATAATCATCATTTCAGTATAAACAACATTGTAACTGGAATTACAAAAATAACATGGGATCGTACGATTAATTACAATGATTTTAAAATGGAATCTGCTTGAATATAAGTAAATATTTTTTTTGTAACTTAATATACTCTATTTTTATGACCCAAACGTGAAAAAAATGACAAGTTACCATTTTGTATGTTTCACGAAATCATAGTTCTAATTGTCATAAAAATACGGGACCCAGACCGAAAAAAAGCTATTTTTTTTCTAAGTTCTCCAGTAGTATAGTTTGATTTCATTGTAACTCGAGTTACAATGTTGTTCATTTTGGGTGTCGATTTGTGCTCTTATTCCTCTAGCTCTTTCTATGTTCGGGACGGTAGATATCTATTCATGAATTCTAGACTTTTTTATAGAGATGACGGAGCAACAAAGATGGTGGCATGGATATTTCATCTTCTTGTTCATGTGACTAGTGAAATAAATAAATATTGTGAATGTTTTTTTATAGGCGATGGTCACCATATTATTATGCTCATATGGCCCAACTGATGTTAAGTGGCAACCATCACCTAGTTGAATAGGAAAAAATAAAAAAAGCAATCCACACAACTCTTTCCAGTCCCAAAGCTATGGGAATCAGATAGCTGATATAATAATACCTTCATATTTTTTTAAATGTAAATACATACTGAGAATAAGAGAACAAAAATCTGCGTTCACCACAAATATTTGTTCTCAGTTGGAATCAAACCCACAATTTAGAAGACAGAGCTACTACCAACTGAGCTGAGAGGCCAGTCCAAATATTCTTGTGGTGTACAATAAAGTGTTATCTATCTATCTGAAAGACCAGTCAATAAAAAAAACCAAGAAATGACTAACATCCATGCCACCACCGGTCAGTGTCCTACTCACGCTTGACGTCATGGTGCAGCGGCGGCGGCGCGGGCGCAGGCGCTCCGTGCGGGTAGGGCTCCGCGGGCGCGGGGTAGTACGGGTGCGGGGGAGGGTAGCCGCCGGGGAAGCCCGCCGCGTAGCCGGGGTAGTACCGCCCGCCGTACGGACCGCCGCCGTATGCACCCACTGGAAATACATATTGTACTCACACCACAATCTAGCCAACAACTAATAGGCTAGTCATTTAAGCTTAAATTAGGTAAGAATCTCGAAATTCGAGATACCCAGCTGTAAGTCTGTAAATACTTGTATATTGACACCCTAAAAGTTGTCTCAAAACCTACATATGGTAGGGTGTACGCAACTATTAAATTTCAAGGTAAAAGCTTTTTTTGTAAATATCTCATTTCCTGTGGGTTTTATGCTTATCAATATTGTAAAATACAAAATTCTCTACAAATTTTGTTTAAAAACATTTTTCATACGGTGAACCGTTTTCGAGATAGAGGGCAGAGAGCGCGCGGTCACAGCATCACTTCAGGTCAACCGACGATTTTAGGGTGTCAATATACAAATATTTACAGATTTACAGCTGGGTATCTCGAATTCCGAGGTGAACTTACAATAATGCCTGGACTATAAGTAGAGATTGTACTATGGGAATCAGATAGCTGATAGGTATTGTACCTATACAGGGCGTCCCACGGATATGCCACATGGAAAGAAAGTACCTTGATTATTGTAGATAGAATATTTTACTTTTTATTGATTTTATAGTGTTTACTACACATAAGGAAATCACAAATATTTTTACAAGTACCAAAAGTTAAGAGCCGAGCGAGATTTGAACCCGCGAACTTTCCCTTTTTTCTCTGTATTCTGTGGTTTAGCTTGTGTTCTCTCACCTGGAGGTGGTGGTCCGCCGTGGGGTGGTCCTGGAGGCCCGGGGGGTCCGGGGGGTCCCGGGTGGCTGGGAGGACCGTTAGGGTTGGCCGGCATCATCATAGCTGGAGACAAGATACAAAGTTTATAGACAGTCAAAGAAGAATAACTGAAATTGTTAATCTATACTAATATTATAAAGAGGAAAGATTTGTACCTATTTTTGTATGTTTGTAATGAATAGGCTCAAAAAGTACTGGGCCGATTTAAAAAATTCTTTCACCAATAGAATGCTTCCAATTTGACATAGGCTACATTTCATTTTGAAAAAAATTAGGGATCCTTGGTAAAATTTGAACAATGTAACCGAAGGTGTAGAAAAATGAGTCTTAAAATGTCTTTCGTCGAATGCGCTGCCGAAACTATTAGCGATAGAACAAAATAATGTACAACAATATTGTCTACCCCGTGCGAAGCCGGGACGGGCTGCTAGTGTCCAATATAGTACTCACGATGATGTGGCGGTGAGGTCATTTGCGGGTGCCCCGCAGGCGGCATCTGTCCCGTAGGGGGTGCCGGCGGCATGGTGGCGCTAGGGGCGGGACCCGACGGTACTGGTGCGGGTTCCTTCTCCACCTTAATCTTCTCCTCTTTGTTTACTGTGGTCAAACAGAATAGTTCTCAAAGTTACTTTGCAGAAAAATCACACAAAAAACAGTAAGTAAGCGAGTAAAATCATTTTGCACCCCTAGAACAAGACGGAATTATGTCGAATAATCTCAAAATCGACTTTATTGCATATTTGAATTTTGCTACCACATTTCGTCTACCAAATGTTGTTTTCATGTGAGCACGTGTCTCTCTCTTTTGTATGGAAAATTGATGAGATAACAGCTCGCTTCGATCGTTTCTACGAAACGTATTTGTATGCTGTCTCATATTTTCTCCATACAATAGAGAGAGACAAATAGGCGAAACGAAAACAACATATTTCGTAGGCGAAATGTCGTAGCAAAACTCCGACTTCGGGTACAGTTCTTGTCGAGAGATTTCGTGAATATCACTGCCATCTTACCGTCTTCCTTGATATTGGTCGCCAGTTCGGTTTCCTTAGCCGGTTCTTTGGTCAGCTCAGCGGTGCTACCGTTCGGCTCATTCTTCACTTCAGTGGTTGAAACTTTGTCTACTTGTGTTGGCGGATTCGGGCCGTTCGCCTCCACCTTAGTAGCCTGGTCGGTCTCCATGGGCTGAAATATAATAGTTGATTAGTAGCCAAGGGCTGTAAGGCATCAATTGCAGCCCGAGATATTTACCCTATAGTTCGTTTAATTTTAACACATGTTTATGGAATGTTGTTTATGTTTATGGTGTGTTTTAGCCGTAAGGCCATTGTAATGCCCCAGCGGGGCTCATGTTCTGGACGTTATTACCCCCTAAGACCTATAAAACACATGAAGCAATGAATAAATGAATATGAAAAAAAATATCTTTATCTGTACTACATTAAAATTAAAAAAAGAATAAATATTGATAATAATAATAAATTTTGTAGACAATCCACACAACTCTATCTAGCCCCAAATTAAGCCGAGCTTGTACTATGAGAACCAGGTAGCTGATATAATACTTAAATACATTTTTTTTTGTAAATACATTTTTAGAATACAATATAACACCCAGACAGAGAACAAACATCTGTGTTCAGCACACATATATTTGTTCTCGGTGGGGATCGAACCCACGACCTACGGCGCAGAAGGCAGAGCAACTACCAATGGAGCTAGAGGCCAGTGAAAATGTGTTGATGTTACCTCCTCCTTCTTGACAGCAGCTGCGCCGGCCAGCGGCTGCGCGGCGGGATTGACGCCGCGTCGCATTTGTTCCAGCGCGCGATCTACCATCCGCTGGAACGTGTCTTCGTCTACTGCTGGCTTGCAGTGCTGGAATTAACACATCTTTAAAATAAACTCTGTTGTCTGTAAGGTCGGCTTACTGACGATAGTTGAACGTGACAACGTCATAAGCTGCAATTATCGTTGCTATAAACAATTGACACCACATTCACTTTTCACTGCACTTCATACTTTACGAAAACATGTAAATGTAGTATTGTATACTGTGATTGTATAGCAGCTGTCCACGCGGATGCATCGCTCACTCAAGTAGGAGAGCGTCAGATGTTAAACGCGGCCGAACGCGGAGGCCGATTGTGCCTCTTTGTCGCTCGTTCGGCGCTCTCGCTTGCACTTCAAGCCTTAAATGGAACGTCTCAGATCGAGGTAACGCCGCATGAGTCATGTTTTTTCGTGCACGCAGCCGGCTCCATCGAAATTTGCAAATTTTAAAAGCAAAAATTGGCAAATTTTATAATCCGCACTTGATCTGCGGGCTTGATCCGCAAGTAGGCCGCTGGCGGGCCCTTTTTGCGTGACCCTTGATGTTGCTCGAATTTTTTTAGGTTCTACGACCCGCCAGTTTCCTCGCAATGTTTTTCTTCGCCGTTTTGAGAGTACTGGCAGAGTGCACATAATTTTTTCGACAGAAAAATTCATTGGTACACGGCAGGATCGGAAGGCGGAGCCGCTACCACTATTTTTCTATGATTTGAATGAATTTTCGATTTTATAAAAAAATAATGCTCCTAAACGCTCTAGAATGTTCTTTAACGTTCTGGAATGATATAGAATAATCAAATTCCCGGACTTGCCTTCTTAAGTTCCTCCTGGAAGCCCTCGCTGCTCTCAATGAACTTGCGCTTCTTGGCTTCAAACTTCTCTTCGATCTGTTGCAGCTCATCCTCTAACTTCTTCTGGTGCATCGTCAGCGACAGGACTTGCTTATTCAAGATCTGGTGAACCATACCAATATAAAGACAAAACCTTTATATCCTACTAATATTATAAACGATAAAGTCCGTATAGGTATCTGCACGTAACTTTAGCGCTGACCGTTATTGCGTAGAAAACAAAATTAAGAAACCTGAGGGGGGCTAGCGGGATGAAGGGCGGGCGTGCGTAGCGCTGATTGGCTTTCCCCTCGCATCCCCCTCCCCGCACCGATACGACACCCCGCGCACATCCAGTGTACAGTCGCGTTCTCAATTGTATTGTTGTTATTGACATTATATTTTTTTTTTATTCCCTTTAAACTTGTTAAAAATTATCACCTCTTAGGCACCTACACATACAATACAACACCCATACATACAATCTTTGGACATCTTACCATTTGGCTAATAATTAATTGAAGTTATAATTGTATTGCGTGCACCGACATACACAAATGCGCAGATATCCTCTCCGCGTATCGCTCAGCGCTAGACTTACGTGCCCCTAGTTATAGTAAGTCTGGTATGACGTACCTGCATCCTAGCAGTGGTGACGACAGATCTCACGTCCGGTACAACAGTGTCCGAGAATATTTCATTGATGAGGCGATGGTTGCGCAAGTATCGCGCGTAAGAAACATGCTTCACTGATAACCCTTCGTCTTGATCTGGAAACCAAAGAGCGTGTTTAAAAACAAAGCAGGTTTGCACTAGAAATTGGCAAGGCCTAATTGCCCGGGATACACGAGGCTAGTTTTTCAAGCCAAGATAGCAAGATAGCGATATTAAGCTAGCAGTTCTAGCTTCGTGAAAACAGAACTAGCTTCGTTTTTAGGGTTCCGTAGCCAAATGGCAAAAAAAGGAACCCTTATAGATTCGTCATGTCTGTCTGTCTGTCTGTCTGTCTGTCCGTCCGTATGTCACAGCCATTTTTCCCGAAACCGTAAGAGCTAGACTGATGAAACTTGGCGAGTAGATGTATTCTGTGAACCGCATTAAGATTTTTACACTAAAATAGGAAAAAAGCTATAAATTTTGGGGGTCCCCATACTTGAAACTGAAACTCAAAAAATTTTTTTTCATCAAACCCATACGTGTGAGGTATCTATGAATAGGTCTTCAAAAATGATGTTGAGGTTTCTAATATAGTTTTTTTCTAAACTGAATAGTTTGCGCGAGAGGCACTTCCAAAGTGGAAAAAAGTAGGTCCCCCCCCCCCTCTAACTTCTAAAATAAGAGAATGATAAAACTAAAAAAAATATATGTTTTACATTACTATGCAAACTTTCAACGATATTTGGTCCCCCCCCCTCTAACTTCCAAAATAAGAGAGTGATAAAACTAAAAAAAATATAATATGTTGTAGGTACTTTACTATGCAAACTTCCAACGATATTTGGTTTGAAAGAGATCTAGTCAGTAGTTTTTTTTATACGTCATAAATCGTAAACCGCAATTTACCTTTCGACAAACTACAAGAACCTTTTTAATATGTTACTTGTTGCTACGGAACCCTTCATGGGCGAGTCCGACTCGCACTTGGCTGCTTTTTTCATATAGCAGTTCAATTTACACGAAGCTTAAACTGCTGGCTTGCTAGCTTACTATCACTATCTTGCTATCCTGGCTTAAAAAACTAGCCTTGTGTATCCAGGGCATGAGTGATACTTTTGATTGAAGTGAAAACTTCTACAGGCTCGAGCATTTTTAAGGTCGGAAAAACCAATGAACTCGTTATCGTCACGAGTAATTTTTAAAGTTTGAACTTCAGTCGGCAATCCCGGAGCTCCACAATTTTTTTTTGGAGCAATTGTATCGGAGAAAGTTTATCGTTGTAATAGAATCACTTCACTAGAACATCTTTTTACCAGACTGCCCAGGAGGGTAATATTTTTCGAGTGTATGTATGTATGCATGTCGCTTCATTTGAGCGCCTGTGCAGCCTAAAAGGCTCAACGAACTTTGATAAATGAGTGCTTGTCGGATTCCCTTGGATCACCAGAGAATCATACGTTACTTTGGTCTCATTAAAAATAAAAAGTCTAACTATATAAAACTCTTACGTTACTGGCTGACTGCCAATCAACACACAGCCTAAACTAATAGTCTTAGGAGTAAGAAATTTGGAGGGTAGATTCCTGGTGTAGTGTAAGGGTGGACTGAGAAAAGGATTCCCTAAAGGGGTGCAGCGGGGCTTAACGCGAACGAAGTCGCACAGGATTTCACTAGTGTAGTCTATTTACCATCTTCATCTTCTGCGGGCTGTATGTCGATTCTTCTGTCCTGTTGCTCCTTCTGGGAGCTTCCCTTCTTGCTAGAGCTTTCCTCTTCCAGGTTACCTACTGCTCAAAAAAAGGCACGTTAAACTGTTGAATTCATATAGGAAGTACAAAAATATGGTTGTGAAGTTAATTTGCAGATTGAATTTCACTTTTTTACCTAAAAGACAAACGGGCTTACGGCCCACCTGATGGTAAGTGGTCGCCGTCGCTCACAGACACCAAATGTGATACCCAAACTATCCCAGACAGGAGTCGAATTGTTTAATTCGTTGTTAACAATCGGGTGTTATGAACTGATCCCTGAAAGTTAGCAGTTGCTACTGCTTAAACTTACTTAATCAGCCTGCGAGACATTCGGAAAACCACAAAGATCTATTGTCTATGCCGCAAGCGTTTTTGTATGTACTACTGCAATTATTTATTCAACTCAGCAAAAACATGAGTTTTTTTTTTATTAATTAATTTCAAATAAATAATTATAAGTTTAAAAAACTAGAGAATCCGACTTCATTCCCAAACGGCTAAACCGATTTTAATGAAATTTGTTTGGGACAATCTGGACGTAAGAATAACCACCCAAATAAAAAAATAATTTTCTAAATCGGTTCATAAATGACGGAGGCATGCAATTACAAACATTAAAAAAAATATTAAAAAAAAAAATGGCAACACATTAAAATGGGACCAATCTGGAAGCAGTACCTTTCAGATAAAAAAATATTTTTTCAAATCGGCTCACAAAAGACGAAGTTATGCGTTAACAAACATTAAAAAAAAATACAACCGAATTGAGAACCTCCACCTTTTTGATTGGAAGTCGGTTAAAAATGAGGAGGTTTTCAATTCGTTTGTATTTTTTTTTATATTTGTTATCGCAAATATTTGTAACTTATTTGGCTGGGGATATGATTCTATATTCTATGGTGTTTCCTTACCTACAGCCTTGTTTTTCGCAGCCATGTACGCAAGGTAAGCCGGTGAGTTGTGGTACGTTTTCAGGCTCTTTTCATACTCCGTCTATACCCAGTGCAGTTATTAGCATGGTGGGTGCATGGGGAAGAAACGTTTAGCTTCGTGAGTGGTGGGTTAGTCACAAGGTCACAAGGTGGATGGTTTAATGAGTGGGTGATGGTTGTCGTCACACATGGTATAGGTAGCGGCACGTATAACTAGCGGCACATAACTTTAGCGCTGAGCGATACGCGGAGGGGATGTGTGGATGTGTGCAGAGTGTCCTATTGGTACAGAGAGCGGAGTGCGACTGGAGAGCCAATCAGCGCTACGCACGCCTTCCCTTCATTCCGCTAGCCCCCTTCAGGTACCTTATTTTTGACTTCTGCGCAATAACGGTCAGCGCTAAAGTTATATGCCGCTACCTATAACTTTAGCGCTGACCGTTATTGCGCAGAAGTTAAAACTCATCTCTGAGCTAGCGGGATGAAGGGCGAGCGTGCGTAGATTGGCTCTCCGGTCGAATTCCCCTCCCCGCACCGATACCCCCCGCACATCCAGTGTACAGTTGCGTTCTCAATTGTTATTGAGAGATGTTTTTATTTTTACTCCCCATAGACTTGTTAAAAATTATGTTTTAGGTACCTACTACCTACTATAAATCTTTCAACATCTTACTATTTGACATTATATTAAAATAATGTAATTATCGTTGATTAGCTAAAAAATAATCGAAGTTATAATTGTATTGCGTGCGCGACAGTACACAATGCACCTTTAGGATTAAAGTGACACATCTCAAAAAACCTAAAGTTTGGGAAATCGCAAAAGTGTGTTGAAAATTGGTACGCATTTGTACTCTTTCATCGATTGTACTCGTGTCGTTTAAGATAAAGTTAAAGTCATTTTTGCAAACTGAAGCATAGACATTTAGCTGTAAATAAAAAAATATATATACAAGATTAATGCAGGTAAAGTGCACAAAAAAAAATAATTAAAATAATCGGTCATTTCTCGTCCGAAAATATGTGTTGCCTTTTGGCTTTTTAAGAAATAGGTCTGTATAATGATAACAAAAGTTTATCTATTTGTGACGAATTAAGTGTTACTACTATATTGTTCTGAAAATGTTTACTTAAACGAAAGTTAGGTCATAATTTTTAAAGTAAAACAAAGTATTTCCTTTAGAAGGACGCAGGGCATACCAGGATTTTCTTGTTCAGAACTGGACCTGTCCGTCTGGGGTTATCTCTGCCTTACAGCTTTGTTAAGGTTGGGTGCAGGAGTGACTTGTTAGCACGGCAGTTATGGAGACCTGGAGAAACGGAAGGGGTTCCCGTACCGAGGGTATACTTTAATCTCCACCCTGTAAGGCTGAATCGCCAGCACGTGTAAAGTCCCTGGAGTCGGCCGGAAAAGGAGTCCGGAGTGGACCTGACCATTAAATTAGGTAGTGTCCGGGTGTCCTTCCATCCATCGTGCTAACAAATCGGTAAAACCCACACCAACCTCCTTACTAAAGCCACTGCTCCTTTTGCTCAATGTGCTATCAGCAAAGCGATTCCACATCGCTTTTAAACCTTCCAGTAAAACTCATAATGACAGAAAAAAAAAGAGAATAGTTTGTCAGTGGCACCTTCGTCCGCGTTGAAAGTTGAATTTTGCAACACCAGAAGGCTTCAAGCAAACCTCAACGCTGTCCACTAGGTTGGGACTACGCAGCAGCCGACCCTTCTTTTTCTGATGGAGACACTAATATCTGACCTAGCCGTCATAACTTATCTGCATCACCCTGCCCCAGCTCATAGCTGGAGCACAATTTTGTGCCTCGTGCTCGGTTATGTACGTATGTTATGGATGTATCTTATTGAACCTGCAATTGACAACTGACAGAGTTACTGAGGAGTATCTTTCTGCGAAGCTATCGAGTTTAGAAGACTTCAATGCCCACCACGTTGAATGAGTTGGCTCTCAGTCTACTGCTTCGCCGGAAGGTTTGCTTATGAATTAGTCTTGGCGTATGGTTTTTCTCTGATGGTTTTTTCTCAAACGAGAATCCGAGACATTGAGAGTCGTAGAAGCTTTTTGTTGGACCTTCTGATGACCAAGCTTTCAGACGGTTACTCTGTAACAGTGGAAGCACTACTTGGTTCATCGGATCACTGTCTCACCCGGACGAAAGTGCCTAGTGTTGGGCCCATTTCAATGGCGTCGAATTTGGCACTACCAATCAGCAGATTGGGATTGGTTGCGTAAACTTTATGAATCGTCCCCATGGCAGCAGCTTTATCAGATAATATTGGTACTTGCACTACAACCGGTACTGATATTATCCTGGTCGAGATGGAATGCTTTTTTCTCAACCCACTTGTGGATATTATAGCAGTGAAATGGTGATCACAGCCTGATCTAGTGACGATCCTGATGTATCTGATGTGAAGCGAAAACTTAATGCTGCTTCGAGGTTCAACAAGAAGGAAGCGGCCAAGGCCAAATTCAATTTCATCGGCAGAATCGGTGAGTGGCTAGGACGTAACCCATTTGGGACTCGTGCATTCTGGTCACTGCCAAAGGAAATTTTTGACAGTTTTCTTGCCAGTTTACTTTCACTCAATGATCCGTAGTGGTTTGTAACACAATAGATTAACTATGTTAGTAAATAACTATGAACATTATTACTAGAAGGTAGAGCGTTCAGCTCAAGCACAGCCGGCCAGTGTTTCATGAAACATGAGTGTGTATTCAACAGTCTGCTGAAAATCATCGTTGTTAAGGACACAGTTATGTCCTCAACAACGACTTTCAGCAGACTGTTGCCTCACTGCTTCGATTGGTGCCCCCTCGTAAGCAGCTCATCAGTACTAAATTATGATAAAGATAAAGATAAGATAAAAAGCTTTATTATCATTATTAATAACTAATTACATTTTCTATAACGTAAAAGTATACCTAGTTTTACTATAATTATTACAAACACTATTCGATATCTAAGTAAGGACCGGACCGTCTTGAGCGTAAAAGCCTTTGAGGCTCCTCCATTTGCCTCTCATCTCGTTCTGTCTCTAGCTGCTCTACTCCAAGTGCAGCCTGCTATTTTGACGATGTTGTCATTGCATCGTTTCTGGGTTCTGCCTGGCCTGCGCTTTTTATCAAGGGGGTTCCAATTTGTTACCGTTTTAGACTACCTGTCATCTGACATTCGTTGCACATTTGCGACATGTGCCACTGCATTATGACCTATAAATAAATAAGAAACAGGCTTAATCACTAACAAGGCATAAAAAAGATTGAATGTTCAGAAAAATAGTGGCTCATAATAGATTCAGTCAAAAATCACGAGGGTTTTTCATTCTTAAAATGACATAAACATAGTTAGGTCTCAAACACTATCGATAGTATCGGAAGAAAACAGCCACAAAATTCAATCAGTCATTTTAATAATAAAATAAAGTCAAGTAAACTTACCATATTAATCGAAAATAAAGTGTCGTAATCCGCGTTTGGTCACTTTAGTCGCGTCCGTCACTCAGCAATACATACACAACTCTGAAAGAGGCGATACCGTTCTAACATTTACCATGGAATCGTTTGAGTAACAAAGAGACCTAGGTAATGTTTTGACCTCTTCCAAACAAAAATTGGGGATTTCAAATATACACAACGATAGCTAATGTTGTTCTGAGTCAGATTATGGTGCTAAGTCATTTCCCGATTTTTTTGAGATGTGTCACTTTAATCCTAAAGGTGCGCATGCGTAGCTATTCCCCTCTGCCTATCGCTCAGCGCTAGACTTACGTGCCGCTAGTTATTATTGTACGGGACATAAGGGGAAGTGCATTTTTATCTCTAGCGCTATTTTGCACACAGCACCAGTGTATCAAGATCCGACGCCGGGTGTATCTTTTGTACCGTCAACGTCAAAAGTAGATCGTCATTTCTGGTTCGACATATTATTATTTGACCAATCCAGAGAAAAGGAGAATTTACTAACTGAAATTGTCTGAACTGTACCCGAAGTCGGAGTTTTGCTACCACATTTCGTTACCAAATGTTGTTTTCGTTTCGCCTATTTGTCTCTCTTTATTGTATGGAGAAAATATGAGACGGCAAAAATACGTTACGTAGTTAGAGTTGTTGTCGCATCTTTTCTCCATACAAACCGGACAGAGACAGAGACAAATAGGCAAAACGAAAACAACATTTGGTAACGAAATGTTGTAAATGCACTGGGACTTCGGGCTCTGAATCTACTTTTGATGCTAACTGTTACATAAGTGCTTACGGCCGTTCCCAATGTTGAATCTATCTGCCGGTCTACTCTATTCCCCATTTTAAGTTTTGACAGAAAACCCATAGGATTTCTGTCAAAATTCCGTCAAAACTGTGGCGTCAGCGGCCTAGGTGTGCGCGGCCTTTAGAAGTTTGACGATCAGACATTTCACTGAATAAAATGTAAGAAAAAGTTGTTTCGAATATTGAATGAAAATTTTGTATCAAATTAAATTTTTTAATTACAATGGATATCAAAATTTTTACCCTTACTATCCTTTGACTTTGGGAACGGCCGTTAGTGTTCTCAAGACAGTGGATTTACAAAATGTTTTAAAACATAAAACACAATTTAATGACCTCTTTCCCCATGTTAAAAGGGTTGTGGTGAATGCGTGGGTATTAACACAGATAAGCCCTTATGTAGTGCGCATTGGGTTCAAATTGGTACCTCTGCTTTTGTGCGCCTGCCATTGTATATATGCAGGCGAAGATTGGTATGTTTTCAACAGTTCAGAGTACTGCGCCTGAGTTCAAAATAAAACTTAGTAAAATAAATAGAAAATAAAATGTCTAAATTAATGCATACTTGAATATCAGCCCCAAACTAAGCAGAGATTGTATTAATAGAGCCAGTAGGCCTACCACAAGCTCTGTATCTGCATCTGGTTTTGAGTCTGTGTGAGTGCTCACCAGTGTATTACTGTGTGTGACTTTTGACGCAGGCTTTACTTAGTCAACACTCACACATACTCAAAAACAGAGACAGAGCTTTTGGTAGGCCTACAGATACCTGAAAGTATACTTAAATAATTTATTTGTTGTAAATACAGAAAGAGAACTAATATCTATGTTCACCAAACAAATATTGGTTTTCCGTGGAAATCGAACCTGCGCCCTTCATCACAAAAGGCAGACCTAGAAGACTGCCAAAATGATGCATAACTCAAACTCAATAAAGTTTTATTCATTTCAATTCCAAGAATCACTTTGAAACGTCTTAAAGCTAGGTGAGTCTAGGTGTCAGTTCCACGCAACGAAGCCTAAAAGAACAGGCATCAGTAAGTCATACCTTCTCAGCTTCATATTCGTCCACAAATCCTGCTTTATCCGCCTCAGGTAGATCCCTCCACATGCCTCCGATGATCCTTCCAATCTCCCATAGCTTCAGGTCTGGATGGGCTGCCTTCACGGTGTCCCACACGCGTCGGGAATACCGCATGTACGGCATCAACGGCTTTTCCGGGGGCTTCGGGGGCTTGGGCAGACCAGCGCCCTGGGGAATGCAAGAGGATCAAAGACATTGTGATTGAAGTCGATGGTAGGGTCCCGAATCCGCTTCCACCGAACCAAGGACCGACGAAATTTTCAAGACATTGATTCACATCGCTAATGTTGATGGATGGAAAGGGTCCAGAATCCTTCTTCCTCGATATGTATGGGAGGAATAACGATTCTGGGCCCTTTTCAAGGATCAAGGATATGCACATCAATGGACTACTTCAGGCTGATGATGAGGTGTGGCAATGAGTAACCTTTTAACTCGTAGAACTGATACCGCCAGAATAAAGGTATCCACTTCCATCCAGCGGACCAAAGACAGACGAACATAGATAGATAGATAGATAGATAACTCTTTATTGTTCACCACACAAAAGATACAGTACAGGACATAAAAAATTAACAATTAGGTAAAACAATGGGCGACCTTATCGCTGAGAGCGATCTCTTCCAGGCAACCTTTACATATGACAAAGACATATGGAATAGGAAATAATAAGGCCGTGGCAAATGGAATGTCCATACAGCTGTAAGCAGTTTGCCACGTTTCGCTGCTGACGCACTTAGTCAGCGGCCAACGATGCTCGCGGTCAGCGGCTCTCGACATTGAGTTAGCGACCAATACGCTGCTCAGAATAAGCTAGCAAACGTTAGACAGGTCACCTAATGGGTCCACGGCCTAAGTTTAAAAACAGCAAACCTTGATTTTGATGTATTTATTCAATAGTATCACAAGGATCACTTTTAATCGCCTTAAAGCTAGGTGAGTCTAGGTGTCGGTTCCACCCAACCAAGCCTAGAAGAACAAGCAACTATGGCTTGGTTCCTATCGTTTTTTGTATGACCTTTTACAAAACATAAATAATAGCAGAGAAGTTCCAGTGTGGTGCCATAGAAAAGTAAATCAACTCACCGTCCCAGCCCCCTTCCCGATCTTCTGCGGCTGAAAGCCAGGGTGTGAATGCACCGTGGAGACGAAGGGGCTTGTCTTGTCATCCTTGGAGGGCGGCACGGCCTGCGCAGGGGGCGGCCGCGCGCGTGCGCTCTCTGCAGCGAAACGCGCCGCGGGTGATGACCAGTACCCCCCGGCTGGCCCTTGCGGGTGCAAGTGACCCCCCGGGTATTGCGGGTGGTACTGGTAATTATGGTGCTGCGGCGGTGCATTCATACCGCCTTCAAGCCAAGCCGGGCGGCAATACAATGAAAAGAAAAAAAAGAAGCGTAAGGGATAGGACGGGCGGGCGATGCGAACTCAAGATAAATCGCAGGCTGACAGTTAGAGCGTACTAGCGGTCAAGCTTAAGCGACTCTTTCAACATCGGCTAACAGCTACTGGTCTTGTTTTCAGATAACAAGTTTTTTATTATCTGTGGCTATTTGTTTATGAATTATATTACTTTGTTTTGTCTTAGGGTGATGTACCAGCATTGACGATGGTGAAAGAGGTGCTAAGTATTAATTTATTAATCGGCAGGAAAGAGATAAATAAAAAAAACAATAACATAAATGTGATGGCTTGTGATGTGGAAACGGAAATTTTGTGCAATTTAATTTGATTAACCCCAAAGTGACCTCGGCCGAAATGTGAGAGTGAGGAAAAATTTTGAATAAAATACAGTAAAAACAGAGTTGTATCATTACCTTTCATCATACCGAAACTCATTGGGGGTCCCGCAATCATGTAGTCTGTTTCGACATAACAAAACATGAAACAAAACCAACATAAGAGTAACAATGTAAGTAAAATGCAGCGGCGCAAATTAAAATAAGAAAAATTATAAGTTGCTAAATACTAAGATGAGGAAGCATAGAGTTGGAACATGCTCAGGATCATAACAGTTAGATACCAGCAGAACCGAGGACTGACAGCCTTCAAGCTTGCGCAGGCCTAGACTTCAGTACTTGCAGATGTTATTACGTTAGTATCTAACAACATTCTAACAAAACAAACTTTGTTGAAGGTGCAACACTGCTCTGACCTCTTTTTGTATATTATTTGAAATCAGAACACATTTTTTTCTAATAATCTCAAATACTTATGACGGGTATAAAAAGTATGTAGTGGAATACGAACGCGGATTGTTCTGCGGGCTGGGCATGGCCATGGATGGACTCTGCTTGTAGGCGTTTGGCGTAGCCATTGGGCCTGGAGCCGCCAGCGTGCCTGTAATCAGCTAACCAAGCCGGAACATAATTAATTATATTTGTACATTAGAAATGCAAATAGCATCACAGCACCTTTTCTTTTGCTATACGTACAACAACAATTTCCGTACACTCTTGACGTACTTACTCAATTGTGTTGTACGTTTACGAATTCAATTTAGATGAACTATTTCCAGCAAATTTTACAGAATGCCGAAGTAATTATTAGTTTTACCTTTTTTTAGGAGAGATTTTGATTGTAAGTGTGGAACACGAAAACGACGGAAACTAGCGTGTTGCGTCTTACACACAACACGTTGATCAGGTTATGACTGTTTGTTTGGGTTTAATTAGATGTTTATTACAACAAAGTATTTCTAAAAACTCTAGCGAACACAAAATATTCCAAAGAATCCCGTACGTATGTATTCACGTTCACGTATTCCCGTTGCGCTTCGACCACCACAGTCACAGACTCTAAGCACAGAGTGCTTCGACTTGACGTGACGTACAATACAAAACAATGTTGACGGTGAGTGACGCTTGACCATAGACCATCGCTTGACGCGTTGACGCTTCTTTTTTTCATCGTTCAGTATGTTCGTTCATTCATTCAGATATAATTTTGGGAGGCGATAATGTACATCATGCTAATACTTGGAGGAATTAGAAATGGAGATGTCATGACAGGGCTTTCCCCTCTGCCGGTCATATACCGACCTCGATCATATTCCTTTAAATAAAAGTGTTTTACTCGCAACAGCAGCCATTGTGTGTCGTTTCATGTCGCGAAGTGGAGCTCCGCGAAAATGGTGAATTGCATGGTAGTTTCTTGTAAAAGACGATCAGAGACATCAAACTTCCGGGAACATGGTATTTCCTACCACAAGGGAGTATTATTTTGTCAATTGTGTTTGTAATTTTGTAGAATTTTAGTTCAAAAGAAATACCGGTTGCGACAGATTAGCGACAGTATTACGACAGTATTGT
Source organism: Thera obeliscata (assembly GCA_947578465.1). NCBI lineage: Eukaryota > Metazoa > Arthropoda > Insecta > Lepidoptera > Geometridae > Thera > Thera obeliscata. Next base: position 8,951,451 of record OX387918.1, on the reverse strand, counting down.
CAAAGATTATACCTTGGTAGAAGGCATAGTGTTGGGAAAAGTTGAATGAAATTGATGAATGAATGAATGATAAAATAAACGTTAAATGATTATCACATAATGTGTTGTCTAATTACGTATTTGGTGCTTTTTAAGCCCTGACGTAAAAACGACGGGATGTTATGAGTTTGCGGTGTCTGTGTGTGTGTGTCTGTCTGTCCCATCGTAGTTCCCGGACGAATCAACCGATTTTAATTTAGTTTTTTGTTTGTTTGAAAGGTGAATAGTCGGGAGTGTTCTTAGCTATTTTTGATGAAAATCGGTCCAAGATGGCTGCCGCCACAAAATATCGGATTTCATTTATTCACAAATCCCACAATATGGGTATCCTAGGTACCAGTCATCAAACCCTCTACTCATCAATGTATAAAATAGGACATGACATCATGCTCAAAAATAAAGTCGTGGGCGTAGTGAAAACATTTTTTTTGCCTATTTTATATTTCTTTTACGTCCTGTGCAGGTTTCCAAAAAACCCTGTTGCTTGAATAGTGGACAATTTTTTTTGGCCAAAAAACAACTTGGCATGCAACAAGAACGAGTGTGATTTGCTCGGAACATTTTACAGAAAGTTCTCAAACTCGGGCAAACAAACATCTGCGTTCACCACACAAATATTTGTTCTCGGTGGGAATCGAACCAACGCAACGCCTCCGGCGCAGAAGGCAGAACTACAAACTTCGCTGTGGTGTGAAGGCTGACGATGTAATGTGATTTCACTTTATATTTTTTTTTCAATTATTCAGTAAAAGACTAAACTTATGTGTACTATTACTATGCTATAACATGTTAAGAACTATTGATTCAAACTTATAACCATTAATAAAACATAACAACTAAATTCAGTTCTTTTATTTTCTGACTGTTACAAAATGTGAAACCTGTTGTGCATAACTTATTCACAACACTCACTATTACCTGTACCTAAAAACCCATTTCATGCATTATTTTATTCATCGTTCAATTTACCGGTCTTACTGAATGCCCATCATTAGAGATTATCCTAATGTGAGTCTTGACACTGCGTAACTACGTTATATTTTTTATTTGTGTGCAAATTTTAAGATCGTGTGCGTGATTGTCAATGTGTGTGTTTACATGAATAGGATTTTGCTATGCGCGTGTGCCATGCGTGTTTACCTCGTCCCCCGTCAATTTTGGCAGAAAATATTGTTCGTGGATTTAAACGTTGACGCCTCCATTTCTAATTCCTCCAAGTGCTAATACGATGCCAGTTATGCTACATGCACACTGGAGCAATTCAAACATGATCATTTACTTTTTTGTTTTGGAACTGGATACTTATACTTTGTCCTTGATACTTTATAGGGCGGATCCAAGTTGGATAGGTTAGGATAAGTTAGAACATAAAAATTACGTACAAGGTGAGCGAGCAGAGCGAGCGTGCCGCGGTAGCGGCCGCCGCAGTGCCAGATAATGTTTTTTTCCCAATAACCTCAAAGGGGCTGCCTGTTTAGTCATCGTTAGATAAAAATAATAATAATCGAAATATTAATCTGCGACAGTGTACATGGTACATGCCTTTACAATATGCCAGTGTAAAAAAAAGTGGGATCGTTTTAATAGTGCGTACATTAACTGGCGGTACATTAACCGGACTCGTCTACCAGAGAAGAGAAGTGAAGTTTATATAGCTAGTAGCGTTCTGTCATTTGTCATTGGCACATTCAACATTCATTCATCATATTAGTTTGTGACTTTGTGGACTTCTGGACTTTGTTTTGTAGTGGACTTTCAATTTGGCGGGAATTGGAAGAGCGCGGATTTTTAAAATAAAATTTCATATAATTCAAATAAAACAGAAATAAGTGGCTTCGGAGTGAGGATGGAGTCAGAAAGTGATGGAAATGATGTTGAGTTCAAGGAGGTATCGCGAGAGCGGAAGAAGCGAAAGTTTCCAGTCCCTGTTGAGGCACCTGCGGCTGCAGCAAGGCCTGCTATAATGCGTGATGTACCTATAATGGATGATAAGTATAAACCTTACATAAAGACAAATTATAAAAGGCTTTATCCAGACAAATCTGACCATAACGAGTTTGCAGTGTTCCTAGAGAGCACTGCTCAACATGAGCAACTGGGCAACAAGGACCCGATCTCTATACAAAAACTTATAACACAAAATATAAAAGGACAATATGTAATGAGTAGAGCTAGTGCTCAAAAATTAAAAATTGTATTTAAACAGGCTACTGACGCTAATGACCTGCTGTCCAACGAACGTGCATTGGAAAAAATTGGAATAAAAGCTTTTATCCCATCAGCATTTGTTGAAAAGGTAGGAGTAATTCAACATGTCTCTACGGAGCTTTCTAATGAAGAGCTTTTTCGAAAACTTTCGGGAGAAAATGAAATAGTGGCGGTGCGCCGTTTTATGAAGAAGGTAGAAGGTGAGATGGAACCCTTAAAAACGGTAACTGTAACGTTTGTAACTGGGATTCTTCCCCAATGTGTCTACCTGGACCATTGGAGAATGCCAGTCAACACCTATGTGCCCCCTGTTATGCAATGTTATCGATGCATGAAATTTAACCACACTGCGAAGGTTTGTAAAAATCAGCAAGTTTGCTCTGTATGTTCAGGCGAACACCAATACAAGGACTGTACTAACGAAGACAATATTAAATGCAGTAATTGTGGAGGTGCTCACCTAGCAATATCAAAAATTTGTCCAGTAAAAATGCAGCGCATTGCAAAACAGAAGCTTAACATACAATCATATGCAAGTGTAATCAGAGATTACAGCAAGAGTTTCCCAGCTCTTCCTGTTACTCAACAGCCTCAGCAGGCATATCAGCAGCCACAAAAGCCAACAACTCCAGTCAATAAGATACATCGAACAAAGGCCCCAGAGAGTTGCTCTGAAACTAATAAGAATATAGCTTCATCCACACAAATTGATGAAAATATCCTCAACGCAATGGTCAAGACACTCGTCTTCCTGGGGAATTCTACGGAGAATATTCCGTTGACCTCCTCAAAAATAAGAGAGATCCTCCTAAAAAACTTGTCAACCCCACGATAAAGGACAATTTAACGATTGTTCAACACAACATTCAAAGCATAAATAATAAAAAACCACTTTTGAAAACACTTTTATCAGAAAATAATATAGATATTTGCTTATTAAATGAAACATTTTTAAAAAACACTAGCCCTCCCCTTAAATTTACAGGTTACAACTGTATTAACAAAAATGCCAAAAATGAACACGGTGGCGTTGCCATAATAATAAAAAATTGCCTTAAGTATAAAATTATTAGTATTCCATTTTATGAAGATATTCAATCATTAGCCATTTCTCTTGACACAAAGGCTGGTCCTATATCGATTGCTTGCTTTTATTGTCCACCTAGAACAAACAGATTTCGTGTAAATAAATTAAACTCAATTATAAATAGTTTACCTAAGCCATGTTTTATATCTGGAGATTTTAATGCTCATCACTTAGCGTTTGGATGTGCCTCATCAAATGCAAGAGGTAATGCACTCTATGGGGTCTTTGATGAGCAAGACCTTTGCATTTTAAACACCGGTAGTATCACTACAGTCCAGGGGCCTACTAGAGCTGCCTCAGCTATAGATGTTTCTTGTGCAAGTCCAGTTATTGCTCCTCTTTGTGAATGGCATGTAGGTGTAGATTCTTTAGGTAGTGATCATTATCCTACTTTTATAAATGTAAACTTATCACCACAGATGTATAAAGTGAATAATAACATAGAAAAGTTTTTATTTCATAAAGCAGATTGGTCCAAATATTTTTTACTTTCTGAGGAATTATGTAATGGCTTCCAAGTGAATATTGAAAATCCTATAGAGTCCTACAATAACTTTTGTGAAATTTTAAATACCTTAAAAAATGAATGTATTCCGGTTTACAAAGGTGATAACAGTGTTCATATGATGAGGGCACCTGCTCCTTGGTGGAATGATGACTGTGATGAAGCTGTAAAAAATGCAAAGGAGGCTTTGTTAAAGTACAGATTGGAATATACAATAGAGTCTTATATAGAGTATAAGAGAGTTAATGCATTTAAAAAACTTGTTTTGAAGGAGACCAGAAAAAATAGTTGGCATGTTCTTTGTAGCTCTCTAAATAGATATACACCTATCTCAAAGATATGGAATTTATGTTCGTAGGTTCAAACGCATTAATGTCAGTAAAAATAAATATAAAAATGATGATTGGATACCAGATTTCATATCCAAGTTGAGTCAGGCCTCAGACAGTAATATTGATAGGGATAGTTTTGTAAATATATTTAATACTGAAAGCGGAATGCATGAAGCAGAATTACTCACAAAACCATTTATTTATGACGAACTATGTATAGCTTTGGATTCTAGAAAGAACACTACTCCAGGTCTAGATGATATTCCTTACCTGATGATTAAAAAATTACATGCTTCAAGTAGATTACATCTACTAAATATTTTTAACAGTCTTTGGCAGAAAAACATAGTCCCTAAGTCTTGGAAAACACAATGTGTTATTCCCATACTGAAACCTAACAAAGAACCTAATGATCATAATTCCTATCGTCCTATTTCTTTGGCTTCCTGCATAGGTAAAGTATTTGAACAAATGATTAAATTAAGACTAGATTATATTGTGGAAAAAAACCACTTATTACCTGATTTTCAATTTGGATTCCGCAAAGGAAAGAGCTCCACCGATAGCTTTGTCCTCTTTATTGCTGACATTAAAAAGAGTCTGCTCTCTCATTCATCGGCTGTATGTGCATTCCTTGATGTCCAGGGAGCATATGACAATGTTGACTTGTGCCGACTAATCCAGGTATTGCATGACATCGGCATTCCTGGAAAATTGTTAAACTGGATTTATAAATTTTGTTTTGATAGAACTATGTTTGTTAAGTTTAATAATATTCTACACGGGCCATGCACTGTTGGAAGAGGTTTGATGCAAGGTTCATCTTTGTCCCCATTGCTCTATAACCTGTATACATCTCAAATTTGTAAATATGTGAATACCAATGTAAAAATACTTCAATTCGCAGATGATATTGTTATATACAAAATTCATAAGGAAATAACAACTGCTCAACGCTCAGTTAATCAAGCTCTCCAACAGTTAAATACATATTATTCAAACTTAAAACTAAATATTAATTGCCATAAAAGCTCAGTGTTAGCTTTCGGTAGTGATGAGCCTGTAAATATTTTGTACAATAATACCACTATTCCTCAAGTAAGGAATCAAAAATTCTTAGGCGTAATAATAGATGATAAGTTAAAATTTGATAAACATGTAAATTATATTTGTCAAAATGCAATGAAAGGAATTAATATAATGAGATGTATTACAGGTGTTTTTTGGGGTTCTGACCCAAAGATATTGAGCATGTTATATAAGAGTATAGTAAGGAGTCATTTTGAATACAGCTCCTTGGCATACCTTAATGCCAGTCCTACCTTTTTGAAAAAACTTGATGTACTACAAAATATTGCTCTTAGATTGATAAGTGGGGCTATGAGAACAACTCCCATAAATGCAATGGAGGCAGAGACTTGTATTGAGCCTCTGGCAATTCGTAGGCTTACTACGGCTCAGAGATTTTCTTTAAAGACTCTCTCACAGAGTAATTCACTTTTGAATAGTTTGTATTTACCTGAAACCTTGTGCAGTACAATACAGGATCTGTATGTGAAGCCTTCTGATATTGTGTCAAATAGACTTCCTGCAATAAATTCAATAATGAGCAAAGTTAAGGAAAATTCTGTAAATATGTATAAATGTGATTTATGGCCTGTGTATAGGTGTGCTTATGATGCTCTTATATTTAACAATGTTAAAATGGATATGCGTAAAATAGAAGACAAGTTTATGTTTATGGAACAAATGCAGGAAAATCAGAACAAATATATAATATACACTGATGGCTCCAAGACACAAACTGAAGTCAAAAGTGCCTATTATGACCCACAAGTAGGTATAACAAAAACATTTAAAATTGACTCGTTTTGTAGTATATTTTCAGCAGAAGCTTATGCCGTGTATAGAGCATTAGTACATATCAATAACATCATAGCAGACGAAACATTCATGATCATATCAGATAGCTTGAGTGTATTATTAAGTTTACAAAGGCCCAATTTTTCTTATAAACAAAATCATATATTGTTTGCTATAAGATCCATGCTTTTTGTATTATATAACTCTTGTAAAAATGTAGAATTTAAATGGGTTCCATCTCATAGCGATATTAAGGGAAATGAAATAGTGGACAGAGCAGCAAACTCAGAGGCAGATGAGGATCACTCAGAGGAGCTAGAAGTTCCATTTACGGACTATCATGTCTTATACAAAGAGAAAAAGAGAGAGCTGTGGAAAGAGTACTGGACAGAAACTAGCAAGGTCAAAGGACAGTGGTATTATAATATTCAAAAAGAATTGCCAGTAAAGCCTTGGTACAACAGACATAGAGACATTGATGAAAGGAAATTTGTCATAATAATCAATAGAATGAGATTTGGTCATTGCCTAACTCCTGCACATTTACAAAGAATGAATATAATAAACTCCAAAGAATGTGAGCATTGTGGTTATGAAAATGCAGACCTTCAACATATAATTCTGAATTGCCAATGTTTTTCACTGCAAAGACTCCTGATGATAGCAGAGTTACTGGAAATAAACCCTGACGTTCCCCGCCGTCTCCAAGAACTTTTATCTAATGCAGATCTGTTTGGATCTCTATATAAATATGTGGTCAACACTGTGGAAACTCTGTGAAAACAATTCTAATAATGTAATTACAAAAATCATGCAAAAACTGACATTTCTGACATATGAAAATTTTAAGTGCGTGTCAATCAAAAACAAACATGAGTGAAAGTGAATAGTGTCAAAACAAAATCTGAAAAACTTATAGGACTTGGCGGAAGGACTTTGAATCCAAGCCAGCACAAAATTAAAAAAAAAAAAAAAAAAATTGTTTTGTAGTGAAGTGTAACCTGTGAAGCGGATTTATTTATTTCTTTAGCGTAGCGCTATAAATAAACTCATTGCTATAAAGGGGAACTTGCTCGAGCGAGAGTAAAGAAATCGCAGAAATAAAATTACTCTTACCAAGAGAGCAGTTCTCCATACATCAACAACTCTGCTACCTGAACTAGCGAAACGATGAACTCGTGGGCAAACGAACAATTTCAATTCAACATGGCAATGACTCCCGGTTTAAACCAGATGCATTCGCCACCTCTTCCGCCTGATGCCGCTATGACGCACACGGGTACAGGGGAACCTGTGTGGAATCAAAACCAAGAATCGAACACTGGGAACAATTTCATAGGCCCGATTCCTCCCAATAAACTAGATACAACGATGGATCTGACGCACGATGAGGAAAATAGTGATCAAGGCAATCAGAACAATAAGGGATCTCGGAGCAGGCAATCTAGTAACTACCAAAGTGGTAATCATAGCAAGGATAGGTGGAACAGAAGCAGGGATAGCAAAGGTTGGTTGCATTTAGTCATATCATTGTAAACTAATTGTGTAACCCAAGTCCTACTGACCTACTGAGCATAGACCTTTCCATTGATTTTGGGCTACCCTCATCTATCTGCGGCCCACAACACTGACCATATCATCATCATCATTTCAGCCCGGTATTACTTATTATTTATTATTTATTTATTTAGCCTCCCCTGTCCTGCGCATCTCTTGTCCAGGTGTTTCGACCTTTATGATGTCGTCGACCCATCGCGCTTTCGGACGCCCAAGATTTCTTCGGACCGACTTCGACCACCATTCTGACCATGTAATATTGCTGAATTAGAATTATTATTAAATCTAAAAAAATATTATTTTTATAGATAGTGGCAGACAAGATAGAAGTGATAGAAGCCGCCGTCCAAGATCCCAGGATCGCAACCGTGATCGTAGCGATAGGAGCCGGAGTGACCGGGATCGCGGTCGTGAAAACCGTGAACGAGTCAGCCGCTTTGCACCCAGAGATGATTCACCCAATCCAATAGCAAGTTCCGGGGGGCCTGGCCTTGGTATGATGATGCCAGGTAATGCTTACTCGTAAAGTGCTTTGTATAAATACTTTTAATCATGTATTTTAAATTACTTGGTTATTATTCCAAAATAACAAAATACATTTGTGTGCGGAAGTTAAACTACTCGTAAAACTAAAATTTAATTTAAAAAATAATCACAATTATTGCATACAAAAAATGAATTAAATAATACCTCTCCATTACAAGTTTCTAGTATAATAAGCCTTAATATAATTAAAAGTTGTTTCATAACATTGTGTAAGTCTACTTAATAAAAATATGTCAAAAAGATAAGAAGTCCAACAGAAATCCAAGTTGTAGCTGCAATTTAGAGACATTCCACACAACACTAACTAAAGCTTAATCAATTGCTCATGCTTTCACAGGAATGATGCCCTACAGCAATACCATGATGCAAGGACAGCAGTCCACAATGGATACATCAAACATGCCCAACATGCCTCACATGCCCAACATGCCTCATATGCCCAGTGTGCCTCACATGCCCAGTGTGCCTCACATTCCCAACATGCCTCATATGCCTCAAGTTCCCAACATGCCTCACATGACCAACATGATGCCAGGCATGAACATGCATCCCAATATGATGGGAAACATGATGACAGGGATGATGGATCAGAATAATATGATGATGGCACAACAGCAAATGCAGTTAATGGGCTCACAGCCAATATACATGCAAGCTGGAGTACTGCTACCACCAATTCCAGGTGTTTCCATGCCTCCAAGACGTGAAAGACCGGCTGGTTGCAGAACCATATTTGTAGGCGGTCTACCTTCTACCTTCGGCATGGATATCATCACTGAGATATTCCAAAGATTTGGTAACATTGATGACATAAAGCTACATAAACTGGGGGTTTGTCATATAAGGTTTTTGAAACAGGAGTCAGTGGAACAGTCATTCTTCCTCTCTGGCTTCCGATTCAGGACACATGATCAGACTGACAATGAGGCCACTAGTATCTTCATTGACTATGCATTGGTAAGCATTTTTCAGGATATTAATTTTTCCCAAAACATGATAGAGAAATTCAAGGATTCTTCATATAAACTAAGTTCATAATTATTAATCATATAAACTAAGTTCATAATAAATAATATTTATTTATCTTATGGTTATATCGACTTTGTTGTAGTCTCTTTTTTTTTCAAACTAATAATTTGAACTAGTTATTTGAATGGGACATTGTAAAATTTTCAGAATAGAGATGACCAGGCTGAAGTAGAGAAGCAGAGACGGGAACCGACTCCGCCTCCTATCGAACCGTTCAGTTCGACTGCGCTAGCTGCCCTCAGTGACAAGATCAAAAGTGATACGGACTTTGCTGAATGTGCTCCTGTAAGTGTACCATTATTACGCCAGTAAAGTACCAGTCAAACATCCTATTCCTATTAATTGAAAAGTTAAAACAGAATAGAAAAGGGACTAATATTTACCCTTGAGGTACTCCAATAGTAGTAAAGTATTCTGTTTTTATTTTTGACAGTTTTTGTTCTCGACCGTGGCTCTTAGCCATCGAAATCTCATTATAATAAATTATGTTTCTAAGGCTGAACGTGAACAGAAAACTTATCTTAATAAATCTGTGAGTGTTTAAGTCAAATGCTTCGAAGAGATCGAGATAGTGTGAGGAATATTTTTTACAGACGCTCGCGGCTTGGCTTGAAAGGGGAGAATGCAACAAGAAAAACGCAAACACGTTCTACTCTCTTATCCAAGCGTGCAACAACCAAGTTCGTCGTCTCTACAATGAGAAGATGGTCGTTGACGAAGAATTCCTTAACTTGAAAACTACGATGAAAGACAAGTTCTCGCAAATCATCTGCCAATGTGAGTTATTTTCCAACGATTATAACCAATTTTATACAGTCTTCAATATGCTGGATACCAGTATCTTCAATCACCAATATGCCGAAGAACAGACTGCTGAGAATTGGATACAATCTTTTTAGCTACAAATATGATGTGAATCTGTCGACCAATCTGAAACTGTGAGTACACTTTTTAATAGGAATTACTGCAGCGAAACAAGGTAGCAATATAATCAACATTGACTCGAATACTGGTGGTATTGAAGACAAAATAACCCCGTTTTATATCTAGTGAGATAAGGTACCGGCATACAGACCGATTACCGACGATGGAAGATATTTAGCTATGGTTCTTCTACTAGCTGTCCAAACGAGCTGGTCCAAACGCGCAATTTTCGAAAGATTTTGAACAAACAAAACGATTTAGCTATCCATTTGGCTATTCGTATGATAGATAAAAGATGACTGCTCCTGAAGTACAAAAGACTTCCTAACGCACTGATCTTACATTCTATGTAGTTTTGGTTTTGCTTTGTCAATATCTTTCAAAAGGAACGCGATTTGCTCCTTGTATTCTACTGAACGCGGCGGCGGCGGCAGCAATATAGCGGTGAAACGAATATGAGGAGTACTGAGAAGAAACACTTATCGGCTAGTAAGTACTGTTCCAGGTAAGCATTTAAATTATCTTATTTATAAACAAGTTCAGCGCTGACCTGGCATGGTGCACCTCCTGTTGATGTCGTAAGTGAGCCTTGGTGGTCCTGTTATAGATATTATTTTTTAAAAGGCGATTAAGGAGCCATAAGCAGCAGCATCACATTACATTAATTTACAATACATTTGTTTACATTACATCAATACTGCGGTCACCACTCCGCCTGCCAAGCGTGGTGACTACAGTAACTGAAAAATAAAAGTAAGTAAACTGGCTACGAAATAATAAATTAGTGCTTAAATATTGACCAAAAAATAACAATGACAATATCAATTAAATCAAATGACTATAATTCAACACTGTTTGACGTAGACACATCAGCGAAAGCTGCTCGTCTATAAATAATAATAATAAGTTCATAAGAGTTAGGCTTGCGTTTAGGCCTCTGTTACTTCGACTACAGCCGGGGTCGACCGCTTAACGTATCCTCCGAATAATGGCACTGAAATGGAAATTCTACTAGCAGTTATTGGTTGGTTTTCAAAGAAGAAGCAAGTTCAGAGATGAAGGTAAGTTTATGCCGGTGACTCCTCAACCGCTCGAGAACCTTCATTGTCTGTTCTGCAATAGAACAAAATCGTCAGAAGGCCAAGCTAAATCGTATTCTATTTCTAAATTGAAAAATAAAGTTTAGACGCGTTTTAATTAAAAACTATGCTACTCATAACGTTTGTGAAAAGTTACATTTGAATACGCTGCACAACTGGTTTCATATTATATTAAATCATCACGAAAATATAACTCAAATTCATTAATTTTCAACTATATCATAGAATGTAGAATGTGAATTGGCAACAGGCATTGGACGCTTATAATTTCGTTTCGATCGAAGTTGATTATATTTGCTGGTTTTTTATTCAAACTATTACTGTTTGATGAAAAAACCCACTTAGCTGCAGTAATTTTTTGGCTTTTGGGACCTTTAGTGTTACTACAGGTGGATCCAATGTTGGATTCTCTCGTGATTCTATCACATAGCGTCACACAAACAGCTCTTCGCGTGAACAATGTATTTCCTGAGGTAATGTATTAATAAGGTACAGTAAAATAGAATAGGAGCAGCCTAAAGTAGGTATTATTTCGCCAGTGTGAGTGAAACTCACGCGCTGAAAGTTCCAGTGGTGATCTAATTGTGGAATTAGAACTTTGAATTCAGAGAAATATTATTAACGGGATTGTAAAATAATCTTTCTCTAAACCAAATCTATAAATGTTATGCTTTCACATATTGCATCTAAATGCGTAGGTAAAAACTTGTGGAGAGAAATACCGCGGTGTTTATAAGGGTACCGATTTACCTTCCGGTGACGAAACCGCAATAACAAGCAAATGATGTTTTTCAATAACAGTCGAGCAGGTGGCAAAGATACTGTCAGCGGCGAAGCACAAGCGTTCTTCAGATCATTTCTCCAAGCAGCAGCGGCGTAACATCGAGATGTGGCTCAAAATGACAGAGGTGCGTATACTGAGGCGGTATGCACATCTAGCGGACGAAACGTAGCGGAGAATTCGTCTTCGTAGGTATCGTAGATCATTGACTTCACGCGACTCTTGTTTGGCAGCATGATCATTGCGCAGAAGTAATAATGACGTTAAATGTTCAATACTTGCTACGCTAAGCCCTATATTAGATACAATGTCCTCTCAGATCTCTTGAAGACAGGCTCAAAATACTTGAAGGTGACTTGGAGAGTCAAGTCGAGTAGAGTAGAAAACATTACAAGCACACGCTTTTCCTAGGTCGGTGATTTTATTGTGCTCGATTTGCTTTTTGCGCAAAAGGAATAGCTTGTTGGGTCCTAAACTTAAATCTTCCGCTATTCCAGAAATAATCCGCTCCCAATCGTCCGCTAGATGTGCATTGAGCCAGAGCTTCGACCAAATTAGGAATGTGACTTTGAAAGTTGAGCCATTATTAAACAATTAACATTTTTTTATATGGAATAAATGAATATTTTGTCGTAAAAAGTAAAAACACAGTTCTTAATTTTGTCGAAGATCAAACTAACTTTAAATAAGTTTGGATAATATAGTCATCATAAGACTGCATTGATGACCTACTTATTAGGCTATGCTAGACCTACTACTTACTCAGGCCTAGGGCTAAGTGCCTTGAGTCTGGTGTTCCGGTTGTCTGACGATATTTTATTTTGTACTGACAGGTGTTTGTATTGTATTGCTTTTTGTTTTTTATTTTACAAAAGTCTAGGTTCGACCGCATTTGATTTGCACTCCGCGATTTGAAATATTGATCACATTTTAGATCCTAAATGCATTAGTCTTGCACTCGCTGGTGTCATTTTCAAAGTAACTTTGAGAGATGTTTTGAAGCTGATAAAGGCAGTCGGTAAGTCTTCTTCGAACTACACCAAGAAATCAAGAGAAACAACAGCACGGGCAAAGATGCTGTTTCAACGAAACATACATGATCAGCTGAGCCTTACAACATCGGTAGGTGCCTTTCCACCTATAAAGTTACTTTTAACATGACACCTGCAATACTGTGACATAATGTGTTCTAAAGTTATTGAACCTAAACGGCGAGGTTCTGCAAAGGCCAGTTAGGTCAGAATGGCCATTATTGATTAGTAAAATATCACATTGCGCTCTAATGCGGTCTACCAATGAGAATTTAGGAGAGAAGAGAAAAGACGACCGGGTCCCTAGTTGCCTGACGCTTCATCTTCTAGAATATTCGAGATTCTTTCTTCGTCGTTGGAACAGGTGGCGAGATTGATCTGTGAGAGTATCCTCATGTGTACAGGTACTTTTCTAGGTAGGTACTTATCAGTCTTCGAGGACCCTTCATCATCTTCCTGGATCAAGAATTTTGGACAATACCTACGTACCAAGAAATACTGCGGCCATCAATCCGCTTGCCAAGCGTGGTCACCACGGCACACCCACCAAATTATGAGGCAGGCTTATGTCCAGCAGTGGCTACTTCTTCAGGCCACCGATGTGGTGTAGAAGCTTTGAGGTTATGTTTCGGGGACAAGAACGTGAACTGTTGCTGATATTCAGAGGAGTACGCTGGACAAACAGGAAGCTTCATGGCACAGAACGCTGTGGATATTTGTCTACCGATAAGGTCAACACATCATCGTCAGCGTCCCTGCTGAAAAATTTCTATATTCACCAGCAAAAAGTAAGTTTTGGTTTAGAATCTGTCAATTTCTAAAAGCTAATTGAACACGGAATTGTACAAGTCCTTACATGATTGTTACTCTATGTTGGAACCCCAGTGGCCTTCAGGATATCGTTGGTGAGAAACTACATGCAGATGATGGTAAGTTGGGGTAATCCAAACAAATTGTATACTGGTCCAATGTGTCTGGCCAAGGTGACAGGCGGCGCTGAAAAGGAAGAAGGAAGATCTACAGCAAGAAGAGTCTACACTTAGGAACTGTTAAGTTGATGCTGAGAAAAATAAACCATACAATTAGATCTGCGCTTAAAAAATCATGTAAAGACAGTATCATATTTTTTACCGTTTTAAAGATCACATTGACAGATTGTAAACCAGTTTCCAAAGCTTAGTTTACACCAACCAAGTGCTAGTTGAAAGACAATACATAATTCTCGTTCTAGCAACTCGAGTGTAATGTAAACTAAGCTTGTAAGTCAGGAAAATCAAGAAGAATCTACAAGTTCTTGCACAGAAGTTTTTGAAGCTGAGAAAATGGAGAAGCTATTCTGAAACTTGCTGAAAAACGACTCTTCGTGTACCTACTAGTTTTCTATGCAAACTTTACTGATACGATACTTTTTACGCCAACCTTCTCTGTCCTACTGCGAGAAGAAGGAAGCCCCCAACAAAATCATTAGTTTTGTGATATTTTCTAAACAATAATTTCAATTTCAGGATCTGGAAAACATAAAAGAAGAGTTCAATATGTTGTTCGATGACGAAGAAACTGAGAAGATCGGCCAGAAACTGGTATCTGCTGAGAAATATGAACAGCTCAAGGTAAAAAAACCTTCTAAAAGATTATAACCTCGCGACCCCCAGGCTTTGAAACTTGCAATGCAAATAGTTTTCTACAATGTTTTTAGTTTTGTCAAATAAATGTATTTTCTTTCTTTCTTTCTTTCTTTAATTTCGCGGGTTCAAATCCCGCCGGGCTCTTATCTTTTGGGACATTATAAAAATCTTTACAATTTCGAAGTTTCGTTCAAATCTTCAAATCACACCCCGAAACAGCGGTTTCGGGGTGTGATTGAACGTGTTTGTTATTTTGAATAATATAAAAATGGACAACTAATCCACTCCACAAGACATTTAATAAGTTCAGTTAGTTTTTTCACCACAATTTCACCTGATTTTATGAGTGAAATTTAAATTTATTTTAAATAATGCAGGTTGAAAACGACACATTGATCTGCGAGCTAGAAGGCTACAGGAACGAAGCACATCTCGCTAAGGACGAAGCCGAGAGGAAGTTTGAAAAGTTTAAGGCGCATTTCATTGCGCAACAGGCTTTGAATAACGGCGGACGGCAATCGATGCCTAATGTAAGACTATACTTTCTGCTGCTTATTATGTAAGAAAAGTGTACAGTGTTAGTACAAAATCAAGTGTCCCCTGTGTTCCAAATGGCGAATAAATAATATGACTAGACTAATGCCATTTTCATATAATTTGTGTGCAGCATTAAAAAATATCACCTACTAAGCCTGAAAAAGTTGCTGACATAGGCCTCCCTACACATTTCCAGGAAGAACGATTCTAATACCTCTCCATCCATCGACTTACCGCGATTTTCGGACGCCTGGGTCGATCGACCTTACGTTTCGTCTTCCGGATCGTGTCGAAAACTTTATTCACCCCCTATTAGATCTATGTGACTTGCCCATTGCCACTTCACCTTACGAAGTTCTACGAACAAACATGCGTAATTCATATAATCTTTTTTTCTTGACAGATAATATACCCGCCGCTGCCCCCACCGCCGCCAATGCCGACCATGGATCAATCTTTACTTCACGGGGCAATACCTCCCACCCCTGACGAAACGAAATACATGTCGATAAGCCTCAAGCAAGAAGCCAAGCTAGTCGCGATGCTAACTGCATTCCTCCTAGCGCATCCCCTAGGCGCTACCATAAATTACCTATCTTCCTACGTAAAGTCTATGATGCCAGAGGCATCGCAGAATTCTGTCAATAACGTCCTTATTAAGTATGGGGATATATTTGCCCGCCAAACGAAGGATCGCTGGACTTTCGTGCTGTTTGATATTGTGAAACAGGAAGTGCATTAGGATAAAATGCATTACCCGCGCGAATGTACAAGCGGCCGCCCAAATCGGCGTTAAGGGGGTACGATTTCCATACAAACTTAATTTACACAACTATGGGCGAATAAAGTATTAATGTACACTGAAATAGCTGTAATAGGCTTTTACAGTGGTCCTTATTACCGGCCAGTTATATAAAGTTGGAGTGTCAGCCGTTGGTCGTGGCAGTCGGGGCTTCAGAAAAAGAACTAACAGACTTTTACGTCTATTTTGAAACAGTTGTTTTAAGCTCATACACGTATTCAATGCCGAGTACCCGTTCGAAAGAATGACGAAAAAATTACTTTTTTTGGTTTTTTATTAATATTTCTGTTATCCTACAGTTTTCTCCAACTTTATATAACTGGCCGGCAATAAAGACCACTGTAAAATTTTATTACAGCTATTTCATTGTACATTTATACTTTGTTTGCCCATAGTTGTGTAAATTCAGTTTGTATCGGAATCGAACCACCTTAATCATTACCTCTCATCAAACCCTATTGTTACCAATAAGATAGAGTGAGAGGTATAATTCACACCTAATTTGTATTGTGTTCAGGATTAATTTTAGACATTTTAGCTTAGAGATCATGATTTATAGTGGAAACAACTTGAGAACAGTATCCAAGTAAGATATGTGTAAGTATGCTAGGAAACTGTAAGTTACGAAACTATTATTTGAGAATAAATGGATTTAAAACTAGGAATCGCGTTTATTTTAGTATTTATTAGGAACCTAACCTTACCCAAGTTGGTAAGTATTGGGTTTCCACTGTAGGAACCGGAGAACATTCAATATTTCAATCTATCGAACCTTTTTCTTGGGAATTAGAGCAACGCGGCAACTGGGGCACGGTTCCAACATACGATACCTACATTACATAATTATTGTAGCAAGATTAACAAGCACGGTATAATTATTGTAGCATGTAACCTACCTACATTTTATTTTGTGAAAATGCAATTTCATTTCACTGTTCCGGGTTCCCGCCTTTTTTCGAGAACGAAGTCAATAGTTCAATCAAAGTCACTGTCAGTTAGGTGGCTGTGACTGTCATTGTCACATAAGTTGGTCAGGGCTGCCAACATAAAAGTTTCCCCCAACTCTAGGAATATACGTAAAAAGAGATTTTTTAATAATTAACGGTTGACCTGGTGAATATGACTAAAAAGCATTTTCGTTTGAAGATGGAGTAAACATACCCTACTGATAATAGTTATCGCTTCACATTCATTACCTAAAAGTATGAAAAAAGCAAAGGAACATTATCATTTTACTTTACTTTGGGGGGTTATTGAATTTAGCTTTGAGGTTGAGGTAAATATTTTTGGTAGTTGGTAACAAACACTGTTTCCTTTCCTTTTCCATCTAAAAGTTTTGAAAACTTGTAGCAAGCGGTCGTGTAATTTGTTTATTAAAGTAATCGAAATTAAATACGATATTATGACGAAATGGTGGAACTGGGTACTTGCTATTGCCCTATTCTGTGTGCTATTTATTGCCGTGCCCTTATCACTTAGTAAAAAATACACTGAAGCAGATCTCAAGCCTATGTTCGACGACTATCTGAAACAGTTCAACAAAACATATCGGAATATTACTGAGTACTCTACGAAGTTTCAACATTTTGTGGTAAGCACAACATAGCTTTACGCATAATAATCTTTAGCATACATAACTGAACTACGCCCTTACGTGCCGAAATACTTACCGCCCACAGCAGGTAGGTACTAAGTAATTTCCTTCAAGCTTCTACCAATCAAGGTAAGTAGGAGCCCAAACAAGTTTCGGATCAACTCGATTTTGAATAGATGAATGAACTTGGGTATAATTTACAGTAAGAATTTCTTTCCATAATTATATTATAATTCAATTAGGGCATTTTGTTGTTCGTATTGCATAAGTTTATGTAGGTATTGCAATCTATTAGTTTATATAAGAAGGTAGGTTTATAGATGATGTATTAGGTTAGGTACCTACCTACCTATTTAAATCTAGACTCGATGTAGGTCAGGACTTTTATGAGTGGCACAGACAATAGAAGGCTACCTACCTGACTGTGGGTACTCGTTTGGGGGACTTACTATGCTCATGCACCTACTAAATACTATGTCACACTATAATTTTCCCTTTTAGTGCTCATTAATAATTTTTTTAACAGACTGCAGTTCAAGAAATTGATACACTCAATGGAGCATCCCGTGGTCCGGAAGCTTTCCGAGCTCGATATGGCCTCACACACCTATCAGACATGTCCAAAGACGAGTTCCGAGCCATCCATCTCTCCGATGAGAGGCAGCAAAAAGCACCTCATTTGTTTGGAAAGAGCTGGAGTAACAGAGAAACTGCACCGAAGAATGTTATGTTTGATGATTTTAATGATATTGATGGACCTTCAGCTAGGTATAGAAGAGGGCCCATGCATGAACCCCACGATAACGTCTATGTCATTATTAGAAAGAAGCGAAGTGTTTCTTCATTACCATTAAAAGTTGATTGGTAAGTCATTTTTTTATTGGTAAGAGATAAGTCAGAGAGATACCAACACACAAGATGGGATCACTGGACATCACTGGAGACACAATAGAACCCAGTAGTTTTTAAGGAGTTGGGCTGGCTGGGGTGAGTTTTGGCAGGGGGACAATGCACAATACACCCCATCGCGGGACGTCAGTGCAGATCTTATTCCCCCAAATCAATTAGAATTAGAACCCAGTAGAAAATGTTGGAGGAGTTAAAATCTTGTCTCAAATTAAAATATTTCCATATTCAAAGGTATCACAAGGATCACTTCACGTCTTATAGCTAGGTGAGTCTAGGTGCCAGTTCCACGCGACCAAGTCTAGAAGAACAGGCAATAAACTATGGCTTGGTTCCTGCTGTTTTTTTGTATGATGCTTTCATTATATTCTTTGCCAAGAGGCACACCAAACTGCGGGATATGCTATGATTACTAAACTGATTTACCAAAACCATGACCATGTTGACCTGGAGTTCGAAATAAATGGCAAATAATTACTATTATATTAAGAGACTAATAGGCTAATATAAGATTCAAACGGTGAAGAAAAACATTGTGGGCTGGGATCAACTGTGCTGTAGCTCT
The DNA here is from genome assembly GCA_947578465.1 of Thera obeliscata. Lineage (NCBI taxonomy): Eukaryota > Metazoa > Arthropoda > Insecta > Lepidoptera > Geometridae > Thera > Thera obeliscata. Next base: position 8,932,420 of record OX387918.1, on the reverse strand, counting down.
AAACCTGACCGATGGTGGCTAGGTACCAGTGTGGTGAAAGGCAGTATGGTCTCAAGCTTGATTGAATACAAACACGATGTATTTATAAATTTAAACACAAACATATGATTCAACACAGAGTTATACCCTTGACTTCATAAGACGTTGATAAGCATAATATATTATTAAAAAGTACTAAATGATATCCGATGTCAATGCCCTAAATTCCTCCACAATTTGATCTTATTTTTAAGTTGTAGGTAGTTGTAGATGTGGATATTTGGGTAGAGGTAGGCCAAGAGATGGATGGATGAAGTGTGAAAGATGACATGGTTAAGAAAGAAGTGAATACAGAGATGACGGCTGTTAGAGGAGAGTGGAAGAGGAGAACATGTTGTGCCGACCACACATAAAGTGGGATAAGGACAGGTAGAAGAAGAAGAGGTAGGTTTACACACATTAGGAACAAGCCCTATGATCGGAACCCGTACGGAAGGCAGCACTGCCTTCCGTCCTCCAATTGAAGCATACAGGTGTCGAGTCAAACAAGAAAATATGATAATCTAGTAGAATCCCGCGCGACTACGTTCACGTAAAGCTTTTTACATATAAACTTCAATCCCCTGCTGCACACCCTAAGGGGTTGAGTTCCGGGAATCCCCTCCTTAGTGCACTCCTATATACTACACTAGGAGTCTACTATCCAAATTTCATACTTAGACCTTATAAATACTTACTAGGAACCTAACGCATGGCTTATAATAATAAATGTTGGTACCTATGATAATTTAAAGACCTTATTAACTAACCAGGAACCTATTGCATAGCTTATAAAAAGAAATCTGCTATAATTATAGGTTTCAAAGTATGTTTATCAAAAACAGCTTAGCGCTAGGTACACTTTGCTAAAAGTCAAAAATAATCGCCTGATCAAATTATATATATAATGTTCCATTTTTGTACGATTAACTTTTCAGGGTTCCGTAGCCAAATGGCAAAAACGGAACCCTTATAGATTCGTCATGACGTCTGTCTGTCCGTCCGTATGTCACAGCCATTTTTCTCCGAAACTGTAAGAGCTAGACTGATGAAACTTGGCGAGTAGATGTATTCTGTAAACCGCATTAAGATTTTTACAAAAAAGTAAAAAAGAACAAAAACTTTGGGGGGTCCCCATACTTGAAACTGAAACTCAATTTTTTTTTTCATCAAACCCATACGTGTTGGGTATCTATGAATAGGTCTTCAAAAATGATGTTGAGGTTTCTAATATAGTTTTTTTCTAAACTGTATAGTTCTCGCGAGAGACACTTCCAAAGTGGTAAAATGTAGGGGGGGCCCTCTAACTTCTAAAATAAGAAAATGATAAAACTAAAAAGTATATGATGTACATTACTATGTAAATTTCCAACGATATTTGGTTTGAACGAGATCTAATGAGTAGTTTTTTTTATACGTCATAAATCGTAAACCGCAATTTACCTTTCGACGAACAACAAGAACTTTTATATTATGTTACTTGTTGCTATGGAACCCTTCATGGGCGAGTCCGACTCGCACTTGGCCTTTTTTCTTACTCGTCTACATTGCCAAGGTCGAAGTCCGAAAACAAGCAAAGTAAAACTTAAATCTGATCTGTATGGTATCATTATGTTAATTCACGGACAAATGCCAGGTACTTATAGAACTGGTTTTATGGATTTTAGAGATATCAGATAACGATCTAAATTTAGTATATCTACCTAAATAGAATTTTAATTAACTGTCTGTAGGTATAGGTAGGTTCCAGAAACGAAGAGAACTCTTTTTCTTTACATATGCTGATGGAACAAGCATATAGCCCACCTGTTGTTAAGTGGTAACCATCATAAATCATAATAGTCTCTAAGGTATTTATTATTATGGACCCAAAGTGTTTCATTTTTGTAATGTGTGCATTTTCTGTCGTCTGAAATAAACGATATTATTATTATTATTAAACAACGCATTGCCTCATACATAAGTACGCACAATAGAACGTGATCAAAATTTAAATTTGTCCATGATTTAAAACGGTAGGAACCAAGCCGTAGTTTGTTGGCTGTTCTTCTAGGCTTGGTCGCGTGGAACTGGCACCTAGACTCACCGATCTATAAGACGTTCAAAATCACTTAAAATCCTTTCACCACACTTGGTTCGAAAGAATCAGTGACACGATAAGAAGAAGAAGAATAAGACGTTTCAAAGTAATACTTGTGATACTACTGAATTAAGAAATGTTGATTTTGAATATGACTGTTTTGCGTCCATCAATTTGAGGATACGAGTGCCTTAATTTCTATTCCATTTTTTTAGGTATCTTTTGTCAACTTTGAACTTTTTGACACATTATTTTAATACAAGTACCTATAAGTTTAAAAATACTTCGAATAAATGCAAGCATAAATTTAAAAAACTTGAGAAACCGATTCCTTGGCAAATCTGCTAAACCTGATTCTGATGAAATTTCTATGGGACCAATCTGGGAGTCCTTTCAGATCCTTAAATAAAATATTTTTTCAAATCGGCTCATAGATGACGAAGTTATGCAAAAGAAAAACGAATTGAGAACTTTCTCCTTTCTTAATTGAAGTCAGTTTTAATAAAGCAGACTAGAGCCTGGTATGCCAAGAAGGTCTCAATTGAAATCTTTCGTTCCAGGAGAGATAAGGGTGTGGTGGGTTTGGTCAGAAACCAGGGTCTTTGTGGAGCTTGCTGGGCCTTCAGCGCCCTGGGAACTATGGAGTCAATGAACGCTATAAAAACTGGAAAGCTGGATATGCTCAGCGTGCAGGTATTTCTCTTCAACTTAGCTTCTTGACCTGTACCCGAAGTCCGAGTTTTGCTACCACATTTCTCTACCAAATGTTTTTTTCGTTTCGCCTATTTGTCTCTCTCTATTGTATGGAGAAAATATGGGACGGCAAAAATACGTGACGTAGTTAGAGTTGTTGTCTCATCTTTTCTCCATACAATAAACAGACAAATAGGCGAAACGAAAACAACATTTGGTAACGAAATGTTAAAAATGCTCTGGGACTTCGGGTACTGAAGGGCAAGTCCCACTTCATTTGTGAAACGATGTTTTCATTTCGCCTAATTGTCTCTCTCTATTGTATGGAGAAAAGATGAGACAGGAAAAACACGTTACGTAGAAACTCGCGAAGTCGGAGTTTTGCTACCACATTTCGTCTTCCAAATGTTGTTTTCACGCGCACGTGACTCTCTTTTGTATGGAAAATTGATAAGACAACAACTCGTTTCTACGTAACGTGGTTTTGCTGTCTCATCTTTTCTCCAAACAATAGAGGGAGACAAATAGGCAAAACGAAAACCACATTACGAAGACGAAATGTGGTAGCAAAACTCCGACTTCGGGTACAGATGGGCAAGTCCCACTTCATTTTTGAAGTCAGTTATAAAGTAATCGACGAGCGCAAAATGTAACTATAACTATAATAGTCTCCTATATACCCCAAGAGGGCTAGATAAAATTGTATCCCCGTATTATAGTACAAAGTTTTTGAATCATTTGGCCAAAGGAAAAACACGTAATGCCATTTCGAGATGGCGATTAGGAAAAAAAACCTAAAGGACTACATACAGCGCTAAATGCAGGGCAGAGTAACAACTGGATAACATCGATTGTCCAACCAAACGGTCACTACAAGGTCAGACATTTATTAAGGCTAGGTACATTATAGTAAACTATAGCTTCCGCCCTCAGCATCGCTTGGGTACCATACCAAATTACACACAAATACACGTTCCTGACGTGCGTGGCCTACGAACGAGGCAATGCTTTGTTATAATAGATGGTTACCACTTCGGCAAATTCGGCAAATTTTTATTATCAGTACCCGAAGTCCCAGTGCATTTACAACATTTCGTTACCAAATGTTGTTTTCGTTTCGCCTATTTGTCTCTCTCTATTGTATGGAGAAAATATGAGACAACAACTCTAACTACGTAGCGTATTTTGCCGTCTCATATTTTCTCCCATGCAATAGAGAGAGACAAAAAGGCGAAACGAAAACAACATTTGGTAACGAAATGTGGTAGCAAAACTCCGACTTCGGGTTCTGCACTTGATGTGCGGGCTGGTTTTTCCGCAAGTAGGCCGCTAGCGGCCCTTTTTGCGCGACCCTTGACACGTGTTGCTCGAACTGTTTTTAGGTTCTACAACACGCCGGTTTCCTCACGATGTTTTCCTTCGCCGTTTTAAGAGTACTGGCATAGTGCTCAATACATTTTTTCGACAGATAAACTCATTGGTACGCGACTGGATTTGAATCCACAACCTTCGGATCGAAAGGCGGGGCCGCTACCACTAGACCACCAGTGCTCTCTGGTGATTACCACTTAATATCAGGGGGACCATATTATGCTTGTTCCATCAGCTAGTTATATAAAAGTACAAAAGTACCGTTGACCTCATCTGCCGTGGTAGACGAGTTCTAGAATTACATGAGTATAATATTCCAAATTTCATCATAAATGCCGACCAAGAACATTAAGGCCATATCATGTGTATCGGTCTATGGCCTCGTAGCTTCGAAACTAAAGGCTCCAATTTCAATGCAATTTTTTGTTAGACATCTGAGACGACCGCGGGTCTAATGGAAGCGGCCCTTCCCCGTCCGATCCTTAGATCGTGAACTAGTGATTCGGCAAGAAGGAGTTAGACAAAAAATCATGTCTGTTCTTTGCTCTATGAAAAATTAAAACAAATCCATCCCACGGGAACCATATTTTCATCATCATCATCATCATCCACAGCCCGACTTCACCCACGGCTGGGTATAGGCCTCTCTCTGTATGTGCCACTGTTGCCGGTCTTGTGCTATAATCTCATCCAGGTCTTGCCTGCGATGTTAACCACATCGTCTGCCCATATTTTACCGGTTTAAAAAGTCTATGTGCTATTCCAGATCATATCTATTTATGTATAGGTATGCCAAATTTCATCCATATCCGTTCAGTCGTTCTAGAGTTAATGAGTAACAAACATCCATCCATACATCCATACTTACAAACTTTCGCGTTTATAATATTAGTGTGATTATCTGGTTATCATTGTACAAGCTCTGCTTAGTTTGGGGCTAGACAGTGTTGTGTGGATTGTCTATAATACATACATACATAAAATCACGCCTTATTCCGGGGGGGGTAGGCAGAGATCACGGATTTCCACTTGCTACGATCCTGACACACCTCTTTCGCTTCATTCACTCTCATAACATTGTTCATACATGCTCGTCGGCTTAGGGTACTCCTAACCTGGCCTTTCTCTAAAACGTCTGCGATCTGATCGAGATACATGCGCCTAGGTCTTCCCCTTCCAGCATTTCCATTCACATATCATATTTATTTATAATTCCAGCAAGTGATAGACTGCGCAGGTCTCGGCAACAGTGGTTGCGCAGGTGGTGACATCTGTCTACTCCTCGATTGGCTACAACTCACCAACACGCCCGTGGAACTCGAACAGGAGTACCCGTTGAAACTAACAGATGGCGCTTGCAAGATCGCCAGCAAAAACGCAACGGGAGTTCGTCTCAGCACTTATACTTGTGACGAGTGAGTTATCAAAATTATCATACCTACTTCCTATCCTACAGACAGCTCTTACAGCTCAGTTGGTGGTCGCTCTGTCTGCGCTGTAGGTCGTGGGTTTGATCTCCACTGAGAACAAACATTACACTTAAGAGGGAATCACACAGGTGATTCCCTGTTAAGTGTTCTATCATATTTCATATAAATCATATGACACTCATATGATTTATATGAAATATGAATTGGAGGTGATATTTTCTTTATCAATAAGTTTCTGAAAAAAAGAAAAACATACGAGCACGTATATAGCAGATCTGGATTTTATGAGACAAAATGGTTACTCTAACTAGAGGCATTATCCAGGGAGGAAATAGGGGACTACGTTTGTATGGAGAGTCGCCTGTGTTGTACCCTCTTAAGTATGCTACAGCAGCCAGAAGTCTTGACTCAGTGTAATGCCGAGCTACTGTAACTAATAAATTAAAAATGTTTTATTTCCAGTTTAGTGAACAAGGAAGACAAGATTCTAGAAGCGTTGGCAACGCACGGCCCGGTCGCAGTAGCCGTGAATGCGATCACTTGGCAGAACTATATCGGAGGCGTTATACAGTACCATTGCAGGTAGTTTTAATTTTTTATGCATCTTGACATTTGTTTTTCTTGATGTGACAACGTCTTATAATTCGATGGAACCGCCTGCACGCACGAAAAAACATGACGTCATGCGGCGTTACCTCGCGCTGAGGCGTTCCATTTAAGCCTTGAAGTGCAAGCGAAAGCGCGGAACGAGCGACAAAGAGGCACAATCGGCCTACGCGTTCGGCAGCGTTCGACATCTGTCTGTCTCCTACTTGAGTAAGCGATGCGTCCGCGTGGACAGCTGTATGACGTTGTCACGTTCACCTATCGTCAGTAAACCGACTTTAGAGACAACCGACTTTTTATACAAGAAACTAGGACAAACACGCATACGGCCGATTGGAGTTTACAAGCCATTCTGCAGTGGATGGACACAAAACCCAACAAAACTATTGGTGTAATTTGTTTCGTTGACAAGTTTTTGGAACGTTTTGGTGGAAACGCACGGTTATGACGAATGGTTTAGTGGCCGTCTTAGGGCCTATCTATTAGAAAGACAACTGTATATCTTTGTATATCTTTTTGACACAACACTACATAAAAATCAAGATAAAAATACTTCAAACTATTAGTTGTCCAACACCTGATTTAAAACGGAAGTAGATTACTTTTTTTTTCTGTAATTTTGGGAAGTCACATAGCTTTTTACCATGACGTGTTAAGTGCACGAAAGAAGCCTCATTGAGGTGGACCTAAAATCCTTTCACCACACTTAATTCGAAAGAACAAGTGACACAATAAGAAGAACTGCCGACTCGTCTATTGACTGATTTGACTAAAACTATTTTATTTATGTAATATAGCACTTGAGACTGGCAAAATTGTCCGAAAATAATTAAGAAAAAGAAGAGTACATTTTTTAGGCATTTTATTTTTTTGCACTTTCCAGCGGCGCAGCAAAAGACCTCAATCATGCAGTCCAGCTAGTAGGCTACGACCTCAGTGCTGAGGTCCCCTATTACATCGCCAAGAACTCCTGGGGCAGTGACTTTGGGAACGGTGGTTACCTGATGCTAGCCATTGGCACCAACATATGCGGCCTGGCCAATGAGGTTGCGACTATGGACGTCAAGTAGATAATAACGCATCTATAGTCATTATATGGAAAAACGGGTATTTATCGCGATTACCTTTATTATACAACTGCGACTGCCACCGCTTCTCGACGGTAACTCCAATGAACTGACTGACCACGGCTGTTGTAACACGGTCGAAACGTCGGGAAATAATAAAGGTAATCGCGATAAATACCCGTTTTTTCTATCTAATTATGGATAACGATCGCGTTAATTTTAAATGTGCTATAGCAATATAGTAAGTTCACTAAAATAAGTATATATAAATCACTAAGGGCTGATTTTCCATCTACGGAATAACGATATTCGTCAAATAAAAATATATTTTCTTGTTTTTGACAAGCCCAAAAAAGAGATGGATATACAGGCTAGTTGTTTGAAAAGGGCGGTGAAGGCCAAGTCCGAAACCACGAGGGTTAGAGAAAAGTCGTGAAAGGAGTAGGTATTAACTGCATATTTTTTTTTTTCATTTTTTTACTTTTACTTTAAAAGTTTGAACACAAGAGATTTTCTTCCGTGTAAAAAAAAATAATTAAAAATTTGCTTTATTAAAACATTCATTTGCAAAGATTGGTTCCTTATCAGCATCAAAATCCATTGGTTGAATCATACAGGGTGTAGTTTTTTTTAATCATTCGGGTCCATTTCCGGCAAAAATAAAAGATTTCTGAAAAAATAAATATGCAGTTTTTTTTCTTATAAATCGAGGGCAATGACTCTTTTCACGACTTTTCCCTAACTCTCGCGGTTTCGGACTTTGCCGCCCTTCTCAAAAAGCATCATGCATGTTTAGCTGACGGATTATTTATACGTAGATTGGAAATTGAGCCATAAATAATACTCATTGAAGTTTTCTCAGAAGACTGAACGTGCCTTCTCGAATTTGAATTTTTAGTATTGCATTTACTTATCAGTTTGTAAATTGCAATTTGTTTTATCATGCTAGCGGTTTACCGCCCTGTATTGTATATATTTTGTAACGTATTTGTGTGCGAAAACCATACGTTGATTGTAGTTATGCAAATGTTGTATGCCTCAAGTTGATGGCAGTAGCAGTACATCGTAGGGCACGTTTTCTATGATACTTTATTTTAGATAATAATTTTAACGTTTCGTGTTTTTTATATTCATTTTTTTACTCCTATATTACTCGAAAAATGTGTTTTATCTTCTTCTAAAATTCGTCATATTGGTACATTATTGTTTGTAATTAACCAAGAATTGAAAGGGGCCTCTTTAGAGCGCACTCAAAATCCTTCCACCACACTGGTTCGCAAGTACTAGTGACACGAAGAAGAAGAAGACTCCTTTAATAATCGAAAATGTGTTGATACTAAATAAGCCTGATTCTAAATTAAATAACAATGTACCGTCCAAAAGAAGTCTTATAAAAAACTTATGTGCCTTACCTAGTTCGTAAGTTTTATATACAATTTATATGTATAAGTATCTTATATCTGAAAAGAAAGTTATTTAATGAATACCTTTCTTTTAAGTACTTTACAAAGTAGGCAACTATTAAAAAATAAGTTGATTATTTTTTACATTATGGAAAATATGAAAAAACAGGACTACTATATCTGTAGGTACTATATAAATATGCCGTGCGATAATATAAATTACGGTATAAGTTGGTGACGTCATAGAAATATATATTATAGCTGCATGTGCGGTCACTTGAATATTTGTATAGAAAATGTATCGTAATATACCTTGCTATAATTTATAATTGTATAAATATATTATAGCTACGTGTGTGACGGGCTTTAGATATAATTTCAATCAATAGCATGAAATATAAGTATTATATCAGCTATCTGGTTCCCATAGTACAAGCTCTGCTTAATTTGGGGCTAGATAGTGTTGTGAGGATTGTCCACAATATTTATTTATTACAGTGCCATATAAACTGAATTGTAAACAAAACCTGAATCTCAGCTTAAATTAATGTTAAGTTTTAAATGCAATATAAATATTTGAATAATTGTAATTGTTTTATTAACCTAACTCTTTATAACTTTTAAAACAATCATGGTTTTTAACACTATTTTTATGAACACCATTGGAACCAATAGTAGTGTCGAAACCAATAAAAGAGTGCGAAAGAGGGTAGATCGATTTGTCTGCCAATTAAAAGAGCGCGAAAGAGGGTAGATCGATTTGTCTGCCAATAACATTTCTTCAGTTCAACTGTGATCATGGTACATGCAACTGTGTTGAAAACTCTGGAGTTAAAACTCACAAAATGTAATCATGTAATGAATATTCCCTTGTTCATTAAAACCTAACTCGACTTCAGGAAAGTGATGCTTACAGGAAGAACTGAAACCACACAGTGGTGCTAAAAATAAACTCAAAACGTCACTGTTAAAGCTATTGGGAGGCGATAATGTACATCACGATATTGTACACCCCGTTATTACGATGCCAGTTAAGCTACATGTAGGTTTCAATTTCAATTTCAATAGCCTTTATTAACAATTTTAAAATTGGTTTTACAAAATAGAAGTACATAATAATCTATAGTAGTAAGCTTGCTTTCCAGCAAAAGCCTCCCCCAAACTCCATGATTGATGTGCTTCCATATATATTTTTTTTTTTTTGTTTGTAAAATGAGTCTTTTACTTCTTTCAGGCATTTCACTCAGACCCAAGATATCCCATTCCTCTCTTGAATACTGTTTTTTTTCTATTTTTTTTTTTTTTTCTTCATTTTATGCATTTTATTTTGCAAATCTGGGGGGGTTACACTGTAGCAATTAAAACATTAATTTTTACTTTTTTGTTCTGGCACTAGAGACTTATACTTGCCCTTGATACTTTATAGGGCGGATCCGACTAGGATTGGTTAGGTTATGATGAAAGAACATAAAAATACGCACACGGCGATCGAGCGTGGTATCCTGTGGTAGGGAAACCGGCATGTCGTAGAACCTGAAGTTTGAAAACAATGTGCCAAGTGCACGAAAGAAGCATCTCTGAGGCGCACTTAACATCCTTTCGCCACACTGGTTCGAAAGAACTAGTGACACGATCAGAAGAAGAGGATAATGAGTTGTTTTAATTGCAATCTGGTTAAATTATTCATACTCATATTATTTATTGCAATTAGTAGGTATGTTACCTGGTGATGTCATAGGTCATGAGGAAGGAATACATAAAAGGTCCTTAGGTTTCTGTTTGTATGAACATATTATGCTATGTGCATTTTTGAGGTGGGGAAACCCAATAAACTCGTCACCGTCATGCGACACTTCGGCAAAGATCGACGAACTTCGCCAAATGTACCTAGTTATTTTTTGAAAATTAAAATGAGGTCTGAGTGAAATTGTGTGTGTCAATTTTATTTCTCTCAGACCTCTCGTCACGCACCCCTGGTCAACACGTTGTGCTACTGGACTGTACTGGACGTCCAACCAACACCACCTGTCGTCAGCACGTACCAAGTTGGTTGTATAAAAAAAATAGTACTTTTTAAACTTTTGCGATCATAAAACATAATTTATACTATGACACGGGTATTTATCGCGTATATTACCTTATTTTATTTATTTTCCCGACGGTTCGGCTATGTTGCAATAACAAAAAAAAAAAAATAGTCCAGTAGGGCAAGTCCCACTTCATTTACAACATTTCGTCCACGAAATGTAGTTTTCGCTTTGCCTATTTGTCCCTCTCGTATGGAGAAAAGATGAGACAACATAAATACGTTACGTAGAAACGATCAAAACCGGTTAGTTCCGCTATGCTCGATTCCCGCTATGCTCGGATTCTCAAATACCTAAATAAAAGTGCCGCTATGCTCGGAATTAAATACTTGGACTGTCGAAAAGAAAACGTTTATGTTAAAATATCAAATCTAAAATGTACTACACTTTGTGCTTCTGCTTCTTGAAGGAATTCAATAAAATAAACACTCTCTTCATAGTTCCACTAATTAAACTAGTTATTAGTTATTATTTAGTTATTTTTCGCATCAAAATTTTAAGAAGACATTAATGGTAATTTAATCTTAAAATTATGATTAATCATAATCAACTCATTATGGCCATTTTATGTTCTAGGAGTATAAAGTTAAAATTTGGGTGTTAATATTTTTTGTTGATTTATATATATTCATTTTTATTTTTAATAAATATTAAGTACAATTGTTGATTATTTGCATGTTTTATTTTAAATTAGGCAAGCACAAGACATGATTCTAATGTTAAAAACATAAGTTTTGTACAGTAAGCGTAAACGTTGTATCTATGTAAGTGTTATTTGAAACTTGTCACTTGATTAATGTTTTTTATCGTTTAATTTTCAATATTTTATCAAAACTAATTACACGCAATTCTTAAATTGAAATTAGATTTTTACTTGTCAACCCTTTTTTCCTTAAATTATGTAGGCTTAGGCTAGCTATAATAAGAATATTATTTTAAAAATACTTTTCTATCGAACTGTACCTTCCATTGCTTAGGGTAGAACTGATATATTCGTAGCATAGCGGGACTTTTTGTTAGGTATTTTAAAATCCGAGCATAGCGGGAATCGAGCATAGAGGAACTAACCGATCGAAACGCGTTATTGTCCCATCTATTTTCCATACAAAAGAGAGAGACACGTGCTCACACGAAAACCACATTTGGTAGACGAAATGTGTAGCGAAACTCCGACTTCGGGTACTGTTATTACTTAACCATTACACCGTAGTTATTTGTGTATTAACCAATTAATTTTCCTGTAATGACATTTTACCTATCAATTTTGATTACATCACACGTATTACACATAATTTAATTCCGATAATGTCATTTAAACCGCTTTATGGTGTAATATTTTTATGTGGATTAATAGCTGTTAGATATAGATATTTGAATAATTTGGATTACAGAGCAATTCGTTTTAACGATTATTTAAGGAATTTCAACAAAAGTTATGGTGAAGAGGAGTTTTGGCGGAGAATGCTGTATTTTGAGGTGAGTCAGACATATTTTGCTAGTAAATAGTAATAATATCTATTTAATTCAGGCCACAACAGTAATTAAAATTAAAACATGGCCTCTCAGCTCAGTTAGTAGTTCTGCCTTCTGCGCCATAGGTCGTGGGTTCGATCCCCACCGAGACCAAATATTTGTGTGGTGAACACCGATGATTGTTCTCTGTCTGGGTGTTATAATGTATTTTAAGTATGTATTTACAAAAAATAATAATCATTATAAGTATTCTATTCTATTGTATGGCCCATATACAGGGTTATTCATTATTAGCTGCAAATACTCAGGAATTAGGTTCAACAAATAAAATGAAAAGTATTTAGGTACGAAATGATTTTTTAAAGTTTTGTTATGAAAATCCCGAGAAAATCGATAAAGATATCCTTTGGAATCATTGGCGCCTGATTTATTTTGACCTTAGATCCGCGCCCGCGCGCCGTGAGCGACACTCTGCGTTCAGTCACTGCCTGGGTGGGTCATCGCCCTGTTCTCCGTGGCAATCATTATGCAATAGCCGTAAAGAAATTAATAAAAATAAAATTTTGATACAAAAACTTAAATCAGTTCAGGAATTAAATTGATTCGGCCAAACAAATACAGATCGGAATCGAACAACCTTAATGACCGATTTAGTACTCTTTTATTATCTGAAAGGTTCAGGGGCCTAAGTCTCGGGCCAACCGAGATTTTTAATGTCCCCTAAATAAACATTGGCATTGCACAACCCCGCATTTTTTCTACGTTCTCCGTATATCGTAGCTGCGATATACGGCGATATATGCTGGCTTTTACGATGAGGTTGTCGATTAATTACTCAAGGAAATCATCCATTCTCTCTTCGAAAATAAGCAATAAAATAAAATTGCAAAATGATCGAGATGAGCCGAGAATTAGGCCACAGATTGGTCTCATTGAAATTTCATCAAAATCCGAAACAGTTTGGCCGTGAAGTTTCTCAAGTTTTTTATTGCAGGAATCCTTAGAAGAAATTGAAAGACTTAACTATGGGCCACTCAGCACTGGCGCCATGCATGGCCTGACGAAGTTTTCTGACTGGCACAAAGAGGAATTCAACGATGTAATGCTGCTAAAAGGCGGAAGTCCCTGTAGGCATTACCTTCGCAATCCTTGTTCTCATGGTTTAGATATCGTACAACAAGATGGTCGAACCTATAAAAACATAAAGAATATTCCAGATAGTTTGGACTGGTAAGCACCCTACAAAGCACCTTACAATATACTACCACTTATATATAATACTAGCAGCCCGTCCCGGCTTCGCACGGGGTAGACAATATTGTTGTACATTATTTTGTTCTATCGTTAATAGTTTCGGCAGCGCATTCCACGAAAGACATTTTAAGACTCATTTTTCTACACCTTCGGTTACATTGTTCAAATTTTACCAAGGATCCCTAATTTTTTTCAAAATGAAATGTAGCCTATGTCGAATTGGCATTCTATTGGTGAAAGAATTTTTTAAATCGGCCCAGTACTTTTTGAGCCTATTCATTACAAACATACAAAAATAGGTACAAATCTTTCCTCTTTATAATATTTGTGTAGATATATATAGTACCTGAGGTATATCATAATATGGTTTATTTTACAGGAGAAAGGAGGATCGAGTGATAGGACCTGTTAAAAATCAGAAGCTGTGCAAAGGATGTTGGGCGTTCGGTATAGTCGGCGTGATGGAAGCCATGGCGGCTATCAGTAAAATTGGATATGATACCCTGAGCATTCAGGTATAAGTCATCATCAGTTCAAAACATCAGTAGGTCTACCACAAGCTCTGTCTCTGGCTCTGGTTTTGAGTCTGTGTAAGTGTTGACTAAATAAATCCTACGTCGAAACATCACACGCCCAGTATCAGTATAATACACTGGTGAGCACTCACACAGACTCAAAACCAGAGAGAGAGCCAGACAGAGCTTTTGGTAGGCCTACAGCTGCATATAGGAATCTTCTACACATTTCCAGGAATACCGATTTTGAGCCCTCAGCTCGTGGTCGCCATTCGAGAACCTTTATTCTCCAACCGTTTCGGTTCTTCGAGCTATAAGACCACTTCGGCATTTTTTTTTTACAAAATAGTGGTCTATACTTTGTCTATGACTATAGCGATGTCGCTTCAACGGTGCCTCAGCGGAGGTGTGCCACGAGCGTCAATTGTATAGACTAGCGGAATGGGCATCGGAACCTTAAGCTTTGTCAATTTCTACAAACTCGTGCAAAAACAAGGCGGCACCGCAACATAGGTACTGGCGGCCAAAGGGCGGAGGTGTGGCTGTCATCGGTGCAGCTGGCCTATCATGAGCTTCATAATAATATGGTTATGGTTATGGCTGTCAAAATTGTGTCAACAGTGTCAACACATTCAAACCAAAGAAGAAAATAAATGTGTGGGTCAGCCTATCTATACACAATTTGACAGCCATAGCTATAACCATATGGAGCTCGTGGTAGCCTTGCAGATCGACGAAACCGCGCGATGAAAGAGATGGAATATAGTCAAATCTATGCGTTACAGGCAGTTTTGCTAGTGTTCCGCATCTCCTATATGGACAAGACATGACGAAATTACTGCGGTACCGCTGTAACGGTTCCGCAGCGGAGGTGTGCTACGTTCATCAAATCAAAACAGCGAAGCTGCTTCACCGTTCACGACAGAAATAGTTATGGTGGCAGTACTTCCCCCACAGAGCACCAAACACGCTTTTGCTTACTTCCCCAGACGAGCTACACACAAAGAGCTCTGCCTACTACGAAAAGTGCTATGCTGTGGTGTAGAAAGTGCTTAAATATTTATTTATTTTGAAATTTCAGCAATTAATAGACTGCTCTCCTATGAACGCTAAATGCCAAGGTGGAAACATTGACACAGCCTTACAACTTCTCTGCTCCACTCATAATTTGACCAAATTGACAACCGAAGAAAAATACCCTCTGAAACTGGTGGATGAAGCATGCAAGAATGGATATAAAGGGAAGAGAGGAATCAAGAACATGGAGATTCTTTGGTAAGAAAACTATTTACTTAGGTATTGATCGACTGAGCTTAGCGAACGAAGATCTTTCGTACCACTTGGGGGATTAGGCATTGTATTATTATCTTATACCTTTAAACGAGAAAATCTTGTATATATATATATAAATAGGATCTCGGAAACTGCGCCAACGATTTTCATGAAATTAAGTATACAGAGGGTTTTGAGGGCGATAAATCGATCTAGCTAGGATTCATTTTCAGAAAATATCGGATTCTTTCAGTTATGAACAAACAACTTTATCGTAATATCATTACTTCTAGCGCCATCTGTTGCTCAGAAGCAAAAACTAAGCTCTGTGAGAACCTGAGAACTCAAGGGTTATGTTTCACAGAGAACGCCATCTATTGACGAGTTTTGGAACTAAATGACTACGTTAACACTCTACAGCAAGTTCCGGAAGTTTCTATCTCATTGCACTCGTGATTTTTTTGATCGTGATGTTAGTAAGATCGAAAAATATTATTTCATCATTCAAACGTTATTAAAAAATACCGAGCGAAGCTCGGTCACAAACTGCTAGTTATTTTATAACACAAGCTTATCACTTAGTGTAGATACTGCAATACAACAATAACTGTGCACAAGCCAAATTAAATTGCATATAATAACTAGGAACTTCTCGATGTACCCTTATTTTTAGTAGCAACATAATGTGGTTTATATTTCTACCGACCGACGAGCATGTATGAAGAATGTTAAGAGAGTGAATGAAGCGAAAGAGGTGTGTCAGGATCGTAGCAAGTGGAAATCCGTGATCTCTGCCTACCCCCATGGGAATGAGGCGTGTATGTATGTATGTGTGTATGTATTTCTACTGAATTGCTTGGTTTTTGAATAAAGCTTATTCTATTAACTATCTATTTAGCCCGTATGCACCCACTCGGTATAGGCTTCCTCCCTAATACGCCACTCCTTTCGGTCCTGTGCCAGTCTCCGCCATTGCTGCCCAACTACCCCGTATTAAATATGGAAAATCCACAAAACACCATTTAGCTCCAAATTAAGCAGAGCTTCAATTATGGGACCCAGCATAGCTGATATAATACTTGTATTAGGTATAGTGTTTTGTTGTAAACCATGCATAAAATATGTGCATGCCTCCAGCTTCCTTCTACGGAAATTGTGAATTTCAAAAACACCAATATTTAAAGCAAAATTAGAGCAATTTAGATTTGAAGGAAAATTTTGGAGCAAAAAGTCAACGATTCTAGTGTGTTAGTGTAGTACCAACAATACCTACACCATGTTATTTTGGGAAAAGTATAGCTTTATCATTTGAATTGTTTTCTAAAGTGTTTTTTGAGTTGTGCTGTGTAGTTTTGAAGAAAAACGCCACCATTTTCTTCAAAGCCAATGACGGCCAACTTGTCTGTACTTTTTCAGCGATTTTAATGACGAAACTATCCTGAAAAACCTGGTGCATGGGCCGGTGATGGTTGTGGTCAAGCCTAATGGCTGGATCAACTACGTCGGAGGCATCATATCGAGGAACTGTTTGTAAGTTTATATTCAAATCATTTATTTAGAACAAACTTACACTAACCTTATTAAATTAATGAATTTATAAATGTATGACAGTAGCACTAGCAGTCAAACTCAAACTCAAACTCAATAAACTTTTATTCAATACGATACAAGAATCACTTTGAAACGTCTTAAAGCTAGGTGAGTCTAAGTGCCAGTTCCACGCGACCAAGCCTAGAAGAACAGGCAACAAACTACGGCTCGGTTCCTAACGTTTTTTATATGATCCTTTTACAAATCAAAAATAGTCTAAAAGTAGTAGGCAGTAGTTTTCCATCTAAAAAAGAGTCAAACAGGGAGATCGCCTTTCTCCCATACTCTTTGCAATATACGAGCATCCTCCAACGTTATTTCACTTATCTTGCTTTCACTTTTCAGTGACTACAGCCCAGATTTGACACATATCGTCCAGATAGTCGGGTACGATATGACCACTTCTACCGAAATTCCATACTTCATAATCAAGAACAGCTATGGCAGTGACTGGGGAGAGAATGGCTACATACGCGTTGCAATGGGCAAGAGTAAGAACTTGTGTGGTCTGTACGATCACATGGCATGGTTGGATGTTGAGTAATAAATGATTTTGTAGTTGAAAACGCCTTTTTTCTGGTTAGACTTTTTGCTTATGGTCTGCATACACCAATCCTGGATTTTTCTTATAACCCGTTCAGTATCTAATAAATGACACTAAATTGATATTGAATTGGTCGATTAGCAATCCGTGAAACCAGCCCTAAATAATGTTAAGGTACTTCTTCTTCTGGTTCTTTGAAACCAGTGCGGTGAAAGTATTTCATTTGCGCCTTTAGAGATGCTCCTTTCGTGCACTCGTTGTAGGTGGTACAATAATTTTCAGCAAAGCACTTTTGCTTCTTTTGATGTTTCAGGCGTTTATAATAAACCTATGTATAGCGCTTAGATAGAGATGCTGCACGTCCCAATAGCTCAGTCAGTCAAAGTAAATTGTTCTCTAACACATAAATCACAAGAATTATTTTGAAGTTCTTTGCTGTGAATCAATGTCATTAAAACGTGGTGGGGGAATAACATCAAACCGGTGGAAAATCTAGAAAATATTTTACTTTCTAAGTAGAGTAGGTTTGTTATTTTGTAAATATTATAACGAAAAATCATTTTATTCGCACACTTTCGTCCTGTCAATGACACGCTATCAGTTGTGGGCTGCGGCTAACTTCATTTATAACCGGTGCGACGATAAGCTAACGTCAGTTGGATACCGGCGTTTGCACAGAGAAAACGTGTAAGTACATTGCTATCAAGTGTTTATTTTATTACTGTTAAAAACGAATTGCGGTCGTTATCTGTTAGATATGGAATGTGGTAGTTTTATTTGGCAGAGAACTCTGAATTAGTGTAACATACCTATAACTTTTTGTAGGAAGTCTTATAATGCTTAGTACATATTGAAGTAGGTATGTTTATTATTGGCTGTGGGAGACACTTTCTGTGTGTTTTATTTTAAGTGTTTTTGTAAGTGTTTTGTCTTTGTGTCTAATCTGTTAAGTGTCTATAAGTAAGTATTGAAAAGATTTCGATTTGACAGGCTTGTTAAATAAATCTTGTTACCGTTTGTGAGAAGATAGGTAGGTACTTACCTTTAAAGATCTGGAGTAGTATTTTTATACCTTCCAAAGGTAGAAAAGCAAGGTGTAGTTGTAGACGACGAACCTGTAGATGGCGCAGCGGTCAACGCAGCCCCGTACCAAGGGGAAGGTAGCGGGTTCAAATCCCGCTCGGCTCTTAACTTTTGGGACATTATAACTTTTGAAACTAGGTATCATGGTTTTTAACACTATTTTTATGAAACAACGGGATATTTACCATGATTAATTTTTTATTTTATTTTTTGAGGTGACTTTCGATATTTCGGCACAGTTGCATGCACCATGATGATGAAGTCAACTCAAAAAAAAAAAAATTATCATGGTAATTAATCCCGTTGTTTCATAAAAATTTTGGGACAATATAAAAATCTTTGTGATTTCCCTAAGTAAACACTATAAAATCAATATAAATTATATAGGTTTGTGCTAAGTTAATTTTACATATTTACAGTTTCAGGTACAAAATGGTGACTCTAACAGTGGAAGACTTCGGGAGTCACAACGGTGAGACTGTCAAGAAGTTCACTTGGAAGACTTGCAGCGGTCTCTCTCTTAGTGCTATTTCTTATGGCGCTATTATTCAAGCTATTAAGGTAGGTACCCTGTTTTTTAACAGCCAGCAGTAGGGTTTAGGAGATACGGGCAAGAAGAACAATGGGGTTCTTCTTCTCTTACTTCACTTTATGTGGGGTCGGCATAACATGTTCTCTCTTTTTTTTACATCTAGCTGGTGGAACAAGCACATGGCCCACCAGTTGTTAAGTGTATGAAAATATCGCCTATTACAAAGCGTTGCCTCGTAGTTTACGCACGTCAGGAACGCGCCCTACGATGCACTGCCCTGCGTCCATCAACTTGAGGCATACAGATGTTCAATCTCACTTGCCAGTAATTTCATCGGTCACAACCTTTAAACTGAAACACAGCAATGCTGATTCACGGCAGAAATAGTAGATTGTTATACAAGTGCAGTAAGTGAGCTTTTGCAGAACAAGATCCTTTTTGGCGCCCGTGCGAGCGCAGCTCGCAAAGGGCGCTAATGGATCGAGTGTACCCGAGATATTTAGATGCCTGAGCGAGCAAAGCGAGCGAGGGCAAATATAGTTCGAGGGTGCAATAGCTACTTATGACCGAGGTAAGCATTCTACTTTTCATTACTCATACTCTAAAAGTAGGTCTGAAGTTGCCTGAGGGGCCTAATTGAAAGTAAAACTTTCAGCCCTAGGGAGAATCGCTTTCTACTGACAGCTGTCAAATTATAAAAAAAAACAAGTTCTATTTTATTCAACCATGTTCCAACTTTCTAAACTGCAAGGAGGTTGAACCAAATTCCAACTTTTTATTCAGCAAGTAGGTTGGAAACCCATTACAACGGTAAGAAGTTTAAAAACTCTAATTAGAGCGCAATGTAAAATTGAAATAACATAAAGATAGTATTTAATAAATAATATATCTTCTAAATTACTTGATTAATATATAACTTCAACTATTTATTTAAAATAACATAGATTTGAGCAAACAATTTACCATTTTTAAAATTATGAAAATGAAAATAATGGCTGAATAATGCTGGCGAGCCGTAGCCGAAGGCCCGCCAGAGAAAAAGAAAAAAAAAACCGGGAAGGCGGCAATTCAATCTTCATTTTCACAAATTTTTCATTCATGTTTTTATTTTTACTTTCCTTGTATTCGTAATGAAAAGCACAGTGTTTACCTCGGGTGAAAGTCTTTTAAGTCCCTCAAGCTCCATTGGCGCCCTCGCTGACGCTCTGGCGCCAAACCCGTCTCGGGACTCAAAAAACATGACTTTCAACACTCGGGTAACAATGTACTATTACATCATTCATGCGAGGTAAATTTTTAACTAGTTGATGGAACAAACATATGGCCCACCTGATGTTAAGTGGTAACCATTGCCTATAGCAAAGCATTGTCTCGTAGGTCAAGCACGTCAGGAACGTGCCCTACAATGCACTGCCCTACGACCATCAACTTGGGGCATACGGATGTTCAGCCTCACGTGTCAGTGATTTCACTGGCACCTTTCAACTCGAAACACAGCAATGCTGCTTTTAGGCAGAAATAGGCTTACAATACAACAATAACACAACATTTATACGGGTATGACAAAATGTAATTTGAATTTGAGAAAAATAAAATAACAATAATAATATAAGTATTATTATAATTACACTATTAATTTTATTAAAATTAATAGTAAAATATTTGTACCGGTAGGTATCTGCTAAAGCAGTCGTAGACGCACTTATGCACATAATATCTGTGAGCTACTCTATCTTTTCAGTAAAAAGTTTTCATATCATTTTGTAGGAAAAGAGATTGTTTCACCAAGAAAGTTTGCATAGCTCTTGAACTGTAATGAACCATTACGTATCAAGCATAGTGTGACGGTAAAAGTGATTTGAAAATGGAACGCATTTACAACGTACTGGCTGCACACGCCTACTTACACAGCCTCTTTGCGCTAAAGAAAATCCTATTTACTGAGCATGTATGATGTAAAAAACATGGTGGTAGTAACTTCCCCGAAAGAGATCTTCAAAAAGAGTTCTACTAATACTACTAACAGCTTACGGCTTTGGCTAATTATCTATAAGACCTGCATAGATCTGTAATAACATGTAATGTTTCCTTTGAATAATGTATCTCTGAGGACGCCAACGGAACTCTTCAATAAATAGGTCAATTGAGTTGAAACTTGGTTAGTACCTAGTTAGTAGGGGATAGCCCAAGTCCATTGCACGTCAGGTAACAGATCGGGGTCTGTGACCTGCACTGTGAGGGTCTAGAAAGGGAAGGTGCCCTAGTGTTCAGGGTGCCTTCAAATGAAGAGGAAAAGGCTTCAGCCCTTCCTTAAGATGGGTCCGCAAGGATAACCGCTGACGGGGTTGTGGAACGAAACAAAGCCATGATCTTGTCCACCCAGCAAATGAAGAAGAACACCCTAGGGGTTTTAGTCAGTAGCAAGAGTCTGACAAATCCACTAGTTCCCCCAGTTAGTAAATAAAGGATTTCCCCTGGGCAAAAAAATAAAGTCTATTGTACTTAGTCCAGTCCTGTAGATAAGTCTGGAGAAAACGTCACGAAAACTCAGTTCAGGGATTACCACTAGTAACTGTTTACAGATGCCAGACCAAAATGGAGTCACAAAAGACATAGTCCTAGGCTTCGATGACCTAGAGAGCTACGTCACTCGGAATAATCCATACCTCGGGGCAGCAGTCGGGCGCTGTGCTAACAGAATAGGAGGTGCTACTTTCGAAATAGATGGGAAGAACTATTGGCTGGTGAAAAATATTGGGGACGATCACTTGCATGGCGGTACTGTTGGCTTCGACAAGGTAAGTCAACCTTTTCAAAGACAGAGATAATTTATCCATTTGGGTTGGAATTGCAAGTATTGGATATGGATGTGGATGGTGGCTTGGCTATAAAAGAAGAGGTAGACCAAAGAAAAGATGGGCGGACTGCATCAAGGATGCAGGAAAGAAGTGAGCACTGAGATGACGAATGATAGAGGTGAGTGGAAGAAGAAAACCTGCACAGAAGATATACCAGAACACCCAGATACTTATAGCACATAGGCTAGGTACTTTTTATCCCGGTTAAATGTATGGTCTCCGTGGGATGGATTGGTTTTTAATCATATGCATAAGAGAAAGTCGTGTTTATATTATAACTCAAGAACGGCTGAGCGGATTTGGCTAAAAATTGGTGGAAAGGTAGCTTAAATCCAGGAGACGGACATTGGATACTTTTTATCCCGAAAAATTAATGGGCACGGGGCGAGCGAAGGCACGGGCGGGTCCCTAGTAATATATATTTTAGTGTTTAAAATATTTATGCTATGGGCTCTGTATTTTTAAGATCTATGTACTATGTTGCCTGAAATACATGAATAATAATTTATCAGGTTAACTGGCACACCACAATCGCTGGCACTAAGGTGACCTTCAGCTACCTCTCCAAAGACAACGAGGAAGGCTACCCAGGAGACCTCCTCACGAACCTAAGCTATGACGTCACGGATGACGACACACTCCTCATGTCGTTCATCTCTACCACCAGTAGGAAGACAGTAGTGAACCTGACCAATCACTCGTACTTTAACTTAGCGGGTCATGAAGCGGGGGCGCAAGAGATCTTTAATCACGTCATCGCTATTAACGCTGATAAGTAAGTGTTGGTCTGATCTTAATAGTAGGGGATCCCAAGGGATTTCAGGATTTACTAAAGCGCGGCAGATAAGTATACAGGAGGATACCTTGTACCTGGCTATGGACCTCCACCAAATATGAGTCCCAAATAAATAAGATCAGATTAGTAAAAACGTAGCCATTCGGACGCCACTTTTTCTGTTCCATATCAGGGGTCATGAATATGGAAAATAACAAAAATATAATGTGTTTTTTTAAGGTATACTCATGACCATCTGCTTAATCTGCCTACCGAATAGATAGAGGATTATAGATAGGTATGTCTTGGTCCATTGCCAAAATCAGGATGGCTGACATATCCAAGGAGTGGAACTCTCTTCCGCCGTCAGTATTTCCGGAACGTAACTTAGTTTTAAGACAAGAGTGAACGGCAAGGTGCATTATGACTAAGCATGCTCCATCTTAGGCTGCATCCTCACTTTCCATCAGGTGTGATGGCAGCCAAATGCTTAGCTATCTCTATAAAAATAATAATAAAAGTGCTAATATCGGCCACCCTGATTCTTCTAAAGCTTCCCCCAGTTTTCTATGTAACTTTCAGCTTGTAAAGAGAGTCTCGCTGAGGCGCTGCGATCCTTTCACCACAATGATTTAAAAGAACTATATAGCGACAAGAAGATGAAGGGTCTAAAAAAAAGCATCATCATCATCATGTACAGCCCCACTCCACCCACTGCTATGTCACTCTTGGCGATCCCCGGCTTATCTCATCAATTTCCAGGATCACAGAAACCACATCCGAGTCGATCCCAACAGGACGTTTCTTAAAAGTAGGAGGCACTCCCTTTGACCTCCGCGCAGCCACGAAGCTAGGAGACGCAATGGCTAAGGGTGACGAGTTGTTTGATGATAACTTCTGTGTCTCCACTTATGGGAATAAGGTGAGTGAGGACGGAGAGAGTACAACACTATCTAGCCCCAAATTAAGCCAAGCTTGGACTATGGGAACCAGATAGTTTTTTTGTTAATATTGTCATACTTAGAATACATAGGTATAACACCCAGACAGAGAACCAACATCTGCGTTTACCACACAAATATTAAATTTGTTCTCGGTGGGGATCGAACCCACGACCTACGGCGCAAATTAATTCTTGAGTTATAATCAACATTTTTTTTAAATTTGAGTCTCCCGGCAGAAATTCTCTTCTTCGCGACTACCTTTATTATTTTCCGACGTTTCGACCGTGTAACAACAGCCGTGGTCGCGGGCAGACTGGGGTTCATTGGAGTTACCGTCGAGAAGCGGAGGCAGTCGCAGTTGCAACTACCCTCACCTTGGTCTTCAGAACTAGAAATGTCCGCGTTCATATTACGACACACCACATTATCTGTATCTACACATCGCGATGATCTTTCGCGATAAATACCCGTTTCTTTCATATTCATCCTTATGCATAACAATCGCGTTACTTTAAAAAGTTCCATCCCCTTTTTCTTGTTGTGTCTAGATATATCGAACCAGTGCCTCTCAAGGAGGCTGCTTTCGTGCCCTTGGCGCTAGGTTTTCCAAGCAGCTACGTAGGTTTGATTCCATCTGTTTTTTGAAATGAAATGAAATATCTTTATTTGCATGAGGTGCAAAAGGTTTAAATGGTGGTGTTAAAGAAGGAAGAAATCTGGCTCACATACTTCGCCGGAGCAGAGACCGACTTGCAGAAGGTTACATATTATTGAAAATAAGTCAAATAATAGTACGATCCTTTTGAAAAATAAAAATACCGGTGAAGTTCCAGTGTGGTGTCAATCCAAGCCATCGTATCCAATCATTCCAGGGTTTGAACTTTGTGTCCCGTGTGACCCACCCCTCATCAGGGCGGTCTCTGGAGGTTTACTCCAACCAGCCAGGAGTTCAGTTGTACACAGCCAACTCCCTACCCTCGCCGGCAGAGCCTGCCTTGGTGGGGAAGTCAGGAGTTGGGTACAGGAAGCATGGTGCATTCTGTCTTGAAACCCAGGTAAGGATACATGATTTTAGGCCGCTGAAATTCTACAGTTATGTAGGACGTGTCGGCAAATTCGGCAAATTTTTATCATCCGCACTTGATGTGCTGGCTGGTTTTTCCGCAAGTAGGCCGCTGGCGGGCCCTTTTTGCATGACCCTTGACACGTGTTGCTCGACCTTTTTTAGGTTCTACTATACGCCGGTTTCCTTACGATTTTTCCTTCACCGTTTTGAGAGTACTGGCATAGTGAACATCAATTATGGACAGAAAAACTCATTGGTACACGACTGGATTTGAACCCACGACCTTCGGATCGGAAGGCCGGGCCGCTACCACTAGACCACCGGTGCTCTCTGTAGGACGTGTCTCCAATACATGAAAATTTGATTGTGTTAGTCAAAGTCGAAGTCAAAGATGTATTTAATCAGTAGTATCACAAGGATCACTTTGAAACGTCTTGTAGCTAGGTCTTAGTGCCAGTTCCACGCGACCAAGCCTAGAAGAACAGGCAACAAACTACGGGTTTGTTCCTACCTTTTTTTTGTATGATCCTTCTACAAAACAAAAATGATAACAATAGCAGTGAAGTTCCAGTGTGGTGCCACTTCACTAAGTGCGACGAAGGCAATAATACAGGGTTATTCATTATTAGCTACACAAACTGACAGAGCCTAATTTTTGGGTCGTGAATATTTGTTTGGCCGAATCAATTTATAGATAGTGCAATCCACGAAGGCGCGCTCCACTATTCCTACTAACCGTTTATAGTATATGTGTGCAAGCTTCCGTCAATGTTTGAGTGTTATCGGTACACACTAATTACCTATGAGTGCACACGCACACTACAATGAATAGACTACGGTTCGCGACTGCCGCTCGGAGCAAACTCCCCGCACCCCGTGAGGGGCGCGTCTTCGTGAATTGCACTATCTTTATTTCTTAAACTGATTTAAGTTTTTGTATCAAAATTTTATTTTTATTAATTTCTTTACGACATATTGCATAACTATTGCCACGGAGAACAGGACGATGACCTATCGTCACCACCCAGGCGGTGGTGACGATAGGACGACAGGTACCAAAGGGAAGGTCGTGGGTTCAAATCCTGCTCGACGTTTTCCTCACTCAACTTTTGGAACATCATAAAAATCTTACTGATAAAGTAGCCCACTTTTTTGTTTTAATTTTATTGCTTTTCATCCCCAGAACTACCCTGACGCGGTTCATCACGCCAACTTTCCCAGCGCAGTACTGAGTCCGGGCGAGATCTACAAGCATGATGTGGTCTACAAGTTGGGTGTGGACAAATGTGATGGCCAGCCTCATGTGATTCCTGCTTAAAAACCAAGATACTTGCTTGTACTTGTACCACTTAAAGAATTACCATATCTAAAATTTAATTGAAATATATGAAAAGAAACATCATTTAAGTAATTCTTATTTTAGAACTGTGTGGTATATCAGTGTGAGACAGTAAAAAGAGTAAAGTAATAAATAAAATTTGTCTTTAAATTGTTTTGTAGATCATTTTATTGTCATAAAATGCATTATTTAAAAATAAACTTAAGTATAATGTTGTATTATAAAATCTTGATGTCTCAAGATTTTCTAGCCTAGAACCATGTAGTTACTTCTAAAAGTTTTTAAAATTTGTGTTCTTTCAAAATTTATTGATTCACTGAACAATTTGAGAATATTCAAAAGATTAAATTTACATTTCAAAGAAAACTCTGTTTTATTAGAACCTTTAATAACCCCTTCCCACTGGTGCGTGATATCGCGCACCAGCCCGCATCAGTTCACACGACACACCATGGGAACGGTCTCGTGCGCCGAGGTGCGCGGTAGCAAAGGAGCTTTTTCTGTGTGCGTTGCCGTGCGTCGTCGTGCGCGGTGCGTGATGATCTGCAGAACCACGCACCGTAGGAAGACAGCATTACATAGCTTATATAATTACCTATCTATAGTAGCAGGCAACAAATATTGCACATCGGCTAATTTCGACTTCATAGAGCGTAGTGTGCGTCAGAAAGAGATAGCGCTCTACGAAAGCAAAAAAGCCGATGTGCAATATTTATTGTCTACAACCGTACATAATGTTTTCAAACTCAGCAAATATTTTGTGTTTTAAAATAGGCAGAGCTTGCATTATCTATCTATTTTTCTCATAATTTAAGTATTTTCTTTTAAACTTCTATTAACTTTTATTTAGTTTCTACTTACACATAAAAACACAAAATGCTACGTAACGTACAAAGAACACACGAGCAAAAATTCACAAACAAGTAAAATAGAACCAAGAATTACGATTAATAGAACCACCTATACTATAAAGAAGAGTCCAGTCCATTCCCGTTCTCCCCATTGTCTTTATTCTCGCCCCACGCTAGATTAAGGCTTTTCTTCATCCCCTCGTCTAGGGGCGGGATCAGGGAACGAGGCAGGAGGAACGTTGACAGGTTGAATAGATCCAAGAATACTTTGTAGCGGTCACTGGGAACAAAAATAATTAAATAGCTATCACATTATAATTATGTTTTAAAATATTAAAAAACCCGTTCTCATCACCCGCTGAACCAATTTAGATGAAATTTCTATAATCCCTTATAATAGCAATCTGAAAGTAATTATGAACATATTAAGCGTATAAGCATTGCTGTTCAGCGTGGCAATATCGCCAGCGTCTTGGGGACGCTTCCGTCTGGCACTGATTTGGATCAGTTGAGCTATCTCTAGATCGTTTGTAACGATCTGCAGATAGTTCAACTGTTTCTTGTGTATTTTGTACATTTTGTAAATATTTGTTTAGTTGTTAGTTTCTTTACATATTAAATAAAAAAGGGGTTTTCAAGTAGCCATGTCAGGTAAGCAGCATCAAAAACATACTGTGATAAATATAACAACACTGAATTGATAACCTCCTCTTTTTTTTAAGTCGGTAAAAGAGTAGTTTAGACATTTTGAGTGTTTGACCGAATATTTTTTTTTCTAAGTAAAACTTTATGTAATGCCCATCCAATTAGGTACCATGTAGTGTTTTGGTCGAGGATCCACAGAACACAAATACCTACCTACCCAAGAGAAGAACTCAGTCCATACAAAAAAGGAAGGAACGTAAACTTAGTTCGTGGGTTACAAAATAGATGGCGTTGATTAATTTTTTCCTTACTTTTTTAGGGTTCCTTGTCTTGATACAATTGAGCAGAAATCGAGACTGCGCCACGGATGAGATAGATTATAAAATTAAACTATCGATCACTCCCGAAAGCATAATTCGCCTTCACGCTCATCACTTGTAACCCCTTGTAAGTATCCACAGTCAACAGGGCCTGGCACTTGAAAATAGTACTATGCTAATGTACAAACCTGAGGGTAGACCGAAGATACTGGTAGCCCGAAGAACCACCCGTACCGAGCTGCAGCGCACCTATCATCCGCTGCACCATGATCACGTGGTTATCTGGACGGCAGAATAAGGTTACATTACTTGGCACATGTCCTAAAGAAAAAAGTAATAAAATAAATGAAACTAAAAACTTGAGAAATCGACTTCATGGCCAAACTGTTGAATTGATTTTGATGAAATTTCTATGGGGATTTGGAAGTTATAGGTACCTATTACCTTTTTGATGAAAAACAGTTTTTCTCAAATCGGTTCGTATACCTATAAGATTAAGTAATGCTAGAACAAGCATGAAAAAAAATACCTACAACCGAATTGAAAAATAACCATCGCCTTTTTTGAAGTGGGCTAAATATCACCTCCCGTAGGCGTAAGAAGAGGCTTAGGAACCCACCATAGGCCCCTTGTGGTGGGTCCTTCGGCACTAGATATTCTTTCATTCAGTGTTCACACAAATTATATGGAAAAAACGGGTGTTTACCACGATTACCTTAACGGGTGTTTTTTTTGCGATAAACACCCGTTTTTTCCATAAACCTACAACGATCGCGTTAATTTAAAAAGTGCAGTGTTCACACGTTTTATTTCGAGTGAAAGGTGCCGAATGAAAGGCAAAAATGAACAAGAAATGAATCGTCTAATATCACCACTCGTATAACTTACAGCGCCACTTGGTGATGAGGCTGTCGATATCCATGAGCAGCATGAGCAGCTGGTGCGGCTGCGAGAAGCGAGGCTCGTCGCGGTAGAACGTGATCATGATGGCGCCTTGCAGGGCCTTGTGCGATAACCTGACATACATACGCATTTTAAAATCGGTTTCAACCGTATTCGCGATTACACTATGTGTCCAGCACATACAAAACATTGCATCAGGCGAGTGTAAATGGAACTGCTGGAAGGGGAAGACCTAGGCGCATGTATCTCGATCAGATCGCAGACGTTTTAGAGAAAGGCCAGGTCAGGAGTACCCTAAACCGACGAGCATGTATGAAGAATGTTATGCGAGTGAATGAAGCGATAGGTGTGTCAGGATCGTAGCAAGTGGAAATCCGTGATCTCTGCCTACCCCCATGGGAATAAGGCGTGATTTTATGTATGTATGTATGTTCAGCACATGGTGTTCAGCACACGAATATTTGTTCTCAATAGGGATCAAACCCATGCCCAACAGCGCAGAAGGCAGAGCTACTACCAACTGAGCTGAGTGGCAAAGCAAACACAAATAATGGTGCACAAATCGGTCTGCCTACACGCGATGTTTACACGCGCGTGAGCCAAAACTGGTTCCATTTCAGCTAATAAGCCATTAATTAGCCACATTACTTTCGGAACTATGAGAAAATACACAAACTAACTAACAAACACACTATCTCAAACTAATATCACCCTTTTTTTCGGTGGGGCTTGAAAAATGGATCAAGTCCAAGTTACCTTCGTTCTCCACGTGATCGTAGCGCATCGTGTACGGACGGATCGAATATGGATCTGTAGATCTCTCGCCGGTTCTCAGCGTCTTGGAGACGGTGGCGACGGACGTTCTCGCTTGGCTCTTTCTGAAATCACCATTAAAAAAAAATATATATATTATAGACAATCCTGACAATACTACCTAGCCCCAAACTAAGCAGAGCTTGTACTATAGGAACCAGATAGCTGTTTTTTTTTTAAATACATACTAAGAAGACAGAGAAAAAACATCTGTGTTCACCACACAAATATTTGTTCTCGGTGGGGATCGAACCCACGACCTACGGCTCAGAAGGCAGAGCTCCTACCAACTGAGCTGAGAGGCCAGTCGTAACTGTAACCATTGTACCTGTACAAAAGTTATTATAAATAAAAAATCTGGTCGACTATGAGCTGTAGAATCTGTTAGTCTAATCGTAGTCTCTTGATTCTGGTAAACGGTGTAACTAAACTTAGTTGACTATAGTTAAAAAGGCGGGTCTATCTGTATTTAAAAGGCTGGCAGCGCATCAGCACTACCTCTAGTGTTGCAAGTGTATATGGGCGACAGAGACTTTTCTCCACTAGGTGGCCCTTCTGATCGTCTGCCAGCTGTGGTATAAAAAAAATATATATCATACCAAGTACAAAAGAAGAACTTACCGAGCCAGCTTCAATATCCTCCCGGATCATCTTATCCACAGTTGCTTCAAACTTGCCCCAGAAGTTAAAGCCATGCGTGTTGAGCCCTGGCGTGCGCTCTAGCCATCGCTCGATCAGTGCTAAGAGTGCGGGTTCCTGTTCTGATCTGCCAAGTTTCATGAGCATTTTTTATATACAACTAGCTGATGGAACAAGCGTATAGCCCACCAAGTACCCGAAGTCGGAGTTTTGCCACCACATTTCGTCTACCAAATGTTGTTTTCGTGTGAGCACGCGTCTCTCTCTTTTGTATGGAAAATGTATGAGACAACAACTCGTTTCTATCGTTTCTACGTAACGTATTTTTGCTGTCTCATCTTTTCTCAATACAATAGAGAGAGACAAATAGGCGAAACGAAAACAACATTTCGCAGACGAATGTTCATTCAGTCATGTCAATTCAGTTTTAACAATTGGTTTCTCTCTTTTATATGGTGAAAAGGTGAGACAACAACAATACGTTATAAAGGAACGATAGAAACGAGCTGTTGAAAGTTATGAGAGGTAAAAGTGGTAGGCGAAATGAATTAATCAAATTGATCAAGTAAAACTCAGACTAGGGGTACTGAAATCGTTGATATGTTTTATTGTTGATTGTATATAACTCTCTATCCATCTGTCTCGTACGGCGTATTTTACGGTACCAAAACTCAGTAGATAAGGTACTAGTGCATGAATGCGGAAAGCCAATTTGATTCGAGCTAATGTTACAGTTCAGTAGCTCGTGAAATTGTTCATCAATTTGTTCCACTAGGAACATAAACAAGACATTATTATGGTTTTGTTCAGCTTCAAGGCCAACTTTGAAATTATCGTGCCTTGGATTTATTGTAAACGATTTAGCGTCAATGGCAACTTTTTCTTCCACTCCATTCCGCAGGAAAGACCATGGTTGTAGATAGTTTTCGTATCTTATTTTTATATGCTGTGCAGGTACTTTATTATAACTTTGAAGCGTAGGGTGTGCTGTCTTTGAAATATTATCTTTTGTATTATTGCATTGCATACGTCTGACTAAGTGAAGTGGCACAACACTGGAACTTCACTGCTATTATTTTAGATTATTTTTATTTGTAAAAGGGTCATATAAATAAACGTTAAGAACGATGCCGTAATTTGTTGCCTGTTCTCCTAGGCTTGGTAGCGTGAAACTGGCAACTTGACTCACCTAACTTTATGACGTTTCAAAGTGATTCTTACAATCCAACTGAATAAATAGACTTTAGATTTGAATTTTTTGATTTTATAGCTCTAACACCTCATTGTGGAGAAGCTGGACACCGAATGCCTCTTCATGGTACTCCATGACGAGGGAATGTACCTACATGCTAAATGTTTTATTTTATTTTGTATTGCGAAATTAAAATAAACTTGAGAACCCAACTTGAGGTCCAAATTACTGAACCGATTTTGTATGAAATTTTTATGGCACCAATCTGGAATTAAACATCAGATAAAAAAAGGTTTTATCAAATTGGTTCACAAATTACGAAGTTATGCCATACATCCGATAGGGATAACCTTATTGAGAACCTCCTTTTTTATTTAAAGTCGGTTAATAAGGACGAGGTTTGCTCACTTGTGTAAAGCCTCCATGGCCTCAGGGTCGTCTCCGAACACTGTCTGGTAGTTCTGATTGTATTTCACGCGAAGTGCTTGCTTCAAACCCAACTGTAACATAATTTATGTAGAGTTAGCTGCCTGGTAAAAAAAGCTTAACCGTTAAACTCTCCCTTTGAGGTGTAATGGGGTGGGTAGGTTCGGTGGTGAAGGAAAACATCGCGAGAAAATCCGTGGCTTAGTCAAAGTCTAGCTCCGCACGTATTAACCATGTCTTTCCTGTGGATTAGGCCGACTAAGCTATCAGGATGGTTTAGGTGCTGGGCCAGCCTATTCCATCTAAAATCCTGTCCCAGACACTATAGCGTCTCGTAAGTTACGAGTTAACACCAGAAGGGCAAGTTCCAGTGCATTTAGATAGATAGATAGATAGATAACTCTTTATTGATTACAATGACACACAAGGTAGGTAAGTAGGATACATTTTTCAGCTTAAAAATCACACACATATGTTTACAAGTCAAAGTAATACAATGGGTGGCCTTATCGCTAATAGCGATATCTACCGGGCAACCGTGGGATGGACAGAACTGAACATAAACTAGAGAGGAGAACATTTACAACATTTCGTCTACCATATTGTTTTCGTGTGAGCACGTGTCTTTCTCTTTTGTATGGAAAATTGATGAGGCAACAGCTTGTTTTGATTGTTTCTACGTAACGTATTTTTGTATCATATTTTCTTCATACAATAGAGAGACAAATAGGCGAAACGAAAACAACATTACGTGGACGAAATGTGGTAGAAAAACTCCGACTTCGGGTACAATTGCCCCTGACGTTATATAGTTAATCTACAATAGATGCAAAGGCCTGTTATTATACCCTTATAGTGTGTCATCATCATCATCATCATCAGCCTGAAGAAGTCCACTGCTGGACATAGGCCTCCCCTACACATTTCTAGGAAGAACGATTCAGAGCTCTTTCCATCCACCGACTTCCCGCGATCTTAATGTCGTCGGTCCATCTGGTGCGTGGGAGCCCAACTTATAGTGTTTAAAAAGAGGTGATCAATTTAACGGCGTCATTCCTGATTACGCGGGTCATACAATAGATAAACTGCGCTAAGGTCGGGTTTTACCATGTCAGAAGAATGTTTTTACGTCAGATCAAAATATTATCGTGTTTGCTTCAAATATAAAGCCCGTCACACACGTAGCTATAATATGTATTTCTATGACGTCACCAACTTATACCGTAACTAATATTATCGCATATTAATATAAGTTGGTGACGTCATAAAAAATGTATTTTAGCGAAGCATATTACGATATTTTTCTATACAAATATTCAAGTGACCGCACACGCAGCTGTAATACATATTTCTATAAGTACACCAACTTATACCGTAATATATATTATTGCATATTAATATAATTTGGTAACGTCATAGAAATATATAATAGAGCTACGTGTGTCGGGTGTGTGTTAAAGCAGGTGGAATAATGTGACGGATATACTGAGATAAAAACCACGCATGAAAGTAGCTAAGTAAAGTAACCTACTTTATTTTCTAAAAGACGGAACTGTAGACTCTGGAAACCAGACGCAGGCCGTAGGTAGTTCCTGAAGTCCATGAAGTCCAAAGGTGTCATGGTCTCAAGGATCATCACTTGATCTACCAGGAGCTGAAAATTAAGGAGTTAAATAAGTCTTGGCCCAGTCTGTAGCAGGTACTTACATATTTCGTGCCCGTTCTGTAGGCCTACCACAAGCTCTGTCTCTGTCTCTGGTTTTGAGTCTGTGTGAGTGTTGACTAAATAAATCCTTCATCGAAACGTCACACACAATATAATAAACTGGTCAGCTCTCACACAATCACACAAACTCAAAACCAGAGCCAGAGAGAGAGCCAGACAGAGATGTATTAGACCTAGGTCTAATACATATCTAACCAGTACCTAGGTCCTAGGTCAGTACCTAGGTACTGGTTTGTTTAGGCTTAGATGTGCACAAGACTTGGGTTTTAAAATATCATACTTTTTTTAAATAAAAAAAGAGGAGTTTCCCAATTCTGTTTAATTTTGTTTATGTTTCTCATAACTTCGTCGAATTCCATCTTATTATTCAATTCTCTCCATCCAAAGGTTGTCTGGAAGAGATTGCTCTTCAGCGATAAGACCGCCCATTGTACATTTGTATGTTTTAAATTATTGTTACTTGCTTTACCATTCTTAGTTTTAAGGTGTGCAATAAAGAATTTTCTATTCTATTCTATTCTATTCGTCATATAATAAGAGATTTTTTTTCTGAAAGATATTACGTCCAGATTGTTCCCATAGATATTCCTATAGTCCCATCAAAATCGGTTACGCAGTTTGGTTATGAATTCTAATAACAAATGTTTTTTGCTAGAAAGCGGTAAGTTAGATGTGCGTTTTTCAGATGTGCAAAGAGCTCTAAAATACCAGCGTCATATCATGTCAATAATCTCGTAATTATGAGGCCTAGGCCTATTGAATCGCTATCAAGAAAGATTAATCCAGAAAGCGGCGGCTGCCCAACTATCGCGAGAACCCAGGGTCAAATGTCACGGTTTCTATCATATCTGTAACGTGATAGGATACATAGCAAGTGTTTGGGATAGTAATGGACTGAATGAGCTGAAGTTGAGTCAGGCCATATTTGGCATACCATTTGGCATGGGATGAGGGTAGTTGTATGTTTTTAGGTAGTTACCTGCTTACTTTATTGTTTGTTTTTTCTTTTTATATTTCCGTTATTTAGTAGGTATCTATCAACTTTTATCAAGGTACTATGTTTGCCAATGTCGAAGCTGTTCTATGTATTTTATGACTTATGTCAAATAAATAAATGCTCTTTGTTCCTTTTTTTCTCTCTTTCTTCAGAAACATTCATGTCTTTAAAGCCAGTGGCTGACCCAGTAGGCCTACCACAAGCTCTGTCTGGCTCTGTCTCTGGCTCTGGTTTTGAGTCTGTGTGAGTGTTGACTAAAAAAATCCTACGTCCAAACGTCACACACTATAAAGACAGTATAATACACTGGGGAGCACTCACACAGACTCAAAAACAGAGCCAGAGACAAAGCCATACAGAGCTTGTTGCAGGCAGACTGCGAAAGTTGTAAGTAGAGCCGTTGGTTCATCTTTCTTTGCTTGCAAAATAAACTACAAATACAATTGTGGAAAAACAGAGTTGGAATAATATGATCCTATCAATGCGTCATTGCATGAAGTTATAGGATACGAAACTACACTGTACACAGTGTCTAATTAAATCTCTAAGGTACACAACTTTACCAGGTAAATACATGATTAGGTAAATCGGAAAATGTAGAGGAATCGTATAAGACTCCTGTTATGCACTTGAGGATATCCGCATAAGTTATAAACCATTAGATACCTTCAAAATAAGTACGATTCTGTTCAGCCTTTTCAGGATCTCCATAGTGTGACTCTCGTCCAGGCCTTCCACGTCGAGGAGAGCTCTGACGGAGTCCACTTCGAAGATGATCTGCTTGAACCATAGTTCGTATGCTGGAAATGTAAGACACTCTATCAATTACTGCCAAATACTTACTGGCATTCAAGACCGAAATTGCTTTTTGTTTTTGTAAATGAAATTTTGTACACATCTGTGCACTAAATTTCATTTAAATCTGTCAACAGCCAGAGAAAAGACATATGCTACTTTTTAATGCGAAAAATGGAAGTATCTTAATTTTAAAGCTAGGAGCTTGAAACTTGTTTATGGAGCTGTTGATTCGATATAAATAAATATGACTTAAAGATTTTTCCGCTGTAAAGTAAAAATGCTACCCAAAGACACTATTCCACGTGGAGGAAGTCGCGAGCACTGCTAGTTAATCTATAGTCGTGGAAGGTGGTTAGTGGCATGACCACCACACCTATAAACGGGCACATTTTAAAGTAGTTCAGATTTTTCTAAAGTCTGCAGAACACATAATTTCGTCTCATCGATGTGTGGGACATCGTAACTTCTGTGACTAATTTTAGCTTGCATCTTACTAATTAGAGCTTTCTACACATGCTTGTATTTATAGATGGAAACTGGAAACCAAACTTCCGGCTTATTTCAATGCAATAGGGCCACTACTAAAGGAAAATCCAATAAAAGGACTAGCTAATAGAGAATTTAGGTTCAGACCGAACCATGCATAGGTATACTTCAAGCGTGATATGGATAAAGTCGACTTGATAAACGATGGTATTTTTATACGAGACGCGGATAAAACCGTTATCTGCTTCAGATGGTGCTGGGCTAGCTTAATCCATCAAGTTCTCGTTCCAGGCACTACAGACAGTGGCCAATGAAGGCATATGTGCCAGCCAATGTGCCAGCCGAAAACTATATTGGCGTAATGAGCACGTGTGAAGAGAGGCATAGCATTGTTACCGACATTAAAAGCAAACGCAGACAGACATAACCGAAGGTGGGTCATGCATTCAGAAGAGCACGTTCACCATGAGCCTCAAAAACTGCGTCTATCTCTGGTAGACTTTCACCACTAACTTTCACTAAACTTCGTATCATGATAACTCACTTTACATGAGCAACTGAGACGTAAGGCAGAGTAGACACAAAGAGACAGTTTCTTTTTCCTGCAGGTTCTAATTTTAGTTAAGAGAGCAAGGGTATAAGGAGAAACAAGATCTGCATTGACGTCCCGCGATGGAGTGCATGGTTCTCCATGCTAACCTCACACCATCTAACTCCCTAAAATAACAGAGTATGACCTTGAGCTGATGATAACGACCCAAATGTAGATGTAGAGTTGCAAGACTCAATTAGTTCCTTAGCCCTGTCTTGGACCTCGCTTCGTTTGTTGCAGAGCAATCCAGTACTTCATTTACATGCTCCACAGTTTCTTTTTCCGGCAGATAGCCGCAAAAGAGGTCGCTGTGACATTAGTTACCTTGATGGGTTACAATAAACAGGTGTTCATCATGCACTGGCTTGGAAGACTCGGCGCTGAGCATCCGCTGCGATGTGAGGAGTTTGTCCAGCATCAGATATTCTCCGTACAGCATGCCAGCTTCGTTGCCGAGCTGCTCGCCCTCCTGTGCCATGGAGTCGTCCATCGATGACCTGAGAATTGTAATTATTTTTGGCAGGTTATATATTTTTTATTTAGCTGTTGGAACAAGCGTATATGCCCACCTGTAAGCCTACCACAAGCTCTGTCTGGCTCTGTCTCTGGCTCTGGCTTTGAGTCTGTGTGAGTGTTGACTAAATAAATCCTACGTCGAAACGTCACACACACTGGTGAGCACTCAGACTCAAAACCAGAGCCAGAGGCAGAGTCAGGCTGAGCTTGTAGTAGGCCTACTGATATGGTAAACATCGCCTATAAAAAAGCGTTGCCTTTACTTTGACTGAAGCGTTTTGATTCCACTTTTATGGTACGAACTGCCAAAGAGTGGAACTCTCTAAAGGCGTCAGTATTTCCGGAACGTTTTTTATTTAAGAATATCTAAGACAAGATAAGCGTGATGGCATCCAAATACTATCTATAAAAATATATAATAAACCTGCTACAAAACATGTTCACTACGGCGTGTTGCGATTTCTTTTCCCAATGGAGATTTGGTAGGTATCTATTGATAAATATAGGTATATAAGTACCTCACCGGTTGAGCTAGGTAAGTTCAGATGTCGAAGAAGAACCCGGCGGCAAAAGCTAGACCTATGTATAAAAACAAAAACACACGCAATAACAAAACAAAATCGGCCTTACTTGGTCTTACTTATCTCTCTTGACGTCAAAACTCGTTTGAAGTCGCATGATGTAAATAAACTTGTTGACAAGGTGTGCTAATTTTCTGATTAATTAAGTATAGGTACATGTCTTGATTCCGCATTTCAGATCAGGTTCAAAAATACTATCATTTTGATTTTATATCATGTTGATGGACGCAAGCCAGTGCTTAAGAGCGAGTCGTGCAAAATAGTTGAAAACGATAGTCACGGTTAAATCGATATTATGAATATACTTGCAATAATGAATCTAAAACTTTGTATAAAGTACCAGACTGAACGTATTGACAATTATTCCGTAACAAAAAAAAATATTTATCTATAATTAAGTAAACACAGATAGGTAAAATTTGACAAATCGTATGTCGGCGTTATTAAAAAATGTCATGTTACACTGTTGATTTTATGAACAAACTTTAATTCGAATTAATCTCAAATGTTTAGTCTACAATAAGTCCTTTTTCGATTTTTAATAAATCACTTAGTTATTTAGTTATGAATTTTTTAAAAAAGCATCTCAAATCCGCCATACAAATTTACTATGGACGCGCGAAGTTGAATATATACGCGACGAACGCTCGCGGAAATTCAGTCCACCACGAGAGCTCAGAGTGGGAGCACGTCTCTTTGCGAGGCGACGCGAGCCAACTAGCAAACGCGATCTTATGTGTATGTACACACAGCTGCAAACAGGTAAAGTGAGGTAAGCCATTTTTTATTATCTATGCTTTTTATTGCTCAAAAAAATGTGATGTACCTATAAATATTTACTCTGTTTAGGGAACAATGGGAAAGCGAAAAGAAAGATATTCTAAGAAGAAAAGTGGCGCTCTGTTCCGGAAAAAAAAATCGATAAAAATATAAATATGTCAAAATATGTAGGTATAGATTATTTTCGTATTTCAAATTTGATGTTGGTATTGTTCCAAGTTTTTTTGGTCAGGCTGATTGCGAATCGAAAACCCAAGATGGCGGATTCATTTTTTTTTTATATTTGATATTGGTATCGTTTAATAAGTTTTCGAGGGCGCTGGTTCCGAATCTGCCATTCATTTTTAAATCCAAGATGGCGGATTCTTTTTTTGTCATAAATTTTTGATATGGGGTTTTGGGGGCGCTGACTCCGAATATGCCATTCATTTTTTAATCCAAGATGGCGGATTCATTTTTTTTATATTTGATATTGGTATCGTTTTATAGGTTTTTGAGGG
Organism: Thera obeliscata; assembly: GCA_947578465.1. Taxonomy (NCBI): domain Eukaryota; kingdom Metazoa; phylum Arthropoda; class Insecta; order Lepidoptera; family Geometridae; genus Thera; species Thera obeliscata. The sequence goes on along the minus strand of OX387918.1, from coordinate 8,893,655 downwards.
CGCTGGTTCCGAATCTGCCATTAATTTTTTAATCCAAGATGGTGGATTTTTTTTGTCATAAACTTTTGATATGGGGTTTTGGGGGCGCTGGCTTCGAATAACCCATTAATTTTTTGATATGGGTATCGTTTTATGGGTTTTTGGGGGCGCTGATTTTGAATCTGCCATTCATTTTTGAATCCATGATGGCGGATTCTTTTTTTTCTTAAATATTTGATATGGGTATCGTTTTATGGGTTTTTGGGAGTGCTGGTTCCGAATATGCCATTCATTTTTGATTCCAAGATGGCGGATGTTTTTTTTTTCTTAAATATTTGATATGGGTATCGTTTTATGGGTTTTTGGGGGCACTGATTTTGAATCTGCCATTCATTTTTGAATCCAAGATGGCGGATTCTTTTTTTTCTTAAATATTTGATATGGGTATCGTTTTATGGGTTTTTGGGGGCGCTGGTTCCGAATATGCCATTCATTTTTGATTCCAAGATGGCGGATGTTTTTTTTTCTTAAATATTTGATATGGGTATCGTTTTATGGGTTTTTGGGGGTGCTGATTTTGAATCTGGCATTCATTTTCAATCAAAAATGAATGGCATATTCGGAACCAGCGCCCCCAAAAACCCATAAAACGATACCCATATCAAAATTTAAGAAAAAAAAACATCCGCCATCTCGGAATCAAAATTGAATGGCAGATTCAAAATCAGCACCCCCAAAAACCCATAAAACGATACCTATATCAAATATTTAAGAAAAAAAACATCCGCCATCTTGGAATCAAAAATGAATGGCATATTCGGAACCAGCGCCCCCAAAAACCCATAAAACGATACCCATATCAAATATTTAAGAAAAAAAAGAATCCGCCATCTTGGAATCAAAAATGAATGCCAGATTCAAAATCAGCACCCCCAAAAACCCATAAAACGATACCCATATCAAATATTTAAGAAAAAAAAAGAATCCGCCATCTTGGATTCAAAAATGAATGGCAGATTCGGAATCAGCACCCCCAAAAACCCATTAAACGATACCCATATCAAATATTTATGAAAAAAAAAGAATCCGCCATCTTGGATTCAAAAATGAATGTCAAATCCACAATCAGAGCCCCCAACAACCTCTAAATCGATACCCATAATTATCATTTATTTAGGATAAAAATGAAGCTGCCATCTTGGATCCAAAATGAATGAAAGTATGAAAGAAAGAAAATTTATTTAACATAACATAGGTACACAGAACGGAACATTGACAAAATCAAAACTAAAATATGAACAAAAAATTCTAACACAAATAATTGAGTAATTACTTGCTATCTTAGCACATAATAAAAAAAAACAACTACGTCCCGCGCTAGGTACATGTTATGCCAAATAGGCCCTGGCTCAGCTTTTGCTGCTTAGCGGGGTATGAACTTACCACCAAAAATATTATTCACAAATATGCAAATATAGTTGAAAATGAAACGAAAACCTGGCCTCTCAGCTTAGTTAGTAGTAGCTCTGCCTTCTACGCTGTAGGTCGTAGGTTCGATCCCCACGGAGAAGAAACATTTGTTTGGTGAATACAAATGTTTGTTCTCTGTCTGGGTGTTATATTGTATTTTAAGTATGTATTAAAAAAAAAAATTATATGCTAAGTATTATATCAGCTGTCTGGTTCCTATAGTATAAACTCTGCTTGGTTTGAGGCTAGATAGTGTGGAGTGGATTGTGCACAATATTTATTATTTATTACTATTATTAAAAAACCTAAAAGAAAAGTGAAATGAAAATGTAATTATTTTGTAAACTGACCTCAGATTGTTTTTTTTAGAGAGATGAATTTTACTTTCTGGCATAACGTAAACAAAATTTCGTCTCTATAAGTCACTCAACCAAACAACATTTTTTTCAAATCATGGGTTACCTACTTTTGCCACACTAGGTGTAAACGGCGTCGAGTGAACCTATCATTGTGTGCGTGAGTACGCACACAACTAGCGAGCCGCAGTAAATACCTATTTTCCGTCCGCCTGGTTTACTCGACTCGCTCTTAAGTACCAGTGTAAGGCGCGTTCCTGACGGGCCTGATCAACGAGACAATGCTTTGTTATTAGGCGATGGTTATCAATTAAAATCAGGTGGGCATATGCTTGTTTCATCAGTAAGTTGTACAAAAAAAATTCGTTGTGCACGATTTTTTTGTTACAGGGAGTAAATCAGTATAGACTTTCAAAATAGTTAAAATGTATTAGCGGGAAGTTGTGCTTGACGGTTGTCGCTTGACGGTTGTCCGCGTTTTAAATATAATTAATTAATAGGTTAACTAAGTACTGACAAAACTAGCATTCTTAGTTTTGAGGTTACGGGACCTGTTGGTGACCTCAAGTTCATTTTACTCTCGATAATGTTATTTGGTATTGTGCAATTTGATGACCATCCGTATCATCTCATCGTTTATAACTATTGATTACCGGCATTATAGCGGCCCGCAAATAGGGCATGAGTAAACACCAGTTGCCCCTGACGCTATATAAATCATCCACAATAAATGCTAAGGCCTGTTTACTTTTACTAAAACACTTAAAATCCTTTCATCGCACTAATTTTTACAGAACCAGTGACACGATAAAAATACTATTAATTATCATATCTTTACTCGTAGGTTGTAATTTACAAAACTATTGATTGATTAGAAGAGAAACAGAAGGAGTAAATAAGAATAGAAAAAAAATGTTGTTGGACAATGTGCGTCTGCGGTGCGCAATTTTTCTAAAAGACAAACGCGTTATGAATGAAACTTTTCGCAGCTATGAAGCTCGTCACACACGCTAGCTATAATATAGATTAAAATAAATGATAGCAAGGCATATTACGATATATTTTCTATACAAATATTCAAGTGACCGCACACGCAGCTATACCTAATATAATATTTCTATGACGTCACCAACTTATACCGTAATTAACCGTAATATATATTATAGCACGGCATATTTTATTAATAAATATATATTATAACTAGGTACGTGTGTGCCGGGCTTAAAGTGAAAATAAAAACATGTTTAGTAACAAGTTGTTAAAACATGTTTAGTATAGGAGTACACGACTGCAATTATAAAATTTCGAACATTTTCGAGCTGATAAAACTTGACTAGATATTATTTTTTAAAGTGGGTTAGGTACACAAAATCCTAACCAATTACCTATATTAGGGGATCTTTTACAGACTCTCTTAAACCTAGATCCTGGGTAGGTACCTATAATTTACCTAATTATACTTATAATTTTTTTTTATCTAAAAAATATTATAAGTATTTCAAATAATTGCAAGTACCGTTCAGTACTTTGGTCGGGGTTTGAAGTCTGGCATTTACCAGATAAACATATTAGACTTAACAGTCTAACTTGGTTGGTGTATTGTATAGGTAGTTTTTTTTAACTTACCGCATAGGACACGCCATTTTTCCAACACAATATTCCTTTTGGAAAACAAATACCTAAACTAATAATATTCTGACGAGTTAGATGCGCGACTGCACCACGTGCTTTAGCGTCGCACGTTGCTTTGGAACTGATTCGAAATTCGAATTATAATCGGCATGCAATGTTTGACAAACTGACTGGCTCTGGCTGTGTGCATGAAGTTTGAATGATCGCGCTGCAGTATTAATTTCGTCACTCTCTCCCAAGATTGTAATTCGAACCCTCGGTAAATAAGTAGAGGTAACTATTTCTGCGGTGACTTCAACTCTATGAAAGCCTCATGTGGAGTATCATTTTACGCTGAGTTGCATGCAACAATGTGTCGGTAGGGAAAATGACAACGTGAACGTGCTACCAAATCAATGGATTAGAAACCTCTTTTCTTTATTTTTTATAAAATGTTTGATTAATTATTAATTTAACTATTCTTACCTACCTATACCTACTATAATTTAAAATACTACTTACAACGCATGAAAATGAGAAGTTTCTCAATTCGGTTGTATATTTTTTTGTTTGTTATCGCGATAAGGTAACGGCATGGTTAATAAAATTGTGAAGGTGCGAACGCATGCATAGATAAAGCAGATCTTGTTTCCACTCTTCTCCCTCATAACCATATTGAGCGAGTCGATCACACAGGCGACTCTCCATACAAACGTAGTCCCCTATTTCCTCCCTGGATAATGCCTCTTAGACTCTAGAGCAGGGATCCCCAAACTATTTTGGACAAGTGACCCCTTTTCCAAAATGAACAGTTACTTCTGACCCCCATGGCCTACATTAAATTACCTACTTTTAAGATGAACCCCCATAATCGCAATGGTCCGCTAATTTAAAACAGCTGCTACAGAGTGTTATTTTTCATAGGTCTCTCTCGATTTGGGTCAATAAAAGAAACCAGATCGAGAATTAGCAATGCTTTAAGTTAGCAGACTGAATGAATAAGAATTAATAAGGGGCTTATCTTTAGTTTTTTCCTATTGATACAAAATACCAAGGTACTAATACTAAGGTACTGCTATTCGATTTCCTACAAAAATATTAATTATGCTTAGTACACGTAACACAACATAAAAAATACAGTACCTACCTACCTAACTTGAAAGTTTTAAATAAGATGTGTAAATTTAATAGGGGTCGATTTTTAGACCTCGTCGACCCCCAAAATCAATTTTCGTTTATGTCGACCCCTAGGAAACCAATATTGACCCCAAGGGGTCAATATCGACCACTTTGGGAATCCCTGCTCTAGAGTCTAGACTTCTAGAGTAACCATTTTGTCTCATAAAATCCAGATCTGCTTTATACGACCGTGTGCTCGTATGTTTTCCTTGTTTTCAGAAACTTATTGATAAAGAAAATATTATGACCCTCATTATGATTTATATGAAAAATAAATTGGAGGTGTTCATATATTATTAGATCTGAGCTGAGGAGATATCTACCGTGCTTGAGGACTATGTAATCGATACTAGCTTTATACCTACTTAGTTTATCTACAGTCTAGGTCTAGGTCAACCGTTTTAGTTATTTTTAAAACCTTTGTGACAAAAGACGTCAGTTGGTTTTTAAGCGGCAATGTCAAAAAAGCGAGTGACTGATTTGGTTTGTTTATTTTCTGTTTATTTTGTATAAAAAATTGGGTCGTGATATAAAACGTAGGACTATTTGTACCTACAGGCAACTATAATTTACCTTGTGTAATAATAGGGACTTACCCACTAGGTTTGAGCATAGCAGAGAAATGTTGACTGGATCAAGATTATTGAGGTAAAGGTGATATCAGACGCTTCATTTTTTGTTCATTTTCACCTTTCATTCGGTACATTTCACTCGAAATGAAATGTCTGAACAAAAAATGAAACACGAGTGCCGAATGAATTCATTAGTGAACCGATCCAACAGTGTTGGATATTGGCATCCGGTATCTTTCATTCCCACTCCGAATGAACGAGAAATGAACGGTCTGAACACTAAGAGAACGTTCATTCGAATTCGGCCATTTTGTTTCGAGTCCTGTAGCCGACGGACATCACGTTGTCGACGAAGTTAGAAGTTCATCAAATTTACTTTCATCCATTCGAAGATGATTACAATATGAATCAGGATCTTCAACGGCTAGTTCTCTCAACAATGTATTGGAAGCTCCTAATAAATTTCTTCTTGCAATCCATGGTCGCACCCACCACCGTCGACGTTTTCTTTGCTTCTTTTTTGTTAATTCTTTGATTAAATGATCACAAATTTTAAACTAATTCCAAGACGTACGACTTCATTCGGTGACATATTTAAAAGAAAGAACAATTAATGTTCATTTCTGTATCATTTCGTCTAAGCCGTGTGAACATGGAATGAAAAAAAAATGAAGCATTCACTCGAGTGAACAATCATTCGAGTGAACCGTCTGATATCACCTTTAGTTCCGTTTTTTGACCGAGTGAAACGAGCTAGATTTCTCAAATAATCTTTGACGAAGCGGCCAGCGATCGATGTTGTACGTAAATATAAATAGGCTAAGATGTAGAAAGAATAGAAACAATATTATAAGATAGAAGTATGAGAGGTGCGTGTCAAAGAGGCTCATTTCGGCCTGAAGGCGAGAGGTTGTAGGTATATTTAGTAGATGAGTAGATATTAGGGTAGGTAGTAGGTACCTACCTAAGTTATTGGGGTGTCCAATATAAAGTGAAGAACAATATTATGTTATGACGTGAGACAAAACTAACTGAGACTGTTTAGAATGAACAGAAGGCCAGTTTTTGAAATACAACAAAGTTTAAAGAAGAGGTGCATCTCCAAAATGCAATGTCATCTACGTTCGTTCTACATTTTGCTTTGAATGCATTCTCGTAGTAGGTATGTGCGTTGAAGTTGACTCTAGCTTTACTCAGTACTTATATAGGTATGTGTATATTTTATGATCTAAGATAATAATGTCAACCTGATAGTCAAAATACTAACTCTCGTTCTTCGCTATCTTCCTCCAAGTTCGCCATCGTCGGCTAAAAAATAATACCATGATGTCTATAAAAATGTTATTGTCAAGAAATGTATGTCTCTGTCAAGTCAGTCATTCAGTCTCTGTCAACTTCAAGTCAGTTGTCACTCAGTGTGAGTAGCTCACAGTAGGTGTTCTACTATTTACGCTACGCATTTTCGTGATTATTCGGTAAATTACTCAATTTCCAAATAAAAACAGTGATCTTCGCTAGGATATTCGTGTACAGAAACATTTTCAGAAACTGTGAGTATCAAAAACTCAAAAAAAAATGCGAATAACTTCAATCTTGTCAAGTCTAAAGAAACCATCATGTTTTGTTTTAAATCCGATATTAATGACCTGTTAGTGTTATTTTACTGATAAATTGTTGTAGTTTACATATTTGTTTGTCTCTGGGGTCTAAGATATCAGCTATAATAAACATCAAACACACCCAAAAACAGGTAATAATGGTTCAATGAGTCTCCAAAAAAGCTTATGACATCAGAACTTAGTCATATCTAACGATAGCTGGATGATATTAGCTAATTGTTTACTTAACATTATAAATATAACTGCCTCAGACCATACCTGAGGAATCTAAAGTCTAAATACTGAGCTAGATGGGTCATCATGGGTAAAATACCCAACATTCATTAACTTTGTACTCCCTACATTTCCTATTAGGTTCCTGTTGGCTTTTACTCTACTAAGGGTTAATTTTTCCATCTTTGAAGGAATAAGGCAAAAAAAACTACTATACAGGACATGTCTGACGATTTAAAAAAGCAAATTTTGATATTTTTTAAATCTACACCATTCACAGCCTGATTTCTCACACTACTGGATATAGCCATTGTTGATAGTACGGTGCCAATCTCATCCAGGTCTTGCCCGGAATCATAGACAAATGGCCTGTCCATTTTGCTGGAGGACGAAAAGTCTTTTTTTAAATACTTTTCTATTCCAGAGTAATGGGTCAAACCCTGTCAGAACCAGTAACGGAGAAGCAATCGGCGACATGTGTGGACAACCGCTTCCTAGTCGGCTCATCCTGCATGCAAGGCTGGAGGGTGTCAATGGATGACTCGCACACTCACATACTGTCGCTCCCTGATGACCCAGGCACGGCTTTCTTTGCGGTGTATGATGGCCATGGTGGTAAGTACTATGATTTACAAGTCCTGTACCCCGAGTCCCGGTTTTGCTACCGCATTTCGTCTACTAAATGTTGTTTTCGTATCACCTATTTGTCTTTTGCTATTGTATGAAGAAAAGATGAACACAGCTAAAATATGTTACTTAGAAACAATTGAAACAAGTTGTCTCATCAATTTGTCATTTAAAAGAGAGAGACACATGCTCACACGAAAATAACATTTTTAGACTAGATGTGGTAGCTAAACTCCGACTTCAGGTACTGATGTTAAATACATAACGAGTCACAGCTCATCATTCTCATAAGCTCATACTTTCTCTGTTTGGTTATTTATTTAGTTACTTATTTTTAAGATAGTAGCCACTTGTAAGAAACACTACGCCCATTTATAAGTCTTCAGATAGTCACAAACTAAATTTACTAGCAAATATTATGCTAATGCAATTATTATAGGTTTTGTAAACTGGAGCTCCTCGATATCAGGTGGGCAGTTTGCTTGTTTTATTAGCTGTTCTAATAAGAAATAGAAGTTGTAGTTACTACAACATATATTAGGTTTTTAGTACTAGGTGAAAAATGTGGTATTTGCTCATGGTATCCACCAGACCATTAGGTTCTATTTTTGGTTCCAGGTGCAAACATAGCTGAATATGCTGGGAAGCACCTGCATAAGTTCATCACAGCACGCCCTGAATATCACCTTGGCAACATTGAGGAGGCCTTGAAACAAGTATGTTCATCTTATACAACTATTTATTACTCAAGATACAACTATTTATTACTCAAGAACAGCTCAATTGATATGGCTGAAAAGTGGTGGGGAGATAGCTTAAAACAATCAGACGGACATAGGATACTTTTTATCTGGAAAAAGAATGCTGCTGCGTAAACATAGACACTTTTTGTTGCTGACATGGCACAAAAAAATATGATAGTAAGTATCTATTAACTATTTGGTCCCCATCTTAGAAACTCTGCTTAGTTTGGGTCTAGATAGTGTTCTGTGAATTGTCCACAACATTAATTTTATTTAGCTTGTGTCTGACACTAGGTTCAAAAGTGTCCACGTTTGCGCCCTGCCTAAAAGTCTTCGTCCTTCCTCCAAAAATAAGTGTTCACTCTTTTTAACCATTCTGATACCCAAGCACAAGCTCAGCTTAGTTTGGGGCTAGATAGTGTTACGTGGGAAAAAATTAAAAACGAAATATCTTTCCTCTTCATAATATTTTATGGTGCTTCCAGGGTTTCCTAGGAGAGCACTGGTGGTCTAGTGGTAGCGGCCCCGCCTTCCGATCCGAAGGTCGTGGGTTCAAAGTTCAAACCCAGTCGTGTACCAATGAGTTTTTCTGTCAAACACATTATGCCAGTACTCTCAAAACGGTGAAGGAAAACATCGTGAGGAAACCGGCGTGTCGTAGAACAAAAAGGGCCCGTCAGCGACCTACTTGCAGAAAAACCAGCCCTCACATCAAGCGCGGATGATAAATTTGCCGATTTCCAGGGTTTCCTCGACATGGACCAGGCAATGCTTGAAGAGTACATGTTACAAGAGAAGGTGGCTGGCAGCACAGCGGTGGCTGTGCTCGTGAAGGATAACACCCTCTACTGCGCCAATGTGGGGGACTCCCGGGCTATAGCTAGCGTTAGGGGAGGGGTGAGTCTACTAACACTGATTCTAAATATGATAGGGATTGAAAAGTCCCCGAAAAACTGTTGTAGTGTAGTGGCTATGAATGTTACTGATCTTCTTATTGTGTCTTGTCATGTGTGAAATCATCGTGAGGAAACCGTCGTAGAACCTAAAAAAGTTCGAACAACACGTGTCAAGCGACACGCAAAAAGGGCCCACGAGTTGCCTACTTGCGGAACCCAGTTCGCACACCAAGTGCAGATGATGAATTTGCCAAATAGCAGGTGGAGGTCCTCTCATACGACCACAAGCCCAACAACGAGGAAGAGCTCCGCCGCATCACCGCGGGCGGCGGCTGGGTACAGCTGAACAGAGTTAACGGCAACCTGGCGCTGTCGCGGGCGCTAGGGGACTACGTGTTTAAGCGGAACTACAGGCTCACGCCGCAACAGCAGATTGTCACAGGTACACATTGCTAACTGGTCTTCTTAGACTGGTCTCTCAGCTCAGTTGGTAGTAGCTCTGCCTTCTGCGCCGTAGGGCGTGGATTCGATCCCCACCGAGAACAAATATTTGTGTGGTGAACGCAGATGTTTGTTCTCTGTCTCGGTGTTATACTGTATGCTATGTATGCTAAGTATGTATCTTGTTCCCAGATTTTACAGCTCTGCAGATAAAATAGATAATTATTTTTCCAGTTTTCCATACTGACTGAACAAGTAGGACCTATAACAAAGCATCGCATTATAGGTCACGCACCTAAATAATGTGCCCTATTATGCACTGGCCCTGCGTCTATTTACCTGAGGTGTACAGGTGTACACCTCACCTCTACTACTACTAATTTGATGACCTGAGGTGTACACCTGTACACCTCAGGTCATCAAATTAGTAGTAGTAGAGCTCTTTGTGAAGGGCTCGTCCGGGGAAGTACTACCACCATGCCTATTTCTGCCGTGAAGCAGCATCGCTGTGTTTCAGTTTGAAGGGTGTGGGTGCCGGTGAAATTACTGGCTGAACATCTGTATGCCTCCAGTTGATGGACGCAGGGCAGTGCATCGTTGGGCACGTTCCTGACGTGCGTGACCTACGAGGCATTGCTTTGTTATAGGCGATGGTTACCACTTAACATCAGGTGGGTCATATGCTTGTTCCATCAGCTAGTTCAGTAAAAAAAAAAAAAGTTAAGCCTGTAATTTCTTAGTCAAATTCCAGCTAGCTTTTTGGTCAACTATAAGCTTGTGTAAGAGACCAATAATTTAAAAATCAAATAATACCATCACATTACATTGTTTTTTTCCAGCGTTTCCCGATGTCCTAGTGAAGCAGCTGAATGAAGACTGGGAGTTCATTGTGATCGCGTGTGATGGCATATGGGAGGTGTTGTCTAACGAGGTATGCTTACTAACCTAGCAATATTAATATAAGTCAAAACGTCAGGCTGCGCCAGAAAACTTTAACTGGCGCAGCCAAACCACATGTTTAAAATTTTCTTTAAAGATTGAATACACACGTGGGATGAAATAAAAAGTGCCTTATATGCGTTTCTAGAGTTTGAGTTATTTCTCTGTCAAATATGACCTCGGGTGGTCCAGTGCCAGCCATGAAATCGTAGCAAACAGACTACTTAAACAGTTTTTGCGGTAGCAATAAGAATACTTGTTTGATCAAAATAGTCAGCGTTGTCTTAACAACTGCACATTAAACGCCTTACTGACGCCGCGGAAAATGCAATTAATGTAACATAAGCAAAATTGACTTTCATAAATTCACGGAAACCATCGACACGACGTAAAATTAAATCAAGGCTATCAAACCGTGAAGGTACCTGATGAGTATTGCATTGTTTCAAACTATACCTTGCCACTCCAGGAGGTGATATCGTTTTGCCGCGTGCGCCTGGTGAGTGGCTGGGAGCCAGCAGCGGTGTGTGAGGCACTGATGCATCGCTGCCTCGCACCACACTGCGCCACCGGCGGCCTCGGCTGCGACAACATGACCGTGCTGCTCGTGTGTCTGGCGCCTTTCCCGAGCCGTGCCCCGGTCAGTACATTCACCATCCACCATCTTCCATCTTCCCCCAGCTTCCCCCATCCATTATCAACCATCTTCCATTATCAGTTCGGTTTTTAAGGCAGCGCATTAGCACCACCTCTGGTGTTGCAAGTGTTGGAAACTACTTTCCATCAGGTGGCCCGTCTGCTCGTCTGCTTGCTATGGCATAAAAACGATCATCTACCATCTTCAACCATCACCATCTCCACTATCCACCATCCACCATCCAACAATCACCATTTTCCACCATCCAGCTATCAGCTACCTGCCCCGACGGTAGCTAAGTGCTGTAGTGCTGGTTGCTAGCATCGTCGTCTTTTAGAATTCGTCTTGTGGAATTGGAATGGTAGATAAGTCATGTTATGTGATAAGCATTGGGAAAATCCTAAATATGTAAAACATTCACGCATTTGAGAAAAGGCGCCATTATAACCTGTTTTCAAAATTCGAATTATATTAGCGACATATTGGAAGAGAGAAATACATTCGAATTTTATCCTACCGGCTGCGCCTACGCATGTTTTTGCATGTTTAATTACAGCATGTGCTTGCATGGGCATCTTTTTTATTATAAATAAATAGCATGTGAGCTTTTCTGACTGCGTATAAAGTACTAACCTTAAAAAAACTTATTTTTGTTACTTTTAATGTTTTTGATCGTCTGACGATCATCAAGGCGGAATTTCACTACGCCGGTTCCGCATATCATGGCTACCCAGAAGCCTATTGGTCCCAAGACTCGAATTGGTAGGTGTGATCGTTGAGGGAGTTATTCTAGTAGGATATGTCCCTCCTGTTTCCTCCTACCAGAACAGATCGAGACGGCACTAAGCATGCTTATACTTACAGTGTTCGTACCTGGACGTGTCTCGCCCGAACAAGTACTGGATCCTGTCTCCATCGCGACGTTTCTCTTAAGTTCTTTCCGCCTACACCCTTTTATGCACAAGCTTTTAATTTAACTTTACGGTGTGCCTTTAGAAACTGTGATGAGTGTACAATTTGGTTATTTCTTTCTATAATTTCAGCTGTTTTGGTCTATAATAAAAAAAAATGTCCCCAAAAAAATAGTGTTGCATGCCAGAATTTCAATTTTTCAATTTACGGTCTACAAGCAGTAAAAAATTGTAAGAATAAATTATTCGATATATTTTTTTGTAACATCAATTACGTTTTATGGAATGAAACCAAATTGTACCCATTATAATCCTCTGTGATCATTGTACTTATAAATTTGAGATTTATAATCAAGACTGATATGTGCCATTTTTAAGAAACTCTTACATTTATTATGACAGAGTTTTCATTTATTTGAACAATGAACTATAATACCTAAAAAAAAGAATGACAAGGTTTCATCAAAATACATAATTTGATGTTTACCATTCGGACTTATTGAGGCTTTTTTGTTTATTGCATTTTTTCTGAATTTTTTAGCCAAATATAATGCATACCAAAGTAAAAACATTGAAAGTACAAAACATTAGCATAATGTGCTATTTTTCCATTATGGTACTGGATAATGTTTAAATACCTACTACATAAGTAAGATTTTTATGTATTGAAATATAATCACACAAAAGTAATGTTTGTCACACAAAATTTGCGTTTCACTTCAAATGTGTGTTGTGTGTTTTTTATACTAACCGTGATCATGAATATTGATTTTAGTTCGAGCTATGTGTGCATTGTGTTTTTGCCAGATTTATGTATTATGATTATGTGCCCATATTTTATTGTGCATGTTAAAGTAATTTGTCCTGAGCATGTCTTGCGTAGATTTATTTTACGTAGGTACCTATTGCATGTAAAATGACATCATGTATTTTTTAGTCGAAAGTATGATGCGTTTAAAATGATATCGGTTACCATATTGCATAGTCCAAAATTGCTTTATACTTTTCGTGTTCAATAGGTTTTATTTTGGCTTAAAATATGTTTTAGACGTTTTATCGATATAATTGTTGTTTTGCCGGATAATCTGTATTATTCTTGATTAAAAAATGGTTTATAAGCTTTAATTTACATAGAAATAAGAGTCATAGTTGCATGCATTCATTGTCAGAGCCACAGAAACATTTTAACCTTGCTTTTGGTTTGTAATCACCCTGTGTTTGCTTAATAAATATTGTGAAAAATGTTATTGTTTTATATAGATACGAGCAATAGTTAGCTGGACTAAAAAGTAAACAATTCGTAAATTGCAATTTACAATTGACTGCAATGGAAACGGGACAAAGACTGCTTTGAAAGTTACTGATTTTTTTATACAACTAGCTGATAGTCCTATCAGCTAGCATGATGGTATATGTTGTTTAGTGGTATCCATTGCCTAATACAAAGCATTGCCTCGTAGGTCACGCACGTCAGGCACGTACCCTACGATGCACTGCCCTGCGTCCATCAACTTGAGGCATACAGTTGCTCAGCCTCACGTGCTAGTAATTTCACCGACACCCACACTCTTCAAACCGAAACAAAGCGATGCTGCGTCTCGGTAGAAGTAAGCATGGTGGTAGTACTTCCCCGGACGAGCCACACACTAAGAGCTCTACTACTAAATATAGTTTACATCATACATGCTCAGTAAATAGGATTTACTTTAGCACAAAGAGGCTGTGAAAGTAGGCGTGTGCAGCCCAGTGCATTGTAAATGCGTTCCATTTTCAAATCACTTTTACCGTCACACTATGCTTGATACGTAATGGTTCATTAAAGTTCAAGAGCTATGCAAACCTCCTTGGTGAAACAATCTCTTTTCTTACAAAATGATATGAAAACTTTTTACTGAAAAGATATAGTAGCTCACAGATGTGTGCATAAGTGTGCGTCTACGACTGTTTTAGCAGATAGGTACCTACCGGTACAAATATTTTACTATTAATTTTAATAAAATTAATAGCAGGTATAATTATAATAATACTTATATTATAATTGTAATTTTATTTTTCTCAAATTAAAATTACATTTTGTCCTACCCGTATAAATGTTGTGTTATTGTTGTATTGTAAGCCTATTTCTACCGAAAAGCAGCATTGCTGTGTTTCGAGTTGAAGGGTATGGGTGCCGGTGAAATGACTGACACGTGAGGCTGAACATCCGTATGCCTCAAGTTGATGGTCGTAGTGCAGTGCAATGTAGGGCACGTTCCTGACGTGCTTGACCTACGAGGCAATGCTTTGCTATAGGCAATGGTTACCACTTAACATCAGGTGGGCCATATGTTTGTTCCATCAGCTAGTTAAAAATTTACCTCGCATGAATGATGTAAAGTAGAATGCTTACCTCGGTCATAAGTAGCTATTGCACCCTCGAACTATATTTGCCCTCGCTCGCTTTGCTCGCTCGGGCATTTAAATATCTCGGGTACACTCGATCCATTAGCGCCCTTTGCGAGCTGCGCTCGCACGGGCGCCAAAATGGATCTTGTTCTGCAAAAGCTCACTTACTGCCCTTGTATAACAATCTACTATGTATACATTCTAGTGCAGTCGACTGCAAGGTCCCTCGCCGAGATTAGTCTCTCAAATTACTGAACGATTTTAACTTCCGTTTATTCATTTAAGTAGGTCTTAGGTTAAGCTTCATCCATCGTTCGCTAGCTATTACGCTTAAAAAAAGTTATTTTCGTTCGCTTAAAAAAAATAAACTTGAGCTATATTTTGTGGTAAATGTGCTTGGAAAATGTCTGCATGATGCATGTTAAATGCTTTTGTAACGCTTTGAAGGCAAAAGGTAAGCAAGACTAAATTAATGTATTTTTATTTTTTATGGATTATGCTTTCAATTTTAGGGATTATGATCTTGTGCTTTGCTTATGGTGATACTTTGACATTACATCTCGAGATTTTTCTACATATTGAGCTTATTCATTTTAGCAGTAGATAAGCTATATCTGAGGCCTTAAAATTAAATTAAAATTATTTTATTCATATGTCAATGGTCCTTAGGAATATACCAGTCAATTATGTAAAGCCCTTATGGCACCGCTATTTCCTAATTCAATAAAGTCCTAACCATCCAAAGGTTCTGGAAGAGATCGCTCATAGCGATAAGACCGCCCATTGTTCTTCGCTATAGTTTTAATATTTTCGTCAATTGTCTATTGTCCTATTATTATAGTGTACAATAAAGTTGTATCTATTAAACTATCAAATTATATCAGTAGATAAGTTAGGTACAGAAGAGGCTTTAAGAGGTCTGAAAGCCCACATCACAGCTGACCTCAACTTCCCTGTATTTGTAACTTTTATTAAATTGATAATCAATTATATTTCTTTACAAAATTCCAGGAAAATCCACAACCAGTTGACGAAGAATTAGACAGCAAGTTTCTGACCAAAATGGAGGATTTATTATACGTTGAAGAGGAAGAAGAAGAAGACCTAAAGTGAACATGTTGGTATCCGTTTGTATATTTGTATATATTGTAGCGTAGTGTTTGAGTTTAAAACTTTTACTATGATTTAGGGTTGAGATTTGCGTCCGGAATGTTCTCATACGGTTTTGGTCTCAGAAGCGTTTGTGTATAACTCAAGATTTGTTAAAAGTAAGCAACTTGATTTTGAATTTAGAATGGCATCTTAGTTTATGAGAGATATCACAAATAATTTCAGACACAGGTTTTTTTTATTACCCTTGTTAGTGTGTAAGACACGCATAATTATATTGTAAAGAAATATTGATGTGAATAATTGTTACAAAGTTTTCATCACCCGCGCAAGCTATTGAGAACAACCGAATGAGAACAAAATTGAAAGCTTGATAAGTTAAGAATTAGCTATATTATGGGATAATGGATTATTTAGCTTTAAGATAAAAGGAGCCTCTAAATTGTTACACCTAATAGTGCAACACTTTAGTGAGCGCATCTCAGACCCCTACATTAAGACAGTAATATGGCGGTATAAGTCCTGTGTTATTTGCAACTGGGCTGGTATATTAATTAGTTTCAAGCCGGCCCAGTGCTATTTCCCGATCTCAGCATTTTTTGAGACCGAGTAGTTTCCAGTCCCACGCTATAAAAAGCGGAATCTAGCGGATGTGTCCTAAACATAATCAAACCTTTAAAATGAATAACATCTTTAGGAGCAACTGCATCCCATATTTGAGACACTCTGCCAAAGTATATAAAATAATACTACGAATAGAACGGACACTACCCCCCACCAATTCCGGCTTCCGCACCCCGCGGGCTTGCGGTTAGCCTGATTTGAGCAAAGCACGCGCCACGCACACACACACGGCGTACAAAACGACATTTGTATAGTGTCTGTGTAAGAAGCGTACTCAGACGCGAATGTACAGAACGACATTTGTGTATGTCTGTGTAATAGGTAGTTAGAACGCGGCTTTTGTTTGGGATTTGGTCTGGGTGTTACTGGATCCAGTTACTGGACACGTGTAAACCATGCTTCAGTTTCGTTCACTGTCAACCGTCAAGGCTCCTTAAATTATTGTTCCTTTACGGCCTGCGCACACCTAGGCCGCTGGCGAACGCGATCAGTGAAACGCTGTCAAATATCGCTGTCAGATTTGAGATTTGACAGCGATCTTTGACAGCGTTTCACTGTTCGCTACCGCCAGCGAACTAGGTGTGTTCGAGCCTTTACTCAAAAACTGTAGGTTGTTTAGTTATAGCGTTGTTCTAGATTTATAACGACACGAATGTCCAATTGTGATCAAAAAATATCATTTCGGTTTATACAGTTATTATATTAATATTTGAAGAATTCTATAATTTGTTTTACGTATTTTTATAATTTTATGAAGCATTTAATGCCTGAATGATAAAGGTTTGCTTATAAAAGGTTATTGTGGTTTCTTGGGCATTTAAAAATGTGTGTGTCAATTTTAAATTGTCGGACGTGCCACTGGCTGCCCCTTTAGACATCCTCAAAGAATCTGAGTAAGAGGTATCTATTGCCAAGAAATCTTAGGAGATAGCCACCGTTCCTAAAGATTACAGACGTGGACGTTTTTTTTTGTTTTTTAAGAATCTTTGAAAATATTGAATGCAGGCTTTAAATAATACAAGTCATTAAATAAAACTATCATTTTTTTGCTGAAGAAGTCAACTTGTATTTAATACCTAAAATGCATTTTAGGGCTCATTGTTCAAACTACGGAATGATTGTATTCATTAAATAGAAAAATGTCCGTCCTTGTTTTTGTCAAGCCTAAACACAGATTGATAAATTTAATCAGACGGATAAATTTATGTTATGATTGAAAAATTTGCCCTTAGTAGCTTAGAATTTAAAACTAAATCTGATTAAAACCCATGAGTTTTGAATTTGGTAATGGTGTGTAGTTTTAGTAAATTTTATTAAAATATAAGAGAGTATATAAGTATTAGAAGCTGTAAAAATGTGTATGCATAGATAAAATTTACGTTAAAAATGAACTCCTTTGTGTCACCATAGTAGGATAATGATGTCTTTTCTGTTCTATCTTGAGCTACAGTGCCACCAATTTGTCTCTTCCGGGGTATCACCTTCAAAAAGTGAAAATAAAGAACCAACTACAAACGCACGCACTAGAGCATTGCGAGTCACCTAGCGAGTAGCTTTGTACAACGAACGTTCTAGAATTTTCGCATTGCGCGCTTGGCTAGTCCCGCCCAGTGCGCAGTGACTCGCTGGCAAATAGGCAAGTCGTAGTTTTATTCAATCACTTTGGTTTGAACAACTCGTTTCGCATTCGTGTCTCTCTCTTTTGTATGGAGAAAGATGAGACAACAACAATACGTTACCTAGAAACGATCGAAACGAGTTGTAACATCATTTCTCCATACAAAAGAAAGAGACGTAGGCGAATCGAATTGTTCAAACTGATCGAGTAAAACTCAGACTACGGGTACAGGAGCCTAATTCTCGGCTCATCTCGGATAATTTTGCAATTTTATTTCATTGCTTGTTTTCGAAGAGAGAATGGATGATTTCCTTGAGTAATTCATCGACGACCTCATCGTAGAAGCCTCGGCAGTTACGATATACGGAAAATGTAGAAAATGTGCGGGGTTGTGCAATGCCAATGTGTATTTAGGGGACATTGAAAATCCCGGTCGGCCCGAGAATTAGGCTCCAGGTTCGGTTGACTGTAGCTGGGGAGTGAGGGACTGAGATGGGACAGTTTTTCTAATTATTTTAGAAAAGTTAAGAACATAATTGAAATCATTATTCATGTAAAAGTACAAAGTATTCAATTTACAAATATGAATAAGGATGTAAATGCAAATTAATTTACGCACACATTTAAAATAAAGGAATTGTGGTTACTGGGGTCATTTTAGTAGATTTTATTGTTATCAGAATATAAATATAGGTAATACGGAAAGAAAGACTTATTTAAACGTGAACGGCCACTGGCGTCCATCACCGCAACGTAACGGATGCATCGTATCATCATAATTTTCTTATCCTTGTCCCACTTTATGTGGGGTCGGCACAACAGGTTTTCGTTCTCCACTCTCCTCTACTAGCCGTTATTTCAACAGTCACTCCTTTCTTACCCATGTCATCCTTCACACAATCCATCCATCTTTTCTAACATTTTAATAATTGTGTACATTCGAGCGATCCGTACGGTGTGGATCAGTGGACATACTTATGTTCTATGTAAAGAACACTACGATTTGTTTGATGCGTTGCGGATTATGTGGACGGTTGGCTGTAACCGCCATTTTGTTTTTTTGACCAATGACAGCCAACGGGTCGTCAAACCCGGGGAGTAGGTACTTCCGTTCAATTGCAATTTTAATTCTTCTAGTCATAAAATTAAATAATATTAACACATGTTGTAACTTCTAGATTACAGAGATTCCAGACTTATATGTGTTTCTTATTGTTTTTAAACAGACAATAGGCGAATCAACAATAACTTTGTAATTATTCAGTTTAAGTTAACAATGTTGCAAACCAGAATTGTGAGCGAAACAATCCTTTGTAAAAGATGTAGTTTTGGTATATTTGGTGTTGTACTAGTCAGTATGTTTTAGTCTGTGCAGTACCTGTTATAGCGGAAAATGTGGTAATAAAGTTTTACATTTTTAAACTGTTTTATTTCTGATTATTCTTCTTGGAATGTGTTTTTTTTTGACGTGACAACTTCTTATAATTCGATGGAGCCGGCTGCACGCACGAAAAAACATTACTCATGCGGCGTTAACTCACTCTGAGGCGTTCCATTTAAGGCTTGAAGTGCAAACGAGAGCGCGGAACGAGCGACAAAGAGGCACAATCAGCCTCCGCGTTCGGCAGCGTTCGACATCTGTCTCTCTCCTACTTGAGTGAGCGTCCGCGTGGACAGCTGTATGACGTTGTCACGTTCAACAATTGTCAGTAAACCGACTTTACAGACAACCGATTTTTTTTAAATAGATAAACCACACAACACTTTCTATCCCCAAACTAAGCAGAGCTTGTACTATGGGAACCAGATAGCTGATAATAAGCTGATATTAAGCTTGAAGGACTTTATACATTTTTTTTGTAAATACATACTTAGAATACAATTTAACACCCAGGATGTGTAGGAAAGGCCTTTAACCAGCAGTGGATTTCTTCAGCCTGATAATGATGATTCTTCTTCTTAACGGGTCACTAGTTCTCTCGAACCAGTGCAGTGAGGTGAAAGGATTTAAAGAGCGCCTCTAAGTTGCTTTTTTCTTGCACTTGACATATTATAGATTTTTTTTAAATCATGGATATTAGGAACGTGCCCTACGATGCTCTGTTCTGCGTCCATCAACTTATGCATACAGGTTTTAAGCGTCATGTACCTACCAGTAATTTCCCGGCGGGCGCCCTCACACTTCAAACCGAAACAGCAATGCTGCTTCACGAGAGAAACAGGCATGGTGATAGTACTTCCCCGAACGAGCCTCACACGAAGAGCCATACTAATACCATTAGAAATAACATTACTACTTCTATTTATGTTTAAATGGAATAACAAAACTCGTGTGCAGTTATAAAAATACAATTCAGACCAACATACAAGTGGAATACAGTCTGAATAAGTAAGTGCTTACTTTATCCGTTTGGGATTGTGCAATAAAGAGTTTTATTTCTCTTTTATTAGCATCCAAGGCTTTACTGGCTTTAAATTCATTGTCCTGATTTTGCTATTTTTTATTATCATCATGATTTCGGGGTCTCAAGGTTTTTAAGGTCTTAGAGCGAGTCCGGTTAATGTACGCACTGTTAAAACGATGCCATTTTTTTCCACTGGTAAATTGTAAAGGCCCATGTACACTGTCGCAGATTAATATTTCGATTATTATTATTTTTATCTAGCGATGAATAATTGTACTAAACGGGCAGCCCCTTTGAGGTTATTGGGGAAAAAACATTCTCTAGCACTGCGGCGGCCTCTACCGCGGCACGCTCGTTCTGCTCGCTCGCCTTGTGAACAAACAAATATCTACGTTCACCACACAAATATCGAACCCACGCCCTCCAGCACAGAAAAGAAGTTTCTACTTACTACCAACTGGGCTTTGAGGGCAGTCTTCATTCTACCGGTACAACCTCATTACCTCACAGTAGGTAATGAGAACAACCCATTGTTAGTGGATGGGGTAGCTAATGTGCATCCACCGGCTTCTGTCTCGATACAAGCTTATTAATTAACGAGTAAACAAACAATTGTATGAATTACACGCAGAGTATTGAAGGTGCATCAGCGATAGCGGTGTTCAGGCGTAAGCAGGTTTCGTATTCTGTGTTCGTAGTCTTTTATTTATACAACTACCTAGCTGATGGAACAAGCATATGACCCGCCTGAGGTTAGGTGATAACCATCGCTTGTAACAAATAATTGCCTCGTAGGTCACGCACGTCAGGAACGTGCCCTACGATGCACTGCCCTGCGCCGTTATTTTGAGGCATACAGATGTTCAGCCTCACGTGCCAGTTATTTGGCACTGGCACCTACACCCTTCAAGCCGAAACACAGTTATGCTGCTTGACGGCAGAAATCAGTTTCAGGTTCAGAAATCAGGCAAACTTAACATCATGTGGGCCATTTGCTTGCTTCATCAGCAAGTTGTATAAAAAAAAAAGAATACCAATAGCTAATTTTTTAATCTACAGATAATACGTCAGATAAAAATATATCCTTTTCTTTTTTATGCTTGTCAAAAAAAAAACTCACAATTTTTATTTGACGAATAGCTTTATTCCGTAGGTGGGAAAATCAGCCCTAGTACCTTAGTACTCAAGTTCTTTTAATATGAAAGGTCTTTCAGCCTTGAATTCTTCTTGCCTTATTCCTCCTGTGCCACGCATGTCTTCGCAGGAGGAGGAACGCGGCCCGCAATGTTTTTTTAGTGTCTTAGGCCCGCATTATGCGGGCTTAAAGACACTAAACCAAAACATTTGTAGGTTTTCTTCGAGTGGACAATATAATGTAATGAGTTCATACCCATGTACACCGTTCATACCTGCAATACTAGCATAATTATTTCTTCTCAGAATTACCGCTTGGAACCGGCATGCCTACCGTATAATTGGATAAAAAGGGGGTTAGTATTTAAGGGTAGGAGGGGTAGCTACTTGCAGGAGTGGCGACCCGCCAGCCTCGCCAGATTGTATACAGTGAGTTATTCATATTTATAGTTATTATATTTCTTGAATATTCTATGTGAATTTGTTCATCGGTACCTAGTGCGATAGTTGAAAAAAAAGCAGCATCAGAGAGGTGTGACAGATGATGGGAAAGTCGCGGTTGGAGCTGGAATTTTTTGTGGTTGGTGTGGTTCGTGATGGTCATGTGATAAACATAGAATAAGGGATACCTAAAGATCAGGAGCCTAATTCTCGGCTCATCTTGGATCATTTTGCAATTTTATTTTATTGCTATTGTTTAATGTCCCATAGATACACATTGGCATTGCACAAACCTGCACTTTTTCTACGTTTTCCGTATCGTAGCTGTCGAGGCTTCTACGATGAGGTCGTCGCAGAATTACTCGAGGAAATCATCCATTCTCTCTTCGAAAAGAAGCAATAAAATAAAATTGCAAAATGATCCGAGATGAGCCGAGAATTAGGCTCCAGTATCAATATGAGAATTAATCATCTTATGAGTTATAATATAAGTATGACATTATGGACATGGTAGAGAAGTGTCATGTGACGAAAAGAGTGATAAGGAATATAAATATAGAGGTAGGCCTAAGAAAAGATGGATGGAGCGTGTGAGAGATTATACGCATATGTCCAAGAAAAGAGTGAGTACTGAGATGACGAATGATAGGGAATATGATAGAGAATGGAAGACAAATAAATACATGCTGTGTCAACCCCACCTAGTGGAATAAGGGCAGGAAGAAGAGACTTACATTATCATCATCATCAGCGTGAAGCCCTTGACACGTTTATTTTATTATTGAGTCATTTAATTAGGATGGATGCTACATTATGACCACTGACACTAATAAATACAAAATATAAGATCAAAATAATATACCTACACTACAGATTACGACTATAAAACGAAAATATTATATTATATGCAATAAAATTCAAAATAGCCTTCCTCATGCATTTCCTGGAGAACGATTTTGAGCCTTTCAAATGGTTTTTTTAATTTATCATAGAAGTTCTTTCCATTCTTCTCCATTCTTCTTTTCGATCTTAGCAATGTCGAAAGTATTATTAAATCTAAGTATAGCAAGTTATCGTTCCGTCTTCCGGTTCGTGGTCGCCGTTCGAGAACCTTTATTCCCCAGCGCTTGTCAGTTCTAGAGAGAACATTAACGCAATAATAACCCCACGGGAAAAAACATCTTTCTACGTATGATGAGTAAAACAATTTTCATTACTCATACTCTGAAAGTAGGTCTGAAGTTGCCTGACGGGCCTAATTGAAAGTAAAACTTTCAGCCCTAGGGAGAATCGCTTTCTACTGACAGCTGTCAAATTATAAAAAAAAACCAGTTCTATTTTATTCAACCATGTTCCAACTTTCTTAAGTCTTTCTAACTGCAAGGAGGTCGTTGAACCAAATTCCAACTTTTTATTCAGCAAGTAGGTTGGAAACCCATTACAACGGTAAGAAGTTTAAAAAGTCTAATTAGAGCGCAATGTAAAATTTAAATTTAAATAACATAAAGATAGTATTAAATAAATAATATACCTATCTTCTAAATTACTTGATTAATATATAGCTTCAACGATTTATTTAAAATAACATAGATTTGAGCATCAATTTACCATTTTTTAAATTATGAGAATGAAAATAATGGCTGAATAATGCTGTCGAACCGAAGCCGAAGGCCCGCCAGAGAAAAAGAAAAAAAAAAACCGGGAAGGCGGCAATTCAATCTTCATTTTTACAAATTTCTCTTTCATGTTTTTATTTTTACTTTCCTTGTATTCGTAATGAAAAGCACAGTGTTTACCTCGGGTGAAAGTCTTTTAAGTCCCTCAAGCTCCATTGGCGCCCTCGCTACACTCTGGCGCCAAACCCGTCTCGGGACTCAAAAAACATGACTGAAAGTCATGTGTGTTGAAAAAACATTTTTTATTTCCAAAACTAAGGAGTACTCTAGCAATTATTATACCATTTTGGAATTCTGGATAAATGCGCCAATTTTTAAAGTTACATGCCATGATAGTGTAGTACATTTTTTTTGCGGTACAGACGGTTAAAGTTGGGTGATGTAATTATCTGAAATGAAACGTTGGTCAAAACTCCACGATTTCATTGAAAACTGAGGCAGTTATGGCTTGATTTTGAATTGTAATTTACAGAAGGGTTATTCATGCTTACGTTGCAGAAAAAAATTTCATGAAAAGTTAATATTTGTAGTCACAGGACTTAAAAGATCATCACAGGGTGTCAGTTTTTCCTGTTTTTTTTAAATACTCATAACTCAAAAGTTACTTAGCAAATATATTTTTTTATATTTTTCTGATAACTGTCATGACTTGGCGCATCACCCGTTTTTGGCTGGACGTTGACTTATGGGACACCCTGTATATTGGTACCATAGAAATTTCATCAAAATCGGCTTAGCCGTTTTGTTTAGATAGATAGATAGATAGATTAACACTTTATTGTACACAAAGAAATACATACAGAAACTATTACAAAAATAATCAGTACAATAATGTTTGTTACTGCATAGCTCTGTCATTTATGAACCGATTAAGTAAATTCATAAGTACTTATTACAATACTTCCAGTTTGGTCCCGTTAAAATTTCATAAAGATTTGTTTAGTTTGGTCGTGAAGTCGGGCTCTCAAGTTTTTTAAAACTTTTGGTTTCCATTTCCTTCCATATACACCAATACTTCGAATCAATATTCCGTATATCGACATTTCGATGAAATTTAGAGAATCTTTTTGGCATCCTGTTTCCTATTGCGTTGAAATTATCTGAACTCCCAAATCGCTTCCATCTTCATTTCCGGTGTACAAATTAAATAATATCCCGTCAGCTTCACAAATCTGTATCAAATGTTTCATTTTGTTTCATTGCTCTCAACTCTGCTCGCAATGTAAGCTGCTATTCCTTTCGATTCCAAACACATAGAAGATCTATTTTGGCTCGACATCTGTGCTTAGGCAGATGATGCGTTGAAGAACTAAATAAAAAAAAATCCTTTTTATCCTAACGAAATTAAAATAAAAAAAAATCGGTTGTCTGTAAAGTCGGTTTACTGACGATAGTTGAACGTGATAACGTCATAAGAAAATACTCGCGGACTCGCGGACTCGCGGACTCGGACTCGGACTCTGACTCGAACTCTCGTTTACCCTTACCCTCATTTACCCTTACCCTCATTTACCCTTACCCATTACCCGACCCGGGCTCGGGCTCAGGTAAATGGAACGAACGAAACGACGTAACGACGCATGAGTCATGTTTTTTCGTTCGTGCAGCCGGCTCCATCGATTTATAAGACGTTATCACGTCAAAAATATTTATTTAGGACCCCTTTCGGGTATAGGCGTCCAGATTCTTCCAGTTGCCCCAGTCCAGTGCTAGATCAAGCCAATTTGCTGTTTTTTTTGTACCTTTTTCGTCTGCCCATCTAGGTATAGCATCAAGCGCAGAATGTTGGCTATAGCTCCAACAGTATTCTAGGCGTATTGGTTGGCAGATGGGACGGCCCATTACAAAACTACTGGGTGGCTGCCTTTATTAATCCCAATGCCAGCCATGTATATTATATGAACTAATGTACTGGCTGTCTTACTTACTTACATATTTGTGTGTGCCTACATACAAACCACTAAAACTCTGTGTAGGTACCTATTGCTGTGTATTTTATTATTTTGTATGTGTTAGCTGTATTATGGATCAATGACATCTGAATAAAAACATTTAAATTTAATTTAATTTAATAGCATTTGGTCTACCTATGGTCTTCTTTTTCCTGTTGGGCCTTTCCATTTTCAAAAAGGAGGAGGTTCTCAATTCGGTTGTATTTTTTTTTTTATTTTTTTTTTTATGTTTGTTACCGCATAACTTCGTCATTTGTGAGCCGATTTGAAAAATTATTTTTTTATCTGAAAGGTACTGCTTCCAAATTGGTCCCATTTTAATTTTATTAAAATCGGTGTTGCCGTTTTTTTTAAAATAATTTTTTTAATGTTTGTAACTGCATGCCTCCGTCATTTATGAACCGATTTAGAAAATTATTTTTTTATTTGGAAGGTTATTCTTACGTCCAGATTGTCGGAAAATCGGTTTAGCCGTTTGACAATGAAGTCGGTTTCTCAAGTTTTTTAAACTTATAATTATTATTTGTATACCTATTTCGTCAGCCCATCTAGCATTTGGTCTACCTGGTCTTCTTTTTCCTGTTGGGCCTTTCCATTTTGTTACTATCTTTGTCCATCTGAAGAACTATGCCAATTAAATTACTACCTAGGTACACAAAGGGTATGAAAGGTTATGTCAAGTAGGTGACGGCCGCAGTCGTCATGCCAGGGGATTAGAGAGATGTGCGCGCTTGAAGTGCTTCGACGGCCTTAGATTCAGCTGACACTAAGCTGATGTTTGGTATTTGCATGTAGTCTGAATGACATGACAGCATGACATGACGAAAAAGATGATACCATGAGCTCTGTCTCTGGTTCTGGTTTTGAGTCTGTGTGAGTGCTCACCAGTGCATTATATTAGTGTGTTACGTTTTGACGTAGGATTTATTTAGACAACACGAACACAGACTCAAAATCAGAACCAGAGACAGAGCCCATGGTATACTGTTTGACGATGAATGATGATGATGACTTTGTCGTGCATGAGGGTTTGATTCCGGGTGAATGCTTCCACTCAATCTGTATGTCTTCTTATCATGTCGCTAGTTCTTTTAAACCAGTGTGGTGGAAGGATTTTGGAGGCTATCTCCGTAAATAATGACTGATATCTTTTTGGTACCAGGACCTTTGGGCTATCTGATCCTTTTATCTTTTTATCAGCACAGGTAAGATTCTTCGCCAGTAGGAGCCTGCCCAGCCCTTGGGGCTGAACCGCCATCATGGCAGACAAGAAGGATCCTGAGAGCGTGAGTATCTCCTACTTCATCATCAGAGCCTCCCACGAACTTCTATCAACATTGTATCAGCCTGGAGAAGTCCACAGCTCGGCAAAGGCAGATAGATATGTAGGTAGGCGGATATATAGATTTGCTAATTATTGGCGGATTTTTGAACGCAGAGTCGGTGTTAATACTGAAAGGATACTGTTGCCCACCTAATGCGTTCCAACCTCTTACCTCCTCTAACCTCTTACGACGTCTGGAGGACCAGACGAGATGAAAATGCTAAGCAGTTGGTGCCGGGACCTTTATAATATAATTTTACATGAGAAAAGGGACAAAAGCGAGAAAGAAACGCGCGCCGTGAGCATTTTATCCAAATATTTTACTATTATCTTGACCACAAAACCATCATTCGGTCAATTGTCATGACTGATGATGAATTCGTCAGACCCCTTTTCGAGTTTTACACACTATCGAATAGAATTAGGAAGCACTCATGTTTTACGAAGTTTTTATTGTAAATACTCTAACTATACTTACTGTATTTTAATTATAACTACTATAAAATACCTATATACATATAAACATCACTATAGTTGGTGGTTGTTTTTGAAATAATTACCCACTGTACTGCTGGTGGTATGGGCTGTGGTACAGTGGGTCTACAGCGGTAGGAAAATGTAAAAATCACATGCAAGTCGAGGCTTTCTTCAGCGGACCTTAATGTTTCCACAGGGCGATCCCGATTTGGAGGCGATGACAAAGCCAATGGATCTCCCAACGCTGCCAAAACCCCTGTCCTTGGAAGAGAAGAAGTATTTGCTGGCAGTTGAAAGAGGAGACATGGCCAATGTACGGAGGTAGGAACTGTCAAAAGGTTTTTATTACGGTTCGAAAACGTGTGTTTAGTACACGAAAGGAGCTTCTTTACTTAAAGTCCTTCCACCACACTGGTTCTTTAAAACCAGTGACACGATCAGTAGAACTGTTTATTAGCAATGAGAGCAGTTGGTAGTCTAGTGGCACTTTAGAGGGACCTTGCTTTCCCATCTTATGGTTGGCCTTGAACCCGGTCGTGCACCTAAATATTTTTCTGTTGAAAAATATTTGCCTTCTGTCAATGCTCTCAAACGGTGAAAGAAAACAATGTGAGGAAACCCGCGGTTTATACCGCTCGCAAAAAACAAAATATTATATTTCGTTTGAAGAATAAGTGGACAATTTATCATTGTTTTACTAGGCATTTGAAAACAATTAATAATGTTTCAGTGTTGTAAGATAGTAGGTAAATGTAGTTATTGGTAAAACTTTCAATTATACCAAAAGCTCTATATAAAGAACTCTTAATAAGATAAACAATGAAACGAAGCGAGGACATGGAAAATAGAACAAAATACTTAATATTTTTATTAGATTGGGGGGATGGCTACGTTTTTTTAAAAATTCTTAATGAACCTTTGCATTAGACAATTGATCTAAATTGTCTAAGACCTTTACCTGCTTAACCTGCTTAGGTATATTTTTTATTTCTTCCTCTTTGCATTTATTTTTTATCATCATAATTTCTCTAGGGTGCTCCAAAAAGCCCACCGTCAGAAGCACATCGAAGTGAACTGCGTTGATTCACTCGGCCGCGGTGCCTTAACCCTGGCCATAGATGGAGAGAATCTCGAGATGGTGGAACTCCTGGTCATCATGGAGGTGGAAACTAGAGATGCTCTGCTGCAGTCCATCAATGCAGAGTTTGTGGAGGCAGTAGAGTTACTGCTGGAACATGAGGAGATTATACACAAAGAAGGAGAACCTTATGTGAGTAGCTAGTAGGAAAAAACACTATTGCTCCCGATTAATAACCTTCCTGCAAATAGGCATGAAGACAGTAATCAAGTATCGCCAAAATATTTATCTGATCTAATGAAAAAGGATTCAAAGATTTTGAAAAATGTATTTATTCTCTTATTAATGTCGAAATTAATATTTTATTTGTTAAAATAAATCTTCAAAATACAACAATCCGCCATGATGGCTTAAACACCGGTCAGAGCGAATTATGTCACGGCTATATAAATGTCATTCTGATTTAGTACAAAGGCACCAATGTTTACTGTTGATATATATTATATAGCCGTGACGTAATAACAGACGCCATGACACCAGCGAGCGTTTTGGCGTGAATTTGAAAATTGAAATGTACTTTTATTGCACAAAAACCTTAATTTTCTACAGAAATATGATATATTTTAGACATAATAGATACTTCTGAATATGATAGAAGAGATTTTGAAAATTAGTCGTCATGCCTATAATGGTTATGTGAAGTGCTAAACAAATTTACTAGTAGTAGTAGAGCTCTTTGTGAAGGGCTCGTCCGGGGAAGTGCCGAACAGTCCTTAAGAGTTATTCGTCGAGTGTGATTAGGATCCGATGGCGTAGCGGTCAGCACAGCCCCGTACCAAGGGAAAGGTCGGGGGTTCAAATCCCTCTCGGCTCTAAACTTTTAGGACATTATAAATATAAATATCTGTGTGATATCGTAAACACTATAAAATAAATCAAAAATAGAATTTATTTGTGTTTAGAGTTGGCAAAAGGTGGATCCCAACACAGCTATGTTCACTCCTGACATTACACCGCTGATGCTGGCAGCACACAAGAACAACTACGAGATCATTAAGATTCTTTTAGACAGGGGGGCGGCTATACCGAATCCTCACGATGTTAGGTAAGAATACATTTTATAAGTAGTCAAGCCTGTATGCCTCATGGTGATGGACGCAGGGTTGCTATGTATCATTTATTGGCCTCTCAGCTCAGTTGGTAGTAGCTCTGCCTTCTGCGCCGTAGGTCGTCGGTTTGATCCCCACCGAGAACAGATATTTGTGTGGTGAACGCAGATTTTTGTTCTCTGTCTGGGTATTATCTTCTATATTTATAAAAGAAAGTCGTGTTAGTTACACTATTTATAACTCAAGAACGGCTGAACCGATTTGGCTGAAAATTAATGGGGAGGTAGCTTGGAACCGGGAGAAGGACATAGGATACTTTTTATCCCGAAAAAGCAACGGGAACGGGGTATTACGGGAACGGGCGAGCGAAGCCGTGGGCGGCCACTAGTATTATATACGAGATGTATTTACAAAAAAAAATATGAAAATGGCTCAATTCAGGTTTTCCGGACAATCTAGCGCAGAGGTCTAAAGATCAGTGGGGAATAAAAATATCATCATATTTATTATACTTATTGATTTGCCTCTGAGCTCAGTTGGTAGCAGCTCTGCCTTCTGCGCCGTAGGTCGTGGGTTCGATCCCCACCGAGAACAGATATTTTTCTGGTGAACTTAGATGTTTGGGCCTCAACGATGTTGGGGGGGTCTGATTAAGTAACCATAAGGTGTGCAGAATGCTCATCCAACTGATTATTCCAAGGTGTGGGTGTGAGGAGTGCATCCGAATGTCTTCTGAAGACTCTCTCCGTCACTCCCTGGCGCGTCTCAACGAGTACCGCGCGCTAGCATCGCCGTCGTTGATAGCGCTCTCGTCTACTGATCCTATCCTGACGGCGTTTCAACTGTCTTGGGAACTGAGAAACTTGGCGTTCGCTGAACAGGTGAGCTACCTTCTAGTTTAAGTAGTAGAGCTCTTTGAGAATGGCTAGTTTGGGGAAGTACTACCACCATGCCTGTTTCTGCCGTGAAGCAGCATTGCTGTTTCGGTTTGAAGGATGTGGGTGCCGGTGAAATTACTGGCACGTGAGGCTGAACGTTTGAATGCTTCAAGTTGATGGACACAGGGCAGTGCAATGCTTTGTTATAAGCGATGGTTACCACTTAACACCAAACGTAGGCTATATGCTCGTTCCATTAGCTAGCTGTGTAAAAAAAATACTTTCAGTTTCATTCCGTACATTTTGTCCATGCGAAAGAGTTAGCTTGATTCCCAAAGCAAGTCAAAAAGTCTTCTTCTGGAAAATCGGATATCATGAAATCAGTCTAGATCCAAGGTCACCTTATAGGTCGCAAGGTGTCGGCTAGCATCAAGTGGCAACAAGCATATTATATATAAAAATTGACAAAAATCACGAACTGGAAGAGGAATTAGAAGACGCCCCCAACCAATGTACAGGTGATCGTTGAGGTCCCAAGAAAGCGGTGGATGAAGAAGGCTCAAAATCTATCTTCTGGAAATATATAAGCCTTCGTCCAGCAGTGGGATTTTTTAGGCTGATGTTGATGATGACCATGTTGGATCATACATTTTCTTTTAGACTCGTGCAGTCCATGCTTTTGTGAATTCCAATTCTAAACTACCATTTATTTATCTAAATCACTTGCTCTCTCAGGAAAGTAAAGCCGAATACCTCGAACTGCGCAAACAAGCCCAGCAGTTTGCAGTAGACCTTTTAGACCAGTCGAGGAGCTCTCAAGAGCTGGCTATCATCCTCAACCACGACCCTGATGAACCGGCCTTCGTGGAGGGAGAGCATATGAAGCTGGCCAGACTTGAGCTGGCTATCGACTTTAAGCAGAAGAAGGTACGTATTTATTCTACCCGCTAGTTATATCGATGTTCTGGTTCTCGTGGTACGTAAGTATAATCATTATTAAAACGAAGAAGAAGTTCCTCGCGCATAAATCTTAGCCTTACTCAGTTTGGGACTGGATAACGCCATGATAAATTTCCACCAGTAATTAATCTTGGCGTGTCACTAAATCTTTAGAACCAGTGTGGTGAAAGGATTTTAAGTACAGCTCTTCTTAATTAATGGCATCTACCTATTCGGCCAAAATAGTTTTTAGTCAAGTCAGTCATATTGAGTCTGGACAAGTCGTCCATCATCATTGACGTTGAAGAAAATGGTGGCGTTTTTCTTCAAAACCATTGGAAACATATTCGTTCAAATCAGGATATCACTTAATACACTTTCATTCCAACTGCTCACACTAAGTGCTAAGACCTCATTAATGTTGGTTAAAATACCACCGAAATTACACAACAGAACTCAAAATAACACCAGAAAAACAATTAAAATTAAAAAGCTATGTGACTTCCCAAAATGACAGAAAACGAATCAGCTATTTTATAAAATGTAATAGGATTCGTTTTCTGTCATTTCGGGATGTCACGTTTTTGGAAAAAACGGCCATCTTTTTTCCAATGCCAATCAGGGCAGGGCCGACCTGTGATTGACGACTGACGACTTGATGGAAAAGTATTTTATCTATGTAATAATTTATCATCATTCTCATTGAACTACTCGACACTGGCAAAATTGATCCGAAAAGGACAGATGCCATTCATTAAGAAGAAGAAGAAGAGTATACAAGTAACTATATCCTGTATTTCCAGTTCGTAGCCCACCCCAACATCCAACAACTCTTAGCTGCCATCTGGTACGAGGGCGTTCCCGGCTTCCGCCGCAAGACAGCAATGGAGAAAATCATGATAATATGCCGCGTCGCTATGCTGTTCCCTATGTACTGCACGCTGTACATGATAGCCCCTAACTGCGCCACCGGCAAGCTGATGAGGAAACCGTTCATGAAGTTCTTGATTCATGCGTCTAGCTATCTCTTCTTTCTGTGTAAGTATCTGTATTGACACTGAGAAAAGATTTGAGGGGGATTTGGTCCCTAAAAATTATTCGTCGAGTGTGATTAAGATCCAATAGCACAGCGGTCAGCCCCGTGCCAAGGGGAAGGTCGTGGGATCAAACCCAATCATGTCTTAACATTAAAAAAAAACTGATAAAAATATGAGAAAAGTGCAAACATCGATAATGCTTTTGTGAAAAAAAAAGATTAACGAAACTTTATTATATTTTCAAAAGACCCATCTTTGCATAAACGGTTGGAACTAATTCAAATTCAAAATAAATAATACTAAGAATAAATATTATGGACAATCCACACAGCACTATCAAGCACCAAATTAAGCATAGCTTGCTATGGAAACCATATGTTTTTTTTTTATAAATACTTAGAATACAATATAACACCCAGAAAGAGAACAAACATCCGCGTTCACCACACAAATATTTGATCTCGGTGGGGATCGAACCCACGACCTACGGCGCAGAAGGCTACTACTACTTAAGTTCCTTTTTCCAGTGATCCTGATCCTGGTGTCACAAAGAGCGGAGGTCCAAGCCATCCAGCTGTTCGGGCCTCAGTGGATGGTGGATGCACTGGAGAAGGAACTGCTGAAGCAGAGAGGGAACGGACCCACTTATCTTGAGCTGGTGGTTGTGGTCTATGTGATGGGTGAGTTATACTTCTCCGCAGATACCTGAAGAAAGGGAAACCTTGCGTTTTATTCAATAAAATGTATGGAAGCCTATGTTAGCAGTAGACTTCTGACAATGGGTGATTAAAAAAAACCGTAGGTATCACTTTGAAACGTCTTAAAGCTAAGTGAGTCAGGTGCCAGTTCCACACGACCAGAGTCTAGAATAGAAGAACAATTGTGGGGACCTAGGCTGGGGTTCAAAGTCGTAAAGCTGTTGTCTGATACCTGTTGGGGTATTTCAATGGGCAGTGCCAAGCTTCAGATTGTGATTTGCGTTTAAATGAGCAGTTCCTTGTGAAAGGTCTTGGGAGTCTGATCTGATATCTCTGATCTCCTAAAAAAGAGAGAGAGTATGGTAGTGCGCTTAAGCTATTAAAGCATCTGTTCTGGGTGTCATGTTACAAGAACACATTGTCATGCAACCATGCACGTTTTCAAGAGAAACCAAGAAATGCTTGGTTCCGGAGCATTTCTTATTGTAATTCTAGATCTGTTGACCATATGATAAAGGAAATAGTTCTCCCCGGAAATGTATGTAGCAGACCTATGCCCAGAGAACTACTAGCTTTGCATTCACCAGGGTTCATCTGGGAAGAGACTCAAGAGATCTACATCGAAGGCATCAGATCTTACCTTCGCAACATGTGGAACTTCATAGACTTCTCTCGGAACTCTCTCTACGTTATGGTGGTGCTGCTGCGTTTTGCTGCATATTTGCAGCAAGCCGCGCAGATCAGACGGGACCCGCAGACCAAGTTCATACCAAGAGAGAATTGGGATCCTTTTGACCCTCAGCTCATAGCTGAAGGTCTTTTTGCTGCAGCTAATATCTTTAGGTGAGTCCAATCAATATCTTCTCTTTCAAGGACAGGCTTTGGCCCGATACCCGACTGAGGTTTCTCTTTTCTCTTGCAATTCCGCATGATCTGGTGCTACCCTCATCCATCAGATCTCAGTGGAAGCTTGGGTGATTTATCGTTGTAAGTTTGCTGCCCTAAAAGAGTAGGGTAAAGTTTCTCAAGTGTATGTATGTTTGTGTGTAAGTTCCTTTTGAGTTAGTGTACAGAAAAATCTGTGTTCGCTATGCCAGTACTCTTAAACGGCGAAGGAAAACATCGTGAGGAAGCCAGCATGTTGTAAAATCAAAAAATTCCAAAATATGTGTCAAGTGTGTGAAAGGAGCCTCTTCGAGGTGCACTTAAAATCCTTAAAACACACTGGTTTGAAAGATCCAGTGACATGATAAAAAGATGACTGGTTTTATTCGTTGTCTTCCAACAGTGCCTTGAAGCTGGTACATCTGTTCTCCATCAACCCTCATCTCGGACCTCTGCAGATCTCCCTTGGAAGGATGGTGATCGATATCGTCAAGTTCTTCTTCATCTATAGCTTAGTTCTGTTCGCGTTTGCTTGCGGTAAGTGCTTTTTATCTAAAGTAAAATCGAGGAGTGTCTTAAGACACTTGCACGAGGCTACTAAGAAAACGTGTCAGGAGACAAGCAACCGCTAATTTATTATTTATTTAAATCTTTAACACAAACTTAAGTGCTAGGAGGACTTAATGCTAATAGCATTCTCTACCAGTCTTCCTGGGCGTGCAAAAAGATGTTGTGGCGTGTTTTTTGAGTAAAGACATACGGGTTGCGGATGAGATGTGGTTTCCGATATCCTGGTCCGTGCGAGGTCAAAGACAGGGCAGAGAACTGATCAAGTCTTGCCCCTCTAAATCTGCGTCACCATCCAGTTTGCTGGAACATTGCTACCATCAACCCAAGGTCTTACTGGAGTTAAGTTGGCGAGAGTGAGGTTAGCAGGGGGACAATGCACAAAACACCTTATCGCGTCTTACCTATTCCTCTAACTCATTGATTACCAACGTGAGTAGACCCCCAGGGGTCCACGGGATACTCAACGGGGGTCTACGTTGGCGTGACTAAAAAATAGGGGTTCGCAATTCATCCGCGGGGTCCACGAAAAATCTGGTTTCAATAGTGAAGAACTAAAATGTTGGCTTCATCTATCTATTAATTAATTAATTAATTAATTTATTGACTGTCTCTTTTTTTTTTCAAACACTGTTAATGCGGGGTAGGAACTCAACGAAAATTTCCATAGTGAGATTTTATATTCACATTTTTTTGTCGACTAGAAATATTGCGAAAATGAAGCAGCATGGTAGGGGGTCCACCGGAACCAGCAAAATTTTGAAAGTGGTCTATAATAATAATAATAATATCGTTTATTTCAGACCAACATAAAATGCACACATTACAAAAACAAACAAAAAACAACAACTTTTTGGTCTATGAGAACAAAAAGGTTGGGAACCTCTGCTCTATTCGAATGATAACCTTGGTCCGTTCCTGGACCCCTCTATATTTCATGGACAGACATACTTTCTCGTTCTATACATATCAATCTGAGGCACTTTTAAAACCTAGGTCTAAACCAGCTGCTTTGGTATTTTGCGGACTTGGAAAAACGGAAATGCTACGTACTCCCCGGCGGTCTGCCTGACTGGGAGAACGCAGGAGACTCTTGCATGAAGTGGAGAAGCTTCGGGAAGTGAGGATCGTAGATGCCGCTAGAAAGATGTATTTGAATTAAGATATTTTCGACTGGCCTATCAGCTCAGTTAGTAGTAGCTCTGCCTTCTGAGCCGTAGGTCGTGGGTTCGATCTCCGCCGAGAACAAATATTTGTGTGGCGAACACAGATATTTGTTCTCTGTCTGGGTGTTATAATTTGTATTCTAAGTATGTATTTACAAAAAAAATGTATATTAGTCATCAGCTATCTGTTTCCCATAGTACAGGCTCTGCTTAGTTTGGGGCTAGATAGTGTTGTGTGGATTGTCGATCATAATTTTTTTGCTCAGGGAAGTGAGGAACGTAGATGCTGCTAGAAAGATATTTTGGCTCGAGTGTTTTAAATGAAGCTAGAATGCCAGACCAGCTAGAATTCTAAGATCGGAAGAAGTCGGTGGAGATGATTCAGAATCGTTCTTCCTGGAAATTCAGGAGAGTCCTATGTCCAGCAGTGGACTTCTTCAGGCTGCTGACGATAATGAGAATGCCAAAAGTTTAAGCACACAAGAGAGTTTAATCTTACTATTTAGAATATATTGAATAGAATAAATAGAATATAACTTTATTGTACACCATAGTGAAAGATTACAAATAACAAAATAAGAATTACTTAAAAAACTTAGATGTACAATGGGCGGTCTGAATGGCGTATGGACAGGGCAAACATAATAGAACTTAAAACTAAACTAATTTAGAACTTAAATTCGAGAATTACAACCTCAGTGTACATCCGTTCTAAGTAACGTATACTAGTTCTCAGTTATATTATAGTTATAAAATACTTGATTCTTTAAATTAACTTTTGTCAATGGCTGTACTGTAGTAATTTTGCATGCTCACGCTATTACTTCCTTATTGCTTTGCCCTTGAATACTTCCTTACTTATCATTGAAAATATTGATCCCGTTATATTCACCATATTATTTAGGGCAAAGAAGGGGTAGAATAGACGCCACGGGATTTGTGATGGTGATTAGGGATTAATGCTGCAAGTGAATAGGGGTATGGTAGGAGAAAATAGGTATATTGCTGTCGCGTTTTGCCCGAAAGAGAGCGATAGAGACAACTACAGCTCAAACTGATTTTTCCTATAATTCGAATTCCCGCCTCCAAAAATGGATCGATTTTGATATATTTTTTAATTCTATTAAAAAGTGCTTTAGCTATGCCTAAATACTTTCCTTTTATTGTCTAAGTTCGTCTTTGTTTACTTGACGCTTGAAAAGGGCGACAAAATTGGTAATTTTTTTGTTCTTATAATAATATTATTTTGGAGAAAAACGCAACAAAGGATCATAAATAATATAGAGGTACATAAAGATTATATGCTTAAAAAAATGTATGGCAAATAAATATACGTTTCATGATACGTTCCAAACTTACTTGCGGCGAGACCGGTACCCCATATTATTTTGTTCGCGTTCAGTCTGCACTGGCCTTTATCCTAAAGCCTCACAAATATTGCAAGTGACCTACTTCACGCAACTTTACTCCAACCTCCTTGGTATTTGCCATAGCAACACCAAAAAGTTTAGTTAGTTCCCAAGAGTTTCGGAAGGTGCTTGGATGTCAATCCGCTGTTATTGTTTCCCAGAATGTAATTTCGACTATTTTACCTTTCGTTAAATATTTTTTTTACTAGTGAATTTACTCCAAACACCCCACAAAATGGGCGAATCTCAGTTCGGAGTACGCAATCGCATCAGGGCTCCGATAGCCACCACCAGGTTATCGGAGCAAGCCCTGGTATGCATACCGCCAAGAACAGCCAAGTTCACCCTCTCGGAATGGAAGATGAGCAACGATCAACGCTGCAGGAACACCGAAGACCAACAGCAACTCGCAGACAGCGTCTTAGCAGAATGCGAAAGAATAAGAGAAGAAACAAAGGAACGAACCGAGATCATGAAAGCCACGTCAGACAGACGCATCGAAGAACGCATAGGTGATGTCGAATTCAACAAGAAAGAACTTCAGCTACAAAGAAAAGAGATTTTCCTCGAACTTGAAGCTTTGGGAGTCTATAAGACCAGAGTACTCGACTGTCTAGCATCACTGCAGGCTAACGCTCAAACTATATGCCGCAAGTGTCTCATTTTACGAGATGGTAGAGTTGGAATTGACCTGGTCGTAGACGATGTGGAAAAATGTTTGCATGAAGAAATGACTACTATCCTGGGAGGGCAAAGTCTTCTCAAACGTGTGCTAAAACAGCTAAATGAACAAATGAGACGACTGCGCTCCGCCCGCTACCTTCTCGACCGCGATTTGCAATACAAACAAGGGGCTATTGACTTAGACAAAGGCTCCCTATCTTTAAAACCAACAGATTTAAGCCTTGCTGTCTACGAAGGATACCGAAACCTGGATCCTGCTCAAATATCAGCT
Source organism: Thera obeliscata (assembly GCA_947578465.1). Taxonomy (NCBI): domain Eukaryota; kingdom Metazoa; phylum Arthropoda; class Insecta; order Lepidoptera; family Geometridae; genus Thera; species Thera obeliscata. Next base: position 8,855,595 of record OX387918.1, on the reverse strand, counting down.
GGTGAGTACAACGCGTACTCTGGCCAGAACATTCAGATGGCTGCCAGAGAAGTTACCAGTGCTAGACCGATTCGTATGTTTGTCGACACGCTTCTTAAACAAGTCATAGAAGACCTTAAAGTGATATACAATAAATGCAACCATGCTTTTCACGAGAGGATCAAAGAGACTCAACTGAGTAAACGAAAACTAGAAAACATGCATAAAGAAACGACGCAAAAGATATCTGCCATGCAGTTGAATATACTTCAGCTGCAAAAGGCGTTGTCTGATAAAGAAGGAAACACGGCGTTAGCGCATACAAGGCTTGGCAGACGGGCTCAAAGAGTGGGGGCAGAGTTGGTTCGGGATGCTCCAGGCCAGGCCTTGTACTACGAGTGTGAAATGCTTCGCAACAGCACGGAACAGCTACAACAAATGCTGCAAGAGTCAACGGCTTCCCTTCGCTTTTTGCTGCAAACGCAAATACAGCTGGAAGAGGATATCAATGTGAAGATGAATACGTTGAAGATTGATGAGGTGGATTGTATGACGTTGAGAGCATCTATGGATTACCACGCTTATTGAGTTACTTTCTCAAGTTGCTTCAGTATTGTATTTAGTAACAAACAGTACCAACTGCTCTAGAGTGTTCTTGTGTCGCGATTAGTGTCGGTAGTAGTTTTGAGAGCTAGATCCGGTATAGAACCGGTTTTGACAATGTTTGGAGTAGATTGCTATGATTTAATTTTTGCGTTCCCGCTTTTTTATTTAGTTTGTTATACAATTTTGATATTTATCTAAAAGTTATAATTATTGTTTTCAGCTTTTTGAATAAAGTTTTTTGTTCAAACATCTGATGTTTCCTTTGAATGATATACTTTCAATATGTGTTCAAAATTTTGGTTTTAGGAATGACCAAGTTTTCATACTTCAAGTATGTAGGAACATGCTCTGCAAACCGGAGTTTATATTTCTTTGGTAAGGTAATGCATTTGTTCCCAGTATAGTGCTGTTGAACAATTCTGTTTACCGAACGATTGGAATTTTTTTCACCAGGGGCATTGAAAAAACTGAAATTGTAATCTGTTACTGTCACTGAGTGTGCCAGTACGTCCAAGAATAAAAAAATAGAGCAACTGTCGCAATTATTTTTTGATACTAATACACACTAACCTGTTTATATCGATGTAATTTTGCGTGCACAAGCTATGTCTTCCTTATTACTTCATCCATGAAAACTGTTTTTATTTTTACTGTAGGGCGTCTTGCTTGAATGATAACAGTAAAATATTAATAAATAATCCGTTAGCTCTTCTTTCTAGTCTAAATCAAAGCGGTATCATAAGAATCTAAAGACTACAAACTATTAACTGAACTATTTGAGGCTTACTTTTATAAACGATTTTAGGCGCAGGCTAACACCACAGAGGCGTCACAGGCTCAGAATAAAAACTTAATAAAAACCCAGATGCGTTGCCGACCCTTTAACATTATAAAACGCGCTTTTTGAAGAGCCCTCTGCTATAACCTCTAGGAAAAACCTCAGCAAGGAGACTCTTTCAATATTTGCATAAACCCTCCATGCAACTATGACGCAACACATGCAACTTTATAGGCGGAAACATACTATAGACACGTGACGCGACCCAACGTGTCGACACCCGATGTGCACCGTGTACATTAACAACACGCGACGCCATGACACGTTAGCAATTTCAGAATTCATTTAGCCGACGATAGTGAAGGTGTATGGTCGAATGCCAAATTAATCCAAAAATATATTAGTTAATTGGCATTCATGCGAAAGTTCTCGAACGACTGACGCGTGGCATCGCGTGTTGTCTAGAAGCACACTGCGCGCGACGCGTCGGGTGGCATGTTTACCCCACCATCGACAACACATCGATCTGGCATGTCTGGATCGGGTGGCGTGTGCGCGCATGGAGACACGTCGGATGTTCATAGTATGATTCGTCATAGAAAATAGTAAAATTTGATTGGAGTCGACACGCGTCGCGTTTCATCGGGTCGCGTAGCGTGTTAATAGTATGTTTCCGCCTTATTCCTTCCTCTTTGGTCGTTGCCATAGAAACACCCAAAAGTTTCGTCAATCAGTCACGATAATCCGACCTCACACAAAGCACTTTCTCGTAAATCGGTTCTAAATAAGCGACTTAGCAAAACACCACAAAAATGGGTGAAGCTCAGTTCGGAGTACGCAACGTTATCGGGGCTCCGATAGCCACCACCAGGTTATCGGAGCAAGCCCTGGTATGCATACCACCAAGAACAGCTAAGTTCACCCTTTCGGAATGGAAGATGAGTAACGATCAGCGGTGCAGGAACACCGAAGACCAACAGCAACTTGCAGACAGGATCTTGACAGAATGCGACAGGGTAAGGGAGGAAACAAAGGAACGCGCTGAAATCATGAAAGCTACGACAGATAGACGCATTGAAGAACGCTTAGGCGACATCGAGTTCAACAAGAAAGAACTTCAACTACAGAGGAAAGAAATTTGCCTCGAACTTGAAGCATTGGGAGTTTACAAGACTAGGCTACTTGATTGTCTGGCATCGCTGCAGTCTAACGCTCTTACTATATGCCGTAAGTGTCTCATGTTGCGAGATGGAAGAGTTGGAATTGACCTGGTCGTGGACGATGTAGAAACCGCTTTGCAGCAAGAGATTACTACTATCCTGGGAGGCCAAAGTCTACTCAAACGTGTGCTAGAACAGCTAAATGAACAAATGAGACGTCTGCGCGCCACCCGCTATCTTCTCGACCGTGATTTGCAATACAAACAAGGAGCCATTGACTTGGACAGAGGTTCTTTATCTTTAAAACCAACAGATTTATGCCTTTCCGTATACGAAGGCTACTCAAACTTGGATCCAGCTCAAATATCAGCTGATGAGTACAACACGTACTCTGGTCAGAACATCCAGATGGCTGCCAGAGAAGTCACTAGTGCTAGACCGATTCGCATGTTCGTCGACACTCTTCTTAAACAAGTCATCAACGATCTATGGGAAGCATACAATAAATGCAACCATGCCTTTCACGAGAGAATCAAAGAAACTCAACTGAGTAAAATGAAACTAGAAGACATGCACAAAGAAACTACACAGAAAATTTCTGAAATGCAGTTCAATATACTTCAACTACAGAAGGCTTTGACTGACAAGGAAGGAAATACGGCGTTAGCGCACACAAGGCTAGGCAGACGGGCTCAAAGAGTGGGTGCAGAGTTAGTCCGCGATGCTCCAGGCCAGGCCCTGTATTACGAGTGTGAAATGCTTCGCCACAGTACGGAACAGCTCCAACAAATGCTGCAAGAGTCAACAGCCTCCCTTCGCTTTTTGCTGCAAACTCAAATACAGCTGGAAGAGGATATCAACGTGAAGATGAACACGTTGAAAATTGACGAGGTAGATTGTATGACGCTGAGAGAAACAATGGACTACCACGCGTATTAAACTACTTTCTAGACTTTTTTAGAGTTTGTGTAGTGTGGCTCTAACCGATTGATTATGACTTTGCTAAGCGTTATGCGAGGAATACTCGGCTGTTATTGACAACGCGTGTTTATTTTATATTGACCAATTATACTTGTAGTTTTATTAATATTGTAGTGTTATAGTTAACTTTTGTATTTAACTTTTAGAATAAACTGTATCTTTTTTAAGCATAGTACTGCGTTTTACTTTGAATAGTAATTGTTAGCCCTTCCGTTAGTACTTAAGTACGTTAGTACTTAAGTAGTTTTTTTGTTTCTAACAGGCTAACTTAGCTAAGAAATGCTTAGCACTTACTATTTGACTTTAACCGCTACTGAGTGGCATTTCATTTTGAGTGCTTTTATTTTTGGGTGGTGCGATGTCTAAATACTCCGTCACTGAGTTAATTTCTTCACTAACTCTATCATCTTCACTTAACATAATCACTTGATTATCATCAGAATTCCACTGCTTGACATAAGTCTCATCCAATTAAGAGGCTATAAAAACCGTTAGATCGTCCATCGGGACCCAAGGCACAACTTATATAACGCTCAACTGGTTTTACCGTGGATTTGATTTTCTTCTACACATTTGACACTACCATTTAAGCCTCGTAGCTGAGCTTTTGTAGATTATGTAAATTTACTATCGTAATCTATATAAATCTGGTTTTTGTCAGTGTCTTTGAAGCGTCGCAGTCTCTCTTCTGGGCGTCTTTCGGCATGGTGGGTCTGGAGAACTTTGAGTTGGCGGGAATCAAGAGCTACACTCGCTTCTGGGGTCTGCTGATGTTCGGTTCATACTCCGTTATCAACGTCATCGTGCTTCTCAATCTGCTCATCGCCATGATGTCTAACTCTTATGCTATGATTACTGTGAGTATTGAAAACAGTACCAGAAATCGGAGTTTTGCTACCACATTTTGTCTACCAAATGTTGCTTTCGTATGAGCACTTGACTCTTTCTTTTGTAAATTGATGAAACAACAACTCGTTTCGATCTAACTAGCTTCCTTATTCATATAGCAGTTCTGTTTAGACGAAGCTAGAACTGCCGGCTTACTATCACTATTTAGCTATCCTGGCTTGAAAAACTAGCCTCGTGTATCCCGGACATAACTTTTCGGTCACCGCCCACTGGTTACTTATAGGTACTCAGCCTATTGTCTAATTCAATTAGTGCAGACTTATCTGTTTAAAATTTTACTATACTCAGTTCGTGCCATTCGAGGGTTGGAATCTGTGCTATTCAAGAACTAATTATATCCGCTCTGTCCGTACAATTTCGATTGAAGGATTTCTGATAATTGGACTGGGGTTTGGAGAGATTGTAGTTGAAGTAAAAATTCGCAGGTGATATAACTCATAGAATCGACTGCAGCTGAGAAAAAAAATTTACATTTGTGACCAGAAACCTGATAGACTGAAGACATTTTAAGATAAGAAGTAGGTGGATGGAAATGGCTCCGAATAGTTTTTACTGGAAATCTATTTATAGGGAGGCATAATTCTAATAATTCTAATAATTATGCCTTCCTAAAAATATATTTCTTTAGGGACAGTAGGCTTCTTTAGGCTATTGATGATGATTTTGGTTAACGGGGCGAATCTTAACGAATCTTTTCTATTTAACGAGTATGTTCTTATGTATGTTGTATATTCATCATCAGTCTGAAGAAGTCCACTGCTGGACAAAGGCATTCCCAATACATTTCCAGGAAATGACTGTCTTTTCATAATACATTTTAATGATTTTACAATATTTTATTCATTTATTAGGAACACTCAGACGTAGAATGGAAATTCGCCCGCACCCGTCTGTGGATGAGCTATTTTGAAGAAAGTGCTACCTTACCTCCCCCCTTCAATATCCTGCCTACCCCCAAACTGCTGCTCAAGATGATGGGTGCCAGGAAGAAAGATAAGCAGAGGAAAGAAAAGACTAAGGTACCTGACTTTTCTCTGTATTTCTGGTTTATCTATACAGAAAGTCGTGTTAGTTACACTATTTATAGCTCAAGAACGGCTGTACCGATTTGGCTGAAAATTCGTAGAGAGGAAGATTAAAACCAGGTGTCAGACAGGACAAAAATGTTATCCTGAAAAAATAACGGAATCGGGGCGAAACGGGAACGCAGCGAACGAAGCCGCGGGCGGCTGCCCAGTTATTTGTATTTACGACAAGTGGCCGCCAACGGCTTTGCACGCGTGTTAATTTTTATCCCGATCCTGTTTAATTTTGGGGAAAAAGATAAGCCTACAGGTTACATACTATATTTGTTCCTTTCATCCAAATCGGGCTAGATTGAGCCACAAACATCTAGTCACACACAGCATCTTTTGCAAAGCAAAGTAGATCTTTCAGATAACTTGGTTTATTTGGTACTGTATGTTTGTTGGATCAGAACTATTAAACTGTCGCTCTGATAAGCATGAGATTTGGTAGTTCGATAGATTGTAGATAGGTCTTCGTCCGCGTGGAATAGCGTTTTCAATAATCTGTGTACCAAATTTCATTTCAATCAGTACCCCAAGTCCCAGTGCATTTACAACATTTCGTTACCAAATGTTGTTTTCGTTTCGCCTATTTGTCTCTGTCTATTGTATGGAGAAAAGATGAGACACCAACTCTAACTACGTAACGTATTTTTGCCGTCTCATATTTTCTCCATGCAATAGAGAGAGACAAAAAGGCGAAACGAAAACAACATTTGGTAACGAAATGTGGTAGCAAAACTCCGACTTCGGGTTCAGTTCAGTGGTTTCGGCGTGAAATCGAGACAAACAGACAGAGTTACAAACGCATTTATAATATTATCATAGATTATTTCGTATTTTCACCCCTTAGGAACAGAAAGAGAAAGAACTCGACGTCCGCTACACAGCAGTTATGCGAGCAGTTGTCTGGCGGTACGTCTCTGCTATGCACAGGAAGATGGATGACGAAGAAGTTACAGAAGACGACATCAATGAGCTGAAGGGTGACGTTTCAGCCCTCAGATACGAGCTGTTGGAGGTGTTTGAAAAGAACGGGATGGATGTATCGTTTACGGATAGGAAGGAAAAGAGTAAGTTGACGTGGCAATTGAGCTGGAGGGTGACGTTTCAGCTCTCAAATACGATAAAGAGAGCATAGAGTCGTTCTTCCTGGAAATTTAAAGGAAAGTCCTGTGTCCAGCAGTGGACTACAAAGCTGCAACTACATAGCTTCGTTCTTAAATGTTGGTGTCCCAATTAATGGTGACTGATTTCCTTTCCGTCGAAAATAGAAGTCTAGTCGAGTGATTACTCTCGAGTATCATCATCTTCCTGCCTTTATCCCATGCTAAGTGGGGTTGGCACAACGGGTTTCCTTCTTCCACTCACCTCTATCATTCGTCATCTCAGGCTGAGATTCATAGACGTGACTTTGCTTTACAGCAAAGGAGTCTTCGCAAAGTAAGCTTTTTTTATCGAAGTTTACCTTGAACATTTTGAATAAAGAAAAGCTTGACAGAACTATGAAATACATTTTTGGTTAAAAGTAGAACTTTCCATCAAAGTAAAGTCAAAGTGCGGTCTATGAATCTGGGCCTATGTGCTCACACCTTTCCTGCTCATGTCATCCTTGACGCATTCCATCCATTTTTTCTTTGGTCTACCTCTTCTACTACGAGTATCCATCCACATCCATATCCAACACTTTCCTCGTAATATGACCCTCATCCCTCCGCATGACATGCCCATAAACTCAAACTCAAACTCAATAATTTTTTATTCATTACGATGCAAGAGTCACTTTGAAACGTCTTATAGCTAGGTGAGTCTAGGTGCCAGTTCCACGCGACCAAGCGTAGAAGAACAGGCAACAAACTACGTCTCGGTTCCTACTGTTTTTTTATATGATCCTTTTACAAATCAAAAATAGTCTAAAATAATAGCAGTGAAGTTCCGTGTGGTGCCACTTCACTTAGTCAGACGTATGCAATGCAATAATACAAAAGCAAAAGTTTCAAAGACAGCACACGCTACGCTTCAAAGTTATACTATAGTACCTACACAGCTTATATAAAAATAAGATACGAAATAGTAGGTACAGACATTGCAAATCGACATGTTAGCTTCCTATGGGTAGAGTGACCGGGACATTGGGCCACGCAGTTTTATCATTCATATACCATGCTACTAGTATAGTATTATCTTATCTGTGACCATGCCAACCTCATCTTGTCCGTCACCGGCACCACTTTCAGACTTCCTTTCGAGTATAATTATAGAGTCTGTTCAGAAAGAGAGCCGTCGTGACCAAATCCCACGACGGCTCTCTTTCTGAACAGACTAACATTTTATTTCCTTCCAGCGGTCCTCGGCAAACGAATGAAAATCTGGGAGCGTCGTCTCATGAAGGACTTCCAAGTTGCTCCGGTGGCACTAGAAGAAGAAGAGAAGAAGGATGAGGATGGACTGTCCCGGTTCCGAAGGATCGCTAAGCTGGCTGTGGCTTCCACCACCAACGCTAAGTGGAACCAGACCCTGGCGGCTACTGGGGTCTCGTAAGTTACAGTTACCGTCACAGCGGTACCGCATTAGTTTTGTCATGTCTTGTCCCGTGTAAGAGAAAACTGCCTGTTTTAACGCATAGATTTGACTATTATTCCATCTCAGCAAAAATTCGGCAAATTTTATCATACGCACTTGATGTGCGGACAGGTTTTTCCGCAAGTAGGCCGCTGGTGGGCCCTTTTTGCGTAACCCTTGACACGTGTTGCTCGAACTTTTTTAGGTTGTACGACACGCCGGTTTCCTCACGATGTTTTCCTTCACTGTTTCGTACTGGCATAGTGCACATACATTTTTCGACAGAAAAACTCATTGGTACACGATTGGATTTGAACCCACGAAGGATCGGAAGGCGGGGCCGCTACCACTAGACCACCAGTATTCTCTATATTCCATCTCTTTTCTTCGCGCAGTTTCGTCGATCTGCTTCGACGCGAGCTACACTTCCGCGCTCTGGCCGTCGCTTTTTAGGGTTCCATAGCCAAATGGCAAAAACGGAACCCTTATAGATTCGTCATGTCTGTCTGTCTGTCTGTCTGTCTGTCCGTCCGTATGTCATAGCCATTTTTCTCCGAAACCGTAAGAGCTAGACTGATAAAACTTGGCGAGTATGTATTCTGTGAACCGCATTAAGATTTTTTGGAAATATTGTCATTACTTTTATTATTTACGTAGACTGAAAAACCAAAATCACTTCCCGGCGCGTTCTCGCTCCGGCAATGTTGTATGAAACGGTGTGCTGTTTGAATTTAGAACTCTTTCATCTATCGTACACATTGCGGTCTCGTGGCTGTATAGCCACAGATGCGTTTACCTTTCGGAACAAACTGTAAAATAAAAAAAAAAATTGGCGGTAAAGCGGAGTTCGTTGTTATTTGGTTAATAAAAATTAAATTTATTATGTAAAAGACCCTTTTTTATTTCCTTGCATTTTTTTAAGAAAAGCGCTGTATATGCCTCGGCCGAAAGGGCAATTGCAGGTCGAGTATGAGTTTGAAGGCCGAGCCGCAGGCGAGGACTTCAATGATACGAGACTATTTCGCTGCCTTTGCAATAATGTACTATTACACAAAAATAGAAAAAAACTATAAATTTTGGGGGTCCCCATACTTGAAACTGAAACTCAAAAACATTTTTTTAATCGAACCCATACGTGTGGGGTATCTATGAATAGGTCTTCAAAAATGATGTTGAGGTTTCTAATATAGTTTTTTTTAAAACTAAATAGTTTACGCGAGAGACACTTCCAAAGTGGAAAAAAGTTGGTCCCCCCCTCTAACTTCTAAAATAAGAGAATGATAAAACTTAAAAAAAAATATGTTGTATATTACTATGCAAAATTCCAACGATATTTGGTTTGAACGAGATCTAGTCAGTAGTTTTTTTTTATACGTCATAAATCGTAAACCGCAATTTAACTTTCGACGAACTACAAGAACCTTTATATTATGTTACTTGATGCTACGGAACCCTTCATGGGCGAGTCCGACTTGCACTTGGCTGCTTTACTTGATCGCAACGAAATTCATCTAGCGGTGCCGCTTTAACGGTTCCGCAGCGGAGGTGTGCTACGGACATGAAAAAAAAGTTTGTGACCTGGAGCTTATAGCATTCTTTTTTGTTAAATTGGACGACGCTCTCAAAATATCAAGTTTCTAGAACGCCGAAACGTCCACGCTTTTTACATATATCTTTATTGTATACTAGCGGCCTGTCCCGGCGTCGCATGGGTGGAAATTTATTTTTAAACACATAAATATAGCCTATGTTACTCAAGGTGAATGTAGCTTTCCAATGGTGAATTAATTTTTGAAATCGGCACAGTAGTTTTTGAGTTTATTCATTACAAACATAACACACATTACATACACAAAAACACAAATTTTTCCTCTTTATAATATTAGTAGGTATACTTATATTATTCTGTACACTTACTTTGTATTTAAAGTCTTCTACTTTAGGTCACAGATTGGTCGCTGCCGAAGCCGGGTGTCATTCAAGAACCAACAGAATCTGCAACGTGCTATGGAAGAAGCAAGGAAGTTGGTGCTTCGTTCTCCTTTGCCAGGTAATATCTTTGCTAACCGGTGATTCTTCTCGTGTTTTTATATTCTACCCTAACTGTTGTGAACGTTTACTTCTATTTGATTTTAAGTCCTTCTTCTTCTTTAAGAGCTTAGCTCTTGTCGGGGTTTTGGTGCAGTTTTCTCCAAGTCTTTCGAATGCGGCCTCGATTTTAAGTTATGATTCAACGTAACACCCGCAAATCCTGCAAAGCGAAATAAGGTGTTGTTGATACACCTTGCACGTGGGGTGCACACACAAGTCTACATTAAATTAACTTAGATTAGCGGATTAGTACTATATATTTATTGTTCTACTTAATTTATGTTTAACAATGGAATTCCGCAAAGTCACGCCTGAATCTAATAATTAGAAACTGGTTCTGCAGTGTTTCTCTTCACACACTGTTTTTTGTCCAGAAGGATCCCGGGTAGCGTCGCCTATAGAGATGCCAGTCAGTCCAGGACACACGCTCTTGGAGCTGATCAAAGACTTCTCAGCGGATACGGAAGAAGCTGCTCCAGCACCTGTGCCCAAATCACCTTGGAAACCACCAGGTTTGTCAATCTATACTTCATATTATAAATAGGTTCCTCCTTTCCGCCAGGGTAGGCAATGCAACGACAGCACCCTTCGTCGATGAACCGACGACATTGCGGTATTTCAAGGCATTCCTTGACATTATGAAAAGCTTTGAAATCTTTCTTGAAATAAATATATTGGGGAGTTTTTTGTCCAGAAATGGACTTAAATCGGTGATTGGAGAAGTCTCGAAATCATCTCGGAATCATTTTTCCAGGAAAGGTATATGGACAAGTATTATATCTTTTTTTTATACAACTAGCTGATGGAACAAGCATATGGCCCACCTGATGTTAAGTGGTAACCATCACCTATAACAAAGTATTGCCTCGTAGGTCACGCACGTCAGGAACGTGCCCTACGGTGCACTGCCCTGCGTCCATCAGCTTGAGACGTACAGATGTTCAGCCTCACGTGCCAGTAATTTCACCGGCAACCCATACCCTTCAAACCGAAGCAATGCTGCTTCACGGCAAAAATAGGCATGGTAGTACTTACTACCATGCAGCTATTCACAAAGAGCTCTACTACTACTAAAGCTGTGGAGTTCTGGAGCCCATGATGATGATTCAGCTGCCTGGATGATGATTGATGTTTTATGCAGGTGATGGAGCCGGTACATCTGGGTTTCTGTCAGCAAGTACTGCTCGGAAGTCACCAGCAACTCCTGTCAAGGTAATGACATGCTTAGGTTGTTTCACTAAATTATAAACTTTGTTTCAGATAACCTATTAAATTAATTCTGTCCACATTTTAAATACTGGTTTTGTCTTGCGTCTCCTCCGTTAAATCTAGACAATAAACATAGAAAGTACAACATTTTTGAAAAAAACCTTAGAGATGCTTCTAAAAAAATAGATGTAAGTAATTATATCAGCTATCTGGTAGTACAAGCTCTGCTCAATTTGGGGCTAAATAGTGTTGTGTGGATTGTCCACAATATTTATTATATATTATTACTACTTACAAACTTACCTAGGGAACTTCAAATAAGTATTGCTTCTTTCTTTAAAAAAATGGTATAATAGTTTTTAATTCAGCATGGATGTTGTTGGTTGTAGATGCCTTCCAAAGGACCTTCGAAGCCTACTTCCCGCAGTGCCAGTCCGATGCCGAAGGTTGACAGCCCTCCAGCTAAAGACAATAATCAACCTGGTATATCTACCCTTTCTTACCAGCTTATAGGGTAGGAAAGAACTTGAAGAACAAGGACTCAAAACTATCGTAAAGTAACAACAGAAACTTTTTTGGCGCAGCCGGTATGGATTGAAATAACCTATCCGAAATCCTGTAGAAGGCTCAAATTAGTCTGCCAGGAAATGTAATGGGGCTTTGTCCAGCAGTGAACTTCTTCAGGCTGATAAATTAGATTAAGTTATGTTTTAATTGCTGTTTAATAAAGGGGGTGTGGTCGCTCAGCGACAAAGCCCTTTAAATAAATAATAAAGAAAAAAACTACTAATGGCATCTCCTTTATTCCTGTGCAGAGCCTAGCCCGTTGAAAGCGAAGCGAAAAACTACTAATGGCATCTTTTTTATTCCTGTGCAGAGCCTAGCCCGTTGAAAGCGAAGCGCGTCCCTGGCGAGTGTTCTCCGCCAAAGGTGATAAAGAGGAAACCACAGGCACCGACGACACAGACTTCAGATGAACAGGTTATTCTAAACCATAGCTCACATTTTACATTGACACAACTCAAACCACACCTTATAAGGTCTGACCGCCGGCGAGCAAGCGAGCAGCTAATTAATTTTTTTTTTGTCGTAAGTTAATTTTACCTTATAAATAAGTGTAAATTAAATACATGAGTACATAAAGTTAATTTTATTACATTATTTTATACATTACATTATTTCTGAAATCTCCGACAAAGCATTGCCTATATTTTACATTTTGTGATGAACAGCATTCACTTGCTTTCTTGTTTCTTTTATTGTTTCTTTTCTTGTTTTTTCTTCCTTTTCATAGCTCATAGCTACCAGAAGCGCGCTTACTGTCTGTCTTACTCCCAGCCAGTGTCAGCGCTCTACTCCCGACTTTTCAGGATTTCTTTATTTTAAAAGGCTTTTTTTTATCCGGCTTTGGTGGCGGATTATTAGCTTTAAAGGTGAGAACGTAGCGTTTCACAATGTCAACTTTGGCCGTAGTGTTCTCCGGGTACATTATCTTTCACAGGATATTAATCCACATCCATGAATGTTTAGACTCATAGTTTCTTCTTTAAATTTAATTTATGATATCAGTAGGTTGGCACTTTACCAACTCAGATCATGTAAGACCTTATTTGTATCCCTCAGGCTGGAAGCCCAACACCAGCAAGTCCTTCACCAGAAACCCTCGACACAGCGGCAGATGCGAAACCAGCTGATGTCAAACCAGCTGATGCAAAGCCAGCTGATGCAAAGCCAGCAGATGCCAAACCAGCTGATGCCAAACCGGCAGAAGACATCGCAGTAGCCAGACCGGTCGCTCCAGAGATCAAACCTTCCGAAGGTGCCATTCCTCCTCCGCCACCACCGGCGAAAGCTAAGGTAAGCAATAAAAATGTCTGCCTTAATTTCTAGGCAGATATGCAGTGAAACGAATTGCCTAAAACTCTCTTTTGTCCGCGTGATACCCTCATAAAAAGTGAGTATAAGCATCTAGTACAGTAGAATTAAACGAGCTGCCCATTGTCCTATATTGATACAGATCTGATATGTCAAGCAATCCTTTGAGTACAAGTCAATCTAGTCATGAAGAAATATATAACTTTTGAAACTATCATAATTTTAACAAAATTTTTATGAACAACGGGAAACTTACCATGATTTAATATTCTGAGTTTTGACTCCCGATATTTCGGCACAGTTGGTGCATGCATTATAACTTAAAATGAAATATGTTTGGAATTGAGTGAGAATGCTATTTGTATTCTGACTAACCTCTGCATACAACCCTTTTTACCACTTTTTACTATCAAGGACCGATGACAATGCATTAATTTGGTAACAGTTTCCCATTATCCTTATTAGGACCGCCAGGATTAATAAATTCTTTTTTAGATCCTCTCTAATAGAGTAAAAGAGATAAGAGCTAGCGCGTGATTTAAATACTATCACATGTCCGCAAATAATTATTTAAAAAATCGAACTTAAAAATGAAAAATACATTATATTTTCTACTTTTTAGTTTGATTAGCTATAAAAGCGTGGTTTTTTAGTTTTATTAAACTATAATTTATTGACAATAAAGTACGATCTTATACCAGGCTCCTACACCACCGACGCCTACGCCCACGCCAACAATGGAAGTAACACCGAGCACACCGACAAAGACTTCCAAACCCCCAACACCACCTAAAGCCAAGTCGAGGCCAGTCTCACCTGAGCCTTCCACGACTGATGTGCCTCCTGTGGTAAGAATACCTTTTTTCGTGATAGCTTTTACATTTAGTTCTGGCGTAGCCAGGTGGATAGGCTGGATCCATACAGGCTGCGCCAAAAAAACTTCTGATGCTACTTAACTATTGTTTTGGGTGTTTTTACTTTGGTATTGCACATATCACTTTTTTATTTGAATTTTCTTCAATAGGTAAGATTTGTTGGGTTTTTTTGTGATCTGTAGACTGAAGCAGCTCACCCGGCTTAAGGGCGTCCATTTCTATACTTTTTGTTACCAAGTTGTTTAGATTTTGGTTGGACAGCGCTGCGTGAAATCTTTTTTCATATTTTCTAGTATTCATACTTTTTTGTTTTCAGACACCAGTAGAGCCATCTCCTTCAAAACGGCTATCATCCGCATCCAGTACGGAACAGCTGATTCCTCCACCATCGCCGGAACCGCTGCGTCCTGGCAAGAAGATCGGAGAGGTCACCACTATTAAGCGACAGCCGAAAACCGGGTGGCTGTAGACGTTTCAACGATGATAATTAGTTCTTCTGTGTATTTGCTAATCTAGTCATAAGAAGAAATGATGTCGGTTCTTATTCCTACGTAGTTTAACGTTTTGGTGAGATAATTATTTATTTATTTCACAAAATTGTCATCCTTCTATTTATACACCTTTTTAGTTATACAGGGCGTCACACGGACATGCCACAGTAGGGATGTCCTATTCCCAAAACCGGCTAACACTTATAACAAAGTCATCGCCTATATTAATTGTACACATACATAATTATATAGGTATACAATATGGCATGAAATAGAAAAATGACGAGCAAGCGAGTAGTTTCAGAGCGTCAAATTCTCTAATATGAATGTCTGATAGACCGCTTTTGGCGTCTGGGGAAGAATATAGTTATTAATATATGATTATGTATTATTTAAGGTGTTTTTTAATCTACAGATATCTCTGTTCACCGAATAAATCAAATCAAATCAAAAGTTAGTTAAATTACACACATACGAATAGATAAATAGATTGAGAAGTAACCCTAAAAAAAGATAGACAAATATGTTTTTACCTAACGGATAAATTCATCTATAGATTGAAAAATTACTGTTCAGTAATATAAAATCTATTTTTTAATACAGTTGCTCAAAAAGTGGCGTATTGCAGGGACGTATAGCGTTCGGGATGTGGGCTATTACACACGCGTGCTTTTTTTTTACCATTCCCGCACTAGTGCTTTTTCTTTCCCAACTGTCAAAATAATGTCTAAAAAGAAAAACCAACCATGAAGTTTTTACTAAAATAATTCATCGAAGTTTTTATGATTCATGCAAATACGTATTATTTCTAAAAAGAAGCTACTAATTTGTTTCATTAACAGATTTAATGATTTGATTGAATGAGTTATGTTAGGTTTCATTTCATTTCATCTCATTAAATTTCATTTTCAATTCATATCAATAAAAAAATCTACTGAAGACTTGGCTGTATGGGTATAGTTCCCTTTGCCTTCCAGAATGGGTGAAGAAAAAAAAAAAATCTCTGCTTATATTTTACAGTTGGTGCCATTTTTCAGAAATTTTCTTTGCGAGTTTATTTGTTTGTTGCGAAATGAGTAATTTCGACCCTAGTTTTTTTGAATTAACACCACCGGAACTCGGTATAATTGCACAAAATGCTTCGGAGAACATTTTACCGGAAAAGTCAAAAAGTCGCTACATGCATACATACGACGAACTTATTGCGTGGAGAGAAGAGAAAAAAGCAAATGGTATTTTTATTATTTTAATAAATTGCTTATTTTTTTCGCAACTGTATTAAAAATAGCCGTTCAGTACACGTGCGGAACCGTCATTGCAACTTGTTCCGACTGTCAACCCTCGCCTTCGGCTCGGGTAGACATTTGTCGGAACTCTTTGCAATGACAGCCTTCCCGCACTTGTAATGAAATATACTATATTTTTTGTTTCGTTTGTTTTTACTATAAGCAATAAATATATAAGTTATAATAACGGTTGGTTCGTTTTGTTCCTAAAATAAACTATTTCTAGTATTATGTCTTTTTCTTCTGTAAGTTTATTTTGTATTTTAATTTTTAGGAAAAATTTACTTGGCTCTGAATAAAATTAATAAAATAAAATAAAATTGTCTTACTTTAGTTTTCCTAACATGAAGATTTTATGTAATCTCAAAAGTTATGAGCCGACTGGGATTTGCACCCACGACCTTTCCCTTGATACGGAAATGCACTTACTGCGCCATCGGATTCGGGAACTCATTCGACGAATACCTTGTTGTAAAGTAATTATACTTCCCTTTTCCGCGCTTATATTTTCGATAATTATTATTTTCAATACAAAAACCTTATCAGCGTTCATTTTGATACAAATTTGTAAGAAACATTAAAATGTCGTTCAATGTTTTGTTTTCATTGGAGTTTCTTTCTGAATTTGCTAAATAACATTTTTATTTTGTAAAAGCTACTGAAAGGCCCATTTCAGGTTGTTTCTTTTGTATGGCCGAGGCGGACTGAGAGTAATAATTAATTGTGTACCTAAACCTGTATTACACTATTTTTATCACTTAGGCCCGTATTCCGAAACAGTACCGCCTGGTAGAGATCGCTGTTAGCGATAAGGCCGCCCATTGTTTTACTGTGAATTTTTAGTTTTAAGCAAAATACTGTACCTATTCCTATATTATGTGTCATAGTAATCAATAAAGAGTTATCTATCTATCTATCTATCTACTTGAGTCTCAAGCATTGCAGTTGTTCATAAAAACAGTGTTAAAAACCATAATAGTTTCAAAATTTTATAGTGATTACAATTTTTTATTTCAACTGTAAGTTAGATTAAATTTTTCCAGATTAGCCCCAGATTAATTTTATCAAAATCGGTACAGCAGTTTGGCCATGAAATCAGTTTCTCAAGCAGTGAGTTAGTAGATACGATATTATACTTGCCTTCATTGGGTACGTGATGTCAGCTTTGTCTGCTATACACCTAGAAAGACTTTATAATTTACGAAGCTAGTAATTGGATGCGAAATGTCGATAAGGTTAGTCAGTGGTATGGTATGTCCAATCAATTAATACAATGCACACTCAGTTCTAGTAAAAGTAAAACAGGGTAAAAGTTTAATTGGTCAAGGTTTTTATAATGTCCCAAAAGTTAAGAGCCGAGCGGGATTTGAACCCGCGACCTTCCCTTTGGTAAGCTGTGCTGACCGCTGCCGACCGTGTGTAGTAAACACTAAAAAATCAAACAATCAATAAAAAGTTTAATTGGTAAATTTGCTTACGCTCCACTGATCATACTGTAGGATACGCAATGCTTATTGTATATCTACGCTGAAGCTATACCTACCTAAACACAAAATTATCTTTTTCATCGGTTTCTTGGGGTTTGTTAGGAACCTAATTGTTTTTGCAGGCTACACACTACGAATCCACACTGCCTAGGCTAATATTCTAGAGAGGAAAGCTTATTGGATTTTTTTGATAGAAAAATTGAGGAGCTGGCTTGGTATGGGCATAATTATGTCATGAGGAGGGATGAAAGTCATGTGACTAGGAGAGTGATGAGTATGAATGTAGATGGATATGTAGGCCAAAGAAAAGATGGATGAACAGTGTGGAAGATGACATGGATAAGAAAGAAGTGAAAATAGATGACGGCTGATAGAGGAGAATGGAATAGGCGAACATGTTGTGCCGACCCCACATAAAGTGAGCAGGAAGAAGAAGAAGAAGCGGAAAGATTATTGAATTTACCTAACTAACGAAAATACTCAAAAACGAGTAGGTACATAAGTAAACCGATTTCAAAACTAGCTTCACCATTGGAAAGCTAAGTAGGTACCTACATTATTCCTGCGTAAAATAGGCTAAAATTAGGTTTTACAGTTTTTATGTTATTTTTAATTGAAGTCGGTGTAAAAAGAGGAAATGAAATTAGGAACATTTCAAAAACAGATATCGTCAACATTTTATTGTGTCAAGTAACAAAATTACAAATAATGGAGTATCTTCAGGTAATTTTTAAAATAATCAAAATTCATGAAAATAAATAATACTTTACAGAGATTCGGGTGTATTTTTGATACCTAGAGCTAACTTAAAATGACTAGACTATGACTATAAAACCCTTGTGTAAGTAGCGTGACTAGTACAGTTTTGCTACAAAAACTATAAGAGAATTAAAAAAACTCTAAATAAAATATAAATGCATTGACTATTTCAAAAATGTAACACAAAGTTGCATTAAAAATATTGTGTTTCTTTGAGAACCATTATTTTGTATCATGTACCATCTTTATTCCATCTTAATAATATTGGTACTTTTCTAAATAACTATAAAAGTGCAAATCTTATCATAATTATTGCTATAGGTCAAACTTAAGGCACAGGGCACGAACGATTGAACAGGTCAACCGTTGGAGGAAATTCAAGGAAAAATCAACTCTAACTTCCAAACAAAATGCAGCGCGTACTAGGTTTCAAAACTCCTACTGGGTAGTAGTAAGTCTGGGGTTTTCACAGCCATCCAGATACAACCTTTCCTGTAACTTTAGATTTCCCCTTATCAGTCTTCACTGAAGGGGTTGGAGAATGAGCTGGTGTAACTCTAGCAGATCTTGGAGACGGAGATTTAAGATGCTCTGTTTGTTTTGAAGTAGAAGTAGGAGCTAACGACACAGGTTCAGGAGTTGGTTTTACAGGTATTTTAGGACTAGGTTTTTTTATAGATTCAGGTTTTGCTAAAGTAACAGTTACATCTGATTTAGAAGATGAACTGGAAGATGTAGAAGATGACGCAGTTGATGGTTTTACAGCAGGAGAAGCTTTCGTTGAAGATTCAGTCATGCTCTTGTACTGCGCTTCGAGAGACGAAGCAGATAGAATCTGTTCATCCTTGTGGGAATGTATGCTAGGAGTCAACGGTTTCTGCAACGAAAAGTCTTCCTCTTTAGTGATGTATAGAGTTTTTGTTGGAGATTCGAGTGGTTCTGGTTCTTCGATTTGTATGATGTGGTCGGAGCGGAAGCCTTCTGGCGGAGACACGCGGCGCTCGTCAGGGTCACCAGGAGTGCTGGGCTCGGATGGCTCTGCAGATGAGGACTTCAATGGGCGAGTCTGTTCGGAACCACCTTCTGATCCTGTGCAAAGATTTGTATATGCTCATTTGTTTTAAAATTCCAAACGACTAATGGAAACTTATAAATGGATAAAACAGGTCCCGGTTTGGTAAATAAGTGATGCCTGAAATGAGTGAACGTAGATTTTTCTTAGCATAACGTCTTTTCAGTTAAAGCATTACCTTTGTCTTCAATATCCACTTCTACTTTTATCTCATTGTCTTTCAGTCCTTCGTCATCTGATACTTCGGGTATAGGAGTCGTACTGCGGAAGGATCGTGCTGAAAAACACACAAACAACAAGTTAGCTAGTGATTAATCCTGCAAAAAATCCTGCTTAACCATATATTTCTTTTTGATTTCTACTTTTTTCACTTACCACCAGGGCTAGGCTTTTTCGAGTCACGTCGTCTTGGTGTCTCGAAAACCTCGTCTTCTAAACTGCATTCACTCTCGGCCTTTATATTCTTCTCTTTCTCAGTGAAATCTGACTTGATCTTGCTTCTCATGAACTTGGCGTATGCCACTCTTGTGGTGGGCGTGACAGTTGATAGGTTTGGATTGTATTCTGAAACAAAAATATTATTCCCTAAATGAGCTAACTCAGAACATTCCTTTCGGAACTCTTTCACAGTGATAGTGTTTTTGGGTCAGTAGCGTTTTATTATTATTATTATTTATTTATAGACGAGCAGCTTTTGCTGATGTGTTTTCGTCTAACAGTGTTGTATTATAGTCATTTATAGATATTGTTGTCATTGTTCTTTTTGGTCACTATTTCACTTGTTTTCTAGTTCATAGCCAGTTGTCGAGTTTGTTTTTGAAGCCAGTATCGGCGCAAACAACGTTCTCAGGCAGCATTTTAGCTTTAGCTTTAGCTTTTTTAGATGGGAGAAATTGTCAAGATTACCCAATAGCTTCTGTGGATCGATGGTCCTAGCATGGACATGCTCCAAGATGTGTCCTCTGAGGGACTGTCTGCTTCTTCTGATCTCCCCTTCCGCTGTAGTTCCTATGGGATCTCGTCGAGTTGTGTTGGTGCGGACAAGGGCATTCCAGTCGCGTTTTTTACTGTAAAAATAATCATACCAACGAGAGTGTTACTGAGGTGTCTCTTGAAACGTATTGGAATTATATTAGATTGAATGTGTTAAAAGATATTTTGTTCTAAGTTGAAGTCAGAACAATACCTGTCAGTACTGCCCCTTCGAACAATAGCCTTGGCTATCTGACTGAAGACATCCTTAGGCTTAGCTTCCTTAGAGATTACGTCTTTGATGATTCCTTCCACGATTCCAATCTGGAAATCCTTGAGAATCCTCCTCTCCATCACTTTACCCTTTTTACCAGAAACTGCAAAACACAATATCATCAAAACAACCTGCATAAAGTTTTGAAAGAAAAAATTACAACCTTACTAATTTCTGTTAGATATTTCATGACAATCAGAAAACCACCTTTTGAATGTCTTTCTCTGCATTTCGCATCTTCATAATCATCAGCCGGTGGGGTTTCTCTGCTGGTTATAATGAGCCTCCCCTATACATTTCCAGGAAGAACAATTCTGAGCCGTCTCCAGCCGCCACGACTTTTTTTTATATGGCTGATGGAAGAAGTATTTGGCCCATCTGATGTTAAGTGGTGACCATCGCCTATAATAAAGCATTGCCTCGTACGTCACGCACGTCAAGAACCTGCCCTACGATGCACTGCCTTGCGTCCATTAACTTGAGGCATACGGATGTTCAGTCTCACGTGTCAGTAATATCCTTCACCCTTCAAACCGGAACACAGCAATGCTGCTTTACAGTAGAAATAGGCATGGTGGTAGTACTTCCCCAGACGAGCCCTTCAGAAAGAGTTCTACTACTACAAAAGAGCCGTCTCCAGCCACGACCCCCCATTTTACTGCAATTTGAAAAACACTCAATTGGAGTAACAAAGTACGGTTTCAAAGTATCTTACTCGCTGTATCTTGCAAGTTGAGCCTTGGCGTCTTCATGCCATTATTGTGCAGTATATCAATCAGCTCGTATCTGAGTGTGGAGATATCCTGTCGGATCTCCATGACGTCATCCTCCGTCACGCCTACTTCATCCCTGGCACGTTGCTCGGCGGTGACGTAGCGGCGTACCAGCACACGCATTACAGCTTCATGTTCCTGACGAGCTTTCTCACGTGACTTGCTCTGGAGAAACAAACGCTCAACAGTCAATTGAAATTTGTCTCAACAGTCAGTTGGTAGTAACTCTGCCTGCTGCGCCGAAGGTCGTGGGTTCGATCCCGACCGAGAACAAATATTTGTGTGGTGAACGCAGATGTCTGTTCTGACTGGATGTTCTATTGTGTTCTAACTAGGTATTATTAAAAAAAATAGTATTAGTTCAGCTATCTGGTTCCCATCAAGCTTTGCTTAATTTGGGGCTAGATAGTGTTGTGTGGATTGTTCACAATATTTATTTTACTTATTCAGTCAATATAGGCTTGATCTGAATAAGGTCTAAACTCTCACCAGAATTCTTCCCCTAAAGGACCCTAAAGGTGTGAACAGTGTTCAGCGCGTCTGCCAAAGTTGCTGAACCATAGTTATTTGTTTTGGTTCTGTGTGTTGTCGTTTATGATATAATTTGTTTTTTTTACAATTCTAGAGCTGGACTAGTATCCATCTAAGGCTTTCCTTAGATGGATACTTGTCCAGCTCCGGAACCTCTCTCCTCTTAACGCCCTCATAAGGAACCTCTTTTTGCAGTAATTCAAAAGATAATGCACTGATAAGTTTAAAGGTCTTTTTATGGAACTACAAACAATAGTTCTGAAATAGTCGGTTTTTTTTGTAAGTACGTACAATGATAGAGCCCCTATCATGCTTGACAATGAACTGTTGCACCCAGCCAACGAACTGCTTTGGTGTTGGAATGATGTTGAAAGGGGGTGGGACAGTATCCCCATCTTCGAAATATGACATCCAGAGGTTGCTGCGGGCGAATTTCCATTCGGTGTCTGCTCGTTCCTGGGTGATACAAAGAGACAAATAATGTAGTCATAGTCGTATAATAGTGGTCTAACCACATGGTGACAAAACCGGAGAAAAGGCTGGGCTGGTAGACATTTTTTGAAACTTTTATTTTTGTATCATAGCCTGCGTCACACTAAGTGGGTGGCACCACAGGATCTTCACTGGTATTATTTTTGTTTTGTAAAAGGATCATACATAAAAATGGTAGGAACCAAGCCGTAGTTTGTGCCTGTTCTTCTGTTCTTAGCTTGGTCGCGTGGAACTGGCACCAGACTCACCTAGCTTTAAGACGTTTGAAAGTGATCCTTTTGATAAAACTGAATACATTTGACTTTGACATTTGTTAATTTGGTTTTTTTTACTTTCTTAATAAAATACTTACTAGTGATGATGGGGTCTAGTAAGAATAGTCCAATAAATTTTAGTCCAAAATTCTCAAACGGCACGAAGGGCATTAAGGCTAGGACACTTACCGATATAATCTGGTAGGAGTTTGACATCATAGCGATAAGCATGTTCAGAAGAACTATGATGTTGATCACAGAGTAAGATCCGAAGGTAAGCAGTGCCCAGAACCGTGTGAAACTCTTGATGCCAGTCAGCTCGAAAGTGGTCAGGTCAACCAGTCCAAAGGATGCCCAGAAGAGGGATTGTGAGGTTTCAAATAAACTGTAAAGATAGTGTGTAGACTGTAAAAGAACTTAGCTGCAAATACCCGTAGTGGTCCATAGTGGGTTAGTATTCACAGTTCCTGATACTCACGACGACTTAGGGAATCTTTGTTGGGTTGATCAGGGGCTGCTGTTTGCTTTGTCGCTGTTTGTTTAAATTCAAACCTAGACCTAGTATTTAGCTAATTTGTGAAAGGTGGATTTGGATAGCAGGATACTTAAAGGATTGAAATGGAAGACTCACTTAGCGTATCGTCTCCAAATAGTGCAAGCTCGTTCTTGATTGTCGAAATCAGCGATGCCGTTCGGGTTGTGATAGCATTTATTTTTTTCAAGTTCCGCGTAGTACCACATCAGTTGATTGAGACCTGTAGAAGAATGTTAGATAAACTGTTAATATTAGATTTTCAGGAGATTCGCACGATATTTTGATTCTATAGACTAAATAGCCGTTAAAAAAAAGCTGCTGTTTCTTTCCCAAATAGATGATGGCGTCCTTAGAAATAAAATAAATATTGTGGACAGTACACACAACTATCTAGCCCCAAACTAAGCAGAGCTTGTACTATGGGATCCAGATAGCTGATATATAACTTATAAACATTTTTCTTATAAAAGAAACATATAATACAATGTAACACCCAGACAGAGAACAAACATCTGTGTTCACCACACAAATCCTTCCGGTGGGGATCGAACCCACGACCTACAACACAGAAGGCAGAGCTACGACCATCTGCGCTTAAAGGCCAGTCCAAGAAGTGTATTCAAAAAGACTACTCACCACATCCAAACGCGAAGAGCACCAGCATATAAACAAAGAAGAACTTGATGATGTCCATGATCATCCTCCCGAGAGAGACCTGCAGCGGGCCGAGGTACGGGTTGATGGAGAAGATGTGCACCAGCTTCAAGAAGGAGAATATCATGCCGGCTGCGAAGGCACCTTCGGAGAGCAGCATGGGATCGTAGGAGTCCCAGCGCTCGCGAGGGTACCAGGGGTCCAGGCCATTGCTAAAGTCACGCTGTAAACAAATAGATAGATAGATAGATAGATAGATAGATAGATAGATAGAAGATAGAAAATACTTTATTGCTCACAAATACATAAGAACAAACAATGGTAGGTACATAGAAACTTAACAACTATTTGTAAAAGCAATACACACAGACAGATGATAGATAGATAGAAAGATAACTCTTTATTGTTCACCACACAAAAGATACAGTATAGGACATAAAAAAATAACAATTAGGTAAAACAATGGGCGACCTTATCGCTAAAAGCGATCTCTTCCAGGCAACCTTTGCATGGAAAGAAATAACGAATTGAAAGGCGGTGTAGTACAAATAACACGAGTCATGCTTGCGAAAAAACACCGTTAGTTACTAACGTAAGATATTAGAGACACTGCATGCCCATTATGTAACTAAATATTATATGAAAGAATGATTGTTTATTTCCCGACGTTTGAGCTCTGTCTGGCTCTGTCTCTGGTTCTGGTTTTGAGTCTGTGTGAGTGTTGACTAAATAAATCCTACGTCAAAGCGTCACACACATAGGTAATGCACTGGTGAGCACTCACACAGACTCAAAACCAGAACCAGAGACAGAGCCAGACAGAGCTTGTGGTTGACCTACAGATAGCTCAAGTGTTCCGTTTGTAACCAGGTTTATAGGCAGCAATATGACAGCAATATTTGACAGCGTTCTAGCTGATCGCCATCGCTATCGCTCAGATGTGCGCAGGCCTTAAATTGTAATTTTATTTGTTTATTTATACTTCATCTTGAGGACACTTTCGACTAGACTCCGTTTAGCTATCCATTTCTGTCATCTTTAAGAAATACTTTTCAACAGCTAGGGGCAGTTTTACTTGAGTTGCTGAAGTTTTTACCTGAACGATGTACCATGCCGCTATTCGCAAACTGATCCAAGCGATATAGAACATATTTGTGATGAAATCCACTATGTTCCAGAGATCACTGATGTAGTCCACTAAGCCTCCTGTCCAGAGAGCTCTTATTTCTGCCCAAATTAGACCTGGAAAAAAGACTTGATAAATTTCTGAACAAAGGATAAAAAACAAATAGTTAAATAGACAAAAATACCATAAATGCAGACGCGTACCTAATAAATAATTACAAATTTAATAGAAGTCACGAATTGATTGGATTGACAGTACCTAATACTCTGATCACCTACTTATATTATGATTTACCTGCTTTTAATGATAAAAAAAATACGTGAATACCTATACTACTTATAATTCCAAGCCAAGAAAGAAACAGTTGAGTTATCCGCAGACCGTTACAAGCGATCTTGAGATAGCTAACTGATCTAAATCAGTGCCAAATGGAAGCGTTCCCACGACGCTGGCGGCATTGCTATTAATATTTTGTAAATGTTTGTTTTATTGTAAGTTTCTTTGTGAAAATAAATACTTAGTAACATAACATCTAATAAAAAAAAGAAAGAAACAGCCTCACGACTTTGATCCTCACTTTTGTTGGATGTCCCCTCAAATCTTTTAGTACCGACTACCAACTGAAGATTATTTGAAGATATTGGGAGGTATGAACGAAGCATGCCAACAAATTCAAATTTACTTGCTATGTAGATGATGACGCTGAATTCTATGAGTCCTGGGAGCGCCCCTCGCTCATGCTCTTTCCAGTACAGCACCAGCTCTTGGAGCCAGCGGACATTGAACCATTCCAGGATGAGAAACTCAGCTCGCTGTGATGCTAAGGAGAGAAGAGCTGGAAGAATGGATAAAAAAAAATAGATAAATAAGGCAGAGCTGCCGCCTAACTAGCTGTTAAAACTGTCTGATGGAAAATGGAAAAATCAGAGAGCAGGTCAGCCAATGAAAAAACTTGTAAACAAGCCTTTGCATTTATTGTAGATGATTTATACAGGGTTATTCATTATTAGCTGCAAATACTCAGGAATTACGTACAACAAATATTTATGAAATGATTTTATAAAGTTTTGTTATGAAATCCCGAGAAAATCGATAAAGAATATCCTTTGGAATCATTGGAGCGTGACCTATTTTGACCTTTGATCGCGCCCGCTCGCCGTTAGCGACACTCTGCCTTCAGTCACCGCCTGGGAGGGTCATCATCCTGTTCTCCGTGGCAATCATGATGCAATAGCCGTAAAGAAATTAATAAAAGTAAATTAATTATACAAAAACTTAAATCAGTTTAGGAATTAAATTGATTCGGCCAAACAAATATTCACGACCCAAAAATTAGGCCCTGTCAGTTTGTGTAGCTAATAATGAATAACCCTGTATAGAGTCAGTATTTGTTCTCGATGGGGAACTTACTCAAAAACAGCATGTAAGAAGAACTGTGGCAGATGAACTTGACAAATGGTTTCTTCATGAACCGTCCGTAGTCAGAGTTGGGAGCCAGCATGTAGATGGTGCAGTAGACGGGGAACATCACTCCTAGTTTTGCCACCTGTGGTAATAAAGGTGCATAGTCTACAGACATGGAGCGTGCCAGACTAAATATTCCTTCCACAAATAACAATAAAATATATAAATAATTTAGACAATCCACACAATACTATCTGGGCCCAAACTAAAAAGAGCTTGGACTAAGAAAACCAGATAGCTGGGGCCTAATTCTCGGGCCGATCTCGATCATTTTGCAATTTTATCTTATTGCTTCTTTTCGAAGAGAGAATGGCAGATTTCCTTGAGTAATTCATCAACGACCTCATCGTAGAAGCCTCGACAGCTACGATATACGGAAAACGTAGAAAAAGTGCGGGTTTGTGAAAAGAAGCAATAAAATAAAATTGAAAATGATCGAGATCGGCCCGAGAATTAGGCCCCTGATATACTACTTATATATATTTTTTGTAAATACAAACTTAGAATACAATATAACACCCAGACAGAGAACAAACACCTGCGTTCACCAGACAAATATTTGTTCTCGGTGGGGATCGAACCCACGGCCTACGGCGCAGAAGGCAGAGCTACTACCAACTGAGCTGAGAGGCCAGTCCAATTACGGCATAGCTATGTAATTAGGTACTGTGAGAAGTGGTTTAGCCCTACTTCACACAAAGTGGTTTGTTAATTTATCAAAGATGTTAGGGGGCGTCCATAAATTACGTGAGGTGTTTTTTTTTAATTTTCTGTCCCTCCCTCCCCCCCTGGTGAGATATCGTGAGATTTTATTCAACCCCCTCCCCCATCCCCCAATCTCACGTGAGATTTTTCAAAATGTGGGTTTCTTACGGAAACGCGCTTGATTGTTTTGTATAAAGAAAAAAAAAATTTGCTACGTGCTTTTATTTACGACTAGTTAAGACAGTGGCGCTAAAACAAAGGACGGGCTTAAAACGGTTTTAAAATAGCATGTTTTTTTTTTGTTTCAATCAGAAAAAAAATTGCGTGATATTTACCGATACCCCCTGGATTAGATGAGATTTGACTCAACCCCCTCCCCCCCTTAAACATCTCACGTAATTTATGGACTCCCCCTATAACATACCTGGATGCACTGCCCGACGATGTTTTTCCTTTTGAAGCCCGGGAGACCTTCATACCAAATAGCACCAAGAAGCTGTTGCACGTTTGGATGTGCTACAAACTGCCAAACATAATACATAAGTCTTTACAAAATAGCTGGTGTCCTCGCTAGAATAAGATATAACTTCATTGTACACTAAAAGAGAAAGGTTACAAAAAACAAAAACAAGAGGTACAATGGGTGGTCTTATCGCTAAGAGCGATCTCTTCTAGACAACCTTTGGATGGAAAGAACATAATAGGTAGATATTGCATGAGTATGAACGGGGCATGTTTTTCTCTTTGTCGCTAAAGCGGCAACCGCTTTTGCTACAAAGAGTAAAAAAGAGAGAAAAACAAAAAAATATTTTTTTGAGATAGGTACGGAAATCATAATTGGTTTTTGAGTATTTAAGTAAGTGTACCTATTATGGTATAATATAAAGGTGCGACACTAATTTGGAATTACGAACTGCATACATTCTAGTGAGCTGAATGTACTTCTCTCTTTTGAAGAGATACGGAAATAGTTCAATGCGGTCATATTTTTGTTTAAGCAATACATGTGTTAGAAGATTAAAGGATAAAGTAAACAACCTATTAGTTTGTTTCTGCTTGTGCGAGCTGAGTGAGAATAATTTCGATGCCAATGCCACACTGAAATGCTATGGTTTGCGTCGATGTGCCTCCCTTAGGGAACAGAACTGGGGACAGATGGGAATAACCCACCGCTTCATAGGCACGGATCCAGCCTTCAAAAAAGCCTGTGGTCACAGCTACCCGAAATTCGGGCAAATGCGAGCCAGCGTATGAACTTGCATTATCATGATCGATATAATGCATTCCTACAAAACAGCCCTTCTCTTTCTTTCAACACAAGCATTTAGGCTATTATTAGACTGGACTACATACCTTAAAAGGAAGAAGAAGTAGGTAATTTGCAACGCAAGCTACGTTTCGCATCACGCATGAATCACTGTTTTACGGGATTGGCTCATTTATTTGGCCTATCGATCCAAATAGACCGAAAAAGTCACGTATTAGGGTTGTGGGCATACCTATTGCGCCCACAACGGTGGATCCGCACCTGCCGTTTCATGGCTTATACAGTCTAGTTCGTACTGAAATTGCGTTAGTAACTGTATGACTGTCTTACTCCGAAAATTATTCGTAAAAGTTTACATGCAGCAATAATTGCTAACACTATCAAACCGCATTTTCCCCGGCCCGTCCTGCTCCATAGACGCCCATGCCTACTCATGGAAAATCATCAAGTGTAGAAAGTAGGAAAAGCTATGTATTTGGTAGATTGTCCGTGGCATCATATTGTGGTTATTCGCTTACCATCTTTATGTTTATTTTTATTAATTATTTATCTTAGAAAAACTTACAGCTAAAAATTGGATACAAAAAGAGGATGGCTACATAAGGCTAATTAAAAGTTACCACTTATAGTTTACTGTTGAGTACATCCACAGTGGAACACCAGCTTGTTATAAGCTAAAGTAGCTCACATTATTACTCTTCGCTTCAGTAATCGTAATGAAGTTGATATAACACAGCGAATATCTAAACTACAAAGTGTATGCACCGTGTAAGATATAATGATGCTTTCAAAGCATTACTAAATATGAGAAGACATTTAGATTAATAGAGAAGGAAGTGGCTTAACAAAATGACTGGAACTGGAAAGTATAATGCACCCGTAATAAATTCGTTTTGTTTGTACTCGTAATAAAGTATAGTGAAAAGAGAAAAAGTAGTCCATCAACAAAAGTTTTGAAGAAATTTACAACTTTTTTAGTTCTTTCATAACATTTTAAACTGATTGCAATTATGAGAGTTTTTAATCACTTTAAAATATTATTTTCTTGCAACAGAAAACTCCGTAGACTAATAGGATTATGTATTTGTACAGCGAGAGTCACAAAAAAATAAACAAGTCAAGACGCTACACTTTTTAGGGTTCCGTAGCCAAATGGCAAAAACGGAACCCTTATAGATTCGTCATGTCTGTCTGTCTGTCTGTCTGTCTGTCCGGCCGTGTCACAGCCATTTTTCTCCGAAACCATAAGAGCTAGACTGATGAAACTTGGTGAGTAGATGTATTCTGTGAACCGTATTAAGGTTTTTACACAAAAATAGAAAAAAAACTATAAATTTTGGGGGTCCCCATACTTGAAACTGAAACTCAAAAATTTTTTTCATCGAACCCATACGTGTGGGGTATTTATGGATAGGTCTTCAAAAATGATGTTAAAGTTTCTAACATTGTTTTTTTCTAAACTGAATAGTTTGCGCGAGAGACACTTCCAAAGTGGAAAACAGTTGGTCACCCCCTCTAACTTCTAAAATAAGAGAATGATAAAACTAGAAAAAATATATGTTGTACATTACTATGCAAACTTTCAACGATATTTGGTTTGAACGAGATCTAGCCAGTAGTTTTTTTTTATACGTCATAAATCGTAAAACGCAATTTATCTTTCGACTAACTACAAGAACCTTTAATTATGTTATTTGATGCTACGGAACCCTTCATGGGCGAGTCCGACTCGCACTTGGCTGACTTTTTTAAATTGTGAATCGTAAATTAAACTTCAAATAAGGTGGCAAATAGACTTTTGCTAGAAGGTACGAGAAATTGTGCTAAAAATGAAATATGAACACTTAGCCAATGATATCTTTCTAATCCATATTAATTTTCTGTAAAGTAGTGTTTTTCAAAGGAAAATTTCTCTAAAATATAAAAAAAAGCATTGTTGTATGGTTATTTTCTAATTTGCAGCATATCAAAAGTCTTGCGCACATCTAAGCATTCTGCGGTAAACCTATAGCGATATAAAACATTTTTCCAATAGACTGAAGTTTCAGAAATAAGTCCGTAATATTTATTATTTTTGTAAATTCACAGATTTTAACTAGTAACCGTAAACTGGATCTCTTCTGGATCCCTCTACAAGTCTACAATTAGCTGTTAGTAACTGCGGAGTTCATATTTTGGTTCGGCAACCGTTTGACATTTTTCCGCATCTAATGCAAAGCTGAAACGCCATCGCCATTGACAAGATGTGCGCAGGCCTTAATGCGGAAAATAGGTCAAACTAACCTATTCTAAATCTTAACTTGAAAGGAAAATGTTTAAGAATGACGTTTGTCATACAATTGAGCATACGTTTTTGACGTTTACTTTGAATAAAAATCCGGTGTGCGCTCCGAAGGTTATATTATAAGTTTGCACTCACCAGTTTCTGCTTATACTTGATGGCTAGCTTCAGTCTGCCCAGAGTCTGTCGTTCCCCTGGCTCCCAGCAGTCCACATCATGCGGGTTGTAGTTGAGCATAATCTCCAACTCCTTGGAGGTTCTGGTGTGGTCCAGCAAGGAGGTTGCGAACTCCGTGCATTGTAAGCGTAGTGCCTGGGGAAGAGGAATGTCTTGAAGTTATTCATTTTTAAAAGCCTGCGAACTTCTAAGCGATGGCTTGCGATTAGCTGAAACGCTGTCGGATATGACAGCGATATTTGACAGCGTTTTAGCTGATTGCCATAGCCATCGCCTAGATGTGCGCAAGCCTTAATAGTTTGCATATCTAGGTACAAGTGGTGTTTGTTTGCGTCATATCCGTTCAAGTTTTTTACGACTGTTGGGAAGATTTTCTTGAAAAACCATGCAGTAAGTCTGTGTAGGTATACCTAACACAAATATAACTGAATGTTTTTAGTAGTTTTTGGTATGAACCTACATATTTTTTGTAGGAAAACTATCTTGGATCAAAATTATATTTATTCTGCAATGTGCAAAACTTTGTTAATTCCGATTGTAATTGCGGTTGGTATACAGCTGAATTAATATTTGAATAAATAAATAAAAAACTTAATGGTGATCTCTTTCTGTCTTGTTCTCACTTGTTCTTTCAGACTTGTTTGGTGAAAACAAAGGGGCACAAACAATGGTGATATTACCCCATGAAATTTTAAATGCAACGGAGTCACCCTTCCTATTATTTTACCTTATACTCAACTCTGAACTCTGTCTCCATCCGGCTAAGGCGTCCTAGCTCCCAGGACAGCTGGAAGGCGGTGAGGAGAGGGTCGGCGGAAGAGAGAGCGATGAGTGAGGGAGATGCAAGAGCACGGTACGCGTTGATTCGGGCTTGTGAGTGACGGAGAGAGTCGTCGAGAGAGGACTGGACACACTCGTCACAGCCGCATCTGAATTTGT
The DNA here is from genome assembly GCA_947578465.1 of Thera obeliscata. Taxonomy (NCBI): domain Eukaryota; kingdom Metazoa; phylum Arthropoda; class Insecta; order Lepidoptera; family Geometridae; genus Thera; species Thera obeliscata. The sequence goes on along the minus strand of OX387918.1, from coordinate 8,823,964 downwards.
AAACATACATTATGCTGCCATGCATGTACTCGTACAAAAAAAGATGTTTTGCTAAGGTAAAAAAAATATCTAAATTTAAAAAAAATACTAAGATATTATCAGAAATGTTTTTCTTAATTTGAATTTTTTCGTGAATTTGAATAAATTGATACAAACTTGTTTTAATGATTTTTACAGTTTTAGTGGTAAGTATAGTTACAATTTAAATAGACTCTGACAAATAGAATTTAAAATGTTTTAGATTAGTGTTATTATTGTTTACACAAAAAAAGAAACATTGTCACAAACTGATATGTTCCTTTATACTATAAGTTATCAAAAGTATCTCACCAGCAGCCTTCACCAAATTTAGTGAAAATTTGCTGATAAGCTCACAGAGCATATCAGCAGTCCAATCATGTAAATTTTGTTGCAATGGTTTCAATCAAAATCTTATTGAAACTGTCAATTTTCAAACTAATACGTGATGGTAAAATGATCGGCCTGCTGGCTTGCAAGCGATTGGTTGAAACATGTGAATTGTCTACGCTCGGTAAAATTTATCAACTTTGGCGGTAAGACCAGTAGAATTTTATCAGGTCATTCACTAAATGACCTGTGAATGAACGTAAGAATGACAATGAATGAGTAAAACCTGTACCTACTTGACGTCGTGTGGCACGGGCAGCGTGGCGCCGCGGTCCAGCAGAATCTTGAGGATCTCGTAGTGGTTCCGATGAGCTGCCAGGATGAGGGGTGTGATGTCGGGCGTGAAGGTGGCTGCTGAGGAGTCTACGGATTCCCAACTCTGATGGTAATAGACAATAATGGGTACAATCGTATTTGGTGATAAGTAAACCTGAGTTCATAAAATAACGAATTAAAATGATCTATGCGACGAGTGACCCGCAGGCTGTTTCTGATATATTTTGTAAATATTAATTTGATTGTAATTAAGTTTCTTTGTAAAAAAAATTAGAAAAATAGGTTAATTTATTTATTCAATACACGTTTATGTTTTCATATAAGCTACTCCTCTTGAAATCATCCATATAACATCAGTGAAAACATTATTAAAACCAGAAGACTAAGCCTACCACAAGCTATGTCTCTTGTTTTAAGTCCGTGTGAGTGCTCACCAGTGTATTATTCTGTGTGTGTGTGACGTTTCGACGTAGGTTTATTTAATCAACGCTCACACAGACTCAAAACCAGAGCCAGAGACAAAGCTAGACAGAGCTTGTGGTAAGCCTACAGCTATTTAAACAAAAATACTAAACTCTTTTTAAGTCGCTTAAAACACAGTAGTAGTAGTAGAGCTCTTTGTGTGTGGCTCGTCCGGGGAAGTACTAATACCACCATGCCTATTTCTGCCGTGAAGCAGTATTGCTCTGTTTCAGTTTGAAGGGCGTGTGAGTGCCGGTGAAATTACTGGCACGTGAGGCTGATTATCTGTATCTCTCCAGTTGATGGACGCAGGTCAGTGCATCGTAGGGCGCGTTCCTGACGTGCGTGACCTGCGAGGCATTGCTTTGTTATAGGCGATGGTTACCACTTAACATCAGGTGGGCCATATGCTTGTTCCATCAGCTAGTTACATAAAAAAAAAAACACCTTGTCACATTTTTTTATGAGGTAACTGGTTTATTTCTACTCACATAAGGCTCTCCAGGTACATGATGCTCCTCTTCCCATTGTAGAAGCAGTTCCACTGCCTCCACGTACTCCTCCTTTATGGCGTGGAGGAGGGCATCCTGCAAGAAAATGGTCATTCAGACATATCACAGAGGTCAAAGTTTATGTATAGGTCAAGATTTTATGTTGGACTATCCTCACATCTCTATCTAGCCCCAAATTGAGCAGAGCTTGTCATGGGAACCAGATAGCTGATAATATACTTACATTTTTTTTGTAAATACATACTTGGTATACAATACAACCCCCAGACAGAGAACAAACATCTGTGTTCACCACACAAATACTTGTTCTCGGTGGGGATCGAACCCACGACCTACGGCGCAGAAGGCAGAGCTACTATCAACTGAGCTGTGAGGTCAGTCAAAGTTGATGGATGCTGGTCAGTTGTAGGGCACGTGACCTGCGAGGCAATGCTTTGTTAAACTTATCATCAGGTGGGCCAAAGATTGTTCAATCAGCAGATTCCATAAAAAAAATATGCAACAGAAGACCACGGTAATTTTTAGTCAACACTGTCGAAAGTAATGTAGGATTGCCATAGAGCCTACATTAACTTAAATTCGAAAACGTTTCTGCCATCTACTAAAATTTTCTAACAGATAAGTATGGTATGAATTTTATATTTCATTTATTAATTGCTTCATTTGTTTTATATGTCTTAGGGGGTAATAACGTCCAGGACATGAGCCCCATTCGGGCATTACAATGGCCTTACGGCTAATTTTATTTTTGGATAAATAAAAAAAATCTCGCAGATCCTCGAACCCCGTTTACCCCCGATATACTCATTTCTTCCAATAAGAGGCGTCTAGAATCAAAGACAGCTAAGTGCACAGTTGAAAAATATTGGGAAACCGAAAAAACATTGTAATTAAATTTTTTGAATAATATTGTTTTATGAGTCGAGTTTACATTGGTAATCAATACTACACATCTTATAATACAAACGAATTTGTTATTAAGTTACAAGAAGATGGGTTTGATACTAATGTCAGTTTTCAATTATAATTTTGTACGGTACTAAGCTGCATTTGATGCAGCATTGTTTGCTAAATCAATAGAGAATTTAAAATTGAAGATTAGCTGCATTTGATTCTAAAAGCCTCAATTAGAAAAATATAATTTAAAAAAATCTGTCTAAATCGATAGATTAAGGTTAAGCTTTAATTATAGTTTTAGTTTTTTTTAGAACCTTATCAATGTATTATGTTATCCTTTTTTAATAAACATTAAAACAGAATATAAAAAAAAAGTCTTAACTAAAGTGTTAAGTTTACCTAAAACAGAACTAGATGTCGCCAGTAGAAAGATTAGAACGCGCTATCGTTGCGTTTTGGGCGAGGGGTTGGGTCTACGATGGAACCCTTGAATCTTTACTTCGTTGGGTTTAACCGTGTTTGTAGTGTCCCAACGAAGAGAAAGAAATCTGAACTGTTTTTGGACGCATCGTAGCCCATTAAATGTGGCTGATGCATATAGATAATATTATATGCGTAAAACTGTATGTATGTAACCGTGGGTATGCCACATGGAGGGAAAGTGCCTTAAATAGGTATTGTAGGTGGAACATTTTACTGAAAAATACATTATTTGAATTTAATTTTACACGGAAAAAAATAATCAAACTGTAGCTTTATCATATACCGATCGAAAGGCTTCATCATAAGGATTTTTTTTCTAAATAACATAGTGTCAGAAATAAAAGGAATACCATGAATTTTAACATTTGATGTGAAATTTTGTTCAGAAAAATGAAAAACTGACATTACCGTAAGGAAAAAAAAAACTATGAATGCAGTTTAAATTGAGTGATAGAGTGATCTCTATCAATTGAATTAAGTTGGAAGTCTGTTTATTTTATACTAGTTGCCTAGGAGGAGGTTGCCTTTTATACTAGGAACATTTTACTGAAAAATACATTATTTGAATTTAAAAAAACGATTTAAGCTGCATTCAAAGATATTTAAATAATTACATGGGAATCGAACCTGTTACACGGAAAAAAATAATCAAACTGTAGCTTTATCATATACCGATCGAAAGGCTTCATCATAAGGATTTTTTTCTTTTTCTAAATAACATAGTGTCAGAAATAAAAGGAAGACCATGAGTTTTAACATTTGATGTGAAATTTTGTTCAGAAAAATGAAAAACTGACATTGCCGTAAGGAAAAAAAAACTATGAATGCAGTTTAGATTGTTTTTTACATTCAAAAATAATGTCTTCTTTCAGTATAATGTTCCATCTACAATATTAAAGGTACTTTCCCTCCATTGTGGCATACCCGTGGGACGCCCTTTACGTAAATTTCACTTTGACACTATTTTGATAGAGTGATATTTATCCATTGAATACAGTTGGAAGTCTGTTTATTTTATACTAGTTGCCTGTCCAGGCTTCGCACGGGTCGAAATTTATTTTTAAAACACATAAATATAGCCTATGTTACTGAGGGTGAATGTAGCTTTCCAATGGTGAAAGAGTTTTTGAAATCGGCATAGTAGTTTTTGACGAAGTATGTGGTACTACATTATTATTAATAAGAAGTTTTTCAAAAATGACCATACTTCAAGCGAATAAACACATTTCATTTTGAGTTTATTCAGTAAAAAAAAAACGAAAAAATTTTTTTTTTTACTGAATTTGATTCTATTTGATTCTACTGACTTTTCAACCTACTGGATCTTTTTTTTGTGAGGTCTAGACTACATTAATAGTTGAATAGAATAGTTGAATACTCTACACGCAATATGAAATCATGCAAACTATGCTTGATTTCCCGAGGGAGAACTCGGTTTCTTTCAAAACAATAGTCTTGGCTCGAAATATTCTGCTTCAGGTAACTTCTACAAAATTGTTTTATGATTCGTTATTGAATTTCGCCGTAGCATCTTTTTTTTAAATAAACGAAAGATTTCTCCTTGTTTCTTTACCGCCGTGTTGCCAACAATAGAAAATAATCGAAAATAGAAATAGTCAACATTAGAAAAAGCGGCCAAGTGCGAGTCGGACTCGCCCATGAAGGGTTTCGTAGCAGTAAGAAATATAATATAGAAGTTCTAATAGTTCGTCGAAAGGTACTAGTAATGTAAATCATATATTTTTTTAAGTTTTATCATTCTCTCATTTTAGAAATTATAGGGGACACACACACACACATTTTTCCACTTTGGAAGTGTTTCTCGCGCAAACTATTCAGTTTAGAAAAAAACTATATTTGAAAGCTAATTTTTAAAGACCTATTCATAAATAACACACACGTACCTATGAACTTGATGAAAAAAAAAATTTTGAGTTTCAGTTTCAAGTATACCCCCCAAAATTTTAGTTTTTTATTCTACTTTTGTGTAAAAATCTTAATGCGGTCACACATCTACTTACCAAGTTTCATCAGTGTAGCTCTTATAGTTTCGGAGAAAAATGCCTGTGACATACGGACGGACAGACAGACAGACAGACAGACAGACAGACAGACATGACGAATCTATAAGGGCGCTTGTACACGCTAAGAAAAAACGCCGGGTCTACCCAAGAATTCGTGTCGTAACTAGAAAATAACTGTGTACACTGCTCGCAGCGGTGCACGAAAAAAATCTTATCTGCGCAAGACACGACGCGGCGAACGTTGAAAAGTTTTCGTGTGTGGAAAAGACAAAATTCTTGTCGTCTACACGAAGAATTTGTCTTGTCTGCCGCAGGAACGGCAAATTTTCTTAGCGTGTACAAGCGCCCTAAGGGTTCCGTTTTTGCCATTTGGCTATGGAACCCTAAAAAGGATACATGCGAGCACAAAGAGCTTAATCTTCGTTGACCGCCTCAGCTCACCTTGACTTTGATCCCTGAGGTGAGGAGTAGTTTGATGAGCTCAATATTTTCGTTCTCTATGGCGGCAATGAGAGCTGATCGGTTGAGGGGGTCCACGCAGTTGATGTCAAGCAGGTCCGGGTTACTGATGTAGTTCTCGATCAAACTGCAGGTAAATAAAAGCGTTAATACTACGAGTAGGTATATCATTATCTCCAATCATTCCTTTTTGAACCGACTTCAAATAAAAATAGATAGGTTTTCTCAACCTATCTATTTTTATTTGCCACCAATCAAATATTTGACAGTTGTTTATGTCCAATTTTACACGCCAAAATTTGAGTAAAACAACTGTCAAATATTTGACTGGTCTATTAGTAATCCATGAAACGCATATAGAAGACCAAAATGCAGGAATTTTCTACCTTCCAAGCTTAGTTTTTAACCTTTAAAATGTTCTTATAACTCATGTGTAGTCATGCTTCTGGGGAAGGAGATATTGTGTAGGTGTCTAAATGCAAAACATCTCAACAAATAAATAATATTACTGCAACCCTTCAGTAGGCCTACCACAGGCTCCGTCTGGCTCTGTCTCTAGCTCTGGGATTTTAAGACTGTGTGTGTGCTCACCAGTGTATTATACTGTGCGTGTTAGGTTTCGACGTAGGATTTATTAAGTCAACACTCATACAGACTCAAAACCAGAGCCAGAGACAGAGCCAGACAGAGCTTGTGGTAGGCCTTCAGGCTTCACGGGCTCCTCGTCTGATAATCGACATTGATGTAAGTGATTGAATATCTCCAGTTTGCATTCATGATAGAACCTCTTTCAAAGCTTCAATTGGAAATTCTTATTGGGGCTTCTTTGTGGTGGAAACTAATACGATGATATTGAAAAAGCTGTATTGAGAAAGTTCAAGGTTTTTATTTATTATTTATTTATTTATTTAAACCAAAATAATACTACTTTTTGTAATACTTCTTCCGGCTTCTCTCTTGTATTACAGAAATTCATATAAATAAATAGATAGATAGATAACTGTATATAGTTCACGACCCAAAAATACAGTACAGGACATAAAATTAAAGAATTTGGTAAAAAAATGGGCGACCTTATAGCTGGGAGCGATCTCTTCCAGGCAACCTTATAAACAAATATTGTGAACAATCCACTCCCCACTATCTAGCCCCAAACTAAGCAGAGCTTGTACGAAAGGAACCAGATAACTGATCTAATATTTCTGTATTTTTTTAAGTTAACACATATATGTATATTATGTACTTAGAATACAATATAACACCCAGACAGAGAACAAATTTTTTGCCAAACAAATATTTTGTTCTTAGTGGGAATCGAACCCACAACCTACGGCGCAGAAGGCAGAGCTACTACCAACTGAGCTGAGAGACCAGTCAATATTACGGATCACTAATTATATTTATTTAAAGTATAATTAAAACTGGTCTATCATGGGTCCGACTGAGACTCTACTATTTTCGTATCTTATCTAAATATATAAAACTCTTACGTTACTGACTGACTGACTGACAATCAACGCACAGCCTAAAACATAAGTCCTAGAAGCATGAAACTTGGAGGGTATGTTCCTCTATAGCATAGGGGTGCACTAAGAAAGGAAATTGGAAAATAATTTCCCTAAGCGGAGAAAATGAGGAAAAACTTTTAAAAGAAAAAGCAACGGGGCGAGCGAAGCCGTGGGCGGCCGCTAGTTTTTATATAAGCTGTGTAGATACTATAGTATAACTTTGAAGCGTAGCGTGTGCTGTCTTTGAAACTTTTGCTTTTGTATTATTGCATTGCATACGTCTGACTAAGTGAAGTGGCACCATACTGGAACTTCACTGCTATTATTTTTGATTTGTAAAAGGATCATAATATAAAAAAACGGTAGGAACCGAGCCGTAGTTTGTTGCCTGTTCTTCTAGGCTTGGTCGCGTGGAACTGGTACCTAGACTCTAGCTAACTAGCTTTAAGACGTTTCAAATTGATTCTTGTAATTAATAAAGTTTTATTGAGTTTGAGTTGAGTTTGACGCAAACTCCCAAGCATCTAAAATAATAAAAAAGTGGGTTAAGTCGGGCTCCAGATGATGATGATGATGACGATTTGAAGCTTATAGCTTTTTAGTGGTAAGACTTTGCTAATTTTTAAAATGTCATTCATAGAATTAGATTTCGTTTGCTACTACAACTTGTTTTATTACCAGTAAAGTAGTTATTCATAAGAAACATTCGAATAAATCTCATCCCACGTTCAACTCGATTCATAAATAACTTTGTTATCGATTTAAAAAGTTAATCGTTCGCAGAGTGAGTTATTTTCTAATAATATTTGTCTGACCTCATTTTACAACGGAAATAAAAAACGTTGATTATTTTTAAACTGTCTACCTACAAAACTGTACTTAGTCCTAACCATTTTATGTTTGTTTACGAGTCTACATTCAATACCTACTTACTCGGCAAATTCGGCTTTATCATTTTGGCTGGTTTTTCCGCAAGTAGAACCGCGGATGAAGTAGACCGCTGGTGGGCTCTTTTTGCGTGACCCTTGACACGTGTAGCTCGAACTTTTTTAGGTTCTTCGCCGGTTTCCTCACGATGTTTTCCTTCACCGTTTTGAGAGTACTGGCATAGTGTACATAATTTTTTCGACAGAAAAACTCATTGGTACACAACTGGATTTGAACCCACGACCTTCGGATCGGAAGGCGGGGCCGCTACCACTAGACCACCAGTGCTCTCTTCCTACTTACTCATACATACCTACTGTTACGATGTGACACTCGTACTGTTCTGTGTGTTACTCTTCAGTGATCATACCTACAACTCTGTGTTCCTTTTTTACACGGCCAACAATATCCGCAGAGACGCCATCTTCTCCTTCGTCTGCTTTTCATACTCTAGAGATGTCCCGTTGTTTGATTCGATTAGGGATGTCCTATTCCAGAACCGGTTAACACTACCTATTAGTTAAAAAAAGCAGCCAAGTGCGAGTAGGACTCGCCCATGAAGGGTTCCGTAGCATCAAGTAACATAATATAAAGGTTCTTGCAGTTCGTCGAAAGGTAAATTGCGGTTTACGGTTTATGACGTATAAAAAAAACTACTGGCTAGATCTCGTTCAAACCAAATATCGTTGAAAGTTTGCATAGTAATGTACAACTTACTATTTTTAGTTTTATCATTCTCTTATTTTAGAAGTTAGATGGGGGGGGGGGACCAACTTTTTTCCACTTTGGAAGTGTCTCTCGCGCAAACTATTCAGTTTAGAAAAAAACTATATTAGAAACCTCAACATCATTTTTGAAGACCTATTCATAGATACCCCACACGTATGGGTTCGATGAAAAAAAAATATTTGAGTTTCAGTTTCAAGTATGCGGTTCTCAGAATACATCTACTCGCCAAGTTTCATCAGTCTAGCTCTTACGGTTTCGGAGAAAAATGGCTGTGACATACGGACGGACAGACAGACAGACAGACAGATAGACATGACGAATCTATAAGGGTTCCGTTTTTGCCATTTGGCTACGGAACCCTAAAAAGTGTACCTACACGCAGTAAATGTTGAATTGTAAGTTTTGATTTTAATAAAGTTATTCTTATTCTTTTTTAATAAATTTAATCAAAGAATGTATAAAACGGCCTTATCATCATGTTGATAATGAATTTTCAAGAATTTGAATTAACAACTCATTTATTTATACAACTAGTTGATGGAACAAGTATATGACCCTCCTGATGTTAAGTGGTAACCATCGCCTATAACAAAGCTGATTTTATCCACACTCTTACAAATACAAATCGTTTATTTATAATATACTTAGCTACTATTCAGGGTCATAATTATTAGTATGAAATATAATAATGTAGGTACTTCATCATCTTAACTATTCATAAAAAAATTGTAAGTTATTCAAAATTTAAATTTAAATAAGAAATATATATAAGTGAAAGCCTGCGCACACCTAGGGCGCTGGCGATGGCGATCAGTGAAACGCTGTCTAAATTGACAGAGATATTTGACAGCGACCTAGGTGTGCGCAGGCCTTTAAACCAATTTTTGTAAAAAAATAATAATTGTGATCAACAAAAAAGAAAATAAGGGGCGGGATACCCTACTTTTATCTAACCTACTTAGTACTTATCCTCGAATGGTATCTGTTCCAAAAACTACCAACGAAAGAGTTTGCCAAATCGCTTCACATAATGCCATGCATTTATGTAACTTGGCTCATAGAATAAAAAGTTTTACAATTTAAAAAATGTATACCAGTTGGCCTACCGCAAGCTCTGTCTGGCTCTGTCTCTGGCTCTGGTTTTGAGCCTGTATGAGTGCTCACCAGTGTATTATACTGTGTGTGTGACGTTTTAACGTAGGATTTATTTATACAGCACTCACACAGTCTCAAAACCAGAGCCAGAGACAGAGCCATACAGAGCTTGTGGTAGGCCACAGGAACAAAGTGCTTTGGTTGGCAATGATATATTAAAACTTCTCGAGGTCTTAAGCCATCTAGATCAACTACGATGGCGATCAGTGTACTGCTGTTGAGTATGGAGTCGGCAGCACGCACGAAAAAACATGACTCATGCGGTGTTACCTCGCTTTAGGGGGTTCCATTTAAGGCTTGAAGTTTACGCGAGAGCGCGGAACGAGTGACAAAGAGGCACGCACGGCCACCGCGTTCGGCAGCGTTCGACATCTGTCTCTCTCCTACTTGAGTGAGCGATGCGTCCGCGTGGACAGCTGTATGACGTTGTCACGTTCAATTATATCGTCAGTAAACTAACTTTACAGACAACCAATTTTTTTGATAAGAACGCCCATTGAATTCCACTGGAATGTGTTTCTGTCCATCATCATCATCATCAGCCTGAAGAAGTTCACTGCTGGACATAGGCCTCCCCTACACCTTTCCAGGAAGAACGATTCGGAGCTCTTTCCAAAAAAACTAAAACGAAAAGTAGGGCGCTCACCCACCAGATGGACCGACGACATTGTTAAGATCGCGGGAAGGCGGTTTATGTTATTCCTGTGTTAATTTATGTGGTGTGCAATAAAGTATTTTCTGTCTATCTTTCGTACTTTGCCCAATTGTTGTTGTTTCTATAATACCCACCTATTGGCATTTTAAATTGCCGCACAGCGTTATAAAGCCCCAAACTCATCCACTGGTTAGCGCAAGCCTTAAGAATCACTACAACCGCACTATACGCGTTCTTAATCCTATTTATTAACCTAAATCCGATTTATTTGTATCTTATCGTATAGTATTTTTATAGTATTTTGGCTTGAATTCGTACCCAATATACTGTGGTTTTTAAATAAAATATAATCATGCGTCAAGTGCTTGAAAAAAGCCTCTCTGACGTGCAATTCAAATCCTTTCACTACACTGGTTTCTTCTTAATGAATGGCATTGGTCCATTTCGGATCAATTTTGCCAGTGTCGAGTAGTTTAATAATGATAAATTACATAGATAAAATACTTTTTCGTTAAGTCGTCAGTCGTCAGTCACAAGTCGGCCCTACCATAATTGGCTTTGGAAACAAAAGATGGCCGTTTTTTCCAAAACCATCTGAAACATTTTTGATCAAATCAGAATATCATATATTACACTTTTATTCCAACTGCTAACACTTTGAGCTAAGACCTCAAGTAATGTTGGTTAAAATACCACCGAAATTACACAACAGAACTCGAAATAACACCAGAAAAACAATTAAAATGCAAGCCATGTGACTTCCCAAAATGACAGAAAACGAATCCAACGACAAAGGTCGGTTTATTCGACATACCGTTTGACAGTGACATAGTCTCCTCTATCAGCGTGCAGAAGGAACGTCTTCTCTTCCCTGGTGAGTGCCCGTTCATACACGTTGCGGAGGTCATGCTGGCTGTTCCGTAGTGCCTCCTGGGAACTGCCCAGCAGCTCCTCGCGGGAACCACGGTTCATGGCGGTCTGGAATACAAATTATCATTCTGAATTATCTTTATTATATCGTAGAACCTTAAAAGTTTAAAAATATGTGTCAAGTGCACGAAAGGAATCTCTTTGAGGCGTACTTAAAATCCTTTCACTAAACTTGGTTCAAAAAAGAATCAGTAACACGATAAGAAAAAAATCATTCTGAACAGTGTCCACACACTGTGAACACTGTGGAAGTGAGGACACTTCCACAGTGTCTCACCTAAACATTTTCCGGAGAAGTAAAATATAAAATTGTTTTTTTTTTATATTTTACTTCTCCGGAAAATGTTCTCTCCATTTTGTGTTGATGGACACGATCATCCTTTACTGTAGTACTGCACGGAAGTGGTGGTGCCTCCAGTTGATGGACGCAGAGCAGTGCATCGTAGGGCACGTTCCTGACGTGCGTGACCTACGAGGCATTGCTTTGTTATTGGCGATGGTTACCACTTAACAACAGGTGGGCCATATGCTTCTTCCATCATCTAGTTACAAAAAAATGGGTCTGGTAATTTTACGGCCAGTTAATGTACACCCAGTTAAAACGAACCTACTTTTGTTACGTACACTGGGCGGCGCGGCGTGTTCGCTTTTCTCGCTCGCCTTGTGCGAAATTTATATGCTTAATAATAATAATATTATAATTATGTTCTAACATAACCTTAAGACCGAAGTCTCGAGGACAAGTACAAGTATCCAGTAATTGAATTGCTACATGAGGCTCAACTGGCATCATAATAACGGGGTGTACAATAACTGGATGTAACTCCTCACGAAAATAGTTTTTTGAGACGCACTAAAATTCCTTTCACCACGCTTGAATCCACAGAACCAGTGGGACGATAAGACGAAGAAGAATACCAACTGTACCACTACTAATTGGTTTGTGGTTTTTGGTAGAAAGCTAGTTTAATAGCTTCTTAATTTCCTTTTGAGTTGAAAGGTATTGCATGATTACTTTTTAAATTAAAACGTGTTTACGTGCTGATAGGTTGGTGCTTGTGTTCCGTGTTTATACGCTGGAGGCCTACCACAGGCCCTGTCTCTGGCGCTGGTTTTGAGTCTGTGTGAGAGCTCACCAGTGAAATATAATGTGTGTGTGTGACGTTTCGACGTAGGATTTATTATAGTCAACACTCACACATACTCAAAACCAGAGCTAGAGACAGAGCCAGACGGAGCTTGTGGTAGGCCTACTGATAATAATTTCTGACTTATTTTTATTAATAATAGTGATGTTTATATAATATTACATCTTTGCAGCATTTGTCACGTTTCCGAGAAATTCAGTAATTCGTTTTGGATTTTTCAGTTAGATGTGTTTTCACCAGCGTCTTAGAGTAGCTTCCGCTTGGTACTGATTGCTGATCAGTTGAGCTGAGTCTCTAGATCGTTTGTAACAGTCTATAGATCATTGTTTATTAATTTTATAGTGTTTACTACACTTAAGGAAATCACAAAGATTTTTATAATGTCCCAAAAGTTAAGAGCCGAGCGGGATTTGAACCCGCGACCTTCCCCTCGGTACGGGGCTGCGCTGACCACTGCGCCATCGGATCCTAATCACACTCGACGAATAACTCTTAGGGACTGTTCGGCACTAACGCGACCGTGGCTCCATCTACAGTTTTGACGTTATAGTCAAAAGTCTATAGATAGCTCAACTGTGTGAAAATATTAGTTTAATTGTAAGTTTATTCATGAAAATAAATGTTTTGGTTTTATGTTTGAAAATGACTGTACTTTTACACACATAAATGCTGAAGAGTACGTTGGTACGTAATATCGGTCACTGATTGTAAAAACTCCCATAATTAGAAAGAAAATCCGAAGTTTAGCAATAAAATGTGAACGATATCTGGAAGTACTCATAGAAGTTATCTTATTTAACTGTCTAAAGAAAAAGGTTAATCTCTTACTTTTGACTTATACAAATCTTTGTTCATTTCTTTTCCACCTATTTCTTTAATTTTTATACCAAATACATTAGTTGGTATAAAAATTAAAAAAAAAGGATTTTGATTTAAATTAAACATTTTGATCATCAGTTTTGGTTAGGAAAAAATGCAACCATTTTTTTTTATGTTTGAAATGAAAAAGGTTTATCTGCAAATTAAATGAAATTTGGGAATAAAATAATAAATCTAATATTTTGACGTATTATTTCTATACATATTTTATTTTTTATTTTTGACGTAGTTCTGACTAACTTATCAGACATTCCTGAGAGGTAAAGGTACACGGTAGACCCACATAAGAGAATCTTCCGTGCCTAAAGATCAAAGCCATGAAGCATCTTTTTTTTAGTAAATTTAATTAATTTCTTCACAACAGAATATACATTAGGTAGGTATTTACAAAAACTTATTATAAAACATTAAATGATTAAAATCAAAAAATAAATTTCATAAGAATAATGAACTAGAAAATTTAATAATGAACTCTGTTTTCCACCTGTAGGTATTACAGGTAGAAAACAGAGTTTATCACCGACCGCAGGCAATGTGCCCAAAAGGCTAACAACGTTAACTCTTTGAATTTCCTTACCATACCAATGCCCGTAATATCACAATATCCTCCTCCTTACATCACTTTTACTTCTAAAACTTGTTCACACCATTTTTAACCAACACCATATGAAGACCACTAAAGCATGGAATCGGCAGCCTTACTGACGGAGAGGTCAAGAGCAACCCATAAGCGAAACGATATGCAAACAACGCCTACCATAAATAAACATAGCTTTAATATTCGTGGTGGTTTTTGCAAGGTAGTTTTTTAGATACGAGAAAAAACTTTGATATTAATTTGGACGTACCTCTGATTACCCCTTCATTATCATCAGCCTGAAATCAACTGCTGAACATAGGCCTATTTACCTATAGCAAATATTTGTGTTTTGAACACGCAATATTTGTTCTCTGTCTGTGTGTTATATCTATCTTCTACTAAATAAAAATAAGTCGGGTTTTCCTTCCTGACGCTATAACTCGATAACGGCTGGACCGACTTGGATGATTTTGGTCTTGAATGATTTGTGGAGGTCCAGAGAAGATATAAAAGGTTTTGTTTTTTTTATTTATTTTTAGGCTGAATAATGTTTTGTGTGTTTTGATAGCAACAGCATTCTGAGGACTGTTGCGGACAGCTGGACGTGTCCACTATGGAAGTGCCTTGTGCTGAGGACGATAAATGGAGGAATTTATTTCTCCCATTGATCGTCCGCAGCACTATGCCTTCGACATGATCTTTAGTTTTTAAGTTTACTGTTTTTATTTATTCTTTGAAATGTGTTTTATAACTGTGTGCTATGGATTTTATGTGGTCCGAAATAAACAATTTTTATTTTATTATTTTTTAATTATTTTGTGCTCTCCTATACATCATTTATAGGCACACAGGTGTGCTTTAAAATGTTTTCAGATTTTCCAAACCGGACATGTATGAAAAATCAACGTATATCATACATCACGCAGTCAAAGCAAGAAAAACCCAACCTTCATCTATCAGGATAAAGCCTACGGGGTTCACAATAAAAGACGTAATCACAACACACGATATGAGTACGAAGTATCACAAAGCGTACATGGAAGCTGTAGGCCTACCACAGCTCCGTCTGGCTCTGTCACTGGCTCTGGTTTTGAGGGTGAGTGCTCACCAGTGTAATAAACTGTGTGTGAGACGTTTCGACGTAGAATTTATTTAGACAACACTTACACAGACTCAACAGAACTCGTACATTTTTCATACATTTGTGATGTATTTCAAACAATAAATATACCACTACTTGACTTGAATGATGATAATGGAGACTCTTTGCACACCATTTTATTGTACGTTATTTGAAAGCACGTCTTGATTCTCTATTCAACGGTCCCCACAAACAGCTCAACGTCACAGTCGGTACAGTAATCCGTGCCATGATTTATAGTTCCCTGTGAACTCATGCTTTGCTTATTTTCTAAAGATGCCATGAAACGGGCCTTTGCATCCATTGTAGATGATTCATATAGCATCAGAGCAACTAGTCTTTATTCATGCCCCTATTTACGGGACGCTATAGTGCCTAGGACTAGAAAAAAGATGGAATACCATCTTGAGAGCTTAGTCGGCCACAGGAAAGACATAGTCAATACGTGCGGAGCTGACTGAGGTACGGGTTTCCTCACGATATTTTCCTTCACCTTTTGAGAGCAATATCATTGTGTAATTTCTAACACGATTTGACTAGTCGTGGGTAGTATACTATGGGGTTGAGACTCTGGGTCCCTGAAGAACCGAGGCGTTAGATGCTCCCAAAATTGTAAATGGGCGTTTTATCGAAGCAACGCGTGAACCAATGCATGGTGAAAATCTGCCGTATAACATAAACATTTAAACATACTAACAGATAAAGAATTAAATGAATTGCTATTCAGCGTAGCAAAGCAGCCAGCGTCTTACGGACACTTCCGTTTGGCACTGATTTGTATCAGTTTAGCTATCTCTAGATCTCTAGCAATGGTTTGCATGTCTGTTTTTTTTACGAAATAGAGTCAAGGAAGAGTAGTAGTAGAGCTCTTTATGTGTGGCTCGCCTGGGGAGGTACTACCACCATGCCTATTTCCACCGTGAAGCAGCATTGCTGTGTTTCGGTTTGAAGGGTGTGACTGCCGGTGAAATTACTGGCACGTGAGGCTGAATCTGTATGCCTCAAGTTGATGGACGCAGGGCAGTGCATCGTTCACGTTCCTGACGTGCGTGACCTACGAGGCAATGCTTTGTTATAGGCGATGGTTACCACTTAACATCAGGAGGGACATATGCTTGCTCTATCAGTTAGTTGTATAAAATAAAATAAGTACACATAGCCTACACTACATTTAGACAACTTACCACATTTGTGATATTGAAACGCACGCGCACCTTACTGCCTTTGCTACGGCTCTTCATTTTATCGTTATATATTTTAACCCATCACAAAAAGTTAGAAGTTTCTTCTATCATATTTTCCAACACACACAATCACCTTTGTTTTTGACGCACATCATTGTTCTCACAATTTTTACAAAGCCAAGTTTTAAATCACACAGTCTAAGGCTTTTAGCTCGCAAAAACTTTGTCACCATAAACAGACCACTAGCTCAAACTAACTCACTAGCTCATCGCTTGAAACTAAGGTAACTTCAAATTTTCGTTTAAAATAATCGAATAAAAACATCTCCCAAAGAACCGCTTCGACTTCATATAAACTAAAAACTTTGCGAATAAAATAGTCGATCACGTCATCGGAGCTCCACTAAAAATTTAACGATCTGTCAAAGTAAACAGGCTACTAATCGTCGATTAAAGTGCTGCTTTGAACCTGTTTCGGAGAGAGACGGTATAGTACTAAAATATAAACGGTTCGATGCGCTTGCACAGACTTTGGCTATTTATAACCGGTACCTAATTAAAGAGGTAGATAAGGAAAAGTAAAGTGGATCTGTTTCTCGCGTGATTTAGGATATGTCCCACGAATTCCATATGAGTGAGAAATATAAAAAAATATATTGAATATACCTAAGTGATCAGTAGAGTTATAAATAATAAAAAAAAATACATGGCAAATAACAATTGAGAGAACAATTGGATAATAGCTAAGAGTGTTCCATCTTAGGCTGTATTTTCACTTTCCATCAGGTATGATTGAATCCTATAAAATATGAATTGTATACATTCTAGTGCAATCGACTGTACTTCTGCGTCAGCGGACGTAGTCAAACTCTTAAACTCCTCGATTCTTCTAAAAATCATAAAAATCATGAAATATGAAAAGTTTTCACTAAAATATTACGTAATAATTCGTCAATTTGACAGTTATTGGGGTATCATGTGCCACCTACGAGCTTTCAGAAAGCTTTTATGATTGTTTACGCTTGCATTAGTTTCAAATAATGTAAATGAGGAAATTGATGGCCCAGTTTTGTAATAAATTAGCAGTAGACAGGCCTAACAGCCCAGTTGGTCGCCTTCTGCGCTATAGATTGCGGGTTCAATCTCCACCGAGAACATAAGAATTAATGAAAGAAAAGGAGGTTTGCATAGCTTGACATTAACACAAGCATAGTGTGACGGGTAAAGTGATTTGAAAATGGAATGCTAATGTTTTAGCAAACGCCTACTTACACAGCCTCTTTGCACAACAGTAAAGCCTACTTACTAAGTATGATGTAAAAGTAAAAGATAAGTTTTTGTCTAGGGCGACACAGATAGCACTACAACTTTTTTGACATGACAACAATCTTATAATTCGATGGAGCTGGTTGCACGCACGAAAAAGCATGACTCATGCGGCGTTACCTCGCTCTGAGGCGTTCCATTTAAGGCTTGAAGTGCAAGCGAGAGCGCGGAACGAGCGACAAAGAGGCACAATCGGCCTCCGCGTTCGGCAGCGTTCGACATCTGTCTCTCTCCTACTTGAGTGAGCGATGCGTCCGCGTGGACAGCTGTATGACGCTGTAACGTTCAACGATCGTCAGTAAACCGAGATAACAGACAACCGATTTTGAACGATATATTGCCATATTATTTTATTGCGTTATTGACTGGCGACTTGACGAAAAAGTATTTTATCTATGTAATTTATCATCATTATACTTATTAAACTACTCGACACTGGCAAAATTGATCCGAAAAGAGCAGTTCATTAAGAAGAATAAGAAATTTCCTAAATTGCCATACCAATAAGTCTTTTGTGAAATTTGACTTGCGTTTGACCGCAATCTCACCTGCTGTTAAGTGATGATGCGTACTTACATAGGTAGCTTTAATTGTGTGTGTCACAAAGGAATCTTTAGGATTACGACACGAAATTGCGTCGCGGTATCAAATAACAATTGGTTCTGTAGAAATCCTCTACTTAACCTAGTTTCAGATTTTGTACGGATTCCAGACATTCCTAGAATTTTCAAATTGGCTCTGGAATAAATAAATGAATAAATATTGTAGATAATCCACATAACACTATCTAGCCGAAAACTAAGCAGAGCTTGTACTATGGGAACCAGATAACTCTAATTCTAATTGATTTAGGGGAATAAGATCTGCACTGACGGCCTGCGATAAAGTGTTTTAAAAAAAAAAAAGAAAGAAAATATATTTATTTGACATAATAGGTACATAGGTGTACACGTTTTGTGCATTGGGGAAGGGAACCAGATAGCTGATAGGTATAATACTTATATACTTACATATTTTTTTTATAAATACATACTTATAATACAATATAACATCCAGACAGAAAACAAACATCTGCGTTCACCACACAAATATTTGATCTCGGTGGGGATCGAACCCACGGCCTTCGGCGCAGAAGGCAGAGCTACTAGTAACTGAGCTGAGAGGCCAGTCGATATAATAGAACCTCTATATCACCTCCCATGGATGGGAGTCTTTCGTACCAAGTGTGGTGAAAAGATTTTAAGTGCGCTGAGGATTCTTTCGTGCACTTGAAACATATTTTCGTACTTATTATGTGATCAGCTATCTGGTTCCCATAGTACAAGCTCTGCTTAGTTTGGGGCTAGATAGTGCTGTGTGGATTGTCCCGAATATTTATTTTATTTTAATGTTACCTTACCTACAATGTATATTTGGTATCTGACGGCATCCTTATTAGCTTTCATTCCGTGGTACTCTTTTGTTGTTTTTCTTTATGAATCACTCAATGATTTTTCTCTTGTTCTCCTACCACAAGCTCTGTCTGGCTCTGTCTCTGGCTCTGGTTTTAAGTCTGTGTGAGTGTTGACTAAATGAATCCTACATCGAAACACCAGTGTATTATACTGTGTTTGAACACACAGTATAATACACTGGTGACTGATACACTGGTTGTGGAGTTCACTGGTGGTGTTGGTACACTGGTGAGCACTCACGCAGACTCAAAAGAGCCAGACAGAGCTTGTGGTAGGTCTACAGGAATCTTAAAAAGATACTTGCTACCGAGAGATCTAAAAAGATATCTAGATAGATAGATTAATACTTTATTGTACACAAAAGAATACATTTACAGAAAGAAATTTACAAACAAAGGTACAATGGGCAGCCTTATCGCTAAGAGCGATCTCTTCCAGACAACCTACCTATATGATAGGTAAATATAGATATAGGCTATATCTATATTTACCGTGCCTAACATCTAAAGTCTTGAGTTACTCTTTGTTTTATTGAAACACTAGCCAGGAGTATTGAAAAAAACTTACCGCGTTTAAATTTCAGGTCTTCATATTCACTTTCACAAATGTCCGCGAATGCGTGGCTATCCGCCACCGCAAGGTCCTACGGGACACTGTCCAGTAACATTTAGTACATAGCTTAATCGAATTTCACAGAGGGCTCGTCGTTGTAGTGATGTCAAGCTTTAAAACTATCGATAAAACGATTTCGATATCGTTGTCACACAAAGCTACGCAAAGCTACGCCGTAGCAGCACCTCTACGAGAGATCCAAGAACTACGGTTGTAGGCAATAAATATTGTACTTCGGCTTTTCGGCTTTGTAGAGCGTTATCTCTTTCTGATAAACTCTTTTTTTTTTAATTACATATTCATAATAATATAACACCCAGACAGAGAACAAACATTTATTTCCACCAGACAAATAATTGTGCTCGATGGAGATCAAACCCACGGCCTATGGCGTAGTAGGCAGTGCCACTACCGACTAAGAGTATCGCCTGTCAAACAAAAAGAATAATGTTAAAGTTTCGGCTTTTCATCTCATCTAAACAAAGCTAAATCATTCTACCACGTTTGTTGTTATACAGACAAATGTTATAAATCACGTGAAAGCTGAAGAAAAAATAAGACACGTGGTACGATGGTATAAAAATAGTGTAAATGCGGAAACAGTATTTTTTTATAACTGATGGCGTAGGCATATGGCCCACCTGATTTTAAGTGGTAATCGTTTCAATTTAGGAATTCTCAAGACAAGAGTGAACAGGTGGATTATGGCTACGCATGCTCCATCTTAGGCTGTATCCTCACTTTGCATCAGGTGTGATGGCAGCCAATGCTTAGCTATCTATGTAAAAATAAGAAATAAAAAAGGTCAGGCACGCCAGGAACGTGCCCTACAATCCACTGCCCTGCGTCCAGCAACTTGAGGCACACAGATGTTCAGCCTCACGTGCAAATTACTGGCACGTGAGGCTAAACTGAGACTGGATTTGTTCGAATGGACTTCTAGGCTTGGTCGCGTGGAACTGGCACCTAGACTCACCTAGCTTTAGACGCTTCAAAGTGATTCTTGGAATTGAACTGAATAAAGACAATTTTGATTTGATTATAAAACCAATAAACATTACTTTACTTTAGTCATTTTATTCCTTGGCAACAGTTATTTTCGCTAAATTGAATTTTACAATTATTTAATTTTACTTTAACTAAACAAGGCATTTTTTCTGACGATTTTTACAGCGCTACCAGACAATGCTTAAAAAAAAACAAGCCAATTTATTTTCCCCGCACGTTTTATCGATGACCGTTTGTCCCATCACTAGACGTGTTACGCTAATGTCATTAAGGTAAGTCCATCGTCGATGTCGATATGTTTAAGTTGAACGAATCACTATTTTGTTATCGAGACTAAATATTGTTAGTACTGACCTTCATTTCTCAGTTTATATCAATGTTTGTCGAGTACTTAGTAAGTATAGTATTTTTGATTTGATGTGCCGTAGTAGAAGATTCTATATTTGATCAAATTACCACTTTTTATTTGATAATAGACATAAAACTATTATTATAAAACTATACTTCATGGTTTTAGTCTCCAGTTACGGTGCATGTGCACTGGTGGCCTAGTGGTGGCCTTCTGATCCTAAGATCATGGGTTTGAATCCAGGAAGAACGATTCTAAACCCTTTCCATCCACCGACTTCCCGCGATCTTAACAATGTTGTCGGTCCATCTGGTGGGTGGGCACCCTACGTTTCGTCTTCCGGTTCGTGGTCGCCATTCGAGAACCTTTATTTCCCAACGGTTGTCGGTTTTTATTTAAAATATAATAATGTTAAAATCTAGTCTTGTTTCTTATTACATCCGGTTTCCTTACCTACATCTCTTTGTTTTCCTACACTGTTTGAGAGCTTTGTGTACATAAATTTTCCGAACAGAAAAATCCATATGAACACGACATGGAAATGTGTAGGGAAGGCCTATGTCCAGCAGTGGAATCCTTCAGGCTGATGATGATGATGACTAATAAAAAAGAATATGCCTAATCTAAAAAATGTGATAAAGCCTAGAGAATCTAGCCTTCATAATAATCAAGGCACACAGACAATAAATGGATTGTACTGAAGCGTCAGGAACTAGGCAGATAATCCAATAAGGCTGGCAGAGCATTGTCACTGCCGACCGCTGCCCCGTAACGTAGCAAGGTTGTGGACATACGTTCGGCACACTAGTTCTGTGGTGCTCAAACTTGTGAAATATTTTATTTGGGGTATGAAATAACGCGTAACGGCTCGAACACACCTAGTTCGCTGGCGGTAGCGATCAGTGAAACGCTGTCAAATATCGCTGTCAGATTTGAGATTTGACAGCGATATTTGACAGCGTTTCACTGATCGCTACCGCCAGCGAACTAGGTGTGTTCGGGCCATTAGGCCTTCAAAAACACTGTCAAATATGACAGCGATATTTGATAGCGTGTCACTGATACCCAACGATTAACGGAATAGGCCTGACGACTAATTTTCAAAATTTCTCTATCGTATTCAGAAGTATCTGTTATGTCTAAAATGTATCATATTTCTCTAGAAAATTAAGGTTTTTGTGCAATAAAAGTACATTTAAATTGAAATTTTCAAATTCACGCCAAAACGCTCGCTGGTGTCATGGCGTCTGTTATTACGTCACGTTTCTGTACATCAACAGTAAACATTGGTGCTTTTGTACTAAATCAGAATGACGTTTACGTAAACGTGACGTAATTCGCTCTAACCGGTGTTTAAGCTATCATGGCGAATTGTTGTATTTTGTAGATTTATATTATCAAATAAATTGTCAATCTCGACATTATTATGAGTATAAATACATTTATCAAAATCTTTGAATCCTTTTTCATTAGATCAGATAAATATTTTGGCGATACTTGATTACTGTCTTCATGCCTATTCTTGTAGACTACAGCACATAGTCTATCATCAGTTCGCAAAGTTTGAGAGCCAGTGGGCTGTGCGTATAATTAACTTAGCACAGGATCCGGTGTTATGTCAACAATGCAGCGCAATCCGGTTACTGACTTCCTAAGGAACTCGTCCGGATTGTTGAACCACCTGTTATACTATGATGGAACTGCACTCTTTTTTATAAATTGAACTGCCGTACTTTTTATTGATATTGTATAGTGTTTACTACACTTAAGGAGTTAGTGCCGAAATTCAGCAATTTTTTATCATCCGCACTTGATGTGCGGGCTTTTCCGTTAGGTTTTTCCGCATGTAGGCCGCTGGCGGGCCCTTTTTGCGTGACCCTTGACACGTGTTGCTCGAACTTTTTTAGGTTCTACGACACACCGGTTTCCTCACGATGTTTTCCTTCACCGTTTTGAGAGTGCTGGCATAGTGCACATACATTTTTCGACAGAAAAACTCATTGGTACACGACTGGATTAGAGCCCACGACCTTCGGATCGGAAGGCGGGGCTGCAACCACTAGACCACCAGTGCTGCACTAGACCAGCAGAGTTAGTGCCGAACAATCCCTAGGAGTTATTCGTCGAGTGTGATTAAGATCCGATGGCACAGTGGTCAGCGCAGCACCGTACTAAGGGGAAGGGCGCGGGTTCAAGTCCCGCTCGGCTCTTAACTTTTGGGACATTATAAAAATATTTGTGAACTGCCGTTGTGAATAGCAATCACTGCTTACGTCCCGTATCCTGGCTATCGGCAAATTCACCATTTCATCAAACACGAAACACATACAAAATAACGACCAAATAGTTTGATTATGAGGTGAGTTTTCATCCGTGTAAAAATAAAAAATAGTGAAAATTTGCTAATTTCATTCATTTTTAGCATCATTTATTTTCACTCATATAAATAATATAAAAAAAAGATTTTACGAGACTTTTTACTGATTTATCTTGAATAGTCAAATTAATCCAATATCGTGGCGTGCCAGAGAATTGGGATGATAACTCGAAAGTTTTGGGACTATCGAAGAAAAACTTTTACAGAACCTTTTTCACAATGTGCTAAATTACCACAAGGTTATTCTTTTTAGAAGCATGGATTCTACAAAAACGTCATCATCATCAGCCTGAAGAAGTCCACTGCTGGACATAGGCCTCCCCTACACGTTTCCAGGAAGAACGATTCTGAGCCCTTTCCATCCGCCGACTTCCTGCGATCTTAACAATGTCGTCGGTCCATCTGGTGGGTGGGCGCCCTACTTTTTGTCTTCCGGTTCGTGGTCGCCATTCGAGAACCTTTATTCCCCAAGTTCGAGTTATATGGTCAATTGTGATAAAATATTTACTAGCAAGTGAAGTTTAAAAAACTTGAGAAACTGACTTCATTGTCAAACTACTGATGATGTTTATTTAATTTAAAAAGTGCTCCTCCTTTTTTATTTGAAGTTGACTATAAACGAGATTATTCTATCTGAAATTCCAAGTTTTTCTCAAATTATCTCTTACTAGCAAGCGTAGTTTTTTTACAAAAAAGACATTTACTGCTGTTTTCAGTGTTATAAAATACTCTTTTGTAAGTAAGTAGACGGACGCCAAGATTGAAAAAGTTACTGAGAAATGAAGTCATCTCGCTAGTTTGCGAAGAACTTCTATTTAAATAGTGTGAGGTCTTTTTCATTGCTCATACTCGGAAAGTACGTCTGAAGTTGCCTGAGGGGCCTAAAATTGAAAGTAATACTTTCAGCCCTAGGGAAAATAGCTTTCTACTGACAGCTGTCAAATTATAAAAAAAACAAGTTCTATTTTCACATTTTTATTCAACCATGTTCCAACTTTCTAGACAGCAAGGAGGTTATTGAACCAAATTCCAACTTTTTATTCAGCAAGGAGGTTGGAAATCCATTACAACGGTAAGAAGTTTAAAAAGTCTAATTAGTTTTTATTTTTACTTTTCTTGTAATCGCAATGAAGAGCACA
The DNA here is from genome assembly GCA_947578465.1 of Thera obeliscata. Taxonomy (NCBI): domain Eukaryota; kingdom Metazoa; phylum Arthropoda; class Insecta; order Lepidoptera; family Geometridae; genus Thera; species Thera obeliscata. The sequence goes on along the minus strand of OX387918.1, from coordinate 8,799,342 downwards.
GTGTTCACCTCGGGTGAAAGACTTATTTAAGTCTCTCGAGCTCCTTGTCCCCCGAAGTTGTCGTCGTCGATAAGTCTTTAACACGAAACCCGTCTCGGGACTTAAATTCGTGACTTTCAATCCTCGGGTAACAATGTAAAATCTATTAAAATGTATGCCTATTAAAAAAATGTATCCTCAAACGGAGTAAAAGCATCCGTAGTTTTGAATCGTTGGATCCGTGTCCGATGATAGAATGGAGATAGGAGAACTATATATCTTGAAGTTCCATCGCATACTCTCTGAAATATATTAACATGCATGTAAGGTGCCGATAGACTGGCAACCGTAGTTATGTTGAATTCTAAAGGCCTGCGCACACCTAGTTCGCTGGCGGTAGTGATCAGTGATACGCTGTCAAATATCGCTGTCAAATTTGACAGCGTTTCACTGATTTATTTATTTATTTATTTATACAAAATACTGTTTGGGCTTACAGCTCGTGCCAAAGCGCCCAAATGCTAAGAATATCTCATCAGACATAATACTTACAAACTTATACAATATACTTAGCTTTAATTAAAATTAAGAATATATAAATTATAGATGTGAATACTAAAAATTACAGTCAAATCCGCCGCCGCAACCACCGACGCCAGCGGCCTAGGTGTGCGCAGGCCTTATCTGGTTCACGCCCCTGTCACTTGTCAAACTGTGGAATACTTTCCACTATAAAAAATCCCACTATATAAATTTTGTCTGGAAGAGATCGCTTTTAGCAATAAGGCCGCCCATTGTACCTACCTATATTTGTAATGTTTCTGTTATAATATGTTTCTTATGTGTACAATAAAGTATTAATCTATCTATCTATCTATCTATAAACATAACCCACCACCCTACGGGAACTCGGGTAAATAGCGGACGTGTGCCAAATGTAATCTGCTTGACGCATATTGTAATTGAGACTTTTTCGACCTATATTCTTCCTCAGGTCCTAAGTAAACAATGTTATTCTACACTGGAACCCTTTCACGAAATTCGCAATGCCTGATTTTTGTATTGTATTTTTTTGAAACGGGTAACGGGACGAGGGTCAATAACCCTAAAACTGAATACCGAAACTCTATCTAGCAAATAGTTACGCAAGAACTTACCTTATTATCACATTAGAATATTAAAGCTACCTATACATTATATTCTTCATTAAATCACTTAAGAGGGTACAACACAGGCGACTCTCCATACAAACGTAGTCTCCTATTTCTTCCCTGGATAATGCCTCTAGAGTAACCATTTTGTCTCATAAAATCCAGATCTGCTATATACGTGCTCGTATGTTTTCCTTTTTTTCAGAAACTTTTTGATAAAGAAAATATGACCCTCATATGATATAAATGAAATATGAATTGGAGGTGATATTTTCTAAGGTTTATTTTTCCTCACAAAGTCCTAGGTAATATCTTGCTGAACTAGCATGACTTCTAGAAAACATCTAGACGCCCACACATCGAGTTTGTTTGCCCTTATTCCTCCCACTAAACTTTTACAATGACCAAACTAAATCGGAGGGTCATTCAATAGTGCTTCTACATCTCATTTTATAGGTTCTTTTTAGGTCACCTTGTACATGTTAAATCTTGATTGTTGACTATAAATTATTTGGTCATAGATAAGTCAAACCTTTTCTGTTCATATACAGACTCTCATATTTTGAAGAAAATGGTGGGCGTTTTATTGGAAATATTTTTCAAAGTGAGTAAAGTTCTGAAATAAAATTATATAAATTAAATTTATTGAAAAGTATAATGCTTAGTGCTATTTTGGCTGTGACAAATGCAGCACTTTATCATAATCATCATCAGCCTGAAGAAGTCCACTGCTGGACATAGACCTCCTCTAAACATTTTCACGAAGAAATATTCTGAGCCCTCTGTTTTTCCACCGACTATCCGCGATCTTAACACTGTCGTCGGTCCATCGGGTGAATACGCGTCCTACGTTTCGTCTTCCGGTTTGCCATTCGAGAACCTTCGATGAAGCGCTCAATTTCTTTAAAATTGTACATATTATTATGATCATACCTATCTGTGAACGCGGTACTCTTCTAAATTGTTCTTCTTAGGTCTTTATTCCTATCCCACTAATATTAGAAATGCGAAAGTGTGTATGGATGAATATTTGTTACTTAATAACGCCAGAACGGCTGAACGGATCTGGATGAAATTTGGCACAGAGATAAATTATAGTCTGGAATAGCACATTCTTTTTATCCCGGTAAAATGTATGGTTCCTATGGAATGGATTTGTTTTTTAAGCAATACATAAGATGCTTTATATCCCAAAAAAGTAACGGGAACGGGGCGAGCGAAGCCGTGGGCGGCCGCTAGTAGTCCATATTCGGCATAAAAGCAATTGTCGGCAAATCTTGCATGAGTCCTATCCATTATTGACAAATAGCTGTTCATTCACTGTTACATGATTAATGGAGAGCCTATGGAAGTGCTATTTCAGGAGTTAATGATGGCTACGTGATATTATTACAGACATTTTTGTATCGACAACATCTTAGTTTCTATATTCTCGGTAGATTATGTCTCGTTTAAACTGAAAAAAAACAAAAACAACCGGAAGATACTCGCTAAAGACGAGTAAGATATTTAAATAATCATTAATTAACCTTTCAATTTCCTTTAATTAATAATTATTCATTTTACCTATTTATCCTTAGGGGAACCGCGCGTAAATTTTGTATTTTATAAATTATCTTTTTCCTAAAAACATTTACCTATTATTTTAACTAAAGGGTGCAAAACAAAAAATAAATTTAAAAACAACATGAGCTTGAAGGAGTTCTTGCAAAATTCAAAAGTCATGCGGTTATCCTTTGTGAAATAGAATAAAACTATTGTTCAATGAGGGTGTGCACTGACAACAACAACTTAGAAAAACGTTAAAAAACTCCTTCAGGGTAGAAACGCAACGACAACACTCTGTCGACACCAAGGGTGTTTGATGTCTATGGGCGATGGTGACCGCTTACCATCTGGGCCGTAAGCGCATTTGTCTATCTTTTACATAAAAAAATCCAACTTCAAACTCAATACTCAAACTTCAAACTTTTCATCAATCTTTTAATCAAACTCAAACTTTTGATTGCAACAGCAATCAAAAGTTCAATCAACACAATCGCCCAGCTAATCTATTGTAATTTCAGTATAAACAATAACCAGTGCATTTATTATCTGTGCTGTCAGTAGCTCGATGGCGAGTAATGTTGCGCCGCTACAGATCCATTCATATCATAATGGAAATGTCTACTATTCATTATTGATACAACTGGGGTATAGCTACGTCATAAGCAGAGCGATTTAGAATGTACACAGTAATTTAGAATGTACACAGGGGCTACCACTCGCCCCAAGATGGGGCGAGTGGTAGCCCCTGCCAAACAGGGCCCCCAGTTTTTGGGATCCGCAGCTGGTTGGAGCGAGGGCCCTGGCTGGTCTTCATGCGATCTTGGGAAGACGGCGACACTCTTGGCAAGTGTCAACGTGAGCTTCGGGGGTGGCTATGGATGTAATTCCCGGGATAGTGCTCTTGGCAAAATGCGAGAGGGGTACCGGTGCGTTCCGTTGGAGATTCCGGAACCCCTTGACATGCATCGAGGCCGGCCACGGGGTGGTTTTAGTGAGTCGACGAGTTCGTCAACCTCACACTACCTTAGTGCATCCCTGCGTTAAGGGGTCTGAAAACCTCTACCCCTGGTCTACCCCTCGACAAAAAAAAAGTGCCTGAGATATTATCCATCCCAGTCCCCATTACCTAACATCTCTGTACGCGATAAAAAATAAACTAAAACGAATTTAGAACCCCTTCCTTTTTTATTTGAAATCGGTTTAAAAAAGAGGTTCTCACTACATTCCTCATTCACTATACCCACAGCCGTACACAAACGGACAAAGTTTGTCATTCAGTGCTTTGGATTATGATCACAATTGGACGAGTGTGATTAATGAGTACGCACTGCTCCATCATGCGAGTGTGATTGGAACTGCTGGAAAGGGAAGACCTTGGCACATGTATCTCGATCGGATAGCAGACGTTTTAGAGAAAGGCTAATTATCAGGCCGATCAAAATCATTTTGCAGTTTTATTTTATTGCTTCTTTTCGAAGAGAGAATGGATGATTTCCTTGAGTAATTCATCGACGACCTCATCATAGAAACCTTGACAGCTACGATATACGGAAAACGTAGAAAAAGTGCGGGGTTGTGCAATGCCAATGTGTATTTAAGGGACAATGAAAATCTCGGTCGGCCCGAGAATTAGGCTCCAGGTCAGGAGTACCCTAAGCCAATGAGCATGTATGAAGAATGTTATGAGAGTGAAAGAAGCGAAAGGGGTATGTCAGGATCGTAGAAAATGGAAATCCGTGATCTCTGCCTATCCCCATGGTAATAAGGAATGATATTAGGTATACTTACTACTCTCTTTCAATAATATCATAGGTAAGCGGAGGTCTTTAGTATTTTTTTTGTTTAATTTTGTTTTTAAACAACCACAAAGTTTTGTGCTATTGCTATCGCGAGCGCGTCACTTGATTTTTATAACCAAGTTGTAGATAAATAGAAAATTATTTATTGTGCACCTTACAAACTAACAAAAAGAGAATTTAACACATAAATAAACTTAAAATTAACGTAATTTTTAGGCATATTATGATTGAACGGGTATTTTTGACGATTGCCATTTTTAGGGTTCCGTAGCCAATTGGCAAAAACGGAACCCTTATAGATTCGTCATGTCTGTCTGTCTGTCAGTCTGTCTGTCTGTCTGTCTGTCCGGCCGTGTCACAGCCATTTTTCTACGAAACCATAAAAGCTAGACTGATGAAACTTGGTGAGTAGATGTATTCTGTGAACCGCATTAAGGTTTTTACACAAAAATAGAAAAAAAAACTAAAAATTTTGGGGGTCCCCATACTTGAAACTGAAACTCAATTTTTTTTTTTCATCGAACCCATACGTGTGGGGTATCTATGGATAGGTCTTCAAAAATGATGTTTAGGTTTCTAATATCGTTTTTTTCTAAACTGAATAGTTTGCGCGAGAGACACTTCCAAAGTGGAAAAAAGTTGGTCCCCCCCCCCTCTAATTTCTAAAATAAGAGAATGATAAATCCAAAAAAAACACATGTTGTACATTACTATGCAAACTTCCAACGATATTTGGTTTGAACGAGATCTAGTCAGTAGTTTTTTTTTATACGTCATATTATTATATCGTAAACCGCAATTTACCTTTCGACAAACTACAAAAACCTTTATATTATGTTAATTGATGCTACGGAACCCTTCATGGGCGAGTCCGACTCGCACTTGGCTGCTTTTTATATTTACCGGAGTTTCTATACCAATCAAATCAAAAGTTTATTTATTCAGTTGAATTGCAAGAATCACTTTGAAACGTCGAGTCTAGGCGTCAGTTCCACGCGACCAAGCCTAGAAGAACAGGCAACAAACTACGGCTCGGCTCCTACCGTTTACCGCAACCACGGCTATAGTAGCTCAATTACTTTTTTCACCAAAACATTGTTATTACGAGGCGTGTGAAATGAAGTTTTTCTTCGAAACACGAGAGGAAGCTGACGTAGACAAATTGGGGCAACTGTGGCCTCAATTTTATCCCAATTTTATCTACTATGGTTTTTCATGTAACAGTAGATTTTAGATCAACACACATTAGAATAAAATGTGGAAAAAAGAAATAAAAAGAAATAGTCTCACGATTAAAATCCTCAGGCACGGTAGTCATCCTCCCAAATCTCTTTCTCACTTTTCAGTATGTACTTATTATACCTTAGTTTTTATAGTGTTTTAAGTATTCATTTTACGCAATTTTACCACTATGAGAGACAAAACGGCTATAAATGTAGATATTACATTAAACACAGTGATGAATTTCCCTTTGACTATAAGGAATTTTCTTTGAACTATTTTAGCGTTACTCCCCAACTACTAAGAATTACTAAACAGAAATCGTTATACTACAAACTCATCATCATCATTCGCATACTAACATAACCATCATCCCACTGCTGGGCATAGGCCTCTCTATGCTCTTGTCACCACGATCTTGGGCGGCCCTCATCTATCTTCAGCCCTCGACGCTGACAATGTCATCAACCCATTACTGGGCTACCGACGCTTCTTTTCCCAGTCTTCATCAGGTGTCCAGGTATGTGCTACATTCCACACAGGTGCACCATGACTCAAGTTTCTCAGACTTTTTAGGTTCAAACTTAAACTCAACAATTTTTTATTAATTTCTATTACAAGAACCACTTTGAAACGTCTTAAAGCTAGGTGAGTATAGGTGCCAGTTCCACACGACCAAGCCTAGAAGAACAGGCAAGAAACTACGCCTCGGTTTCTACCGTTTTTTCATATGATCCTTTTACAAATCAAAAATAATAGCAGTGAAGTTCTAGTGTGGTGCCACTTCACTTAGTCAGACGTATGCAATGCAATAATACAAAAGCAAAAGTTTCAAAGACAGCAAACGCTACGCTTCAAAGTTTTAGAAGTATCTACACAGCATATAAAAATAAGATACGAAAAATTTCTACGGCATGTTTACCCTCACGATGCCTCCTCACGATGTTTTCCTTCACCGTTTGAGAGACTGATCGTCATCGCAGGCTATCTAGGTGTGCAAGGCTTTAAAATGCTATTAACTGGTTTCATCACGATCAGTTGAGAGCACTAGTAGGTTTAATTGTGTGCATAAAATTTTCATTTATAAATTCCATTGGTGCATAACCGTATTTGAACCCACCTTCTATATAAAAAATACATTCTGTGGTTTCAAATGCTCGTGCATCGTAAGTTTTCTATTATAAATAAAACATTTTGTTATTTTATTGGTTTGTCTCATCCGTTCGTCATCCTGCTTCACTTCCTTACCATCCTGTTTGCAATCTTCGTCTGCAAGATTTACTTTTTTTTGTATAACGTGTTTGTAAACGTAGGCTTTAGCTTTGTAAAATTTCATGTGATAAAATCACAAGGACCAGTTCAAAATGCCATAGAAACTGGATATATCTAGACCGTCCAACATAATCAGGCGCCAAATTTCTATTATAGGTCAACCGGTATCTTTAAAAATCTTTACAAACGCAAAAATACCTACACAATGCTAGTCAAGGTCAAAAGTCAAAGTCAAAAGTGTATTTATTCAGAAGAAATGCAAGGATCACTTTGAAACGTCTTAAGGCCTGCGTACACCTAGGCCGCTAGCGACCGCGATCAGTGAAACGCTGTCAAATTTGACAGCGATATTTAACAGCGTTTCATTGATCGCGGTCGCCAGCGGCCTATATAGGTGTGCGCAGGCCTTTAAAGCTAGCTGAGTCCAGGCTTCTAAGACGTAATCCAAATACCCTTAATAATCAAAATTACCTTACATAAAATACTTTGATAGCATATACCTAAAAACTGACAAGTGGCTTGAAAAAAATAGGCATGTCTAGTGAAGTTTGTTTTTTTTTTTCAATTTTGATAAATTTATAAACAAAACAAATTGGCTCATCAATGGCGAAGATTAGCAATAACAAACATAAAAAAACAACCGAATTGAGAACCTCCGCCTATTTTCTTTGAAGTCGGTTGAAAACAGGCCTCTTAAGACTGGTTGGTACCTAGGTACCCGAGGACAAACAATAAGCACTGATTAAGTTGGTACATAAATGAAAATGAGATTGATCCACTAATGGAAGTTCGCTGTTTTCAAAATCATACATTTTACGACACAAATAATCACGAATGTTACACCTTGAAAGTTTAATTTTACAATTCCAGTTCTTGAAGAACCAGTTGAAAACTTCTCTCCTAATTACATACCTATAGATATAAACCTATATACACGTACCAATGTATATGTATACCTATACATATATGCACCCAGCGTCTTGGGGACGCTTCCGTCTGGTAGTGATTTGGATCAGTTGAGCTATCTTTAGATTATTTGTAACGGTCTGCAGATAACTTTAGTGTTTCTTGGGTTCCGATAGAATAAATAAATATTGTAGACAATCTACACCACACTATTGTACTATTGTATAGTGGCGGAATGAAAACGTTCGTCGATTTTCAACTTGATTTATTCAACGTATCACGATCACATACTATCTTTTGAAACTGAATAGACAGAATACACCGATAAGTTAACGTCACAAATTATGTCAAATAGTGTTCATGATCAAGGCACTGGTGCAAGCGAAAACCGACTCTAAGGTGACGAACATTTTCATACCGCGACTGTACATGTACATTTTTTTTGTAAATACATACTTAGAATACAATATAACACCCATCCAGAGAACAAACATCTGCATTCACCAGACAAATACTTTTTCACGGTGGGGATCGAACCCACAACCTACGGCGCAGAAGGCAGAGCTACTACCGACTGAGCTGAGAGGCCGTCAAGAATGAAAGTACTTTTTAAGCTCCTTATTTTCATGCCCTTGAAACAAACCAACCCTTTGTAAAATCTACTAAACGTGTAGCGTAAGTTGATCTTTCTACAAAATCACCAATTAAAATATTGAAGTGTATCGTAAGGTCTCGTTTACTTGACATTTAGTGTCAGCTTCTTGTTGAGGGAATATGATCCTTATTATTTTTATGAAACAACGGGGTATTTACCATGATTAAATTTTGAGTTGACTTCCGATATTTCAAGTCAAAATTTCATTAAGGAAGTCAACTCTAAATTTAATCATAGTAAATATCCCGTTGTTTCATAAAAATAGTGTTAAAAACCATGATAGTTAATTATATGATCCTTATTTGCGTGGTTTTTTTCCATTATGTATTCCATACGTTTATGTTTAAAGTGTTTGCTCTCTGTCTGTGTGATAAATTGTATTCTAAGTAATAAAATATATATTTAGGTATGATATTAGCAAGAAAATAAGAAAAATTAGTAGTGGTGCCCTAACAGGGTTTATGTTTGAAACTAGTCCTGTATCTAACAACATAAGTGCAATAAGTTATTTGAATTTGAATCTGAATTTAATCTGTGGTTCCCATAGTATTAAGGCTCTAGATAATGTTGTTAGGAATGTCCAAAGTATTTATTTATGTTGGATGTTTCATTGTTCGCTATTTCTGCCGTGAAGCAGCATTGCTGTGTTTCAGTTTGAAGGGTATGGGGTGCCGGTAGTATGTGAAACGTACCTACTTACATCTACTTAGAACTATGTACTTATGTACAAACTAAACCCTGTGTAAAGTAATAAATGTACATAGTATTTCGTCTCTTATGTTTTTTATAAATTTTTGTATTAACTGTAAGTTTCTTTGAATAAATAAAATATATTAAAATAAAGGAAACAAATTAATGATGTTTTCAGTTTTCATAATATTTTTTTTGGTTCATCCTTGTGTTCAAAATCTGATTGTGTTCAGGCAAATTATTTTTTTTGTATTCAAGTAAACAGGCCTTTGCATCTATTGTAGATGATTTATATAGCGTCAGGGGCAACTGGTGATTTACTCATGCCCCTACTTACGGGACGCTATAGTGCCTGGGACAGGATTTTAGATGGGATAGGCTTGCCCAGCACCTATACCATCCTGACAGCTTAGTCGGCCTAATCCACAGGAAAGACATGGTCAATACGTGCGGAGCTGACTAAGCCACGGGTTTCCTCACGATGTTTTCCTTCACCGTTTGAGAGCACTAGCATTGTGTACTTAAATTTTTCGACAGAAAAACTCATTGGTACACGACTGGGTTTGAACCCACGACCTTAGGATCGGAAGGCGGGGCCGCTACCACTAGACCACCAGTGCTCTCTAATCAGTGCTTTGTTTGTATTCAAACAAAGATTAAAACTAACTAGACCTCGCAAAGTGGTTTTTGTTTACACAGGTTGTTACAAAACTACCCGTAAAGCCGAAAGGTGGTTAAATGGGCCTTAAAACGCGTCCATTCACAATATTATATAAATATTTTTATTCACATTTATGAATGAAAAATAGAAAAACTATTAAAGTTTACAATTATTAGGTAAAATAGGTTCGTAGACCTTTCTGTTAAATAATCTGGTTCCCTGACATGACAGCTTAGTAGGTTTTGGCTTTGATAATTAATTATATTTTTTACGGGTTATTTTATAATAGCCTCTAAGGTCGAAGATAAATAATAAAATTAGCAATTTTCAATTTGTTTTTAATCATAAACAATAAATGAATTTATGCTCTGTTATACAATAATACACTTTATTATATTGAAAAACCTTAAACTAATTTAACATGAATTCAACTTTTTAGTAGGTATGTGAATAAAGAATACTTAGGCCTCCCACAAGCTCTGTCTGGCTCTGTCTCTGGTTCTAGTTTTGAGTCTGTGTGACTTAAAAAATCTTACGTCGAAACGTAACCCACACAGTATAAATACACTGGTAAGTACACAGACTCAAAACCAGAGCCAGACTTGTGGTAGGCCAACTGGTTCAATAATAGCATCTAAAACCAAGTTTTGAACCCAGCCTTTATGGTTTTAGATGCTAGATTGGCATAAACCGATTTTCGAGAAACATGTCTTGCAAATCACAAAATTAAAATTCTAGCAGAAAAATTACACATAAATACATTATTTGCTATTATAAAATTCTAATTTACCAACAACTTAATTAAGAGTTTATAACATTGATTAAAATGTGAATTGAAAAGTCCTACGACAAGCGTATCTTGCTTCGTTAGTAATGTACAATTTAAAACTTAGTTTTATCTTTATATCGACTAAAATACACTAAGGCCCGGTTTACGAATATCTAATCGACCAACCAAAAAAAAAAAAAGACGGGTTGCACTCCGGGAGTGCCGGCAGAAGTGAAAACTTGCCGCTCGTATTAAAACTTATTAAATTTTCATCTAGTATATTTATAAAGTACTCACTCATTTTCTTTCGCTATTTCTTAATCACTTTTATCATTAATAGATGCACGAACCGCACGGTACGGCGCGGTCAGTCGAGCGGAACGGCAACGTCCTCTCCATCCGTCTTACGCTTTTTCAAGGTCACGTGATCCTGACGCGAATTTAAGATTTTATACCCATTACAGAAAGTGCTCAACGCCGCTAAAGAAGTTTTCACTTCAAAAATTTAATTAAAAATAATGTCGGTTAGGAGTACCCTTAACCGACGAGCATGTATGAAGAATTATAAGCGAGTGAATGAAGCGAAAGAGGTATGTCAGGATCGTAGCAAGTGATTTCTGCCTACCCCCATAGGAATGAGCCGTAATTTTATGTATGTATAAATAATAATAAATAAATAAATAATAAAAATAAACAAATATTTGACGGCTGGTTATCCCACATTTTTGTTTGAGAGTAGTCATTCGTGAAAACGGGCCTCAATAATAATACATGTAAATTTAAAAATATCAATACATGACATTAGCCTCATCAATTTTAGCCGTACAGAAAATGTCCAGAAGAGAAAGTAGGATATCTCACTCACACTAGCAGCGATAGAACGGGACAAGCTTATGATTCGCAATCGTGGCAAGGAACCTCCCTCTTCTTTCTACTCTGTTCCTCCTCAACCTCGTTGACTTCCTCACTGTCCCTTCCAAGTCGGATGAAGTGATCACGAGCCCTGTTTTTCCTCTGAGGCACACTGAGAACCAGCTCAGCTGGCTCGAACCCCTCATCAGCAGACCTTCCGAACCTGATGAAAGCAGGATCTCGTCCGAATCGCACGAAGCTGGAGGACTTTTTAGCAGGTGTTTCAAAGTCTTCGTCGTATGCTCTTAAGAGGTTTACCAGGTCGTCTGTAGTGAGAGCCAGGGGTTGAGAGCGACCAAAGCGGAGAAAGCTGTTGCCTCGGATGGAGGGTCGCTCGAAAACCTCTCGAAGATCAGCAGCGGATGGCTCTGCAGGGTACGAACGGCCAAACCTGTTGAGATATACTTTTTGTAGTTTTTTTTAAATTGTATTAACTAAAAAACTAAGATCTTGAAGGCGTCTATCGTGTCTGGGTATAAAAACTGGAGACAGAAAAGCTTATTGGTGCACGCATGACCTGATTCTAACTCAACACTTTAGATTGAAGATGGAGCCAGTACCAGTAAGCCATCAGTGCTCAATAGCTTCAGTCTTTTTTTATCGTGTCACAAGTTCTTACGGACCAAGTGTGGTATTTCAGTGCGCCTCAAAGAGGCTCTTTTCATGCACTTGACACAATGCTTTTGAACTTTTTAAGTTCTACGACATGCCGGTTTCCTCGCGCTGTTTACCTTCACCATTCGAGAGTACTGGCATAGTGCTCATATATTTTTTTTGGCAATCATTTCACTTAGAAGCTAGGGTGAGTTTCTATCTCCAGTCTAGTCTATAATTTAGTAGAAGTATTTGAGAGCAGTTAAGAGTAATGTAAACTAACCTGATCATGCTCCTATCGATGGCACTCCGTCGTCGAGCCTCAAGATCTGGAGAGCGTCTGACCGGCATCGCAGCAGCCACCACCAGCCACACTGCTGCCATGCAGACCATGCTTCGAGAACAGCTCATGATGAAGTGCTTCTGGAAGGAACACATTCATTTATATGTTTTCCACTAATTAAATCCCATGAACAATTAGGATCTGATAAGGTTTTTGGTTCATTCAAGAAGGTTTGGTTCATTGAAGTTTCAACTCTTTGAACACCACCATAGACACAAACAGACACAATCACTGAATCAACCACTAAGGCCCGTATTCCGAAACAGTGCTTGAGTCTGAGTCGAGCCTCAAGCACTGCCCATATTCCGAAACAGGGCGTCGATTCCAGCAACACAAATCACTCCAGCAATCGCGTAAATCGATGTGAGTTTTTTGTTTGAAAAATGTGAAAATGGTACGCGGATTCAGCGATCACTCAATCGAGCCGAGTTGCTGGAATCGACGCACTATGCTGGAGTCTGAGTCAAGCCTCAAGCATAGATTTTATGACAGTTCTCTATTGAAAGGTGTCAAAAATGTGTGCTTAAGGCTTGACTCAGACTCAACCACTGGTTCAGAATACCTATGCCAATAAAATTAAATGTGTACACGCTGTGACGTGTATAGAACTGACTGACCCGGTGAAATGTATTGAAAGGTTTCACAAAATACATCCAAGCCAGCTGGATTATCTCTACCAATGTAGGTATATCGCTACTTCGAAGCTTAAAATTCATAAAATATTGATTTTCTAATTATGGAACTAAAAACTGTGTGGTCTACTGTATTTGTAAAGCACTACCCCTAAGTTTCTTTCGCAGTCTCGCATGGGTATTAAGTATTTCATTATTAGAAGGTTGTAGTATTAGAGCTCTTTGTGAAGGGCTCGTCAAGAATGAACTACCACCATGCATATTTCTGCCGTGAAGCAGCAATACTGTATTTAGGTTTGAAGGGTGTGGGTGCCGGTGAAATTACTGGCACGTGAGGCTGAAGACCTGTATGCCTCAAGTTGATGGACGCAGGGCACGTTCATAAGGTGCGTGTCCTGATGTGCTTGTTCTTAGTCTTTTTGCATTAAATTTTTTACGAGGGAATAAAATGATCTGCAAACTTAAACGCATCTCGAGCCGCGACATTGTTTTATTGTTGTTTTCAAAGTCCAAATTCACATCAATAACAGGTAACAAAATATTAAACTTTTGCTGTAACCTTTATCAGAGTGATGGACGCCATTTAACTTCTTCAGCACGGATTAAAATTATCTGTAATCGTGACAATTTCAAACAACAGTTAAAGTTCAGTAAATATTTGGATTTGTCAACGATGAAAAGTTATGGATACTTACTTAATAGGTGCCCATAACTTTTACTTACGTAGTGGCTGTTTTTTTTTCGTAGGTAAAATTTGAATTTATACAAAAAAAAGCCTCACGTCTATAAACAAAATGCTGATATAACTCTTAGATATTTTTTTGTAAATTTATACATAGTTATAACTATTTCATGTGTATTTTGTACATTTGTAAACAAATATTTACAGTTTATTGACCTTACTTATAAAAATATGTCAAAAGATAAGCTGTGCTTAAGCTATTGCCATCTCTTACCACTGGGTAATGACAAAAAGTGACAGGGCTAACTTTAAACAATGACTAAATTTATATTGCGTTTATTAATATGGCTGAGTGTGTGTAAATTAATATAATTTATACATTAGTACATACATACATTAAATTCATAACATTGCACAGAAGGCAGATTTACTACGAACTGAGCTATAAAGTCTGTTAAAGTGTAGCATAGATTCCATTTAATATTCAACCTTATTAAAGTCTACGGTTCACTATAGTCTATAGTTCATTTCGCTGAATGGACGGACAGACATACAGACAATAGGCCGCTCAAGGTAATCCGGTGTGTATGGCTCGTACTTGAGCGGGTTAGGTAACGTATTATCTTGGTCACTATTCTATTATATTTGATGGGTTTATTCTATTCATAATTACTAGCGTTTTAATGGTGACAAAGCAAATTAACTTTGAGTACCTATTTCAATATTTGTCCAGAGCAGTACTACCACTATGCATATTTCTGCCCTGTAGCAACATTGCTGTGTTCCGGTTTGAAGGGTGTGTGTGCCTGGTGATGGGCGCAGGGCGGTGCATCGTAGAGCACTTTCCAGGTAATCTACGAGGCATGGCACCTCTTAACTTCAGGTGGGTTATATGCTTGTAACATTAGCTAGTTGTATAAAAATCTCTGTTCTTTTAGCATAGATATGTAGCTTATAATCTTATATTAATATTATATAGTAGAGGTAGGCCAAAGAAAATATGGATGAATAGTGTGAATGTGACGTACAGTTGTGTTGCTCTTATTAGCCAAGACTATCCATGTGCATTTCTCCAGCTTCCTCATATGGAAATTGCGAATTCTGAAAACGCCAACATTTAAAGCATAATTGGAGCAATCATTGATTTGAAGGAAAATTTAGCAGCAAAAAAAACAACGACTCTATGAGACTTTATAGGTGTGTTAGCTGGAGAGCGGCTCCACAGCTTCCTCATTCAGTGTGGGCAAACGGCTAACGATAGAGCTATATAGTAAACGCCAAATTTTAGAGCATAATTAGAGCACCCGGCATAAAAAAAATCAAGTCTCTAGCTCGAAAACTCTTTGAGTTAGAAGACTATAACAACGTGTTTGCTGGGAAGCCATTTCTCCAGCTAACACATGTGGATCTCAGGAATGGCTATAGCTAGAAAGTTGCTTGATATCTCCAAATTTAGAGCAAAAAATATCATGGATGCTCCAAATATTTCAAGTGTCTAGGTTCAAAACTCACCGAGTTAGAAGCTTTGATGACTGTGTTAGCTGGAGACACGTTTGTCTGGCACGCACATGCTACATCTGAGGATCTACAATAGCTACAGATTCGGTTGACGTGTCCAAACCGAGCTATGAATTAGAGCACTCGGCTCCAAAATTTTGGACTCTCTAGGACAAGTAGTTTCCTAGTAATCAACAAAAGAACATTTTGCCGCCAGAATTTTCAAATATTATGTTCGCACCCGTAAAAATGCGGCGTTGCCGCTCTGAAAGTATGGTATCAGCGTAGGAATTTGAACGTTAGTCGGATGGAGTTGTGTGTTGCCCGTGCCTGGTAAATAGTTACCCTAGGATTCATGTCTTAAACACTCATTACGTAGCTCAAGAAGCGGAATATAGGTTAAAATGAAACAAAAAAACACCAAAGAAAAGTTTTATAATGGTTAGTTTAAGTTTAAATATGTATTTATTAAGAAACCTGACTTCACATTTTTTATTTTTAGTTTTAAATATCATGAAATTATATCTCTAAGTCTCTCAACTAACCAACAATGTTTTCAAATCATGAGTTACCTACTCTTGTCACACTAGGTGTAAATGGCATCGTGCGAAACTATCATTGTGTCTGTGAGTACGTACATAACTATAGATAGTGCAATTCACGAAGACGCGCCCCTCGCGGGGTGCGGGGAGTTTGCTCCGAGCGGCAGTCGCCAACCGTAGTCTATTAATTGTAGTGTGCGTGTGCACTCATAGGTAATTAGTGTGTACCGATAACACTCAAACATTGACGGAAGCTTGCACACATATACTATAAACGGTTAGGAGGAATAGTGGGGCGCGCCTTCGTGGGTTGCACTATCTATAGCGAGCTGCAGTAAATACTCACGGGAAAGCGAAAGGAAATATTATAAATATAATAATTATGAAGAAAAGTGGGGGGGCTCTATTCCGGAAAACGTTTTATTTTTTTTCTTCAAAAGTTGTTAACGTAGATACCTATTGTTCTAAAGGTATTTAGGGCTCTAATTGTGAATTTGACATTCATTTTTGAATTCAAGATGGTGGCTTCATTTTTTTTCTTAAATAATGGATATGGGTATCGTTTAATAGGTTTTTGGGGGCTCTGATTGTGAATTCAACATTAATTTTTGAATCCAAGATGGTGGCTTCATTTTTTTCTCAAAAAATGGATATGGGTATCGTTTAATAGGTTTTTGGGGGCTCTGATTGTGAATTCAACATTAATTTTTGAATCCAAGATGGTGGCTTCATTTTTTTCTCAAAAAATGGATATGGGTATCGTTTAGTAGGTTTTTGGGGGCTATGATTGTGAATTCAACATTAATTTTTGAATCCAAGATGGTGGCTTCATATTTTTCTCAAAAAATGGATATGGGTATCGTTTAATAGGTTTTTGGGGGCTCTGATTGTGAATTCAACATTAATTTTTTAATTCAAGATGGCAGCTTCATTTTTTTCCTTAAAAAATGGGTATGGGTATCGTTTAATAGGTTTTTGGGGGCTCTGATTGTGAATTCCACAATATTTTTTCAATCCAAGATGGCGGCTTAATTTTTTTTCACAATATATTGATATGGGTGTCGTTTAATAGGTTTTTGGGGGCTCGGATTATAAATTTGACATTGTTTTTTGAATCCAAGATGGCGGCTTCATTTTTTTCCTTAAAAAATGGGTATGGGCATCGTTTAATAGGTTTTTGGGGGCTCTGATTGTGAATTTGACATTATTTTTTGAATCCAAAATGGCTGCTACATTTTTTTCCTTAAGAAATGGGTATGGGTATCGTTTAATAGGTTTTTGGGGGCTCTGATTGTGAATTTGTCATTATTTTTTGAATCCAAAATGGCTGCTACATTTTTTTCCTTAAGAAATGGGTATGGGTATCGTTTAATAGGTTTTTGGGGGCTCTGATTGTGAATTCGACAATATTTTTTCAATCCAAGATGGCAGCTTAATTTTTTTTTCACAATATATTGATATGGGTATCGTTTAATAGGTTTTTGGGGGCTCGGATTTCAAATTCGACATTATTTTTTGAATCCAAGATGGCGGCTTCATTTTTTTCCTTAAAAATGGGTATGGGTATCGTTTAATAGGTTTTTGGGGGCTCTGATTGTGAATTTGACATTATTTTTTGAATCCAAAATGGCTGCTACATTTTTTTTCTCAAAAAATGGATATGGATATCGTTTAATAGGTTTTTGGGGGCTCTGATTGTGAATTCAACATTATTTTTTGAATTCAAGATGGCTGCTTCATTTTTTTTCATAAAAAATGGATATAGATATCATTTATATCTTATAGTCTTATAATTCAATAGAGCCAAATGCACGCAATGCAAACGAGAGGGTGGAAAGAGTGCCAAAGAAGCACAATCGGTCTCAGCGTTCGGCAGTGTTCGACATCTGTTTCTCCTTTTTGAGTGAGCGATGCGTTCGCGTGGACAGCTGTATGACGTTGTCTCGTTCAACTATCGTAAGTAAACCAACTATACAGAAAACCGTTTTTTTAAGAAAAAAAATGTAGCCGCCATCTTGGATTCAAAAACGTATGTCCAATTCACAATATAGGAATATAGTTGAAAATGAAACAAAAAACCCCAAAAAGTGCTTTTTCTTCTTCCTGCCCTTACCCATCAGGTGGGGTCGGCACAACATGGTGAGATGCCCCCCCTATCACTTGCCATCTGGTGAGATGGCAAGTGATAGGGGGCAAGTGTGCGTGAGTACGCACACAACTAGCAAGCCGCAGTAAATACCTATTTTCCGTCCGCCTGGTTTACTCGATACGCTCATAAAAACCTGACTGAATACAGTAAAACACAGAGAACAGACGGCTAACAACAGGCAGAGTAGGTAGAATCATCAACACTGGCCTAGCAGGTACCTATTTACAGAACCAAATAAAGTTTTTTTTCTAAGAATACCTAAAAGACACGCATTACTAAAGAAACTATAAAACGAACAAGAACGGGCAACACACAACTCTCATATAGATAGAGAGAAAGCTCTCAACCTAACAAAAAGAGAAAATATGAGTTTGAGGTTTCAGAAATCAAAACCGCTAAGCGCATACGAAAATGACTCGTATCGCGATCTAAAATAAACCGAATAACGTTCAAATTCCTACGCTGATACCAAACTTTCAGAGCGGCAACGCCGCATTTTTACGGGTGCGAACATACATTTGAAAATTCTGGCGGCAAAATGTTCTTTTGTTCATTACTAGGAAACTACTTGTCCTAGAGAGTCCAAAATTTTGGAGCCGAGTGCTCTAATTCATAGCTCGGTTTGGACACGTCAACCGAATCTGTAGCTATTGTAGATCCTCAGATGTAGCATGTGCGTGCCAGACAAACGTGTCTCCAGCTAACACAGTCATCAAAGCTTCTAACTCGGTGAGTTTTGAACCTAGACACTTGAAATATTTGGAGCATCCATGATATTTTTTGCTCTAAATTTGGAGATATCAAGCAACTTTCTAGCTATAGCCATTCCTGAGATCCACATGTGTTAGCTGGAGAAATGGCTTCCCAGCAAACACGTTGTTATAGTCTTCTAACTCAAAGAGTTTTCGAGCTAGAGACTTGATTTTTTTTATGCCGGGTGCTCTAATTATGCTCTAAAATTTGGCGTTTACTATATAGCTCTATCGTTAGCCGTTTGCCCACACTGAATGAGGAAGCTGTGGAGCCGCTCTCCAGCTAACACACCTATAAAGTCTCATAGAGTCGTTGTTTTTTTTGCTGCTAAATTTTCCTTCAAATCAATGATTGCTCCAATTATGCTTTAAATGTTGGCGTTTTCAGAATTCGCAATTTCCATATGAGGAAGCTGGAGAAATGCACATAGACTATCCCTATGTACAAGTAATCGAAGTAAAATTAAAGGAAAATAACAATTTAAACTGAATACTGATTCACACTGGTGGTCTAGTGGTAGCGGTCCCGCCTTCCGATCCAAAGGTCGTGGGTTCAAACCCAGTCGTGTACAAATGAGTTTTTCTGTCGAAAAATTTGTGTGCACTAAATAAATAAATAAATATTCTAGACAATCCACTCAACACTATCTAGCCCCAAACTAAGCAGAGCTTGTACTATGGGAACCAGAGAGCTGATATACTACTTATATAATTATTTTTTTGTAAATACATACATAGAATACAATAAGCCAGCACTATGCCAGTACTCTCAAAACGGTGAAGGAAAACATCGTGAGGAAACCGGCGTGTCGTAGAACCTATAAAAGTTCGAGCAACACGTGTTAAGGGTCACGCAAAAAGGGCCCACCAGCGGCCCACTTGCGGAAAAACCAGGCCGAACATCAAGTGCGGATGATAAATTTGCCGATTTGCCGGCTTCTCTCTCTTCTCTCTCTGTAGCTTCATGAAACCTCTCATTTTCAAATATTTAAGCTGATAATACACTTGTGTCATCAATATTAAGCACATCCGGCCCGCGGCGCTTGGAGCGGAGTTTAACCGCAATTTACAAAATAACATTATTTTTCAGCTCATTACCATTAAATGTAATGTTGTTAAGTCTTGTTTGTGAATGTTTTCAGTTCCATTTACTGTTATTTGTATAACAATGTTACACCTACATTTTCTTCGTCTTCTTTCTTCATTTATCATTCGACGTACAGTTTTTGCTGGATTTTCAGTGTTTAAACATAATATAAGTTTAAAAAACTTGTGAAACCGACTTCACGGTTCAACTATTAAACCTATTTTCATGAACTTTCAATGGCACTAATCAGAAACAAATGGCACTAATATTGTTTTTCAGATTAAAAAAAAAATCGGCTCGTAATTAACGAAATTCTATAACAAGCACTCAAAGAAAATACTGCATACCTACTGCATTGAAAACCTCTTCCTCTTTTATTTAAAGTCGGAAAAAAAGTATGGGACCGATTATTTATGTTAAGGGTTCTTATTATAGCGAAGTGTTACAAAATCAACTTAGTTAGCTTTGTTCATTTAAAAACAAACCGTAACCCACGCTTTCATATCTCCTAGAAAAAATACTCCGCCTAATACAACCAGAAATCCAATCTGCTTTAACAAAAATTACAGTTTACCATAGAGTACCGATAAAATAGGTATAAACCTATAAACTACGGAAGTCACGCAACAGACAAGGTCAGACTTGCAGACACTCTGGCGACTTTTAAAGGATACTGCGCCATGGACCTGACATATACGGCAGTGCTTTACTGTGCCAGGGTTTTCTGTCATCTTTCGAAGTAAAATTGCTTTTAGTGTTACTTTAAGTTCTGTTGCGAAATTTCGGTACATAAAAATTCTACTTCTGGTTTCAAACTGGGTTTCAAACCAGAGTGGTCATAAGAATTTGAATGCGCCTCAAAGAAGCGTGTACTTGACACCATGTTAACGAAGTTTTGGATTCTTCTATAATAAAATATATTTAAGTACATAATATGATATCAGCTATGTGGTTCCCATCATACTAGCTCCGCTTAGTTTGGGGCTAGATAGTGTTTTTTTAAATAAAGTTATCACGATAAATACCCGTTTGTTCCATATAGTTAAAAATAGTGTTGTGTGAATTGTCCACAATATTTATTTACAATGACAATGTTTAAGTAATTATTTAACTATGTATAATAATGTGACGAAGCGTAGGGCGCCCACCCACCAGATGGACCGACGACATTGTTAAGATCGCGGGAAGTCGATGGATGGAAAGGGCTCAGAATCGTTCTTCCTGGAAATGTGTAGGGGAGGCCTATGTCCAGCAGTGGACTTCTTCAGGCTGATAATGATGATGATGATGATGAATAATGTGTATGTTTTGGCAAATTGTAATGGCTGAAAACATAGTTTAAAAAAAATACTTGAATAGCTCTCAGAGAAAAAAAGTAGAAAAGACTTGACTTATGTCTCCAGTTCACTCGCCAACAAGAAAAGCAAGTAACAACTATTTTAAATCATTGTTAGAGCTACAGCAAAAGGTACTCTACAAACAGAGATTAATGTCTGTTCTCTAGATCGGATTATACTATAAACTCTACACTCAACCCGATATACGAGAATGTGATCCACTGTGAGATACCTAGAAGGGTACACTTACGAGACCCAAAAATTACGTAGAAGCTAAAATTCACACTCATTTTTAGTCTGTATCGGTCCCACTGCAAGGCAAAGGCCTCCCGTTCACTCTTAATCAGAAGATAAAATATATTTGCTAGCGCCTACGCTCCATCTTCAAACAAAAATACAACAATAATCCATGTTGCATCGCTATTATAAATGTGGTGTAAGTAAATATATCATATATTATATCTCAGTGTTCAGCCTAAAAGCAAAGCTAATAGTGACTTTACATTTTCACCTCCCTTTTTTGAAATCACACTCGGCCTAGTAGTTTTTGAGTAAGTATGTTCGTTACAAACTTACAAAAATACAAATGTTTCCTCTTTATGACTGACAGACAGTAGAACAAAAGCATTATTGGCCAATCACGAAACTGAGCAACGCTCGCTTGGCCAATTAGCTGTTTACTAGTATTTATTGATAGTAATTGCGGTCTAGCTATCCGATTCCCATTGTATGTTTTGTATAAGCTATAGATAGTTCTGTGTGGATTGTCAATCAATATTTCATTCATAAAATAAGGAAGCATACCAATCTATTTTAAGATTCACAAAAGCATTGTCTTGTGGGTGTATAGTCCTAGCTTGCTACCCTCCTCCCCTAACCCCCTCCCCTAACCCCCCCCCCCCTAACCCTCCTAAGATTATTACCGATAAATCGAGAAATAAAATTTGACATTAGGATCCGTTGAGACAGTTCTCAAGTTCGGGTACGAAACCCTGATCATGCATTGTTTTGAATACGATATTCAAACCGGCTTTAATACAATGGGGTTACATTAATATCGTGATACTGTAATTCAGATTATTATTATCTGGATTACTTTTGATTACTGTGTAACTTATACTATGTATAACCTCTATTCATACCTATATTCTGATAAAGACTTGCCAAGTTTTTTTTTCATTTCGCTTCTTTCGAAGCAGGCCTATAGTACCTACCAAGACCATACCGTTTTGTATTTTTTTCTTGAGTTGGGTTTTTTAAATAGACTTATATAAAATGATGATTCTCTAATTCTTTATTAGATGGCAAGTGAAGATATATTACATAAATAAAATCGTTTTTAGTCAAGTCAGTCAAAATACAAGTCGGTTGTCATCGGAAACATTTTCGATCAAATCAGGATATTACACTTTCATTACATCTGCTCCAGCTGCTTTGAGCTAAGACCTCAAGTATTTTTGGTTTTCAAAACCACCGAAATTATACAATAGAACTCAAAATAGGACCAGAATAACAATTAAATTGAAAAAGCTATGCGACTTCCCAAAATGGCAGACAACAAATCTATACAATAGTCTACGCCGTAGCACGGTGCTACGGCGTACGCACCGATTATTACCAAGTTTAAAATTTTTCGCCTTTAAGCTCTTTCTCTTCTATTATGATTTATGATTGAAATCGTGTTTGTATTGTTTTATGATAGAAATGTTGAACTACTTATTTCATAATAGTTATCAATAGATAGAGAATAAAGGTCACAGTTCTATAGAGATCCCGGAATCAGACGCCAGTGCCACTGAAGTAGCCTCAATCTGTTCTGTTATACAACTTGAGACCATCTTGAAACAATGTATTTATATGCCTGCCTGACTGCCTTCAGTTGTTTGTTCTCTGTTTGGGGTTTATATTATATTCCATGCATGTACATATTTACAAGAAAAAATGTATAAAAGTATTTTATCAGCTATCTGGTTTCCATAGACTGCTTTGCTTAATTTTGGGCTAGACAGTGTTGTGTGAATTACCCACAATGTTTATTTATTTATACGGCCCACCTGATGTTAGGTGCTAACCATTGCCTATAACAAAGCATTGCCTCGGTCACGCACATCAGAAACGTCACAAAATTTGGACATAACCTTCTTTCTATCAGCACGAGACAATAACTTCCTAGGCGTTATATTAAACGAAGGAACAAGTCCACAGGCAAAATCGAATTTGCATTTAAATAAATCTATTTCCTCAGATTTGCGGAACATATTCTTTGGCCGCGGGCTGAGACAAATGTCTGTATTTCTTCTGCTAAGGAAATGTGTTGGGAAAATCCGGTTCCGAATCCTATTTAAATACTTTTAACAATTGTTACTCTAAGTTCTTTTTTTTGTTACTGATATTGAAAACTTTTGTTTTCCAAATAAAATAAATAAATTTCTCACCAGCTTTTTGCATACGTTTTAGTCAAGAAATAGGGCAGCACAACGTCAAGATGATACGACGATAAAAACAATGAACTCACTGACGTAACAACGTATTTACGTGAATAAAACGTGTATCATGTACTTTGAATGTGGTGTTTTATGTGACGTTATGAGATAGGTTTCTTCTTTCTTTTGGTAGGTTTCTTCTTCTTCCTGCCCTTATCCCACTAGATGGGGTCAGCACAAAAATTCTAATAGGTATATCAATAGGCCTATCCAAGTTCTGTCTGGCTCTGTCTCTGGCTCTAGTTTTGAGTCTGTGTGAGTGCTCACAAGTGTATTATGTGGTGTAAACAGCTTTATGTGACGTTTTGACGTAGTATTTATTTAGTCAACACTCACACAGACTCAAAACCAGAGACAGAGACAGAGCATTAGTGGTTCTGCGTAGACTTTCGCGGTAGATAAATATTTTTTATAAAGAATACAGGGAAATAAATCATACTCATGTATTTTTCTTTTGAAGCAGGTTTTCCATTGCCAATTTGGCTTCTGATCTTAAATCTGGTGGAGAACAATCAATCTCCATCTCACTCTCTGAGCCGTTGGAACTCATTTTAATTATTACATTTTATATTTATTATGTAACTAAAAAATCAAAAGTTTTTTTTTTGAGAAATCTCATGACGGGATATACATGAACGATGTATCATACATAACCACCGTATTGAAAACATATCCTAAAGTGTTAAATTTTTGCTTTGCGTTAAGTATCATATTTGACAGCGTTTCACTTATCACCATCGCAGAACTCTTAGATGTGCGCAAGGCTTGACATAAATATATTTCAAGAGCCTGTGGGTATCCGATTAAGATGGTTCCTTTGGATGACGTTATTAAAAATATGGTTTGAATGCTTATCTAAATACATAAGTATTTCTAAATACGAAATGTGTATGTTTGTGTGTTACGCTTTCATACGGCCACTGAATCGAGTGGGAAGGAAGAAGAAGAAGTGGCGTGCGTAGTCGGAACACTATACTGTTATGAGTACTTTATGTATGTATTTACAAAAAAACTATGAGCTTTTCAGTCATCTGGTTTTCATAGTACATGCTTTGCTTAGTTTGAAGCTAGATGGAGCTTTGTGATATATTAACTATAAAGTATTTCTTAATCCGAAGAATCTTCTTGGTCGTGACGTGCAAGAAAATACATTCGAAATCCAAACATCACTCGAAGGCAACGACATTTTTTTATACAATTAACTGATGAAAGAAGAATATAGCCCACATGATGTGAAGTTGTAACAATCACAAAGCATATGTATAGGTCACGAAATCATTCAATAAGCCAGCGTCTTGGGGACGCTTCCGTCTGGCACTGATTTGGATCAGTTGAGCTATCTCTAGACCGATCTGCAGATAGTTCAACTGTTTCTTATTTTGTACATTTTGTAAATATTTTTTTAATTGTGTAAATAAATGAGTATATTTCAACAAGTTATTTTCAATATTGGGAAATATCATCACGTAAACAAAGTCACGGGTATTCCACTAGTATTCAGAAATATCTTTCGGTATTACTGGATGTAAGCGACGGATTTAGAAACATGTCTACAAAGCGTTATTACAAATCGAGAGTTTCATTCGGTTTTTGGGAATATTTGAATCTTATCGTCATTTTTCTCGCCCCAATCACTTATTTATTTATTGGAAAACCAACAGTAGGCCAAGCTCTGTCTGGCTCTGGGTTTAAGTCTATGCGAGGGTTGACTTTATACTAAATCCTACGTCACACACACAGTATAATACATTTCTTCTAGTCTTCTTCTTATCGTGTCACTGATTCTTTCGAACCAAGTGTGGTGAAAGGATTTTAAGTGCGCCTCGAAGAGGCTCCTTTTGTGCACTTGACACATATTTTCGAACGTTTTAGGTTCTACGATATGCCGGTTTCCTCATGATGTTTTCCTTCACCGTTTGAGAGCACTGGCACACACACACACACACACACTATACACTGTTGAGCACTCACACAGACTCAAAACCAGCGCCAGAGACAGAGCCAGGCAGAGATTGTGGTGGCCTACCACAGTTCATTTGTTAAATATGTCGCACAGCGAGCAGTTACTTCGTAACTAGATACTCATTAGTGGTGTAAGGTTTAGCTTACAATAGATTAAGCTATAGCTTATGCAGCTTGTTTTTTCTTGTTTCTTTTTTGTGTAGCCGTACCTTTATTCGATGTTCTTCTTTTTTTTTGTTGTTTTGTTTTCTTTAGCTTTGTATTTTTGGACAAACAATAATTTATCTATCTAACTATATTTAACCTTGGGAGAATGAAACTATAACGACAGAAACTGTTTCAATAGTGATTGCGTGTGTTTTGTTTTAATTAAAACCTAGTCGCATATGTCAGTTTTGTCATTATTTTGAGCTTCGATTGCAATAAAAAAGTATTAAAACCAAACGTATCTTTGACAAGGAACGATTGCAACTAGACTGAATGCTGACGTAATAAATAGCGAATAGGAACTTTGCCGTGTAAAACTAATAGGGCAAAAAATATAACAGTGGTCAAAAAATTTTGGCAATGGGATATTTGATGGCGGTTTCTCGTTATTATCGTTTATTTGTTAGTATATTTTGATTGCAACTGAACTACACAACTGCTTTTATTTTGTTTCATTCTAACTACCTACGAGGCAGTGCTTGTTATAGGCGATGGTTTCCACTTAATATCAGATGGGCCATATGCTTGCTCCACTAGTTAGTTGTACAAAAAACTGCACATGTACACAAAAA
Source organism: Thera obeliscata (assembly GCA_947578465.1). NCBI lineage: Eukaryota > Metazoa > Arthropoda > Insecta > Lepidoptera > Geometridae > Thera > Thera obeliscata. The sequence goes on along the minus strand of OX387918.1, from coordinate 8,772,940 downwards.
AGTTACAGTATTACAAATAATGAAAGACGCCCAAGTGCTTTAATGAGCATAACAAATATCGCGTAAGTAAAGTCGCGACTTACACCTAGTATAATAAAATATTAATAGTTTAGTTTGGACCAGTCTGGTAGGATATCGTTCCCAAAGTATTTTAATTAAAAGTAAAATGTCCAAAGAACGATTGAACACACGATGGGTTTGAATAAAACCATCAAGGGCATGTTAGCCCAAATCCAACCCGAATCTATTTAAGTAGAGCCCTTTCCCCACTAATCACATTTGCAAGTGACGGCCAAGTTATGATGGATATGGATGGATGGATTAAGCCGATTCTGAAGCTTTCTTTGCAAACTTCTAAAGTGTGTTACTAGCTTATGTCAGGGAGCAAGGTGGGGCCCGAATAACTAAAACTAGAAATAAGTTTGTAGAAATAAGATTATACGGGTATATCTAAATATTATGACTGTGCTGAGGGATATTACTAACGAAATACATAAAAAATGTATAACCATACATTCCTTGAGTAAATTAATAAACTTAAGGCTCTCAAAACTGAAGCAATCTTGTATTAATTCAAATTTTAGAGTTCCCAAAATAAGAGTGGGGTGATTCCACATCTTTTGTTGTAGTCAAAATCTTCTTTTTATTATTATTTAATGGCATCTGTCCATTTTGGATCAATTTTGCCAGTGTCGAGTGAGGATATATTATATGCATAAAACGCATCTGTCAGTTTTGACATTATTTCGAGCTTCGATTGCAATAAAAAATTTATTGAAACAAAACTTGTCTTTGGCAAGGAACGATTGCAACAAGACAGAATGTTGACGTAATAGACATGAGATAGCGAATAAGAACATCGCTTTGTAATACTAGTATGGCAACAAATATAGCAGTCGAAAAAAATGGCAACAAAGAAATGTGATCGCTGTTCCTTGTTAGTATCATTTATTTGTTAGTATAAACTTTTGATTGGTACAGAATCACACAATCGCTCAGCTGGTTTTCTAACAATGTTACTTTAGTAAAACGTCAGCACAATAGAACTAATAAGAACTTATAGGACCAATTTACGCAACTCAACCTCAAAATAATTGAGGAAAGTGACCTAAAAAATAAAATACCGAACCTACAGGTTTCTAAATCAACGTTTTTATATCCTGGCCTTTTAATAAAGGTGGTCGGATTAAACAGTGTTTATGATCCTGGGTTGGAACAAGGCAATTTGTGAAGACAAAAACTAATTTAATATCTTGGCATGGCAAGAAAAGATTGAACATTTTTGACGTGACAACGTCTTATAATTTGATGGAGCCGGCTGCACGCACGAAAAAACATGACTCATGCGGCGTTACCTCGCTCTAATGGCCCGAACACACCTAGTTCGCTGGAGGTAGCGATCAGTGAAACGCTGTCAAATATCTCTGTCGGATTTGAGATTTGGCAGGGAATATTTGACAGCGTTTCACTGATCGCTACCGCCAGCGAACTAGGTGTGCGCAGGCCTTAAGGCGTTCTATATAAGGCTTGAAGTGAACAAATAAAATTAAAAATTTCTTCTGAAAAATGCAACCACGTTCAACTATCGTCAGTAAACCGATTTTACAGACAACCGATTTTTCTGACAATTTACGGTGTGGTGAAGACTTATGGAACTGAGACGTGGTCGCTACATATTGGCCTCGTTTACAAGCTCAAAGTCATGCAACGAGCTATGGAGAGAGCTATGCTGGGAGTTTAACTACGTGATAGAATTAGAAATGAGGATATCCTTAGAAGAACCAAGGACATAGCTCGTAGAATCAGTAAGTTGAAGTGGCAATGGGCAGGTCATATAGCTCGAAGAACCGACTACCATTGGGGAATAAAGGTTCTCGAATGGCCCACCCACCAGATAGACCGATGACATTGATAAGATCGCGGGAAGAACGATTCTGAGCCCTTTCCATATAATTTAATTAGGCTAATGATGATGATGATGATGATTACGGTGTGGTGTACACGCCATTTTTTTGGCATTCTGTTTGCACTCAAGCCTAGAAACTACTAGTACAGCTAGCGGCTGTCAAATGTGACAGCGATATTTGACAGCATTTCTCTGATCGCTATCGCCGTCGCCTAGATGTGCTGCTAGAATATTTTTTAATTATTCTTTTACAAAATATCAAGTTCCATAATGTACAAAAATAAAGTATTTTCATTCATCTAACCAATCCCGCATAAAACAAAGGTAAACAAAGAAAATGTTCTTTTGTATGACCCTTTCACAAAATATAATAGTGAAGCTCCATAGCATACAAAAAAATATTCTCATTCATTTATTAATTACCAAAAATAATTCAAAGAAAAACAAAAAACGAAGAAACCTTAAAAATGCAAGCTATGAAAGGGGTAGTTGTTTCTAATTACAGAATTAGGCCGCTTCTGACACGTGTAAGTCGAAGTAGGTAGAGTAGAAGTAAACGTTTACCATTTAGGCTGTTTATTTTTAAAAAGTTCTTTATTCAACTTTAACAATTATTTATTACATATGCCAACGTCTTAGGGACGCTTCTGTCTGGCACTGATTTGGATCAGTTAAGCTATCTCTAGATCGTTTGTAACGGTCTGCAGATAGCTCTACTGTTTCTTGTGAATTTTGTACATTTTATAAATATTTGATTAATTGTGTGAATAAAAATTACTTATGTAACACAGTAGGCCACCTTTATGACTTAAAAAAATATATGCTAAATACGTGCTCTATAAATCCTACATAATAAAAACAAGTACATGCTAATGCTCATTCTAATAACTTAGTAAAACGTCTTGTACTACTTTGGTAGAATAACATAAAAAATCTACCAAATGACCAAAATGAACCAAAACCGCTACGGCCTGCGAACTACAAGCTACGCCGCATCGTAGCTTTTGCTACGAGGCGTAGCAATCAAAAAGGCGTGGTAGAAGGCGTAGGTAAGAAGAGGAGGTCTTTATTCAGCAGTGGACTTGCGCAGGCCTTAAAGAAGTCCACTGCTATTAGGTAGATGTCTAAGCGTTGGCAATGGTGATCAACTGAAACGCTGTCAAATATGACAGCGCTATTTGACAGCGTTTCAGCTGATCGCCATTGCAATTGCCTAGATATGCGCAGGCCTTAGGTTGATGGCCACTCATTGCACCTTCACTTCTATTTTGAATAATTTGACGTAGTTTTCAACAATAAAAATTTTGAAAATTACTACAGTAATAATAATTAATGCCCATCTAAAAACTTAAGAATTCTGTCAAGCTTAATAAAGATCAAAGGTACATAAAATTGACAATTAAACAGCAAAGGTGTCGTAATCATTTTCAATTTCAATTCTAATTGAAATCTCTCAGAGAATCCTCATTAAGTACTAAGTAATTGATAATTAACTAAGTTTTAAATAGTTTATAAACTTATATGTCTGTAAACTGTTACAAAGAGCCTGTTGAAGAGTTTTTAGTTTTACAATTCATCATCATCATCATTCTAAGTCCTTTATAAGTTTTCAAGATGTACAACATAGAATTTTAATTAAAACATTTCAACAAACTCTGGTGAGCACTGGGGGTCTAGTGGTAGCGGCTCCGTCTGCCAATCCTCAAGTCATGGGTTTGAATCCAATCATACGCCAACGAGTTTTTAATGAAACGAAGAAACAATAAAAATATAAAATAAAATATAAATATACAATTTATATCCTTTCTTTTTTTTTGCTAATTTGAAAGGCTAGAACGATAAAACGCTCACCAAAATTTTATCTCAAAGACAAAAACGCGGTCGCTGCGTTAAGCTCTTGTCTGTCAATTTACCAGACAATCTTGGCAAAGGGAAATAAATAAAACTTTTTTGTGAAATCTGTCAGAAGTAAATTCTGCTTATAGTATAGGATCCCGCTATAGAAAGACCTTTACCAAGCTGGTTATTTAATGAAAAGTATTTTATATTGTATTAGACATGCCAATAAATATACTCTATATGGGTTGCCTATTAAAATTCAGTCCAGGATATGAGTAATTAATAATTAAAAAACTAAATAGTTTTTTTAACTTTCCACTGGTTTGTTTATTAGACAAATTCTATACCAATCGAAAGTATAGACCCCATAGAATATGCAAACGTTAGGTTGCCTATTTTTTCCGGTCACAACTCTCGGGTAGCCAGGTATAAACAGGTAAATCGATACTAGCATTTTGCACCGGTATGTTTATTGAATAAAAATACTGGGGTCTATACTTTCGATTGGTATAGAATTTGTTTAATAAACAAACCAGTGGAAAGTTTTTTTTTTTTTAATTATTAATTAATCATAATTATCCTGGACTGAAATTTGATAGGCAACCCATATAGAATATATTTATTGGCATGTTTAATTATATATAAAATACGTTTCATTAAATAACCAGCTCGGTGAAGGTCCTTCTATAGCGGGATCTTAGACTATTAGGTTTTGAAGAAAATTGTGGTGGTAATTTGTAGTAATAAAGCAGTTAAGTTTTTGTAACAATCTGGATATTACTAGACTGAGTTTTAGATAGAAATTTCTGGAAGACTCAGAATATCTACTCTGCACTGCTCTTGTATACTCATGTATGCATTTTTCTCCATATATGTTTTTTTCTGAGAAAAATATGAGGAGGTCAACCTCCTCCTATGACATGATGGTGACCTTTGCTTTTACTTGGCTCATGTAGCTTATCTTCCCCTTCTTCTCTTTCCTTCTACCCTAAAAAAATAATGGAAATATCATTGAAAATAACGTTGTTTGATATCAAATGTTACGTAATGCACGTCGTAAACGTACAAACGTCGTAACGTAAAAAGTGTTCAAAAGTAAGGCTTCATTACGAACATGTTAATTATCCTTTGTTTAATTGATTTGCTAATTAATATCAGTGCTAAACACTTATTACGCCCCGAAACTTCGCGGGGTTATATATTAATCTTATATTTATAAAAGAAAGTCGTGTTAGTTACACTATTTATAACTCAAGAACGGCGGAACCGATTTGGCAGAAAAATAGTGGGGAGGTAGCTTAGAACCGGGAGAAGGACATAGGATACTTTTTATCCCGAAAAAGCAACGGGAACGGGCGAGCGAAGCCGCGGGCGGCCACTAGTAAATTAATAATATAAATAATGTGGAAATTCATACAATACTATCTAGCCTCAAACTAAGCAGAGCTTGTACTATGGGAACCAGTTAGCTGATACAATACTTGACAACTTTTTTTATAACGCTTTTATTAGCTTCACCTGTATGTACATATGTATGTATGTAACCGACCTCTTTGAGCTCGATTTTGTCCTACTTTGAACGATCAGATTTGATTCAAACTTTGCACACCTGTCAAAGGTCGATGACAATGCAATGATATGAAAAAAAAACTAAAAAGCAAAAAAAAAATATAGTTTATAAAACTAAAAAAAACGCTTTTTTAACTAATTGAACTAAAAAGTTAAAAATAAAACTTTTATAATTTATTGAACAATTTATATTATTATACAAAAAGCGTGGGGGGCTTGATTTTGATTGTTGTAAATATTTTATCAATAGTTTATTATATCTGAAGTTATTATAAAGAGCACCCCACGCTTTTTTGTACAATAATATATTTTTTTCAATTGATTATCACAGTTTTATTTTTTAACTTTTTAGTTCAATTCGTTATAAAAGCGTTTTTTTTAGTTTTTTAAACTATATTTTTTTGTAAATACATACTGGCGGAGAATGGCACAGGACCGAAGAGAGCGTATTAGGGAGGAGGCCTATACCCAGCAGTGGGTGCATACAGGCTGAATAGATTGATAGAAACACATACTAATACTACTTGACTGGCCTCTCAGCCCAGTTGGTAGTAACTCTGCCTTCTGCGCCGTAGGTCGTGGGTTCGATCCCCACCGAGATCAAACATGTGTAGTGAGCACAGATGTTTGTTCTCTGTCTGGGTGTTATATTGTATTATATGTGTGTATGTATTTACTTAAAAAAAAGTATTTAAGTATTATATCAGCAATCTTTTTCCCATAGTACAAGCTCTGCTTAGTTTGGGGCTAGATAGTGTTGTGTGGATTGTCCGCATTATTTATTTACTGATTTATTTACTACAATATACCTAACACCCAGACAGAGAATAAACATCTGCGTTCACCACACAAATATTTGTTCTCGGTGGGGATCGAAACCACGACCTACGGCGCAGAAGGCAGAGCTACTACCAACTGAGCTGAGGGGTCAGATTATATTTTGTATTTTGTTAGTTGAAAGTAGAATTTTAAAATAAAATGTCTTATTGTTCCACGTTGGAAAAGCTGTCTCCAACTAAACATGATTTACTTTAGCTCGTGTTTCCTTTCCGGATGACATAAATTTAGTGAGATTTATATACAGGGTGTCCCACAAAGTATGGTCAAGCGAAATTCCAGAGATAGAACACCCTTTGGAGTACCCGAATCACCCCCATGTATGTTCCGCGATTTCTTATAGTTTTCGAGTTATGAATTTTTTTCCGAATTTTAGAAAATTCTCCACATGAACAACTTAAAAAATTCTAAAAAAAAAAGTAAAAAACTTTCTTAAGATTTTTTTTTTGCCATTGAATACTGGTGAGTGTTTCTTTTACGCATAAAATAATTGACGACGTAACTTTGATAAAAACTATGAATATGTTGGTGTAAATTCAGAAAATTACATTCGGTGAATTATGACTTCAATTTTCAACTTTAAATTAAAAATCTTAACAAGTGATTCCATGGTTTTAAAATAAATTTAAAAACTTTTATAAACTCCCAGCTTTCATAATCATTAAAAAAAAATAGTGCTTAATAGGCTACTTTTGCTAAAATCAGCCTTCAAAGACGGCGAGGTGGAAAATTCTTATAATTAGCTATCTGATTAGAAAATAGATTTAGACCATTTTATCATTCCTAGGCTTAATTTGTTTGTTAACTAACCAAAAATGACTGCGAAAAAAGTAATATTTAATTAATATTTGAAGATATGAGTAACATTTATTAACAAAAAAAAATTATATATATTTGATATAACCCTGTATATACCACCCTGTATATATTTGATAGACGGTCCTTTTTAAGGTTCCGTAGCCAAATGGCAAAAACGGAACCCTTATAGATTCGTCATGTCTGTCTGTCTGTCCGTCCGTGTCACAGCCACTTTTCTCTGAAACTATAGGAGCTACACTGATGAAACTTGGTATGTAAATGTATTTTGATTTTGTGGCAAACATATAAAAAAAACAATAAATTTTGGGGGTCCCCATACCTAGAACTGAAAATTTTTTTTTTCATCAAACCCGTACATACGTGTGGGGATCTGTGAATAGGTCTATAAAAATGATGTTGAGGTTTGTTATATCGTTTTTTTCTTAACTGAATAGTTTGCGCGAGAGACACTTCCAAAGTTGAAAAAAGTTGGTCCCTCCCCTCTCTAACTTCTAAAATAAGGGAATGATAAAACTAAAAAAAACATATGTTGTACATTACTATGCAAACTTTCAACGATATTTGGTTTGAACGAGATCTAGTCAGTAGTTTTTTTTTTATACGTCATAAATCGTAAACCGCAATTTACCTTTCGACGAACTACAAGAACCTGTTTCCTGTTTATTTTCTGTATATTATGTTACTTGATGCAACGGAACCCTTCATGGGCGAGTCCGACTCGCACTTGGCTGCTTTTTTGATCCTAGAGCCATCAATAATGATATATGGTATTAGATTTCTTCTTTGATTTTCTTATTTTATGGTATTTGATTTATTTTATTATAATATATTTTTGTGATAATTATTTGAGGTGAACGGAGAGATCTATTTATTTATTATCTAGTGTCTCTTCTGGTTTGAAAGAGTCTTCGGATGAAATTTTGATGATTACATTTAATCAGTAAGTATTTTTTACGGATTCTGATGCTCTGTGATTCAGCACTTAAAACTTTGTAAGGATATAATTGAAATTTGAGTTGAATTAAAATTTAATTTAGTTTTAATTTAATTGGATTTTATATGAATATAATGGTAAATGAAATTAGCAAGCACACACATCCCTTTTAATTAACAGTATGCACATTTACATGCTATTTTTTTTATAATTTAAGTTTTGTAATTAAAAACCAACAAACAACTCATTTTTAATTAAATTTAAATCAATTTGAATTTCTAAAAACTGCATTTTTTTCAGTGACTATGCATAATGTCTTCTTACTTTAAATAAAATTGATAAGTATGTATAGAATATTACGAAAAGTAAAAAACTTTTAAATTTAAATCAAATTCTAAATCAGATTCTGCACAAACTTCAAAAAAGTTTTATATAAGTTACAGTGACTTTTCTTTTTTTTTTTTCTTGTATTTATGTATTTTAAAAACTACACTGTACATACCCCGAACAGTCACAAACAGTACTTCGACGAAAGTTCGCGTGTACAGAGCGTCTGGCTCGCACGGAAGGCTGGTCGGTTTTGGTGGCTGCGACGATGGCGTACCCGTTTTATGGAGGATAGGCAAGGCTAAGGTGTTCCTGTGACGTCACCTTTGGCCAGAGATCAGGGTAGGCGTGGGCAGGGTGTACTGTTGCATGGTGACTTAGCTATTGTTATTTATGAGAATGTTAGTCAGTTGGGCGAGAAAGAAAATGTTATAAAAAAATTCTAGAAAAAAAATTAAAAAAATAAAAGTTTGTTATAAAAACAAATACAACAGACAAATAAAATGCAATCGATAAATTGCTTTGAAATAAGTTGAATTACAAAAAAAAGAAAAAGATATTGTTTTTATAAAGATCATTTAATTCTTAATGTATATAAACTAACATGCTACAAAAAAACAATAAAACATTCAGATACAAATAGAAAATAGAATAGAACAAATAGTTATAGTGTTTAAGGTTAAATAGTGTTGTGTGGAACGTCCTCAGTAATTATTTATTTACTTATATAGATGTATTCAAGTTTTCATGTAAAATATATATTTTTTATTTGTAGACAACCTACACAATACTATTTAGGCAGAGCTTGTACTATGGGAACCAGATAGCTGATATAAATAATTAAAACTAAGCATTTCGTAGCATGCTACGTCGTAGCATGCTACGGCTACGGTGGTCTACGTTGTGAAAGGCTGGGAAAAGCGTGCAGGTATGAGCTGATTTATAAATAGTAACAAAATAAAACAAATCAAAGTGCAATTTTCAAGTTAAAAAGAGGTTTTTTATTCACCATTTTTGTATAGCTAGGTACAATAGTTATGGTTAAAGAAGATTCTATTACACGGGTATTTATCGCGTTTATTTCCTTATTTTATTTATTTTCCCGACGTTTGTTTTTCCGAGTTATGATCGTGAAAGTTTAAAAAGTACTATTGTTAAAGAAGAAGACCTGTAGGCCTACCAGCTCTGTCTTGCTCTGGTTTTGAGTCTGTGTGAGTGCTCACCAGTGTATTATACTGTGTGTGTGACGTTTCGATGTAGGATTTATTTAGAAAACACTCACACAGACTCAAAACCAAAGCCAGAGACAGAACGAGACAGAGCTTGTGGTAGGCCCACTTAGAGGAAAGAAAAATCAAGGGCCTGTTCCCCACCTTCTGTAATAGATTTCCAGACTCAAAACCAGAGCCAGAGACAGAGCCAGACAGAGCTTCTGGTAAGCTTACTGAAGAGAAAAGAAAAATCAAGAGCCTGTTTTTCCGCCTTCCGTAATATATTTCCAGGAAGAACGATTCTGAGCCCTCTCCATCTCCAACTTTTCCTGATTGTCAGTCCATCAGGTGAGAAGACGTCTTAGGTTTCAATTTCCGGTTCGTGGTAACAAGTCTTTTGTTTTAGATAAAATAGCTTATATTTCACTTGTCAATAAACTTCATAATTAAGACAATATCAAAACAACACCGTTAAGCCTTGCCCACTACTAGATCGACCTGCAGGGCTACCGCGAGCTCCATATGGTTATGGCTATGGCTGTCAAATTGTATATAGATTGGCTGACCCACACATTCATTTTCTTCTTGGGTTTGAATGTGTTGACACTGTTGACACAATTTTGACAGCCATAACCATAACCATATGAAGCTCATGGTAGGCCAGCAGACTGGGCTCTCAGCTCAGTTGGTAGTAACTCTGGCTTCTGCGCCGTAGTGGGCTCGATCACACCGAGAACAAATATTTGTGTGGTGAACACAGATGTTTGTTCTCTGACTGGGTGTTATATTGTATTCTTATGTATTTACAATAAAAAAATGTATTAGTAGTATAATATCAGCTATGTGGTTCCCATTGGACAAAATCTGCTTAGTTTGGGGCTAGATAGTGTTGAGTGGATTGTCTTAAATATTTGTTTATTTATTTATAGATCACCTGCGATGGCGATCAGTGTAACGCTGTCAAAGTTCTAGAGTGTTTTGGGAAACCCTATGCTGAAACTGATTGCCATCGCGATATAAGATCGCCTAGATGTGCCAAAGGCTTAAAGGTAAGGCCAGACCAACGCGTTCAGCTTGCGTCCGCGGTGGTATGCCCCGTGGCGAATAGTGCGCGTGCAAAAGTTGTACACACCGTCGCGTTCGTTCATGCGTTCACCAGGCTGAAGGCACGCCTCAAACAATAACTGTACTCTATATCAATATACAGGGTTATTCATTATTAACTGCAAATACTCAGGAATTAGGTTCAACAAATAGAATAAAAAATATTTATGAAATTATTTTTTTTAAATTTGATCAAAAATTTTCTCAAGTTTTTGTATCAAAATTTTATTTTTATTAATTTCTTTACGGCTATTGCATAATGATTGCCACGGAGAACAGGACGATGACCCACCCAGGCGGTGACTGAACGCAGAGTGTCGCTCACGGCGCGCGGGCGCGGATCAAAGGTCAAAATAGGTCAGGCGCCAATGATTTCTTTATCGATTTTCTCGGGATTTTCATAACAAAACTTAAAAAAAATCATTTCATAAATATTTTTCATTTTATTTGTTGAACCTAATTCCTGAGTATTTGCAGCTAATAATGAATAACCCTGTATAAGATGGTCTATATAATGTAAAAAAAAATAGTAGCAGAGGGCTTATTCTGAGTTGAACATCATTAAAATTTGCTTAACGCAAAATGACCTATCGTTAGCATAGCTCCGATTTTGTACAGAAGAAAAATGAGCGCCTCTGGCGGGATTGAACTAATATTATTCTTACTGACCCTACGTAAAAACATTAGTTCTTGCAATCCCGCCAGAAGCACTCATCGCTCTTCATACAAAATTTATGGTAGCGATTACAGCTCGTCGTTTTGCGTTATGGTAACGACAAAATGATGTTAAAAGTCAGAATAAGCCTTCTGCTTGCAGCGTCCGCGTGATCTGATCGCCATTGCCGCGTGCAGACGCAGCACCAGACACCAATTATGGACGTATCGGTGTGACCACGTCGCTACAAATCCATACCCAACAACTGATTGCCACCGCGCACATTATCGTGGACGCGAGCTGAACGCGTTGGTGTGGCCTTGCCTTTAGAAAGGACCTTCCTTTAAATTTAATTTTCTTAAGATGCTGTTACGAGTATCTAAAGCGACGTGAAGTTCTTTGGACAACATTTTAGTTTTAAAAGCTTTGCTTGCTTAGAATGTGGATCCGTACAGTCAACATCAAAATTAAATGATGAAACAAAGTTACGCCAAGCTTGTTATAAAACCCGTAAAAAACCTCATTTTAAACGATTTTGAAGTCAGTTATGTTATAATGGCGAAAAATTATGGATAAATCCGATAATAATCTGAAAAAGTCACCAACTTCTTTTGCTCACTGTATAATTTCAGTGTTTTATGTAAGTTTAGTTTTAAAGCTAACTTTGCTACACATTTCACCAATAAAACCACCTTATTTCATTTGCTGAGAAAGTTATTTAAAAATCAAAGATACGAGTAGGTTTTTCTATCTTTATTTTATATGCTGGGAACGTTATTTAAAAATCAAAACTGTTTGTTGTAGCCAGGTTTATTCATATAGTGTAGGCGTTCATTCATACCCACTATGTTGGACCTTAGCCAAATGTTGACTAATCAGTTTCACTCGCATAATAAAACTGTTTTGGTAAATAGCTACATACCTAGAATAGGCTACATTTAATACTAGCGAACTGCCCCGGCTTCTTACGGATAGAAAAGTTCAAACTCTATATGTTTCACCCCCTTTTTCTAAAGGAAGCCCGTGCGAAGCCAAGGCGTGTTGTTAGTCATAAATATCGCCTCTTTTAATCAAGGATAATGTAGCATTCTAATGATGAAATACTTTTGGAAATCTGTTCAAATTTCAAAAATTCGAACAGATTTCGAATCGAATTCAAAATTTGAATAAGATTTCGCTTACGATAGATACCTATGCCTTGTCAGGAAGCAAAAAGCTGAGTCGGGGCCTATTTAGCATATTTTATCTACCACTATCTATTGTTATTGTCTAACCTAACACATATACCTACTTACAGGAGTATACCTACTTGTATGAGTATGCATTTACATGATTTTCTTTCTTTTCTTACTAAATCTGCGAGCTATGTCGGTGACCTTGGTTCTTCTACAGATTTCTTCATCCCATTTTATTACGTAGTTAATGAAGCGGGAAAAATAAAATCTGTTCATAATTCATGCATATAGTCAACAATTTAAGAACGATTAGTTTCTAGTGTTGACAGTACCAACAATAGGTAAGTAAATTACACAAATCCCATCAGTGAGGACGACAATGTTGGAAGTTCTTATTTTTTCTTTTGACCTGAAAAAAAACATAATTTAAAAACTGATTTCCGTGTTTTCCTGCTAGAAAGTTTACCCAATACGAAAATCAGTTAGGCCATCTTTTATGTAGGTAAGTATAGGAAAAGTGTTAGGACCAAAACTTTGACAGTGATACACTGGGTTTTTTTTATTATAAAGGGTCTTATTAATAATCCTAGCGTAGCGTTGGACTATGTGATCCGTGTTTTGTCTCTTGCATTGACATGCAATTGTCAACTCGAACAAATGTGACAAAACACGATTTAACTACTCCAGCGTAGCACCAGGATTATTAATAACACCCATAGTGTTTACTAAACATAGAGAAAACACAAAGATTTCAAATCCCGCTCGGCTCTTAACTTTTGGGACATTATAAAAATCTTAGTGATACACTGATCGCCACCGCAGAGTACCTCTTCACAGAATGCTCAATTTAACTATTAAGTTTCCGCAGTAAATAATCGTAATAACTAAGCTATAGTTAGCCGATACACGAGAGGGTGTCGAGTACCGGCGACTAGGCGCTACTATAACTTACATTAATTGTCTGTTGTCTAATGAGTCTGCTAGTCATCATCATCATCAGCCTGAAGAAGTCTACTGCGGGACATAGGCCTCCCCTACTCATTTCCAGGAAGAAAGATTCTGAGCCCTTTCCATCCACCGAATTCCTGCGATCTTAACAATGACTCGGTCCATCTGGTGGATGGGCGCCCACGTGTCGTATTTCGGTTCGTGGTCGCCATTCTAGAAAAACACTATAATTATGACCTTTTTGTAAGAAAAGTTTTGACCTTAACACTTTTTTCTACCTAAACAGTAGCTAAGTAGGAAAAAACGTTAGGATCAAAACATTTTTTTTTTAACTGTGTTCAATCGGATTACACACAAAATAGTTGCTCGTGGTTTTGATCAATAAGTTCAGTGATTATATACTTTCAAAGGTCAAAATGTGCAAACGAAAAGGACCTACACAGACGGTAGTTTTCGACTTTAAAAGATTTTTCATAAAATATCATTAATCATACCTAATCATTTATTCGCATCATGATGGACTATTATTGTTGCCTAGAACCAAGGATTTTTTAACTAAGTAGTGCAACTGTTAGATAGTGACAACGCTATATGCCAAAATGAAGCAGAAATAAATCCTCCTTCCGCGTCCCGCAAAAATTAGTTGACCGTGATTTCATTAGCTTTTCGAGCGTTTCGTATCCATTGGTTAAAAAATCCTTGGCTAGGCTAGAACCTATCTACAATACATAGGTAGGTAGGTACTTACACAACTATAGGTACCTACCTAATAAGTACCTAGGTATGGTAGATACCTAGGTAGGTACATATTTGTATGGTTCGTATTCAGACGATGCTGCGTGTCGCGTCTCCAATCATAGATCAAGTTCACAATGGCACGTCTTCCAGATTATGTCAGTGCCGTCCATTTCTCAGGATATCGTCAGCGTGTTGGCTGCATGATAATATGGAAACCCAGCCCCAGACGCACGGTAGGTAGGTACGCGTAGTACCTAGGTAGGTAAGTATTATTATTATGTTCGTTCTTTCTGTGTCTTGTTATTTATAGGTAGTAGGTAGGCAAGGTACTTGGTAGGTAGGTACCTACCTATTTGCCGTAGATAGATTTCTATTTTCTCAAAACATTTTGGTTTTTTTTTTCAATGAAACCTGCTGTCTATTTTTGATAACAGATGTCGCTAAAAAACTGAAGATTTGCCCTTCCCGTTTTATTTTCAGTTATTTTATTCTACGAACTTTAAAACAAATACATAAAAAATCATCATGGGAAAAATTCCAATGGGATTAACTGTTATTATCCACCGAAGTCGATTATTATCATTTATTCCCAAGGTGTTCGATAATTCCAATCTGCATGGCATGGGATGAGACGGGAACCTAACCCATGCAGATTGCAGATTGTGGATCCTAGTTATCATAATTTCGGCAGTTCTTTGCAGTGCAGCCAGAACAGAATTTATAGAGTAAAAAAGTTTGACGTTTAATTTGACGTTTGCTCGCATTTTGTTTTGTAGGACTTGGCAAAAACATGTTGTCTCCAGCGCCACCTAAACAATTAAAAACAATTTGTATTTGTTTGACGTTTTTAGATTTGAGAGTCATCGCTACGGCTTTATTATTTTGTAAAAACTCTATTTTGTGGAAATAACTCCTGCAAACTTACAAAATGGTATGTATTGGACTAAAACCCAACAATATTAAATGATTGATGTATGTACTTAGCGATATTTTTCTTGTTTTACTTAGAAAAATGCCATGTCATAACCGGGCTAACAACCTAACTTAATTTATTTTTTAACTTTTCAGCATCTATTCATATATTACATGGCACCAATCCTTTCTTCAAAGTCTGTTTAGATTACTAGGGTAGCGCAAATTGAACCAAGCCACAACAAAAAAAAATCACCAACAAATTCGTTATTTCGCTTATTTTCAGTTCCGTAACCAGTACGACAGTGATGTCACAGTGTGGAGCCCCCAGGGCCGGCTCCATCAGGTGGAATACGCCATGGAGGCTGTGAAACTTGGCTCTGCAACTGTAGGCCTGAAGAGCAAGCAGTTTGCAGTCCTCATTGCCTTGAAGCGCGCTGTGAGTGAGCTGTCGGCTTACCAGAAGAAGGTTATTCCTATTGATGACCATATCGGGATTTCTATATCGGGCTTGACTGCTGATGCCCGTATGTTGAGGTAAGAAATTGTGTCACACTTTTCTGCGTACAATTAAACTCTTGGCTGCTGCAAGAAAGACAGGCCACAAGCCTAACACTTTTTTAAGCATACTGCACATGCTGGAAGCTAGTGTCAAAAACCTATGAGATTTGACAGAAAGTGCTGGAGCTTGGTATCAGTTAAATCTATTATTATTATTTATTTTCAGCCTATCTTGTCCCACTGCAGGGCAAAGGCCTCCCTACCCTTTTTCCAGCTTTCTCGGTCCATTGCTAGGTTGGACCAGTCTGGTAGTTAAATCTATGAGCCAAATAAATTCAGCATGTGTGCAGCCTATTCTAACCAATTATATTTCCTCTTGTGAGAGACATCTTTTAATAAGTACCTAATATTAAAACTGTTTATTTGTACTGTTTGACTGGCTTCTTAGCTGTGGGTTCAATCCCCACCCAAACAGACAACAAACATATTATGTTTGGTGAACGCAGATGTTTGTTCTCTGTCTAGGTGTTATATTGTATTCTAAGAATGTATTTAGAAAAAAAAGTTGTATGCAATATTACATTCCCATGCTACAAGCTCTGCTTGTAGTTTGGGGCTAGATAGTGTTGTGTGGATTGTCTACAATATTTATTATTTTATTTATTTCAGTCGCTACATGCGCACAGAATGCCTAAACTACCGGTATTCTCATGACGCGCCCATGCCAGTTGGCCGGCTCATCGGCCAGGTCGGCAACAAGATGCAGATCTGTACACAGAGATACGACAAGCGTCCTCTTGGTGTCGGGTTGCTGGTTGCAGCTTATGATGTAAGTCTGAATTAATCATAGACTTTTTAAACTTCTTGCTGCTGCAGGAAAGACAGGGCAGAACTATTTTTGAGTTTGCCGCACATGCTGAAATTTGGTGTTAAAAACCTAGAAGATTTGACAGAATGTGTTGGAATCTTACTGGCCTTGCAATGTTTTCCTTGACCGCTTTTCGACAAGACATCTTAGTGGTCTCTAGGTCTAAAGGTAGTGAGCAAAAGGCAAAATAAAAAAAATACAATAATACTAGTAATCCACCCCGGGCTTCTATGCATGAAAAAAATCAAAGGCAGTCATTTTACATTTTGACTTCCATTTTCTAACTTTTAAACTGGTGCAAAGCCAGGGCAGGTTGCTAGTAAAACATATAGTTGCTCAGTGAAAGACCTTAGTGAGATGGTGAAAGAACTTTTGAAATGGTCCAGTTTGATTAAAAACTTTCATCTTTTACAAGAATCTATTTTTAATATTAGTATGATTACATCCAATTTTCCAGGACCAAGGCCCCCATATCTACCAGACCTGCCCATCAGCCAACTTCTTCGATTGCCGTGCGATGGCGATCGGCGCGCGCTCACAATCTGCTCGAACCTACCTCGAGAAACATCTGAGCACGTTTGCCGAATGCGACCTGCAAGATCTTGTGGCTCATGGACTGAGGGCACTCCGAGACACCTTGCCTAATGAGGTTGATCTCAACACAAAGGTAGACAAATTTGTTTACATGACATCGGCAAGTTTATCATGCGCACTTGATGTGCGGGCAGGTTTTTCCGCAAGTAGGCCGCTGGTGGGCCCTTTTTGCGTGACCCTTGACACGTGTTGCTCGAACTTTTTTTAGGTTCTACAACACGCCGGTTTCCTCACGATGTTTTCCTTCTCTGTTTGAGAGTACTGGCATAGTGCATATACATTTTTCGACAGAAAAACTCAGTGGTACACGGCTGGATTTGAACCCACAGCCTTAGGATTGGAAGGCGCGTCCACTTCCACTAGACCACCAGTGCTCTTTACAACGTAGTACCTATAAGTTTCCTCACGATGTTTACCTTCACCGCTTGCTGAGTACTGATATAGGGCACATATATTTATGGGCAGAAAAACACTCATTATGTGCGTGAATTTGAAAAACACACATTTTTGCATAGGCTCAGGTAGGTAGGTTAGGTATGAAATCTAAAAAGATCTTAAACCTTATTCATATTGCCTGACTTTTTTAGTTGCTTGTTAAAAGTTTCACATTTAGCGCGATGGCGATCAGTGAAACGCTGTCAAATGTGACAGCGGTATTTGACAGCGTTTCACTGATCGCCATCGCGCTAGATGTGAGCGGGCCTTTAGCGGCCTGCTAAGCTAAAAGACCATTATAAATATGAGCCTAATCTGTTAATTCTTTATTCCAGAACGTATCAATCGCCATTGTAGGCCCCAAGACTCCGCTGCGCGTGTCCGATGAAGAGGAGCTCAGTCGGTTCCTGTCTCTGGTGGAGGGGGAGGAGCGGCGCGGAGGGGGGACCGCCACGGGGGACGCGGGGGCGGAGCCTGCGGGGGACGACGCACCGGCTGCGGTAAGCATTCTAATATATAGATAGTGTAATTCACGAAGACGCGCCCCACCAATTTTCGGTTGAGGGGATCGCGCGGTGCGGGGAGTTTGCTCCGAGCGGCAGTCGCAAACCGTAGCACAGATTAATAAAGTTACTACGTAACAGATAAATCACTCCAAGGAAAAATGACAATACCTACTGCTATAATAACCTACTCCCTCTAGTAGCTAGACGTTGCAAGCCAAAATGAACCAAAGCTTACGAACATAAAGTTGACTTTGCTCTGTAGGTGCGCGCCGGCACGTGCTCAGCGTAGATTGTCAGGGCTGCCTCTTTCGATATATATGTCAGTAGGTATTTGCAGTAAACTTTATAATTGAAAGAAAAATAATTTCTTCTGTTTTAACATGTTTTATTTTTTAATTAATAAGAAATTATACATAACTTACAAATGTTTTATTTTGATGTAATGTTTAATAAATTTTTTGCCTTGGCGAAATTCTCGGTTATTAAACTGCACATAGTGTACCACTATTTTTATTATTAGTTTCCATGTTAAATTAGTAAGTAACAAAACAAACAACGAACGTCGGGCTACAAGTCCGGTAACACAAAATATTTCCTCGCGTACGAACGCTCCGCGCGGCTGTCGGCAACCCACTGAGAAATAGGCAGTCGACTGCCCGGCGGCCGGTAGGTACTTATCGCGCGCAAGTACATGGAGTGAAAGAGGCCTGACCGTAGTCTATTAGACTGGCCTCTAGCTCAGTTGGTAGTAGCTCTGCCTTCTGCGCCGTAGGTCGTGGGTTCGATCCCCACCGAGAACAAATATTTGTGTGGTGAACATAAATGTTTGTTCTCTGTCTGAGTGTTATATTGTATTATAAGTATGTATTTACAAAAAAAAAAAAATGTATTCAAGTATTATATCAGCTATCCGGTTCCCATATTACAAGCTCCGCTTAGTTTGGGGCTGGGTAGTGTTGTGTGAATTGTCCACAATATTTATTTTATTCATTGTAGTGTGCGTGTGCACTCATAGGTAATTAGTGTGTACCGATAACACTCAAACATTGATGGAAGCTTGCACACATCTATCTATATATATAAATCTTTCGTGTCACAATTTGGAACGCGATAAACTCCGAAACTACTGAACGGATTTCGATAAAATTTTGCAACTGCCTAAAATATGGTCGGACTTAAAAGATAGGATAGTTTATATTCAATATTTAGGTGTTATTAATTTATAAGGGACAAAAGTTTCGAAATCTATGTCTATCCTTTTCTAACACGTAAGGACTTTTCTATGTCTATCCTATTCTATCACTTATGGATTTTTCTGAAAATTCTTGGCTTTGACGAGAACAGAATGCACTTAAACGCTCTAGAATGTTATTTATGGTTCTCGAATGATCTGGAATAATCAAATTTAAAGTCGGTTAGCATCCGGAATGCTCCCACCCAAACGTTAGTAATCCAGAATTATCTAGAATACTCAAATATACCCATGCAAACGGTTCTGAATTCTAGATTTGGACAAAATGTTCTAGAAAATAGTGCTCCTAAACGTTATAGAACGTTCTTTCATCATCATCATCAATTGATATCAGTCTACTGCTGGACGTAGGTTCACCTTGAGTAACATAGGCTATATTTATGTGTTTAAAAAATAAATGTCCACCCGTGCGAAGCCGGGACAGGCAGCTAGTATACTATAAACGGTTAGGAGGAATAGTGGGGCGCGCCTTCGTGGATTGCACTATCTATACTCATCGGTGTAAAATTCACCACTATTTTGTAATTACCAAAAAAAAAATAGGGTAATGTAGTAGGGGTAGAACATTATGAATGTGCAATCAGAATTTTTAGTTTCGATAAAATGACAAAGTTATTAAATGTTAAAATTTTCAGAAATCCTTCATAAAGTTATGGACATATAACTTACGTAGTACTAGAGAGAAAAAAAAATACGCTGTTCGGTTCCGCTTGGTTTATGAATGAAATGATTTTTGATTGTTGAATCATTTCTCAATATTTGACTAAAAATTGTGGTTTTAAAAAAAAAAAATTTAATGTCTCAAAAAATTTTATTTTTTGTGGATGTGTTCAGTATCAACAGCCAATATCGGCATTTTTTTATGGTAATTACAAAATAGTGGTGTGTAACTAAGCAGAGCTTGTACTATGGGAACCAGATAGCGGATATAATACTTATATGCGTTATTTTTTGTAAATTTGATACACCAGCACAGCCTGCCAAATATAGAGGATATTCTCATAAGGAAAGAAGAGCACCACGTGACCACCATCTTAAATTAGCACGTGTTTCGACAATCACACAGGTGGCGAACGAATTATTTAGTAACGGGGGTGTCCTGAATTGGAACAAGCTGCCTGAGAACGTTGTTTGCGCCGACTCGGCTTAATGGCTTCAAAAACAAACATGACAACTGGCTACGTAAATCAGTGCTTATATAGTTATCAAAAAAGAACTGATAATATCATGATAAAATAACTAATTCAACACTGCTTGACGTAGACACATCAGCGAATGCTGCTCGTCTATAAGTAAATAATAATAATAAATACATGCTTAGAATACAATATAACAGGCAGACAGAGAACAAACATCCGTGTTCACCAAACAAATATCAGATTTCGGTGGGGATCGAACTTACGGCGCAGAAGGCAGAGCTACTACCAACTGAGCTGAGAGACTCAATTTATAAGATACAAACAACCGTTATAATCTTAACAGTCAACTCTTAACGGCTCGGGTCAAAGGCCAGCATTCATTGGCACTAACTAGTAAACAATACTATCACAGTAAGCGTCCCGTTGAGTCATTCAGTTACAAAGCATCGGCGTTATGAATTGGTTCACAATAGTGTTTCTCGCGTCGGGAGTTCACTCTCTAAATCTCGACTTTTTAGACCCTAAAAAGCTACAAACAAAAACTTCTCCTTTAGTGCAAAAAATCGCAGCTTTACGCGTCATACAGAAGTACAACGTCAACCTAACCGTCGAAGTATCAATCAATCCTACACAATTTTATAACAATAAAGATACCTTCACGTTGAAGACTTCTGAAGGGAAGCTACACATCCGAGCAAGCTCAGGAGTTGCAGCTGTCTGGGGCTACAACTACGTCCTCAAGAAGTATTGCAAAAGCCAGATCGCGTGGCAAGTCCAACGGCTTACAACCTTCTGTACGTTACCAGACATAGATGAGAATATAGTTGCGAATGATAGATTTAGATACTATCAGAATGTGTGCACTGTCTCGTATAGCTTCGTCTGGTGGAAGGTCCCAGAATGGACTGATCATGTGTACTGGATGGCTTTGAACGGCATTAACTTAGCCTTGGCACCAGTTGCTCAAGAAGCTGCGTGGGCTAAGGTCTATAGACAACTGGGAATGACGGAAGACGAAATCAACCAGCACTTCACAGGTCCCGCTTTCCTCTCGTGGCTGCGAATGGGGAATGTCCATGGCTGGGGAGGGGCTTTGCCTGACAGTTGGCATGAAGGACAAAAGAGCATCCAGAAGCAGATTATTGAACTGATGTTTCAGTTCGGAATTGTTCCCGTGCTCCCAGCTTTCAACGGCCATGTGCCCAAAGCTTTCGAAAGAATATTCCCGAACAGCACTTTTTATTCAGTTGGAAAATGGAATAAGTTTGGCGATGATTACTGCTGCGGTCTATACCTAGATCCCAACGACCCTCTGTTCAATCAAATAGGCAAGTTGTTCCACTCGGAAATAACCCTGGAGGTAGAAACAGGGCATATCTATACCACCGATCCGTTCAATGAAGTCAACATTCAACCGTGGTCGACGGCACTAGTGCGAGATACCGCGCGTGCTGTACATGATTTTATGTCAGAGGTCGATGAAAACTCAGTTTGGCTGCTGCAGAGTTGGATGTTTGTCAAAGATCCTGTAATATGGCCCATGGACCGAGTCATAACACTCCTGACCTCGGTCCCTAACGGTAGGATTCTTGTGTTAGATCTTCAAGCTGAACAGTGGCCGCAGTATAACCTCTACTCCATGTACTACGGGCAACCTTTCATTTGGAGCATGCTTCACAACTTCGGAGGTACTCTGGGCATGTTCGGTAACGTTGTCACGATAAATAAAGATGTGTACGAAGCAAGACATGAAAACGGTAGCACTATGATCGGTATTGGGCTGTCTCCCGAGGGCATCAATCAAAATTACGTCGTCTACGATCTGATGTTAGAATCCGCTTGGAGAAGTGAGCCAGTAGATATTGACACTTGGATCGAGGACTACGCAGAAAGGCGATACGGTTGCCGGGCCGCTTCCATCGCTTGGGAATACCTACTGCTAAGCGTTTACAGTTTCAACGGCCTGAACATGATGCGAGGAAAGTACGTCATCACCAGACGTCCCAGTTTCAAAATCAGACCCTGGGCCTGGTACAAAAGCAGTGATCTATTTCAAGCGTGGAACAACTTCGTCTACATAAACGATACTCAATGCGACGCTGAAGGGTTCAAGTACGACCTGGTTGACGTAACAAGACAAGCGCTGCAGTACCGAGCTGAGCAACTGTACCTGAAAGTTCTGAGGGACAGATATTCCTCCGATGACACTATCAAAGCGACATTGACACAGTTTCTGGACGCTATGAAAGATATAACACTAATTCTTACAGAAAGCGATCACTTCTCAGTAATGCCTTGGATCAGAGGCGCGCAGCTTTGGGCGACAAACAAGCACGAGTTGGACTTATACGAGTTGAACGCCAAGAATCAGATCACTTTATGGGGTCCGAACGGTGAGATAACGGACTATGCCTGCAAACAATGGGCAGAAATGTTCCTTCATTACTACACACCCAGATGGGCAATGTTCTTTGATGCGTTTTTAAAATCTAGAGACAACTTTGATGAGAAATCAGCACAGAACTACGTTCGGAAATATGTGGAAGAAAAGTTTGTTTCAACAAACATTACTAAATTAACCCCTACGATGGATTTAAAAGGTCTTGCTGTGAAACTGTATAAAAAATGGGAGTCGGTTGATTTAGAAGATTTGCCATTGAAGATTGTCAAAGCTGGACCGAGCAGAAGAACCACTTTGGCTGATGTAGACTTTAGCAGAGAAGTAGAAGAGCCTTCAGCCTTTATGTGGCCAACGACGCCAATAGTCTAAGGTGTTATTTTCTAACTTTCTTCATAACCTGGTATTTTATTAGTCAATATTCGCTAGGTCTAGGGTCCGAGGTGCGTGCCTAGGTCTAAACAGGCTAGAAAGAAAGTGATTATGCGTTATGTTAAAAAGTAAACGAAAAAACGTTTGCGTCCAAAAACACCTGCACCTGATGTTACAAGAGTATTAAAAAATCTACGTGGATATAAACGGTTCCTAGGGCATGGGGATTAAAAAATTGAGACTGTTCCATATTTTTTTTTACATTCCAAAAATCTTATTCAAAATACTTTAATTGAACATGTTTTTTTTGTTTCAGTCGGCTATGGAAACGGAGTAGATGCCAGACTGATCGCCACAGCTGACCCTGGGTTGCTGACAGAAGAGTCCATAAATATGGGAGTACCTGGGGAGATCATCTGTGCGTTCATTGAAACGTGGTTTCCTTCCTTTTGTTATCTAACTAAAGACCTCCCTTGGCCAGTGTTTAGTATGTTAAAGTACTTCTAGAAACATAATGACGTTAAATAAACTTCTGAATTTTTGTATGACTGTAAGGCCGTCGTAGCCCCATTAGGCGAATTGTAAGCGGCTGACTTTTTGCGGCGTTTGAGCGGTGTATCGGTCGCTAACTCAACGTCGAGAGCCACCGCTGACTGAGTCGGCAAGCTAAATGTCGCAAACTACTTACAATACGCGCTGTATGGACCCTCAACCTCCTTACTAATATTATAAATGTGAAAATAACTCTGTCTGTCTCGCTTTCACGCCAAAACTATTGAACAGATTTAAATTAAATTTGGTACACAGATAGTCTAGAGCCCGAGAAAGGACATACTTAATACTTTTTAATGCGAAAAAAGGATTGAAATGTATGGAAATATCTTCATTTTTAGAGCTTGAAGCTTGAAGCTTATTTTTTAGGCTGTTGATTCCATATAAATAAATATGACAAAAGATTTTTGCGCTGCAAATTAAGAATGCTACCCAAAGTCTAAAGTCAATATTCCACGTGGACGACGTTCAGGGCACAGCTAGTAAAATATATAGGAATGCGAACTAAGACGCAAACAGATAGCGGCTTTACCCCTACATTCATAATACCTTATACTATTTAAAAGTTCAGTCACGCTATTTTTGAGAGATTGTTTCTAGTTTACCTCTCATTCTAAATACTGGCCAAGGTATATAAAAAAGGAAATAATGCTTCTTACAATGTATTTTTCGTTCAATAAAACAAACTTTTTTATAATTCGTTGTATATTTTCTTATTTACAATGTAATGTAGGTGTTAAAACTATTTTTTTTTGGGTATTCGTTTGAGAAATATTGCCTTAACTTAAAAATAATGAACCTTTTATACAAAATACGTTTATTTTTACATAATATAGGTAAAAGTGGTAGGCAGGTAATTTATTTATCGATAAGAATATTATTTAAATACAAGGATTGCACAAAAAGGTAATTATTTAAAAAGAAATAGTGTGAGTAGGTACATATGAACATAATTGCACTTTTTTATTACAATGATTTTTTTGTATTAAAATTACTGTTGCACACTGACTAGGCCTAACTAAAACTAAATTATATAATTAAAATAATCTACTGCGATTGGTGGTTTAACATCATTTTTGGCATTTGTCTCAAATGTTATGTATAATATTTTAAAATCTAGGTTTTATTGTCATGTAGTTTTTTCATAAAAATTACCCAAACATTTTATGCATTCGGAAAATGTCGTTGGGTACGGTGACGTCACCTCATCCGCCATTTTCATTTCGCTGTAATTTATCTTTTGTTTCACGATTTTCTATGATGTTGTCCCGTTCATTCCAACGGATAGGCTGGCACATAATTTAGCATTTTGCTAAGAAGCTGTTGTCGGTGAAAGGTACGCTGATTGATTTCGTCGTATCATCTCTGCCTCAGATAAATGAGATATTTTTCTGTCTCTGCATATAGCTATATAACTATCTTACATTTAAATGTATTTACCATAGCATCACTTATTGCCAAAGTTACAGCTACTTTTGGGGGTGATTTGGGATCCTCAGTCAACTGAGTACTGGTAATTTCGAAATCTTTGGGCAAAATTTCGGATAAAACCTGTGTCATACGAGCGTGTCTAGCACGTAGCCTGGTTGTAGGCTAGCTTGGTCTAGAACAGGTACGTAGCTTTCTTGGAGAAGAATTGGCTGTCGGCTTGAAGCTTCGTTCAGCTGTCTTTCCAAGATTGAGTTCTGATATTCTTCTTCCTCCAACTCCAGAGTCAGCTCATCGAAAAGTTTCATTCGATGTTCGATCTCCCCATCCGTTTTCTCAAGCTCTACTGCGTTATGTTGCATCTCTGTCGTCGTCGTGGCTAGTTCTTCCTCTATTTTGTCCAGGAGCATGGTTACTTGGGTGGCGTTCTCGCAACTATTTGCCTTGTTCTCATCAAGGTATCGCTTTACTTTGGCTGTCAACCGAACGACTAACTCCTCTTCCCTGTGTAGTCTTTTGTTGATAATCGCCAGTTTTTCTAACAGCTCGATTTCCTCTCGTATCCTGGTTAGTTCGTCAGCTGAACCGTCGGAATCTGTATCGTTCTGCGTCTGTTTCAGTCTTTCTGAATTGACCTGGCAAATATCGGTGAGTTCCTTTGTGAAGTAGTGTTCCCTCATCAAATGCCGTTCTCGTCTGGACTTGTGCTTCGTGTGTCTTCTGGGTGGAGTTCCGCTGCCTACCCCGACCCCGCTGTCGCTGTTGCCCGCTTGACTGTCGTTTACTTCGCTGCTTCTGCCCAGGTCTCGAAGGTAGGATTCGAGAAGGTAGTTGGTGCCGTGCTTTTCCATCCGGTTCTTGTGTGTTTGGTCTTCTAGCTCGTCTATCAGCTTTTCTTGTTCTCTGGAATGATAAACTTTGTTTAGGTCTGACATGTTGTGTACGAAATTTTCTCTCATGCTCTATAAAACTGTACCTAAATGGAATTTGCAGAGTCCAAACTTCAGAAGCTCAAAACAATTATGCCTTTTTAGCATAGTATAGCATAGGTATTCACCTCAACTTATCAAGCTGCTGGTGTATAGTCCTGCTCTGGTGCTGGATAACTGACACCAGCTTAGCGGCAGGGTCCTCGCCTCTCGACGGTGGAGGGGTCACTGGCCTGGTTCTTTGTCTGCGGCGACGACGACCAGACCGACTGCCGCCGTCACTGTCGCGGCCAGAGTCTTCCTCGCCGCCGCTTGATAGTCTTCGGAGAGAGAGGCGGACCTGAATAGGGAACATGAGTTATAGCGCGAGTCTTATTATGACTACGGTTGCAGTGTTTTAGAGAAGCACTGTCTGAATCCCCTTAGATTTATCAGGTATTTTGCATAGAGAGCTATGCTGGGAGTTTCACAACGTGGTCGAATCTGAAATGATGAACCAAGTTCACCGATACCTATAGCTCGCAAGATAAGGTGAAGTGGCACTGGGCAGGCCATTGGCAAATTAGCTCGTAGAAACGACGACCGTCAGGGAATAACGGTTCTCGAATGGCGACCACGGAACGGAAGACGATGCGTGTGACGCCCCACCCGAAAGACCGACGACGTAAGGATCAAGAAAAATCTGTGGAGGGGAAAGCTTTTCTAAACATGTAATGGGGATAGGCCTAGGCATATCTGCAGTGGAGATTAGGCTGACGATAATTTGCTCTGGAACTATTAGCAGCTGAGCAAGGAACTGTAACCTCAACCTATCGTGTGGCTCTCGTTGGTCCACGCCGGCAGGAAGTCTGGCACCCATTTGCCTTGCTCGCTGGGACTTCCAGCTGAAGTACTGGTACTAAGCCTACCTCGTGTCTCGCATCGCTCCACGCCGCTAGCACGTGTAGAACTGGTGCGTCTGGCGGCAGCGGCCGCTCCACTCCTCGCCATCTCTCCGCCAGCACCCATTCGCCTTGCTCGCTGGGACTTCCAGCTAAAGTACTGGTACTGAGCCTACCTCGTGTCTCGCATCGCCCCACGCCGTTAGCACGTGTAGAACTGGTGCGTCTGGCGGCAGCGGCCGCTCCACTCCTCGCCATCTCTCCGCCAGCACCCATTCGCCTTGCTCGCTGGGACTTCCAGCTAAAGTACTGGTACTGAGCCTACCTCGTGTCTCGCATCGCCCCACGCCGCTAGCACGTGTAGAACTGGTGCGTCTGGTGGCAGCGGCCGCTCCACTCCTCGCCATCTCTCCGCCAGCACCCATTCGCCTTGCTCGCTGGGACTTCCAGCTAAAGTACTGGTACTGAGCCTACCTCGTGTCTCGCATCGCCCCACGCCGTTAGCACGTGTAGAACTGGTGCGTCTGGCGGCAGCGGCCGCTCCACTCCTCGCCATCTCTCTGCCAGCACCCATTCGCCTTGCTCGCTGGGACTTCCAGCTAAAGTACTGGTACTGAGCCTACCTCGTGTCTCGCATCGCCCCACGCCGCTAGCACGTGTAGAACTGGTGCGTCTGGCGGCAGCGGCCGCTCCACTCCTCGCCATCTCTCCGCCAGCACCCATTCGCCTTGCTCGCTTGGACTTCCAGCTGTAAGTAGAATAATGTTTATTTCTACATCAGCCTTCGCCTTCTCTTTAGGCAATAATGTAGGGAGCTAAGTAAAACAGGCTCAGAGTAGTTTACAAAGTCAGATGGTTTTTATTCTAATCACCAGGATAACATTGTCATTTAAGACAGGTACGATAGACGTCCGCTATTTCTTCTGAGATTCTTGAGGATGTCTCAAAGAAGAAGTTGAAAAGACACCCAAAAATCAGCAAAAAAAAAACAGAAGAAAAAAAGACAGCAATAAGCTGAGTCTTGGCCTATTTGTCATATACATATTTTTATTTACCGCTATCTTTTGTGAACGTCTATGTTACCTATGTATGTCAAATAAATATATTTTATTTGTCTTTTTTTTTTTTAAATTACGCAAATGTTAACTGGAAGAAAATACTATCTAGAATTGAGTTTGCCTTTATACGATGCAATTTTTGTTTTAGTTTAATAAATAATTTTCTATCTATCCAAACACTGGGTACTTTTAGCACCAGTGCAGTGACTGTTCCCTGGCGATGTTTTCCTTCAACGAGTGTATGAAAATGTCAATAAGCTCACTGTACCTTCAGGGGCTCCTTGCAATGCCCTCACGATGTCAGCACAGGTGGTGTGGGACCTCACGCCTCGAACCCACAGCTTCTGGCCGCGTGCCAGCACCCCCACTTCCTCGTCGCTGTAGTCTGATGATGACGCCTCCATTCCTGAAATTTGAAAAGTCGAAAATGTATTCACTTGAATCGCAAAGATAACTATGAAACACCTTGAAGCTGTTTATTTAGTTTGTACGGCTTTTTGTTTTATTAATAACTTGTTTTTTTATGTTTCAGGCCAAGTAGCCAAAATATTTGTAATTAGTTCATAAGGTCAATAAAATGTTTTTCTTTCCTTCTAAAGCTAGGTGAGTCTATTAGGTGCCAGTTTGAAGGAAAACAGTATTTTTTATTGTAGGTACCAGTTGTAATACACAGTTGAAGTTTTTCAAAGAAGGACACGTTTTGAGTGTCCAAACTGACCAAACTGCTGAACTACTAGGTAACTTAAAATTTGTCAAAGTTTTTTTATATATAATTAGGTACCTATATAACTAGCTGATGGAAAAATGATGCTTCTCCCATCAGCTAGTTCAATAAAAAGCTGCCCACCTGATGTTGGGTAGCATTGCCTCGCAGATCTTTAAAACCCGTAAAATACCTTCAATCAAAGAATATTTCATCCATGACTCACAAAAACACGTATCGATTATACGATATCTAAAAACGGTTAGCCATCAAGTCTTAATCGAGATGCAATTGAGGCAGGTAGACGGTAGGGTCTACCAGACCACCTTTAGATGACCACGTCTGAGTACCGTCATCGACAAAAGTGAATAGTTATTGGACAATAGTATTTTTAATTGAAAATTAAGTAACTTTAATGTTATCCATCTATATAAAAGAAAGGTAGGTATGTCAGTTACACTTATTTATAACTCAAGAACGGCTAAAGGAACCGATTTGGCTGAAAATAAGTGGGGAGGTCAGGTTTTTTTTATCACGAAAAAGTAACGGAAACGAGGCGAGCGAAGCCGCGGCCGCCCGCTAGTACGTATGTTAGAAAATTCCGATAAATGTCTACCACTTCTGACTTTGACTGTACTGAAGTACAGTCACGCTCAAGAAGTAATGAAACCGAGTGGTATTTGAAACCAGGAACTCGCTTCCCCTAGATACCGGGACATTCAAAAATCTAGTAGATTTCTTTAAGAGCAGGTAAACGCTATTAAAAATGAAATTATGGACAAGAGTTACAAAAACTACTTATTGATTTCAATTATTTTTTCTCTTCGGTGTTCTGAACAAAAAGACAACTTTCTTAAAACCTACATACCCCTTATGGGTAGATAATAAGTAGGTTGGTAGCTAGAACCTACCTGGGCTACGCAACAATGTAAGTAAAAGCTTCTGGTTAAACAGATGCGGCGAAATAAATTAATAGGAATTATCCAGTTTTTGTATCGCCCTGGGCGGCTGTATTTGTTTGAAGCGCGAATGATTATGGAACACACAAATTAATTAATGTCTTGGCGAAATGCATGTATTAATGAATATTCACGTACTACTGGTTGTATTTTTATAAAACTGACTTACGCTTTTTTGCACAAACTTTTGCCTAGTAGTATTTAGTAAGTAAGATTTAGTATAAGATATAAAACAATAAGTATTAAAACAGCAATAATATTTAGCAAGTAAGATTAGTATAAGTCCATTAAAAAAATGCAAATAAATAAAATAGTTCAAAAACCGGGATTTCATTACGTAAACTTAGCATGGATTAGGGTTTCCGATTTCTCGAGGTTTTTTAGTTCTCGGGTGTCGAGACTTCTCGAGCCTGATATCTCGGGTCTTCTCGGGTTGTCGAGAAAAAATAAAATACGTCTAAATTTTTGTTTAATTAATAAAAAGAGTCTTTAATTTAACTGTGTTTATTTTACATGAAGAAAATCAACATAATTTTTAACAAAAAAAAAACAAGTTCTCGATAAAAAATCAGCTCAAAACAAAATTGCTAACTAAAAACAATCATACTTCTTCTCCTTATCATAACTAATCTCATCTCACTAATCTGTAATAAAAAACAAAATCTCTGTTAACAATCAGCTTAAAACAAACATCTTAACTAAAAACAATCATACTTCTTCTTATTATAACTAATCTCACTAATATTTAATAAAAAACAAAATCTCTGTTAACAATCAGCTTAAAACAAACATCATACATAAAAACAATCATAATTTTTCTCATCATAACTAAAGATCACTCACTAATCTCACTATGTGGGTGGTATGGTATGGTATCACAATTTTTGGCAGTTTTAATGTAATTAAATAAGAGATATCTATCTACCATTAATACGAAAAATATAACTGTCTTTAAGCCTGCTTATTAATTCTTATGAAATATGCCTTAAAATAAACCAAAGCATTAATAGATTTATCAGGATACCGATAGACACGAGCCGTGCTGTCAAAGGATGCCACTGCCACCTCGCATTTACAAAGAAAGCTAAGCGTAAAAATGATTCTCGATGTCTCGACTTTTCTCGAGCTGAATTTCCCGGGTACGAGACCGACTGATTTCCCGGGAATTCCCGGGACGAGAATTCCCGGGAACAAACCCTAGCATGGATGCGCCAATCGCTATTCAAATCAAGCAATCCCGGATTTTTTCGTGTCTCAAGTTACCTCATTGGAACATTATTTTATTTCGTAGATTAAATTAATACCTAAAGGCTTGAACACACCGCCAGCGAACTAGTTCGCTAGCGATGGCGAACTAGCCCCCAAATAATTTGAAGTCTCCGAAATGTACATTGCCATCACAATGGCGCTTTTGGCGCTAGGTCTAGCGCAATTTCAAAGCATTTAACTGCTATTATTTTGTAGGCTAATCTTGGATTAACCTTGGATTTTAAATACGTGTCGCAGTTTTTTAGTTCATATAAATTGCCAAGTTAAAAAAAAATTACATTTCTATTGAGTTTTCAAAAAAAAAAAGATATTTATTGAGCACTGTGACATGCGCACCTATTTTATCGGACAACTTGTGTCTATTCAAAGTATCTAGAAGCATTTAAAGTGTCTAGGTTTATGACTACAATGCTTAATTTAAAAAAAATAAAAATACATTAGTAAAAATAGCCAAACCCTGGAATGGACCTGGCAGCACTGGCCGCAATTTAGACTGTCAAGATATGAAAGATATTTAGCCCAATCAAAACACTTAACTACTGCTAGGCATGGGAAATAATTACCTGCAGTTAATCGGCTCATTTACAACCTTGAGCTTGTTCAGCTCAAACAACTCAGCGGCTCAAACATCATGTAGTTGTTGTAGAAGTGTGGAAGTGCGAGTGCAGAAGTTAAGCCGCTTACAGACCTTCTGGCTTCACTTCGGAATCATTCAGTTAATATAGTTACCTACTTTAATTTTTTTCACTGAAATACCTAACCTACCTACCAAAGTAGCAAGCAGCAAATAAACTGAATAAATAAAGTCTGTTTAAACTATTATCGCCACTGTTTGTTTTGAGCCGTTATTTATTAAAATTAAACTGCTAGCTATGCTAAAGTATAAAATGCTATGATGTGCGGTTTTGGCCCTTACGTATTTATTGCAGAAGCAAATTTTCAACATAGTTTCTATTATTGGCTATGCATACCGTAAACCTTATATCTCTTTGTGCTTCTTCCAGAACGACTTGCAATTTGATCAGGGCGAGCAACGCCAAGCTCCATAGCTCGTCTTAATCTAGGTCTTTACCTATGAAATTGTACATTTGAATATTTTTTATGCCATTAAAATTAGATAGGCGTAAGGCTCCAAACCCCACAGCAAGCTCAGCCGTATAATTAGTTGGTCTAACTCCATCACGGCTAAGCTTGCCGCGGGGTTCCAATTCTTCGGTCCAACTTTTTCACCACTTCTACTATCGTCTTCAATTCAAGGCCTGCACACACCTATGTGCTCTTTACCGTCGTCAGTATTTTCGAAGCATTACAACCTTGGAATTTTCAAGTCAAGAGTGAACAAGTGAATAATAGCTAAGCGTGCTCCACCTTAGGCTGCATTTTCACTTTCCATCAGGTTTGATGGCAGTCAAACGTTTAGCTATCAACAATAAAAAAAATACCTAATGTCGCTGGCCATGGCGATCAGTGAAACGCTGTCAAATTTGAAAGCGATATTTGACATCGTTTCATTGATAGCCATTGCCAGTGACCTAGGTGTACACAGGCCTTCATATCGTTGTTGACAACGGTTGCCAGCCGACCACAAGGCTCGTTTTTCAACTCATAATTTGCAGATTTAAATTTAAGGCTTTGCATGGGTGCAAAATACAAAAGCACATTTTGCCCTCCTTTTTAGGGTTCCGTAGCCAAATGGCAAAAACGGAACCCTTATAGATTCGTCATGTCTGTCTGTCTGTCTGTCTGTCTGTCCGGCCGAGACACAGCCATTTTTCTCCGAAACCATAAGAGCTAGACTGATGAAACTTGGTGAGTAGATGTATTCTGTGAACCGCATTAAGGTTTTTACAGAAAAATAGAAAAAAAACGATAAATTTTGGGGGTCCCCATACTTGAAACTGACACTCAAAAAATTTTTTTTCATCAAACCCATACGTGTGGGGTATCTATGGATAGGTCTTTAAAAATGATGTTGAGGTTTTTAACATCGTTTTTTTCTAAACTGAATAGTTTGCGCGAGAGACACTTCCAAAGTGGAAAAAAGTTGCCCCCCCCCCTTCTAACTTCTAAAATAAGAGCATGATAAAACTAAAAAAAATATATGTTGTACATTACTATGCAAACTTCCAACGATATTTGGTTTGAACGAGATCTGGTCAGTAGTTTTTTTTTTATACGTCATAAATCGTAAACCGCAATTTACCTTTCGACGAACCACAAAAACCTTTATATTATGTTATTTGATGCTACGGAACCCTTCATGGGGCGAGTCCGACTCGCACTTGGCTGCTTTTTTCTACACTAAGCCTGTGCAAAGCTAAGGCGATTGGCTAGTTATGTACATGGAATACATAGTGAGATAACTGGCATGTCGTAGAACCTACATAAACCGTAAAACATTGTCAAGTGCACGAGAAGAGCCTCATTGAGGTGCGTTTATAATTCTTTCATCACATTACTTTTGAATGAACTTTTGTCACCGTAGTATTAAGTATGTTAAGGCTGCAATGCTTTCTAAATGAGAGCTGAAATAAAAAGTTTTGGTTTGATTCAATTTTGGTGTGAGCTACACTGAGCTGCACAAAACGTAGATAATAATGACTCCTTCTGTCTTCGACCATATCACTTTACCAAACTTTGACACAAGAGGTGGGCGTGGCTACGCCGCCGCCACGACCAAAGAAGTAGGAAATATAAAACTTGTTAAACCCATAGAGCAGCAGCATTGTTTTTGACAAAGTCAAACGGCTTCGTAGGTATTGCTTTTACCCAACATGCTGATGCAAACAGGAATGTTATGATATTGACCACTATGTGTGTGTATAAGTATTTTATGATTGCTCATCTGTTCCCCTATATCAAATAAATATAAAAATAGAACTAGTTTATTTTAATTATATGACAGCTGTCAGTTGAAAGCGATTCTATCTAGGGCTGAAAAGTATTATTTTCAACCCACTCCTCAGGCAACTTCAGACCTTCTTTCTGAATATGAGTAATGAAAAATATAAAATAAAATGTCAGGAAATTAAAAACAAAAATAAAGTAGAAAATCACACGCATCACGCTCGCAGAATCCCAAGCATTCAGAAATAGTTTTCATCCAGCGATCCTCAAACATCTCACACCCAAGATTAAATGAAATGCGTGGAACAGACATGTTAACATACATAGCATAGGTACATAGCGGTGAAAATCATAACCTTTCCTTTTTTTATTTTCTTCGCCGCAGTCTATGTCTATATCTAATCGAGTATAAATAGTATAAGGTCGGGCGCGATATAGATTAGATAGATCAGAAAACGTCGAATACAACAATTCAAATTCAATCAGTTTTAAATTTCTAATCCGCACAAGATTTTCGCCGAACACATTTTGTGCTAGACCTAAATGGTAAGAAAGTTGACAGACTGAACAGTATCCTTGGTTCATTAGAATTTTTCTATCAAACGTTTTCTGATGTACTTACTTAAGTACCTACCTATTAAACACCCGGCCTTATACTATTGAATTAGAGCACGGGTAGTCTAGTTTAGAGGGTAGCGAGCAGTCCAATCCAAAGATTGACTGGACTCTCAGCTCATTTGGCAGTAGCTCTGCCTTCTGCGCCGTAGGTCGTGGGTTCAATTCCCACCGAGAACAAATATTTCTTTGGTGAATGCAGATGTTTGTTCTCTGTCTGAGTGTTATATTGTATTCTAACTATGTGTTAACAAAATGATGTGTAGTAAAATGTATGTACTATAGGAATGAGATAGTTGATTGTAATACATCAACTATCTGATTCCTATAGTACAAGACAAGCTCGGGGTTAGATAGTGTTTTGTGGATTGTCTACATTATTAATTTATTTTATAAAGATCGTGGGTTAAAATTTGGTCGTGCACCACCAATGTATACTATTCTGTCAGTTCATCACCTATCTTATTATATAAATAGATATACTGTAGCTGTAGGTTTATCGACAAGATAAACCTAGCTCTAAGACTTCTCAAAGTGATCATTGATATTTATGTAATTTTAAAGGTACAATGAATAAAATTAAACATTTTTACTTTACTTTGACTTTCACTTTGAATACTGCTACTCCATTGTAATCTCCATTTGATAACTCTTTGAATTGCTCGAAATCAATTGTCAATTTGAAAAAACGTCAAAACTATAGCGCTTGCAAAACAGGAAAGTATTAAAAACCGGATTATCTCCGGCTTCCGGCCAAAAACCGTTTCCAGGTTTGGTCAACGTAATATTTTTTCATATACCTAGTAGAATTTTAACAAGAAAACAATATTCTAAGATACCTACAAAATCAACTATTAAAAAATTGTATGAAATAGGAATTAGTATCTAGTGAAGTTTAATATTACTTACTTTATTATTGAGTAGTTTATTGTTGAGTAGATTAGTAGTAGTAGTGGAGCTTTTTGTGAAGTGCTCATCCAGGGAAGTACTACCACCATACCTGTTTCTGCCGTGAAGCAGCATTGCTGTGTTTCTGTTTGAAGGGTGTGGGTGCCGGTGAAATTACTGGCACTTGAGGCTGAACATCTGTACGCGTGAAGCTGATGGACGCAGGGCAGTGCATCGTAGGGCAAATTCCTGGCGTGTGTGACTTACGAGGCAATGCTTTGTTACAGGCTATAGGTACCACTGTTACCACTTACAGGCCTATACCCGAGTGGGGTCCTAGCTAAAGAAAAATAAGAACACAAATGAACAAAAAGTAAAACTGAAAAAAAACTAATAAAAATAAATCTAACATAAAAATAAAGTTTAAAATTAAATTTAAACAAAATAATGACTATAATGTATGAATGTAAATAATAATGATGATATAATAATAATCGAAATAATAAGTAATAATATGCATGAAATGTAACTTAATGTAGTTATGGAATGAATGGGCTTTTTTTTTTTTTTTTTTTATAGTTACCACTTAACATCAGGTGGACCATATGCTTGTTCCATCAGCTAGATGTATTAAAAAAAAAGACGCAGTGCAATAATAGAAAAACAAAGTATTGGTTTTATTATATTTTATCGGTTTTTAGCTATGTATGCTTTTAGACAAAAAAAATCCATTTATAAAAATAATGCATCTTTTTAGTAATGTTTCAATTATCTGGACATATTAGGGCTAAGAATAAAGTGATGGTGAACTGAACGCGCGAACCTTGTGCAAACAACACCCACACCATTGCCTCCATATTGCCACTGTTATGACTTTTGAGGAACAAGATTTAGCGCAGTTTCAAGACAGTATCTAACACTAATACTAGCTCGCTGCGTACAATGACAGTTCGCGGCGCTGTGTGGGGATGAATGCAAAACCCTACGCTTGAAACTGATCGCCATCGCCATCGCAGTTCGAAACTGTTCGCCGCAATCTTTTCTAAGCTTAATTCATTCACCCGCTAGTCCGGGGTACCTAGGTAGTTTTTGTTCACGGGGATTAAAAACAAAACAATATTTTTGAGGCTCAATCAGTAAGATTTATGTTTCTGATACTAAGGAAAATCGGAATACGTAAAACTTCCCTCACTGTATAGGCTATCTATCATTGCGTCCTGAAGTGAGGGTAGTTATTATACCTCCACCTCTCAACGACGATAGCACTCATGTCAATGCTTCAGTCTGCCCACGACCACAGTTATTACAACATAGCCGAAGCGTCGGGGAAAATTATACGCGGTAAACACCCATCATCATCATTATCATCATCATCAACCTATATTAGTCCACTGCTGGACGTAGGTCTCTCGCAAGACGCGCCACTGAGCCCGGTCTTCGGCTCTTCTTCTCCAGTGCTTGCCAGCTACATTTCGCAGATCGTCGCCCCACCTTGCCGGAGGGCGTCCTACACTACGCTTACCTAAACGCGGTAAAAATACCCGTGTAACAGTTTAATGTGTGTTATGATCGCAAAAGTTTAAAAAAGTACTATTGATAAATTTTGCTTAGCTGTCCGGCTTTTCGCAAAACCGGAAAACCGGGTTTGCACGCCCTAGTCAGGACGTAATGTCAGATGGGAAACTGATGGGTGGCTGAACTAATTGATGCCCGCGACTTCATCGACTGTCTCCACGGGTGGTGATTATACACTTCCTTGTTTCGATATTATATTTATGCATTCCATCTCTTATAAAAAAGCCCCCAAATATTATAAATACATTCACTTGTTCTGTTTTTTCTCCATCAATCAAAATATTACACGCTGTTAAACATTCATATCGAATACCATAAACTTAGCCTTATGATTGTATTTGTTTTTGTATTTATTGATTTACTTTGATTATGACGGCTCATTCTAGGTATGTAAATGCCCTTATTTTATTTTTTATTGATATTTGATCTTATTCTAAGCTTCTCTCCATCCAAAATTTGATTGGAAAATACTGATTTGCAGCGATATAACCGCCCATTATGCATTACTATATTTTTAAATAGTTTCAAATAAGATTCAATCCTATTATTATCTTACACAACATCTTTTTTTGCTTTTAACGTAGTTAAACAAATATTTTTAGAAGTAATACATTTTTTTTCTATTAAAACTAATAGGAAAAACAATTTCCAGAGTTCAATAATATTAGAACGAATCCTCAATAGTTCTCTTTTTCCAAATTTTAGACTCTACGGGTCGTTTTCACCGATGACTAATCAGTAGATCAAATATTTGACGATTGTTTAATACACAAAATTAAGAAAAATTAAGTAGGGGGTAGTAAAACATTAAATAGGGGATGCTTTGTCTGTCACGATCTGGGAACTTTCGTTTTTATTAGTAGTGATCGCAGCGTGCAACTGTCAAAAGACGCGGCAGTGTGTGCGGATGTATACAATTCCCTATGTTGAAACTGAACGGTTCGCCACCGCGCCCGCCAGCGAACTAGGTGTGTTCGAGCCTTAAGTAATGACGCAGTTTAAAAGTCGTACGCAGTTAGTTATTAAGTCTCATAAACCTAAGTATAGCGATAATACAAAAA
This sequence comes from Thera obeliscata, assembly GCA_947578465.1. Taxonomy (NCBI): domain Eukaryota; kingdom Metazoa; phylum Arthropoda; class Insecta; order Lepidoptera; family Geometridae; genus Thera; species Thera obeliscata. The sequence goes on along the minus strand of OX387918.1, from coordinate 8,735,136 downwards.
CATTAACTTTAAATCAACCCCTAACTTTTCAAATTGCCAAACAGACCCCATAAAATGACTTGGCAAACTTCCCCCCTTTTAAGTGCTTACCGACTGTTCTGTCTGTTGCATAAGTTTGCACAATTCGGGCCAGACCGCGCCTGGTACGTCCACGGCTGGTTTTATCCAGAAAATAACAGATTTTACCAGTTTGAACTCGTAAGGGGTTCGCGAATGCAATTGCACGAACATGCAATGGGGGAAGTTTTGCATTTATATTGCAAGGAAATTGCTTAGGGGGCTTTCTTGCGATACTGAGGGGAATGGATAGGGGTAAGTTTTTGCAGTTTTTTTAATTACCTAGTTCTAAAGTTCATAATTGAAGTGTACTATAGGTGGGTTCAAATCCAGTCGAAAATGTATGTACCTACACTATGCCAGTGCTCTCAAACGGTGAAGGAAAACATCGTGAGGATACCGGCATATCTTAGAACCTAAAAAGTTTGAAAATATGTGACAAGAGCACAAGAGACGCCTCTTTGAGGGCGCACTTAAAATGATTTCACTACACTTTGGTTCCAAAGAGTCAGTGATATGGTAAGAAGAAGAAGAAAATAGATACGATCAAGATTTATTTATTTGGTAACAATATACATCAATATTACAAAAGTGTTACATAATACAATTTACATTTTATGTACACTAAAAATGATAAATTACAAAAAATTAAATGCGTAAGTACGCTTACTCCCACTCTAGGAGAACCTGTGTTGTGCGAAGTAAGCCTCTTTCGTCCAATTAGTAACCAAAACCAAAATGTTACGTCATTTCACAGCAAAATCAACTAAAACCTTAATATTCTCAAATTTAGACACAACAAACATTTACCCACCAAACACGAGGTGTGGTACCCTCAAATGTCACCGGGCGTTGGGGTGTTAGGGGTAGCTGGGGTGAAAGCGAGGGTGCGGGTAGGAAACGAGTAATGGCGCCTAGTCACGAACCTCACTCAAATTACGTACTACAGTTGGAATTATATGATTTTTTTCAGCGTAGGTTGGATTTTATAGATTTTGATCGGGAGGCCGGCACGCTATTCGTGATTTAAGGCTTAGTCGTTAGTTTAACAACCTAAGGTATGTGTGGATTATGTGGATCGACACGAATTTTTACTTTGAGTACTAACTACCTACCTACTGTAGGTTATACCTACTTACTAGTCAAATTATATTCAATACTTTTTTTAACTTGCAGATTTTTTATGTAAATACTTAGCTATTTGGCATAATTGTATGGTTTTTTATACAGTGTGAGTCTTCATAAAGTGCGCAAATTAAAATGACGTAAACTTTTCTTAATTTTGTCGAAGGAAACAATTGTGGAAAAAACTATGATTTGTTTTTAAAAATGTTATGGTATTTTAAATTTGTGTTTGCTACTTCTGCCTCCGTCTAAACAAAACGGTGTAACTTTTGAAATAAACGATATGGTATGATGAAAAAAACTCAGTAATGATTGGAAATAACAAGAGCTCCTCATAAAATTAAAACTGAGATAATAGCAGACCTCAACTAAAAGTTAGGATGGGCTTTAAAAAAAAAAACACGTCTCAAGTGCAAAAAAAGAGCTTCTCCGAGGTACTCTTAAAATCCTTTCACCACACTGGTTATATATAACCAGTTGCAAGATAAGAGGAAGAAGAGTAATATAATTGAATAGGTAAATAGGTGAACTCTCTTACCTTACCTACATTATTATTATGAAAAATGCGTGAACTTTAGATACAAACCTACATTATTATTCTAAAAGAACCGCTTGGTAAAACATTTACTTATCTTATACCTTTAAACGAGAAAATCTTGTATATATAATTATATATTTAGGATCTCGAAAACTGCGCCAACAATTTTCACGAAATTTTGTATATAGGGGTTTTCGGAGGCGATAAATCGATCTAGCTAGGATTCATTTTTAGAAAATGACGAGAAGTTGGTGTTTTGCATTAATCAAACATAAACTCAAAATACGACTGTTCCTGCCATCTATTGGCGATTGTTAGCAACTAACTGCAAGCTATTCCCGCAGATGGCGTTGTTAATTAAAAATAAGCCAATAAAGATACGACTCTTCTTGACATCTATTGGCGAATAATAATACTATTTTTTTTAACCCCGAGCGAAGCTCGGTCATACCAGCTCGTTTTAATCTAATGCTACATTGTATCATTGTTTTTTTATAATTTTAGAGTTTACTTTTCCCATAGATTTTAGAGAATGATAAACGCCTTTTTGAGGTGACTGTGTATAATTAGATACATAGATAATCATTTCACACGTTAGCATTGAAAAAACATGAGTAATTAGTAACTTAACGACTTAAAAATAACTTTCCTTTACCGTTTTATTTTTATTTTTATATAGGTAGGTATCTAGCTTATTAATCGTGTTGTTTACACTATTTATAACTCAACAACGGATAAATCGATTTGGCTGAAAATTGGTGGGGAGGTAGCTTAGACCCGGGAGAAGAACAAGGATACTTTTTACTCCGAAAAAGTAACCGGAACGGGGCGAGCGAAGCCCCGGGTGGCCGCTAGTACTATTATTAATAAGTATAATGTCCATATTATGGACAATATACACAACACTATCTAGCAAAAAAATAAACAGAGCTCGTACTATGGAGTCAGCTAGCTGCTAAAATACTTATTGACGTGACAACGTCTTATAATTCGATGGAGCCGGCTGCCATTCTAAGGCTGCCATGCATGAAAAAACATGACTCATGCGGCGTTACCTCGCTCTGATGCTATTGGTGCGCGTGCACAGAACTATTTCACCATGAGTGAAAAATCAATGGCTTTACTATTCGATCGAAATAATTATCGAGCGTAGTTATGATTTCAAAAAATAAATGTAACTTGATCAATTCAATTGTGATTTCCATTTACCTCCTTCTCTCCATACAAAATATCTATCAAACAAATAAAATAAAAAAAATCTTTTGAAAAATGCAACCATTCATCAGTATTTTTTTTATGACGTTGTCACGTTCAACTATCGTCAGTAAGCCGACTTTACAGACAACCGATTTTTTTTTGGTCAATAAATACTATATAACACCCAGACAGAGCACAAACATCTACGTTCACCACAAAAATATTCGTTCTCAGTGGTGATCGATCCCACGACCTACGGCGCAGAAGACAGGGCTGACTAACTAAGCAGAGACGGTAGCAAAAAAAAATAATGTGCTTATTTTATTTGTATTCGTGGTTTTTGTTCGTTGTGCGGTCAGTTTGTGGTCTAAATGAGCTCTATTGAGCAATTCATAGATTTTAAATGAACTCTGTGGTGGTTGAACGGCATTTTAATGTAATAATGAATGAGTTGTTACATGATGTTGTGATTAGGTACTCAGAGGTGCAAATAATCTCGAAATGCTCATCGTAACGGACAAGATACTCGTAGAGGGCAAAAGACCAAGAGAACGAAGAGCCCAAAGAGATGGTTGGACCAAGTGTCAGAAAACCTGTGTGCCTACCATGAGCTCTATCTGGCTCTGTCTCTGGTTCTGACTTTGAGTCTGTGTGAGTGTTGACTAAATAAATCCTACGTCAAAACGTCACACACACAGTAGATTGCACTGGTGAGCATTCACACAGACTCAAAACCAGAGCCAGAGACATAGCCAGACAGAGATCATGGTTGGCCTACTGGATTATGCCCGTTAACGTTTCACTCCACCATTCCGAATAAAGGGGCAAGTGGTACGAAGACATTTTGATAGCGTCAAGGCTTACGTCAAGGCTCTAAACCGCTATCAAATTCATAGCTCAATACTCGTATGTTCTTTAAAAGATAGAGGCGCTATCCTACTAATATTATAAACGCGAAAGTTTGAATGGATGGATGTTTGTTACTCTTTTACGTAAAAACTGCTGAATGGATTTTAATGAAACTTTACAATAATATAGCTTATACATCAGAATGACACAGGCTACAATTAATAAAGATATTGTAACGGAGAACGGATGTAAGTCACGGGAACGAGGCGAGCGAAGCGGGCGGCCGCTTGTAGGTAATAAAAAAAAGTTCAATGACACTGCTTTTACACTTACAATACGTATTATGACAAGTAATAATAACTGTAAGTCTGCGTACAGGTGTTTGAGGTTCAGGATGGACAGATTACCTTAACAGTAGCTAATAGTGTTGGGCTATGTCGGTAAGAAAATATCGATGAATTAAAACTAGTAGTTTAGAATCGTGCGTATCTACCGGTACTACGCGTACTTGTGAAACTTTTAAATGAGGTCCTTGTAGGTTCCAGGTCTCCACTTGTGTGGAAAAATGCTGTAGTTGCAATATTACACAAGAAGGGAGACTCCTCCAACCTAAGTAACTACCACCTTATATCCCTCCTCTCTCAAATCTACAAGCTTTTTGCTAGAATCCTCTGTAATTGTTTAACTCACCAACTCGATGAATGCCAGACTGTTGAACAAGCTGGCTTCCGGAGCGGTTTCTATACTATCGATCACACACCGTGAAACAACTAATGGATAAAAGTTCTGAATACAACCGGCTCTTGTTTAGCTTTCATCGATTACGAGAAAGCTTTCGACAGTGTCGAACACTGGGCCGCACTGGTGTTTAACGCTCTTCATCGCTGCCAGATCGAAGCTCGGTAAGCATGTGCTTTGGGAGCTATATGCTGCAGCAACGATGCAAGTTAAACTACATGAGCTTACTTGTCCCACTTCCATCCAAAGGGGCGTGCGGCAGGGCGACACCATTTCACCTAAACTCTTTACAGCCGTTCTCGAAGATTTTATGAAAACACTTGAATGGGATTAAACTGGGATCAACGGTGTCTATCTGTCGCATCTCAGATTTGCAGATGACCTTGTTTTGTTTGCGGATTCCTGGATTTGCAAAATATGCTAAAAGACCTTTGCGAGTAAAATGTTCCATCTACAATATTCAAGGTACATTCCGTCCATCTGACATCCGTGGGACGCCCTGTATAGATAATTACATTGGTTTTGTTAGATTTTGATGATGATTGAATTGTTAGGTTTAAAAGGATAAAAGATCAAAGATAGTGTCAGTAACGACACACTACAATTAATCAGATAAAAACAATTACTTACAACAATAGTGTTTTCAAATTAATGGACAGAAATACATTCTCAAGGCTGATTTTAATCATTGGATAGAAGAAACGACAACTCAATAATAGAACAATAGTTTACACAACAATCTTTATAGGAAACACAGAGAACGGTGCAAAATTGTACTTGGCTTATAGAGTTGCAATAAGCTGGCCCTTTACTTTCTACTTTACCTAACTTTTTTTTATACAAGAATGTAGACAAACAAGTATACGGCTCACCTGATGGAAAGCTGTTACCGTAGACTATGGACGCCTGCAATAGCGAAGGCATCACAAGCGCGTTGCCGACCCTTTAAAACTTTTAAAACGCCCTTTTTGAAGAACCCCATGCTATGGTATGCTTATTGTTTTTACGTTTACCTCAGCTACACTTTGTTAGTAGGATACTTGAAAATCATCGATGTGCCTAATAAAGACAGATTGAACGTCCGGGCCTTAATAACGGCCAGAGAAATTAGAACACAAATAGTACGGGTCTTATTTGAGTTACGTATGGTGAATGGTCAAACTGCAGTCAATGAGCGGATGTCTCAAATGCCTCAGTTCGCTTTTAAGAACATGGATGCAATTCTAGCAACACAAATCACTCAAGCAATCGCTGAATTCGAAGTGAGTTGCCAAGTTTTTTTGAAAAGTTTGAAAATGGAACGTGGATTCAGCGATAACTCAATCAAGCCGTCTTTTTGGAATACCAGCAGAGCTGTGATGTAAAGGTTTCAGAAATTTTATTTATTTATTTAACTCTTTATTGCACAAAAACTTAATGCTATGTACCAAAGGTGGGCTTAAGCATTTTCTACCTGCCAACCTTAGAGGTAGGAATGGCGTTGGCGTGCTTACATAAAAAAAAGAAATAGGGTCTTTCGACAAAGATTTCTTTTGATAGGAAGCATAGTAAACTCATGCCATTTTCTCGCGCTTTGTTTATATGCAACGATGTATGTCGGTTATCATCGATGTTGAAAATAGTGTTCTATTATTCTGATATTTTCCTCACTACAAAAGTAGCAGGCAAATTATCGGCAGTCCACGCCGCGTAATAACAGGAGCCGAGTCGCCTCCGAGCGGGCACGCAAGGACGCGCGAAATTACAGCGGACACACGGCAACAGCCATAGGCTAGCGAACACACGTTCCATTTTCAAAATAGCAGCCAACTGGCATGCAAACACCATGCTCTATTTTCAAATTTTATTTTAGACAAAGAAGTTCCATTTTCAAAAAGGCTTTTCAAATTGGCAAGCGTTCCATTTTAAAAATGTTATTTTTTAAACAATAAATTTATAAAATACATTATGCCGTAAAAATGAATGGATCTGAGATAACCAACACTGTAATTTTAATGAATTTATCGACACCAGAGTTATTTTTATTTAAGCTATAAATTATATTGACACTTAAAAAGATTAAGATATATTTTGTGCAGATTTACAATGGCAGGTAAGTAGGCTACATAAATAACCAACTAAGTTCACATAAAATAACCAGAATTTACTAAAAGTACTACTACCAAAACTTTAATATAATATTTTTTCCCTACTCGCAGAAACTTTGGTCTGTAATAAACAGAGTAAAAATAAAGAACAAGCCTTGTAAAACAAAGAAATATAGGTTTATAATCTTCGTGAATAGCCCGACCGACGGCGGCGGAGCACGCATCCGCTCGTTTAGTCAAATTACATCCTTATTTTAGTTAGAATGTTTTATTCTGCTCTCATTTTAGCTCTATAGGTACCTATTTCACCATTAAAAATATTCTTAGCAGTTTAATGAAGCTTTTTGAGTGTTTCCTGAATGATAAAAAGTCGTAAATAAATTTTCTTGCATCTGAATGTATTTGAGTCAAAAAAGCCTTTGAGCAGAAAAACTGGAGTCATATGCAAATATCTTACCACATTTAGACAAATTGCTCGATTTAGATCTCGCTTCTGTAAAAAACGCCTAGTCGATTCTTGGAATCGACTTAGTAAAATTGCATATTTAGGTTGGCACGAGCCAAATTACTGCAGCTATTAACTTGCTTCTAAGAAACCCGATCGATTTAGGAGTTAACGACTTTCAAGATTGTTGTTCTTAGTTTTGCTGCCTTATTTTATATGGCGTCGTTAAGTTACACAGCTTAAATCACGTTTAAAATGTACGAGCTATAAATTTCACGCTTTTTATAGTACAAACATATCGTAAATATTTTAAAATTGTATAATTTTATTGTCCACTTAAATGGTGGAAGTTTGAATTGCACAATTCGGTATCGAAATATTCATGAAATAGATTTACATCTCCCATATATTTTTACATTAATACAACCGTAAAACCCTCACCTATTAGCTACCTAAGCATTTAAAAAAAGATCAACATTATTTTATACAAAACTCACAACTACGCTTAATTTGGAAACAAATTCTATAAAAAACAAGCAAAAATCATAAATTCAATGAAAGAAAACATGAAAATTGCTTTTTAAAACGCCACTTTGTCACGCCATCTTAATTTAAGACATCGTCAAACCACCATTACACCTTATCGTCCCTTATAAAACAACAGTGCAGCCACTTAGTATGTTTAAGTACCCACAGATACGGAAATCCCACGATTGTCTTCAAATCTGACTCCCATCCGTCTACAGCTCATAACAAAAGGAAAATTGACGCAATGTGACGTTTTATCGATAAAAAGTATTATGACATACCGAACATCGATATGTTCACTTCCCTACTATTGTCACACGATTGAAATGTACCAAGTAGGTTCAATTTACAAAAAGTAAGAACTGTTTTTGTTGGAGCTCGACAAGAACGATTTCGCTACTGGGTTTAGCCGGTTTTTTAGATGATTTATAATGTAACTAATAGTATGTTATGTTTGAGCCAAAACAGAAGTTTATTTTTGGTCAGCGTAGGCTAACTGCAAAATATCTTACGTAGGGGAGTAGTTAGAGGTACGTCCTAGTGCCCTGCAATGGAACGATGCAGGCTAAAAGTAAAATTAAAAAAATCATTTTCCTTGTATGGAGATAGGTACCTAGTTTTTTTATAAGATTAGTAAGATTTAAGCTTTATTCTCCAAACCAGAAGCTTTTGTCTCATCCCACAGTAACAAAGAACAAACAATAAGTGCCTTTTCACATGAACACAGCCGTTTTTATCGTGTACCTAGTGTAGTACAATCTAGGTATAATTTTTTTAAAGTTAGCTATCGAAATGTCGAAAAATGAAAATTAAATCCATCTAGTTGAACTCAGATAACATTTGCCATATTTTTCGTTAAACAGAAACACTTACATCTGTAGGGCTACCGCAAGCTCCATATGGTTATGGCTATGGCTGTCAAATTGTGTATAGATCGGCTGACCCACACATTCATTTCTTCTTGGGTTTGAATGTGTTGACACAATTTTGACAGCCATAACCGTAACCATATGAAGCTCATGGTAGGCCAGCTGAACATCTTTATGTCATAAGTTAATGGACGCAGGGTAGCTCATGATAGGGCACGTTTCCAACGTGCGTGATCTACGAGTAAATTCTTTGTTATAGGCTCTTAACGTAGATGGTTACCAATAAGGACTATTAAAACGACTCTAGCAACCAAAATAACAATAAAAAATATATATAGTCATAATTCAAAGTGGATTTATTTACAGAATTACAGGTACAGGGTTGTTAATGGTTCATTTTTATAGATCCATTGTAATTCTATGGGCATGTAAAATTTTGATTAACAATGTTACTTAAAAACTAACAAAAAGGTTTGTCTAACATTATCTTAAATGTCAACGATAAAAAAGAAAAAAATAATATAAGTAATATGGTGGGAGGAGGCTCAGAATAGAGGGAACTGGAAGTTTTTGGGGGAGGCCTTTGCCCAGTAGTGGGACGATGTAGGCTAATAAAAAAAAAGTAAATTAACTAATTGTTATGTTTGTCAGTAGGTCGTATACTTAATCTAATAAAAAAAGCAGCCACATGCATGTGCAAAGGCCCAGAACCGTTATCAACTGTGATGGTACGGTATTTGAGATACCTACCTACCTACTTGAAAGCTATTTAAGCATAGGTTTATCTTAAACAAATATTTTTTATCTGTAATACTTAGGTAGGTTGAATTTCGATTTCTCACAGACGTTCAAAACTCAAATAAAAACTTCGGGAACCATGATCTAATTTATTGCTACAGAATGCGCATCTTTACGAGTGCATGGTTTCCGAGAAAGCAAACATAACAAAAAAAAGGTCTTGGTACCTGAAACGCGATGGTGGCTTCTAGCGCCCTAAAGAACGATGTTTTAAAAATACAATGCTATGAAATGTTATAATTATTAAAGGCTGAATATAAATGCTTAATACAAATGTTTAAATTAAGGGCCCTTAAGGTAGAGCATGTTATTGTAAGGTGTAATATTATCAATATGATTAATCTTACTATTTAATATACACTGTTTTCCTTATACAGCAACTTTATAGGTGTTCCAGTGAGTTCCAGCTAATATAGAGTACAAAGTCATTATCTATGACATTTGGTACACTTAAACAAAGGATGAGCAAGTACTTAAATAATTCTCCTAATTTCAGATTAGAGACAGAGACAGAAATAGATGCGTATCCGCATGCCATCTCTATCTGTAAGGAGCGATAACGGGACTGCGTGCTGCGCGTGAGAGACGCGTAAATAGGAACGAGGGAGGGACGGCAGGGATAGTGGAGGATATGGTGGGGTCGGAGTCGGGCGCAAGCCTTGAGTCTTGAGATAAAGAAGGGTTGGGGTTTAATACCACGTATCTACTATGATACAGTTTTGATAGAAGCAGTGTTTTATTGCTAATTTTGAAAGAATAGTATAGTTAATTTATATGTAAAGTTAATTTATAGAATCAGTGACAATAGTGTCTGACGAGCTGCTTCGAGTTTGTAAAAGAGCTAAGTCGATAACAAAATCTGGACTATTGGTTTGAGATGATATAAATAATCATATCGCATACATAAATTGTCCTAAATACGGACTCATTTAACATATAAAGATTCTCCTCAAACCAATTGGACGCAATAACCACTGTATAAATTATCTGTGATTATTATATATAATTATAATATCATCCCGCTCTCCCAGAGCCACGCCCCTTTAAACTTTGATAAGCCGATTTTCTTGGCTTGTGGTCAGTGTTATCACAGTAAATTTTTGTTTTATCTGGTATTGGGTGTAGGGAAGGTTAGAGTGTTCCTTCTGACCTCTCACCTCCCGAGGAACAACATATTGGTTGTGAAGAGGGAAGACCTATGACAAGTAAGTTATTTGCCGTGAACTTCGGTGACCTGTAAATATCTTCCCTGTTCAGTCGATAGCGGCGGTCCAATACCGACAAAATATATTTTGTCAAACCTTTAGAGTAAATATCTAGTTTTATTCAATAATAAACTTGTTATCATTGTGTGTCATACTTTGCTATAAACAATTACTTATAATCTATATTGATTTCATGTGCTTGATTTATAGTTTGTATAAAGAATTTCATGTGCATTTGTTTTGTTCATTAAACAAACCATTACTGAGTCAAATAACGAATTTCATTCATTATTCTTAATAATTCCCAAGCTCACCCAACTAGGCAGGAAACATACAAAATCTATAATCTTTTACATTTAGTATCACTCTGATAGACTAGGACATTATTACTAAAGAGCAGCCTAGGTCTTTAGACACAGGATACTGTTGAGTCGTAAGTATGAGTTATCATTCGTTTGCCAAATCAATCATCATTCATCATCATCAGCATGTAGCAGGAGGAGGATCTAGCGTGGAGTATAGGGGGGGGCCGTCTCATTTGATGCCGTGGCCGAGGATCTAGTTCAAAGTATTGTCGTTAGACATTACCACTAGATAAAATTATCTGAATTACTAAACACAACGTAGGAACCTTAACTTCAATTAAATAATTATTTAATTTCAGTCATAGACGATCACACAAACAAACGAATTAATTTTCAAAAGACTCAACTTTTTCAACTTAATCATTTTTTATGTTTTATCTCCTGTTGGGTGAACTTTAACAAATCTATTCAGATTTGAAAGAACTAAATTCTTCCTTTGTCAATCAAAACAAACTCAGTAATAGTTGTTTTATTGTGCATGTTATGTTTAATTAACTATTATGCTTGGTGGATGTGCATGTCGAAGTCGCCATGGTGTGGAACCCAAGGTAAACTAAAATCTGGTAAATTATCATTGCAATAATTACAAAGAGATAACTTACTATTCAGCTTTACAGATTAAAATAAAAATTCGAATTTTGAGACCATTGATTATGTTATGTAATGAAATATCATTAAGAATGAAATATAAACATGACGTTCAATTACATTTAGTTAATTTTTTATTCTTAGCTGCCGGTATACAAACATTTGCATTTATAAATAGCACTAGTAACAAAATAATAAGTACTTATTTGCAATAAAATAAAATCTAAATATTAATCAAGCCCTAATTATGTAACACCAATTAAAACTTTTGACCTTAAAGAACAAATCATAAAAGGTTACAAAGGGAGCTACATATTAAATTAATGACATTTTTGAAGCTCAATTTGGTATGGCTGATAAGTTTAATCTAATATCAAACAAGCTAGGAACAATTCCGATTGGCACATCTGTGGTAGTTTTCAAATGTTACCACGATACCATTAAATTATATTAAGACATAATCTATGTATTAGAAATGAAAGCAGAAATTAATTATCTGCAGGCGTGATAAAGACTTTAGAACATTCCGGCATAAGTACCAAAAATAAAACAGGCTCACTTCATGTGAACTGATACTGGGAACAAAGGCGCAATTGTTTCAAAGAAAAAACATAGCGGCCAACACAGCTGGCAAAGCAAACTTTATGGCCATAGAAAAATAATATTGAAATTTTAGCCATTACTGAGAATGGACAAAATTATTTAAAATGTTTTTTAATGCGGCTTTAAAAAATTAAAAACAAATAAAGCCGTGGTATTTTCATATTACCAGCTAACAAACAAGTATGTGCATAAATTGAAATGCCGAACTTAATACTTTTATAAGGTAACTTTATAAGGTTTCATCTAAATACGGGAATCTTGTGGGATAATGAACCTCATAATAATGTGAGAGTAATTTATAATAGAGTGTGAGTCATCTCATTTATTTTAAACCTATGATTTAGAATACCAGAAAAATAGAAATAGGTAAACCAAACGTGGTAAACCTTAAAAAATTATTTTTTCAATGCTTGCCTGGTATTTAACAAGAACCGTTTTCAAGCACGTGATTGAAGATAGAGACTCACATAGCTTTTTTCTTGAAAAGCCATAAACCTATCGTCCATTGGCAATAAGCGCACATGTTCGAGGAAACGTAGCGCTTTCAAAACACTTTAAAGCAATTTAGTTTTTGTATCCCTTACGAGTATCATAAACAAGTCTGGGAAGGCCTTTGTAATCTGAGAATATTTCCAAACCTTTGCCTATCATAAAATTAAGACTTTCTGTTATGCCAAAAATCTTAGCAGGCTTGTAAAGTCAGACACATAAAAACAAAAGGGACAGACAAAAAAACGCCATTGTCTCGTTTAGTTTTCCGTTCTCAAATCACTGGTATTGTAAACATATGTGTTACCAAGCGGCCACTGGCGAACGTTTTTGTTTTCAGAAAAAAGAACGCTAAATTATTATGCAATACAAGCCAGCACGCAATTTAACCAAAGAATGTGTGGCAATGCCTTACCATATTCAGGAATAAAGTTGAATAATCAACTCGTACTATTACAATTTTACTCATTACTCATGGAGTAATCAACAAAGTCCTTTTACAAATCAATAAGGTATTTAAATCTCTTCCAGAAAATTTCAGACAAAACAAACACATAGTACATTATTACTTTGATTACAAGAATGTAAAATCTTTATGTAACGTGTCTCCCACGTATAAAGAATTGAGTTGAATCAATAATGCCAGGTGATCATTTTTAACACCTGAATTTTACAACCATCTCACAATGTTAAATTTATCGAGTTTAGCAATGCATATTTTGATATTAAAGTATTAGAAAGTAGTTCAACAAAATAACTCTTTCAGAATACTATGGAAAAGATTGAACCTTAATGACTATTAGCTCAAGATATTTTATGGCTCACACTTTAATGCTCGCTACTATCTAGATCCGAGTTCATACAAATTGTGGTTATTGTGCAATAACAACAAGTTGATTTGCAAGGCACTGTTGCTAAACAGACTAATCCATGATGTTATAGGGAGCTATTTCTTCCCAGCTTTGTCAAGCTATTAAGACTGAACAATGACTTGACACATGTGACTGTGTGACCTGCGGGTCTTAAGCACACACTATACTAAAACGCACCTTGATTGGTCGCGCAAAGAGAGCGGCCGCTCCAAATATAGTCGTCTTGTCTGTCTGGGTCTGACCTAAGTTGGAAGCAATAGATTGGCACCGATTATCAATATACAGACTGCCTCCGGATGGGCAGATGAAAACTGTGATATCGCTGCTCTTTACCGTTTCAATATTGCTTCAATGATTACAGTCTTTATGAACTTGGTAAGGGATGGAGAACCAGGATTCGCTTAGCTGAAGAAACCGACCCCTCGCGGCCGGATAACAATTAAGGTTATCGAAATCCTCTCCAGAACTTTTAGTGATAAAATTATAAATTTTAATCTTTTTTAATGAGCTGCATAGTCATTTTGGATCGACTAAATCCTTACTAGAATTTGCATTCTTATGAGAAAAAATTCTCTAACAAGACTGGCAAACAAGATATGAGTTTGAAACTGAATTTATTAAATTAAATTAAAAATTGAGGACGATTGTTATTGATTATTGGAATGATCCACTTAACACTATTAAGACAAATCAAGGCACAAATTAAGCGTAGCTTGTACTATGGCAATCAGAGAGGGAATACTTATACCTTTTGTTGATACAGACATAAAAACAAAAAAGGAAGGTTAACTGGCCTTTGCATTCATAATAAAGATGATTTATACAGTGCCAAGGTTAACCTTATACCGCTATTAACGTATCGTTGATAGGCAGATTTATGCTTTGAATCCAATGTTAAACACAGTTTGTTTTATAATTGCCGATTATGAATATACCAATCATCAGAGGGTGGGCGCTATCAAAATAACAGTATTGTTTTTATAAGTTCCAAAAGTAAGACAATAATTGTAGAACCCAAAAATAATGCAAAATGAATTCATTATAAACATTCATGTCGATCAAGGAAATTTTAGTAGACACATCGTGTTTGTGCTAGTGGAATTATAAAAAAAAACATTTGCGGATATCTCGTGAAATAAATGAAGTCGTAAAGGTTGCAATGCTTTACGTTCTAGAAAAGACTTTAATAGTCGATATTCATTCGATTGCTTACCTAAAGATAAGTAAGGTCCGAGGGTGGCCAAGTGGCCAGCTCAGTTGAAAGTTTAGACTGAAAATATGACTATCGAGTGGAGAATCAATTTTAGTGCAACGATTTAGTGAAGTTAAATCAAGTAGAGGTTTAGTTTAGTGTTTGAAAAGTTTAACATTTGAAACTTTGATTTTTCTTCATGATAAAATTTTCACAGGGTGGAATGTGATGGTACGGTATTTGAGATACCTACCTACCTACTTGAAAGCTATTTAAGCATAGGTTTATCTTAAACAAATATTTTTTATCTGTAATACTTAGGTAGGTTGAATTTCGATTTCTCACAGACGTTCAAAACTCAAATAAAAACTTCGGGAACCATGATCTAATTTATTGCTACAGAATGCGCATCTTTACGAGTGCATGGTTTCCGAGAAAGCAAACATAACAAAAAAAAGGTCTTGGTACCTGAAACGCGATGGTGGCTTCTAGCGCCCTAAAGAACGATGTTTTAAAAATACAATGCTATGAAATGTTATAATTATTAAAGGCTGAATATAAATGCTTAATACAAATGTTTAAATTAAGGGCCCTTAAGGTAGAGCATGTTATTGTAAGGTGTAATATTATCAATATGATTAATCTTACTATTTAATATACACTGTTTTCCTTATACAGCAACTTTATAGGTGTTCCAGTGAGTTCCAGCTAATATAGAGTACAAAGTCATTATCTATGACATTTGGTACACTTAAACAAAGGATGAGCAAGTACTTAAATAATTCTCCTAATTTCAGATTAGAGACAGAGACAGAAATAGATGCGTATCCGCATGCCATCTCTATCTGTAAGGAGCGATAACGGGACTGCGTGCTGCGCGTGAGAGACGCGTAAATAGGAACGAGGGAGGGACGGCAGGGATAGTGGAGGATATGGTGGGGTCGGAGTCGGGCGCAAGCCTTGAGTCTTGAGATAAAGAAGGGTTGGGGTTTAATACCACGTATCTACTATGATACAGTTTTGATAGAAGCAGTGTTTTATTGCTAATTTTGAAAGAATAGTATAGTTAATTTATATGTAAAGTTAATTTATAGAATCAGTGACAATAGTGTCTGACGAGCTGCTTCGAGTTTGTAAAAGAGCTAAGTCGATAACAAAATCTGGACTATTGGTTTGAGATGATATAAATAATCATATCGCATACATAAATTGTCCTAAATACGGACTCATTTAACATATAAAGATTCTCCTCAAACCAATTGGACGCAATAACCACTGTATAAATTATCTGTGATTATTATATATAATTATAATATCATCCCGCTCTCCCAGAGCCACGCCCCTTTAAACTTTGATAAGCCGATTTTCTTGGCTTGTGGTCAGTGTTATCACAGTAAATTTTTGTTTTATCTGGTATTGGGTGTAGGGAAGGTTAGAGTGTTCCTTCTGACCTCTCACCTCCCGAGGAACAACATATTGGTTGTGAAGAGGGAAGACCTATGACAAGTAAGTTATTTGCCGTGAACTTCGGTGACCTGTAAATATCTTCCCTGTTCAGTCGATAGCGGCGGTCCAATACCGACAAAATATATTTTGTCAAACCTTTAGAGTAAATATCTAGTTTTATTCAATAATAAACTTGTTATCATTGTGTGTCATACTTTGCTATAAACAATTACTTATAATCTATATTGATTTCATGTGCTTGATTTATAGTTTGTATAAAGAATTTCATGTGCATTTGTTTTGTTCATTAAACAAACCATTACTGAGTCAAATAACGAATTTCATTCATTATTCTTAATAATTCCCAAGCTCACCCAACTAGGCAGGAAACATACAAAATCTATAATCTTTTACATTTAGTATCACTCTGATAGACTAGGACATTATTACTAAAGAGCAGCCTAGGTCTTTAGACACAGGATACTGTTGAGTCGTAAGTATGAGTTATCATTCGTTTGCCAAATCAATCATCATTCATCATCATCAGCATGTAGCAGGAGGAGGATCTAGCGTGGAGTATAGGGGGGGGCCGTCTCAATGGTACGGTATTTGAGATACCTACCTACCTACTTGAAAGCTATTTAAGCATAGGTTTATCTTAAACAAATATTTTTTATCTGTAATACTTAGGTAGGTTGAATTTCGATTTCTCACAGACGTTCAAAACTCAAATAAAAACTTCGGGAACCATGATCTAATTTATTGCTACAGAATGCGCATCTTTACGAGTGCATGGTTTCCGAGAAAGCAAACATAACAAAAAAAAGGTCTTGGTACCTGAAACGCGATGGTGGCTTCTAGCGCCCTAAAGAACGATGTTTTAAAAATACAATGCTATGAAATGTTATAATTATTAAAGGCTGAATATAAATGCTTAATACAAATGTTTAAATTAAGGGCCCTTAAGGTAGAGCATGTTATTGTAAGGTGTAATATTATCAATATGATTAATCTTACTATTTAATATACACTGTTTTCCTTATACAGCAACTTTATAGGTGTTCCAGTGAGTTCCAGCTAATATAGAGTACAAAGTCATTATCTATGACATTTGGTACACTTAAACAAAGGATGAGCAAGTACTTAAATAATTCTCCTAATTTCAGATTAGAGACAGAGACAGAAATAGATGCGTATCCGCATGCCATCTCTATCTGTAAGGAGCGATAACGGGACTGCGTGCTGCGCGTGAGAGACGCGTAAATAGGAACGAGGGAGGGACGGCAGGGATAGTGGAGGATATGGTGGGGTCGGAGTCGGGCGCAAGCCTTGAGTCTTGAGATAAAGAAGGGTTGGGGTTTAATACCACGTATCTACTATGATACAGTTTTGATAGAAGCAGTGTTTTATTGCTAATTTTGAAAGAATAGTATAGTTAATTTATATGTAAAGTTAATTTATAGAATCAGTGACAATAGTGTCTGACGAGCTGCTTCGAGTTTGTAAAAGAGCTAAGTCGATAACAAAATCTGGACTATTGGTTTGAGATGATATAAATAATCATATCGCATACATAAATTGTCCTAAATACGGACTCATTTAACATATAAAGATTCTCCTCAAACCAATTGGACGCAATAACCACTGTATAAATTATCTGTGATTATTATATATAATTATAATATCATCCCGCTCTCCCAGAGCCACGCCCCTTTAAACTTTGATAAGCCGATTTTCTTGGCTTGTGGTCAGTGTTATCACAGTAAATTTTTGTTTTATCTGGTATTGGGTGTAGGGAAGGTTAGAGTGTTCCTTCTGACCTCTCACCTCCCGAGGAACAACATATTGGTTGTGAAGAGGGAAGACCTATGACAAGTAAGTTATTTGCCGTGAACTTCGGTGACCTGTAAATATCTTCCCTGTTCAGTCGATAGCGGCGGTCCAATACCGACAAAATATATTTTGTCAAACCTTTAGAGTAAATATCTAGTTTTATTCAATAATAAACTTGTTATCATTGTGTGTCATACTTTGCTATAAACAATTACTTATAATCTATATTGATTTCATGTGCTTGATTTATAGTTTGTATAAAGAATTTCATGTGCATTTGTTTTGTTCATTAAACAAACCATTACTGAGTCAAATAACGAATTTCATTCATTATTCTTAATAATTCCCAAGCTCACCCAACTAGGCAGGAAACATACAAAATCTATAATCTTTTACATTTAGTATCACTCTGATAGACTAGGACATTATTACTAAAGAGCAGCCTAGGTCTTTAGACACAGGATACTGTTGAGTCGTAAGTATGAGTTATCATTCGTTTGCCAAATCAATCATCATTCATCATCATCAGCATGTAGCAGGAGGAGGATCTAGCGTGGAGTATAGGGGGGGGCCGTCTCACAACTCGTGATCTATTACATATGGATTACGAGACCCCGTGATTATGGACCGTAAATCAGACAATAGATAACTGTTTATACGAACTATGTATTGTAAGCATTTGTACCTTTATGTGATTAAATTCAAAAACTTGAAAAATGGACTTCTAATTTAAATCAGTTAATTTTTATTTTGCTTTTGCGGAAATAGAGAATAAAGGGAACTGGAAGTCTTTGGGGGAGGTCTTTGCCCAGCATTTCGACGATGTAAGCTAAAAAAAAAATAAGAGGATAAAAAAGTTTGAACTGTTCTATGACGTAACAGTTCTATAGAACTAACGGGAGTTCCAAACTACATGGTAAACCAAATTTTGATGAAAATTATAGGAATAGGAATTTTATTCAAATCGGTCCTGTTTTAGTTACAGGATTTAGGAGGCTAGCCCAAGGAATATAATACTCTCGGCTAGCCTAATATATTTCGGGACGCTGTAGTACCTAGGACAGAATTTAGATGCATCCTTCCTTAAAATAGTGGTCATTGACTGATGATTATTGACTAAATTGTGAAATAAATACAATTTAAGGAGAATTCATGAACCTACCTACCTACAAATAAAAATCGAACACAGAACCTCCTCATTTCTTAAGTCGGTTACAAAATGAATGTTTGAATCTTGTTCGGAGCGCATTACTAGTTTTATTTGCGTTGAGAAGTTTTATTTTTTCATTTTATATCTTTGTGACAATACAAAATAAATGCATGTTAAAAAAAAAATTACATTTCTTTCATGGTACTTGAGTAACAGAGTTATATCACTTGTACCATCAATGGTACAAATCAATGGTACAACTGACACTAAGGCGAAAGTTTAACAGGTTCTTGAGCAATAAACCTATAAAATATAGCGTATATGATCTGACTGGTGATGACTGGCCTCTAGCTCAGTTGGTAGTAGCTCTGCCTTCTGCGCCGTAGGTCGTGGGTTCGATCCCCACCGAGAACAAATATTTGTGTGGTGAACACAAATGTTTGTTCTCTGTCTGGGTGTTATATTGTATTCTGAGTATGTATTTACAAAAAAAAAATGTATTCAAGTATTATATCAGCTATCGGGTTCCCATATTACAAGCTCGGGTTAGTTTGGGGCTGGGTAGTGTTGTGTGAATTGTCCACAATATTTATTTATTATTATTATTATTTATCTTCATTCTTCGGAGACCAGACCCTGATGAGCTGAGGCATCAGGAAATTCACGGGTACACTGTAACTCCTGTGAATTCTCCCAGTGCCAAGGCCCAGCAGGGTCACACAGCTTCTCTTCTGTCTTCTTATTCACCTTCTTCTCTTCATATTTTAGCTGGGAAACGAGCAGACGGGCACCTAAAGGTCCGTTCACACAGACCGGCTCGGAGAGGAGAGCAGATTCTTATCACGTTGAAAACAGAGTTTTTAGTATTTGTAGTAAGGTTTAATTTTGCATCTGCACTGCTTTTGTCATTAAGGATGCTTGAACGCGCTTGGTGTTAAATAATAAAAGGAGCTGACCGGCTCCGATCGCGTATTTTTCTCGTCGGCTGCGAGCGCATCCGCTTTCAGATCGCTTCTAGCCGGTCTATGTGAAATAGCTGGCGGCTCCGCTCCGACCGTCTGTGTGAAAAGAAAAATGCGCGCCGATGCTCTCCGAGCTGGTCTGTGTGAACGGACCCTAATGGGAAGTAGTCACCGTCTGTAGCTTAGTATATCAGCACCTTTTAATGGTGGTCTTCATGTGCTGATCATTTCCTTCGTCGACGGCTTTTGACCAAAATTACTTAAAACTTTGCATGTCGGTCTCCGACAAAAAAGGTTGTAATAACATTATTATTAATAAAATTTTCAATATTGACCATGCTTCATATTGATACCGCTAATTGTATATAAACCTGCTATGACATTGCAGTGCCCAACAGGGTGCATGTACTGACCTAAGCTACTTTAAGAACTAATGCTATTTATTTTATGTACATGTGAGCAACCAATAAATGAAATGAAATGAAATGATATGATTTCCACCTCTAAAGAAAAATTACGAAAAACGTAAATTTTAAAAAACCCAACGCAAGGGAAAAAAGCAGCCAAGTGCGAGTCGGACTCGCCCATGAAGGGTTTCGTAGCATCAACATAATAGGAACATAATAGGAAGTAACATAATATAAAGGTTTTTGTAGTTCGTTGAAAGGTAAATTGCGGTTTACGATTTATGACGTATAAAAAAAAACTACTGACTAGACCTCGTTCAAACCAAATATCGTTGGAAATTTGCATAGTAATGTACAACATATATTTTTTTTAAGTTTTATCATTCTCTTATTTTAGAAGTTAGAGGGGGGGGGACCAACTTTTTTCCACTTTGGAAGTGTCTCTCGTGCAAACTATTCAGTTTAGAAAAAAACGATGTTAGAAACCTCAACATCATTTTTGAAGACCTATCCATAGATACCCCACACGTATGGCTTAAATGAAAAAAAATTTTTTGAGTTTCAGTTTCAAGTATGGGGACCCCCAAAATTTTTAGTTTTAGAAAAAAACGATATTAGAAACCTCAACATAATTTTTGAAGACCTATGCATAGATACCCCACACGTATAGGTTCGATGAAAAAAACATTTTTGAGTTTCAGTTTCAAGTATGGGGACCCCCAAAATTTATAGTTTTTTTTCTATTTTTGTGTAAAAACCATAATGCGGTTCACAAAATACATCTATTCACCAAGTTTCATCAGTCTAGCTTTTATGGTTTCGGAGAAAAATGGCTGTGACACGGCCGGACAGACAGACAGACAGACAGACAGACAGACATGACGAATCTATAAGGGTTCCGTTTTTGCCATTTGGCTACGGAACCCTAAAAACAAAACGTAAGACTAGGCAGTATATGATCTTGGTACATGCCTGCTTCGAAAGAAGCGAAAAGCTTCAAGGCCTTCAAATAAATACTTAGGTACTACACAATCATTTCAACTTATTTCAAATACTGGCTAAAGTTATAAATCAGAAATGTGTTAAAAACCCAGCAGATTCTTTAACTCACTGCACGTTGCGTACCTACATACATTTATATTTTCAGCTCTGCCTAACCCCGTTATTTTGTAAAATCTTCCTCAATAACTTTCCGGCTGAAGAACCCGCTCAAACGGAAACATTAACATAAAAACAGTAGTAATACCTAATGTTTAGCCGAACCTATGCCGTAAAAACTTCTTATCTACCACTCAGCAGGAATTACGACATAAAAAGCGAACAATACCTGTTAGTTTTGAAGCCAGCGATAGTTTTCTTACGTCAATGTCAAGTCAATGCATACACACACCGAATTCTGCGTATTGCATAGACGTGACTCAATTACGCTGACACTTTTACATTTTTTAGGACTTAAGTACTTTAAAAACACTATTTATTGCACAAAGCATTACTTATTTAGTGTCTTGTACAGTTTTTGTGAAAAAAAACTTTCATTATTTTTACTTTTTCTAGTCAAGTTAAGTTAAATCTAGTCTAACGTCAGCTGCGGTCAGCTTATAGGTATTAACCTAAAACTGAGTTTAAGAACGACTAAAACTTGCTTAAGTATTGCGTTGTATTTAGAATTACTGCTCGAGAATTTTCATTCTTTTTTGAGCACCTTAGTTAGCCGTGTGAGTTGAGAATATATGTATAAAAAAATATACCTACCATACTTGTAATCTAATTGCTTTTACCAAAAATAATTTACCGTTCGAAAACTACATGATGTAAAAATTCCAGCGCGTAATCCTGTACCACTGACTTTCGGCTCTTAGTGCCGGCATTAAGCGGTTATCCGCAAATCGCCGGACTCCATTTTACCGTTGAACGATCATTAGTTACAACATCGATATCATTCTGTAGATGTCATCAAACTCGTAATAGGAAAATTAGACTGAATTTTAGTTCAATCTGCCAATTGCCAACTGCCAGAGCGAAGAAAAAATAGTTTTTATTTTATTTTTGTCTTTCAAATACTATGAGCCTCTAACAACAAAAAAGTATTTAGTCATAGGTATAATAATCATGAATCAAGACTCGACTTGTTCCTGTTTCATAAAAAAAGAACTTTTTTTTTATCAATGTACCTAACTAAAATCGGCGATGTCTTTGGTAGAATGCATGCAATGCGTTGCGGCTACAGAAGAAATAAAAAAAAAGCAGCCAAGTGCGAGTCGGACTCGCCCATGAAGGGTTCCGTAGCATCAATTAACATAGTATAAAGGTTTTTGTAGTTCGTCGAAAGGTAAATTGCGGTTTACGATTTATGACGTATAAAAAAAAAACTACTGATTAGATCTCGTTCAAACCAAATATCGTTGGAAGTTTACATAGTAATGTACAACATATATTTTTTTTGGATTTATCATTCTCTTATTTTAGAAGTTAGAGGGGGGGGGACCAACTTTTTTCTACTTTGGAAGTGTCTCTCGCGCAAACTATTCAGTTTAGAAAAAAATGATATTAGAAACCTCAACATCATTTTTGAAGACCTATCCATAGATACCCCACACGTAAGGGTCCAATGAAAAAAAAAAATTTGAGTTTCAGTTTCAAGTATGGGGACCCCCAAAATTTAGTTTTAGAAAAAACTATTTTTGTGTAAAAACCTTAATGCGGTTCACAGAATACATCTACTCACCAAGTTTCATCAGTCTAGCTCTTATGGTTTCGGAGAAAAATGGCTGTGACACGGCCGGACAGACAGACAGACAGACAGACAGACATGACGAATCTATAAGGGTTCCGTTTTTGCCATTTGGCTACGGAACCCTAAAAAAGCAGCCAAGTGCTTGTCGGACTCGCCCATGAAGGGTTCCGTAGCATCAAGTAACATAATATACAGAAAATAAACAGGAAACAGGTTCTTGTAGTCGAAAGGTAAATTGCGGTTTACGATTTATGACGTATAAAAAAAAAACTACTGGCTAGATCTCGTTCAAACCAAATATCGTTGTAAGTTTGCATAGTAATGTACAACATATATTTTTTTTAGTTTTATCATTCCCTTATTTTAGAAGTTAGAGGGGGGGGGACCAACTTTTTTCAACTTTGGAAGTGTCTCTCGCGCAAACTATTCAGTTTAGAAAAAAACGATATTAGAAACCTCAACATCATTTTTAAAGACCTATTCATAGATACCCCACACGTATGGGTTCGACGAAAAAATTTTTTTTGAGTTGCAGTTTGAAGTATGGGGACTCCCAAAATTTATAGTTTTTTTTCTATTTTTATGTAAAAATCTTAATGCGGTTTACAGAATACATCTACTCGCCAAGTTTCATCAGTGTAGCTCTTATGGTTTCGGAGAAAAATGGCTGTGACACGGTTGGACAGACAGACAGACAGACAGACAGACAGACAGACAGACATGACGAATCTATAAGGGTTCCGTTTTTGCCATTTGGCTACGGAACCCTAAAAAAGACATTTCCGCCAAATCTTTTGACTTTTTTCCAACAATTTCATTTGTTGAATTATTTATTTTCTCAAAATCGTAGTGAAAAGTAGAGTGTATACACAAACTGGGTAAAAAAACTCACCTCATAGGGTAACCGTTGCAAATCTGAAACAAAAAGTATTTCTATATAAGTTTTGTTATTTAGGAAAGCATTTAGATTTCTTATATTATTTAGAGACGCTGCTTGACGGCTAAAATAGGCACAAAATCAGCCTCTCTGAGGCGCACTTAAAAATCCTTTCACCGCACTGGTTTGTAAAAACAAGAATAAGAAGAAAAAGAGCATTGAGTAACCACTAAAATTATACCCTAAAAAGTACACTTGGAGTTTTAAAGTTATGAGAACTTTAGTACCGTACGAAGTGGCTACCCTAATAGTAGTTACAGATAGTTTTTTTTCTCACACAAATATGAATAAAGTATACAGTTATGGTAATTACGAGTTAAACAGCTCATTAGCAAGTCTTTTGTTGGTCATAGCATGTTTTGTTTGAGTTCGTGGTCGAGACATTTTAATTTGCAGATTATCTACAGTCAAACTTGATTGGCAGTTTGCTTGTTTTTTTTTAATGAATTTGAATAATATGACGCTAAACGTAATACAAAGCATTTTTAATTGTAGGTAGTTACAATAAAATAGGGGACTTTTTAGTCAACTCCACATGTAGGATACTTAAGTATTTACCATGTCTTTCCTGTGGATTAAACCGACTACCGGGGCAAATTTTTCAATTAACAAGTTTTTTCCTTCGAATGAAAATATATATTCATCTTTTTTCTATGAGTTTTTCTAACATTTTGAATTCACCGAAAAGTTTATTTCGTTATCTAAATATTCGCTATCACGAATGACTGATCGACCAATTAAATATTTGACAGTTGTTTATTTGTTGTCAAATTTTTGTTCATAAAATTAGAGAAAAACAACTATCAAATACTTGATCGGGTGATTAGTCATCCGTGTAATCGGCCCTAAGTACTTCAAGCCAACAATATCGACATTCTGAAAAAGCAATCAATTTCAACTAATGACAGTACCTACCTTTTAGTAAAATTACAAAACTATTCAATATTTCAAAGTAGTCTTTCCTATTGTACAAATATAGAAACTCGTTACGGCTTTTATACTTTACTAAAGGTAATAATCTAGCGTGGACGTACCAACGGAAAAATCATTAACTAATGTAAAAAACCTTTTAAAATTGATGACGATTATGTATACTTAGTCATTTTCTTTTGTGTAGAGTAAATACCTGTAGAAATATAGAAACCAATTTTTTTTTTTTTTTTTTTTTTTTTATTTAGCCTACATCGTCCCACTGCTGGGCAAAGGCCTCCCCCAAAGACTTCCAGTTCCCTCTATTCTACCAATTTATTAGTAGGTATAAATACACTCGCCCACAATAATAAAGGGTCACCCAGCTAACTCCAAATAACTTTGAAACCAGTCAAGCTAGCTTTTAAAATTAAAAGTATCTGAAAGAAAATGTTATTACGCATAAAATAAACTACAGTTTGATTTAAAATAAAAATTTATTCATTTGAAAATGAAAATAATTCTTGTGCATTCTTTATACCTAGTCAAAAGTATGATTTTGCATAAATGAATGACACGAATTGAATAAGGAAAATCGATTTCATGGCCTACAAAAAAAGAAAATGACGAAATTGAAAAAAGAATCACAATTTGAAAAGTTTACTATTTAAGTATCTACTTATAAAGTTTTTACATGCCCTTACAGTAAAAAAAGTTTAGATGAAGGGTTGCATGCAGTTCGCATATCATATTTTGGTTTAATTTCATAACCAAAAGAATTTATAACCTATTACTGTTTTCAAAAGTGAACCATTATTTTTTGTGGGCGACTGTTATGATTTTAATCTTGAATATAGATTGAGCCATAAAATATAGTCTGGGCAAAACAATTAATCGAGTTGAAACAGTTTTTCACAACTACCCTCAAAACGTATTTTTAAAGAATATGGTTACAAACATTTTCTCGATTTGTTTAACTATTATGAAACTAATTCAATTGTGAATCGACACAAAAAACATATATTTTACTAGTCTTTTCATCGCCATACAACGAGAAAAACATAAATACAAAAATGATGTTTCATATTAGATGTGTAGTACCTACTTACATTTCAACCGTTGTAAGTCACGAAATTGTGTAGGCGTAAATTACCATCCAACTTCTGATTTTTGATGAATAAAATACTTAAGTTTAATAAATCAGTGTATATTTCTCTTCATTTCTTGGTGCTTTCAACCTCACCGTACGATGCGAGTGAATGGAATCATCCCCGCCGTCACCAATCACTCTTTCTACCTCAAACGTCTCGATAGTTCAGTTTTTTTCCAGTATCCGTGATTGGCGCCACCGGCACACTATTCCGTTCATCAACTTAAAATCTTACATATTAACAGTTTTCGACTAACACATATTTGGCGGACCAATTACACAATGATTAAATAATCAAATTGTTTATATTGTTATGATGAGTGTTTTTCTGTATGCAACTATGCATACTCAATTGAATGTAAAAAAGCAGCCAAGTGCGAGTCGGACTCGCCCATGAAGGGTTCCGTAGCATCAATTAACATAATATAAAGGTTTTTGTAGTTCGTCGAAAGGTCAATTGCGGTTTACGATTTATGACGTATAAAAAAAAAACTACTGAGTAGATCTCGTTCAAACCAAATATCGTTGGAAGTTTGCATAGTAATGTACAACATATATTTTTTTTGGATTTATCATTCTCTTATTTTAGAAGTTAGAGGGGGGGGGACCAACTTTTTTCCACTTTGGAAGTGTCTCTCGCGCAAACTATTCAGTTTAGAAAAAAACTATATTAGAAACCTCAACATCATTTTTGAAGACCTATCCATAGATACCCCACACGTATGGGTTCGATGAAAAAAAAATTTTTGAGTTTCAGTTTCAAGTATGGGGACCCCCAAAATTTATAGTTTTAGAAAAAAACGATATTAGAAACCTCAACATAACTTTTAAAGACCTATCCATAGATACCCCACACGTATGGGTTCGATGAAAAAAACATTTTTGAGTTTCAGTTTCAAGTATGGGGACCCCCAAAATTTATAGTTTTTTTTCTATTTTTGTGTAAAAACCTAAATGCGGTTTACAGAATACATCTACTCACCAAGTTTCATCAGTCTAGCTCTTATGGTTTCGGAGAAAAATGGCTGTGACTCGGCCGGACAGACAGACAGACAGACAGACAGACAGACAGACATGACGAATCTATAAGGGTTCCGTTTTTGCCATTTGGCTACGGAACCCTAAAAATACTCTAAACGAATAAATAAATAAATAAATAAATATTGTGGACAATTCACACAACACTACCCAGCCCCAAACTAAGCAGAGCTTGTAATATGGGAACCGGATAGCTGATATAATACTAGAATATTTTTTTTTTGTAAATACATACTTAGAATACAATATAGCACCCAGACAGAGAACAAACATTTATGTTAACCACACAAATATTAGTTCTCGGTGGGGATCGAACCCACGACCTACGGCGCAGAAGGCAGAGCTACTACCAACTGAGCTAGAGGCCAGTTTGTAAGTTTTAGAATGGTGATACCATATCTAAAACTTACAAACCTACCAAAATACTTTGTGTTGCTTACACCTGTGAGGATAATACGAAACCTTTCGTATTGAATATCACAAATCATAACACGAGCGTGATAGAATTTTTTTTATACAACTAGCTGATGGAACAAGCATATGGCCCACCTGATATTAAGTGGTAACCATCGCCTATAACAAAGCATTGCCTCGTAGGTCACGCACGTCAGGAACGTGCCCTATAATGCACTACCCTGCCTCCATCAACTTGAGGCATACAGATGTTCAGCCACTCGTGCCAGTAATTTCCTTCACGGCAGAAATAGGCATGGTGGTAGTATACTTCCCTGGACGAGCCACACACAAAGAGCTATTACTACTAATTAATAAAACGGATATAATAATATCAGTTGCTAGGTACAATAATATAATAACTAGGTAAAACGTCACTGTCCTAGGCTTGTTATTATCCACTATGCATGGTCTACTAATTATAGCCAATAAATTACCATCACATAAGTTGCTTCACATGTTTAAACGATTCCAATAATAGTACCATTTACCATAAGTATTCCTTGATAACAGCCAACATAATTATTACCATTGCCTTTTGCCAATCTGAAATCAACCATGCTACCTTTAAATACAGCTGAAAAGAGCATGTAGCGGTTTGTTGTTACTCGGTTGCTATGGCAACGCTTAAAAAACCGGTATTTCCGTAGAAATCATTACTGTTTGTTCGCCTTGGTTTGGATTTAAATACCTATTCATAGGTTATTTTTTCAGTCGGATGTTTGATAGTGTCAAATTGACAGGAGTGGACAATGGCATGACATTAGTCATGTTATTTTTGAGGGTAGATGTCATTAGGTAAAGGAGAACCATAGTTAAGAATACATTATTAATTTGTATGTGCTTATGTGTGACGAGCACTGGTGGTATAGGGTGTGATAGCCTAAGGCGATCCTAAGGACGTGAGTTCAAATACAGTCGTGCACCAATGAGTTTTTATGTCCAAAAATATATATGCGCTATGCCAGTACTCTTAAACAGTGAAGGAAAACATCGTGAACAAACGACATGCCATAGAACCTAAAAAAATCCTTTCATCACACTGGTTCAACAGAGAAGTCGAAGAGGATTTATGCATAGAAATTATAAACGAAAAATGTTGTGCGAAAAATTATTGCGCTGATATAAGCGTTCTGCTGTGGCGATGAGCGAAACGCTGTGAAATATGACAGCGATATTTGGCAGCGTAACTTTTCACTCCAGTCACAGGGAGTGGGTGCTGGTGAAATTACTGGCACGTGAGGCTGAACATCTGTATGCCTCAAGTTGATGGACGCAGGGCAGTGTATCGTATCCTGACGTGCGTGATCTAAGATGCAATGCTTTGTTTTAGGCCACTTAACATCAGGTGGGCCATATGCATGATCCATCAGCTAATTGTATAAAAAAAGTCACGTAAGTATACTTTCTTACTTTATCTTTACTTTGTCGTGTATCTACGTGTTCTTCGTGCCCTTATCCCACTTTATGTGGGGTCACAACATGTCTTCCTCCTCCATTCCGCTCTGTTAGCCGTCATCTTTGCATTCACTCCTCTCTTATCCATGTCATCTTTCACACAGTTCATCCATGCTTTCTACGTATAATATATGATCAAACGAACTTGCTAAGTGCAGTTCGATCGATATTATATGAGTACGCTTCATTCGAAGTTATAAGCACCCTCCCACCCAATACCCAAAGTAATTTTTTTGTGGTTCTTCTCTAAAATAAATGGCGAGCTGTCACGGGTCGGACCGCAGGAAGGAAAATTCAAACCAGACTTTGTTTTTTATTTTTACTTTAAAAAATGTGATAAGGTGCCAGTAGCATAAAACAATACTACCTCGTTTATAACTGAAGAATGAAGCGACGGAGTATAATAATGCCATAATCGTAATGTTTAGTTCGTCAATTGTCAAATAACTTCTGCTAAAACTATCAAAACAAAATGAAAACTAACAAACTCCAAGTAGGTTAGAAGCTGAAAGGGTTGGGTCAGGTTTATGAGGCTAAATGGGGTCACAGCGCACCCCTATTGTTGTAAAAAGGTTTTATTATTATGCCTGATTTATTTTTGTCACGTAAGCCTTGGCGTGTTGATAGTTTAAATCAGTTTTTATTTTATTTATAAAATATTCTGCTTTTCACGTCATTATGCATGCATGATAAACAAATTAAACAAATATTGTGGACAATCCACACAAAACTATCTAGCGCCAAATTAAACAGAGCTTGTACCATGGGAACTAGATGGCTGATATCATACTTACATGCATTTTTTCTGTAAATACATAATTATTTAGAATATAATATAACAGACAGAGAACATACATCTGTGTTCACCACACAGATATTTGTACTCCGTGACGATCGAACCCACGACTTACGGCGCAGAAAGCAGTGCTACTACCAACTAAGCTCAATAGCCAGTCATAGTCTGGTCAATTATTATTGATCCATAAAAGACTTTTTCATACCACCAGCTCTGAAAGTGTGTTTTTGCTGTTTAATTTCTGACTGGAAAAGCCGTTTTTATCCGCTAGAGGATAAAGTAAATTTGGATTTAGAATATCGTGTTCAATAAGTTTGTGAATACACAACCTATTTACTTCGGTTAAACTTTAGAATCCTGCGCTTGCTCAGTCATCAAAATTGAGCACGCGGTTAAAAAGCAGCTTTGCACTCTTGTATAACAAATAACTATAACTATGTTTTTCATTAATATTCTCTAAGGAGTCCTTGGAAGAATAAGGCCTATTCCAGAAAAATCTAGCGGCAATCCCCTACGAAAGGGATAAGGCAATCACCAAGCAAGGCTATATACCAATCAAGTACTAAACTTATTTTTTTTCTTGCCAAATTTATGAAATTAACTTTATGTGAAACCAAGTCTTTATACAACTTGCTGATGGAACAAACATTATGACCCACCTGATGTTGCATGGTAACCGCCTATAACAAGGCGATATGTTCCTGAACCTATTACTACCTTTAGGATATGTTCCTATTACTTAGATCGCATACGGGCTCAATAAAGTCTAGTTATCAGTAAACCGTACTATATAAGTACCGTTCATACCACCCGTTGTCGTTCCCACGAATATTAATTTGGAATTGATTAGATAACTATGGATATCCGGTATATTCTATACTAGCGATTCGGCCTGCCTTCACACTGGTGGAAAAATTCAAAGGCAGTGACTTTACATTTTCACCTCCGTTTTTAGATGAAAAAGGACCCATATACAAGGTGCAGTTTTGGATCTGCAAAACATTTTAGGAGATAATTATGTTAGTGATTCTCGACCCGAATCAACAATAAAATGGGCAGGTATTTTTTTTCATTTTATTCTTATTTACGGAAATCGGTAAGTGGAACTCCCCTTTTTAAAACGCGACCAATCTGTAAGGTAAGTGTCCTTAAACTGCGCTTTCACAAACACAAACAAACGCAATCACAATGGGTGATTCTGTTTTTTTGAAGAGGGTTATTAGGAGAGTTATTCTGAAAAACAATAAAATTTAAAAATCGAAAAGAAAAAGTATTATTGATTATTGACTTGGTATCGTATTGTTATATAATTATTTACGAGTCTCATAACAACCTCCTGAAATGTTTTGCAGGTTCAAAACTGCACCTTGTATAAAAAGACTCAGTCTGTCGGTTTGTCTATCCGACTGACACGAGGTTGTATCTCATGAACCGTGGTAGAAGAACAGTTGAAATTTTCACAGATGATTGTATTTCTGTTGCCGTTATAACATCTAATTTTTTTTCTTACACGAATTTTAAGTGCGCAAAAAAACCCATACCCAACCCCTTGTCTTCACAGTAGAAACGTGTAGGTAAAAATAAAAATACGAGTACAATGTAGCGGATCAATAGTAAACACGCAACCGCAATGCGGGAATCGAAAAACTAACTTTTTTGCTACTAGCTAGTTAACTGTTCAGAATAAAACAACAACAGCCTAGACTGTAGACCTTTTTTGGAAGACTAGGCTCTAGACTTCCAAAAAAGGTGGGTTTACTCTAGGGTATATACCTACAGAGGCTCAAAAGCTGTATTCGGTATTCCTTAGGTGTAATATATATTTTAATTTTATGCCTTTTTAACTGACTTCCAATCAAAAAGGAGGAGGTTCTCAATTCGGTTGTTTTTTTTTTTTTTATGTTTGTTACCGCATAACTTCGTCATTTGTGAGCCGATTTGAAAACTTATTTTTTTATCTAAAAGGTACTGCTTCCAGATTAGTCCCATTTTAATTTTATTAAAATTGGTGTTGCCGTTTTTTTATTATAATTTTTAACTGTTTGCATGCCTCCGTCATTTATGAACCGATTTAGAAAATTATTTTTTTATTTGGTAGTTTATTTTTACGTCCAGGTTGTCCCAAACAAATTTCATTAAAATCGGTTTAGCCGTTTGTCAATGAAGTCGGTTTCTCAAGTTTTTTAAATTTATAATTATTATTTTATCATGTCCATTGGGGGTTTAGCTCGCAAATTCGTCAGTTTTAGCTTGCTAATGGATTGCACTTTATAAAGCTATTAGTTCTGAGATGATTCTTAGCCATATTTGGCATAAATCAATACAGTCGTTTTCATAATCCGACGATATTCATCAACTGGAAAAACTTTCAATGTTTTTGTGAAACCAACTTGTTTTTAATTCATTAAATAAGACCACCTTGCTGGTTTATGAAAGGTCATGCAAATCATTATACAGCTATTATAAGATTTTAAATTATTCTGTTAATTACAGCGAGAATGTATTGCGATTATTTCGATGATCATAATGTACTCATTGATCATTAAAAAGAAGTTTAAACAAATATGGTTCATAAATTATTTACTTATTGGTATGAGGATATGATTTAAGATGCAAATAAACCGGTGAATTTAGTTTTAATATTTCTTATCGCAAAGCTTCGTCATTTATGAGTCGATTTGAAAAACTTTTTCATCTGACAGAACCTGTGGTACAAATTTGGCACATATATAAAATATGGTCTGGAATAGCACATAGGCTACTTTTTATCTCCGTAAAATGTATGGTTCTCGTAGGATAGATTTGTTTTTAATCCTATGTAAAGAAGAAAGACATGTTTAAATTATAACCCAAGACCGGCTAAGCAGATTTGGCTGAAAATTGGTGCAAAGGTAGCTTAAATCCAGGAGATGGACATTGGATACTTTTTATCACGAAAAATTAACGGGAACGGGGCATGCAAAGCCACGGGCGGCCGCTTGTAAATAAAATATAGCTATAAAATTTCTCTCCGTAAGAAAGATCATTTTATTAAGCATAATCTAATGAATTATGAATCGGATAGAACCCATGCTTTCACAGTTCACTTAAATGAATCACGATTGATTCATGATTGACTCAATCACTGGATTGAATTGACGTAAAATACATACACATGTATCAATTAGATTGACATGTTGAAGGAGAGATTGCAACAGTCTGAATAAATGTTTGTGGAAATTTCACAAAATGTCATCTAGCCTCAAACTACGCTAACTTTATACGATAGAAAAGTGTTTTGCCAGCCATCTCTTTTTAGAAATAGACAAAAATTTATTTGTTTTATTTTTTTTAATGGACTTCAAATTAAAAAAAAAATCGGTTATATTTTTTTGAACGTGACAACGTCATACAGCTGTCCACGCGGACGCATCGCTCACTCAAGTAGGAGAGCGACACTGATGTCGAACGCTGCCGAACGCGGAGGCTGATTGTGCCTCTTTCGCTCGTTCCGCGCTCTCGCTTGCACTTCAAGCCATAAATGGAACGCCTCAGAGCGAGGTAACGCCGCATGAGGTCATGTTTTTTCGTGCGTGCAGCCGGCTCCATCGAATTATAAGACGTTGCCACGTCAAAAAGGTTGGAAACTTCTAAATCTAAAGATTTGTGGTAGTCTATGGTTATCAAGAAGTCAATCTGGCAGTACTCAATTTTCCCTCAATTTACTTGAAGTCCTATGATTATTTCCGCCTTTAAGATAACCTCGAATCCTCAGTTGCGACTATCAGACAGGATACTCTAGATCTAGAATTTAACACTAGTATTTAATTATGCTGCAATCAGTAGGCCTACCACAAGCTCCATCTGGCTCTGTCGTCCCTGGTTCTGGTTTTGAGTCTGTGTGAGGGTTGATTAAATAAATCCTAGGTCGAAACGTCACACACGTATAATACACTGGTGAGCACTCACACAGACTCAAAACCAGAGTCAGACAGAGCTCGTGGTAGGCCTACTAACTAACGGTGACTTGCTGATCGTAATTGGCAGCATACCTAATATCTGATTGAAATATAGCAAGCTTCTTCTTATCGTGTCTGGTTCTTTCAAACCAGTGTGGTGAAAGGATTTAAGTGCACTTGAGAGGGGCTACTACAGCGGTACTAGAGTTCAAGTAACAGACAACATAGGCCCCAAGTTCCTGTGTGACATCACCTCCCCTCTTTGAATCGAAACAGCAGTACTTGATGGTAGAAATAGCTATGGTAGTAGTATTTCCCTGAACCAGCCCTTCACAAAGAGCCTTATAGTAGTATACTACTATTCCAAAGACTTGAGTGTGAAGCCTTGCGTTCTGCGGTGGCGATCAGTGAAACGCTGTCAAATAATACCAACCGCAGAACGCTAAGATGCACGCAAGGCGTGATGAGTTGATGACACGTCATGTCATCTGCGGATGTTCCATAGGTCAATGGATTACTATTTATAGAAACAGCTGTCATGTCTACCAACATTACATGAATTTTGTCGTAATTTGTTGATGTTACCAACATATAAAAATAACAAAAATAGTTTGTCTTTTAAAAAAAATATTATACATAGAAACAGCTGTCATGTCTTGGTAGACACATTTTGGTACATTACATGAATTTTGACGTAAACTGTAGATGTTACCAACATAATAATATAAAAAATAACAAAACTCAAAATGAGAAAGAGCGCGTTTATGTCTTTATAAAGGAGAACTTTAGCTTATAAACAGCTGTCATGTCTTGGTAGGCACATTTTGGTACATTACATAAATTTTGTCGTAAATGGTAGATGTTACCAACATAATAATACAAAAAAAATACAAAACCCAAAAGGAGAAAGAGCACGTTTATGTCTTTTTAAAGGAGAACTTTAGCTTATAAACAGCTGTCATGTCTTGGTAGACACATGTTGATACATTACAAGAATTTTGAGGTAATTTGTAGATGTTACCAACTTAATAAAATAACGAAACCCAAAAGGAGACAGAGCGCGTTTATGTCTTTTGTATAGAGATTTTAAGCTTAATATCTTCGGAGTTCTTTTATTTTATTTTGAGGTCTTTTATCTGTGTCACTAGTGGTTTCTTAGTCACTTTAGTCAGTGACCTGATGAAGATGACAGGGATGTTGGTTCAATCCTTACCGAGGACAAACCGTTTTAGTGGTTTACATTTAAAATCCTATCCTATTATTATTATTTGTAACGCCAAAGTTTGTAAGTATGGATGGATGGATGTTTCTTTCTCTTTCACATAAAAACACTGAATAGATTTTAATGAAACTCTACAATAATATTAATAGCTTATACATCATAATAAACCTAGGCTACAAATCATAAAGATATTGTAACGGAGAACGGATGTAAGTAGAGGGAACGGGGCGTAACGGAAACAGGGCGGGCGAGGCCGCGGGCGGCCGCTAGTAATAATGTAAATAATAATAAAAAAATATTTATGCTTACACTGTTCTTAGTTTGGAGCTAGATGGCGTTGCCAAGTTTTACCAGTGTGTCACAAATAGCGGTACGTCACAAATACAACCAAACGAATTAACTACTCAGTTATTTACCAAGTAATTATCGTAACCACTTGTCTATTCTCAGTACGTCTACAAGGAAGCCAAGTATTTGAGCCCAAGGCATGTATCAATGAAGGCAATTATACGAAGATTCCTAGTTAATTAGTAGATAAAGGGTTGCGGCTTAGCGGAGAAGAATACCATACGAGTAAAAAGAGGTTATTAGGTAGAATGTATTTGAACATTAACATTCTTATAAATAAAAAAAAAGTTTTTGTTCAAGTAGAATGTTTTTGCGGAACGTGTCCCCTATCTGAATTTTTATTTAAAAAAAAACAATTGTACCTACGCCCTTACATACATTTTTATAACAGGTAGTTCTTTATGTATTTAGTTTATTGCGACATTTAAATTCAAACTTAAAAAAAAACCTTTTGCAACTGTCCGAAATGCATTATCAAATTAGGTATTTTATAACTTATTTTTGGTAAAACAATTTTTTGTTACCTGCGCATACAACTAAGGGTTTGACATGGCTGATTCAGAAAACAACATAAAATGAGAATTTAATATGTTTTTGTTACAATGCTACCAATACAGGTCGACGACCTGGGGGTTTACTCTACGCAACGAAAATCGAAGTTTACGCAAAGTGAGTCAAAGTCAAAATTCGTTCTCTCAGTTGTATCATAAGATTAAATTTGAAACGTCTTAAAGATAAGTGAGTCTAGGTGCCAGTTTCACGTGATCAAGCCTAAAAAAACAGGCAACAAACTACGGCTTGCTTCTTATTGTTTTTTGTATGATCCTTTTACAAATAAATAATAAAATAGCAGTGAAGTTTGACAAAACGAAACTTCGTTTATTAGTGTGTGGAGTAGACCCCTTGTCCCTTATGATATCATAGCCAATTTTAATATATTACCTTTCAAATAAAGAAATAAAAGCAAGAACCAAACAGATATTTGTTTGGGAGTTTTATAATCAAATTATTTAAATAAATATGTTTTTACACTACCTCGGGCTGGCTACGGATTGCTAATTTTTTTTATACAACTGGGTAATGGAACAAGTGTATCCAAGTATGGAATGCCTAATGTTAAGTGGTAACCATCGCCTATAACAAGGCATTGCCTCGTAGGTCACGCACGTTAAGAACGTGCCCTACCATGCACCACCTTGCATCCATCAAACTGAGGTTATACAGATGTTCAGCCTCGCGTGCCAGTAATTTCACCGGCACCCACGCCCTTCAAACAAAAACAGCAATGCTGCTTCACGGCAGAAATAGTTCCCCGGACAAATTTAAAAACACTATTGTATTGTTTTGTTAGGGTAAAAAGCATGCGATCACGGCATGGTTTGCACGTGTACGAAAATCAGTAAAGCTGACATTAAAACTTTTTGATATAAAAATCTTTTTTTTTTCTAATATGTGTGCAATCTGATTGGACACAAGATCTCGTGATCTTTGATAAATATATTTATCTTCTTCTCTTCTTCTTCTTAAATTTCAGAGCTAAGCTCTTGTCGGGGTTTTGATGCAGTTTTCTCTAATTAAGTCTTTCGAATGCGGCCTCCTTGACTTCCTAATGCGACATGACAGCGACTTTTTCTTTTATCTGGCTCATGTAACTTATTTTTGGCCTTCTTCTTCCCCGTTTTTTTTAATAATGCTTAGTTTTTTATATCTTTCTTAAGGTCAAAATGTGCGAGCAGGTCATCGATGGTATTTCGAGGAACAGTGCTTTGCTACGTATAGAATATATGCGCAATTTGTTAAACTAATAAAGATACGTTATTTATAGTTTATCAAATTTACAACTAGGTGTTTTAATGGTCATCTAGGTGTGTACATTAACTGGGTGTACATTAACCGGACCCATAAAATAGCTCAAAGCTATGTGGTTTACGAACTAGTTAGTGAATGAATCTGATTTGTTGGTGCAATATCCTCAATCTGCAGCATCGTGATGCAATTCCACTCTCTGTAAGGGCATAACCTGCATACCTACAAACCTTAACTACTGTACGCCTACCACAAGCTCTGTCTGGCTCTGTCTCTGGCTCTAGTTTTGAGTCTGTGTAGTGCTCACAAGTGTAATAAACTGTGCATGTTGACGTTTCGACGTAGGATTTATTTAAGAAGCACTCACACAGACTGAAAACCAGAGTCAGAGACAGAGCCAGATAGAGCTTGTGGTAGGCCTACTAGTGTTATACGGATAGCAAGACCCAGTCAAATGAATTGCCTAGATTTCAAAAGAAGTAACAAATATTTTCGTTTTTTTTTTATAACTAGCCGATGGAACAGACATATGGCCCACCTGATGTGAAGTGGTAAACATCACCTATAACAAAAAAAATGCCTTGTAGGTCACGTTTATTAGCATTATATTTTATTTTAGTAACGGATTTTTTACCATCTGTACTTCGTGAACCCATCAGACCGTCAAGCGATACCTTTTTTGATTAATTATTGTCGATTACGTAACTAAAAATAGGTCTCGATAATCGGTAAAATGAGCGTGTCACCGCTCATTACTCGATTTTAAAATCGATATCGAATTGCGTTGAATTACGAAAGAACGCCATGCTTCACAGTAGTTAGTTAAGGAGGAGAAAGTGATTATATCGATTATATTTTTTAAATTACCCGTTATTGCTAAAGATGCTCCCTTTTCACAATTTAAATCATTCGTAGCGTAACTTTCTTATAATATTACTAGCGCCTTGTCGCGGCTTCGCACGGGTGGACATTTATTTTTTTACACAATATGTAACACAGTATACCCCATGTTACTCAGGGTGAATGTAGCTTTCCAATGGTGAAATAGTTTTTGAAATCAGCATAGTAGTTTTTGAGTGTATTCATTACAAACATACACACAAAAATACTAATCTTTCCTCTTTTCAATATTAGTAAGTATAGATTACTGTTATTCGTCAGCAGCATTTAGCTCATTAAAAAAAAACTTCTAAACAGTAGGCTTATTCTGAGTTTTGAACATAATTTGTAGTTAGCTTAACGCAAAATGATTTACCGTAAGCGCTAGCTCAAAGTGTGACCAGTTGGAATGAACGTATATTATGTGATATCCTTATTTGAACGAAAATGTTTCCGATTTTGAAGAAAAACGCCAACATTTCAACTTGTCTATTGACTGAAATGTTTCCGATGATTTTCAAAAAAAACGTCTCCATTTCCTTTAAAACTAATGACGGCCGATTTGTCTATTATTATTATTATTATTATGTCATTTATTTCAGATATTAATATTTCAGATATTTATTTCAGATATTTATTGACTGCTATTAAAAATAAAAATGTTAATGACTATAACCCTCAAAAAGAAATCCTCACTTAGCAAAATTGTCTGATCGACTAGATTCCATTATGAAGAAGAAGAGAAGAATAAAAAATACTTTGACTTATAAATGGAACTAACTGTAAAAAGAACAGGACCAGAAACTCGACTACCGGAATTAAGTTCTCACGAATAGATAAAGTAAATCATTATGCAAAGTCCACAACTTCACAGCTAATCTTATGAACATTATATCAAGACTAGCCGCGTGTCCCGGCGTTGCCCGGGAATTCCATAATGTTAGAGAACATTCAAGAACGTTTAGAAACATTCTATTATTATCAAAACTGAGAATCTTAAGAGAAAAAATGTTCAATTAGAAGGACTTACGTGATTGAAAAAGGATAGACATAGATAAGTCCCTACGTGTTAGAAAAGGACAAACATAGATTTTTGCAACATATTGCATTGATGCTGTTCCTATTAGTCGTAGCATGATGTTATAATAGCCTATAGCCTTCCTATGGACTATCCAACACAAAAAAAAACAATTCGGACCAGAAGTTCCCAAGATTAGCGCGTTCAACCAAACAAACTTCAACTTTATAATATTAGTATAGATTACAATATTTTATCTCATGCCAATTATACGCAGACTTACAAAGATAAGTAGCATTCAGAGCAAACCGCCTAGCATTAATAGACCTTTCATCATAAATATAACTTAGATCGTGGGAGGTCTGTATAAAATGGTCATTTTTAAATTATTTGACACTTTTGGGTCAAAGATTACAGATTATTAAATGCTACAATAACAGAGGTGACAAAATATTGCGGACGTTGATATATTAGCCATGTTTTAAGTAGATAGGAGGTAGATTTGTTTCCAATGATAACACAAAGTTTATAGTAAAGGCTAGACATTTTTTGCGTAGGTAATTTATCGTCTTACACTCAAATCTCAAAGACTTTTTTAAGCTTAATTTATTGACAATAGTTTAATCAGCCTCAACTTACTATTTTTCTTATTGTGTCACTGGTTCTTTCAATCCAATGTGGTGAAAGGATTTTAAGCGTCCCTCAGAGAATCTACATTCGTGCACTCGACACATTGTTTTTCAAAATTACGTGACGCTAAGTCCACGTGAAGCTTTTTCTTCCGTGCCTTAGTTTTTCTACAAAAGCTTTGGCATACTTTTCGGCAAAATTTTACAAAGGTTAACTATGAAAGAGAATGCTTTCTACCATTAAATTCAAAAAAATAGAATTTGGTGACCTAATTATCTATCTGTAATATAAAAATAAGCGCCAAACAGTACTGAGTGGTGCAGAATCAAACATTTTTTCATCATACTGGTAAACACTAGAAACACGTCAAGTAAAAGAAGGTTTAAAATAGAGTATGGACCAAACTTGCCCACCTCTTTTATTTGCCGATAAAGATGTAGTAATACCTAATTTAATCAACTTCCGATCTATGAATAATCTACCCACGAAGATTAGTTATGGCCACTAATTAAATTAGAAACAGCTATAAACCTTTTTTGTTAATATAAATTAACAAAAAAGGTTTATAGCTTAGACTTTAAAATTTGATATGCGAACGTTTTTTTATCTAGGCTTCATCGTGGAGCTAAGATATTTTACTTTGAAGCGTAGCGTGTGTCTAGTCTTTGAAACTTGTGCTTTTGTATTATTGCCTACGTAAAGGCCTGCGCACACCTAGGTCCCTGGCGATGGCTTCTGGCGATTTGACAGCGATATTTGATAGCGTTTCACAGATTGCCATCGCCAGCGACCTAGGTGTGCACAGGCCTTTACTAAGTGGAGAGGCACCAAACTGGAACTTCACTGCTAATAGAATTATTTTAGTTTTTAAAAGGATCATACAAAAAAATGGTAGGAACCGAGCCCTAGTTTGTTGCCTGTTCTTCTAGGCTTGGTCGCGTGTAACTGGCACCTAGACTCACCTAGCTTTAAGATGTTTCAAAGTGATCCTTGTTATACAACTGAATAAATATATATTTGACTTTGACTTAGACTTATAGTAATAATAATAATAATAATAATAATAAATTTATTTATTTCAGGCAACATAGTAAGTACAAAAATACAGGGCCCATAGCATAAATACCTTAAAACTAAAATATATATTATATTATATGTATTATTTCACACATTTAACTAGCACGTAGTGACTGCGACGTGGGCGCGACAGGGCTCGGCAGCCGACCCCGGAAACGGCGATAGACGATTCCCTTAGGCCACAGATCTTCCTTCATGAATGTCGACAGATATTCAGTCGGCACTCTCACCACGAAGGAGTTGAAATTAACCCTGTGGCGTGGCTCTAATTTTTCGACCCTGAGGCAGAATTTGCTCTTCGCGCGCAAATAGTCCGCCACATCCTCAGCCTTGACAGAGTAGTGCACGCGGGAGACGTACATCAGGGTCGTGGGAATCTCCGGACGCAACGTGGAGCTCGGTCCTGTCAGTGCGGTACCGCACTTGTTCCGACAAACGGGCTTCTTCTTCTTTCTTTCCACTGTGATGAAGCCCTGCTTATCACCTTGCACCTTGTCAGAAGGAGCAGTCCTGCGAATTGGTTCGCGTATTCCGCCATCAGCTTGTTGTGGGGCGGCAGGCCTGCTGGCGGCGGCCTCTGCGTACGCACGTTGTTGGCGGGGGAGAGACAACGTGACGCGCTTCGGAATCTCCGCGGGGGGAGATGCTGTCGGGGGGGCGGAGGGCAAGTTGTCACTAGCGGCCACACGCGCCGGTGACGTATCGACAAATTCCGCTGACTCAAAACTGTCGATGGATGCATTTCGCGCTCCGCTACGTGTAGTAACATGAGAGGCCACGGGTGGTGACCTACTTACTGTAGCAGTGTTACGTAGTAACAACACCTCAGCACGCAGCTCACTGATGGTTTTATCCGAAGCCTCTAACTTGGACTGCACCACGGCTAGGCTACTCTTCAGGCATTTGATGTCCTTCAGGAATCTGCTTACATCGATGTGCTGGAAGTCCACGGCTGGCAGTAAATGTAGCTGCTGCGCCGCGAACGCAGGCACGTCGTCGGGGTCGGTCTCCTTAAACAAGGTGATGATGTCTTGGATACTCTTCTCAC
Source organism: Thera obeliscata (assembly GCA_947578465.1). Classification (NCBI taxonomy): domain Eukaryota; kingdom Metazoa; phylum Arthropoda; class Insecta; order Lepidoptera; family Geometridae; genus Thera; species Thera obeliscata. Next base: position 8,693,352 of record OX387918.1, on the reverse strand, counting down.
CCCCGTCCCTCCTGCGTGAGGGCATCTGGGCAGTTTTGCCGAGCGTTTGAAACAGCAGCGCCTTTCCATTGCAGATATCCTCCTCCTTGAAATTGGACTTGCAGACGTGCAGGACACTGACCTCGTCCATGGTGTCGATAGCGTTTTGTATGTACGCCAGTAGCTCGTTTACTATGACTTGTTGAGAAGCCATAGTACCGGGCAGCAACTTTCAAGTTGCTAAACGCGAATTAATAAATTCGGAAATGTGCAGCGAGACACGTCCGTTTCCGAGCGCGCATCGCGGCACACATATGTATATACACATATGTGTACACATATGTATGTAGGCGGCGGATATATATGTATAGTGATCCTTGTACAGGGTTATTCATTATTAGCTGCAAATACTCAGGAATTAGGTTCAACAAATAAAATAAAAAATATTTATTAAATGATTTTTTTAAGTTTTGTTATGAAAATCCCGAGAAAATCGATAAAGGAATCATTAACGCCTGACCTATTTTGACCTTTGATCCGCGCCCGCGCGCCATAAGCGACACTCTGCGTTCAGTCACCGCCTGGGTGGGTCATCGTCCTGTTCTCCATGGCAATCATTATGCAATAGCCGTAAAGAAATAAAAAAAAAAAATTAAGATACAAAAACTTAAATCAAAATTAAAAAAAAATCATTTCATAAATACTTTTTATTTTATTTGTTGAACCTAATTCCTGAGTATTTGCAGCTAAAAATGAATAACCCTGTATATGTAGAAGGAAGGTAAGCTCATGGCAGATGGATTAGCCAAACCGGTTATTTAAAAATAATTGTATATAAATCAAACCCCCATTTAACAGCACGCGTCAACTTTGAAGAATAAAATACTGTTTGAATTCTATTTTTTTTTTGTTATCTCATCGGCCGTCGCCATTTTTATGTGATCAATAAAACTACTTTTAGAATATTATTTACCTGAATTTTATGTAATATTATCCTCTAAAATGTTGCAGTGTAAAACAACGAGTGCGCATGAAACTCTAGGTTATAGCAAATTCAATTCAATTATCGATATATATGTATATAAAAGAAAGTCGTGTTAGTTACACTATTTTATAAACTCAAGAACGGCTGAACTGGCTGAAAATTGGTGTGGAGGTAGCTTAGAAACAGGAAAACACTTTATTCCGAAAAAGTAACGGGAACAGGGCGAGCGAAGTCGCGGGCGGCCCCTAGTATTTTTATAAAAACAGCTTTTATTTAGCATGAATTACAAAACCAAATCCAGATTAAAATATTTTATTTTAAAACGTCAGTGTTTTCCAAAAAGGTTTATTTTAATAAGTAGGTACGCAAACTATCCCCAACTGCAATAACCTTTCCGTCATTACCTTGCCATTAGGGTAGCAACCCCAAAGGGCGCCACCCAAATTAGGGCAGAGGGTAACACAAAACTACATCGCAAGCAACAAAACGAATAACCTTAATGACACTCGCCCTTCGTAGTTCCTGTTATAGCTTTTATAATATCGATGCCTCACAGCCAAAAAGACTTTTGTTGCGAAATTAACTTATTTTTATCAAGCAAACGAAATTATCACTAGCGTTGTAAATAAGAAATTCCAAGCTATTTTGCTATTTTGACGGCCCGTTATTATACACTTTGGGTGCTAATTTCTAAAAATAATGTTATTACACTGTAAATCAATTTATGACGGACGACCTACTGACAAACATTACAATTAGTTGATTAGTTTTTTTTTTTTTTTTTTTTTATTTCATTTCATATCATTTACTTAAATTATTATTGTTATTTTTTTTTTATCATTGACATTTATGACAATGGTAGATAATTTTTTTTTGTTAGTTTTTAAGTAACATTGTTAATTTAAATTTTACATGCCCATAAGGGCAGAATTACAATGGATCTATGTATAAAAATGAACCATTAACAACCCTGTACCTGTAATTCTGTAAATAAATCCACTTTGACTTTGACTTTGACTTTGACTTTAAAGAACGCCTACATCTCTAGAAAAATGCCACCAAATTCTAGTAACTTTCAAAAATAACTTCCTAAATGCACCTATATCTTTAGAAAATGCTGTTAAATTCTACCATTTTTCCAAACAATTCCTCAGAGAGCGCCTACATCTCGAGAAAATGACACCAAATTTACCAATTTTCGAAAATAATGTCTTAAGAGCGGGTCGTGCGAAAATTAGAGATTTAAAAAAAAAAATTCATAACTAAATAACTAAGTGACATTTTAAAAATCGCAAAAGGACTAATTGTAGACTATACATTTGAGATTAATTCGAATTTAAGTGTGTTAAAAATTAGTTAGTTAGTTATGATTTTTTTTTTTTTTAATCTCAAATTTTCGACGACCCGCTCTTAAAGAGTGGCTACATCTCTAGAAAAATGCCACCAAATTGTATCAATTTTCAAAAATATTGTCTTAAAGAGCGACTACATCTTTAGAAAAATGCCACCAAATGGTACCAATTTTCAAAAATAATGTCTTGAGCGCCTACATAAGATCAGTATTACCTATTCGAAATCGTGAAGCTGTTTCGCTGTAATGTTTTTTCCGTTTCGTGATTACTAAGCCTCTCCACGCCACTCTAAGCCAATTCCACGCGGACAAACCTATGTAAAAAGGCCCTTAGGTGAGGCTAAAAAAGGTTGGGCAATACAAATTGTACGCAGACGTTTGTATACCCAGTAACGTTACATTTCTATGTTTACTCAAATTATTGACGTTACCAACACAACGAAATATAAAGAAAGCTGATTCGGTTAATGATTAGGTAAAATATTTGTTCAGAAGTAGGCCAGAGTTTAGTGACGCACTCGTATGTTGCGTAGAAAAATATTGGTTCTGTATACATTTTACTAGTGTAAATTATATAGGGCCGGTTTTTCGGATTGCTAATCAGCCAATTATTTGATTGATCGATTAGCAATCCGTGAAACCGGCCGTAATTGTTGCGAAGACAAATTTTGGTGTAATAAAAATTTGCTTTAGATACGCTAAGATTTTGACGTAATAAAGTTGGGTAATTTAATATATCAAATCAAAAGCAAATGAGTTACATTTGGTAGTAAATTTTCTCATTACTGGTGACTTTTGTGACTGTCAAGTTTAAAAAAAGCCGACATAAGTTAAAAGGACCGAAATGAAAATGGAAATTTTAATTAAGCAATGTAATTCATCCATGTTTATTCAATAGAACGTTTAATTTAAGCCGCGTTTTTGCAAAAACTTGCGCAAAACAAATCTACAATTCCGATGAATTGAAAATCAGGACTTAATCCTTAAATTAACTGCGGTTGTGAATAAAAAGTCTTACCGATTTCCTTTGGCTGCGTTGTAATTTCCTGTGGAAGTGAAAGGCAGTACTTTAGGTTTGATCAAATCGGTTTATCCTATAGTAAGATCCATGTATTCGATAAGTATCTTGACTGACACTAACGCCTATAGCTTAAATTTTAGAAGCACGAGTATAATTCTCTTCTAACTAAGCAATATATCGTCGAGACATATTCTTGCTTATTTATTTGATTTTATAGAGTTTATTACGCTTAAGGATATCACAATGATTTTTTATTGTCCCAAAAGTTAAGAGCAGAGCGGGTTTGAACCCACGACCTTCCCCTTGGTACGAGGCTGTGCTGACCACTGCGCCTTTTCATCCTAATCACGCTCGACGAATTATTACTTGATTTTTTTTATTCTTCGGCCCCCCTTTTTTTTGTCTTAGTGGCGTAGTGGGATTAAATTCCAGTAGTTTGGTTGTTCAGTTGACTGAACTACTGGGAACAAACGCCTTTGAACGTCTTTTGTTACTGAAAGGTATTGAAGTATCTAATAAAAGTAAATTAGAAGCTCCAATTTGTACAAGAGCTTTCCAAAAATAACCAGCGATCGATAACCGGCGACGGAACGCGAAAACCCATTTGAAATGTAACGTTCTCTCGTTACCAACTTGACGAAACCAACTTTTTAGTTTTCAGCGCGATTAGCATAACGCATGGAACGGAATGACAAAAGGCTCAAGCGGTTTGAGCTTGAGAGGTCAGGTCAAAGTGGTTTACTTACATGGTGGTTGGAACAGCCATCTTGATCTGCCCTGCCTTGACTTGACCATCTTCTATAGGTGCTGCTAACCCCGCAGGTAAGACTGGAATGACCCACGAGCTTCACCACGAGGTCGTCACCACCACCAGGTAACGCCACCACGCATGCGCCCAAGGGTGGGGCAGAAAAATATTGATTTTTCACCTACCCCTTATACTGATGGTATGATAAGGTCTGCTCAGCCAAATTGTGGAGTCACCACAGTGGAAGTCATAGTATCAACTTGGGGTAGTATCACTGCGTAGTCATTAGGTGTACTGATCCTTCATTAAGCAAAGTACCAAAGGTGACGTCATACATCTATTAACCCGACTACGGGAAAACAAACAGAAGATTATAAATATTTAGTTCGTAATCTTTATTTGCTATCACCAAGGATGGCGCATGCCGCTTACAATTTTATAAAAAATATTATCAACTAAAAATAAGTTTTTTGAACATTGATTTTAAGCGATAATATTGTTAGGTCATAATATTATGTATCTGGACATAAAAAAATGTAGATATTCTTGATAAAAGATACCTATGTAATTACGTAATTTTTGCTAGATTCTGTTATTATCGAAAATTGTGTTGTGCGCCTAATGGGTTGATTTTTCTATTTACGGTATAATGCTTAAATAAAAAATGTCAGCCGTTGTTTTTAATAAGCCTAAAAAAGATATGGATATATTTTTATCCGACTGACTGACTATAAATTTATTTGTAGATGAAAAAATAAACCCTAGTGTCGGCGACTGCACCGCTATTAGTAATCACAAATCTTTAAAACCCTAGTGTGTGATTTAACAATCTAAAGTTTGATTTTAAAAGCCATAGCTTCTCAACCTAGTTTAAACTGTAACCCACCATAAGAAAGCTCAGTTTACATTAACAGCTATTTTTATTGCTACTGGTACGTAGGGTGTTGAGTCCAAGGTATTAATTATGTAGTAGAATGATTGATCGACAGTGCCCTGAAGAATTGACTTGAAAGCAGACAGCGCTTCAGTAGAACTAGGCTTCTTAAAAAAACGGACGACGTAATAAAATGGCGGTAGCGACGCCAACATAACCTTCTCTCGTCATATTTTATCTTATCCGCCTTCCGATCTGTAAGCCGTGTTTTCTAATCCAGTGTACCAAGAAGTATTTCTGTAGAAAAATGTGCACTATGCCAGTACTCGCAAACAGTGAAGGAAAACATCGAGAGGGAACCGACATGACGTAGAATCTATAAAAGTTCGAAAACATGTGTCAAGTGCACGAAAGGAGTACTCTCTTGGGCGCACCTAAAGTTTTCCACCACACTGGTTAAAGAACCAGAGGCACGACAAGAAGAATCTCTTATTTAAAACAAATGACTGTTTTTAATAAGAATATACCTAATATTCATTTCAAACTCACTCTTCAATATTACCTATCCACTTGAACGCGTATAACTTTTTAATTTTGACTTTGCTACATGTGACACCACCTTTCAATTAGTTATTTCTTTCAATGCAAAGGTTGCCTGGAAGAGATCGCTCTCAGCGATAAGGTCGCCCATTGTTTTACGTAATTGTTATTTTTTTATGTCCAGTACTGTATTTTTTGTATTGTGAACAATAAAGAGTTATCTATCTTTCTATCTTTGCTCAAAAGAAGGCTTATAACTAGCAGTGGGCGAATTTAGAGTGGTTAGATAGATAGAAATATTAGCGACTGTGTTACGATCGTCTTAAAACGGTGGTCGCTCTCTTCAGGACCATAGTTTTACTGATAATGGTGTTGGATGGGTTTCCAATGACAACGGAGTGACAGCACAAAGGTGTTAACACTTCTTGAATCACCATCATCATCAGGAGCCTGAAGATGTCCACTGCTGGACATGGACATAGGCCTCCCATCTTTCGGGGGATTTGGACTCTTTTCCACTCATCGACTTTCCAAACAAAGCAGAGCTTCTATGGGAACCAGATATATATCTGATATACCTAAAACTTTAATATTGTTTGGTAAATACATACTTAGAATACAATACAACACTTAGGCAGAGAACAAACTCCTGCGTTCACCACACAAATATTTTGTTCTCGGTGGTGATCGAACCCATGACCTGCCTGCGGCGCTAAAGGCAGAGCTAACCTACTGAACTGAGAGGCCAGTCATGTCAGTAGACCTACCACAAGTTCTGTCTGGCTCTGTCTCTGGCTCTGGTTTTGAGTGTGTGTGAGTGTTGACTAATAAACCCTACGTCGAAACGTCACACACACAGTATAATACACTGGTGACACTCACAGACTCAAAACTAGAGCCAGAGACAGAGCCAGACAAAGCTTGTGGTAGGGGTACTACCACAAGCTTTGTCTGGCTCTGTCTCTGGTGGACGTTTCGACGTAGGGTTTATTAGTCAACACTCACACACACTCAAAACCAGAGCCAGAGACAGAGCCAGACAGAACTTGTGGTAGGTCTACTGACATGACTGGCCTCTCAGTTCAGTAGGTTAGCTCTGCCTTTAGCGCCGCAGGCTTGTTCTTTACCTTTCTCTTTCGTAATTCATTTAATTGTAAATGCGTTCAAAGATATGATATAACGGTTAGTAATTAGCAGTTAAATAATGTTGTAATTAAACGGTCAGTTCAGTTTAAACTGTAATTATAAACTTAACTTAAATAGCTTTGAGTTAACCTTGGATGACACCCGGGGCTATTACTTATGAACGAGCAATAGCGATAGGAAAGTAGTAGATGTTAAATCAGTCAAATTTAATTCAATTTAAATTCAAAATTAGTTTATTCAGTTGTATAAATAAATAAAATAAATAAATATTGTGGAAAATACACACGACACTATCTAGCCCCAAATTAAGCAGAGCTTGTTCTATGGGAACCAGATACTGAGGTAGCTGATTAAGGTTGTTCGATTCCGATACAAACTGAATTTACACAACTATAGACAAACAAAGTATAAATGTACACTGAAATAGCTGTAATAGAATTTTACAGTGGTCTTTATTGCCGGCCAGATAGATAAAGTTGGAGAAAACTGTATATAGGATAACAGAAATATTAATAAAAAACCAAAAAAGTAATTTATTCGTCATTCTTTCTAACGGGTACTAGCTTTTAGCATAGAGTCAATTTTGTACATCACTGTTTCAAAATCTGTCAGTTCTTTTTCTGAAGCCCCGACTGCCACGACCAACGGCTGACACTCCAACTTTATATAACTGGCCGGTAATAAGGACCACTGTAAAAGCCTATTACAGCTATTTCAGTGTACATTAATACTTAATTCGCCCATAGTTGTGTAAATTAAGTTTGTATGGAAATCGTACATACATTTTTTTAAGATAGCCAAATGCAAAAATGCGTCTTCTTTTCGCGTATTTTTAGGTATATTATGATATGTGGGGAAGTACTACCACCATGTCTATTTCTGACATGAAGCAGAATATCTGCACGCTTCAAGTTGATGGACGCAGGGCAGTGCATCGTAGGGCACGTTCCTGAGTGATCTACGAGGCAATGTGTTGTTAGAGCGATTTCACACTAGCGTATTTTTTTGCGCGTATACGATCGTTTCAGCATACGCGCTTATACGCGCGCTACATTACGCGCTTCTAAAAACCATACTTGCGTAAACGGGCATATTTCGGCGTGTTCGCTCGAACCGGTGGTGTCGTGTCAGTATCAAGATGGATTCTGACACTTATACGAGCTTAGAAGCGCGTCAACGCTCGTACGAGTCGAGCGTGTGACAAAAGGCGCGCCTATACGCGCTTCCAAAAACGAGCTTATACGCGCGTATAAAACGCTAGTCTGAAACCGCTCTTATAGGCGATGGTTACTACTTAACATCAGGTGGGCCATATTCTTGTTCCATAAGCTAGTTATATAAAAATCAAATATAGGTAAAGCCTTCCGTGATAAAAATGTTTAAGCGAGCACCTATTAGTATAATGTTGTTACAAGGTGGTCGTGTCGTGTCGGAAAGCGCATTGCAGTGGCATGGCGCCGGGATTATTATAACTAGCCATTTTTATGCAACTACCTACCACTGGCTGTTACATCTGTATTTTATATCTATCATACTAATACAACTACAACTTATAAAACACAAACAACAACTTGGACGTTTTAAAGTCAAGAGTGAATAGGTATCTTCTAGGTAAGCGTGCTACACCGTCGACCGTATCATTACTTAACAGCAGGTGATATTGCAGTCAAACGCAAGCCTATAAATTGTAAAAAAAAACTTTTTATTATTATAAAGAGGAAAGATTTGTAAATTATTCTTCTTATTATTTAAGAGCAACGCTCTTGTCGGCGTAATGTATGTATTTTTCTCGAGGTTTTTATTTTGAGGGCAACCTCCTTGACCTCCTTATATGACATGACAACGATCTTTGCTTTTATTTGGCTCATGTAACTTATCCTCGGTCTTTTCCTTCCTCTTAATTAAAAAAAATATTCACCATCCTCATTATCAGACTGAAGGGAGGCCTATGTCCAGCAGTGGACTTCCACTGCTGATGGACATAGGCCTCCCGTACACATTTCCAGGAAGTATGATTCTGAGCCCTTTCCATCCATCGACTTCCCGCGATCTTAACAATGTCGTGGGTGGGTGTCCTACGTTTCGTCGTCCGGTTCGTGGTCACCATTCGAGAACCTTTATTCCCCAACGGCTGTCAGTTCTTCGAGATTTTCGATAAAAAAATATTAAGGTTTGTAAAATAAATTATTTAATTATTACTTTTATTATTACGCGCACGACAGAGGAGGCTGGCTGAAGATGAAGGAAGCATATACCCAGCAGTGGGTGATACCGGGCTGAGATGATGATGATGATGACTATTTATTAGTCACCATCATCAAGAATTTAAGATATTTTTTTATACTTCTAGCTGATGGAACAAGCTTAGGCCCACCTGATGTTAAGCGCTAAACATCGCCTATAACCTATTTATTGTTCCTTGGCCTTTCAAATCACGTAATTTCGTTCGTCGTATTGCTAGCGTTTTCTAGATAAAAAAACTTTAAATTCTTTAAGTTATGGATAAATTCAGTGCCCAGACTAACCATAACCAATATAACTATGAATAGTAACAAGATACGACAGCAAAACAATAACTTTAATACTATTATTGAAATTTAATATTCAATTGAAGATTGGATCGTAAACTCAATGTTTGATACTATTTAAGTTGTAGTAAAACATAAGAGTAATAAGCAAACTATAAGGCACGCGCTAGTCAGCTCCGCATGTATTGACCATCTTTCCTGTGGATTGGGCCGACTGAGATTTCATACTGAACTAGCAGCCCGTCCCGGCTTCGCACGGGGTAGACAATATTGTTGTACATTATTTTGTTCTATCGCTAATAGTTTCGGCAGCGCATTCGACGAAATACATTTTAAGACTCATTTTTCTACACCTTCGGTTACATTGTTCAAATTTTGCCAAGGTTCCCTAATTTTTTTCAAAATGATTAATGTAGCCTATGTCAAATTGGAAGAATGTAGCATTCTATTGGTGAAAGAATTTTTTAAATCGGCCCAGGACTTTTTGAGCCTATTCATTACAAACATACAAAAATAGGTACAAATCTTTCCTCTTTATAAATATTAGTATAGATATAGATATCGCGGAACATACATGGGGGTTCAATCGATAGGCATGAACGTCCCCCATCACCCTGCCACTTTTTGTCCACCAGTCCAGTTACACCGTGTATACACTTTTTGTAAATACAAACATACTTAGAATACAATATAATACCCAGACAGAGAACAAACATTCGTGTTAACCATACACAAATATTTTTTTGTTCTCGGTGGGGATCAAACCCACGGCCTACGGCGCAGAAGGCAGTAGCTGAGTAGCTGAGAGGCCAGTCAAACAATAAATTTCTTCAAAATCGACTCAGTAGTTTGGTTTTGTCTAAAATACTAGTATAGTTTGAACATTATTAAATCTAATCTATATTAATATTATAAAGAGGAAAGATTTGTACCTATTTTTGTATGTTTGTAATGAATAGGCTCAAAAAGTACTGGGCCGATTTAAAAAATTCTTTCACCAATAGAATGCTACATTCTTCCAATTTAACATAGGCTACATTTCATTTTGAAAAAAAATAGGGATCCTTGGTAAAATTTGAACAATGTAACCGAAGGTGTAGAAAAATGAGTCTTAAAATGTCTTTCGTCGAATGCGCTGCCGAAACTATTAGCGATAGAACAAAATAATGTACAACAATATTGTCTACCCCGTGCGAAGCCGGGACGGGCTGCTAGTCAGTAATAATTAGCAACTCAACTACTGTTCATTTAGACAAGTCTGTTGTATACAAGGTGTATTAATCAGACAGGTCTGTGGTATACAGGCTGTATTAATTTAGACAAGTCTAGTTCAGCGCCTATTAATTCGATCAGTTGCCCGGTTTTAATTACCTTTTGACTTTTAATACGAGGCTGTGTTAGTATGGAGTTGGACTCGATTTTAGAAATAAACGTTACTTAGGTTTGATACTTTGCTCAAAGTTAGCTGTGTCACTGTTTGTTAGAGACTTGTTAAGCCTTGCTCACATCTAATAGCCCCTTCCCACGGTCTGTGATATCGCGTACGGAGGGGCGGATCAGCTCGCACGACACACCATGGGAACGGTCTCGTGCGCCGAGGTGCGCGGTAGCACAGGAGCCCTGTCTGTGTGCGTTGCCGTGCGTCGTCGTTGGCTGTGCGTGATGATCTGCAGAACCACGCACCGTAGGAAGGCAGCATTAGCGTTCTGTGATGGTGATCAGTGAAATACTGTCAAATATGACAGTGGTAAGTGACACCGTTTCACTAATCGCCATCACCTAGATGTGCGCAGGCCTTAAGGCCACAAGTCTAAACATTTTTTGTGATAGTTTTAGTATAACTGCCAGGCTTCTTGTATAGAAATGCAATTAACAATAATTATTCTTTAATGTTTCTTTCAAAAAGTATTATAAATCTGTGCAGAGATATAAAAACAGACGAAATGTACATAAATAATATGGCATGTCAAACTATATTTCACTAGTTTCTTTGCCATAAAGTACCTAATCAATCAAAGTTATGTGTTAATCCGTTTCCATGCTAACTTAACCCTTGCATGCTACCAGATTCTTGAGTTGCTGTCAACTACGATTAGAAATTAATTAGAATTCGTTCACTTGTGTAAGTACCTACGAGTATACAAGTACACTCAGCCGCAAGGATTGATTATCGTCTTGCTACATTAATAAGTTAGTATAACCTAATAATTATCAAATCAAAAATGTTTCTTTATTCAATGATATAACAAGGATGACTTTGAAACGTCTTAAAGCTAGGTGAGTCTAGATGCCAGTTTCACGCAACCAAACCTTCAAGAACAGGCCTACATAATATAGGAAACATATAGGAAACTACGCCTTGGTTACCGTTTTTAGTATATTTTTCTAAGTACCTAAAATAAATATTTTTAAATGAAAAACTATGTGATTGGTATACGTTACTTTTTATGCTGATTGTACCTGCCTTTAATAACAGCCTTGCTACAGTTTAACAGATAAAAGTCAGTTTGTAACATTGTCGATAACTAGATATCAATTTACAAAATAATCCTAGTTTTGCAATCTTGTAAATTCATATCTAAAATCAATCGACCAATCTAAAAGCATGTGTTACGAGACTCGTGTATTTATATATGTAAAATGGAATAAATACATTTTATTTGATTTTATTTGATCCGTGACGATCAAACAAAATCGAATAATACGTAATAACGTCTTATAATTCGATGGAGCCAGCTGCACGCACGAAAAAACATGACTCATGCGGCGTGACCTCGCTCTGAGGCGTTCCATTTAAAGCTTGAAGTGCAAGCGAGAGCGCAGAACGAGCGACAAAGAGGCACAATCGGCCTCTGCGTTTGGCAGCGTTCGCTAAGCATATATTTGTCTCTCTTCTACTTGACAGCTGGACAGCGTGGATAGCTGTATGACGTTGTCACGTTCAGCTATCGTCAGTAAACCGACTTTACGGACAACCGGCTTTTTATTTAACTTTATTAATTACCAAAATTCTGCTTATTTTATTTATTTATTAACAAAATTCAAAAGCAATCATTAATACATTATTAACCTCTTTTTTTCTCAATGACACCCGTGCCAAGTCGGGGCGGTTCGCTAGTGAAAATAAAACCTAGGTCATTTGGGAATAATGTAGCTTTCTAAGGGTAATTAATATTGTATTAATAAATGTACCTTTAAATTATAAAATCAGTTTGTAAATGGCGAAGTTAATACATTTTTATGTGTGTGGATGTTAAGTGGTCATCTCCTATAACAAAGCATTGCCTCGTAGGTCACGCACGTCAGGAACGGGCCCTACGATGTATGCCCTGCGTTCAACAACTTGAGGCATACAGAGGTTCAGTCGCACGAGCCAGTTATTTAAAAAAAAATCCTGTTATATTTTTCAAGTATTTTTTCCTATTTTTGAAGTTGGTAAAAAAACTTATTAATACGTTCACTTCGAAAGTGATTTTTCTTGAAGGCTGTTTTAAGTAGAAACTTCTCACGGCATACGTCCGCAGGCTTAGAATAATTAAGTCATTATTCCTACCACTAAGATTGAACTTTTCTCGTTAGCGTCTCTAAACTGACAGTTACAAGTAGTCTGTATTTGTCGTTGCTGCAAATCTCACACTAACTAACGAATCACAGTATAGATTATAAGCAGTAGACGCACTTCATCATTGCTCCGCAACAGAAGAAGGTCCAAGACAGGGCTCAGGGAAGTGATTGAGTCATGTCTTTCTACATCTATATCTGTGTCACCAAATTAAATACCCGGGAGATTCCCACGACCCTGACGACGAGGGTATTTAATTTGTGATGTACGTCTCCCACGTGCACTACTCCGTCAAGGCTGAGGATGTGGCGGACTATTTGCGCGCGAAGAGCAAGTTCTGCCGCAGGGTCGAAAAATTAGAGCCACGCCACAGGGTCAATTTCAACTCCTTCGTCGTGAGAGTGCCGACCGAATATCTGTCGACATTCATGAAGGAAGATCTGTGGCCTAAGGGAATCCTCTATCGCCGTTTCCGGGGTCGGCTGCCGAGCCCTGTCGTGCCCACGTCGCAGTCACTACGTGCTAGTTAAATGTGTTAAATAATACAAATAATATAATATATATTTTAGTTTTAAGGTATTTATACTATGGGCCCTGTATTTTTATACTTGCTATTATGTTGCCTGAAATAAATTTATATTATTATTATTAAATGAAAGTAGTTATTAATAAAATTATACATGGTAATTAGATCCCTGTAGGCCTACCACAAGTTCTGTCTGGCTTTGTCTCTAGCTCTGGTTTTGAGTCTGCTCATACCAGTGTATTATACTTTGTGTGTGACGTTTCGATTTATTTAGACAACACTCACACAGACTTAGAACCAGAGCTAGAGCCAGATGGCTCAGTATTTGTCACACACCGTGTAGGTGAAGGAGGGAGGATTTTTGCAACTTGTAAAAGATAGACAAACGAGCTTACGGCCCACCTGATAGTAAGCGGTCACCGTCGCCCATAGACACCAACAACACCAAGGGTGCTGTCGTTGCGTTGCCTACCCGAAGGAAAAAATTCCTAATTTGTAATTAATATTATTTTTTTTACGTGTACGTTTATTTTTTCTTACTGTTATTACTGCGAGAATTCCATACTGTGCCAGAATTACGAACGCAAGTGACTTAGACTCGATTAGCTAGTGAGAAATTATAAAATATTCATCGTGAAATGGTAATCAATGTCGAATGGATCGAGAACATTGTCACGCACGTCGGGAACGTGCCCTACAATGCAATGCCCTCGGTCCATCAACTTATTGAGGCATACAGATATCTCTCAGAGAATCCTCATTTGCCCCCGAATACTGAAACGCAACTCAGATTTAAGCACGTCTCAAGCGACGAATATTTGACAGTTTTCAATGAAAATCTGTCAAATATTTGTCGCTTGAGACGTGCTTAAATCTGAGTTGCGTTTCAGTATTCGGGGTTAAGTATTATTAATTAATTGATAATTAACTAAGTTTTGAATAGTTCATAAACTTAGATGTCTGTAAACTGTTACAAAGAGTTTGTTGAAGAGTTTTTAGTTTTACAATTCATCATCATCATCATTTTGAGTCCTTTGTAAGTTTTCAAGACTTATAGTGGCGGAATGAAAATGTTCGTCGATTTTCAACTTCATTTGTTCAACGTATCAAGATCACATACTACCTTTTGAAACTGAATAGACAGAATACACCGATATGTTACTGTCACAAATTATGTCAAAATGTGTTCATGATCAAGGCACTTGGTGCAAGCGAAAACCGACTCTAAGGTGACGAACATTTTCATACCGCGACTGTACAACATAGAATTTTAATTAAAACATTTCAAAAAACTCTGCAGAGCACTGGGGGTCTAGTGGCCTGACGTGCCAGTAAGTTTACCGGCTCCCACACCCTTTAAAACGAAACACAGCAATGCTGCTTCACGGCAGAAATAGCCATAGTGGTAGTACTTCCCCGGACAAGCCCCCAACAAAGAGCTCTACTACTCTACTAGTCTGTGATTGTAGCGATAATTTGGAGTAAAACTAGCAAATAGTCATGGTATGAAGTAGCCAATCCTTTGCATGTGTTGTAGTGTAGCTGTGTGCCACGGTTTCACTAGCAGTTTTATAGTTTTCAAACTATTGGGAAAAAATGGGAATACATTTTTTGGCTGTTCTTCTAGGCTTGGTCGTGTTGAACTGGCACTTAGACTCGCCTAGTTTTAAGAGGTTTCAAAGTGATCCTTGTGTTACTACTGAATAAAGACATCTTTGACTTTGATTTAAGGCCTGCGCACACCTAGGCCGCTGGCGAACGCGATCAGTGAAACGCTGTCAAATTTGACAGCGATATTTGACAGCGTTTCATTGATCGCGGTCGCCGGCGGCCTAGGTGTGCGCGGGCTTTTAAAGGTTTTCAAATTTCGACTACGAACCGGAAGACAAAACGTTGGACGCCGACGACGAGAAAATGGATGGAGAGGGCTCAGAATCGTTTCTGGAAATGTATAAGGGAGGCATAATGCCCAGCAGAAGACTTGGTCAGTCTGATGATGATATGTAATCTTGTGAGATAAGAAGTAGATGCCTAAGCTTATGCTAAGCTTATGTAGAAAACAGCAGTTGTAAATAAGTAGACTATGGCTGCTTAATTTCTTTCTTTCATAAAAATATTATAGAAATACGTTTTATTTTGATTTATAATACCAACTCGTCAACTCAACTTTATTAACGAACGACTCGGCCTCGGAAAATGTTCATTTGCAAAGATTTATAGATAACTTTAACCATAAATTGCTTGCAATTTGTAAGCAAACTGACGGCCGCTATATTACGGCTGTATTGAGGTATTTGAGAACGTCAAAATGACACAAAGGTTATCTGGAAGAGAATGCTCTCTAGCATTATGTTCGCTCTATGAACGATGCCATTTTTGTTACATTTATCAAATAAATATTGTGGAGAATCTACACAACACTAGCCCCAAATTAAGCAGAGCTTGTACTATGGAAACCATATAGCTGATATACCTAGTACATACTCGTAGATATAGTACTTAGAGCGCTAGTGGCCTAGTGGTAGCGGCCCCGCCTTCGGATCCTAAGGTCGTGGGTTCAAATCCAGTCGTGTACCAATGAGTTTTTCTGCCTAATGTGTCAAGTGCACGAAAGGAGCTTCTTTGAGGCGCACTTAAAATCCTTTCACCACACTTGGTTTGAAAGAATCAGTGACACGATAAGAAGAAGAAGAAGTACATAAATATAATTTGTAGATTTTTTTTATTTATATGCTTTTTTGAAATATAATATAACACCCAGATAGAGAACAAACATCTACGTTCACGGCTCAAATATTAGTTCTCGGAAGGGACAGAGAGAAGGGCCGTCTTGTTCTTCTTATCGTGTCACTGATTCTTTGGAACCAAGTGTGGTGAAAGGATTATAAGTGAAGATTATTAAATAGGCGTCACGCCTATTGTTAAAACGTTCGTAATGACGGTCATCGATTTATGAGAATCCGAGGTTATTATACAGTAGGCCAAAGCAAAAACTTAAATGCACGATAAGATATATCTTAATCTTGTCTGCTTAATTCATAAACCATTTTGAAGGGAATTCGAGAAAACGGTGATATATTTTATCTAGTGAATATCTATTATTTAATGCTTAGGTACTAGCTTTAATTTAAAATGAACGCATTTATTATTATCTATATCTATATATGCTCACACGACACACCATGGGAACGGTCTCGTGCGCCGAGGTGCGCGGAGGCACAGGAGCCCTGTCTGTGTGCGTTGCCGTGCGTCGTCGTCGGCTGTGCGTGATGATCTGCAGAACCACGCACCGTAGGAAGGCAGCATATAATTATCCGCCACTCATCCCGCACCGCTGCTCTTCTGGTGCATTCGTTGAGAGAGGCCCTTTTTTAGGTGTACTCCTTATTCAAATCTATATTTATAAAAGAAATTCGTGTTAGTTACACTATTTAAAACTCAAGAACGGCGGAACCGATTTGGCAGAAAATTAGTGGGGAGGTAGCTTAGAACCGGGAGAAGGACATAGGATACTTTTTATCGCGAAAAAGCAACGGGAACGGGGTGTTACGGGAACGGGCGAGCGAAGCCACGGGCGGCCACTAGTCAAAAATAAAAGTAAACCCTCTTACTAAAAAAAACAATAGTAAAACTTTCCTATAGTAAACTATAGTACCTACCTAAAATTAAAACTAGAGTAATTTTTTTAAGTTTATACTTAAAAAATTATAGTTTACTGTAGTATTTTTTTTTATTAAAAAGGGTAAATAAATACCGAAACTGTGAAAAGGCATTAGCGCAATATCTACACGTCGCACATTAGCTAAAGACCCATTTACACCGCGATATCGCCCTAAATACTCACCATTGTTTCGCCGCAATCAAAGTTGTGAAAACCTTACAATGGCGCCCGTCACAGTGGAGAAACGACAGGAAATGGTAAGTGAAGCTCTAGCTGTCTAAACTAGCCCCCACAGATAATCATAATCTTTTATTTTCCTCAATGAAGTGTATTAAAGAACGATCTTAAAAATTAATAGTCAAAGTCAAGTCAAAGTCAAAGTAATTATTGCATAAAATACATGTTCAAAAGATGTCAAGTTTAAATCTTAAACTTAAATCTAGACGTGCAATATTAACATTTACATAAAGATGAAGTTATAATATCAAAAGTTAAATATACGAGTATGTGAAAAGTTATATAATTATACAATAATCGCTAATAAATAAGTGTCACTCATTCCCCATAACTGGGATGCAAATTATGGGTTCATGCTATTTTTTGATATTATGGTCATAGATATTATTAACATTTATGTTATACACTTATTTCTCATTCATTTTTCTTTGTGACACAGTGGAGAAACGACAGAAAATTAAAAATGAAGCTCTAGCTGTCGAAACTAGCTCTTATAGAAACTAGTTACGTTATTACTTTGATTTTGTAGGACGCAGTGGATAATTGGATAATCGACAGAAAATGATAAATGAAGCTCTCGGTTCAAACTTACCCCAATTTTTAACATTATGCTTAGATTATTTATACAAAAATATCTAAGCTTTATAATATTTCAGAGCAATCCTAATTTACTTCTACAGACGAATGCGGTGCAATTACATAAAGCTGAACTCATGAATGACATTCAGGATAGCGGGAGCTTTACTTGAATTTTTTTACTTGAATGACGTAATGTATTCGTTTTCCAAATGCGGTGACCGTTAAATCAGTGCCGTATGAATATTTATTATAATGTCTTAAAATTTGCAAATTGTATAATTTAGGGTAAACGTCACTTTCTTCAGTCTTCTCATATATATTTTTTTCTAACTAATCATTAGCCTGACTAATTCCACCGCTGGACAAAGGCCTCTACACACAAATATTTGTTCTCGGTGGGGATCGAACCCACGACCTTCGGCGCAGGAGGCAGAGCTTACCAACTGAGCTGAGAGGCCAGTCAATTATGTGTGCTTAAGTAAAAAAATGTCTAATATCTATATGACGGTCTCCAGTTTTAATAAACGTAAGCTTTAGCGGAAAATGAATTCATACAAGGTTTAGTGCGGTGTTCCAAGGAAGTACTGAACACAGACTGTACAAGTGTACAAATCCGTTTTCTTCCGCGAAAAGAGTGCTCCGGATCTTATAAATGTTTTACAAAGTTGCAGACTAATGTGGAGTTCCGTTTAGTTCTTTGAAAGTGCTCTAAGTATTAAATTAAAGACGCAGCTTGGGTTTTAAAACACTTTTTTGAGCTCAAACCTCTCATGGTCAGAATTTAGGTTGATATTTTTTTTATGTATAAATAATAAATAAATATTGTGGACTATTCATACAATACTATCTAGCCCCAAACTAAGCAGAGCTTGTAATAAGGGAACCAGATAGCTGTTATATTATTTTTTTGTAAAAACATACTTAGAATACGATATAACACCCAGATAGAAGAACAAACATTTGCGTTCACCACACAAATATTTGTTCTCGGTGGGGATCGAACCCACGGCCTACGGCGCAGAAGGCAGAGCTACTACCAACTGCGCTGAGAGGCCAGTCCTCCACACATTATTTAACCTAAGGCCTACCATAAAGAGTTCAATCATCATTTTCTGGAATAAAAACCCTAAAGTAAGTTGACCTTAATTAGTTTTTTTTTATTTATTAAAACTATTCCATCGACATCAATCAGGCGGAACACTTCGGCTCCAAGGGCGGAACCTAATCAATTACTGAAAAAACCATTAAAACTGAAATACAACTGAAAACAAAGATAAAAAGTTTACAGTGGTTGTCAAACACACACACACACACCCTCAAACACACTCAAACACATACTTACTATAATCTAAAGAAAAACGTTGTTATTATTATAGTTTTTGATATACTGAAGAAGAGCGAGACCCACTAACACGAGTAGGTATGCATAAATAAGGGTTCCGTTTTTGCCATTTGGCTACGGAACCCTAAAAACGGTTCTAAACCTATGAAATGTATCCATGTATGTAAAAGAAAATAATTAACTGTACCGTACTGTATTCTTTTTCACCTTTTATTGTTCAGAAAAAAATGTTATCTTTGGACTTGGACAATTTGATTTAAAAAAATTGTGTGTTGCAAATTAATACTAGCATAGATTAAAGCAAATTAAAGTTTGAGAGCCTCTGTACAGCAGTAGAAAAGTACACACACATAATATATGTACGTACAAATGATCAAAACATAAATCACCTAGTATGTGATTGCTTAAAATATTCATGGTGTTTGCTCAAAGGTTACTGTGCCTACGATCGATTCCAAAGAGTTTCTTAAAAAAGCGTCACTGGCTTATTGAAGTAAATAAGTTTTAAATTGACTTACAAAAAAAAGAGGTTCTCAATCCGGTTGGTTTTTTTTATAAAAGTTACCTTAGGAGTCCGTCATTTATTAACCAATTTTTTTTAAGATTTCACTTTCTATTTGGGCCGATAAAAATTTCATCAAAATCGGTACAGTATCGGTTTTATATAAATATGTTTCTAGGAAAGTGCCGTACGATGCACTGCCCTACGTCCATCAACTTGAAGCATAAAGATGTTCGGCCTCACGTGCCAGTAATTTCACCGGCACCCACACCCTTCAAACAGAAACACAGCAATGCTGCTTCACGGCAGAAATAGGCATGGTGGTAGTACGCAGTTACGCACCCAGACGAGACACACACAAAGATTTCTACTACAACAAAATGTCTTAATGTCGGTCGTCCTGTGGCAAGATGGGCAGACGATGTGTCGAAGATCGCGGGATGAGCTTAGCACAAGACCGTGAACAGTGGCACATACAGAGAGAGGCCTATACCCAGCATTGGGTGAAGACGGGATATATGACAAACAGCTATAAATACTACTAAACTTCCTGCTCTTATACTTATACCTTATACTTTATACCAGTCAGCATAAATGTTTTCCCCTTCCATTCTTCTGTCAGCCGTCATCTCTGTAGGTATGCACTCTTTACTTATCACAGTACTGGGAAAAAAATATGATCTCATAAGTTGGACTTTTGAAGACTTTCTTATCAGTTGTTGTTTTGCTACGATTAAATTTATGAGAAAATACAAAGAGATAAATGCGAATCTGGAAAACACATTGGACAAAATAAACATCTAGGGAAATTATGACAAAAAAATCTTCTCAACTAATTAACTACCTGCGTAGATTTTTTTGTTTATCTATTGTAGAAAAAAAAATTATAACACGGGAGGCAATGATGCTAAATCGGTAGTGACTCAAGCGTCGTGGGGGCCTATTTGATTTTAAAGATAAAAAAGCGGCCAAGTGCGAGTTGGACTCGCCCATGAAGGGTTCCGTAAGTAAGTAATATAATATACAACGTGTATCAAAATATGTGTACTATCCCGAAGGGGTGTGAATTTCCACCCCCCGGGGAACAACTTTTGTTCAACGACTTTTCGAACTTCGATTGGTATCTCTGAAAAAAACTGCAACGAAGTTTCAACATGAACAGCTGACTTTATACAAAGTGACAACCCTAAACTCAGCTACAGAGGTAGTAGGTAGTAGTAGTAGACCTACAGAGGTAGTAGGTCAAGGGGTCAAGGGGTTACAAGGATAGGGTTGTCAATTTATTTAGGCATTATGAAATTTAATATTTTTGTATGGGAAACTGAAAATAGGAATTTTTAATTTTCTCCCCACCACAACTGATCACCATTGTGGTCTGAAACCCCCCACCTTCGCATAGTACACATATTTAGATACACCTTGTAGAAGTTCTAGTAGTTTGTCGAAAGGTACATTGCGGTTTACGATTAATGTCGTATAAAAAAAACTACTAACTAGATCTTGTTCAAACCAAACATCATTGGAAGTTTGCATAGTAATGTACAACATATATTTTTTTTAGTTTTATCTTTCTCTTATTTTAGAAGTTAAAGGGGGGGGACCAACTTTTTTCCACTTTGGAAGTGTCTCTCGCGCTAGCTATTCAATTTAGAAAAAAACAATATTAGAAACCTCAACATCATTTTTGAAGACCTATTCTTATATACCCCACACGTATGGGTTCAATGAAAAATTTTTTTTTTGAGTTTCAGTTTCCAGTATGGGGACCCTCAAAATTTATAGTTTTTTTTCTATTTTTGTGTCAAAATCTTCATGCGGTTCACAGAATACATCTACTTGCAAAGTTTCATCAGTCTAGCTTTTCTACGGTTTCGGAGAAAAATGGCTGTGACATACGGACGGACAGACAGACAGACAGACAGACAGACAGACATGACGAATCTATAATGGTTCCGTTTTTGCCATTTGGCTACGGAACCCTAAAAAATCCTGCTTAAGTAACGCACGTTTGTTACGTTCATCAAATGACGGATGCCATAATCTAAGAAACGGTAAATGGCCACCACCACCACGACCATAGTATGTGAATTATAGAGCCTACCTGCCAGAACGTAATCGCTACCAATACGTGATTCTGAAAGACTGCAGGAAAATGAACTGTACTGAACAGCAGGGCTACCACGAGCTCCTTAGGGTTATGGCTTTGGCTGTCAAATTGTGTATAGATAGGCTGACCCACACATTCATTTTCTTCTTGGGTTTGAATGTATTGACACTGTTGACACAATTTTGACAGCCATAACCATAACCATATGAAGCTCATGGTAAGGCAGCTGTTATGTAGGTACTCTTCTTCTTCTTCTTCTTATAGTGTCATTAATTCTTTCAAACCACGTGTGGTGAAAGGATTTTGAGTGCGCCTCAAAGAGATTCGTGCACTTGACACATATTTTCGAACTTTTTAGGTTCTACGATATGCCGGGTTCCTCACGATGTTTTCCTTTACCGTTTGAGAGCACTGGCATAGTGTACATAATTTTTTGGGCACAAAAACTCATTGGTACGCGACTGGATTTGAACCCACGACCTAAGGATCGGAAGGCGGGGCCGCTACCACTAGGCCACCAGGGCTCTCAATCACTGTTAGGTACTGAAGAATATTTTTGAGCATTATAAAGGAGCGTCGAAACACCAAATGCAGTTATATAAGTAATTTCGATATGTCGTTTCAATCTGTCAAAGGGCGTTTTAGAAGTTTAAAAGGGTCGGCAACGCATTATGTGTTACCTCTGGAATAAAAAAACCACGTCTTAAGATATGAGAGACATGATACCTACTCAGTTTTTTAGATTGAGGAAAACGGCGAAATCTAGCGGCATGACCGCGGGCGATTACAGAGAATGTTTTTGTTTTTATTATTTTAGGCACTCCTAGATATAAACTGACACAACTCAAAATTTACGCTTTTTGAGTAAGTTCCACTTTCTATTTCCTGATCTTTTTTTTTCTAATGGAACAAGCTTATTACCTACCTGATGTTGAGTGGTAACCATCACCTATAACAATACAAACGATCCTTTCACCACACTTGGTTTGAAAGAATCAGTGACACTATAAGAAGAATACATACGATACACGATGCACTACCATTGCGTCCATAACTCCATACCACAGGTGTGTATTTCGCCGGCAACAAAGCTCTGAAACACAGCAACGACAGACGAGCCCTTCACAAAGAGCTCTACTACTACCACTGAAAGAAATCGACGAATCGGCCAGTGATAAGTTGACTTATCTGATAATCTGCAGGAACAGCAGCTCATATAACCCGTTACATTAATTCGCTGCTCTACTTTTGAAAAGTTTTCAATTTAATACGCCTCAAATTCATTTCCCTAGCACAAAAGTAGTGTGAACATATTTTTATTTTATTTTTGTAATTTTAAGAAAACTTACACCTAGGTACATACATAAAATAAAGGTATAATAACTTCTTCTTCTTCTTATTTAAGAGCAACGCTCTTGTCGGCGTAATGTATGCATTTTTCTCCAGGTAGGTATTTATTTTGAGGGCAACCTCCTTGAATAACTTAAGGCATATTAAAAGTTTCCACAGCCGCAAGTGGATGGACACAGGGCAGTTTAACATCAGGTTGGCCATAAGCTTGTACCATCACTAGTAAGTAAAAATCGTTTAGTATATTTCAGATCTTCTCATATCGGTTTGTCTCAATTTCTGAAAATGCCAGTTTTTAGAGTTGCTTTAGTGTACATTTGGGGTGCGATAACGTCATTTAATTATGAATGATAAGACCCACTGATAAGACCCAAAATATATAAGTAGTATCCAGTCGTTCCACAGCAGACTCTCATTTGGAGCCTGAAGCTATCATGTTCTCATACAAAGTTTTGTTTGCTCTTCTCATCGCTATCCTTGGAACCTCCTGTGAGTACAAACATTTTTTTATCCCACCTGCAGGGCTACCACGAGCTCCATATGGCTATGGCTATGGCTGTCAAATTGTGTATAGATTGGCTGACCCACAGATTCATTTTCTTCTTGGGTTTGAAACTGTTGACACAATTTTGACAGCCATAACCATAACCATTAAAGCTCATGGTAGGCCACCAGCTCGGAAAGTGTGTTTTTGCTGATCGATATCTGACTGCAAAAGCCGTTTTTATCCGCTAGAGGATAAAGTAAATTTGAATTTAGAATATCGTGTTCACTAAGTTTGTGAATACACAAACCTACTTACCTCCATGGTGCCGAATTTATCATCCAACCTTTTTGAATTTGTTAATAACTCGCACTGTATTTGTGAATTTAAAACATTATTAAACCTATTTACTTCTACCTGCATGGTGCCGAATCTATCATACAACCTTTTTAAGTTTGTTAAAAACTCATACTTACTCGGAACCTTCTTGGTGTGTTACTTTTAGTCGCGCCATGTTCTTTTTTGCATTTAGTCATTTCCTCGCTGAGGTGGGATGAAATGTTACGTGTTGCACTCGAGTGCAAAGATTTTTCACCTTGTGCTCTTTTGATTCCTTCGCCAACGCTTAGGATTCTAACTTTTAAACCACTGGCTACGCTCGTGAAATTTTAGAATCCATCGCTTGCTTGGTCATCAAAATTGAGCACACGGTTAAAAAGCAGCTTTGCACTCTTGTACAGGGATGCGCTAATCAACTGCGCCATTAAATTATAATCTCAATCGACGAGTAACTAAACCTAAAAATCCTTTTTAATTTGTTCCATCTTTGTATGAATCAGTATTTTTTTTGTTCTGCAGGGTTCTCAGGAGGCACTTGCGTATTTGCCTCAGCCATAGATGAGCAAAAATCAAATCAATACGACGATGATCAATATAGTGGTTATAGTGGATATTACCCAAATCCACAGCCTGGTAGACAAAATGGATACAATCCACAGTCTGGTGGACCATATACTTACCCCAATCCGCAGTCTGGTGGACCATATACTTACCCCAATCCGCAGCCTGGTGGACCATATACTTACCCCAATCCGCAGCCTGGTGGACCATATACTTACCCCAATCCGCAGCCTGGTGGACCATATACTTACCCCAATCCGCAGTCTGGTGGACCATATACTTACCCCAATCCGCAGCCTGGTGGACCATATACTTACCCCAATCCGCAGCCTGGTGGACCATATACTTACCCCAATCCGCAGCCTGGTGGACCATATACTTACCCCAATCCGCAGCCTGGTGGACCATATACTTACCCCGATCTACCGTATGGTGGACAATATGGGAACCCCAATGGATATCCATACCAGACGCCAGAAGAACACTACACTTATGAAAACCGTCCTTTACTGGGATTATTTCATGGACTTCACGAAGCAAAAATGCGTTTTCTAAATAGAATATTTAATGCGCGACGATAGAAACCTTACTCTTTGTGCTCGGTTTTTTATGTATATGCCAGAATCCCAAAATCCTCCAAATATATGTACATAATACCCAATCTCCAATCCCAAATATTTAATAACAATAAAGTAGATCCTTTTTAGCAAAACGATGTTGTTTTAAAATAGAACCCTTGATCGTCTTTTCGTATTCTTCATCGAAACCTCTTAGGAATGTCTGGCTAAAAGTACCTACTACCAATCAACAAGTAGAAACTTATATAGGTACTTATAGATCCAAGTGTGGCCATGAAGTTTTTAAATTCCTTTAGGTAAGTATTATTTAGCAAAAGTGTGTACCTATTTATAAGTCCTTAAGAGGGAATCACACAGGCGACTCTCTATACAAACGTAGTCCCCTATTTCCTCCCTGGATAATGCCTCTAGAGTAACCATTTTGTCTCATAAAATCCAGATCTGCTATATACGTGCTCGTATGTTTTCCTTTTTTTCAGAAACCTATTGATAAAGAAAATATCACCTCCAATTCATATTTCATATAAATCATATGAGGGTCATATTTTCTTTATCAATAAGTTTCTGAAAAAAAGGAAAACATACGAGCACGTATATAGCAGATCTGGATTTTATGAGACAAAAGGGTTACTCTATGAGGCATTATCCAGGGAGTAAATAGGGGAATACGTTTGTATGGAGAGTCGCCTGTGTGATTCCCTCTTTAATGCTATTGTAAAAAGTATCGTTGTATTAACATCGTGGCAACTAATAGAAACTCCACACACCTCCTTCGTTAAATATCTAAACACCAATGTTCCCACGACGCAAAGTACCTTACTGTGTACATACTCTGTAGTGAAGTGTGAATATTGTACAGAGTAGGCATTAATTAGTACCTAATACATGCCTGTATTTTAAGTAATTTCCTCATTTTTTCACTCATAGGTAGTTGAGAATTAGACAGACATAGACAAAAATTTATTTGCTTAAATGCTGCTAAAAAGCTATTTAAATGAATAAATAATGTAGACAATCCACACACCAATAACACGCCCCAAATTTAAAAATAAATTAATACATAATATGTTTTTAAAACATAATAGAACACCCAGACAGAGAACAAGCATCTGTGTTCACCAGAGAAAATATTTGTTCTCGGTGGGGATCGAACCCACGACCTATGGCGCAGGAGACAGAGCTACATACCAACAGCGCTGAGAGGCCAGTCCAAAAAGAATTAAGTGTCGCCGCAAACGGGCCTTCGATATAGATAGTGCAATCCACGAAGGCGCGCCCCTCGCGGAGTGCGGGGAGTTTGCTCCGAGCGGCAGTCGCGAACCGTAGTCTATTCATTGTAGTGTGCGTGTGCACTCATAGGTAATTAGTGTGTACCGATAACACTCAAACATTGACGGAAGCTTGCACACATATACTATATACGGTTAGGAGGAATAGTGGGGCGCGCCTTCGTGGATTGCACTATCTATAACAACCAAAACGCCGGCGCCGCCACTGCCATATTTATTATGGTTTTCATACATTTTATATAGCGACGATTTCTAGCGTGTGGCGACTACTGGCCAACCATGAGCGAGTATACAGGGTTATTCATTATTAGCTACACAAACTGGCAGGGCCTAATTTCAGTTGAGCTATCTCTAGATCGTTTGTAACGATCTGCAGATAGCTCAACTGTTTCTTGTGTATTTTGTACATTTTGTAAATATTTGTTTAATTGTGAGATTTTTTGAGGTAGAAATTTTTTTGATTAGAATAATTGGGTTTTTGTTTTGCAAACAACCAATTAGTGAATGATTTTAGGTAAGTTACCCAACTAGTACCATCGATGTTGCTTGTAGAAAGCATTCGAACTGTGTGTGTTCCTTATAGTAAGTACGGTTGAAGGCAATAAATATTGCATTTATCGGCTTTTCGGCTTTGTAGAGCGCTATCTCTTTTTGACGCACACTACGCTCTATGAAGCCGAAATTACCGAATGTGCAATATTTATTTCCTACAACTGTCAGGTAGGTAGGTACCTACCTGTATATGCGGTAGAAACGTAAAAGAAAAATTTAACTAAATATTGCTTTTTTTAAATCACTAATTAGTCACTCAAAATCAAATATTAATAAAGGGGTTTAAGCAACCTTTTTTCTGAAGTACTTAGGCAGGTGTTTCGAATTTACCGAGCCTTACAACTCGTAAAGAAAAGTTTCATCAAACTATACTTATTATAAAACATATACTTATTATATATGTAGAATACAGCAGAGTCCTATATATACAGGGTTATTCATTATTAACTGCAAATACTCAGGAATTAGGTTCAACAAATAGAATAAAAAATATTTAAGAATTTTTTTTTTTTAAATTTGATCAAAAATTTTTTCAAGTTTTTGTATCAAAATTTTATTTTTATTAATTTCTTTACGGCTATTGCATAATGATTGCCATGGAGAACAGGACGATGACCCACCCAGGCGGTGACTGAACGCAGAGTGTCACTCACGGCGCGCGGGCGCGGATCAAAGGTCAAAATAGGTCAGGCGCCAGTGATTCTTTTATCGATTTTCTCGGGATTTTCATAACAAAACTTAAAAAAAATCATTTCATAAATATTTTTTATTTTATTTGTTGAACCTAATTCCTGAGTATTTGCAGCTAATAATGAATAACCATGTATACATGCGGTTCGAAACAAAAACCCCTACTTTTTCACTATTAGTATCGTTAAAAAATCTAAGCCTTCCAATTCTCAGATTGACATTATCCACCCCATAACCACCCTCTAGTAGCCATTTCGAAGAACTCTCCACCATAATCATTAGGAAAAACCCCATACAGGGAAAACCCATTGTTTTCACTATTATCGTTGAAATTGTTTATGAAAGTGGTGCCAGGCTGGCTGGCTAGCTTTTAGCCGATTTAAAAAAAGGAAGAGGTTATCAATTCAACTTTATTTTTATTTTTATTTGATAGAGGCTTCAAGGTCTACTGATACACTGATACACAGACATTTTTATACACTTAGAAGAAAGACGTTGTGGCCGACTAAGCTTTATACCGTCATACAGTGCAAACTAGTACGGAGGGTGACACTTGACTGGACAGTGACTTTGTTTACCGACTTACCTTAATTTTCTGCAAAGTAATAGTGTATTTATGCCTCATACTTGTTATACCTGCTCAAAGTCTAAGCTGAGGAATATGTGTACTATCAATTAAGATTATCCAATTACTTATGTTTTAAGCATCTTGTAATTTTGTAAACCTCCGTTTTTAAATAAATAAATATATATAAATAAATAAATAGCTTTCAGGATGGTATAGGTGCAGGGCTAACTTATTCCATCTAAAATCCTGTCCCAGGCGTCACACATACAAATAGCCAATCTTAAAAAAACAAAATGACTCAAGACAGTCTACAATGAATCTTAAAACACACATTGAAACGTCACGTGGAAGAGAAACCAGTGTGAACGGGTCATTGTTGTTTTAATCGAAGATTGTATATTTGCTAATCAGCATTTTCCTCGTATGGCCCATCACTGACACCAGTAGGTAGGAGTATAATATTACCTTTATAATATATGTAATAGTTATATAAATATTATGAATGGAAATAAAACATTAAAGAATTCCTACCACTAGAAAATGACCCAATAAGGTCGAGTGATCGACAATATATAGGCATGAAATATTTTTGGCTCATATTCTTCTTCTTAATGAATGACATCTGTCCATTTCGTATCAATTTTCGAGTGTCGAGTAGTTTAATGAGTTTTATGATGATAAATTACATAGATAAAATACTTTTTCGTCAAGTCGTCAGTCGTCAGCCACAAGTCGGCCTACCCTAATTGGCTTTGGAAACAAAAGATGGCCGTTTTTTCCAAAACCATCTGAAACATTTTCGATCAAATCAGATACACTTTGATTCCAACTGCTAACACTTTGAGCTAAGACCTCAAGTAATGTTGGTTAAAATACTACCGAAATTACACAACAGAACTCAAAATAACACCAGAAAAACAATTAAAATGAAAAAGTTAGGTGACTTCCCAAAATGACAGAAAACGAATCATCAACCGCCATCTTGTTCCATCAAACTGTCATTTGCTAGTGACGTAACTATTGTAATCATCTATAGAATATTCAACCTATACTCCATTGTGCGATGACGAATAAACCCGATTCCCACAGAGTATTATTCAATTGTTTGCGTCGCTTGTTCGGTAGGCATAGAAGGCCGTAGCTTTTTGTACAACTGGGACAAATTTGTTACACACATCAAGCAAAAGTTATTGGGCTTTACGATGTGTTATTAGTTGTAATCGGGATTATTTTCACATAATAACGTTTGCTTACATACCAATAAACTATTTAAAACTAGCGGCTGCCCAACGTTTTTCCTGCGTTCATCTAAGCTACAATCTATGCATATATTTATTCAAAATTTCATCCAAATCGGTCTAGTGCCACGGCGTTATTGAGCCAAATAAATTCAACTCATGCAATATGTTCTTTCCATCAAAAGGTTGTCTGGAAGAGATCACTCTTAGCGATAACATCGCCCATTGTACCTCAAGTTTTTTAAGTATTCTTATTTTGTTATTTGTAATCTTTCACTTTGGTGTACAATAAAGTTATAGTGCAATCCACGAAGGCGCGCCCCACTATTCCTCCTAACCGTTTATAGTATATGTGTGCAAGCTTCCGTCAATGTTTGAGTGTTATCGGTACACACTAATTACCTATGAGTGCACACGCACACTACAATGAATAGACTACGGTTCGCGACTGCCGCTCGGAGCATACTCCCCGCTCCCCGCGAGGGGCGCGTCTTCGTGAATTGCACTATCTATATATTCTATTCTTTTCTTCTATCCAAACATCGTAAGCTCTACATTTTTGTGTGTTGTATGTAGGATGTATTATGTCTTGTGGTGATTTTTTTTATAAATTCAATTTCATAGTGTAAAGACATCTCTAGTGCGGTGCTGAGAACTAATCGAGACGTATTTAATTAGTAATCGGATCACGCAACACGTGCCGACCGACGCGTCGCGTCTGCCATAACATGTCATCGGTGTACTATTCGAATAGGGAATCGATTGGGACGGGCAATATAAATATTATATGTATAATATAAATATTGTGGACAATCACACAACACTGTCTAGCCCCAAATTAAGCAGAAATTGCATTAATGGAACCAGATACCTGATATATTTTTTTTAAAACATACTTAGAGTTAAATATGTCACCCTGCCCGAAAACAAACATCTGCCTTCACCACACAAATATTTGGTGTGGATTGGACCTACGCACGCAGCACAGAAGGTAGAGCTTCTACTTCAAAATCAAAACAGTCTAAGTTTGATGCGTCTCCTTCGGTACGATACCAACCTAGGTATGTAGACTACCTAGAAGTCTAGCTATGTGTACATATCCTACAAGTGATTGACCGCATGTCGGTAACACCGTGTGAAAAGGCATTGGTACAAAGTACAATTTTAAAATCGTTCACCAACAGAATTTCAATCAGTAAATTCCCGGAAGGCTATTTTGAATGCCAAAAGTTTCACTTGTTCCTAATTTAAAACCTCTGTGCGTACTGTTTTAAGGCGGTTGAACCAAGGCGTAACATAAAATAAAAGAAACAAGTTTAATTTTAAAAATAGAACAGGATAGACATAGCCATTTGAAAAAAACCAAGCACTACGGACTCTTTCGTAATTGGAATAAAATAAACTGAAGCTTTTGTGCTAAAAAAAATAGAATTCGTTTGAAACTCTTTGCTACGTAAAGAGTATTTTCTCATTGATCTATCAATATCAAAGGCGTGACATGAAATAAAAGAAACGAGTTTAATTTCAAAAATAGAACAGGATAGACATGGACATTTGAAAAAAAAACTAAGCACTACGGACTCTTTCGTGATTGGAACTAAATAAACTGAAGCCTTTGTGCTTGGAAAAAAAAATAGTTTCAAACTTCTTGCTACGATAAGAGTCTTTCCCTTAGACAATTTAACCTAAGGACTTGCCTTGCATCTATTCAGCCTAACAAATTTTTCTGCCATATTTTGAGGGGGACGAGGAAAGCACACACTGAAACGAAAGCGACACACATTCAAACGATCGTAACACACACAACAATTATTTGTGTTGTTATGAACGCACACAAATACAAATCTTTAACACTAGTTCAAGTTTACTGTGTAAACAGGTGACACACATTCAAAATACAGAGAACCACAACAGTGATGCCGTATCATCATTTTATTTTACCCTATGTTAAGTATGAAAGAATGTAAGGCTTCCGAAGTCAGTAAGATTTATTTATTAAATATTCATTCTGAATATTATTTTAGATTTCATGGCACTAATGGTCGTCGGGTATTATTTATGTTCAAGACAAACAATATAAAAATTATAGGCCTATCTCGTTGCTACCTATTGTTTCTAAAGTTTTTGGAAAACTTATCAGAGATAGGTTAGTATCACATTTAAAAATTAACTCTATATGAACGACAGTTTGGCTACCAGGTGAATGTAGGTACGGTAGATGCTATAGACTATTTGGTGAATGATGTTGTTACAAATCTTACTAATAAAATGAAAGTGTTGTTGTGTGTGATCTTTTTTCTGCTTTCGATACTATAAAATCATAAATTACTGATTGCTAAGCTAGAACCCTACGGTATCAGAGGTGACGTACTTAATCTGTTTATGTATATACCTTACGAATATAAAACAATTCGTAGAGATAAGAAGCATTTTTGGTAAACAAGAAGTTGTTACAGAATCCGGGGCAGTTACCAATATTTTTTGGCATGTTCCTTAATGATCTTATAGATATCAGGCATTTTAATTATATTATAATTTACGTATTGACATTAAAATAATAGACAGTCTACATTTATTCAAAACTAGACTAAAGCAGCTTTTGTTGAAAGGGTGTTTTTATTCTACTGATGATTTTATAAATATGAAGTGACATTGCTGGTATTATTTTGATAACAATTTCTTTGATAATTATTTAATTTAAGATATGACTCATATTATTTTTGCTTATTATGTACTATTTTTCAGACACAAATGTATAATTGTTAAGGAATGAATATCACAGGCAGACTAGTTCATTTCGTTCAATTGATCTGGACTGGACAACACTAAAACTACAGCCAGCTCTCTAGGATGCCATGAGGGACAAATCCTTTATTGTATGCTACTCCTCCTTTATCCTTTATTGTATGATCTTACCGACATAATAATAAACTCCACTACTCGTCAGTAGATGGCGTTCTCTGTCCCATTAACTCATGACTTAATCAACAGATGGCGCTAGGAGTTATGATTTTATGATAAAGTTGATTATTTACTTTACGATTATGGAGACATTTTCTAAAAATGAATCCTAGCTAGATCGTTTTATCGTCCCCGAAAACCCCTGTATACTTAATTTCATTCTAACTATATTTATTCAAAACTAGACTAAAGCAGCTTTTGTTGAAAGGGTGTTTTTATTCTACTGATGATTTTATAAATATGGTGTGACATTGCTAGTATTATTTGATAACAATTTCTTTGATAATTATTTAATTTATGATATGACTCATATTATTTTTGCTTATTATGTATTGTACTATTTTTCAGACACAAATGTACAATTGTTAATGAATGAATATCACAGGCAGACTAGTTCATTTCGTTCAATTGATCTGGACTGGACAACACTAAAACTACAGCCAGCTCTGATGCCATGAGGGACAAATCCTTTATTGTATGTTACTCATTACTTGCACTAAGAACCTATTTTTACCCCAAATCTCGACAAACTACATCTTGATTAAGTTGGCAGCATTACTACTCAAAACTGACACTTTCATAGAGATTGATAAATTTTCTGAGCTTAAAATCAAAGATATCGATGTTTTTATTTGGCCTAAATAAACTTATCATTTTAGAACCAATATGGGGTCAACCTCAGAATAAGAGCGAATAAGCTGGAAACTCGTATACACCGTCATAAAGGTGTTCTAAAAGTTCTTTCAAAAATAACATGAAATTCTATGATGACTACGTTAGTTTCTCAAGGTAAAAGGTCACAAAAACTATCCATCTTATAAAAGGTGGGATGAATAAATGTTTGGAACTAAATTTGTGTCAAATGCTATGCTTTTGGATGTCCGAATACGCAAATTGGCAAATTTTATCATCCGCACTTGATGTGCGGGCTGGTTTTTCCACAAGGTATAAAGTTAAAAGTTTTTTAAGTTCCTAAATTGTTCAACAGCTACATTGTTAAATTAAACATGTAGGCTACGTAATGTTATGTATAAAATAACACGTTACAACTTCAACACAATCCGTTGGTGCACGACTGGATTTGAACCCACAATCAATCAGAAAGCTAAGATAAATCTACTCGCTAGAACACCCGTGCTTTTATCGATATCGATAAAAAACTGTGTGTAAACATTTATCCACCTCTATCACTAGTCTCGCTACCGGAGGGCGGGGTTTTGATGTCTCGGGCCTGTCAGGTCTGGAAAAATTCAAAGCCAAATCGACTTAATATCTAAATATGTAAGGTCAAAAATTCATTTTTGAAATGCCAAGTAGTCTCGTGGGGAGTTCATAGGTACGTCATAGGTAGTCTCGTTACAGTTTTAAATTTTTGCTAGTGACTAAAATTGCTTGGCAATTAGAGATTATTTCGCAATTATAGTCTATTTCATTTTGTGATAAGGTTGAAAATTAAATGCGGATAATTGACGGCAGGAAACTCGAGGCGATTCGATCTTTTTCGTATAATCGTATACTGAATCGATGTTCTAGAGCTAAACGCCGCACAACAATTTTACATTATTTTAATAGAAAAAAGCATTAACTATGCAAAAAAATAATTACATATGAAATGTTACACCATCCTTTTACAAGCTTGATGTGTATGACTTCCTATTACACACTGCAACTGCACATGTTGGCATTTTTAGAAGAGGTCCTTTCACCGCGATACCGATACTGACACTGATAAAGATCGATTACGAAGTGGTTTTTATAAACGTGCTAGATATGTCAGATTCATTAGTCTTGTACCTTTTGGCAGAGGGGAAGATCCATGCAAGGCAGGTCCTGATCTAAATTGTCTAAGGTCTTTCCTCATTGATCCTTTAATATCAAGAATCACCTCAATAGCATTGATGTCATGCTAGTAATAACTAGTAGTACTACTTTTGTATAAAAATAACACAGTTTACAGCAAGCTCTATATTCCATCACAGGACCATCAGGTTACGCCAACATCAATAAAAACTCGCCAGACTACACAAACCTAAAACAGCACATTAAGAACAAGTTAGACATTTTTTGTATTGAGTCTAGATCTCTGGAACACCTAAGGCTAGAAATGTGATGATTTATAAGACTTAAAAGCCGGTAAATAAATAATTGGTCTTAGAACTTATAATTACTGCAAAAGAATAAGATATTAACACACGTTGTGATATTAGTTATAGTTTGTGCCTCTAAAAACCCCCATATCATCTAAGGGGGCTATGCCGTTCATGTCGGGATCATAAGCCGTGGGCAACGAACAACATTTGACGTACTTAAGTACAAACTAACATAACTTTTTTATTGTAAAACACACAATTTACTTACCTTTGTAAAACACTAACGAAATTCTAATCGGGTTTTGATGATGTATTTAATAAAAATACTAGCGGCTGCCCTCGGCTTCGCTCTCCCCGTTACGTCCTGTACTCGTAACTTTTCTCAATAAAAAGTATTATATGTCCGTCTCCTGGTTTTAAGCTACCTCTCCACCAATTTTCAGCCAAATCGGTTCAGCCGTTCTTGAGAAATAGTTTAACTAGCACAACTTTCTTTTATACAGGGTTATTCATTATTAACTGCAAATACTCAGGAATTAGGTTCTCCCCTCGTCCTGTTCTCCGTGGCAATCATTATGCAATAACCGTAAAGGAATTAATAAAAATAAAATTTTGATACAAAAACTTGAAAAAAATTTTGATCAAATTTTAAAAAAATAATTTCATAAATATTTTTTATTCTATTTGTTGAACCTAATTCCTGAGTATTTGCAGTTAATAATGAATAACCCTGTATAAACAGATTCTAAAAATTCGGATAAACTTAATTTTCCGGAATAATATCGGAATAGTCGAACAAGTAGTCCAGGGTAGTAGTTGTAACAGTTACAAAAACATGGTTGAAAATAGCTAGCCCTTAGTTCCCATGAAACTGGGTCGATATAATTACAAGGACTAGTTCACCACGATCTAAATTAAAAAGTATAGAGCCGTGAGCTTTTATTAAAAGTAGTGTTCCGTACACTCATATTCTAAAACGAACTCGGACCTGAAGTTCGATTTTTTGAGTCGTTTTAAGGCATTGTATATAGTCAATGAATATTATTTTTATTTTATTTTTTTAATATTATATTCCATGCCAAACCTTAATTGCTATCCATTTGCAAATGTTGTATAACTAATTAAGTACCTGAAAAGAAAAAAATACAAATTAGTTATTTTTACACCGAATTATACACACTTGGCCTTTTTTTTGTTTTGTTTATGTAACTTGCTGATGGAACAAGCATATGGCCCACCTGATGCTAAGTGGTAACCATCGCCTGTAACAAAGCAATGCCTCGTAGGTCACGCACGTCAGGATCGTGCCCTACGATGCACCGCCCTGCGTCCATCAACTGGAGGCATACAGATATTCAGCCTCACGTGCCAGTAATTTCACCGGCACCCACACCCTTCAAACCGAAACACAGCAATCTTCACGGCAGAAATAGGCATGATGGTAGTACTTCCCCGGACGAGCCCTTCACAAAAAGCTCTACTACTACTGGCTTGACTTTGAAAATCACAATATTATCAAAATTTCATATTTTATTCCATTTTCAAAAAATTTACATATTTGACAGAGTTTCACTGATCGCCACCGTATAACGCTTATTAGATGTGAAGGCTTTGCCCAATAAAAGATCCTTCGTTCAAATATGGAACCCGTTATCCGACATTAAATAAATTGAATTGAATTTACGGAACTCCAAAAGCAAACCATAATGTAACGGGTCCTCTATATCTATCACAATACAGGTTTTAATGTACTATTACTTTGTTGAATTAAGAATTATAAATCATACACAGTTGTTACACTACAAATTATTGTCAGTTGCACAGAACAGATTGTTTTTTTTTCGTGTTTATATTAGTTTACTGTTTGATAGTATCTACTGTGTGATTCATGTTTTTTGCTTGCTTACTGTTTGATGGTAGCTTTGTCTACTGTGCTTTTTTATTAAGTATAATTATGAATTTAGCTACTTTGCTTTTTTTATTAGGGTTCCGTAGCCAAATGGCAAAAACGGAACCCTTATAGATTCGTCATGTCTGTCTGTCTGTCTGTCTGTCTGTCTGTCTGTCTGTCTGTCTGTCCGGCCGTATCACAGCCATTTTTCTCCGAAACCATAAAAGCTGGACTGATGAAACTTGGTGAGTAGATGTATTCTGTGAACCGCATTAAGGTTTTTACACAAAAATAGAAAAAAATCTATAAATTTTGGGGGTCCCCATACTTGAAACTGAAACTCAAAAAATTTTTTTCATCGAACCCATATGTGTGGGGTATCTATGGATAGGTCTTCAAAAATTATGTTGAGGTTTCTAATATCGTTTTTTTCTAAAACTATAAATTTGGGGGTCCCCATACTTGAAACTGAAACTCAAAAATTTTTTTTCATCAAACCCATACGTGTGGGGTATCTATGAATAGGTCTTCAAAAATGATGTTGAGGTTTCTAATGTCGTTTTTTTCTAAACTAAATAGTTTGCGCGAGAGACACTTCCAAAGTAGAAAAAAGCTGGTCCCCCCCCCTCTAACTTCTAAAATAAGAGAATAGTAAATCCAAAAAAAATATATGTTGTACATTACTATGTAAACTTCCAACGATATTTGGTTTGAACGAGATCTAGTCAGTAGTTTTTTTTTTATACGTTATAAATCGTAAACTGCAATTTACCTTTCGACGAACTACAAAAACCTTTATATTATGTTAATTGATGCTACGGAACCCTTCATGGGCGAGTCCGACTCGCACTTGGCTGCTTTTTTGAATTATGAACTGTGTGAAAGATGACATGGATAAGAGAGGAGTGAATGCTGAGATGACGGCTGAAGGAGGGGTATGGTGGA
Source organism: Thera obeliscata (assembly GCA_947578465.1). Lineage (NCBI taxonomy): Eukaryota > Metazoa > Arthropoda > Insecta > Lepidoptera > Geometridae > Thera > Thera obeliscata. The sequence continues at coordinate 8,656,128 of OX387918.1, read as the reverse complement.
GGAAAACATTTTGTGCAGATCCCTCATAAAGTGGTATAAGGGCAGAAAGAAGAAGAAGATGAATTATGACGGTCATGTCATAATATATATCTTCAGATTTAAAAAATAAACACATTATATTGTAGATGATTTTTATAGTGTCAGGGAAACTTTCACTCATGCCCCTATTTACGGGCCGAAGTGTCTGGCCTTAGACAATAAAGAAGCTATATAACAGCTCTAAACAGCTGACACCTCGGTATGTCCGCGATCTAGCAATAACCAGTCTCACTTGAACTACAAAGTCATTGAAACTTCAACAAATGGAAGCTCATGTTAAAATTGTATTAAATGTTACTTTTTTCGTCGCAGATCAAAAACAGTGTAACCCAAAATAAAATTATAAACTGAACAATTTTTGAACATAAATCTTTCATTTAAGTAACGTCCCATTTAATTTGTATGACTTCATTTTTATCCCCTCTGGGCCGATCTTGTAACCGAGTAAAGTTTAGCAACAAATATTAGTATAGGATCCCTAAAAGAAGGACCTTCACCGAGCTGGTTATTTAATGAAACGTATTTTATATTCAATTAAACATGCCAATAAATATATTCTATATGGGTTGCCTATCAAATTTCAGTCCAGGATATGATTAATTAATAATTAAAAAAAAAAAGTTTTTTTAACTTTCCACCGGTTTGTTTATTAGACAAATTCTATACCAATCGAAAGTATAGACCCCATAGAATATGCAAACGTTAGGTTGCCTATTTTTTTCCGGTCACAACTCTCGGGTAGCCAGGTATAAACAGGATAATCGATACTAGCATTTTGCACCGGTATGTTTATTGAATAAAAATATTGGGGTCTATACTTTCGATTGGTATAGAATTTGTTTAATAAACAAACCAGTGGAAAGTTTTTTTTTTTTTTTGTAATTATTAATTAATCATATCCTGGACTGAAATTTGATAGGCAACCCATATAGAATATATTTATTGGCATGTTTAATTGAATATAAAATACGTTTCATTAAATAACCAGCTCGGTGAAGGTCCTTCTTCTAGGGATCTTAGACTATATTGCACATCGGCCAATTTCGGCTTCATAGAGCGTAGTGTGCGTCAGAAAGAGATAGCGCTCTACGAAAGAAGAAAAGCCGATGTGCAATATTTATTACCTACAACCGTAACTCCTTATTTTTTTTTTATTTAACCTATTTTGTCCCATTGTTGGGCAAAGGTCTCTCCCAAAGGCTTCCATTTATCTTCCTAATCAGCTGCTTACCATTTCGTAAATTTTGATAACTCTTCGTATACATCCGTAGAAGTAAAAATCACACACAAAATACAAGTTCAATCAGATTTCACACTTTTATGAGTAACGCGTGAACGCGGGCATATTGGTTAGGTCATTGAACCCACTCGCTATTCGTGAATGGGGTATTATAGGAATTATGGAGCGTAGCTTTTTTATTTAGCCTTATACCTTTTACACTTTAGCTCACTTCCACGTTAATGTGCCTCTCTGAGACGCACTTTAAATCCTTTAACCACACTGGTTTGAAAGTACCAGTAACACGTAATGAAGAAAGAGGAATGAAAACAAATCTTAGGCCAACATAGTAACTATAGCTAGCCAGTAAGTGGTATGGAATGACTGCCAATATGCATAATTATGTCTCAACAAACAAACTCTTCGATTGAACACATTTTTCAAAATCTAATTAACAATAACTAGCTGGGACCGCGGTCCGAGTACCTAACGGTCCGAATTGACGGAAGCCTCGTGGGTGCCGGTGAAATATCAGGCTTAGGCATATTGTTATGCATACCGTTGCATATCCTTGATGAACGCAGGAATTCTCAGCGCAATTTTGATCAAATCAAACTTCATCATTGATAAAAAAAATACGGGTTGCACTCCGGGAGTGCCGGCAGAAGTGAAAACTTGATTATTAACGTTGAGCATGTTTGATATTTTGGAATGGTTAGGGGGGGCTTGTTTGTTATTTGGCACGCTGTAACATACACGAACATTCACGCAAGCGCCCTGCGCTGCCTAAACGAAACAGTAGGCCCAGGCATACATTTTCGCCGCGCCGTAGAGAGGGGATAGCTGTCTACTCTCCATCCGTCTTACGCTTTTTCGATCAGGTCACGTGTCCTGACGCGCTGACGCGAGTTTAAGATTTTATACCCATTACAGAAAAAGTGCTCAACGCCGCTAAAGAAGTTTTCACTTCAATAAAAAAAAAATTAAGTTTTATTTGATCCAAATTGCGTTTCTTTTTAAATAAAACTAAATCCTATGTCAAAAGAATGCAATGGTCATTGAATTGCTACATTTTTGAACGGAAACCGACAATTTGTCAACCACAAAACCATTGACAATCCCCCTTATTCTCTAAGAAGCCGTTCTAAAATTACGATGGCCATAATCAGTACCCGATAAACTGATATACTCGTAACTTTCAGATGTTTTTTTGCAATGCAAAAAATCAAAACCTACCTATTTTGTGAATTTTTGCCCAGTGTGTCGACCGGGAACTAATCGTACTTACACCAGCTGACGTAGACACGTCACCGTCTCGCAATCGCTATTCATGCTTCTTGAAGAATCCGCTAGGGGCGCTTTTGGTTTCTCCATACAAAATGGTGGCAGAGGTGAGCGATACGATCGGCGATAGGCATCATGCACCGCACACCCATTTCAAACGATTGGTTCCCGGTCGACACACTGAAGGAGTCTAAAAACTACACACAACCTATGTAAATAAATAAATGATAAATGATAAAATGATAAATGTCAAATAAATATATTTTCTTTCTTTTCTTTTTTGTTCGAAGAGAGAGATATTTTTTATACATTTAATACGGCTCTCTGTGATAGGCCGTGAGTGAATATTCATGTTTATCAAAAACTTTATAAGTAAACCTAGCGCTATGATGGTGTGATGTGAACTAAAGTGCCTAACTACCCATTTGGGGGGGGGACAGTGTCCATTCTATGCGTAGTATTATTGTATGTTCTGTGGTTCTAGAGCATTAGCCTGGCGTTTTTATGCTTCTAAATAAGGGGGCGGGCCATCCACCTCAAATGATGATATTATTCACAATACAAATAAATTAAATTATATCTCCCATCGCCATGGTGCCTGCACACGATGATGGGTAGTGAACACTATGAAACAGCCACCAGCTAGCAATTTTCAGCTAGCAATTTTCAGCCCTTTGGAATACAGTTGATATTAGTTTTTACTCTGAAACTGTATATTCTCTAGGAATATAAAAATAAAAATGAGAGACCATAGATTCGAAAAAACTACAAATGAGAGACCATAAATTCAAGAGATCTTTGAAGGTAAGTTAATAAGGCAATTATGAATTTAGGGAACAAACTGTCAAAAAATATTTCGGCAGAGAGGCCTAAGGAAAAAATAATGAAATAGGTAAAAAATCAAAAGTGTTATCCTCATTAGAGCAATTATTAATCGTTAGACAAATAAAACTAATAATCGATCAAATGTTGTTGCATTATAATAGCAACAGGTTATTTTAAGTTAGTGCCATTTCGAGATGGCAAACAAAAAAAACTAATAATCGAAATATTTATTTAATTACCCAGTGGAAAAAAGTGGCATCGTTTTAACAGTGTGTACATTAACTGGCCGTACATTAACTGGCCGTACATTAGCTGGCCATACATTAACTGGCCGTACATTAACCGGACCCAAATGTAGGTACGTGACATGTTAGGTACCTCTATAGTTGGTAATAAGTGATGTATTCTCGTATCTACAAGACTGTATTTCGCATGGCATTTAAAAGCTAAATTTAGCTTGTAATAATGCTCATTTTAGGAAACTTAACTCAAAGAAATAAGGTTCATTTTCGCGTGGTTTAATTAGAAATTGCATGGGAAACGGTTCCATGGTCACCATCTGTTCTTCCGTTCCTTTGTGGCTTCGTGTTTGTGAGTTTCCTTTTGAACCTGACAGGTATTTTGTAGTCTTCAAATTGATCATTCTGAAAGACAATTCTTTGAAATAATTTAAATAGCTTCACGTGTGGTATTTCCATGTGTAAAGTAAAAATGATTAAACATTAAATATTGCTATGAAAATTATGACATTTTAGTAAATAATAAATAAATATCTTCAAAAAATCTACACGCCTCTTGATAAATCCTAGCGATGGAATATTTTTTTTTGTGTGTGTTTTTTTAGTTTGTTGAGAAACTAACTGGCAGCTTATTTTTCAAACGTTGACTTTTTGAAACGAATTGAAATAAAACTTGTATCTTATACAAGACTGATTGTTGACGGTATATTGTGTTATTTGTTAGTATGATTGGATTGCATTCAAAGGTTTGATGCTAACAAATAAATGATACGAACAAGGAATCACAAGTATTGTTGCAACATTCAGTCTTGTTGCAATTTGTTCCTTGTCAAAGATAAGTTTTGTTTCAATTCGTGTTTTTTTGCAATCGAAGCTTAAAATACTGTCAAAACTGACAGATGTGACTAGGTTTTGATTGCTAAAAAGAAACGCAATTCCCCACAGTGGTAAGGACCGTCGCGGTCCAGGGCCCGCTATTTGTGCAGGCACTCGAGTGTAAACTCATTTGAATAGGGGACTAGACTACCTTATTGTCAGAGACTGGTATATTATTGTGAAAGAATACTATACTAATATTATAAATCTGAAGAGTTTGATTGTTTGTTTGGTTGAACGCGCTAATCTCGCGAACTGCAGGTCGAACTGATTTTTTTTTAATAACATCGCGCTACAACTCATAGGAACAGCATCAATGCAAAAAGTTGCAAAAAATCTATGTCTATCCTTTTCTAACACGTAGAGACTTTTCTATGTCCATCCTTTTCTATCACTTATGGATTTTTCCAAAGATAGGTACTACATTTTGCCAAAGTATTCCAGAATAGAATGCTCCTAAACGTTCTTGAATGTTCTATAATATTCTGGAATACTCGAGCAACGCCGGAGCTCGCAGCTAGTAACTTTAGGCACTGTCTTTCAGTCATGGCATTTGTGTATTTGCCGCAATCATATAATAAAATCCACCGTTTAATAAACTGCCTAGGTTTTATCCTCCTTGCGTGGATATCCGTACTGATGAGGGTCCCTTGATGCAGGACCCTAGTCTGCACTATGTTCCTCCATCGAGCCAAAAAATCCCCCCTCCCCCCGCTTTTTTCTCGACCGTTACCAATGAGGTGTCGACGATGAATGATGGTGAAAGTATTTGAATCTAAAAAGTTAAAGGAAATTATGTATCGAGGCACCTTTTCGTTCGGCATCAGGCAGTTCATTAGATGGCAGACTTAACTATTTGGCTGCGACATATTCTGTGCAATTTTCTATGTAAATAGGTTGGTAAAGAAATTGACAAAAGAAATGTTACTAAATTACAAAACTTTTATATTACTAAACTACAAAACTTTCATAATATCTTTACCATCGTTATACCAACATAACTCTGTATGTAAGTATGCAAACGTAATGTGGTAACCATTAGAGACATGTCATATTAAAGTTACTGCTTTTGGTAAATACAACTTATGCTGGTATTCTCAAACGTCTGCTATTATGTATTTTTACGTCATATTTAGTCCTCAATAAAATAAGTAGGTATTTCAAGAACTAATGTTATTGCACACAATTACATCTAAGCGTTCTACGGTGGCGATCAGTGAAACAATGTAAGGTATGAAACCTATATTCAGCGTTTCACAACGAATTTGATTAACTTATAAAAGGCATAAAAAGTTAAACTTATAAGTTAGACATACTCTGCCGCTAAATTATGCTTAGAACTTTATAGAAGAACAATTCCGTATTGTAAGTAAAAGTTACAAACAAAGAGGTCTTAGAGCTAGTAAAGGAGAAGAGAGTTATACTTCTTATTCTTCTTAATGAATGGCATCTGTCCATTTATGATCAATTTTGCCAGTGTCGAGTAGTTATGAGTAATGAATTAAATGATGATATATTACATAGATAAAACACTTATCAAGTACTCACTCGTCAAGTCGTCAGTCATAGTACAAGTCGGACCTAACCTAATTGGCTTTGGAACAAAAGATGGCCGTTTTTTTCCAAAACCATCTAAAGCATTTTTGATCAAATCAGAATATCACATAATACACTTTGATTCCAACTGCTAACACTTTGAGCTAAGGCCTCAAGTAATGTTGGTTAAAATACCACCGAAATTACACAACAGAACTCAAAATAACACCAGAAAAACAATTAAAATCAAAAAGCTATGTGACTTCCCAAAATTACAGAAAACGAATCCGAGTTATACTTGAGACGATACAAAATCGAAGAAGAAATATGTTTGGACATCTTCTACGACATGACAACTACATATAGAACTTCAGTAAAGGAAAGGTTGAAGGAAAACGGGGAAGAGGAAGGCCAAGAATAAGTTACATGAGCCAGATAAAATAAAAAGTCTAAAGAAGCTCTAAAATCCTTTCACCACACTTATTCGATAGAACTAATGACACAAGAAGAATCAGTTGGGGAGCACTTCGTCGTTAGTGTCCAGTGTCACCATTCAATTAGCTGCCTGTGTAATGGCACTTCAATCATGTAAGTGTGACTTCCATAATGGCGGGCGGAAGTGCGCGGGCGGAAGTGACGTCACTGTCCGCTCGCCCGTGAAGCCCCGGCCTGCCAGCCTGGCATTATCAATTCAACAGGATAACGGTTTGTGCAATACGCTAACAATATTTATGCACATTCTAGAATGATGCTGTTTTAAGACTGGGCATACCTCTGACTAAATCTCTCTGAAAACCTGCGCACATCTAGACGATGGCTATAGCAATCAGCTGAAGCGCTGTCAAATATCGCTGTCAAATGTGACAGCGATTCAGCTGTCAAATATGACAGCGATATTTTTCAGCTGATCGCCATCGCCATTGCCATCTTAATATACATATAAAAATGAATTGCTGTTCGTTAGTCTCGCTAAAACTCGAGAACGGCTGGACCGATTTGGCTGATTTTGGTCTTAAATGATTTTTGGAATAAATATGTTTTGTTTTCAACAGGAACGGTAACGGGGCGAGCGAAACCGCGGGCGGCCGCTAGTCACCTATATTTGCACTCGTCAAACAATAAAAAATTATAAAGCAAAACGTAATGCTGTTGCCTGCTCTCTAGGCTTGGTCGTTAAAAATTGGTTCGCTAGATGACGCTTCAAAGTGATCTTTGTGATTCAATGGAATAATTCTTTTGATTTTTTTACTACCTTTTTAATTTAATAATAACTTAAAGTTAACCGGTCACTGTTTGTCATTACAAAGTGGTAAGAACCGGTAATAACTTAATTAACCAAAGTCAAAGTGTACTGTTTATCTTTTGACATATTTTTTATAAATAAGGTCCATTAATTCTCAAATCAAATCGTATAAGCCTTTCTTTTCAACGTGCCAGAGCAACAGCCGATTACTGTAGCTTTGAGTTAAGCGCAATACACACTGAGCCCGCCGGGTCGCCGACATATGTCGGCAACTTTTTGTCGGCGGTCTATTTGGCGGCTTTCGGAAAATTTGGTCGGCGGCATGACGGCGGCTTGAGATGAGAAATTTATTAAAATAAAATACAAGCACGTCACTACAGGTCGAGCTTCGCCGGGCAACTGAGCGCAGGCGTACCCAAGCTGCCAACATGTCGGCGTGCAAAACACGCGCGGGCGCATGTTGCTGACATGATTATTTTCATACAGGCCGCCGGGTTGTGTCGCCGGGCTTTGTCGGCGACCCGGCGCCGCCGGCGGGCTCAGTGTGTATTGCGCTTTATAACAACAGATGTTTTAAAACTTTATAGCTACATATATCAAGTTACGTAGACATAGTTCGTGGGTGGAAGTTGCATAATTTTTGCATTCGTTGACCTCACTTTTTAGTTTTACTGTTGCGGAATATGAATAACAATGGTATAATAACAATAATAGGAAAGATTTGTATTTTTGTGAACATGTGATGTATGTTTACAACACAAATATTTAATATTTGAGTTGTAAACATAGGTGTTTGTTGTCTGTCTGGGTGTTATTATAAGTATTGACAAAAAAATGCAAACAAGTATTGTATCACCTATCTGGTGACAAGATCTGCTTAGTTTGGGGCTAGATAGTGTTGTGTGGATGTGTCCGTATTTATTTATTATGGCATAATTTACTTTTTAAACGACTGCAAATTAAAAAGGAAGAGTCTCTCAATTCGGTTATTGTATGTTTGTTATCGCATAATTTCGTTATTTAAGAACCGATTTATTTTATACATTTTATCAAAATCGGTTCAGCAGGCCATGAAATGAAGTCAGTTTCACAAGTATTTTAAATTTTTAGATAAGAATTTTCTAATCGGCCCATAAATATGGCGAAGTCTTTCGGTTTATTACGAGTATAAGGCGTTATTTTTAAAGCCTTTGAAGGAACAAAAATCAGCCTATCTTCCATCGTGCGTGCTCATCAGGTTACCGTTGTGTTCCATCACCGTTCCTAAAAGGAAGGAACGAATTTTTAATATCCCTCAATTAAAATTTTTGCGGCGAGCGTGTCTTATCGATTCAACCGAAATGCATGATTTTGGAGCAAAATCGAGTTATATTAACCATGTAAATGGTTTTTTTACACAAAAAACCGCCATCAAAAGTTTCGTTAGGCTACCTAATGTCTTGCTAATCAACGTTGCCTAGACCATGAAGGTAGAAGTAAATACATATTAAGTTAAGTGATTTTCCAAGTTTTGAATTTCCAAAATTGTGCACACGATGTTCTAAATTAAATTTTACTTTATCCTCCAGCGGTAAAAAAAGGCTTTTGGGCTCAGATATCGAAGAGCAAAAATATTCTTTCCGAGATGGGGGGTTGAATAAGTTTTTAATATACTTCTAGAACGTATGGAAAGATTTTCCATACCTACTCTCGCTACTACTCGCTAACGCTCAAGATTCCAATTTTTGAATTTTAGAATCCTTCGCTTACTCGTTCATTAAGATAGAGCACGCGGTCAAAAAGCAACTTTGCACTTTTGTCAAATAACTGTTTCTACAAAAGAATAAATACATGGCGTTTCTATGATAATTATCACCAAAGAGAAACACCAGAGTCGTCCTACATCAGAAAAGCCAAAAGATTTCAGCAATCTGAACCTTTTATACCATCCTAAATATGATAGTTTATTATTTTTATGGTAAATCATGAATGTAACTATTAAAAAAAAACAAAAGCTAACTTCGACTTTTTATTTACCGTGCATTTATACCTTGGCTACAAAGATTATAAATATATATATTTTCTTCAGGTGGGAGAATAAAGTTATTATTTTGTTGATCAGTGTAATCAAAGCTACAGGGGCCTAATTCTCGGACCGACCGAGATTTTCTAAGCGATTTTTTTTTTTTTGGCATTGCATAACTTTTTATACGTTTTCCGTATATCGTAGCTGTCAAGGCTTCTACGATGAGGTCGTTGATGAATTACTCAAGGAAATCTACCATTCTCTCTTTGAAAGAAGCAATAAAATAAAATTGCAAAATGATCGAGATCGACCCGAGAATTAGGCCCCATGCTATAATATTAATCTCGTCTATGTCATGGTCAATGAGACATGACGGCTGTTCTTGGTCGCGTGATAGTTCAGTGTTATATCCTAAACTAGGTTAATTTAATCGGTTAGAGGCCGGTTAGAGGTCTAAAGCCTTGCGCACATGTAATCGATCTGCTATGGCGATAAGTGAAACGCTGTTAAATAAGACAGTGATATTTGACAGCATTTCACTGATCGCCATTGCCATCGCCTAGACGTGGACAGGCCTTGACTCTGGTAAAGAACCTACTAACAAAACCTTTTAACGTATGCAGATGATGGCAATGTGATCAAACGTGTAGTTACGAACAAGGAAACGCATAAATCAGGGATTAATGAGTTTCCTTGCTCTTAACTTGTGAATGAGGATCTGGGCTCAAATTCTAGACCAGTCACTTTTTTGTCACGGTCATGTTATGATATATCACAAGAACTATCAAATTCACTAAAGAAACTGACAGTTCTTGTGATATATATCTACCGTGACAAAAATGTCACTGGTATTTACTAGAATTTGAGCCCTGATACACGTGGTTTTTGTCTAACTTCGTAGCCCAGTTACGAAATAAGAACTGTGTGACATAACTTTTATATTAGTTCATAACTGTCTTAGCTTGTTTAGCTAGTTAATTCATTAAACATATTTTAACTCAGTTATGAGCTAAGTAATGAATGACATAATTTATTTTAGGTGGTAACCGTTTATGAAATAAGCAAAAAAATCCTTTATGAAACTCGGTTACGTATACAAGCACCAAAAAAGTTTTTGAAATTCAAAAAATCTATGCGTTTTTTTTCACAAGCGTTGAAAAGGTTTTTGAAATTTAAAAAAACAATTACTTTTTTTTAATAACACTCGCTAGGAGTTACTTCATAGAAGCTTACCTACTAGCGAAACTAATTTTATTACAGCGTTTTATAGGTAATAAAAGAATAACTTCTGTGCCGTATAAAACTGTGAGTCACGCGTGACAAAACGTCGTTAAAGTAAGATGGTATCTTAAAAATTCTAAGAAAATATTTTCGGGGCCTAATTATGTAGAACCGTACAGTAGGCCTACCACAAGCTCTGTCTGGCTCTGGTTTAGAGTCTAAGTTTTGAGTCTCTAGTTTGAACTTCCACTTTTCTTTTTAGATAACCTGATGCTAGTTAGATAACCTGATATGCTACCTATTTCAATTAGTTCGCCGAACATAACTTTAGAAAGATAATAATTATTGCTGTTTTTGTACCTACCTACTTACTTTACTGCTTACATAATGTAGATTCAAATTGGTTAATGTATAAAATACATCGAATAGCTTAAGATAAACAATATTGTAACTGTGAGTCTAAGAATAAATAAATAAATAAATAAATAAATAAATAGAAATGTTTAAATTAGTCAAATCGAAATTTCCCAAAAATTCTGAAAAAAAATCATAACTCGAAAACTATACAAAATCGCTGAATATACATGGGAGTGACCTGGGTTGAGCACTCACACAAACTCAAAACCAAAGCTAGACAGAGCTTGTGGTAAGCCTACAAGTTTCGGTATATATGGATATTACTTATATTTTTAGGCTAAGGGCAGTCTTAAAATAAAAGTTCCTTTATAAATACTTTCTAACGCTCTTACTACTAAAATACTGTAGTGTAGACGGCAAACACTGGAAAATAAGAGAACTCAGTAGCGCGTCTTGGGAGAGCCCTACATCCAGCAGTGGACTGTTATAAGTTGATGTTTATCATCATCAGTCTGTAAAATTCCACTACTGAACATAGACTACCCCTACTAAGATAGGCCTGCAGGAGCATAAGAGCTCTTTGTGAAAGCTCGTCCGGTGTACTACCACCATATTTTTGCCACAAATCAACGTTGTTTTTATTTATTTTTTATTTTATTTTTATTTTATTTATTGATCACCAACATAATAAACACTAGTACAATACAAAAAGATAGTGCTTAAGAGTACAGAGTCAAGTGCTATTATAATTATAGGTGAAGACAGCATGCGTATAGAATATAAACGAGCAACAGAAGACTTAATAACTAACATGACCTATTACTAAAACTATTTACATAAACATACACCTACATAATATTACATACTAAGGTTAAACAATTAAAACGAGGAGAAAAATAATAATTAATTAAAAATTGAACACAAACTAAAAGTTGATTAAATAATTATATGAATTTAATTAAATGTCACTTACAGAATTGCAATAAAGTTCACTAGAGGTAAAATATGATTTCAATTTATTAACACTGTCAGCAAAGATGTCCATCCTACCAGTCTTACAACAGGTGTTGCACTGCCTAATCATCCTCGAAAGTGGTGCATAGTGCCCCAAATTAGGGCAAGAACCACTTATTTTTTCATAATGTGTAATTCTCTGACTAGCCTCTCAGCTCAGTTGGTAGTTGCTCTGCCTTCTGCGCCGTAGGTCGTGGATTCGATCCCCACCGAGAAAAAATATTGTGTGGTGAACACAGATGTTTGTTCTCTGTCTGGGTGTTATATTGTTTTATAAGAACATATGGTATTTACAAAAAAAAATACATAAGTAATATATTAGCTATCTATCCATAGTACAAGCTCTGCTTAATTTGGGGCAAGAAAGTGTAGTGTAGATTATCCACAATATTTATTTATTACTAGCGGACACCCGCGGCTTCGCTCGCCCCGTTACCGTTCCCGTTGAAAAAAAAACATATTTATTCACCTTTTAAACCTTCTCTGGACCTCCACAAATCATTCAAGACCAAAATCAGACAAATCGGTCCAGCCGTTCTCGAGTTTTAGAGAGACTAACGAACAGCAATTCATTTTTATATATTTAAGATTATAATTATACGGGCCACAACCACAAAACGCCGCTACCGCCACTGGCATATTTTCTGTAGTTTTCATACATTTTATATAGCGACGATTTGTAGCGTGTGGCGGCTACCGACGTCAACCGTTTGCGGTTCATATAAAATGTATGAAAACTACAGGAAAAATGCCGGTGGCGGCGTTTTGTGGTTGTGGCCGAAGGCTCGTGTGCGGCGACACTTACTTGCTTAGTTAATCTTGTTTTTGACGTGACAACGTCTTATAATTCGATGGAGCCGGCTGCACGCACGAAAAAACAAAACTCATGCGGCGTTACTTCACTCTGAGGCTTCATTTAAGGCTTGAAGTGTAAGCGAGAGCGCGGCACGAGCGACAAAGAGGCACAATCGGCCTCCGCGTTCGGCAGCGTTCGACATCTGTCTCTCTCCTACTTGAGTGAGCGATGCGTGGACAGCTGTATGACGTTGTCACGTTGAACTATCGTCAGTAAACCGACTTTACAGACAACTGATTTTTTAATTACACCCTGTATATGTGGATGAGTGAATCTAAAACCTATTCTGCAATCATAAAACGCTCGTTTGAACAGTTAGGTATATACCACTTTTACAACGAGAGTAGGCTTGTTAAATTGTAAAAGTATACTGTTTCACGCAATAAAGTTTGCCTCCACACCACTAACCTATAAACTTATTGAAACTTATGCACATCTTGAGGAATGTAGCGGAAAGCCCTGTTTTTACATCTCCCGTACAGTGAGCGGAGCGGCTTTGAAGTCCGCTGTGGTTAAAAAACACCTACAGCCAATATCAAGCAGTGGACGTATCAGACGTATCAGAAATATGGAATTGATCATGAGATTTCTAAATCGAAAATCTACAATATTTTAAAATCTAATGGCCTAACTTATAAAAATATCGACGCATGAAAAGCAAACCTTACTAAGCGACAGTATGGGGTCAATTGAGTTTTATATATCAATCGAATCGCCAAAAAAATCCGCGTCGATTGGTCTGAGTCTCATAGCGCTGCGATGAGTTTTGCTGTCGCTTAAGAAGTACGTGAATTCTTAGTATTCTAAAATATTCGGCCCACTAAGCGACACAAAAATACGCATTTTACTTTATTCGGTTGGTTGAACAAGTTGACTTAATATTTTTTGCGGACAGTAATTTGTTCATCATTCGAATTTATTTTATCCATTGACTTAAATAATTTTTCTTCAGTAAAAATCATGAGTACGAAGCAGTAAGGTATTTTTACCTGAATTACGCTTTTCCGTCAAAGTCGCTTCGCAAATTTTATACGAATACAAAAAAGATCCAAGTGTTTCCTTATGCACTTGTTACTGTTATTGTGTTTAGCTCTATTTGTACTTATATACTATTGCTTGTTATGAAATTGGCATAAAAATCAACTTGGACAATTTTACAATAAAATGAAATATTAACTTGGTGTCGCTTAGACAATTTTACTTGATAAATTCGTTCGAAACTGAATGTCGGTTAGATATTTTTACCGGCGTGAATATTGTATAAAGAATGTCGCATAAATTATTTTACGTGAATTGAAAAACGAGTGATGATGGTGGTTAGGAAGCGCAGTTTTGTGTCAAATGTCGGTTAAAAACATCGCACTGCGTGAAACAAATGAATCCGCGCGTCGGTTAGAGAGGACGCTGCGCGGTGCGCTCGCCGCTCTTCCTTCGATTTTGGCGCGTAGTAAATAAGAAAACTGTAAGTAAAAATTCTTATTCACTTATATAAAACTATTCAAGCTCTAAGGAAATACTTGCCAAGTATTTAATTAAATTAGGTATAATTGCGTAGTTAACTAACTACTTTATTTTTATTTTTTTAGGTACGGTTTTACATCATCATCATGCACAAAAGACACCGCTCATCTAGAATCATCGACATAGCTCTCGCTTCTGCTGGAATAGGAGCATCGCCCAAGTGTCGACAAAAATTAAACAATGAGATCACATTTAATAATCAGTCTCAATATTAATTTAACAAGGCACAGTTCAACACACAGTTACTTATTTCTAAAATGATCACGGGACTCATCCAAGTTTTAAAAGTTTTTGGACAGTTAAGTAGATATTTGTAATAACAGTAAGTACCTATACTAATTCTTTCTTACTTTTCTGTACTAAGATACATAACTATAATTATTTAATGTGTAATGTAATATTCTATGAACTTATCACAATTTTTTAGGAACCTGATACATTATGTATCATTATTTCGTAAAATTATAAAAGTTATAACAATCAAAACAATCGAAGTAACTATAATAATATCACAACGTAACTTTTATCATCTTTGTTCAGATATTCTTTAAGATTGGTTACTACAGATCGATCAAATTAACTTGAAATTGAAAATAGAGACAGCGTTACACAAACATCGAGCTTATCTTGAAATTATAAATACACACAGTGTTTATTGAGTTCACATTTGTATAATGCTATTTAAATTTTTAATTTCTAAATATTAACTTTATCTTAGTCGATCTGTATCTCTAATACTAATAAACAGGTACTAATTATAACAGCAAAGGAATAAAAACTTGAGTAAAATCAATTAAACATAATCAGGGTCTTCTATATCTGATTCAGGTAACATTTCTTTGACATTCGCATCTCGTGGAATGTTTTTATACTCATGATGGAAACAATCTGGAATTATGTGGTCAATACATAGTTTATGAAGATCGTCGTATTTCTTTTTAGAAATGGGTAGTAACGACTTATAGCATGACATCAGTGGAACCCTCGTTTTAGGCTGGACTTCAACATTAAACGACTTGGCAGCAGCATTCATAGACGTTTTTATTGACACAAATTGTTTGCCTCTTTTGAAAGTTGCGATCCGGACTTTACTAATTTTCCCTGTAAGGTTTCCTTTGAAATATTTGTCTCCAATATTATCCCATTTTTTGAACTGCTCATAACACATTCGCTCAACATTAAATGGTGATGGATTCTTTCTAGCAGTTAAAAATATAATAAACCATTGGGAAGGTGCATAAACAGTGGTGTGTTTGAGGTGGTTTTCAATAACGGCGTGAGAACTATCTACTGGCATAAGTATGCCCAGTCAAGAGGAAATTCAACTGAATTGTTTCAATATTGTCACATTCCTGTAAAGTTTGATGAATCATACCCATAATAGTTCGGTTCCGGTTTTGACCTGGACAACAATCGCAGTACAACAGCAATCGTTTGATGTTTCTTCTGGCATCAACAGATTTGATGTATTTATGTAATGAAGAAAGCTACGCCCGATTCCAGAGTCACAAAAAGATCCATAAAGATGATCCATCTACATTGTGCGTAAGTTTTGATTTACAGAAGGACACTTATATTGAAACAATTCAGTTGAATTTCCTCTTGACTGGGCATACTTATGCCAGTAGATAGTTCTCACGCCGTTATTGAAAACCACCTCAAACACACCACTGTTTATGCACCTTCCCAATGGTTTACCATATTTTTAACTGCTAGAAAGAATCCATCACCATTTAATGTTTAGCGAATGTGTAATGAGCAGTTCAAAAAATGGGATAATATTGGAGACAAATATTTCAAAGGAAACCTTACAGGGAAAATTAGTAAAGTCCGGATCGCAACTTTCAAAAGAGGCAAACAATTTGTGTCAATAAAAACGTCTATGAATGCTGCTGCCAAGTCGTTTAATGTTGAAGTCCAGCCTAAAACGAGGGTTCCACTGATGTCATGCTATAAGTCGTTACTACCCATTTCTAAAAAGAAATACGACGATCTTCATAAACTATGTATTGACCACATAATTCCAGATTGTTTCCATCATGAGTATAAAAACATTCCACGAGATGCGAATGTCAAAGAAATGTTACCTGAATCAGATATAGAAGACCCTGATTATGTTTAATTGATTTTACTCAAGTTTTTATTCCTTTGCTGTTATAATTAGTACCTGTTTATTAGTATTAAAGATACAGATCGACTAAGATAAAGTTAATATTTAGAAATTAAAAATTTAAATAGCATTATACAAATGTGAATTCAATAAACACTGTGTGTATTTATAATTTCAAGATAAGCTCGATGTTTGTGTAACGCTGTCTCTATTTTCAATTTCAAGTTAATTTGATCGATCTGTAGTAACCAATCTTAAAGAATATCTGAACAAAGATGATAAAAGTTACGTTGTGATATTATTATAGTTACTTCGATTGTTTTGATTGTTATAACTTTTATAATTTTACGAAATAATGATACATAATGTATCAGGTTCCTAAAAAATTGTGATAAGTTCATAGAATATTACATTACACATTAAAGAATTATAGTTATGTATCTTAGTACAGAAAAGTAAGAAAGAATTAGTATAGGTACTTACTGTAATTACAAATATCTACTTAACTGTCCAAAAACTTTTAAAACTTGGATGAGTCCCGTGATCATTTTAGAAATAAGTAACTGTGTGTTGAACTGTGCCTTGTAAAATTAATATTGAGACTGATTATTAAATGTGATCTCATTGTGTGTCAAATACTTTTTTAAGAGTAGATACTACTTAATTAGGTTATTTGGGATTTTTCAAGTATAAGTTTTTTGTTTTTTACTAGTAAATTAAAACCTGAAAAAAGGAACCTATGTTTGTTAAACTTATTAACTTTCTAATACATGCCATTTCTAATTAAAATTCTTGCAATAAATACACTATGAATACAAAAAATTGTTTTCATTATTTAAGCTCATACAAAATGTCGGTTAGTTTTGCAAATATTTCAGTATAATTATTATTTGGGTTTATTTTCTTGACGATTCTCCCTGAAGTTAAATCATTAAAACAATTTTCTCAGTTTATAAAATAAATATTTTTATGACTGATACATTTTTACCTATTCTCATAGACATTTGCTTATGTAATGTAAAGAAATAAACCTGCTGGTAACTGAGAAGATTCTGGCGTAAAGATAGTTTTACCTGAAATTTTTGTCGGGTTAATTATTATCTAACCGACTAAAAAGTATGAATTTAAAGTGTTACGGTAATAATTTATTTGTGAGGTTAAGGCCTACAATATTACAATGCCTAGGCTGTAACAATTATTTCTTTATGACATAAACTCAAATTTTAAAAGCATTTTTTTGCAAAAAAAAAACTTTTATCAGCCCTCTTATACATTTAAATCCATGTCGGTTAGTAAACTTTGCCTTTCAAGCGTCGATATGTTAAAAGATAAACAGTGCATAGACTATTGCCATCTCTTACCACTGGGTAATGACAAACAGTGACAGGGCTAACTTTAAGCAATGATTAAATTTAAATTGCGTTTATAAGTTAGGGCTGTTAATAAATAAGCTCTCGAATGAATACAGGGAATGGGTACAGAACAAACCAGCATATTCAATATTCTCGCCTGCACACATCTAGCGCAATGGCGATGACGACCAGTGAAACGCTGGCAAATAACGCTGTCATATGCATTTGACAGCGTTTCACCCATTGCCATCGTCATCGTGCTAGATGTGTGCAAGGCATTTGACGATTACTTGATATTTTTTGCATCTAAGGCCTTAAACATACACAAGCGACGTGGCGTGGAACAGGCGTGGCGCAGGTTTATTATAGAACGTTTTCAACAGCAGGTGACCGCAGACACGCTGCCGTTTCGTTGCCTGCGCCGCGTCGCTTCAGTATAATTCAAAAACGTCGCCTGCATACATCTTCTAAATATATAAAACTCTTTCGTTACTGACTGACTGACTGACAATCAACGCACAGCCTAAACCGTTAGTCCTAGAAGCATGAAACTTGGAGGGTATGTTCCTCTTATAACGTAGAGGTGCACTAAGAAAGGAAATTGGAAAATTATTTCCCGAAGAGGAGAAAAAGGGGAACAATAGTTTAAAGAAAAATCAACGCACAGCCTAAACCATTAGTCCTAGAAGCATGAAACTTGGAAAATGTGTTGCTCTTATAGAGCAAAGGTGCATTATGAAAGAAAATTGGAAAATTATTTCCCTAAAAGAAGAAAAAAAAGGAAAATTCATGAAAATTCACAAAAATTGCTTTACAAAATACGCAAAAAACAGTAAAAAAGAATTCTGCTACCGCAGCATCTGTCACAAAATTTGAATACACACAAAAGTTAACATAAACCCCACCTTATTCACTAAGACAAAATCGCGGAAAACACCTATCATACCGAAACTAAACACCGCACCACTTCAAAAAACGGCTAAAGTACATGCTCAAAACTATGGTAACCAGCTGGTCATGTCAAATTAAAAAAATCTGATTCGATTATACACCAACACGCATACGAAACCCTAAATTAGCCACTAATATAACATAAAATCACAAAAAAATTGCTTTACAAAATACGCAAAAAAAAACATTAAAAATTTTCAGCTACCGCAGCATCTGTCACCAGGTTTGAATACACAAAAAGGTTTACAAAAAACCAATGATAACCACTTAGACAAAATTGCGGGAATAATCTAAAATACTTAAACTAAACACTGCTGAAAAAAATCGGCTACAACAGCACTCGCCTTCAAATTCAAATGCACTCTAAAGTACATGCTCAAAACTATGGTAACCAGCAGTTGGTCATGTCAAATTATAAAATCTGATTCGATTATACACCAACACGCATACGAAACCCCAAATTAGCCACTAATATAACATAAAATCACAAAAAATAGCTTTACAAAATACGCAAAAAAAACATTGAAAAAAATTCAGCTACCGCAGCATTTGTCACCAGGTTTTAATACACACAAATGTTTACAAAAAAACCGATGATAACAACCAAGAAAATCGCGGGAATCATCTATCATACTTAAACTAAACACCGCTGAATAAAAACGGCTACAACAGAACTCGCCTTCAAATTCAAATACACTCTAAAGTACAAGCTCAAAACTATGGTAACTTGCATTTGATGATGTCAAACTAAAAAAACCAGATTCGATCATACACAAACGAATACGAATTAGCCACTAAAACAAAATCACGAAAACGAGCTTTACAAAATATTTAAAAAAAAAAAAAAAAAAAAAAACAGCTACCGCAGCATCTGCCACCAGGTTTGAATACATACAAAGTTTTATAAAAAAAACAATAATGACCACTCAGACAAAATTGCGGGAATCATCTATCATACATAAACTAAACACCGATGAAAAAAATCGGCTACAACAGCACTCGCCTTCAAATTCAAATACACTCTAAAGTACATGGTAACCAGCAGTTGGTCATGTCAAATTAAAAAAATCTGATTTGATTAAACACCAACACGCATACGAAATCGCAAATTAACATAAAATCACAAAAAATAGCTTTACAAAAACCTACGCAAAAAAATTTTATACACACAAAGTTTTACAAAACACCCCATGATAACCACTAAGACAAAATCGCGGGAAACACCTATCATACCAAAACTAAACACAGCTGAAAAAAATCGACTACAACAGCATTTACCATCTTTTGAACACACTTTATATAGTTTTGAATGCAAACTCAACCAACACATACATAACCCAACTTAGCCACTTAGACAAATTCACGAAAAATAACTCTCAAAAAATACGCAAAAAACAGTGAAAACATATCAATAGTTGTCCGCTTTCCACCATAAAATAGTTTAACTATGACTTTATACTAACCACGCGGACGAAGTCGCGGGTGACAGCTAGTTTTGTATGAAATCGTTTTGAAGCGGTGCACGTCAGCGCCACGCCGCGCCTGTTCCACGCCTGCTGCCTTACGTCCGTCGCTTGTGTGTGTTTTAGGCCTAAGAAGAAATATTTTACCATAATTTCTGATTTCTTCATTAAATTTTATCAACTGTCTGTTTTTTTACATTTATATTCTTCTTTTTCTCATGTCACTGGATCTTTCAAACCAGTGTGGTAAAAGGATTTCAAGTGCACCTCAAACTGGCTCCTTGGCACTCGACACTTGTTTTCTTAATAAACATTACTAAGATTGCATGTCCGCTTAGAGAGCAGTTAATATTGAAACAAGTGTGAACTTCGCTAATACAAAGTAGCTTGCAATTTTACATTTGTTGTAAACCAATCTAACGGTATAAAAGCCTTAAAATATGCAAACGCATGCATGTAAATGGGCATTGAGCTTAACTATGCCAAATATTATGACTTTAGCAATAATTTTCATGTTTTTATGTAATTTTAGGTGAAAACTGCAATATAAATGCGGAAAGAGGGAAAATAGGTTAAAAGTTAAAGCTTAGGTTTCAAAATATATTCTAAAGATTAAGTTAAGGGCTGGTTTCAAAGATTGCGAACCGTCAATTAAAATCATTAACAAAATGTTTTATCAAAATTTTCAATCGATAAAAAAAAACCGAATGGAGTACCTCTTCTTTATTTTTAATTCAGTTAAAAATATGAGTAAAACATATGACAGTTACATATTTTTCTTGTCGATAAACAATCCGTGAGAGTAATTTTAGTCTCTGAAAAAAACGGAAAGATTTTTTATGTCGTTGCCGGACAATCTCGCTCCCTGTAAAAGCTGTCGCCCTACAAAATGAGGGTTATGTAGTATTTTAGAACTTTTTACCTACTTAAAATAAATAGTTGCAAACGGGATTGCTTCTAGAAACATAGAATATCACGTGCTAGACAAAATAGATGAAATAAAGTTTATTTGGAATTAAAAACTTAATTTTCAAACAAGGTCTTACCTATAAAAATACGTCAAAGATGAGTGGTAACATAAACTATCGACATCTCTTACCACTGGGTACTGACAAACAGTGTCAAAACTTTAAGCTATGATTAAATTTAAAATGGGTTTAAAAATATGGTTGTTAGAGTCTGTTCAGAAAGAGAACCGTCGTGGGATATGAGGGCGCAGCTGTGCTTAATCACCTTTTTTGTTTAGTGGACAATACAATAGCGCGTCTGTTGCGTTTTGATCCTATCACAACTAGTGTACTATTCCTTTACTTAATTTTTATGATGCAAAATGCTGGCTTCTGCCAGCCTTTCTTTCTAGAAAGGGATGAGCTGCCATATAAAAATAGAAACGTTAGTTCACAATTTGGCCACGACGACGGCTCTCTTTCTGAACAGACTCTAATACCCACGGGTATTAGAGTCTGTTGCCAGGCGCCAGACCTTAACGATCCCATACATTTGGCATACAAGTGATCGACGTACTCTATCTCCGTCTCTCTCTGCCCCTATTAAATGAGAAGGACAGTCAACGCGGCAACACACGAGACTGCAGAAATGAAACTCGCCCTAGCTACCATAGTGTTTATCAACTATCATAAAACGGCTACCGTTTTCTAGAGCATCCTAGATTAAATTCTAGGCTTTATTTTCTTGATGAGCAGACCTCCGAGAATTAAGGTGGTTACACGAGCGGTAATAACTATTTACTAGACTGTTAACGTGTATCGAATGGGAATCTAGCATTTAAAACTAGTTGGGCCTGTTTTTGGATGTGTACATCACATAGGTGCGTAGTATTGACCATGTCTTGGTCCTGCCAGGTCATTAGAAGATGTTATACACTGCTGATATATACTATAGATTCTGAGCTCCGTATATAAAAAAACTTCCAAGGATGCCATATCTCTACCAGGCCACCTGTCCACTGAACAAACACCTACACAACATCGGAGCCACAAACAGTCCCTCTGCAGGGGATGCCTATCTGAAGAAGAATCAGCTGCCCACGTAGTCCTGGAATGCGAGGGTGTAGCAACTCAACGACGTGAAATCCTGGACCACCCAGGTCACTCCTCCAAGCCTGTGAAGGCCCCAGGAAGCTTCTGCGCTTCTGGGAGGAGTTAGGCTGGCTACAAGTATAGCCACCCTTTCCTGACGCAAAACGGGACTTTTGAGTCTTATTGCGGAAACAGGAGTCCGATACACGAAACGATACCCATTTTATTACTGTGACTGTTTATTTTGTGCTCGTTGCGTGCCCGTAACGTATCCGTTGCGTATCCGTATCCGTAACGTATAGATAGTGCAATCCACGAAGGCGCGCCCCACTATTCCTCCTAACCGTTTATAGTATATGTGTGCAAGCTTCCGTCAATGTTTGAGTGTTATCGGTACACACTAATTACCTATGAGTGCACACGCACACTACAATGAATAGACTACGGTTAGCGACTGCCGCTCGGAGCAAACTCCCCCACTCCCCCCCGCACCCTGCGATCCCCTCAACCGACAATTGGTGGGGCGCGTCTTCGTGAATTGCACTATCTATATTCGTTGCGCGCTTGCTCCGAACGCGGATTGAGAACGCTCGCAGTCCGCTAGTATGGTAAGGCCCTATGTTTATAGTGCAACATAGTACAGCTGGAGCTCAGTAGCGCACAAAAACACGTTGTCATCGATGCGCACGACATAACATAACTGTATACAAATAACCTTAGCACTGAAATATAGTACCCGGCTATTGCTATGGCATATCAGAGATAAGTTAAATCTTACTGATTTGATATCTATAATATGCCTTGATTTTAATTCTTCTTTCCTCTTCTTTGTTCTTCCTTGTTTGATTTTTAAGAGTTATACTAATGTCACTTGTTATATGCGAGCGAAGAACCATTTCTGGAGTTTTGTTTTATTTTGAGCTTTTAAGTTGAAAGTTATAATTGTGTAAAATTACGATTTCTTATTGATTTGAAAAATTAGTTAATTCAAGAACTGACCAAGAACTTTATTTTTAGCCGACTTCAAATAAAAAGAGAAGGCTCTCGATTCGGTTGTATTCTTTTAAAATATTTATTGTCGCATAACTTCGTCGCTTATGAGCCGATTCGAAAAATATTTTTTTATTTGAAAGGGCTTCAAATTCGGGTTTCAAATTCGGCATTCAGTTTCTCAAGTTTTTGAATCTTCATTTGTTAATGAATCCATTTCAGCTAAAATGCTTTGATAGATTATGCATAATAAAGCTGTATTTGAAAAAAAAATTTAACCTCGTCATTGAAAAAGAATAACAATTATAAAAGTGTCAAAGCATAAATTATGGCGGCACGGATTATTATAGATAATGAAAGAATACAGCCTTTGTATGTCTATCAACGTCAAAATTTTGGTAAATGAGTTGTCACTTGGTTCAGCTGTTACCACCGAGGACAAACACTTTTGTGTGACGAACCATGTTAGTTTGCTGCCTCGATGTAAAAATAATATTAAGTATAAATTACTAGCGGCCTGTCCCGGCTTCGCACGGGTGGACATTTATTTTTAAAACCCAGAAATATAGCCTATGTCACTCAGGGTGAATGTAGATTTCCAATGGTGAATGAATTATGGAAATAGGCACAGTATTTTTTGAGTTTACTCATTACAAACATACAAGAATACAAATCCAATAGTGCCAGATCAAAAGACAGGACTGTACCTACCTGTATATTATAGCCACGTGGTTTGCATGTGTCACGGGTTAGGTCTAAGGTATGCAGATAGGTAATACCTAGGTAATCTAGGTTCTTGTGCAGTCAATAAACAAACTTACTTATTTGCCGTAAAGTTCCTGGAGGCTTAACCAAGTTGTCTTTCTACTGTGGTTCTATGTAACTAAAAAATAATTAAAGAAAACTGTATTCATGATTTTAAGTATAGGTAAATCACTAATGGCCTTAAGGCCTGTGCACTTCTGGGTGTTGGCGATGGCGATCAGCTGAAACGATGTCAAATTATGACAGCGATATTACTTATATCTTTGATTTGCTTATAAATAATGACAAAATATAAACAGTGACACTTTAAGAACTTTAAGCAATGTTTAAATTTAAGTTAATAAGTATGTCTGTAAAAATATAAAACATACTTTAGATATACTCGTATTATCCATTACAAAGCATAAATTAAACTAACCGTCTAAGTGCTACTCAAGTTAATGTTTGAAGTAATGATGTAAGTTCCGTTATACTTAGCTGTCATAGTTGTCACTTGGAGGTAGGTGCTTTGATGATTCACCTGTACAAAAACCTCCGTAGGTACAGACGGATACACATCAGACTACACACCAATGGAAAGCGACGGAGTCATGTAGCGTTCGGTAACCACTGACGCGGCGTATCAATGGCGACCGAAAAACAATATCATTCAACGCAGCGTTCAACTTAAATACAACAAATTGAAGATGTTGGTTTTGACACTATTGGCACATGTCACGTGATGTCATGTGATGGACGCAGAGCAGTGCATGATAGGCACGTTCCTGGCGTGCGTGACCTACGAGGCAATGCGGTTATAGACAATTGTTACCATCTAACATCAAGTGGGCTTAAAACAGTTTTTTATACAACTAGCTGATGGCTTAAGCCATCAGCCAGTTGTATAAAAAAACTGTTTTAAGCCCAAACTGGTTAGACTGATGCGTTTCCGTGTGCAACGTCTAATACAAAGTAAGAAACGGTAAAAACTTGGGGCTATACTGGCGTTAATTTGGCACGGACCAAAGAAAAAATATATCGATGTCTGATTGAGTTACGTTGGGTACTTAACAGAGAGACACGTTTTTTTACACCACTTGCAGATGGAACAAGCCAACCTATCTGTAGGCCTACCACAAGCTCTGTCTGGCTCTGGCTCTGGTTTTGAGTCTGTTTGAGTGCTCCCCAGTGTATTATACTGTGTGTGTGACGTTTCGACGTAGGATTTTTTTAGACAGCACTCACACAGACTCAAAGCAAGAGCCAGAGACAGAGCCAGGCAGGGCTTGTGGTAGGCCTATTGATGCTAAGTGGGAACCATTACCTATAAACAAAGCATTGCCCCGCAAGTCACCCACGCTAGTAACCTGTAGCACGATGCACAGCTATCTGCGTCCATCAACTTGAGGCATACAGATGTTCAGCCTCACGTGCCAGTAATTTCACCGACACCCACACCCTTCAAAGTTCAAGCTGAAACACAGGAACGCTTCTTTGGCGCACAAATAGAGATTGGTATATCCCCGCCCCGGATGGGTATATCTTCCCCGGACGAGCCCTTCACCAAGAGTCCCACTACTAAACCGTTTCCACAAAATTAACGTGCTATTAAGAAACGCTTCTTAAAAACATTAGTTCTTCATACAAAATCGGGGCTAAAGACTACGCTAACGTAAGAAAAAGTCGTTTTGCGTTAAGCTTACGACAAATTGATGTTAAAACTCAGAATTAGCCCTCAGAACACGTTTTTTAAAAGTATTATTCGTCATAAGAGTCACAACAAAATGTCATTCATCAAAAACCGACTCCCACGCACGCGAAAAGACAAATTTGCATTTGTATTATTGACGATCGACAAGGTTTATAAATTTTATTGGACATTAATAAATTAGTCTTCGATTTCTAACACATTTGTATAATTTCCTAAAGTGGTAAAAAACATTGATTTATTACAAAAGCTACTGAGTGTGCTAATGAATCAATAAATAAACCATTATTGAATTTTCTAAGTTAAATTAGTTCAGAGTTCAGAACTAGAGGGCGTTAGTAAAATTGTAACGTTCCTAGAACGCGCAACGTTGCGTTTTGCATTTTCAATCATATCTAAGCCAGTGTTATGTACAAGGATGTACTTGTTTTATTAGAATCCCTCCCAGTATACTTAAATGAGCTCAAACAAATACAAATATTTTATTTTCTTTAAACTTAATTTATAGTACATTATCATGGGTTTGGGACCCTCTTTTAAGTATAGAAATACCTGTGTTAGAGGGTCCCGCTCTTCTGTAATATAATTGTTTTGACTTAAAGCTATGTAAATGATAAAAATCATTTTTTTTTAATTTATATCAAACAACCATCATCATAATTCAACCTGAAGAAGTATGAGTATGAATCTACTGCTGGACATAGGCCTCCCCTATAGGTACATTTTCAGCAAAAGCTCAACAAAACCATACATGAACATAACGCATGTAATTGTATCTTACATAAATAACGGTGAAGGAAAACATCGTGAGGAAACTCGCGGCTTAGTCAGCTCCACACGTATTGACCATGTGTTTCCTGTGGATTAGGCTGACTAAGCTGTCAGGATGGTTTGGGTGATGGATCCTAATTCTCGGGCTGACCGAGATCATATTGAAATTTTACTTTATTGCTTCTTTTCGAAGAGAGAATGGATGAATTCCTTGAGTAATTTATCGACGACCTCATCGTAGAAGTCTCGACAGCTACGATATACGGAAAACGTAGAAAAAGTGCGGGGTTGCGCAATGCCATTGTGTATTTAAGGGACAATGAAAATCTCGGTCAGCCCGAGAAATAAGCTCCTGGGCAAGCCTATTCCATCGAAAACCCTGTCCCGGGCACTATAGCGTCCCGGAAGTGATGCTTGAGTAAACACAAGTTGCTTTTGACGCTATATAAATCATCTACAATAGATGCAAAAGCCTGTTTACTTTACTATTTTAAGAACACTGTGGTGAGGTCAACGTAATTTTGTGACCCCGGCGCGTGGTCACGTCATTCATTTTTTATTAAGCATTAATTAAAATTAAACACGATAATTACTGTTGAAAACTTGCTCAGTAAGTACATCCATATTTAATTTAATTAGTCGGTTTTTAGTACGTACGTAAATATCAATTACCTTTATTAATACTGTAAGTTATAATGTAGTTTGTATTAATAATGATACATGAATAATTATTAAGTATATTAGATTTTAATAATCGAGTCTTTTTTTAAACATCTAGCTAATAGAACAAGCACAAGCATTATGGCCCATTTGATGTTAAGTACATCGCCTATAACAAAGCATTGCCTCGTAGGTCACGCGCGTCAGGAAGGTGCCCTACGATGCACTGCCCTGCGTCCATCAACTTTAGGCATACAGATTCACGTGTCAGTAATTTCACCGGCATCCACACCCTTCAAACCGAAACACAGCAATACTGCTTCACGGCAGAAATAGGTATGGTGGTAGTACTTCCCCGGACGAGCCACACACAAAGAGCTCTACTACTACATAACATGCTTACTTACGCCACTGCACACTTACGCACTTACATTTTCAATTAATTACTGTCCCTGTATTTTTGGTAATAAATGATTTATGATTGGTTTGACGAGTGGTAATAATAATTATGACGGGTATTATTTTTGAGTTTTGGACGGTTTGAACGGTGTGGGTGCCGGTGAAATTACTGGCAGGTGAGGCGGAACCTCTATGTGCCTCAAGTTGGTGGATGCAGGGCAGTGCAGAGCACGTTTCTGACGTGCGTGACCTGCTAGGCAATAGTTTGTTAGGCGATGGTTACTTCAGGAGGTGGTTACATTATGCTTGTTCCATACCACAAGCACGTTGCCGATCCTTTAAAATCAAACACCCTTTTTAAGAACCCCATACTACAGTCTATAGGAAAAACCTCAGCAGGAAGATCATTCCACAATCTGAGTATTCGTGGGAGGAAGTTCCTCTAAAACCGAACGTTGCACGGTCATTCTGGCTCCAATGTGTTACGCGTCTCGACACCGTTAGTTTTGTTTGTCGAAATCGAGTAAAAAGTGAGAATGGAACCAATTGTAGTGTCGAAACCAATAAAAAAGTGCGAAAGAGGGTAGATCGATTTGTCTGCCAATAACATTTCTTTTACTCGTGGACTTCAGTTCAACCGTGATCATAGTGCATGCAACTGTGCCGAAATATCGTAAGTCAAATCTTACAAAATTTTATCGTTGTTTCATGAAAATAAAATTTACTGAGGCTGATGATGATGCTTGTTTTTGATGGACAGTATGTCGAAACTTTAAAGTACCTACTTATTAAAGTTTCGACATACTGTCCATCAAAAACAAGCATCATCATCAGTACGAAACTGCATTTATATTAAAGACAAGTCATAATTAAGCAAGAATTTCACGTCATTTTATATGTTTTTGGTAACTTACCTGCTCATAACCAAAACCGTATTATTGTATGTAAAACAACAACTACCTTTTTATCGATCAACAAGGACTTTTGGAGAAAAACAAGAATGTCTAGTATAATAAGATAAAAAGTATTGAAAAACTGATCAATGTGGTTTGAATATCAAAAACATGTTACCTACATCGAGTTATTATGTTCTGCGTAAGAAGAAATTCGTAATAAAAGTCTTTTCTTAAACATGCGCGGAAATATTGTCATTACTTTTGAATATAGAACACGCGAAGTATCATATTTACGTAGACTGAAAAACCAAAATCACTTCCCGGCGCGTTCTCGCTCCGGCAATGTTGTATGAAACGGTGTGCTGTTTGAATTTAGAACTCTTTCATCTATCGTACACATTGCGTTCTCGTGGCTGTATAGCCACAGAAACGTTTACCTTTCGGCACAAACGGTAAAAAAAAAAAAAAAAATGGCGGTAAAGCGGAGTTCGTTGTTATTTGGTTAATAAAAAATAAATTTATTATGTAAATTTATTTTTTATTTCCTTGCATTTTTTTAAGAAAAGCACTATATATGCCTCGGCCGAAATGGCAATTGCCTGTCTCGTATCATTGAAGTCCTCGCCTGCGGCTCGGCCTTCAAACTCATACTCGACCTGCAATTGCCTATTTCGCTGCCTTTGCAATAATGTACTATTTTCATCCCACCAGCTCTAAAAGTGTGTTTTTGCTGTTCAATATCTGACTACAAAAGCCGTTTTTATCCGCTAGCTAGAGGATAAAGTAGATTTGAATTTAGAATATCGTGTTCACTAAGTTTGTGAATACACAACCTATTTACTTCGACCTCCATGGTGCCAAATTTACCATACAACCTTTTTTAATTTGTTAAAAACTCGCACTCGTAACCTTCTTGGTGTATTTGTGAATTCAAAACATCATTAAACCTATTTAAGTACTTCTACCTGCATGGTGCCGAATTTAACATACAACCTTTTTAAATTTGTTAAAAACTCATATACTCGGAAACTTCTTGGTGTGTTACTTTTAGTCGCGCCATGTCCTTTTTTGCATTTAGTCATTTCCTCGCTGAGGTGGGATGAAAAGTTACGTGTTGCACTCGAGTGCAAAGATTTTTCACCTTGTGCTCTTTTGATTCCTTCGCCAACGCTTAGGATTCTAACTTTAAAACCACTCGCTACGCTCGTTGTTAAATTTTAGAATCCTTCGCTTGCTCGGTCATCAAAATTGAGCACGCGGTTAAAAAGCAGCTTTGCACTCTTGTATAACAAATAACTATTCCATTTTTATCAAGTTTTATAGGTTTGCTACAGCGCTTTACGTGGTTAGATCGTCTAACCAAGCCTATAATAATATGCAGCACTAGATTGCTTTCGTTATGCTCAAGTTTTTACTGACTAAAGCGCGTGTTGTCACATCGAGTGAGAGCTTTGTGTGAGTAAGAGTATGCTGGCTGGCTTACCCGCTGTGTTCGAATATGCCAGTTAGAGATGTGCCGTCTATATACATAATATATATATGTCGACTATACTTCGTTTTCATAAATCTACTAACAGCCATACTTATAAACGCTTTTAAATTTAACCATTGCTTAAAGTTAGTCCTGTCACTGTTTGTCATTACCCAGTGATAAGAGATGGCAATAGTTTAAGCACTGTTTATCTTTTGACATATTTTTATAAGTAAGGCCATAAGTTTAAGGTTATTTTAAGTCCTCTTTTGGGTTACAGTGGATTCTAAGCTTTATAACCTTCTTATAAATGTTATTTTGGTTTAAATTAGTTATTTAAACGAACTTTCACCTTCAAATCCATTGAGAAGGCTGATTCACGACGCCCACGCACTAACGTTATCCATTGTTTGAATGTAGGCCTTCGCCCTTTGGCAGAATGCTTGTGTGCCCACGTGCCCTGTTTAGTGACCTATGCCGAGAAGTGGATGAAAACAAAAGATAGACTAGAAAACAGATGGATCTATACGAAAGACTAGCTGCCTGTCCCGGCTTCGAACGGGTGGAGATATATTTTAAACACTTAAGACATTACAAACACATAAAATATTTTAGAAGAGGATATAGAGTAAAAGTGCATACTTTTTAATCGCGGGTAACACCGCGGGGCTCAACTAGTACCTATGTATAAATGTTTTGAAATAAAAAGGTGTTTTCTAAATATATCGTGCCAAAACTGTATAAATTGACGACAAAATAACTCAGCTCCATTTTAGGTGTTTAATCAGTAATCACCGATCTATCGCAAGCTGATATTCTATTACTGACCCCAATCGGAGAACGACTGCTAATTCTCAGTTCGAATTAGGTTCTTGGTATGTTATGGTAGTAAATAATAAATGCGGACAATCCACACAACACTATCTAGCCCCAAACTAAGCAGATCATGTACCATGGGAACCAGATAGCTGATAATATAATACTTACATATTTTTTTTGTAAATACATACATAGAATACAATACCACACCCAGACTGAGAACAAACATCTGTGCTCACCACACAAATATTTGTTCTCGGTGGGGATCGAACCCACGCCCTCCAGCGCAGAAGGCAGAGCTGCTACCAACTGAGCTGTGAAGGCAGTCATAGGCTTTTTGGATTCAGACGTGCCGGTAATAGAAAAATGGTTCGACGAAAACGGTTACGAGCAAAGAATAGATATTGAATAGAATAGAATAGAAAAGCATAGTTTTTTCTTCGCTAAAAAGCGCTTACACTAATTTAAAATAACCTAAAAAAAGAGATCCTAGAGCGAGTAAAGGAGAAGGTATTCATACTTGTGACGATAGAAAACTGCAAAAGGAAAAATGTTTGGACATCTTCTGTGACATGACAGCTACATAAATAACATCATGCAAAGAAAGGTTACATCGTTCAAGGAAAGGTTGAAGAAGAGCGCGGGGAAGAGGCCTTCTTCTTAGAGTCAAGAATAAGTTACCAGTTAAAGTGCGCTGCAGTGTGTAGAAATAAGAGTAGTCCGAGCAATTTGTAGCGTTGGCGTTATAATTGTTATTTACATTTGAAAACATTTCAGCTAATCGCCATCGTCATCACCTAAATGTGCGCATAGTACCTTGGCTGCTAAAACTAAGTCTTTCTTCGAACGGGCCCCAACTTACCCAATCCAGTACAGCAGCTAGCCTTGCCAGTCCAAGTAAGGTTAAGCGTATCACTGCATAGTATTGAACTCTGTTTCCTGCTGCCGTAATTTGACGGTGGTGTAAAACGGATGGTGGTAAATATTTTTTAAAGTGTTGAAAATAAAATGAAATAAACTTTATTACCACACTAGTAAATCTTGAAACAAACCTACACTATCGACTGCATCATCACCTAACAGCAAATTGCATCAAAACCTAGAAAATATAAATAAAAATCAATTACATATTTCTAGTATGGATACTGCATAGCTTTTGGCGGTATAAGCCTCCTCCAAGGATCGCCAATCGTCTATCTCTTGCTCTTCTTGGCCATACTCTTCCAGCCAAATGGATAACTATACTTCGTTCCATCTTCTCTTAATGGTCTTCCTTTTTTTCTTGGGTACATTTTTTTATTTTTAATGGTTGATAGCGTATGTATATACGTTTAACTGCCATCACACCTGATGGAAAGTGAAAACGCAGCAAAAGGTGGATCACATTTAGCTGTCATCTATTCAATGGTTGTAATACTCCGAAAATATTGACCACAGTAAAGAGTTCCACTCCTTGTTCTTACCCAATTGGTAACAATGTAGGACTATCTATTTGGTGTCATTATTTGTATCCTACCCATTTCCACTTTTAAACGTCATTAATCAATTCAGTTAATAATTAATTCAGGGTTGATTTTATGGAACTCCATTACAATATAAAGACAGGTGGTTGGATTCGACGCAACGACCCATTTAACTGTAACTACCTCACTACCACTCTGGTTCACTTTCAACGTAATAGCGCTACCATTCAGGACTCAGGCAAGGTAACACGTGTAGTTGGTTACTTAGCAACGAAAATCCACAAACAAACACAATAATCAATTGAAAAATGTATATTCTTGTACAAAAAAGCGTGGGGCGCTTTTTATAATAACTTCAGATATAATAAACTATTGATAAAATATTTACAACAATCAAAATCAAGCACCCCACGCTTTTTTTGTACAATATTATAAATTGTTCAATTGATTATTACAGTTTTCTTTTTAACTTTTTAGTTCAATAGTAATAAAAGCGTTTTTTTTTTAGTTTTATAAGTTAATTTTTTTTTTACTTTTTCTTTTTTTTTCTTTTTTTTTCATATTATTGCATTGTCATCGACCTTTGACAGGTGTGCAAAGTTTGAATCAAATCTGATCGTTCAAAGTAGGACAAAAATACAGGTGAAGCTAATAAAAGCGTTATAAAAAAGTGAGCGTGATTAATCGAGTTGGATTCCTTTAAGAGGGACTGGCGACTGGTGGCACAAGATCTTCGAGAGTGGTGGATTGGGGGAGGCCTTTGCCCAACAATGGGATGATTTGGGCTACTAGTAATAGAAATAGAGTGTGTACATAAATTCAAATTTAAATAATTTATTGCACTTATGTTGTTAGATACAAGTGATACAGTAGTAGTTTCAAACATAAGCCCTGATAAGGCACTGCATTTAATTTTTCCCACTTTGGTGGCGCTAATTATCACATTACATACGTAACTATAAATTTTTTACTTATAATAATACATGAATTATGCCGTTAATATGTCGTGCGATAATATAAATTACGGTAAAAGTTGGTGACGTCATATAAATATATATTATAGCTAGAATATTTGAAAAGAAAATATATCGTTATATTTTGAGTAGCTGACGTTTCGGACAAATTTCGCTGGGACAAAGTGTCCCAAATGACACTTTTGATTTTAATATTATTTTTACTGACGTTTCGGACACCATCAAATTATTAATAATTTTGAGTACAGTCAGGTAAAATATGTTTAAGCAAAATATAATGTAATGTCATATTTTATGTCTAATTTATATATACCTAATTTATATATAA
Organism: Thera obeliscata; assembly: GCA_947578465.1. NCBI lineage: Eukaryota > Metazoa > Arthropoda > Insecta > Lepidoptera > Geometridae > Thera > Thera obeliscata. The sequence continues at coordinate 8,622,755 of OX387918.1, read as the reverse complement.
TACTAGCAACGTAACATTTTTATATACATTATAGAAGAAGAAGATATTTTATTGCTACATTTATGACGGGCTTCACACTTTATTTACGTCCGCGATATAACGGCGACAGTTTTTATAAGCTTAAGCAATATAGTGATGTAGTTCTTTTTGATTCATTTATGTATTAGTTCTGCTCTAGTTTACATTGGGTGAGTCTACAAGCACGTCATTAAATAACATTAGATTTATGTTATTGCGGTCTTTATAGTTATTTTAATCCTTATGACCAGTTTTATTCATAAACAGTTAAATAAATTATTGGAGGACATTTTCACAAAGTGTTAGCAAAGCCTGTAGTAGCCTGTAGTGAGTCTGTGTGAGTGCTCACCAGTGTATACTGTGTGTGTGACGTTTCGACGTAGGATTTATTTAGTCAACACTCACACGGACTCAAAACCAGAGCCAGAGACAGAGCCAGACAGAGCTTGTGGATGGCCTACTGTTTGATTCATAAACAGTTAAATAAATTATTGGGGGACATTTTCACACAGTGTTATTTAGCACAAAGAAGGCTTCAAACTAAGCAAAGCCTTATTTTTATAAGCAACGGGATATTTATCATGATTTGTTAGCTTTTAAGCGAAACATAGCAGATAAACAGCGTCTGCTGAGTAGTGGACAATATGCTAACAGCGTCTGCTGAATAGTGGACAATATGCTGAGCTAAAGACCCATTTGCTTCTATGGCATACGGCATACCGGCATACGGCATATTGTCAAAGCTAAAGCATGTATTTGTTGTATTTGTAAATTTATAAATGTCCAATGTATTCTTTTTAAATGTAACTGTCTTAGCTCTCTCATCTCATAACTCATAAATCCATGTTCTGTTAGTTTTTTTAATTTCTGTCCTTCTCTTTTTATCAAGTTATTACTTATGTAAACTAATTAATAATTGTTTTTTCATCTATTTCTGTATTGTATGTTGTGTGCTAAGAAGCAAATAAATGAGTGTCTATCCCCCGAATACTGAAACGCAACTCAGATTTAAGCACGTCTCAAGCGACGAATATTTGACAGATTTTCATTGAAAACTATAAAAAAAAGCAATTTGTGACGTGCTCAAAATCTGAGTTGCGTTTCAGTATTCAGGGGTATGTCTATAAATAATTCTTACCTAAACCTACTACTACATCTCGATCGGAAACGTCAGTTTTTGTCTCTTAGGTTACATAGTTACATGTATGTATGCAGTGTATGTTAGTAGTAGTAGAGCTCTTTAAGTGTGGCTCGTCCGGGGAAGTACTACCACCATGCCTATTTCTGCCGTGAAGCAGTATTGCTGTGTTTCGGTTTGAAGGGTGTGGGTGCCGGTGAAATTACTGGCACGTGATGCTGAACATCTGTATGCCTCAAGTTGAAGAGCGCAGGGAAGTGCATCATAGGGCACGTTCCGTGACCTACGAGGCAATGCTCTGTTATAGGCGATGGTTACCACTTAACATCAGGTGGGCCATATGCTTGTTCCATCAGGTAGATGTATAAAAAACATGCACAATACAACACAATAAGAGCAAGAGAGACAAATTGTGACGGAAATCGGAAACGTTTTAAAATAGTTACGAGTTGTAAATGCCCTCGAAATAGGTCACTTATTTAACTTTGGCTGTCAGTGAAATGTGTTACGAAGAATGATATCCAATTCAACAATCCGCTTCATACTTCAACGGGAAATTAAGGAAAGAAATCATGCCCTCGGCCCCGGCTTTCATTATACATATGCCGGTACAGGCTTTAACCCCATGAGAGCATACGTAATCACCTAGTTTTGACTTGCTGTCGACTCGGACAAAATATATTGGGATACAGTGTCCTAATTAAAACTTTTGATTTAAATATTTTTGTTACTGTCACTGACACTATAGTGTGTAAGCGTGAGTGACAAAAAAAATTGTTACAGACGTTTTAAGCATCTGGGACAATTTTTTTAAAATAATTTACTACAAACGCAAAGGCCTGTTTAAGATGTGTCAAAATTTTATTGAATTTGTCAAAAAAAATCATGGTCCTATACTGTTATACGAGTATGTTATACTATATACTATGTTATTCATAAATAAAACCAAATAAACTTCAAAGCAGTTTTACTGTTAGGTATAGTTAGGTGGGAAATATTCATACGTGTATGTGTGGTCAAAGCTAAACTCGAAGAAATGTTTCCAAAACTCCAAGAATTGGCCAGGGGCGAGTCGTGGGGTGGCCGAGGGCGGGACTACACCAACGATGGGGAAGTATAGACGAGGCTGTTTGCATTAAAATGCCTACAAAATACTTATAGACGAGCATGATTGTGTATGAAGAATGTTATGCGAGTGAATGAAGCGAAAGAGGTGTGTCAGGATTGTAGCAAGAAATCTTTGATCTCTGCCTTGATGTGCGGGCTGGTTTTTCCGCAAGTAGGCCGCTGGCGGGCCTTTTGCGTGACCCTTGACACGTGTTGCTCGAACTTTTTTATGTTCTACGACACGCAGGTTTCCTCACGATGTTTTCCTTCACCGTTTTCAGAGTACTGGCATAGTGCACATACATTTTTCGACAGAGAAACTCATTGGTACACGACTGGATTTGAACCCCCGATCTTCGGATCGGAAGGCAGGGCCGCTACCACTAGACCACCAGTGCTCTTTAATTGTTCTCTACAATATATATAATCATTTTCATTTGACCAACAAACAATTTGATTTCTGTAAAGTGCAGTGTCCATATGTGATGACATTTCATATTGACAAGCGTTCAATAAATCTTTGCACAATCAGTTCACATCCTCCTACACTGCACTCGGCTTTTCAAAATAAATTAGCGACTACGTAAAAGGCTTTATTTTAGAAGGTAATGTACGTTTATTGCTGCAAGTTGGTAGCAAGTGACATACTTAAATAATATAGCTACAGTCCACTGCATAGAGAACATACATTTTTTTCATTATTAGCTAGTGCAGCTGATTGAACAATAAATATTAAAAAAGCACCGCATTACAATAAACATTTAAGTAGATTGCTTGCGTTATGCTGCCTTCCTACGGTGCGTGGTTCTGCAGATCATCACGCACAGCCGGCGACGACGCACGGCAACGCACACAAAAAGGGCTCCTGTGCTACCGCGCACCTCGGCGCACGAGACCGTTCCCATGGTGTGTCGTGCGAGCTGATCCGCCTCCGTGCGCGATATCACACACCGGTGGGAAGGGGCTATTAGAGATGAGTGTATCGCTGTCAAAGCTCTCTGCTCTCGGCTGTATTGAAAACCCTATGCTAAAACTGTTTTTCTATCGCCATTACCACCGCCATCGCCTTCGCAGATCGCAGCTGATCGCCTCGCATTGTAGGCATTTTCTGCTTAATCCAGTCTCATCTGTTCGGGTGAATCTTTGGCGAGAGGTCAGTAGGCCGGTCCGAAGGCGCCTATATCAAGATTTCGTGCAAGCTATCGCTTCCTTAAGATCTCGATCGTAGTATACTCGACTGCAAAAATTGATTATTAATCGTTAAGTTTTTTCTTTGATATTAAGCCAGCCCTGATTTATTTTATTTTATTTATTAACAAAATCTACACACAGGTCTTAAGTTTTGCAAAATATATCATTTAAATAGCCTACAGCCAATAACGGATATACATTTTTCGTGTAAAACTAATAAGAGAAAACATAGTCGTTTTCACTAAACCGAACTGTAGTATGTGATAGGTAGTTATGTCAAAGCTAGAAAAAATATTTGATTCTCCTAAATAAAATCACAAGTATCACTTTGCAACGTCTTGAAGCTATAATAGGCAAAGGTAACGACTACGACAAGGTTCTTCTTTGTTTTTTATTATGAATAACTAAGCATTTGGCTCCCATCACATCTGATGGAAAGTGAGGATGCAGCCTAAGATGGAGCATGCTTAGCCATAATCCACTCTTGTCTTGAAAATTCCTAAATTATAGCGTTCCGGAAAATACTGATGCATGTAGAAAGTTCCACTCTTTGGCAGTTCGTACTATAAAAGTGGATTCAAAACGCTTTTTACGCGAGTGTGAGATATCCACCATGAAGGAGTGGCACTTGTCCGTGCGTCTAGAAGTCTGGAGGTAAAGTTTCTCTTCACATAAAGTTTTTGACGTGACAACGTCTTATAATTCGATGGAGCCAGCTGCACGCACGAAAAAACATGACTCATACGGTGTCACCTCGCTCTGAGGCGTTCAATTTAAGGCTTAAAGTTCAAGCGAGAGCGCGGAACGAGCGAATAAGAGGCACAATCGGCCTCCGCGCTCGGCAGCGTTCAACATCTGTCTCTCTCCTACTTGAGTGAGCGATGCGTCCGCGTGGACAGCTGTATGACGTTGTCATGTTCAACTATCGTCAGTAAACCGACTTTACAGACAACCGATTTTTTCTCCTCCTCTTGCGTGCTCCTCACTGCTGAGGGTTTTGCTCCCCTCCATGGATCAATTTATCACTAACAGTTTTTTTAAACCAGAAAGTTTCATCTTTTTTTGCCGCGGACTGTAAGGATTTCGATCGACATGGGAGGCGTGAATATATTAAAATTAAATGAGTCGTTTGATTAAATTATGGTTTTGGCCTACGGGTCAATGACATCGTCTAATATGGGGATGCCCAGACCCAAAAAGGAGCAAATAAATGGGTAATAAGGGTAAGCTAACCTACCTTGCCTTCCGATCCTAAGGTTGTAGGTTCAAATCCAGTCGTGTACCAATGAGTTTTTATGTCCAAAAATTGATGTGCACTATAACAGTTCTCTCAAACGCTGAAGAAAAACATCACGAGAAATCCGGTAGGTATATCGTAAAAAGGTCGAAAACATGTGTTAAGTGCATGAAAAAAGCTTTTTTGAGGCTTAAAATTCTCTCACCACACTGGTTCAAAAAAAACAGTAACACGATAAGAAAAATAATTTATGTACCCTTTTGTTCTAATAACTCATAATGTACCCGTTAGGTCTTAGTACAAACTAGACGTTTTAAAATAGGCGTCCATTTAAAACCTGCTTCAGGATGGACGAGCAAAAAACTTGAATACACGTAAAGCAGTACAAATTGTATATACCGTGTTCACAGAAATATAACATTATGAGTGTTTGGCCACCATTACGGTTCTCAAAAGGGACTGTACACAGCAAAGAAGTAAACTAGCTAGATCACTGTTTAAAATTTTATTTATATTTATACACTCACACTCACTCACTCAGTTCAGACTAAATTTTCTCGGAAACTACTTACTATTATAATATCTGTAAAAAAGCCTACACTTCGAATAACGAAGAAACCACAAATAGGTAAAAGGAAATACAAAAAAACAGATGAGCTATCTGTAGAAAGTTCCAAGCGATCTAGAGATAGCTCAACTGATACAAATCAATATCAGAAGGAAGCGTCCCCAAAACGCTGGAGGTATTGCTACGCTGAATAGCAATGCTAGCATTGCATTGGGTATCTGGATACCCACCAGCCTTTGGGTCACGCGTCACTTCGATTAGTCACCTAGCCAAAATTTTGAAGACCTGCAAGACCTCGCTTCTCAACGAACGGATAAATAAATAAATATTGTGGGTGTGTGTCGTGTGGATGACAAAAAAAACCCATACCACAAGCTCTGCTTATACTATGCAAGTACATATACATATATGCATAGTATAAGTATGTATAGTATATTATAGTACAAGTAGCTAGCAGAGCTACTAAGCAGAGCTTGTAATATGGGAACCAGATAGCTAATATTATAATCCATATATTTAGTTGGATTGTTCGTAAAGAAGTGAACCAGCTGTTCTAAAGCAGGCTGTGACCTGTACTATTCATACTCATGGCATTCTTAATGACAAATTCTTGAAATAGAAGACAAAGTATGCATATAATTACCCATAGCAACATACGACACTCGTGTAGGCCCTATTAATTGACAGAAAATATTCATCGTTGCAAAGCCGTCAGAGCGTATTGAGAGATCTGGATCAGTAGAGCTATCCGTAGATAGCTTGCAAAAATACCTCTTTTTGTTTATTTTGAAAAAAAAATCGATGGGCACCTCCGTGCATTAGGTAGGTATTTATGTTTCTTTTTTATAGCAAGTACCAAGGTAGTCGAAATAGCTCAAAGGATTAGTAAGCTGAAGTGGCAGTGGGCCGGTCATGTTTGCCGTAGAACAGACAATCGTTGGAGCAAACGAATACTAGAGAGGAGACCGCGTTTAGGTAAGCGTAGTGTAGGACGCCCTCCGGCAAGGTGGGGCGACGATCTGCGAAATGTAGCTGGCAAGCACTGGAGGAGAATAGCCGAAGACCGGGCTCAGTGACGCATCTTGGGAGAGACCTACGTCCAGCAGTAGACTGATATGATGATAAAGCAAGTAGAATAAAAAATAAATATTATTTTTATGAAAACAATATAATTATATTTAATTCAGTTAATAAACTCTGTTGAAGATACACGTTCTAACTTCCCAAAATCTTCATCGGTCCAAAGAGACAAAAACAAAAAAATAAAAACATGCGAAATTGTTCGTAAAAATATGATAATATTTTTGACTTCCTAAGGTCGTATGATTGTCCTCTGACGCCCAGTTTTTGTGTTCTTGTTTGTTTTATTTTTACTTGTGTTTTTTTTTTTAACTTTAAGAGAGAGAATACTTATTTACTACTTATGTATGAAAAATAGGTTTTCATTACTTAGATTAAAGCTTCGCAGACTTCGCAAAAACACCTACGTTTATCACAAAAAAAAAATTGTCCTGAGAAACAAATATAAATATCAAAGTAACGATAAAAAAGGGTACCTAATAATGAAAATAAAAAAAAACCATAACCAATTTTTATAATTTAAAATACAGACTCTATGTAGTTAGTATGTTATGTTTTTTGATTACAACTTGTTGATGGAAAAAAAACATTACCTATAGCAAAACATTGTCTCGCAGGTCACTCTTGTCAGGAACGTGCCCTACGATGGACTGCTTTGCATCCATCAACTTGAAGAATACAAATGTTCAGCTTCGCGTGCCAGTAATTCCACAGACCCTCACACCTTTCAAACCGAAACAACGATGCTTCTTCTTCTTATCAATCCAAGTGTGGTGAAAGGATACGTGCGTCTCAAAGAGGCTTCTTTCGTGCACTTGACACATATTTTGAATTTTAGGTTCTACGACGCGCCGTTTTCCTCACGATCTTTTCCGAGCACTGGCATAGTGAAACCGTGAAACATAAGTTTTTGGGTAAAAAAACTTATTAAAGCGTTTGGATTTAAACCCACGATCTTTGGATCGGAAGGCGGGGCCGCTTCCACTAGGCCACCAGCGCTCAGCAACGATGCTACTTGTACATAACTTCCGACTAATTCCATCTACAGTATCATCTCTCACACAAGTGCCAGTGCATCACACAAATGGTCATATCGTTGAAGTACGCATTAGTATGCCACTCGTGCATAGACCGGCGTCAGACCCCCTCCTCCCCTCACCTCACCGGTAGGCAATTCGTGGGTTGAACCCGTCATGTATGCAAAGCGATGCTATACTATCTAAAATTGTTGTGCCATGTATTTACTTGCAAAATAAACTTTTTTTTTAAATTTGATACTAAGGCTGAGACCGTCAAACCGCTGGAACAATGGCAGTCACGCATTCATCCAAGTTAGCTAAGCTTTTAACTATTGAATTTCATAGCTTAGCATTTGAGAAACTTTCGATGATAAACTGAAACTTACGAATTCTATAAGTAATCGAAAAAAAAAGCTCCAAATGTTTTTTAATGAACCAATTGAGTATTTAAATTCGTTAATTTATTTAAACTTAACATTGCTTCTTCGTAAGATCGAACAATAAGCATGATTTAAAATGGGGAACAGTTTTTTATTTTTTATAAAACAATCTCACAAAACTATATGCTACCAGTAGGCCTACCACAAGCTCTGTCTGGCTCTGTCTCTGGCTCTGGTTTTGAGTCTATGTGAGTGCTCACCAGTGTACTACTATGTGTGTGACGTTTTGATGTAGGATTTAGTCAACACTCACACAGACTCCAAACCAGAGCTAGAGACAGAGCCAGACAGAGCTTGTGGTAGGTCTATAGGAATAAATAGCATTCCACCAGTCACAGACTGTCATGAACTTCAAACTACTGACTAGATATTATGATAACATAGCATCGCTTGCAGTGTGCCGCGGCCGTTAGATAGATAACTCAAACAGCAAGCACGTAGGAATTTCCAAATTGAGCGAGTAATAGGCTCACGTTACACTCAAACAAGCGTCTGACTACCCCTTCCACACAAGGAATCTTTACTAGCAGCCACTGTACTGTTAGGCAATAGGAGACGGTAACTGCTTACCATCTGGTGACCCGTGAACTAAAGAAATAAATTTTAATTAGTTTATAACAAAACAAGTTAGGTTATTCCGTAATATACCAATATATTTTATTATATTTGATGCAAATGAAATGTATTTAATCGCTTGGAGTATTATGGTCAATATTGAAAATGTATAAAAAAGGTGTATATGGTTGTAACAAACTTATTTAGTCATAATTTTCCGGCATTTTATTTCATATAATAAGTTTGATCTTTTTATATTCAGTTAGAAAAAAATCCAAGTAAATAATTTTTGGGTACATGAACCGCATGACGTCATCGCCGTACAAAAGACTTAAACGCGCACGCGCTTAGATAAATACGTACTTTTGGACATGACTCATGCTTTTTGTGGTAAATTGAATTCAATTACATGTTTTTGAGATAGTTATTAAATTCGGTAGCTTAATTTTTGAAGTTGATTATCTTAGTTTTCATAAACCCTTTTTGAGTATGTATTAGTTTTTAACTACTGTAGACCTACCATGAACTCTGTCTGGTTCTGTCTCTGGTTCTGGTTTTGAGTCTGTGTGAGTGTTTACTAAATAAATCCTATGTCAAAATGTCACATACACAGAATAATGCACTAGTAAGCACTCCCACAGACTCAAAACCAGCGACAGAGCCAGACAGAGCTCATGGTAGGCAGCCTCCTTTTCCGGGACGCTTCCGCCTGGTGCCAATTTAGCTATCTCTAGATCGTTTGTAACGGTTTGCAGATAACTCAACATCTTGTGTATTTTGTAAATATTTGTTTAATTGTTATTTTAAATAGGTATACGTGTTTCTTTTAATTGTAAAATACCAAATTGTTATGAGAAATCCTGTTTAATAGAATGGTGTTATGCAAGACAGCAGGCCTACCACAAGCTCTGTCTGGCTCTGTCTCTGGCTCTGGTTTTGAGTCTATGTCAGTGCTCATCAGTGTATTATACTGTGTCTATTACGTTTCGACGTTAGAATTTATTTAGTCAACACTCACTCAGACTCAAAACCAAAGCCAGACACAGAGCTAGACAGAGCTTGTGGTAGGCTGGCTGTATTGGAAATAATGATTACTACAAGTATAATGCACGATACGGTCTTAGTAGAAAATTGTTTTTGCTTCTTAGAATCGAAAGGCAGTCATCCCACTTTCGATGTTTTTCTGACGGCTTACGGCAGAGTACGGCCGTCCGGAAATTTGACATAGTTTAGATTAGACATTTTTAATTACATTTATGCATACTATCAGTTTTATAGAGGGAAATATGGATATTTTTTTAGGAAATCGCAAAACCCTGTGGGTCTTTTTAATAATCCTAGCGTAGCGTTGGACTAGTTGATCCGTGTTTTGTCTCTTGCATTGACATGCAATTGTCAATTCGATCAAATGTGACAAAACACGGATTAACTAGTCCAACGCTACGCCAGGATTATTAATAACACCCTGTTAGATTAATTTCAAGCAAATAAAGAAACCCTATTTTTTTTATTATACTCATTATGTATACAAAAGTTTTTCTTAGGTGTTGTGTTAAATTAAGAAGAATCAACACAATTCGCCACTGAAAGACTACAGTGTAATTCTAGATACTTTTTGTAGAGAAACGGTTAAATTACTTGCAACCAAAACTGATGGGTAAATTTAATTTAGAACTTGTTTATCTAATATAAGTATGATGGTTTGCACTCTGCGTTTCTATTAGATATGTTGAAATAATAATTGGTAGGTTTGCTTCTAAACACTTTACTGTGTGGTGGTGCAGAACCGTTACTGCGCAAGTCCAACTCACACTTGGCAGGTTCTAAGTAACACACAGCGTTTAAGATATCATGGTGACAACATTAGCATAATGAAAATAATTGCTTAACCACGGCCGCAGGTAATAATAGAGTCATTACAAGTATAAAACAATCAACACCAAAGGCCTTGACTCTAATTTTCATCTTATACTATGAAAAACAACTAATTACTCAGCAACAGACATTGAACATAATTTTTACGTCTTTCAAAAAGGTTAACGTCTAAATCGTGATAACAACCTACTAAAACTCACCGTAACTGGCCGGTGAGAAAGAAAAAATCCAAACAGCGAACGAACAATTTCTTTGAACCTCTTTGGACACACAAAAACACCAGTACACACACAGTTTCCAAATTCAAACTTTATATTACGCGCGAACACGAACATTTGATTCACTTCGGGCGCACATTCACCTCCCGCGCAAGTTGGGTAGAGACTGGCGCATGCGTACAGCCAAAGCCGAAGCATTCAAGCATCGTTTGCGCACCTGTCTTTGTGTAAAAACAATAGCAAACAATAATTTTATAGTTGTACATGGAGCAATCCTTTTATGTAGAAGTACAGGTGACACCAAGTACTTGGTAGTGTTTTTGTGTTACTACGTGGCTGAGCAGCGATGTTTTGCGAAGTATTTAAGAGATAACACGATACTTTGAATAAATTGACTGTAGAGTTTCATTTGTGGCAAATGAGGTAACTAGAATAACTTTCAGCTATTTGACTTGACTATGACGAATTTATTAAGTAGTAAAAGTAGCGAATATGTAAGTAGGTACACAGGACTAAAAATAAATAGTATTATAGAAGGTATTTGAAAATAAGAGCAATATGAATCAATAGTGTTGAGTAGAATGTCTACAATATTTATTTATTTATAACATATTAATATAACATGAACATTTTACCAGTAGTAACGGTTAGCAAGCTAAGTACCGTAGTTTTATACAAAACCTATAATAAAAACTATATTTATAGAAAAAATACGGTGTTTTAAAGCCTTAAAACTAGAACATAAATAACAGAAAAACTCAATAAATTATTTGTGAATTTATTCTACAAAAGGCTATAAAACCCAAACCACGGATGTAAGCAATAAAATAAACTTATTAATACAAATATCATACGTTTTAATTAAAAAAATGTCTATATTTAAATTAATTTCCTAATTTTAAATGTAAATCATTCAATTTGGTAGAGCAAACGATACAGATAGCATATATTTGAATATTTTAATATCAGAGTAACAAAAGCTAAATGTAGTCAAATCATTGAGTGTGAAACTGTAGGCCTACCATGAGCTCTGTCTGGGTCAGTCTCTGGTTCTGGTTTTGAGTCTGTGTGAGTGTTGACTAAATAAATCCTTGGACAAAACGTCACACACACAGTATAATGCACTGGTGAGCACTCACACAGACTCAAAACCAGAACCATAGACAGAGCCAGACAGAGCTCATGGTAGGCCTACTGAACCAAGCATGAACAAAAAGCGAACAAATCTTGTATGCTTTCTCTATTTAGAATACTTCTTTCATACTACTTTTGAAGTATCATGGGTCTTAACCCTTTTTTTTATGAACAACGAGATATTCACCATGATTTAATTTTATGGGAACACAAAATTAAAAACTAATTTATTTATGTAACATCAGCTCACTTGACATTGTAAAAATTGATCCAAAATGTACAGATGCCGTTCATTAAGAAAAATACTTTTTTTTTATGTAACTAGCTGATGGAACAAGCAGATGGCCCACCTGATGTTAAGTGGTAACCATCGCCTATAACAAAGCAATGCCTCGTAGGTCACGCACGTCAGGAACGCGCCCTACGATGCACTGCCCTGCGTCCATCAACTTGAGGCATACAGATATTCAGCCTCATGTGCCAGTAATTTCACCAGCACCCACACCCTTCAAACTGAAACACAGCAATGCTGCTTCACGGCAGAAAATAGGCATGGTGGTAGAACTTCCCCGGACGAGCCACACACAAAGAGCTCTCTACTACTACTTTTTCAGGCTGATTGATAATGAATGTTTGCATAATTGCGAGTATTTCCAAACTCATCCACAGATGCATTACGGCCGTTCCTAACCTACATACAACAATGCAACAATGTAGCAAATCGATCTCGCTTGTGTGGTCGAACGATTTATTAATATGACTAGCAGCAGAACCCGGCGTTGCCCGGGTAGAATATATCGTATGTATAGTGGCATAAATATTAGATCGTTCTAGATCATTGATACCCAACGTGGTCCAGGTGGACCCCCAAAGGTCTACTCGACTCGACGGGGGTCTTCGATTAGAAATTAGGAAAAATATTTTTTTGAAAACTGTTAATTTGTGGTAGGACTAGGAACTCAACAACAACGCAAATGTTAGATCTTATCTCTATATTTTTTGTCGACTGGGACTATAGTAAAAATGTAGCTGCAGGCAGGGGGGCCACCGGAACCAGCTTGGAAGTGGTCTATGAGAAAAAAAAGGTTGGGAGCCTCTGTTCCGGATCTAGACTCATTTTCCGATCATTATATAAAAATCTATTGCTATCAACACAAATATAATATTGTTTTATAAATTCCTTATGTGATAGAAACGGATAAACTTAAAAAAGTTCCCATGTGTTAGAAAAGGATAGATATTACATAGATTTCAAAACTTTTGCCGCCCACAAGCACCCATTTCAAGACCAAGGGGTATAGGGGGGGGGGGGGGAGTAAGGATAACAACACAGTTTTTGATCCTAGTTGGCGGTGATATAGATAACCTTCGTACATACACACTTGTTTTTTTATATATAGATATTGATTGATTATGCAATCGGTTTAACTGTAAATTTGTAAGTTTTTCAGAGAAATATACAGATGAAACCTTGATGAAACACGTGCAATCAATATGGAATAATACTAATAAATATTGTGGACAATCCACACAACACTATTTAGCCCCAAACTAACCGGAGCTTGTACTATGCGAAGTTAATAACTGGTATTATATTTATTATACTTTTTTTGTTTTGTAAATTCATACTTAGAATACAATATATCACCCAGACCGAGAACAAACATCTGTGTTAACCACACAAATGTTTGTTCTTAGTGGGGATCGAACCCCGACCTACGGGCGCAGAAGGCAGAACTACTACCAACTGAGCTGAGAGGCCAGTCAGTAAAAATACCTATTTTTTATTTACAGTGCGTATAACTGAGTTTTGTTTTTTTGAAGTTATTTATTAGAAACGATTGCGCCTGTTTCTGTTGGGCGGAAAAATATAAAGTATAGTATTTTTAATTATTGAGTAGAATTATTATCGTGACCCAAGAGCTGGTGGGTATCTGGCGTAGCGTATAAGCATTGCTATTCAGCGTGGCAATACCACCAGAGTCTTGGGGACGCTTCCGTCTGGCACTGATTTGGATCAGTTGAGCTATCTCTAGATCGTTTGTAACGATTCTTAATTCTTAATTCTTTATTGTACACTATATAAAACACAGGAAAAAAACAGAAATAGAGGACATGTACAAAGGCGAGCTTAACCCTGAATAGAGTTTTCTTACAGCAAACCTTTGAGGCTAGAGAAAGGTGACTATATAGGCAGGTTTGTGTACATTAAAAAGAAAGTAAAAATAACAAGGAATACTTAGATGAATAAATTTACTAGTATGCAAAATAAATATAGGCATATAATACTTAAATAATAATAAAAATACAATACATAAAAAATACATATATATACGATCTGCAGATAGCTCAACTGTTTCTTGTGTATTTTGTACATTTTGTAAATATTTGTTTAATTGTAAGTTTCTTGTGTAAATAAATTATTATAATCCTTTGAGTAGTTATCATCAACCTATATCAGTCCACTGCTGGACGCAGGTCTCTCCCAAGACGCCTCTTACCCCATTGAGCCCAGTCTTCGGCTCTTCTCCTCCAGTGCTTGCCAGTTCCATTTCGCGGATCGTCGCCCCACCTTGCCGGAGGGTCTGCAGATCATAAGCCTCCCCTACACATTTCCAGGAAGAACGATTCTGAGCCGTTCCATCCATCAATTTCTCGCGATTTTAACAATGACGTCGGTCCATCTGGTGGGTTGACGTACGTTTCGTCTTCCGGTTCGTGGTCGCCATTCGAGAACCTTTATTCTCCAACGGAGTCATGATATGCGTTCTAATACAAAAAGTAAATTCATCATCATTATCATCAGCCTGAAGAAGTCCACTGCTGTACATAGGCCTCCCCTACACATTTCCAGGAAGAACGATTCTGAGCCCTTTCCATTCATTGATTTCCCGTGATTTAAAATGTCGTCAGTCCATCTGGTGGGTTGGCGCCCTACGTTTCGTCTTCCGGATCGTGGTCGCCATTCGAGAACCTTTATTCTCCTACGGAGTGATGATATACGTGGTTCTAATACAAAGAGCAATTTACTGTTAGGTTTTTCCTAGAAACTTTGGAAATTTCCTTATCTAAAAACAACTAGTAATAAACTTCATTTTTCCAACGAATAGTAATCGTAGCACTAATAGGTAACTTTCTATCGATAGCAATTTGCGATAAATGCCTATTTTGTGCCATTATCAATTCTACCCCATCAGGCAATAATGGCCTGTGTTTAAATGTACATTAGTCTTGTTTTCGTATTGATGTGTTGGTAGGTTCGTTTTACAGCGATTAGAAAGAAAAAATAAATTGATACAAAAAAATGTGGTGCTATGATGGAAGCCTAAAAAAAGCGGCGAAGTGCGAGTCGGACACGCCCATGAAGGGTTCCGTAGCAGTAAGTAATATAATACCTATAGAAGTTCTAGTAGTTCGTCGAAAAGTACATTGCGGTTTACGTTTAATGACGTATTAAAAAAACCACTAACTAGATCTCGTTCAAACCAAATATCGTTGAAAGTTTACATAGTAATGTAGGTACATCATATTTTTTTTTGTTACATCTACTTACCAAGTTTCATCAGTGTAGCTCTTATAGTTTCGGAGAAAAGTGGCTGTGACATACGGACGGACAGACAGACAACAGACATGACGAATCTATAAGGGTTCCGTTTTTCCATTTGGCTACGGAATCCTAAAAATAAAATCATTCCAGAGTAGGTTGCTAATGTTGCTATATTATTTATAACTAATTACTACTAACCCGTAGTGTCAACGTCGTGAAATAAGCCACCAACGTTCACAACTGCTATTGAATTAACAGCGGCGATAGACTTGCCACCTTTTACGTATGAATTACCAGTGCATTATTTGGGTTTGTACCAAAAAGACTATGAAGGAATATCTACCATGCATTTAACTATTTAACTATGGAGAGCATTGCGCACATCTAACAAGCCTTGCGCACGTCTAAGCGTTCTGCGCTGGCGATCAATGAAACGCTGTCGAATACCACTGCCATATTTGATAGCGTTTCACTGATCCCTACCGCAGAAGTGCGTAAGGTTGAAGAGGAAAACATGTTATCCCGACAGAAAGTGTAGGAGGAGAAAAATGTTTTTTTTTCAGTAGCATCGCAAGAATCACTTTGAAACGTCTTAAAGCTAGGTGCTATCTAGGTGCCAGTCCCATTCGACCCAGCCTAAAAGACCAGGCAACAAACTATAGCTTGGTTCCATGACCCACAGCAGTACAGGAATGGAAGATCTACCGCTGTTTCCCAACATCCGAGTTCTGGTCTGCTGCAGACGGACGGACAGCCGGAGCATGTAATCACTGTTTCTACAATAGGATAGGGTACGGTGATCACTGATTTCGTAATCACTTTGTGCCTAGTGTGTTTGAATGGTGTAATGATGGTGTGGATTGTTTTGTATGGTAGGCTGCACTTAAAAACATCAAACTACACTACACTAGTAGGTACTCATACTCAAAAGTCTTACATTAGTTTATCATTTTGGTCACTGGTTAAAATCCCACTGTACCTGTACCACAAGCTCTGTCTCTAGCTCTGGTTTTGAGTCAGTGTGAATGTTGACTAAATAAATCCAACGTAGAAACGTCACACACACAGTATGACTGGTGAGCACTCACACAGACTCAAAACCAGAGCCAGAGACCGAGCTAGACAGAGCTTGTTATAGGCTGTCAGACTCCGTATGAAGTCAGGGCCAATAAAAACTTTGGAGGACCTACTATGCACGAACCACTTTACTTACAAGCGTTTTTTAGCGTTTTTTGAAACGTTTTTGGTAGGTGTATTTAGGTGCCAGTTCCACGTGAAGAACAAATTACGTTTTTTTTATGTAAAAGATAGACAAACGAGCTAACGGCCACCTGATGGTAAGCGGTCACCGTCGCCCATAACCAACAACACCAAGAGTGCTGTCGTTGCGTTGCCTACCCTGGAGGATTTCTACCGTTTTATTGGTCATTTTACAAAAAAAAAAAAAAATATGTCTTTATTTTAGTTAATAACAATAGTTGTTGCCACCCCCAACCCCTGCACGCTAGAGTACCCCCGACAGGTGGTGACGCAGCTGTTTCATGCTCCACCAAGTTCCACCGCAAGCTCTATCTAACATTGTTCAAAACTAGGAAGTAAGCTGGCATTTTATTGTCAGCCTATTTGAAGGAAAACATCGTGAGGAAACCGGTATACAATACCGTCTTTACCATAAGGGCACACGGGGCCCGTTCCCAGGGCCCCCATTCTCAGGGGGCCCCGAAGGACCGACAATTTCTCTAACACATTCATTTTCAAAACATTTTTGTCGGGCACATTACATTTTTTTCACAATACTACGCCATTATACCCTACTGTATTTGATTACCTATAAAACATGGTTATACTTAGTGAAAAAAATGTTATTATAATTAGCTTTTATTACTTTCCAAAAGGGCCCAAAATTCTTTTGTGCCCAAGGGCCCCAGCCTAGTTGAAGACGACCTTGCCGGTATATCGTGGAACCTAAAAAGTTTGAAAATATATGTCAAGTGCACGAAAGGAGCCTCTTTGAGGCGCACTTACAATCCTTTCACCACACTTGGTACGAAATAATCAGTGACACGATAAGAAGAATAATTGCCAGTCCTCTGTTTAAAATATCTTGAGTAGATCACTTAGATAAGGCATCATCGTCATAAGAGCGGGTCGTGCGAAAATTTGAGATGCGTTTTTAAAAATTCATAACTAAATAACTAAGTAACATTTTAAAAATCGCAAAAGGACTAATTGTAGACTATACATTTGAGATTAATTCGAATTTAAGTGTGTTAAAAAAATATACTATTTAACATGACATTCTATTTAACGCTAATGAAAATCGTATGTCAGCGAATTAATCTCAAATGTATAGTCTACAATTAGTCCTTTTGCGATTTTTAAAATGTCACTTATTTATTTAGTTATGAATTTTTTTAAAACGCATCTCATATTTTCGCACGACCCGCTCTTAAGTAACAAGATAAATGTTAGGATTCAAAGCGCCTCTTTTTTTTTTGAAAACGCCCAGGCTAATTCTCGGGCCGATCTTGATCATTTTGCAATTTTATTTTATTGCTTCATTTCACAACCCCGCACTTTTTCTACGTTTTCCGTATATCGTAGCTGTCGAGGCTTTTACGATGAGGTCGTTGATGAATTACTCAAGGAAATCTGCCATTCTCTCTTCGAAAAGAAGCAATAAAATAAAATTGAAAATGATCGAGATTGGCCCGAGAATTAGCCCCCAGGCGTTTTGCTCGGAAACGTTCAAAAATAAAATGTATGTAGAAATCACATCAAAAAATTTATTATTTGTGTTAGATTTATTGAAGTGAAAACTTCTTTAGCGGCGTTGAGCACTTTTTCTGTAATGGGTATAAAATCTTAAACTCGCGTCAGCGCGTCAGGACACGTGACCTGATCGAAAAAGCGTAAGACGGATGGAGAGTAGACAGCTATCCCCTCTCTACGGCGCGGCGAAAATGTATGCCTGGGCCTACTGTTTCGTTTAGGCAGCGCAGGGCGCTTGCGCGAATGTTCGTGTATGTTACAGCGTGCCAAATAACAAACAAGCCCCCCTAACCATTCCAAAATATCAAACATGCTCAACGTTAATAATCAAGTTTTCACTTCTGCCGGCACTCCCGGAGTGCAACCCGTATTTTTGAAGTGAAAACTTCTTTAGCGGCGTTGAGCACTTTTTCTGTAATGGGTATAAAATCTTAAACTCGCGTCAGCGCGTCAGAACACGTGACCTGATCGAAAAAGCGTAAGACGGATGGAGAGTAGACAGCTATCCCCTCTCTACGGCGCGGCGAAAATGTATGCCTGGGCCTACTGTTTCGTTTAGGCAGCGCAGGGCGCTTGCGCGAATGTTCGTGTATGTTACAGCGTGCCAAATAACAAACAAGCCCCCCCTAACCATTCCAAAATATCAAACATGCTCAACGTTAATAATCAAGTTTTCACTTCTGCCGGCACTCCCGGAGTGCAACCCGTATTTTTTTTTTATTAAGTTAGTCAATGTTCTCTGTTCCTCATCTTCCGTTCTGTGTACTTAAGTTATGTTAAATAAATAAATTTTCTTTCCTTCTTTATAAAGATCGACAACATACGAGAAAAATAAAATTACAAGGAGGCATCCTCGTGATTCTAGATTTTGTTTATTTAGGCCAACAACAAGCTCCATCTGGCTCTGGTTTTGAGTATATTGAGTGTTGACTAAATAAATCCTACGTCGGAACGTCACACACACAGTATAATACACTGGTGAGCACTCACACAGACTCAAAACCAGAGTCAGAGACAGAGCCCGACAGACTTTGTGGTAGGTTTACAGGCAAGGTTGGAAAAGGGCTTTTCAAATGCCTTTGAAACGCCCTTTTCTAACCTTGCCTGTTAGAAGAGAATAACAGGCAACAAACTTAATACTTGACTTGACTTCACTACAATAAATAACCTCAAAAATGAACTGTACAGTAGCTACAAGATGGCAAGTTTTATCATGCGCACTTGATGTGCGGGCAGGTTATTTCCGCAAGTAGGCCGCTGGCGGGCCCTTTTTGCGTGACCCTTGACACGTGTTGCTCGAACTTTTTTAGTTTCTACAACACGCCGGTTTCTTCACGATGTTTTCCTTCGCCGTTTTGAGAGTACTGGCATAGTGCACATAAATTTTTCGACAAAAAAACTCATTGGTACACGAGTGGATTTGAACCCACGACCTTCAGATCGGAAGGCGGGGCCACTACCACTAGACCACCAGTGCTCTCGTACAATAGCTTCATACATAAGGCTATCAAAACAGCGGAAAGCACGCATAAACATGTCTCCAGAACGTTATAACATCAACGAACCGTCATAACAATGCCCTAGTATCACACAGCACTGTCACGACATGCCCTACGGACACTGCATGGCGATGCGATGAGCATTCAGTTGCCTTCTGACTTACTGAATTAAAATATTACATACCTTCAGTCGTGAGGAGTGGAAAGAGCGAAGGGAGGCCTTTACTCTGCAGTGGGACAAAAAGGGCTAAATAATATCAATAATAAAATACCTTCACTACTACTATCGTAGAAGAACTGCAGGGCTAACACAAGCTCTGTCTGTCTCTAG
The DNA here is from genome assembly GCA_947578465.1 of Thera obeliscata. NCBI lineage: Eukaryota > Metazoa > Arthropoda > Insecta > Lepidoptera > Geometridae > Thera > Thera obeliscata. The sequence goes on along the minus strand of OX387918.1, from coordinate 8,603,026 downwards.
CTCTGGTTTTGAGTCTTTGCTCACCAGTGAATAATACTGTGTGCGTGACGTTTCAACGTAGGGTTTATTTAGTGTTGCCTAAATAATGCAACTTTCGACAGCCAAGGAATGGAATTCCTTGCCGGCGTCTGTCTTTCCGAGCACAAATTGGATGTTTTCAAGACAAGAGTGAATAGGTATCTTCTAGGTAAGCGTGCTACATCGTCGACCGCATCATCACTTAACAGCAGGTGAGATAGCGGTCAAACGCAAACCTATAAAGTGTTAAAAAAGAAAAATGATCCCGTGAAACTGGCAACTAGACTCACCTAGTTTTAAGACATTTCAAAGTGATCCTTGTGATAATGTGATACAACTGAATTTTATTTTTTAAGACTGCTGAATTTTTCCTTGATGCATTCTGATAGTGATAGGATGCACTAATACAAATATAAGCATACAGCTTTCAAAAAGACTGGATACGATATTTAACAGCCTTAAAATGAAATATAGCGCATCGTTTGAAGGTGCCTTCATGGTCTATCGGCTACGTAGCATCCTCAATAGCTAGTCGGCACCGGATAAGCTCATCGTAATGCGTCACAGACCACGCTATTGTCCATTTATTGGAATTCGCTTATATTGAATAAAATCGAACAGTAAATGCTGAGGAATTCAAGGGCAAATACCATACACACATACAGGTCTCTCAGGTTAGTCGGTAGTAGCTCTGCCTTCTATGCCGTAGGTTTTGGTTTCAGTGATATATTTGTGTGGGGAACAAAGGTGCTTGCTCTATGTCTGGGTGATAAATGGCATTCTATGCATGTATTAAAAATATACAATATGTAATTATTACATTAGCTATCTAGTTCCTAATAGTACAAGCTCTTAATTTGGGGCTATATAATGTTGTCCGCGATATTTATTTATTATTTATACATCAGCAGGGCAAGTCCCACTTCATTGACAACATTTCGTCTACGAAATTTTGTTTTCGTTTCACCTATTTTTCTCTCTCTACCACAAGCTCTGTCTCTAGCTCTGGTTTGAGTCTGTGTGAGTGCTCACGAGTGTATTATACTGTGTGTGTGACGTTTCGACGTAAGATTTATTTAGACAGCACTCACACAGACTTACACTATTCATAGAAAATTGTTAAAATTTTAGATTTTCACAAACGTATAATATAAAATAATTTCTAATAGACCCCATAGTTATTCCTAATAAGCAGGTGTTCCCACCCTCTGAGAATGACTGGAACATCGTGAATTAATAAATAATTAAAATGGAACCAGGTGGAAATTCGTATTCTATGCAAGTCACTCTTATTGTGAGGATTGGTAACAAAAGTACCAGGGTGCCTATAGGTACCGGGTACGGGAATGGTTCAATAAGAAATAGGACCTACTTAGGCTCCATTGTGTCTTTGAAATTGGGTTTTAATACAATGTTTTGCCTAGTTTGGTTGATTGTTGTAAGTAATCATTCAACTACGACATTGAAAGGCCTATTGCCGTGGATTATCTACTTACTAGCTGTGCCCGCGACTTCGTCCACGTGGAATAGTGTCTTTGGGTAGTATTTTTAAATTGAGGGTAAAACTTTTACAAACCTTGAATGTAATGCTATGTTTCCATGCGTGCCGTGCAGCCCGGCAGGCTGCCTGGCGAGCTGCGCAGCATGCAACCAGTGTTACCAGGTACACGGTAATTACCGTAGATGCACGGTATTTTTGGCTTAAACACGGTATACGGTAATGTTTCACTACCGTGTCATTTTCTACGGTATTTTTAATTATGAATTACCTTGACAGTCAATATGTAAATAATTACGAAGTAGGTATTCCCCGATCATCAAAATACGTCTAAATGTAAAAGTATGCCATTTGCCCTGCCCACTAGTTAAACAATTAGTGTATATGAAAATTGCTTGTATAATAAATGAATGAATGAATCGCTTTCTCGCAACTCTCACCGTACTCTTTTTTCTTCGATAGTTTTGTTGGTGTTTGATTGACATTTGGCAAGTGCGCAGTGCATTATTCAATGAAACAATACTTTTAATTTCGTTCGACACAACGTACCTACACAAAAATGGGTAGTCATAGTGACACTGATAGCTTTTTTCCCCCAAGCATTGTGGATTTTTTTCTTGTCCTTATGGAATTTATGCTCAGGGTTCCATAATAATTCTTGTTCCTGGTAATGTTCCAGGAACGTCAAAATTGTCTCGTTAGACCAATCGACCATGTTGTAATTATTACGACCAATATAGAAGAGTACTCGGTGATTACGACTTTGTAACCTAACTAAACATGAAGACATTTGTCAAACAATAATTGACTCGTTGTCTTAGCAACAGTCACAGAAGTTTTATTCTAACTGATGCAACCTCAACAGTAATCTCCGATCGTAGCGACTTTTTTTAGCAACGTCCACTCGTCACGAAAGCGCGAGAGAGACTGACTGCCCACCAGTGTTGCCACGTGCCAAAGCAAAATATCTGGGGACAGACGGACAGATAGACAGACAGACAGTCAGACGGACAGACAGTGAAGTCTTAGTAACTATATTAACTATACTAATAGTATTATCAAAAGTGGATCTAAACGAATATTTTTTGCCTTTATTATGTTTAAAGATGTTCATCTTATCATAGACTAAATCAGATTCCATAAATCTGTATAAAAGTAGGGTAAAATCTGTAATCTGTAATACTACCCTAAATTCTGTATAAATACAGATAAATCTGTATAATTGGCAACACCAATTTGGCCCGCGCGCGCTCGGGCGTACCGTTTCCACGCGCGTGAATGTGAATGTGCACGTTGAATGTCGAGTTGAACGCACGCGTGGAAACGTGGCATCATATAATTTATTTATATCGAACTAGCGGCCGCCCACGGCTTCGCTCGCCCCGGAGCCGTTACGTCCCGTTGATTTTTCTTTTATAGTTTTTCCTCTTTTTCTCCGCTTAGGGAAATAGTTTTCCAATTTCCTTTCTTAGTGCACCCCTATGCTATAAAAGAACATACCCTCCAAGTTTCATGCTTCTAGGACATACGGTTTTAGGCTGTGCGTTGATTGTCAGTCAGTCAGTCAGTCAGTAACGTAAGAGTTTTATATATTTAGATCAAAAGCCTAAAAAATAAGTTTCAAGCTTCTAGCTCTAAAATGACGATATGACGATACTTCCATAAATATGTTCATCAGCTTTACAACTTCTCATTTATTTACACAAAGATCTTACATTTAAATAATTAATACACAAGAAACATTTGAGCTATCTGCAGACCGTTACAAACGATCAAGGGTTAGCTCAACTGATCCAAATCAGGACCAGACGGAAGCGTCCCTAAGACGCTGGCTGCATTGCCACGCTGAATAACGCGGATAAGTATTATAATGGTGTAGTTTTTTAGGAACCGTTCTACCCAAGTATTGTTATAGAATATTGATTTGTATTACTTAAAAATAAGTTACGTATTCGTGATGCCATAAATAATAATTCCTAAAAGCCTTCATATCAGTTCAAAACTTCAGGCAGTAACTACCATCGTTCGTTCACAATCAAACCACGATCTAGGAGCCATTACCCAGGAGCTGTTAACCGCCGGTCAGTGCAGTAAAGTTGGGGAATTTCCATAATTTTGTGTGTAGCCGCATTTGTGTACAAAGCTGGTGCACCTGCTTTTCTTGTCAGCGCTCCCAGCATTGTTAATCTAAAACGCCATTATATCTCATCATCATCATTATCAGCCTGAAGAAGTCCACTGCTGGACAAAGGCCTCCCCTACACATTTCCAGGAAGAAGGATAATGAGCCCTTTCCATAATCCACCGACTTCCTGTCGGTGCATGATGTCGTCGGTCCATCTGGTGGGTGGGTGCTCTACTTTTCGTCTTCCGGTTCGTGGTCACCATTCGAGAACCTTTATTCTCCAACGGTTGTCAGTTCTTCGAGTTATATGTCCTGCCCATTGCCACTTTAACCTGCTAATTCTATGAGCTATGTCGGTGACCTTGGTTCTTCTACAGATATCCTCATTTCTGATTCTATCACGTAGTAAAACTCCCAGCATAGCTCTCTCCATAGCTCGTTGCGTGACTTTTAGCTTGTGCACGAGTCCAATAGTTAGCGACCACGTCTCAGTTCCATAAGCCATCACCACACCGTAAATCGTTAGAAAAAGTCAACTTAAAAGGTCTTTATCAAAATTGATTCAACATTTTGGCCATGAAGTCGGAGTCTCAAGTTTTGTAATCGTCAGTTTTATTATTATGTATATCTAAAATGATGACTTAAATCAATTTAAAATGTATTTATTCTGTTGTATCATAAAGATCACTGTGAAACGTATTAAAGCTAGGTGAATCTAGGTGCAAGTTTCCCGCAACCAAGCCTGGAAGAACAGGCACCAAACTATACGGTTTCGTTCATACAGTTTTTTGTATGATTCTTGATTCTTTTACAAAACTAAAATAAAAATAGCAGTGAAGTTCCAGTGTGGTGTCACTCTAACTTAGTGAGACGTAGGCACAAAAGCAAAAGCTTCAAAGTATAAGTAGTGTGACAGGGTGTTACAAACTCCTTAACAATTGTTTCATATTTATCTACAAACAATATTAATTCCCAAATTATTTTAAAATTCATTATTCCACGACCATGTGTTAAATTTAAAGTCCCCTTTCTACAACCGTTATCAGTCGGCGTCAAACCAGCTTTCCATGTAAATGCGTCCAAGCGGGCTGGTATAGCACGCCTAGTAGGCCCCTACATCCGGCGCGGGCGATGCGTGACTGGCCACGTCACGCACTTGCCCTGAGTGACAAGGAGGGAACCATTTCAGCTTCATTATTTAGTTTTAGGTCTACTGAGCTCTACTTTGTAGGAAATTTAAAAAGGTATGGACGCGTAGTTTAAGAATGGTCGTGGATATTATTGTTTAAATTCACGTCTACGCGCGTAGTTACAGAATGGTCGTGGATATATTGTTTCAACCGACTTGAAATAAAAAAGAGGAGGTTCTCAATTCAATTGTATTTTTTTTATGTTTGCTATCGCATAACTTCGTCATTTATTAACCGATTACAAAACGTTTTTTTATATGTAAGGTTCCAGATTGGTCCTATATAAATTAAAAAAAAGATGATCAGCAGTTTGATCTAGTAGTCGGTACGTACCTTTATTAATAAAATTGGGTAAACCAGCCACACTAGGGCACATCAGAGGTCAGCACAACGCCCTCAAACAATAGACAATAATATTATGTCTATTCATTTACAGTCGCCGTAGCCGAAAACGACTAGGGAATCCTCATCATCATCGATGGTTTCAAAACTATTCTTTGGCACGTTTCTTAGCGGTTTACAACGTTGCCAGTATTTTAGGCACAACTCAGTTTTCTACCCGTGATAACGTAACATAAATAGATGTTTTTGAAAACAAATCGGAAGTTCGTGTATAGAACATAATTATTTTAGACATTTCACCGTTCGGCTCAGCAGTTACATAAGATTTCTCAATGATGGGAAGTCAAAGATACATCTTGTGGAATCCAATCAGTATTCAAAGGCACACTCCAAGTTAAATCAAAATCCCATCAAAATCATATTCCGTAATAACAACTCAGTTGGAAGTGTGTTGCCTTCTGTGTGTGATGAAATTAGTAGGCCTACCATGAGCTCTGTCTGACTCTGGTTTTGAGTCTGTGTGAGTGCTCACCAGGTGCAATATATTGTGTGTGTGACGTTTTGACGTAGGATTGAGTCAACACCACACAGACTCAAAACCAGAACCAGAGACAGAGCCAGACAGAGATCATGGTAGGCCTAATGTTCAATGATGATGAAATTAGATGATATAAATCAACCTATTTTTTATTTTTTTTATTTAATTTATTTATAACCATTGCCCTATCCTTACAGGAGGTTATTACGATAGCCTTACATTATTTTATCCCTATTGGTCATCCATTTTTCTTCATAGGTATAAATACCCAATTATCAATACTCAATACATTTAATGTGTTATTAATAATCCTGGCGTAGCGTTGGACTAGTTAATCCGTGTTTTGTCTCTTACATTGACATGCAATTGTCAACTCGAGTAAATGTGACAAAACAGTGTTTTGTCTCTTGCATTGACATGCAATTGTCAACTCGAGTAAATGTGACAAAACACGGATTAACTAGTCCAACGCTACGCCAGGATTATTAATAAGACCCTTATTGCATAAACATGGTTTAGTTTAGGTACTAATAAGACGAAAACTCTTCATTGATTATAGCAACAATTCTTTTTAACTTTATTACACTGCACTGCAGACAATACAACTACACCTCACGACGCCATATCTCCTTTCTCTTCTTCTTTTTCTCTACTAGAGACGTAACTTCTTGCTTGATCCGAATAGAGATGTCCTATTCCCAAAACTGGTTAACAGTACATACATATAAGGACCATGCACAATACCATTATTGTCTGTTTCTGCCGCGAAGCAGTGTGTGTGTTTCGGTTGAAGGGTGCCGGTGAAATTACTGGCACGTGAGGCTTTACTGTGTGCATCGTATTTACAAAAATAATAATAAATAATCATGAATATTGTGAACAATCCACACTACACTAGCTCCAAATTAAGCATAGCTTGTACTATAGGAACTAGATGGCTGATATGCAATTTTTTTGCTTAAATATTTAACCCGATCGTCAGGCGGTTTTTCAAAAACAGGTGACACATTGCACTCACGTAATTGTTAGGTAGTTATTGGGAGTAGATGGGCAAATGCCACGTAAATTAAATACCAGCTCGATATCAGCTAGCTAGATCGATTATTTTATACAGAGCTGGACTTAGGGGTTTCCGTTTTCATGGTCCAAATTCAGATTGAAGGTGAATGAAATTCTAACCCTCGAAATAAAAGCACAAAAGAAATACCTCACAGCTAAACGTCTCCTTTATTATGTGAAAACTAAAGTCATAAGACTTCATTTGAACTCTCTCTCTCTATCATATAGTGTCATTGGTTATTTCGATCCCAGTATGGTAAAAGGATCTAATATGGGCCGTAAAAAGGAGGAGAAGGTTTTTCGTGGAAAAAGAAATAGAAAATATTTATTTTACGTCACAAAACATGAGACACAAAAATATAACAACAAGCAATGAGTGACGAAACGTACAAATCGTAAAAAAAGTCTTCCACTCAGCATTTGCCATAAAAGCGCAAGGGCTTCCTATGGAGCTGGTTTTCAGTGGCACCGACTTGACACACATAATTTTTGAACGTTTGAAAACTGCTTGTAACTTAAATTCATTCGTCAAAAACGATTGTCATTATAATGACACTCACACACGCTATAGTGTTGATAAGGGAGAAAGAGGGAGAGAAGGAGGAGTAAAAGTTGTTTTTGCTCCATTTTGCTTGCCTGAGTCCGGCCCCACTTAGCACCTGATCTGGCCTTGTGCCGAATAGTGATAGTTTGTTGCTGTTGAGTTAAGAATGAATTTATTGTAGCAATTATTTTCATTATTCTAGCACGCTATCATTTACCAAGAAAACAATGTCACCTACAAAACCACCAAGAATCAAAATAAACAAGAAATTCCAGGAATTTTCATCTTCTCACCCACTAATTTCGATATCACGAACTGCATCTAAAACCGATAAAATTCAAATCCAGTTTTGATGAATGGCCCATGATTAGGGCATTTTTTAAATGCTCGATTGGTTACGTAAAAAAGCAGCCAAGTGCGAGTCGGACTCGCCCATGAAGGGTTCCGTAGCATCAATTAACATAATACCTATATATAAAGGTTTTTGTAGTTCGTCGAAAGGTAAATTGCGGTTTACGATTTATGACGTATAAAAAAAAAACTACTGACTAGATCTCGTTTAAACCAAATATCGTTGGAAGTTTGCATAGTAATGTACAACATATATTTTTTTTTGATTTATCATTCTCTTATTTTAGAAGTTAGAGGGGGGGGACCAACTTTTTTCCACTTTGGAAGTGTCTCTCGCGCAAACTATTCAGTTTAGAAAAAAACTATTTTAGAAACCTCAACATCATTTTTGAAGACCTATCCATAGATACCCCACACGTATGGGTTCGATGAAAAAAAAAAAATTGAGTTTCAGTTTCATGTATGGGGACCCCCAAAATTTATAGTTTTTTTTCTATTTTTGTGTAAAAACCTTAATGCGGTTCACAAAATACATATACTCACCAAGTTTCATCAGTCTAGCTCTTATAGTTTCGGAGAAAAATGGCTGTGACACGGCCGGACAGACAGACAGACAGACAGACAGACAGACAGACATGACGAATCTATAAGGGTTCCGTTTTTGCCATTTGGCTACGGAACCCTAAAAACGGTAAAAAATATAGTTCCTTACAGTACGCGCAACGGATTTGTATCCCTTTGAAGTTTCATTTCATTTATTGATTGCTCACACATGACGTACATACAATAAATAGGTAGCTCACGTCAGTACATGCACCCTTTTGGGCACTGCAATATCATAGCAGGTTTAGAATACAACTAACAGTTAACAAAAGAGATATAATAAGTTAGTTATTATACATTAGTCAAAAGGAATGTCAAGACAGTTAGGTTTACAAAATTAATAATAAATACCGATCACATATCAAAGTTAAATAAAAAAATTTAAAACCAATAAAATATTAAATCAGATGTAAACATTTTAGTTAACTGTAGTTGCGTAGTTTTCATTTTTGGTTAGGACAACCGTTCGTCATTTTTCTACACAACAGTAACAGACGCATTCGTTTCTAGAACCTACCTAACTTCAAGGGAAAAGGGGTGCGCGCACTGTACTCTTTGATGTGGTTGCGTAAAATATCAAGTGAATTCCAGCCTTTATTCTGGATTTTAGTTGAGCGTATCCTGGGCTGACCGGATGTGCGTGTACTTTAAAGTAGAGTCGATACGGTGAAAAAATGTGCAATAACTATTATTTAAGGTTATTATTGTTCATTACTTTGTAACTTTTGCTTTTGTTTATTGCCTACGTCTCAAGTGAAGTGGCACCACACTGGAAATTCACTGCTACTATTTTTTTCGATTTTTTTAAAGGTTAATATAAAAAACGGTAGGAACCAAGCCGTAGTTTGTTGCCTGTTCTTCTAGGCTTGGTGGCGTAGACTCATCTAGCTTTAGGACGTTTCAAAGTGACCCTTACAATAATACTGAATACCTAAATACACCTTTGACTTTGATTAACGATCATAAGACCTGTCGTAATGTATGGGTCTGAGTGTTGGGCAACGAAAGGAACGGATGAGAGAAGAGTGCACGCTGCTGAAATGCGAATGTGTGGAGTGACAAAGGGTGGATAAAATAAGGAATGAGTATGTTATGGGAAGTCCGAAAGTAGCGGACCTATGACGGTAACCACCTGTGACAAAACCAATGTGGTCAAAGTACTCACTCAAGCGCAAGCTTTAAATTTCATTTTCTCGTATAAATGGATGGGTAACAAGTCTTGCGGCTAGTTTTACAGCTGTTGGTAATTCCACCACTGATGGACAACTTATCTACTAACAGTGAGTGATGCCCGTGATGCCACAAAGCGCTGACATCGTAAAGCTATAAATGCAGCACATCATCTTTATAATCAAATCAAATTTGACTTGACCTACTACGACAGTCTAGTCTAGTTCAAGATAGGACTTAATGAGTTAAGAGAACAAACATCCATGTTCACCACACAAAGATTTGGGGATCGAACCCAACCCACGACCTACGGCACAGAAGGCAGAGCTTCCACTTAATGAGTTTTGAAATTTTTATGCCGAAAGTTCTAATAACACTTTTAAATCATGCGTTTACTAAGTATATCGCTATATAAGTTAGCCGTTTTTATTATTATTATTATTATTATAGCCTAATCCATTGAACAGTGTACATTTTATAAATAAGATTAAAACTTAGGTATACTTAAAGCTTTTACATTTTTTTTAATACATAGGTACAAATTAAGTTAATAATTATATTTAGTTCACTAATAATATGATTAGAAAACATGCTTTTTAAAACAATTTTGTAGAATTATTTTTATTTTGAGACATTTTTAATGTATATGTATTTGTTTAGTTTGGTTTGTGTAGATCTAGACTTAGTAGGTTTGTGTTAGTGTTTATTTATTATAAGTAATATTATCTATCATCATATTTTATACAATTTTTTTTTTTAAATAATAAGCTTTTATTGATAAATAGATTTCATAGCAAAGGTATATTTATTAGTTCAAGGATCTCTATCCGAGTACAGGCCTCCTCCAGATTTTTTTGTCCTGTATACCATGATTGTATTGTATTGTATTAGGTTTATTCTTCTCCTGTTTCTGTAGGTGTTTAAATGAAAAAGTATCGCAGTATAGTTAGCCGTTGACCCACACTGAATGAGCACGCTGCTAAAAATTTTAAGTCTCATACATCGTTTTTTTTTTTTGGTACTTAATTTTAATTCAAATCTATGATTGCTCTAATAAAGCTTTAAATATTGAAATTTATATTTGCGAATTTTCAATTTCCGTATGAGGAAGCTGGAGGCATGCACATCAACCACTTGCATTGCGCTACTGGTTTTACGTACCATGGCGTTGCGGTTAGAAAATTCTTAGCACTTTATGCAAACCGTTTTGGAAACCGTTGAAGCGAGACTTTCGGTGCGAAAAGCAAGATGTAGGCTACCAACACAGGTAGGTACATTGACTCTACCAACTATAGCTTTTAATAATAATTATAACTTTCACCCGTGGGCAGCGGCGTCTTTACCTATTGTGCAGGGTGTGCGGTGCACACGGGCGCAGCGTCCTAGGGGGCGCCGAGCGCAGCGCTCGGCGCCCCCTAGGGCGCCTTCAGTGACCATCGTAAAAAGCGCTCCGCTCTGCATAGATTTTGAATAGCATCTTGAGCTCTTCTAATATTTGATAAATTACAGCATAGGGAGCGCCGAGCGCCGCCGCGGTGCTCAGCGCTCCCTAGCCCCACTCGGCCATTCGGCGGGTGCGTTGGCCGGGCGCCGCACTTTCAATGACCATCGTAAAAAGCGCTCCGCTCTGCATAGATTTTGAGTAGCATCTTGAGCTCTTCTAATATTTGATGAATTACATCAAAGCGGGCGAGCGCCGTGGCGCTCAAAAGGGGGGTGCCGAGCGCCGTGGCCTTTGGCGCCCCCCTTCCTCTTAGGGAAATAATTTCTGAATCTTCTTTCTTAATGCATTTCTAAGCTATAAAATAAACACACCCTTCAAGTTTCATGCTTCTAGAACTAACGGCTTACGCTGTGCGTTGATTTTACTTAAAACCATTTTCCCCCTTTTTCTCCTCTTAAGGAAAGAATTTTCCGATTTCCTTTCTTAATGCACCTCTACGCTATAAAAGAAACACACCCTCCAAGTTTCATGCTTCTAGGACTAACTTAGGCTGTGCGTTGATTGTCAGTCAGTCAGTCAGTAACGTAAGAGTTTTATTTATTTAGAAGAAAGGAGAAGATAGTCATGTCAACATCTTAATCATGGATACGTTTTGGCTTGTTATAGAAAACACCAGAACACCTTGTATAATTCTAAATACATTCAACATCACATCGTGGTAATCAAACTGAAAAATGTCTTCTTAAAAATCTCAAAACAAGTTTATTGGGGAAATTTGTCAGTTTGTGGTAACTTGATGTGCTGTTACTTGTACTTTGTATCTATTCCATTTTGAACGCGCGCTTACTAGGGGGCGCTTGGGTAATGTTTGCACACGGGCGCTACATTGGCTAGAGACGCCTCTGCCCGTGGGATTGTTTACGTAGCTACCGTGAAAATACAGCGTTTTGCTATGGTCCCGGTCTATGAAACTTCATTATAATCGACCCCAAAGCGAAGCTTTGACTATGGGAACCAGATACAAAATTCAATAACTTATCTCTTAACTAATCTCTTATCTTTTAACTTATCTTATTGTGGCTCTACAATTTTATTGAAATAATGGAAGTTACAAGGTTAATATTGAATATTACAATAAAATAAAAATAAAAATAGCTTTATTTACTTACACAAAGAAAAAATTAACCTAGGTACTGTTAATTATACAGGGTTATTCATAATAAGCTGCAAATACTCAGGAATTAGGTTCAACAAATAAAATAAAAAATATTTATGGTATGATTTTTTTTAAGTTTTGTTATGAAAATTCCGAGAAAATCGATAAAGGAATCATTGGCGCCTGACCTGTTTTGACCTTTGGTCCGCGCCCGCGCGCCGTGAGTGACACTCTACGTTCAGTCACCGCCTGGGTGGGTCATCGTCCTATTCTCCATGGCAATCATTATGCAATAGCCGTAAAGAAATTAATAAAAATAAAATTTTGATACAAAAACTTAAAAAAATTTTTGATCAAAATTAAAAAATAAAAATTTCATAAATATTTTTTATTTCATTTGTTGAACCTAATTCCTGAGTATTTGCAGCTAATAATGAATAACCCTGTATAATAAAAAAATAACTATATGTAAATGCCGCCTGTGGCGGTGAAAGCCTCCTCCAAGAGCTTCCATTCTGTTCGTTCTCTTGCTTTCCATAAAATATATTGAATATTAATAGTTATATAATAATAAACCAGTTTTGGTTTTATTAGTTCTATGGAACAAAAAGGATAAAAAAAGTTCTAAAAGTCTCAGGGCTCCACAATGAGGAAATTTTGGCACAGTGCGTCAGGCACGCGGCAAACATGGCCGGCCCAGTCCCACTTCAGCGGGCTTTTTCCCTTAAGTCCATTTCAGTCAGCCCAATCATTAGCAGCGTCGAGCTTGTCCCGCTATCGTCCCCTGCGTGGTCTACCCACGCAGGGGACAAGCTCGACAACCTTTGAGAAAAACTGGTGAGTGGTGGCACAAGATCAAGTATGGCGATTGCCCAGCAATGGGATGATTCGGGCTAATAGTCATAGAAAAAGTTCTATGACGTTACAGTCCTATACAACAAATGGAAGCTACCGCAAACTGTCGCAACTTCACGAGTCGTAAGGGCATCGTTGTAGATTGTGAACGTAGATTGTAAGATTGGCTGTTCGCGTGCGGCTAACTTCACTGTTAGCCAATGCAGTGATTAATAATCTTTATTACTACCTACGTGTAAAGGCGTTTGTACACCAGAGTAAAGTGACTTCTTCTTCTTCTTATCGTGTCACTGATTCTTTCGAAACAAGTGTGGTGAAAGGATTTTAAGTGCGTTTCAAAGAACGTTTCGTGCACTTGACACATATTTTCGAACTTTTTAGGTTGTACGATATGCCGGTTTCTTCACGATGTTTTCCTTCACCGTTTGAGAGCACTGGCATGGCGATCACATGAAACGCTGTCAAATATTGCAGTCATATTTGACAGCGTTTCACTGATCGTCATTGCCATCGCGCTAGGCGCAGACCTTTACGTACCTAAGACATAAAAGCTAAGAGCATGCTTCAGAATAGTCTTACCAACCTCACTTACACCCTATGCTTTTTAAGCAGAATTTCACATTGTAACTTCACTGCTATTATTTTTGTTTTGTAAAAGGATAAAAAAAAAACGATAGGAACCAAGCCGTAGTTTGTTGCCTGTTCTTCTAGGCTTTGTCGCGTGGAACTGGCCTGGCTTTAAGAGCTAGATTTTATACGTTTTGACGTGACAACTTTATAATTCGATGGAGCCGGCTGCACGCCCGAAAAAACATGACTCATGCAGCGTTACCTCGCTCTGAGGCGTTCCATTTAAGGCTTGAAGTGCAAGCGAGAGCGCGGAATGAGCGAAAGAGGCACGATTGGATTGGACCTTCGCGTTCGGCAGTGTTCGACATCTGTCTCTCTCCTACTTGACCGATATGCGTCCATACTCTGTCTACGGCGTCCGCAGATGTAAGATGTGAAGTCTGTCTCCAAAAAAAGGAAAACCTAGATTAATTTGCTATCTATTGTTAAGAATTTACTACTTGGAGAGGTTATAGGTAAATGTGGTGTGTAGATTCAAACAAATACATTATTAATTTATAATTTTTATTTTCAATTTCTATTTATATTATCAACCAGTTAGGTCGGGCATTTTTACAAAATAATATTATTAAATCCTTTTATTATTAGAAGAACTAACAATTCCTAGAATAATTTGGCAAATCCAAATTCAATAATTCTTTACGCATATAGTTACAACAATTATTAAAATATACATTTTTACAAAAATGTAAGTTACGTAAACTAGTAAAACTACGCGACTATTTTCTTGTTATAAAAATACTTAATTTCGACTAATTATTCCTAATACAAATAAAATAATTATAATAATAGAAGATTTAATTTACAGATATGCAAATTCTTTACTCATAGTATTCAGATAATATTTACAAGAATTATTCTAATAATTAAATTAAAAATATATTACACATTTACATCATTATATTAAGTTTTCTTTACATTTCACATAAAATACAACAGTTACTCATCATTTAATAAATTTGCACAAGAATAAAATTACAAAAATGTTAATGTTAAAAATGACTGATGTATTTTCATTACATAACCTGTCCTTTTCTAACGATTTGAGGAACAAATTTGAAAGAAAGGAAGGCATAATACGTACATTTAGTAGTAATCTAGTAGTAGTATCATAGTACAGAATTTAGCCTGTACGAATTCAGATCGATAGAGAAGAAATGGAATAAATTAACAAAAAGTACATTCAAATATTGCACTTTCAAAAATGTGCCCGGAATTTACAAACCTGGGTCGTTCTGACCCAGTGACTTACACTAGGGGTCTCAGAGACCCCAGTTACTTAGTTTGGGTCTAAAACGACTCAAGTTCTATTAAGAATGGCAGTAACGTTTTACGATTAGGGCATGTGCTCCACACAATGATTATTGACTTAAGCCTTTATTTACAAAGCATGTTTTTTGGCCTTCAAAAGTCCTAAATATTTTCGGTGGAGATAACCCTACATTTAAAAATACGGCTCAGACTACAAGAATTTAATAATAAAATCTTAAGTTGTTACAATCTTTCCAAACGACCTACATAATAGTCATATCTAAACATCTAAACATATTATTTTAACATGATATTAATTTAATAGTAGCAGAGCTCTTTGTGTGTGGCTTGTCTGGGGAAGTACTACCACCATGCCTTTTTCTGCCGTGAAGCAGCATTGCTGTGTTTCGGTTTGAAGGGTGTGGGTGCCGGTGAAAATACTGGCACGTGAGGCTGAATATCTGTATGCCTCAAATTGATGGATACAGGGTAGTGCACCGTAAGGCACGTTCCTGACGTGCGTGACCTACGAGGCAATGCTTTATTAAAGGCGATGGTTACCACTTATCATAATGCAGGTCATATGCTTGTTCCCTGACCCTTCAGTATTCCATAACAAAAATATGTTAAGTTAAATTCTTGTAGTCCAAACCTTACAGAATCTACTCGGTGGGTCGCCTCTTAAGATATTACGTATATACATGTCGTATCCCCACTCTTTAAGTTATATTTACAATAAAATGTTTGGCATTTATTTTGTGACTCTCCATAAAACTATTTTTATTTTTGTACCTAATTCATCGCATGCCGTTATGGCACTTCAGGCTTTAGGCACCAGTTTTAAGGCACAATATTCTTTGTACAATATATAAAAAAATGTATAAAATTGAATACAATAATGTATTGTTGAACTCTCGACTTATGGCACTTTATACATCAGTTGAGAGCTCCGTTGATATTATAACAAATACGATATTTTTCTTCAGTCTTCAACACAGAAAATCTCAATAGGCAAACAGTGATCACAGATAATATTTGCAGTTTTATAACGGTGCCATTTTGAGCCAAAGGCCATTTTACCATATCTTACCCCACCGGGTAATTTTGACCCACGAAAATTCTCATCTACTATTTGATGTGAAGAGTTACTTTTTCCTAAATTTAGTAATTTAGCAAAACTTAAAACTTCATTGGTCCACACAAAAAAAAATTCGTGGGTAAAAATCTTACCCCACCGGGTAATTTTGACCCACGAAAATTCTCATCTATTATTTGATGTGAAGTGTTATTTTTTCCTAAATTCAGTTAATTTAGCAAAACTTAAAACTTCATTGGTCCACACAAAAAAAAAAATCGTGGGTAAAAATTACCTAGTAATTATCAAACCACATTCAAACTTGGACACCCAGTACCCTATCAACAACAAACTCATACCTCACCTCTTCAGTCTTATTTTCGTCGCTCGCTTCGCTCACCACTTCCGTTATACATGGGTTCTTACATTCGACAACCTCTGTGGATGTTGGCTCGCTTGGCTCAACAGGATTATGGTTGCGTAGTTCGTATGATGTTTTAGAAGACCGTCCGTCGGGTGTTCTGCGTTCTTCGAAGTCTGCTTCCCATTCGTCTTCTGACGCGATGTCGTCTCCTTCTTCTGATGGCAGGACGGGGATGGTAGGCTTGCTTCGCGTGAAGAATGCCATCTTTTCTCTGTGGAAGATGGAACTTGGTTAAGTACTACAGTTGGATGGTAGGACTGCCTTTCTGAGGAATTACTATTGCTTATATTTAATTGTGTTTCGGTTTAACGCACACCCTTTAAACCGAAACTATATTACTGATGTGGGTGGGTGATATTACTAGTAAGTTTCATTTTTTTCAGCCATAGCTGGCAGACAAGCAGACGGGCCACCTGATGGAAAGTAGTTTTTTTTTGGTTTCGCATGGTTAACTCGCCACCTGCAACACCAGAAGTGGTGCTGCAGCCATTTCAGCAGTATCATAGCAGAATTTTCAGCCAACGTTGCTGAACCAGCAACGTTAGGCTGAAAATCTGTATTCTATATGCCTCAAGTTGATGGACCCAAGGCAGAGCATCATAGGGCACATTCCTGACGTGCGTGACCTTTGAGAATAAGAAAGTGGGAAGAGGTGATGAACTCACTTGAAGGTGACCAGGTCTGCTTTTCTACCGCCCTGCCTGGACCTTCTCAGGTGGTAGATTTAACAGCAGGTCATAATGAAGGGGTTTTTTGGTCATAATGAAGGGGTTTTTTACAGAGGTTATAACTCACTTGAAGGTAACCAGATCCGGTTTCCTACCGCCCTGCCTCGACTTCCTGAGGCGGTAGATCTCACGGCAGGTGCGGTTCAGCAGCTTGGTGGTTCTATCGCGGCTGGTCTCCGCCGAGCAGGAGAGCAGACGGCGTAATGTATCGTCTTCTGCCACCCAGGCAGCCACGGCAGGGTCGCCGCGGACGCACGCCTCCTCTAACCTGAGGGTAAATAAAAATAAAAATAAAATAAAAAAGCCTTTATTATTTCTAAATAACTAAATACAAATTTATGTTTAACACCTTAAATTAAAATTAAAAATATTTATTTAGGACCCCTCTCGGGTATAGGCCTCCTCCAGATTCTTCCATTTGTCCCTGTCCAGTGCTAGATCAAGCCAATTTGCTATTAATGCTCTTTTTTGTATTTCGTCTGCCCATGTAGCATTTGGTCTACCTGTGGGGCGATCATGTAACTTTTGTTGCAATGGTTTCAATGGATATCCTATTGAAACTGTCAAATTTGCGATCACGTAGTAGCTTCGATTGCAATCGAAAGCGCATTGCAATTGAAACCATCTTTGACAATGAACGATTGCAACATGAGCGTAATCTTTCTCTAAATATCATGAAACAGCGATCACGTAAGGCTGTTTCAATGGAAATGACAGCTTACGATTACTATCATATCAATCGCGAATAGAAACAAGTAAGGAGTTGTTGCGATGGATAGAAATTGAATAAAGTAAGTTATTTACAGTAAGTTTTCAGTGTTTTGACAATGATAAACAAAGTTATTATTGCATTCCTAATCAAATAAAATCTAGTCAATTCCGTTTCAACTAAGTATTTAAATTCATTTCAGTTTATCATGTCAAGAGGACTCCTACTTGGGCTAGAGGAGTACCAGTGCCAAAAAAACGTATTCTTGATAGAAGATTGATGCAGGATGCCAGCAATTCGTTCTAAATCCCTCGAGAGAGAGTTTATTTCGAACCTTTGCCTGACGAAGGAAGCGTTTGATATCCTGTGCTGGGATATCATCCTCATTCTACCATAGCCATTTGTAGAATCAGTCAAAACCTCCACGTGCAGGGGGAAATAGCCTATATTACATTACATACTTTTAATATTTCATTATCGATTATGTACTAATGACTAGAATAGGATAGAAGCTGTTTCAAATTAAAATACTTACAAAATGCTATAATTAGTCTGATTTATAAGCAGTAGGTGTCTTATCTATGTATTGTGGTAAAGAAATAAGGCGAGTTATTAAAATAAATAATGTATTTTATTTAACTGTTTTATTTAATGGTGGTGGATGCTGTTGAACTTAAAGCAGCAGCAACTCCACACATGGCTCTTGTGTCGCCATTTCTTTAAACGATCTGCCTATAGCAGCGACAGCATCTACCATTCCCTCTCTTCACATTCCCTCTTCCACCACAAGGTGCCTTTTTTCTTGACTGTACACCCAGCGGAGCACATTGTCATCGTGATCTAAAAACAAAAAACATTAACATCTACAAAAGTAAGCTAAATAAAACCTGTGAGTGTAAGTGGATGCAGCGTATAGGGTCCACCCCCAGTGCACCCGGCGTTTCGCCGGTTATCCACCACCTTGGACTTTACCTATGCGGCACTTGTATCTACATATTACCAGTAATTAATCAAAAAAACATAGAACTTTGTTGTTTTACCATATAGAGCACAAAACAATTATTAGCTGCACAAAACTAGGGTTATTGAAAACTATTTACCTACTACATACTCCCTTCCATTTTTAACCAGTTTTTATGTAGCCACCACCCACGGCATTTAACATCCTTGCAAGATTTTCCCAGGCTTTCAAATATTGTTGGTGCCCTTATTTTTACTAAGGGCTATGGTTGATTGCTTCGACAAACACTGGTGGATTGGGATCATAACTTTATAACAAATAAAAACAACATTAATCACTTGAGAAAGCTAGGAATAAAGAATTAAGAATTTTGGACTTTACTTACTTCAAATCAGATTAAATAACTTGAAAAAGTAAATTTTATTCGATATTTACGAAACCTTTGTTTATTTTTTCTGGATGACTGACAGAACTGACTGATTTAGATCAGACTTAGACTGATCTGATTTAGACTGACAGAAACACAACACAAAATGAGTGAACGAGGTCTATTAGACAGTCAAATAAAGTGGGCCAATCGTTTTCACACGGCGTCTTACTAAGATTATGATTTTTAAATTGGTCGGGTTAAATTGATTTGCAGGAACTTCACGCTGCAAAACTATCATTGCAACTGATAGATAGCGGTCAATAAGGTATTGCAACAAGTTACATGATCGCTATTCCTTGATAGTATCGTTTAGCTGTTAGTATCAAACTAATGATTGCAACTGAATTAGACAATCGCCCTACTGGTCTTCTTATTCCTGTTGGGCCTAGGGTAACAAGGTCTATCTCCACACATCCGTGCCGTGTCAGGATATATCTGTCTCCCTAACTGTCCTTTTTCGAATGGACGCCCTATCTGTTCGAATGGACTACCTATCTGTTCGAATGGACTCCCTATCTGTTCGAATGGACTCCTTGTCTGTTCGAATGGACTCCCAATCTATTCGAATGGACACGGTTCGAATAAAGCAAGTGCTGGTGATCGTCTGACGATTCTTACAGCGCTACCGAACACCGGTAATCGCCTTTGCCAAAAAAACATTCTTTATATTCCACTATCCCACCAATATTATAAATGTGAACGTTTGGATGGATGGATGAATGACGCCAGATTAAACAGATGTAGATGAAATTTGGAAACAGATATTATAGTCTGGAATAGTTCATAAGCTACTTTTTATTCCAGTAAAAGATATGATTCCCGTGAGTTACCTACAGAACATCATTGAAGGAAAGGATGAAAGAAAACGGGGAAGAGAACGGCCAAGAATAAGTTACATGAGTCAGATAAAAGAAAAAGTCGCTGTCATGTCGTATAAGGAAGTCAAGGAGGCCGCATTCGAATACTTAATTGGAGAAAACTGCATCAAAACCCCGACAAGAGCTAGGCTCTTAAATTTAAGAAGAAGAATCCAATAACCTGGTTGTTTTTGATATGTTTATACAACTACATTGTACATACCTCTTCTTAAGTTGGCTAAGGTTGGCGATCTCCGTGTTTAGGTCTTCCAAGCGCGTGTGTTGCGCTTGCAAGTCTAGTGCCAAGTCGAGGGAGGTTCTAGGCGCTTTGGTGCCCTTTCCACCTGACCTTCTGACGGCGCCTCCTTGAACGCGACCCCATCTAGAAATAACATTATTTTATAACATTTGTATAGAATTAAAGTAACTATGCTGCTAAGAGAAGAAGATCATCATAAAAAAATTATGAATAATCATACTTGTATATTATAGACAAACTAAAATTATATAATAATTAAAATCAATTTGAATTAATTATAATGTATGTAACCATGTAACGAAAAATTGTTTCCGGAATAAAATGGCTTACTAATAATAATAATGCTGCTAAGGAGTCGACCTTTTTACCGTTTACGGCATTTTCATAGACAAACATTTATTAATTTACTACATAAGCACACATAACCAGTAAACCACAAGGGCGCGATTTTGACCCACTTTAAACGGCCAGATTTCATTCAAATTTTGCATACCTGTCAAAGACCGATGATAATGCAATATTTAGATTAAAATATCCGATTATCTTACAAAATATATAATTCATTAAAAACAACTTAAAAACACGATTTTATAGAAAATTCTACTAAAAAATAAAAATAAATACTAGTTTAAAATTACTAAAAAAACACGCTTTATAGAAAATCCATGGGGTGCATAGTGTTTTTTCACTATTCTTAATCCAAATTCATCAAATTTTATTTTCTACTAGTGGCCGCCCGTGGCTTTGCTCGCCCGTTCCCGTAACACCCCGTTCCCGTTGATTTTTCGGGATAAAAAGTATCCTATGTCCTTCTCCCGGTTCTAAGCTACCTCCCCACTAATTTTCTGCCAAATCGGTTCAGCCGTTCTTGAGTTATAAATAGTGTAACTAATACGACTTTCTTTTATAAATATAGATTTTTTAAGTAATGCTTTTATAAGTGTAAACGGTACGTTACCTGAGCGACCGGCGCTCTCGCAGACTCCTGTCGAAGGGGATTCCCATGGGCGGCGGCGGATGTAACAAGCCGCGTCGCGCGTACTGAGCCATCGACGAATCTGACTCCGAACGATTCAACCTGAAAACAAATAAAATAAATACTGTGGACAGTCCATACAAAACTATCAAGCCCTCAATTAAACAGAGCTTTTACTTTGGTAACCAAATTGCTGATATAATACTTAGATGCATTTTTTTTTTGTTAATACGTACAATTATTACTTACAATCCCAGACAGGGAACAAATACTTATCTGTTTTTATTGGTTTTATAGTGTTTACTACACTTAAGGAAATCCAATCGATTTTTTTATAAAAATCAAACCTACCCACCTACGGTAACCCACGGGATTTAGAACCCGCGACCTTAGAAGGGGAAGGTCGCGGATTCAAATCCCGCTCGGCTCTTTACTTTTGGAACATTACATTTAAACAAATCTGTGTTCACCACACAAATATTTGTTCTCGGTGGGGATCGAACCCACGACCTACGGATGAAGGCTGAGCTACTACCAACTGAGCTGAGAGGCCAGTCAGTATATTAATGTGGGTGTGCTATAAAAATGCATTCTCACTCTTCTTCTTTGTCAGTGTGGTAAATGGTCAAAATCCTTTTAGATTTTGACTATT
Organism: Thera obeliscata; assembly: GCA_947578465.1. Lineage (NCBI taxonomy): Eukaryota > Metazoa > Arthropoda > Insecta > Lepidoptera > Geometridae > Thera > Thera obeliscata. The sequence continues at coordinate 8,581,181 of OX387918.1, read as the reverse complement.
TTTAATAGATTCATTAAAAACAGTGTTTATCTGATATGATGGATAAGAGAGGAGTGAATGCAGAGATGACGGCTGACAGAGGGGAATGGAGGAGGAATACATGTTGTGCCGACCCCACATAAAGTGGGATAAGGGCAGAGCACTGGTGGTCTAGTGGTAGTGGCCCCGCCATCCGATCCGAAGGTCGTGGGTTCAAATCCACTCGTGTACCAATAAGTTTTTCTGACGAAAAATTTATGTGCACTATGCCAGTACTCTCAAAACGGTGAAGGAAAACATCGTGAGGAAACCGGCGTGTTGTAGAACCTAAAAAAGTTCGAGCAACACGTGTCAAGGGTCACGCAAAAAGGGCCCACCAGCGGCCTACTTGCGGAAAAACCTGCCCGCACATCAAGTGCGCATGATAAACTTGCCGAAACTTGCCGTGGGATAAGGGCAGGAAGAACAAGTAACAGTGTTTACCTGCAAATGTACTGCCCTTTGCCGATGCCCTGCGGTTGCGGCGAAAATGTTTGAGATCTCTTTATGGTGGCTAACGACTCTTCTGGGCTCGAATTCACTTGTTCACCTTTCCTGTAAAGATATAAACAAAATACTGTTAGTCAAAAGTCAAAAATTTCTTAAATCAATGCAGGAGGATGACTTTAACTTTGTTAAAAACTTACCATTTTTTCTTAAAAAATATATAATGTTTTCCTCCCTTAAGATTATTTTAATTATGATTTGATTTAAATTATTTATATTTACGTTTTCAATCGAATCTCAGTCTGAAACCAACATAAACAAATTTGATGTTGGTTTCAGACTGAGACATTCAAAAGTCTAAAGAAAACATGAAAATTCTTTAAAATCACTATGAACAATATTTCAAATTATTTTTATAAAATCATGTATGTTTTAATTTGTATAAATTTGAATTTAAATACTGTTCGAAATTTATAATCAGTACCTACTGGAAATATTTCGAAATGAACCTGCTCATTATAATCCCGCCGATTTAACATCTGTTACAAATCAACTCATAAATAAAAGTTTTAATACTAGATACATTCACATTGTGCCATTTCATGCTGTCATGCAATTACAATAAGGATTATATTTGAATGAACTCAAAACCATGCAACTGGGTGATATTCTCGAAAGTCATAAGTCATAACCGTCAACCATAATCGTCCTTCATAAAACCAAACTGAAATAAAAATAATGGATGTCCCCGTTCACCGGGGAAATGCTCACCGGGGACAACGGGAATACATCGAAATAAAGCCATTAATTTAAAATGTATGAAACTAAGAGTGAAGAGAATTAGCTTAGGCTACATCCTCACTTCTCATCAGGTGTGATGGCAGCCAAACGCTTACACATAAAAAAACAACTCCTTTTCTTAAAAAAAATAAAAATTACCCACAATACAAGAATCGTCAATTTTCAAAATGGCTCTGCTAAAACAATAACTGATACAAAAAAATTATTGCAAGTTTCCCAAAAGGTCAAATCTAAAGCAATTTTCAAAATTTATAAAAATGAGGGTAGACCGAAAATATCACCCGCAATCAAACAAACCATAGACACAATGTAAACGTACCTATATACAACTATATACAAGTGTCTGACAGACTACTCTAGAGACGTTGGCTCGTGCGGCCGTCCGTCAGCCCTCGGCCGTCGGACGCACTTCGAGTATCTGAGGAGAGAATGCCTGTAGTACCCACCACCGTTACCACTAAACATAGTTAAACCACGTACAAACATCTTCTTCCTGCCCTTATCCCACTTAATGTGGGGTCGTCACAGCATGTCTTTCTCCTCCATTCCCCTCTGTCAGCCGTCATCTCTGCATTCACTCCTCTCCTAACCATGTCATCTTTCACACAGGTCATCCATATTTTCTTTTTTCTGCCCTTATCCCACTTTATGTGGGGTTGGCACATCATGTCTTTCTCCTCCATTCCCCTCTGTCAGCCGTCATCTCTGCATTCACTCCTCTTCTAACCATGTCATCTTTCACACAGCTCATCCATGTTTTCTTTTTTCTGCCCTTATCCCACTTTATGTGGGGTTTGCACAGCATGTCTTCCTCCTCCATTCCCCTCTGTCAGCCGTCATCTCTGCATTCATTCCTCTTTTATCCATATCATCTTTCACACAGTTCATCCACGTTTTCTTTGGTCTACCTCTGCTTAAATATCCATCCACATTCATACTCATCACTCTCCTAGTCACATGACTTTCAACCTTCCTCATCCTCATGACATGCCCATACCACTCTAGCCTAATTGCTCTTCAATTTTTCTGTCATTAGCGCTACTTTCAAACTTGCTATGATATAGTACTTTTTAAACTTTCGCGATCATAAGACATATTTATACTTTACACTATGTTTGCTATGATATATAAATCATTCATTCAAATCATTCATTCATTCATTCATATACTCTTTCCATATCCAATCCATTCTTGTCACTCCACACATCCATCTCAACGACCGACAATACGATAGCTAAATGGGTAGGTCATCTAATTGGTTTGTCAAAAGTTAATTAGAGGTATAGACAGAGTTATAATAGTATAATAACCCCTCCCCTTCCCATTGGTTGGGAGGGGGGGGGGGGTGCAACCAATCAGGCTTTTGCACCGTGTAATATTAATGCAAGCCAAAACTAACTATTCACCTATTCTATACCGCTATTAAAACCATAACCAATTAAACCACGACATGAATAAAAGCATGATAAAAGACGTACCGTCTATGCAGCTGTCTCGCTCCCTCTGGGCAGAAGTTGCACTCTGTGTTTGTCTCCTTCTCGGCCGTGGTGGGGAGTAGGAACTCTTCTTCTAACGCGATGTCCTCTTCCGGAATGTAATCTTCAAACGAATCCTCTTCCACTATCTATTAACATAGTTAACATACAAAAGTTAAGCATAAAAGTATTGTTTCTTCTTCTTTCCGCCCTTATTCATGGGGAGTCAGCACTACATGGATGTATAAAAGTCTTATTTATTTACAAAAAATAAAGAATAACAGCCCTACTTATAAACGCAATTTAAATTTAGTCATTGCTTAAAGCTAGCCCTGTCACTGTTTGTTATTAACCCAACGGTAAGAGATGGCAATAGTTAAAGCACTGTTTATCTTTTGACATATTTTTATAAGTAAGGCCATAAAAGTATAATGTATCTGATCATACCTGATTAAGTGGCTCTCGAGACTCTTCATCCTCTGATGCTGAGTTGTCCCCACAATCCACGTTGCATTCTGCACTGTTCATACTCTCAGGCCCTGGAACAAAATAATCATAAATACCGACTTCAAATAAAAAAGGAGGTGCTCAATTCGGTTGTATATTTTGTGATACCATTGAAAAAATATCGATTTATTCCTCTCATCACAAGGATCACTTTTAAAACGTTTTAAAGCTAGGTGAGTCTAGGTGCTAGTTATACGGCCTCCCGATCAAAAGGTCTAAGTAGCTAAATATCGAACAGGGCAAAAGGTCTAATGAGCAGTAAGTCTAATTAGCAAAATGTCCATGTAGCAAAACGTCTAACTATCAGATGGTCTGTGTAGCAGAACGTCTAGCTAGCAAAAAGTCAGTTTCTCAAAATATCTGGATGCTCAGGCACAAAATTCAACATACACATTGCATTAGAAGGGAAACGGACACGGCAATAACATCATACAGAATTACATATGGGGGGTTCTCTGTCTGGGCGTTATATTGAATTCTAAGTTTGTATTTACAAAAAAAAATATACCTTAACTTATACTTTTAAACGAGAAAATCTTGTATATATATTTAGAATCTCGGAAACTGAGCCAACGATTTTCATGAAATTAAGTATACAGAGGGTTTCGGGGGCGATAGATCGATCTAGCTAGGATTAATTTTAAGAAAATGATTTTTCATTGATTTATGATTAGTTCAATATTTAAACATAAACTGAATATGTGACTGCTCCTGCCATCTACTGACGATTGTGAGCAACTAACTGAAAGCATATCCAGCAGATGGCGTTGTTCAGTAAGAATAAACTAATAAAGATAATAATATGACTCTTATGTTTTCTTAAAAATACAAATTAACGAAAAAAATTCCGAGCGAAGCTCGGTTACCAACTGCTAGTAAGTATTATATCAGCTATCTGATTCATAGTACAAGTTCTGCTTAGTTTGGGGTTAGATAGTATACAATCTTTGTGCTCACCTCTATTCCTAGTAAGCGTCGAAGTCTGAGACGATATAACCGTAGATTCATCGGAGCTTTCATCTCTCCTCATGCACCGGAAACTGAGTATATTGTACCACTTCTGAGTCACTGTATCCGGGTCGAAATCTGCCAGACTGACTTGCGCGCATCCCTGGAAAATAGACCTTATTAGTGGGGGAACAAGATTGGAATTCAGTTGGTAGATGAGGGTAGAATCAGAAGGAAATCGCTCTCGCCTAAGGGGTTATTCACATGGCACTCGAAGCTTTGCAGCTGAGATACTCAAATTTGGCTAGTTTTCATCATGTTATAGTATATTATGTATTTTCGTACTTATGAGGTTGAGGTGAGGCAACATAATGTATATACACGACGGCAAATCACATATTTTATTTGCGTAATTCTAGAAATGGAGTCTCGTGAACGAGTTTACTCCGCGAACTTTTCTGTATAAAAAACTTGCTATGACTAAGCATAGCCATTTTTAATAATATGAAGAATAACGTAAAAAGCTCAGCCTTTTAAAATATTAGATTGTTACACAAGGGCAGTAAGTGAGCTATTGCAAGCAAGATCATCCTTGGCGCTTGAGAGAGAAGAATGGAACAGGAGAACATGTTGTGCCGACCCCACATAAAGTGGGATAAAGGCAGGTATAGAAGAAGATAGTATAGTACTCACGAGACATTCGTCCCCGGTAGCCAGGTTGATCTGTATTGCATAGTATGGTACTCACGAGACATTCGTCCCCGGTAGCCAGGTTGATCTGTACAATATAGTATGGTAACATTCGTCCCCAGTAGCCGAGTTGATCTGCATTGTATAGTTATAGTACTCACACGAGACATTCGTCCCCAGTAGCCAGGTTGATTTGTATACTATAGTACTCACGAGACATTCGTCCCCGGTAGCCAGGTTGATCTGTATTGCATAGTATGTTACTCACGAGACATTCGTCCCCGGTAGCCAGGTTGATCTGCATAGTATAGTACTCACGAGACATTCGTCCCCGGTAGCCAGGTTGATCTGTATTGCATAGTATGTTACTCACGAGACATTCGTCCCCGGTAGCCAGGTTGATCTGCATAGTATAGTACTCACGAGACATTCGTCCCCGGTAGCCAGGTTGATCTGTATTGTATAGTTATAGTACTCACGAGACATTCGTCCGTGGTAGCCAGGTTGATCTGTACTGCATAGTATGATAACATTCGTCCCCGATAGCCAGGTTGATCTGTATTGCATAGTATGTTACTCACGAGACATTCATCCCCGGTAGCCAGGTTGATCTGTACAGTATAGTATGGTAACATTCGTCCCCAGTAGCCAAGTTGATCTGCATTGTATAGTTATAGTACTCACGAGACATTCGTCCCCGGTAGGCAGGTTGATCTGTACAGTATAGTTTGGTAACATTCGTCCCCAGTAGCCAAGTTGATCTGCATTGTATAGTTATAGTACTCACGAGACATTCGTCCCCGGTAGCCAAGTTGATCTGTATTGCATAGTATGGTACTCACGAGACATTCGTCCCCGGTAGCCAAGTTGATCTGTATTGCATAGTATGGTACTCACGAGACATTCGTCCCCGGTAGCCAAGTTGATCTGTATTGCATAGTATGTTACTCACGAGACATTCGTCCCCAGTAGCCAAGTTGATCTGTATTGCATAGTATGGTACTCACGAGACATTCGTCCCCGGTAGCCAAGTTGATCTGTATTGCATAGTATGGTACTCACGAGACATTCGTCCCCGGTAGCCAAGTTGATCTGTATTGCATAGTATGTTACTCACGAGACATTCGTCCCCAGTAGCCAAGTTGATCTGTATTGCATAGTATGGTACTCACGAGACATTCGTCCCCGGTAGCCAAGTTGATCTGTATTGCATAGTATGGTACTCACGAGACATTCGTCCCCGGTAGCCAAGTTGATCTGTATTGCATAGTATGGTACTCACGAGACATTCGTCCCCGGTAGCCAAGTTGATCTGTATTGCATAGTATGGTACTCACGAGACATTCGTCCCCGGTAGCCAAGTTGATTTGTATTGCATAGTATGGTACTCACGAGACATTCGTCCCCGGTAGCCAAGTCGATCTGTACTGTATAGTATGGTAACATACGTCCCCAGTAGCCGAGTTGATCTGCATTGTATAGTTATAGTACTCACGAGACATTCGTCCCCGGTAGCCAGGTTGAGCTACATAGTATAGTATAGTACCCACGAGACATTCGTCCCCGGTAGCCAAGTTGATCTGCATTGTATAGTTATAGTACTCACGAGACATTCGTCCCCGGTAGCCAAGTTGATCTGTATTGCATAGTATGTTACTCACGAGACATTCGTCCCCAGTAGCCAAGTTGATCTGTATTGCATAGTATGGTACTCACGAGAAATTCGTCCCCGGTAGCCAAGTTGATCTGTATTGCATAGTATGGTACTCACGAGACATTCGTCCCCGGTAGCCAAGTTGATCTGTATTGCATAGTATGGTACTCACGAGACATTCGTCCCCGGTAGCCAAGTTGATCTGTATTGCATAGTATGGTACTCACGAGACATTCGTCCCCGGTAGCCAAGTTGATTTGTATTGCATAGTATGGTACTCACGAGACATTCGTCCCCGGTAGCCAAGTTGATCTGTATTGCATAGTATGGTACTCACGAGACATTCGTCCCCGGTAGCCAGGTTGATCTGCATTGTATAGTTATAGTACTCACGAGACATTCGTCCCCGGTAGCCAAGTTGATCTGTATTGCATAGTATGGTACTCACGAGACATTCGTCCCCGGTAGCCAAGTTGATCTGTATTGCATAGTATGTTACTCACGAGACATTCGTCCCCGGTAGCCAGGTTGATCTGTACAGTATAGTATGGTAACATTCGTCCCCAGTAGCCAAGTTGATCTGTATTGCATAGTATGGTACTCACGAGACATTCGTCCCCGGTAGCCAGGTTGATCTGCATTGTATAGTTATAGTACTCACGAGACATTCGTCCCCAGTAGCCATGTTGATCTGCATTGTATAGTTATAGTACTCACGAGACATTCGTCCCCGGTAGCCAGGTTGATCTGTATAGTTATAGTACTCACGAGACATTCGTCCCCAGTAGCCAAGTTGATCTGTAAGGTGGCGGCTCTAAGCGCGCGTACACTCGGCACGTGAGCGCGCTGCGCCTCGCGCCACGCCACCGCCCCGCCGCGCCACGCCGCGCCCGCGCTGCCGAACGGCACGCCGCCGCAGCCACCGCCGATCACTAGCGCGCCGCGGACCACACTGTACAGACATAATACATTATCAAATCCAGTGGCAATTAAATCAAATGGCATTATCAAATTGATGATGACTGGCCTCTCAGCTCAGTTGGTAGTAGCTCTGCCTTCTGCGCCGTAGGACGTGGGTTCGATCCCCACCGAGAACAAATATATTTGTGTGGTGAACGCAGATGTTTGTTCTCTGTCTGGGTGTTGTATTGTATTCTAAGTATGTATTTACAAAAAAAAATGTATGTATGTATTATATCTGCTATCTCGTTCCCATAGTACAAGCTCTGCTTAATTTGGGGCTAGATAGTGTTGTGTGAATTGTCCACGATATTTATTTTATATTTACTTTTTCTTATTGTGTCACTGATTCGTCGTTTACTACACTAAAGGAAATCTCACATAGATGTTTATAATGTCCCAAAAGTTAGAAGTAGAGTTTAGTAGAGTAACGAATACACTTGTAGGGGTTGTAAAAACTATTTTATTTATGTAATATATCCTCACTTGACATTGGCAAAACTGACCGAATGAACAGATACTATTAATTAAGCAGAAGAAGAGGTTTGAGGAAAGTACTTACACTTCAGTTCCTAGATCGATGAAGAGTGCGTGCAAGTTCCTCGCTCGTAGTATGCCGATCTCCAACGCGCTTTCTTCGGGACAGAAACGCAATTTGATCTCAATTTGCGCACTGTTCACTGTAAAACGAAATAAAACTCTTAATCTTGTGAACATAAGTATGTAAAGTCAGTAAAAAAAAGTATCAAGAATGTTTTTTGTTATTTTTTTATCGTCTATAAGAAGTGAACCGGAGCAACAAAAATTACCTTTTTGCTCCAAACCAATTTTCCTAAATCTTGTTTGTTTCACTAGTTCGCATACTACTTGTCAATCTAGGGGAACTTTTAGAAACATCTGTCACATTGTTTTTTGAACAGTACCCGAAGTCGGAGTTTTGCTACCACATTTCATCTACCAAATTTTGTTTTCGTGTGAGCACGTGTCTCTTTCTTTCGTATGGAAAATTCATGAGACAAAAACTCGTTTCGATCGTTTCTACGTCACGTATTTTTGCTGTATTATCTTTTCTCCATACAATAGAGAGAGACAAATAGGCGAAACGAAAAAAACATTTGGTAGACGAAATGTGGTAGCAAAACTCCGACTTCAGGTACATTTACACGGGTTTATCCAATCAAATATGAGTCTTATAGTCTTGTTAATAAAGCTCACCAGCGTTGGTAGGATCGTTCCCGGCCTGTGCCGCCTCAAACACGCCCGAATCTCCGGCCACCGACTCATCACTTACTGCGGCAGACACTGATCTAGTGTTTGTACCTAGGATAAAAAAAAAACTACTGAAAAACTTGAATTCGAGATTTAGAAGAAGATTTCTACCCGACTACGGTAAAGCACAATGGAACTAACACAGTCTACTAACACAGAAAGTCAAGTTAAATGATGAATCTATTTTTTTAGGTTATGGGCCCAGAAAAATAATCTTGTGTAAAATAAATAAAATACCAGATGTAAAATAACCCAATTACTCAGAAAATGTCTAAGATTTTAAAGAAATAAAATACAATAGAATTGACATAACATTATTCAGATAAGGTACTACCTACTGTAACAATTTTTTAAACTAAAACAGGCAACAGAGTTTGCTTTAACTTTGTACACATATTTTTTGGAAATATACTTACATATTGGTATTTTTATTAATTGTTCTTTATCATATACAATATATATTATATTATTTATTGTAAGTTATATTTACTGTTCTCTATCACACACTTAATAACTCATCTCCAAAATTTGAGTTCCCCGATGGCAGAAGTTAACAGGTTATGGGCCCAGAGTCGAGACATAAGTAGCACTTACCACTAGAAGAGGGAGTCCTAGGCGAGAGTGGAGGGGGTGGAGTCTCGGAGATGGGTGATAGAGGCTCACAGGGCCGTCCGGGACCTTGCAATTGAACCGGTACTGAAATAACATTCAATAGTAAGGTACTGTAAAATAACGTCGACTGGCCTCTCAGCTCACTTGGCAGTAGCTTTGCCTTCTGCGCCATGGGTCGTGGGTTCGATCCCCACCGAAAACAAATCATTGTGTGGTGGACATAGATGTTTGTTCTCTATCTGGATATATTGTATTCGAAGTATGTGTTTACAAAAAAAAAGCATAATACGCAATTATATCAACCAGCTTGTTCCCATTACATAGTACAAGCTCTGCTTAGTTTGGGGCCAGATAGTATTGTGTGGATTGTCCGTATTAGTTATTTATATTTTATTTGAGATTGTCCAAAGAGAGTAGTCAGAGAAACTAGACCGTGTTTTTCAGTGATATTGTACTTACTCGTCGCCAATCCAGTAACTTCGTTAACGCCAGTGGCGACACCTATTCTCATTTCTGCTAATTTCTCTTCTAACTCTCTTTGCTGCCTTCTTTGCCTTTCCACCTGAAACAAATAAAGACATAGTAAAAATATAATTTGATAACAACTACTAATATCATAAAGAGGAAAGATTTGTATTTTTGTGAGTATGTTTGTAAGATTTCAAACTCAAATATGTATTTATACAGCAGTATCACAAGGATCACTTTGAAACGCTAACGCTAAAGGCTCTAAAGTCGGGTGAGTCTAGGTGCAAGTTTCACGCGATATCCATCCCAAGGTTGCCTGGTAGAGATCGCTGTTAGCGATAAGGCCGCCCATTGTTTTACTGTGAATTTTTATTTTTAAGCAAAATACTGTATTCCTATACTTATGTGACATAGTAATCAATAAAGAGTTATCTATCTATCTATCTATCTAAATATTTATTAATATTTTGGTCTGAAGTCAGGATTGTAAAACACCAATAGGAGTAGCTAGTAAGTACCTACAGTCTTTCTTGGTAGTTTCTGTTTGTCTTTTTTTTATACAATTTGCTGATGGAACAATAATTTGGTCCACCTTATGTTAAGTGGTAACCATGGCCATAAGCCCGGCCAAGTCCACAGCTGGTCAACACCGTATGCAACTATATTTTTTACATGTGAAAAAACTAGATATAATTTTGAACAGCAATGCAAGATCGATCACTTGACCTCTAGCCCCCAGAGCGAGCGTGTAAGTTTGACAGGCGTGGCCAGAGGGCAGCTTCGTCAGTCAAGGTGTCAACTGTCAAAGATACGAATCGGTTTCTGAATGCGGGAAAGAGATTGTCAATCATATTTCGCTACGGTTGTTGAGAAATACGTTTCGAAAAAATAAAATACTTGACAAACTGACTTTTGCAAGACTTTGGCCGCGTGCAACTGACACCCACTCACCTAGCTTTAAGACGTCTCAAAGGGATCCTCGTGTGTACAATAAACGAATTTTGATTTTAGGCATAGATATTTCATTAACCAAGCGAGCGAAGCGAGAGAAGCGTCAACTCTGCATCAACAACTAAGTTTTTGTATTTACCTACGCTATAACTTTCTAACTCGTTTGTGTGGTAGTGATTTGTTTTAACTTACAACAATTTTACTTTACTAAGTTTAATCAACAGTTCAGTTTTATCATAATATTTATATCGTTAGCAATTTTTAAATTAAGATTCCCCCCAAAAAGGGCGTTGCTCCCAAAAGTTCCGGCACCATCAACAGAAGAGAAAAACAGAACAGACTTATAAACTAGATGCAAGAAAACAGCCCCTTTCGAGAGCTCTTAAAATATTTTCACCACACTAAAGGTCCTTTACCTGGTTATAAGGGGGCGGCGGTGGAGGGGGGCTGGCTGAAGACAGGCTGCTCCTCGGAGACAAGGAAGGCTGGGATGGACAACTGCTGGCTCCAGGAGTTGCACTATCTGCGTTGAAACTAGTACCGCGAAGTAACCTATAATAAATCGAACATCAACATATAAAAAAACAGCAAAAATACAAAAATATTTAATTAATAAAGAACATAATATTACATAGTTTTATTTAAATTACTGGGGGTCCTCGCACTAGGACAAACCTGTGTAGCGGAAGGCCAAAGCACAAGAATTAGGTTTTCTATTAACATGTGAAACAAAAGCAGATAACAATAAATAAATAAATAGATATTATATAGACAATTCACACAACACTATCTAGTCCCAAACTAAGTAGAGCTTGTACTATGGAAACAAGATCGCTGATATAATACATAACATACATTTTTTTTCTACTACTGGATATCGGCCTCTCTTATCCAAGAAGAACGATTTTGATTCCATCCAAAAGAAATGTTTGGTCAAAATGTGAAGATTACGCAGAGTAAAAAAATGCAAGGTTTACCTTTCAACTCTCCTATGCAAATCCACCATATCAATAGGTTTATCCGCCTGAAACGCAGAGGCAATCTGCGGTCCGCCGTATATATCTGTAAAGCTGATCCCCGAGCTAAGCGAGCCCTTACTGCTCGCGGTAGAAAGCGAGCCGAGGCTTGAACTACTCGACACCGACAGCGTACTGGCTGACAACGTCTTCAACTGCCCTTCCAACGTCGTCATTGAGGTCAATGATTCCTTCAACTGTTGAAGTAGCAACTGCTTTTCCTCGTGTAGCCTCAGTCGATCCGCTATGCATTTGTTCGACATCTCAAAAGCGTTCTTCAAGTCTTGTTCGAGTTTCTTGCATTCTGTTTGTATTTCCGTCATCTCTTGTTTGGATCTCGTCCTAGGGGTGATACTTCTAAGCTCTCGTAGTAGCTGTTCCTTTTCTTGGAAGAGTAGAAGTCGGTCTTTGTCGGACTCAGCCTGGCCTGGTTGGACTTTGTCTTCTAAATCGGCGAGTTGCTGTTGGATTTGTTGTATTCGTTTCCTCGCTTCGTCGTATTGCAGACGGACTCTAGCCATTTCTGCGAGCCTGGTACCGATGGGTACTAAGTCTGCACATAGGTCGGTTTGAGAGGCTGTAGACAACTTCTCTTGAGGAAGACTGAGGGTAGAAAGGTCAGGGGAGGCATCCCCTAATTGAAGCCTTGTCAAGTCGTCTTTGAGCTTGGCTAGAGACTGCATGAGATCCGCTCGTTCTTTTTCTCCTGATGTGAGAGATTTTTGAATGTTTTTTAACTCCGTCATGATGGCTTGCGCTTCAGTGATGTTGTAGCAGCCTTGTTGGGCGCTTAGCTTTTGTTCGACCCTGAAACAAGGCGTTAAAAAATAAATACCCGAGTACAAAAAAGCCAATCAAATAAAACTGCGATACTGTACTCATATACACACAAATTTATGGATAAGCGTAGCAAGACTCTTGCAGGTGTATCTAGACTCCATCTATATAAATGGTATCTGTTTATGGGAATGACCAATTCTCTATGAAGGACAAGTGGGTAGAGGTAGTAAATAAGGTAAGGGCAGGAAGAAGAACATACAATCCACCAGTTTTTCTTACATGACGATCGAATTGTACCATGCTTCTTGCAAATAAAATATTTCATTTCATTTCATTTCAATGCTGTAAATAAAAGTTGTCGCATGAACAGCCCGATTTCAACCACTGCTGGGTATGAAGGCTCTTTGTATATGCCGATGTCTTTTAGCGGTTGTATGTAAGTCTCATCCAGGTCTAGCTCGTGATATTCGAATCGATGATATTATTGAATCATGCCTCAAATGTCGGGGTAACCGTGGCAGGGGGGCATCGATGTCGCACAAAAAAAAAAGACACAAGTCTGTCATAGTTGTGTTTGAATACTTACTCAGCTAAAGTATCAACTCCTCGTCGCGCACAGGCCACCTCAGCCCTCGCCTGCCGGAGTTCCTTCCTCAGCGTCGCGACGCGTCCTCTCGCCTGCGTCACCTCGGACCGCAGCATGTCAGGGTCGTGGCGGGAGGTCGTCGACGTCGTCGTCATAGACGTCGTTGATGAGCATACTGTGGGGATTTACTCGGATTTGAACGAGAGGCTATTTAATTATCAGAACTTTCAGAACTTTGAACTTTGAACTCAGCCGTCTGTTTTAGTTGTCCGTTTGAGAATACTGGGATAGTGCACATATTTTGTTTTTGACAGAATAACTCATTGGTACACGACTGGATTTGAACCTTAAGATCAGAAGGTGGTGGCTAGTACTAGGCCTATAAAATATCATGAACTGTAAATTTTAGGTACTAAAAGATTTTGGCAGTGACTTTGACTACTGTTACTATTTGATACGATAAAGGAAAAACTTGTGTGTGGTTAGAACCATGTAGTTACTAGTTACCTACACCTAGTAACGTACCTTTTTGACTCTTTCATTTTCTTATTTTTGCCGTGAAGCTTGTAATAAGTTGAAACAAAACTAGTACCATTATTAAACAGGGACTTTGTAATAAAACGAAAACTAAAACAGTTTTAAAATGCAAATATTCGTTGAAAATTATATTTATTCAAATAGGTACCGGTCCTTGCTCAAGTACTATTTATATAGGAGGTGGGTACACGTACTATCGCCTTCAGCAATGCTATAACCCGCACGAATAAAGATGGCGGTGAAATACCTCTCACGACTATGAGTGAAAGGTAACTACTTTTAACAATGGTGTGAGGGAGATGTAAGTTTTGGGCCACCATTAGAGGTTCGTTTCATAATAAGCGCGGGTTATAACATTTATTAGAAGGGTGTATTGCTACCAAGAATGGGAGATTTCCTTAAACATAAAAATTAAATATCTTCGAAGTTAAAGAAGCAATTTCAATGAAACTTTAGAATAAGTAAGATCTGTCTGTTTATTACGTTTTCATTCATCTTTTTCGGGTTACCAACTTGTTTTACCATGAAATTTTAAAATCTAAAATTTTCTTTTGCGATAACAGTTTTTTCAAATAAAAATGGTTTCTTAATTCGGTTGTATTTATTTTTTTATCTGAAAGGTAAGACAGATCGGTCCCATATACATTTTATGAATCTCAGTTCAAGAGTTTGGCCATGAAATTGATTTTTCAAGTTTTTGAAACTTTTCTTGTCTTATTTAGTTTAATTTATACACAAATAATGTTTTCCCCATGGTCAGGCACTCTAATTATATTAAAGGCACTGTAATATAGCACTATTCTGTGTAGTAGTGGTTATGTGGCTGACTGTACCTAGGCTCTGTACATGATCTCTGAGCTTTGTACTGATTAAAATTTATATTCTTGCTCGGAATGCTTGCTTAATGTACAGCACATACAAATTACTAATACAACTTGTTTTGTACGAGTTATTTCTAACGTTTTACATTTTAAAGTATATCAATTAATGTATATTAATTTAATTGCAAGTAGATTTTTAAATTTAAAATATTTCTAGAATATATTAAACCTTTGGAGATGGAAATTGAGACTTGATTTTACTCTAACTTTTTTTATTGCATTCATACTTTTTACTCATATTTTATGCAAGAAAGACTTTTATTTTATATTTTTAGTATATTTGCAACGGGTAAATTCAAAAACTACTGGACCGATTTAATTTTTTTTTTCACCATCTGCGTAACATAGGCTAGTATATTTATTACTAGCAACCCATCTTGGCTTCGCTTCGGTACAATGTATAAAGTGAAAAATGTAACACCTCCTTTGAAAATTTACACCCGTGCGAAGGACAGTTCACTGGCATTTTTAAATAAATAGGGAAATGCCAACCAACATCAAAAAAACCTTTTATTATATTTGAAGTCTTTTAAAAACCAGAGGAAATGACTTACGACTAGTTCTGGAGGCAGCGAGTGTTGACAGCGCATTATTTAAATGCTTGTATTCATCTTGAGCTAGGCAATACCTCTGCTTCTTCACATCGTACATCTCTTTCTTTGCCTGAGGACAAACAGAAAACACGTATTAAAATTTCATCAATTTAGCTTTCATTGAAGAACTAACTTCTTAGGGGGCCCGCGGAGGACGAATTTTAACGTAATACCAAAATGATTACTAATTTAAGCAGATTTTCACTATATCATTGTGATAATTGTATTTGTATAGTATTTATCTAGTTTCTTGAACAGTTTTTATTTTAAATTACGTACCTCAAAAGAAATTAACGCCAATCACATTTTGCAATGAAACAAATGTGTAAAATGCGATTGGTGTTTATTTCATTTGAGGTAAGTAATTTAACAACCTACGGCGCAGAAAACAGAGCTACCTACCAACTGAGTTGAGAATCCAGTAATAAGTAATAACCATTTATAAGGATCCACCTATAAATTAAAACATGTCAGCATTGCCTTGAAAATAACTGGAACCACGATGTAAACATTAAAATAAACAAAAAATAGTTTCATAAATATAATTAAGGTATTAATCAAGTCTGGCTAAGCTGATAAAATCAACGGTTTTTATTGGCCCGCAATTTATAAAAGATACCATCGATCGACGAGGATGCCTTGCATAAAGGACAATGGCCAAATGTGACCCTGAATCTGAACAACGGAAAACAAAGCCGCTAACTAAAACCAGAAACAATACAGATTAGAAATAGACATTTGAATTAGAATATCAACGTCTTGCTAATATTTTTCTTGGAAAGTAGAAAAGAAGTCTCAACGTCCAGGCAGTATTTTATTGTGGAACGTAGAAAGCTACAACATAATTGATTACAAGCAATTGTTCAAAGAACAATTTTCAAGGACCCTAGATACCCTTAGAGACCTTAGATTTAAGAGCAAGTAGTCATCAGCAGTAAAAATCACATTAAAGTTGGAACTACTTATAAAAGCCAATGCAGCTGGAACCAGGGCTATCGTAGCATAAACAGTTTATCTTCCAATTAGCTTAGAATTGTTAAACTAAACATGAATACTTTTATGGAGGTTTGAACTTCATAAAATAAAGGAAAAAAAGTTGCATATAGAGACGGATATTTTTGATTCAATTTTATGCAGACTCCCATAAAATTTATAGATGGCGATTGAATATTAAAGGCTGGTCAAAATCGATGATCATAACAATCAATCAGCCAGATCACCGTATTTCACATGCCACAACGAAATTCATCATCTCTCAACGCAGAATTAACAAGTCATTAGAGCGAAATTCCACAGCGTTTTTTTGTCATGGCCATTAAAATACAGCATTATGTTGGGCAATGACTTTTTGCTTTGGAATCCGAGTAAAAACTGCCTACATACAATACCGACGGGATCGTCATATCCTGCTCGGTCAGAAATTATAATTTTAATATCGCATTGTTTTCATATTTGGTCGCAAGGTAATTTCAATTCTTAAGTTAGAGTGATAAATGAAATTACAGTAAAAAGCTTCAAGGATCCGGTCTGCCTGTAGGCTTGCTGAAGTCGGCTCCATGTGTGCGGCGGGCACTGCGGAAACGTCCCGTTCCTGCTCAGCACCTGCGTGGCCACGTAACCTTGGCCTTCATAGTACGCCACCTCAGACACCGGCACTAAACGCACTTCCGCGGAACGAATCTCGCGCACCGACAGAATGTTCTGATAGATCGCCTCATCTTCCAAGTTCTGACCTTCGGGGCACAGGCGGTACCCGAACTCGCGACTGATCTCGTCGAGGTGCGCGTACTCGGGACGCTTGCGGAGCTCGTCCAGGTTCTGGTACTGGGGCTCGTCCCGCACGCGCAGGCCGGCCGGGCGCGCGGACGTGGGTTCGACGCGGACCCCGTACTCCGGCTCGCGGACCATCCTAGCGAGCTGGTTGCTTGGCGGCAAGCAGCCCCGGCAGTGCGAGTGGGCGCCAGCGGAGGCGGCGCGCGCGCGGAACGTCGTCGCCTTCGTCTCAGGCTCAGGGGGAGGCGGTTGGGACCACATCGTGAGCGCCGGCCGCAACGGACACATCTTAACCCCCAAAAGGGCGCGCGTCGACTGACGCGGGCGCGCGGTGCTCGGATGGCGCGCGGCGGAATGCGCCCGCGCCGCCGAAAGAATGCAATCTCGGGCGCATTTCGGAGGTCGAGTCGATCTCTCCGCAGGCCGCGCCGGGACCGGGGCTCCCGCCTCCTGGGCTCCGGCCATCTGTCGTAATAAGTTCGTCGAATCGAACCGCGCGGCCCGCCGAGGTGTCGCCGCCGCAACGACCGATCGACGCTAACGGGCCCTGTGACCTCACCCTCGTCCTCTGCATGCGAAATCATTCATTTTATTTTGAAACCTTCGTCTTATGTTCCGGGTAATGTTGTTGATTATCAATGCAACAATGAATCTATTGTTTGTTTGTCTCGTTAGCGAGGCGACAGTAAACATTTTGTCGTAATCACTGTAATCGGAGTGAGGAAAAGTCGGCAGGCGTCGCGTAGTCGGCAGCGTCGGGAATGCAAAAAGCTGGCAATTTCACATGTGGCGGAGGCCATGCGCTCACGCGCCGCGGGTAGTTAGCGCGCGATTTTCTCAGATTTTCCACGTAATCAATTTACGTAGTTGGAGCGAGGAATGCGCGAGCGAGCGAGGGCAGGACGAGCGCGGCGCAGGCGCAGGTAGACGCGCACTTTTGTTCCGGAATTCCATTACACGCATTTGCAATCCTGCTCCGGCCGGCCGGCCATTCGTAAGGCGTTGCCTTTTGTTTTCCAAAAATAAAATCTGGAAATTCTGAGTACAACGAACGATAAACGTAGGTATACATTTTAAAGCACACCCAAACTGCGTCAGCTAAATTATTTTTATCAAGGGTTTTGTCTACGTTCCTACAGAATAAAAAAAAAGTTGCGTATAAGAAGTATCGTTTGAGAAACCCCGTTATTCATAGGTGTATGTAAGAGTACAACTAAAACGAAATGGGGCAATCTAATTCATAAAGTCCAACGTCAACGTCCACTCAAGTTGATGGCCTACAGACAGGTAATTTGGCACATTGCCTACATTCCTGGTAGAAATGTGCGGCTAATAGCACCATGTGCTTTTAGGGTTACTCAGCCAAATGGGAAACCCACGCACGCCATATCTATTTTGTGAAATGAAATAGACTAATTACGGCATCCCTATGCACGGTAGACACGTCTTCTAAATTCTTTTGGCTGAGGTGATGATGATTATGTCTGAAGGGACAGTCTGATGTAATGGGAAGAATAATAGGAGCATAGGACACCCATAACTTAAATATTTGTATTACTTATGCAGCAAAACTAATCCACCGGATAACGGAATCTAATTTTATGGTTTCAAAAAGATGAACAGAATAGTCAAAACGGACCTATCCGACACACTCTTGGCGGGTGATTCTAACAAATACCGGTAAAAAATCAGGTACCTAATAACCAAAATAACACAAGCAATGCGGTTGAAATAACGTTACAAACTATTATATCAACTGTGGTGACGGTAGTAACTAGTAGTTAGGCTGTGGTGTTCGTAATATGTTACAAACTATTAAACTAACTATGGTTTCTATAATAACTATTAGCAAACTGTGGCATCGAAGTAATTATTGTTGAAGCTGTGGTCTCTGGTGCTCGCATGAAGATGTAATTTTGATTTAAAACTATTCTGGCCTGGTTTCCGAGAAATTGTTGTGAAATTACGCGTTTCTATGTTTCTTACATTCCACAGTAAGTAAAGATTACTGGGCAATAACGAAATTCTCGGAAATTGAAAACTTGGTGTATTTTATGAGACCAAAGCAATTATTATAATTTATATCTATGATATAAAGGAATGGGCTCAGTGGCGCGCCTTGGGAGACACCCATGTCTAGCAGTCAGTCGACATACATCGATTGATCATTGAAGGAAACGATCAGATATTAATCAGTAAATTTGCCGTAAGGGTTCCAAACATCTGCCTCCCCCAGACCGGTTGTTCCCTACTATTCCCCTTTCCTTCTGACTCTTGCAACCTCTGTGGTACTATCTCCCTCCTACTCGAAGCTACGGAACTAATTTTACTTCGTTTTCTTCCCATTGCCTATCTGTAAACGAAAGACAAATTCGAGTTTTCTCTCTCAAAAAACGCAGAAGTACTTTTGCTTGAAATTTATGTCCTAATAAATAACTTAAGACTAGCGTAACGTTTATAGCTTCGTAATAAATATCAGTGTAACACGGAGTTAATAAATATAGTAGAATTTGTCACATTTTTTAAGTCTTTTGGAATAAATCCAGCCACAGTCTTAAGATTACGGGCCTTAATATAGAGGTTAGTGCCCTATTCTATTCTACTACTAGTGGAAACCCGCGCGACTTCGCTATTTCCATACAAACTTCAACCCTCGCTGCACTTTTAGAAGTTGAATTTTCAAAAATCCTTTTCTAGTAGTGTACACAAGCATACGCATCAGACAATACACTGCTAGCTCTTATGTCCTTGCGGTAAGCGTAGTTTTTCTTTGTTTTTAGTTTTTTTTCTGTTTTTATTACACTTTTCATAGAGACAACACCTTCCAAATTTCAAGTTGACGCTTGACTTAGAGCGGGGGCACACGATGCGTTGCGGCGGCGGTGCGGCGCCGGAGCGGTGTCGCTGCGTCGTCTTACATAGAAATATCTGTGGCATGT
Source organism: Thera obeliscata (assembly GCA_947578465.1). Classification (NCBI taxonomy): domain Eukaryota; kingdom Metazoa; phylum Arthropoda; class Insecta; order Lepidoptera; family Geometridae; genus Thera; species Thera obeliscata. The sequence continues at coordinate 8,561,276 of OX387918.1, read as the reverse complement.
CACACGATGCGCTCCGGCGCCGCACCGGACTTGCAACCACCAAGACGAGGCGGGGAGGGGTGAATGCGTTGCGACGTCGGAGCGGCACCGCTCAGTTGTTTCCAACAATAGACGTCTTTTACGATCCATTTTCATTAACAGACTGTCCAACGGTGCTACGGCGCCGCTGCGACATAACAACGTTACGGCGCCGCACCGCTCGTGTGCCCACTGACACGGTGAAATCTTTGCGGTGCGGCGCCGCAACGCATCGTGTGCCCCCGCTCTGACGGTTTAGGCTGTGCGTTGTATGTCAGTCACTCACGCCTCTCTTTCATATTAGTATGTGATTTGAAAATAATTTCACCAAGACATTGCCTTAGGGCAGTCTGCATGTGATTTTCAAAAGTTCGTTCTTTGCGGCCAGGAATTCCAAATTTAAACACTTATTTCTTTTGCGGCCAGCACGCAACCATAACCAATCATAGAGTAGATTTAAAACAAAGGCCCGAAGGTCGTGCTAGATAATGTCTGCCCGTAACCGAAATTCAACCTGCTCTGCTCGGCTTGGGTATTTTGTTTTTTTATTGCTTTCGGATGGTCGGAGGCCGGGGGCTTGGATGCGATTAAAATTCCTGAGATGCCTCACGCCTGCCTTCCCTGAGACACAGATGGGATAACAGTTGCCATACGCTGAGATGACCATAAGAGTGGACAATACGGATTATAGAATTTATAGTTTTTTTATTCGTACATAATTAAAGCATCGGTCCTGCTATAAAACTAGTAACAGAAAAGTATAGAACTGAAAAGTTATGTATGTTATGTAAGTTATGTTCTTTCTTGTGTGTGTGTGTGTGTGTGTTATATGAAAAGTTTACGATTTTATAGGACACAAAAACGCTTCACTCACAAGAAAGAAGAGTTTCCTTAAGATCTTGCTACTGGTGCTTTTAGACCTGCTCATAAGGACTTAAATCATTTTAAATCAATTAGTAGTAGAAATATAATCAAAGACTGAAATTATGAAACTAAAGATAAAATATAAAATAGGCAACAACTCAACGTTGTAAAGGCGTGGCCGAGCCCGTCGAGAGCAATCCCGAGCCGAGCCCACAACACCATTACCATATTACCTACAGATATTATTAACATTACAACATAATACGAGGTATACACACAGCAGGGCATACCTTCAGTTATGGTAGTCTCAAAAAAAAGCCTGACGAAAATATTTTCAATTAATAAAAACCAAGTAACACGACACGAAGAAGAACTGAAAACGATGATGAAAACGATATGACTCAAAAACTGTATGAAAAATCGTAGAAAAACATTTTAGGAAGAGAACATTACAAAATTAAAACGTTTAAAATACTCCTCCAGGGTACGCAACGCAACGAAAGCACCCTCGGTGCTGTTGGTGTCTATGGGCGACGGTGACCGCTTACCATCAGGTGGGCCGTAAGCTCGTTTGTTTATCTTTTACATCCAAAAAAACCATAGTTGAAAATATTTTTGAAGTTGCTACATAACTATAAAGGAGAATATAGATGTACAGAGTTCTCAATATAATAATTTAAGTTTAAAAAACTTGAGAAACCGACTTCATTGTCAAACGGCTAAACCGATTTTAATCAAATTTGTTTGGGACAATCTGGACGTAAGAATAACCTTCCAAATAAAAAAATAATTTTCTAAATCGGTTCATAAATGACGGAGGCATGCAGTTACAAACATTAAAAAAATTATTAAAAAAAAAATGGCAACACCGATTTTAATAAAATTAAAATGGGACCAATCTGGAAGCAGTACCTTTCAGATAAAAAAATAATTTTTCAAATCGGCTCACAAATGACGAAGTTATGCGGTAACAAACATTAAAAAAAAAAATAAAAAAAAAAATAAAAAAAAAAATAAAAAAAAAAAACATACAACCGAATTGAGAACCTCCTCCTTTTTGATTGGAAGTCGGTTAAAAAGTACTTGATTTTTGAGAGTGCAAAAAGTATAAAATTGTAATTTAATTCCCGCTATGAACATTTCTATTATAGAAAATATCTGCAGAGGGAATACAAATATCACTATAGCATGTTCTTAGAAGGCGGTGGCTATAATAGCACACAGTCTGTGGAACCATGCGGCTGGAGGTTTGAACCTGCGACCCCGCGATCGGCAGTCGATTCTTCGCGGAACGCGCTATCCAGCGTTATCGTAGCGCAACGAAAATATGGGTCCTATTCAATACTGCGCCAATACGATTTTCATAATAATGATTATGAGTTTCTGGGTGTTTCTTTCATTCTTCTCCTGATTACATTTGTTTATGAATAAAAACTTTGATCAAGAATATGAAAAAGACAAATATATTAAACATTGTTCATGAAATTATTATCACTCACAAAGATTGCAACAGAATTATAGAACAAGTTAAAGAACATTTAACAGTACTACTCAAAGTTTCTAAGGTAGTATAATCAATATAGGAATGTGAAGGCAAAAAATCGAAGAGACTGACTAAGCTACAGTTATACCAAAGAGATTTATTTCAAAATTAAAACATGTGGTAGATATACAACAATAAATTCGGAGGCATTCTAGCGTTACAACTTACAAGCGATTATCCTTCAAGAGAAAAAGGAAATAAAAAAAGTTGTAAAAAATAAAGAATATGACAGAGACGGCCTGAGCTGCGAGGGCGCACCAAACTCGCATTTTGACGTTTTCTTTTTTTTAACGCTCATATTCTTATTATTGGGCCCGGCCGAACCGCTCCCGGTGTTACGGGCGAGGAATGCGCCATAGATCTACACTGCGCACAGACACGGCACTTATTATTTCTTATGTCTTCGTCAACATTTTCAAAAATTCAGATTTCAAAAAGGGAAATCGGTAAGTGGAGAAGGCTCAAAAGCGTTGTTCCTGGAGATGTATGGGGAGGCATATACCCAACAGTGACCCATTTTTGGGCTTTATTACTTGAAAAAAAAAATATTCTGCTAAAACTTTAATTACATTGCAAAATGTTTTCAAAAACACAATGACATAATTCATTTACTCTTTATGAAGATTAGTGATAGTGATGTTTGTCATACAAACATTATGGTTTCGAAGAACACAATGAGCCAACATTTATGTGAAATTAAAATCATACCGATAATAATTTCGTAGTAAGAACTAAAACAACGGAACATGGAACTTTATTTAATGTTTTGAAGTGAATAGGTAATAACTTTTTCATAGATAAACTTTAATCGACGTTAAAAACAAACTGGTCTACGCTAAACCATAAATATACAAGTTTTTACTAACAACAATAACAGTAGGTTCAGTTCAGTATTCCCTATTCATTCCACAGTAAGCCTGCGCACCTATTATCAACTCCGTAAATATTTTTATAGCAATCAACATATCAACTCGGAACGCTAATCGTAAGCCAAGTGGTTATAGATAGATGTACCTAAGTAATCTAAGCATACTCAAATGACATCCATCATTCCCTTGCAATGGGAGGAATCCAAAAAAACTTAAGTGCAGACGATTTTTCAATGCCGACAAAATCGATAAAAACGCTTAAAATAGCTATCCCACGGTAAGCACATTATTATATACAGAAAAAAATGCTGACAGTTGAAAGTATTCAGTGTATTTAGGATATTTTTGAAACGGTGTAAGATAAAGTTAAAATTTATATAGCAAGTCAATGGGCTACGCTGCAAAAATCCAATTAATCCAAACAACGTCGTTCGATAAAAACCAATTAGCTCAGGATGCATAAATTGTCAGCCGCACCAAATGCGCATACGTTTATGGAAATCAATTAAACTAGCATGCAAGCTACAAAGACCAGAGAGTGTATCATAGAACTTAAAATATACACCGCAGTAGAATACAATAACAGAACAGAGCGGCCTTCAAAACATCTTTGGAATGTGGTGAAAAAATAAATAAACGAGCAAACACCCTCGTGAGAAATGGTTGTAAAAAACATGAAGGGATCCTTTTGTCGTGGATGGGAATCGTGAGTTCTTGGAATTCGCGTGCCATACATACAACGTACAAACTACGCTTGCGTTTCAAGGAATAGACCGTGTGTTGTGGCATGGAGCTGTCCATTCGTCAGGGAACTAAAAAACATTGTACAAAAACTTGTTTTTTTCGAGATCATGTGATGGAATAAGCCATATGTTTATTCCATCACATGATCTCGAAAAAAACAAGCTCTTCTAATGCTGAGCATATATTTCTATTGCGGTACCTCGAAGCAAGTCCAGCGAGCGACCGATCACTCTTAACAAAAATTGGTTCGGTGGTAGTTTCTGAAAGAACTTTTTATAGAGTTAATTATCTACTACAACAAACTCAATGTTTCCTACATTGAGTTGTACTGGCAAATTGTTTGATCACATAAGGTATAATCGAGGAATATATATACAAAAAAGTCTTATTATTTCAGTGAATTATGGGTCCTTCAATTTTGTATGGATCACTCCCTCGTACTCGGTGTATCTCGATAGGATATCTATTCTTCATAAAATCACGTAGGCACTCGTCTACTTAGGGTTGCTTAATGCGTTGCCCGAGGCGGAACATTATGCTGTCTTCATTGCTAACGTGTAGTCTTAGCATGATTTACAGCTCACCCCGAGCACTGTTATCTATCATTCTAGGATCTGGGTAAATGCCTTTTGAATTTCTTATTAATATTCTGCTGGGTTCTGCTTTTTGTTTAAATTGCTGATGCACCGATAGCTCGCTTCAATGTCTATTAATATCAATATTACTCGGGGTACGAGGCAGAGATATGAGAATGGAGGAGACTTTACCATCATGGGAATATAGACAACTTTTTGCACCACGGTTATTATTTTGCAAAAGAAATTCAGTAATGCTAGCGGCAACTTGACTGCCCGAAGAACATATAATATTGAACCTTATGTGAACAGTTTTAGTATTATTTCAAAGTTAAATAGTACTACCTAAATAGGAGCAAGAAAACGTCCTAAAATCCAGTAATGGACACTAATTTTGTCTCCGTTCTCTTGAATACCAACTAAAATATCTGAGGAATGTCGCGCCCACTCCCATTCATTACCAAAAGGAGTTAAAGTACTTACTTGTAGCTATTTATTCTGTGGCTTAAGTGGATTACATTCAGAATATTGCACCTGTTCTGTGTCAAATAGTTTAAGCGTTTCTAATAATTCATTCCATCTTTGGTCAGAACAATCGAGTTGGCAATGAAACTAGTGGACCTAGCAAATAGCAATCGAGTAAATGCAAATACCAAAAGGTAAGTAGTTGTACAAGGCAATATTCTCCAATAGTGTTTGTGCATTAAATACGAAATAGGAGGATCCATAGGAGTATCTCTACATTATTATGGTATTCACTTCGATAAAATTGTGTAAATCGACTACAACAAACCACAGCGTCCTTTTCTTTAACGTGTAAATTCATAACTAAAACCTCCAGAAATCCAATTACAAAGGTTTAAGTGCCCACGCACGCACCTTTACATACAAAAATGTATAAGTTGTCGCTATATCCAGCAGTGTGAGCACACATAATTGCAGCCCGGCAACTCAGGCAAGGTCTATGGTGGAGGTCGTATGAAAAGCGCACGCGACCCTTCGCAAAACAGTCTCAGGTTACTTACGGGAACAGAGGAATCTATATAACCCACACTAGCTCAAAGCACTCGAAACACACAGGGACGTGCTCTGCGAGTCCAAAACAACGCACACACGCAAATCTCTGCAACGCAATGCGTAAACGCACAACATCCGATGTACCAACACATGCGTCTTTCCTAAGGATCGGAGGCTCGGCTCGTGTGTACATAACGTAGGACTTTGCGGGACTGTACGATGCAAAAAGTTTTTGCTAATAATACCGGATATCTACAGCTATGTTTTGCCGCTTCCTGAACTGAACAAGAAAACCTTTCGTGATTACAGTTTTGATTGAGGACACAAAAGATAGAAAAGTCCGTCATTATTATGATCGGACACAAAGATGTATTAAAAGGTTAAAGATGCCTGAGAGAAGCTAGGAATGCCTGAACGAAATCTAAAACGAAGAATTCACCTCCGGAGAGTCTAATAATGTGTGGGGGTTAGTCCCTAGAATTCCACTGCAGATGCTAAATCCCTGATCTTCCCCATACTCTTTCCTGGAACTTTTCAAGCCTCCGTAACATATTCAGGGATGCCACACAATATGTTTCTTTTGGAGAATACGACAATCTTGCATAATTTCATCTTCCTCAAAGCTTTCCAAGAACCCTCTTAGAACCTTCAAAATTCCAGAATTTCCTCGAAGTGCCAGAGGCGTGGTGACACGTCCAGAGCCAGACGTGGTTTACGACAGGGTACGGGGAACAATAGGGCACGCGCGGAGGTCGTTCGTGGGTCGAGGCCACAGCCTTCCACGTCCTTCATGCCAGTTGCTAGGCTGTTTAAAACCGACGGGTTTCAAATGGTTTTTAAAGCACGTCTGAAAAGTATTGTTTATGTTAAAAGAGCGCAGGCTGTTATGAGTTTTGATATCGAAAGGGTCGGGACGGCCTTTTACGTCCTTCGTTTGAGTTGCAATGTTAAATGTTTTAAAACGTGAAACGTGTTTAAAAATCACAAGCAAAGCATAATATTATTAAATTCATTCTGACACGCGACACGCAGCCTTCATTGTCCTTTATTGCCTTGAAAACTTTTCAAACCTTTGTAAAGATTGCAATACCTTGATTGATGTACTTAAAACTCACAATCCGAGGTTGTAGCTGCAGAATTTGAAGAAGCATGACTTATGGAAGATCTTGTGTCACTTTCTGTGAAAGCATTCTTGAGAGCTGACATTAACAAAGTAGCATTCAATGCAGTATCGCATGATGCATTAAAACGTGCTTGTAACCCGAGCCTTTTCGAGGCGTCCACAAAAAATGCGGTTCGGATAAAAATGTGACAATGCCCCTCTCCGGGCTGTCATCCGCTTATGATTGAAGCAAGGAAAGTAACATTCCATTCCTCGATATAACACAGATAGGGTTGGCAACTTGGAATTGACTCTTTACATCAGTTTCAGGGTTTTTCAGCTAAATATTCTTTGAGCCACATAACATTTCCTTTAGCATGTCGCATCCACCGTCCACTTGGTCATCTCACTTGTCGTGTTTTTGTTTTCATTTATTGAAGGCTTGTATAATGTTGAATGTATTTCTTCTCAACTCTGGTTTATAGGTACTTTTTTTTTCAGCTTAATTATTAGAGATGCTAATTTCTGTGTCTGGAACTGGAACTGTTACTTTAAGATAGTAAGTTTTCTGACAGCCCTAAACCCAACGAACATATTTAATGAAGTGGAGAATCTCCGAATACAAAACTCGTTTTATTTTAAGAGAAGATTTAAGAGGACAATATAGGACGGCTACCGAGTTACGCCGAGATTAGATAGTGGTAAATGGTCCTTTGTATGGCCACATACATCTATTTACTCTGAGTTATGGGGCTTGTATTTTAGAGCTTTAAAGTGATTATCTCTATTAGAAATGCCAAGTCCCTTGTCCTCTACCACATTTATAATGTTCATATTATTCTTTTGAATTGTGTTTACATCTCGATAGCCAAGATTAATACTTCCAGTAATGCCATCAATATTTTTTATATCATAAAAATGTACACATTCCTCAAAAATGTCAAATTAATCGTTTAATATGCCAGCGTGACCTTTAACGGCGCAGGCGACCACGTTTGACAGATGGTGTCATTACCTGCGCGGCAGACTGGTGCGTGAAAAATAAATTTAAAAAAGTTTGAACGCGTTCTTTCTTCGTAATTATAATGGACCGTGAACACATCAGGTCAAGAGTGTGGTAATGTCAAAGTTTTAAAATAAGACGTGGAATGTTTATCATAAGAATTCCACGTTTTACGACCGGGGTGGAAGAAATTTAATACCTTCGGTGTAAAATTAAAGCTGGGTTGTGTTGCGTATGGCTCTTAATGCTCTCGAAACTTAATTTATTGTCCAAGCAAGCAGGTACTTATCTATCGCAGCACCAAAGAGTATAAAAAAGATTTAATAGATCTCTGGCAAATGCCACATCCACCCATGATAAAACAACGAAGATTCTTGAAATCTTGACTTCTAATGCAAAGCCACGTTCGCTAGCAGCTACCGTGCGGTGGGCGAGGCACAGACAATATATTGAGTCTAGATTCCGACTGGATTATGATATATCTAAGCCTTGCAGAGCGTGGCGGATTATAAATCGATGATGCTGCATAAGCTGTTATTATGACGATAGTATGTTCTGGGCGATGTTTTAGTCTATTAACAAATTACCAGGAACGCTTGCTATTACGAGTATGTAGTACTTCAAAACCAAGTGTTTTGAGATATGAACATATCGTAAGGTTTTTGGTGTTTTAAGTCACAATCATGTCCATGCTCGTGTTCCACTATTGATGGAAGAAGAATAGACCTACCCTGCGAGTGCAGTTTCTGTGAAATTAATTGGTTGTTCAGAGTTTCGGAAACTACTTCTATCGATTCTATGCCTGCAGTCTCTATGGATACATTATGTATGAGTAATATCTTTAACTCTACTTGGGACTTTTCCTCGTCTAATGATAATTCCACAGATAATTGTATTGTTATGAAGGCATTTCTGGAATGTGGAACTATTATTGCTCTGTGGCCTAAGCCGCGTGACCTCACTGACCCTTGTACCGTGTCTCTGTCTATCCACATTTTTATAGATTTACACAATCCGTTTAAAGTGACGTATTATCTATGGTATTTTGATTGTTAACGAGTTGATTGATCGTCGTTTTAAGCTTTCTTATCTCGATACCATCTACGATCACACAGCACATAAGCAGTTTTTCTATAGGTGTATCTTTTAGCTTCACTTACGGCTGACAAGTCTTTGGCATCATTTATCAGATGAAACCAGTACTATGATTCTTCATTGTCTACGTAGTATCAACAAACAAAAGGTAGAATTTTCTATCCATTCTTCGTTATTCGTTATTGCAAGTTCAGAAATCTTTTAAGTATTTCTAAAATATGCAATCTCATGAACATAATATTCTTACTACCGGATTGAATACGTTTTGTGACAGACCCGAGGTATTTACTTTTAAAATATCAACATGCTTACGAAAACGATATTATATTATTGTCCGTTAATGTTATGTCCGTAACTTCGTTTTAAAGATACATGTTTTAGAGTAACATGACGCTTTTAAAAGAAAGCGTGATAAAACTATGAAATCATTTTGTTTGTAACCATCACCATGTTGACCTAACGATAGAAATGAAGTTCAAATTCTATAGAACAATATAAAATTGTATGTAAGAGCTGAACAATTTCATGTTATATTTAATTCCCTTACGCAACAACTCTATGTAAGTAAACGCAGAAATAAAATAAGAAAGATATGAATGTTCTGGTCTTTCGCTGTCATCGTTCGTACGGTTTACATGAAGCTTTTTTATTTCTTTGTGCGCATACGCAGTGATCCCCATTCTACGCATTCCAAATGTATGAGTGTATAGATGCACGTGTTTTAATGGCCGCGTCAAAAGGATTCAAATGGAATTTAAATATGAAAGCAGATGCTTAAAACGTTGACGTTTTGTACATAGCTGTATAAATACGATTTATGAACACATTAATTCAACATTCTAGAAGAAATAAAGAGGAAGATAATCAAAAGTAATGGTTTACTCCGGATTACCCGAACGCATAGATTATAATCAAATATTTAAATTTCACTGGGATTGGAAAGAAATTATACTCGGTCTGAGATTAAAATATGTTCGTGCTGTTCGATGGTCTTATGACAAATGCGTAGAGGCAGACGATTTATATCTGCGTGGTATGTAAATGGATTTAATCAATTCCACTAGTGCACAGTATCTGGGATGAAAAATGGTGGAATCGCTTTGCATATTATCTAGATGTATGGCTCCCAACTTGGAGTCGGACGCCCATCTATTATGATATGTATTGAAATGTTGTTCTCGGCTTTCTAAGTTATCTAACTCGATGATTTATTGTATAATTTTACTGTCATTATTGTCACGAAGTCGATTTGCAAGTCAATCACTGCTGCAGGAATTTAAATTTATAAAATTCATATATAGAATGAAAAAATATGTATATTGACATCTTTAGTGTAATTTTACGATAAGTATTTGCTAATCTTTTATTTTATGTTTTACAATATAAAATAAATAATACGTTTATTATTCAGGTTTAGAATTTCCATACGGACATCTGTCGCATTTATTCAGAACAAATATAAAGTTAAACATCGATATGTAGAAGTATATTATACTATAGAAGCAAAAAAACATTTGCAGTAGCAGAAAGTTTTTATGAAATGTCTTGCACATGCTGAGTTAAAACGCTTTTAAATAATTTAAATAATTATTACGTACGTGGACGAACGAACGACAAACGACGGAGGCTACTGTATTGATTACAGGTTTTGTACTGTTGTGACTAATTGTAGGGCGCGATGTGAACGAAATTGTAGCACTAATTATACGCTTGTGTGAGCATCAGCGATGTTAGTGATAATAATGGGTTGAGCCTTCCATTTCTGTACCAAATTTACTTTTATTTCTGTACCTTTATATTTCTACTTATTCATTTTCTTTATTTATCCGAAGTATTATTAGGAGAAATACGTGTAAATTACCTCGTTTGTTCCGATAAATCTCAATCTACCTGTATTTCTTCCGCGAATTCCTACTCTATCATTTGAAATTTTAATACCAGCTAAAACTCTATCTTGAACCGTTTGTCTTTTAGACGTTTTATATTTTTTGTCTTTTTAGTTGATCGTACTTTTACGACGGTAGTCGATAAGATGAGCATCTTTACGATTTCCGACGGACCAGTCGGGCTAATTAGCGACCGTCAATTTGTGTCCAGCATCAATAATGCATAATGCATGTTTGAAGAATGTACAAAAGTATTCTGTTTGTCATCCAGAAATCAATTCGAAAATCGATCAATTTGGTTCAAACCATAAGCAGTTGTTTAAATAATAGTTCTTCTACTTCTTCTTATTGTTTCACGTCTCACGTGTGTTCTTAGTGTGGTGAAAGGATTTTAAGTGTGCCTCAGAGAGGCTCATTTCTTGCAATCAGACACACACACACCAACATCGTTTGGGAGTACTGGCATAGTGATGCATTTTTGTTATTCTACTAAGTTTCCATAACATATAAGTTATAACTAGCAGTTGGTACCGAGCTTCGCTCGGATTTTTTTTCGTTAATTTGTATTTTAAAGAAATCATAAGAGTCATAATTATTATCATCTTTACTGGTTTATTCTTACTGAACAACGCTATCTGGTGGACATGCTTGCAGTTAGTTGCTCACAATCGTCAATAGATGGCAGGAGCAGTCACATATTCAGTTTATGTTTAATTATTGAACTCGGAAAGAAATAATCATTTTCTGAAAATGAATCCTAGCTAGATCGATTTATCGCCCCCGAAAACCCCTGTATACTAAATTTCGTGAAAATTGTTGGTGCAGTTTCCGAGATCCCAAATATATATATATATATATATATATATATATATATATATATATATATATACAAGATTTTCTCGTTTAAAGGTATAAGATACAACAGAAGCACTTTTAAACAGCACGCGCGCAAATGCATGAGCATACGAAAAACTGCAGTGACAACAAAGTCTTATCGTTCAATACGTGACGATATCAATTGAAAAAGAAGAAATCGTCATCATTGATGTATGTACGCCTTAGGCAGATGTAACATTGAATGGTAATGATGAATTGCAGACTAAAAGACTATTCAGAGTCATCATTATGGTCAGTCATCATTAAAATGATCTTTATGGTCTCTGTTTGGACTTGTTTCCGAAATGATAACTGTTTGTTTATTCAAATAGAGACAAGATTGAAGATAATAGCAATGATGCGAAACATAACTGGAGATGCAAGAGAGTAGGTCGGATTAATAACCATTATACTTAAATTTGAAAAGACAGCAGTCAAAATGAATTTATTACAATGAGTAGATAAAATGTAAACATAGAATATTATAGTGACTAGACTAGACAGACTCTCGTGTCTATCTGGCATAAATTTTAAACTAGACTGACGACATTTTTTGTGAGCAAGATTCGAAGACGTCATTGTGTTGATTACTGTAAGTAATGATCTAAAATTATAGTTCATTGGAGGTCATTATGAGATGATTCAAATTACCTAGATGTATTAGCAAGAAAGAAAACGAGTTACTTTGTTTTATTACAAACACGGTTTTACGTGACAGGCATCAGGCACACAAACAATTCAAATTAAAATGTTACTAGTATGTTTGGTGTGATAAAATTTAAGCTCACACAGCAAAAGAGGCAAAAGAAGACCACTAACACGATAGGAAGACGAGATAATAAAAGCAACCAGCCCAATCTAGGGCCAAATAGTACAGGACAGAGACAAATAGGCATCTTTGGAGGAGACCTTCCCCCAATCTGGGGACTCTGGGGTGCTTGCATATAATTGTAAGCATGTAAACTTACAAAATAAAACTAAACATTTAAAACGTATACTAAGTTTTACTGTCAAATATGTTAAAATGCAATGAATAAAAGGTTTCTTCATTTTATTTATTCAAAGTAACTATGTATTTACAAAAAATATGTATACATAAGTACTATAATATATCAGCTATACGCAAGCTCTGCTTAATTTGGGGCCAGATAGTGTTTTGAAGATTGTCCACAATATTATTTAAAATGTTGGTCACAAATTAATCAAAAGAACAACTCCAGATTTCTAACCGTCTGCATTCCGCCGCACACAATCCTGATGCTACATCGTACAAGGTATGTACATCTCTCACACATAGGTAGGACTGGTACACAGTACACACGGCTTGGACTCAAGGCTTGGTTGCAACTTTTTGCCCTGAAGTTTTTGCTCGGCCAGCGTAACCTGGTGGCAGGATCATAACTATTATTTACGATCAGTTTGTTTCGTTTTAAAACTGTAATGATGAGTTGGCGGCTGGACCGCATTCTGCGAGGTTTTTTTAGACGTTTACATGTTGGGGCCTCTAATTAGAGTTGACTTAGATTGAATTTTATATTGTGGGCTCGAAACCCGAGTCCTTTTTAACCGACTTCAAATAAAAAAGGAGGAGGTTCTCAATTCATTAGTTTTTTCAATGTTTTTTATTAACGTATAAACTTTTTCATTTATGAGCCGTTTTGAAAATTTTAGAAAACCACTTCTTGATTGGTACCATAGAAATTTCATCAAAATCGGTACAACTGTTTGGAGATTAAGTCGGTTTCTTACGTTTTAAAACATAAATAGTAAGATTGGTAAGATAATGGTTAAATGTGATACATCATCTTGGAATTATCAATGTTAGAGAGGAAATCATAAAGATTACTTAACATTTTAATGCAAACAATTCTTTCGCTTCAATGGAGCACAATCGAAGTTTTATCAACATTACGCAATAAACAATAAAAAAAGTTTAAAAAACTTAAGAAACTTCATGGTTAAACCGATTATGATGTTAGTTAAAAGAAGTTTTTTTCAAATCGACATAAAACATTAAAAAAAACATCCAAATTAGGAACCTTATGTTTTTGTTTAAGATTGTAAAGAAAGAAGACAAACTCACGACGAGTTCCGTGTTGGATACAGTTCTAAAGTACTGTCAGCATAATAATCACACTATAGACATCTCTGACTACAAGAAGACTAGGCAGTTTCAAGTCCAACCAAATCTATGCATACTGTCAACAAAACAATAACATACCGCATACCATGTGAAGTCATTACTCAGCTGTTCAATTTTTATAGCTTCGTTTACGAGTTTGCTTCGTGTTGATTCGTAAATAATATATGATGAAACAGAATATTAAAGAGCGAGGAGCAATCCTTTATCGTTATTTATACTATATCTCTATGAAAATCATAGAACATCTCTAAAGTTATCAATTGTACCACGGGAATATGAATTATGTGCTTAAGCCAAAGAAACTTCATATTACATAAATCAATATTGAAGGATCCGATGCTGAATTAATAGTCAAATAAACCGGATGTGGTACGCAGCACAGTATTACAAAATAGCATTTTAACTTAATAGTCAAACAATTGCCAGCATTGAAACAGTTGAGTTCAAGAGAAACTACTTTTAATAACATTTTGTTGGTTGGTAGGTAGTAGGTAATAACTGCAATTCACAGAAATATGAGCAAACAAATGATTTTCTCTAATCTACAAGTAACTAATAAGTAGGTAGCTGGTGTTTGAGAAAGCCAGATTTGTCTAAATTACACACTTCTAAGATTACTTGCGTTGTATGTAAAAGTTAGGCATTCAAAGAAAAAGAAAACATGGAGGGAAGTATACACGGATTTGACTCTTTAATTTTATAAAACCACGAAACGAACATCAGCAGCTTCCAAAACGCCTAAAACAAAATAACGTAACCCATCCATTTTACCTCATCTATTCACCAACAAAAAATGAAATTTGGAAGCCGCGGCCACTCCCCTTCATCTGTACCTGCCCGAGGCAGCATCAGGTCGACCTTGGTTCCAGGAACCGGGTCAGGCGTAATAGCCACTCAGTAACCACCAATTACCGAACATCACAATAAAATAACAGATTATACGTATCCCTTCTTCGACTATAATGCAGTGGGGTTTGAAAACAAAGGTTTTGAACATTTTGATGATGGCAACGAAAACGTAAATGATCACTGAGTACTTTTGATTTGAAGGAACTTTCTTCATAAACTCACTGTAATTTTATATAACGATTCTTTATTATTAAATCGTGGCATGTTTATAGTAGAAGCAGTATTTTCCATAACCAAGATACAAGCCCCACAACACCAAATCATTTGGATCTCAAAATTGCACACTGTCGAGCAGTTTCGCATATAAAGTGTTCAGGGTGTGTGCAATTAAATATGTATTAGTGTGGTTACAAGCGATCATTTGAATAAATGCAATGCTAAACCTAATTTACACTTGGTTCACAATGCAAACCCAAGGGGACTGACAAGAGTCACTGATTTAAACGCATAATATTACATTCATTTTTGTTTTATGGCGTTATATATCAACTACTATGATTATGCTCATGGATAAGTGTGGTTTGTAACGAATAGTATACATTTAAAAACCGGCAGGCATCGAGAAAGACTAGTAAGCTTGTATCATCTAGTACGTAGACAATTTTTGTGACGCTTTTTTTAAACCTATCGAGGCCCTTTGATATGATTTTACAACTGCTGCGGTACAACCGCTGAGTTGTTAGTAAAAAGCAAAATTTGAAGCCCCAAAAACACAATGTCGATTCACCTCACTGTAAGATCAACGAAAGTTAACCTCAAACAAGACAACAATAATTTTAGTAATGAAGATAATGATGATTGACAGACAAAAAGAAGTGATGACAAAATAAACGTACTCATTTACACACAAAGGTGACATTGTAGAGGCTAAAAGTCAACGATCATTGGTGTTAAAAGTAAAACAGAAGAAAATAATAGCCCAATCAAATTTATTATGGAGACCATAGATTATGGACTGAAAGACTGAATTATCCATAATTTTGGCGTTCCAAAATGACCAAATCAATAAAAAAAATTGAGAAATCATCCTCCAAATCTTAAAAGATAATTTCACACGGAATCAAAAACAAACTACCATTCATTACTGGATATCGTAATGGTTACGTGCGTTTTAAGTGTTATTCCCAGAACAATCTCCAGAATTTCGTTTCGAGTAATGCAAATCTTATCCCTCAGAGTATTTATGTCTTGCAACCGGATACCACAAAGTATTGCATGCACATGACGATTTTAACAGAAGGGTCCAAGAATTTCAGAAAAAGCAAATTGTTTTGAATAATTATCAAATTTTCTCACGAGGGCTTTGAAAATAAGTATCCTACAGTTGAAGTATATGGTAAAATCTTCGTGGATTAATCTTTCGCGCATTTTGGGTCTAATTATTATGTTTATATCAATGCGCACAATCTTTCTTCATTTTTGATTACCACTACTGGCAGTCGTAATTTAATACTCAGCTCATACTCGCTTCGAAGAAATCACTCAGTTTCACCCGCGGGCCCTTCCGCGAACCGTTTTTACTCTACTACCTATTAGGTAGCCAGGTTACAAGCCCATCGAGGATAGGAGGATAAAGAAACAAAGATTTGAGAGATGACTGCTTTGGATTTTAGAGCAGAAAAACATATATGTATGTAGTGAACATATATCTAAAACATTCCTATTAATATCACTACTACATGAATGGTACTACAAACGCTGAGTAGAAGGTACCTACAGTCCCAAGTTCTCGATTACCAATTGATGATTCAGGTAAGGTTTGTTTTATTCCTAAACTTGATTTGTTTAACTATCCCACGAACATTTTATGCTTAGGAAAGTTATGTGACATGCCTTCAAATCTAAGCACTATACCTACGATATACTTGAGGTCATGGCCCCATGGCTCGAAGAATGTGTATAAGCTGACAGTTCAGCTACTTTATAGGAAAGGTCCAAGCAGCTGGGAATACTTCACATGTTACATAATTCAAGCAAACCGATGATTCACACAACCTTTTGGGAAGCTTTAGAAAAGTGTCATAAGCTGGCTTTCGTAACATTATTAAAGTTTTCTTTTTGTATGTTTTACTCTTCTTCTCTTTGTTTTTAAACAAGCTTAGATTCAAGTTCAAACGATGTCAGTCGTGTCATGACTTGATACTTATCTTATTTCGAGCACAATCGTGTTAGTGATGACGTGATTTGTTTCCAAAATAAGATATCCTAGAACATATTATTAGCCCACATTTTTGGTTTATTTTTTGCAGCCGCATTCTGTGATACTTGGCCGTGCGTGAGTTGATTCCGAGAACAGAAATTGTCTGCTTCTGCGAAGGATGAAACAGCAGATAGGTTCGTTTTATAGCGCTTTAATTGACCGGAAACAAAGAGAAATAAAAGTATTCAAAATGATGCCCCAAACCTGTCTTAAAATCATAGCAAATTTGACAGCGGTGGTCGTGATGGGATAAATTACTTCTTACAAATTAAACCATTTCACAAAATAACGATGTTTTAGCTTTACTATATTCAACACCACCAAACTATCTTCACTTGGGTTTTTTTAACTTGGGATAGCTTATATTTTTTCAAAAAGACGACCAGCTGCCTGTTCTAGTCTAAACAACCTTTGATTAGAGTTCAAACTACATGTTTAGATAGATAATTATTGCACAAACTGACAGAGCACGTTCATACGAGGACGCTCGACAACCAAGTATGCGTACAATTGCGAGGTGACTACCATTCAGTTGAAAGACAATACTTAATCCTTAGATGCTAAGTAATAAAGACTATTATGGCTTAGCTTATTGATCGTGGACTCGCAAATTGCTAGCGCATAACTGCACGTCGTACCCAGGGTGTCGAGGGGCTTCTGTTCTATAACCTACTATCTCATGTACGTATGTAGGTAGTACTACTATAGAATGGTTGCGTTGTGAATCGATATAGGTGTAATATTAAACAGAAAACCTTCCAAATCACACTGGAAAACCAACATGGGTATCTTTGGCTGAAATGCAGGTCATACAGGAAACTTCCCAAATTGATAAAGTTAGTGGCGAATTCATTTCTAAAATATAGTTTAATAAAAAAAAAAATGAAATAAAACATTTTAAAATCGAAACACCGGAAAAGCATCGCATACCAACATTATTATAACATTTCGTATAGTTAATGCTTTGCAAACGGTGAATCATTTCAGTGCACACAGATTAACCAACCAGGCGACATCAGGAAATTGGCCTGACCAAGGATTTACGATGTGACACACACTCGGCTCTATTTGAGTAATTTATGAACCCAAACTGTTGATAATCTACGGTTTCATCTATAGTAGCTGCTAGATTATCTACGGCATGAAGCTGAGCTGGTATTTCGAATTGAAATAACTGATATATATCAGCAAGACCGCTATAGAATGAACTATAAACGCAGTGTTCAGTTATATACCATCCAAAAAGTAAGAAGATACTTTGCTCAGTTAATAAAGTTTTTTTATAAATAGCAAATATTTTAGCGTTTAACACCTGCGCAGCGACAACAATCGTCAAAAGTATTTCAAATATTCCGACAAAAACAAATATTTACTTGTCAAATGCCTGCACAAAATGTGCTAATACGAAGGCGAACCGAGTTGTAGAGTCAACAAAACATGAGTCATACAGTGTGAATATGGAAAAAATATCATAGAATCCGGCGCCTCAGACTTAGTACACCTATCCACGATATCATAAATCGTCGGGGTATGTCTAGTCTTGGATTCAATAGCATTTAGTATGTTATGCCTAAGTGTAAGAATACTAGGGCAAAATGACAAACATGGTGTTTCACAGAAAAGTTTTAACTAGCATAAACGACAGAAAATAAGCTTCATAGAAAAGCCAAAACTAAACCTGAGAGGTTGTCTAATGGTTGGGACTGAATTTTTTGGACGGAAATCTTCGTGAGTAGTTCCAAAACTGCTAATTGAACGAGGGCCATCAGCCATCACACGGTTTGCGTAAATAAATTAACTGTTTTGCCAACGCTATCACGTTCCAATATACGCAAGTATATTGCGTTGCGTAGTGTATAACGCGTTCCGATGCGTGAGTCAATCGATGCCCGATCTGATTCTCGGTAAGTCCTCGAATAGAAGTCTGGATTCTGACGCGCTATTTCGAATTCATGTTGGGATGGTGTTGCCAGTGCGGCTAGCGTATTTAGGTTTTAGGTGTTGCTATGTGGTAGAGGTTCGTTTTGAAAGTAGATACTTTCTTCTTTCTTTATCATCTTTTCCTCTCTTTCTGTTGTCTTGGTTGCTCGAATTGCATAAACAACTGAGGTACTAGCTTATCGCTAAATTAGTAGTCTTCTTCTTCTTATCGTGTCACTGATTCTTTCGAACCAAATGTGGTGAAAGGATTTTAAGTGCGCCTCAAAGAGGCCGATTTAATTAAAATCGGACGAAAATACGCCAAGAATTTTTTGGAAACTCATCCGATAAACAGCTTAAGTGGTATGTAATTAAACAACTACTAAAAAGATATAACATAGAAACCACTGGGAAAACTAATTGAAAGTCAAATGACCAAGTGCTGGCGTGCTGACGAGGAAGTCATCTAATCATTCGATTAAGCTTTTAAAGTGGTAGTAATGTGCCAGGTCTAGCCAGGTGTCACGATTTAATTAAACAACCTGGGGAATTAACAGCTTACATGCATTCCAAGTTTTGGAAAACTACCAGCAAATGTTTGGTCATTGGTAAATTCAAAGAATTCGAAAGGAATTATGAAACTGGCTTATCCAACAATCAGACATAACAAGGCTTTTCACATGCGGTGGATGTGACAAGAACAGAGAATATAAATTGTATAATGAATAAAGAACTAACAAAAATGTGAACAATCCACACAACACTATCTAGCCCCTAATTAAGTAGAGCTTGTATTATGGGAACCAGATAGCTGATTTAATAACTATATGACCTATTTTGTAGATACATACTTAATACAATATAACACCCAGACCGATAACAAACATCTGTGTTCACTAGACAACAAATTGTTCTCGGTGGGGATCAAACCCACAACCTCCGGCGCAATAGGCAGAGCCAACCACCAACTAAGCTGAGAGCCCAGTCAAAAATAATGAACGACTGAAAATAAGAAGCAAACCACATTATGCTCTAGCGTGTTCATAAAATTGAAGAGAGTTGAACTGTTACAGAAAAGATCCGATAAATAAGTAAGTAAAATACGAGTAGTAGAAAACAGTGTGCTGATTACAATAACCTACACATTCCTCAGTTGACCTTAGACACCGAATCTTGACGTCGATAGAAAATTTCTTTGACGTCAATTAGATTATCAGTACCAAGGTTATCAGCCAATAGAATAAGATTAGACCCAAGATCAGCATCATCAACCTAGTCATCTTGTAGATAGAGGTCTCAGGTCAATGGTGATCAATCTACATAGGTACATTTTGTTTACATCTGGGCTCTCAGTCAATTGACGTCAACTGGTGTGTAGGTTATCTTCGATCGTCTTCTAGGTCAAGATTTATATGTATTTAGAGTTACGTTCTGCCCGTCAATCATGCCATCATATTAATACAAATAACAGATTATTTTGATATGTATTTTATTTTAGTTTATGCGTCTTTAATATTTGGAGAAGACCTGTTGTTTCTATGCAAGTTGTAAGTATCTAGCCTAATGCCAATTATATTTTATAAACGAATCCTCAAGTATTTGATAGAAGGGTTCGCTGACCTTGATCTTTGAGGTGTAGTTTGTGCAATGTAGAATGTAGCATACAGTTCTAGGAAAACCCTTTTGTTTGCTTCATAAATTGTAATAACCTTTGGTTTCTCTGCCAAATTACGTACATACAGTTAAAACGCAACGGCCAATCAGATATCTGCTTGAACTTTTACCCTGTTGTCAAATTTATTGCCTTGTGGAAATGTCTTGGACACACTAACCTCAATAACAAAATCAAGGCTCTACAGGAATTTCCGTTTTAAAATACTTGTGTAAGGTTGAAAGACTTAACACTTTTAAAGAAATCGTTCCGTTATATGGTAGGAGTACCAGTGTCGCTACAGGATTCTGGAAATTTATATAGATGATGGTATTCTAATTTAGGGATATTAATACAGTTATATTGCTTTCTTATAACTTTACTCAAATGTAAAACATACCATCAAATGTAACCAATAAATTTTGTTTCTGACTATCGTCAAATTTTGACGCTCTTTGTAGCTTCCATTTCGAAATTATTCTACGATTTTGCGTTTCCAAATACATTTCTCCTTGTTTCTTTGTGTAGCTAACGAGTTTCTACATTCTGCCAAGCGAACTTTGCTCTACAAAACATCCCATTGTTCATACTTGCGTGCTCAATCCCAAACAATACGAGTACATAATCTCTTATCTCCACTATCAGAGCATCGCATTCCAACAGTATCACACAGAATACGCAGCAGTTTATACGGCTTCGTACACAGACTATATATCAGTTAGTATCCCCCCAGTCGCAGATAGCATATCAGTTTGTATGCTTCAGTCATAGATTGTGAAGCAGTTACTTTGAACAAGCACATAATGGTATTTTTACTACATTAATTACAGATAACGCGGTCTGCTCATTTTATTTTTATCACATTTTAATGGTTTGGGGCGTTTTGGATGGAAATGTGTGTGATTTAGTAGACTGTTCTGTGAAGACAGCTATCTTATTTCTAGAGATGATTCTATTAAAATTCTGCGTTGTTTTTGCAGAGCATATTATATTATCATATTCTCAGAAAAATAAAACTATGTAGACACAAAATAAACAAGAACTTTGGTTGAATTGAATTTTATTATAAAGGTTGACAGAAACAACCGTAATCTGTCCGAAGTTAATCCGTTAAAATCAACGGATTGACACATTAGTCGTCCAAACAATAGACTTTAAAGTTATTAACGGTTATCACTCAAAGTGCACATAAACCTCTTAAAAAATAACACCATTTTGTAACCCGAAATAACTCGAACAACGAGTTATTGTTATCTAAACAATGTGACGTTAAAAATAGACGGTGTTAGTCGGTGGCAGTGATCGTATCTAACCCACTTCAGTTATCGATTCAAAGCTCATTGAAATTGTGGATTATTATAGCTGTATCTGTGCAACTGCTGTCTAGTCTAGATTGACTGATAAAATGTTGAGTTATCTCAGTTATGGAAATTCAGTGAGAAAAATTCTCAAAATTGTTCCCCAATCGATGCCTAGATGGCGTTGACTGGAATTGAAACTTAGTTTCTCGTGATTGATCCATCACAGACAGCATGATAAAATGCATTTGAATTTTCCTCAAAAAAAGATGATAAAAAAACATATAATGCTGGACTTTATTGTAAATCCATGACAAACGAATACTTTTGGAAACTGTTGACAGTCATAACATTTTGATGACGACATAAAACGGATAGCACCAGAAGTGATTTAGAAACATGAGACCCTACAGACCTTAATTTATTCAAATAACTCGATTTTTGAAGTGAAAATAACATCACACTATAGCTAGACCATTATAAACCACTTTCAATTCATGGTAGGGCCAAACCGGAGTGATGGGAAGCGTCTACAAAAATCGGATGTACGGCGCCGATCCAGATTACGGATAAAATAGAAAGGCGACAGACATCCCGCGTGTAAATAGTTATACATATAATTGGTGTTGCTATGATAAAAAAACATTTATACTTTGTGTAACAAGCATAAATGAAAGTACCTATCTACTTAAATGGGGACCCCCCGGGACAATAATTTTAGCAAAATTCTAAAAAACACTTTAATTTTTAATACCTACTAAACTATGTGTGCAACTGTGCACTGTGCAATTATGATATTGTTCGGATTTAGCATTGCAAGTAAAAAAGTAATAAAACCTAATAGAACTATTTCGATCAATAAAATAACTATTGCCTTTCAAAACCTATGAAACAACGCACATAAAAACAGAAGAATCGTATTCCAAACGGTGACCAACATGGAATACCAGTCATATGATGCTGTACCAAACTAGAAAATATATTAAAACTCACCTCGAGAGCATCCTGCGCGGTGCTGAGGTACTCCCTCAGCATCGCCTCCTGAATGCTCAGCCATTCCAGCCGCGGGTCTTCCAGCTGCGTCACCTCTGCAAGTAAATGGAAAATATCTGTTAGTCAGTCTTCTGCATCTTTTTAGCCTTATAGCCACGTCTTTCTACCCTTGTACTACACTGAATGGGGTCGGCACAATAGTATCTTCTTCTACTTTCTTCTATCATTCTAAAGACAAACTCTTCACTAAGGAAGCATGAGAAGAGATGACGCAAAATTATGAAAAAGTATAAAATATCCTGCAAATACTTTTGCGTGTCAGGTCAGAACAAAAATATCACGAACATGTTTTTCGATTATGGTATTCGAGAAATCATTTCTACCATGGCGTTATTAATACAAGTTTTTTTCTAAATAGACGTTAATTGATATTTTACAGCTAAAAATTAAGAAATGTGACAAAAACTACAACTTGCATAAGTTTAAGCATAATGCGTAGTATACAAAAAATATAATGAAGCAAATGAAATTTTATACAACTAGCTGAAAGAACAAGTACATGGCCCCCCTGATCGTAAGTGTTAACCATCAACTATAACAAAGTAGACCATTACAATAACATTCAGAAAAATTAAAAAAAATAATGAACAAAACACCGTAATGCACCCAAATGAATAATCCGTAGATAATTCGTGACTCGTACTCATCATCGATAACAGTGGAATGCGATTAACGGATATCGGATAAAATTTACTGCATTACGATTGTTGTTCACGTGTTTTTTTACTAATTCCACACTGATACTGTTGAACAAGTATCTAGTTGACCTAAATGGCCTGAAGTCAGCTACGTAAATGGCCAATGGTGGTTCGAAGGTTTATCAAATGGCTAACTTAAGGACGGCCAAGTTATACCTAATTGTTGAACTGTACGTATCGCGTTTTGTCAATTTTATGTAATTCATTCAAACATTGTTAATTATATCTTGATAATTACTATTATTATTGTTTTGAATTTTAATCATCTTTGTAAATGCGTATTTTTTAAATAATAATAGGTCGATGTCTTAAATATAATTGGTGTTAACTTTGTTATGAAGGTAATGTCCATCAAATTCTCACGTTTAAACGCAAGGGAACTGATTCATCAATGCATGTATATTTTCCGAAAGTTTTAGCACTTCAGCACTAAAAGAGTTCAATGCCTCCTGAACTGTTTGTGAAGAGCCCCCTTAAACTGCACTCTAAATACCACGGAAATGATCAACGCAACGCTTGAAGAGGTCAGTCAGCTGCGCTACCACTCGAAGCCCGCGTGACACTCAATTACAGAGCTGGACCACTCGCTAAATCTATGGAACATGTGCTCAATAGTATACAATGTATATGCCAGGCGGAAGTGATGATTTCTTAAAATACTCTGTCAAAAAATATTCCCAAACAACAAGAAAATTAACAAAGCGTGAAAAGACTAGACAGTAAGTGTCAATGTCAATTCTCAGACCAAAAGGCATTCGTAATACTGAAATGTTCCAAGTAGGGTCACATTCAGCTGCAGCATCGACTATCACTCGCACGGTGCGTGACACTCAATTATGGAGCTCAATTCAGGAGCGGGCAAGGCTACGCTCCGTACGCTGATTGCTACTTGTGTCAGATTATACGAATTGCTAGTATTTGCTAGCAGTAGCAATTTACTAGCAAGTGGCAAGTAGAATATCGACATCAAACCATGCATGAAGAAAAGATGGATGTTCTTTTCTGAGAAAGAATCTTGCACTCTTTAGATACATGTACAATATAAATTAGAGAATCATTTCTAGAGAAAACCACTCCAACACAAAGAAAGAATTCGGATAATACAAGACTATATTTTACTAAGGCTGCTGATATACATATACACAGCATGGAAAAAAGCAGTCGGCAGCCAACAGTTCCTTTGCAGCGTTTGTAATAAACGAGCTCCACCACAAAAACAAACCGCTGTCACGTCCATTCTAAATATTCATAGCCAGTCGAAAACTAATAAACAATATCACAAACGAATTAAACTTGCGGTACAATACCACCAACTTAACTGTTCAGTTGACTGACGAGAAACTTAATGTTATTTATTTTCACTTTGCTAGCAGTTCCATCTTTTGTTTCACAATTTTCAATGGTGGTAACTCGCGATGGGACACATAATTTGGCGGCACTGTATCGATGCATTACTGCATGCGTACAGTGACAACTATAAAGTATGGGCGGGCGTGACTCTTTGGCGGTGGATACCACACGCATTGGAGTCGTGATGGCAGGTGCTTAAGATTCAATAGATGTCGCATATCAATTTTATATTCCTGAGACTGATATCAAAATAATTAGTCCTACCATAAGAACCTACATTGATGGAACAGCTGCGCTTATAACGTACATTATGTAACCTTCCATATATGAGAAAAAAACGCGAAAAGGAACTCTTTTTACTTCTTGCTGATTTCCACGGTCTTAGAATCCATCCATCATCCGACCATCACTGACAGTGTCGTGGACGTGCAAGAAAAGGCAGCAAATATGCATAAAACTAATTATGCATTGGCCTGTGGTTAGAAAATTGACCGTCGGGTGGAAATAAGGGAATACGTTTATGTAGAAATATAAATACCCAGTAAGTATAGCTTAGTCTGTGCAGAAAACACCTAAAGGGGTAAGAGAAGATCGCATTCCTCGATAAGTGACAACAGAGGTCGTAAACAAAATATGTTAAATGGAGAAGGCATTAACACGAAGTATTCGCAACTCTACAGGTTATGAAGCTCTTGCCAGGGAAATAGCTTTCGCATAGTTCAGAAGTGGTAAACCTTTTCTGCAATGCATAAATTTTTTGAAACATGTCAAATATTGGGTAGTGTTTTACGTGGCAGATGAAAATCAATTGGTCATCATAATATAGCTACATAAAATATAAAGGTAGGTAACCAGAAACACGAGCAAGCCTACAACAATGTAAGGAAGTCATAGCATGCCGGAAGACATGATAAAACCAATAATTATAAATTTTGATGAGACTTACTTTAAATCATTTTTTCCCAATACTTCGACACAGTTTCATACGCTATGATCGCGGTTGAAACGAAAGCTTTCTACGTCTAGTCTAGGCCTAATAATGCCATTTATCAAGTAAACGATCTACTCTTTTGTTGTTAACACCACTGCAACTGATTCTATCCTAACTGCCACTTTGAATAATTTTCATGATGGTTCCAAAAGTAATAAAGAGCTACTTTTTATAAGTTTTATTAATTTCCAAGCTAATAACTCCATAAACCTGAGGTTGACCACACGTGCCTGCTTAATTGCAGCTCTCGTTGGAAACAAGTCTGTAACAACTCAATAATTACTCTTCTATCGGACGATCGGAATCCTCGGCGAATTGCCATCGTATACGCCTCTATACTCTTGCACGACGAGGATACATGTCAGTCGCTAGCCTTCAAGGTTTTACATTTTTACCGCGTCTACTGAATGTATCAGAACGCCAAAATTCCCAAAATTATTTCGAGTCTTCGGTCTCGGAATTTCAAAAGGCCTTCAAAACCAAATATCAACATCCTGAGTCGAAAGGAATAAACGATTCCCTTACATTCCCTAAATTGGTGATGAACAAATTGAAATTCTCGGTGCACTTGCTCTTAAAGTTATTAACGAAAAATGTTTTATATCGAGATTGTTTCATACATCATTCTGTCATCATAAACAGCTATGTATAACACATGTTTATTAATGTGGCAGTGACCACAAATAACCATTTCAAAACTAAAGTTCAAGGTACCGAAGCGGTATCTTTTGAAATTCCCACATAAAGAAATGCAGTAAATATTTATTCATTTACACAGTGCAGAATTAACTTCTGCAATGAGTCCCGGGATGTTAATAGACATCATTAAGATTCACCATACTGTGTAGCAATTATTACTATACTGCGGTCATAGACCAGGCATCTAAAATACTATAGATACTATCACCTCTGATAAATACATTCACTAGGATTTTAAATTGAACCGATTTAAATAATTTATTTCCTCCCCTTCTCGGCTAATGAGATTTTTACGATATTCACTATGCAATTTACACAATAGTGTTGGCCATTAATCCGTAATGTTTGTAGTCCGTAGTCTGTACTTCGGATTCCTGGGAGGGAGTAATTAGTGTCAGTCGGCAGTGCTAGATGGCGCTATTACTAAAATTACAGGAAATATATATTTTTCAAAGTGATTTTTAAATACACGTGTTTATAAGTAGAAGGGAAATAGAATCTGTAAATTTCTGAGATACGTACATAATTAAGTGCAAAGACATTTTTGAAATAACAGAGCAGTAAACTATTCGTAGAGTACGAGAAGGGAAGGTATTAATTTAAATGCAACAAGTTCTGGTAAATGAAGCCTTTATTTACGCCTGTTGTCGCGTCGTCGGCATTCACATAACTTTGGGGATTACATGAGTTTGCCCATGCGCACGTCACATTTGCTATTCTGACCGGTACAGCAAGGTTGCTATTGCCTTCATATAAGGCAGCGAGTTTATGTTGCCGCAAAATTATGGCTCGAATTTACATTGAGATACCGGACAAAAGCCAGTAGACTGATGCGTTAGCATTTTCTAATCCTTTTACGGTAAAAGTTTTATTACCGAAACCCTTTATAAATCAGTCGCGAACGTATCAAAACCATCTGTGAATATAAAGCGAGGGAATGCGGTTTTAATAGAGGCAACTCTACCAACATAGAACCTGTTCGCAAGTTTTTTTAGCTTCATTTATATGAAATGAAATTGAAAACTACTACCTAAATAAGTCAAAACAAGTCATTCTCTCAAATTACTGGAGTATGGTAGTTTGTATGAGTGAGTATATATTTAATAATTGAGATATTCTTACGTTTGTGTTTCTATAGTTAAGTTCCTGTTTACTTTCCCAATACTAATGGCCGTATTCAGAAATGGTGCTCGAGTCTGAGACGAGCCTCAAGCATAGATTTTTTGACAGTTCTCCATTGAAAAATTACAAAAATCTATGTTTGAGATTGAGACTCACGGCTCAAGCCCAGGGGCTCAATTCTAGACCAGTGACTTTTTTGTCACGGTAGATAAATATCACAAGAACTGTCATCAGTTTCTTTAGTGAATTTGACAGTTCTTGGGATATATATCTACCGTGACAAAAAAGTCACTGGTCTAGAATTGAGCCCCTGTTTCTTAATATTAGTATCTGTTTAGTAGAGACGATAATTTTAGTGTATGCTGTGGCATCCTCTAACTTTAGGGACACATAGGGTCTTATTAATAATCCTAGCGTAGCGTTGGACTAGTTGATCCGTGTTTTGTCTCTTGCATTGACATGCAATTGTCAACTCGAACAAATGTGACAAAACACGATTTAACTACTCCAGCGTTGAGCCAGGATTATTAATAACACCCATAAGGTTTTAAGATGTTCTGTTAGTTTTTTTATTCTTGTTTTCTTTGTTGGATGTTCTATTAATAAATAAATGAGTACCTACGTTTCTTTTTCTTATCGTTCTTTAGAACTAGTATGGGTACGCTGCGAGCTTATTTGCTAGGGTAATATGCAAATGAAGAAGTGCACATTTACGGCTTGGCCCTTACTATTTTACGCGTGTAGATGATGAGATAGCTTCTGTAAGGATAACATTATCATTACTTACAAAATAAAAGCTTTATTCATTAACATTTTATGTAGGTAATGTTTTACTTAACTTTATAACAATAGCTGTGTCCGCGACTTCGTCTGTGTAGAAAAGTGTCTTTGGGTAGCATTTTTAATTTTTAGCGGAAAAATCAATGTTCGTATGCGTGTGGCACAGCCAACTACCCTCACATGTCTGCCTGTTCGGGTAAGCACACTAGGTATACTTCCCAATCTACACAACGCTATAAATATTTATTAATATCCAATCAACAGCCTAAAAAAAGTTTAAAGTTTCTAGCTCTAAAAATGACGGTACTTTCATTCAACTTTTCATCCCCTCTTTTAACGCCTTGCAGCCCTTTCTTCACATTAAAAGTTACCCTCCTTTCTCAGACTCTAGATTATCTGTGTAGGTACTAATTTTTATTTAAATCGGTTCGGTGGTTGGTGAGAAGCACGACAGAGTTACTTTCGTATTTATCATATTAGTAAGAAAATAAGGATTACATGTGATATTCTTCTTGGGTCGAGCCCGTCATGAAATACCTTACTAGGGCCGTTGACCAGATTTTTCCAAGCTGTACCCGAAGTTGGGGTTTTGCTACCGCATTTCGTCTACCAAAGGTTGTTTTCGTGTGAACACGCGTCTCTCTCTTTTGTATTGAAAATTGATGAGATAACAACTCTAACCACGTAACGTATTTTCGCTGTCATTTTTCCTCCGTACTCCGAGAGAGACAAATACGCGAAACGAAAACCACATTTCGCCTGCACTGGGACTTACCCTTCTGATACACACATTACACGTGATAAGGCTTACAATACTTGCAATCCCAAGTCCTCGTAAGCGAGAACCGTTGAGAATTTATACCGAAAAAAACATTAAAACTAACAAGCCGCCACCGCCTATGAGGACTGATCGATTATCTCCTACAGATACCATGGGTGGTCTCACATTTAATTCGTAAAAAGCAAGAAAATGGCGGAAAAGCACTAGGTGCCTTATAAATAATGCATCGGAATGTATGTGCGTGTCACGTCGTGCAAAACTGAACGCCCATGCGTCTGCTCACCGTTACCGGATCCCGATCTCGTATTTTAAAACGAACAGCTACTGTTCGCGTGTTGGCTAATTGCAATGTTAATTGCACTTGCACTACTGTATAAATATTAAAACTATTACATCTACTGACTTTCATTGCTGTATTATGGTTACAATTATTATCGTAAGCACCACAGACGGAAGCTAAGAGCTGCGTTTTGCTGTATCAGAAAGATAATTATAATAAATAAATATTGTGGAACAATATACAACAATATCTAGCCCCTAATTACACAGAGCTTGTGCATAACATACTATGGGAACCATGTTATGTAAAACTTTTTTATTTGTTAGCTACATACTAAGAATACACTTTAGAACACCCAGACAGAGAATACAAATACTGGCACACAAACACTGGCCTCTCAGCTTAGTTGGAAGTAGCTCTGCCTTCTGCGCCGTAGGTCGTGGGTTCGATTCGATCAAAAACAAAAATTATAAGTATTATCAGCTACCTATCTGGTTCCCATAGCTCTGCTTAATTTGGGGCTAGATTGTGTTGTGTGGATTGACCACAATTCTATACAAACAAGAAATGCTCCAACCAGAGAGTCATGGCGAGTTATAGCATAATAAACAAATACGTAGGTAAAAAAGTATAAACAATGTTACGAGATAATCAAAAGGCTGTATACATCCATGTTTGAAAAGCCTAGCTGATAAACTGTAAATGAAAACCATCCTACTGAACAACCTTCCAATGATTGCTTGGTAATCGCAAATTGTATGGTAGACCGTATAGCTACCGTACGACGCTGGGTCGTTACTCGTTACTTATACCCATTATCTTCGTTTAAGTTTCAACCTTCTTCTTCTTCCTGGCCTTATCCCTTAACCGACTGCAAATAAAAAAGGAAGTGCTCAACTTGATTGTATTTTATTTCTTTGTTTTCTTATAACTTTGTCATTTATGAACCAACTAGCGATCCGCCCCAACATCCATGGGTCGCTAGTAGAAAATAGCGTGATGTTATATAGCCTATAGCTTACCTTGATAAATGGACTACACAAAAAGAAAAACACAAAAAGATTTTTTCAATTCGGACCAGCAGTTCCCAAGATTAGCTTTATAATATTAAGTAGGTATAGATTTTTTTTTTTAACTTGAAAGACATCTTCCAGATTGGCCCCATAGAAATTTTCTCAAAATCCGATCAGCAGTTTTGGCCATGGATGAACTCTTTTAAACTTAACTTGTACAAACAAGCTTTTTATCTACATCAGTGAGATTCTCACAACAATTTAACTCGATTTTTTCTCACTAATTTCGTAGAATATTCATTTTAAATAATTATGATAGGTAATCTTTGAATAGTCAGATTTTTTCTCATGTCAATGGAGGCATTAATAGTATGTTTTCATAAAATTGTTTTTAAAACGATACGCGTTATCTTCTCAAATTCTAATTTAAAAACAATATGTATGCAAAACGACATGTCTATCTTCTATTTATTAGTATAACACGGTAGCAACGAGGCAATATCTATGCATCGACCAATCAATTTTCCCCATAGCAGATGCATTTGCTTAAATAAACCATACATATACATTTCATTACACGGCTCATCTTCTGTCGTAGAACCGACGCTATGGTCTACACCATAGTAGAGATTCTCATGAGAATATTTTTATATAATAATCAACACTGTTGGATCTACGATTTACAGCCTCCTAATGATGTATTGTTACGTATCTTGCCATATATTCAGCTTTAAACCGATGGAATTCAATCCTATTTTATAGACTGAGAAACATATTTCAATAGAAAAGTGTATTTACCACGAAGAGCAAATAATAACTATATGAAAAAGTACGGACGCGAAAGTATGTACTATTCATAAAATTCTCGATTTGAAATATCAAATGCAAGATGGCGGTCACTTCTACAGGCTAGACATGAATCAAACTGTTCCATAATTCATGTAGAATAACTAAAGCACTGTAGTTCGTAAGCCCCCCGCGTAGAGCATTTTTCACCCACCATGCTGAATAACAATCCACCACCAGCTAGCATAGCACCACATAAATAAGAGTTAGTCTTGGAGCGCAAACAATTCTTTGTGTAGTGAAATATTGCATGGTGAAAATTGCCAATTTGCTACTTAGAGCAGGAGCCAATGTAATTTTGCATTACGATACGAGTATATCATCAACGCAACGCACAATCTATCACTTATGACTCCTATACTACTTAAACCGCATCAAGAACAAAAATCTACCCTCATTCTATTGACAACTGTTAAAATTTTGCTATTACCAATAACATTGTTATAGACAAGAAGAAGAGAAGGAAGACGATAGGTTGTGTGTAGATATTGTTATGTTTTTGTTGTCCCAATGTGTCATTGTAATCAATAAGGGGTTATCTATAGATAGTGCAATTCACGAAGACGCCCCCCTCGCGTGATGCGGGGAGTTTGCTCCGAGCGGCAGTCGTGAACCGTAGTCTATTCATTGTAGTGTGCGTGTGCACTACTGTGCACTCATAGGTAATTTAGTGTGTACCGATAACACTCAAACATTGACGGAAGCTTGCACACATATACTATAAACAGTTAGGAGGAATAGTGGGGCGCGCCTTCGTGGATTGCACTATCTATATCTATTATCCATTGGTAAGAGAAGGAAATCGCTTTTCAAGTAATTAAGTATTACATTGAATATGTATTTTGACTCTTTAGTTCAGCATTATTTAAAAAAAACAATCTGATGAGCTTATTTACTATTACCGCGCTTGGTCATCTTAGAGTTTCTTGCAATACTACATGATTAAATGTGCAAGCTGGATAGGATGCGTGCTGCAACCATTGCAAATTGTGACAGGTGTGATCTATAGAAAGGTGAAGCTATTGGTCATAAGCGTAAGGTCATGTATGTCCTAGTAATTGCATGGTAAATCCAACAAATCTTTGATATTAATGGCATGTCAATCGGAGTTATTTATCGTATTGTATGAAAGCCCATGTTAATGTATTGTATGGTCTGTGTAACTCTCGGGTTCTTTCTAAACGAAATATCAACTAGTGGAAAAAACATAGGAACAAATATGTAATAGGAAACTATGCTAGCAGGAAGAATATTGGAACCTAAGATAATTATGTTGCCTGGGTCTAAAAGATTACCAAAGCTTTTCACCTCAACTTTTTTTTTATGTAACTAGCTGATGAAACAAGCATATGGCAGGTGGGCCATATGCTTGTTTCATAAGTTAAGTGGTAGGAAACATCGCCTATAACATAGCAATGCCTCGTAGGTCACGCACATCAGGATACGTGCCCTACAATGCTCTGGCCTGCGTCCATCAACTGGAGGCATACACATGCTCAGCCTCACGTGCCAGTAATGTCACCGGCACCCACACCCTTCAAACCGAAACCCAGCAATACGTCACGGCAGAAATAGGCATGGTGGTAGTACTTCCTTGGACGAGGCCTTCACAAAGAGCTCTACTACTACTGGAAGAGCTCCAAAATAGCTTACAGATATAAATTTGAAACATTCTAGTATTGCAATTGAATAAATGCCGATATAAAGACAGACAGGAACGTAGTAGATTGAGCTCTAAACTAGCTTACAGATATAAATTTGAAACATTCTAGTATTACAATTGAATAAATGCCGATATAAAGACAGACAGGAACGTAGTAGATTGAGCTCTAAACTAGCTTACAGATATAAATTTGAAACATTCTAGTATTGCAATTGAATAAATGCCGATATCCAGACAGACAGGGACGTAGTAGATTTTATGTATAGTACGAAAGAAAGGTTGACAGTCAGGATTCCACCACACGACATGACAGTAAAAGGAAACACAAGTCGGTGCTGTATCTAAACTGCACACTTAGTGCTTACATTGTATAAAATAATGGTTTGTCGTTTAATAAATAAGCAATTGACTTGAGATTGACATCATTGATTTTAAGAACGGATGTTACTGCTTTTCCTTCAGTTTATATAAGATCTTGGAAGATGTTGTAGTTCCTGAGAGTTCATTCAAGATTAGAATTCAACAAATTTCGTTTTTTTTTGTTTTTTTTTGGTAATTTCGCTTTGTTTTCAAAGCATCAAAAGAAATAGCAAGCAATGAAATAGAAGAAATTCAAATAACATTGATTTTCATCACAGGGATCTGGTAAACCTTAAGAATGCACTAAAAATATAGATAGATAGATAGAAAATTATTTATTGCACTAATTAAAAGTACTGTACACAGGCGAGCTTAATGCAGATAGCATTATCTACCAGCTAACCTAAATATTATAAGAAGAGTTTTGTTAGGGAGAATGCCTATAGCAACAGTGGGTGCATACGGGCTAAATAGATAGATAATAGTGGCAGATGCGATTATTAGATATGAGATAAGGAACTTACGATTGACATGGTTGATGTAATATCTCCCGATCTGAGGGTCGTAAGCCTCTTCCCATCCAACAGGTAATTCATTGCCGATGCAGTCAGCAAATGTCTGCGGTTTAGTATATCTGAAACAAAAGAAAGTCTTATATCAGGGACAAGCGATGACACCTTAAATCATTTATTTACAAAGAAAATTGAAAAACAAAACAAATACCTATTCGAAATAGTACAAAATATACATGAAACAGTTGAGCTTCCTGCAAATCGGTATAACTTAAGCACGTTTATATATCGTACAGAAATTAAATCCAATTAACATGAAATTGTAAAGGTTTCTTCATTGATACAACCAAAGCAACATTGTAAGAGCAGACAAAACAGTAGTTGCCTTCTAAAAAACCATTCACATACGTGAACATCTTCCCACGAAAGCACAGGGAGGCCAAGAAGCCTATTAACTCCTATAACCGTCATTAAAGCAAAACAAAAATATACCCGGTTATTATTTTCAAGTTTTAGGTCGGATAATTTTACTAGCTTATGTTGCATCGTGTGTGTTAACATTAACATACTAGAGAACTCAACCTAGTAACTCCAGTAAGGCCAATCAATGATATTATTATCCGCTAGTAAATAAATATTGTGAACAATTCACACCACACTATCTAGAGCTTGTTTTAAGGGAACCAGATAGCAGATGTAATATTTTTTTAAATACTTACTTAGAATACAATGTAACACCTAGACAAACAAAAAAATATCCGTGTTTACCACACAAATATTTGTTCTCGGTGGGGATTAAACCCACGGCCAGAAGGCAAAGCTGAGAGGCCCGTCATCGTAGTATGACGAGCCTCTCAGCTTTGCCTTCTGGTCGTAAGTGGAAGTTTTTAGTTTTTTAATTCTTTGTCGATGGAATATTGCAATGGAGCACCATTCTTGCAAAATTAATATCCATAACAAAAGCAAAAAGTAATTCTGGGTTAAGTTGAATGTTAGCTCCTTGCGAATTCCGATGGAATAATACCAGATCGGAACTGGTTTCGACAAACACCTGTTGTATGATAATGGGGTCTAAGGCGAAACATTGTTGCATTTTTGTATCGTACCCATATCGCGATTGAGTAAATTACTAGTTTCATTCGACTCTAGCACGAGTAAAGTGATGTTTAAAATGATAATAATTAAAAGTAAGCTCTCTCCAGTTTATGACATGCTATTTTATTATAGCACTTTAAAGAAACACTAGCTCACCCTTAGCTGCTGCTATAGCCCTTAGCCAACTTCATCCACGAAGTATGAGTTTACTTTCTCAGAACGAGATGGATGGGTGCAGCCGAAAATTAAGCCGAAAGTATTTCAGTTCTGTTTTGAAAAATATTGCAGAACATAACTTATTTCAGCAGCATTTACTTTTCTATCTTCATTTTGACACACTTTAAATAGTTACATTTATAATTATATTTAGCTAATAGAAATGATGTGTGGTAATTATAATTACTTTTGAGGTATTAAATATCAAGGGGGCATTGAATGTTGTAGCACTTCATACTCTACGAGACTGAGGTAATTATACATGTAAATACACCAGAGCCTTTACAGGAAACTAATCAACTTAAATAAAACAACCGCACCACAGGACGCAAACCAGATTCACAATCATAATCGACTATACCTCCAAGAAAAAGCAGGTGCAATTTCCACTAGGCAGATTACATTGTTGTGCCATAAGAATAATTAATGATGGTGGAAGGTAGCCGGGAGCTAAACAGGCCTGTGTCACTTGTAATCATCTTTGAAGTAACTCAAGCTTTATTACTGGGACCAGAGCTGCAATGCCTGCAATACAGCTAGGAAGCTACGAACAAGATTTTATGGCAACATTTTATTCAAACGGGCACATAATTTCAGTCCGTGCGTAAAAGAACATTGCTATGAGATGATTTGTTTATTTGTTTCTTACACCGTTGGTTGCTAAACTCTTTAAGAGACATCATGTTTCGTAACATGACTGGCAAAAGAGCCAACTGCTGAAAAGGTTGTTTTTGGTTCAACTACTCCAGAGTACGAGAGGCACAAATCTTGGGTTTATGTTTTTCAGTGTCCCTGAGTGCAAGAAAGGAGCCTCTTTGAGGCACACTTAAAATCCTTTCACCACACTTGGTTCGAAAGAATCAGTGACACGATAAGAAGAAGTGTCCCTGAAATAATTGCCTGCGTCATTTCGGGCGTACCGAGTAGCAGATTCATACATGTATGGTAGGATGGTATTTTGAAGAGGTTTCCAAGGGCCAGAGTGAAGCCTTCGTAATTTATTTCTATGATTTAATCTGTGGTTCTGCAGAATAAATGATAGTCGCTGCAGGCGTGGTGTGCTGGCGCCAGTCGACCTGCTCCCAATCAATACGAGTTCCAGCCATGATTCACGTCTACGTAGCACGGGAGCCAGTGATGACATTCTTGCGTTGTGGGTAATGACCATGCTGTTGACTCTGCGTTTTTACTTATACTCCAGCACGGACACGGCTAGCGTTTTAGACTAAAGGTTCTGGACATTGGATGACATAATAATGCACGATTTGATATGACCATATTTACTGTCCGGCGTAGTATTTATTTCCTTTCTATGTTCCAGAGTAAACTTTACCAAATTTTACTATCGTCGCGCTCTCAGGAGTCGGTGCGGTGTGAAGTCGAATATATTGTCTGTGAATTAATGTACTCGCTATCGTGGGGAAGTTCCTATGGTTTTACTATGTGAGCAATGACAATAAAGTAGTCTAACAATCTAGACATAGTATCGACGCTTAGGTTAACAATTTTGACATTTCATCATCGTGATTTTGAGTAACACCTTTTTGACTCTGACTGCATGATGTATAAAACTCATCAAGGGCTCCCGTGCTACGATTGTCCCAGCATCGGCGTACCGGTCGCAAGAAGCGGACCAACGCATTTCCGATAGTGACGAAACCGCACCGTCTTACACATCCCTCCCACTTAACGGTTTTCGTGACTTTTAATACGGCGTTTATACGGTAGTCGGTTATTAAATAAGATTCTTCGGTTAATTGGCCACGTTTATGTCCAGTGGTACAGTCGTCCACATAGGTTAGCCACCAGCAAAAGCTTTTACAACCAAACGTGTGCAAAAGATTCTGATATGCGTTCTGTTCCCGCTCAGCGTCGAAAGCTTCTTTTAATGTTGTACATTTCAAATGACGGGTGTAGGTGCTTGGTACCGAGACATCTAACGGAGCATGCGACTCCGAAGTTAGTATGTGTGCGTCCCGGTCGCACATGTACAGTTGTGTAGTGCGAGAGTGAGATAGGGTGCAGTCACAAACAACTTCAAGTTACAAAGGTGGATTGTCATCTGCTGTAGTTATAGGAACTGGCTTCTTTGTTTTCTACGAGTAGACCGATATGCCTCATCGGCAACTTCTTCGTTACCTTACTACCAAGCAACATTGTAGCCAAAAGATGGCCTGTTCATGGATTTTTTTTTTCTCAGCTACATAATTGAGCTAAATAGGTTGGGTACTTTTGCGTGAGACTGTACCAACTTGCAACTTTTGGACGTTTTCGATATTTGCGTGTCTCGTTTACCGTTCGCTGTTTTACAGTAAGCAATGAGGTGATGTCGATTTAATGATGCGGTTGTCCAAATTCCTTCAACTGTTGGAAAGTTTCCATGTTTAACTGAAGACGTCAATACAGAATAGGTATACAAGCTTTCTATAAGCAGCATCAATTGCAAACAGACTTGTAAAAAATCTCAATCAACAATAGATTTTCCAAAAGATAAAAGTTTGGACGAGATTAAAGGCTTTCAATGAAACTGTGCCTTCCGCACAGCTACTGAATGCGGGCGTCCATTTCAAAAACACGATCACTCTTATCGAGGCGCGGGGATAGAGGACGCGTGCGTGTGCGCATCCAATGCATCGCCGCAAGAGCAAGACAGATCCATCCCTCGCGAGAGTAAGAGAGACAGACGTAGATACAATGCTGCTCAGAACAGCAGAAACCAGTCCTGTCAGCGGGACGTCAAGACGAGTCGAGTTCTTGGAAACGGTGACCCGTGTCACGGAATCCCTGATCTCACACACAGCCTTTCACACACACCCACGTAGAGCCGTAACACTCACATCAAGCATCGTTATGACTAGGTATGACAGACTTTTATAGGTGTCATAATTAAAGCAAATAATGACTTACTAACCCTTACAATGTATTTGTCAGTCCTCGTTATATTACTATGCTAGGGAGTAATGCAAAGTATAGTTGGAAAATTTACGAGTAGGTACCTACTAAACTAATCTAACTTTTAAATATGCTCCACATTTTGTTTGATTTTGCCTGCTGATTGCGGCATGAAAAGGTCGCATTCCAGAGATAATATCATATCATTGATAAAAGCGACCTCGTCGGAAATCCAGACGATGCATGTGATAAAACCACGTAATTGAGGTAACTGTCTTTTATTGATATCAAACTTCATCCATGATAGTCTTGATGTGACTCCCTGATTTGATATGATCTACTGGACCATTTCAAAATAATTGAGTTAGCGCCATCTACCGAATTCATTGGGAATTTGATGGAGATGTGGTTCACCAAGTTTGATTTTGAATTGCTATATAGATTGCCTGCGTGAATCAGTAGCTGTTTCCACTTGACGTGCCAGTTAGGTTGAAACTGTTGAAATATAATCGTAAAACCTGATGTATGGTTCAGCTCGCGAAGAGCAAATAGTGGCGGTTCAAACTTTACCTACCTTCTTATCTCAGTAATTTCATTACATGAAATGTAACTGTAATATTTAAACGCTATCATAGCTTTATAATAATAACCCTCGAGTTATCAACTTGGATTCGGGTCAAAGCAGAATTATAATCAGTGCGAGAATTTTAGAGACCGCCTTTATAATTTGATGCATAGATGTAGATATGTATTGGAGTAATTTTATTGAATGCGAATAAGTTTACAGTTTTGTTGTGCAATATGCCAATGCATATCGGTCGCATTGGAAAATAGCAAGGCAGAAGGCCAATGTACCGTCAGTTGCCATCCGTAAATAGCAATGCGAAGGTTGCTGGCCGCTTAGGACTATTTAGTTACATGCTCCTGCAAATTTCACGCCCCTTCTCGAGTTCACGAGACTTTGGTCTCTTAATAGCATCTCCTAGTAACCTTGAACAAGTTCCATATAGATATACCTAGCAGCCGTTCACCGCGCTTCGTCGCTGCTGACATACGCAAAGGAAACCAAAACGCAGAGGCGAGCGCACATTTCAGCATCAAGCAACACCGCCTGCCAGCAGGCTAAATCGAGACGGCTGCCAAATTTCTCGGGAATTCGAAAAGTCCAACGACCAAATCCTGGATTACGACAAACTTGGAGCACGTCTGGTCGGAGGCGGTGCCACGCTGTCTCACACATATCGACCGACCGACAGACGGACACGCACACCTACTAATGCTCTATAAATACCACCAGAGAAATATTTTAATCCGGATGGCCCGTTTAATGCACATTCCATGGGCTTCGGAACAATCTCGATTTTTTTACTTCTTTAAAAGTGAGGGCGTTGCCCTACTTAGATTTTTCATTGTAAGATAATCCGTCATTCGAATCTGTGTCAGTGGACAAATACGCACGGTAAGGATAATAATGCTAAAAGCCTGTGTATTTTCTTACAAAGTTATAAGTAGATTTCAAAGTTCTGATGTCACTGTATGGCTAAGTAATGTTTATTTAAATGTGCCCAGTGTTTCTGTGCAGGAAGATTACACATTTCCGTCGTCCAAAAAAGGAGCCGTGTTTGGGGTCATCGTGATTTCCTCTAGCATTCTTATTCGCCGAAACATCTTATTTGCCACAGAGCAGTTATAGTCAAATTAAACAAAACATGCAATGGGTTCGACGAAGCATGCCGAGCGAATGATCCAATACATGAATATAAAACGTATCTGAATTCTGATCCATGCAATATAGTAAGAACATATTAAAAACATTCTTAACGGCTTGCGTCATACATACTCGATCAACAATTTATCCCCAAACTGCGGCAATCGGTCGAAAGTGGTAATTATGCGATGGTAAATGTAAAGGCTAATGTGTCGCTATGACGTCACGTTATTTGATCATTGACTAACGACATTCCAGCGCCAAGTGTGAACCGTGTTGTTGAGACGCTTGTCACGTCACTCTACCAAGGTCTTTTGCTCGTCTTGGGACCCGAGAATTATATTAAAAGCACTCGTTAAGTGCTCGAAGCTGAATATTTATGTACCTCAACGATAAACACCATTATAAAATTCGAAATTCCTCCACTTACGACGCAAAATGAGCTCGAAAATGACAAGAATCGTAATTAAGGTGTCCAGTTTAAAGATAAAAGTAAAAAAGCCTCAATAACCTATGTGCATAGCCATGTAGTCGGAATGATCGGGCAACTTTCGAAGAGATCGAATCAGCCCGTACAATTGAATGTTGTCTGTAGAAGTGACGGACGGACGGACAGCGGGTTGCATAAACACTGAATATATAGGGTTTCCGTTTGAATCACGACGCATACCAGGCGCCTTCGTCACGCCTGCGCCCGCAGCCGGCGCGTGCGACACAATATCTTGAGTATCACGACTCGGCTCCAACATTCGATTAGCGATACCTAGTCTAAATACTGTCTATACTCTACCTTACAAAATGACGGATTGTCCGCCGTACCAGCCACTGTAATATCGCGCAGGAATTTCTAATTGATATTGCATTGTAGTCACTCCCATTCTGTGTGTAACCCGTTCGAGTAATAACTACTTACAAACCGATGACAGAGATTAAACCACATAAATCTGTTCAGACTAGTTGTCATAGTAAATCAGTGCAGGGCGTTCTTTAATGCGCGTAGAACAAAACTTTATTATACTCATAAATTCATAGCCGTAGGACCTACTTATTTGTTTTGTTTCTAACGATGTTTCTAATTAATTAGGAATTTGAGTGAGCGCATTAAAAACTGACCATTCATATCGATGGTATCGACCAACAACCGGTTTACATTATACATATGTTATTTGCATAGTATACGTATAAGCTGTGGACACTTTTGCCATGAAAAACGTACAAAAAACCAGCTGTAGGTATCTAGCGTCGAAGCCTCTCATTATGCAAATGTTAGTACATAGCAGAATGTGGAAAGGCAATCCTGCTGCGTGGTTACTAGTCGTAACTTGGAATACTGCCCTCTGCGCACAGCAGAAATGTTTATAATGGTTGGTAACGATGCTTGTCCGCAACTTCACGACTGCACAAATGATACTTTCACGTAGAAAGTCAAACATTAGGAGGCAGAAAGGCACCAATGCGGTTCCATTCACATGGCGTTGTTATTAGAGCGATGTGAGGACCGGAAAGGAAGGTTAAACATTAGCCCAACAAGTGGGTATCAGCAGCTGCATGCATCGCCAATGAATGGAAGGCGCCGGCTTCTGTGAATGTTTGTTCAGGAACAGAATTCCTTGACCCATTGTTTCAAGTTTCAACCACTGGAGGTAGTGTGGGATCAGAGAATGCGAATAGGAAAGCCCAATTGAAAACATTTTAAAATTCTTTATCCTACAATCTACAATACGCTACAATCATAGATGCGCTGTCGTTAATACTTAATTGACGTATTCGGATAAACAAGAAAGATATTTAGATATAATTTGTACTACAGAATAGGCTAAAGCATTAGGCATACATAATTGAGACTAGGTACAACAGTTATTAAATCAAGGTAAAATATCTATTCGATTTAGACTGTATTATCGCGATCGGTGTTGTCAGTCACATATTTCGCCCACATCCAAAACAGGTCCTCAACAATGTAGTTGAAATCAAGGATTTTTGTTTGCGACTAATAGCCTCCGTTGGCGAATTCC
Organism: Thera obeliscata; assembly: GCA_947578465.1. Lineage (NCBI taxonomy): Eukaryota > Metazoa > Arthropoda > Insecta > Lepidoptera > Geometridae > Thera > Thera obeliscata. The sequence continues at coordinate 8,519,489 of OX387918.1, read as the reverse complement.
TAGACAGTGAGATTTTATCAGTTATAAATACCTACCTTGTTAGACGAGAGTGTAATATTAAATGTATCTACTTGGGTACCTATTTACAAGTTATTTATAAAATTTAAGCTAAAGGGCTTGCATTCTTTTTAAGAACATCATTGCTTGTTTGTAAGGAGGTAATAGGATAGCAAAGCTTTCTAATTAATTATGTTTAAATACCCACCATTATATATTGATTAGATACTTGTACTAAAGAATATAATCATTATAAACTTAATATTTTTATTCGACGGATAGTGTTACTCTAGAGATAGAAAATCAGCCCTTAATAAAATAATTAATTAAGACTAAAGAAGACTCTATAAAACATACGATAAAGCACACCAAAGCTATTGCAGATATTCGCTTTGTTAATTACTTTCCAATCAAAAATAAATTTCATTAGTGAATAACGATTTTAAAGCCAGTAAATAACGATTTTAATTTTTATTAGACGTTTTAGAGTCGAATAGCGGTAAACGCATCAGATTCTTCTTCGTCGTTGGGCAGATTGGAATCGTACGTTTGCCGGGGACATTAAATCGTCGCAAACGTTTATGGAGGAAACATAAAGCAGGCAACATTCCTCAGCCGGTGACTAGCCTATGCGTCCTCGTCCTCCGATGGTTAATCAAGCAGTCTTATGCAAATCACGCGAATAGTTATACAATTTTATGGGCGGTAATCGGAGATTCACACTCCCTATATAGACAGCATATCGCTTTATTTCATCACGCACCATTTTCAATCAGTTTCACATTACTTGCCAAAGTACAAAGTCATGGTGCGGTGTTACGTTACCATTGCCAATCAAAACTGAGCATGGTTAACCATACCATTACAAAAAACCTAAAAAAGATGATCATAACAATGAAAAAGTCGTTACAGTTGGTAAACAAGTGCTTTATGGCGGCAAGGCGGCATACTGAGATAAGAGAGGAATGCCAATTTTGATTAGAAACGAGAACAGTACCGACCACTTTTATCGCATAGAACTTGAAATGATAAGTTTTAAATAATGCATGAACCGAAACACAATTTTAATTACCATGTACTAACGATTGTTTTATAGCAACAAAATGCAAAGAAATACAGTTTATCTATTGCATTTAGGTAATCAAAGTAATTCCACTGAATTATAGCAACGACCGAACGTTGAGCAACACACCTTGATATCAAGAGTGATTTCATAATTGTTATTACGTCTTGTATATTTTTAATGGCTGCCAATCTTATTAGTAAAATCAAAATAAACTAGTAGATTGTAGATTTGTAGCCGGTATGCTGAGCGATGCCGACACGCGTCTGGCCAGGGCGTATAAAATCTCCAAGGGCATATTTATCTGAGAGGAATGCGTAAAATAAACAATGTTGTACGCTATTTCGCGTCGCGTCTGTTTGCAGCCACGCCACCGCACCGCACCCTGCAATACACATTTCAACGTCTTGGAAATCATTCCCCGCCATACATAGAGTACATTATATCCCTTATATCCTCCATTTACATTGTCAGTGTTTCCCTAACGATGGCATTATTCAGAAGATATCGATAGGTTGAACAGTCAAGGGAATAAAATAACGAAGTTATTTAGCACCCACTCGATTAGAGTCAAGAAACGCAGTAAAATGCCCAGCCCCTTTAACGTTACGCTTCAAGGAGCACGGACTTGTGTTGTGCGTGGGAAGCACATACTTGGGTTACACAATCTTGTGAAGATAGCTTCGTTATAGACAACTATATTGCTGGGGAAATATGCGAGAAGTCTGAGCAAATGAATAAAGATGACTAGTAGATGATATGCAAAGCTGAGAAATGAAATGAAGTGGGTACATAAACAGCATCTAAACGCAACGGCCATTATTTGTATACGTATAATGCTATGAAATTAGTGATAGACAAGATCATAGTGCTAGACTAGTAGATTATTTCCATGCATGACTATTTTGCAAACTTCAGAACAAGTTAGAGCATTTAGAAATTCCGTTGTAAGTACATATTTGCATTCCCCCACATCTAATTTGCCAACACACGCTTTAGTGCATGATCTAAAGGCACTTGACGTAGGTTTCACTTGCAACATGGTATTATAATGCATTAACAACCAGCGAAACGCAATACTCTGGTATGCCAGAACAATGTATCGGCAACGCAGTGAAACTGCATTCAACCGATACAATTAAAGTTAATAAACACCGTCAAGGTATAGGTTCTCATTCGCTTGTTAATCGACATCATTGTCTTCGGAGCTTCCTTCTAGTTGACAACACAATGAAAAGTTTTTCCTCCGTTTATACCTACAATGCGTAGCTGTCGACTGGTTCGTTCTATGATGGCTGGGCGGTTCATTTTGCTTTTTTTATGTCTGTCATCTAGTTTAGCTACTTACGCATCGTATTTTTCTTGAGAACCTGCGAAAACCGCAAAACGCCCATTCACACGGAACGACTTCTCGTAACTAACTCAGTTTAGAAACCACTTTATATTTTACTTGTTTGCTGTCCAGCGATCAATTAAAGCATTTACGGCTACAGCGATCTTAAGCTCAAGGGTGAATTCTGTAATTAAGGGTCACTCTTGAACAAAAATTGCCAATTATGCCTGCTCATAAAAAGCAAGTCTGCTAAGCTGACAACATTCTTGAGGTATGAAATAATTGCATTCTTTCAGTAGCACGCTACTTTATAAATGACATGAGGGCACATTTTTCATAGCAGAATGTTTAGGTTCCACGTATAAGGTTAATAGCGCTGTATGCGCCCGAGACGTGTCCGGGTTATTTTTAGCATTAATAAATTGGCTTAGTGGCTCGGTTTATTGTGTGAGCGTTTCGCACAAGTGGATGTCTACTATAGAGTGATAGATGTTCATCCATTTCCAACAATGCTAAATTAATGCATTACAAATAACAATATTTGTACGTTTTATAGTTTACACTCGCAGGAGGGTTTCAATCTTGCCGGTCTATCTCTAGTTCACTGGCATAAATAGTGGAAATCGTTGTCTCTGTTATACATTTTGAGTGACCGTCTCAAACAAATATCGTGTAATGTGGACCGACTGGAATGCAGTTTGCCAAAAGGTTCAATAAAAATACCACTTTATGTTTCCTGTGTCAGCGGCGAATTTTATTGTGGTGTGAATGTACCGGGGCCAGATTCTCAAGCAGTCTTAACGTGGATCCATATACCTACCTAATTCACGTTCCCATTTTCAAACGATGTTTGTTCTACATACCATGAATGAAGAACTATTCGGAAGAGGCGGACAGGACAAAATGTACCTTCTGCGGATTCTTGTGTGACAACTAAAGAGTCAGTTTCGTATTTGTTTTCGAATAATACGAAAATATCTTTAGAAAAATGTGTTTCCAAGTTCCAATACTTCAAATAAGTGATGGCATAACATAGCTTGATCGTTTAGATTACAGGTTTATTTGCATTTGTTTCTTGTTATTTATTTCTTGAGAATTCTCATTATCTTAAAAGGCTTCATCAATAATAATAACCATAAAAGGGCGTTTCCTTTTTGCCATTATCGACAAAACATTCGATAGCAGTTTGAATTCATAGTCCATTGCACACCGACAGACAAACAGAATAATTAGCTTTAGAATGGACTTGATATAGATTGGCAACATTTGAAATGTCTTCACCATTATGCAGAATAAAGATACCTACTTGTAAGTATAAGATATTTGCAATATCCAAGTATTTTCTCATAACTATAAATCGTGTTCTAGGAGGTCTCAATGCTAATTGTTACGCTGTTTAGCATCACCAATGTGATAATTGACCATTTTAACTGTAACTGCAGGTGTTAAACTTTTAAGGTCAAGTTTTTAAGACAATGCAGGTGCCGTTTCAACTATGGTAAATAGATACGGCTAGAAGCATGATCGGTATTTAATAGGGATGTGTTGTTCAGCACCTGCAGATCAGTACCCAAGGGGGATGTGGGGAGCGGCGTTGCGGCGGTGGGAGGGGAGGTGCGCCGCTTTAGAAAGGCGCGACCATCGCCGCAGGCCTGGGCCGCATTCTACGACCTGTCATTCACACCGCGCAACTTGCCTATGCATTGCATTCCATCTCCCGTCGCGTTCTCCACGCATCGCCTCCATACATACACGGACAGAACGAACGCAGAGCGCACCTTACGAAACTGCCGACATCGACCGAACCATCCAAACAGCATGCCACATTCATACATAGTACATAAACGCTCCATCGAATTATTTCTACGCCAGTTCAGTAACTAACATTACAGTGAACCAGTTCCATGGCCTCATTAGTCGCGTTCCGACTCCACCGTTCACCGAATACGCAGATACCGCTCGGAAACGAGACCACAATGCGCATTCCAATGGATAAACAAAATGATAACCATAATAATTTTTGTTTGGCTCATTTGTTGTCACTAATAGTGGAATGTCGTGTGAAATCGAGGTTGTCCGACATTCTTTCCGCTAGAGCGCAGCAGTATCGCGGCGAGCGAACAGTTTGTTTTTCACGATTTATTCTATTTTAAAATGATGTATAACACTTTGCTCTGCCTGGTTAGAAACAACAGTACGTTCACTTTCAATGCGATCGTCCACTGCACTCAAACTTAATGGGAACACGTCCGAAATTGCATTGGAATGTAAAGTTTTGACATGGGGCTCTTAAGGGTTAACACTTCTCTTTGGAAAACTTACCTGTCTCGCGGGTCGATCCACGTCGTTTTTCTAGTGTTGTGGTCGATGAAATACAATTTTCCGTCAAAGTCCCTCGCATAATCCCATCCGTCGGGCAAGGGTATCTCACCGTTTCGTCTCCTTGGCATATTTCACTGATTAAATCCATTCAAACGAATAACGAAGCACACTCGCGAACTAGCTACACGGCCATGTTGAATACCTCATTACGAGGTGTGACGTCACGCGGGACCAGCCAATGGCGGCGAAGGGCCCCCACGATGGAATGCGGCGCGTACGCGAGCGCGAACACTCGGAGCAGTTCCGTACGTCACTCGAGCGATAGCAACGATATACGCGACCGCACCACGCGACTTCGCGTCGCTGACTGAACCGCGCCGAGTCGCCCGCCACGTTATCACCGCTCATGATAATATTCACAACCAGCACCTACTGTCTAAATGCATTCCTTGACTACCTACTAATGTTTGCATTACATGGTCTACTAGTGACTGAAGGTATGTACGGTTCTAGCTAGCACCGCGAAACGAACTGGCAATGTAAGCAAAATGTACGTACGAACATACCCATTCAATCTATTTACGATTCCACTGTATAAATACGTATGGACGGCCAAGTATACATATACAGCACATTCCTCAGCGTAGGTATGCATATACTTACCTAAAAGCGTATGTACCTACCTACAAATTACACGCTCAAATACATACATATCTAGTTAAATAGGCTTGGGTATCTGATTCTATCTAAAGTTGCTGTACCAGACCATAGTGTTTAGAATGTTATGATGACATTGTAGATCTTCATGACCCACTAAAATACGATGATGCTAGGTACCCATGTCGGCTATATACCTACGTCTATGCTCTTCTAATAATTGCCTACTTATGTTTTATGTCGTTTAAACGTTCATAATAAGTAGGTGCGTAACCAATGTAAGATGAAATAAAAATGTTATGGAAACAGACTAAATTAAATTTTGTCCTAGGTACCTACTTAGACCTCTATTGCGAAACCTTAGCTCATGTAGGTATAGATATAGCAAGAAATCCATTAAATATCTATGGGTGTTAATTAGGTATGTTATGTACCTAGATACTTTTACTGTAAATGTAGGTATTTCCTCAATATACGAAAAATTGGTTAGACATTTAGAAATCAGGTAGGTAGTTAGGTACCTAGGTACCTACTTTACTTGTAGCTGCTAGGTTAGGCAGGCAGGTGTATAGTTAGTAAACCAATCGAATCTAAAGATTTTTAGAAAATTTATAATTAGGTAGATAAGTAAAGTAGGTACCTACTTACTTAAAATATAAGTTTTATCATACCAAACAGGAAAGTCTTATCTTATTGGAAATTTTAAATTCCTATGCCTTAGACCAGCGGTTCTCAAACTTTTTTGGTTACGGAACCCTTTTGACAAGCAAAATACTTGACGGAACTCGAACATTCTCAAAAATAATTGAGTCAGCGCCTTTGATAAACAAAAAGCGGAAAAAAAATGGAAATACAAAAAAATGCGTTGTAAACAATCTCGACTTTATGTTTTTGAAGATAGAGCCGAAAGTCGCTCGTTCAGAAGTATATCGTCTAATTCAGAGCCAGCTTTTATCAAAGGGACTGCGCGCTCACAAGTATACGCGCGGCGGGCGGAGTCAAAACGTTCGACCAGTGACCAGAGAGAGGTATTTAGTTTTTTTTTCTAAATTCTTGTGGAACCCCTACAGGGGTAGCGCGGAACCCTAGGGTTCCGCGGAACACACTTTGAGTACCGCTGCCTTAGACAATGACCTCCAAAATATGAACTTGAAATGGCAAAGATTCTTACTAAGAATAGTCAAAGCGAATGTGGATGTCATCGCCATCATCATTATCAGACATAGGACCGATCCTCTTAGTCACATACACTCACAGTAAATGAATTGATGGAAATATTATTATTATTTATTTATTTATCAGACAACTTTGTGGTCCATTTGGCAAACAAGATTCAAGATTCAAGATTCAATAAGCGTTTATTCAATACGATACAAGAAAGAAGATGAAAAGAAAGAATACGGTTCCTACCGTTTTTTTATATGATCCTTTTACAAATCAAAAATAGTCTAAAATAATAGCAGTGAAGTTCCAGTGTGGTGCCACTTCACTTAGTCAGAGTCACTTAGTCAAACTTACAGGCTATCTTAGGCTATGTTAGTATGGTTGTGATTTGAATCTCTGGAAAATTTCATAAGCTAAATGTAGATGTGGACAGAAATTGACAATTATTTAAGTACAATAAGTTCCAGCACTTAGGTTGAAACTATACTAGGTAGATAATGTATTAGCAATAAGCCCTTTTATACTCAAATTATTAAATATACATGTAACATTTTTCATTCCCCTTACTAAAATAGTTTTTTAAGATTTTATATCGGTATGGTATTTTTTATAGTTGGATCTTTTAGACCAAAGAATAAATAAATAAATAAATTGAATTGAATTGAGATCCTTACCGAGTTGAAAATGGAAACATTTACTGGCACCATGTCTGTGGATCGTTGCCAAGTTAAGAATCATTGTTTTATGAATGAATATCCTTAAACTAATCAGTAATCGATGAAGGTAGTTCTTAGGTAAGGTACCAGCTCAGAAGCGGGGGATTTTAATTTCATTTTACTTGAACTTATTTTAGCTTGGTCTATGAAATTTCTCTACTCCGCAGTGGGCGCAAACGGGCTGTGATGATGATGAAATTTCACCGATTATCTGTGAAAGATATCGATTTGGTCAAGACACAATAGATAAGTAATCCATTGTGTCTGGAATTGCCGCTTTGAAGAGGTTAGCCAGGTTACCTACCTCAGACCTAGTCACCCCTTCGACCAAGATTGCAGTATCTTTAGAGAATTTGTGATTATGGTATAGTAGAGGTAAAATCAATATTGATATTACACACATCATTATCTAGCCCCAATCCACCCCAAACTAAGCAGAGGTACCATGTGAACTAAGTGTTTGCCTTGTATGATAGGTAGGTACCTACAAGATGCTAGGCTATTGCTTTTTTGTACTTTATTCATAGGCTTTAACTTACCAATAAAATTCTTCATCAAATCCTCAAAGCTTGGTAGACTATCATCTATCATCTTTGTTTACAGCAGACAGCAAAGGAGGTTCATCTGGTTTGCTCATAAGGAGTCTTCAGGCGCGCTGTTCTTCCGTTAGGCCGACACTTTCTTCTGTATTTGGTTAAGTAGGTAACTCAAACAGTAAATATAACAACCACTGTATGTAACTGAAGCTGTTTATGCTGAAGGAAAGGGTTCAAGGCAGTAGGAATCAGTAGGATGCCCTTACCAAGCAATTCTCTCCAAAATTAAACAATAAGCAGCACTAAGCAATATTTCTAAAAGACAAGATCAAACATTCAAATCTATAAAACGTTAGTTTGAGAAATTGGTAAATATGTACAGATTTATTACAGCAGCTTGACGGGGTACATTCTAACAAAACAAAACCAAGATAGAAGAAATAGGAAACGCGCCGCGAATTGTAATCGAAAACTTCGAAATCAAATCTTCACTAAATATTATAATTTTTTCATTCGTTTCGTTCGAATTCGAAACAAACGCGGGCGAGTCCAATCAAGTTCCAGTTAGGGCGCTTGTACACGCTAAGAAAATTTGCCGTTCCTGCGGCAGACAAGACAAATTCTTCGTGTAGACGACAAGAATTTTGTCTTTTCCACACACGAAAACGCAACAACGTTCGCCGCGTCGTGTCTTGCGCAGATAAGATTTTTTTCGTGCACCGCTGCGAGCAGTGTACACAGTTATTTTCTAGTTACGACACGAATTCTTGGGTAGACCCGGCGTTTTTTCTTAGCGTGTACAAGCGCCCTTAATGTACAACCAGTAAACTTCAGTAATGCAGTAGGTACGTTCGTGTCTAAACAGCTAGTCAGCCAGCAGCCAATCAACGAATCCATTTTTTCAAAACAATAATTTAAATAGGTATAGGTAGTGTAAACGGAATCTACATGATACAACAAACAATGCCTGTTAATGAGCAACCCGATATTGTACCTACACTCCGTTGTCATTCAAATCAGTGTGTAGTGATTAGAATTTAGGTGCCTCCTTTCGTGCACTTAGAACATGCTTTTATAAATTGTATGATTCTACTTTTCACCGTGTAAATGTAGGTATTAGATATTGCACTTACATTTCTGTAAAAATTCATAGAACGACGACTGGATTTGCACCCATGACCTTAGGATTGCACCTTATGCATGGCTTCCAATCATAAGGTCTTCCTATTATTCCAGTCCTCCCAAAGCTCTCTATTATTGTCAAAGCTCTGTAGTATTGCATCTCTCTCACCAGTCAGTCGTGGAACGGATTAGGGGGGTGTGCATTATCAGGCCGTACAAATAAAGGCCCAACCATTATTATGTCCACGGCTAAACAATAATGCATCCCAAAAGTTTGATTGCTTGTTTGATTGATTTATGAAATTCCTGGAAATACCTACGCTGGAAATTCTATGCATTAATGACCTTACTTATAAAAATATGTCAAAAGATAAACAGTGCATAAACTATTGCCATTTCTTACCGTTGGGTTATTGACAAACAGTGACAGGGCTAGCTTAAGAGCCTGTCCAGATGGAGCGTTTTACGCGCGAGTGCCCTCGCGCGTTTCAATTTATATTGCGTCCAGATGCCGCGTTTTACGCGCGCTCCTACCAAATAGTTGCTCGCGTTTTACGCGCGATTGAGGAATCGCACGGCAGCGTCTGGACGGGATGTATAGCGCTCTAGTATCTGGAGAACGCGCGAATGTTTACGCGCGAGGACACTCGCGCGTAAAACGCCCCATCTGGACAGGCTCTTAGGCAATGACTAAATTTAAATAACGTTTGTAAGTATGGCTGTATAACTGTAACCACAGGTTGTAATTGGCTGTGGGCCTTTGACTAGTCGCATAGATGTCAACGTCATCATGAAAGCTGTTTTGACATTGACAGTCGGATTCGTTTTCTGTCATTTCGGGAAGGAACATAGCTTTTTGATTTTAATTGTTTTTCTGGTGTTATTTTGAGTTCTGTTGTGTAATTTCGGTGGTATTAACAACATTAGACTACTCGACACTGGCAAAATTGAGGCAAAAAGGACAGATGCCATTCATTAAGAAGAAGAAGAAGAAGACATTGACAGTCTTGCTAGTTGTCAAATAGACATCAGATGTCATTGTCACAAAATTCTAAGTTTTACGATATATTTCCAGATTTGCATTACAATTCTCAATTTTATCACCTCTTGAAGCATAATGCCGTCGAGTGATGAAGACTTTGAGAGTGCAGACGAGGGCCATACTAACGTGGACAAGAAGGAGAGGAAACAACGTATTTCATCATCAAACTACAGTGATAGTGCCCTGGAGTCAGACCAGGAGTTCAAAACTCCTATCAAGACTGCCAGTAAACCTCTAGAAGCTACGCCCAATAATCCAGCGACTGTCGTTACAAGTCAGGTATGTAGGTAATTTTTCTAGCTCAATCAGTGGTTATAACTAATTTCTAGCAGCAGTTAGGTAGGCATTTTCCTGGTCGTATGTTCAGTTTTGAATATCTGGTGATGGTCAATCAACGACTTGGCATACTCTTATTACCAATAATTCAATCAAGGCATCACCTGTTGAATCCTACTGGCTTCTTACGAAGTCAACTATAAAAAATAAATGATATTCTTTTTCAAATACTGGCTTTCAAAGAGTAACATGTAACCATGCTTTATAAGTAAAGTAAATAATACTTAAATAAATAAATATTGTGGACAAAAAATGAAAATAAAATAAACACAACACTATCTAGCCCCATACTAAGCAGAGCTTGTACTATGAGAACCAGGTAGCGGATAAAATACTTGGATACATTTTTGTGTGTAGGTAAGTTTTTTTTTTTTTTTATGTAACTGGCTGATGGAACAAGCATATGGCCCACCTGGTGTTAAGTGGTAACCATCGCCTATAACAAAGCCATGCCTCGTAGGTCACGCACGTCAGGAACGTGCCCTACGATGCACTGCTCTGCGTCCATCAACTGGAGGCATACAGATATTCAGCCTCACATGCCAGTAATTACACCGGCACCCATACCCTTCAAACCGAAACACAGCAATGCTGCTTCACGGCAGAAATAGGCATGGTGGTAGTACTTCCCCGGACGAGCCCTTCACAAAGAGCTCTACTACTACTAAAGGTGTAGGTAAGTACATACTTAGAATACAAAATAATACCCAGACAGAGAACAAACATCTATGTTCACCACGCCAAAAAAGGCAGAGCTACTACCAACTGAGCTGAGAGGCCAGTCATGTACCATTGACATTGTCCACATCATAACCTGTGTTTTTAATAACCTCCTCATATCTATTATAGAAAGAAGCAGATGGTTGGGATGATTTTGACATTGATGAGAGTGAACCTATGGATGCTAAAGATCTGAAACCTAGCAGCAAACCGGAAGAAATCAGTAAAACCTCCCAGGATACCGGCTGGGATGACTTTGGAGATTGGTGCCAGGACGATGGCACCAGCAATCAGAATCTTACTCAAAATCAATCAGTAAGTAATTTAATTAAAACAGAAGGATCACTTTGAATCCTCTTGGCAAATTCATCATCTGCACTTGGCGTGCGGACTGGTTTCCTTTCTTTTTTTTTTACAATTTATAGTCTAATGCTTGACCGCAATCTCACCTGATGTTAAAGTAGGCCGCTGGGGGGGCCTTATTGCATGACGCTTGACACATGTTGCCCGATCTTGTTTAGTTTCTTTGACACGCTGGTTTCCTCACGATGTTTTCCTTCACTGTTTTTGAGAGTACTGACGTAATGGTCATAATTTTTTGACAGAAAACCTCATTGGTACACGACTGGATTTGAACCCACGACCTTCTGGATTTGAAAACATCGTGAGGAAACCGGCGTGTTGTAGAACCTAAAAAAGTTTGAGCAACACACATGTCAAGGGTCACGCAAAAAGGGCCCACCAGCGGCCTACTTGTGGAAAAACCTGCCCGCACATCAAGTGCTCATGATAAACTTGACCACCTCTCATCTCCATTCTCTAGCCTCAAAGGTTGTAAGAAAACTCTGCTCAGGCTTAAGCTCGCCTTTGTACATGTCCTCTATTTCTGTCCTTTTCCTATGTTTTGTATTGTGCGCAATAAAGAATTAAGAATGATTTGATTTTAGGAACAAACTCCAAAAGTACAAAACTTGCCACAGCCCCAAGCGCAACCAAAGGCTGAGCCAGCCACAGGATGGGGATGGGGGTGGAGTGTAGACTCTCTGCTGAACACGGCCACCGCAGGCATCAGTAATATCACCACTCAGGTGTCTCAGGTAGCATGATTTAATCCTAACTTTTGACCTATTCTATCTTAAATCCTTTACAAGGGCCATAGTAGCAGTGGACAATAGTACATTGTTACCTGAGGATAGAAAGTCACGTTTTTGAGTCCTAGCGAGGGCGCCAATGGAGCTTGAGGGACTTAAAAAAGTCTTTCACCCGAGGTAAACCCTGTGCTTTTCATTACGAATACAAGGAAAGTAAAAAATAAAAACATGATAGAAAAATTAGTGAAAACGAAGATTGAATTGCCGCTTTTTTTTTTATTATTTTCATTTTCATAATTTAAAAAATGGTAAATTTTTTGCTCAAATCTATGTTATTTTAAAGAAATAGTTGAAGCTAAATAATAATAAAGTCATTTAGAAAATATATTCTTTATTTAATACTATCTTTATGTTATTTAAATTTAAATTTTACATCGCGGACTAATTAGACTTTTTAAACTTCTTACCGTTTTAATGGGTTTCCAACCTCTTTGCTGAATAAAAAGTTGGAATTTGGTTCAATAACCTCCTTGCAGTTAGAAAGACTTAGGGCGCTTGTACACGCTAAGAAAAAACGCCGGGTCTACCCAAGAATTCGTGTCGTAACTAGAAAATAACTGTGTACACTGCTCGCAGCGGTCCACGAATAAAATCTTATCTGCGCAAGACACGACGCGGCGAACGTTGTTGCGTTTTCGTGTGTGGAAAAGACAAAATTCTTGTCGTCTACACGAAGAATTTGTCTTGTCTGCCGCAGGAACGGCAAATTTTCTTAGCGTGTACAAGCGCCCTTAAGAAAGTTGGAAAATGGTTGAATAAAATAGAACTTGTTTTTTTATAATTTGACAGCTGTCAGTAGAAAGCGATTCTCCCTAGGGCTGAAAGTATTAATTTCAATTAGGCCCTCAGGCAACTTCAGACCAACTTTCCGAGTATGAGCAATGAAAAGGCAAATAAATCATTTCATAGATATAATAGCTTTAAACCCTGTACAATACAGAAGGGGCCTTTAAGGCGCACTTAAAATCCTTTCACCACACTGTATTAAAAGAACTAGTGACACGATAAGAAGAAGAAGAGTGGTTTGTAAGAGACGGTGACACAATTAGAAGAAAAAGTATGTCATGATACCCGTTTATTTCATCACTTCAATAGTCTCCTCTTTCAGGGAATCTCAACAGTCCTAGAAACAAGTATTGGTGCTCCGGACCCAGCCGAATTAGCCAAGGTCTCCAAGGAAAACCAGGCTAAGAGGGCACAGACTCCTGAAGATCTGCCTCTTGAGAAAGAAGTGGAGGTGGATGAAGCTAAAGGAAGTTCTGGAGATGCATTCCAGTTTGGAAGTCTGCTGTCTGGTGTCACGAAGTTTGTTGAGTCCACTGGTAAGGATGTTTGCTATTAATACCAATTAAATAAACAAATTTTGACCAGCCTCTCAGCTCAGTTGTTAGTAGCTCTGCCTTCTGCGCCATAGGTCCTGGGTTCGATCCCCACCGAGAACAAATATTTGTGTGGTGAACGCAGATTTTTGTTCTCTGTGTGGGTGTTACATTGAATTCTAAGAATGTTTTTACAAAAAAAATTGGGGCTAGATAGTGCTGTGTGGGCTGATCAACAATATTTATTTTATCTTAGTTAACATACTATTTCAGCAAAGGTCGTCTGGAAGAAATCGCCCCAAGCGATAAGATTGCCCATTGCAGGACAATCTTTTCTTTTCTTTAATGTACTAGTTATTAAGTTACTCTAAGTTATCCGCAATAAAGTTTATTTATTTATTTCAGGCACAAAAGTGCTGGCTGGAGGTCTAGACACCCTGGAAACTATCGGTAAGAAGACCATGGAGGTGCTGCAAGACGGTGATCCAGGCTTAGCCAAGAAAAGAGCCATGCTTGGGCTGGACTCCGGAGACAAACCCATATTATCTCAGGTAAGTTATCTTTTGTACAAACAAAACACAAGTTCACAATTGTACACATACTCATATTATTTATTGCAAATATTATGTTACATGGTGAGGTGAATACATACTCGTAATAGGCTCTGAAGTTTAGAGTAGAGCAATATTTGAAGTGGAAGCGGGCCTTCTGAGCTGATGTCAGTCTCAAATGCTGGTTTATAAGAAATACAGTTGCAGAAAGTCAAAACAGTATCAGAAGAGATAAAAAGTAGTGCTCTATAGTATATACCAGGACAACTCCAAACCAATCCAACTAACGAGCGCAGCGATTCCCTGAACCCACATACACAACAAGACTAAGCGAAAAAAACCAACTTAAGAAAGAAGAAGGTTGCACATCATAATTTTACACTAAGAACTGTACCTTTTTCTACACCATCGTCCTCTATCGTTCTTGTCAAGTCCAGTCCATCCCAAGGTTGTCTGGAAGATATCGCTCTTAGTGATAAGACCGCCCATTGTATTCCAGTTTGATGTTTTTCTGTATTTCCTTGTTAATTTTATGTGGTGTGCAATGAAGTATTTTTTTAACTATTTAGCACCTATGCTTAGCATAACAACAAAGTAACGTTAAACGCTCATTCTGCAGGTGCTACGAGAAGCTAAATCCAAAGCAGACGAAGAGGATCAGATACGAGAAGACAGGAGAGAAGCCAAGGAGGTCCACTATGAAACACTGTTTGATGATTTTGAAGGTAATGGCTCGTTCATTAATCAATGGATGTTTTTAGCTGGAGAATGTGTGTTGGAATTTGAAATATGTATTACCAGTATAGTATAGGTAGCGGCACATAACTTTAGCCCTGACCGTTATTGCGCAGAAGTCAAAAATAAGGTGCCTGAAGGGGGCTAGCGGTATGAAGGGCGTGCGTAGTGCTGATTGGCTCTCCAGTCGCACTCCGCTCTCTGTACCAATAAGTCACTCTGCGCACATCCAGTGTGCGCGACTTGCGCACACTACTACGCATGCGCAGCTATCCCCTCCGCGTATCGCTCAGCGCTAAAGTTATGTGCCTCTAGTTATATGCTATCTTACCAGTTAAGTCTTCCTATTTTATCAGGACTAGTACACCTGGAGGCACTAGAGATGCTATCAAGACAGACCACCATGAGGATAGAAGAGAGGATCCGAGCAGCAGTCCCTGATAAACGCCAGGACATTAAGGAGACATTGCAGCAAGTCGCAGGTAACTCAAGGGGCAGACCACCGTCTAAACTCTTTGCTCGCACATTTCAATATTTTTAAGATATAAACTGGACGTATGTATGAAAGTCATATGACTAAGAGAGTGATGCTGCTATTATTATTAAAAAGATCATACATGAAACGCTAGTGGCTAAGCCATAGTTTGTTGCCTGTTCTTCTAGGCTTTGTCGCGTGGAACTGGCACCTAGACTCTAAGACCTTTCATGATGATGATGGTATATGACAGCGTTTCACTGATCGCCATCGCAGAGCGCTTAGATGTGCGTTTTCCTTTCCAGAGTTATGTGAAATGCCAGAAGATGATGACGATGATGAGGCTTCCTCCGAGGGCGATAAAGCAGAGGCCTTCCATGAAAAACTGCAAACAGCTACGCAGGACTTGGGACTGAAGTTGCAATTCCAGTCTTTGATCAAGTAAATATTAAAGCTTTTTTATTATATCTCTCAAATGGTCGAAAACCAGCTCCTGTCATGTTTAGAATGAGGAATATGCATATTAATCTATTCTACCAAGCTTAATAATCTATAATAAATTAACTTTGTTACTTGTTGCTACGGAACCCTTCATGGGCGAGTCCGACTCGCACTTGGCCGCTTTTATTTATTACAAATATACACACAAAAATACAAAGCTTTCCTCTTTATAATATTAGTTTATAAGTGTAAGTGTGGATTGAGTATTGAACACCAGAGGCATCACAGACGAGTAAATTGTTACCTATGTTTTCCAGGCAATACTCCGAAGTCCTAGAATGGCTATCTACCCCCGACCCCGCAGATAAAGCCGTGTACAAACGCGGCGTTAGCGCGCTCGCTCAGGCCACAGCGCTGTCCGTGCAGACTTACCACAAGACAGGCGAGTTGCTGCTCACTAAGCAGCGACGGTCGACGGCTGACGAAGCGGATGCGCTGACACAGTAAGTAGAGTTATAAACCGACTTAAAAAAAAAGAGGAGGTTGTCTATTCAACGGCTTGGGTTATGGCTCAGCTTCACCATTAAAAAAAATATTTTATGGTTCATTCGGAATGCGAGTGAAAAATGCCGAATGAAAATATCCAACATCGTTGCATCGGTTCATTAATAAATAAATAAATATTCTGGACAATTCACACAACACTACCCAGCCCCAAACTAAGCAGAGCTTGTAATATGGGAACCAGATAGCTGATATAATACTGATTAATGAATTCATTCGGTGTTCACACCGTTTCATTTCAAGTGAAATGAAAGGAAAAAATGAACAAAAAATTAATCGTCTGATATCACCTTTATTTGCGAACCCGGTTACGGAAGACGAACTTTTAAATTATTTGTTGAATTCGAAACAGCGCCATCTATGGACGGTTTATAAACTAATTTCATACCAAATCTTTCGTTTCAGAATGACAGTGGTGCTAACAAAACATATCAGTCTGCTAGCGACGCTGTTCACAGATAAACTGAACTCTCTGCCTTCTGAAGATAAGGATCAAATCAACAACTATATCACTAATATATTCCTAGAGGTGAGTTATTTTTAACCAACTTCAAATAAAAAAAGAGGTGTTCAATTCAAAATGTTTTTTATCGCATCACTTCTTCATTTAAAAGCCGATTTGAAAAAATATTTTTTTATCTGAAAAGTAATATTTCAAGTTTGTTTTCATAGAAATTTCCTCAAAAACGGTTTAGCCATTTTGCTTTCATAGTTTTTTTTTAAATGTTTGTTATCGCATAACTATGTCATTTGAAAATACATTTTTGGTCTCATAGAAATTTTATCAAAATAGGTTCACCAGTTTTGTCACGAAGTCGGTTTCTCAAGTTTTTTAAACTTCACTTGGTACAGACTGATAAATTTATCTTCAGTTGGAAAAATCAGCCCTTAAATGAGTAAACAGCTTTTCAAATTACAAAATGTCCTCTCTTCATTGTAAAATTAAGTTTAATTTTTTTTTTTTTTTTAATGTATTGAAAATAAACTGACCTGCCGGTCTACTCTCAAACACGACAAAATTACGTCAATACTTAAGATTGGGATCGGAATCGCGTTCAAGAATAGACCGGCAGACCTATAATTGTAAATAATTATTAATAAAATGTTTATATCTGTTTATTTATAAATATAAATTTGTTATTTGATTTCTTACAGGCTGGCAACAGTTCGACGTACGTGCAAAACGCATTCCAATTGGCTCTTCCTATCCTACAAATAGGGGCTGTATGATACAATTATATTTATAAATAGGTGGTATTTAATCAATTATACAGGGTGCAAAAAACTTACTTACTGCTGTGGCGCAACGACCCAAAGTGGATCTTGGCCTCCGACACCAGAGTCACCAGGCTTCTTTGTCCATACAGGCTTCCGCGTAGTTGCTGGCTCCAAGTTAGTTAGGGTTGGTGGTAAAAAGATTGCTATAAAAAATGTAAACACAGCCACTCTTTTATAGGTCATAACTCGATGGCTTTATTCCTATATTTCAGTTCTAAATATACCATGCTTCAAGCATACAGCCTTACCAACACATTATACAGTGGGTGTCTGGTTATCTGGATTTAAAAAAAATACAGCATTATTATCTTTCCTAATATTATAAAGAGGTAAAGCTTGGGAGGTTGAAGGGAGTAATCTCTGGTTCTACTGCACTGAATTTAAAAATGTCTTTACCAATAAAAAGCTACGTTATATTTGAGTGGCATAGGCTATATATTAATCTGATAAATAAAAATAGTCGTAGTAGTCGCCCAACGAAGTGGGCACGGGTCAGCTAGTTTTCAAAAGTAATTTTCTTGCACCCTGTATAAGAAACAAATATGTTCAATGTTCTTGTTTTATATTATTAATAGCTGTTAATAATTGCCATTAGCCATTTATTTACTCATAGTTACTATCTGTTTAATATATCTGTAGTTTTTGTCTTTATACAAATGTTTATGTTACATGGTAACTTTGTGTTCTCATTTTTGTAATAAATGTAAATCTCTATGTATATGTATGTTTATTAATTTCTGACAATAAATATTTAATTTGTTGTCTTAATTAAGTTTTTTTAAATTCACATTAAAAAAATACGTAATGTTGTGTTTCAAAAAGTAAAATTAATCAAAAAATTAATTCTGTTCTTTAATTTAAATTCCTTACGACAACTAGTCCATGGTGTTAGTAACAAAAACAGAAAAACTTGGTTAGTAACTAACGATATAGTCCTTGGATGAGTTTTTTTATGGGCGATGGTTACCACTTAACATCAGGTGGGCCATAGCCATTAGCCATTTCTGAAGAATCAGTCTCAGACATCATTTTCAATATCATTACCATCACTCCACATTCTTATCCATGACGTGATTACTGAAGATCGTAGGCATATCATTACCGTCACACCACATTCCACTTTTTACAAGCGAATAAATACATTTCATTCCAATACCGTAACGCGATTTCTGAAGAATCAGGGGCCTAATTCTCGGGCCGACCGAGATTTTCTACGCGAGTATTTTATTTTTGGCATTGCACAACCCCGCACTTTTTCCACGTTTTCCGTATATCGTAGCTGTCGAGTCTTTTAGGATGAGGTCGATGAATTACTCAAGGGAATTTGCCATTCTCTCTTCGAAAAGAAGCAATAAAATAAAATTGCAAAATGACCGAGATCGGCCCGAGAATTAAGCCCCAAAAGCTTAATACTCGGGCCGACCGAGATCATTCTGCAATTTTATTTTATTGCTTCTTTTCGAAGAGAGAATGGCAAATTCCCTTGAGTAATTCATCGACCTCATCCTAAAAGACTCGACAGCTACGATATACGGAAAACGTAGTAAATGTGCGGGGTTTATGTGCAATGCCAATGTATCTAAGGGACATTGAAAATCTCGGTCGGCCCAAGAATTAGGCTCCTGCCTTAGACATTAATTAGCGTCACTCCACATCCGACTTTTTTCAAGCGAATAAATACTAATAACTCGATTTCTGAATCGATTTCCATACCGAGGCTCAATTTCTGAAGAATCAGCCATAAATCAAGATTTAAATCGCACGGTGTTCCTCACCAGTGACGTCAAACGCGTGTGTAAACACTACTGTATATTCTGTGTCGTAGGTCCTTACAAATGAACGGGATATTGGATAATGACATCAGCGAATATCAGCCATTGTCAGACCACCTGTTGTCCGTCTAATACGAAAGAATATTGTGGATGCGGCCTATGAAGTATCGGGAATCTACTCAACTGATTAACACAAGAGAACGTTTGTTGGCGGTTCTTCTAGGCTTGGTCGCGTGGAACTGGCACCTTGATGCGTTCCTACTTAATAAATACAATGACTTTGATTTTTGATTTTGAAAGGCGACGACTGCCGAGGTTGCGGGATAGCAGTGCGACACTGTTTAAAACAGCAGACTTGTAAATCTACGATCACCACAGTTTACGTTGAAGAAGCGCAACATGTAGCTTTTGTCAAATATTATTATTGTTCGGATGGATAAGTCGTAGCAAAATGGAGTACCTAGGTCTACACTTTCTGAAGACAGGCCAAAGAAAAGATGAATGAATTTTGTGAAACATAGAAGTGAATACAGAAATGACGCATGACAGAATGGAAAATGATGTTAACGTAACGAAGTATATAAAACCGTTGTATCTTCTTGTGCCTAGGTTTCTCCGCGTTTCGGCGTATCCACACAATGATACCCTTAACCGATCATTTATTTAACCTTGCCACAATGACCGACCGATCTACATTCATTTCCCACATCTGCCACGAAAGGGTACCTCTAGTATTGCAAACATCTTGCATTTATTTTATTTAACCTATTTCTATAGAGTATTATCGTACTTTGACATATTGGACCCATTGCTATTGATCATCAAACTAATGGTTGCAGGGATTTTCTCTAAAATTTCAATTTACGCATACAATACCAAAGTTTTTTTTATACTTACAAACCGCTCATAGAACAAGAAGCAAGGTATATTTTAAGAGTAGTAGAACATCATCATCATCGGCCTGAAAAAGCCCACTTCTGGACATAATTATTCTGAGAGTAACGTCCATTGTCCGATGGCCTTGGACATTGTTTTTCGACGGATATCCTCGATTCGGATTCAATCACGTAATGCATCTAGGCATACATTTCTCACGCCCCCTATTGTATCCTATTTGAATTTGGAAAAGTATATTCAGTACGTACTTAGGCGGTAGGTACTGTTAACCAGTTTTGGGAATAGGACATCTCTATTCGGATCAAGCAAGAAGTTACATCTCTAGGAGTGAAAAAAAGAAGAGGAGGAAGGAGATGATGGCGTCGTTAAATAGAGTTGTATTAGCTGGAGTGTATTAAAGTTTAACAGAGTTGTAGCTATAATCAATGAAGAGTTTTCCTCTTATTAGTACCTACCTACCGCCTGTCGCATACGAAAATAAAATATATAATATATTTGCTAGTAATCATGAATAAATAAAAAAATATTGCGGAAAACCCACACAACACTATCTAGTCCCAAACTAAGCAGAGCTTGTACTATAAGATCCAGATAGCTGTATATAATATTTATTTTTTTGTAAATATGTTTGTACATGTTATTCTCCATCTGTTATTCTGTATGTCCTTTTTTCTGAAATAAACTTTATTACTATTACAATACTTAGAATACACCCAGACAGAGAACAAACTAAGTTGGCCACACAAATATTTTTGTTCACGGTGGGGATTGAACCCACGGCCTACGGCGTAGAAGGCAGAGCTACTACCTACCAACTGATAGGCCAGTCAAAATTACTAAGCAGTATAGTAGCTAGTATAAACTGATCCAGCTATCCTATTCGTTGACAGTTTCTTTGAACTCTATGGACTCATCGCAACAGGAACAAAAGCTAATTGTTATTCCTGTGATTGTATCCTGTTGCCAAATATGGAACAGGAATTGGTCATTTTGTTAGTTGTAGGCCGGTAGACAGGTAGCGGTGTGTTGTGAATGTTAAGCGTTTGGTCGACTGGATGAAAAAATACTACTCGTACTTATAAATAAATTAATAATAATACTCAACAATAATATGTGTGGTGAACGCAGATGTTTGTTCTCTGTCTGGGTATTTACAAAAAAAACTATAGGTATAAGTATTAGGTATATTAGCTATCTGGTTCCCATAGAAAAAGCTCTGCTTAATTTGGGGGAGTGCTAGATAGTGTTGTGTGAATGGTCCACTATATTATATTAGGTATATTATTATTATTAGCAAAGATTTAAATTTAAGGAAATGAAAAACATGATCCAACCTCTGACAGACCCTTTGACTTTTTGACAGATATAAAATCACTGAACCTATAATATATCGATAATAGCGAGCAAGTATCTTGTGTGCAATCCAATTGCACACAATTTGACAACAAAATTATTTTGATTCATCACGTTTTGCTATACTTACAAGTGGTTTTCGTACTTGGATAAACTTATAAATAGAAAAACTTATAAGGACCAATCGTTTTGAAAGTGATCTAGCTGTCTTAATTTGTCTGTCCATTGTACCAGCCTACCTGTCAATATTACGCTTATCGGGTAGTAATCACTTAGCTCATTGTTTGCTAGTTTTTCAACTTTATAAATGAAATCATAGATCCTTTTGATAAATCCCTGCAAAAGTTTGCGTAGAGACCCTAATTTTAAAAGATTAAAATTAAGTTTAAACGATTTACGGTTAAGACTGGCATATCAGCTCAGTTAGTAGTTCACAGATTTGCCTGCTGCGCCGTAGATCGTGGGTTCGATCCCCACCGAGGACAAATATTTGTGTGGTGAATACAGATGTTTGTTCTCTGGCTGGGTGTTATAATATTGTATGTACAATACAAAAACAATATAACTATAATATCAGCTATCTGGTTCCTATACTTAGTAAAAGCTCTGCTTAGTTTGGGGCTAAATAGTGTTGCGTGGATTGACCACAATATTTATTATTATTTGTACTTCATCACTTTAATGTCAAATAAATAAATATAAATATATCTAGCATTCTTAAGTCTTTTATTCTTCTTCCAGTCCTTATCCAACTTTATGTGGGGTCGGCACAACATGTCTTCCTCCTCCATTCCCCTCTGTCAGCCGTCATCTCTGCATTCACTCCTCTCTTATACATGTCATCTTTCAAACAGTTTATCCATGTTTCTTAAATCTAACGTCTTTTCTGATGAATTTAAAGATTTAGAACACCTTTCGTAAATAAGTATAAAGGTGTTTAACACATCTGCGAATAATCCTCGACTTTGAAGGGCCCGCATGTCTATCCGTAGCTTATAAATTTGAAATATATTTCGGTTATTTATCGAAACTAAACAGTTTCGAGAGAAAGGAAGGAAGTGGCCAGATGTTAGCTAGCGTCTGCTGAATAGTGGGTAATATATGCTGAGCTAAAGACCCATTTGCTTCTATGGTATATTGATGATCGTCAAAGTCAAGGTCAAAGTAGGTATTTATCAAATGAAGTATACATTTCGGATTCGTTTTCTGTCATTTTGAGAAATTACATAGCTATTTCTATTTAATTGTTTTTCTGTTGTTATTTTAAGTTCTGTTGTGTAATTTCGGTGGTATTTTAACCAATATTACTTGAGGTCCAAGCTCAAAGTGTTACAAGATGGAATGACAGTGTATTAGGTATACTGATTTGATCAAAAATGTTTCTGATGGTTTTGAAAAAAAGATCACCATTTGTTTTCAAAACCAATTAGGGCAGATTTGTCTATTGACCTTCTATTGACTGACTTGACTTGACTATAAACTATTTTATTTATGTAAATATCCTCAATCGACACTGGCAAAATTGATCCAAAAATGGACAGATTCCGTAATTAAGAAGAAGAAAACAAAACATTTCATTTCATCCATTCATGTTTTGTATGTTGTGTGTTGGAGTGTGCGAGTGCTATAGGTAATATCAGTAACCATTATACCTACGTTTTATATCCATTATACATTGAGCACAGGCAGTCTAGTGGTAGTCTACTAGTGGTCTTCCGATCGTGGGTTCGAGTCTGGTCGTGGTCAGGTAGACTACTTCCCCAGAAGTCAGCCATAGGTCACGCACGTCAGGAACGTGCCCTAAAATACACTGCCCTGCGTCCATTAACTTGAGGCATACAGATCGATGTTCAGTCTCACATGCCATTTAGTTTTTTTACTTTTTATTTCATTTATTTATCTTTTTTGTCACTGATGTATTTATTTATTTATTTTATAATCGTTCTATTGACGCAATGAAGTAACTTGATTTCCGTTAAAATTCCGTTACAAGAAGATTCATAGACAAATCACCAGATTCTAAAACTGTTGGCAGATGGCAGGCACGCTGGTGATTTACGGCCACTCTGGGAAAAAAGTCGGACATAACGCAGACCACGGGGGCGTGAGACAATACACTTCCGAGCAAGTTTACAGGTATATCTGTACACTCGGGTGCAAAAGTGTTTGATTTAAAACGGGTAATTACTACTGACGTACACATTTTCATTGAAGAGTTTATTGAGGTAAGTAGGTACTTGCTTTCTTGAAGTTTTACAACACATTATAAAAAAATTGGGTCTTCGTAGACAAGTGGGCGCCTTTTATACAAAAGGTACATAATAAAAGCAATATTTTAAGTTGTATTTCATTCATAGATAATTTAAGACCATTCAAGGACACTATAACAATAAACGCTTCAAATTGAATAGGGTGTGTCAAAACTATTGTATTTTATGATTTTTTGTATTATATTGGTGCTATTTCTTTCTATAATAAGAATAAGTAAAGTTACTCTAGGTTTAAGTAGTCTGTTAACAAATTATATTAACTAAATACACTTTACAAATAAAAATGCATTTATTTTTTTTAATAACCTAATGGTACCTATGTACTTCAAATAAAAAAGGAAGTTGTTCTCAATTCAGTTATATCATATTTTTTAATGTTTTTTGTTATCGCTGTTACCTTCGTAATTTATGAGCCGATTTCAAAAATATTTTATCTAGAAGGTACTTCTCATCTTGAATTGGTCACATAGAAATTTCATTTCATTAAAATCGGTTCAGTAGTTTGGCCATGATAGTTTCTCAAGTTATTTAAACTTCACTTGTTTAGAGAAATGCATTTTGGCCTATACAAATAGTAATAGTAGCTCTAAGGGTTTAGTTCGCAACTGTACCGGAAGGCGTCGACAGCGGCGCGGCGCTTTGCTAGTACCTACCTTTGTGTCCGTTTCCGGTATCACCCTCCCACGAGATGAATTCAATTCCATTCGCACTTGAAAATGTTTGAATGTTGCCAAATAAAATGCAATAAATTATGGAGTTGAATGAACTCGAAGCTAGAAATAAAAACTGATTTCCCAAGAAAATCTAGGCGGCTGTATTCAATTTTAGCAGATGGTAGACTCACCGTAAAAACTGAAAATGAAAATCAGAACTTTAGAGGTAGTTTTTAGAGTTCCGTCCCCAAAGGGAACTCGAAGAACCGACAACCGTTGAATAAAGGTTCTCAAATAGCGACCACGAACCGGAAGACGAAACGTAGGGCGCCCACCCACCTGATGGACCGACGACATTGTTAAGATCGTGGGAAGTCGATGGATGGAAAGAGCTCAGAATTGTTTTTCCTGGAAATGTGTAGGGGAGGCCTATGTCCAGCAGTGGAC
Organism: Thera obeliscata; assembly: GCA_947578465.1. Taxonomy (NCBI): domain Eukaryota; kingdom Metazoa; phylum Arthropoda; class Insecta; order Lepidoptera; family Geometridae; genus Thera; species Thera obeliscata. The sequence goes on along the minus strand of OX387918.1, from coordinate 8,494,575 downwards.
TTCTTCAGGCTGATGATGATGATAAATAAAATTGATTAAGAACATTTTGCTTGAACTTAGAATGCTATTATTAGAGGCGAGCGGATAGTAGGTAATCATTTTGACCCTTATTTTTTTAAGCAACAGTTGTTCCCAATCAAAACGTAATGACAGTTATATTGAAAATGACACAAACAATAATTTGACACGTGTCCTGTCCACCCTATATTAATTTAAAAAAAAGCACGTGCATTATGGCAATATGGCTAATAGCTATCGGAAATCATAACAAAATTAATTGAAAACGCAAGCCAATTTTGCCATGAAATTGGTAAAGTGACCGTTGATGTATGGTTTTATTGTTTATTAATGATAGGGTATATCCCTCTAATAAGGCGCAGTTGTGTAGGTATCCGGTTATGTAGTCATTTGGTAGAATAGCAATATAGATGTGTCATCTAAAAGTTGCGCCTAAAGTAAAAAAGAAAATGGCCCTAAAATTTCAGAGTCTCAAAAATCGCATATACGCCATTATCGCCAATGTGTAAATTGTCTACAATATTTATTTATTTATAATATTTATCATCTAGCAGGACTGCTAGATGAAAAATGAATCTAGTTCTGTTTACACTAAGATAGAACTGCTAGTTTGCTAGCTTATGACTATCTTGGTATCCTGACATGAAAACCTAGCCTCGTGTATCCCGGGTATAATATTAGTTACTTAGATTATCATCTATAAAAGCATCTACTTATATAAAAGACCTAAAAAGTAATAACTCTTAATTTAATTTTACTTTATATATAACACTAGCACATAAAGTGGGATAGGAGCAGGAAGAAGGAGAAGAACACTAAAGAAGACACTTTTTTCCCAATTAAAACTTTGCAGTCCAAGAAATTCTGTAGTATATTTTTGCGCGTGTATTCCCAAAATGGTAGTATGGTGAGACGAGACGTTAGATACGAATTAAAGTTACAAGAATTAAAAACAAATTAGGGTTTTTGAAAAAGGAATTAGGTGTGTGAGTGACAGATGGCGATGCCACAAGCGGTGTTCAGACCGCAGTCAGCTTGCGAAAGCGTCTCTTCAGCATCTTTTAAAATAAACACTTACCTACACAACAACTGTTGCGTTAATCGTCAGTCATTTTTGAAACAAGTTTGCTGTTTGGCCGCAATTTACCTGATGTTAAGTGATGATGTGGTTGATAAAATGTTAACAACCAACTTATTTCATGAACGTGAAAACAATAAACCCTTTCACAAGTTTATTAGGCTTGGTCGCGTGGAACTGGCACCTAGACTCACCTTGGTTTAAGACGTTTCAAGGCGATCCTTGTGATACATACAACTGAATAAAAGTTTGAATTTGACCTAGGTATGAATTCGGATAAAACAATTTTGTACATTTTGTAAATTAATTGGTTTTATTGTAAGTTTATTTGTGTAAGTAAAGTACCTAAATGTTATTTTCTAATAAATAAAATCTTATTGATGTGTCTAATTTCTGTCTTTGCTGTTTATTTCTTTTTTTTTAATATATTCAAACAATCGTCACGGCTCAGCAGGTAGTAGATTCTGCGCCGTAGGTCGTGGGTTCGATCCCCATTGAGAACAAATATTTGTGTGGTAGACGTAAATGTTGGTTCTCTGTCTGGGTATTATATTGTTTTCTTAGTATTTATTTATAAAAAAAATGTATATGGGTGTTATATCAGCTATCTGGTACCCATCGTATAAGCTCTGCTTAGTTTGGGGCTAGAAAGTGTTGTGTGGATTGTCTATAATATTTATTTTATTTATTTATTATTGAGTTCTTTCAATTCAGTCACAGTCATCATTGTTATTCTACACTTCTTCGTAATTTTTCAAGTTATTTTTAGAAAACAGACTTTTTGCTGTAATTGAGTACGGCACTCGAAGCAACAAAGTCAGACCCATCCATTTCCATAAATGTTTCATTTAGCACCCTTTGTTTCTTACAAAATGTTGTAAAAGCTTGAAATCTCTTTCAATCACAGGCCGGGAGTAACACAGGTAGTGGTTAGGCTTGTCGCAACTCAAGCTAAGTTTTTATAAAGGAGCCTCTACACATTTGCCCATGCTGGCCCACTACAGGCCAACGCCAATGTGTACAGGGGGTATTGGTGTATGTTGGCGGACATTGGCGGGTATTGGTGTATGTTGGCGGCAAGCATGGCGCGCAATCGGGGAGTTGTCGGTTTTTTGGGCACACTACAAAGGAATCGTGGCGTAGCCTGGCCTGTGGTGTTTACACAATCGGCCAATGTTCAGTTCGTCACCGGCCGCTGACCGGGATAGAACACTTTTGTGTTGCGTTCTGTAATACTTGTAAACAGTATAGAATAAATTATAGTTTAAAAACTAAAAAAAAAACGCTTTTATAACTAATTGAACCCCCCACGCTTTTTGTACAATAATATAAATTTTTCAATTGATTATTACAGTTTTTTTTTTAACTTTTTAGTTCAATTAGTTATAAAAGCGTTTTTTTTTAGTTTTTTAAACTATATATATTTTTTTTTTTCATATATATTTTTTTTCATATTATTGCATTGTCATCGACCTTTGACAGGTGTGCAAAGTTTGAATCAAATCTGATCGTTCAAAGTAAATAGCCGCAGCCGTAATTACTTCGACGTCCGTCGCAATTGGTTTGCCAGGCAGCAATGAGCCATGCGCCAATGTGTGAACACCAAGTGATCGTGGTCTACAATTGTGCATTGGCGGAGCCTGGCCCAGCACAGGCAAATGTGTACTAGGGCCTTTAGTCAATACTCAATATATTTATTGCTTATGGTTTAAAGTTGGGTACATATCACATAGGTCTTAGGTGTATGTAGTATCACAAGACATAAATAAATAATGCGGACAATTATCCACACAACACTATCTAGCCCCAAACTAAGCAGAGCTTGTACTATGGGAACCAGATAGCTGATTATAATACTCAAATACTTGTTTTTGTAAATACATACGTAGGATACAACGGACAGAGAAAAAACATCTGTGTTCAACACACAAATATTTGTTCTCGGTATCGAACCCACGACTTAAGGCGCAGAAGGCAGAGCGGCTACCAACTGAACTGAGAGGCCAGTCACATGAATCATGCTTAGGGCTTCCTATGGCAAAGTAGCTTATAGTAGAATAACGTTAATTTATGTAATTGTACTATGGTACCAGCCTGAATCTTGGCCTTAGAACCTTTAGGAATAACCATCACGAATGTCAGTTTACAGTGAAAAAAAAAATGCTTTAGAATAAATAAAAAAAAACCTCTTCTTTATTTATTTGAAGTCGGTTTTAAAGTAATATTGTGAATAGATGAATTTTACTTGTTTTTAATTTTAATTAAGAGATATGTATTATGTATTAACTACGTGCCGTGTTTTAAATTGGAAAATCGTTGCACGCCCACTTATATTGTAACCTATACCTACTCAGCTGACCCTGATCATGACCACAGTGACCACATTATTTGACAACACAATCAGCAAACGGATATCGACGTCATTATCTAAAAATAATTTTAGCGCCATTTTTTTCCATCCCAACAAAATAGCTAAAAGCCGAAAGGAAAAGGCATTTATCTACGCGGAGCATGTGCATCCCCTTTCTTAGATCGATACACCTGTATCCCTTTACAAAAAGCGTCCTTGGTTCCATTATTTCATTGTTGAAGAGTTTGCGCGCCAAGTGTATGTCAAAATCGCGCACGAGGGCCAAGCGCGGGAAAACCGAGAGCGTCAGTCTTGGACGGAAAGAGCGCGCGCGCACACGCTACTCAGTTTAAATACATAGCACTTTTAGGTTAGAATTGGCGCGACGGACCCGCCAGGTGCTATCACCGCCCCCGCTCTAACCCACAGTAATACCCTATCCTCCCTCTCACCCGGTTACCTGCCCACAACAGCTGTTTTCTCTCGGGAGATTAGTCAGATGTTTCTCGCGAACCCGTCGACACTCACCTGACGCTCGGACATGGCCGCGGGAGGACGTACACCCAAACAGAGAAGATTCGACATCGCCGCAGGAATGGCAACTTTAAGGAACGTAGTCAACAGTCCCAGGAGGCGCAGAGGAAGCTGCAAGTGCTTGTTCGGTGCACCAGACAGAGAAGAGACGAGAAGACTGATGAGCGAGCAGTACGCGCGGGAAAGGAAACGCTTCATCAGAAGATTCAACTTCGACGTCGAATCGGAGTGTGCTTATAAAGCAGCTAAGCTAGACTCTCCAGTCAAATTCTGCGAGGAAGATAAGGAGAATTCGCAAAGTCCCGTCAGAACGGCAGTTGACGCGCTCGCATGTGTCGTGAATACGGATATACGAGTGCTAGGATCTCCTAGAAGAAGTCCCAGCAGCAGTTCCCCCCGCACCCCACGGACGCCCCGCACCCCTCGGGGCGCCCGCACACCTCGCACCCCGCGCACTCCCGCATCTAGAAGACAGCTGCAAATGACAGGTTAGTATTTCACCTTACTCACCTGTGCAATTTTGGAATCCTTTTGCTACCAGACAGAAATTATAATAATCATTTTAACTGGCTCCGGTGTTGCCTACGAATCGTTGGTATTCTCCAGTGGTCTGCATAATGCCCCAGGCGTGCTATATTGATCCAGACGCGGTATAATTTTACATATTTAATTTTTTCTTATAGAACTATCTGATGTAGAATGCTTTACATGTTTACGGCTTACATAATAATCTCACAGTATCAGCAAATTTTTAAAATACTGAGATGTAATTATGTTTCAATTAGGTACCTACGCCCCTGTGTCGTAATTCATAAGTCACATTGAGGTATAAATCCAATCTACTTAATAGGTATAGCAAATTATCCAAACACGTAATCAAAACCAATATTTTTAGTCTTCTAAGCTTTCTTATGGGCGCGGCAATTCTCTCTGAGTTAATGTATGCTTTTTTTTAAAGTTTCAATACTTAACAAATCATGATTCATAGACAATTTGAGGAAATACTCTAGCTAGAGTGTTTTGAATTAATATTCCACCAACACTGTCTCTTTCCTCTGATAAAACAACCCATTTTTTAATGGTCAGGATTTATTACTACCTAACTAGAAGCACACTCCTCGTCAAATTAAACGACCTAGGGTAAAAAACGTGCAACAATCTTACAATTACTACTTCAGTCTCGCTTTAAGCCATAAACCAACACTTATTAATATCGCAATACATTTTAAGCCTTTCGCTGTACTTCTGAGCATCATTTTCTTATTAACCTTTAAATGCTTCGTTATTATCGTTCATCACATCAGATTTCAACATGTTCGTAAAGTCTTTTATTTGCAAATTAACATTCCAGTAGATTTAATATCACATCCCCAACAAGTATCTACTTAGAACAGAATTACGCCTCCATCGTAAAGCTCAAGTATCTAATAAATCACTTTGGAAGACAAATGGTTTATCTTCCAAAGTTCTTCGACCCTTTCTCTCTAAAAAAGCTTCCTACCATGATCAATTCAAGTCATGGTGTTCCATCCTAACTCCCTAAGTCCACGGTACGGGTCATCGGCCGCTTACGTCATTTATGGTCCACCATTACATTTTTTGTTTCACTTTACCAAATACAATGTTTTTACTCACCTATTCATCAATATCAACCTTATTATCATAGGATGTAGCTGACTTTTCAAATGTATTAGTTACTTTTGTCGTCCCTGATAACAAAGTGCGAAGGAAAATATAGGTGTGTTTGAAATGAATCATGCTATAAATTGCCGGAGATTCGATTGGGCTAATTGTAGCTTCATCTGTGTTCCTTTTACTAAAGTCCTGGTTTCTTGAAGTTGCGACCGTCATGGCGTCTCTCTAATCTCTACTCTTTTATGTATCTTCTCTTCTTTTCTTCTCTTCTGCAATTTTTTCATCATTTTGTTTTACTTGCTCTACTTGGAGGGCTAGTAATTTATTCCACTGCTTTTATGAAACAACGGGATATTTACCATGATTAAATTTTGATGAGGTGCATGCAACTGTGCCGAAATATCGGAAGTCAACTCATCAAAATTTAATCATGGTAAATATCCCGTTGTTTCATAAAAATAGTGTTAAAAACCATGATAGTTTCAAAAGTTTATTCCACTGCGTTGGACAATAATGGCGTATATTCATATATTGTGTTTATATCGTGATTGGCTTCATACGGTTGTCATTTGACGATGTCCGTTTCTTTAGAAACTGGAACTACCTACAGTGTTTGATTCAGTAAGTTGGTAGCGAAGCCATCTATTTTGATGATGGAAAGTCAATGCCCTCTGAAGAACAGTAATTAATTAGTATTCGATGAATATTTACGATTTGAATATAACTCAGATGCATCAGTTAATCAGAACTAGTATTCGATATATATTTACGTTTTAAATATATATCACAAGATGCATCAGTCAATCAGAACACGGGCTCTTTTTTGATAGTAAAATATACATTAATCGGTATGAAAATATAAATCACCTTGAATACAGAAAGGAATAAAATAAAACTAAAAGATTACTAACAATGCTGTGTTCCAAGTTTCTAGATCTTGTATGATCTAATTCAATCTTCATTTTTGATATCTTGTTTTTCACGCAGCAAACACAGTGACAAATTAGGGTTTGGTGGTTTGACTGTTTTTAAAATAACCAATGTGTTGCATCAGTTCTTTAAGTTTTGATCTCGTCAATGACCCTTAGAATATAGGGTGGTAGCTAACTTTGTTTTTATAACGCTTTTATTAGCTTCACCTGTATGTATGTATGTAACCAACCTCTTTGAGCTCGATTTTGTCCTACTTTGAACTATCAGATTTGATTCAAACTTTGCACACCTGTCAAAGGTCGATAACGATGCAATAATATGAAAAAAAAAAAAAAAAAAAATGAAAAAAAAAATTATAGTTTAAAAAACTAAAAAAAACGCTTTTATAACTAATTGAACTAAAAAGTTAAAAATAAAACTGTAATAATCAATTGAAAAATTTATATTATTTTACAAAAAAATAATATATATTTTTTTTAGTTTTTTAAACTATAATTTATTTAATACCCAATATTGATAGAACATCATGGTCATAATGTTAGTACAGTTTATCTTTCGACAGAATTTTATAAACATAAGGCCAGTAGTAGGTACCTTTTCTACTATCGTATCACTTCTCCTATCATTGGCAAAGAAAACACACCTTTCCCTATTTCAAATAAACATAGATATCAAAATAGTGCAATAGATAAAGTAAAATAGTTGATAAACACCATAAGGCTCCTTAAAGTCTGTCAAAGTGACCTGAATACGTCCTTGATAAGGAAAGATTGAAAACATGAAATCCCGATTCTAATATCAATATTTAATCTGATAAACCTATTAGATAAAGACTTCAAGTATTTGCTAGCTAGGAGTGTCATTTGACCTGTATTGCGGAATACTTTGGGTGGGGTCTGTTACCAACTAGAACAAAATAAAACATTCCTTTGGAAATGCCGAGCTGGTAGGTATAATATATTTGCTGGGCAATCTTGTTTCATCTAAAATCCTGTCCCAGGCATATAGCGTCCCGAAAATACTCGCGCTGGCTGAAGGGATCATAATCGTTCTAACTGAAAACATATAGGAAAAAAACAAACCATGGTTTGGCAGACTGATAATGATAGGATGATATACTAATTGTTGATCTTGATTAGATGAAATATTGAAATAAATATCGAAGAAGAGAGAAAAGTTAATCAAGCAAAAGGAAAGTGTGCGACCGAAATCTCTGGTCTGGAATACATGTTTCCAAATAACTTACAAAACATGATATTGATAACATTAATGCTACATCATTTACAAAGTTAACTGGCAACGTGGTAGCCACAAGACAGATATCCAGCCCCGGGCGTGCTATAATGCTAGCAATTACTCAACATACACCTGTTGATGCCTTCCTGACTCACACTGCAAAAACTGCGAATTTGAAATTTCGACCTGAGGTCATCTTTATAATAAATTCGTGTATGAGAGATGACTAATGTTTTAATAAAGTTTATTTCCTAGACTCAGTTCTCGAAACCATTTCTTTTGGAAACGTTTTCTTGAAAACTCAAATCAAATCGAATATATTAATGTTTTTTATATCAACATAAATGGATCGTAAACTAGATCAAATTGGGTTTCATGATGATATTGGCTAGGGCCTACCCTACAATGAAGATCTTTTTAAGATTGAAATGATCACGGTATATTGGATTACCTTTAAATGTTTTACTGGAGACCGTTTTAAACATTCGAAGCGTATGACTCTATTTATACAAACGCCCACAGAATCTATCGGCCAATCTAAGGCGGTTGAATCAAGCAAACGCCTACTAAATCTAACCCTGTCTTACCAAATTTGAAAATATCCGTTAAATTTCAAACTCCTAGCAACAGTAAGGCACTAATGAGCACGACTCCTGAAGCAGAACGGGCAGGCACCGTGACGGCAGCCCTTGGAACTTGGGAGCACCTACCGTGCCGTGCCGTGGGATTTTTTACCAACAGACAATCATGATAGAGAAAACATGGAATTTGATTCCGAGATTCTCTTTTTATATTTAGAAACCTTGGGATCAAAGTTAAATGCTACTGGTTTCCGGCCACGGCTTCGTTTGCTTGCTTTCAGACAGACCCGGTAACTAAATTCATCTTCGGCCAAGTCAGTTAGTTGTGGCTTACGGGTGTTTGTTTAGTGTTGTGAGAAGTCAAGAAGTCGTGAAAACATTATGGGACCTACTTGTCCTCCTTCCATTAGTGGATTTCACCAGATTTATGAATAAATAAAAATGATTATTGAAGTCACATAAGTTTCAAAAGGAAGAACTGTTTTAAATTATGTTTTATTGCCAATGCGTAATTTTTACCTAATTTTAAACTAACCACGTGTATTTTTCTACGATTCTGGTTACTCAAATTACATCAATCTCGGATCACGCCTTCTGTAGTTGTGGTACATTATCTAGTAATGCGTAATTTTCACCTAGTTTTTAAACCAGCCACGTGTTTTTCTGATTTCTCTTGTTGCTCAAATTACACCAATCTCTAGCAATCACGCTCTCATATATCGTTATAGTTACGTCATTTTTATCTGCCTGTACCATCATAAAGTCATTAACCTTCGCGTCTGGATTGCTTCTCCCACACGCTTTAAACCCAGTAGTGTTTTCAAATCTAGCTGCATTTCTCGTATTTTAAGTGTGTTGCATTATTATTCAAGTCCTCGGTAAATGTGTCTACGTGTCTCCGGGGACGCTTATTCAGGTCTTTGACCTTCTCAATCCGTATACTACAAATAAATCCTCCACAGACTTTAATTTTAGCTGCAGGTTAGATTTGTTCTGTCCATTCAAATTTACTGTCATCCATCATTATCAACAGCCTTATATATTATTTGACATAGGCTTTAGAATTATATTATTATGGGAGATTTTATTTGTCTATACTTACTAATATTATAAAGAGGAAATATTTGTATGTTTAGAATGAATAAACTGAAAAAGTACTGTGCCGATTTCAAAAATTCTTTCACCATTGGAAAGCTACATTCACCCTGAGTAACTTAGGCTATATTTATGTGTTTTAAAAATAAATGTCCACCCGTGCGAAGCCGGGACAGGCCGCTAGTCGTAAATAAAAATAAATAACAAAAATTCTTTGTTTTACCATAGAACAAAGAATTCATCAGGTGAGATTGCGGTCAAGCGCTATCCTATAGGATAGCAATCTCTTTTTTTTTTTTTACAATTTATAAATTGTAAAAAAAAAAAAGAACAAAATCACATTCCATGCAACATCATCATCATCGCATAACTTCATCATTTATGAGTCGATTTGTTTAAGTATCTTTTTACCTATATTTATTTCTGCTTATATTTCATTTATGCATTATTCTAAAAGTATCCCATTAACCTCCTGTGCATGGTGGAAGGATCAACGACCTCTAGTGCCCCTGATAAGCGTCATATCGATGACTTAGGGTTTGGCGTGTGCCGTAGTAAAACAGCAAGCATTGCACAGGTTATAAAACATACAGTTATTCGCCCCGTACTGTTTGTCGTAACAAATTGCATAATGTACCTAAGATCTTTTTACACAGTTTTACAATAAATACCTACCTATTATTCTTATTCTTATTCTTTGCAAGTTGTAGAAGATAAAAGTTGTACATTTTGTAAAAAAAAAATGTTTTTAAGCATTCCTAACGTTATCTATTTTAAGTATGACAACAATAACTGTTTTTCGTTTATCTCGATAACAACATTTTGTTTTGTTCTTATAAAATGTAAATATTCTCATGTTATTATTAAAAAGATGAACCATTACCATAGATCTAGGGATCTCTAGAACGAAAGGCTACACTAGAACAAGAACGTATCTATCATTAAATCAGCAGCATGCAAAATTGCTGGAATATTTTTATAATGCGGAACCAAACGGAATGCGGTTAGAAAAAAACAATCGTAGCTTAAACTTTTTTTTATTGAAGCTTTGGAAATAGTTATTAATAATATCAAGCATGTAATATTATCATGTAACTCTGTATAGTGAATTTTGTATCGTGTAATTCTGCGTCGTAGGTTTGATCCCTACCAAGAAGAAATATTTTGTGTGTTAAACATAAATTTATTTATTTATTTTTATTTCTTAGGAAAACAAACAGTACTTATATTCTAATTGATAATTTAAAAAGACAACTATGGACCATTAGCATAGAGAGACTATTAGAGCTTACTTATTGATTTACATGAGAAAGATGACAAAGTTAGATACAATGTAACGAGAGACTACTAATAGTATAGATGTTTGTTATCTGTCTGGGTGTTATATTGTATTCAAAATATGTGTTCTTAAAAAAAAAAAAATTCAAGTTGTTCCCATTGTAAAAGCACTGCTTAGTTCGGGGCTACAGTGTTGTGTGAATCGCCCACATTTGTTAATTATTATTTTATGCTTTCTTTTTAAATACATATTATACATAGCGTTTTCGACATTTAACAAAAGTTAAAATGAATGAATCATACAAACCAAGCGATGTAATTAATTTAAAGTGCCTACTTTCCTCTGAAATTTCTCAGAACTACAAGAAACCGTAGCCCCAATACCAAAAGAAAGTCGGCCTTATAACTATTACATACTCTGTGGTCCGAACTTTCCGTCCAAAATTCAGTACAGTACGAAGTTGCCAAAATTTATATTTTCTTTGTTTACCAACGCTTCTGTAGTTCTGTATGTGAGTATTCTATGTGTGTTCGGTCCCGTTACGCAAAACGGGTTGCCAACATGGCTGTGCCTTTGCAAAGAGTACGGTGTAGTAAGATTTTTTATCTTGCGATTAGCTGGCATAGAGTTCGGTGACCTAATAAAATGCCACGTGTTGAACATTTGGGAAGAGGAAGTGGATTTATAAACATTATTTTGACTTATCATATAATTTCCACTTGCCCTTTTATTAGTGTGACTTGGCGGTAATCTATTGTACCTAAATAACACTAACTAATAACGCATATAACTAATTAATATCGTATTGAAAATAATGATGGGCTTTAGTATATAAATCACTATATTTATTACAAAAATACTCTGAATAGTTTCAGGCGCTGAAAATTAAGTAAAAGAATGTTACAAAATTTTAGGAGTTGAAAAAATGTCTACAAAATTGTCTACTTGTAAATTGTTTGATATAATAAAAAACAAAGATTGGTTGATTTTTTTCAGCTTGAGATAAATTGCCTAATTTATCTCCTCGGATGCCTAATTTATCACAAGCTGAAAAAATCAACCAATGTTTGTTTTTTATTATATATCAAACAATTTACAAGTAAACAATTATGTAGGCATTTTTTAGATGGTTCAGATGCCTAATAAAAATAAATGATATACAATATTATAAGTTTCATTAGAAAATACAAGAAATTCCGTCTCACTGAATTGGTTTCTCACGGAAGGTTTTACCGACAATAGAATTCGATCGATCAAGTTTTTGTGAAGTTTGATTTCTACAAACAAACCGTTGATGGGTCGGATTCCGAACACCAAGGGTTCATTTCTAAATTTTACTTGTATATCTACCTACTCAATACCTAGGTACGAGCGTAGTTAATTAAAATACCATTAAAAAAAACAAAACTAAAATCATCATGTTTTTCTTCGAAATTCTCCTAACCATTCTGAAAGTATTTTATTCTTAAAAAATATATATTCTCAGCGATGTAAGTTTAAGGGGTCCGGTTAATGTACGACCATTTTATATACACTCAGTAAATCGAATCCACTTATAATTTGTTACAGCTCTAAAGGGTATTGTCCTAAACCTAAAGGGTAATAGCCCCTTTGAGATTGAGCGAAGAAAAAGAACAATTTCTGGCACTACGGGGCGGCTGCTGCCGCGGCACGCTCACTCTACTCTCTCGCCTTTTAAGTAGGTAGTTTATAATTATGTTCTAGTATAACCTAACCTATACAAGTCGGATCCGCCCTATAAAGTATCAAGGACAATATAAATTTCCGGAACAAGAAAGCAAAAACCAATGATAACATTTCAGTACATGAGACTCAACTGGCATCGTAATAACGGGGTGTACAATAACTGGTAAATTATCGCCTCACAGTTTGAGGACCGCCAAGAGTTAGTTTGAATTATTACTACTCCTATCAGGTTCAAAATTTTATTTTGAAATAATATTTACTCATTTGTCACTAAAAAAAAAAAAAATTATAAATAATGTCGAGAGTAACCCAACACCTTCAAATTCAAATTAATTATAATCCTCATTATAAATCTCTCGATCGAAAAACAAGGATCTTACATTCTGCATAAAGCTACGTTCGAACCGACGCGACTAAACGCCACCAGCGAGTTGACTTCTTCCTCTGCCGATTGCTAATAGTTTTCACACTTACACAAACTTTTTGATAGGTAAACGATTACGATCTAAATTATAATTTGGTTTAACCTAGTTATTGCACAAAACTTTTCTATTGACGATTATTTATGAATAGTAGTAATGATGAATGAATGATGATTTTCAAAAATGTGTGAGTAAAAGGTATTTGTACCCAAGTCTCTTAGACTTTTTGTGGCCACGACGGTGTGGAGGTAGCTTTATTCTAAGAAGGAGCGATTGCATGTGGTTTGAAGATATTTGCATTGTGAAATACATTACCTTTAAATTTAGGCTCGATTCGGGGAATTGGTTTGCAACTTGGCACACTGTGAGCTTATTCTTATACACTACCAGTAGGTACACATTTTATGGTTACTGATTTGACCTACCAACAAAAGTATTTGTTTCTGATTTATTGAAGCGAGAACTTTTTAAGTCGGAATTGAGTATTTTTTGAGGGGGTTAACAACACCTCTTCGGCAAAGATCGACAAATTTTGCCAAAAGGGGGGGGGATGTATTGTTGATGCTATGGTGATATATATTTTAATTGAGTAGGTATTCCTTAAAAACTTTTCACACTTTTTATTACCCTACACCGAACTCCAAAATCAATTTTACGACAATTTTGGCAGAGCCCAAGTTACTGGGCTTAAATCATTATTTTTAATGTAAATTAAAAAAAAAGCTATAAACAAAAACAGCGGTAAACCACATCGGACCATTGTTAAAACGAATACCATAAAAACGAAAAAGTTAAGGTGCGTCTACACTGTTGTAATGCAGACAGTAGCACAAGAGCAAGACGCAGCACAATTTTTATGTCATTTTTTGCCGCCATTATTTGGAAGCTAGCCAAGTAGTTCGTTTCATGCATTCTGATGTATTTTTATACATTTTGTGTGTCAAATATACTACAAGTAGCTTATTCGTCTGAGCAATGCTATTCGCTATTTTCCATATGCTTATTAATTTTTCATAAGGCAATTAAATCGATCATTATAAATATTTATTATAATTATATTTTATTTTTTTATTATAACGTCATTCACTAACAAATACTGAAATATTACCTTGTATCTAAATTTTGTGAATAAATATCATAAGCCAGAATTATATTAATTTATTTGCTTCAAAAATCAGCACTGCCGTTTGGTTTGGGACTGAAATGTTTAAGCAGACACTGATGTTTTCATAAAAAACATTTATTAATTTCATAACGATGACTTTGTGGCTAATTTAAATGTCAGCCCATCTATCTTTTTAATATCTCATCTAAATCGATTTGTTCTCTAGTTTTTGTCTTATTTGAGAAGTGCGTGTGCACAAACCCTAGTAGTTTTACAATGTTGGGCCGCGTAACTCAGGTAGCTGGCCAACTCAATAAATACGTCCGTACTTTTTTTATTTTTTTCCCTTGTGTCAGGCACACGGCCGGACCGGTCTCGAGTCGACTTAGATCTCTTGTTGTTTTTAATTTAATTAGCGGTCATTGCGATACTGGCAACAGGGCTTTGCCCGTGGCTTTGTTTGCGTAATATGAGGAAGCTACTACTATTTGTCGAAATTATTTATTTCTACCGAATAGAATCGTACTTCGTCCCTTTCTTTTGTTGGACGGAAAAAGTGACAGAAATAGTTTTAGTCCTCTTTCGTAGACAAAACGTTATCTCTAGGCATTCTAGGGATTGCTTTTTGTCCATATCTTTTTAAACAAAAAATCTTGTGATAAAATTAAAAATATTATATTTAGCCATGTATCTGCGAACTTATATGTAGTAGTATGGTACCTGGTACCTTGTTGATTTTAGAGTTTATATACCCTTTAAATCCAGCCCAGAAAATCTTTCTTTGGATTTGCTTCTTCTTATCGTGTCACAGATCTTTCAAACCAGTGTGGTGAAAGGATTTCAAGTGCACCTCAGAGAGGCTCCTTAGATTTTAGATATTTTCTGAAATACTTTACATATACGCTGCGTATCATTGAAACATTATAAGCACGCATTTATGTTGTTTTCTTCATTAAAACTGAGCACTACTGTTAAAGCTCCTTTATATTATACAAAACTACCAACAAAGACTTACGCAATGCAATTCACACTGTAATTTGATTTGTATACTTCCATGGTTAACCACAACTTTGCCGGTTTTATATTTTATCTGCGGCAATCTCATATACCTACTACATACCCACAATGCATTTATGAGTTCTTGTGTGTGAAAACAATTAAAAAGCAAGAAATAAAATATTGGCACTGCGGGAATTTCAACAGATGTGAAAACTTGAACATTTATCCCCCTCCCTTTCTGGATATCCCCCCCCCCCCCCCTTTCTACTTTTGGTGATATTTGTGGATCTTTGCCGAAGAGGTGTAGGCTACGTGATAGTAGACTTTGACGTAACGCAAATTTATTGGTTTTTCTCACCTCATAAAAAGCTCAAGCATGCCTCAAGAACTTACACAAACACTTAAACAAAAAGAAAAAGGAAAATACTTTGCAGCTTTGCACCCAAAAAAACTTATAAAAAATCGTAACTACGGTCTCCACACTAGGCCAAGCCTTTATCGTAAATTCCCAAATAATTGGAAAATACTGATTGAATCCGTTTATTAGCCAGTTTAAATTAAACGGACTGAAAGAGATTTAATTTTATTGTTCCCTTGCAATAAACAAAGTAATCGAATGTTTTTTCTTTTTTTACAGATTATTGGACCCTCAGAAAACACGCAGATTCAGGATCCAGCGACAAAGAAAATTAAAAAAAATAAACGCTACGAATGTGACGTCACAGAAAAATGTTCAACGTATTTTTGGACGCGGCGCGTTAGTGTCAACTATTCTTTATTAGTTAAAACATAATGTAGTGTTTTTGTATAGAAAGTGTATTGTAAATTATTTAAAATATTATTTAACTTCCTAAATGCCTCGTGTTCCTATGTCTAAGAGCCTATGCACACGATTTTTCTACGCACGCAAGTATAACGCGTTTAAAATGCAACAGAGTGGCTACTACCGACGTTAAATTCTGTTTCCGATCTCAATTGGGTTGGATTTTATACGGACAGATTTTGATCGAATTTTGATAGTTTATCTGAAAAAATTCCGTCAAAATTTTACATTTTATTTGCAATCCAGTTTTTCTGTAGTAGCCATTCTGGTTCTTTTGCGTTCAGCTGCATGGAACTGTAATACCTACTAACGCGCTGTGAGCGTGCGTCGCAAAACGCGCGTTTACAGCGCGTTGAAAAGTCGCTGCATGCTTAGGCTCTAATTTAAAATAGTGTTTCTTATTTTTTTGGCTTATGATTTATGTATATTGAGGCTATAAATTTTTGAGTAGGTACTTTATCTTAGCTTTGTTTTAAAGGTTCCAAAGGAACTGAAACTTGATGTATTTATTGTACCCGGCAAATATGTTGAACTTGTAGCTAGCCACGAGTGTAAACTACGGTAAAACAATGTTTTAAAATTAGCATAGGACGCGTCCTGGTGGACGTGATCTGTGAAATAATTAAGCTGTTATAGGTAGCCGCTCAATATCAAGTGGGTTATTTTATTTGGTTGTTCAGACATTTTTCCTTATTACAATTATAGGAAAAAATTAACCGCTCAACATCAAGTGAGTTTTTTGTTTTTTCAGATGTTTTTACCTTATCAATTTTCTACTTACGCCTTTATGATTAGTTCTTCCAAACTCAACGTATTTGCCGTGTTTAACAGAAGTTTATTACTTCATAATTGATTTATGAATTATCTTATAGTTTGTTTATTGAAAATGTAATATAAAGTAAAGTTTGTTAAGACAATTTAGTTTAAAAATGGCGTTAGTATCGTCAGCTTCCTAAAAATCTGTCCGTAGTTTTAGTTTAACAAAGAAAAGTTAGATGTAAACTGCCTAATTCATAACCATTTTGAGTAACATTGAGTTACAAAGATTTGTATAGATAGTGCAATTCACGAAGACGCGCCCCTCGCGGGATGCGGGGAGTTTGCTCCGAGCGGCAGTCGCGAACCGTAGTCTATTCATTGTAGTGTGCGTGTGCACTCATAGGTAATTAGTGTGTACCGATAACATAACACACAAACATTGACGGAAGCTTGCACACATATACTATAAACGGTTAGGAGGAATAGTGGGGCGCGCCTTCGTGGATTGCACTATCTATATAAGTCCCAAAAGATAAGAGCGAAGCGGGATTTGAACCCGCGTTCACGGTCGCGTAAGTACCTGACTGGTCTCTCAGCTCAGTTAGTAGTAGTTCTGCCTTCTGCGCCGTCGTTCGATCCCCACCGAGAACAAATATTTGTGTGGTGAACGTAGATGTTTGTTCTCTGTCTGGGTGTTATATTGTATTCTAAGAACATACGTATTAACAAAAAAAATATATATTTTATCAGCTATCTGATGCCCATAGTAGGTGTGTTTTTGCTGTAATTAGGAGCTATTCATATTATTTTAATGATGTCTTCATAGAAGATGAGGTGTTGCAATGAAAAAGAAAGTGAAAAAGGAGTTGCAATGGTTTTTTTAATGATATAAAAATGTATTTTTAGCAAATCTGTATAGCACAAAATTGTAAAAATAAAAAAAATATACAAAGTAAATTATTTTGGTCGAATTTTCTTTGAAATTGTTTTGTTATTGCATCATTATCAACTAACCTAATTTGATAGCGTTATAATTTTGTGTCCTTGTTGTTTCAGTTTATATGAAAACGACGGCATATTATACTTTGATGCTATCAAATTAATTATTGTTTTATACTAGTGAATCAATTTTTTTTAAGCTAACTTTAATTTAATTTTGGAAAATCCTTATAGGGCAACTGATTCTACCTTTTAATATATAGAAAATGTCCACAAATGTAACCCACCTTTGTATAATTATAGAAAATTCTTATGCCGATTTAAAAAAAAGTGTGTTTTACCAATGTTAAATTAAACTCTAAAGCTGCATAATGTGTTATAGAAATATAATTTATTATGATTATATTGAAGTTTGATTGATTGATGCCCTAAACTATAAAATAAATAAAACATACAATAGAACACCCAGAGAGAGAAAAAACGTCAATGTTCACAATACAAATATTTGTGCTCGATAGGGATCGAACCCACTGCTTACGGCGCAGAAGGCAGGGTTACTACCAACTGGGCTACAGGGCTACCACGAACTCCATATGGTTATGGCTATGGCTGTCAATTTGTGTATAGATAGGCTGATCCACACATTCATTTTCTTCTTAGGATTGAATGTTTTGACACCATTTTGGCAGCCATAACCATAACCATATTAAGCTCATGGTAGGCCAGCTGAGCTGAGAGGCCAGTAGAGGACCTACATACCTACCGATTTGTCTATTTAATGTTAAAACTACTAAATATAAAAAGCAAAAAAAAAAGTAAACAGGCTTCAGCAGGTTTTTAGTTAGAATAGGTTTTCTCAGCACCTAGATAGATAGATAACTCTTTATTGATTACTATGACACATTTAGGAATACAGTATTTAACTTACAAATAAAAATTCACATTAAAACAATGGGCGGCCTTATCGCTAACAGCGATCTCTACCAGGCAACCTTGGGATGGACAGAATCGAACATAAACAAGAGAGGGGGGAGTTTGATTTGATGAGATTTAATGAATATTACTCAGATACTCCATTTTCAAAAATACCTAATACCATCCTGACAGCTTAGGTCCAATTTCACCGTTGTAATTGAACGCGTTCTACTGACGTTTAAACTCGCTTAAGCATTAACTGAGTTCAGTTGGTACATTTAACATTTCACCAGCATGATCAAAACGCAGTTATCGCGAAACTCGTCTAAACATCCAGCTCGTGGTAGCCCTGTTGAACGCCCGATATTGGCGGTTCAGCGTCGACCTGTCAATGTCTTTGCATTTCTTTCGTTGTAAATTTGTGGTAATTGTTCGTTTACGTAAATACGATTAAAATTTAGCTCCAAAAAGCCGGTGAAATCGGTTTGACTTTAAACGAGATTTAACTCGATTTATGAACGCGTTTACATATAAACGAGTTTAGTTAAACCCGTTTTATGACACTAACGGTGAAATCCCTCCTTAGTCGGCCTAATCAACAGGAAAGACATGGTCAACTGACTAGCCGCGGATTTCCTCAAGATGTTTCCTTCACCCATTGAGAGCAATAGCATTATGGTAGGTACATACATTTTTCGAACAGAAAAATCCATAGGTACACGACTGGATTCAAACCCGCGACCTTGAGGCGGTGGGGTTACCACTAGACCACCAGTGGATGCAGTGTATCAAAGTTTTAAAAGAATCATAGAAATAAATGAAAACTAGCATTTACCACATTGTACTCGTAAGTAACGGTGAAGGAAAACATCGTGAGGAAACCCGCGGCTTAGTCAGCTCCGCACGTATTGACCATGTCTTTCCTGTGGATTAGGCCGACTATGCTGTCAGGATGGTATAGGTGCTGGGCAAGCCTATTCCACTACTTACGGCACTATAGCGTCCCGTAAGTAGGGGCATGAGTAATCACCAATTGCCCCTGACGCTATATAAATCATCTACAATGGATGCTAAGGCCTGTTTTTTTTTTACTTACTCGTAGGTAAGTTGAAGTGGCAATAGGCAGGTCATATAGCTCGAAGAACCAACAACCGTTGGGGAATAAAGGTTCTCGAATGGCGACCATGAACCGTAGGGCACCCACCCACCGAGTGTACCGTCGACATTGTTAAGATCGCGGGAAGTCGGTGGATGGAAAGAGCTCAAATCGTTTTTCCTGGAAATGTGTAGGGGAGGCCTATGTCCAGCAGTGGACTTCTTCAGGCTGATGATGATGATGACTCGTAGGTATGGTAAACGAAACAAAAACGTATGATAAAAGGTTCTTTGATACACAATTTAAATATCCTCAAAACGTGATGACGTTTCTTCCTTCCTTCTTTCAATATTAAGATTTAAGAGGGAATCACACAGGCGACTCTCCATACAAACGTAGTCCCCTATTTCCTCCCTGGATAATGCCTCTAGAGTAACCATTTTTTTTCATAAAATCCAGATCTACTATGTACGTGCTCGTATGTTTTCCTTTTTTTCAGAAACTTATTGATAATGAAAATATGACCCTCATATGATTTATATGAAATCTGAATTGGAGGTGATATTTTCTTGAGGAGATATTGGAGGTGAGAGTCGCCTGTGTGATGCCCTCTTAAGATTTTGTTTAAGATTTTCAATTGACTAAATACATTTCATTTCACTTCTTTCTTTCATCCTAACTTAAGATGTCGTTTTATAAATTATGTTTATGTTTATGTTTTCTAAAATAAACTCAAGAAATGTTGTCCCAACTTTTATTGCCACATAATAAATAAACTCTTGTTAAATAAAACCTCGAAAGTACGAAACATAAAAATCCGAATTTGTCTCGTGCAGGTCCAATTTAGGCCCAAAATAAACGAGGCCCGGAGCAAGTCCTGACATGTCTCACGGAATCTTCGGGGCTAAATAACGACTTCCTGATGCCTTGGGTCCTGAATTTAGGACCATCTCCCACGCAGCCTGAGTGGTGCTTCTGAAAATTAAAACAAAACCATTGACATAAAACTAACTTTTATTTATAGGGTTCTTATTTTATAGGGTATTTGGTAGGACTAAGGAAGGTACTCATCTCAAACCTTTATTGTAATAGGTTCGTAACAAACAACATAAAAGTATAAATTTTGGTATTATTTCAGATGACTTTTAAATAGAGAGTTTAGGGTCTACCATAAGCTCTATCTGGCTCTGTCTCTGGCTTTGGTTTTGAGCCTGTGTGACTGCTCACCAGTGTATTATACAGTGTGTGTGACGTTTTGACGTTGGATTTATTTAGTCAACACTCACACAGACTCAAAACCAGAGACAGACAGAGATTGTGGTGAACTACAGTTTTACCCTTTGATACCCAATTCCTGTACAGTTTTAGATGGATTTTTTGTAAAAAAAACGTCTTTATCATGAGATCTGTGACCATAAAGTCCACTTAATGAAGACAAATTTATTGTAATTGTCTTCCAGGTCTGCCAGGATGCTCTAGAATTGAAGAAGTTCTAGAAAGTTCTAGAATTTAAAATAAAATTATTCATAAGAAAGACGTAAACGCGCTACACTGCAAAGATGCTTGATTTTGTAAAAATGCAATAACAAGTTGAAAGCTTTTTGCTGCAAATGAATAAAATTAAATGTCTGTGTTTATTTTGTTCGATACGGAACCCTCTAAGTTGAGAGGGTTGAGTCATCATCGTGGCAGGAATCCATTGCATCTCTCATAGATGAGTCATGACTCTGGATTGCACTCATGGAATTCCATCATGGGAGCGACAAACTACGGAAATTGGAAATTACCGTTGGATTTGGAACATATATAGCGTGTATAAAACATATCCTTAGTAAGTTTTAAAATGTCTGATACTGAAAGTATGTTAAATTTTTTCAATAACCTATCCTAAATATACCTACACAATGAATCAAGGACAATGTTTAAACCGCGGGAAAAGGATGGAGAGGGCTTAGAATCGTTCTTCCTGGAAATGTGTAGGGGAAACTTATGCAATGGACTTCTTCAGGCTGATGAAACAAAACGAATACCTACTCGAAGAAAATCTGCTCGTAAAAAAGAACAGGCGCTTCAAGCTTGTTTATAGGCATGACGACTAATTTTCAAAATCTCTTCTATCATATTCAGAATAATATAATAATAAAGAATATAATCATATCTATTATGTCTAAAATATATCATATTTCTGTAGAAAATAAAGGTTTTTGTGCAATAAAAGTAGATTTAAATTTAAATGTTCAAATGCACGCCAAAACGCTCGCTGGTGTCATGGCGTCTTTACGTCACGGTTAAGTATATCAACAGTAAACATGGTGGCTTTTGTTCTAAATCGGAATGACATTTACCTAAACGTGACGTAATTCCTTCTGACCGGTGTTTGAGCCATCATGGCGGATTGTTGTATTTTAAAGATTTATTTTAACAAATAAATTACTAATCTCGACATTAATCTATATATATATAACTCAAAGGTGACTGACTGACTGACATAGTGATCTATCAACGCACAGCCCAAACCACTGGACAGATCGGGCTAAAATTTGGCATGCAGGTAGATGTTATGACGTAGGCATCCGCTAAGAAAGGAAAATGGAAAATTAATTTCCGAAGAGGAGAAAAAGGGGAAAAATGGTTTAAAGAAAAATCAACGCACAGCCTAAACCGTTAGCCCTAGAAGCATGAAACTTAGAAGGTGTATTCCTCTAATAGAGCAAAGGTGTACTAAAAAAGAAAATAGGAAAGTTATTTCTCTAAAAGAAGAAAAAATGGAAAATGATTTTAAGAAAAATCACAAAAAATAGCTTTACAAAATACGCAAAAAAACATAAAAAAAATCTGCTACCGCAGCATCTGGCACCAGGTTCGATTACACACAAAGGTTCACAAACAAATCAACACCAACACGCATACGAAACCCCAAATTAGCCACTAATATAACATAAAACTACAAAAAATAGCTTTACAAAATACGAAAAAAAAACATTAAAAAATTTTCAGCTACCGCAGCATTTGTCACCAGGTTTTTATACACACAAATGTTTTCAAAAAAACCGATGATAACCACTTAGACAAAATCACAGGAAACATCTATCATACTTAAACTAAACACTGCTGAAAAAAATCCGCTCCAACAGCACTCACATTCAAATACATTCTAAAGTACAAGCTCAAAACAATGGTAACTAGCAGTTGGTCATATCAAATTAAAAAAATCTGATTCGATTATACACCAACACGCATACGAAACCCCAAATTAGCCACTAATATACCATAAAATCACAAAAAATAGCTTTACAAAATACGAAAAAAAAACATTAAAAAATTTCCAGCTACCGCAGCATATGTCACCAGGTTTTAATACACACAAATGTTTACAAAAAAACCGATGATAACCACTTAGACAAAATCGCGGGAAACATCTATCATACTTAAACTAAACACTGCTGAAAAAAATCGGCTCCAACAGCACTCGCCTTCAAATTCAAATACACTATAAAGTACAAGCTCAAATCTATAGTAATCAGCAGTTGGTCATGTCAAATTAAAAAAATCTGATTTGATTATACACCAGCACGCATATGAAACCCCAAATTAGCCACTAATCTTCTATATATATATAACTCAAAGGTGACTGACTGACTGACATAGTGATCTATCAACGCACAGCCCAAACCACTGGACAGATCGGGCTAAAATTTGGCATGCAGGTAGATGTTATGACGTAGGCATCCGCTAAGAAAGGAAAATGGAAAATTAATTTCCGAAGAGGAGAAAAAGGGGAAAAATGGTTTAAAGAAAAATCAACGCACAGCCTAAACCGTTAGCCCTAGAAGCATGAAACTTAGAAGGTGTATTCCTCTAATAGAGCAAAGGTGTACTAAAAAAGAAAATAGGAAAATCTATCTATCTTCTTCTTCTATATATATATAACTCAAAGGTGACTGACTGACTGACATAGTGATCTATCAACGCACAGCCCAAACCACTGGACAGATCGGGCTAAAATTTGGCATGCAGGTAGATGTTATGACGTAGGCATCCGCTAAGAAAGGAAAATGGAAAATTAATTTCCGAAGAGGAGAAAAAGGGGAAAAATGGTTTAAAGAAAAATCAACGCACAGCCTAAACCGTTAGCCCTAGAAGCATGAAACTTAGAAGGTGTATTCCTCTAATAGAGCAAAGGTGTACTAAAAAAGAAAATAGGAAAGTTATTTCTCTAAAAGAAGAAAAAATGGAAAATGATTTTAAGAAAAATCACAAAAAATAGCTTTACAAAATACGCAAAAAAACATAAAAAAAATCTGCTACCGCAGCATCTGGCACCAGGTTCGATTACACACAAAGGTTCACAAACAAATCAACACCAACACGCATACGAAACCCCAAATTAGCCACTAATATACCATAAAATCACAAAAAATAGCTTTACAAAATACGAAAAAAAAACATTAAAAAATTTCCAGCTACCGCAGCATATGTCACCAGGTTTTAATACACACAAATGTTTACAAAAAAACCGATGATAACCACTTAGACAAAATCGCGGGAAACATCTATCATACTTAAACTAAACACTGCTGAAAAAAATCGGCTCCAACAGCACTCGCCTTCAAATTCAAATACACTATAAAGTACAAGCTCAAATCTATAGTAATCAGCAGTTGGTCATGTCAAATTAAAAAAATCTGATTTGATTATACACCAGCACGCATATGAAACCCCAAATTAGCCACTAATCTTCTATATATATATAACTCAAAGGTGACTGACTGACTGACATAGTGATCTATCAACGCACAGCCCAAACCACTGGACAGATCGGGCTAAAATTTGGCATGCAGGTAGATGTTATGACGTAGGCATCCGCTAAGAAAGGAAAATGGAAAATTAATTTCCGAAGAGGAGAAAAAGGGGAAAAATGGTTTAAAGAAAAATCAACGCACAGCCTAAACCGTTAGCCCTAGAAGCATGAAACTTAGAAGGTGTATTCCTCTAATAGAGCAAAGGTGTACTAAAAAAGAAAATAGGAAAGTTATTTCTCTAAAAGAAGAAAAAATGGAAAATGATTTTAAGAAAAATCACAAAAAATAGCTTTACAAAATACGCAAAAAAACATAAAAAAAAATCAGCTACCGCAGCATCTGGCACCAGGTTCGATTACACACAAAGGTTCACAAACAAATCAACACCAACACGCATACGAAACCCCAAATTAGCCACTAATATAACATAAAACTACAAAAAATAGCTTTACAAAATACGAAAAAAAAACATTAAAAAATTTTCAGCTACCGCAGCATTTGTCACCAGGTTTTTATACACACAAATGTTTTCAAAAAAACCGATGATAACCACTTAGACAAAATCACAGGAAACATCTATCATACTTAAACTAAACACTGCTGAAAAAAATCCGCTCCAACAGCACTCACATTCAAATACATTCTAAAGTACAAGCTCAAAACAATGGTAACTAGCAGTTGGTCATATCAAATTAAAAAAATCTGATTCGATTATACACCAACACGCATACGAAACCCCAAATTAGCCACTAATATACCATAAAATCACAAAAAATAGCTTTACAAAATACGAAAAAAAAACATTAAAAAATTTCCAGCTACCGCAGCATATGTCACCAGGTTTTAATACACACAAATGTTTGCAAAAAAACCGATGATAACCACTTAGACAAAATCGCGGGAAACATCCATCATACTTAAACTAAACACTGCTGAAAAAAATCGGCTCCAACAGCACTCGCCTTCAAATTCAAATACACTATAAAGTACAAGCTCAAATCTATAGTAATCAGCAGTTGGTCATGTCAAATTAAAAAAATCTGATTTGATTATACACCAACACGCATATGAAACCCCAAATTAGCCACTAATATAACATAAAATCACAAAAAATAGCTTTACAAAATACTAAAAAAAAAACATTAAAAAATTTCCAGCTACTGCAGCATTTGTCACCAGGTTTTAATACACACAAATGTTTACAAAAAAACCGATGATAACCACTTAGACAAAATCGCGGGAAACATCTATCATACTTAAACTAAACACTGCTGAAAAAAATCAGCTCCAACAGCACTCACCTTTAAATTCAAATACATTCTAAAGTACAAGCTCAAAACAATGGTAATTAGCAGTTGGTCATATCAAACTAAAACAAACGAACTCAAATATCCACGCGGACGAAGTCGCGGGTATCAGCTAGTAAGAGAATAAATACATATTTCAAAATCTTTGAATACTTTTTCATTAGATCAGATAAAGAAGATTTTGGCGATACTTGATTACTGTCTTCATGCCTATTGCAAGAGCTTTTTACTCCTGCATAATTCAGTTCTTTACACGTGTATAAACTCGTGCCAAACTGGTCAAACATGGCTCCATCACCTTTTATCTCCAAAATATGCAACAATTGTCAAATTAGGACTCTTTGTAAATATTTACATGCAATAAGTCATATTGACCCACCATTTTGATTTGAATAAAGCGCCAACAATACCTTAATTGCAAGTTTTGAATTTAGAATAGGGGTTTGAATTTCGAATGTTTGGATGAGTGATGGAGGAGAGTGGGCTCTGATTGGCTATTGTTTGTAATGCAGCTTGCTTTGCATCTGGCATGTTTTGGGTCTAGAGCTAACACAATGGAAAATTACTCCTTTCTTTCCATATCAGTAGCATCAGGGAATCCTGACTTTTGAATAACAAAGCCACATAATGTGGTAGCAATCTGTCAAATTAAATTGGACCTTACCGTACCTCGTACGTACCTTAGCTTTGAAAGATACCTTGGCTTTGTGAGCACGTAGGTAGAATAGAATATGATTATTATATATGATAGTTACTTAAATAGGACCTATTCTTTTCTTTTGTCATTTATAAACTTTAAAAATACCGCTTTTATAATATCTGGAATATGATAACTTACAATCGTATAGCTTGAAAAGTCGCCCCCTATCGAAGAACTTTGAAACTAACTTACAAGGAAGCGATGGACGCAATTTCTTAAGTGGAATCCCACGGAGTTCTTGAATTCCTGTGGGTTCTTGAGTACGCAATGACTCGATCCCCGAACAGATGGCGCCACTTGTAATGGGGTATTAGTTTCAACGCTACAGGAGACCACTAGATGGCACTAGTTATTCAACTGGAAAATGTGTACATTTTGTGTGTAAGTCATTACAATAATTATGTTTTTTTTTTTTTTATCAACCTATACTGTCCCACTGCTGGGCAAAGGTCTCCCCCACTTTCTTCCACTCATCGCGATCCTCGGTCAATTGTACCCAGTTGGTGTAGAAGGAATCAAGGTCGTCACGCCAGCGTTTCCTCGGGCGGCCGCGACGTCTTCTACCCTCTGCGGGTATCCACCCTGTGACTCCATTAGCCAATCTTTCAGGGTTCATGCGGATCACGTGGCCCACCCAGTCCCACTTCAGCTTTGCCACCTTCCGACCTGCATCCGCGATGCCCGTTTTGGAGCGCAGTGTGGTGTTTCGAACTCGATCCGTTCTCTTCACACCTAGGATGCTGCGCTCCATCGCTCTTTGGCAAACACCCAGCCTAGTCCTCTGAGACTCCGTCAGCGACCACGTTTGGGCTCCGTTGGCTTTAAAAAATATGGTACCTACTATGTAAACTATACTACCTGTCATTGTGGGAAGTCTCATAGCTTTTTCATTTTAATAGTTTTTCTGGTGTTATTTTGAGTTGTGTTGCGTAATTTCGGTGGTATTTTAACCAACATTACTTGAGGTATTATCACAAAGTTTGAGCAGTTGGAATGAAAGTATGTTAGAGGTGGTATCCTGACTTGAACGAAAATGTTTCCAATGGTTTTGAAGAAAACCGCCGCCATGCACAAATCTCTTCAAATGACAGCCAGCCGACTTGTCTATTGACTCACATGATTAAAAGTTATTTTATTTATAAATATCTTCACTTGACATTGGCTAAGCTGACCGAATGGACAGATGCCATCTAATTAAGAAGCAGAAGAAATAAAATCTACAAAAAGAAAACTTTTGAATTTTAGTTTCGTTTTATTACAAATATATTTTTTTTAGAACATAGTAGGTATGTACTAATGTTATTAGTACTTATACTGTTTCCATTTCACCAAAAGAAAACATTAAACTTACAAGTTAGGTAAGAAGCTTGACTTGGCTTGTTTGATTAAAGTTTGTTCCAACATATTTAGATGAACTTCCGGGAGCAGGTTTTATTTAATATGCTAAGCAGAAGTTTCCGGATCTATGCAGATGGCCACGGGCCTAATTTGCGATTGTTTTGTATAAATTTAACGCATCGCACGCCACGCAAGGGATGTGCTCGCGCCGGTCATGTCAATGTGCGGTTTGTCAGTTTGACCTGAGTTTGACACATTCGAAGTATTGTGGTCTTGCTAGTTAGTACCTTTAGTACCTTATTGTAATTTTATATTTGCAACCAACTTCAATAAAAGGAGGCTCTCAATTAGTTTTATTTTATGTTTGCTATCCCATAACTTCGTTATTAAGCCGATTTCGAAAATGTTTATCTGAAAAATATTATATTGGTCCAGATTGGTGGATACAAAAAAAGCGGCTAAGTGCGAGTCTGCCTCGCCCGTAGCAACAAGTAAAAGTTTTTGTAGTTCGTCGTAGGGTAAATTGCGGTTTACGATTTATGACGTATAAAAAAAAACTACTCACTAGATCTCGTTTAAACCAAATATCGTCAGAAGTTTTTATAGTAATGTACATCATATATTTTTTTTAGATTTATCATTCTCTTATTTTAGAAGTTAGAGGGGGGGGACCACTTTTTACCACTTTGGAAGTCTCTCTCGCGCAAACTATTCAGTTTAGAAACAAACAATATTAAAAACCTCAACATCATTTTTGAAGACCTATTCATAGATACCCCACACGTATGGGTTTGATGTTTTTTTTTTTTTAGTTTCAGTTTCCAGTATGGGGACCCCCATAGTTAATTGTTTTTTTTTCTATTTTTGTGTAAAAATCTTAATACGGTTTACAGAATACATCTACTCGCCAAGTTTCATATGTGAGAAAAATGGCTGTGACAAACGGACGGACAGGCAGACAGACAGACAGACAGACATGACAAATCTATAAGGGTTGCGTTTTTGCCATTTGGCTACGGACCCTAAAAAGAACTCAAGAATCATTTAAATAACTCACTCCAGCAGTTTTGTGTCCTTATTTCACGCACATCAAAAATTAAGGCCACAAAAAGGCTAATGATGAGTTTCACGGTATCAGTGAAGGCCTATAATTGGGACTATCAGGCCAATCTAAGACAAAGGGTCCCGTAAAAGGGGGCAAACCACCAGGTGGAAACATTACTGTTTCTTATGCATCTGTTTAGGGGGTTAAAAAGTTGTAGACAGAGCATTCAATAAATAAGTAAATAAACAATTAAATTAACAAATTATTTAAATTATAAAGTAGATAGGAGCGCGTTTATGTTTTCTGTATGAAAATCTGTATTTTTGGTACCTAATAAAATAGGTAGTTTATATAGATTCATTCGTTAGTGGGCTAGTGGTAGCGGCCCCGCCTTCCGATCTTTAGGTCGTGCGTTCAAATCCAGTCATGTATTAATGAGTTTTTCTGCCCAAAAATGTATGTACACTATGCCAGTGCTCTCAAACGGTGAAGGATAACATCGTGAGAAAACCGGCAGATCATAGAACCTAAAAAGTTCCAAAATATGTGACAAGTAACAAAGCACGAAAGGAGCCTCTTTGAGGCGCATTTAAAATCCTTTCACCACACTTGGTTCTAAAGAATCAGTGACACGATAAGAAGAAGACTCGAAAATATGTAGTAAAGAAGTTCTTGTATATTTGTAGCTCTACTACTATCTTCATTACGGTCTTGTAAGACAGCGTTCGGAGGGTTGACCCTTAAATTGGCTTTTTTCCAATTTAGTGAACACCTGGACTGTGGTATACCTCAACTGCCCTCAAGGTGTGCAACCCCTATCTATAATCTACGAGATGTATAACCACAGGCCGCGAGGTGTAGAACCTTCGAGATAATAAATCATTAATTAATTGAATATGTCCGAGATAGCTCCATAGGTGAGCAATAAATGTAAAAAAAGCAATATTCGAAGTTCTTTTGAATATTTCCATCGTATGTTTTATAAAGTACTTGGCTTCAAACATACATTGCATGCAACAATTTCGGTAAATTTTCATTTATTTCACATTTGCCATAAGCTCATAAGCTCTGTCTGGCTCTGGGTTTGAGTCTGTGTGAGTGTTGACTAATTAAATCCTACGTCGAAACGTCACAATAATACACTGGTGAGCAGTAAGTATCATTCAATTTAAAGTCTTCCATGTCAAAATAAATTAAATAACCATGATTCGTGACATTAATTCACAGTGGAAAACAGTAAATTTTTAATTACTTGCGCAATCATTTAAACTTAAAACAGCTATCTGAAAATCGATTTGATGCGGTCAAGTTAGTGAAGCAACTCGGCTGTCATTTGTTAGCATCAGAATCTATGAGAAATGGTTAAGTATTATTTCTTCTGTAGCCGCAACGCATTGCATGCATTCTACTTGATTCTACCAAAGAGATCGCCGATTTTAGTTCCATTTTCAAAAATAAAATGCATTTTTGAAGTGAAAACTTCTTTAGCGGCGTTGAGCACTTTTTCTGTAATGGGTATAAAATCTTAAACTCGCGTCAGCGCGTCAGGACACGTGACCTGATCGAAAAAGCGTAAGACGGATGGAGAGTAGACAGCTATCCCCTCTCTACGGCGCGGCGAAAATGTATGCCTGGGCCTACTGTTTCGTTTAGGCAGCGCAGGGCGCTTGCGCGAATGTTCGTGTATGTTACAGCGTGCCAAATAACAAACAAGCCCCCCCTAACCATTCCAAAATATCAAACATGCTCAACGTTAATAATCAAGTTTTCACTTCTGCCGGCACTCCCGGAGTGCAACCCGTCATTTTTTTTTTTATGAAATAAGTCTTTACTCATAGTTATTCTAGTAACGACTGAATACTTTTTCGTTTTTGTAGGATCACTGTCATTTGACAGAAAAAAATAAAATTCAAAAAACTTTTTCCCCAAAAGAAATAAATGCTATTTTTTCTTCGCTCTGGTACGCCACAATGACGGTCTTTTTGACCAAAAGAAGTGAAAAAAAGCAGCCAAGTGCGAGTCGGACTCGCCCATGAAAGGTTCCGTAGCATCAAGTAACATAATATACAGAAAATAAACAGGAAACAGGTTCTTGTAGTTCGTCGAAAGGTAAATTGCAGTTTACGATTTATGACGTATAAATAAAAAACTACTGGCTAGATCTCGTTCAAACCAAATATCGTTGAAAGTTTGCATAGTAATGTACAACATATATTTTTTTTAGTTTTATCATTCCCTTATTTTAGAAGTTAGAGGGGGGGGACCAACTTTTTTCAACTTTGGAAGTGTCTCTCGCGCAAACTATTCAGTTTAGAAAAAAACTATATTAGAAACCTCAACATCATTTTTGAGGACCTATTCATAGATACCCCACACGTATGGGTTCAACGAAAAAATTTTTTTTGAGTTGCAGTTTGAAGTATGGGGACCCCCAAAATTTATAGTTTTTTTTCTATTTTTGTGTAAAAATCTTAATGCGGTTTACAGAATACATCTACTCACCAAGTTTCATCAGTGTAGCTCTTATGGTTTCGGAGAAAAATAGCTGTGACACGGTCGGACAGACAGACAGACAGACAGACAGACATGACGAATCTATAAGGGTTCCGTTTTTGCCATTTGGCTACGGAACCCTAAAAATGTAGATTGTAGAATGCCTCATACATGAAATGATGGTTTGGCCTATGTCCTGCAGTGGACTTTTCCAGGCCAATTTTCAAGCCAATGAAAAGTTTATAAAGCCAAAAATTGTGGTTAGTATAAAAATTAATGGCAGAGGCCGAGCTGAGGACTTCATTCGTTTATTCAATGAAAGGTTTTAATCCAAAAACTGTGGTCATAACTTAAACTGGCAAAGGTTTGGACTATTTAAATGACCACCACATTTTGTATCAGATGTAAATCAACCCATCTGCCACGCCACCTGGCGGCTTAAATTTGAATTAATTACGAATATGGCACGCGCATGCGATCAATGGTTTTGGGATGTGTCATTATGGGACATTATGACAGGGTTTTAATGACACATTATTTGGTTGATAGATCTAAATAATGGGTGATATAAATAACAAATAAAATAGTAGAATAGATGGTATATTTCTCGGCAAGCATACTACACCTTCTGAAATACTGTCACAGGTATTACTTTTATATAGTGCGGGTTTGAGTAAATTTATTTATTTTTATGTGTAAAGTTGGCAAAGGACTAAGTAATTAGATTACTTTTCTACATTTTCTTGCTCACGACTATCCCCCATTTATTTGAAGTAAGGCAAAAGATATAATAAAATCTCTTGTCTACGGGTCAAAGTTGCTCATATTTCAATAAATTTCATTTGTATTAAGACGTACCTTTTAATTATAATGATATAGCACCATGTGTTGATGGTCACCGATATTGAAGTTTCATGCTCATTTGTAGGACTTCCCCTTTTCTTTGACTGTGTAATTATTATTGTTTTAAAGGACATTTTAAACTACCCCTGCTCAAAAACTCGTCATATTGCATCTTGCAGTTTCAGAATAGAAAGTTATTTCGACCGATCGTATGATGCTAGAATTCCTAATTTATTCTTCTTTGCTCCTTCTGTCACCTCAACGTAAAATCCTTCCAGTACCCAAGGCTGTTATTTAAAAGTTAGCTGCCATTTTTGTTTGAAAGAAAATGGTGGCAGTTTTCCAAGTAATTGGGAAACTCCAAGTTTCCAGACTCCTTGTTGTCATGCGCATCTTCAATGAAGTGAGAGGATTGAGAGGTCACCAAAGAGGTTAGAAATTACTGCACCGCAAGGAGTTACCCAAGGCTCTGGGGATCTCCTTTATTTGGAAAAAAATGTCTTCAAGATGAGATAGAAAATATGGAAGCAGAATATTTTGAGCCTTAATCCCAGTTCCAGTTCAGTCCTAGTTTATTGTTTTCAGTCCAGAGGCATAATTTGGTTATAAAAAGGCCCTTTGTTTCTGTTAACTTTCCAAGCTATAATTTAGCAAATAAATAAAACATCTAATTTATTCCATCGACCACAAACAATTCCAAACCTGTGAATTACCATACTCTATGCAAGTAAAAGAGAATTACGAGCGCATCTGCATACAATGCAGTAGGTATTAGGAAACGCAGTCACTATGTCGGTAACAAGTAACACGTAACGCGGTGTTACCAAGCTATTTCTGCGGTTGGTGGAATCACAACAACAATTTACTTTTCAATATTTATTAGGGAACTTTGGCAAATAGTAGAAAAATACACGAACGCTCGTCTAGGGCGGGTTTGTCCGATGTCAGGATACAGAGTTCATGACTGAAGGCATGGTAGATAACCTGGGTAAGCCTACTCCACCAAAATAGCCTTTTGCTCAAACACTAGGTATAGACAGCTACATAAAGATCATCATTGAAGGAAAAGTTGAAGGAAAGCGAGGAAGAGGAAAAGTTACATAGTCAGATAAAAGAAAAAGCCGCTGTCATGTTGTGTCAGGAAGTCAAAGGAGGCCGCATTCGAAAGACTGGAGACTCCATAAAAACTCCGACAAGAGCGGAGTTTTTAGATTTAAGAATAAGAAGAGACTAGGTTTATCTTTCAATGGCGCGAGAAATATTGGGGATATTTTTTTTTTCCTTTTCGCTCCTTTCGAAAATATTGGTGAGCTTCATTTCAGTATTTTTTTTATTTCAACTGCATGTATAAGTTCGTTAAGGTTTGATTGTTTCGATAACACCATTCCACTTCAGATTTGTGGGTGTAAACCAGCATTTTGTAATGAATTTGTTTTGTAGCATTTCATGGCTTATGTGTTCATTTACATTACTATCTGATGTAATATCTACACACCGAGTCATTCGAATGCAAGATAGGTAAAAAAACATGTATTTACGAGACGCCGGTAAAGTATTGCAGGCGATCTTTAGATAGCTCAAACGATTTAGATCACTGAATTGAGAATTTGTTTTACGAAAAAATAAACAATTAAATCAAAACAGATAATAATAAGTTTAATTTCTAGTTGTAAATTTACATGTATAAATGGGACTTTGACAGAGGTTTTTTCAAACGATCATGTGACGTTCTAATCATGACATGTACCATCGATGTCATCAAAACGAAATACACAATTTCACCTCAGCGGGACACCAAAATACATGCGCGTGTGTGGTTGTCACGTTGACGACACGTCCCTGGTTAAGGAGAAGCTATTACATAATTGTACTGAAAAGTTTAATTAGTGGAGTCAAAGTCGATAAATATTTATTTACATATTTGAATGGCAAGGACCACTTTGAAACGTAATCCGGAAGAATCGGGTTAAGATTTTGGAACAAAAAGTTGGAATGAGAAGTTGTGTAGGCTTGATGAACTTTGTCAAACATGGCGGTAAGACAAGAAAAGTTCAAGAATCTTACGGCTTTGTTGCTACTGTTTTTTTAAAGAAGTGGCGACTGTAAAAGCTACCGTGTTTGCCGTGCTTGACTTCTTGCTTCTCAGAACGATTCTGTGACCTCTTTCGGCATTGACTTCCCGCGATCTTCACAACGTCGTTGGACAATTTGGTGCTTCATATTTTCATCATCATCACAATTATTCACAGCCTGAGTTCACGTACTTCTGAGTAAAGGCCTTCTTTAGATTTTGCCATCTACCTACCATGATTCTGTACCAGTCTCACCCATTTCCAACCAGCAGTTTTTACTTTTGCTTTGTCATGCATTCATACCACCCGATATTTCTAATATCTTATTTGCGAATAATTACACTCTAAGAACTTCTTAGTTCCTTCTTACTAATTTTTTTTAAATATGTGAGTGCAATTGTTTGCTGTCCTAAATAACTATAAAACTATTTTATTTTAGCTCAATTCATTTTGGGTCGTTCTGTGGACTTCTACACACTCATAATGATGTTGATGATTATAACCTAGCAACGACTAGCCCTTAACAACGTTGACAGTCGACGCGTGCGCGGGCGCCACAGATCATATCTACGGTGACATAAGGGCGCATCTGCTGCCGCCCTTATTGTCTATTCAAATTACCAGATAACAACATTTGTGTTAATTGTTATTGATAACGTGAGCTTTACAGTTGTAGTTTATTTTGGTATGATAACCGGGACTTTAAACACTACCTACTTCCAAACTTTTACTTGATAACGACTTGATTGTATTTCTATTTATTTTAAGCTTAAATTCAAGCTTTTTTTTTTTTTTATTAGAAAATCAACAGCAGTTACAGAAGTTGGAAAGCGGGGTATTATATAATCTTAAAAAAGGCCAATAACAGATTTTCCTAAGTATTAATTATTACAAAAAGTGCTTTTACCCTCTAGCAGTAGGTTGCAGCAATACGATGCGGTATGCCAAAAAAATCAAAAAAGTAACCTTGAGTGCCGTATGTTACAATTACAAGTGAAGTTTTAGAAACCTGAGAAACTTCAGGTTTCTCAACCTCTCTCTCAACCTCAGGTTTCTCAGGTTTTCTCAGGTTAGCTGAACCAATTTTGATACAGTTTCTATGAAACCAATCTGGAAGTTCAACAAATTACGATTCAAATAAAAAAAAACAAATCAGTTAATAAATGCCGAAGTTTTGCGATAACAAACATTTAAAAAAAGCTAATTGAGAACCTCCTCCTTTTTATTAGAAGTCGGCTAAATATCCTTAATTTAAAATTTAATCATACTACAAGCTACCATCATTTTTTTTAATTAAACTTTACTTAGTAGCCGCTTTTGAATTTATTTACCGAACTATGTTTTTTGAAATTACTCAATAAAACTCCGATTTATAATAATTTTAACCCCAATGACCCTATCAATCATAATCTGTTTTTTAGGATACAAGCTACATTGTCGATTATAATGATGAAGCACACTGTAACATATTATAAGCTTTGCAACGTTTGAGGCTACTTATCGTGTCACTATAGTGATTTTAAACCAGTGCGGTGAAAGTACTCTGCGCCTCAAAGGGGTTCCTTTCGTGCTCTTGGCACATGTTTTCAAACTTTTCAGATTCTACGACATGCCGGTCTGCTTGCGATGTTTTCCTTCACCGTTTAAGAGCTGGCATTGTATTAGTTTTTATTTTTACTTCACTTTTATTTGTAATGAAATGCATTATGTGTACCTAGGGTCAAAGACTTATTTAGTCCCTCGAACTATTTCGCCAAGCCCCGTTTCGGAACTAAACAAATTACTTTCACCCCTAGGGTGAAAACCAGTGACTCGATAAGAAGAAAAAGAGGACCCCTAGGGTAACAATATACTAGAAAATAAGAAAAAAAGCTTAAAAAAAGTCACCGAAGTTTTTTTTATTCATCTCGTTCTCAGTCTCGAATCCAAAAGTTACCGCCGTAATATTTAAAAACCCATTCGTTATGGTTCCTCAGAACAATTGAAAGCACATGGGCGGAGGGCCCTGTAATTAGAACAATGTTATCAACACATTATCTGATTTGATGCGGACCTGTTAATAGGTTTTTGATGATGTGAGGAAACTTGAGATTAAAACGTACAAGAAGCAGAAATAATTATTAAAAATCTCGTGGAACTTTTTTTAAAATTTATCTTCAAATTTTTATTTAAAGAAAAATCTGATGTATGGAGATGGTCTTTAAATTTGATATGGTTCATGTTTTAATTCCATATAATATAAACTCCACTGAATCTGTGCGTGACAGAAAAAAAATCCGTATAAAATAAGCCGCATGTTTGTACTGTTCTTGTAGGCTTGGCCGCGTAGAATTGGGTCCTAGATTTGCCTAGTTTTAAGAATTTTCAAAGAAATCCTTGTTATTCAACATAGTAAATGCCTTTAGCGACGAGTCTACCGTGCCTACCGTGCCTACATCGCCGTGTCTACAGTGCATTTACAATGTATGTTTCCTAAACTCCTCGAGACCTACACTCGACCGTTTTGTAGTTTTTTATCATCAAGTGTGTACCCCCATACTTAACACTTGAATGAATATACCCCTATAACTCGCTAGAGGGCGCTAGTCATAACAGAGATTTTTATTAATTAAAATTGTGGTAGAAAAAGGCGGTGTGATTATTCCTCGGCATGGGGGCATGTAAAAAAACGATTAAAATAAATTGGCAGTTGATAGAGTTATCTTTGGGAGATAGGATGAAACAGGGAGAAAACACCATCGAGAAAAAAATACAAAATTTAGAAATAGTTGTGCATAACGTAGAAAAACAGATTATAATTTTTTTTGTGGGTCCGAGTGAAATAGCTCTGTGGGATGAAAAATATCAATCACTTTCTATGTGTAAGGAAATGCTAAGGTTCGATTTCCTCAGCAACAGTGATCTTAATTTGAGAATCGTTCTATGGCTCAACACTTTTTTTTATGTCACTTGCAAAAAAACATTTTTTTTCGGTCTTATCACTCCGCTACTCAACGGTAGATGGCGTGCTCTGTTCCGCCCTCGAAAAATAAAAACTCCACGAACCCAAATTCCAATATTATTTGAAATTGGAACACTATTTGTTATTTTTGTGCTTTTACAACCTGCCAGTTGTACAGACGACCACAAAAACCATATCATTCGTCGCCATATAATCCATAAATCAATGCAAAACCAACATGTTTGCGACAAAAACTCGGACAAAAAACTAAAAAAAAGTTCGCCTGATGCCAGAGTCTCAAGTTACTGCCATCTGGGACACGTTAGAAGACTTGCTGATAATGAGCTTGTGGCTAGGATATGTCACTTGTGGGTTTTTAGGTGACATCTGCACGAAAGCAGGTAGGTATAGCAAGAAATTAGGTAGTGGGTTCATCATTATCAGCATCATCAACCTATATCAGTCTACTGCTGGACGTAGGTCTCTCCCAAGACGCGCCACTGAGCCCGGTTTTCGGCTCTTCTCCTCCAGTGTTTGCTAAATTTCGCAGTTCGTCGCACCACCTTGTCGGAGGGCTTCCTACACTATAATATATACGCTTACCTAACGTGGTCTGCACTCTATTAGTATAATACATGTAGTATAATAGGTAAGGTATAGTGGGTTGGGTACCTGCAAGACTACTATAGATAATTTTTATTTGACAGATTTCATTTGGTGGTTGTATTTAAAAAATCATTTACAAAATGTAGTGTAGGTGCTCGTAGACTAATTAGATAAGTAAATAATTGTATGACGTGTACCTATAGACTACGCTAGCTTTAGCTACAATCTCACTTGATGTTGAGGGGTGATGAAGTCGCCGACTACTTAGCAGTGCGGTCTGGCATTAAGCTCTATCAAAAACTGAAGATGAATATCAGTTACTTAAATATCAGAGGCAGGCAGAGATCATGGGTATCCACTTGCTATGATCCTGACATACCTCTTGAGATTAAAAACCTCGGCGTACGTATGTGTGAAAGGCCATCAGGTCAGGAGTAAACTAAACCGACGAGCATGTTTGAAGAATGTTATGAGAGTGAATGAAGCGTGATCTCTAGCTACCCCTATGGGAAAGAGGCGTGATTTAAGTATGTATGTATCATTTGTCACGACGCTGATTATTCTATTATCAGCCCTGCGTATTGTAATTTAAGTTACTTAAAAATGGCGACACATCATTTCAGCAGTTCCATTCACACTCACCGATGTACCAGGGGAGTATCAGGAGACAGTACCTGGAGCCTAAATTCTCGGGCCAACCGAGATTTTCAATGTCCCTTTAATTCACATTGGCAATGCACAACCCCGCACTTTTTCTACGTTTTCCATAATGTCGTAGCTGTCGAGGCTTCTACGATGAGGTCGTCGATGAATTACTCAAGGAAATCATCCATTCTCTCTTCGAAAACAAGCTATAAAATAAAATTGCAAAATGATCCGAGATGAGCCGAGAATTAGGCTCCTGTTTTGTTAATCTCCTTCCTTCTATTCTCTCTACATGCCAATACGTGTAAATACGGTTATTTTACGATTTTGGTAGAGTCACATTTTACGATTAGGGCTTTAAATGCCCGTATTTATCCGTTCGGTCATAAACTCCCCTTATCACCACAAATTCAATAAACTTTTGCCGTAACCAGGGAGATGGCCAATGAAGTTCACATAAACTTTTATTTTTATTGCACATTTCACTTTCGTTTACGACTGTACCCGATTGGAACGTTCTTTCAATTGTATCGGAATTGTTTTAAGTTCCCTTCCCTTTGATATTTAATTTTATTGGATGATTATTTAATTAAAAACGACCTCTTGTATTAAATTACTTAGTCTTGTTGTAAGTGGAATTTACACTGGTCAACTGTTTGACATAGAGACTCCTTGTATTAGCATAGTCATAGTCGCAGTCATATTATTTATTCACTATTTGGAACACTGGGACAATTGGTTTTGTAATAACACTGCAGGGCTACCACGAGCTCCATATGGTTATAGCTATGGCTGTCAAATTGTGCATAGATAGGCTGACCCACAGAGCACCAAACACGCTTTTTCGTGGGCTGACCCACACATTCATTTTCTTCTTAGATTTGAATGTGTTGACACTGTTGACACAATTTTGACAGCCATAACCTTAACCATATGGAGCTCGTGGTAGGCCAGCTGTACTTTAGCGGCTGTACATTGGTCTTGTCATTAAATGAAAATTATCATAGTACAAGTTCTGCCTAATTTGGGGCTAAATAAGTGTTGTGTAGATTGTCCACAATATTTATTGGCTTCTATCTTTTATGACCTATTTTAAGACCTATTCTTATTTCTTCTTCGTTGTTTTTTATGTAAAAGATAAACAAACGAGCTTTCGGCCCACCTGATGGTAAGCGGTCACCGTCGACACCAAAAGATGAGCTGAGCCCAGCAGATAAGAGTCTAGCACTAGTAAATATATTTAATTAAAAAAAACTTGTCTCCACATTTAGCATCATGAATAGTTAATCAAGGTACTTCATGGTGTGACGTCATCCGTGACATCATCCTGGTTAGTTCATAAAACATGCACCCTTCCATCCGCCCGCGGAAGTAACATCATCAAAATACATGCAAATGCATCTTTTTGGAAAATTACATTGTCTGCTATTTAAAAGGTAACTCTTTTACTGTAGTGATTTTATATTTGTGCTGTGTAATGATTTTAAATTAAAAAATATGCATAAATAAATATCCAGATTTATTCCTGAGGACGACGACGGTATAATAGATCCCTCCCCTCGGATCAATGCTACTTGTACGTCCTAAAGGCTTGAACACACCGCCAGCGAACTAGTTCGCTAGCGATGGCGAACTAGCCCCCAAATAATTTGAAGTCTCCGAAATGTACATTGCCATCACAATGGCGCTTTTGGCGCTAGGTCTAGCGCAATTTCAAAGCATTTAACTGCTATTATTTTGTAGGCTAATCTTGGATTAACCTTGGATTTTAAATACGTGTCGCAGTTTGTAGTTCATATAAATTGCCAAGTTAAAAAAAAATTACATTTCTATTGAGTTTTCAAAAAAAAAAGATATTTATTGAGCACTGTGACATGCGCACCTATTTTATCGGACAACTTGTGTCTATTCAAAGTATCTAGAAGCATTTAAAGTGTCTAGGTTTATGACTACAATGCTTAATTTAAAAAAAATAAAAATACATTAGTAAAAATAGCCAAACCCTGGAATGGACCTGGCAGCACTGGCCGCAATTTAGACTGTCAAGATATGAAAGATATTTAGCCCAATCAAAACACTTAACTACTGCTAGGCATGGGAAATAATTACCTGCAGTTAATCGGCTCATTTACAACCTTGAGCTTGTTCAGCTCAAACAACTCAGCGGCTCAAACATCATGTAGTTGTTGTAGAAGTGTGGAAGTGCGAGTGCAGAAGTTAAGCCGCTTACAGACCTTCTGGCTTCACTTCGGAATCATTCAGTTAATATAGTTACCTACTTTAATTTTTTTCACTGAAATACCTAACCTACCTACCAAAGTAGCAAGCAGCAAATAAACTGAATAAATAAAGTCTGTTTAAACTATTATCGCCACTGTTTGTTTTGAGCCGTTATTTATTAAAATTAAACTGCTAGCTATGCTAAAGTATAAAATGCTATGATGTGCGGTTTTGGCCCTTACGTATTTATTGCAGAAGCAAATTTTCAACATAGTTTCTATTATTGGCTATGCATACCGTAAACCTTATATCTCTTTGTGCTTCTTCCAGAACGACTTCCAATTTGATCAGGGCGAGCAACGCCAGGCTCCATAGCTCGTCTTAATCTAGGTCTTTACCTATGAAATTGTACATTTGAATATTTTTTATGCCATTTAAATTAGATAGGCGTAAGGCTCCAAACCCCACAGCAAGCTCAGCCGTATAATTAGTTGGTCTAACTCCATCACGGCTAAGCTTGCCGCGGGGTTCCAATTCTTCGGTCCAACTTTTTCACCACTTCTACTATCGTCTTCAATTCAAGGCCTGCGCACACCTATGTGCTCTTTACCGTCGTCAGTATTTTCGAAGCATTACAACCTTGGAATTTTCAAGTCAAGAGTGAACAAGTGAATAATAGCTAAGCGTGCTCCACCTTAGGCTGCATTTTCACTTTCCATCAGGTTTGATGGCAGTCAAACGTTTAGCTATCAACAATAAAAAAAAATACCTATACCTATATATGTCGCTGGCCATGGCG
The DNA here is from genome assembly GCA_947578465.1 of Thera obeliscata. Lineage (NCBI taxonomy): Eukaryota > Metazoa > Arthropoda > Insecta > Lepidoptera > Geometridae > Thera > Thera obeliscata. The sequence continues at coordinate 8,453,260 of OX387918.1, read as the reverse complement.
ATCAGTGAAACGCTGTCAAATTTGAAAGCGATATTTGACATCGTTTCATTGATAGCCATTGCCAGTGACCTAGGTGTACACAGGCCTTCATATCGTTGTTGACAACGGTTGCCAGCCGACCACAAGGCTCGTTTTTCAACTCATAATTTGCAGATTTAAATTTAAGGCTTTGCATGGGTGAAAAATACAAAAGCACATTTTGCCCTCCTTTTTTCTACACACCTGTGCAAAGCTAAGGCGATTGGCTAGTTATGTACATGGAATACATAGTGAGAGAAATGGCATGTCGTAGAACCTACATAAACCGTAAAACATTGTCAAGTGCACGAAAAGAGCCTCATTGAGGTGCGTTTATAATTCTTTCACCACATTACTTTTGAATAAACTTTTGTCACCATAGTATTAAGTATGTTAAGGCTGCAATGCTTTCTAAGTGAGAGCTGAAATAAAAAGTTTTGGTTTGATTCAATTTTGGTGTGAGCTACACTGAGCTGCACAAAACGTAGATAATAATGACTCCTTCTGTCTTCGACCATATCACTTTACCAAACTTTGACACAAGAGGTGGGCGTGGCTACGCCGCCGCCACGACCAAAGAAGTAGGAAATATAAAACTTGTTAAACCCATAGAGCAGCAGCATTGTTTTTGACAAAGTCAAACGGCTTCGTAGGTATTGCTTTTACCCAACATGCTGATGCAAACAGGAATGTTATGATATTGACCACTATGTGTGTAAAGTATTTTATGATTGCTCATCTGTTCCCCTATATCAAATAAATATAAAAATAGAACTAGTTTATTTTAATTATATGACAGCTGTCAGTTGAAAGCGATTCTATCTAGGACTGAAAAGTATTTAGGTCGTGGGTTCAATTCCCACCGAGAACAAATATTTCTTTGGTGAATGCAGATGTTTGTTCTCTGTCTGAGTGTTATATTGTATTCTAACTATGTGTTAACAAAATGATGTGCAGTAAAATGTATGTACTATAGGAATGAGATAGTTGATTGTAATACATCAACTATCTGATTCCTATAGTACAAGACAAGCTCGGGGATAGACAGTGTTTTGTGGATTGTCTACATTATTAATTTATTTTATAAAGATCGTGGGTTAAAATTTGGTCGTGCACCACCAATGTATACTATTCTGTCAGTTCATCACCTCTCTTATTATATAAATAGATATACTGTAGCTGTAGGTTTATCGAAAAGATAAACCTAGCTCTAAGACTTCTCAAAGTGATCATTGATATTATGTTATTTTAAAGGTACAATGAATAAAATTAAACATTTTTACTTTACTTTGACTTTCACTTTGAATACTGCTACTCTATTGTAATCTCCATTTGATAACTCTTTGAATTGCTCGAAATCAATTGTCAATTTGAAAAAACGTCAAAACTATAGCGCTTGCAAAACAGGAAAGTATTAAAAACCGGATTATCTCCGGCTTCCGGCCAAAAACCGTTTCCAGGTTTGGTCAACGTAATATTTTTTCATATAGTAGAATTTTAACAAGAAAACAATATTCTAAGATACCTACAAAATCAACTATTAAAAAATTGTACGAAATAGGAATTAGTATCTAGTGAAGTTTAATATTACTTACTTTATTATTGAGTAGTTTATTGTTGAGTAGATTAGTAGTAGTAGTGGAGCTTTTTGTGAAGTGCTCATCCAGGGAAGTACTACCACCATACCTGTTTCTGCCGTGAAGCAGCATTGCTGTGTTTCTGTTTGAAGGGTGTGGGTGCCGGTGAAATTACTGGCACTTGAGGCTGAACATCTGTACGCGTGAAGCTGATGGACGCAGGGCAGTGCATCGTAGGGCAAATTCCTGGCGTGTGTGACTTACGAGGCAATGCTTTGTTACAGGCTATAGGTACCACTGTTACCACTTACAGGCCTATACCCGAGTGGGATCCTAGCTAAAGAAAAATAAGAACACAAATGAACAAAAAGTAAAACTGAAAAAAAAACTAATAAAAATAAATCTAACATCAAAATATATGTATTAAAAATAAAGTTTAAAATTAAATTTAAACAAAATAATGACTATAATGTATGAATGTACTACACTGCCGTCAATTGATGTTTTGTTTTCTTTTCCATGCAAAGGTTGCCTGGAAGAGATCGCTCAAAGCGATAAGGTCGCCCATTGTTTTGCCAAAAATCTTCATGAATCCTGTATTATGTTTCTGTGTGGTGAACAATAAAGAGTTATCTATCTATCTATCTATCTAATGTAAATAATAATGATGATATAATAATAATCGAAATAATAAGTAATAATATGCATGAAATGTAACTTAATGTAGTTATGGAATGAATGGGCTTTTTTTTTTTTTTATAGTTACCACTTAACATCAGGTGGACCATATACTTGTTCCATCAGCTAGATGTATTAAAAAAAAAGACGCAGTGCAATAATAGAAAAACAAAGTATTGGTTTTATTATGTTTTATCGGTTTTTAGCTATGTATGCTTTTAGACAAAAAAAATCCATTTATAAAAATAATGCATCTTTTTAGTAATGTTTCAATTACCTGGACATATTAGGGCTAAGAATAAAGTGATGGTGAACTGAACGCGCGAACCTTGTGCAAACAACACCCACACCATTGCCTCCATATATTATTGCCACTGTTATGACTTTTGAGGAACAAGATTTAGCGCAGTTTCAAGACAGTATCTAACACTAATACTAGCTCGCTGCGTACAATGACAGTTCGCGGCGCTGTGTGGGGATGAATGCAAAACCCTACGCTTGAAACTGATCGCCATCGCCATCGCAGTTCGAAACTGTTCGCCGCAATCTTTTCTAAGCTTAATTCATTCACCCGCTAGTCCGGGGTACCTAGGTAGTTTTTGTTCACGGGGATTAAAAACAAAACAATATTTTTGAGGCTCAATCAGTAAGATTTATGTTTCTGATACTAAGGAAAATCGGAATACGTAAAACTTCCCTCACTGTATAGGCATACGCCTATCTATCATTGCGTCCTGAAGTGAGGGTAGTTATTATACCTCCACCTCTCAACGACGATAGCACTCATGTCAATGCTCCAGTCTGCCCACGACCACAGTTATTACAACATAGCCGAAGCGTCGGGGAAAATTATACGCGGTAAACACCCATCATCATCATTATCATCATCATCAACCTATATTAGTCCACTGCTGGACGTAGGTCTCTCGCAAGACGCGCCACTGAGCCCGGTCTTCGGCTCTTTTTCTCCAGTGCTTGCCAGCTACATTTCGCAGATCGTCGCCCCACCTTGCCGGAGGGCGTCCTACACTACGCTTACCTAAACGCGGTAAAAATACCCGTGTAACAGTTTAATGTGTGTTATGATCGCAAAAGTTTAAAAAAGTACTATTGATAAATTTTGCTTAGCTGTCCGGCTTTTCGCAAAACCGGAAAACCGGGTTTGCACGCCCTAGTCAGGACGTAATGTCAGATAGGAAACTGATGGGTGGCTGAACTAATTGATGCCCGCGACTTCATCGACTGTCTCCACGGGTGGTGATTATACACTTCCTTGTTTCGATATTATATTTATGCATTCCATCTCTTATAAAAAAGTCCCCAAATATTATAAATACATTCACTTGTTCTGTTTTTTCTCCATCAATCAAAATATTACACGCTGTTAAACATTCATATCGAATACCATAAACTTAGCCTTATGATTGTATTTGTTTTTGTATTTATTGATTTACTTTGATTATGACGGTTCATTCTAGGTATGTAAATGCCCTTATTTTATTTTTTATTGATATTTGATCTTATTCTAAGCTTCTCTCCATCCAAAATTTGATTGGAAAATACTGATTTGCAGCGATATAACCGCCCATTATGCATTACTATATTTTTAAATAGTTTCAAATAAGATTCTATCCTATTATTATCTTACACAACATCTTTTTTTTCTTTTAACGTAGTTAAACAAATATTTTTAGAAGTAATATATTTTTTTTCTATTAAAACTAATAGGAAAAACAATTTCCAGAGTTCAATAATATTAGAACGAATCCTCAATAGTTCTCTTTTTCCAAATTTTAGACTCTACGGGTCGTTTTCACCGATGACTAATCAGTAGATCAAATATTTGACGATTGTTTAATACACAAAATTAAGAAAAATTAAGTAGGGGGTAGTAAAACATTAAATAGGGGATGCTTTGTCTGTCACGATCTGGGAACTTTCGTTTTTATTAGTAGTGATCGCAGCGTGCAACTGTCAAAAGACGCGGCAGTGTGTGCGGATGTATACAATTCCCTATGTTGAAACTGAACGGTTCGCCATCGCGCCCGCCAGCGAACTAGGTGTGTTCGAGCCTTTAGGCTGCTTGCTTGGATTGTTAATCATACAATTATAAATAATAAATGTTTTAGACAATCTACTCAACACTATCTAGCCCTAAATAAAGCAGAGCTTGTACTATGTGAAACAGATAGCTGATATTATAATACTTATACATGTTTTTGATTTTTTTTTAGTAAGTACATTGTTAGAATACTATATAACACCCAGAAAAAGAACAAACATCTGTGTTCACGACACAAATGTTTGTTCTCAGTGGGGATCGAACCCACGACCAAAGCGCAGAAGGCAGAGCCAACCGAGCTGAGAGGGCAGTCAGTAGAGAGACTAAATTTATCTTTGGTTTGCCCATGTATATTTTTTTCCAGTGATTCGACCAGTTTACACATTTTGTACATGACACACAGATGCGTGTGCGCAGGCCGTGACGCGATTGAATCACGTCGCGTGAGGATGCGATAAGTCCCACGGGAAGGACCTTTTTTGTATCCTCAGAGGCCTTGAAGGTATGTATTTCATTGTAATGGACTGTGAGGTGCTGCTGTTAATTGTATGTGCGTGAGGGTTTTCTTCACACCATTCCACTTCGAACATTTCTGACCATTTGCCCCCGAGAAATATATTTGATGGTCCTGTTTTAAAAACAAAAATAAGATAACAAATAAGGATGAGGACACAATACTATCTAGCCAAATCAAGCAGAGCTTGTACCATGGAAACCAGTAGGCCTACCACAAGCTCTGTCTGGCTCTAGTTTTGAGTTTGTGTGAGTGTTGACTAAATAAATCCTACGTCAAAACGTCACACACTTCCGACTTTACTCAAAATCAGAGCCAGAGACAAAGCCAGACAGAGCTTGTGGTGAGTCATCGATCTGTTCCATATCGTAGGAGCATCACACTATATCGTAGGAATATCCTTATAATAAATAATAATAATAAAAAGCTTTATTTCCCTTATTCTAACTAATTTACATTGTTCTTATATTAATAACTTATATTTAAATTCCTTTTTTACTTTAATTATAGCTAAACTATTCAATCTTCTATATATATATAACTCAAAGGTGACTGACTGACTGACTGACATAGTGATCTATCAACGCACAGCCCAAACCACTGGACGGATCGGGCTAAAATTTGGCATGCAGGTAGATGTTATGACGTAGTCATCCGCTAAGAAAGGAAAATGGAAAATTATTTTCGAAAGAGGAGAAAAAGGGGAAAAATGGTTTAAAGAAAAATCAACGCACAGCCTAAACCGTTAGCCCTAGGAGCATGAAACTTAGAAGGTATGTTTCTCTAATAGAGCAGAGGTGCACTAAGAAAGAAAATAGGAAAACTCTTTCCCTAAAAGAAGAAAAAACGGAAAATGATTTTAAGAAAAATCACAAAAAATAGCTTTACAAAATACGCAAAAAAAACATTAAAAATTTTCAGCTACCGCAGCATCTGGTACCAGGTTCGAGTACACACAAAGGTTCCCAACAAACAGATGATAACCACTACGACAAAATCACGGGAAACATCTATCATTCTTAAACTAAACACTGTTGAAAAAAATCGGCTCCAACAGCACTCACCTCAAAATTCAAATACACTCTAAAGTACAAGCTCAAATCTATGGTAACTAGCAGTTGTTCATGTCAAATTAAAAAAATCTGATACGATTATACACCAACACGCATACGAAACCCCAAATTAGCCACTAATATGACATAAAATCACAAAAACTAGCTTTACAAAATACGAAAAAAAAAACATTTAAAAAAAATTCTGCTACCGCAGCATTTGTCACCAGGTTGTAAAACACACAAATGTTTACAAAAAAACCAATGATAACCACTAAGACAAAATCGCGGGAAACATCTATCATACTTAAACTAAACACTGCTGAAAAAATCGGCTCCAACAGCACTCGCCTTCAAATTCAAATACACTCTAAAGTACAAGCTCAAAGCTATAGTAAACAGCAGTTGGTCATGTCAAATTAAAAATCTGATTTGATTATACACCAACACCCATACGAAACCCCAAATTAGCCACTAATATAACATAAAATCATAAAAAATTGCTTTACAAAATACGAAAAAAAAACATTGAAAAATTTTCAGCTACCGCAGCATTTGTTACCAGGTTTTAATACACACAAATGTTTACAAAAAAACAGATGATAACCACTAAGACAAAATCACGGGAAACATCTATCACACTTAAACTAAACACTGCTGAAAAAAATCGGCTCCAACAGCACTTGCCTTCAAATTCAAATACACTCTAAAGCACAAGCTCAAAACTATAGTAACCAATAATTGGTCATGTCAAATAAAAAAAATCTGATTCAATTATACACCAACACGCATACGAAACCCCAAAATAGCCACTAATATAACATAAAATCACAAAAAGTAGCTTTACAAAATACGAAAAAAAAACATTAAAAAAATTTTAGCTACCGCAGCATTTGTTACCAGGTTTTAATACACACAAATGTTTACAAAAAAACAGATGATAACCACTAAGACAAAATCACGGGAAACATCTATCATACTTAAACTAAACACTGCTGAAAAAAATCAGCTCCAACAGCACTCGCCTTCAAATTCAAATACACTCTAAAGTACAAGCTCAAACTATAGTAACCAGCAATTGGTCATGTAAAATTAAAAAAATCTGATACGATTATACACCAACACGCATAAGAAACCCCAAATTAGCCACTAATATAACATAAAATCATAAAATATAGCTTTACAAAATACGCAAAATAAAACATTAAAAAAATTTCAGCTACCGCAGCATCTGGAACCAGGTTCGATTACACACAAAGGTTCACAAACATACCGATGATTACCACTACGACAAAATTGCGGGAAACATCTATAATACTTAAACTAAACACTGCTGAAAAAAATCGGCTACAACAGCACTCATCTTCAAATTCAAATACACTCTAAATTACAAGCTCAAAACAATGTTAACTAGCAGTTGGTCATATCAAACTAAAAAAAACGAACTCAAATATCCACGCGGACGAAGTCGCGGGTATCAGCTAGTTTGTAAATAAGGACCGCCAAGAGCGGTAAAAGCCTCCTCCATTTGCCTCCATCTCGTTCTGTCCCTAGCTTCTCCACTCCAAGCGCTACCTGCTATTTTTACGATGTCGTCACTCCATCGTTTCCGGGGTCTGCCTGGTTTACGCTTTTTATCAAGGGGGTGCCAATTCGTTACCGTTTTGGACCACCTGTCTTCTGCTATCCTTATACGTACGGGGTCTTATTAATAATCCTGGCGTAGCGTAGGACTAGTTAATCCGTGTTTTGTCACATTTGTTCGAGTTGACAATTGCATGTCAATGCAAGAGACAAAACACGGATTAACTAGTCCAACGCTACGCCAGGATTATTAATAAGGCCCACGGAGTATATTTCAAGCCTTACCTACACCTGTGTCATGCAAAAATATGTCCCGAAGCGGGTTCGAACCTAAACTGCGTTGCAGTCGAAGGTCACGTTAAATAGGGCAGAGTGGGTAGATCTCGGCCAGTGGGGCGTATCGCAGGATGTCCTCTCCATTACGGTTATTGCTGAGAAACTATCAACGTAGCTGTCATTGTAACAGCTGGGTTACTCTTTACGTGCCTGTACCACCAGCTCGAAGAACCGACAGCCATTGGGGAATAAAGGTTCAAATGGCGACCACGAATCGGAAGACGAAACGTAGGGCACCAACGCACCAGATGGACCGGCGACATTGTTAAGATCGCGGGAAGTCGGTGGATGGAAAGAGCTCAGAATCGTTCGTCCTGGAAATAGGGGAGGCCTATGTTCAGCAGTGGACTTTTTCAGGCTGATGACTATGATGATGAGATCCACCAGAGGGCCCTAAGTATGGCAGCCGTGGTCCGTGTTATCACCGACTTAGCTTGCAGAATTAGTAAATTAGAGTGGCATCATGGCTAGGTCCTATGGAGAAAAAAAGGTTATGAGGATGGATATGTGGGTAGAGGTAGGCCAAAAAAATAGCATGATAAATAGCAGCATCTTCTGAGATCTTCACACAAGACTGAAATAGCCAATACCAGCGGCGTCTTTACCTATTGTGCAGGGTGTGCGGTGCACACGGGCGCAGCGTCCTAGGGGGCGCCGAGCGCAGCGCTCGGCGCCCCCCCTAGGACGCTGCGACCACCCTATGACCACCACGGGGCCCCACTTGGCGGGCGCGTTGGCCAGGCGCCGCACTTTCAATGACCATCGTAAAAACCGCTCCGCTCTGCATAGATTTTGAATAGCATCTTGAGCTCTTCTAATATTTGATAAATTACAGCATGGGGAGCGCTGAGCGCCGCCGCGGCGCTCGGCTCTCCCTAGCCCCACTCAGTCATTCGGCAGGTGCGTTGGCCGGGTGCCGCACTTTCAATGACCATCGTAAAAAGCGCTCCGCTCTTCATAGATTTTGAATAGCATCTTAAGCTCTTCTAATATTTGATAAATTACAGCATAGGGAGCACCAAGCGCCGCGCCGCCGTGGCGCTCGGCGCTCTCTAGCTCCACTCGGCCATTCGGCGGGTGCGTTGGCCGGGCGCCGCACTTTCAATGACCATCGTAAAAAGCGCTCCGCTCTGCATAGATTTTGAGTAGCATCTTGAGCTCTTCTAATATTTGATGAATAACATCAAAGCGGGCGAGCGCCGTGGCGCTCAAAAGGGGGGCGCCGAGCGCAGTGGCCTTTGGCGCCCCTCTTCCTCTTAGGGAAATAATTTTCGAATCTTCTTCCTAAATGCATTTCTAAGCTATAAAATAAACACACCCTTCAAGTTTCATGCTTCTAGAACTAACGGCTTAGGCTGTGCGTTGATTTTTCTTAAAACCATTTTCCCCCTTTTACTCCTCGGAAAGAATTTTCCGATTTCCTTTCTTAATGCACCTCTACGCTATAAAAGGAACACACCCTCCAAGTTTCATGCTTCTAGGACTAACTTAGGCTGTGCGTTGATTGTCAGTCAGTCAGTCAGTAACGTAAGAGTTTTATTTATTTAGAAGAAAGAAGAAGATAGTCATGTCAACATCATAATCATGGATACGTTTTGGCTTGTTATAGAAAACACCAGAAATCCTTGTATAATTCTAAATACATTCAACAGCACATCGTGGTAACCAAACTGAAAAATTTCTTCTTAAAAATCTCAAAACAAGTTTATTACCCATTGGGGAAATTTGTCAGTTTGTGGTAACACTAACTTGATGTGCTGTTACTTGTACTTTGTATCCATTCCATTTTGAACGCGCGCTTACTGGGGGGCGCTTGGGTACCTAATGTTTGCACACGGGCGCTACATGGGCTAGAGACGCCTCTGGCCAATACGCCTCAAGCACGGTGACTGACAAAACCCTCAAGCATGGAGTGGGTTTATTAAGTAGGCCTACCACAAGCTCTGTCTGACTCTGGTTTTAAGTCTGTGTGAGAACTCACCAGTGTATTATACTGTGTGTATGTGTGATGTTTTTATGACAGCACTCACACAGACTCAAAACCAGAGCCAGACAGAGCTTTTGGTAGGCCTACAGGCTGATAAAGTGGAGCAGCAGTTCTCAATCAGCTGTGCTATTACCTACTATGCATAAGATTGTTCTGTTGTTGTCACTTTCATCAGTCCGACGGACCCTATGATACATAGTAAACGGAAATAAGTGTTTACGCTACGCTTGTTGAGGGTGTGAGATTTGAAAAATATGCAAGTTTGTTAATTTAAAGAAATTATTTACTTAAATTGGATCTTCCTGTGTTTATTTTGATAAATTTGTAAGTTTGGCTTAAGGTGGATTTTAAGCTACTTTTAAGCCTTCCGAACTACAAGGCGATCAGTGTGTTTGGGTGTTGGTTTTGAACACCTTTGCAGACTGATTGCCTAGATTTGCGCAAGGCTTATAAGAGGGAATCACACAGGCGACTCTCCATACAAACGTAGTCCCCTATTTCCTCCCTGGATAATGCCTCTAGAGTAACCATTTTGTCTCATTAAATCCAGATCTGCTATATACGTGCTCGTATGTTTTCCTTTTTTTCAGAAACTTATTGATAAAGAAAATATGATTTATATGAAATATGAATTGGAGGTGATATTTACTTATCAATCAAGTTTCTGAAAGAAAGGAAAACATACGAGCACGTGTATAGCAGATCTGGATTTTATGAGACAAAATGGTTACTCTAGACCAGGGATTCCCAAAGTGGTCGATATCGACCCCTTGGGGTTGATTTTGGTTTCCTAGGGGTCGACATAAACGAAAACTGATTTTGGGGGTCGACGAGGCCAAAAAATCGACCCCTATCAAATTAACACAAGTTTTTATTTCAAAGTTTCAAGATAGGTACTGTATTGTTTATGTTGTATTACGTGTACTACGAATAATTAATATTTTTGTAGGAAATAGCATTGTTGTAGTCATGTAAAGTCTCAAATTTCGTACAACGTACGTTTATTTTGTCAAATTTTGATGAGAAAATGAAGTCAACTTTACTCACTTAACGAAGTGCAAAGTTTTCCAATTGGTACCTTAGTACCTAGCTATTTTGTATCATTAGGAAAAACTAAAGATAAGCCCCCTTATTCATAATAGTCTGCTAAATTAAAGCATAGCTAATTTTCACTCTGTCTTCTTCTATTGACCTAAGTCGAGAGAGACCTATGCAAAAATAACACACTGTAGCAGCTGTTTTAAGTTAGCGGACCATTGTGAATAAGGGCGTTGATCTTAAAAGTAGGTAATTTGGCCATGGGGGTCTGAGGTAACCGTTCATTTTGGAAAAGGGGTCACTTGTCCAAAATAGTTTGGGAATCCCTGCTCTAGACTCTCTAGAGGCATTATCCAGGGAGGAAATAGGGGACTACGTTTGTATGGAGAGTCACCTTTGTGATTCCCTCTTAAGACCATAATCATCACTAAGCCTGGAAAGCCTACTTTTATCACTAAAAATTAAGAATATAGATAAATAGTCTGGATATTCTGGTCACTATAGAATTCAGACAACTGATACTCTACATTCTCTTTGGGGGTCGGTTCCTCGAGTTATATTTTTTTTATACAATTAGCTGATGAAACAAGCATTAGACCCATCTGATATTAAGTGGTAACCATCGCCACCATCGCATATAACAAAGCATTGCTTCGTAGGTAACTCATGTCAGGAACGTGTCCTACGATGCACTGCTTTGCGTCCAATAACTTATCATATGCCTATTGCCACTTCAACTTACTTGCCATATTAAAAAAATCTGATGTAAGTACTTAAAAAAGGTATTACAATGTTTTCCTTCATCGTTTAACAGTTTTTAGAACTTCCTTATCAACTTGACTGCCAGCTGACAGAATCCTTGTAACATCGACACTGTATCCGCTTCCTAATAGTATCGGGTTCGATTCCCGGATCAGACATTTGATACAAAACGGATATAGCATATTGCTGGCTTGATGAGCAACTTATATTATTAAAATTATGGAAAAAGTCGAAGTTATGTTTTCCTTAGGACTTATAGCGAAAATAAGTTGCATAAGTTATTGCTAAGGTATCAATATTAATGAAATACTTGCAATATTCATGAAATATGTACATGAAATGATTATATATTTTCATTTTTATTACCAAACATTTTGGTAATGCTTGCATTTTTTTTGTTTACAATCACAGTTTTTTCTATTCTATTTTTTATCATTTTTATTTGAGCTATGATGTAAACCAATATAGCGCGCTCTTCCATTTAATTTTGTTAGTGTTTCAATCAGCTGGCCTTTTTTTTTTTAACGTTGGCAAATCCTCATGGATACTCTTCCGTCGTGGCGAGCAACGGAAGAGTTATGTCGGACTCCTACCGACTAAAACCCAACGGTGGTCCTTCCGTACACCTTTAAGTGCCGGGGCTGAACCATAACCAAAATAACCATATAAAAGCTCATGGTGGCTGTCAAAATTGTGTCAACACATTCAAATCCAAGAAGATAATGAATGTGTGGGTCAGCCTATCTATACACAATTTGACAGCTATAGCCATAACCATATGGAGCTCGTTGTAGCTCTGCTGTTCCTCGTTTACTTAAATCATTTTATACTCGGTTCTACACTCGGTGGGGATCAAACCCGCAACTTCTTTTTGTTGTTCGCGGTTTTAGCACATTAGCTGCCCGTATGGGGTTACAGGCAAAGGTAATCTTATCAGTTCCTGGTCTTCAATACTCGTGCCCTCGCTTCTAAGGGTTCCAGTTGGCTGCTTCTAACCGACTCTGACTGAGCACCGTACTAGTTACCTGCTTACTCGCTTCGAAAGTTTTTTTTATTTTTGATTTACCTTATAAGGGCCGTATAAAATATGGAGAAATCGGAACACCACTAAGGCTACTAAAACTCGGCCTGTCAGAACACCAATTTTTCCCATATTTTTAAGCTTGGTCGCGTGGAACTGGCGCCTAGACTAACCATGTGACAGTAATTTTCTCTCTATCTCTCTTCTCTCTCTGTAATTTTCTGAGTTTACACCAACATTTTCATAGTTGTTATCAAAGTTACGTTGCCAATTATTTAATGCGTAAAAGAACAACTCATTTAAATTCAGAAACAAAAGAAAAATCTCAAGAAAGTAGTCTACTTTTTTTAAAAAAATTTTAAGTTGTTCAAGTCGAAATTTTTCTTAAATTTCGAAAAAAAATCATAACTTGAAAACTATAAGAAATCGCGGAACATACATGGGGGTGATGCGGGTACACCAAAAGGTGTTCTATCTCTGGACTTTCGCTTGACACTACTTTCTGGGACACGCTGTAGGTATAATTTTAAGAGGCTCAAAAAACTAAGTGAACTGGATCAGTTTGGAACGTAATTTGTATCAGTTGAGCTATCTCTAGATTATTTCTTGTGTGTTTTGTACATCTTGTAATTTTTTGTATTATGTGTAAGTTTCTCTGAGTAATTAAATTTTACTAATTTCATGATCGTGCAGTAAATGCATGATGGTACGAACTGTAGCCGACATTCTAGTGTAGCCGACTGTACTAACGGTTCTTACCTACGTACTCATTTAATTATAATTTATTTATAACTTTCAACACCTCCCAGTAATTATAATAATGGGGCACTCAAGAACCTAGTTCTTTATGTCAAGGGCGTTGAATGTTTTACAGAATTACTCTTTAATGGAAATAAGATATAATCTGACTAAAAAATCTATTCGAATTTTATGAAAATGTTACCTGCGTGACCTATGAAGGTCACGCAGGTTTATTTTATGGGAAGTTGTAGTGGCCTACCGCAGATGTTTTGCTTACCAATGTACTCCTCAAGTCAAAAACTTGGGTTCTCATAGAAGGAATAAGTATAGAGAGTCTACGGCAAAGATCGACAAACTTCGCTAGAAGTCGGGGGGAGTTCACTTTTCAATTCTGCAGCATTCCTGGAGTGCCACAATTTCTGGTAGTTAGATAGATTTAGGGGTAAATTCAATTAAAACAAGAATTTGAGAATTCAAATTTTATTTTCTACTGTTAAAAATACTTAGTTGAATATTATAATTTAAATAGATTATATCAGTAAGTAATATAAAAAAGTGTACGAATATAGGTAGTACTAAACTATAAGACCGAAATGTTATACATTTATATAAATAGTAAGTACACAATTTATAACTAAATCGGTAAATTAAAAAACCGCAATCTACAGAGATTCTATCTTTAAAAAAAATAAGTGTAAAAAAAAAGTTTTTGTATGCACATCCCTAATTCTCTTATATCTTAGGGGTAAAAAAGAAAAATAATAATAAAAGAAACGTGAAAGCTTTAGACCGGGTCTGCATAAATTAATGCTTTGGGTTTTAGCTGTTTTTATCACCACCGTCTTATTACTGCCGTTAATATCGTTTAGGTAATAGCGGTACCGTTTTAGGAAAATTTAGCTTTAAAAACCTAATTTTTATGTCTGAAATATAGTATAGCGAAATACTTAAAACCTAGGATTAAAATGTTTTTACAGTCGGCATCAAAAGTTTATGACCTTCATGTTGCTTTCATTTTTAACTCTTTTTTTTGTTTTTTTATTTTATTTTATTGTATGTCATAGCTGGCAGACGAGTAGACAGGCCACCTGATGGAAAGTAGTCACCGCTTGGTGTTTAAATCTTTTAAAAAACAATCTTTCTTTCGGATATTTTTCCCGTGAATAACAGTTTTTTATCCTTAGCACGGTAAATTTAAAAAAAAAAACAAAAAATTTAGGTGTAGATTTCATGTTCTTTTTTTGAAATCTTGCTCAAAAGTCATTCGCTTTTGATGCTAACTGTTACTTATATCTAAATTCGGTGCCCACATTCGTCCTTTTTGGCAAAGTAACTACATAAAAAAGGATCTACATAATATAGGAGAGAGTTTGAAGAGTTTGATAGAAGTTGCGTCCTAGGACGTGTTAAATTTATACAAATTGCATGAAAGGAACCTGTGTAGCGAAAATTCTTTCAACACACTGAAAGGAAGGATACGAAAAGGAGGAGAAAATCCCTAAAATTTTTAAATGAGTAAAGGCCCGGCCACATCTAGGCGGTCATCACACACTTCAAAAGATCACAAGCATCGCTGTTATGTTAGCGTAGATCGCTGTGTTATCGCCTTGATGTAGCCGGGCCGTGTGTTTGTTTGTCGTACATTTTCATCCCACAATGAACCGTGATGAAGTTTTGTACAGGGATTGCTTGTTTTTTGGCGACTGAATACATGTGTGTGGGTAGACGCAGAGATTGGGTTTCTTTTGAATACCTACTTTAAAATATTCAACTTAATCGTTCGTAAAAATTTCGTTTTTTTTAATATACAGAGTTCTAGGTAGCCAAAACAGACAATAGTGGAATCATAGATGACACTTAAGTAGGTATATAATAATGTACAGGGCGTCCCACCCAAAATACCTTGAATATTGTAAATGGAACATTTTACTGAAAGACATAATTTGAATTTAAAAATAAATGCTTTCATTTTTTTTTCTCATTTTTAATCATTTGATAAATAATTGATTAATTTTGTATTAAAAATGCTAAAATTCATGGTCTTTCTTTTATTTCTGATACTAATGTTAGTTTGCAAAAATCCTTATGAGCCTTTCGATCGGTATGATAAGGGTACAGGTGATTATTTTTTTCATGTAACGGGTTCGATTCCCGGTTCAACCATGTTATTATTTAAATATCTATGAAAGCAGTTTGAATTGTTTTTTAAATTCAAATAATGTCTTCTTTCAGTAAAATGTTCCATCTACAATATTCAAGGTACTTTCTCTCCATGCGGCATAGCCGTGGGACGCCCTGTATATTATTATGTAATAATGGACTACAATAATATACATTCATTCAAACTATCTTATATTGTGATGTGAGAGTGGAAAGAGACATATTATGTACACATCTAGGCAATCAGCTGCGATCTGGGATAGCGATAGCGATCAATTTTGTGTACACTGACACAAACTTTGACTGTGCGATATTTGACAGCGATTCACTGATCGCCATCACATTTGATCTAGATGTGCGCATAGCTTTAATAATACCTAAAATAACACGATATTTAAAAATACTACGTTATATTTTAAAACATAAATTACTTATAACCTTTAAAAAAATACCCAAAATCTTAACTTAAAAACACAGATATACAAAGTGGCACAATATAAGCGTCAAAATAAAATAGCTCTATAGTCATCTTTGTGGCTGATAAATTAAGTATACGAAATGTACAGTTGGCTGCACTAAAATGTTATAAATAAACAATAAAAAAAATATTATGGACAATCCACACAACACTATCTAGCCCCAAATTAAGCAGAGACTATGGGAATCGGTTTTTTTTGTAGCCACATACTAAGAATACAATATAACACCCAGACAGAGAACAAACATCTGCGTTCACCACACAAATATTTGTTCATGGTGGGGATCGAACCCACGACCTACGACGCAGAAGGCAGAGCTAATACATCATCTCATCGTGTTACCGGTTCTTTCAAACCAAGTGTGGTGAAAGGATTTTAAGTGTGCCTTATAAAGGCTCCTTTCTTGCAATGTAGGTATACAGTTCATTGGTTTAATTAATACATTGTACAAGTATTGGTATACATAAAAAGAGTGTATTCAGCTGATGAGTTTTTTTCAAATACTTGTTTGGTTGTAATGTTGTGATATCATTTTTAAAATAAGGAATTGTTTAATGAAGCCGACTGTACGTCGTATTTATTTTACAATGAAACTAAAAAAACAAACTAAACCTATGGAACCCTTTTTAATTATATCACATAGACTAGAATTTACAGGCAACGTTTTATTTTTAGGGTTCCCTAAAATAATATTTTTATAAAACTTGCTGATGGAACAAGCATATGGCCCACCCGATGTTAAGTAGTAACCAACGCCTGTAAAAAGCATTGCCTCGTAGGTCACGCACAGAACGTGCCCTACGATGCACTGCCCTGCATCCATCAGCTTGAGGCATGCAGATGTTCAGCCTCACATGCTAGTAATTTCACCAGCACACACACCCTTCAAACCGAAACACAGCAATGCTGCTTCACGGCAGAAATAGGCGTGGTGTTCGTATTTCCCCGGACGAGCCCTTTACAAAGAGCTCTACTACTAATAAACATAGCCCCTAAAGGGGTGCAGCCCCTATTTACGGGACGCTATAGTGCCTGGGACAGGATTTTAAAGTGGAGTAAGTCTTGTCCAGTGCATCCATCCTGACAGAAGTTGGCCTCATCCAGCTGACTAAACCGCAGGTTTCCTCATGATGTTTTCCTTCGCCGTTTGAGAGCACATAACCAATGTGGTCTGCCTGGCTATACTATTAGTTAAATAAATAAATAAATAATGCTGGACAATTCACTGCTGTTACTTTTGTGACTTAAGTCGGGGTGCCCCGAGTTTGAATCTGCAATGGCTCAGCCAGAACACTCGCGAGGAGCCTTACACCTAGTTCTAACCGGCTAAAACTATGTGTAGCCGCACTTCGGGTATTAGCCGTAACACATACACACAAGATAAAAGTAACACAAAGAGCAATGAAGCGCGCCTAAATGGAGATGGACAGGACACGGGGCCAGAAGGAATGATGGAAGATGGACAACGGCGATTACAGAATGGTGGCAGACCACCCGCTTGTTGATCGGACGACATTGTTCGAGTACTTGGGCAGCAATGGCGGAGACTGGCCGAGGACCAAAAAGAGTGGGGTACTAGGAAGGAGGCTTATACCCAGCAGTGGGTATACGGGCTAAATAGAGGAGCTTATAAGAGGAGCCGCCTCTTCTTATTCATTTCCTTGAATTGTGTACGATTAGCAAACCTCTTCTTCTTCTGACGAAATCTCACCCAATCTCTTGCCTTCAAATTCTTAGAGCTTGAAGGTGTAGCCTCATTTGCATCTTTAATATCAGTTTGTTCCTCTTCAGATTCTTCAGAGTCATCATCGCTTTCGTTTCCTTCTTCGTACAATTTCATGGCGGCGGGGTAATCTTTCCTCATCATTTTTCTTATATTTGTAAATTGCTTCATGGAATTATTAAACATCCTGTTTGACTGTTTCATTGCTTTAGTGTAAGCTTTCAAGAAATCTGATGCTTCTTTTATGCTTTTACGGACATTTGTTGCTTGTTCCTCTATCTGTAATAGATGGGAAAATACCGTGGTATAAAAAGAAACAGTGGTGGTGAACAGGAGACCTCACTACGCCTATAGCAGAAAATTTGCTCGCAAGAAAAGATGCCCTTACGCCTTTGGGGCCGTTCAAGTATTACGTAAGCAGATTTATTACAATTATTACTCCCCCCATCCCCCTTGTCAGCAAAAGTAAGCAAAGCTCTTACCCCCTCCCCCTAAGCTTACGTAAATATTTTTCTATTAATGTATTGTTTTTTAAATATTATAATTATGATTTAAAAAATAAGAAAAAAGATTTAGAATGGAGATTAGATTTTACTGATACGGTTTTTAACATAGAGTAAACATATGCCTAAACATATGCATTATTTGCGGGAATCCCCGAAAATGCGTTTCGTTTTCAAGCAAAGACAATGTAAGGGTAGCCATTCGTGTAAAAAAGTAATTTTACTACCGATGACGTAATCATCATCTAGACTCCCCTACCCCCCATGTCATCCAAAATAAGCAATACATAGACCCCCCCGCCCCCACATAGTGCTTACGTAATACTTGAACGGCCCCTTTCGCACATCTAGCGCGATGGCGATATTTGACAGCGTTTCGTTGTTCGCCATCGCCATCGCCTATAGATGTGCGCATGCGCAGGCCTTTACACACAAGATAGGTGTTCGCGATTTTTTATTAATTAAATTAATAAAAAATCGCAAGTGAGGATTACCTCACTTGACACTGGTAAAATTGATCCTAAATGGAAGGATGCCATTAATTAAGAAGAAGAAGAAGGCTCTTAACCTTATTTGTTTCGTTATCTTCGCAGGCCTCTTCTATCGCATCTTCCAAGGCCTCTCTATCGGCTAGTGCTTGGCGTTGCAGCACGATGTGGCGAGGTAGCTCGCCGCCTTGGCTCCTCTCGTCTTCGGAGACGGCCTGTGAAAGAAAACTTAAATCAACTTAGGAGACATGGACACAAAGCTAGTGGACTGATTGAATATGTTTTGTTGCAATCAAAACTTAGTCGCATCTGTCGTTTTGCCATGATGATGAGCTACGATTGCAATTAAAAATAGATAGGATCGTGCTCGAAAAGTGATGGCAATAATATGAGATCCCTGTTTCTTGTTAGTAATAGCAACTGAATAATTCAGTTGCTATTCTTCTAAACCGAGATAGTGTGTAATTCAGTCTGAATTACACACTATCTCGGTTTTAGAAGAAACTAGGAACTATACCTACAGTTGCTTGAAAATTTGCTTTCATTATTAGCACAGGGTCACAGCAAACTGAGAGATGTGCTTTCAAAAACAGCATTTTCATCTGAGCGCTTCTTTAGAAGAGAAGGGCTGCAGTAGATACCACGCCGAGCCGTGGCACCTACAACGGCAAAACGCAACGATAGCGCGTGCTAATCTACTAGTAGCGACATCTAGTTCTGTTTTTGGTAAACCCCTATTTTTAATTAGTAAGTGACGTCGCCTTTTGATCTTACGGTAGTCGATTTAAAATTCAATAGTGTACCAATGGATTTTTCTACGCAAAATACAATAATATAAAGTTACATCGTATGTTTAATGGCATAGTTCCAGAGAATTCTTATATGAGTTCCAAAGAATATATGTTGGCAACATCTAGAATTTTTTGAAAAATCCGTATGTGATAGACAAAGATGGACATAGAAAAGTCCCTATGTGTTAGAAAAGGATAGATAGATTTCGAAGCTTTTCCTCCCACAACCCCACAACCACTGCCAACAATTCCGTTCAAACTACCCTACTCACAGCATGAGACCGAGGGGTATCTACCACCCCTCGGTAGTATTGTTCTGTGCTACCACCACAACGGGGAGTAGATCCTAGACAGCGTTGATAGAGAAAACTTTGCATATTTATTATATTTTCACCTGTCTATAATAATCAAATGCTCTCAAACGGTGAAGGAAAACATCGTGAGGAAACCCGCGACTTAGCTCCGCACGTATTTACCATGTCTTTCCTGTGGATTAGGTCGACTAAGCTGTTAGGATGGTATAGGTGCTGGGCAAGCCTATTCCATATAAAATCCTGTCCCAGGCACTGTAGCGTCCCGTAAGTTCTTGACGAACGTAGTGCCCGAAAGGAGCCTCTTTGAGGCGCACTTAAAATCCTTTCACCACACTTGGTTCGAAAGAATCAGTGACACGATAAGAAGAAGTCCCTGACGCTATAAACATAAATCATCTACAATAGATGCAAAAGCCTTTACTTTTACTATAATAGTCTAATCAAATAGGTAATAGTACTTTTTAAATTAACGCGATCGTTATGCATAATTATATGGAACAAACGGCCGAATCACTGGATTGAACTACATGACCCTAAAGTTCTGTCCAGTGAACGTTTTTACCATAGAAGAATGGTCCGGGAAGCGATAGAAATTAAAAAGTACCCCAATTTCAATCGTGAAGACGGCTATAAACTTTCTTCGTCTTGGAATCCTGTTTTTGTTAAGTGTATCCGTCGCGAAAGATCGGCGCAGTGTGTAGATACAGTTAGTGTGGTGTGTCGTAATATGAACGTGGACATTTCTAATTCTGAAGACCAAGTGAGGGTAGTTGCAAATGAAACTGCCACCGCTTCTCGACAGTAACTCCAATGAACTCCAGTCAACCCGTGACCACGGCTGTTGCAACACAGCCGAAACGTCGGGAATTAATAAAGGTAATCGCGATTAAAAACCCGTTTGTTCCATACAAATAGGTAATATTTATTTTAAACATTAATCCATAATTTTGTTAGTAATATAACTTAGAAACGAGTGTTAGCAATATTAGGATTGTCCACTAATATTTAGTATATAAGTATTAGTGTTTAGAAGTGTTAGTAGTATTAGTGTTAGCAATGTTAAAAGGATAATGGTTTGATAGTATACCTTGTGTTCCACTTCGTTTATCATGTCCTGGATAATATTATTTGGGCTGCTAGCTTTTATGCCGACCCATTCGTCATTATTCGACTTTTTGAACCATTCTATAGGACCTTCCAAAGCTGTTTCACTAGTAAAATCAAAGTTCCATTTCATCGCTTTCACAATTCTCTCGTTTTGTAGGGTATTTAAGACATGTGGTTTTACCGTCCCGTCGTGATGGTCATTTCCATTCGGCGATGACGGAGCTTGTTCATCTTCTGAGAACAGCCGCCTCCTCACTGTGGAGTTGACCGGCAGTTCTGTCCCTCTGGTCATGCTGGTTCCCTGCTTCTGTGGAAGAATAAATGTGATCAAGATCGGAGAAAACCTATGATTGTAGAGAAGGGAAGAGACTTCCTCCCCAGGCTGCCTCTTTTTTAGGGTTCCGTAGCCAAATGGCAAAAACGGAACCCTTATAGATTCGTCATGTCTGTCTGTCTGTCTGTCCGTCCGTATGTCACAGCCAATTTTTTCCGAAACTATAAGAGCAATACTGATGAAACTTGGTAAGTACCTTAGTAGATGTATTCTGTGAAACATAAAAATAGAAAAAAAAAACATAAATTTTGGGGGTCCCCATACTTAGAACTATTATTATTATTGATTTAGGCCCGTCTTTAGGTCGTCTCGACTCTGATTCAAGGACTTTTTCTGAATTTCAGATATTCTGCTTGAGTCTGAGTCGAGCCTCAAGCATAGATTTTTGACATTTTTTAATGGAGAATTGTCGAAAAATCTATGCTTGAGAGTGCTTGAGCTCGCTCGACTCAGACTCAAGCAACTGTTTCAGAATACGGGCTTTAGTCTGCAATTTGTCCGTCATCACGCTGGTCATTACGCGCTGTTTAGTAAACTGCCTTCGTGCGGTGAACATTGTTTGATAAACATCCGATGGAGGGTGTTGCTGGAATACAATATTGGACGAGCTAAAATTATCGGCCATTTCTAGCTAGGTATGTAGGTACACCGTGTTTTTTTTACAACTAGCTAATGGAACAAGCATGTCCATTCTTTTCTCTTCCCATCCAGTCAGTCAGGTCCAATGTTTCATTCTTTCATGCCTACTTTCTCCCGTTTTCTTAGAATCCTCATATTTATATAGCAATATCGATTTATATAAAAGAAAGTCGTGTTAGTAACACTATTTATAACTAGAGAACGGCTGAAATTGGGGGAGAGGTAGTTTAATACTAGGAGAAGAACATAGGATTCTTTTTATCCCGAAAAAATAACGGGAACGGGGGACCGAAGCCGCGGACAGCCGCTAGTTATTTAAAACTGGTGACAGTGGTTCTCATAGAAACGGCGCATGATCGCCTTTCTACTGTATTCTGTGGGTGTGGGAACAACAGACAAAACCAAAATACGTATATTTCAGTTGTTCAATCTAATAAAAGTGCTTGCCAATCTAGCCTACTATAAATATCTCCAACTGTTAATTAGATGGTGACCCGAGATGCTATTTCAGGATGTGCTAACAGTTTTGACCTAAATTTACAGCTGTAACTAATGGCAGAAACATTTGACAATCTAGAATTCTAGACTTGTTCATTAAATGAATAATACACAATGGAAATAGCTACTTACAACCGAGATCAGCATTCTACTTTTAATCATTCATGTGAGGTAAATAAAACATTAGCATAAGTATATTATGTATGGGAAAATGCAACATTTATAAGATACAACTAATTAATTTAAATTAATAGTAAAATATTTGCACCGGTACCTGCTTAAATAGTCGTATACGCACATTAATGCACACATCTGTGTTGCTACAATTTTTTTAGAAAGTTTTCACATAATTTCATAAGAAAAGAGACCAAGGAGGTTGCATAGCGTGTAACGGTCAAGTGATTTGAAAATGGAATTCATTTAAGTACAATGTATTGAGAGGTGTTGAGAGGTGTTGAGTAGCAACACAACCTCTTTGCACAGCAGTAAATCCTACTTACTGAGCATTTATGATGCAAATAAAAAAATATGTACTGGCCTGCGTCCGAAACCGAAACACAGCAACGCTTGCCTTACGAAGAAATAGGACGTATGTTTTTAAAACTAACTAAACGCTTTACTTCCAAATGTTTAAATCTCGTAAAGTAATTAATCATCACACCTAATTTTCAGCCCATAACAATGTTAATTTTATGTAGATATAAGTACTTAATATCTTTATCTGTACAATAGAATAATTTATGCAGCTTAACTACATAATTGTAACAAATTATTCTTCCAAGCTTTCCACTGGCCCCTTTTCCTGGCTCCAAAAAGGTTTAAACTCGGAAGAACCAAGTTATAATTGTCAGTAATTACATTGTCTGACATAACTGAACCGTTTTAAAACACAGGGATCTTTTATGGTGTTACAAATAGATAACGGTGATATTAAAATACCGTTAAGTTACATGTAGTGAACAAAACTATTTCGTTGTACTATTTTAATTTGTTAAAATCAGAAGCTTGATGAAAACTGTTCTGTATTTAAGACTGCATTAACACATTCCATCGGACGGCCAACCGGCATCTTTTTCTAATCGAAATCGATGTACGTAAACGCACACATGAAAACAATGCCTGCAGGCTGTGTTCCAAATTCGAAAATACCTAGAATAAAAATATCGGTAGCATTAGCACCTGAGAATAAAAAAAATCTAGTAATTGATTTATTATTTTTTTTTGCGTTTCGACTCTAACGTGGTTTCAGCGATCACCCAAACGATCCATGTTGCAGGAATAGACCCGTTAAGGCCTGCGCACACCTAGGTCGCTGGCTGTCAAATTTGACATCGTTTCATTGATCGCCATCGGCAGCGACCTAGGTGTACGCAGGTCTTTAGTTTCAAATAGGCGTGAAAACAGGCCTGCTATAAGAAGGTCCTGCTCGGTCCCTTTCACGCTGAAAAAAAAAACCTGCCAAATTTTCAGTAACAATCAGCTAGTCTAAACATGAACCTGGGATTTTTTTTCAAAACTTTAGCATTTTTTTAATACTGGAGAGAGAAAAAAAACTGCCGTTTTTAGACAACAGTCATTACGCATTCAGTAAACTCACAAGTAAAAGGATGCTATCTTAAAATCTTTACGCACAGACAAACTATAACCATTAATAAAAGTACAAGTGAACGTACAATTTACTTTGCATGCCGTTTTTTAGGGTTCCGTAGCCAAATGGCAAAAACGGAACCCTTATAGATTCGTCATGTCTGTCTGTCTGTCTGTCTGTCTGTCCGGCCGTGTCACAGCCATTTTTCTCCGAAACCATAAAAGCTAGACTGATGAAAGTTGGTGAGTAGATGTATTCTGTGAACCGCATTAAGGTTTTTACACAAAAATAGAAAAAAAACTATAAATTTTGGGGGTCCCCATACTTGAAACTGAAACTCAAAAAAATTTTTTTCATCGAACCCATCCGTGGGGTATCTATGAATAGGTCTTCAAAAATGATGTTGAGGTTTCTAATATAGTTTTTTTCTAAACTGAATAGTTTGCGCGAGAGACACTTCCAAAGTGGAAAAAAGTTGGTCCCCCCCCCTCTAACTTCTAAAGTAAGAGAATGATAATACTAAAAAAAATATATGTTGTACATTACTATGTAAACTTTCAACGATATTTGGTTTGAACGAGATCTAGTCAGTAGTTTTTTTTATATACGTCATAAACCGTAAACCGCAATTTACCTTTCAACGAACTACAGGAACCTTATTATGTTACATCAAGTAACATATATAAAGGTTCTTGTAGTTCGTCGTGCTACGGAACCCTTCATGGGCGAGTCCGACTCGCACTTGGCTGCTTTTTTTTAAGCAAGATTCTTTTAAATAAATATCCTCAGATTTTATTCAAAAAGGGGCTGGGTTGACTATCTGTCTCAATCTTTACGCACAGAAAGTTATACAGGGGAGAGTATTTAAAGTCTGTACAGGCAGCGGAAAAAAAAGATTACTTAACAGGTAAAATACCTTCTTACCATAGAATGTATTCTTTAAAAAAAAATAAACTCCTTTGATGAATAGGAAAAAAATCACGTCTAAACAAAATGTATTGCATAGCTGAATTTTCTTAAATTTGCTTTTAGATATCTCCATACATTTTCAAAAGCTACAATCACACTGATGTATTTTTGGCAGAAACGGTTACTTTTTTTAACTTAAACTCTTTTTTTTTATTAGACATTATTATCTAGTCACTGCTTTTGTCGCTGAGTGTACCTAATAACAAATAACCCTTCGCCAGCCGACTAAAAATACAAGCATAATAAATTAGCGGCCGGTAAAACTAAAAGTAATGTGCAGAAAAACAATATTTATTCTGACAAATCCATGTTGTTTTGTGGTTGCTAAGTAATTCACGTGAATTTAAAATGTTTTTATTGTGTATTTAGTTTTCCTTAGACTTAAAAAATATTTATTTCCATCTACATATAATTGTTTCCGTCAAATAAAAATATATTCATCTCTTTTTTAGGCTTTTCAAAGGTGGTGAGTCTGTGTGAGTGTTGACTAAATAAATCCTACATCAAAACGTCACACACCCAGTATAATCCACTGGTGAGCAGTTTTTTTGTTTCTTTTTTTCTTAAACCTAGGTGCCAGTTCCACTCAGAAGCTTTCTAGATATACGTACATCAAAGCCCTGAGTTTAATCGAATCAAGCCTTATTCGCTAAGATTCATTCACCAAACTGAAGCAATTCTTGTGATTTTATCATATCGAAAAGAAATCATAATTCGTAACAATTCCCAAAACCGTTGAAATGGTCACAGTCTGTAGCGTCGGAGGGAGATCTCTCAAGCACAGACGAACATATCCGCTGGTTTATTACCTAAAAACAAGCAACAGCGATAGCAGTAGTACCGAAACAAATCGTTGCTTGTTGTGTCAAAAAACTTTCTAACAAAGGGCCAATTAGTAACGACTGGGCCTTGTTGAAAAATTGTTCTACTAAAACAGAGTTTTTTTAATAGCACGATAATCTTCAAGCTTAATTCAAAAAGCGTGGACTCAGTTGACAGCTAGAAAAGAAAGAATAGATGGAGTGTCTGAAAAATGACATGGGTAAGAATGACAACTGAAATTACAGCTGATAGAGGGGAGTGGAGATCAAAAACCTTGCGTTGACAACAAATAGGATATGTTGTAGGAGGAGAGGGGAGTGGAGATCAAAAACCTTGTGTCGACAACACACATGAAGTAGGATAGGCGCAAAAAATACTGTTTTTTTTACACAATTAGCTGATGGAAGCATATGGCCCACCTAACGTTAAGTGGTGGTGTTCGCCTATGTCAAAGGATTGCGTCACAGATCACGCACGTCAGGAACGTGCCCTATACGATGGACTGCCTTGCGTCCATCAACCCACGTACCAGTAATTTCACCTGATGATGCATCACTGTTGCTTGTTTTTACGTAATCAACTTGTCGCTGTCATCGTTACTCCTCTTGGAACTGCCAGGAAGTGTACACTGGTTGTATCATGCATTGTTGAATACAGTAACGCACAGGCATTTGAAACCACAAGATGCGACTGCCTTACCGGTTGGACTACTCCGAAATCAGACGAAATGTAACGGTGAGTTTTAGTTTTAGTTTTAGTTTTAGTTTTTTTATTTTATATCGTGAGAAAAGTACCGAATGGAAATGTCAAAATTTATCTATGCAGAGAGATGAAACGTGAGAAGAAGCTGTTTAGAGGGAATGTACTTACATGGTCATGTCTTAGTTTTAAGCTTACAATTAAATGTCATTCTATGTGTTACATAAATGTTATAAAAAAATAAAGAAAAAGAAATACTAAAAGACAAGTTTTTTTTTATTGTAAGCTGCTTTGTGTAAGTAAATGTATATTTTATGAATGATTAAAAAGGGATAAGATTAAAACTACCTATTACCTATGCATCTTAAATCCAATAAAAGAGCTACGGGGCACAGATAAGATAATACTATACTAGTATACAGGGGGAGTTTTTTTTTGCCAGGAGTATGACGAAAATTGATGTTAAAATATTTTAAAATCATTTGAAATAGTTTTCGTTCACTCACGAAAATCCAAAAAACATCTAACCAAAGGTCCTTATGGCCACTCTTGCGCAAGTTTGTTATTTAACCTTTCAGGGCCCTGTTTAATAAAACTGACAATTCGACATTTAAGTCAAAAAGCGACAGAATTGTGGAATTGTCGTGCTTATGCTGTTTTATAAAAGTGACAAATATGTTACAAACAGGTGGTATTACGACATATTTGTCAAAACTCGACAATTATGTCATGAAACTACAGTCAAATCATTTCTGACATTTGTCGGGTTGTCGCGACAATTTTGTCGACTTCTGACATAATTTTGTTTTACGGAGCTACACAAACACCTTCAAAATACGATTTCGCGACAGAGGGTAAAGCTCCTGTCAGAATCGTCAGACAATTCTACAAATATGTCAATATTTCGCGACAATTTTATGTTTTATAAAGAAGATTTGACAAGTTTTCAACGACAAATTGTCACCTGTCACTTGTCGTTTCAAAAAAAATATTATACAGAAAAAGGCCGAATTGTCGTGACAATGTGACATATTTGTAAATTTACTACCATCAAAATTTTGTCGCCTGTCGGTTTTATTAAACAGAATAATTGTCGAATTGTCACTTTTTGACATATGTCGGACTCGTCGAATTGTCAGCTTTATTAAACAGGGCCCTGGTTATGCGGCAACAACAAACTTGACAGACCAGCTGCGCAGTGTCAATTTCACGCACTTGTTGGGTCTCTAGGACGGATGCGGTTCGTTTAGAGAACTTTAGATGCCATTTTGCATCCGTGGTGTGAGGCGCGTGCGAGCGTTGCTCGTGTCACCACTGCTTTACGCATGCGAAGATTTACCGCGAGTTTATTGGCACTCGAAAACTCAGATAAAATTATGTGGTGGTCTGTCAGTCCCCCGTATTTTTTTTCTTTACATGATATAGACCAGCCTTTGGCTACAATCTCACCTGGTGGTAAGTGACGATGTAGCCGCCGATGGAGCAGGATGGTCTAGAAGACACCTATTCACTCTTGCCTTGAAGAGGCCCAGATTGTAGTGTGTGTGTGTGTGTATTCTTATCCCTTGGTGTCCCTTGGTGGCATCAAGCTTTTTGTTCTAAGAATTCGCTAAGTTTTCATTCTGATAATGATACGAGATTAAATGAATAAGCTCCTGTTTTTTATTTAAACTTTAGCTAAATTAATTAGCGAACTTTTCACATTAAAATCTTTTTGACGTACTCAAATTATTTCCTAGCGAATAAAGACACAAGACAACAATAGGACAGTGTGGGCTAGTATTATTTAATTAATTAGTGCACGAAAGGAGCCTCTCTGAGTCGCACTTAAAATCCTTTCACCACACTAGTTCGAAAGAATTAGTGACACGATAAGAAGAGAAGAAGAATAATAATAATATTCCCAAACTAAGCCCCCTTCAAATGATCCCTCTGTAAGCTTCTACTCTGTCCATTTTTTTGGAATCCTCTATTCCTGGCCACCCTCGCAAGTCCTGTACAAGCGCACCCCACTGTTAAATATAGACGCATCCTCTCGCACCGGTGACAGTTTGTAAACTATCCGTTTCAGGAAGCAGGATCCTGATTTAAACAATTGTTTATATCAATAAAAGCCATATCCGCTACAGAAAAACAGGAAATGCTGGTTATAGACGCGTGAATGGACGAATAGTGTGAGTACATCAAAGGATATCAGGGAATTTGCCTACATTGCTGGTATAAGGTAATAGTTGCACGGCCAGTCCCGCGATTTTCACTAATCGGTAGTTCATATAAATTCAAAAATATTCTTAGGCCCGTATTCTGAAACAGTACTTGAGTCTGAGTCGAGCCTCAAGCACAGATTTTTGACACTTTTCAATGGAGAACTGTCATAAAATCTATGCTTGAGGCTCGACTCAGACTCAAGCGCTGTTTCGGAATACGGGCCTAAATCTTAAAATTAGGGAATTGAATAAAAACTTGTAAAACGCAATTACAGGGCTGCTTACTTCACCTCTTGCGATTTTTACGGATGTTTCTAATAGCCCCTTCCCACCGGTATGTGATATCGCGCACGGAGGCGGATCAGCTCGCACGACACACCATGGGAACGGTCTCGTGCGCTGAGGTGCGCGGTAGCACAGGAGACCTTTCTGTGTGCGTTGCCGTGCGTCGTCGTGCGCTGTGCGTGATGATCTGCAGAACCACGCACCGTAGGAAGGCAGCATTAGCCTGATCTGTTCTAGTATTGAACTTGAACTTGGCGTGATCCAATCATCCCAAGGGCATGGCATAAGCTCGTAAAGTTTTATGACTGACCACAGCAGCTCAATCAGTGAACGTGATAATCATATAGGCAGATGGTCCGATAGTTGAAAATAACGGTACATAATGGATTATTTCGGTCAAATTATGAGTAGCTGACGTTTCGGACAAATTTTGCTGGGACACATTGTCCCAAATGACACTTTTGATTTTAATATTATTTTTACTGACGTTTCGGACACCATTCAAAATAACTGCATTGTACAGTCAGGTAAAAAAACAGGTTTAACCGAGACGCAGCGGTGCCGGTGGCGGCATAGCAAGGTGACGAAATAGATTTATTGATTTATTTATTTATTTATTTATTTATTTATTTATTTATTTATTTATTTATTTGTTTGTTTGTTTGTTTGTTTGTTTGTTTGTTTGTTTGTTTGTTTATTTATTTATTTATTTATTTATTTATTTATTTATTTATTTATTTATTTATTTATTTATTTATTTATTTATTTATTTATTTATTTATTTATTTATTTATTTATTTATTTATTTATTTATTTATTTATTTATTTATTTCTTTCTTTCTTTCTTTCTTTCTTTCTTTCTTTCTTTCTTTCTTTCTTTCTTTCTTTCTTTCTTTCTTTCTTTCTTTCTTTCTTTGTTTCTTTCTTTATTTATGAATTTGAGCAAGGACAAATAAATATTGAATTATGCATAGAACGCCTTGTTATATTAAAATAGAAAAAAACTAAAGATAAAAAAGTTTTATTTAA
This sequence comes from Thera obeliscata, assembly GCA_947578465.1. Lineage (NCBI taxonomy): Eukaryota > Metazoa > Arthropoda > Insecta > Lepidoptera > Geometridae > Thera > Thera obeliscata. Next base: position 8,423,255 of record OX387918.1, on the reverse strand, counting down.
AAAGATAATATAGAAAATAGATGATTTTAAAGTGTTTATTTGGTAAAATATTAGAAGAATATAAGAAAATTGATAATTTTAAAGTTTTTATTAGGTAAAATACTGTGCCAAATGCTGTGAAAATTACTGTGATTGTTCTAGGTTAATGTTTTTATTTATCTTGTTATAGAGGTTTACTGTTTTTTCATTGGATAATAGGTCTTGGAGCTTGGAGATGATTAATACTAATAAATAATTAGCGGTAATCTTAAGTCTATGACTGAATTAACGATTATCTGTGATTCTAAGTTGATTTCGTCGACGTGCTTAAAATAATTTAGTACTTTTTATTATAATAAATAGTGCTAAATCTGTAAATATGGTCGTGATATTTTGCTCAGTTAACTATAAATTGTCTGTGATTTTTATACATGATTAAACTAATGACTTTTTTGAAACGTAAGGAAAGAGAGATAGATCTCTATTTATAGTATGTATCTTTCATAGTTAACATTAAGATCTCTATTTATAGTATGTATCTTTCATAGTTAACATTTTATATGTTTTTTTATTTCGTTGATTTTAATGTTTTTTTTTTAATAGGTATAATTTGTGCTCAATGCTGTGTAAAATACTGTGATTGTTGTAGATTAAGAATTTTTTATAATGTTTAAAAATTTTATAATTTTTTTATTTTGTTGATTTTAATGTTTTTTTTATTTCGTTAATTTTAATAGGTAAAATTTGTGCTCAATGTTGTGTAAAATACTGTGATTATTGTAGATTAAGAATTTTTTATAATGTTTAAAAGTTTTATCACTGTTCAGTGATAATACGCCATGCTGATGTTGAAAACAAACAATAAGTAATAATTTAAGGTCTGTTTTAGCTAATGATTATTTGTGATTTTTAAACATACTCGTTACTGTCTTAGAATAATTAAAAAGCATCTTTGATATATTTTATGTGATCATACACAAGATATAGGTTTATGCCAAATATACGCTATGTGAATAAGACTTGTTGTTTTTTTAACTTATAAGTACTTCACCACACGCTCGCAAAGCAATTTGATTAGCTTTATCACATTACATTATATTTTGCTTAAACATATTTTACCTGACTGTACTCAAAAGTATTAATAATTTGATGGTGTCCGAAACGTCAGTAAAAATAATATTAAAATCAAAAGTGACATTTGGGACACTTTGTCCCAGCGAAATTTGTCCGAGACGTCAGCTACTCCAAATTATGATACGAATGATTGCGTTTCGTTTTGGTTATATGATTGATCGTAAAATACACCGTGACTTAAATAGCTTTTTAGGAGCTTTGTTTTGAAGATGTGGATGTTGTATATTCTTTTCTAAATTTAGAATGGAATAGAATCTAGATAATAATAGGTAATTAAGGATCCTAAGAAGCCTAGGGGTGTGATAGTATATAGCAATAACTTACTATAATTTTGATTTGTTGCAGGTATTACAGAGACTACCGTGAGAGGGAACGGTCTCGCTCCAGGGATCGCGAACGCGCGGACCACTACAATAGAGGTCACAGTCGTGAGGAGAGGTGAGGAATACTGGGAAGGTTGTCGGTGAAATCCGTCACCAATGATTGTTTTCCTTATGGTGATCACCCTGTAATTTTTGCCTGATTGTATACTCTGCTTAGATTTAAGCCCCGAAAGCTGTTGAAAACTTTATTTTTTTTGTGTTTGATGGTTTGTTGAGAATAAATAAATCTTTTGTGTAAATATGTTTTTTGTGTGACCTAAACCCTATCATTACATTATTTTCACAATAAAGTGTACTTCAAATTAGGTGTATATTTAAATATACGCTTACATAAAATACCTAAAACGTTTACAAATCAGAGAATAAACAGTTCAGACATCCATTTAAATGATAAAACGGGTGGCATTCTAAAAAGGTACTAACTTTGTTTTTAAATTTGTTTAAGTATAGCAAATTTTAGACAGAGGCCTTGTTTATATGTCTTATCGAGTCTGGATTTTGGGACATGCAGCTTTTCTTTATCCCGAGTGTTATGCATTTTATCCTCAAGTGAACAAAACACAAAAACTGTAAATTATAATAATAGGACAGTCTGACAGCGCAGCGGGAGATTATTTTGATGATTTAGCAAGCGCGGGAGGTTAGCAGTAGCACGCGCCACGCGCCGCGGGTGCATCGTAAAAGTGCATTTACCGATTTATCCGGTACTACCCCGGAGTGACTGCTTTTAAAATATGTAAAGATAGAATTTGGTGGGAGCGGGATAGTCAAAAAATAACTTTTTTCTTCAAAATTTTTAAATATCTACTTTCATTTTTATTTCAGCTGAATAAATACAAGTTGTCATTTCTGGTAAATACTATTATGTTCATCAATATTATACGCTATTTAAAAGTGTGTACCTATATTAATTCCTCTATATTTTTCTTTTTTCTGTTCAGTAAATGTATGTCACAATACTAGTGCTCTCAATCGGTGAAGTAAAACATGGTGAGGAAACCCATGGCTTTGTAAGCTCTGAACATATTGACCATATGTCTTTCCGATGGATTAGGCCGACTAAGCTGTCAGGATGGTATAGACTGGGCAAGTCTATTCCATCTAAAATCCGGTCCCAGGCGCTATAGCGTCCCGCGAGTAGGGCTTGAGTAATCACCAGTTGCCCCTGACGCTATATAAATCATCTACAATAGATGCAAACGCCTGTTAACTCAACAAACTGTTGGTTAATTCAATCTCGATGTGAACGGCCTCACTGCAACTTCGAAAATAACTGAAAACACAGCAAAGTAGATAATTGGGAACAAATAAATTGAATGGCAATTTGGAGCCATTACTTGAGAAGTGCGACCCGCATGTCTGTCTGTCTGTCCCGACATCCCTCTCGACGAATTGTCGGCAATCTGTTGTTAATTTACATATATAAATGGTAAGGGTAATAGGTTAGCATGTGTAACGTACCTACCATTTTAATAAGCTATGATCCTATTATATTCTGTGATCACGGTTGTCATCTGTCACCTGTCAAGGAGTGTCAAAGTATTTGGCGCGCTGCAAGGATTCAACAAGAAGAAGATATAGAGATATGGTGGTGTTAAACAATGAATAGCTCATTGTGAAATTGTGATGAAATAATACTATTCTGTGTAGAGAGTTTTTATTGAAGATGATTCCATTGAGAAGAAGGCCCATTTACAAATGGTATGGGCATGTCATGCGGAGGGATGAAAGTCATATTACGAGAAAAGTATTAGATATGGATGGTGGTTATAGAACAAAAGGTAAGAGGTAAGATAGAATGGACTGTGGCAAAGATGGCATGAGCAAGAAAGGAGTAAGCACATGTCTGCCTCAAACGATCTTTGGGCCAAAATTCCAATAGAATGGACCCCCAATAATGGCCGACCTCGCGGCAGACCAAGACTCAGAAGGTGGGACGATCTTGACGCGTGTATGGAAGTCTGGGCATCCACAGCACAGGACCGGGAAGAGTGGAAGGGGGTTAGGGAGGTCTTTGCCTTGCAGTGGGATAAAAAAATAACTCTTTTTTTTTTGAAGTCAGTTACAAATACCTACCGTTGTTGTCAGTATATTTGGCCTAATCCACAAGAAAGACATGGTCAATACGTGTGGATCTGACTAAGCCTCGGGCTTCATAACGATGTTTTCTTTCCTTCTAAATAAATAAAGAGTTCCTCCTAGAAAATGCTTAAGATTTTTGTCGGCATTCATTATCTTGTATCAAACACGGGTTTTATGGTGTCGTTGACATAAATTTAAGAAAGCTGGGCCTTTGAAGTACCGTTATTTCTTCGTTAGTAAACAGGGACTGTCAGCAACCTAAATTGATTACCAATTCATGACTTAAATCTAGAATATAACAGTTACCTACCATTTATTCAGGCATCGTGAAGAAAAAGTGTTTAAAAAAAAAACGCAAAATGATCATCAACTACCGGTATTTTCTGCCGGTATTGACTGCGCGTTTAAATCCTGTCCCCGGCACTATAGCGTCCGGGCATAAGTAATCACCAGGGGCCTAATTCTCGGGCCGACCTCGATCATTTTGCAATTTTATTTTATTGCTTATTTTCGAAGAGAGAATGGCAGATTTCCTTGAGTAATTCATCAACGACCTCATCGTAGAAGCCTCGACAGCTACGATATACGGAAAACGTAAAAAAAGTGCGGGATTGTGAAAAGAAGCAATAAAATAAAATTGCAAAATGATCGAGATCGGCCCGAGTATTAGGCCCCAGTTGCCCCTGACGCTATATACATCATCTACAATACTACAATAGATGCAAAGGCTCTTTTTTATAAGTGGAAGTCAGAAAAAAAATATAACTATATATTTAATTTGCAGACTGTACTAAATTATTTTATGCTTTCTTGCGACTGCGGCTTTACTTGCGTAAGACAATAAATATTCTCTTCATCTCATCGTATCACTGGTTCTTTCAAACCTGTGTGGTGAAAGGATTTGAAGTGCGCAAGGCAAAGCTTATAAGTAAATATCTAATCTAATAAGAACTTAGATAAAAAATATTTTCTCCATCTTAAACTGCTCACGACTTCAACTTTTATCCAAATAATAATATGTAGGTACAGTAGGCCTATCACAAGCTCTGTCTGGCTCTGGTTATGAGTACAGACACATGTTTGTGACGTTTCGACGTATTTATTTAGTTAACATTCACACAGGTGAGTGTTAACTTCTTCTTCTCTTCGTGTCACTGATTCTTTCGAACCAAGTGTGGTGAAAGGATTTTAAGTGTTGACACAGAGCACTCACACAGACTGAAAACCAGGGCCAGACAGAGCTTGTGGTAGACCTACAGCTTCTTGCGTGATTGACTTGGTCATAAATCATATCAAAACCTCTAAACTCTTAAATAATTAATAAATATTATTGATTTATAGCATTAGTAGAATTAAGATTTATTCTTTCCATACGTACAAGAATATGTTTATGCATCTTCTACGACATGACAGCTACATAAAAAACGTCATTGAAGAAAAGGTTGAAGGATAACGGAGAAAAGGAAGGTCAATAATAAGTTACGTGAGCCAGAAAAAGAAAAGGTCGCTGTCATGTCGGAAGTCAAGGAGGCCGCATTCTAAAGATTTCATTGGAAAAAACTGAATCAAAACCCTGTCAAGAACTAAGCTCATAAATTTAAGAAGTAGAGAAGCGCACATCTAAGCATTGATTAGTTTGACAGCGTCAAATATAAAATTTTCGACAGTGTTTCACTGATCTCCACCGCAGAACATTCAGATGTGCGCAAGGTTTAAAAAGAAACTAATAAAAAATGTGTTAATGAACTTCAAATAGTTTCTCATATAAATTAAAGTGTTGTCTAATAATAGTGAAGCTCACAGCCCCCTCCTTACAACACAAAGGATGTTGTGGGTGAAACAATATGCGTCTGCGCATCCTCGTGAGAAACCGCAGTATGAAACATGAGATGCGAGATTATTAATGTAGATCCCAAAATATATATATGTAGGGATAGAGATGCATACATAATTATAGAGGTTGTTAGGTCTGGCCTCTCAGGTCAGTTGGTAGTAGTTCTGCCTTCTGCGCCGTAGTAACCACGTAAACCACGGGGGTTCGATCCACCGTAAACAAATAATATATATATTACTAGCAGGCGCCCGCAGCTTCGCTCGCCGTTACCGTTCCCGTTGAAAAAAAAACCTTTTAAACCTTCTCTGGACCTCCACAAATCATTCAAGACCAAAATCAGCCAAGTCGGTCCAGCCGTTATCGAGTTATAGCGTCAGGAAGGAAAACCCGACTTATTTTTATATATGTAGTAGATATGTGTTGAACACAGATGTTTGTTCTCCGTCTGGGTACAGAATAAGTCAGTTTATGTCAGTTGAAGTCAGTTTCAGTCACTATAAGTACAGTGCAGTAACATGTTTAATTTAATCTTTGAAATGTAACTGGCAAGCACTTTGGAGAGAAGCTGAAGACCGGGCTTAATCAATTATTTTTTTCACTACTAAATACACAATTTAAAATTAATTCACTTTAGTGACTAATGACCACTTAAGTGAAATCAGAAACCATGAGAAATAAACTTAACGAAATCGCAAACGAATTCTTTGAAGCTTGCAATTCACAGCAAAAAGTCAGGTTTCCCATAGTTAGTTTAGAAACCTTTGGTCACAACATAGCATTACCTTGGTACAGTTAGCATCAGAAGTAAATTGTGATTGATCAAACTTTACGAAGCGTTTTATGAATGTCACTTTATTTTGTCTATCTTCATCAAACTTTGATTGAGAAGAAAAACTAACTAAAAAAAAGACCATCATGAATATAATTGCTCCAGCTAAATATATCAGATGTCTGGTTCCCATCGTACTAGGTCTGCTTAGTTTGGGGCTAGATATTGTTGCGTGTCATGCGCATAATATATATTTATTTATAATAGTCAAAATTCTGAAAAAGCCATCATTTTCTGATGCTGACTGTACATATAGGAGAGTAGTCGAGTAACCATTGATTCTTGCTCAAGATTTTTTGAGAATGTCACGAGAGAGTAGTCAGAGGTAGGTCAATTTCAGCTGAAATTTTCATCTCACCGCATACTGTAAGGAAGTGGTCTTCCATATCTTTATTTTTATTCATGGAATATTTCTGCTTCTTCTCCTTTAAATATTCCCGCTTCAGCTTATGAATTAAACGCTAAGTATTATTACAGAAGCGCGGAAATGATGGGCGGTTGTCCCTTGATGAGTATGTAGGTACAACTTACTATTACTTATCTATTCTTTGCTTATACCTTAGTTTCCTAAAACGCGGTGAACGTAATATGACTGACTATCAAAGTGATTTAATCAAATCAAAAATCTAAAAAGGAGGAAGTTGTTATCGCATACCTTCGTCTTTAATAACCGATTTTTTCATCTCAAATAATTTTTTTATCAGTAATATTTTGAGTTTGGTCATGGGACCAACCAATCTACTGAACCGATGAAATTTCTATGGAGAAATTTCATCGGTTCAGTAGATTGGTTATTCATAAAAAAAAATAACATAAGTACCAAACAAGGTGTACAGTAAAAAAAGTATTTACGATCGTGATTTGATAGTGTCGTGTCTTGCTAGACGTTACTAGAAGTTTGACCAAACAAGCTACAGTTGTGCAATTCTAGCAACACAAATCACTCAAGCGATCGCTGAATTTAGAGTGAGTTGTATATTTTTGTTTGAAAAATTTAAACATGGAACGCAGATTCAGGGGTCACTCAATCCAGCCGGAGGATCCATCATGGCGGCCTGACGAAATAGACGTAAATTTTAAAAATTCCAACTCAAAACGTAAGACTAGGCGGTATAGTCTTGATACTTGGAGGAATTAGAAATGGAGGCGTCAACGTTCAAATCCACGAACAATATTTTCTGCCAAAATTGACGGGGGACGAGGTAAACACGCATGGCACACGCGCATAGCAAAATCCTATTCATGTAAACACACACATTGACAATCCCGCACACGATCTTAAAATTTGCACACAGATAAAAAATATAACGTAGTTACGCAGTGTCAAGACTCACATTAGGATAATCTCTAGTGATGGGCATTCAGTAAGACCGGTAAATTGAACGATGAATAAAATAATGAATGAAAATATGGGTTTTTAGGTACAGGTAATAGTGAGTGTTGTGAATAAGTTATGCACAACAGGTTTCACATTTTGTAACAATCAGAAAATAAAAGAACTGAATTTAGTTGTTATGTTTTATTGATGGTTTTACGTTTGAATCAATAGTTCTTAACATGTTATAGCATAGTACACATAAGTTTAGTCTTTTACTGAATAATTGAAAAATATATATAAAGTGAAATCACATTACATCGTCAGCCTTCACACCACAGCGAAGTTTGTAGTTCTGCCTTCTGCGCCGGAAGCGTTGGTTCGATTCCAACCGAGAACAAATATTTGTGTGGTGAACGCAGATGTTTGTTTGCCCGAGTTTGAGAACTTTCTGTAAAATGTTCCGAGCAAATCACACTCGTTCTTGTTGCATGCCAAGTTGCTTTTTTTGGGCAAAAAATTTTGTCCACTCTTCAAGCAACAGGGTTTTTTGGAAACCTGCACATGACGTAAAAGAAATATAAAATGGGCAAAAAAATGTTTTCACTACATACGCCCACGACTTTATTTTTGAGTATGATGTCATGTCCTATTTTATACATTGATGAGTAGAGGGTTTGATGACTGGTACCTAGGATACCCATATTGTGGGATTTGTGAATAAATGTAATCTGATATTTCGTGGCGGCAGCCATCTTGGACCGATTTTCATCAAAAATAACTAAGAACACTCCCGACTATTCACCTTTCAAACAAACAAAAAACTAAATTAAAATCGGTTGATTCGTTCGTGAACTACACAGACAGACACACACACACAGACACCGCAAACTCATAACATCCCGTCGTTTTTACGTCGAGGGTTAAAAAGCACCAAATACGTAATTAGACAAAACATTAAGTGATAATAATTTAACGTTTATTTTATCATTCATTCATTCATCAATTTCATTCAACTTTTCCCAACACTATGCCTTCTACCAAGGTATAATCTTTGACAATACTGACGTAATACTGTCGCTAATCTGTCGCAACCGGTATTTCTTTTGAACTAAAATTCTACAAAACTACAAACACAATTGACAAAATAATACTCCCTTGTGGTAGGAAATACCATGTTCCCGGAAGTTTGATGTCTCTGATCGTCTTTTACAAGAAACTACCATGCAATTCACCATTTTCGCGGAGCTCCACTTCGCGACATGAAACGACACACAATGGCTGCAGTTGCGAGTAAAACACTTTTATTTAAAGGATATGATCGAGATCGGTATATGACCGGCAGAGGGGAAAGCTCTGTCTTGACATCTCCATTTCTAATTCCTCCAAGTCTTGATACTATAGCCTGCTTCGAAAGGAGCGAAAAGGAATCAACAACAATCAATCCAGCCGTGTTGCCGGAATAGCAGACAGTTAAAAAAAATACGATCGTCATTTGACAGCGGCGTGTTTTAGTAGACGTAACTAGAAGTATGAGTGATGTGTGGCAGGTTGTTGGCACCGTGGGACTATTGATATAATTCTCCAGCGCATCTTGCCTTCGGGGAACAAGCTCAAAGAAATAAGGAAGTTATTTGAACATGGCATTCATTAAATGAAACTTAGTATAAATACTTGCGCTTTTATAGTAATCCCAATTAAAAAGTAGAACATGTATTTTTAAAATAACTAAGTGTTAAGATTTTTTTGCGATAAGTAGCTCATTGGTCAAAATCTTATTAAGTTTAAAAAATGAATGATCTAAAGCCTTGCGCACATGTAAGCGTTCTGCGGTGGCGATCAGTGAAACGCTGTCAAATATCTCTGTTCTGAGATGGTTCTTAGCCAAATTTGGTAGAACCCCCCCTTAGGTACACAAGGATACGCATCAGACTATACACTGCTATATCTTATGTCCTAGCAGTAAGCGTCATTTTTTTCTTTTATCCTACTGTACAACATAAATAGCTTCAATAAAAACGTAAAAAAACTCCTCCAGGGTAGGTAACGCAACAACAGCACATTTTTTACATATCGGTAGAAATACTTTCATTTTTAGTAGCTTTACCTTCGCTCTAAACTCATAATACATTCCACAGACACACTTCAAGTCTAGATTTCAATTTCAATCGCTAATACGAGTCGGAAGGTATCATCGTCACCTCAAATTGCGTGTTGCGTTACAGCGCACGCGCCGATCTCATCACACAGACATGTTGAAAGGTTCTTTGTAGCTACCATGGCAATGCCAGGGCCGTAGCTAGGGAATAAGATAGAGAGGCGAGGTTCGTGCGTTGAAACGTACGCATGTCGTCGGTCTCACTCTGTCGCCCCAATTTGTCTCGTGAGTGACATGAAAGGACGAAAAAAATCGCTCACATTCATAATGGTCCTAGAGCAGTTCGATAAGTCTGCTGACATCTCTATTTGTTGACATGAAAGCGACAATGAAAAGAGACTTTCAACAAGCCGCTAAAAATATCCGGCGTTCTAGGTGGGGTCGGAAGTAGTCGGAACAACAGGTTTTCGTTCTCCACTCTTCTTTATTAGCCGTCATTTCAGCAGTCACTCCTTTCTTACCTATGTCATCCTTCACACAATCCATCCATCTTTTCTTTGGCCTGCCTTTATTTCTATACCTACCCACATTCATATCAGCACTCTTATCTTTACATGCCATTCCCTTCGCATGAATATTTCTAATTAATTTATATATATTTTTTTTTATGTAAAAGATAGACAAAAGAGCTCACGGCCCACCTGATAGTAAGCGGTCACCGTCACCTATAGACAACAAAAAACACCAAGGGTGCTGTCGTTGCGTTGCCAACCCTGGAGGAGTTTTTTAATTATTCTGGAAGAGATCGCTTTTAGCGATAAGGCCGCCCATTGTACCTTTATTTGTAATGGTTCTTTTGTGTACAATAAAGTATTAATCTATCTATCTATTCTTCATTTCGTAATAAATAAACCAATTGTTTTTTTTTTCTTTCAATGTAAAACTTAAAAAGGATCAAGAGACCCTGGAGACAACCTGCCTCCAGCCCTGTTATAATATAGGACGCAATAGGAATGCGTGCAAGACGCATTATGTTCTAGATTGTGGCAATTTCCTTCGAACCTTCGATTTGTGCTGCGATTGTCCGCAGAAATAATAAAGGGATAGAAAGTAATTTGCTACTTGCAATTGTATTGCATAGTTCTGCTATAGATAATGCTTATTTAGAGCACAATCATTCTCATATCTGTCTATTTTGCACGTAAAGGTATATTCTTCTTCTGTAACGTTCTCTGTTTATTTTATTATTTTTTGATTTGCTATTGTATGTGTTGTGTTAGTTTTAAGAATGGATCTTTTGACATCTGAATAAACAAATTTTTAATTTAATTTAATTTTTAATATTCACAAAATTAAATGTTAAACTGCAATTTTTTCCGACAAAGGAGAACATGCCTTGAAATACTGTCATCCACATTTATAATCTGTAGGATTTGTTTTTTTTATTGGTTCTCTCTTGGTGAAATACAGATAATATCTATTATCAAGTTATCTATAATAGGTAGCACATTAATTATGTGCTAGAGTCTATTCAGAAAGAGAACCGTCGTGGCCAAATTGAGAACTAACGTTTCGATTTTTATATGGCAGCTCATCCCTTTGTTTCTGTCAGAATTTTGCATCATAAAAATTAACTAAAGGAATAGTACACTAGTTGTGATAGAATCAAAACGCAACAGACGTGCTATTGTATTGCCCACTAAGCAAAAAAGGTGATTAAGCACAGCAGCGCCCTCCAATCCCACGACGGTTCTCTTTCTGAACAGACTCTACCAATTTCTACTTTTATTTACTACTATAACATTTACGAGGCTTTGGTTGATTTATAAATTTATATAATATAATTTTATTTTTTTAATTTATGTCTGTATACCTATGCAACATTGTATATTAGTTAAGAATACCTACTTTAGATTTTCTATAATAATTTTTATCGTACATTTTAACGTTGTAGGTACATCTAAGAGCATGTAATAATATGTGTTAAGATAAAAAAACTAACGATAGAAAATTCGTTATTACACTAAAACAAAAATGGTCCAACCACACTGTCGGTACCCGTTTGTAGCACCGGCTGTGGTTAGAGTACAATTGGAGCGGATATTGTGGTCTCCATACGGCACAGGGCTTTGGTCCTTTCGTGACTACCTCGATTGACTCCTGATTTGATTCACGGATCAGTGATTTTACTAATGTAATGGTTCTCACATGATTTATAGCCAGAACGTGGATAATGCACACTCTTTAACCAGTGCGGTGAAAGGATTTTTAATGCGTCAAAAAAAAAAAGCAGCTGGAGGAGTGAGTGGAGATGACTCAAGAAGTAATAGTTTCACTAGCTAGATGATTCCTGGTCAGCGTTGCCAGAATGTTACTTTACTTTTGTAACATTATACGTTACTTTTGACCCTCTCATGTTACCACCATGTTGCACGACTCAATAAATAGACAATTATTTCTATTATTAAGTATTATTTATTAGCGAAACGGAATTCAAGAATGTTTTGTGTAATATGAATTGATTGTAATGATTAAGTATATTATACGAGTTTAATAAATGGGTCAGGAAACTTATTTAATAAAGTGCCATACGAAAGTATTGTATCGTTTTCCACAAATTTATTTTAATGGTACCTACTTTTGTGGTGAAAAAGTTACTCTATGAGCTCATGTTATTTTTGACTATCTGTCACTGGCAACTCTGTTCCTGCTTTTTCTCTATCAGCTAATGAGATAGCTATAGCACAGTAGTTAGTGTTCAAATCAAAACTGGTAAATGAGCCTTCTTCAACTTCATCGGTACGCACCCTATCTGGTCAATGACAAACATAACATCTTCAAGCATGACCGAGCCCATTGTCTTCAGGTCATCACAACAGCATCCTGCCGATTGTTCGGCGCTGGTCATGCGTGCTGAAGCCAATCTGTGTCGATTCATTGTGTGTGGTGAACCGTGGTAAGGGTGATGAGCTCGCTGGTTTTTTAGTGGATTTCCTGGGTTTGTGTTTTTTCACGACTCATAGACGTACTACGAGACGTAAGGATTTGGAGGCTCTCGGTATCAGGCTGTTATAGTATTTAAAATATAGATAGCCTTAATGTTTTCAAAACTAGACTAACTAGTATGATGTTAAAAGGGTGTTTCTACAGCATTAACTAATTCTTGACAAGTAATAGTCTTAAATAGTAATACTTATATTAATTGTTGTATGTAGTTTTAATTCTAAATATTTAATTTTAAATATATTTATGTTGCATTGTTAGTATTATAAATACGATTTTTGATTGTTTTAATCAATAAATAAACTGTAACTGAATTTTTCGGAATGAAATGGTTTGCCAGATCAGTTAAATCAAATCCGTGTGTTGTATGGCCTTTGTGTGGGTCCACACTGCGAGCCTAGCGCGGTTGCGACGACGGGCGCGAAGTATCAAACATATGAAACACGTCTTTGCGTCCACATTGTAGTGACTAAGGCGGAAGCCTAGTGCGACGGGACTGAGCGAGTCAGCGCGCGTAGTTTTCAAACGCTCCTGTCCGCGCGTTCTGGCCGCACTACGGGCCTAGTCAGCGAGCGATCCAATGCGCGGGTGGCAGGGGTAACAAACCATTTCGGTCTTGTCGCTCGGCGTATACGCGTCTGTATTTTTTTTGTCTATAAAATGGCGGTAAATACTGAATTGTTTAAGGTATAATCTCAATACTTCATATAAGTTAAAAGATTCACCAGTTATTCCTCTTTTTTTATTTATTTCGTGCACACCATCTTTAATGTTAAACAACTCCCATCTCAAGATCGGACTGTCTAGTAAAAATAGCAAATCCTCGTCCATAGTTTGCAACACCTGATATACTTCGAACAGCTACAAGAGCTCGCGCGTCACTGTGGCCACCGCACGCCTCCGCTCGCCGCGCCCGCTTAGGCTCCAGTCACCGCGCATTCAGTGTGGACGCACACTAAGTCTATCAAAGGACTTTTTAAATTACGCGATCGTTATGCATAATTAAACGGGTATTTATCGCGATTACCTTTTTTATTTCGCTAAATATAAAAAAGAAATATAAAGTATTTATCGCGATTATGTTTTTTATTACGTACCCTAAATAAAAAAAGAAATGAAAAGGTAATCGCGATAAATACTCGTTTTATACATATGATTATGTATCAGTAGAAATGAAATAATTTATTTGCCCGTCAATACACTTGCACTTACTTTGACCTTTTTTACTTTATAGAAACGAATTTAAATATGAGAACAATGTCTCCATATTGCAGATAAATGATTCATATTGCATATCTTGAAATAAACCGTAAATCAAATTAATATAATCAATACCCACGTCTAAGTCCAAGAATTCTCAGCGCGATCATCCAAATATTATGACCGTCTTGACAGTTTGTAAACATTCATTGTGAACTGACGGTATTCTCAAGTGCCTACCACAAGCTCTGTCTAGCTCTGTCTCTAGCTCTGGTTTTGAGTCTGTATGAGTGTTGACTAAATAAATCCTACATCGAAATGTCACACACACAGTATAATACACGTGAGTACTCACACAGACTCATAACTAGAGCCAGAGACAGAGTCCGGCAGAGCTAGTGGTAGGCCTACTGAAATGCTGAAAGGATAATATTTCATCGCTTCGAGTGGTCGAGAACAATCGAGAGGTTATTGACGATAACTCGATTCCGGTTACGATTCGAGGCTTGACATTCTTGAGAGCCATTTTTGAAATCAGTTTTAATTTCTTTATGTTGTGCCTACTGTAATGTACTCTGTAATGAACTAATTACTATGTGAAGTTTGAAAAAAAATATTGAATTGAATTGAGCGTCATGACACGATTAACTACCACAGAACATAGTAGTACGGTCGGAAAAGTGTCGCAAAAGTGCATAAGCATGTGCTCCTTTCTCCATACAAATTCGGCGATTTTTTCGGGAGTCGTTAATGAAATTACGCAAGAATTACTTTCCGAACAAGAAGTCAAGCAACAAATTAAACAAAGAAATACTTTCTTTACATCCTCCTTCCTTCTTTTTCTTTACACGCTAGATGTGTGGAAGGTTTTAAGGCCTGCGCACACCTAGTTCGCTGGCCTGGCCACCTAGTAGCGATCAGTGAAACGCTGTCAAATATCGCTGTCAGATTTGAGATTTGACAGCGATATTTGACAGCGTTTCACTGATTGCTACCGCCAGCGAACTAGGTGTGCGCAGGCCTTAAGTGATCACAAAATTCGTGTTCAATTTACAAAAATTGACAACTCACATCGATTTACGCGATCGCTTGAGTGATTTGTGTCGCTGGAATTGCACTCCTGTTTTCTGGTTTCTGTGAGCACTACGCTGTGGTCTTTTTGAATAATTGCATAGTACTGGATTTTGCATAACAACCAGCATTTGCATGTTAATAGATATGCAAGTAGCAGCAACTAGCAACAAAGGTCTATAGCCAGATATCACTGTCATTACTGACTCATGTACTGTGACGGTGAAGGTACGTAGATAGCGAGATGTCAACCAAGTTCAAGGTTTCAAGGGAATGCATATCAGCTATTGATGCAAAGAATAGCTACTAGCTACACTTGCTCGCAAAAATAAAGGGTCACCATTGAGAACCAAGGTAGTCGACATAGCTCAAAGGATTAGTAAGCTGAAGTGGCAGTGGGCCGGTCATGTTTGCCGTAGAACAGACAATTGTTGGAGCAAACGAATATTAGAGTGGAGACCGCGTTTAGGTAAGCGTAGTGTAGGACGCCCTCCAGCAAGTTCTGCGAAATGTAGCTGGCAAGCACTGGAGGAGAAGAGCCACCCATACCATCCTGACAGCTTAGTCGGCCTAATCCACAGAAAAGACATGATCAATACGTGTGGAGCCGACTAAGCCGCGGGTTTTAGTTTTGAGAGCACCGTTTTTAGTTTTTCAAAAACCATCAAAACTGCCATCCCGAGCTTTATGAGCGGAAAAAACAAAAGGAACCGGCATGAGAACAAAGAATTCATAATAGGAAGTTGGCCACAGGATACATAGCAAGTATCCGATCATCCGTGACTAACATCCGACGTGTCCGCAGTGAGAATGGGAACGTTACGTGTACCTACTCTTATATAGACCTCCTTTATATGCATAGAGGTCGGCGATCGTACCTAACACTGAATAAAATTACTTTAGAAATTTCATATTTATACTATGTTAAACTATCTGCACCAAACTTTATATTTATATTTATGTTATGTAAAATAGAATATTTATTTATAAATCTTACTCTTTTAGTAGAAGAGGAAGGCCAAGAATATGTTACATGAGCCAGAAAAAAGAAAAAGTCCAATCATGCCATATATAGAAAGTCAAGGAGGCCGCATTCGAAAAACTTAATTGGAGAAAACTGCATCAAAACCCCGACAAGAGCTAAGCTCTTAAATTTAAGAAGAAGAAGACTCCTTTAGTATGTATAGAGGTCGCCGATTGTATCTATACCTAGCACCAAAAAGGATCACTTTAGAAACTGCATATTAATACTATGTTAAAGTACCTATACCAAACCTTATATTTATACCATGTAAAATAATACATTTATCGAAATAATCTCGATAAATGTGAATCCGAAAAGTCTTGGAAGCAAAGAACGAATTTAAATGCCTGAAAAGTATTAGTATTGTACGTTATTGTATTCGTTAGTAACCTTGTAAACTCTATAACAAACTCCAGTAATTAGAATTTAGGTGGAGAGCCACTTAAAAATTGAAGTATATTACTTATCAGGGACAAAATAGTTTGATTTGTTGTGCTGTGACCAACACTTTGGCAAGTGTGATAATATAAGATCCCTATTAAATTTCAGGTTTCAATATAGGTACTTAATATAGTTTTTAGTCCATCAGTTTTCGTATAATTTGTAACAAAAATGTTGTAACAAAAATGTTTATTTTCCTGACGATCAGGGCCTCACGTCCAATATCCAATAGTTATATCTTCTCAAAATTAGATTTGAAAATGTTGTAAAATAGATACTTACTAAAATTTTGTTATTAAAACATATCAAGGTACCTCACTCATAGTAGGTACTCATAGTTTTTATTTTCAATAATGTTTGGTCTTACTTAGTCTCAAAGATAAATTGCCACGAAAGAGCGAGATCTCATAACACCGGAATTTGTATTTAAGAGTAAAAGATCTCAAACGCATATGATGTCACAATAAACATTAAATTTGATTTGATAGCTAAAATGGGAAACAGGCAGGTTATATGAAGTCACACCAGCACCAATCCGAATAGAAACTAGATACTATTAACGTAGTTTTACAAAAACATAACAAAAACTGTAATTAATCTGGCAACAATAGTCACCGCCGGTATTGTCCACACATCCTGTCTGTTGTTTTACGCAAGCGACCGAAGATCCCTCATTTTGTGTTTTGTATACATTATACAAAGGAAACACAACCTTGTTATAAAGAGATAACCTTGATTTTATAATGTTTTGTACAGATTTTAAATATACAATAATACTTACTAAAGTAGAGCGTAATGTAGAGAGTTTAGTCATAATTTGAGAAGCGAAATATTGCTTTTTAGTTTCTAATAAACCAAGGGCTTCGATTATTAGAAAATTGCTCTTGCTCTTCTGCGATAACTAAATTTTGAATAACTGCTGGCCTACCATGAGCTTCATATGGTTATGGTTATGGCTGTCAAAATTGTGTCAACAGTGTCAACACATTCAAACTCAAGAAGAAAATGAATGTGTGGGTCAGCCTATCTATACACAATTTGACAGCCATAGCCATAACCATATGGAGCTCGTGGTAGCCCTGCTGAAGGTACGGCCACAACTTAACTAATAAGTACTAAGGATACAATTACGTACTAAGAAATATAAGTACTAATACCGAGAAAAGTTGGCCACTAGGTTAGTAGTTAGTAGTTTTGTATGCAACGTGATTTTGAAACTATCCGATCAAAAACTAGAAAAATAACGAAAGAATTCTACTTACCGCCACCATCTATCAAACTAACAATGCAGAACATGTTATTAAATTAAATACATTATCATAAAACGAATCACGTATTCCTTTATGAATTCCAAAATCTGGCGGAAATCGTGATTCTTTTTAAAATCGCCGTCCACATCCCTTTTACACCCTCGTTTAATAACAAGGGGCCGAGTACTCCCCTGAAGCAACCCCGTAGATATTCCCTAGTTGTGTACACTGCTGGTTGATTTAGGGGGATATTTCACGTGTCAGTTCAAAAGGTGCGTTGGTGATTGAATGTGATTATCGTTGGGGAATGAATGCAGGAATCGAACAGATGTTCTAAGGGGTGAAGGAAAGACAATATCGATCTATAAGTTAACGCCGGCGCGTGCGATTCTATTGATTTTTGTGTAGTTCGGTGTGGGGTTACTGAACCAAAGGGTCCGATGTTTGTTCTGGATATAGAAAATGTTTACGGGACTGACTGACTGACAAATAATGCACAAACTAAATCACCTAGCCGCCTTAAAGCAAAACTAAAATAAAAATAAAAATATAATCGACGGCCATAATTTTTATAGCCTAGTAAGTAATACCCAAATCTTTTATCCTAAGCACGAGATAGATTATCGAAGTGTTTTAACGTATAAAGAAAATGTTTTATTGTAAAAAAATGCACTGAAATTTTGATTCTCATTCCAGTTTCTCAAAAATGAGGCTGGAAACGTATGTTAGACGGTTTATGATGTAAGTTATGTCTGCAATCAAACTATTGGGTGCAGTTAATAAATTCTGCATGATCAAAGTCACAGGCGTTCCTATAGTAAAATTCGGTTTTATATACATCGATAATGGCGGTAGAATTTCAACGCTCAGTGTGAGAAATATACAGCAGGTTTTAGATGTTTTGAGATCAGTTTCAACACTTTATTAAGTCAGTTTGCGCCTGGCTCACGTAAATTTAAAATATAGTGCCTGTAGGTAGAGTTCTGAGTAATGAAGTGGGCAGAATGAAGAAAGCTTAGACAGACAGAGGTAATAAGTCAAACGACTTAATAAAAACTTATTAACTACAATTAGACAGAAAATGTAAGAATAAAAGCTCAAATTGATATTTGAGTAGTGACTGGTCATCGTCATAATAGCAAGTTGAAGTGACAATTACAATATGCATGAGCTGGTAATAAAGCTCGTAGAACTGACAACCGTTGAGCAGTGAAAGTTCTTGAATATCGACCATGAACCGGTAAACAACGCATAGGACGTCGTGAAGACCTCGGAAAATCAGAGGATGAAGAGGGCTCAGAGTTGTCCTTTCTATAGGCCTACCATAAACTCTGTCTGGCTCTAGTTTTTACTAAATAACTGCTGTGTTATGTGTGAGTGTTGAATAAATAAATCCTACGTCGAAACGAACGAATACTGTGTGTATGAACATACAGTATAATACACTGGTGAGCACTCACACAGACTCAAAACCAGAGCCAGAGACAGAGCCAGACTGAGCTTGTAATATGCCTGCTTATAGTAATGTAGGTCCTATGGCCAGCAGTGGAATTCTTCGGACTGATAATGATTATGAGTAGTGGCATATAAAAACTAATAAAAACAGCTGTCCGTCAAGCCATGACGCCAGTGACCGAAGCCTGTAGTTTTCGTTGGAAATATTCATAAAGTATCTATTGAGCACGTATATGGACAATGGATGAAAGTAAAAGCGGAATGGGTGAGGCCATCTCGTGGTTACGCTCCAGATACAGCGTTCATAACTACGGCCAGTGGCCTATCTACTAGAGATTACTTTATGGCCCTAACGGTTTTACCTTTGACGAGAGCTACCTTAGAGTTCCAATTGCTTTCCGTAGAAACTTCAAGAAGGAGGCACTATGTTCGACGGTTTACGGTATGTTCACCAATTTTAATACAAATGCTAAGCTTGAATGACAAACAAATCCACAGACTGATAGTAGATCCATGGACTGATGATAACAGTTGTAGAAGTATTGGTGATGGGTTGGTCCGGGGAAGTACTACCACCATGCCTATTTCTGCCGTGAAGCAGCATTGCTATGTTTCGGCTTCAAGGGTGGGGGGCCGGTAAAATTACTAGCATGTGAGGCTGAATATCTTACGTTTCAAGTTGATGGCCGCAGAGCAGTGCATCGCAGGGCAGATTCCTGACGTGCGTGACTTACGAAACAATGCTTGGCTATAGGCGATGGTTACCACTTAGCATCAGGTGGACCTTATTTTAGTTCCATCAGCTACTTCACCAGCCAATAATGTAATATGTATTAGCATGGACAACGTCGACATATAATACAATTGAGTAACAACAAATTACAAAACCGCTTACAATGTCGTTCCTAGTTCACAATGAAATACGATCTAACTAGGTCTAAGTGCCTGTGTCAATGCACATGGCGTCCATACTAACGGCAACATGGCATCGGTAAAGTAAGAGTACTTTGCAGAAATACGTTTCTAGCTATAGGTGCAGGCTTTTAAGACTGCCAAGCTGGAGGCCTACCACAAGCTCTGTCTCTGGCTGGTTTTGAGCCTGTGTGAGTGTTGATTAAATAAATCCTACTTCGAAACGTCACACGCACAGGTACACTGGTGAGCGCTCACACAGACTTAAAACCAGAGACGGAGCTAGACTGAAAGTATGGTAAGCCTACTGATGTGCATTCGTTTCTTGTGGTCGATCTTCTTCTTATCGTGTCACTGGTTTTTTCGAACTAAGTGTGGTGAAAGGATAATAAGTGCGCCTCAAAGAGAGTCCTTTCGTGCACTTGACACATATTTTCGAACTCTTTTTAGGTTCTACGACATGCCAGTTTCCTCACGATGTTTTCCTTCACCGTTTGTGGTCGATACTCTAGCTAGGCAAATAGAGCACCGAGGACCTGAGAATATTCAGAATTATTTCTTGTCTTCTAGTCAAAGAGACGCAGCTAGCAGCTACACTGGTGGTGTATTTAGAGGGCTATTGAATGTGTCTGTTCTTAAGGTGCGTTGGTGGTTGTGAATATCGTTCGAAGTTTTCATGTCCTCTAGTCAAAGGGACGCGTGACCAAAGCACTGGCTCATTGCATCAGCAATGCAATCCAGCGTGGCCAACGTCTTGAGAACGCTTCCGTATGACACTGATTTGGATCATTTGAGCTTTCTAGATTATTTGCAAAGTAAGCAGATAGCTCAACTGTATCGTGTGTATTATGTACTCCTATCTCTTTAGTGTTTTCTTGAAGACGGCAATCAGTAGGCTTACCACAAGCTCTGTCTGGCTCTGTCTCTGGTTTTGAGTCTGTGTTAGTGTTGAGTAAATATATCGTACGTCAAAACTGTCACACAAACAGTATCATACACTGGTGATCACTCACACAGACTCAGAACCAAAGCCAGAGACAGAGTCAGACATAGCTTGTTGCAGGGCTACAGTATATTACAAAGAGCACAGTTCAAGTGGCATTGAATACTTAAGGCTCTTATTAATAATCCTAGCGTAGCGTTGGACTAGTTGATCCGTGTTTTGTCTCTTGCATTGACATGCAATTGTCAACTCGAACAAATGTGACAAAACACGATTTAACTACTCCAGCGTTGCGCCAGGATTATTAATAACACCTTAAATGCATTAGTACTTTACCTACTGTATAATACATAGGCTTAGGTAATAACTAACAAACTGGGTGTATGCTAATTACAATGCAATGGAAACTGAGTGACTGTTATTGAATGTTTAGAATAGCTATGTTAATTCAAAGAACCTGTAATATTTGAATAAATAAATTATTAACTGAGCCTTGTGCACATCTAGGCGATCTGTAAGGCTTACCACAAACTTTGTCTGGCTCTGGTTTTGAGTCTGTGTGAGTGTTGACTAAATAAATCTACACTCAAAAAAAAAAGCCATAAAGCTAGGTGAGTCTAGGTGCCAGTCCCGCGCGACCAAGCCTAGAAGACGTCAGCAAACTACGGCTTAAAAAACTTTGCTTAATTTGAAGTTAAATTTTTATTTGCTTATTTATTTAAATGATTAAGATAAAAAACCTGAACTTCACCGGATGAAAGCTTACCTACAAAAGCTGAGTTTACATACTCTTTGCTTTATCACGCTATCGGTCATTCACCTCGTTGATAATAAGGTTTGATAGATATGTTTGTTCTAGCACGTGTGTTTGCTCAGGCCCTTGAAGACTCTTTTGTGCTTTAGTTCTGTCCACATTGTAATCTTAATCATATTCAACATACTTCACCAGCTGGTTAGAATGTTTCTTCTAAAGTCATTATCTTCTGCTCTCATCCCACGCTAAGTGTTGGTTCAACCGATTCAACAGATTTTATTCTTCCTCTCTCTTCTATCATTCGTCTTCTAGGTACTCACTTCTTTCTCACTCCATATCTATCACAGCCCGCCCATCTTTCCTCCCTGCTCATTATAGCTATCTACAAAACTTCTTGGATTATAGCTTTCTTTTCATAAAATTGTAAGCTTCCTCGGTTCCTGACTTTTTATCTGTGTAATATGAGTTTTATATATCTGTGTAATAGGTATCTTCTTTTTGCAGTTCATCATTGCGTTTTGTGCTATACAAGTAGCGTTCTCAGGACCATTTCAATAAAGTATAAGGCCCTTGCATTCTAGATAATTTCAATAGCGTCAGGGAATACTGGTGCTTATTCATGTCCCTACTTACGGAACGCTATAGTGCCTGAGACAGAATTTTAGAATGGATTAAGCTTGGCCAGCATCTATACAATCCAGACAGCTTTTCCTCTGGTCTAACCTGTGCATTAGGCTGACTGGTGCCATTTCTACAACACCTACCTAATTGCTGAATTATAATTATTATAATTTTGTGGTGAAATTAATGCTAAGATTAAATTTATCTCTGACTTCTAAAATACTAGGCAAGTTCTGAACATTTTGTCTATTTGTCAAGCCCTATTCGATTGTAAGTTTTGTTTGACATGTTTATTGACTGTGATTGGTTTAAATTAATCAGAGTGCTAACGGGTTAACTGGTTGATTTGTATATTAATAATAAAGAATTCATAGTGGCTGACACTACCACACTCTCTAACCCGAAACTAAGCAAAACGACCATCGTTAAATCATTTGCATTATGGGGTATGCTCTGAAGAACTGTTTCAAATGATGTCAACAGCTACATTCTACCATCGCACTGCTCGTCATAGGCAGAGAGTTCATCCTCACACCTTAGAGCCTGGGTGGTCGCGCACCGTTCGGTTTCAGAGGAACTTCCTCCCGCGAACACTCAGGCTGTGGAATGACCTCTTGAGTGACGATGACGAAAGACGATGAATGAAATGTTGAGGTTTTCCCTAAGAACTATAGCATGGGGTTCTTCAAAAACGGCGTTTTAAAAGTTTTAAAGGGTTGGTAACGCGCTTGTGATGCCTCTGGTATCCATAGGCTACGGTAACCGCTTCCCATCAGGTGGACCGTATGCTATACTATTTGTAAACTTAGTTATATAAAAAAACTTTTATGGTATAACTAATATCTGTGTATTTTAAGTACCTACAAAAAACCTAAAACAGTTGAGATATCTGCAGACCCGTGCAAACGATCTATAAATGTAATAAATTTGGTATTATTGTAAAATAACTTTAGTGATTTTGTCTGGATCGTATCGGAGCGTCTGGAAATGCCATTTCATCAGCACCATCAAGCCACTGACTCCAAATGAAGAGCCATAAAAGAAGAGTCCGCAAAATGGGGTGCGGTCACAGTCCTCAACAATGACTAAGGACCTACTATGAAGAATGATTATTGGCTATATTTATCTAGAACAATACCATGGCACCTATATTAAGATATTTCAAAGTAATCCATTATTATATTATTAATTGGGTAATTACCTATTGACGGACTCAATCTATTTTACCTGCGCGCAGATTCGACGCCATTTTAAAATTATTGCTATCGAACATGTTAGTGAAAGTTATGGATATTTAATGGGTTTCTGCCCCAATTCTGTTAAAAGAGCGTGTACATATTTATGCATAGTCTCTAAATTGTCTTCATTGTGAATTTTTTCAAGCTCTGATGGAAAGTGTACTATGCTTAGTAGGTATATCAAAAGCGCACTAGTACAGAAATTTTCATTTTAATCATTTGCATTTTGTACTTACACTTGGTCCTGCTTCTTCCATGGCAAGTAAAGTTAATCAAAAAGCACTAAACCCACTTGTATCTTTTAATTATCGAAATTCACAAGAGTGTCCAGCAATGGCCACGTATACCGCGACTGTTGTGAGGGCAATCGATAAATTATGGGTTGGGGAGACAGACAACCGGTATCGTATAAACAGTGAAGCTTACTACCCTTGTGACAAGGGTTGTTTCACCCCAGCAACTGTTTTTGTAGCGCGCATGCGCGATAAGCACGAAGGGTATTTCGCCAGGTTTGATGTAGCGTTCGATGGAACCCTAGACGGAATTCGACTGAATCAATGTTCACAATGAATATCAAATTCAATTCCTTTTAAAAGAAGCCTTTTTGGTTTATAAACGTAGCCCAACCACTCTGTAATGTAATGAACGATGAACAAGAATATGGCCCATCTTATGTTAAGTGGTCTTATGTGACCCATCGCCTATAACAAAGCATTGTCTCTTAGGTCACGCAAGGCATTCCATCGTAGGTCACACTAGTCAGGAACGTGCCCTACGATGCACTTCCCTGCATGTCTGTATCAACTTGAGGCTTACAGATGTTCAGCCTCACGTGCCAGTAATTTAACCGGCAGCCACACCCTTCAAACCGGAACAAAGCAATGCTGTTTCACGGCAGAAATAGGCCTGGTTGTAGAATTTCTCCGAACGAGCCCTTCACAAAGAGCTCTACTATTACTACAAAAAAAGTATGTATCAGGCCTTTGCATCTATTGTAGATGATTTATATAGCGTCAGGGGCAACTGGTGATTACTCATGCCCCTACTAAAGGGGTGCTACAGTGCCTGGGACAGGATTTTTAGATGGAATAGGCTTTCCCAGCACCTATACCATCCTGACAGATTAGTTGGCCAAATCCACAGGGAAGACATGGTCAATACATGCGGAGTCTATGCCGCGGGTTTCTTCAGGATGTTTTCCTTCACCGTTTGAGAGCACTCTTACAATAACTCACAACTAATGAACGATATGTAAAATTATTCTAGGTCTTTCTACATAAACAATATAGTTTCATTATTAGAAGCAGATACGTGCCTTATCGCATTTATTGAAGGTCGTTGCAAGTGCACGGTAAGTTTGTAAGGCACTGTATCTATTGGCTAAAGAACAAACTCATGCATTAGGTATTCTCTATTAAACTACTTCTTCTTTATCGTCTTTACTTCTAACATTCACTTGGAAGCTAAACTTGTTTGGATCAAAATTATGTTTCAGCTGTTTTGATATCACTTTCCGAAACTTAATTGATGCGATTTTTCATAAATTCATTCATTCAGTAATTGTGCATGTTTAAACATGTTGAAATGCATTACTCATGAAGCAGCTATTTAACGGTTGTCATCATCATTCCTTTTCTACCTTTATCCAACTTTATGTGGGGCTGCTACAAGTTATCTTCCATTCCTCTGTCAGCCATATTCTCTGTATTAAGTCCTTTCGAATCTATGTCTTTCACACAATTTATCTATCTTTTCTTCGGCTTACCTCCACCCATACCCATTTAACTTTTTTTTAAATTAACTAGCTAATGGAAAAATCTGATGTTATTTGGTAGACATAAGAAAAAGCGAAAAGTATTGCCTGGCCAGTCACGCACGCTAAAAACATGCCTTACGATGTGCTGTCCTGCGTCTATCAACTTTTTTTTTTTTCTTTTTTATGTAAAAGATAGACAAACGAGCTTACGGCCCACCTGATGGTAAGCGGTCACCGTCGCCCATAGACACCAACAACACCAAGGGTGCTGTCGTTGCGTTGCCTACCCTGGAGGAACTTGAGGCATACAGTGCCAGTAATTTACTGGTACCCACGACCCACACCCTTGAAATCGTACTCCTATATGTGTCATAGTAATCAATCAAGAGTTATCTAACTATCTATCTAAATCGAAACACAGCAACCCTGCTTGACGGTAGAAATATATAGGCATGGTGGTGGTACAGTACTTCCCCGGAGAGCCCTTCACAAAGAGCACTACTGCTACTAAAATTTATACTTTCAAACATCTATACTCATAGCTAAGCGTTACAGTATGCCCACGCCTCAGCAGTCCGATTATAAAACGTCCTTGCCCATTGTTATAAATCTTTGATGATGCAATCGATTTGAATGTTAAATGAGTCGCCGAGATCTAGCTTCTTACCTTCTTGCCCTTACTTATCATATTATTAATATGCCTTGGCATTTGATATACCTACATAGATCATTTATGCGACGTCAAGGGCCTGGGCCCTGACCATGAGCTATGTAAACCAGACCAAACTGACTCACACATTCATACTTTGACTCACACATTTAAACCTAGGAAAGGTATTAATGTGTGGGTTAGCAGACTTGCACACACATTTGTAATTTAACTAACATAGATGATTGTCTTTGGATGTGTACCAAACTTTTTCTACTTCTAGGACCTTTTTTTTCGGAAATGTAAGATTTTTTCGATATGCCACGTCCACTCCTTTAGGCCAGTAACACACACACGATTTCTAGCTGTCGGGTTTCAAAACCTAATAATACAGGAGCCGATCGTCAGGGCATATCGACGTAATTAAAAAATGAGACCTATGGCAGCCGGATCCCAAAGTGATTCTGATTTCGAATCAATCATAAACAATAATTGCCCGAAAGTACTACAAAATATAGTTTTTTAGTACCTAGTGTTATTACTTACTATTATGTTTAAAACCCAACGGCTAGCAATCGTGCGTGTAAGAGGACAGCACTGCTGTGTTGTATGGATTCGACGCCTTCGAGTCGCCGGATCAGCTAACCAAATTCGGAATACCAATGGCCAAACCCGACTTCTGTTGCCATCCTAAGCCTTGGAAAAACTTTAGATAAGCACAATATTTATTATGTATAGTTTGTATGTAGTTCAGCCCTCCCGTGAAATGTCATTTGCGGCCGTAAACTGTGTTTACTATGATGCTATTGTCGATGCATCCTATCGCTATCGATTATATCTTTACAACTGAATATAGTAATACAGGTGTTTCAGTGTCAAGGCTATGCTACTGTGAAACACTTTGCCAGTGGACATTAGGAAGTCATCCTCGCTGCATAAGAATAATCTGAAACAGTTGTTTAGAAAAGATTCCCTGGCTTTGTAATCGGTTATTTCTTCAGCTCATTTGCGCAGCATCAGCGCAGCCCTGTACCAAGGGGAAGGTCGCGGGTTCAAATCCCACTCGGCTCTTAACTTTTGAGACATTTTAAAAATCTTTGTAACTTCTTTAAAAATGTAGTTAACACTATAAAATCAATAAAACACGTGATATAATATATATTTTTTTAATTTACTAAAAGTTGAATGAATTAAAGGTAGTATTGACGCCAAATAGAAACATTTTCTTATATAAAACCATCAAGATCCCACCGATAAAAATGTTTATAGATCGCGACAATTTTCTCTTCGCCCTGAATGAGAACGCCTTCTTTTTCCGCAGAAGGATCATGGTCCACATACAATAAGTTTACCGCACAGAGCACATTAAGTATATACTCGGATTTTTAATTAGACGAAGCTAGCTGACGTTTACTGTGTTGTCAGTTTTTGATGAAATAAAAATAGTGTTGTGAAAAAGTGAATGATTGAAAAAACTCCTGAATGAATGAAATTGCCTTTTTATCACGCTTTTATTAGCTTCACCTGTATGTATGTATGTATGTATGTATGTATGTATGTATGTATGTATGTAACCGTCCCCTTTGAGCTCGATTTTGTCCTACTTTGAACGATCAGATTTGATTCAAACTTTGCACACCTGTCACAGGTCGATGACAATGCAATAATATGAAAAAAAAAATAAAAAAAAATGAAAAGAAATAAAAAAAATATAAAAAAACCTACTTTGAACGATCAGATTTGATTCAAACTTTGCACACCTGTCAAAGGTCGATGACAATGAAATAATATGAAAAAAAAAAAAAATGAAAAGAAATAAAAAAAATAATAAAAAACCTACTTTGAACGATCAGATTTGATTCAAACTTTGCACACCTGTCAAAGGTCGATGACAATGCAAAAATATGAAAAAAAAAAAACTAAAAAGTAAAAAATAAATTATAGTTTAAAAAACTAAAAAAAAAACGCTTTTATAACTAATTGAACTAAAAAGTTAAAAATAAAACTGTAATAATCAATTGAAAATTTATATTATTGTACAAAAAGCGTGAGGGGCTTGATTTTGATTGTTGTAAATATTTAATCAATAGTTTATTATATCTGAAGTTATTATAAAAAGCACCCCACGCTTTTTGTCCAATAATATAAATTTTCAATTGATTATTACAGTTTTATTCTAGTGAATAGTTAGTGTGCCGAACTTGACTTGACGTGCTTGGTTGAGGATACATATCGTTCGCGCGAAACAATAAAGCAACAAAATACACAACAATTACCACAAACACAACGTAACGAAAAACTTTAGAAAAACAATAACTAAATAGCGTGAGCGCAGAAAAACATTCGGGCTATCAGACCAGAGGTTAGAAGCCGAATTACAAACAATTGGTGGCGTTCATCGACGTTGGCACTAGTCGCCACGCCTCGCTTTGTAATAAACCTTAAAAAAACTGATTGTAGTTACATACTACAAGTAACTTATGCCTATCAGAGCACTTTTATACATTTTTTTATACAAATTTCAATATTATTTTATAGTTTGAAATGATTAACTATTCACTCATTGTTCATTCATCTGATTGAACGAGAACTGAACGCAGCACTATTACTTTAAATATGGCAACATTATTTTACAAAGTGACATTAGTTAATGTCAGTGGGTATCGTCTAATTAAAAATCCGACTATAGGTATTTATTTTTATTTCTTAGCGTGAGATAATACTATAGAATTAAATTAAAAAAAGGCACCAACAATGTTTATTTTTTTGACAAGCCATTAAAAAGCGATAGTTGACAACGCCATTTCAATTCAAAGAGGTTAAAGACTTTTATTTTCGGAAGGTTGTATTAGTGTGTGCACTGACACACACTTCACACTACAGAAAAACATAACATTGCAAAAATAAATTATAATGGCAGCAGCGTAAGTTTTATGTACAGTACAGTGTAGTATTTACCGTAATGTACAGTACAGTGTAGTATTTACATGCCAGACTGATATACTTATCTATTTTATTTATTATTTGTTGAGTAACCTACAAAGGGTTTCCGCCAAATCCCATAGAAAAAAACCCCAGTCCCGGCGCAAAAGAATTGTATCTCAGATTTTAGATAATTATTAGTAGAAACAATATCAGGTGTCACTATTTCCTGATTCGGTGGCTAACATGGTTATTTTGCCCAGAGAAGACTCATAGGCGCTACATGTAAACATGACACTTTGTAGGAACAACTTCATGTTACTGTACTAATTGACATTGAATTGGCAAAAAATGAATAAAACACACACGTTATACCCTAGTACATAATGTTGTTATTGAGTGACCGTGTACACAAAACACAATTATCTGCCATATCACAAGAAAAAACAAGTCCAAGGATTAATGTCAAATCGCTGTAAAAACAAAGTAAATCAGGAGGAAAGGTTTCGAATGCACAGTACACAACACAACAAACGTTAGCAAAGGACTGCGCATGGGCAGCGGTGTGAACCAACCACGACCCGGGGCATTGTTCAAGCCCTTGTTGAAAAATGGCATTGGTATAGATACATTATAATTACATGTGTGTTTTATTCATTTTTTGACGATTTA
The DNA here is from genome assembly GCA_947578465.1 of Thera obeliscata. Lineage (NCBI taxonomy): Eukaryota > Metazoa > Arthropoda > Insecta > Lepidoptera > Geometridae > Thera > Thera obeliscata. The sequence continues at coordinate 8,393,690 of OX387918.1, read as the reverse complement.
ATGTCAATTAGCACAGTAACATGAAGTTTATCCTAAAAAGTGTAATTTTTGCATGTAGCGCCTATGAAACTTCTCTGGGTAAAAAAAACATGTTAGCCACTATGTTACATAACATAGTAATACTTCGAGGTGTCGATGCCGGGCTCGCTCGGGCGTGCAAATAAGTACCTTTAGGGAGAAATGATACGTGTTTTGATACAACTACGATCCTTATTTGCTTTTGCAGAAGAAATAAATACTTCCAACGTTGAAAGTTTCTTCTGCAAACGCAATTATGCTTCTTATGTCTATATCAACACAGATATTTTTTCTATGAAAGTATTTAAAATTGTGTCACACACAACTGAACAACCCGCCTTAGTCCGTGTGCGTGCGGGCCGAGTACGAGTACGTACGATCAGGTCTCTCCTTATAATACTTTGAAGGTATTTAATAATTTTTGGACCAGGTATGAAAAAGTTTACGTACTTGCAAGCCCTGGTACTAACTTGATTTAACAAGTACGGCCCATCCCACTCTTACAAAAGTCAATTTAAAATCATGTCATACCCAACACTTCTGGTCTCCGAACCCTTTTCAGTTCACAACTTATTATTCCTTAAATTAAAATATCTTCCTATAAAAACTAGTTAATCCGAAAAATACATTGCTTAAATTAATTAAATAATTTTGATGAAATAAAACCCGAGAACCACTTTACTTCGTATATTAAGTTAATAATTAGAGATTCACAAAGGCACAATATATTGATGAGAGGCTACATACGCACTATGCGGTTACCCGCAATGCGGCTAGCCGGATGGCTAGCCGGCTTCTATGCGCACTGCGATGCGGCTACCCGCAGACCGCTCCGGTGTCCCGCAGACCGCTCCGAGTGACGGCTACCCGGATGGTTGCTATACGCACTGTGTGGCTCAGTCTGCGGCTGCCGCATTGCGGGTAACCGCATAGTGCGTATGTAACCCTTAGAAGGCGAGAGACATCACAGTCATTTTGGCGGCAGTGTCCAGAGAGCTGTCATCTGTCATGATCCATTATTGACGTTGACATAATTACGCATGATACAGCTTGCAGGTGACACAGTGTTGTTTATATTTCAACAAATTTAAATAGCATCAAACTCAACTAAATCAATACATCATTTGCATTCCTAAACAAAAAAAATAACCATCAACGATTTGGTGACACCATTAGTAAAGAAATGTGCAAACCTATTTTAAGTATTATATATCAGTTACTTGGTTCCCATAGTATAAGCTCTGCTTAGTTTGGGGCCAGATGGTGTTGTGTGGATTGTCAACAATGCACTGCCTATAGACAGAGGGTATCGTAACAGTTTATTAAATTTTCAGGAAGATAATGCGATGCCTCATCAATCACATAGATGTCAGAATTTAAACCGGTGATGATCCTCTGTGTGCTGCCAAGATCACTACTGCTTTCATTGCAAAGTAAAAGGAAATACGACTCTAAAAGCTGGCTTCGCGCATATTGTATTCCTCGCTTTATCTTCGTCTATACTGCGCTTGTGCTATACTATATCGTACTTACCTAGTTGGTCATGGAAATCAATAAAGAGTTATCTATCTATCTGTCTATCTATACTAGCTAGAGACCACTTCACGCCCAAGATTGAAGTAACTGTGCTCTTGTGATATAAGCTAATATTGTTTTTACTAAAGGTACCTAGTAAGTTATCTTGTTAATGTGGGGTGTGATGTCTGAAAATAAATAATTAATTATTTTTATAATCACATAAGTACATAAAGGAAAAAAATAGTTTTTTTTAATAAGGCAAAGTTGCTAAGTCCCATGGGCAGTAAATGCACTGAATCTCTTACTCTTCTTCTTAATACTTGCCTGACCTGTCCTTGCATAAAAGCCTGCTTCGCACAAGTAAGAAATCGTAAATTGTAATAAAACCTTTAATCCTGCATTGCTGATGGAACGATATTCATGAGAAACTAAGCAAAACACAAACGGTTTGATTGAATATTAGATTGTAAAATGAACCGTTATGTTGAAAAATTAGGCTGGAGTCACAGGACAACTTTACAAAATGTCCTTCTTCCAAGGTTCCAGGGTTGATGGTGTTGTCGACTGGAAAGGGTTTCTAACCCAGTCCTAGTTCAAGATTATCGAGAAAATATTTTCACGTCGCCCCTGTATGGGACAATGATGCGATGCTCGGTTTAGGAAGGCCGTTTTCTAGTAGGTACCTATTAACAACGCTGTAGGGACAAGGAATTTTTCATTATAATGCGGCTGTTTTTCTGAAAATTTTAGTAAAATCAAAATTACTACAATCAAAACAATACTAACCGGGTTGACTAAAGGACATGAGTGACGTAATGTGACACTTCAAGTTGACAATGGGTTGTAGGGTTGTAAAAGTTGCAACTTATAAATACATGATTGAATACTTTATTTATTTTAAGTGCAATTATGTATATAAATTCAAAAAAAATATAAGCGTATATAATAATCAAATAAACTTCAAAGTAAAATTATCCTCGGGTTGAGCAGACGGAAAGGTTTTAAGGTTTATGTTTGTGGTGTTTTCATTTCTTATTTTAATAGTGTGTATGCATGTGCTGAAGCAGGAAATAAATGAATGTCTATGTCTAGGTTAGTTTTTTTTACCTATAAAAAAAGCGGCGTTTACGTCGCGTGCGCTATGCGTAAACTCTCAAAAGGAATATTTTTTCCCCGTTTTTGCAACATTTTGCATTGATACTCTGTTTCTATTAATCATAGCGTAATGTTATATAGCCTATAGCCTTCCTCGATAAATGGACTATCCAACACAAAAACATATTGTCAATTCGGACCAGCAGTTCCCGAGATTAGTGCGTTCAACCAAACAAACAAACAATCAAACTCTTCAGCTTTATAATATTAGTATAGATTATAGTTTCTATCGTAGTTTTCAATAAAGAGTATCTATAATAAGAGTAAGAGTGTTGTCCATGCTTACGTAAAAACAAGCAAAACCTTATTCTATAGCAACGTGCAACGTCACGTGTTAATATGTTGGTACAATAAAAATTCATTCTTGCAATCAGGTGCAAGCGAAAACCGACTCTAAGGTGACGAACATTTTCATTCCGCGACTGTACATCATATATTTTTTTTTGTTTTATCATTCTCTTATTTTAGAAGTTAGAGGACCAACATTTTATCACTTTGGAAGTGTCTCTCGCAAAAACTATTAAGTTTAGAAAAAAACAATATATGAAACATCAACATCATTTTTGAAGACCTATTCAAAAATACCCCACACGTATGGGTTTGATGAAAAAAAATTTTTTGAATTTCAGTTTTAAGTATGGGCATCCCCAAAATTTATTGTTTTTTTTTCTATGTTTGTATTAAAATCTTAATGCGGTTCACAGAATACATCTACTTATCAAGTTTCATCAGTGTAGCTCTTATAGTTTCGGAGAAAAATGGCTGTGACATACGGACGGACAGCAGACAGACAAACATGACGAATCTATAAGGGTTCCGTTTTTGCCATTTTGCTACGGAACCTTAAAAAGGTGCGGCTGTTACCAAGTATACTGTACTGAGGTTTGAGGCTGCCCTCATAATAGTTTTTATTTCTCATACAAGCTGTATCACTCTTTTTCACCACCTATAAGGGGTAGATAAGTATATTTGAAAAATTCCAATATAGGTTCATTCAATAAAGTAAAGTATTTTATACAAGCTTAAAATAAGTCTAACATTAGAAATAATTGAAGAAGAAGAAGAAGACCGTATATTTGTGTATATTTGAATACATTATTGCAATCCCTATGCGTAAACGGGCCAATACAAAAGTACAGCAAATTGCTGATATTTGTAAAATCTTGCTTATCTATGGTGATATTATTCCCCAATTTGCAAGTTCAAGCGACGTTCAGAAACTATGTAATATTAATAAACACATATTTTACGGTAACTTACGGTTTTTTGTTTCTATACAAATAATAATCAATGAATCCATAAAATATTGTTTTTACTTCATTCAGCAATTGAATACGTTGCAAGGTATTTGCCTAAGTTTAAATATTGGTACATTTCACTAGAATTCGTATTTTAATAATTTGAAGATGACACGAACTGCATAATGCTAGAAGAGGTTTTCGAATGTCATCCTGGTAATTTTTTTTTAACCTGGCGTAGATCTACAAGGGTCCTTATGACTCAGCGGGGCAGTATTTGGCTGCTGCCTGCACCTGCACTCGCATAATACCTATCAAAATACACATACTCACGCACATTTGAGGATTCTCCTGTGAAACCCTGCCTTGCGGTCCTAGCTTGTGGCTGATAAAATAAGTAGTGCCTATCAATAGAACTCTCAAAAACACACTCGCATAATATTCCTCACCTCATGTGACTAAATAAGTAAATCACATAATTACTGACACAACTGCATCCATATAGAAATATGGATATGATTACGTCAGTTGGATCATAATGACCCACCGCAATTCCGATGTGCCTTTTTGCGAGTTTATCTCCGCCAGGTTAAAATTATGGTTGTCAAGTAACGGTGCTGCCGTGTAAGTGCTTTGCGATAAATCTATCGCATATTAGTATACAACATTCGTCAATTTTAAACGCATTTGAAAGTTTAATTTCTTACTTATGAATAAGCGTTCTCTTGACTTTCAATGACACCAAGATAAAATAACATCATCTAGTATTTAAAAAACATAGTTGTTCAGAAAAATAGAGTAAACTATAGTTAACAATAGCTAAAACAATTACTAACGACGAACAAACATTTGGTACCACAGTAACGCACATGCAGTTAAAACCAACTATAAACTAAATATGCATGAAATTCCTGAAAATTTTAGTAATTTTCCAGAAATCTGATAAAAAAGTGTCCAATTTCGCGAAAAATGTGGCAAGATTTGATGTCACAAACGTGAACACAGTAGGTATGGTTTACATGACGTCACCGAATGTAAACATATGGTTTACAAAACACACACATACACACGTGTCTATAAGATATTGTGTTCGAAATTCAAAAACAAGACTGTTAACCCAAGAACGTGCCTCTGCCAAAAAGAACATAAGTGAAGTTATACCATTTTGATTCATAACATTCCAAAAGGACATAACTCTAGCTGCATTCTAAACTAGTTTTTTCAGCTTCATAAAAGGTATAACTTTACTTTCGTACAAGCACGTGTTTAGTTATCGAGTAATTTTCACAACTAAAAAGACACCACACTGTGTGAGTGTAAACTAAATAAATCCTACGTCGAAACGTCACACACACGGTACAATACACTAGTGAGCAATCACACTAACTCAAAACCAGAGCCAGAGACAGAGCCGGACAAAGCTTGTGGTAGGCCTACTGACCCGCGTGTGTTGAGAAGGCAAGGTCACTTCTACTAGACCATCGGTGCTTCATGGCAAACAATATTTATTAGTACTATTTTTATGAACAACGGAATATTTAACATGATATAATTTTGCGAGTTTCAACTCCCTAAATCGTTGTAAGCTATAATAAAAACTGTTTTCAGCGTAACATTAATCATAAACCATTGTTAAAATTATCAAATTGTCAGCATAGGACCTCAATCTCTGGCAAACAAGGTCACAAAGATGTTTTTCATCAAGCTAGCTAACTTTGCCAAGCAATATCTGCAATGAATATAGCCCTTAATGCAATTTGCGTATAACCTTATCATCGTCTGAGGCAAATAGTGATGCAAATATGAAATAAAAATAAAAGGCAACTGTGGCGCTGGTTTTCTTATTCATCTGACGCGACGAAAAGGTTAAATCCTACGTCAAAACGTCACACACACAGTGTAATACACTGTGGTCAGCACTCACACACCAGCTCCAGACATATGTCCAGAGACATATGTCCTTTATGGTAGCCCTCCTGTTCTTTAAGCTTTTATTGGTCACGTGGCCAACTAGATTGACCAAGTGCCCAATTCACTCATGCCCCAAATCGTTCTTCTGGAAATACCCATGGCCCACGTCCAGCAGTAGACTTCTTCAAGTTGCTAATGCCCATATGATTCCATGCCCTCCCTCATGTTACTGCCACTAGCGGTCACAGTGACTGCGGTGAACGTTGCTTGACTGACTCAATGACAAAGCAAGCTCATAAAATGCTTTTCTTTATTTCAACATAATCAACCTATGGGCTATGAAAGCCACCTACCTCGCCACCTCATAATCTATGTGTCGAACAAGGGTCTAATCCAAAACTAAGTTGTTTTTAAGTGATCTTCAGAATTCTTGGGTTATCGCTTTGAGCCACTGTTACTTGTCCATTAACAGGATTAGTTAATCTTAGGTTTAGACATAGCTAGCTTCACTGCCATATTTATTTTTGTTTTGTAAAAAGATCATACAAAAAACCGTTAGGAATCAAGCCGTAGTTTGTTGCCTGTTCTTCTAGGCTTGGTCGCGTGGAACCTAGACTCACCCAGCTTGACGTTTCAAAGTGATCCATAAGATACAACTGAATACATATTTGAATTTAAATTTAAATTAACCATACGTCCCTTTTTCAAAGGATCGTCCATTTTCATTTTCCGACCTCTGGCTTGGTGTTTCCATGACACATTATTGAGTCGCAATTTATTTCCATTTCTGGTATCAATTGTTGTTTTAATTGTAATCAGCTGGTTATATACTTAAACACATGGAACTTTATAGCTATTTGCTTGTCTGTTTGGGAATCTGTGCTGTAAAAACACAAAAACTTTCTCGGCTCGCGGTTAGGCATAAATAAAGAAAAAAATATTCTGGACAATCCACACAGCACTATCTAGCCCCAAACTAAGCAGAGCTTGTACAATAGGAACCAGATAGCTGATATAATACTTACATAATTTTTTTTTTTTTTTTTGTAAATACATACCTAGAATACAATATAACACCCAGACAGAGAACAAACATCTGCGTTCACCGCACAAATATTTGTACTCGGTGGGGATCGAACATACGACCTACGGCGCAGAAGGCAGAGCTACTACCAACTGAGCTGAGAGGCTAGTAAAAAAAACATTATAACACTTTTCTTGACCGATGGTTAAGTTTTTATACTGACCTATGGTTAAGGATTGGTGAACTTCTAAAAAGCACTTTCAATTTCTGGGACAAAAAATAAGATGAGGAGTTTTTGTGAACAGTAATTATTTTTTTTGGTCGAAAACGAAAATAAAAGTGTCTCCGATGAATGACTGTACAGTTTTAGATGATTTTTAAAAAACTATGACATTCTTATATACCTTTTACTTTCTACGCTTTTGTTGTTTTCTGTATGCCTAACACAGGCTCTGTCTGGCTCTGTCTCTGGCTCTGGTTCTGAGTGCTTACAAGTGTACTACACTGTTGGTGTGACGTTTTGACGTAGGATTTATATAGTCAACACTCACACAGACTCACAACCAGAGCTAGAGACAGAGCCAGACAGAGCTTGTGATAGGCCTCTGCAGGGGGGACCTAAGTATTAAAAAAAATGGTTCTCATACGTTGTCGTTTTATCTATGTAAATTTCATTTCCCACAAAATGCATTTTCAAACCTTAGCGCTGATAACATTGAAAATGTTGATTAGATTACACACACAAAATAGATGTGGTAAATTTTGAAATACCTATTGATTGCACAACAATAACTTGCTTTCTATTTGATAAACAGTAAGCCTATTAAGAGCTCTGTCTGGCTCTGTCTCTGGTTTTGAGTCTGTGTGAGTGCTCCACCAGTAAATTATACTGTGTGTGTGTGACGTTTTGACGTGGGATTTATTTAGTCAACACTCACAACAGACTCAAAACCAGAGCCAGACAGAACTTGTGGTACGCTTTCATTTCTATTAAAAGCACATATTCATGTACACTATGTCAGTGCTCTCAAACGGTGAAGAGAAACATCGTGAGGAAACGGGCATATCATAGAACCTAAAAAAGTTCGAAAATATGTGTCAAGTGCACGAAAAGAGCCTCTTTGAGGCGCTCTTAAAATCCTTTCACCACATTTGGTTCGAAAGAATCAGTTTGGTCTAATAAGTACCTATGTACACATGCAGATATGATAATTATAGTACCTTCATTTTCTCCTTGTCTTCAGCTGTCTGTTCTGAGTCTTTTAATGTATTTGTTTTGCGTGTGCGCCTTTATGTATATTTTTTTTTTGACGTGACAACGGCTTATAATTCGATGGAGCCGGCTGCACGCACGAAAAAACATGACTTATGCGGCGTTATCTCGCTCTGAGGCGTTCCATTTAAGGCTTGAAGTGCAAGCGAGAGCGCGGAATGAGCGACAAAGAGGCACAATCGGCCTCCGCGTTCGGCAACGTTCGACATCTGTCTCTCTCCTACTTGAGTGAGCGATGCGTCCGCGTGGACAGCTGTATGACGTTGTCACGTTCAACTATCGTCAGTAAACCGAATTTACAGGCAACCGATTTTTTTAAATAAACGTCGGGTTTACAACGCCTTAATTTCTATCAAAAGAACATTACGGACAAAAGAGTTCTAATCGAAAAATCCAGGATTTGAAAGCAAGGTCACTCCCACCAGACCACCATTGATTGATCTCCACGTCTTAGAAAGCTGATTATAAATTATGGACCATTTGGTACCATTGAACCCGAATTGTATCTCGTCTTGATACGATCCATGCATCTGGATTTTGGAGAAAACCCGTTTGAACGCATTTACTCAGAAAACTGGCACGTTTGAAGAATTTGTTCGAGGCTCGTTGTTGTCCGAATTGTTTCATGTAGGCCTACCATGAGCTCTATCTGGCTCTGTCTCTGGTTCTGGTTTTGAGTCTGTGTGAGTGTTGTCTAAATAAATCCTACGGCAAAACGTCACACACATAGTATAATGCACTGGTGAGAACTCACAAAGACTCAAATTCAGAGCCAGTGACAGAGCCAGACAGAGCTCATGGTAGGCTACTGAAGTCTCTAAACTGTTTTCGGAGAAACCTTTCAATATTACAGTCGCTGAGATGAGAGTGAGAAATGTATGCTATGTTTGGGCATGTTGAGAAGATTGGAGAAACATCAGACACTCATGAATGGTAAAAATGGGACTGTTGAATGGACCATGGCGTTCGTCTCCCGCAGATATCTGACGTTTAAAAGAAAGGCCATGTCAAGAGTTTTCTACCGACGAGTATGTTTTTCTGATGTTAAGTGGTAATCATCGCCAGAGCCACAGACAGAGCCATACAAAGCTTGTGGGAGGCCTTCAGGATGAGTACCATGCTTATACAGTCCAGTCAGTACAGGAGGAGGCCTTTACGCAGCAGTAGATGCATTGCATACAAGCTAAATAGATAGATGACTTTTTCGCCAGCCTGTTTTATCTGACAATGCGTTCATTCAGCCTGCGCCGGCGCATCTTGGATGAGAATAAGGTTGTTGAACTATCCTAGCATATGTCTCAGTTTCCGGGAGTGCATTCTTTTTGACCAGCTCAGAAAAAACAAATTAATGAGTTTTTTGCCCTCAGTAATTAATTATAAATATTGTTAGAGACCAGCCGATTGCTATCCATTGCACAATCCAAGATAGGACCTTTACAGTTACATTAAAGTTAGTTATAAGAAGTTTGTAATTTTCACCGTTTACTCATTTACCACAGTTTAAAGTAATTAAAACCGTCAGATAATTATATTACGTGCGAAGAGGTGAGAAGTACCCGGTTGCGAACTGTCTTGTGCGGTCTCTTTTAGCACTCTAGTAGGTTGGTAGATTTTGCTGATTCCAGCTTTGTGACAAATTGACAAAGTACGCAACCGTACAACAACAACCCTTTTGTTTTGCGTTACATTTAATCATCAACATCATCAGCCTAAAATATTCCTTGAGTGCTTCTACGTAACTATCGACTTATAAACGTTGACCCCTAAAAATTTTGAGCAAGAAGGTTCTGAGCCCTCCATTCCATCCACTGACATCCCGCGGTGGGGTGCGTCCTACGCTTCTTTCGGTTCGTGGTCGCCATTCGAGTGGCCTTTGAGGGAGGCTTCTGCCCAGCAGTGGGTTAGTAGTAGTAGTGGGTGGGAGCCTATGATGATGATGAAAGTTGGGACCGATAGCTTAACGTGCCCTGAGAAGTTTGAAAGTGCTCATAATGCCCCTTATAGTCATCCCATCCAAACCGGTGACTGGACATAACGTGAAATAGTAAAATTAAGTAGGTAGGTAGGCGCCTGTCGAACAGCTATGATTCTTGAGTAGACTGTGGGGGTTTTCGTAATATTGGTAGAATATTACCTAAAACTAAAGGCTTAATAAGACCAGTGACACAGTTCCTTATACATTTGGCGCGAAAATCTTTCAATTTTCTGTGATTTTTTTCTTGTGATGTTTTTCATTATCTTAATTATTTTCTATATTTTTATGTCATTAATTTGTAAATTTAAATATTAGACGATAGACAGAAGACATGCATAAACAGAATATGTAAGACATTACCTATTATAATAATAAAAAATACATAACGTCATACAAATAAATCCTAAAGCATTTTTTTTTAGGCGTACCTTACCTTTTTATGCCTATGTGACTATAAATATTTGTAAATAGATATAAAATAACACATACTTAATACATAAATATCGTAATAGAGCTAGAAATGCACCAACAAGTTTCGAGCCAGTAAAATATTCTTACCAAATATTTTTTTCCTTATCTCCTTCTTCTGTCTTATTCTTCTGCTATTTGTTTTTCTAACAATCACTTTATTTACTTTTTAAATTTCGAAAACGCACCAATCAGAGCGGCCGTGCACTCTAGCTGCGCCCGCGCTAATACTGACAGATGCGCGCGAGTTTACAGCTGATTTGCTAACAGTGAGCGAACAATGCAATTCAACCCTTCTGTTCTTTATGTAGAGTCTAGTTTATTATGCAGAGTGGGTTTTAGAATCCTGCAAAGGATTTTGTGCTTTATTTCAGATGGTTTGTGGTTAATGTATGAAAATGAATCAATAGTGAAATATAATTTACCTACAGCTCATTTTATTATTAAAAAGCTTCAACATGATTCTTTTATTAAAAGTTGATAAAAGGTAAGTAAGTAGGCTTTTAAATGTATTACAAATCTGTCATAGAAATTGGATTGGAGGCAATATTAAAATACATAATCGTTTTCGAGAATAAAATTTATGTTTACGACACACATTTTTTTGATAATTTTTAGATTCATGTACTCAAAACTACAACAAAGCTTTTTGACAGCACTGGTTCCATCTGTACCACAAGCTCTCTCTGGCTCTGGTTTTTGAGTCTGTGTGAGTGTTGACAAGGCCGTCTTAAACTAGGCTGGGGCCCTTGGGCACACAAGAATTTGGGGCCCTTTTGGAAAGTAATAAAAGCTAATTATAATAACATTTTTTTAATAAGCATAACCATTTAATATAGGTAATCAAATACAGTAGGCTATAATGGCGTAGTATTGTGAAAAAAATGTAATGTGCCCGACAAAAATGTTTTGAGAATGAATAAGCAGAAATTTTCGGTCCTTCGGGGCCCCCTGAGAATGGGGGCCCTGGGCACGGGCCCCGTGTGCCCTTATGGTAAAGACGGAATAGAGTGTTGACTAAATAAATCCTAGGTCGAAAGCTCACACACATAGTAGGTATAATAAACTGGTGACCACTCACACAGACTCAAAACCAGAGCCAGAAACAGAGCCAGACAGAGCTTGTGGTAGGCATACTGGTCACAACCAGAAAAAGACGATTAAGGATGATAGTACACATTGGCTGGGTACAAAATATCAGTTGGAAGTAGGACTACCAGTTTGCAATGGCTTGTCTTACATGCGGTTACGCAGGGCGCCTAGATATCATGTGTCTGTAGTCTGTAGCATAGCAGCTACCCATGACAGCCGTGAATAGAGCTCTGAGGAGAGTTCAATGACACTAGGAAAAACTAACTTAGAAGTCTAGGAACCCTTCATTGTTTCATCACAGCTGTGCCGACTTATAGGTACACTGTTCAGTGTATATAAGTATTCCTTTTGCGCCGTAGGTCGTTGGTTTGATCCCCACCAAATATTTGTGTGGAGAACGCAGATGTTTGTTCTCTGTCGGGATGTTATATTGTATTCTAAGTATGTATTTACAAAAAAAAATATTTAAGTATTATTATCTGGTTTCCATAGTACAAACGGCTCAATTTGGGGATTGTCCACATATTCTTCTTCTTCTTATCATGTCACTGATTATTTAAAACCAAGTGTGGTGAAAGGATTTTAAGTGCGCCTCATAGAGGCTCCTTTAGTGCACTTGATACATATTTTCTACATTTTTAGGTTCTACGACATGCCGGTTTCCTCACGATGTTTTCCTTCACCGTTTTGAGAGTACTGGCAAAGTGCACATACACTTTTCGACAGAAGAACTCATTGGTACACGACTATTTGAACCCATGACTTTCAGATCGTAAGGCGGGGCCACTACCACTAGACCACCAGTGCTCCCCCGCAAGGTCTCTGTCGCAGGATTTTTATCAGCGCAAGCTGTAGAATGCTGCTCCAGTTCCCGGCTCCGTCACGGTCCGTGAGCGACAACAATGACGTCTCCAGTCCTATCTGTTGACAGGCTCAGATGGCCATCAGTGCGTTTTCACTGTTTGCAGAAGATCCTTGGGATTTCGCAGCACTGTACTGACCTAGTCTAGTGACTGGATCAAGTAATTAGTTGGTACTATGCCGTAACTCTGTGGCACTGATGAGTTAACTAGCGATCCCGTTATCATAAGGTCGTGTAGGTTTGCGATAATATAGCAATGGATTGACTTTCCTGTTTGAAACAGCAATTGAATGGAACGAAAATTCGATGCACCTTTGACCAGATCATCCCATTTCAGATTCCCCCTTTCCTTGTCAGATTTCTCTTTTTCAGCTTCTGAAAGGGAAAAAATGATCAGCCATTATAATAATATGCATACGTATCGACATGACAGTTTCATTAAAAATATCACTGAAGGTTGGAGGTCTACGATAACCATCATCGTCATCACCAATCTGAAGAAGTTAACACACAGGCTATACCAGGAAGAAGTCGATCTTAACAATGTCGTCGATCCATTGGGTTCTTTCATAAGCTCCGTACTCACATACGGTTTTGCTCGATCGAACTATCATCGAGTAAAAACCATGGCATGGCTTTCGTCCACACATTCAGTATCGAGTGACGCGAAATTGCTTTTATTTAATTCCATCGAGCCGGCTCGTTGCGAGCCTTCGAACTGTGAGTTTTGCGGTCCGCACGGTAATATTTACTCGTTTTGGAGTAAAACTATCGAGCAAAACCGTATGTGAGTACGGATCTTTAGCGGCAAGATTATTAAAAGCCAGTGCGGATAAACTAATTATGAATTTATTTGTGTAGGTAAGTCATTTAGCCTCAATAGCAGTTTAACACCTAGTGTGCCGGTGAATCATACCCTCGCTCCATCAGATCAGGAGTTCACTTGTGACACTCCATGTCCGGACATTATAACCACTAACCAGTATCCTGAGGGTTGCTTAAGCACTGGTTTTTGAGGTCATATGCGACACCGTGTACCAGTTTTGAAGACATACGAGTCATTCCAGACTGGCACCACTAGGAGGCTAATCGTGCTTATTTTGATTGGTATACATGATGTAATACGAATGTAAATGTACGCGCGATGAACCTCCCGATAAGAATTTATTCTGGTAAGTACTTGAATTGGGTTTCCGGAACCAAATTTATATGCTTTGTTATAGGCTATGGTTTCCACTTAACATCAGGTGGACCGCATGCTAGTTCCATCAGCAATAAAAAAATAAGAATAAATACATTGAAGAACAGCTAACGCTTCTTATCAACTTTTGTTTTAGGCATCAGTATTAATCATGCTGTTTTACATGTATTCAGAGTAGATGCTAATATCGTAAAGAATTAGTAAGTTGAACTGGCAAGGTTTATAGCTCGAAGAACCGACAACCGTTGGGGAATAAAGGTTCTCGAATGGCGACCACGAATCTGAAGACGAATCGCCCACCCACCAGATGGACTGACGACATTGTTAAGATCGCGGGAAGTATGGGGATGGAAAGGGCTCAGAATCGTTCTTCCTGGAAATGCGTAGGGGAAGCCTGGAAATGTCAAAGATAAACCCATGTCTAGCAGTAGACTTCTTTAGGCCAATGATGCTAATAAAGCACCTGGACACGTATAGGAGAGGCCTATGTTCAGCAGTAGACCTCAGGCTGATATAGATAGTGCAATCCACGAAGGCGCGCACCACTATTCCTCCTAAACGTTTATAGTTATATGTGTGCAAGCTTCCGTCAATGTTTGAGTGTTATCGGTACACACTAATTACCTATGAGTGCACACGCACACTACAATGAATAGACTACGGTTCGCGACTGCCGCTCGGAGCAAACTCCCCGCACCCCACGATCCCCTCAACCGAAAATTGGGGGGGCGCGTCTTCGTGAATTGCACTATCTATAATTATGTGTAATAATGCTGGAACCAGTGCTAAAGGTCCTGGTGTTGTGATTGCCCCCATCCGACCCCGGACCACCGCGGTAAGTGGTACCAACGCGTTATCATAATCTGTTGAATCACTGTAGGACTACCCGCATTAGGTCGGAAGGTGGCCTTATACCATCGGTGGTCTCGTGGGAGTGAGTTAATCTTCTTACTCTTGGATCGTGGGTTTGATTGCGTTCAAGCACCAATGGATTTTCTATTCGATAGTCAAACCAGTCAAACGGTGAAGGAAAACATCATCGAAACCTGTTGGCATTCAAGCAACGGTGTTGGGCGTGCAACTAGGAATTATGTGAGCATTGGGAAATGTAATGTTTTCATTTTGGACGTGCATATGACGTCTCCCTAGATAATAATAAATAAGTAAATATTTTGGACAATCCACACGACACTATCTAGCCCCAAACTAAGCAGAGCTTGTATAGCTGATATATAATACAATTTTTTTTTAAAATACATACTTAGAATACAATATAACACCCAAACAGCAAACAAACATCTGTGTTCACCACACAAATATTTGTTCTCTGTGGGGATCGAACCCACGACCTACGGCGCATTACCAACTGAGCTGAGAGGCCAGTCACTTCACTTGTATAGTGTCTTTTACACCAATCCCTTTCTTAACATTTCAGTCGATCATTCTTCGAGATAGTTATCTTCATGCTTGTCACACTCACACTAGACAGCAAAGTATAACAAAACACTTCCCCTCTAACACAAATGTGTTTACTCCTCGTCCTTATTACACGCACAATAACTTTTTCATCAGAAACTCTAGGAATAATAGGAGTGCAAGGGCATCGCCCTGCAGGACCCTTCTCTTTCGAGGATTTGGGCCCCTACCATGGTGTTTTATAGCTACGCGTAGTATCATCTTGTCATCTTGTTATCATTTAAAAAGGATAAAATTCAATTGGCTGCACTGGCAACTGAGAGCAGAATATCCGTAGTGACTGGCGAAAATGGAGGGAGGCCTTTGCCCAACAGTGGGATACTACGGGCTAGTAGTAGTAATAGTAAAGTTCAATTAGTTTTTTTAATATGCGATCGAAACAACTTTGAGCAATGAGTGATGAGCACATAATACGATTATGAATCGCATTACAACATCCAACAATATCCAACTTGAGAAAAATGCCGTAAAAAATATTTTACGGCATTCAATTTTGATGACGCAAACGAGTCATCAAAATTGAGCACGCGGTTAAAAAGCAGCTTTGCACTCTTGTATAACAATAGTTATTTGTTATACAAGAGTGCAAAGCTGCTTTTTAACCGCGTGCTCAATTTTGATGACTGAGCAAGCGCAGGATTCTAAAGTTTAACCACGAGCGTAGCGAGTGGTTTAAAAGTTAGAATCCTAAGCGTTGGCGAAGGAATCAAAAGAGCACAAGGTGAAAAATCTTTGCACTCGAGTGCAACACGTAACTTTTCATCCCACCTCAGCGAGGAAATGACTAAATGCAAAAAAGAACATGGCGCGACTAAAATTAACACAACAAAAAGGTTCCGAGTATGAGTTATTAACAAATTTAAAAAGGTTGTATGATAAATTCGGCACCATGCAGGTAGAAGTAAATAGGTTTAATGGTGTTTTGAATTCACAAATACACCAAGAAGGTTACGAGTGCGAGTTTTTAACAAAATAAAAAAGGTTGTATGATAAGTTCGGCACCATGGAGGTAGAAGTAAATAGGTTGTGTATTCACAAACTTATTGAACACGATATTCTAAATTCAAATTTACTTTATCCTCTAGCGGATAAAAACGGCTTTTCCAGTCATAAATTAAACAGCAAAAACACACTTTCAGAGCTGGTGGGATGAAAATAACTATTCTGGTGTTATTCAGTGTGGTCAACGTAGGCGATTTATCGCCATTTAGGCTACTCAGGACTAAAATCGGCGACGAAAAAATCATAAAGGCGACTGGTCGCCTGTTAGGCTACTTCAGGGACAAGCCATTTAGATTATCCGAATCGCAAATGAATTGCTTTTAATAAAAATCATAGTCACCCTACAGTCATTCTTGTATGGTTGGTTGTTTAGTTACGGGGCGGGGAATACCCAGAATTTGTCCTAGCAATTATGAAACCAAATTTAGGAGGCAATAAAGTGAAATGTACTTGTATTGCTGTTAGTGACTACCGCAATTATTTAGATTATGCTAACTACGCAGTTCAGGAAAATGTTTTGTCACTGTCTTTAGTTTTGTTCGCTTTGGAACTTATCCTGTCCGTGTACAAACTGTGTCCGTGTCCGTGTAAAATATTATTTCCGTGATAAAAACATGGGAAAGCATGGAAAATATGTGAAGCATTATCGCGATGAAGGGCCTTGTCCTTCTGTCGTAAGCAGCACTTCTATGACATTAAAGGATCTCTAGGAACTGTCTGTGAAGACCTTGGTGGCGCGGTTGTCAAAGGCAGAGGTTGCGGGTTCGATTCTCGCCTTGGGACAAATGTTTGTACGATTTACAGATATTTGTTCCAGGTGTTCTGGATGTTTTCTATGAATGATAAAAATGCTGTATCATTCATAGAAAACACGCTGCTAAAAACGGTGCTTTATAACGATAAAGCACCGTTTTTAATAAATTTGTAGCCAGCAACGGCTGGCTACAAATTTATTTTATGGTTAAACTACAAATTTATTTTATTTTATATTTCGGGCATTTTAAGCGAAAGAATCCTAAATTGGGCTACATTAGGCTACCTGAGCTGTGAAAAATGGCGATATCAGTCCCGGCGTCGTTGGCAACACTGGTGTTATTTTTCAAGATTCAAGATTCAAGATTCAATAAGCGTTTATTCAATACGATACAAGAATCACTTTGAAACGTCTTAAAGCTAGGTGAGTCTAGGTGCCAGTTCCATGCGACCACGCGACTTTTGAGTTCTGTTGTTTAATTTTGTCTATTGACTGACTTGACTAAAAACTGTTTTGTTATGTAATATTATATCCTCACTTGACACTGGCAGAATTCAGATTGCTCAGAGATAAAAAAATAACCAGTATAGTATAAACTTAAAATCGATTTCGTCATGCATTTGTAATGGTTATCCAATTTCAATAATAAGTGGTCCAAACCATTGGCTGATCACCACTTCCTGTGAGCAGCTGCGTAAAACAATACTTCACAGTTCAAATTAATATTGTATAACTGTTTATGTTAATAGTTGAATAGACTAGCTTGTTCCATACAAACTTTACCTCCGCTGCAACCCTATAAGCCCGGTTTCCACTGCGAGCGGAACGGACCCATTAATGACTCATTTCTTATTTCTACTCTTTCTACACGCTCGGCTCTTTCTGTCCGACTATTTGTTGGTGGAAATACAAGTATGCAGTTTGCGTTTGCGAGTTCAACGGAGTCATTAATGGGTTCGTTCCGCTCGCAGTGGAAACCAGGCTATAGGGGCTGAGATTTGGGAATACCAAGAAACATCTCAAGATTCTTTGAGTCGGTCTGACTGGCAGTTTTAGTTAGAAAATTCCCTTTTTCTCTGGATGTGTCAAAGATATAGACTATTCCGTCTTTACCATAAGGGCACACGGGGCCCGTGCCCAGGGCCCCCATTCTCAGGGGGCCCCGAAGGACCGACAATTTCTGCACATTCATTCTCAAAACATTTTTGTCAGGCACATTAATTTTTTTTCACAATACTACGCCACTATAGCCTACTGTATTTGATTATAATAAATGGTTATGCTTAGTAAAAAAATGTTATTATAATTAGCTTTTATTACTTTCCAAAAGGGCCCCAAATTCTTGTGTGCCCAAGGGCCCCAGCCTAGTTTAAGACGGCCTTGGATATAGAAACTTCGGTTTGAAAATTGTGGCTCAAAGCGGATCTTTAGCAAAGTGAGCTAAGAAAATTTGAACTTTGTTTTGGTTTCAGAAATATTTGAACTTTGAAAAGAAATGCCAATTTACTCCACTTCCAAATATTGTATTGAGTTTCTTCTCTCTCTTCTTATAAGAGCAATGCTCTTGTCAATGTCTTGTCTTGTGTAATGTATGCATTTTCTCCAGGTATTTTTATCGAGGGTAACCTCCTTCACCTCCTTAGACGGCATGACGGCTAACTTTGCGTATATTTGCCTCATGTATGTAGCTTATCCTTGGTCTTCCCCTTCTCTTTCCTTCTACCTTTTCTTCGATGATTTTTCTGATAAAGCTGTCATGTCGTAAAAGTTCCATTCGGCACATATCCAAAGCCCAAACAGAATCTTCTGAATTTCTTTCTTCAAACTGCTGTCACTAGAAGTCGGTTAAACGTCGGGTAATTTATCTTCTATCACGCCTGACTGCGGTAATCGATCGTATACAAACAATGCAATCGAATTATGATCAAAACAATACCATCGTATTAAGTTCTGGATACCAAATCAATGAATTCAATGGATTCCAGCAATAAATTATCGTCATTACCTAACATCCCTTATTTATTAAAACTAATGAGGCCATATTGTCTCAGGTCGTTGACCCCAGCCCACGTGTGGACACCACGTGTGGAACTCTTTCAAAATCATTGTCCGAATGCTTTCTAAGATTCTATAAGCTCCGAATTTTGTGAGGAGGGAAGCATATTTTATGAATGAAACAGAGAAAGGCATGGAGACGTTCCTAAGTTTTATATTTTTTTCTCCCTTTTGTAGCCGCCTTAAAAAGAGGAGAAGATTACGAGGACTGTGTGTGTTTTTATGTATGTTCAGAGATGTTCATTTATTTAAAAAAAATATTTATCACTATTATTCGTTGTATTTAATGGATATATCTACCTTATTTTTACATAAAAAAACTTACAATTAAACAAATAATTACAAAATGTATAAAATACGAGTAACTATAACTACCTACCTACCTCTTTTGCTTGACACTAAGTTTTAATTTTTGAGTCAGGTTTTTTCGGTTAGCCGTCGCATTAGCCGTTTTGTTTTAATGTTTGTTACTGCATACCTCCATCATTTATGAACCGATTTTGTAAATTTCTTCATCGGTAAGGTAATACATACTTCTAGATTGGTCCCATTGAAATTCAAAATCGGTTGAATAGTTTGGCAATGAAGTCGGTTATAAGTTTTTTAAACTTATAATATACTCATCTCCATAGCACTCCTGTCTTTCAAGTCTAATAGTCCCCAATCTTGCACTTGTAAAGTTGTACACAAAAGGCATTGGAGTGTGACACTAAATCCTTTCAAAATGTTGAATAAGAAAACTTAATGGACCGACACTACGAAGAGGGTCGTTTGTATTGAAATTGCTCGGTATTATGAAGGAAGCGGCAAAGAGCTTGCAATCTCCAACCAACCCAAAAATAACATAAGTTTAATAAAATTGAAAAACCGACTTCATAACCAAAACTACTGAACTTGTTTCGATGAATATATAACTTTTGAAACTATCATGGTTTTTACACTAATATTTTTAGTTCAACCGTGATCATGGTGCATGCAACTGTGCAAAAATATCGGAAGTAAACTCAACAAAATTTAAACATGGTAAATATCCCGTTGTTTCATAAAAATAGTTATTTCGATGAAACTTAAATAGGAAAGATTAAAAGAAAGATTTTTATGAATCAGTTAATAAATTACGGAGCAATGAAAAAAAGTACATGTCACACAAATGCGTTTGTTGAGATGGATGTGTGGAGTAAATGGATATAAAGGTAGGGGTAGGCCTAAGAAAGATGGATGGATGTGAGATATGACATGCCCAAGAAAGGAGTGAGTGCTTACTGAGATGACGAATTATAGGGGAGAATGGAAGAAAAAGACATGTTGTGCCGACTCCACCAAGTGAGATAAGGGCAGGAAGAAAATTATGTACTGCAGAAAAAAGGCAAATAAAAAATATTGGACATTTCTAACTCCCATAGACATTTTAAAGTTCTTATGCGCCAAGAAGTCTGAGGGGATGGTTGGTCTTGGACAGTCATGACCTTATTTTTTATTTTATCGACGCTACTTTTGATCTACCAAAGGATCATTGATTCGCGGCGGCAAATCGATTGAACCGGAAAGGGGTTGAGTGGTCGGAGGAATGAAAAAAAATCGATTTTACCCTGATTTTGAGTATTCGTCCTGCACAGGTGGTTGTCAGTGAAGCGTGTAAGGATAGGATTGTATGTAAAAACTTACGGTCAAATTTTGATTGCCTTTTTTAGGGTTCGCTGAAGTTTAAAAAACCCTTGAAATATTTCGTCTGGTATTGTATTGAAATAAGAATCATTTGTGGAGGCGGAACGCTAGTTGTCACTATGCCCAGCACTAGTTATTGGGCAATCAAAGAAAACATTGTCAACAGAAATGTCAACTAGAA
Source organism: Thera obeliscata (assembly GCA_947578465.1). NCBI lineage: Eukaryota > Metazoa > Arthropoda > Insecta > Lepidoptera > Geometridae > Thera > Thera obeliscata. The sequence continues at coordinate 8,372,822 of OX387918.1, read as the reverse complement.
ATTGTAAATATAAAAAAATAAATAAATTAGTAAATTAGTAGTTTTCAAATCAGGTGCGTCGTTGCATTTCTACTGTGTGCCAAACCGCGCGTCCCCATACATTTATTTAGCGTAGCTTTTTGCCAATAAGCCATTGAGATACCAATTTTAGAAATAACTTGATATTCACGAATTCTGAATCAGAATTATATTCTTCATACCTAATTATTTTTTTAAGAACTTCTTCCAGCTTTGATGGTGATGATAATGTATTTTACTGCTTAGTCTGCGTCCATAAAGCCGTAATAAGAAAGAGTGCTTGAGTCGGAGTCGAGCCTCAAGCACTCTCAAGCATAGATTTTTGACAGTTTTCCATTGAAAAGCTCTGAAGGGCAAGTCCCATAATTACAACATTTCGTCTACAAAATGTTGTTTTCGTTTCGCCTATTTGTCTCTCTCTAGCGTATGGAGAAAAGATGCGACAGAAAAATACTTAGAAACGATCGAAACGAGTTGTTGTCTCATCAATTTTCCATACAAAAGAGAGACACGTGCTCACGCGAAAACATATAGAATAGAATAGAATAGAATATAGAAAATTCTTTATTGCACACCATAAAACTAACAATGGAAAAACAAGTAACAATTCAATTTTCTTGATTTTTTTTGAATACGTACCTGAGTGTCCTGATTGTACAATTTACCTCCTTTAGTTTTATTGGCCAGGACAAATTGCAGAGCAATTTCACATTATTCTGCCAGATGTGATTGCAACGAGGCAATCGTGGCCACCGTCCGTGTCGAAGGTTGACAGGTGCCAATCTTGTACGTGCGTCTGCGCACGCATCGTATGACCACACTACACGATTATTTGATAACAACGGCAGAAAATACATGGAATTGGCCAACTTACATATTCCCTATTTCAAATTATCCCCAAACACGATCTAAAATATTTGAAACCTCTAAATATCGAGTAAATAAGTAGGTAGGTACTTAGAATCTGTATATCTAGAAATCATTAAACAACACAATTGAAAATATCACGGGAAGCCGTTGGACGCTCTCTGTTCTACCTTGAAATTTATTGGGAAGGCCTTTGTCCAGGCATCTTTTATCAAACTTTCTTTAGGCTGATAATTACATTCGTCGCACTTTTTAATACGCCACAATATTGAATTTGAAATTCTACGTTCGGTCATCAATGAAACAATTTGTTCTACGGCGTAGTACACGTAGGCAACGTAGCACGTAGACAACGTAGCACGTAGACAATAATTGTAGCACAGAAGTGACGTGAAGCTCGCGTCTAGCGTAGCTCTGAGACAATATACACGCTTAAAAAGTTGATCTTCCTAAAATTTAAAATATTAGAGACACAGAAAAACAAATGCAATTCTCTGTCGGTGGTTTTCAAATACAAATATGGAATCTCAGTAAAAAGTTTTGCTACCCATGTTTAAATATAGAACTCCCTACCTGTAACCCAGCCCCATACATCAGTTCACGCGCCACAAACTCCTTGCTGTGATTGCGGGATGCAGGCCATTAGGACTTCTACCACATACCACATGTCCTGCGGCAGTTTCCAATGACGGCTCTCCTTGGGGACGCTGTTGAAGTTAGAAGGAAAGCGAGCAATGGTTGTTGATATAACAAAAGGCTCGTTGTACATAGGGACCGATGGATAACAATCAATTTCTGATGAATACTTACCTGATATATGTAGTTAAAAAGTAAGTTGAAGTGATTTGATGTTATTTGTCTAGGTACAAGTCATATTTTTGTATGATCATCTTGCAACATTTAAATAAATATTAATCAATATCTAGCCTCAAATTAAGCAGAGCTTGTACTATGGGAACCAGATTGCTTATATAATAAATACTTATATATATGTTTTGTAAATACATACTTATAATACAATATAACAACCGAACAGAGAACAAACATCTGCATTCACCATAAAGTATTTGTTCTGAATGGGGATCGAACCCACGATCTACGGAAGAACGAGCTACTACCAGCTGAGCTGAGAGGCCAGTCAAATAAAATACAATGAAACCTAACGATAATATGAGTTCTAAAAATGAAACGAAAAAATGTAAGTAAAAGTATTTTGACGTACCGCTGACAACCCTTTAAGAGTTATGATACAAACTCATACAGAAACCAAGCGGAAACAATACAATGAATGCATAATACAGAATCCTGATTAAATTAATAAGGTGGATGTCAACTAGATGACAGTTGATTTGATGACAGCTGTCAAATTAAAGAAATTACAGAGTGCATGATGTTTGTGCACCCATTGTTATGGAATGCATTCAAATTATTTGATTCGGTACTTTATGGTTTCTTCTTTGCAACGGTTTTTAATTTAACATTATCAAAGACTTTTAAGCATAGAAACAAATACCGATGTACATTTTATAAATAAAAAAAGTATGCAGTATATTTATTCCCTTATTAATTATAAGGCATGTAAATTTAAAATTGTCAGATCTTTAGACTAAAAATACATACTAGCCTACAGACTTAGTCATAACAAACAATATAAACAAAAAAAAAATTTTTTACAAATTTGAAATGTGCTTTATCTTTGAGCAATTTTTCGTAGTAATATTAACGCTTTACACAAAAGTAATTTAAATATGTAATACACAACCAACAGGAAAACTAGGAAGATAATGTAGGTATATGTATGTGCTTAAAGCTACTATCTGTAACTAGGTACATGTTGTTTTTTATTAAAATATTAATTAATTCATTTACATCAATTTATTGATAAGTAACTAATTATTACAAGTTCATTCATGTTGCTGTACTCTTCCTATTGTGTAACTATTTAGGGAAAGGCTGATTAGTTCAACCGTCTCAAGGCTGAGATTCATAGACCGCACTTTGCTTTACAGCAAAGCAGTCTTCGCAAAGTAAGCTTTGTTTATCGAAGTTTCCTATCAATATTTTGAATAAAGAAGAGCTTGACAGAACTATGAAATATAATTTTGGTTGAAAGTTGAACTTTCCATCAAAGTAAAGTCAAAGTTCGGTCTATGAATATCGGCCTTAAAATAAAGTAACTTCATACCATAAATATTTAATATTCATCTTTCTTTCGTATTATGGGCTGATTTTCCATCTACAGAGTAAATTCTTCGAATGAAAAATGTCAGCCTTTGTTTTTTACAAGCAAGAAAGAGACGGATATATTTTTATCTGACGGAAAAATGGAAAAATTTGCCTTGCAATGTGATAGAAAAGAAATATATTATGAAAGATGACATGGATATGAAAGAAGTGAATACAGATGACGGCTGATAGAGGAGAATGGAAGAGGAGAACATGTTGTGCCGACTCCACATTTTCTTCCATCATTCTTCTTCAGTGGGAAAGTTTGTCAAGTGCACGAAAGGAGCATCTTTGAGGCACACTTAAATTCCTTTCACCACACTTGGTTCGAAAGAATCAGTGACACGAAAAGGAGAAGAAGAAGTGGGATAAGGGCTCCTGCTCTTATCCCACTGAACAAGAAGGAAAAATTTGACCTTGATGAAATGTAACCTACATAAGTATGTAATAAGACGAAAAATATGACATTCGTTGACACAGTACTAAAATTAGGTTCTTCTTTATTATTTGTGCTTTAGTTTTCTTTTGGCCATGTAGGTCCAATACATAGAGCCGAATTGAGTGCGGTTTTTTTTAGGGAAGCTAAATAGTATAGCTGTGGTTTTTAGCTATGATTGGTAGCATGCAACCGTTTCCACGATCAAAGGATAAATAATCACTTCGGCCAGGATTTTTTTATGTAAAACTGGTCTTATTTATAAAAACTCAGAATCAGAGGGCAAAGAAGTCGGGAAGTCGTGGATGGAAAGAGCTCAAAATCGTTCTTTCTGGACATGTGTAGCGGATACCCTATGTCCAGCTGTGGACTTCTTCAGGCTGTTGATGATGATGATTTATAAAAACTATGTTTTTATTAGCGTGGTTCAATATTCCAGTTATTCACTTCGTATCTGTATGCGTTGTAAACAGTATTATCTTATCCAGAATAGTTCTGACTGACAAAACAATAGATATTAAATTTAAATAAAAATATTCGGTGGTAATTAGGTCAACTATGAGTTCAACAACATTAAGGTTTGATAAAGGGCAGAGACCCTATCTATATATAACTATGTGACCAGGCTCCGTACGTAGAGGTATAGAAACATAAGTGTGCATAGGTCTATGAAAAACTATATGTACCTATCCTGTATATTAAACTAGCTGTTCCCTGCCACGCTTCGCTGTGACATTGTAATAAAAACAATCCTTGATGCGGATTATTACATTTTAGCATAGGTACCTATATTATTTGTATACCTATCATGCTAAAATTTCAGCTCAGTCGGTGCAGACAATACCGTCTTTATCATAGGGCAAACGGGGCCCGTGCCCAGGGCCCCCATTCTCAGGGGGCCTCGAAGGACCGACAATTTCTCTAACACATTCATTCTCAAAACATTTTTGTCGGGCACATTACATTTTTTTCACAATGCTACGCCATTATATCCTACTGTATTTGATTACCTATAATACAGTACTTAGTAAAAAAAATTTATTATAATTAGCTTTTATTACTTTCCAAAAGGGCCCAAAATTCTTGTGTGCCCAAGGGCCCCCGCCTAGTCTAAGACGGCCTTGTGCAGAACTTTTTGAGTTTTTGAAGCGTACACAAAACAACATAACATTTTGATGTATGTACTGTTACCCGGTTTTGGGAATAGGTCATCCCTGGTCGGAGCAAGCAGTGTGTCGCATCTCTAGTGGTGAAGAAGAAGGAGAGAGGGAGGATAATATGGCGTCGCTATGCGTAGTTTTATTAGTTTGCGGTCTAATAACGTAAAACAGAGTTATAATCAATGAAGAGTTTTCGTGCTAACAATTATATAAAAGAAGAAGATAGAAGATAAGTTTAAAATCATCACGTGGGCTATAATAATTTACCATCAGGGGGCTAATTCTCGGGCCGATCTCGATCATTTTGCAATTTTATTTTATTGCTTCTTTTCACAACCCCGTACTTTTTCTACGTTTTCCGTATATCGTAGCTGTTGAAGCTTTTATGATCAGGTTGTTGATGAATTACTCAAGGAAATCTGGCATTCTCTCTTCGAAATGAAGCAATAAAATAAAATTACAAAATGATCGAGATCGGCCCGAGAATTAGCCCCCTGATAGTTAAAAAAGTCAGCTGAGAAAAAACTGATTTTTGGTGAAATTTCTATGGGACCAACATAAAAGGACACTCTTTTTTTTTTTTTAATAAATATGTCTGTCATTTCGCTCTTTTCATTACTTGACAGTAAGTTCCACCATCTACATTAGCGCAATGCAAAAACGAGATATTTATTTTACAAACATGTGTGTTTAAATTAAGAATCGGAAACAGTTCGGTCTGAGGTCGCCAGGTGGCGGTAGGTGCCTCTTTTTAGGGGTGTGCTCGCTGAAAATGTGGTTCAGATCAATCATTAAGGGGAGGCCATGGGTTGGGATAAAACCTAAGGACAAAACCTTAGGGTATTATTGGTAGAGTGCGTACTCTATACCTAACCATCTCAATGCAGGGTTAAATACAAAAATAATGAAAACCTTCTTAATTTTCATTATTTTGTATTTTTAGGTAGGTAGTTAAATCTAAGCGTCATAATGACTTTTTTTTTAATAAGTACAATCGGCCTCCTTATAATTAGAATGTTACAATTCGTAAAATTCAAATGAGTGTCACAGCATTAAAATTGGCGACATTTAAAAGTCAATCAAAAATAATAAACCGATGCCGTGGACTTATTCAGAGGGATTATTTTTTCATAGACATGACAAACCGAGAACTTATAAAATGATGGTAACCCGCGAAGTATGCAAGAAGTGAGAGCTAACATAATCCTTAGAAATGTCACGGCTGTTCCGAACTCCCGGTGTCGTTCCCGTCAATAATCTAATCATAGATAATATTGTTGAATATTTATATACAACAATATTATCTATGATTAGATATCTATGATATTCAGACTTCATGGAAAAAAACTCTGAAAAAGTTCTAAAGACACTAGTTGGATACCTACTCATTACAATTATTGCTTGACGATTTTTTACGTCTCAATCACAGTTTCATTATATAAAAAATTAAAATAAACATTTGTCATTGTCCAATTATCCTTTACTTTTGATGTTGACCTTAGACAATTTAAATGTTGACTGATGTACTGTGTAAATCTCAATGTAAAGATTCCAATTTTAAAAGAAGGTGGGTTGCTCGTCTAATTAGAAAAACATTGACAGAGCAACATCTGCTCTAACGGATGCACTTTTTTTGAAATAAGAACACCGCAACCAATACCACGGATTTCCGTTTGAAATAGGTCGCATAGCTGTCACATAACTGTAAATAAATTGCATTGCAAGAAAGATAAACCAACCTTAGACAGAATAAGCCTAAAACAAAAAGGAAAGGATGATTTTCGCCCTCATTATTTATTCGTTGATGCAATCTGCTCTTTACCAAAATAAATCACCTGATTGCCTACTAACCATTTTTTTTATCTTTTCTATTTCACTGCTGGACAAAGGTCAAACTTTTTCCATTCCCTCATCAACTCATTTTTTTTCATCTATTATAATAATACCTAGCATTAAATAAACAAACTGAAGTATGTACTTAAAGTAAGCACCTATTTGCATCTTTAAAGCGCTAAATCGGTATAAAACTTCAATTTTCATCGGTTCGGTTGTTTAGCCTTGAATACGTTACAATTCAAACATACTGCAGATACCTACAAACACTTCCGTATTTTTACACATGTATTATGTCTACTATGTATATTTGTAGTACTTATAGGTAGTATGAACAATAGCAATATTAAATTATAAGATATTGTACCACTGTTAATTAAAAAAAAAACACAAGCGACTTGAGAACCTCCTCTTTTTTTATTTGAAGTCGGTTAAAAAATCATCTGAAATGCATAGAAGCTGGCAACCCTAGATCATGACATCGTCGTTGTACCTACCTACATAAAATTAAACCTACCGTACAATAAATGATAACCATAAAAGCTCCATGCTTAGGTATACCTACCTACTTACCTTTTTAGAAACGCTTACTATTCATTCACATTTTGGTGAGTCAGTAGTAATGTCGAGCGCACGGAGAAAATACGCCCGGAATATATTATTTTCTACTTGCGTGTATAAAAATAAGCGTAACGCGGCAAACACGAATTTTCCATAGCAAAAACTCACGCGCACCGGAAAGTGCCTCGTTTGTTTCCCGCCATCCGGCGTCTCAGCCAACCGAAAATTGGCGCCGAAAAGATCATCCGACCAATGAGATAGATAGCCGCCAATTTCCACCAATGAGCGACGATCCCGCGCTCTCGCCATCGCGTCGTTGTCATCTTGGAATTTAGTACGGCAAACAGTGAAGTGAATGAATACCGCCCGCAAACCCTTTGAATTTTCCTCGGGATAATAAAAAAAAGCTACGGGGGTAAGTTCTTTTACCAATGTATAAATATTTAACCCCTCTGTAATCGAACTAACACGTCATGGCACTCGAATCTATCTCGATTTTATCAATATTTCGCAATTATTTTTCCTCTATCGCTGAACTAAAGCATACTTTGCAAAGTTCTATTTAACCATTAATTTATGTTACGTAACGATTTTTTGTTTTATAAAAGTTTAAGTAATCCAAAGAGTATTTATCTAATAAAATAAAAATGCGCGACCATCAAGAATTTAACAAAAATCTATTTGATCGCGTTTGGGCAAAATGGCGGCGCGACGAGGACGCGATGCTCTGAGTTATTAATACATTCCCCCTCCCTGTCTGGCAGCGTCGAATACAGTAAGGGCAGAGAGAGATAGCGATAGTCAATCACGAGTTGAGTAGGCTGAACACGTAATCCAGACACGTCTTCGGGGCCTTGTAAACAAGTTGGATTCCGGTGTTGCTAGTTTGTAATTTTTCACTGTTACCCTACTAGTGTGGAGATTATCAACTTTATATCTCTCTTATCACAAGACCATGTTTTTACAACTAAATTTTGTAGGTACCTTTTTACCTAGATTTTGATCAGCAAATAGCAGGTTTGGAGCCTACATTATTTTCTACTTAAATGCCGTGTATAATCCAATAAAAATGAGCAAAATTAGAAAAAGGTAGGTGCATACCATGGAAATCAAGGAGGACTACAATTTATTTATTTATTAACAATAATAAGTAATAAAAATTAAAATGACTTTGGTAGCATTTGTACAAACAATAAAAGAAATCAAAAATAATTTATATTTATAATGTTGAATAATATTATACAATTTATAATAATTACTTATTAGGTTTGTACATTATTATGTACCTTAGCCACCTTCATAGATAATAATTATCCTCGAACTTCTATAGTTCTTTAGCATTCTCAAATTATGTAACCAAAGATGGCGCTGTAATAAATCGACTACTAATGAAAGAACGTGAAATCTTTTTAGAAAATAAATGGGGAACCATAACGATAAACGCTAGCCTCACTGACTACAGCTAGCGACACCCAGTGGCAAGTGGCGGAACTAGCGTAGCGCCCCGCTTGCACCGCTCACCGCACCGCGCGTCTGTCTTCCTTGTTTGTTGCTCAAGTCGCCCGCGCCGCACCGCGTCCTATTTTTCCGACGCGCCGCGCAGTCGCCGTTTGAACCTCGTCCGTGTTCACGTCACGCGAGTTCTTCGCGTCATTCGCGTCACTACGACTTTGTTTACACACAAAACTACCTTTCGCGTTCTCATAGAATACTATGTGCCAAACAATCTTGTTTTTAACATTCTACCGTGCAATAACAGCTTGAACTTGTTCGTTAGGTGGACACCACCGCGGATGCTATAGTGGGAAGTGTTGGAAAAGACTTTCGAGATGTCTACGTTGAGTATGAGGGCGCCGATACAGGCTACTATGCTGGATACCAGGTCGCTGAGAGTTCGAGGAGTGACCGCTCTGGATGGGGTCAGGAGGAATCTGTTCGGATGTACGGACCGGGAGGAAAACAGACGATTTGTCGAGCGAGAGTTGACCCGGCAATTGGAGTTGGATAGTCAGCGATGGGGCTTTGATTTCGCGAATGAGAAGCCGTTGCCTGGAGCACAGAGGTTCGCATGGCAGCTAGTGCCGGCTTCGGCCGTGCCTGCTGCTCTCAGAAGGTCGCCGATTACGATAGCCACTCCAAGCGCTACCCCCAACACGCAAGAAGCCAGAGTATCAAGTCCAGAGAACAGTAAAACGCAGAAGAGAATAACAGGTATGTAAAGATTATCCATTTAGAATATTATGTTGTTAACCTTATGCTTTGCTAAGATTGCATAAAGCCTATTTGAATCTTGTTAGACTTTCTAACCTAGCGTTGATGTATTTTATTGCAATGTCTACCGTTTTAGACATGCCCATACAAACCTTGCATCATTTTTGCATAAAACCTTTTTTTAAAAAGCTACCAAACCGTATGTAGGTACCTGCTTATTGAAAGTGAATTCATTACTGAGAATTTATGGATAGTTGGTACTGAGTTAGGTACCTATACCTATTGTGGATTTTTTGTCTGTTTGTAAATAGTTTTTGTATATTTTACCACAATCCATCCAATCGCTTCTCAAATCACCGAAGCAAAACCACACTTTCTCTACAAATCTACCTTTAGAAGAAACTTTCTCCTGCTTTTCTGCACAACTGCAACTTTAGTTAGCAAAAGAGTATCTACAAAATATTTAAATCAAAGGCACATTTTCCAATAGGTATTGTATAAAACTACTATTTAGTTAAAAGTTTCTTTGACTTAATTTTACTTAACGAAACATTAATTTCACATTTCTCAAAGAAAATCTCACAAGGTTATCTTATTTTATTGGAAGTCATATTTAAAATTATTAGTCTTATAAAAAAAAACCTTAATATTGTGGACAATCCACAGAACACTATCTAGCTCCAAATTAAGCAGAGCTTGTACCATGGAAACCATAGCTGATGTAATATTTTATTACTTTTGTTTGTAAATTCTTACTTATATTCTATGTCATGTAGCGAGACATAGGTACTATGAACTAATAGTTATTCTGTGATTATTCCAACAAAAAAAATCATGTACCTACCTACCCCTACTATATCTCATAGTACCCGCTAAGTGTATAGGTAGGTACTTCAATAATAAAGTTTCTGACATTTTAGTGATTGTTACCTATTAATGCTATAAAATTAAATACATATAAACGCAATGTATTTGTAAAAAAAACAGTAGGTACTTCAATTTAATTTAAAATAACAACAAATAAAACCAATAAATTATAAAAATAATGATGCTGATTGGTACTTGATACTAAAAATTAGGAAAGTCTTGTCACCAAATTAATGCTAGAAAATTTAAAATCTGAGTAGGATAACCACACTGCTTGGTAAATGAAAAAGAAAATATCCCTTTTACCTATTAAATGTTCAAAAGTACGTGAAATTACACAATTTGCTAGGGACCTAGGAACCTATTATGTGGCATTTAAATTTATGTTGCAGGCAGTATTGTTGATTCAGACTTTCTTCAAAACACCCAGATTGTATAACAATGTTATTTAATTTTAACAAAAACCCATATAGAAACCACCATCTATAGGTGCTGGGCAAGCCTATTTCCACCTAAAATACTGTCCCAGGCACTATAGCGTCACGTAAATAGAGGCATAAGTATTTACTCAAACCAGTTGCCCCTTCAACTTCCAACTGGTAGAAAATGTAGGTACTTACAACAATAGCTGTGTACCTACTAGACCAGTAGAAACCGAAACTCTTGATACTAGAATATAAAAAAAATTAAATACCTTGTTACGCTTGTATAAATTTATCCAATACGTAAACACTACTAACTAAAACGAGTAAAAAAGTCGTATCTCAGTTACAGTAATGTAAACTCAATTGAACTCGTGTAATTAATCTTAACGAGTCAACAGCGAGCTAATTACCTACACTATTATTATCGAACGTTATCGGTGCACATGCACAGTACTTACCTACTGTACCTATTGTACGTACTTCGCAGTATCTATTTTATATCTACCTTACCTACACTGCAGTATTTTAATTTGGGTGGAAAAAATAATTATTTTACATGATAAGTTAATATATAATTTAAAAAATTAAGTGCCTACCGTGCCTGAGAGTTATATTTAATCGCTGTTTAAAGATAAAACGTTTAACGATCTAAAAACTTAATTTTAAGTATAGGCCTAATAAAATAGGTGCATAGGCTTAGCCCAATATAACAAATAACCAATTCAATCCAATATAACAAAATAATCAGTGTGTCAATCATTCAGATAATATCTGCAAATGCCCTTCTAACTCACATACCAGTTTTCTGTGTTCTATGCTATAATACGTACGTATCACTAAGAGAAGTTGAATACACAATGTTTTTACGAGTAACGTGCCGGCTAGCGATAACAAAGAAGCGACCAGCGAGGTCACATTGATCAGACACCTCTGTTTTTGAGTGCGATGCACTCGCTTCATGTTGCCCTACAACGAAATCCACAGATGCTGTGGAAACCATTCGTCACTCAACGCAAAAACTAAACATATTCACATACTTAACCCATAATCTCGGTGAGTAGTTAGGTGTTTTTGTAAATTCTTGTTGAAAAACATCTGTAGTAGGTAATTACATTTATTAATTATGCATGTGGCACACTACACACATCCTTTGTATGACGAATGGTACCTAATTTACGTACATAAACTTACAAAAATTGAACTCATGACCAAAGATTAAAGGTTTTTCATCCAAAAATTTGGTCGTTTTTAAATTTAACTTTATGACCGAAAGTCAACGGAGTTTTTTTCATTAAACGTACTCCATACCTTAGCATGAATCATAATTATAGAATTATGTAGTATTTTTAGAGTTTTTAAAGAAGTCAAACATCTTATTTAATTTTATATTATCCATTGTAATGTCTTATTTGGTGTTAATGTGCTTGAACGCGTATTCGGTAGCGTCATAATAATAAATTCACGGAATAATGTTTGTAAATTACTTGTCATTATTTGTATATGCCACTTCGGAATTCGTATTGTTTCCATGGCGGCATTATTAATTGCATTTAATATTATTGTTGGTAGGTACTTAGTAGTGATATGCAGTGATTTGTTCGCCTCGGTACGTTGATAGTCAGAATACGCGTGCCCTGACCGCTTAATAATAATACCCTCCTCATAAGGTATCATATTAAGTGGAACCGAATACGCATATCATATTCGCAATAGGATACTGAACCATAATGATGCCACCTGGCCAGGGGGCTAATTCTCGGGCCGATCTCGATCATTTTGCAATTTTATTTTATTGCTTCTTTTCACAACCCCGTTCTTTTTCTACGTTTTCCGTATATAGTAGCTGTTGAGGCTTTTATGATGAGGTTGTTGATGAATTACTCAAGGAAATCTGGCATTCTCTCTTCGAAAAGAAGCAATAAAATAAAATTGCAAAATGATCGAGATCGGCCCGAGAATTAGCCCCCTGGACCTTATTGGTTCTTATAAAAGTCTACTTTATGTCTTGTAAATTGTATACTACACTAAAAAGAAGATACCCCGAACGTAGGTTGTTAAAACACTCTTATCATTTTAACCTTCATAGTTTTATCAGTGATCTTGCTCAACACAGAACATAAAAATCAGACGTTTATTGCGTAATCTGACACTCGTCTGGTTATAAACTTGTCTCTTTTGTGACCCTTATTATTGAACCACAAAAGATTGTGACTTCCTAAGTGCCGACTGCGAATATTTTTTGCTTCTAAGGTGTGAAAACCTTCATAAAGGGTCGCACAAAGATGTTTATTGAGTTGTTAGGTGCGTAGCAATTACAAATTAAGATTTGAAAGGGCCGGTTTTGGCAGCTCACTAATGGACTTTTTTCTTAATTAAAGGGGACATGTAGGTGAACCATATTTAGCTGCTTATTAAATAGTTTTTATGATCTCATTAGAACGTTTCTTAACCACATCCGTCAAAGGTACACGGCACGGTTCTTGACTCAGATTTCAAGTAAAAAATCTAACGTGTGTTTCTAAACGGATAAATTCGTTACTATTTTGATATTAGGTAATTATAAGTCCTCCCTATGAAGTGTAAACATTGTGACCTAGATTCTACTTGTTTTGATACAGCATCGACCAGCTCTGAGATCTGCCTACTACGACAAGCCTCCCACACTTGTCCTATTTTAGATTTCACATGTGGCAGAACGGGTAAACATTAAGTTAGGTATAACAAGCGTGCGTACAATTGAATGTCATTTATTTACTACGAATGTTTTCGCAAATATCAATCTTTATGTAGCAGGCATAAAGTAATTTCGGCAAGTTCAAAACTGTCATTCAAAAGAAAACAGTTTTATTCGTAGAGGCAAAATTGTTGATAGTTCTATGATGTTATCTGTACTATGAGTTGTTTCTATTGACACGAATTAAACAGATAATGTGCTACGTCCCTGTCGCACCCACGAGTAGATATGCGATGACGCGTCGACGCACTCGCTGCGTCATCTAGTAGTAAGCGGCGCGCGCCCGCTCTGATTGCAAAATGGCCGCTTTTATGTTTGGTCGTTACACAAGCTTCTTTGTTTCTCTTTTATTCAGTTTCTAACATCATCATATTCTGCTTTATTTAAACGAATTTCACTGCGATAAATAAAATTGTGAACTTTGATTACTTTATGAAACGTCTTCATGTCTCTGAAGTATCTTGTTTTGTTTACTAAGATGGTAAGTCGAAAGAAGAGCATCTTCACAATGTGTGTTTTTATTGTCAGGTTGATGTATCGCCGCCGCCGGTACTTCATTGTTTAGTTTTTATGTTGCTTGCCTACACTGGCTGTTCTATTATTGATCTTTTTTCTATGAAGATGCATTCAACATTGTAATGTTATTTCTAATCCCAACTATACAATTCACCTTACTGTTAAAAAATGTAGCTTGAAACTGGACGGGTACCAAAATTAAGTTACTCGTCTTCCGCTTTAGTTGGTTTGAAATTGGCTCCCCACATCTTCTATTTGCCGACTACACGTTAAAAAACCCTTCTAAAATCATCGCAAGGTATTACCTTTCAGCAGATGTACAATCTGAACGTTTTCTATGAGCATTTAAACTTTCAAGGGTCTCATTTGTATTGTCTGAAACTGACCAACCGTGCTGACGTTGTAGGGAGCCAAGAACCCGGTCACCCAATTTCTTACTTCCCTTCAGATTTCTATAACTGTTCGTAATTACACCTTTTGTAGTGTCGTTGAACTCCTAATTCTTTCGATTATGGGAAAGTTGGTCTCGACCGCGGGGTTTCTATGCATAATTACACGTCATTAGCAATTGTTGCAACTGTATTGGAGAGATTGCGATTTGCGTGCGGTCATTTACTTCAAATGGCCGTTAGAAAACTCTTAAAACAATAAACCTTGTATCATTCAGTTTATGATCATGACCCAATCAACCATTAAGGCTATTATAGTTGATCAATGATTTGACTCCTGGCTTGAGCCGTATTATATTATTCATAGCGTTGCTAAGGCCAAGTTTCTGGTAAGCTTGTCGTGCAAAACAATAAATCAGAACTGTCGCCCCTGCAAATGGCACCGAACAGTGCATTGTGCAGTTATTGTCGTAATAGCGAAGCGCGCTCGGCGCGTGCGCAACAAGCGCTCTTTGTGGCGCACCCTCGCGGACACTCACTTCGTAACGGTTGTATTGATTTTTTAACTGTCACTTTCCCCTTTGGGATTCCTTCCGACATAATATCTACTTTCATTCTTAACTCTGGACATACCAACTCAAAAAGCGGCGAATAATATTTTTTAATATCATTGAATAAAACAATCAAAATCACTTTATTAATGAAAATAATAAGGAAGTTCACAATAAATATTACAGCGATAACGATTATTTGAAAAGGTGCGTAAACAACGTACGTAACGAAAGTTAAAATATACGATAAGCCTCCCATTCACAACTTGACGAATCACATTCGCGATTTGAAAGTTTGAATCATGCGGGTGTTCTAAAAAAGTTGCCAACACACGTGTTCGAAATTCGAAAATTGGAACAGATAGGGGATTGTAACGGTCGTGCCGATAACATCTGCTACCCCCGCGTTTCGTGCACAGCATATCCACAGAGGGTGCAATACTACCCCACTTGGTACATTCCGCATCGAATGACTAGGGGATCATATCATCTGTCCCAACAGATCGCCTATGGATGCAAATAGGCAATTGGTTGTAAATTGAGTAGCGATGTTAGTTAAATTCTAATTATTTTTTGTTTTGGACGCCGGAGTCTAGCTCCATTATTGTCACGCGATGGTAAAAGTAAACTGGCTATTAACTGTCAGTTTATGTGTTTTATAACAGTCGTTACGACCGCGATTAGTGTCATATCTGTATCGTTTTAATAGTTTATAAACAGGCCATCAACGATTTCACCACAATACAGCACTCGACTAAGAGTTAACCTTTAACCGTCTATAATTAAAGAAAAAGGTTAGTACACTCGACCAAAGCGACGCACCCGCCTTTCTTGCACTTGTTAATGCAGAAATGTAATTGGCTTATTCAACGACTCAGCACTAATGTCCACTGTCAGGGCTGTCACTTCATGTCAATCTTACAAGAAACATGAATTTTATTTTACAAAAAGCTGTATATGCTCAATAACTCATGACTTTTCTCAGTAATTTGATTATAATGTTTTAGTTTACTACAGTTTGAAGATATTTCAAATAAAACACAAAACAAGGTTTCGATTAAAAAATAAAAATGACAGCCCTAAGTGAGGGAGTACGTTAAAATTCTCACGACGAAGCTCACGTGTGGTGACCCTAAGGAAACGCCGTGTAAGATATGGTTCAGTGCGCATAACGTACGAATAAACGTCTTTTCATAGTGTCTGCACTTTACTTTGTGGAGAAACTTAACCCCTTTCATCTGAAGACACCGACGTAACAGTACCAGACGCAACGACTTGTCGTAATGTCTTGTTCTGCTTGTGTAATACAAGCATAGCAAGAACAAATACATAACACCTATTTATTTTATTTAACATTTTATTTCAAAATGTAATACATACCATTTTTTATTACTTACATTTTTTATTGAATAAATTAATAGTGTATGTAGACAATCCACCCAACACTACCTAGCCTCAAACTAAGCACAGATAAAAAGCAAAACAAATGTCAATCCGCTTATTAAAATTAAAATATTCGTTGTAATATGAAAATATATTAATTATTCATAATTATAATAACTGTATGTCATTGTCCGGTTACTAGTTATTTATAGTTTGGGTAAAACCCATTTGGAATTAACCCATGATTTCAATTATCCTTCCGTGTCCATCCTCGGGTGTCATCATCGGCTGCCAAATCCACAGATTAAACATATTTGTTTGCTTTTCCCTCAATGCGAACAACTATCTACCTAGCGCCTACGCAATTATATTGACAAAGGACATAAGTAAAAACATCTACAATAGATGCATAAAAAATACTTTACTTTTGCTTCTTTTATAGACATTTCATAAAGTGCCCTCTTTTATAGCTTCCAACGACATTCTATTTCTCTTGTATTTTTTTTTATCTCTACAAGCACGTAGCTTAATTCACTAGAAATTTTGTAAACTACAAAGCATAGTAGGCCAAAAAGATTACATGGAGGTGAATACAGTTATTCTAAATTGCGACTGCGCGTGCTTATAACTAGGCCGTAAAAATCGTAGGCCACCCGAGACGTACCGTTGTTGACGTATAGTTATCAAAAACTAGAAGTTTGGTATCAGCAGGCACTAAGGTAGGTATATTATAGAAATGTGATTTTTGTATTGACTTAAAAGTCCAAGAGACCAATTTTCTACAAGAAACTTGCGGCTTGTCACAGAAGAAATAGTAGTAGGTCTTGGCTTCACTTTTGCAGCTTTTTTATGCTCCATCTTACAACATAATCTACTAAGCAGTTTGTTTTGGTACCTAAAGTTACCTAGATAGATTAGATAGGTACTGTAATGTAGGCTAAGGGCATATTGTCTGTTGGAAAATATACAATGCAAACAAACTGCGACTTTTTCAACCGACTTCATCTAAAAACTGCTAAAACCGATTATTCCACATTAAAAAAAAATTACAAATCGGACCAATAACAAACATTACAAAAATAACAAAAAAGCTACCGGATTGAGAAAACTACCTCCTCCTTTTTAATTTGAAGTCGTTTAAAAAGAGACAATTAGTAAAAACAAACTGCCCTTCACAATAACCACTTTCCCAGCTCACACCCTCGTTCCTTCGCAGAATAATTACGAAACAGTCTCGTAAAAAACTGCTGATAAATCTGTGTTCCGCTACACTCGTCGCAGGGACGGGGTTTTTCTATGGGAACAAAATCTCTTTGGACCATAGCTTGAATTCCTTGAGGGAAAGTGGAATTTTACTTTTGCTTTCGTTATTTGGGTTTTATAGATGCTGTTTTGATGAAAAATTTAAATAATAATGGGATTTTCATTGCCCAATCCTACCTCAATATAACAAATTTTTTTCGTTTGTAACGATCTGCAGATAGCTCAACTGTTTCTTGTGTATTTTGTACATTTTGTAAATATTTGTTTAATTGTAAGTTTCTTTGTGTAAATAAAACTTTATATAACAAAACTAGTATTACTAATTACCTACTATGGGCTGCTCGCTGTTTCTTGAAAGTTTTTTTGTGAACTCCGTATACTAGCGTATTTCTGCCGTAAATCAGCATTGCTGTGATTCGGTTTGAGGGATGTGTGGGTGCCAGTGAAATTACTGGCACATGAGGCTGAACATCTGTATGCCTCAAGTTGATGGACGCAGGGCAGTGCATCGTAGGGCACGTTCCTCACCATGGTTACTTCTTAATGTCAGGTGAGCCATATGCTTATTCCATCAACTAGTTGCATAAAAAACTATTTCAGTACCTATTCAAAGACGTATTATACTCATAAAGATATGCGTTATTTTTATGACTCTTTGAACACGTTTAAGATTTTACGACAAGACGTCAAGCACGGAACTTATCGAACAGTGCCTTATTCATAAGTGCTTCTAAACTTAGCAGCCGTTATAATGAGCAGACATTTCCCATAATATTCTCTAGTTATCTATATCTACTACCAGGCATGAGTGACTAATTAGTTACTTCAGTTAGGGTGTTCCGCTCAATTGGTAGGGAAGATAATTCGGTACTATCAGGACTTACTGTATTATTGCTATCTATTGTATCACCCTAAACGGTTCCCAGGGCCAATGGGAGGAGACACGTGTTTATGGGAAATCGATAGCCGTTGCGGCTCAAAAGACCCCGATCAGAGCGTGTGAGTGCAAACACTATCGGAAGTAAATATTTGTTAGAGAAAGATCACAATAAATACGGTACAGACTATTTAAAAAACATTAAAACAAAAGAAAACGAAAATTAATATTTGTCAAAAACCTAACACAGGACTAAAACTTAAAAATAAAAGGGTTCGTTATGATCAAAAACCCATTATCCCAATCCCACAATCCCAAATCCCAATTTAGAAAATGAGCACAAATAAATAATATAGCTCTATAACGTGATATCAGTAGGTTAGGTGCTACGTAAAGTGTAAACAAGGTCCAGATGCAACGAATCCCACAGCTGTTGAAATATTAATTGTTATAAATTAATTTAGCCGATCGATATTGTAACTCCCCCGACCCCAGAGACCGTTGAAAGGGGCGCTTTTTCCCATTTCGCGCCGGATCAATAAATAGTTATGAGCTTTTAACCTCGTGTGAATATGACCTTAGCGTGTACTGGTTCTTACGGCCTGGATGCACATTGCACACGGTCAGTAGCAGAACTAACATATTCTAGACTAGAAATAACCCAGTTGGGTGAATCTCCAATTATTATTGAGCAACATTTTGATATTCGAACTTCAAATTACAATTTGTTGCGTTCGAAAAGTCCTACATCTATTCTAGTTTTAAAATGTCATGCAATATGACGCTTCACTTTTTGTCAGCCAAATAAACTCAATCGAATTCCATTATTCTCAATTCGAAATCGCGTACATTATTGTTTTAAATGGAACGCGTCAATTTCAATTACGAAACGTGTCGGATTTTTAATACCATTTTTAACTTCTGACAGCTGTCCAAAGAGAATAATGCAATGCATTAAAAATACATTGCCATTTCAAAAAGAGAATGAGATTAGAAAGGTCGTTGTGACTTTGAAATTTGAATAAAAACCGTAATGTTCCGGACAGTGGGTGCGAACTGCGAACAGCTGTAGGGTTACCAGTGTTACCAACCACGTAAACTTAAACAGTAACCGAAGGACTATTATTACTAGAACCCACTTAGTTTAAGTCGTGTACACGATCAGGGTTACACTTGTCCACTCGGAAGTAACATGTAATATGTTGCGTGGGAACAAGTGGCAAGTCGTAAGGACTTGTTTAGACGGCGTGAAAGTCCCATTTCGGGTGCCTAATGATAATTACAGACCATCTCCCGTGACCGCATCCTGGTATCCTTCCCATGATACGTCAGTGTCGCTAATGACTAAACCGATTAAATATAAAAAAAAGAAACTCACGAAGTCACGACTGCAATCCTTGACGCATGTTATACATGCAGACACCTCCTTGAAGAGATCTTAAAGAACTATTCAGAGGGATGTCCGTACACACACACACACAGATATTTGATATACGTCGCTTTTTTGTGTTCCGTATACGTTACAGCTCGCATTGCAAGGTTATCGGGGTAATGAGACCATAATACGTTTAAAAATGACGTGATAAAATCTGGGCTACATATAAATGGAACTACTGTAAATTATGGTTTATTAAACAAAGTAGTAGGCTTGATGGCTTAGATAAGCTAACCTTGGACTGCGATAACACTACTACCGACTGACCTCATTCGACACGTGGGAACTACAGACACACGCCATTTCGTATTCTGTGTGATTCAGACGGACATAGTAATTATGTTAATAACACATTGGTCCGAAGGCGTGATGTAACATTCTTCTGGGGATACAATACACACCAAGGATACGAATAAATCAAACTAAATAAACACATTACTTATTCCTCCAATCTTTTATTTGAGAGGTAAATGAAGGGACACTCAAGCGCGGTCAGATTAGGCATGTCATTCGTCTTACATTCTAATGCATTTGTATTGTTATTTTTAATCAATATTCCTGGGGCATGACCAAATAACACTTTAAAATACTATTGTAACGGAATAAATCTTGAAGACAGTTTTTTTAAACAAAATGTTATGGACGATATTTTTTCCGTATTCCTTCTTCCACAATACTATAGTGTTCTATATAAAGAACGTGATTGTATTGTGAGACGCTGGTGACTTTAGACTGGTCATACTGTTAGATAACGCAGACACATACAGATATAAAAGAATAAAAACACAAGGATAAAAATTGAGTAGATGAGAATAGAAGGAGAGAAGAAAAATATATTTGTAAAGTAGGATGAGTAGTTCAATTAACAGAAGAGTTGAGCAGTTACTTAATAGAGAAATCCAACCATGTTCTCGCTGTTGGCCGACCAAACACTTAACTGTCAGGTCGTCGAGTAGTAAAACTAATGAACAAACACAACGGACAAGTCTTCAGCAAGCTCTTTGATTTCAAAATGTTTGTCCACGGCTATTTGCTGGGAGACGCTCATGTCATGACTATGCAACTAAGCAGTGGGAGTGCTTTCTTCTATATTTATAGCTCTCTTAAACTCTTCAAAAGGTTTCTTAAGTATTTGGTTCTAAAGTTTCACACATAAAATGTTACTTATCAATGAGGTTATATTTGTTGTTCTAATTATATATTTTTGCAAAATGTACAATGGTTTCCAAAATGCTGGTTTTCAACACTATCTAGCCAACAAAGATGTTACATTTCCAACAATCGACAATAGCATTAGGGTCATTTGACCCCTTTTGTTGACACCAACGGCCACACGTGTGAACTTTAACTCCGTTTCAATTGCTGGAGGAATCCTTTCTTGTCAATTCAACTGTCACAAATGTGGAATCCATCAGAATCCTTACGTTCAGTTGATGGATAGCTATGATGAATGAGAATTTATGATAATTCTGATTGAAATTGTAATTCTTTATTCTTCAGTCGAGTAGTTGCCCATTTCAAGTTTTCACACCTTATTATTGTTGACCATTGCACTCGAAACTCAATGACAATCAATCGTCATTTCACACTGTCTTTAATGGACCTTTTCATCTACTTTTTCGATATAATATAATTTTTATTTTGAACAGTGACATTACCTCCTGGCTATAATATGACCAACTAAAGTTACGAAAATATGCTGGTTTGTAATCACAGGTGAATCTAAGCGTGAATAGAATAGAAAATGTTTATTTTTGTCACAAAAACCTTAACCTACATTACAAAAACATAATATCGAAAAACAGTCACCACATGGTATTTGCCGCAGAACAGTGTAAATAATATTTGCTAAAGAGCCACTCAGAATTTAACCCCTGCAGTGCGGTTAAGAATGGCGCCATAGTATTAAAAAAGAACTTAAAAAAGCTTACATCCGTCAAAATTGCACTCCGTTTTGACAGATAGAAGTTCAAGTACTGCGTAAATACCATTTACCCCCCCTTCATTTGAAGCAAAATAGTTAAACCACAGAGAGAGACACCTAAAAAGTGTGACGTATGTGTAATTATTCTGTGGCTTATGGTTATTAACATTATTGTTTTTTCCTGAGCAATGTTTATAGTTTGCTACGCAATTGTTTGTCGAGAATTCTACTTCCTCTAACACAAACACTCGTTAATGACATATACCCACACGCTTATAGAACATTCATGACACGACCCAGCGTTAATACTTTATGTAAAGAAACCTACGTACGCCTACAAAAAGACTGTACTAACAAAGCCTTGAGCCTTTGACCCTTCATCTATCTATGACACTCGTATGTCTGTCTACGTCTACTATGATTGATAACTAAAAAATACAAAAAACTCATTCCAATTTAAATTTCGAACTCGAATGTGTGTCAAATCTCAAGATTGAAGATACGCCCTTTTGCCACAAATTGTAAAGAAGCCACGACAATAAAAATATCGTATTGTCAAGATAAAAATTTCATATTTCAATTCTTGCGATAAGATTAGTGACATAGTGTTACCATTTGAATTTTAGATTTGTTTGTATTTTGATGTGAATGGAATTGAATAATGGAACTAATTGTGTGTGAACGGATCGCTCAATGGTTAATATGAATATTTATGTTAATTAGGTTATAAATTAAACCGTGGACGATTGGAGTATGATTGACATTGGTATCTTGACCGTTGACTCGTATTTCTTAGTTTTTATGACCTGGTTTCCCATTGAGGATAAAATTAAAACCGAGATCCGTAAAGAAAGAATCGGTCTAATTATTAGGTCAGTGTTATAGAATTTAGTTCTTTCAAATTATTGAAAGCGCTCGTAAATTTTGCTTAGTCATTAACCTAACCGATTGACTTAGTTGAGCAACGTTCTGCGTTGACACAATTTGGATAGGTGACTTCTAGTAGTTTCCTACCTCAAACTTAGCCGTCGTCTACTACAGCAGCAATCGATAAGCCTTGAAAACATTAAGGAGGCTGTAAAACATTACCAGGATTTAACTAAAAGTACACAAAATAAAAATATGGCCGCCACAAAAACCATGGCACTTCCAAATTCCATCACACAGGTGTTCCCAATTAATTGAAGCCAGATCTTATTAAAAACCTGCTCAAGTACGTGGACTAGATACAACGACAGCGCCACCAATAGTTACACGTCGGCCACAGCTTCTGTAGTAACTCCTTGGTTGTGGTAAAGGTGTCTTTAAACAGCGCAATAAAAATCCTTTATTTTATCACGTAATATCGTAATTATTTATACGAGACTATTGATCGCCCGGAGCTTCGTCCGCATAGTAGATTTTTTTTTCGAGATTTTCGAAGGTAACCTATATTTTTTCCATATACAAGTCCAGTTATATAGGGCATGATTGAGCCACATACACCTGAACATAACCGTAACTTGCTCATTTACATAATATATGTAGTTCTGCCATAGGGTCACCCGCCATAACCTTCCTAGTATGCCGTAAGAGGCGTCAGGCGACCTACTCCTAGGTATGCGTGATGAGCAGCAACTTCTGAGTACTTAGCATCAAAACTGCGGTCACAAATCCGCCTGCCCAGAGCGCAGCGTGGTGACTACAGCCCCCATTTGGATATTATAACAAAATTGAAGTAGTCGCTCGGACAGGACAGTAGAAGTCGTCCTTTTTCTGACGCGTCGGTCTGAATGCGCCTTGAACTACGACAACCACGTCCAAAGTAACGGTGCTCAGAGGCCAAGAAGGGTTAAACTTAACGGTAGTGAAGTACCAGTGACCATACTGTCTTGAGACATGATTGTTTGAACTTTGAGATTGACCCTAGTCATCAAATACATTGGTAGTAGCTCTGCTTTCTGCACTGTAAGGTTGTGGTGGGTTCAAAAATCGATTTCCACCTATAGGAGAAGCAAGTTACGAATCTAGAAGCTGGATGGCTTTAAATTTCCACCAATATTTATTTATAGACCTTTTCTTGCTTTTTGTTACTGGTTTCGTCTTGGTCACTATACTAAGTCAGCTTGAGGCTGTTTTCTCCCTGTCTCACTCATGGTCATGACACTCATAATTTTTGGTCATTCTGAAAATAAAAACCTTTCAGGAAAATTTTTAAGAGACATGAAGAAGAAGTTCATATAAAAACTAACATACATAAAACCGTCTGGTTTTTCTTCGTCTCAACAAAAAAAGGATAAAATAAATGAGTAAGTCGCACCAAATGTTCCTCTATCCCTGGAATTGACCTAACGATGGTAAAATAAAAACTCCTGGTAATGAAGAAGTTAGTACGCAGCGATGCCTCCAACTTTCATGTCTTTGTTTTCATTCACTTTATAGCTCGCTTCAGTCTTTTTACTATACGTTCATTGATTGGGTACTTGTTTACGTAATTTGTGAATTAAACCTGTTGTAAGAAAATTTAGTTGAAAACAGTTGCATAAACAATTGACAATAAATATTGCTTATTGCAGAAACTGAATCGCATTGCTTGCACATTTAAGTAGCATCTCTCCATTCAATAAAATAATTCTTCGTCATCAAATTGTGTTGCATTATTTTATAAAGTTCAGTTTGTAATTTTATTAACTTACAAACTGAACTTTTTGTGAATACATACTTTATGAGTTTTATCAAAAACTTGAGGTATTTTCCGCATCCCCCGATATCCATGCGCCTGCGCAAGTTCGACGACCCGCCGCTGTGTTATTGATCGCACCATAACAACACGCACACAGACACATTTTATGTGACGTCTACCTACCTACCGGCTTACGCGCAGGATAATACAGAATATAAATAGCTTTTATTAGATAAACCGAGAGCCGAGATGATAACTAAAATCCATATTTTCCCTTTTTTTAAATAGTGAAACCACTTATAAAGCTGTTATACAGACAACAAACAGACTGTTGTCTAAAATGTAATTTCTTATTTGAATGCCGGTCATTTTTTAGCAGCTCGCTAAAGGTATCTTGTCACTGTCACGTTATTAAATAGAGATGGCAACACACTAATTGGTCTGATAAGCTGAATTACTGCTATAGGACCATTTTGAATAAACAATACATTAAAAAAAGAAGTTGTAAGTAAGCGGTCAACACTCGACGCGGCAAAATTAACGGTACACCCAGTTCGCGAAGCCTCATTCCAAATTCAAATATTGCTGCGCGTACGCACTATGTCAACAAACAAAGCTCGTTGTTTACCTTCGAAAACTAGTTTGGACATCTTTTTAGGATGTGCATGAGAGTTTTCGTAACCGAATCCCAGCTATGGGATAGTTTGTTATCGTATTAGCAGCTTCATGTTTTGCTTAGTTTGTACAATCATTGCCTCATTTATTTTGATCTTTGTGTGTATGTTTGTACATAGTTTCATCACAACGGTTGGGCTACGATTTTTGTGAAATTTGTTTTTAACTAATACACCTAATTTTCATGGCTAGTAAAGTCGCGAATAGAAAAGTACAGAAAATTAAATACTTATTAGAATATTTCAGTTTTTAATATTTTTCATTTAACATTTAAATAATTTTCATTAGTGTCTTAAGAAAGCCCGTTAGCGCAATGCGTGCGTGCACCTCCGGACCGGAAACTTTGGCAAAACAGCAATTTAGATAGTCGTACCCTCAAAACGTAGGCGAGAGGTAGATGAACTCAAAATAAACTATTTCGTATACTGCACTACAAGTTAATTTGCACACCTTTGTATAACTAAAAGGTTTTATTTACGATGGAGGTAATTAATTGAAAACGAGATAGTCGTGTTTCAATTACAACTTAAGTACGCAGAACAAAAGCAATTAGAAAATAACCAATAACTGTTAAACCTTGTGACTGCTAGTTATGAGACAAGAAAACCAAGGGAGAAGGCATCAAAAAGAAAACTAGCTACCTACTTCCACATCAGAAATAGCCGTCTAATAAAAGACACGACTGGCAATGGCGGACCTACTATCCGACCAACCGATGTCTCATGTAATGACCCCGGCAAAACAACCATTCAAAACACTTAAAAATAAGATGAAAACAAGGGATGGAAACGATCAAAAGAATGAAACTTGCAATATGCCAAACAGTGACGGCCAAAATCATTGTTTTCTTTTCTCTCTAATGCCACGTTTCCACGCGTGCGTTCAACTCGACATTCAACGTGCACATTCACATTCACGCGCGTGGAAACGGTACGCCCGAGCGCGCGCGGGCCAAATTGGTGTTGCCAATTATCAGATTTATCTGTATTTATACAGAATTTAGGGTAGTATTACAGATTACAGATTTTACCCTACTTTTATACAGATTTTTGGAATCTGATTTAGTCTATGATAAGATGAACATCTTTAAACATAATAAAGGCAAAAAATATTCATTTAGATCCACTTTTGATAATACTATTAGTATAGTTAATATAGTTACTAAGACTTCACTGTCTGTCCGTCTGACTGTCTGTCTGTCTATCTGTCCGTCTGTCCCCAGATATTTTGCTTTGGCACGTGGCAACACTGGTGGGCAGTCAGTCTCTCTCGCGCTTTCGTGACGAGTGGACGTTGCTAAAAAAAGTCGCTACGATCGGAGATTACTGTTGAGGTTGCATCAGTTAGAATAAAACCTCTGTGACTGTTGCTAAGACAACGAGTCAATTATTGTTTGACAAATGTCTTCATGTTTAGTTAGGTTACAAAGTCGTAATCACCGAGTACTCTCCTATATTGGTCGTAATAATTACATCATGGTCGATTGGTCTAACGAGACAATTTTGACGTTCCTGGAACATTACCATTTTTATTTTTTCACTACCCATTTTTGTGTAGGTACGTTGTGTCGAACGAAATTAAAAGTATTGTTTCATTGAATAATGCACTGCGCACTTGCCAAACATCAAACACCAACAAAACTATCGAAGAAAAAAGAGTACGGTGAGAGTTGCGAGAAAGCGATTCATTCATTCATTTATTATACAAGCAATTTTCATATACACTAATTGTTTAACTAGTGGGCAGGGCAAAGGGCATACTTTTACATTTAGACGTATTTTGATGATCGGGGAATACCTACTTCGTAATTATTTACATATTGACTGTCAAGGTAATTCATAATTAAAAATACCGTAGAAAATGACACGGTAGTGAAACATTACCGTATACCGTGTTTAAGCCAAAAATACCGTGCATCTACGGTAATTACCGTGTACCTGGTAACACTGGTTGCATGCCGCGCAGCTCGCCAGGCAGCCTGCCGGGCTGCACGGCACGCATGGAAACATAGCATAAAATGTGAGAAAACAAGCTCTGCTTAAAGCAAACAATGCGCGTTGACAGGCTAAAATCTAAAATATATATTTAATAACAATATTAAATTCTACACGTGCCATTAAAATGTTGGTTGACAAAATAACGATTATCATTGTCACACCTCGTCTGTGTAGTTGTGTACAGACGTTTCGACAGACACACCTACGTAAACATTATCACGTGGTATTTACTATTGGAGTTTTTCCTGTGATAGCGACTATAGCGAGTGATAATCTCAAAAAACGTGCCAAGATCTCTAACACTCTCAAAATAATCTTTTTCGCCGTAAAAATCGGTTTAGAACATTTTATTTTGAATCGCATTGTAAATTACTGTTAGAAACGAAAGGAAGCCAATCGCAAACCGAATGAAATTGAAGCGTTTCGAATACCTACACCTGCTACCAAAACAATAGGATAGTTTACTAACAAGGAGTGCGACGAACCCGCGCTAGCGAATAAAAGAGACACTGAAGTAATCCACGTGAGCGCACGTCAAAAGTCGATTAAGGTCGACAACCTTCGACCATTTTTATAAAACAGAAAATTGCGCCAGTGCAATTTTCAAAGACAATTGTATGACAATCACATAGGAGCGATGAGCAGTAATGGGCTTCACTTGATTCCAAGAAAATGGGCCACTTCGTTCCCCATGTTACCTTCAATCGTTTTTAAATTGAAAACAGAATGGAACTAGACAATTCCAGAATAGATTATCTATCATCTATCTTGCATGGGGCAAAAAAAATATATTTCCTTAGACCTCACTTCTGTTCATTGGTACCATTATTGTACAGATACTAGATGGAATGAATATTAGAAAAGGAGATATGATTTATATCAGTGTTTCATCATTAAAATAAATGTCATTAGATGAAAAAACATGATTATCCTTCAAAGGCCTATTTTTATGTACTTTGCTATTATGATTGATGTTGGAGGACTAAGCCATTAAATAAACTTCAACAATATGGATTACATTTTGCTTAATCTATATTTTATCGTCGTCCTCGTAAACTTGCTTAGTTTTTTGTCGTCATAAACAACTCGTGGCCAACTGTAAAGATGTCATCACAAAGTATAATATCGTCTCACTATTATCTATCTACATACTTGCTTCGTCTAGTGTCATTATAGAGACTTTGTTTTGCCAATGCAATCTTCAGATTGATTCCCATGGGAATTAGCTACCGTCAATCAAACAGTCTCTTGGTAGTTAATTTCATCATCGCTGCACATGTTGCCGCAGTTTCATCATTATTACCTAATAATTGTGTGCTAACTATAGCTGGCTATGCTCTATACTGGTTAGTTCATGTCTATTGCGTCTCGACACGCACATGGAATCCGTTATACAACCATCTTTTTTATATATTATATATATTGTTATCTGACTTGAAGACTTGAAGTTTTATTTACGAGGCATTGACCATATCGCTTTATAAGTCTTATTCGTGACACCTCGGCCTACAAAAGTCAACAACCATGTTGTGGGAACAACCTACGCAGACCAGTTTAGAATTAGAAATCTATGTAGGCTTGATTGCGTCCAAGTCCGTCCAACCACTCACCGCAGCTATTATCTTAATAAGTGGTCGATTTGTCCTAGCCGGAGTAATTGTTGGGAATTTTCCCTTATACTCCTTCTGAAGCCACAACGGACGAAAAAAATAATGATTGCTTAGCTATGTGGCAATTTTACTTTATTTCTTAGATGTAATTCCACGTTTGTATCGTAATTTAATTATTTATTATTCTTTTTCAGGTAAGATTTCAGTGTTTACGTACGATCTGTTATTGCTGCGTCAATTTGTAAGTATCTAGTGTATCTTTATGACTCTGTCCATGTTGCCTTAAGAACAAAAACACTGCCACTCTCAGCATTAAAGCTCATACATAAGACATAAATCGAGGTAATAAAAATTTATGAAAACATTGAATAGTTCCAACTTTCAAAAATGGACTCGTAAGGTGATTGGTCAACTCAACACTGAATGATTTTTCTGTTTCTTGGGAGTTTGGATAGTCTATCGAGGCTTATGCCACAGCTAGCTCACGAGATAAATCACTTTCTACAACTAAGGGGTGGGTGTTACTACAAAATTTAAGTATCATTCAATATTTCAAAGTAATTCAGATTCAATAACATCCGTAGGCTCTTTAAGACTATAATTTCAGTGAGGTCCAAATCTCTGACCACATTCTCTCATAATCGTAAAACCCAAGTAGTAATTTGATCAAATTTAAATAAATGTCCAACAATAAAACAATAAGCATGGCTATCATCATAATTTATGCTGTCCCGTGCTTTTCTCTGGTTATATAATCTGACAAAGGTATTTTTGTTTAGATCGTTAAAGTTAAATTTAGGTGCTGCCTTCATTATCATCATCATTACTGTAATAGACAGGCCAACCCGTGTTTTGTTAGAGCTCAGCTATTTCTTTGGCTTTGGTACTTTACATATTTAAACGGAGCTTTTTAGTAAGGCCTTACTGTTATTTATTTTCTGTTGCTTACCTATCAACGTCTTCCTTGTTCTAGCTACTAAGCACCTCTCAGTATGCGCAACCAATTCAAAGTGTAACATGTTTGATATCCATATTATGGTTCCCACCTTTTTCTTCGGGGGTATTTAGTACGTTTTTGTTTCCCTCGGCTGTACAAATACAGGAGTGTGTGAAAGCAAATTCGTGAGGAAGTGTTACAAAAAATCGGTCAAGTTCTTTCTTACCCAGATTTATCGAAGCCGTTACAAGTTAAACAGCTTTTTCCAGTCACAAGTTCATAAAAGCGTTCGAGATTAGGACACCAGCTATTAAGGATTACTTATCATTGGAGTGGTTTATTTTCGTTCTGGCCGAGATAAGTAGTTCAAGGGGTATCGAATTCTCAAGCAAGTGGGTTACTATTACTATGAAGGGCCTTCACAATTGTTTTTTGCCCCACTAACCGCATTCTGGAACAAATGGATTCAGATAAGAATGTTTTGTCTTTATGACTATTTAAGCGTTTCTAACGAAAATTGTTGAGCCTTCAAAAAAGTCTTGGGTTAACTTCGGCTGTACAATTTGAAGCGTATCTTAAAACTTCTCTATTTTGTTTAAAAATTTAACACGCACGTGTTTTGACACGCCATAAGTTAATTAACTTAGATCTTCTCCAACTTTTTGTTTTCAAAGTAAAGATGCCTCAGGGTAGAACTCTAGATCCTTGCGCATTCCCTGCCCCTGTGGATGTCTGAACGCAATCGTGTAATCAAAATAATTGCCCGCAGTGTCTCTTAAAGTAATTGATGATGTAGGTAGCTCAGTACTGCTCCTTTCAACTTTGTCTTCATTCCGAGAATTGCAATTACGCTGGTCTTTATCGAGGTGTCTTATTAGACCCATGATCACGCAAACTCAACGTGTTCTTGGAAGCCTTAAAAAACTTACAAGCGTCAGTGTCAAGTTCTCTTTCCACTCCAGAAACCGAAAGGGATGCAGTACACTCCGTCTCCCTCGTTTACTATTAGAGAGCGATCGTAAAACGATTTTTGGAACGTACAAAAAATTGTTTAGGTTTTTTCAAGACGGGAACGAGGCGCGGCATAAAAAACCTTTGTGATCGTCTTTTTGGTTATCGTACGACGTCATAAATAAACTACCTACTACAGAGTAGTTTTTTTGGGAGTGAAATTTGAATGTAGGTTTGTTGATGCCATCTATTCTGTTCAACGGTCAACAGACGGCTTCGGATGATACCGCTTGCCTCGCGTCGCTTGTTATTGCGTTTTATTTTTCTTATCTGCCATAGAACTGGGTCAAAGCATATAATCTAATGTGTTTCGCAAACTAGCTTCTCGTTGTTATCAACCGCTTGCTTCATCGAGGCTGAGCAGAATTGATCTTTTAATTGGTCAGATATTGTGTTGCGTCTATCTAGGGGAAGCTGCATGGCCACTAGATGCAATCTCGTCAGAGATGCGCGGTCAACGACCGAGCGAGCGAGACGGCAGCTCGTGTGCGAGCGTGTCGAACAGCATGCAAAGGAATGGAAATTATTGTGTTTGTTATCCTTTTTTTTGCCTTTATGTAGGTAAATTTAGTATTCCTTGCTGTACGAGTGTTATGTAGGTATGCGTGTGCGTGGCTACGATGACTTTGTTATTGTTTAGCAGTCAGTACAGTACCTACTACCACCTACATGCATTTTATTAATTCACTTGACATGTTCTACGCCTCACATACCTACGAGTTATATCAAAGGAATTCGTTGACAAAGGATCACTGATTTTATGTGCGCCGTCGTCGCTCCAAGTCCTTTCAAACGCACAATGCACCGCACTCAAATCCTCCCAAAAAGGATTAAACATAATGCCTAAGGCCTAAAGTTGCGTCGCTTATTCGAGTTCACATCGTCATGTCACGTCACGTCTCTGCCCTTATTCCGGCATCAATAGAAAACTATTCGTCACACTTGTTTTTATAACAAAAAAAAACAATATTTCATCCGTCACCTGTCATTGCCAAACGTCACTTTCCCGCCAAACACGATCTGCAAGTTTGATTCCCATGCGATTGGTGAAGAAGACGAGTTACTCTCGCTTCAGTAAGTTCTAATGGTTATGCATCAGCGAGGGAACCTGCGCACAGATTCTGCATCCACGAGCTCACGCAACGGACAATGTGCATTCACCCATTCAAATTCAAATTTCCACAAAAAAGCAGCTCACAATCGCATAAAATGCACTGTTTATTGCTCAAAATACTCAAATAATGCCGGTCTCATCGCCATTGAGGGTCAAACTGTTGCCATTGTTGCCTAAGTTGTCCGCTTTCAATGGGAATAGGTTACGAAGGGACAAAGGTGGTGACATGCCTAAGAAAGAATAGGGCGCTCTAGTCGGAGAGGTTATGCTAATGAGATTTAATTGAGTTTATAATGGTCAGGATGATAGATGGACGTTAGGGTTTATAATGTCACTGGAGCGCAAAAATTACCATGACTCAGCTTTAGTAATTCAAAACGTAATCTTAAGGGACAATGCCTCCCCGAGGTGATGGAATCACCATTAAAAGGAAACATTCTAAGTGATTCCCCAAACACATAACAATGAACATTGTCTCACATTATCACAAAGCAAATTAACACAAAAAGCTTTGGATATTTTTAAAACAACTATCTGAGCGGTCTCCTCAAAGTCTGGCGTCGTGCGGTAGGTCTGAACCGTAAATACAGGAACTCTGTAAACAATACGCACGTGCTCCTCTATTTAACGTATCGCCGACAAAGATACACTGTCTTATGGGAAGAAAGAAATCAAGAATCCAACGGTTGTCTCCTGACATAAACAAAACATTTCAACTTTATTATAGTTCACATCTTGCTTCATTACTTGGAAACTCAGTATCAATGCAATGCTCAGTAGGTTTAGGTATGCATTGAAAAATTAAGGCCAATGATACAGATAATGTTGTACTACTACAAAATATAAATAGCAATATCGGAATAGACATGCTGTCTGCAAAAACAGCTGTATAAGCATGCGAGAAAATTATCACATTGATAAAAAACGTTACGCAAGGTATTGCGCGCACGCTGCTTGCATAAAATTGGGCCAAAGGTTCAAAGACCAGCCTTTTGTCACTACAAAAGGGCACTTTTCAATAGCTGCCGTCTTATGGTGTTGTAACGAACGGGGACAATCGACAATCGAATCAATTGTACCCAGTATTATAGCCAAACCACTAACTGCGCAAGAGTGTACCATGTTAAGCGATGATTACTCAACTGGCCCAATAGCTATTAGGTACAACTCAAAACAAACAGTTTTATCTGACGAACGTATTGACACAGATGTAAACGTAAATCTTTATTGCATTGACAGTTGGACGAATTTCGACTCTATAGATCACTGAATAAAGCTAATCAATGCAAACAAATACAAATGCTTCTGGCAAAAATACTACGAGCTTATCAGTTGTCAACGTGCGCGTTGGTGACAATAATTACATTGTTAAGCGCTGCCATGCTGTCTGACTGCATCGAACAGAATACCATGCACATTTATGTAGATGATGTTTTATGGCCTATAGTCTTATAAAAATCTGTCTGAGACTATTGGCATCTCTTAGCAATGGCTAGATAACAGTAACAGTGCTATATTATGAGAAAAGATTTTCAATGCAAACTCATGCTAATTAGTTTCTTTTAACCTTTGTTCTAAGAGAAATTACATTCAGTAAAGAAAATGTATCGGTTTCAATTCTCGCTTTTCAATAAGCATACGCACGCGTTGATGTTTACCCTGCTTTCTTGTTATAGTATATGCTTAGAAGGTTCACAACTGACACAGTTGCGATGTTCGTCAATGAGATTTGTTTAAATACTATATTCTACGTTTTCACTTCAGATAAATCAATAGCATTTTCAATTTCAGCAATGTCACAGTCCACTACTACTATTGAATTAGAATTTGTTATCGCAAGTGTAAAATCAGTTCCCACATGTAATTTGTGTTCATTATTTTGCTTATTCTAATTACGTTGCACCCTCCCCCTTGTAAGGGCTCGTTTTAAAAGGATTTTTGGAGATTTAATTTGTGTGAACCACTATAGTTGATACGCTACGTTAACTTCTGATTTGATTTGTTTATTTTACCTTCCAACGTTTCGTAGTTTGTGACGTTAGTGCAATTATATAAACTATCATTTAAATATATGAATTTATTTATATTTTCATATTATTTGTTTTATAGTTTCGTAATTATGACCGTTCATTTGCAAGATATATTTGTAAAAAAAAAGCAGCCAAGTGCGAGTCGGACTCGCCCATGAAGGGTTCCGTAGCATCAAGTAACATAATATAAAGGTTCTTGTAGTTCGTCGAAAGGTAGGTAAATTGCGGTTTACGATTTATGACGTATAAAAAAAAAAACTACTGGCTTGATCTCGTTCAAACCAAATATCGTTAAAAGTTTGCATAGTAATGTACAACATATATTTTTTTTAGTTTTAATATTCCCTTATTTTAGAAGTTAGAGGGGGGGGGACCAACTTTTTTCAACTTTGGAAGTGTCTCTCGCGCAAACCATTCAGTTTAGAAAAAAACGATATTAGAAACCTCAACATCATTTTTGAAGACCTATTCATAGATACCCCACACGTATGGGTTCGATGAAAAAAAAATTTTTGATTTTCAGTTTGAAGTATACCCCCAAAATTTATAGTTTTTTTTCTATTTTTGTGTAAAAATCTTAATGCGGTTTACAGAATACATCTACTCGCCAAGTTTCATCAGTGTAGCTTTTATGGTTTCGGAGAAAAATGGCTGTGACACGGTCGGACAGACAGACAGACAGACAGACAGACAGACAGACAGACATGACGAATCTATAAGGGTTCCGTTTTTGCCATTTGGCTACGGAACCCTAAAAACGGTACATATTTTGTAAGATATTGAAACATACGTGTGTCACACAAGCAACTGCCGTAAATGCTGATTAATAATGCATTTTACCGATACCGTAACTATCGTTTCCGATAACTGGCAACCTTGGAAGCATGCCACAAACCATGGCATACTTGTAACTGTTGCCACTCACACTCACTGTTACTGAGCAATGAATGCAGTAGTTTCATGTTGTGGTTGTACCTACAGTTATGTTGTAAATAAATTCAATACGACTTCCTCTTTCAAAAGTAGTGTTATTGATTCGTATATTTCATCATCGAAGGCAATTGGAATATAGGATAAGTACACTTTTCTGTGTTGTTGGAAAACCCAATGGAAACTACCGACAATATAATAAACTAGCAGCGACGTCCAGCGTTACCCGGGCATTCCAGAATGTTAAAGAACATTCTAAAACGTTTAGAAGCATTCTATTCTAGAACATTTTGACAAAATCTAGAATTTATAAAAACGGATAGACATAGATTTTTGCAACATTTTGCATTGATACTGTTCCTATTAGTCGTAGCGTGATATTATATAGCCTTCCTAGATAAATGGACTATCCAACACAAAATAATTTTTCAATTCGGACCAGCGCAGCACTTCCCGAGATTAGCGCGTTCAACCAAACAAACTCTTTAGCATTATAATACTGGTATAGATATGAAAACCGTATCAAAACTATGATACTAGAACATTTTACAATCATAATAATGATACGGTTTTCGAGTCCTTGAAACATTGTTTGAGCCGTTCGTGACGTAATTCAAACAAACCGTTTCTCATTATTTATTAACAAAGGGCCTAAATTGTAGAAGTCTTATGTAAATTTAGAAACAAAACAATCACATACCGAGTCTTAATAACATATTTCTTACGTTGTCTATCGAGGCGTTATGAATGCCACGCTATAACAATGTTTTGACTGTTGCAAGTGCTGTGTTTGCCCTCTTAATAGCGTTAATGTATGCTAAAATAATCGGTCCCTGTGAAATTTGCGTGACAACGCTGTGGGAACTATGGTTCTTTGTTTTATTGTGAATTGGTGAGAATTAATTTGTACAAGGTGATTGTTACCGAAAAGAAAATTCATTATTTTGATTGTAATGTGTGTCAATGAAAACAGTGAATTGGAATTTAGAATGAATTCTTCTGCTCCAATTCAAAGTTTATTATTATAAGGAAGTAGAAACTGTTTTAACTGTAGCTATTGTTTTATGTGTCATTAATTGATAAATTGAATTGAAACAATTTGGGATCATAAAAGTATTTAAATACGAGAATAAAATTAAGTAGTTATACAAACCTTTTTCATAATTGAAGTCGTTCAAGCCTAAGCTTCAAATATCAAACAAACAGCAATAAAATTCCCATAAGCTCCCAAAGTTGATTCGATACTAAATAAATATATTAATCCAATCCAGTTTTGGAACATTTGCATTGCAACTGGTTTTAACTTCGACTTTCTCACAATTCGCCATCGGGCTTGCATCATGATCTGATTTGCATTTTACATAATCATATCGTAAGTGACTTTTCAGGACTATTTTCAGGTTATAATTATAATTCATCAATTCATCATAAATAGTTCGTTAGCATCGGTCGGTCTTAACTGTTTTTCTGTAATGTTTAGCGTTCGTGTTCTGTAGGAAATGAATTTTAACTGTTATTGGTACTACTTGCATTTTTTCAATTTCTTATCAATTTTGTGCTTTGTGTCTTTTACGTGTAGTCTTTGTTTAATAAATTAACATAATAACTTGTAAACATTTATTAAGCTTTGTGTGTCACGCATCCGTTAGGCACGCCTGTTCAGTTCACGTCGCAATTGGCATAAATTTGCAAAATTTTATACAACACAAACTTGAAACGTGATTTGTACCTTACCTAATACTAATATTGTATACATTACAAATTCCAGTTTTATTTTACGTTTTCAGTAAACCTAAAGGTCCCGTTTGAGCTTTCGGTGTATTTTCCTGTTTTTATCCATCATGGAAGTTAGTTGCTTAGACCTCGTCGTCTGTATTCAAAATAAACAGTCGCATTCGTTGAGGTACTGTCAAAATATTTAAGAATTGTACGATTGGTGCAATCGGTTTGCTCCGACCAAACACCTAATGTGCTACGCATACAAAAGTAGCAATTTGAGTTTACTACTCGGAATGTCATAAAAATGCATCGTTAATTCAGCATACTCATTTCCTTTCCCAAGACCGCTTTGACCCATATTCACCCAAAATAATTACTAGCTTTAGCATCCGTCATTGCTTGACCAATCGCTTTTATGATGTGACCTCGTACCCCGGTCAGTCTCACTGTTTTATTACACCACCTCACAATCACAACCAACCCCTTGTTGGACTTTCACACGTTTTAAAATGTAGGATTTGTCCATCAAATGACCGGTCAGCTCGTAAAAGCTCGTTAGGAAAATATTAAAGGAACCCTGAATAATAATGTCGTAAAAATCTTATTTATATCATTGAAAATCCCGTTCAATCAAAACGGTTATGTCACTATTTATGATGAGTCTGACCGTCGTCCCTTCAATGCCGAGCAAGACGCATCCTAATCGCTGCATTAGTATACTAATTAGAACATCGTGACGCTCAAAAATTTGTATTTGATTAGATTATTGCCTTTTTTGAGGGCAAAGGAATAGATTCGGTACCGTGGGTGGTCCTTCGAACCACGTACCTCGATTATATCAACGCACATCAGGTTTTTTGTGGCCGTCGGGAGCCTCGTGACCAAAAAGCCTAATAGAAACATAAAACGGGTAGGTACTTTAAAATCGATCCTCAAAAAATACGCATCCTGCTTGTCCTGAGTCAAAGGTTACCGCATCGCGAAGGTACACTTGAGATAACGCTAATGTGACACATAAAAAAAGCTTTCAAAAGAGCCTTTATGTGTGGTAAATAACGGTAGCAACCTTTGCAGGTATTGCATTATTTCACGCCAAATAATTATAAAATTCGCCAAAGCCAACGCTGAAAATATTTTGTTTGCACGTTTTCTAGTTAGAAACTCTAGCACTTTAGGAAACTAGTAATTTGAGAGGGTAATGCGAGAGTGGAACCCAATAGGTCGAGAGAGAGTTTGCCAGATGGGCCAGGGCATCTGGCGCGGAGCGGCATTCTAAGCCACTACACCGATTATACTCGTAGTTGGCCAATGCCACGCATCTGCCGAATGCTGCAGTTTCCATACTCTTGCCAATATTTATTAAAATAGTAGTATCTATCAAAATGCGACGCAAAGCTGGAACAGATTTTCTCAAATTCAGACTCTATTTCTGAATTTTCAAACTAGTTAGTTTCATTGATTGCTAATGGGAGCAATCAATGAAACTAAATCCTTCTAATTCCTATTCCTAATCCTTCTAATTCTTGGGTCTAATTCCTTGGACCCTATGGTCCAAGGAATTAGACGATTGACGTAATATCACTTACATACTTTCTTAATAAGTCTATGAAAATATATAGCTCCTTAAAATTCTAAGCAGTAAATCAGTCAAGAGAAACGCAACTGTTGTCGGTCTTAATAGCCGTGCTGTGTCCGAATTTCGAGCTATATGCTAATTCTCTTAAATTTACCTAACAATAGAGTCATATAACAGTTAGCAGAAACATCTAAATAGAGATAACACCGGTTCCTCAAACATGCACGATTTAACATCAAACGCGAATTCGTTAAACATGTAAGATTATCTTGAGAAAAAGTTTCGTTAACCTGTTGTGCATGTATTATATTAGCATCAGCTATTGTGATATTATTCCATATATTCATGGGTAAACACACACCGTCCTTTGTGTGTATTGTTGGGGTAATACTTAGCAGCATCACCCCTCGTGGTAATACCATCCTTTTATTCCTTTGTCATAGTTTCTCTCATCTTTCTAAATTCGGTGAACAGGTCAGCGCTATTGTCTCCTTTATGAGATGAATCTTAAGGAATCTCCCAGAGGTCAGACTTCTTAGAGTGACCTTAGGTCATTCCAAGAATGAACTAATCCTTGTTTACCGTTGTAAAACCGATGTTTAACCGATTCTTCTCAGAAGTGGTCCATTGTAGGATCTCAGACAGAACAATGCATGGCTAACATGGACAATAGCCTTTTTTGTTCTTTATGATATCTAGCTACCGTTCCGGCCGTTGGGCCTTTATTGCAGGTATTATCGATCTTATTGTCCAATTGAATGTTTCCAGTTTTAAACAACTGTCATGGGAACTCTGTTCTATGTGTTTTGTTCCCGAACCATTTGAAAGCGTTTATTTTAGTTTGTTCTTGCGAAAGATCGGTAGCCAAGAGTTCGAACCCGTCAGCTTGATTTATTTTATGATGATGTAAATTTTAATATGCGGTTTAACAATAATTGCTTTATGCCCTGGTGCAGAAATAACGCTATAGTAATTATGTTATAACTTATTTTTATATACCTATCAAAAGAGTGCCAGAAGCCTCACCTGAGGTCCCATACCGCCTCGTATGCTTACGCAGCGTATTCCGGTAGCTATTGGAACTCCATAAATGCCTATCGAGATACGACGGTCCTTTGATCGTCTGTGGGAGACCGCATCCTTTGAACTAGCCGCCCGGGTGCTGCCTACCACGCATTACTATTCTATAGTTCTCATTATTATGAGCTGAAATTCTTTATCATGAGCTTTAGCAAGAATAGATGCTTCGTGATCAAAGACTTTTTGATAGTTTCTTGTTTTATGTCGTCTAAAGTCGCTTGGCTTAGCAGCATTTCAAATATGTCTTTATGTGTATTGAACACAACGCAATTTGCTATTTATATATTATGTTGTATGTTTCGAACAACAACATTGCAGAAACAAGCAATTTTGCAATAGTTTATCTGCACGACTGAACAATCTGCAACATTACTTAATTCCCTCTATTCTCTATCCCTGAATATTTCTAAACATCTCCCTCACGCAATGTATATGAATAAATACAGATCGTTCTCCATAATAATAGATAAACGTGTACGTAAACTGTTTAAAAGAAATAGAGGCTGTTGAAAGTACACACGCCATTTATATAATCACCACGTCGAGCGCGGGAGCAAGTGGCAATTTTCTCTTCACTCCATGTAGATGTCCAACCAAACTACACCTGCTCTAGCTCCATAGTCAACGTCCTGCCTGGCTAGTGTATAGGATAATTATCTACATACAGTTCCATCCGAACGGTTTATGCGTACATCCGTCTTCTACTAATCGTATCAGTTCTTTCAAACCAGTGTGATGAAAGGATTTCAAGTGTGCCTCAGAGAGGTTCCTTTTGTGCACTCGAGATATGTTATAGAACTTTTTATATTAGACGACATGCCAGTTTCCTCACGATTTTTTCTTTCATCGTTTGAGAGTACTGATAGTGCTCATAGTTTTTTCGACAGAAAAACTCATTGGTACACGACTGGATTTCCCTGTGTCCGTGTAGTTTATATAGGTATTGAAAGGTTGGCGGAAAAAGAGCCTGAATTTGCACTCTTTTACCAATAACAATCCCAAGTTTTAGTTATAGGTTGACAGTTTATGGGTTTCGGTGGAGCGGTTTTCCTACAGCATATCACCGACAACTTTTCCTTGAATGAGTAGGTTTGCTTTTTTTGTGGTTGTAGCCATTTAAGGACAAAACATTTAATTGTGATTTGTACAGGATAGATACTTTTGAAGTTAACTTAATAAAAATATGCCGATTTGTCGCTACTCCTGAAATATCACTTTCCTCATCGACGAAAGAGCTGTACACTATTATGTCTGGTAGATCGTTGAACTTCAGAAGCTTCACCAGATTGAATCTGAGCCACATGTGTGAAATTATTGCCTGACCAAGTGAATTAAATGGTGTCTACACTGCAACTGCTCACAATCTTATGCAAGATGCATTTACAACGGTGAAAGTCTACAGCACGGAAAATAAAACGGAGATTGTTCATTTTATAACAAACGTTGGTTATAAAAGCAATGTAACATTTTTAGATAGAGATAGAAGAAGATAGATAGAAAATACGTTATTGCACACTACATAAAATTAACAAAGGAATATAGATGATAATAATGTGGAGTTAATAAATAAATAAATATATAATGCGGACAATCCACACAACACTATCTAGCCCTATACTAAGCAGAGCTTGTACTATGGGAACCAGATAGCTGATATAATACTTAAATACTTTTTTTTTGTAAATACATACATAGAATACAATATAACACCCAGACAGAACACCAGATTAACTAAAACTATGAAAAAACCTAACAATTAAAATGATTGCTCGAGATTTCACACTGTGCCTTAATTTAATCAAAGCTTTACTATAAGAACCAGATAACTGAGAGATTACCTACTTAAATAGCATTTTTTTCTACTGATAAAATCTTAGACATAACAAACATCAGACTAATGTGTATCACCCAATCTACAGCGCATAAGGCAGAATTAATACCAACTGAGTGAGCTCAGTCAGTAAAGAAATAAATTTCAACGCGTGGAATGTCTACTATGCTGCGTTTTATAGAGAGTTGAATTATTGTCTTGGAATAGCCTTGTTGCTATTGTGGTTACGGCAGCAGTACGCAACACGCACTTCCATTTCGCTTACTTTCTCAATCGTTTTCCGCCCACCGTTTCTAATGCTTACCTAGCTGACTTGTTTCATTGGCTACAACTTCGTGAAAGTAACGTTTGTACCTGTAGTATAATGATTGTAGTTCTTTGCAGTGTATCAAGATATCGTCCACAGCCCGACTTCACCCACTGCTGGGTATAGGCCACCCTTAGTTTGTACCATCTACCTCGGTCCAGTGCCAGTCTAACCCATTTATGCCCCGTGACTTTTACTATGTCATCCATCTTGCTGCAGGGTGCCCTAAGCTTCTGTAGTCGGTTCTTGGCCACAAAATTATATCAAGATATGGTAACAAACACTGGCTTTGTATCTTTGTTAGTCCATCGCTGCGCTGATGCTTCTACCAATATTTTAAATACATCAGTTTATATCATGAGATTTTTGTCACTCCTGTGCTTTAGCTGAAATTTATAATATCCTTATATTCGTGACTAGGAATATCACCAGCTATAGTTAGTAGTTTATTCGGTCGCAAGAATACCTGTTGTTACAACTAGCAAAATAACTAAACCCTGACTTTATACAAACAAATATTGGTCGATTCTGCAATAAAAAACCCGTGGGTTCACGATTGAATGCACCATTGACTTTCGCTTCACCGAGGAAACCAATTGAATTTGTTCAATTCAATCGGCATTGACACACTTTATTGGCTCATTCACCATGTCTCTAGAAGAACCTTGCCACGTCTCACGAATCTGACAATCAAATGTTTGATGATAAACCAAACAGTCCAGAATATCGCTCACTCACTAACAAGAAGAGCAAAGTCTGAGAACAGAATCGTAGAACAAAAATAACCTACAAAAACAACCGCAAAAAGTAATCCCTAACTCGAGAACCAAACTCTGAATGACGACATCCTGCTTGAGCGATTCTAGATAATAACAGCTCTGCGGATTCAAGTCTAGACTTAAGTCG
Organism: Thera obeliscata; assembly: GCA_947578465.1. Classification (NCBI taxonomy): domain Eukaryota; kingdom Metazoa; phylum Arthropoda; class Insecta; order Lepidoptera; family Geometridae; genus Thera; species Thera obeliscata. Next base: position 8,330,761 of record OX387918.1, on the reverse strand, counting down.
AACCTATAATTTGGACAGACCCTGTTTCAAAGCGGAAAAGAACAGAAAACAGTCCGGTTCAATTAGTCCTGTAAATTGATAAGGCTATGTTCATCATGCAAATATTCGGCCAGGATAAGACTTAAACCTTGACAACGCAGACGGTTAGTTACCAACCGAGCTGTGAGGCAAATCCAGTCAATAGGTAATCTAATTTAACCTGAACTACACCATGAGTCAGTTTGCAGAATTGAGTCATTTCCTGTTCTGGCAGCAAAATTGAATACGAAAGGGCTACACGGCACATTTTGTATTTCCTCCTATTCTACAAAAAAGACCCTAAAGCTAGTTATATAAAAAGAAAGCCCCCAATAAAATGTATCAGATAAATACTTTTAGAGTTCAATATAACTACCTGGTCGCTTATTTGTTTAGGCCGCATCTCAAAACCAGTAGCCGAGAGTATACATATAAATACATGCGAGTGGCGCACGGGATAAGTTTTTGTTGCCTTTTTTACCGTCCAGTTACCAGTTGCACTAGAACTCCTTTTCTAGGGCTGTACGTTGCTGTACATAGTACTCATGATACTCAGTGTAGTGTAGACCGCATTATAGCTGTTTTGGACCAATTTACTCGATAAATATATATCAAAGCAACACGGCTACCTCCACTGGTCAAGATACATCACCAGTCTTATTGCTACCAGCGCGCGTATCTGCAAGTATTACAAGTTTTGACATCGTCTCGCCTTTCACTTGGCCTAGATATTTGGGAACTGGTTGTAATCAACAATGCTAGCCATTCGCGGCCATTGCGACTGCTAACAATGCGTTTCCTGTGATGCAGCTGTGAAAAAGCCCCGACGTTAATTTGTCGGTTCTATTAAGGGCTCTATGACCGATGACCGATATTCTTGTTTTCAACTCGTTTTTGAAGTCCTGCAGCTACAGACACACCCCTACTGATGCCTCGTTATGACGCTACAAACCTCGTAAGATCTGAACTCATTTACGATCTATAAAGAGGCAGCCCTGCTCCGTAAATGAATAAAATAAAAAGGTCGTGCGCTAGGGCAGGCGGGGCAACCTGTTTCCAGAGACGTGGTTCCGACGCCCACGTCTGACAAATCTGCGTTTGTTACTATACAACACAACGTGGTATAGATCTACGTGTGGAACACGCCAATTGTGTGACGAAGAGCCAAGCGCGCCCGTTCAAGTTCTGACTTGTTTCGACGTTCAGAGCAAACGTCACTGGTTAGGCTCGCGTTATCAAATCCTCGGAAATATGAATTTAAAATATAAAAGAAGAACAATAAAGTTAAAGAATGATGCACAACGCCTGGATCGTGATGCTTTTAAAATAACGCTCTTCAAATTTGACTTTCTTATTTTTTATACACTTACTCGTCGAAGTTCGTGTCCCTGTAATTACCAGGAACAATGAAACTCAAATGGAGGTCCATTTGAGTTTTGGGCATTGACTATAATGAGTGGCACGTTTTGTGGATCCTGCATCGTGACCCGCGGCCCTGACTCATTCCCACGAGGCAGCACTTTCGACATTTGTGTGTAGCCGCAAGGATTTTTTGTATATCGTTGTTTAACAACTAAAAGGTTTGCCATTTTCATTTCACCACAGCAATTTGACAAGATTACTGTAATGACATCTGGTGTTTGAGAAGGCTCACCGTCCTCTTTCAGAAAGTTATCATTACGCAACTAAACACGTGGTGGTATTTCTTTTCAACTGTCCAATTTCTCTTCAGCCGTTCGCTTTCGCGTGACTTCAATAATATCTGTAACAGAATCTCATTTCTACTGGCAGTCTCGCATTTTGTACAGGCTTTACAATGGTGCTAATAATACGGTTCATCTTAGCTGTCCCGCATCGATTTTTTATCCCTTTATTCGTCTTTCTCATTTGTCAGGGACCATGTCACGTACCATGTTGTCGCTCAATCCAACACGCTCACAATTACATATTCACGCTACGAGTCGATTCGTGCGTGATTCTCCGGACTCCTGCGGGTCCATCAAAGTGTCAAAGTATCGTCCTCACTTGCACTGAAAAAAGCCAATTTACTCACAGGATGACAGGATATTTTTTCTAGCGCTCATCCCTCCAATTTCATCCTTCGTCCTGATACTTTATCCATGGTTTTTTTGTCTGAAGTTATAAAGATTCTGTCGGTGTTGCGGAGACGGATGCGTGCTCATCAGACACGGCCTTCGCACGCACGTGCATTGCATTTTACTGCACCGTTGCCTGTTGCTATGCGTATACTCGGAACAATCTTGGTAACAACACTTACATTTTACATTCAATCCAACTTTTTTACCCCCTACAGTTTGATTTATCTTTTACCATCCGCCAGTTCGGTGTAAAAAACTTTATTTCTCAGACGAGTGTCACTTATATGAGAATTACTTATTGTAGTTATAATTATATTCCAGTGCGGGTTAGACCTTTCAACATTGCAATTACTCGATAATTTATCGATTCATGTCAGCATCGGTGTGCTTATTCTACGAAAATTATAGCGTTCATAAAATGTCTGCGTATGAAGGAGCAAATATTTAAAATTCTGCGATACGATACACGCGGCCTTTAAAACGTGTTGTGATACGATTGGCGCCGAAACTCCGACCGAACAGGTTTCGTCGGTCTTAATGAATTTTTTTCAGTGTGCGATGAACAAATTTATAGTTCTGCTGGTACACGAGGCTGCGCGAGCGCCGCGCCGATATTTAGGTCGCCCGAAATAAACGTGCTCCCACTGCTTTGCGTCTACGTGGATGACATTACAACTGCTGCGACCAATTTAGTTCAGTATGATGTTGATGTTTGCAAATCCATAGAAAATAAAGTTTTTAGTTATTCAATTTTAAATTAAAATTATTAAAATTATTAAATTATACAATTATTCAAAATATAAAATTATACAAGGAAAATATCAGGAATGGAAAATTTAAGCGTTACAATTTTCTTATCTAAAAAAATATTAGCATCACAATTCATGAGTACCACGGTTACGCTTACACAAAAAACGAATTGCTTCCGCAATCGCTTATCAATTCAAGGCCCCGTTATTAGATTTGAAATTACTACTTCAAACATAACGTAGTTTAAAGTACTATCAAACCCGTCCTACATTAGCTTAAACACGATAAAAGATTGTAATACCCGCGATAATGTGTGTGTGAGTTGTATGAGCGGTCCACACACCCATGGTATGCACGCGCGCACGATCTCCAAGGCCATTTTGTTTACGCGTACCTTCTTCGCCCGCATCATCGTGTTTACGCATGTTCGATATTAAACGGCTAACTGGAGAATCCACCGCCCCCGAACAATATACGTCACGCGGAAGTACTCCGCCAACCAGCCCAGTTATATCAGCGAGGAAATGGCGCGAAACGCTTCATTGAATGTTTGGCGGGAAACTTCAGCATTACGCAATTCTATGAAAGTATTTTCACCTCATCTCAGCGTATTTAGCTTCTAACATAGAGTATTATTTATAGCCTTTTGTTTATGCGTTAGTTCATTATCTTTTGTGTCACCGTTTACGGCTTTCATGATGGATATTATTGTCTTATCGACCACGCTTTCATTGAGTTATGTAATGTCATGAAAATTCAGCGAGGCAGGGTCACCACCATTACACCATTGACAAAGTTAATGTCGTTATTCGGCTTGTTGTCGGTTATTCCTTTTTTCATATTAGCATTATTACGATGGTTATGTTTTGCGACATCCACGTGTTCGGTTACACATTATTTGGGCGGGAAATGGAGACGACTGGTCGACCTTGGCTCTCGTGACGTCATTGACATAGTTCCCGGCTGCAGAAACCGCCACTTTTTGCCATGATTCAGACAATTATTATTATTCAGCATAAGAAGTGGCCCATGTTGCCATCTTCGTAGTTAGATTCAATCTTATCTTTTCTAGTAATTTCATGCATCCTAACTTTATTTTCTGTTCCTAATATTGCAGCTGTACCGATTGTAAAAATTATACTCATCACGAATAAGTCAACTCATAAGAATTATCAGCTATTATTTTTAAGTAAGTGAATCACCTAGCCATAATTATCTTGGTAAAAGTATCGTCTGCCTTTCATGGACCTAATATCGAATTTCATAGGCACTTTATCATCGTATGAACGATGTAAGTATGACAATTTAGCAGGCCGGCTAGTACCTAATCTTGGCCAGTCGACAGTGTTGACACCCAAATCGTCTTAACCTTGAGAGCTACTCGCGTTGCCATGCTATAGTTTTTTGTTTAGTTTGGTTCATTTGGTGATCAAGCAACTCTATCGTGTTTGCCTTTGTTTTCCGTTGAATCTTTACAAAAAGTTGAAACCGTCGTTATCTTATCTAATTGATTACATTATATTATATCATTAAGTATCTATGTTATAACCACGAACACACCCATCTTACTCAATATCGTTATTCTAATTTACTGTTCTGGGAATTTCATTATTTTTAACTACTTTGAAAGCACCCTTCGGAATCTTTGAACCAGTAACTCACAGCCGAAGACCATTAACAGTACAGATTAAACAGTAGTAAAAATGTCGTAAAACTTTTATAGTTATTAAGGCCATATTTCGAAAATCAGAAATACGTTCACAAAGGGTGTCGCCGCCCCCAGGGATTACAAAAAAGGATTCCGGTACATTAAGAGCGCTAGAACTACTTTTTTACTGGCCTTTCCTCTGGATAGAGTCGTAAAGATGTCAACTGCCGTAAGGTCCCAGCCAGCCAAGCCATCCGGGATCTTAACGAACCTTTCGTTCGTGCCTCGTAAAAATGTTGCGCCACGCCTTTTTTCTTTTATTCGTTTGTTGGTAGCGTCTCGACACCCTTGTACTTAAATATGTCGGTGTAGTAAAGCAGTTCCGTTTCCTCTTTACAGATTTCCTGAAGCCTCGCAAGCGGCTGTCGACCAGCGCCAAGAAGTCCCCGGGGCACAGCCACAAGCACGAGTGCGGCCACGGGGCTCACATCCGCCCGCCCAAGGTGGCGCGTCTCGCCCAGACCAACTTCAAGCGGAGCTAAGTCCCCGGCTAAGCCGCGCCGTGCACAGTTGCTCGCAATATCCAGGACCAATCTCAATTCGGGCAGCTAATCCCAGCTTTGTTCGAACTCTGAAACGTCAACTTTGTGCAAGGTCCGTTACGACTTGAAAATTTTATGTGTTAATTTATTTTTTGTCTAAGAACAAAATTAAAATAATGTTAAGTAATTTGTAAAAAAGTTTGCAGAATATTTGATAGTGTTTATTATAATTTAATATATTATTCTAATGTTAGGCAATGTCACATAAAACATCACATCGCATTTTGCTCAACGTCTGACCGCGTGCAGTTTAATACAGATTTAAAGATTTTCCAAATTTCTAACCTCGACTTGCAAATATTGAAATGTGACAATTAAATATAAGTTTATTATGATCTCTTTCAATAAATTAAGTTATATTAAGCGTATTAGTGTTAAGGTATCATGGTTTACTTTAAGATTTGGCTCATTCGATACTTTTTGCATCTCACGATAAGAGTTAATTCCAAGGTCACAATAATTAAATGTCTTGAAAATGTTAAGATGTATTTGTCTAGAAATATAATTTCCATACATATGCATTGGAATATTTTCGATTCTTCTAAAACTAAAACTCTGTTTTCTTGTGTCTTTGCTGTGCTGCTGCAAGAAAGATGCAAAAGACCATCCGCAAATGAATACCCAACAGTAGATAAACAAAGGTTAGTTTAAGATAAATACAAATACTCAATGTAACACATTTTGTTACTCGCCGGTAACAAATTGTTAGTAACATTTTCAAAACAATTTACCTTAAAATGTAGACGTGTAGTAAAATTTTCTTTAAAATATTTTTGAGTATTTGTCTTTGACAATATTACTCCCTGGATTTATTTCTAGTTAATTTGTTTTGTTGTTGTATTTTAATGGATTATATTACTTTATCATTTTTTGACTATTGTTTTTATTGGATTTCTCAAACTGTAGCCTGTTTCAATATCCTGCGAGTGTCATTCATTCAATGTGGGTTTCCCGATCGCGACCTTTTATGAAAAGTACAAATCTCTCATCAGTTTTAGGTCGAAGGGTCGTGGTTTTCACAAACTTAAAAGACAAACCATTTAGTAGTTTCATTATTCATTTTTATCATCCCTCTTGCTTTTTCAGTACGTTTCGTATGATTATTTTTATAGAATACAACGGTGGTTGTAGACTTAATAGCCAAAGGCCAGTTGTGCTCGGTGAGGCCGACATAACTTGGGTGAAAATGAAATAAAAATGAACTTTTACTTATCTTGACTAGCGAAAGCCTTATTTACAATTACTTACAATGTTGTAAACATTTTATGACTACGGAAAGTAGAAGTACTTTGATTTGTTTATTTTGATTATGACTCGTTTGAATTTTATGAATTGTGTTTTGGGTGTTTTCTCTCAGGCAGACTAACCTATTTCTGTACATGTATGTATCTATACCTACTACCTATTTTTATGATAAATCTTTCATTGAAGAGGCTCTAGCATGCATGCATGTAATTTATTTTTAAAGTTGGGTGCATGTTATTGCAACTTTTTTGGTTGTTCACTTAATTCATGTAGCTGTACGTATAGCCGTACCTACTAAAATAACTTTCTAAAAAGTGTGTATCCCAATATTTTACACATCTTTTTAGAAGTTATTTTTAAAAATAATCGGTTGCAGCCGTTTTTGCTGTTCTCGTTTTAATATTTACTTTGTCTGAGAGAAAACAGAAATTATTTGATTTAATTTTGTTGTTTGATGTCTATTCAGATGATATGTGCCAAAAGTGTCTGAAACATGACTGACTGGGTCTGAAATCTGAATTATTTCAGCTAATAAGTGCGTTTGGCCTACGAATTGGCACATCGGTATATAATTGTATATTTTCTCTTCTTAAACACCTGTGATGTATTAAATATGATCTCAGAACATTATTATATGCAATTATCATATTTAATATTTGTTTAAATAACTTTAACAGCTGTATCACAAGTATATAATGTAACTTAATGCAAAATATCCGTATCCCTGGTGTTGATTTGAGATGAGAAATAATTTAATACATCCGAATATGTAATTTAATTTTGTTAATTAGATTAAGTTCGCAATGTGTCTCAGGTTTGTGTAATTTGTCTGAACATATCTTATAATATATCGTACCTACTATGTAACTATTATACTTACATAGGACCTCATAGCACTGTAAATTTTAAGCACTTAAGTGTATTATGAAGCGAGGTCAAGTAAATTATGAAACGAGTTTTAAGTATTGATAGGGATACACAAAAATAATATATTTGTACGAAAGTTTCAGTAAAGCTGAGATGTTTATTTAAATACAAAGCAATACTTACAAATTATAAACGGGCCAGTCGTTTGTCCTTATTCAACTATTATGTATCTATACGATGTCGTATATCTAAAATATTATGTAATGTATAAAACTTAAGTAAAAAGCTTATTTCAGTCCGAATATTGTTGTTTTTTTCATGCAAACCTATCCCTTCATAATAGGTAGGTAAGAGTTTATTACACCCAAGGACCACTATTAACTATTTAATGGTAGGACTAAGTTACTCCTTGTCGTGTCACTTGATCGAGCCAGTGCGGTGAAAGGATTTTAAGTGCGCCTCGGAAAGGAGTAGTAGTAGTCACTGAAAAAGCTATTTAGGCACGTAAAGCAAGAAAACTCTGTCTCAAATTCCATAAACGGATTATTTAGAAGACCAAAATTGTGCCTTCCGAAGCAAGATTTGCTCAGTTGTTCCTTGCAGGCGCCTATCCTTGACCTACGTCAGCAGTGGATATAGGTTGATGATGATGATGTATTTATTCAGTAGTATCACAAGGATCACTTTGAAACTTCTGAAAGCTAGGTGCCAGTTCCACGCGACCAAGCCTAGAAGAACAGGCAACAAACTGCTAGTTGGTTTCTACCTTTTTTCTGTGTGATCCTTTTACAAATCAAATATATAGATACCTATACTTACCTGATGGCTTTCGGTCGTCTGCTCTCCGGAAAAAAACCAGATGCACCTGAGTATACTAAGGGTGAGTAAAGTACCATGTTTGTTAACACGAATGAAACGACATTTTTGATGCTCGTATGAAAATGTTTATTGATATCACAATCAAGTCTACACAGCTACCCATATTACCCACCTTAAAATACATAGATGATACACAAAGATTACTGTAATACAAGCCACAAGACTGAGGTCGTATATTCTAATACAATTTCGACCAATAAAACAGTGACTAATTTGGATTAAATGCAAAAAGTTCAGACGTGCTAAAACATTCATTATCTAACTTCTAAGACCTCTACGTGTCCACGAAAATCCGATCAGTGATAAACAAAACCTCTAGGATACAAAAGTTCTAATCAGTACAACACTATCGAACGTGGCAACTAATATCATAGATGTAGAGGTAAAATAAGGTAACAGATAGGTTGCACAAACGAAATTAGTAAGGATATACAATAACGGATTGTTGAAAGAAATCAGTTATTGATACAAAACAAGTTATTGTCTCAAAATACACAGAATCAGGTAAAGCAATTACCAAACACATTATAACAGCAAGCACGGTGATCACACCGATTATAATTATTTAATAAATAGGTATAATATTTATTTAGGTAATTATTATATACAAATACAATAGAATTATAATTAGGCACATCAATTTTATAAAATTACTTTTAATCAAAAAAGTGATTTGATTTTGTCACAGCTATTCCTACCACGAATATAGTTCTAGTTCAGTGATTAATAAATAATTTAAATGTGATTAGGTCGTTATTATTACCACAAAGGAAATATTCAAAGAAATATGCAGAATTACATTAATATTTATATAACTTTAAGAGTTAACAAACTACTCACGACATCAATCGAAATATTTTAAAAAAGTTAACGCGACATCTTTCACTTATATAATTCTAAGTATATAAGGAAAGAGCTTAAAGCCTTCAGACTGTTGGGGATGATTGATAAATTTGTACTTTTAATTCCCCATCGTCACCGCTAACCGTAGCATTCATTACATTACCAGTATCTAATATACCATTTTGGAGTTACATCTAATTTGGTCGTAAAACTACGTTATACACTATTCTAGCATAAAATAGGTGTATTTAATTGTAAGTAGTAACAGACGCTATTTGCGCAACATCAAACACCGAGAGGACGTTTAAGAAAGAACATTTATCAGAGTTAGTGTTACGAACATTAAAATTGATTTGTCAAAAACCACATCGAAACGATAACTAGTAAATTGCGCCTAAGACAAATATCTGATAATATCACCGAGGACAGAGACTAAGAAAAAATGTACAGGAGATTGTCGGACAAGCAGATTCAAAAGTACCTACAGTCCACGAAAATTGCGCTGAACGAAAATTTATAGGGAAATGGTCATGTGTTTTGTCGTTTCTTATCCTAGTTAATATTTATTTAGCAGACCCTTATCTTGTAATAACTGTTCTTGCCCTTGAAGCATATGGAAATGTTGTCGAAACCAGATTTGAAGAATTCTGGAGGCACTGTTAAACTAGCATTATCTGAAATTGACCATTATTTCGACAACTCTTAAAGACGATCTTTGATCGTGACTATTCTCAAAATAATACCAGAAACTCGTAGGACGCCTCAAAAAGATCTGCATCAGCTTGGGAACCACAATATCACTTGACTTATTCAAGTAGGTGAATGTGTTTGAGCTGAGCTTCGAATTCTATTGTACTGCCTGTGACTTCGCTTGCCGCAATCCCCTGTACAGACGTATTGCGCATATTATAGTAAGATACAGACATGTAAATAGAATATAATTAACAACGGACATTCATTATTACTAATACATTAGAAATACGACACATAGATAAATACATTAGGTATACTAGATTAGTATTTCTTAAAATTATTTCGTCGTATTTTCCATCTCTGTTCTCGACGGTCGAACTAGACACCGAACTAATCCTAGCAATCTATATCCATAGCTCGTATATAAATCTTTGATAAAGTTTCTAATTCAAAAAGCCACTGTCTACCGCTATAATCCCTGATATTCTTTGAGAGAAGTTAAGACCACTTTAATTTGTAAACAAAAACAGTTTTCAAATTAAAGTATCCCCCTAGATTAAGTAGGTACATGTACTTAACTTACACTAAAGGCCTAGTCACCCTATAAGCTCTAGATAAATATAAAATATTAGACTCTATTATTATAATATGTAGTAAGTCGGTTTGGTGTCAAAGTTAATGCTTAGTATAATATTATTAGAACGAAGAGACAGTCCAGCTGCCTGTCCCATACGGAAAATGGACGGCAAAACATCTTGGTTAAAACGGTGCAAATACGACTGTGAAGCTGTATCTATTACTTAAGACGTCGACGCAAATGCGAAACATCAAAGACTATAAACGATTTGTTAAACTAGATACCGAACTGCTATCAATTGATGGTGCTGGAGTCAGCCGGTTGGCTGACTTCAAACCACCATTGTCCCGATATTTTCAGGGCCGCCAAGCCAAAGCGACGGTTTCTACTGTAGTTACCTCCAAGAAACGATAAACGCAGGGCACTTGTGCTCGGTAACGCAACCAGCGGCGTCTTTACCTATTGTGCAGGGTGTGCGGTGCACACGGGCGCAGCGTTCCTAGGGGGCGCCGAGCGCCGCGGCGGGGCGCTCGGCCACTATCAGCAGGCGCGTTGGCCGGACGCCGCACTTTCAATTACCAACGTAAAAAGGGTTCCGCTCTGCGTTCGGCGCCCCCTAGGACCGCTACGGAGCTCAACTTGGCGGGCGCGTTGGACGGGCGCCGCTCTTTCAATGATCAACGTAAAAAGCGCTCCGCTCTGCGTTCGGTGCCCCCTAGGACCGCTACGGAGCTCAACTTGGCGGGCGCGTTGGACGGGTGCCGCACTTTCAATGACCAACGTAAAAAAAGCTCCGCTCTGCATAGATTTTGTATAGCATCTTGAGCTCTTCTAATATTTGATGAATAACATCATAGGGGCCGACGAGCGCCGCTGGCACTTGGCGCCCTCCCTTCTCATAAAGAAAATTCTTTCTTTATGAGGAGAAAAAAGGGGGGGGGCCCTTTTTTCTCCTCATAAAGAAAGAATTTTCAAATTTTCTTTCTAAATGCATTTCTAAGCTATAATAGAAACACACCCTCTAAGTTTCATGCTTCTAGAACTTACGGTTTAGGCTGTGCGTTGATTTTTTTAAACCATTTTCCCCCTTTTTCTCTAAGTTTTGGCTTGTTAGGGTTTACACCAGAACACCTTGCATAATAATTCTAAATATAGTCAACAGGACATTGTGGTAACCAAACTGCATTTCTTCTTAAAAATCTCCAAGAGTTAATTACCCATTGGGGAAATTTGACAGTTTGTTGTAACTTGATGTGCTGTTACTTGTACTTTGTATCCATTCCATTTTGAACGCGCACTTACTAGGGGGCGCTTGGGTAATGTTTGCACACGGGCGCTACATGGGCTAGAGACGCCTCTGAACGCAACGTTCGACAAATATCATTAAGAAAAGATGACAATCATATCTCAGTGGAAAACGGATAAATTCAACGCAGTTGTCGGTGACAGCCGGGTGATTTTCATCGTATTTCAAGTCCTCTATCCTATAGTGATATTTGTCGACGGTATTCAAGTTAAGACTCCCTGAGTCTGAAATGGATTATGGATACCTGCTTATCGAGCTCACGTTAGAGATCTCGACAGCCACGCAACTATCGAGTTCGTAATAAAAGCTGACGCTTATCTTTTGTTTGTAACTCTCAGGCCTGAGAGTTGCTAGGCATGGCATTAGCCATGCCTAGCAACTCAGGGAGCAAGACGTGGATTATGGATTGCTAGATGAATCCTACACTTCACAGTAACTAGAGACAAAAATCACATTGTAATAGTAGACGGTGTAAAAATAATGTTTATAAACATTGGCCTATGAGTATTTTAATCGTATTATCACACAGTTTAACTAGAACATCGATTAAAAAAGTTACTGCTATAGAATACTAAATTCAGCGGCGGCGCACTAATTTTACAATTACAATACAAATTACAATTATTAACAACAAACATTGTGATATCAGACTTGTAAGAGAGTTTAGAAATCTTTTTGTTCCCACTCCACCTTTTGTTGCCTATACGATTTACGCAGGCGCTGTCTTTTTCAGTATTAGACGAAGTAGGTACACTTCACGCTTAGAAATGATTGTATTTATTAAATAAGAATATTCGTTACGATAATTTCAAAATATGAGGGGTGCGCAAACATTTATACATTTAAACATTAATAAATATACGACCATCGAATTTGTCTAATACTTACTAAATATCTAATGCGATCTTTGTAAAAAGCTGCCACTTAGCTACAGTACAGCGTTAGATTGTGATGAGGTATCAGTAACTCTACAAGCTATAATCAGTCAGTGTATTTTTCTCGGGTTATCTAAGGAAAATCTATGCTTGGCGAGAAAAAATTGCAGCCTATTTGTAGTGTCTTCAATAAATGATCTATAATTTACTAACGTAACGTTTTCATGTTATACGTCGACTTGAATTATAATATTCATTTATTTTAATATAAATTATCTTTGTTTAAAAATGTGTTTGTTATTTCTTGCAAGGCATAATCCGATCTTTTCTTTCGAATGGTACATTTTCGTGATTAAAAAACTTTTTTAAATAGTGCGTCTTACCATCAACAGTAATTTCTACCTATAAATTTTCGACTACCAAACATACTAATTTTTTTTATGGATTTAGATAATATTGTATTACTCTAAATGTATGGTTTGTACCTAGCGTACATGGTACGTTATAATTAAAAAATACTGATACTAAAAATGGGCGAAGAAATTCTACTAACATGCAAATAAATATAATCATTATTGTCTGACACTGGGTTATTGTCAAGACAGCAGCTTGGCTTCCCACCACGGTGCCTATAGATACGGTAACTATAGATAGATGCCTTTTGACATTTCTTCCATTATTACGACCACAGAACAGCAAATACGCTTTTGCTTTTACGACGGTTATAGACTTTATACTCAGCCAAATAATAAGACTACCACTCGTATATCCTTATTTGAAATTGTGTCAGCAAACCAATCCAAAACTTTTATTTAAAAGGTTGATGTTCTATGGAACACAATCAAGGTGGTTTGACCAACTCATAGTGGGTACACTGTGTACTAGAATGTCTTTTAGTAATGCGGAAAATCAAGGAAACCCATTGTAATGGAGAGGAAATGTCATTGGTTTGACTAGGAATGCCCCTTTCTGTCAAATCTCATAGGTTTTTAACTCTCAAAAAATGCGTTACGCTCTTTCTTTACTGCGGCGGCAAGTTTAAAAAGCCTATGGGAAATATTTATTTTAAGCGTTGGTCAAACCTGCCCTAAATTAAATAAGGGAGGGTAGTCCAATATTTTTGGCCGACCGTACATATATTCTACTGTAATAAGCTGTCTAGCTACTTAAATAAAAAATCTGCAATCTACGCAAACACAGGCCCAAAATAAAGGAACGAAAAGGTATAAAATAAAAGTAAAATAAAAAGGGATATTTGGATGTTTATTTACAAATTTGCTCTCTAATAATAAACTAATACGATTATTATTGAAGAAAAACATAAGCAACATCAGTGCTATAATCCCAAGACTACCCACATTATCGATTTTAAAACATGTTAATATTTTCGACTTGCTTCACACAAGTCGCTACACGCTAAATTAAACATAAAATACCCAATTATAGTTATCGCAACCGATCCGTTCTCAGTTAATAGAAATCAAATGATTGAAACAAACATCTACAGATACGATCACAGTGGTTAAAACACTAACTCTGTTGAAAACATACTGAATGAAACAAGTAACGCAAGAGGAGTATTTGTACATTCCGTCGGTCATATTATAATAAAATAATCATTTAATTTAATCACAGAGTAGAACCCAGGGCTGTTTTTAGGGGCCTACAATGCATCCATAATAAAGGCGTGTGGTAAAAACCAAACACAAATTAACTTTAACAGCTAAATATATACACGGGGCATTTATATGTATCGCAAAATGCAATTTTATACAATTAAATTTTTATTGCAACAACCCAAAATTTACATAATGCTTTTCTCTCAAAGAAATAAGTTAAATAAAATTGAGTAAAATCACAGAGACGCGCTGATTGACAGACTTTCCATATTTCCGTTAATTTATACACACAACACGACCGAAAATGATATACATAATGCCCCATATACAACACTAGGTAATAAAGGCAATGAAAATATAAGCTGATTTAAATAAACACTAGGAAAAGAGAAAAAAAAACCATTGAATTATGGATAATAATTTTAACATTCCATCAAATTAATACGCTTAAAGTAAATCCCAAAACTCCGTAAAAACCTTAAATTAATAAAATCACTACACAATTATTCAGGGGAGGCAAACCAAAGTGCTAAACATAGTAGGACACCGGCTGCGTACAGTAAATAAGTGTAAGTATATAATATGTGCATGATACGAACAGAGATCAATTACTGCAAGCCTGCATTGAGGTACCGTCTTGCATTCTACATTACGATAGAAATTAGTGCAGGTCTTTGCAACCTATCTATAGTAGCCGGCATGTAAGTTGAACTCAAGTTATAGGCGTTCCAATAACTGATAAGGACAATTCGAATTTTATTTTTATATAGTTCAAAATATTTGCCGGACACTCCAAACATTAATTGTAATAATGCCTTGTACATTAGCTATGTTATTCAATACAATGCACTGACATGTGCATTATACTGGATTAATTACCATGATTGAGAAAAAATATAATTGGTAGGATTCTTAAATTAGGTGACTATTTATTCAAATAGAATATATTTAGAACAAAAACAAGATTATTACAGTATTAGATTTGACTGTTAAAGTTTGATCAAAGACCCGCGTCTAATTCCTAAACGCATACAACCAAGCATCATAATGAGATATCTAACATAAAACAAAAGTTCTAAGAAAAAGAAATAATATTAAAGTGGAAAGTCGTAGACAAAAAAGAAAAGAATAATGTTATGGCAAAACTGTGTAAATTAAACAAAATATGAAAACGTTGGATGCAACCGAAGACAAAATGCATAATACAAGTTGAAATAAGAAATATGAAGTAAAAATTAATGTTAGCAAAATCAATACAATGCTTGTTATAATAAAAAATAAAAATTTAAAATAAAATAGGCTACCAAATACACCTAGATCCATAATAACTAAATTATTGTCGGGCAGCAAAGCTGATAACTAAATTATAATAGTCTTTACATTAAAATTTCAATAATAAGAATGTAAGATTATGTTAAAAAGAACAACATTCAATTGTGATTATAAATTAACACTTAGACTAGTTACAATACTATTGAAAAAGCAAATATTAAGAAAGGGAAAAAAGCCACAACTGACTCAAAACTCATAATGAATTACTTTTATGGTGACTATCAAAGTTGTACGATATAACTTAAATTAATACTTATATACAGATTGGCGTACACGTTTCGGCTAGCTACTTTTAAGGCGAGCTCACAATGAAAACAAAAATGCAAGATTTGAACGTACATTTTTATTAAACTAGTAGTTATTAGGCGACAAATAATTCTGAGGAACCGCGTAAACTTCGCTGAACGAAATTACGTAAACGTAGTCACGTGGTTCGTCAGAAGACAGATTGTTTGATGCATTAACTTTAGTAAAATAAAACAACATTGAGGTTCGGATATCATGCGCTGATCTCGCCAATGTGAAACCACTTTGTTGTAGCAGCAAAAACACATAAAACCAAATTAGAAGATGAAGGTACACGCCAACGGGCCTGCCAAACAGCAAAAAGCGTTACAATACAAACTAACACACACCCCGGTCGATTCTCGACGAGTCACCAAATATAATAAGCATGTGTCACTAAACACCTAACAAAAAAACTAAATAAGTTTTGCAGTCGTAAAATAAATTGCATTAATATTTTTTAAAGGTTTCAATTAATGAGAATTAGTTTTTAACTTTTTTTTTGTTCTATCTAACGTGAATATTATACGCGTACACATCTAAATAGCTATTTACGTGTACTAAAATGTTTTTATAAAATGGTATTTTTACTTCGTTAAATATAGTTGAAACTACGTCTATACGTTAAGACCATCACCACGCCTTAAACACGTAATTAATCTAAATATATTCAATAAAAACTCCCATTAATATATTAAAGTTATTAAATAAACACAGCGTAAATGTTTTGTTTGTTTGATGATACTGAGTGCGCTTACTCAACTACACTAAAAGTAAATGATATGGAACGTAACATACAACTCCAAAATATCTAAAGCAGACCGTTATTACTAAGATACTAGTTCAAAATCAAATAATTAATTGACAAAATCACCGTCACATAATAACTAAAACATATTATTTTCAATCATTGGATGCGCTATGTCAATATTCATATCATACGTTTGCGACATAGCGCGCTCATTCGCTTCTCAAATATTTAGTAATCGCTACTAATAAATTCCTTTTAAACATTTGGTATAAACACTAGTTTTCTAAGATAAAATATTAGTAAATGCAACTCTACTATCCGCTCTCGCAGCAAAAAAACACGAAATTTACAAATTCTTATAATAATATAGTGTCTGCCACTACAGTCTGCCGCTAAAGCATCTAAAAAGATGAAATAAACAAGACTAACCTAATACATACAATCAGTAACTTGCGCGTTAAATGAGCGCACTGCTAAAAATAAATTACACAAATCTAAAATGAATAAACATACTCAAAGTTAAGTAATTAACAGCGATTAGCGTACATACGTCGTGTACATAATATAATTTGAAACCGCCGTGCATCACAATTTGTACAGAAATCGATTCGCTAACTATTATAGACATCATCGATGTCAAACCGAAAAAAAAGGAACTTTATAGACGCGCGCGGAACACACTAGTCATAGTTTTGATTAAAAATTGCAGTGTGATTTTACAATCCGTTCCTTTTTGAACCACTCCAACGCCCTTGCCAATAAGTTGAAAAAATCGATTATTCTATAAGGTAATATCGATAAGAGACGTCGAGTGCAAGTCACATTAAAAATTAGCCGCGGTTAGAATCACGATATAAATACTATCTTTACGTGCTATCAAACACCGATAATAATTTGCTACCATAACATTAAAAATGCCTAAACATTAATTTTACCCGAGAATTTACCAAACACCGATTCTAACATTCATTGAATACATAGACAAATTATGTATCTTTATAATTTCGATGGACTACGGATGACACTTTAACCTAGGTCATCTATCGTAACATTCATCTGTAATTCTAAAGATTCACAGTTTATCAAACCACAAAGAATAACGTACAATACACAAAGATAAAGTTAAATAGTGAATCTTAAAAAGTCCAAATCACTTTCACTTCTATTCCCTTGTATTCGAAACTCCGCATGGTCTTCATTCAATGTTTTGAATAACATTCACAATATGCCGCATAGGTTGAGCGAACTTTGCACAGTACACCAAAAATACTGATTCTATCGAACTTTCGAGATTTAACTCTTGGTATGCATGCCCAAAAATTGAGCACACTCGGTGACCTTTAAATCACACAAGTGTTTTTAGATTGAATAAGTACTAATATAATAACAATAGTAAATCATTTTGAAGCATTTTTTCCTTCAGTATGTGTTATATTTCAAAGCGGTTTTGGTTATATCGAGAAGCTTCGAAACGCTGATTCTCATATCTTTCGTGCAATCTGCCTGCTGGCATCAACCATGGTATGTAAGTCACCTAGTTCATTTTCATGTTTCATGATTGATCTAATATAATTTTTCTGCCCAGAATTGGAACACGGTTTTTTAACAGCCAAAACTAAGTCTGTAGTAACATCTTGTCATTCAAGTTTTGGATTGGACTGTATTGGATTGAACTGTATAGAATTGAGACACGTTTCCACCAGTTTTCCAGATGATACGTTTGTGGCAAGTTCACGGTTCCACCAACCTCCCAGATGGTATGTTGGTTCTCAGGTACTTGGTGTAGTACACATGTCTTGAGGAACACTGTTTCACCAGCTTTGCAGAATACGTTGGTACATTGGTATGTTAGGTAAGTTAGGATGCTGCAGCACTAGATAGGTGTAAACCATGCCAGTAATGTCTTGGCAACTCCGTTGAAAATTTTGACTATCCACAATGTTTGTTCTTCTGAATTCTCGAATTCTGTTTGTCCAGAATAGAAACCCTTTTTCGCCAGCCTTCCTTGCAGAACCAGGCAGGCTTGCAGGTGCTTTGTTACTCTGGGTACAAGAGATATTGGTGCGGATGCAAATGGTATGTTGCTGGTATGGTGCTGTATTTCAACATGGTTTCTGCAGCCTTCCAGATGGTTCGTTGGTGGCAGGTTCTGCCAGCCTCGTAAAGGGTACGTTACTCCGTGTACCAGAGTTGTTGGTGCGGAGACAACACAAGATGCAGATGGTACGTTGCAGGTAGGTACTGAGGCATGGTTTCTCCAGCCTTCCAGATGGTTCGTTGGTGGCAGGTTCTGAGCACGGTTCCGCCAGCCTTGCAGAGGGTACGTTACTCCGTGTACCAGAGATGTTGGTGCGGGTGCTGGGGCACGAGGTAGGTGGGTGAGTAAGGCTGCAGGTAGCCAGGCAGACGAGCTCCGCTGGCATGGTGTGCCGGTGGAGGCGCCGCTACGCCGCCCACGCCGCCGCTGGAAGAGACAAGCGAGCTTTGAGTGAAGTAATCAAGCGGTACATATATTAGTCCCGTGGAACTGGCACCTAGAATCCTAGACATACCTAGCTTTAGGACGTTTCAAAGTGATACTATTGAATAAAGACATATTTGAATTTGTACATTACTGCAGCGGCCAGCAAAAGAGGCATTGATGGACGAACGTGTAAATGTAACAAGAATAATTCGATGCTAATTGCCACCAATGCCATCAATGCCAGCGGCGTCTTTACCTATTGTGCAGGGTGTGCGGTGCACACGGGCGCAGCGTTCCTAGGGGGCGCCGAGCGCCGCGGCGGGGCGCTCGGCCACTCAGCAGGCGCGTTGGCCGGACGCCGCACTTTCAATGACCAACGTAAAAAGCGCTCCGCTCTGCGTTCGGCGCCCCCTAGGACCGCTACGGAGCTCAACTTGGCGGGCGCGTTGGACGGGTGCCGCACTTTCAATGACCAACGTAAAAAGCGCTCCGCTCTGCGTTCGGCGCCCCTTAGGACCGCTACGGAGCTCAACTTGGCGGGCGTGTTGGCCGGGCGCCGCACTTTCAATTACCAACGTAAAAAAAGCTCCGCTCTGCAGCATAAATTTTGTATAGCATCTTGAGCTCTTCTAATATTTGATGAATAACATTATAGGGGCCGACGAGCGCCGCTGGCACTCGGTGCCCTCCCCCCCCTGCTTTTTTCTCCTCATAAAGAAAGAATTTTCAAATTTTCTTTCTAAATGCATTTCTAAGCTATAAAAGAAACACACCCTCCAAGTTTCATGCTTCTAGAACTTACGGTTTAGGCTGTGCGTTGATTTTTTTTAAACTATTTTCCCCCTTTTTCTCATCATAGGGAGAGAATTTTCCAATTTTCTTTCTTAGTGCACCTCTACGTTATAAAAGAAACACACCTTCCAAGTTTCATGCTTCTAGGACTAACGGCTTAGGCTATCCGTTGATTGTCAGTCAGTCAGTCAGTAACGTAAGAGTTTTATATATTTAGAGAAGAAGAAGAAAAAAGAAGCAGAAGATAGTCATGTCAACATCATAATCATGGATTGGATATAGACATAAACATGGAAGTTTTGGCTTGTTAGAGTAAACACCAGAACACCTTGCATAATAATTCTAAATATAGTCAACAGGACATTGTGGTAACCAAACTGAATTTCTTCTTAAAAATCTCCAAGCAATAGAGTTAATTACCCATTGGGGAAATTTGACAGTTTGTTGTAACTTGATGTGCTGTTACTTGTACTTTGTATCCATTCCATTTTGAACGCGCACTTACTAGGGGGCGCTTGGGTAATGTTTGCACACGGGCGCTACATGGGCTAGAGACGCCTCTGATCAATGCCACAGTGCCAATTGCCATCAATGACTGAATGACTCAAGCTAGGAACTGACGGAGCGGTTTACACCCGCGTTTTTATTATTTCATGGTTCGAATTTTTTGTACGGTTGTACACCTTAACTATGTCAAAATCGTTTTCACAAAAAAATAATTGAGGTTCGTCAGACAGTTTTCCTGTATCTTAAATGGTTTCTGATTTCCCCTTACTGTCCAATCAAAAAACACTGGCTACTAAATATCCTGAAAATTTAAACACACATGTAAAGTCCCAAGACATTAGCCTACATGAGTACTTACGTGTGATAGTGATAAGTAGGCACGTATAGCGGAGGCAGGTAACCACCGGGTGAGACGCCACCGCCCGGGGATAGAACTCCGCCACTCGTGGTCCTGTTATAACATACAAATATTATGTTGGTACACCTCTTATCAGTTTGGTTTCCTCTGAAAAGCTGAGTTGTTTTTCATCTCTGGATGGTTAGTAGCATTGAGCTGAGCCTGTTTGTCGCGCTTGACACATATGGGGAACTCTGCACTTATTTTTACTTATTTTTAGTTAGTTATCTGTTTTAATTTATTTTTTGTTACTTCTCAGTGTTTTTCATAGAACTCAAAATCTTCTTCGTTTCCTCGTGATGATGGTATGCAGTTAATAATTTTCATTTTTGAAAATGCAGACTTGGACAAATAAGTACCTAGATGCAAATAATCCTTTTAAGAAGCCCGCGGAGGACGAATTTTCATACAAACGTAATACCAAAATAATTACTAATTTAAGCAGATTTTCACTATACTGCTTAGACAAGTAATAATTTTGGTATTATGTTTGTATGAAAAGTCGCCTTCTCCCGGCCTCATAACTGAAGAGCTACTTATTTAAAAAAGTCTTCAGATATCAAGGAAGATCAAGCATATTACTGGCGATCGACTCGAAAAGCTTTGCGATCGACCGTTTGAGCACCCTAATCTATGTTGTCTAGACTGTGTACTTACTTGTAGTGTGGATGCGGTGCATGGTGATGCCAGGCGTGTTTGTGAGCTTGCGGCGGCGCGGCCACACTGACGCCGCTCGGCAAGTAATCGCGACATCCACCGTTCTACAGAATAAAAAAAGATGTTTATTTTTCCTATGTGGTCCTAACCTACGGTGCACAGACATGGTCACTGACCGAAGTTCAGAAATCCAAACTCAAGATTTGCCAGAGGGCCATGGAACGCAGCATTATCATTTTCATTTTGACTGGCTTATCAGCTCAGTTGGTAGTAGCTTTGCGCCGTAGCTCGTGGGTTCGATCCCCACCGAGAACAAATATTTGTGTGGTGAACACAGATGTTTGTTCTCTGTTTGGGTGTTATGTTGCTTACAAAAAAAAAAGTATCATGTAATCTTTCTGGTTTAAGTACAAGCTCTGCTTAGATTGTGTTCTGACGATTGTCCATATAATTTATTTATTCTCAGCTTCAAGCAGTGCGGAATACCATGTTGCGTTCCTTGACAGGCAACAGAGATTGGAGACAAGACGGACAGATTGAAATGGGATTGGGCGGGCATGTCAGCCGGACCGGATGCCTCCCGAATCTCCCGATAGATGGGCGACCATCATCACCCCATGGGTGCCGGACGGATGTCGTGCTTGGGCTAGAAAACGTTGGCGCGACGATTTGGACGCCTTCGAAACGGCGGGAGAAAGGAGGCTCAGAATAGAGGGGGAACTGGAAGTCTTTGGGGGAGGCCTTTGACCAGCAGTGGTATGATGAAGGCTAGTAAAAAAAGTAAGTAATAAAGTAATTTAATGCTTATATTTATGATGGCTTAGGCCTGCAAAACCAGTTCTTTAATGCTAACATTGTGGAGGACTGCTGCCGATATTACAAATAATATTCACATTTAATTTCAGATAAAAATAGATCGATCTCCAGTAAGTATATGAAATTAAAGTGTAGTTTGTAAAAAAAACAAGTAGGTAAGCACTTACACTATCCCTTTTATTATGTTGAACGGGCACGTATTGGTTACATTGGTAGTCGTTCGTTAGGCGCACTGTCGATCCACTCTGGAAATGAAATAGAACATTCATTTATTCACATGGTCTTTTTGCAAGTTTTTACAGTATTATTTCGAGTTTCAAACAATGCTGATATAAACTTTTGAAAGAAACAAAGAAAAAACATGTATTTGTAACGAGGCTCAGTTTATACCCACCCGGGCGGAACACAAAAAAATAGCCAAGGGTATAAAACAAAAAGAGTAGGTAGTGGAACACTTAAAACAATACAACAATAAAGACATAACAAAACAGGTGCCTATTTAGAAGCAGAGTCGAAATAAATAGGCTTTTCGACAGACGTTAGAGTGGTCGTCTCACCGGTGCATAGTGATGTGGGTCCGGCTCTCGCTTCGCTTGCGTCTCCTGCGCCAGCGCCAGCAGCCGCGGGTCGGGCTCGCGCTTCGCCTGCGCCTCTTGCTGCGCGAGCGCCAGCAGACGCTTCTTCTGGCTCTGCGGGGTCGGCTGGGCGGGCGCGGGCGCCGGCGCGGCGGCGGGCCGAGCCTGCTGCGGCACGGCCTGCTGCGGCTGCTGCTGCTGATGTTGCTGCTACAAAAAGAAAATTAGTTATCGGTTATTTTGTGTGTTACCTTTGGGGCATATTTTTCCATATACAGTATAACTATTCATCGAATAAAAAATATCTGTCCTTGTTTATGATAAGCAATGTTTGTGTTTCGCATGTATTTGGCCGTCTGAAAACCAGCGCCGCACATTACCCGTATTAGTGTAGCTGCCTAACTACTTGTCCAAGCAAATTTATGTTTATTTCTATGTTTTCCTTCAGGTTTTAGTTGTTTTTTTTTCTTATTAGGGCTCCGCCTGAAAACCAGCGCTGCTTGGCATGGTAGATGATACCTAGTCAGGCAGCAAAAAGCTGAGTCGGGGCCTATTTGGCATAGTTCATTATTGTTATATGTTGTGAACGTCTACACCTATGTACCTATTATGTCAAATAAATGTATTTTCTTTCTTCTTTCTTTCTTTCTTTATTATTACCTATATGAACAAACTAATTTGTCAAACGTGTTTGTGGGTCAAATAGACCAGCAGGCCGATCATGTAACTGTTGTTGGAATGGTTTCAATCAAAATCTTAGTGACGTGATCGCAAATTGACAGTTTCAATAAGATTTTGATTGAAACCATTGCAACAAAAGTTACATGATCGGCCTGCAGTTTTTTTCTTCTGTTCTTTTACAGCAATTTCGCTTATCTCGACGTTATCGTATCAAAATAAAGCTCAAATTGCCGACCATATTTTAGAAAAGTATACTTACAGTGTGATGGTGGCAAGGTTGCGGTTCATGTTTGACATGCTTATCATCTCGTGGGCTGCGCGCGGTGCATATAACGCCTTGCTGCTGTTGATGATGATGGTGTTGTTGCTGCTGCTGTTGTTGCTGCTGCTGCTGTTGTTGTTGTTGCTGCTGCTGCTGCTGTTGTTGCTGCTGCTGCTGCTGTTGTTGTTGCTGCTGCTGTTGTTGTTGCTGTTGTTGGTGGCTGGTAACGACAGCAGTGACGTGGGCCGTCGTAGTGTGACCATTGTTTTGGCATTCGCCGCTTCCTGTGAACGTAACGAAATGTTTAATATTCATTAAATATTTGATAGTTGTTTAACTTAAATGTTTGCTGGCAAAATTGGAGTTGGCCTGCTCAATATTAGCTTTGAAAAAAAAACGGCGGTTGTTTTTTTCAAAGCCATCGGAAACATTTTCGATCAAATCAGGATATGTATGGTTTCGATAGTGAAGAACTAACATGTTAGCTTGACTTCACCTATCAATGTAGGACATATAATATTTTAAGAAGCGAAAACTGTTAATTCTTGGTAGGAACTTAGCCGCAACGCAAATGTCCATAGTTAGATCTAATCTACTCATATTTTGCTGACTGGGAATATAGTAAAAATGTAGCAGCAGGACAGGGAACACCGGAACCAGCAAAATTTTGAAAGTAGTTTATGAGAAAAAAAAAGGTTAGGAACCTCTGGTTTAAACAATACCTCTGTTATTCTGGTTGTGGTGATGCCTGGCGCGACGCGGTTGCTCCGCGTCAGACTCCGAGTCAGAAATGGTGATGACAGACACCGCTGGTGAGGGCGTGTCGCGGATGGTGATGGTGTGCGCCGTGGTACACGCGACGGTGGTGTTACCATCCCATTGCTGAGTGTTCGGGGGAACTGCTCGGTTCCTGTCGAAAGATTAACGGTAAGATAGGTCATCATCATTTTCTTGCCCTTATCCCACTTCATGTGGGGCGGCAAAACAGGACTTCGTTCTCCACTCTCCTCTATTAGCCGTCACTAGCAGTTGGTGACCGAGCTTCACTCGGTATTTTATATTGTTAATATGTATTTTAAGAAATCATAAGAGCCATATTATCTTAATTGGCTTATTCTTACTGAACAACGCCATCTGCTGGATTTGCTTGCAGTTAGTTGCTCACAATCGTCAATAGATGGCAGGAGCAGTCACATATTCAGTTTATGTTTAATTATTGAACTCAGCGTTAAATAATCATTTTCTAAAAATGAATCCTAGCTAGATCGATTTATCGCCCCCGAAACCCTCCGTATACTTAATTTCATGAAAATCGTTGGCGCAGTTTCCGAGATCCTAAATAATATATATATGTATATATACAAGATTTTCTCGTTTGAAGGTATAAGATAAGATTTCAGCACTCACTCTTTTCTTACCCATGTCATCCCTAACACAATCCATCCAATCTATCTTTACCTCTACTTCTATACCCATCCACATTCATATCTAGCACTCTTCTCGTTACACGACATTCTTCCCTTCGCATAACATGCCAGTACTACGCTAACCTATTGCTCCTCATCTTTTCAGTCACTACTTTCAAACTGCCAATATATTATATTGTCTTATCCATTCTCGTCACTCCACACATCCATCTCAACACTCGCATTTCCGCTGCAAGCACTCTTCTTTCATCAGTCCCTTTGGTGGTCCAACACCCAGATCCATAGAAATCGACAGGTCTTATAGCACTTTATTGTACACTACAAGAATAGGAAATTACACATAGCGAAAAACTAAAACTATAGCGAAGCACAATGGGCGGTCTTATCGCTATGAGCGATCTCTTCCAGACAGTCTTATAACTGCCTAGCTCGCTGGCTTCTAACTGGTAAGTTAGGAGCGATCGAACCGAGTTGAGTAAATTAATTCTCAGATTTTTTATACCAATAGAACTAGATTCAGTATACTAACGTGTGATCATGATGATGATGCCTGTGCCTGGACGGCGGAGTGCCTTCCTTCACGCGTTTCTTGACCGGCGACAGCTGAGTCGGCTCCTTCTTACCGCTACTGCTTGCCATACTGGAAGTATTGTACATTAAGTCATAAGTAAAAATTAACAGGTTTTTGCATCTCGGCAAATTCATCATCCGCACTTGATGTGCGGACTGGTTTCTGCAAGTAGGCCGCTGGCGGGCCCTTTTTGCGTGACGCTTGACACGCGTGTTGCTGCAACTTTTTTAGGTTCTACGACACGCCGCCGGTTTCCTCACGATGTTTTCCTTCACCGTTTTGAAAGTACTAAAAAGCATTTATTTATTTTTTGCATGCTGTTATTGTTACCTGTATTGATGCGTTTGGTGATGCGGTTGGTAATGAGGGACCGCCGTCGCCTGTTGCTTCGTAGATCTGCTGACAAACATTACATGTTAAGACAAAATTATTGCAATTTGAATAATTTGTTTGTTTTTGTTTGTTTGTTGGTGAAGTATATTTTCATATTGTGACGCCGTGCTGACGTAACTGCGTGAAGATTTTTGTTCGACATTCAAATCTTACCAGAAAATTCTAGTAGCGGCGAGTGCCTTCTTTAAGGAATTCAAATAAAGAACCGAAAGTTCTGGACTAAAACAAGAAATTATACAGGTAGGGAAAGACGATCGGAATCCAACAGAAGAAAACGAAATGACGATCGAAATTCAATAAATGACGATCGAAATTCAATAAATGACAATTGAAATTCCGGGTATATAAGGAGCTGCAGGCGCGTCTACGGGCAGTTCAGTGGAAAGTGATCTGAAGAAAGGAACAAGAGGAAAAAGTGGAAAAGTGGAAAAAGTGAACAGTGAAAGTGAAAAGTGAACAGTGAACAGTGAAGTGAAGTGCAAAGTGGTGAAGTGCTCCCAGTGGACTGTTAGTGTTCGGAGCACAGCGTTGGACCGTGTAACGCATAGTGCGCGGGGACAGTGTCGGACAGTGCTACGCGTTTCGTGCAGTGCCACGCGTTCAGTGCAGTATTACGTGTTCGTAGTGCGAATAAATCGCTACTTTCGGTGAAATCAGTCGTTTCCTTCCAATCCCTGTACCCACTTCCGTAACATTTGGTGTCAGAAGTGGGATTGGAAGGTAAAATGCCTGTCATGCCGAGGGAAGGCGTGAGCACTCGCGCTAAGACTGGCTCGCAGCAAGCAGGTGGCTCCGGCGCCGAGGTTCCTGAGGAAGAAACCCCTGGGCGCCGAGACAACTCCGGTGGAGCAACCTCGGAAAGTTCGTCGATGAGGACCCAGGTTGGACCAGACCTTGGCGCCTTGTTTGAGCAACTGCGCGCCATGCAAGCAGACCAGGCTCGCCGGGAGGAGGAACAAGCCCGCCGGCAGGAGGAGCAAGCCCACCGGCAGGAGGAGCAGCTGCGCGCCATCCAGGAGGAGCAGGCACGCCGCCAAGAAGAGGATGCCCGCCGGCAGGAGGAGCAAGCCCACCGGCAGGAGGAGCGGCTGCGTGCCATCCAGGAGGAGCAGGCTCGCCGGCAGGAGGAGCAAGGTCACCGGCAAGAGGAACAGATGTGCGCGTTGCAGAAAAGTCTCTTGACCGCTATCACCGACAGCATGCGGAGGGTAGAAGCGGTGGAGGAAACTATACAGCAGCATGAGACTCGACTCTGTTCCATTGAGGAAGGTATCAAAACTGTACAACAACATGGAAACCGCCTCTCCTCCGTCGAGGAAGTCGTCAAGAAGCTCGAAACGAATGGAATCCCAGCCTCAGCGTCCATAAGTGCATCAACTGCAGGCGGAAATTTCAAAGTCCCGCCTTTCGATGGAACCTCCTCCTGGGCGGCCTACAAGCTACAGTTTGAGGCTGTGATGAACCTTAATGGGTGGACCAAGAGTCAGGCTAAAACCGCACTTACTTTGGGACTACGAGACAAGGCTTTGACCGTGCTGGAGGCGTTGGGGAGCGATGCAACCTACGAGCAATTGCTGGAAGCCTTAGAATTGCGCTACGGGGACTCGCACCTGGAGCATGTTTTCCGCACTCAACTCCGTGATCGATGCCAACGAGCAAATGAATCATTGCAACAGTGGTTTCTAGAGGTAGAGAAGTTGGTCCGGAAGGCGTACCAAACATCGCCGGCATCGGTCATTGACAGCATGCTTTTGCAGTCGTTTGTCGACGGTATTTTCGACGCGGAAGTAAGAGCTGCCGTGCGCTTGGGTCATCATGGTCATATCAAGGAAGCCGTTGCGCATGCGCTCGAGGTGGAAGCCGTTCGGCGGGACCAGAGAAGTGGGCGTCTGAGGGAAATAAATTCAACGGAAGTGGCGCGGGTAAACCAACACAGAGCTTTCGTCCCTAGATGCTGCGACTGTGGAGAGACGAAGGACCGATGCTGGTGTACAAGCATTGGAGAAGCAGAGAAACTAATTCCAGCCAGGGCTGAAGGGTGGGCACTGGCCGGTGGACATGAAGCCCCGAAAATCAAGATTTGTCAGAGTACAGATGGCAACAGCTTAACTGTAAATGGATCAGTAAATGGAAGTCCGTGCTCATTGACTTTGGATACTGGAGCGTCACGTACGGTAATTGGGACACAGCTGACAAGAAGAAACGGAAAGATCAACGTTCGGAAGGGAGCTCACCAGCTAACAACGGCTACCGGCCAGCATATACCAGTATCAGGTGAACAGAAAGTGGCTATCAAGATTGGTGACAAGCTGTACTGGCAACAAGCGGTAATAGCTGACATTGTGGATGACTGCATTATCGGCCTTGATTTCTTAAAGGATCATCGATGTAAGCTCGACATTCACTCCGGTGTCCTGAAGTGTGGGAAAGACGAAATACCAATGAAGGGCGGTGGCGAGGGCAAGGTGTACTGCGTTAAGAACACTACACTGTTGCCAAGATCACAAACGTTAGTTCCAGTAATTTTTCCCGGAAATAAAAGTTTGAAACAGCGACGTTGGACAATACTGGAAAAAGTGGATAACGAGTCATCATGGCTGCCGGCACGTACAGTCGTTAATTCATCTATGGAAGCAGTGGTACCTGTATTGAACTTGAGCAATGAAAAACAGGTGTTAAAGAAGGGTACGCTAATAGGACGAAGCGAAGAAATTGTGTGGTTGCGGAATTGTCAGGAAACCAAAAAAACGGAAGCAAGTGCAATCGAC
This sequence comes from Thera obeliscata, assembly GCA_947578465.1. Lineage (NCBI taxonomy): Eukaryota > Metazoa > Arthropoda > Insecta > Lepidoptera > Geometridae > Thera > Thera obeliscata. Next base: position 8,302,062 of record OX387918.1, on the reverse strand, counting down.
GTTAACAGTATACTAGAAAAATGTAAGCAAGATTTGACAAGTATTGAATTGCTCAAGGCGAAGAATTTGCTACGTCGGTACTCCGATATATTTTCGGAGAATGATGGTGATATCGGAAGGACGAGTATGGTTCAGCATAAAATCAATACTGGAAATGAACAACCAATACGACAACGACCTCGCCGAATTCCTTTTGCCAGAGAAAAAGAAGTGGACGACATGATTCAAGACATGAAGGATAATGAAGTAATCGAACCATCGTCTAGTCCGTGGTGCTCACCAGTGGTTTTGGTGAAGAAAAAGGATGGGTCAACGAGGTTCTGTATCGACTATCGCCGACTAAACGACGTGACCAAGAAGGACAGTTATCCATTACCAAGGATAGACGACACTTTGAATACTCTCGACGGCATGAAATGGTTTTCTACGCTGGACCTTAAAAGTGGATATTGGCAAGTGGAGTTGGATCCTAAGGATAAGGAGAAGACCGCGTTCTCCACAGGAAAGGGCCTCTGGCAGTTCAGAGTGATGCCGTTTGGGCTGTGCAACGCCCCGGCTACTTTCGAGAGGTTAATGGAACGTGTCCTTGCTGGGTTGCTGGGAGAAACCTGCTTGGTATATCTCGATGACATTATAATAGTGGGGCGAGAATTTGATGACCATTTGAAGAAGCTGGAATCCGTATTCAACAAGTTGAGAAGTGCAAATCTGAAACTAAGCCAGAAGAAGTGCTCATTCTTCAAACGGCAGGTGAACTATTTGGGACACGTTATTTCGGAAAGCGGCGTCGAAACGGATCCATCGAAAATTTCAGCGGTTAAAGATTGGCCTGTGCCTGCGGACAAAACACAAGTACGGGCGTTTATGGGACTTTGCTCTTATTACCGTCGTTTTGTCAAGAGTTTTTCGGATATAGCGAAGCCATTGCATAGACTCACAGAAGAAAAACGACCTTTCGTTTGGGACCAACAATGCCAGGCGGCTTTCGAGGAACTAAAGAGCCGGTTATGTGAAACACCAGTACTCGGATATCCGGATCAGTGCAATGAGTTTGTAGTTGACACGGACGCAAGTAATACGGGGATAGGAGGAACACTCTCACAAAGAAAAGGAGATCAAGAAGTTGTGATAGCTTATTACAGTAAATCCCTGTCAAAACCAGAGCGGAATTATTGTGTCACTCGAAGGGAGCTACTTGCAGTTGTCAAAACGCTTCAGCATTTTAAGAAGTATTTATTGGGACGGAAATTCCTAGTCAGAACAGATCATGCAGCTTTGAAGTGGCTACTGCAGTTCAAGAATCCTGAGGGACAAGTTGCGCGATGGATTGAACAACTACAGGAGTACGACTTTTTAGTAGAGCATCGCAGTGGGAAGTCTCATGGGAATGCTGATGCTTTGTCAAGACGGCCGTGTTCTGAAGACTGCAAGCACTGTGTGAAACAGGAAGATAAAGAAAAATCTATGGTCCGAGTTATAAGAACTGATACAGTAAACGATGATTGGAGCAGCGATGCCATGCGTAAACTACAAGAAGAAGATGAAGACCTTAGACCAATACTCAATTGGGTGAGAGATGGATCCGCACGCCCAGGATGGAGTGAAGTTGCCGGAATGAGTGCAGTAACTAAAAGCTATTGGGCACAATGGAATAGCCTGCTCTTACACAATGGTCTTTTATGTCGAAAATGGGAGAGTGCATCAGGACAAGACAATCATCTTCAGACAGTTGTGCCAAAATCGAAGATTTCTGATATACTGCTAGCGTATCACGATGGAACATCAGGCGGTCATCTCGGTGTGAAGAGAACTTTGGTGAAAATTCGTCAACGTTATTACTGGTTGCACTGCAAGGAAGATGTTGAAGACTGGTGCAAGAAATGTACGAGTTGTTCCTCTGTCAAAGGACCACAAACAAGAAGTCGGGGAGCGTTGAAGCTATACAACGTGGGTGCTCCTTGGGAACGAATAGCTTTGGATGTGGCTGGGCCGTTTCCAATGACGAATAGTGGAAATCGTTACATTTTGGTGATAATGGATTACTTCACAAAGTGGCCAGAAGCGTTTGCGTTACCAAATCAAGAAGCTGTCACTGTGGCTAACAAACTGGTGAATGAAGTTTTCTGCCGATTTGGACTACCTCTTGAAATTCATAGTGACCAAGGCAGGAATTTCGAGTCGCAAGTATTTCAAGAAACATGCAAAATTATGGGGATACACAAAACTCGGACTACGCCGTATCATCCGCAATCTGATGGAATGGTAGAGAGGTTCAACCAAACTCTGGAGCGGCATCTGGCAAAAGTTGTTGAAAGTCATCAGAACAATTGGGATGAGTACATTTCTCTGTTTCTTCTGTCGTATAGAACGGCAGTTCATGAGAGTACCTCTACTACTCCGGCCCGAGCGAACTTTGGTAGAGAGCTTCGACTTCCAGCGGATCTTCTCGCGGGTTGTCCTCCAGATACGCCTAGCTGTATTTCGGAATACGCGGAAGATTTGAGAAAGAAAATGGAGGAAGTTCACGGGCATATGAGGGAAGAGAATCTGCGTGCTAGTGAGCGAATGAAAACGCGATACGACAGAAGCGTCAACTCCAAGTCCTTTGAAGAAGGTTCTGCTGTTTGGCTTCACAACCCCGTTAGAAGGAAAGGAAAATCTCCAAAACTACAACCGAGTTGGGAAGGCCCTTTTCAAGTAATTACGAGGATCAATGATGTCACATATAGAATTCGGAAAACGCCAAGAAGTCCAGCGAAAGTGGTTCATGTGGACAGGTTGGCACGGTACTACGGCTCTAACGATGCTCGGGACGAGCACGTCTAAGGAGGGGGTAGTGTGACGCCGTGCTGACGTAACTGCGTGAAGATTTTTGTTCGACATTCAAATCTTACCAGAAAATTCTAGTAGCGGCGAGTGCCTTCTTTAAGGAATTCAAATAAAGAACCGAAAGTTCTGGACTAAAACAAGAAATTATACAGGTAGGGAAAGACGATCGGAATCCAACAGAAGAAAACGAAATGACGATCGAAATTCAATAAATGACGATCGAAATTCAATAAATGACAATTGAAATTCCGGGTATATAAGGAGCTGCAGGCGCGTCTACGGGCAGTTCAGTGGAAAGTGATCTGAAGAAAGGAACAAGAGGAAAAAGTGGAAAAGTGGAAAAAGTGAACAGTGAAAGTGAAAAGTGAACAGTGAACAGTGAAGTGAAGTGCAAAGTGGTGAAGTGCTCCCAGTGGACTGTTAGTGTTCGGAGCACAGCGTTGGACCGTGTAACGCATAGTGCGCGGGGACAGTGTCGGACAGTGCTACGCGTTTCGTGCAGTGCCACGCGTTCAGTGCAGTATTACGTGTTCGTAGTGCGAATAAATCGCTACTTTCGGTGAAATCAGTCGTTTCCTTCCAATCCCTGTACCCACTTCCGTAACAATATTAATGTGACCCGCGACTTGTAATTTGGCCCATAGCCCGTTTTCGGCTTACCGTTGATTTCTGGGACACCCTGTATAAGTGAACCATTTTTAATTATTAAACTTGGACGGCTTGTTAATGTTTAAGATCGCAGGAAGTCGGTGGATGGAAAGGGCTCAGAATCGTTCTTCCTGGAAATGTGTAGTGGAGGCCTATGTCCAGCAGTGGACTTCTTCAGGCTGATGATGATGATGGTGGTGGTTACCTCTTGTGCGTGTGATGGTGCAACGCGTGATGCGGATGGTAATCCCACACGTCTGGCTCTGGCAGCGGCGCCGGCTCCACGATCAGCGGCGCGCGCCACTCCGCCACGCCGCCGCCCACCTCGCCCACGCCCACGCCCACGCCCACGCCGTGCTGGTGGTGCGCCGCGGCCGCTGCGGCTGCCGCTGCCGCTAACTGCTGCACCTGGATATAACGAACAAATCATTTTAGAATCATATAGCACGATCATTTTTTTCTAATAAAACACAAGCGATTTGCTGCATGGAAAATACTTTGTAAATATTTAGAAAATTAAAACATTTATAGCACTTTTCAAAAATCTTTGATTTGATTGGGTGTGCAGATTGTTTTCCGGAAGTAGGCTCTAAATACGTGACGCTTTTTTAGGTTCTACTAGGGTTCTACTACACGGTTTCCTCACGATATATTCCTTCACCGTTTCAGAGGACTTGCACACATACATTTTCCGACAGTAAAACTCATTGGTTCACGACTGGATATGAACCCACAACCTAAGGATCGGAAGGTAGTGGCCCCCGCTTCCACTAGTACACCTAGCTATCTAGTTTAAAAGACATTTCATTATTAAAAAAAAACGACTTTTATAATGTTGTAAAACAAGCGTTATTCGTGTGAAATACCTTCCATTATTTATTTTACAAGTTCTATGCATTAACAAAATTGGAATACTGCTGTAAGGTTGTAGGCAATAAATATTGCACATCGGCTTTTCGGCTTTGTAGAGCGCTATCTCTTTCTGGCGCACACTACACTCTATGAAGCCGAAATTAGCCAATCATTGTGCAATATTTGTTGCCTGCTACTATATTTTATGCATATAATTATGTAGATAAGTTACAAATTAATTTCTTCCTTACCTGATAAGCCGGCTGGCAGAGTATAGAAGACACGAACTGATGCGGGAAGGGTTCGGCTGCTCTCGTCGCATACTGTCTCGCTCCGCCCACAGCCACCCGACCGCCTTGGTACAGCTGGTACTGGAATACAAGACGAAAATTATTGAAAAGTGATACCTACGTTTTGTAGGAAATTAAGTCACATAATATGAGATATGCGTGAGTTTTAAGAGTGGCATTATGGAGTCTAACGCGTACAAGGAAAAACAAAAAGATACAAAAGTCGTGGTTCACCTTATTTTATCGCAAAACATAAATGATATTTAAATACTCAACATATTTATTGCATACACATGGTTTAGTTTAGTGTGAGCACGTGTCTCTCGCTTGTGTATGGAAAATTGATGAGACAACAACTCGTTTCTACGTAACGTATTTTTGCTGTCTCATCTTTTCTCCATACAATAGAGAGAGACAAATAGGCGAAAGGAAAACAAATTTTCGAAATGTGGTAGCAATACTCCGACTCGGGGTACTAATTCTACTGAATAAAGACCGTTTTTGTTTGTCGATGTACATACCAGATTGTCGTAGGGCGCCGCCCTAAGCCGCTGCTGGTTGATGGTGAGTGCCAGATGATGGGCGGGCGGGGCCGCCGCGCTCACCACTCCTGAGACGCCGTAGTCTCCGCCCGCCACTCCGCCCACGCCACTGCCTGATCGTCGGCACACCTGCAGATACATAAATATTAAGACCCTGAGCTCCGTGAAACAACCTTACATCAAATCACTACCACTATAGACCACCAGAACTCTTATATTGTCGAATCACAAATACACATAAAATCCACACTCGATGTGCGGTTTTTCCGCAAGTAGGCCGCCGGCGGGCCCTTTTTGCGTGACCCTTGACACGTGTTGCTCGAACTTTTTTAGGTTCTACGACGCGCCGGTTTCCTCGCGATGTTTTCCTTCACCGTTTTGAGAGTACTGGCATAGTGCACATACATTTTTCGACAGAAAAACTCAACTCATCGGTGAACCCGATGCTACTACTAGACCACCAGAACTCTTGTATTGTAATTTCGAGTAATAACCAAGTAAGGCTGTACAACAAGTACATACCTCCATCATCTGCACAGAAGCTTTCACGTTGTTGCAATGCGCGTAGTCGACGAGATGCGCTAATGTCACGAACGCGTGGTTCAACGCTTCGCCGGGAGTTATTCGTCTTTCCTGGAAAAAATTCACATAATTTCGTTATCAAACTATGGGGAACTAAATACTCTTCTTAAATTTAAGCGACCCCGAGGTTCTGATGCAGTTTTCTCCAACTATGTCTTTCGAATGCCCTTGACTTTTTTATACGACATGACAGCGGCCTTTTCTATTATCTGGCTCATGTAACTTATTCTTGGCCTTCTTCTTCCCCGTTTTCCTTCAATGATGTTCTTTACGTAGCTGAACTAAACACATGGCAGGCTAAACACTCACGTAGTAAGCGCCGAGCACTGGTAAAGAAACCCAGCAACACTTTAGTGATTGAAAAAGAGTGGCATCTTAGAAAACCTACACTAAAAGAGATCACTGTCCTTATTTTGCGCCCTTATTTTGCGTTTTACTCGATATGTTGTTATAACAACTCGTTTCGCCTATTTGTCCCTCTTTTTTGGATGGAGAAATGATGAGACAACAACAATACGTTACGTAGAATCGATAAAAACGAGTTACTGTCTCAATATTTCTCCATACAATTATTTATTTACCAAAAGAACATACAAGGTTTACACAAGTAACTGAGGGTCCCCGCACTAGGACAAGCCTGTATCACGCCTGTATTCCCATAGTACAAGCTCTGCTTAGTTTGGTGCTAGATAGTGTTGTATGGATTGTCCGCATTATTTATTTATTTTTATTTTATTTTTAGTCGAAATGAGTCCTTGGAACATGTCACAGAAAAATAGAGAATCAGTTACCTGGTCCATAGTGAGCATTCTCTTCAATAAATCAATGAATTCCCGTCGGTCCGCCTTCTCGGCCAGGAGTTGGCCGCCTTCCAGATCTGTTGGTACGTTTACCTGCAAAACATATACAAGACATCAAAACAAATGGCTCTCTCAACGATATTTGGTGCTAACAGACAGACCTAAACAAAATAAAACCGATTTCAGTCGAACAGTGCAATGTTTTTTTTCTATTAAATTTCTCTGTAGATAACTATTTTTTTTTAAATTATTACAAGATTTTAAAAACCTATGATTGAAGCTCGAGGCAGACTCAAGCATTATTTTTTCCATATCATTCCATCATTCTTCTTCGTCTTCTTGTCGTTCGAATAGTTCTTACGAATCAGTGTGGTGAAAGGAATTTAAGCACCGCAAGTAGGCTCCTTTCGTGCTAAAATTCTAAAACATGTGTCAAAACTTTTGAAGCCATCATGGTTTTTAGCACTATTTTTATGAACAACGGGAAATTTAGATACCATGATTAAATTCACTAAATTTAATTATTTAAATTTATTTTCCCGACGTTTCGTCTACGTTGCAATAGCCGTGGTCGCTAAGTCAGTCGGTCTACCCGCGACCACGGCTATTGCAAATCAAATAAATAAAATAAGGTAATTAACTCGATAAATACCCGTGTAATACATTCAGAACGTGTGTCAAGTACACGTTTTCGACCTTTTTAGGTTCTACAACATGGCGGTTTCCTCACGATGTTTTCCTTCACCGTTTGAGTGAGATGCAGCGTGACGACATAGATACGTACTTGTCCGATATCGTCGAGGCAGTTGAAGATGTACTTGCGTGCTTCTTTGCTCTTGATGCCTGTCTCCAGCTCGTGTTCCTCAGGAGTCTTGAGCCGCCAGAACGGATACGTGCTGTCCACGTCGCGGTAGAAGAACTTCGCTGTTTTACTGGCGCTGGAACACATCAAATAAACTCATGTATATTTTTTTATACAACTAACTGATGGAACAAGCATATGGCCCGCCTGATGTTAACTAGTAACCATTGCCTCGTACGAAACGCACGTCACGAATGTGCCCAACGATGCACTGTCCTGCGTCCATCAATTTGAGGCACACAGATGTTCAGCCTCACGTGTCAGTAATTTCACCTGCATTCAGAAGCAATGCTGCTGTGTTTCGGTTTGAAGGGTGTGGGTACCCTTCAAACCGAAACACAGAAATGCTGCTCCTAGTAGTTGCTGCTGGTAGTACTTCCCCGGACGAGCCCTTTATAACATTCTACTACTACTGTATCTAATTATATAATAATTAGAATTCTGTAGGAATTATAAAAGTATGCAAAAGGTTTTTCCTGAATGGTATATTTTAGGCTCCGAACAAACTAAGAACCAAAAACCAAACTTCGACCCTCACCTGTTAAGCATATGCTCCGTGGGCAATCCCTGGGTCTGCGAGATGTACCGGATCTGGTCGTACTCCGAGGAGCCAGGGTACAGCGGCCAGCCGAGGAAGAGCTCTGCCACCACACAGCCGAGCGACCACATGTCGATGGCTTCGCCGAACGCCAGACCGAGGATTATTTCTGGAGCTCTGAAGGTGGAATCACACAAAAAGGTAAGATACAGATCTAGTGCATTCACTACCACCTCCAAACCATGTGATGCAGGGCCTAAAAAACAGTGAACGCGTAATTTCCTTGGTTTATTCAAAGATAACGATAAAGATAAAGAAAATATCACCTCCAATTCATATTTCATATAAATCATATTAGGGTCATATTTTCTTTATCAATAAGTTTCTGAAAAAAAGGAAAACATACGAGCACGTATATAGCAGATCTGGATTTTATGAGAAAAAATGGTTACTCTAGACTCTAGAGTAACCATTTTTTCTTTCTAGTCCCCCATTTCCTCCCTGGATAATGCCTCTAGAGTCTAGAGGCATTATCCAGGGAGGAAATGGGGGACTACGTTTGTATGGAGAGTCGCCTGTGTGATGTGCTGGTTACCTGTAGTATCGACTCTGCAGATAGGTGTTACAAACAGCCTTGCTGACATGCGACGCGCTGCCAAAGTCGATGACCTTCACGCGGTAAGGTTGCCGCGCTGGTTCCACCAGCATTATGTTCTCTGGCTTCAGGTCCGCGTGGATTAGACCCAGTTGCTGGAAATAGATAGGGTCATGTCAGTCAGATATGGGCCAGCCATTATTTTGAGTTTTGGGTATGTATTGTTGCAAAACCCGGTAAGGTAGTCCAAGCAGGTAACCAGCTGGGCGACCGTGTTGCGATTATTATAAGTTTGATAATAACAAAAAAATAAATAAATAAAAATAATAATAAATAAATAAAGAAATAGCGATCACATATATCTTTTTGCCATAATTTGTCGACCACCATCTGTTGCCATACTAGTTTTACTAAAGTTTTGTTTGAATTGATTTTTTATAGCAATCGAAGCTCAAAATAATATCAAAACTGACTGATGCGTTTAGGTACTGCAATAAATGAGGCAATCGCCCCGCAGGCTAGCATAGGATTACTCCTACATCATCATCATCCTCATCATGTTATATTACGGCTATCCGGCTCTGGAATGGTATCCCACATCAATGTCGCTAAGCCTCCACTATTGAAGTCTACAAATCCAAAATCTTTGCCCACTATCTATCTCTCATGATCGAATCTTATTATAAACATAGAAATAAATAATTTATCCCTGGTGTATGTAAGTGAGTTTATGCTAGGTTAGATTATAAGTATTGCGTATTTTTTAGTTTTAATTTGCTATGCAGGAATTTCCAGATTATGTGTATTAGTGATGATAGTTGTCGCTTAACTGTGTGTTTATTTTTAGTTTAGTATTTACGTAAGCCCTCATCTTATATGTGCACTACCCAACCTATCTCCCTATTACCCAAAGGTTAGCTGGTAGATAATGCTATCTAGCATTAAGTTCGCCTGTGTACAGTAATTTTTTAATTTTGTGCAATAAAGAATTTTCTATCTATCTATCTATCTATCATCATCAGCCTGAAGAAGTCCACTTCTGGACATAGGCCTCCCCTACACATTTCCAGGAAGAACGATTCTGAGCTCAGGGCGTCGATTCTAGCAACACAAATCACTCAAGCAATCGCGTAAATCGATGCGAGTTGTAAATTTTTGTTTGAAAAATTTGAAAATGGAACGCGGATTCAGTGATCACTCGATCGAGCCGTGTTGCTGGAATCGACAGGCAGTATTTGCTAACCATAAGCCCTCAGTAGCGTAGTAGGCTTGTCGCCTGGAAAAGTGGTCCAAACTACTAGGGTAGCATAGGCTTGTAGTACTTGCTAACTTTGATGCAGTAAGCTGCAGTCTCCATACTGAACTAGTCATACCGTTATAGCAAAGGAAAAGTACCAGGTGAGCAGGAATACCGGCAAAGTTCGGCAAGTTTAACATGCGCACTTGATGTGCGGGCAGGTTTTTCCGCAAGTAGGCCGCTGGTGGGCCCTTTTTGCGTGACCCTTGACACGTGTTGCTCGAACTTTTTTAGGTTACGCTAGAACACGCTGGTTTCCTCACGACGTTTTCCTTCACCGTTTTGAGAGTACTGGCATAGTGCACATACATTTTTTCGACAGCAAAACTCATTGGTACACGATTGGATTTACCACCGGAGCAGTAATACCAAAGAGATGTCAAACCTTGAGCTTCAGTAGCGCGGTGAGCACTTGCTGCAGAATCGGCCTGATGTACTTGAGCGGTAGCGGCGAGAACTTGTTCTGTTTCAGGAAGTCGTACAGGTTCTGCTCCAGCATCTCAAACACGAGACACGTGTGTGAGCGATGCTGGAAGCACTCGTACGCGCGGACGAAGTTGAACTCATCTGCGGACTCCTGCGACAAGCGCGAGAGGATGGACACCTGGAATGGAGAGAATATAGATTGACATAAGCTAGATTAGTACGAGAGTGTCAAATGTATTAGACCTCTTTTAAGATACATCCTTACATTACTCTTTTTGCCTGTTCTTCTAGGCTTGGTCACGTGGAACTGGCCTCTAGACTCACCTAGCTTTTAAGTGGGTGATCCATAGGAGAGCTAAAACCGACGAGCCTGCGAGCCAAAGGTATAAACCACCAATGGAGCACCTACAAAACCGCGGTCTTTTATCCCTCACTTAAAACGTTTTAAAGTGATCCTTGTGAGCCCATTGATTAAAGAAATACTTGAATTAGACAACCTGGGTGTTGCACAACCCCCAGGTTTTACCAAAATGTTCATAATACTAATGTTCATAAAATCATTCCTAGGAACAGTAGGAACTCATGGGTTTGTGATGTGTAGATACAAGTAATACAGTTTGTTTTTTATCTCAACAAATAAATAATTCTAGATAAAGATATACAGATTTTAAAAAGGAATTTGACATGACTCAACGAAATAATCACAAACGTAACAAATAATAGTAGTAAGATGAACATCTGTGAGATATAAAAGGATGTCCACATGAGACAGTGAGAATTTCTCAGAAGGCAAACTTCATTAGCTCGTCACTAGCACATTAGTTTCTGTGATGACAAACACATGAGCGCCGTAGAAGGTGGCGAGTTATTCTCGTCAATGCCGACAATATCGAGTTTCTTTGAGGAGAAAACTCATACAACTGAAACCTTCAGTGATAATATCCAAGGTGAGAAAGAGCATTTGAACGTGGAGGAAGACGCCTATAGAACAGTCTTTTGCTCAGACTATTGATTGAGTCTGATTGTGTTTGATTACTCATAAGAATCAGCCAAGTGACAATGGTTGCATAGGTTTTGCGTCATTGCAATGGCTGCCGTTCCTGACCTGCCTTATATGAAATGATATTATTATGTTCTAGGCGGAATAGAAACACACGAGTTGTTATAAACGAGCCTAAGCGTGTCATAAAATATCTGGTATGTAGCAGGAACAATTTAAAATGCAACCAATGTCGTGTTGATGTGAGACAGTACTAAATCGAACTGGTATTACAGAAAACAAGTCGACAATGCAGTACCTTTACCATTGACATTTACAGTTCCAAATTGATTTCGTAACGCCTACTTCTGATTGTTTGTGTGACCTCAGTCTGGCTGGTTAACGAAAACCGACTATAGACCAAGCCGTTGGAAAACAGTACCATATGACCTCTGCACTAGCTAGCACAACACCTCAATTCGACGACAAATTGAGGTCGCGCGCGCAAAAATAAGCACCAATTGTGGGCACTTTATAAGATCATCAAAGGAGTTTCGTATATAAAATTGTATAGCCAGCCACTCCGGTGTGTAAACACAAACAACCAGCAGTTGGAATGGTGCCAAACTTGCCATAATAGAAGCCAAGAGTGTTCTATGAAAAATAAATCGCTGGCGAAAAAAAATCACGCCTTCAAATTCATTGAAACTTATTCTTTATGCAAACGCGCATCTGAAAATTCAGATTTATTTTTGTCTAGGAATTTCTTTCCATCGGATACTTTATTACGCAGGCAACGGAATGGGTTTTAAATGTATTTTTTGGCAGAATATCAAAGTTTCTTAGGTTTGTGCAGTTGGATTTGACATGCAGAAGGGTGTTGTGCAATGCAGTTGGAAGCCAGGAATCGGAACAGGTCGCTTGAGCCAAAAAAAGCTTTATCCAGACCAAAATCTTCAAGATTATGTAGATGCGCTCAAAATACAGCTCGAAAGGTGCATTTTTTAGTACTAGTAATATTTGTGTAGGAATATCGAGGTGAGTAAGCATATGGCCGGACTACAGGCAATGGACATCCATTTTGTCTATGCTACTGATTCAAGGTACATAATCTTTTTCGCAATAAACTTTCCCAGAAATCTCATACAAGATTCACGTGCAATTATGATGCTAGGCAGGCTAGCAGCTAAAGGTATCCTGGGATTTTACCTCAATCTGCCCCTGGCGAGCATAGCTGGGATGGTTCTTCAAGATCTTGATGGCGACTATCTCGTTGGTGCCCTTCTTCCAGCACTTGACCACCTGCCCGAAGGTGCCTCGCCCGAGGAACTCCAACACCTCGTACCTGCACATTGAATACATGAATATCATGCATGCGTCACATGGTCATCTATAAACCACTTAGCTCTGGCTACTACAAACTTTCACTCAATCAGTCCACACTGCTGGACATAGGTATCTCCCAAAACGCGCCCTGAGCCTGGTCTTCGGTTCTTCTCCTCCGGTGTTTGACAGCTAAATTTTGGCCCACCCTGCCTGGAGGACAACTCTAGGCTTAACTAAACCCTTAGCTCTAAAAATTGGAAAGGGACGAATGTCAATACTAGTCACTCAGAAATTTTCAGTTCTAGGATCATACTTTATTTAGTAGATCAAGCAAGGATTTCCGATACAACAAGTAATTTAAATCCGCTTACTAGGTACTTTGATTCATTGCTACTGACAATCTTAGATCGGGGACCCACTTGACTACCTGAATAAGTAATTAATAACAGAACTACTTCTGGGCTTTAAGTTAGATATTCCTTAGTTCTTAGATATAGCATAAACTACAGAAGTTATTTCGAAATTGAATGTTAGATATTCACACCAGTTGAATAGAACTGAGAACACAGTGCAGTATTGTCTATCTCATTAGATAGCAGATAGCACAGAGCACAATGGCCGTGTCTTCACGCGCTGTGCACCCAACTCACTCACTGTATAAAAATCTAAAATGAGCTTTCCAACAATGTGGTATTGTGACTACACAGTCCAGAAGGCATCAATTTCAACGTAACCGGGAATTCTTTTCATTGAAAATACAGCACAAAAGGGCCTCTAATGTTACTAGACGTCAAAGCTAATGCATCATGACTAGGTCATTTCATACTTAGGTCCATTAGACAACAACAACATGGACATAACGCGGATAAATATAGCTCCGTAAATTTTACAAAATATTTTGCTGAAATCGTTTATGTAGTAGCAGTTTACTACTGGATATAGGTCTGTGTAGATGGAAGGGTTGATGTTATCACCAAGCTAGTTAGACAGACGCTTGACGGAATGCTATGGTCATGAACGCCAAAGGAAAAGTTAATGGGCCAAGCGCATATCCGACCATTGATAAAGAAGGCTTTCTAAGTCAATACGGTCCGACTCTAAGCCTCAAAGTCTATCCTAAGTCTACTAACCGAAGTCTCCTAGGGACAGACGGACAAAGATGGCGAATTCCGATGAGAAACCTTTACCTTCCTCGTTGGAATTCGGGATTCTAGATGAGGCAAATGATGATAACTTACCTATTGGACGAGGAGTAGAGGACCTCATGCTGCACCAGCTGGTAGTCGCCATCGGCGCCGCAACCGGAGCCTGTTCACCGCAGCATGCAGACAAACGAGACACGCAGACATTAGCTAAATTGTACCAGCACAAAATATACTAGGGAGTGTACTGTACCAGAATTTACTAGGTAGTGTTCTATGGTAAATTGCGAGAAACATTGAAACATGTGACAACCAGACATTAGCTAAATAGTACCGGCACAGTCTTCTAGGGAGGTAATAGTTGATTGAGAGAAACATTAACAAAAGAGATACCCAGACATTAGTAAATTGTACAAGTACCCAGTACAGAATCTACTCGGAAGTATTCTATTGAAAGAAACATGGACATGGGGGTTTCTTCATAAAATGCTCTGCGGTTTAAAGAGGCCTCCTCCTACCGAATAAAACCTCTATTAGTAGGTAATAGTAGGTATATTATTTAGTAGTACGAGTGGTAAATAAGTAGGTAAGCAAGGCAGATTTCAGCATGCAAGATTTTAAAACAAAAACCTGTTTAGAACAATTTTGTTCCTCCCATACTTCCTCAAGATTTTTTAAATCATTAAGGGACTAAGGGTTGAATAAAAACAAGCAAATTATAAAGTTTGTATACCTAAGAAATAATTCAGGAGGCAGGTTCAACGAAGTAACTGTTGCCAAGGATATGATTAATTAAAATTTTGCGAGAAAATTGCCAAAGTTTCCGACAGTTCGTGGTGAATTCCGGAATTTGTACGCACCAAGTGAATTTCGGAATCAATCAGTGATTGCGGGGCGGTTTAATTTTGTACCACCGAACTTTGAGATGAGAAGAGTATTAAGGTAATGTTAGAGTGATTGATGGCGTAAGAAGAATTGAGAGATATAGAAAAGGGTTTGGTCGTGAAACTTTACTTACTATAGATAGTGCAATTCACGAAGACGCGCCCCTCGCGGGGTGCGGGGAGTTTGCTCCGAGCGGCAGTCGCGAACCGTATTCATTGTAGAGTGCGTGTGCACTCATAGGTAATTAGTGTGTACCGATAACATAACACTCAAACATTGACGGAAGCTTGCACACATATACTAGAGATATAAACGGTTAGGAGGAATAGTGGGGCGCGCCTTCGTGGATTGCACTATCTATACTATAAACGGTTAGGAGGCATAGTGGGGCGCGCCTTCGTGGATTGCACTATCTATAAGTAAAAAACATTACTCTCCTAAGCAGGGTAAAAAGGAAAGCTATGTTTCTCGTCGCAAGATCACGTGGACGATAAACTAAGTGCATCAGAAAGATGTGAAAGTGCATGAAAGTTCAAACAAGCTACAGGTTCTAATCCCACGGGCCCCGGAGAATTGTTACCTCCTGTCAGATTGGTTGAAATTTTACACAGCATTTCGAATCCAGTGTAAGCTATGCACTTAGGGCAATTAATCCTACTGGTTTCTTGTCGGTCAAAGGACTCCTAGACACCGTTCTTCCTGGTCATTGTGATCAAGAAAAGACCAGTGACAAAACAAGCCATTGAGATATCGAATTCTTTTAAATACGTGCATAGCCTCGTGTTAAAGAGTTAGTATTTGTATAGTGTCTTTGAGGATCAGTGATTAGTTCACTTCACTGACAGAAAAGGTCATAATATTTATTATATTAGAATATTATATAAACATTAAAAACACCTGTTGAGACCTTTCAAGTTTCAAGGAAAGTATAAGTGTGTTTTTAGGTAACCATGAAAGCGTAAAATGAGGCTTGTAAAAGAAGGTTATATTTAGCTATAATAAGGATGTTTTCAGTTGACTTATAAATTATTGAGGAACATTTTGTAAAACACAAAGTCACGTTCGCGTATAAGGAAGTAAATGAAAAATAATCTAAAAAAATTGTCCAAAACTTGAAATTCTACTATGATCTCTCTGGCCAGTAGCCAATTTTGGTGAATTTCATTAAGCACAGTCTGTTCCTGATTCCAGCTTATTGGTTAGAAAAAGGAATAGTAGTTAAATCTTTGCGCCTAGGCTGGCTAGGCTCTTATAATGGTGTAAATGCTTTTAAGTGCGCCCCAAAGAGGCCGATTGGTTTGAATCAGGAGCTGCCTATGCTCAATGAAAGCGGTATGGATGCTGAACTAGCTTGTGTGATGTGCATGTATGTGTAGCGAGTGTGATGGAGTGGAGGTAACAATCAATTGGTTGACATTACGTTTGTGGTTACCTTGCGGCTGGGGCGGGTGGTTAGCACCGCCCGCCGCCAGCTGCTTGCTGTGCGCCGTCGTCGTTGCGACCGAGGGTGCCGTCTTGTGGACTTGCGGTCGACGCTGATCGCTGCTATCTCCGACACTGTGGACAAGGACATGGAACGGTCAGATTCTGGTGAAGGACTACAAATTAAAACCCTGCACGACATCTCGTCGTTTATCCTCAGAACATGGAAAGAGCTGCATCTCCACCATCTCAAGAACTATCAGCTTTATAACAAAAACGCATTCGAACTGCAGACCATTCGCTTAGAAGCAACAGACATACAGGACACGCACATTCAGGCGGTCAAAAGTAAAAAAAAAATAATTCAGAAAAAGCTTTGAAAAGGAACCACAGAGAGACTTACACATTTAACAACGCCTTGAAAAGGAATCACTTGAGTAGTGCATACAACCGAGATAAAGGCCTAGCTCTAGCACTGGAAGTTCTTTTTCCATTGCAGAGTTTAATATCCTACTCTAGTGACGGTTGCTGTCGACAAAAGGGCTTGGCCTTGTCTTTTCTGGTACGGTAGTAAGTTATATTCAAACCAAATATTAGATATTTAAGCAGAAGGCTTGTTCGTTTTTGAGCTATACTGGTTGGTAACTGTGATGATGATGACTGATGACGGAGATTGTAGTCAACCTAAAATCACCACCCATAACGTAAAAAACACGAAACCACTTCTGTGGTAAATGTTGATATATACCGAACGTGACTTCAGTATTATCAATTACATTCACGATAATAGGATGCCCCATAACACTACTAATCGCCTTAAAGTCATATTTTATAGATGCGGTATTATCACGGCGAAGACAATAAGCCAGTTGGAGTTAGTGTAGTTTACAAGTACAAGTATAAAGCCAGAACATTTCAATGTTTACAGCGCTCTAGCCAGCAAAATACCCGTCTTATCGGCCCTATGCTTAGCTGCAGATGTTTGCCATTTTTGTGTAAACAAGTATTCTCTTATCAGGCGTGTACCGTACAATCTGTATTGATTTAGTAGAATAGTCTACGAGTACTTTAAAATAGAAATCAAGGTGACCACAGTAATATGCAAGCGAATAATGCGCTTCAGGGAAATTTTTTGTCACTTAAAAATTAAGCTCAACCAAAAATAGAAGCGTCACAAAAAGATCGACAGAACCGTTCTCACCGCACCGGTCCAAAAATGCCACTTGCCTGCGCATTCCAGCAATTTGTTAGTGACAAAAATTGTTTTATTGGTCCTTTGGCGAATTTACGTTTCGGTATTAAAAAATTTAAAACTTTTAACGATCTCTTCAAAACAATGTTGTCTTTGACGAAGGACGCGTGAATAAATACGGAGAGAGGAGGACGAGTCTGTACATTTCCATCCAAATTGAATGAAAACTAATATAATAAAAAAACTAACACTTCACCCAAGTCGAACTCCGCGTACTCATCATTATCACACTCAAACTTGAGTCTCGGAATCGAGAGATCCATATTCACATGATCACTATAATACATTAAAACACTAGAATTCACAAATATCATAAACCGTCCAACACCAAATTTAAAACTAAAAGCGACGCGTTGCGCACACGCATCGTACGTTATTAGGGGTGGAACGACGCGGTTGTACTACCGAGGGTTCGGCGAAGGGATGCCAGGTAGCTAGGGGCGCACAAATACCCCAACTCATCGGAATTTATAATAATAATATTATAACGAAGAAAGATTTGTATTTTTGTATGTTTGTAACGAGCAAAATAAAAATCTAGCGGATCGATTTAAATAATTCTTTCACCAATAGCTATAAGCCACATTCTCCCTGAGTAAACATTTTATTATTTTTTACTAGCGACCCGCCCAGCATGTTTTTAGAAAAAAAGTCGTGTAAAATGTTAAGTCACAACCCTTAAACTATTCCACCCGTGTGAAGCCGGGGCCGATCACTAGTTCTTAATATTGAAAGCAACCTGCGCTTGCGAACCGTTCTTTGCAACTGTTGAGAGCCCAACTGTAGTTGCTTAGGAATTTGCTGCCTATTTGAAAATAAAATTAAGTTCTTCGGAAGACATTCAAGGCAAGAGTGAATAGGTGATGTCTTCTAGACCATCCTGCTTCATCGTCGCTTACCATCAGGTGAGATTGTACCTAAAGGATGGTCCATACATAACGTAATAAAAAAAACATTAGCAATATGTTTTGATATTGTCACCAAATCACAAATATGACCTACCTTCACCACTTTGAACAAAAACAAGAAAAAACCAGCATTCTGAAATCAACGGCGCGTTTAGTTCAAATTGTAAGCCGTTCGTTTTGTTTGTTGTCTAGCCGATAACAGCCGATAAAATTTGTTGTTGCTTGTATGTACTTATTTTCAGACAGAGAGACTAGTCGAATGATGACTGGTCCCCAAGTAAATTAAAAGGAGCTGCGAATAGTACAGAAGGCCATGTCCCACTTCATTTACATCATTTCTGTCTACGAAATAATGTTTTCGTTTAGCCTATTTGTCTCTCTCTATTGTATGGAGAAAGATGAGACAGCAAATACGTAACTTAGATAGAGTTGTTGTCTCATCAATTTTCCATACAAAAGAGAGAAGACACGTGCTCACACGAAAGCAACGTTTGGTAGACGAAATGTGGTAAGACCTAACATTAAGACCACCTTGACATTATCGTTTAAAACCAAGCTAATTAATTAAAAATAAAGTAACAAACTATCTATATTATGGCTGGAAATTCTCAATCTATAATACTTATATACCTACCTACTACTGTCCATAAACCTCGGCCTACCTCCATGTTGTTTTACCCTATACAGGGTCCATGTGATAATGACTTACAATTAAGAACTATGAATGTACCTAAACCTACCCATACCCCTAGGGTGTTATTAATAATCCTGGCGCAACGCTGGAGTAGTTAAATCGTGTTTTGTCACATTTGTTCGAGTTGAAAATTGCATGTCAATGCAAGAGACAAAACACGGATCAACTAGTCCTAGGGGTCTTATTAATAATCCTAGCGTAGCGTTGGACTAGTTGATCCGTGTTTTGTCTCTTGCATTGACATGCAATTGTCAACTCGAACAAATGTGACAAAACACGATTTAACTACTCCAGCGTTGCGCTAGGATTATTAATAACACCCCTAATGTATTGAGTATTGGTAGCAAAAGTCCTTGTTCGGGTACAGTACTCACGTTGCGTCGCGACAGCAGGGTCTTGTGCAAAGCACAGGCGGAGCGGGTGGCGGTGCGGGAGGTGTCCGCTCCGCATCGCACGCGCGACTTGGCACCACGGGCGCGGCGCAGCAGCCCGGCCCGGCGCCTGACCAGCACTTGTTGTTCTGTGAACAATTAACACAAGTTGAAGAACCACTGGAGTTTGGCAGATAAAGCATAGGCCAAAAGAGCTTGATCTAGTGGAAGATATGAGCGAACAGATCACAAAAGGATATATGCAACAAACTTGGATCATCCACTGGAATTGGTTAGACGGGGAAGGGAATGGGCCGAATAGTTTAGTTCATTTATATCATCAACAATTTTTCAATCGTGTCTGAAAAACTGTTAAATAATAGTAATAGAACATAATAAACTAAACACAGTAAATAGGTACAGAAATACAAAAAACAAAAAATTAATTCAATAGTAGGCATGTAAAAATTATGCGAATAGAGCTTTGTTGATTTACTTATGGAACAGATCACAAAAGGAACAGATAGGAAGTATCCAACAAACGTTACCCACCCATTGGAATTGGGCAGACGAAGGATTAAAGCGAATAGAGATTTGTTGATCTAGTCGGTATTTTTGAGCTCGAATAGCAGCACATCAAAATCAAATAAAGTTACAAAATAAGGTTATGCTATTGTTAAAAAAGAAAGGCAGAAAGAAGTGGAAGTCTTGAACGTATAGGTCAGACAGCAAACCTGTATATGCCCAATTGTAACGAACATCCAATACTTGACACTCACTGTTAAAATAAGATAGCTGGGCACATTCTCAGAAAAATGAGGGATTACGGTCAGTATACGAGATCAGTATCATCCACTAGACGCTAGACTTTATAACATATGGCGACCACACTGAGCCGGAAAAACACGAGTTCCTAACATAATCAGGTGCACCAGATACCGGCCAATGCATTACTGTCAAATTAACCAACATTCTATGAAACAGGAAATTCATTCCCAAAAGGGTCTCTATCCTGATTATCAGTATTAATTAGGATAAATTATACTAATGAGGTACCGCACAGAATGTACGAGTATTTACTAATTTGTAAGCAAATTCTCTAAATGTTCCGATAAGGGTAGTTCTGAGAAGCGAATTAATGAATTGGAAATGGTATGAAGCAAAGTAAATCTACACATTAGTAATGCTTTCGGTACGTGCACTGCCGACTCATAGTCACACCAGATTTTAGTTTTAATAAATGAAACTAACGTTTTATCTTTTGAATTGACTTTAAATTTGAGCGAGAAAACGGTACAACTATTCAGAGTTTTACCATTAGCAGTAATACTGGTGGTACTTAATTTATATTCAGTTATTAGTAACAGTATTGTCAACAAGGTTATAAATCTAGCAACATACGTGTATTTAGATATGTTAATGAGACAAGCAACTGTTCGACTTTCCCATTTTAATTGGCAAGGGAAACGCAATCTATTGGACGGGGGAGATTTGTTTTACGCTTGCCAAAGGGGTTCCGACAGAATACCCTGTGTGATACCATTTCACTTCCATATCATGCAATTCGGGCGATCGTAGTGATACCTATCAATCTCGGAACACTGCCCGGTTGTCATGTATTTTTGAATCGTGAAATGGTCTTACTCATGTATTGACAAAATTTCGAATTATGACGTCAGCTTGCTCATGTTATTTTTCAAACGATGCTCAGCGTGAAGGAAGAAGGTACAATCCGGGGGCACTGAACCTTTCAATGTCAGAAAGCACTCGGAATACCAATTCACTGAACGTTGCCAGTGGCAGATACAGTGAACAGCGTAAAGGGAACACAGCCTCAAGATACAATGTAGGAGACTGCTCCATATGTATTATGTATGACATCCAGTGAACCTTGCTATAATAGCCACAATGGCATCCTGTTCCAAACCAGTTCTATCGCTAGTTTCTAGATAGCTTAGCTTTAATATCATACTAGAAAACTATAAAATTGAGAACACTTCATAAAACGAGGTTTTTAATAGCCGGATATAAATAGAAGTTGATTTACATGTATGCTATGTGCTTGGTGTACTTTTTCTAAAGTGTTAAGTTAAAAAGCGATTAATAATTATTTGTTTATTTAGGATATAATAAAATAATAAATAGGAAATAATACACAAAAATTAAAATTAGGATCGAACAAAAAATATCCTTCCCCGTGCTTAACCACTGAAGGCTGAAGGGGAAGGAAGGAATAATTTGGGTAATTTTGAAATAAAAACCTTACCACACCTGACGTAGGACTGGACTTGAAAAGATCGATGGGTGACGATGGTGTAGAAAAAACATAAAGTATAATGCATACACAGAGTACTCAGTAATCTATATTAGTCGTTGCCACTCAGTGTACGGTTATCGCTTTTCACGGTAGACCTGGCTGGTCTAGCATTAAATGTAAACTCATAAATGTTAAGTGTTTACCTTCACACGCAAACTGACTTTATCGCATTCATAATCGTGCTTGATTGAAGTGGTCCCTGTTTAATGCCATTTAACAAAGCCAATGAGTGTTGTTGTTTTTATTGGTTAATTACAGACGATAAGTTTTCAAGGCACGCCAACGAATAAATGTTGCGTCCTAGATGTAACTGTTTATGTATTTTAAATAACTAATAACATGAGACTCGTAAAAATTAAAATAAATGAATATGAAATAAGATAGGATCTAGTGATACTCCTTGAGAAACGCTCTAATCTGGTTTTAACGCGATATCCATGCTATTTTATTATTCAAACAAATACCTCTTGAAGACGAGGCTCATTGTGAAACAGTTTTCATGCTATGGTAAACAAATCGAACCTCTAATCACAATCCTACAACCTATTATGAAAAGCAATAGGTAATTTCAAACATCTTATACTTGAAATCAAACACCTGAGGCACGGCGCAGTTACGTCCGAATCACCACATGTGAGGTTAGCTGAAGAAAGTACTATCATAGAAGCTATTACAGTTTAATTAGCATAAGAAATGCATTGGCCTAACCTAACAGTCGTAATAGACGTGCGGGCGGTGGATGCAAATAACAGCAATTTTGTAACAGTACCGGCCGACGCATTATCACATTATTGAGGCTTAATAGTAAAAGCCTGTCCGAGTGATAACAGTACTTACGCACACATATTGAAAACTACAAGTACTAACAACACCAAACGAAACCGCTTTTTAAAACTCGAGGCACGTTCAATTGGCGAAAACATTTTAATCAACAATCTAAGAGCAAGGAAATAATTTGAATTTACTTCATGCGTGGGAAGAACTGAATTGAACATGGCATGAATTAACAGCCGAGATGACCAACCAGTTCCAGTAGTCAGCAAAAATAACAAAATACATCAGGACGAGTACGGTGCTGACCAGTTAAAAGGGCAAGTGATTAATTGGAACGCATATTTGAGAGGAAGTGGCAATCATTGTACGATCGACCTATTAGTGCCGAGGATAAACAATTTACTGGACCAATAGGATGGTTGGTGATGGGATAATGAATGTGTCTGTATGACGTCAGACATTAAACTATTTGCACCTTATATGGAGCAGAAAATCACTTTATAAGCGCTGTTTTACTCTTTATACTGTTTCTTGAAGATAAATCACAAGATATTCTCTCCAATAGGACCAAACTAAGTAAAAGTAGAGAGCGGAGTGTGATGAATATTAAGGAACAAAACAAGATTAAAAAAAGCAGCCAAGTGCGAGTCGGACTCGCTCATGAAGGGTTCCGTAGCATCAAGTAACATAATATCTTCTTGTAGTTCGTCGAAAGGTAAATTGCGGTTTACGATTTATGACGTATAAAAATAAAACTACTGACTAGATCTCGTTCAAACCAAATATCGTTGAAAGTTTGCATAGTAATGTACAACATACATTTTTTTTAGTTTTATCATTCCCTTATTTTAGAAGTTAGAGGGGGGGGGGGACCAACTTTTTTCAACTTTGGAAGTGTCTCTCGCGCAAACTATTCAGTTTAGAAAAAAACGATATTAGAAACCTCAACATCATTTTTGAAGACCTATTCATACATACCCCACACGCATGGGTTTGATGAAAAATGTTTTTTTGAGTTTCAGTTTGAAGTATGGGGACCCCCAAAATTTATAGTTTTTTTTCTATTTTTGTGTAAAAATCTTAATGCGGTTTACAGAATACATCTACTCACCAAGTTTCATCAGTGTAGCTCTTATGGTTTCGGAGAAAAATGGCTGTGACACGGTCGGACAGACAGACAGACAGACAGACAGACAGACATGACGAATCTATAAGGGTTCCGTTTTTGCCATTTGGCTACGGAACCCTAAAAAGGCGGATTGTCAGCAAGAAATAATCGAAATAATCTTTATACCAATTCCCAAGCGAATATATATATTTATACAATTTTTCGATACGTTCTGTTTTATTTGGCGAAACATGGATCAAACAGGAGTTTTCAGAGCTGTAAGTGTCAATACCGATACCAAGTGAAGACTGACAAGGGTACGACAACTTACAGGATACCAATTTACTGACGAAGCGATGAACGCAAAAGGACTTTCACAGGATCACAAACTTTGTGATCTACTCAACAATTTCAAAGTAATTACAGTACACGACACTAACGTACTTTTGGTTTGTTTTAATAACGAATGATCTTGCGATACTACTTTTAACAACTTCTGTCCAATTAACTATTGTCTCTCTGTCCAATTATGTTAGTTAATTTAGTACCTAAGTTATTAAACCTGACCAGCGGCGTAGACATTAGTCATCAGAGAAAAAACATCAGAGAAGTTCGAGGAGTGTCCCAAAGTGTCCCAAAAAGGCCTTCAACTTCAACTTTGACCTTTGAAATTATTCTCTAAATTTAGGTAGGTTTTAATGAACTTGAAATCGCATAGCAATTGCGTAAAAATAAGTCTTGAACAACCAAGAAGTCTTGAAACGATCCATTTTTACGCTCGCAAATGTAGATGAAATTTGGTACATACATGCTTTGCATTCTGGAGACAATACAGTGCGTAGCCACAAAATATATTCTACCTGTTCAAAAACGCAATAAATGAGATGTGGTGTGCCTTTGGGTCAGCGCAGGCACTTGAAAATCAACTTTAACATTATTAAAATAAAGTGCAGATTTGGATCTGATGGATCGCGAACTTTTTTATAGTTGATTTTCGAGTACCTTATTAAAATCCTCGCCGCTGCGCTCTCTCTATCTGCGCTGACCCATAACGTGGGGTATATTTATCTCGAAACAATGGTGGAAGGTGTACAAAATATTAATGTACGTGCCAAGGTTACGGAGCTAAGTTGACGTTTTTTGGGCGGGTCGTAACTGAATGTGGGCGGGAAACGTTGTTTAGCACTCGAGATATGTAAACTAAGGTGACGTGACGTCACAACACATTAATATTGTACGCCAAGGATAATAATCTTCTGTGCTATCAATGAGATCTCTCAAAATTTTGTAAAACTTTACTGCGGACAACTTTCTAGAAATTATTTACCTACAATTAGTAAATGCAATGGGCAGTCTTATCTTTAGAGTTGATTTCATCCAGACAATAGTGGGGTAGCTGTTGTTTAGGGATTAACACTCGCGTACTCTAGTCTTATTATGTTACAGGTTACAGATTACATTTTATTAATTTTATATAAGCAACAGAGACAATTGGCTTTTTATCTCTCATTGCGCTGGCCAATATTTTAAACTAACTTTAATTTATAAAAAGATTCAGTTTTTTTCATTAATGAACCGAATTGAAAAAATATTTTCAAATCAAATTAATTTCACCTGGTTTTCAATTTCCATTTTTTTGGAAAGGTTTCCTGATCGGTCTCATAGAAATTTCATCAAAATCAGTTCAGCACTGCCATGAAGTCGGCTTCTCAAGTTTTCATTCAAAACTTAACTTGTTCTAACTACCTTGGTATGCTTGTATCTCAATGCCACGCAGACAAGTCTTTAGATGGAATAGATAGATTGATATACATTGCAGTTACGCAGGCGTTAGCGTTGCGCACGCAACCACAGTCACGTTTTAATAAATTAGACGCGGATACAATTACATTTGTGATAGAATATCTACAGCAATCATACAATTACTAACCAACAACCACTAAATCAGTAGCTATAATAATTATTTATATCTCACTAGCGGCCGCCTTCACTTCGCTCGCTCCGTACCCGAAGTCGGAGTTTGACTACCACATTTCGTCTACCAAATGTTGTTTTCGTGTGAGCACGTTGTCTCTCTCTTTTGTAAGGAAAATTGATGAGACAACAACTGTAACTACATAACGTATTTTTGCTGTCTCATCTTATCTCCATACAATAGAGAGAGACAAATGGGCGAAACGAAAACAACATTTCGTCTACGAAATGTTGTAAATGAAGTGGAACTTGCCCTTCTGTTCCCGTTGCGCCCCGTTTCCGTCACTTTTTCGGGATAAAAGTATAATATGCCCGTCTCCTGGTTCTAAGCTACCTTCCTACCAATTTTCACCCAAATCAGTCGATCGAGGAAAATACATATTGGTCAATTGAAATAGAAAAAGAATTACCTACGAAATATTTAAAGAATTGTGGTAGTTTTCATCACAACAAACCAACCTTGTCTTGTTGTATTTACTGTCATATCAGAGGGAGTGTTATCATATCAGTCGAGACGTCAATACTATCACGTATTATTAAAACAAGTCGTAAAATGTCAACAAACCGTGAAACACGCGCCCCGTTTACTATTTAATTGTGTTTATGTGATCATCATCATCATCATCAACCTATATCAGTCCAATGATAGACGTAGGTGCGCCACTGAACTCGGTCTTCCGCACTTCTGCTCCAGTACTTGCCAGCTACAATTAGAGATCGTCGCCCCATCTTGCCCGAGGGCGTCCTACTTAAAGGCGCGCGTAGAACAGACAATCGTTGGAGCAAACGAATACTAGAGTGTGTCTATATCTATACATATTTGTGGCATTATTAGTGTATAATTCCAATCCAGAGTATAGGAAGTAATAAAACAAGTTTAACTCAAGAAGCAAGCAATAATTTATTTACACACGAATATGGTCAAGCAAATCACAAAACGCAACGTTAGCGCGATCTAGGAATGTTACAAATTTTGGGGCGCCATCTAGTTCTGAATTGTGTAAACCTAACTTAAAATAATATTAGACATACCGCCCACCAAGAACGACATTGGTTGTTCTTTATTACCGCCCACCATGAACACTGTGGGACAGGTTTACAGCATGATTATTAACACTGACAGTACACAACCTTATAGACCAATATTCCAACAAAACTTAACAAACTTACAAATAAATCAATCAGTAACTGGTAAAATACACAATTTTGAAGTGGGTCTCTTGAAGAGAGATTGGCCACACTTTAATGTTACCACTCGAGCAATCTGGTCTGCACCAGGATGCCTATCAACCACTCTGCCTAACATCCAACGAGCTGGAGGAAGATTGTCTTCCTTAACTAAAACAATGCTGCCAATAGGTTCTGGAGTCAGTTTTGGCTAGTCATACCTCTACAGACGCTCGACTAAATACTCGTTGGACCACCTTCGCCAAAGGTCTCGCACCATTCCTTGTCCCCTGCCAACGTCTCACAAAGCTGATGTTACCTTGTTCAAAGAGAGGCTCAGGTATGATGACTATCGGTTCGCCGATGAGGAAATATCCTGGTCTGAAAAATACAGGTTCATAGTACTTTAAAGGTTTCAGCTTATCTTTTGATTCCAAATGGCCCTGCCTTATACAAGTTTCTAATGCCTTGTCCGTCAAGAATCTTGGCCACAGAGTAGCATCACCGGGTGACTCATCACTATCTGCCACGAGATGAACCTTGATTTTTCTTTGCTCCCGATCAGTAGAAGACTTCAGTGCCTGGTAAGTAACATCTGACCCTTTCCGCAATTCAAATCCATCCTTACTTAACTCGTCTGCCTTCTCTTTCAGTGTCTTCTTACCATATTCTACAACAGTATGGTAACCCGTTAGCAAGTCATCACCGTTCAACTCTGATTTAATTCTTTCAGCCACGTCCGGGCACTCCATCGCTTCCTCAACTGCAATCTGTTGCAAAGTCTTCAAAGTTAAGTATGGAGCCGGTGCTGTATTAAATGTCTTTCTTACTAATTCGTGTTTTTCTGTTTCAGATTCCGGATCTTCGGCGACTTCTTCGATGACGATTTTGCTGTCATCTACATCGGATTCAACTTGCCCACACTTCATCAGCAACTCATCCACACAAGCATGCATGTTTACCACAACATTATGATGACAGTGCTGATCATCCTCAGCCTCATCAATATGCGTGTTGTGTGTTGAACCTGATATCATCCATCCCAACGCAGTACACTGAGCAATCAGCGTGCCGTTAGGACCTTTCATCAAGCCTTCTTTGATAATTTTTCCATAAACGTCTGCGCCAAGCAAAATATCAATTTTACTAGGCGTGTGGAATTGGGGATCGGCGAGGACTACATCCGCTAACTCTGGCCACTCCACATATTCCACCTTATCTGACGGAAGAAGACTCGTTATCTTACTCAGAACATGTGCACGTACCTGCAGTTGAATGCTGGGATCA
Organism: Thera obeliscata; assembly: GCA_947578465.1. Taxonomy (NCBI): domain Eukaryota; kingdom Metazoa; phylum Arthropoda; class Insecta; order Lepidoptera; family Geometridae; genus Thera; species Thera obeliscata. Next base: position 8,274,195 of record OX387918.1, on the reverse strand, counting down.
TGGCGCGACTGAATCTTTACTGTGACAATGTGCTTAGAAGCTAAATTGCCTTTATCGCCACCTAGCCCGGATATGGTACTCTTGCTTAAAACTTTCCGGAGTCCCAGCGCTTGTACTGCTGATTCTGTTACGAAGGACGCTTGCGAGCCCTGGTCAACAAGAGCTCTAAGCAGCAGTGAACGATTGTCATCTGCTTGAGCTCCCACTACCGCTGTGGCTAACAGAATCTGATTCTTAGTTCCCGGATTCTGGGAAAAATGTGCCTTAAAACTTATAGACAACTCGTCTTGAGTTGTCTTGACTTGGTCGATAGCTGACTTGACTTCTCCTTCCAACTCTGATTTGGCTAAAGCTGATGATGTCGATGTTGGACTTTGACTTGGGTGGAGCAACGAGTGGTGTTTGCGCTTACATATATGACACCTAGACATAGCTCGACAAATGTAGGCGGAGTGGTTCCTACCTAAACAATTAAAACACAGACTATTTGTCTGGACAAAGTTTTGTCTCTGGTCAAAGCTATTATTTGAAAACTCATCACAATTGGCTAACTTATGCTCTTCCTTTTTGCAGTATGGACAAGTGACCGCAGCATCGGAATCGGTTGACACTGCATGCATAACATTGACCCTTTGGTTCGAAGAATTTGGCTTGGGATCCATAAACTCCAGTGCTCTGAATCGAGATTGCAAAAATTCCCGCAGTTGATCCAAGGTCGGCAATTCATCGGACACGCTTATCTTCAGTTCCCATTCCTTCCGTGTCTCTGAATCCAACTTTGAACAAACTGTGTAAATTATGATTGTATCCCACGAGCTAACAGATACTCCCAAATTCCTCAATCCATTTAAGGTTCCGTTCATCACATCCAACATATCCTTGATTGCACTGCTTGACTCGTTACCGATGCTGGGTTGATTCATAAAACGCTTCAACAGACAGTTGGCCAAATATTTCTTATTATTGTATCTACTATTGAGAGTCGACCAAGCTTCTTCATAGCTGGCTGCCGTGATTGGTACATGCCTTAAAAGTTGCTCGGCCTCTCCAGACAACTGACTCTTCAAGTAATGCATCTTCTGCACATCGTCAATTGAAGAGTTGTTATGAATCAACGATACATATAAATCCCTAAAGGTTGTCCATTCTGCATAGGACCCGGAAAACGTGGGGATTGAAATTTTGGGCAATCTTACACTCGACTGTATTTGTGACGCCGTGTACGAACTAGACTGAATAGATGTAGGTAGTTTAGATGACTTTAGCACACTTAAAGCATCTCTCATCTCTGACTTATACTCTATGTACATCTCTTCCATAGCCTGAAACACGTCCTCTTTCATGTAAGTGGTTTCGTCAATACCGTCTTGCTCAAGTAACTTTCTATGATTGTCTGTAATTACATTCCACTTTGCATCTAAAGATTCTATTCTTGTTAACAAATAAGATTCTTTACACAGTCGTTCGTTTGGTGACTTTTTGAAAGTCTCATACGCTTTTTCAACTGCTGACATAAAACCTAACTGAGCTTTAGCGAGTGAAGTCAACGACATGATGAAAGTTACTTTAAACCAACCATACAATAAATTTTTCTAAGTATAAAATATCAACAAAATTTTCTAAGTCCAAACCCAAATTACAAAAATTTTACAAGTGTTTGAGATTCGCTCCAAAATCGGGCATAGGTTCCCCGTCACTTCACTTTTTCCTAAATTATTCTAAGTCCTAACTATAGCATGCACAATTTTTTAAAGTCCAAATTAAATCTTCAAATTTCTTCTAAGTGTCAACTCTTGAACAAAATATCACAAAAAGTACTCACAATTTTTTCACTGGCAAACCACACACTGTCTCGCTGCTGTAGAGCTGGGCTTCCTCTCAGCCAATGGTATCTTCCTTGCGCGCCTTGCCTCCGTCACTCCTCCGACGGTACCGTCACGTGTTCTCCACACGTCACGGTTGATTGTGACGTCAATGCTGCCACTCGCCGCGCAACGGCTCACCCTGCCTTAGCCGTACTCCTCCACTTGCAACTGTGGTCGTCGGGTCACCCGTACGTACCCGTACCCGTACCACACACTGACTCAACTGTCAGTCGACGATCCCTTTCCCTTGTACTGGGAGGGAAGTTTGGTACAAGCACACCCAAAGGATTGCCCTCTGTGGTCCAGTAGCGATGGGCGATTACTACTATATTTTATCGAATTAGTCGATTGTTCGGTGCAGTCGATAAAAGTCGATAACAATTGAAACTAGTCGATTGTTATCGACTGACGGCGCGTGCGGCGTGCGGCGCGCAGCGACAACGACTAGCACCAACTTTAACTACTATTTGCCGCGCGGTCACGCCACGCAACCACGCAACGCACCTAACTACTATTTTTGCCGCGCGGTCACGCATTCACGCAACGCACCTAACTACTATTTTCGTGCGTACTACTGAATCAGTAGTTACAAAAGATGGTGCGTCGGGCGTGCGCTGCGCTACAAATCTATAGATTAAGTCCGTGCGCCGCTACTTAATGCAGTTATTATGCGATTTAAGTTATTACATTAATTAATTTGTTTTAAAGTATAACAAATTACGAATAGAAGGGTAGGTAAAGAGTTTCTAACTAAGGAAAACATAGACTAGAATAAAAATTAAGTAAAAGAGGTACTTATAGATACTTATTTGAAATATATTTTCTTACAGAAAATCAACTTATAGCTAGAAATCTACCTTCTAACATAATTTTGGTAACTATACTTTTTACTTGACAAGGTCAATTTTACATTTCTATAAAATGTATATTCATAATATTAAAATATACTACCTACGTGTTAACATTAAATGCAAGTATTATTACTTAGAAACAATCGACGCAACACCGTCCCGCCCCCGCATGCACCGCCCCGCGTGGCCTTCCGCAGCGCAGTTCACCGCACCGCACGCATACTTACATGTATAGTAGTTAGTAGTTTGTCGATTGTTATTCGAATAATCATGGGGAGGAACTACTAAATCGACAATCGAATGCGCAGTAGCGCAATTTTCGATTTATTCGATTGTTTTTTTTGAAGCAATCGCCCATCGCTATGGTCCAGTGCGTTTGTAGCAAAACCAAAAAAATCTTCCATCAACATCCGACTCGGAAGGACCATGTATAATTCCAATCCAGAGTATAGGAAGTAATAAAACAAGTTTAACTCAAGAAGCAAGCAATAATTTATTTACACACGAATATGGTCAAGCAAATCACAAAACGCAACGTTAGCGCGATCTAGGAATGTTACAAATTTTGGGGCGCCATCTAGTTCTGAATTGTGTAAACCTAACTTAAAATAATATTAGACAATTAGTATCAATATACAGAGATAAACTAGCTGATTGCAGTTTTCTGTGATCCTCTTTATAGAATACATAGACTGATTATCTTTGTGTGGCTTCGTTCTATAACGATTATAAGAACCCGCATCTAAAGTTGCCTTTATTACCTTTTCAATTTACAACCAATTTATTCCAAGTTTCATCAAAATAGCCGATGTGATTCAGTAACGAATACTTAAATATCAAACATCAGTACATTTGCATTTCCAATCACCCCGTTCTCTCTTATCTCAGGTTGTCATCACTAACTTTCACGGACCAGCGTTATTTCCACCCAGGTTCAACAGTCTCCATCCCATGTCCATCAAACTCAGCCACATTTGTAAATTGTTCATGAAACTATTATGAAACACAGCCCATTTTCACTATGAAGCCTGTTAACGATCGACCTATGCAAATGTTATTATGCGTCATGAATAGCCCGTAAACGTAATACGGACCGTAAATACTTGAATATTTACAATAAACTACGTGGGATATATATCAGAATTGAGGGCACTAAACCGACAAAATTTTAGATAATCGTAAAGATTTTATGGTATCTCAAAAGTTATGGATAACCACAATTGTCCCCTTCATTTGGGGATAGGTTTATCAACAGAGTCTTCGGTATGTTTAAGCTAAAACATAAAAACTTGAATCAATTTAAAAATAATATGTAAACGGCATTGCAGCAAAAATCCTTAGTACATTATTTGTCAACTTTACAGGATACAGGCGCAGTTTAGAAAACAAACGTAGAGGTGAAATAAACGCTAACGTATCACTAGCCAGTGAAAATGCTCTCAAGCTGCTGGAATATTTAAAGTACTAAATACACGATGTGGAGGCCGTAGGTCTCATCCGTGGCCCGAGGCTACGCGTTCCCGGGATCGTTCAAGGTTTGCATGCACCTCACCTCGATGTGTGACGCAACATTATTCAAGGAAAGGTTTCGGTCACTTAAAGTGTAGAATTAAGGCAACAAAGGTGACAAAGACAATAACAAGTCTAAAACTGACAATGAAGTGCGAGATAAACAATTCAAAAACAACGTTGACATCGTTGAGACAGACACACAGATAGTCTAAAATGAACCAATTCACTACGCTACTAGTAGTTTGAGGCTGCCAAATACATTATTCAATCAGAGCTGTTTCGACTGAAACGATAAAACTTCACAAAGGAATATAAAAGGCAACGGAAGTTCAGACGTATTGTATGGTTTATTGATGAAGATACGAATTTTATGAAAAGATAATATTTTTGTATTAGCAGTGGAGTGAGTACCGGTTTGAAATCTTTAGTTTGCTATTTCTAGTGGAATATTTATTATATAACTGGATTCAAAAAACAATTTTTTTTTGTTTATTTCAATTTCAATTAGCCTTTATTAACAACCTTATAAGTTATGACATTAAACTATACTTAATTTAAACAATAAAGTGTATCTAATAAAAATCTTACAATCTACTTTACTAAACTAGTTATACTTTCTTAAAATTTATAATAATTATTTTAAGCATAGCTTGGGCATCGGTACTTATTTTTAAAGGTCGTTTTGCTTTTCAGCATAGGCTTTTTTTTTGTTTATAATAACAGACAAATGAGAGAAAGTCTGACTGCAGAGGTTGAATAAGAAGGAATAAGCTTTGTTTTAGAGAATCGCATTTACAGTTTTATAAATATTCCATTTCACATCTTTGAATAGAAAAAAAACAATAGGCGTAAGGAACAAGTGTCTCTCTTCACAATATTTTAATCCCAAAGTTCTGTATCATACCCCTGCCATAACGATGCCTGCAAATTTTCTTAGAATATTATCATCATAAATCAATTTCCAAAAGAACCAGTGCCACGATAAGATCATAATTATATAAATACAAAACTCTTACTTCACTGACTGAAAGTAATTCGGCAAGTAGCTTCCTGTTTTAGTAAAAGGGTGCACTAAGAAAGGGATTCCCGAAACTCAACCCCAAAAAACAGCAGCAATAGTTTGCAGCGCGGTGACGTTTTAAAGTTTATTTGAAAGAAACTGTATGCGACGCGACCGAAGTTTAATGACCATATTTCTTAAATCTATATTGCTTAATCCATTATCAATCAAATCAATCAGCTTTGAGGTCATCAAAACAACACACGCATTTCGTGGTACCGAACAATGAATAAAGGTTAATTTCGTTCACTGATAAATTTCACAATACAGAAACCAAACCTCATTAATAAACCGTTTGATAAACGAAGATAGATAGCTTCAGGTGGCATAATATTCTATAAAGGAAAGTAATCAAGAAGTTTCAAAGTACAGTGTCATTAGACGCTCGTGAAATCGATAGACAAGGGTATCTTCGAAGGCGAAGTGAATCGATCAGTCGCATTATAAATTAAAGTAGGACATCAGACGCGACCGTTCATCACGACCTGTCATCGCGACTTGTTAAACATGTAGAAGAACACAATGACGACTTTGACTAGGATAGATGTTATTTTGGGCGTGGTTCATTAGCATTTGTTCATTAGAACTGATCATGTTTTTTATTATCAACAATAGAGAAACTATGTATGATATTATCACAGTATAATCAGCAAAAACAACGAACTAACACGTGCGTGTATGCAAACTATGTTTCACTTTTCTACTATCAAGAAGCACAAGCAAACACTACTACTCCAATGAGGCATGCAGTGTCCTGAGAGGCTCGGGTGCATAGCGAGACCGCTGATGCACATCATTGACTCTCAGTTTTGCTGTAGCGTCTTGGAATCTGACCAGCTGCATAACGCTGCGGACAGCTAGTATTAACGCATGTAATGCAAGGGAGCACCGTGGAGCACGGGTGCCCTGAGGTACGCCAACTTGGTTTCTACATTACAAAGCGTCTAAAACACTCTCTACCACAGAACGTTATGTACATCTATAACTATGTCAAAAAACACACACGATTCTAAACTACATGTAAAGAAACAAAGATAGATAAACTCTTTATTAAACACGAAGAAAAAAAGCATTACAGAAACAAATAAAATACCGAGTACAGCGGGCAGCAACTAAATACAAAAACAAGATACAAAATAAACATCAAGGATATGAAAATCAAAAGAAGGGTACATGCATTTCAAGCACTACTGATCAGTCGGATGCATCGTACAGTGATCCTTATGTATGAAGACAATAAGTACTAAAATCAAACTGATATGTAGCCAGTCGCATAACGTGGGTTACATCCTGCCTAGTGAGTCGCCCACTGAACAACGCATTACGTATACGAGCATGATTATTAATAGTGTCAATACATGCACTCAAGCAAGACCAAGATCCTAAGTTTAAAGAACATTAAATTTGTAAAAATATAAAACAAGACAAGAGAATGCCATTTATTTTATACTCGAAATTAATCCGATAATTTTACATGAAAATGTTTTCTTGATCTATATATTAATTGTATCTATAGGATACAATGTAGATCCTGTGACACAAGTGACAAGTGACTACACTATCTACGCATAATTCATTTTTTATCTCTCTATAGATTAATTTCACGTCATGATCGATGATAATTATTAAGATAAAAGTATCATTTTATTATGAAACCAAATGATGATAAACTGATTACATGAAATTACATCGCTCAATCAATTGAATACAATAAAATCTAATATCAATATTTACGTAGCTCGAAATTTACACACGTTTTATAAAGGATAGGAAAAATATTCCCTTTGCATTAAGTACGCCAGAGCCTGCAAGGAACGATGTCAAGGATCCCCGCGATCTCGACTCGCTGCGGCAGACTAGTGTTTAGAAAGACTCGACTTTGAAGAAGCCTACGTGACCCCATATCCACTTGGGTGTAAGGCGGTCTATTGTCGTGGGAAACATCGAGTATTTTCATTGGAATAACAATACACATTCAAACAGGGTATGAATATGAAGCTGATTATTCTGACTCCACCTTTGTTTTGTTGTTGAATTGACTTAAGACTTTCTAAAAGGATCTTAAGTAACAAAAGATCTCAGGGAATTTCTACCACTTACTGTTAAATTGATGTTACTAAAACTCAACCTTCAAGACTAGATACTTCCGAAGAAGATACCGACCTAACATCAGCCGTTGCGTAAGTGCGTTTCGTTGAACCAGGCACGCAACTAAACCCTTCAGCTTATCTGTCAGCAAACCCGAGGACGTGGATTGGAATGAGCCTGTTTATTTATAAAGATGGAAAGCTTGACGCATCTCGAGAACCGGATGCGAAACGAAATACAGCGATGACAAAATGCTCACGCAGATTTGCTTGGCGGAAATGAGGACCTGGGCCTTAGCGTAATGGCTGCTCTGGTTCTTGAACAATACTATACAAGGGATTTTGAGCTGTACTGCTCTGCAAGATAGGTGTCATGTTCATGAGAGCAAATTTCTTCACACGCGAAAAATCTTTGCTCCAGCGATGCGTTTGCTTTCTATTCACAAATATCATGGCAAAAGTTCAGTTTTATAGATTTTTTCAAGCTACACATGAAAATTAAATGTAGTCACGTCAAAACATTTCGAAAACAGGCGCCCTGGCCTTTCCATGCTATCCAACTTGTTATGACGCAATAAACTGAATACAGCATTATGACGTCATAATAACACATGTTGTCAACATGTCAGTTACAAGCTCGGAATGGAGAACTGTCAACTGTCGAGTCCACACCCTCAAGAGCACAGAATATTTGTATAGGATCCACATAAACGAGGTCGACCCTCTTTGCCTGCGTGAGATGTAGATGTAGGTAACTAAAGCGTATTTATGACAACATTAAAGAAGAGAGAAGGTCAAAGTGACTTTAAACATTAATTATTTACTGTTTTATTTGGATATGAATATAGATTATTTTCAAGATATATGCATTATTGAGATAAAAATCACTCAAAGCAACTAAGAGGCTATCCAAAGAAGAATCATAATCAAATAAATGAATATTCGTGTCAATGCTGGATTGCATCACTGCTTATACATAAATAATAACTTTTATATAAAAACCGTGAACTTTGCTTTAGCCTGACGGTAAATTACCTTGGCTTGTTAGATATTCTCTATCAAAATAGTATTTTCTAAGCTTCCTGACCGCAAGTTTTATTACGAAGATGTAAGGCTAAGGCTTCCTATATGATTAAATCTATTTCTGACCAGTAATGCACAGGTCGTTAGTCTTAGTCATACAGTATAACATCGTAAGGTGCTTATGGTATTTTGAGGCACGGTTCCAAAAACGGTGTCGGCTGGTTTATATTGGAGCATGAATATACTGTGGGCAGCGGCGCTTACTGACTCATCGATGTATTTTCCGTTGCAGTCAGATCTTGGATTTTTGAAGGGTTTGGTTGCATCAGCTTTAAGATAACTGTCAGTATTGAAGATATTGAAAGACTTGAAGGGGCGTATATTGTTATTTCCATATCAGAATTTTGGCATATAAGATACTTACTTGTTATAGCAACGTTACGTACATCTCTCAATAAACTTACTATTTGATTTTATTCATTAGGCAATTTTCATATAAATGAAAATCACGTGTTCATGCTTCATGCCTATACCCGTATGATTCATTCAAGGAAAGCCCGTGTGGTGACGTCATCGCCGAGAAGCCGCGTTAGCGCTGTAATGAGCTTTTACGAGTCACAATATTATGCAACTAAATGGTAATATTAAGTGTAATGACGCCACTGGCTTATAGTTAAGGCAACAGTATCGTATTAGAAACAAAACAAGATTCGTGTTACGGTATTTATCACGAGTATTCTTAAATTAACTAAAGTGACACTGGTGACTTGCGTTTTCAACAATGATGAATTAAGCAAATTGGTAACAAGACGTATCATTGCGAAATTCGTAAACAACACTTGCGCAACATTAGAGGTCAAAAAACAAGGAGAACAAGCTTATTAAGACCATACCAAAAGGACAAAGACAATTTATAAAACGAAGCTTATCGAAATATGCCCTATCCTAATCTAATTATTAAATAAACGAATAACAAAACGAGGAACGAAACCCATAATTATCGATATACAAGTTATTTTTCCAAAACACGCGGGATAACGAATTAATCAAAAGTGCGATTCAGTTTTTTTCACAATTTGTTACATTGGCCGAAAAGTTATTCAATATACCTAGTTTCCATATTTTTTTTTCTAATAATCTGGTCTCTCTGGTCACATAGAAGTACAGAAGAATAATAATTAGGTATTCTACTGTTGGACTGCGACATGGTTAATCCAAATATGTATAAAACTCATCAGTAAAGTAATCAGTTGTATTTTAGACAAAGCATTGAAAACGAACACACATCATGCATAATTAAACTGCGATCCATTCAGTATTCTGATGATAGCAAAGCGACAGCCAATTGCTGCTCGTATTTTCATTTCAATCAACTTGAATCGCAATCAAGCCAGCGAATGAGATTTGATTTCCAAAGCCTTCAATAATCCCAGTTAATTAACCTTTCCAACTTCATCAACAAGGTCGGAGTGAAAAAAGATGAGGAGTGAGTGTCACTCGAAAACAACATGATTATGCCACCAATAGTGGATTGGATTGAGGAAGCACTTAGCGAGACACGCCTTGACAGGTTTTATGCTTTAGTTTATTAAACCTTTAATGTAAACTAGCAGTTGGTAACCGAGCTTCGCTCGGTATTTTTTTCGTTAATTTGTATTTTTAATTTGTATTATCATCTTTACTGGTTTATTCTTACTGAACAACGCCATCTGCTGGACATGCTTGCAGTTAGTTGCTCACAATCGTCAATAAATGGCAGGAGCAGTCACATATTCAGTTTATGTTTAATTATTTAACTCGGAGTGAAACAATCATTTTCTTAAAATGAATCCTAGCTAGATCGATTTATCGCCCCCGAAAACCCCTGTATACTAAATTTCGTGAAAATCGTTGGTGCAGTTTCCGAGATCCTAAATATATATATATATATATATATATACAAGATTTTCTCGTTTAAAGGTATAAGATTAACAATATATTTCCGATTGTGTAGCCATTTGGCATATCAAGACTAGAGTATTATTGAAAGTTCAGTAAAAAGTTTCAAAAACTCCAAGTTTCAATTTTAGGAGAGCCAGCAAAGTTGGAGACATGTCAACAGAAGAGGTAGGCTCGTTACGACCATCAGCGTCGTTTTATGGTTCTCGTATAATTCGCAGTATCTCTGCGAATTATACGGACTCTCCAAATACAGCAGTCTATATTACTTTATTTGTCGACCGTCCTTGTTGCTAGCACACCTACGCGTTTGTTAGATCAGCGCTGTCGCCGACCCGTCTCGAGGGTGGAGATGTGAAAATAAGTAGATTCTGATACCAATTATTTGGAGATAGCTACGTATATCGAGTACGCTCTTTATGTACAAATTGGGACGGATTTGCTAACAAGCTGATTCTGAGCGGATGTTTTCATGCGAGTCGATCATCATCATCATCAGACAGGAAAATAATATTTAAAAACAGCTTACAGTTTGATCATGTTTCCAGTATAACGCTTCAGACATACCGCACAGATGTTGGTTTTCGCAACTCCTCGGTATGCAAAATGAATTGACCAATCTGAACAAAAGGTTCGTGTGTTTGCACAACAGCTGTAATTGCAAAGCATTGTTAAAGCTTTGATAACGTATGTACAGTACTGACAAGAGTTTTGAGCACGCACTTTGACCTTGGGGTCACAACTGTTTCGGGATTCCCATTTGTAGAATTGTAGCCAACGCGCAAGAAAGAATTGTAACTATTACAATGAATATTACATAAACTTCATCCTTATAAAAGGGTAAATACCTCTTATTGTGGGTGACGTGACTTTTTCGTCTGTGTTATTTTGTGAGAGTAGATTCATCTTAGGTTACGCTTGGAGTTTTCTTTTACTGATAGACAGAATGAAGAAAATCATGCCGGTGTCGACGAAATTAGGGAGTTAACCCACTAGCCATTGGCAGCGGTTCGTGATTGCGAAACGGGTTTGATGTGTTGTTCTAGAATGTATCGCAGATTCGATACAAATGTATATAAAACCGAACACTGACGTCAATTAATTTATTTGAAATGTTTTAAAATATATCTAGGCAATAAAACCGACAGATTGAGCTCGTTTTATAGTTTGGTTTCCATGAGACATTCGAGTCGCCGCACTAGTACTCGTAACAAGTTTTTTCATCGGTGGGAAAGGCGGCCATTATCGCTTTCCGTCAGTTGCTTGGTTGCTCGACCTCGGCTTCCACCGTTCTTCGTCGTGTGGGTTGAGTCGAGATCATTGTTAGACTTGAAGATTTACCAGACAATCACTGCGCTTTTTTTAATTGAAATGCCTCTACGAAGATTTATCTACGCACAAATTGAGGACGTTGTTCGCGTAAATCTTAGCAACAGTATGATAGAACATAATGTAGGAAGTGCTATTAAAGCTGTCGCAATAGATAACCTATCAAGACTAGGACATGCCGGCAAATTAAATGAACTTGTAGCCGATAAATTGAATCGATTTTACATGCACTGACTCACTAAAGATTCAGCGAAACGCTCCGAATAAAAACAACTGTATTAGGTAGAAAATTGAATAAAGCTCTCTAGGTCGCTAGTGACTTTCAACGCGTCCTTAAAATAATTGGAGGGCAGACGAAATGTTTCCAGACGAACAGTTGGGGAGCGTTTCTCTAAAATAACCAAGCCACAGACATGCCTTTTTGAGATATTAGTTTGTCGGATGAGCCAACGAGACGGGTGCCGGTGGCGCGGTACGAATGTCCCTGCCAAACCATAAAACCTCTTGTTTACCTCCTCGAGAGTGCGTCACCGGCTGCCTACTGAAGCGTACTCGTATTTTGCCTATATTTTTATTAGTTTTGTGTTTATGGGTAAGCCTGGCGTTCACCTGGGATCTCGCTCTGCACCAAGCCAAAATCGGCAACTGAATTTAGACGAATTGGTTGACAATGCTCGTCAAACTGAAGACCCGACTTTGCTACTGCGGACGCTGGTGACACATCAGATGAAAATACAAATAAATATAAATAAGTACAGGCGAATAAACTCGTGTTTCTTTGTTTTACAATGTGGAATTGATTTTTTTAAACATGAAAGATATGCGGACATTTTGATGGCAGTACACGACTTCATGTTCCACGATCTCGCAGCGCATTTAACCTTGGCGATCAGTACCGTTAGCCATTTATCCAGTCGCGCCTAGTTCATTCAAGTGTGAATGCCATGGAGTCGATGTCGTGACGTGACATCGCTTCACGGAGCATGATGAGGAACGACCAACGTGACAGGCAGACACTGAAAGAGGCTTTTAGCCGCATGCGGAAATGACGCTTGGACATGCGTTTTTAGCATTTCCTACAATATATTTTATGATCCGTGGAACGTTAAAACCGAAGCAATTTGCATGAATCGTATAGGTCAGCTGTCTGTAAACCGGGAAATACCAAATTCGCATACCCGGAGACAGTTTACGAGACTAGCATGCACATGCGCAATAATGCACATGCTATATTGTGCATATTAGCAACACGATTACTCTACGGCTTGCTAACTCGCTCACTTCACGGTTCACAAATGAGAAAGATATTATAATGAAATAAGAAGAATTTTAGTACAAAATTGCTTAGGATGCGAAGCGTCGCAGAAGAATAATTGCAAAACCAAAGCGACTCATTCCAACAAGGTATAAAGCAACGTTTACACGTATGAGGTCGATGTACGTTAAAGTAATGGAATAGTTATTACCAAGGCGGCAGCACCATCTAAGATGGTACTTTTTATGATCGTTTCGATGTCAACGGTAAGGACCTTTTCCCAATATCACAAGCAATTTCCTAGCTCGATCATAAAACTGAAATAGCGCGGCGTGTTCATGAACGATAGCGATACAGTAATACAGGCTAGGTGTATTGTGAAAGTGTCTGAGCTCGCGACGTGCGCCTGAGTAGCGTTGGCAACGCATATCAAAGTTTGGCAGGCGCCTGCACTTTCGAAACGGTCCACATATCTGGCCTAAAGTTGAAACGCGTCTAGCGCAACGTTGACTCATGCTTGCTGCAATGCGTTGCGATACAAAAGACATCAAAATGTGAAGTCTAATCAAACATAAGAACACAGACAGACCCTTGAGGTCATCCGATGCTCGAAGGAAAGCGTCGTGACTGGGCCTGCAGCGTTTTGGACCATTTGCCGAGACAGGGAGTTAAAAGAAAAGCATGTAAAAATAAAATTGATAATACAAAAGATGGAGGTTTTTGGCTTACAAATGATATTATAATTACAAATAAGTTTAAGAAAACTGAGATGGTTTAATTAAATAATGAGTAGAACTCCCGCGGTGATACGAAACATTTCACGATTTTATTGCTCGACATAACGACACTCCGAGGATATCTCTGGACGGCTATAAAATATGAAAACGTAGTGAAACACGGGCGTGTCCGTAGCTGAGTTACGGGAGTTCCCAAAGCTATCAGCTCAGAAGCACAGTTGCCTAAGTTCAAGTACTTTTATGCTTTGATGGGTTCTCAGTCCTCACTACGTTTACGTTACGTAGCAAGTCACCCATCATACTAAAAGTTTTACGACGTGACAGATTACTCCCAATTTTCCAAGATATTCCCTTTCTCCCAGACAAGGAAAAATAAAACTCTGTGTTGTCATCTTTACAAATTGCCAATGCTCGCTCACTCTGAAGTAAATTTGGTGTGTGATCAAGTCACTAATGTTACATTATACGACTATTATGTATTATCTAAAAATTTGTAATGCGAAGCACGTTTTCAAAACAGTGCTCAACAGCGCTCATCTGTTTTGCGAAAGAAGCTTATTTCGTCTCTCTCAGAAATACCATTTCTCAATGAGACCCATTCAAGTTTAGACCTTTCTACAGTTTTCTATACAGTAAATTCTTCCAGAATGAGTTTACATACGCATTCATAATCTCACATTGATTGGATTTAGTACCATGATGTGGATAAATATAAATCCGAGTTGGTTATGGGAAAGAAAACAATTTACTTTCACCGGAGTGACTGATTGCAGCAAAAAATACAAGCAAATGATATTGAAGCGAGAGCAATCACTAACTTGAGCTGTTTTAAGACTAACAAGAAAGTCTGTTTAGAAAATATGCCAAGATAATGTAAATAGATTCATATAAAAGTAAGCCTTAAACTTATGTCTACAGTTTTTAATCTTTATGATAAACTTTTAAGAGTAGCTCAGCAATTTTTAAAAGGATCGCCTGCAGTCCGTCCAATTTCGAGGAGAGAAAAACCAGTTTCGTCATTACCACCGACCGCAACTCAATTGCAAAACGATCTCCCTTTTTCCTTCCCCTCTGGAACACGGAGCATATTTTCGTTGAGTAGCGTTTACAAGTCATTTGGAACGTAGCGATGTGGAGGGCCGTTTTTAGCATGCACTAGGGGAAAAGCCCTGGCTGTAATTACGCAAGGCGACGCTGGCTCGAAATTGCCTGGCTATTGAGTTATGTGGCCATGGAGCTAGAGGAGAGATGGATAAGCTGTGTCTTTACGAAGTTTTAAGGCATCCTACACTGAGAAAAATGGATTTCTGGCCTAAGATGAATTCCACCTTTGACGGCTGAATTGTAATGACGCGAGGCGATTTTATAACGCTTACGGTTAATTTGACTTTACTACTCGTTTGCGATAAAATGGTACGTCTCTTATGATAAACACGAACCGTCTCAAATGACTTACCGTAAGGTAGTCTTGGAATCCAACCAAATACTGTTAATACAGCAGTAATGGACTATTGAAAGCGTTTTAAATTTACGACGTTGAATATGTGGTGAATATCACCGTAATTAAGGTAAAATTTAACTTAAATTAAGGTGATATATTATGCTTTAATAAAAACTAAACAAACTTAAACCTAAGTCATAAACAAGCTTTCGAAAGTGGCATAAATAATCTTAAGCTTGCAATATTCACCTTACAATAAGGCAGAATATACTTTAGTCAGAAAAATTTTAACGTAAACTCAAAGTCTTTCAGCGGCTTATGAATTCGGCAACATGAAGGTATAATGTGGCCACATTTGCCCTTTTATAAGGCCAAATATGCTCAGGGTACGACGAATCAAATGGTAACATAAGGTTATATAACGGCATACATATTTGACCAATTTAACCGTAAATTTTGCAATATTTACCTTATCATAAGGCGATATAATGCTCAAGTATCAACTGATTGAACGGTAACATTACGTCATAGAACGACGTGCATACTTGGTCAATATAACCGTAAATTTGGTGATATTAGTCTTATCATCAGGCGAAATACGATCAAGTTACGACTAATCAAACGGTGAATAACGTCATAAAACGATTTACTTATTCGGTTAATTAAAGCGTAGATAAGACAACAATCACCTTATGGTAGGGCTAGAGATGGGTTTTTGCCTGGGCATTTATGGACGTATTGAGTAAATGCCGAGTAAACGTCCATTTACGCCCAGTAAACGTCCCAAAACAGGGCGGATATATTTTTATTGTAAAATATCGCAAAATTCGCAAATTATTACACAATGCTAAGTTCAAATGACTAAAAAGGTTTAATTAAGTTAATCTATAATCATCATCAGACTGAAGAAGTCCACTGCTGGACATAGGCCTCCCCTACACATTACAAGGAAGAACGATTATGAGCCCTTTCCATCCACCGACTTCCTGCGATCTTAACAATGTCGTCAGGCCATCTGGTGGGTGGGCGCCATACTTTTCGTCTTCCGGTTCGAGGTCGCCATTCGAGAACCTTTATTCCCCAACGGTTGTCGGTTCTTCGAGCTATATGACCTGCCCATTGCCACTTCAATTGACTAATTCTAAGAGCTATGTAGGTGACCTTGGTTCTTCTACGGATATCCTCATTTCTGATTCTATCACGTAGTGAAACTCCCAGCATAGAAAGAAAAAGAAAGAAAGAAAAACGTTTATTTATACAAACTGTACACGACAAGACATAAAACTAACAATAAAAAAGTAAAAAAAAAACAGTGTTATTAGCACAATACGCAGAGTTCTGGTGGGTGTGTGTGTGTGTGTGTGAAATGCTGCCATGTACGGTCTGTATAAAAAGCCCTGAGCTCAGCATGGGCTGAGAACAAGTTCTCAGCGCTGGTTTTCAGCACAAGGCTTTCGGTGACGCACAAACTGTAGGTAGGTAGGTATTATGAACAAATAAAAATATATATAGTTGGTATTAAAAACAGTAGGTTGTAAATATATATTAGTAACTAGGGTAGAATATATGCATAATATAAGAGCCTGTAAGGAAGTTGTATATAATTTATAGTAAAGGTATTATGTATGTATAGCATTAAGAACTAAACTAAAAACAAAACAAAAACCGAGTTCACGTAAAGGGGCCCTTCCGTCAACACCAGCCTCTTAAGAGCCTGGGTTACCCAGGAGAACCCCGTGATAATGTTAAGTAAGAAGTATAAAGCCAAGATAATAGTCAAACATTTTGTGTTCACTTGGATCACTTCAAAACATAAGCAAGTACCTACCCAACTAAGCGCAACGTTTACACTCTTCAGTGTAGGTACATATCCCATATCCTAAATCCCCGCGACAAGGTGATTTTATTATTTAGGTAAGTATACTTAGATATTTTTTATATTCTATTTATTTTATTTTATTTATATGTAGGTACTTAGATATTTTATACCATCCGGTATTAAAAAGAACATCTATTTGCAATTAAAAAAAGGGTAAGCTAGTTGATAAAAGGGCCGAGTAAAAAAAACTAGAAATAATTATGATAATAGATATAGATAAATAATAGAATAGGTAATAATGTAGATATATAAGTATTGAGTATAACTAGATAGGGGCAACTAAAACTGAGTAGGTAGGTATTCACGTGACAGACTTTTGCAAATCTATTATGATTTTTTTTAGCTTTAACCGAAAGTTAAACTTGCACTGTAGTGCACGTAATGGTGGGGGAAGAGAATTCCAGCATTTCGTGGCACAGAAACGAAAACTACCACGAAATGCAGCAGAACCGTGTCGCGGGGTGCGCAGTAATAGGGATGATGTACGGGTCGCATACCTGTTGTAGTCTCGAGCCCATACAAATTTGGAATAAAGATACCGAGGTTTTTGATACTTCATCACATCAAACATCAACGTAGCGAGATGCAAGTCTCTTCTGTTCTTCATGTTCAGTATATTATACTGATTCAAGAAAGGTGTTATATGGCTACGTGGGGGAACATTGAAACAAAAGCGAGCGCAGGCATTTTGAACAATCTGTATGCGACGAGAAGTTTTAGCTAGAAGGCGAGGACCATAGACGCAATCAACGTAGTTGAACTTAGAGAGTACAAGTGAGTCCACGAGCATAATACGAAGGTCTATGCTCAAATAGTTTCTTATTTTATATAGGACTTTTAGACGGTAGAAACTGTTGCGGACCGTTTCAGATACATGCCGTTCAAACCTCAACTGCTCGTCCAAGATTAGGCCAAGATTTTTCGCCTCTAGAACACGCTCGATAACCTCTCCACCAATAACTAGTTGTGGATTCGAATTTGTCATTTTAATAACCTGATTTTTTGTTCCTAATAACATGTACTTTGTCTTTGATGCATTTAGTAATAAGGAGTTTGACATGGCCCAAGTAGTAACTTTTTCCAGATCCTGTATGATCTTAACCTCAGCCGCTCGTATGTCCTCTGGCTTAAAAGATAGGTACATTTGGATATCGTCAGCGTACACGTGGAATTTACAATGTTGGAAGCAATTGGTGACGTCAGCACTGTATAGAATAAATAATATTGGACCAAGTATTGAGCCTTGCGGCACGCCCCTAGAGACCTCTCGCAGATCGGATGCTAACGTTGCACCGTTTTCCTTACTAATTTCAACAAACTGCGCCCGATTACTTAGGTATGAATCGAACCACCGTATCACATCCATGTTGAAGCCATAGTAGCTAAGTTTAGAAAGTAGAAGAGATGTATTGATAGAATCAAACGCGCGGGAAAAGTCAAGAAGTACCAGAATAGTGCCCATACCTGCATCCTGCGCTGCAAGCTCACTCTATAGCTCGTTGCGCGACTTTGAGCTTGTGTACGAGGCCAATAGTTAGCGACTACGTCTCAGTTCCGTAAGTCATCACTGGCAACAAGCACTGATTAAAGACTTTTGTCTTGAGGCTTTGCGGTACCGCGACGAGAAGATGTGGCGCAGTTTCCCGACGCTGCCCATCTGAGTTGGATTCGTCGGCTGACCTCTTTGTCGAAGTTGGCTCTACCTAATTGGATCGTCTGACCTAAATTAACATGAGCATTAGACATGATTTTTGTCTTGCTCATGTTCATTTTTAGACCCACCTGTTGGGAGACAATATTGAGGTCTCTGAGCATTGTACCTAAATATTCCAGCGACTACTTAGTTATAATGGCGGAGTCGCTGGAAGACTGGAAGACGTCGGCAAATCGAAGGTGAGTGATGAATTCGCCGTCAACGGCGAATTCATCACTCACCCGACTCGTCTCCTTTCCCTCTGAAAGGAAACGAGTATTCCTGCAAAAACGAATAGGCAACATTTTAAGCTTATTACAAAAATCGGAAATATGGTCATATTTGCGTAAACCAAATATGAACCTAATGGAGAAGCAATGGTCAAGCATCAACTTCTACATCTGAATATTTGAATTTGTCCCGACTTTATTATGATAGTACAGTATGGAGTTAAGTAAGAGAATTTAGCTGGGTTGGGCGCTATTTGGGAAACTTCATCAGGTCTTCTAGTAACCCATCCCACAGTGCTCAAAAACGAAAGCCAGTGCGTCCTACCAGTTATAATCACACGTGGACACTGACGGGTCCATAATTTAAAAGTCGCTCAACAACCTATGGTTAAGGCTATGCTCGGAGTCTCTCTCAGAGACAGGATCTGGAACGAGGTCATTCGATAGAGAACCAAAGTTGTCAATATAGCTCAAAGAACTAGCAAGCTCAAGTGGCAGTGGGCCGGTCATGATTCAAAGAACGGATAATGTGAAGACCACGTTTAGGCAAACGTAGTGTCTCAATGTCTCTAATCTGAGGCATTCTATAGGATGCCTCAGATTAGATGGAGCGACGACTTATGCAGAGTGGCGGGCAGCAACTTGATAGGAAGAGCCAAATCGAACCCTGGGCTCAGTGGCGCGCCATGGGAGTGACCATGTCCAGCAGTGGACTTCAAATGGTTGATGATGATTACGATAGTGACAGCGATTAGCAGTCATGAATCTCAAATACCATGTGCGGTAAAATGTTGATTTAAATAATACCGACCGACTGTGATTCTGCTGATAATTCTGTAATTTGGCAACAAATACATTTTTTATTTTCAGTGAGATCCTCCTTTTTGGTCAATTACTATTTGTTTTAATATTAAAATGGTTTAAACAGGTACATCTTACGAATACTCAATGAAAAAGTCTGATTTTGACTTATTAGAGTTTCCGCCCTGATTTTGGACATTTAAAAGGACGTTTATTCGTTTTTGCCCTATTTGTCCAGTTTATGGCCTTTTCGCCCAACTGGGTTTAAACCCTCTGCCCATCTCTAGGTAGGGCCAGGGGCGTAGCTACCGCCGTATCTGCCGTATCAATTATACGGGGCCCCCGAACGTTCGTAAGCAAAATAAAAAAAATCCTAATTTCTTAAAACTTTAAAACAAATACCTAAGAGCTTAGATGGCGCATGAACGCCTAACAGATCTGTCACTATTGTCCATAGAGGCAGAAATTTAGAAAAACTAAAGTCTTTTGATAAATTAAATAATGTAATAAATCAGTTTGCCGAAACAGAGGCAAGGAGAGTGTATATGCAATTTGAATTGTTTGTAAACTTTTTGAAAAAGTGACATAAATATTTCTTATAATTTTATGCAAGCTTTTTTTTCTTTTGTGAGACAATTCTTTACCCTTCATAAGAGCCCCCAAAAAAATTTTATACGGGGCCCCGCCAAGGCACGCTACGCCACTGGGTAGGGCGGATGATACTTTAGTTACTATTTAATGAAAAGTCTAATAACGCCATACATATTTGGCCAATTTAATCGTAAATTTGGCAATATTTACCGTATCATAAGGCGAAATACGATCGAGTTAAGACTAACCAAACGGTGAAATAACTTCATTTAACGACTTTCATATTCAGTAAATGAAACCGTAGATATAACAATATTCACCTTAAGATAGGGCGGATGATACTTGAGATATTATATAGTCAAACTTTAAAAAAGCCTAATAGCGGCATAAATATTTGGCTAATATAACCGTAAATTTAGCAATATTTTCAATTTGCTATTCAAAGGCAGAACCCTCGCTTCTACACACAAACCCGGTTCTCCTGTAGGTAGGTATCTACTTAGATCAAGCGAAGAACCCAAACAAGTGTCTACAAAAATTTGATACCTATTTAGGAATTTATATAGGTATCAGCTACCAGTTTCCCATATTACCAATCTTTGCTAAGTTTAGGGCTAGATTGTGTTGAGTGGAATGTTCGCAAATATTTGCATATAATTTGGTGGAAGAAAAGTATATTTTACTCAGTTTTAATATTTCAGTCAATTGGTGGGTTAAGTTTAAAAAAACTCTCTAGTTACTGAGAGATACACCTTTGTAAGGCATTTGTCGTAGGTACAACGAAAATCTCAATAATGCTGCCAGCTACAAGGCAAATAACCTTGGTTCGTATAACTGTAACTGTATGAGAGAGACTAAACTTGAAGTTGAAAACCCAACGTCAAAACTGCCGTACCGATTATGATGAAATTTCTATGAGACTAATCTGAAAGTAAAGTTAAGATATAATTTTTCAAATTAGTTTACGAGTTATGTGGTAACAAACATAAAAAAAATCAAACAAATCAAATATCCGTGAAAACACCCATTTAGAATCTTTCCTTGAGTTTACTCGCTTTTTGGTTGGAACCCTGACGAACGAGATTCAATACCTACTTTTGCTCTGTGCTGTGTGCTAACTACACGAACTATGCTTGGAGCATAGGCCAATCGACACACACATGACACAGGCAGTTAGTAATGCAGTTTTGGCCTAAAGACTACGTATAGCATATTTTTGATTGGCCTCTCAGCTCAGTTGGTAGGATCTCTGTCTTCTGCGCCGTAGGTCGTGGGTTCGATCCTCACCGAGAACAAATATTTGTGGTGACACAGTTATTTTTTCTCTGTTGGGGCATTATATTTTATTCTAAGGTGTATTTACAAAAAAAATGTGAGTAAGTATTATATCAGCTATCTGGTTCCCATAGTACAAGCTCTGCTTAGTTTGGGACTAGATAGTGTTGAGTAGATTGATTAATTATTTTGTTATTTTTAACACCCACCACTAGCATAATCTGCAGTAGTCGAGTTGGCAGCACTGCCCACGAGGCCACGAGCACGTACTTGTTTCATTCGTCAGTATGGTTTGACTTTGGACGGAGTGTTTGGTTTAGTTCTGAGTCATTCAAAGTTTAATTTAGCGGCTTTTTTTATTTTCCCTCATTTTCTGAACGCTGCTGGCTGTGTCTGTGTATGGAAGCACAAACAAACAGATGTAGAGAGGTCCAAGACAGACCTATCAGCAGAAACCAACCAGACAAACATCTTCATGCTTCCAGAATCCAACAGATTTATTAACAAAATGGGGCACACACCTGATTGATACGTCATTTCGAGGTAAGTAGAGTACCTGAATCAAACTCAGGTATTCCCTAATGTTTTTGAACCTAATCATGTTTTGTATTTGACAAGTTTAGGTACCTACCTACTCCCTAGATTCTGGTTATGTTGGAAACACGAACGATAAATGATTTATAAAAATATGTACTTAGTGTTTTCAGTTTTGAACTTTTGCATTTAATTTTGTATATTGGTACAAAGGAGTTTTTAAACTTAAGAAAATTGTTTATTTTTTTCAGATAAGGTGTACTTTACATAATACGCAAAGAGGACGGGCTACTTAACAGGCTGTTAATGGCTTCCTGGATTCCAAACAAAGAAAATAATTAGCCCATTTGTTATTGGACTCTGGGCTAGAAGTAAATCCAAACACCAAACTTCAATGGAGTTATTTCAATTATGGGCACGCGGTATTGGAGAACTTTTTAAAAAGGATTATAGCTGTAAGTATTTGTCAATTGCTATCAGTGATTCAAACGATCTCTCTGACTTAGAACCTGCAATGCCAGGCCGACCTGTCCTCTAATAGACCTGTGGTCGTAGTTTGGTTAGATAAACAAAATACCTACTTGTACTAATTACCATCATAGAATGCTCTACTTTGTTTGCGATAACTATTTCCTAAAAATACATTATTTTATTTCAGATATTGTAATCCGGTTGAGTAGGCTTCACTTGCAATAACGGTTCCTGAGGAAGGAGCTACGCCATGAGAGGAGCTAGCCAGTGGGCAATAACAGCAAATGCACGCATACAAAAGCTTTACAACGAAAAAGGCATTCTCCAAGACGATTTTATCTTGTTTTAAGTATTTAAATAGTTAATTACCTATCTAAATTGATTTTCTAGTACAGATTTATAGATTTTTATTGAATGGTTTTATTGCAATACCACTATTATTTCTATAAGATGCAAAAGCTATCAGCTTATTTATTAGGCTAGGTTGAGGTTAAACTGTTGGGTTGAGAAAATACTAGTCTATCTAGTACATATCTTTGGTAACCTGTAATCAGTTATTATTGAGGTGCCTTATAAATTTTTGTTCTATTAATTTCAGAAGCTTACAAAGACTGGGAGAACAGCTTTCTGAGGCAGCAGGCTACGCTGTTCACTGAAGCCATGTTTGGCTGATCTATTATCATAAAGTTCATGTGAAGGATATTGGCCCGCGTTACCTTAGAGTGAACTTTGAGCGGCCCAATGCCCTTATTATGAACTAAATGATAGTAAAGCAAGTCAATCATGCCCTTAGAGAACAGCGTTACTAGCCGTTAAAAAGCTTTTTTCCGGTCTTTATAAAACGTTTCTGCTCGTAAAGAAAGAAAAAATTACCGTACGATACGGCTAGCCTAATCGTATGAAACATTCTAAAATAACTTCTAGAAGGCAAATACGACTTAGTAAATGTTGAAAACGCTTAATGCTTAGGTAAAACCCATAGTAAGTAAAGATGTAAAACACCTTACTAGAAGAGAATTACGACTTTAAAAACATCAATATCGGTTAATGAACAGGTTAAACTACAGTAAGGTAAGACGTACGACATCTTACTAGAAGTCGATTATGACTTAGTAAACAGGTTTAACTACAGTAAGGTAAGACGTACGACGCCTTACAAAAAGTCGATTACGACTTAGTAAACTTTGAAAACGCTTAATGAACAGATTAAACTACACTAAGGTAAGACGTACAACGCCTTGCTAGAAGTCGATTACGACTTAGTAAACGTTGACAACGCTTAGTGGACGGGTTAAACCCACAGTAAGTAAAGACTTAAAACGCCTCTCTAGAAGCGAATTACGATTTAAGAAACGTTCTAAACTCTTAGTGGATCGGTTAAATCGCAGCGAATAAAGGTATAAAACACCTTACTAAAAGTCTATTATGACTTAGGAAGCAGTCAATAAATATTCAAAACACTTTGTGAACAAATTAAACCGCAGTAAGAAAAGGCGTAAAACGCTTTACTAGAAGTTAATTGGGGCACAATGATACGTCGGATATTACTCTAGGAAAGATTTACGTGTGTGACCCGAGCACCTTCTTTACCGTTTATATCGCCTTACCGGAAGTTAAATCCCATCGTCAGTTCGTTGATCCTATCTCATTTACCACGTTAATAGCTTTTTATTTAAGGCTAATCTGTAAAAAAATACGTCTAAAATACACATTAGAGAGTATATTGCTGCTTATTTGTTGCGCCTCACGCTTAAGGCGTAAAACGCCTCCAACTTAGGAAGGCGTTTTTCGTCCAAGTACGCTTGGTCGTTTTTTCGCCTTCATTACGAATAAATCCACCTTCGTTACGATCTTTTCAGCTTTACATTTTTCTCAGTGTAGACATGAACGAAAATTTTGAGACTGTTATCTGTGAAATAATGCTATAGAACAAATATTTTAAATAGAACTTAACAAAGGAGATACAGTTGTGGAATTGACTGTGTGAAATTACTTGGAATTAAATAGTATGACTAAGTAAAAAAAGAAAAAAAAGTAAAGTAGTAAAAAAATAACAAGTCTTCAAAATTTTGTCTATGCGACTGATCGAACGATGCGACGCGTGACACAAGGGTATCTGGTGCAGCGCAATTTGGGGACGCTTCCGTCTGGTACTGATTTGGATCAGTTGAGCTATCTATAGATCGTTTTTTACGGTCTGCAGATAGTTCAACTTTTTCTTGTGTATTGTGTACATTTTGTAAATATTTGTTAAATTG
This sequence comes from Thera obeliscata, assembly GCA_947578465.1. Taxonomy (NCBI): domain Eukaryota; kingdom Metazoa; phylum Arthropoda; class Insecta; order Lepidoptera; family Geometridae; genus Thera; species Thera obeliscata. The sequence continues at coordinate 8,249,365 of OX387918.1, read as the reverse complement.
CAAGTTTCTTTGTGTAAATTAATGTAATGGTATGACTGTGGCCAATGAACCAGTGTGCGTATGTTTTAATTACCATGTCTATTGATTATCGATTTGTGGTTAATTTGCACGTGAAAGGAAAGCGCAATGGTTGTCGTCGATTAAACCACAGGTCATTTGCGTGTCTGCACACTCTCGCAAGTAAAATTCATTAATTGCGTCGCAACTAGCACGTAGATTGGCTTTATTTAAATTCAATAATTTTCTACGACGAAGAATGTTTTTGTCTGCAGATGGTCCGTGCTTCGCTTAAAGTACGATTAATTTGTTTCTTGTATAACAGGCAAGCCTATTCCATCTAAAATTCTGTCTCAGGCACCATAGCGTTCCGTAGGTAGGGGCTTGAGTTATCACTTATCACCCTTGGCGCTATATAAATCATCTACAATAGATGCAAGAGCCTATTTTTTTTATAATCAAGTTAAACTATAACCTGATAAAGACTTTTTCTAAGTAATCTTTCACCAGAGTTGAAATCCAAAACGGAAATCTTGATTTTAGTCTTTCGTCTAAACATCTAATAGTACGTTTAATCATAAATACGTTTCTGTTTCAGATGTATGATTGCTAACTGTAAACAGATGCATCATAAACAAAAATGTTACCAACTCGGGCCAATCTAGTTGGCCTGAATAACCTAATAGGTAAGTTAGTAACGTGATTGCCAATAAATCAAATGAGTTAATTGAATTTGGTGTCACTGAAACCAAACAAGTCCTACTAATTATTATAAACACGAAAGTTTGTAAGTATGGATGGTTTGATGTTTGTTAATCTTTCACGTAAAAACTACTGAATAGATTTCAATGAAACTTTACAATAACATAGCTTATGCATCAGAACAACACATAGGCATCAATAAAGATATTGTAACGGAGAACGGATGTAAGTATCGGGAACGGGGCGACCGAAGCCGAGGGCGGCCGCTAGTTTAACATAAATCCTCCGCGGTTTTAAATAAGAAATTTATTTACAGTGCAATTTATATGAAACGCTCATAAAAACAACTTGAAGTAATAAAGTTTCGTCTCTTGCGTATACGAATATGAAATTTTACTCAAGCGGTTATTTAAAAATATTTGTCAGCCATCATTTAGGTCACTCATCGCTTTCTTCTGGTAAAATTGCAGAAAGTGCAAATACCTACGTGAAACTGAAGACGATATTGATATTAAAATACACACCAAATTCATATTACATAGTTTAAAGTAAATTCAATACATTTTGTTCTATTTTGACTTGCACCTAGACTCACCTAGCTTTAAGACGTTTGAAAGTGATCCTTGTGATTTTGATTTTGACTTCAAATAACAAGTGAAGTTTAAAAAACTTCATGACCAAACTGCTGAACCGATTTTGATAAAACTTCTATGAGACCAATCAGAAAGTAATACATAAAAAGTATACATTATAAATCGGCTCCATAGATGAAGAAGTTATGCGATGACAAACATGAAAAAAATATGCAATAAAATAAATATCTCTGATTTCTGCCCTCATTTCATATCATTTTAAAACACCTTTTAGAACTGGACATGAAGTAGGATAACAAAGAGACTAATGACCCAACAAACGAGCAAGCTCTTAATTGGACAAAAGTAACATGAGAAGCTATGCTCCCAATTCCGTGCTGCAATAATTAACAGTACATCACGCAATCGTTTTGGGCTGACACAAATAAACATGTTTGTATTGTACACGGATACAGCTCAAGTTACCTAAAAACTAAAAATAATGACACTTACTGCTAGGATATAAGAGCTAGCAGTGTATAGTCTGATGCTTATCCTTGTGTACCTTCGTGTCATATAGGCGCGTTGGATGATTTGAATTGGAAACAGGATTTTGTCCAACTTGCAGCTTGCATACAAGATTGCAACAATTTTGTATACAATTTTGCAACTTGCGTGCAAATGTGCCGACTTGATTATTGTGCGTTCAAGTTTAAACCTAATTGCATACAAGTTGCAACTTGTTTGCAAGTTGTGGTTTCCACTATACAATTTGCATGCAACTTGCAACTTGCATAATGGAAACGCGCCTTATAGTATACCGACCTACCTACCTTTACATTATACATAATATACCCTCTTCGAGCGCGGGTGAGCTACTACTTGGCAACTTTTATTAAACTTCTAGCGGCCGCCCGTGTCTTCGCTTGCCCCGTTCTCGTTACTTTTTCGGGATAAAAAGTATCCTGCGTTCTCTCTCCGCCTCCCGGTTCCAAGCTATCTCCCCACCAATTTTCAAACCAATTCCTTCAGCAGTTCTTGAGTTATAAATAGTGTAACAAACACGACTTTCTTTTGTATCAATACTAGTGGCCGCCCGCGGCTTCGCTCGCCCGTTCTCGTAATACCCCGTTCCCGTTGCTTTTTCGGGATAAAAAGTATCCTATGTCCTTCTCCCGGTTCTAAGCTACCTCCCCACTAATTTTCTGCCAAATCGGTTCCGCCGTTCTTGAGTTATAAATAGTGTAACTAACACGACTTTCTTAAAGAAATATAGATATACGAAAACATTAAAGCTACCTTCAATTTTATAATCTGATCCAAATTGTTGCTAATTTATTTTATCATAACTATAAACGCATCCGTTTGTCGGCAACGGAAGATGATTATCATTTAATTATTTTACTTCCGAAACCGGTAACCAATCATAAGAATTGTCATGACACAATTACCAGAACTTGAAGAAACCGTATCCAAAAAAAAATTCAATCAAATTGTAAATAAATATTGTCGACAATCCACTCAGCACAAGCCCCAAACTAAGCAGACCTTGTACGATGAGAACCAGATACTTGTACCAGATTTTTGTAAATACATACTTAGAATACAATAATTATATCACCCAGACAGAGGACATTCATCTATGTTCACCACACAAATAGTTGTTCTCGGTGGGTATCGAAACCACGCCCTTCTGCGCAGAGGGCAGAGCTTACTTCCAACTGAGCTGTGAGGGCTGTCATCATCATAGCAATATCCTTCAGTGCTTGTACAGTGGGATACAGCTCAAGTTACCTAAAAACAAAGAAAAATGACTCTTACTGCAAGGACATAAGAGCTAGCAGTGTATAGTCTGATGCGTATCCTTGTGTACGTAAGCAAATTTCGTAACCAGCTACGTAGAAGGGTTTTTTTTTCTTGTCTTACAGTTCTTAGTTCATAACCAGGTTATGAATATAATCATTCAAGCTATCCAGATTTTCATAGAGCACGGTCTCAGCTAGTAACCGGGTTAGTTTGATGCAAACATGTGCCTCCTTCCCTTACGGTGCAAGGAACTAATTCCTTTACCCAGACTTTCATCAGCTAATTGGCTCGCTGGCTCCAAACTTGCAACACTCATCTCATCATACTCTTGATCAGTTTTGTTTGCGAAAACACATCAAGAACAACTGTATCAGAGACGCAGATGTTTTGCGATATGGTATTGTAGTTAATTAATACCCATGCTTATAAAGGTACGGTTGTAGGCAATAAATATTGCACATCGGCTTTTCGGCTTTGTAGAGCGCTATCCCTTTCTGACGCACACTACGCCCTAAGAAGCCGAAAATAGCCGATGTGCAATATTTATTGCCTGCACCCGTAATTTATATTTACAAATTGCTGAGTTAAATATTTTATGTTGTGTTTTATAATAATGTGGCATATCTAAGGTAAGAGATAATAATTTAAAACAATAAATAAAAAATATTAGGGCATATTATGACTATTTATGTGATTTGTAACCAAAAAAAATCTAGCAAACATGTTTCAATTTAAAAATTTGGTACGATTTGACTGGGTAGGTACTTAGGTACCTCATTAATAATTCTGATTAGCAAATACTATTAGAATAATAATGGTCATGGCAAAAGCAGTTAAAATATATTCAAGTAAACTAGTTTTTAAATAAATACAACCATGACGCAGTGTTAATCTTTATTGAAAACATCATAAAAAATAATGTATATAGTTGGAAACACAAAAATTGCTACAATTAATTATAATTTATTTTATTGTATCTTTAGTATTTTTATTTGTTTTAATAACTTCGACTTTGTTGTTTCAATAAGTTTTATGAAACGGCGTCAACTTTTAAAACAAAATTTATAATTAAACACCATTGAACCCACGGCCCAGTTACATGGCAAACAGGGCATTCTTCCCCACCCACATGCAACGTACCCGCATGCACTTCACTTTATCTATTGTTGAGTAGCAAGCGGGGCATGGGGGCAGCTGGTGTCGATACTATCACTATATACTATACTACTATATTATACTACACTACTATACTATACTACTATGTTCTATACTATCACTCGAAACACTTCTTCTTTTTATCGTGTCACTGATTCTTTCGAACCAAGTGTGGTGAAAGAATTGTCATACATTACTAAATAATATTTGAACCCCAATTCTACATACATCTGCAAAAGTTTTTTGGTTCATAAAATTAGTTGGACAGAAAAAGGTACGAACAAAGAGGTCTTAGAGCGAGTAAAGGAGAAGAGAGTTATACTTGAGACAATACAACATCGAAGAGGAAAAATGTTTGGACATCTTCTACGACATGACAGCTACATAAAGAACATTGAAGGAAAAATTGAAGGGAAACGGGGAAGAGGAAGGCCAAGAATTAGTTACATGAGCCAGATAAAAGAAAAAGTCGCTGTCATGTCGTATAAGGAAGTCAAGGAGGCCGCATTCGAGAGACTTAATTAGAGAAAACTGCATCAAAACCCCGACAAGAGCTAAGCTCTTAAATTTAAGAAGAGAAGAGAATCTGTATCTACTATTAAAGACAAAAACTTTCCATTGAATACAGTAAGAACTATATTTTCGTTATAGCACGGCAAACAATAAAATCTACGCATTACGATGCCATGTTTTTCTCCCTTGACTAGTGATGTGACTCGTCGCCCGGTCTCAGTAGGGATGTCCTATTCCCAAAACCGGCTAACACTACTAACACTCGAAATTCATACGTTACTAAATAATATTTTGGGTTCAAGGTTTAGCCCTATTCCACGTATCTAATGAAGTTTTTTGTTTAAAATAATGTATCTACTAATTTGTACGTAACCCTCGGTGGGCGAGTCAAACTCGCACTTGTCCAGTTTTTTTCTTAAATTTTAAACCGTGTCGTGATTTTAAACACAACAATCGCATCAAGTTTCTAGTCTTTACAGACTCAAGGCATTTATTATAATTAGGTATGGGTGTCATTTAAAAAAAATAAGCAAAGCAAATCGTTCACTGCCATAACAAGTGAAAGGTAAGATAGGTTTCCTCTAAATATTGAAACTTGTTTTGAAGTAACTTTCTCAAAACTCGTGCGTTTATTTAAGTTTTGATTGAAAGTTTTTTTAATTTAGGCTCGGTAATTTGTTTTTTTGGTGGTAATTTAACAATTCCTTCTCTGCGGATATTCTAGAGTTCTAGACCTTATTCATAATAAATAAATAAAATATTGTTGACAATTCACACAATACTATCTAGCCCCAAATTAAGCAGAGCTTGTACTTCGGGAACCAGATACGGCATTTTAAACAAGGGGTAAGTTCTGGGCAAAAAAAAATTATTTGTAAATTGTTGGGATCACAGCTTTGGCAGCATATTAACTCCATAAGGTTCGTTCTATTGCTCCTTTTTCAATTTCTTTTCTGGTCCAATTATTGTAATGTCCAGTGGACCTAACAGTAACTGTTAGGTCTGTTAACCATAACAACATAGAATTGTAAGTGCTTTTGCAAAAGATAAAAATAAATCTTTATAGCCTAGCATTGACTACTCGCTATATTATTATGAACATGTATTTAATCTCAACTTGTTTTTCTTGCTCCGAGATTTTCATTAATTAGGTAGGTACAGGTAATTCAAAGACAATATTCTCGTTTGTATTAATAACCCGTACACGGCGTTAACCTGCGCGTTTCAAAACACTGTTCATTACCGTCAACTTGATTATACAAAATTACAAAATCAAATTGCCATACCCGATGCCCATAATTTGGTGACAGGCGCCCACGCGAAAATCTCGCGCGTTCAATCAAACTTCAATTTGGTTAATGAAAAGCAACATCAATGTTGCACGCGAATTGAGAAATAGCTAGCAATATTCTAGCAATAGTTTTGACATTTGGTAGCAATAAAAACAAATAGGAATTCTGAATAGTTATGCCATGCGGTGATCGATGGTCTGGTTATTGGAAGCTTTGGTTGGATGATTGGTTTTATGTTTTTGTTTGTAAGGGAAAAATCAAATCAGTTTTGTGTCACTGAAATAACGTATGAAATAGGTTAAAAAGGACTAAGGTTTACTCTACTGATTCGAAGTTCAAATCGAGCGGACAAGCGAATTGTTATGTAGCCTCGAAATTTTAGCTGGAACAACCAAGTGAACTTTCTGCGTATTAAGTGAAATTGGAACAGGGTCTGATATAAATATCTAGGACACTGAAAGACGAAGTCGAAATTGGAGAGTACCTCACCATATTATAAAATAGAAGAGTACTGTTAACCAGTTTTGGGAATAGGACATCTCTATTCGGATCAAGCAAGAAGTTACGTCTCTAGTGGAGAAAAAAAGAAGAAGAGGAAGGGGATTATGGCGTCGTTTTAGAGAGTTGTATTATCTGCAGTGTAATAAAGATTAACAGAGTTGTAGCTATAATCAATGAAGAGTTTTCGTCTTATTAGTACTTACTTTTCTTCTTCTTCCTGCCCTTATACCACTTTATGTGGCGTCGGCACAATATGTATTCCTCCTCCATTCCTCTGTCAGCCGTCATCTTTGCATTCACTCCCCTCGCCATGTCATCTTTCACACAAAAATAGAAGAATACATTTGTACGTTAACTAGCGGACGCCCGCGGCTTCGCTCGCCCCTTTCCCGTTACGCCCCGTTGACTTTTCTTATAAAAGTTTTTCCTCTTTTTCTCCGCTTAGCGAAATCATTTTCCAATTTCCTTTCTTAGTGCACCCCTATGCTATAAAAGAAACATACCCCCCAAGTTTCATGCTTCTAGGACTTACGGTTTAGGCTGTGCGTTGATTGTCAGTCAGTCAGTCAGTAACGTAAGAGTTTTATATATTTAGAAGAAGAAGAAGAAGATAAATGAATTACCAACAGAAAATAAATTAAATGACAACTTATGAATGGAACTTAAGACGCTCAGTCTTATTTTAAATTGTATTACGTTCACAATACAATCTACATACTAATAAAAAGCAGCCAAGTGCGAGTCGGACTCGCCCATGAAGGGTTCCGTAGCATCAAGTAACATAATATAAAGGTTCTTGTAGTTCGTCGAAAGCTAAAAAGCGGTTTACGATTTATGACGTATAAAAAAAAAACTACTGACTAGATCTCGTTCAAACTAAATATCGTTGAAAGTTTGCATAGTAATGTACAACATATATTTTTTTTAGTTTTATTTTTCTCTTATTTTAGAAGTTAGAGGGAGGGGACCAACTTTTTTCCACTTTGGAAGTGTCTCTCGCACAAACTATTAAGTTTAGAAAAAAACGATATTAGAAACCTCAACATCATTTTTGAAGACCTATTCATAGATACCCCACACGTATGGGTCCGATGAAAAAAAAATTTTTGAGTTTCAGTTTCAAGTATGGGGACCCCCAAAATTTATAGTTTTTTTTCTATGTTTGGTTCACAGAATACATCTACTCGCCAAGTTTCATCAGTCTAGCTCTTACGGTTTCGGAGAAAAATGGCTGTGACATACGGACGGACAGACAGACAGACATGACGAATCTATAAGGGTTCCGTTTTTGCCATTTGGCTACGGAACCCTAAAAATGAAGTCGTCTCTTTACAGATAAATCGATCATCGTGTCCCAAGGCCTGATATCTCCGGTTTATTCTCCGGATTAGATTAACAATGGAGTAATTATAACTTGGAATCTTTCACCATTACTTTGTTTACGGTAATTTATCAATTCGTTCTTAAAACGTTTGGAGGCTTAATGAATACGACGGATATTTGTTTTAATAGAAATCGATTGTTCGGTAATATTCATCTCAATTAATTAATAAAGTTTTGGGTTATCCAATCCAGGCAGTACCAAGTATTTATTTTCGTTAACTCAGCAAATTACTTCAAAATAATCCTTGTGTTATAAACAGATACAGAACAATTTACTTTGACTGAATTAAGTAGTGGGTCATGCAGTTTAAGATTGGACAATCTCTACTAAATAAATGATCACTTTGTAAAAATGTTATAATCTTGAGGCCTTAGCGTGTGTCTGTTTGTCAGTCTGTGCCCTCGTAGCTCTGCAAAAGAATGCTCCGATTTGAAAGCGATTCTGATGAGACGGTTCTTCGCCAATGAGAATAGAGCATGCAATCCAGCATCTAGACCAGCACAATAAACTAACGATCACCTGAAAGCCATTAAATGCATTGTTTTGCTTGTAACGCTGCCAGTGGATGATGTTATGGCATTATGATCTTTATAGCGTTGACATAAGACACGACCTCAGCTAGTGAAATAATGATAGACATGGTACAAAGCAATCTCGTGTATTCTACATTGTACGTACAATGTAGGATCACTCTGATCTGGCAAAACTCAAATATAATAAACTCTATAACTTTTGAAAATATCATGTTTTTTTAACACAATTTTTATGAAAAATCTGGATATTTTCCATGATTAAATTTTGAGTTTTGACTTCCGATGTTTTGGCACAGTTGCATGCACCATGATCACGGTTGAACACGGTCAACCACGGTCAAGATGTACAGTGTTGTTTCATAAAAATAATCATAATCTCTATCTATGTTATATTCGAACGTGCCTTTGACTACCCCCTTTATCATCCTTGTCTTGTCGAAAGGATTTAAGCAGTACCTATTTTCTTTTAAAATCCAACAAGTTATACTGTTTGTGACAATATCCCGAAAACATAAAAGAAACTTAATAATTTCTGATAAAAAAGTACTTACCTACTTGACCGATTTCAAAAATTATTTCTTTACTTGAAAGGTAAAAAATACTTCCAGATTGGCCCCATGGAAATTTCATCAAAATTGTACCTAATAGTTTGGCCATGAATTATTATTTTTTATATTCGTCCGTAAAATATTAAGCTTAGAAGAAAAAAAAATAGCAAGATGAAAAGTAAATTTTCCCAATTCAATACAATTTCATATTATATTGTTCCTGTTTTGGGGTGGTTATTTACCTGCCGTTGTTTCAGTCTTTTGAAAATCACTTCCAATGAAACCTGTGAAAATTTTTCCATCAAAGTTGAATTATATCAAAGGTTTCTAGGGTCACCTTTGAACTCGATAACTTTCAAAAGAAATGTATTGTACACAGGTTCTAAAGAGCAAAGTAAAGGTTGCAAGGCTTTAGCTTTTGTAATTAGCAAAAACATTTTGCTTTGTTGCGTAAATGAGTACGTAACAATTAATTAAAGTTAATTTTGTTAAGTTTGGAACCTACAAATTGGAAATCTCTTATACAAAGGATGATTGCGTCACCTCAGGTGGATGATGTAAGAGGCGACTAAGGGAACGCACTTAGGATCCCATTGGTGCGTTCCTTTATCCATCTTGCTTCCTCATCCCCATTGCTCTCCTGCACATCCAGGCGGCAATATCTAATCATCAAGTATTTGACGCCATACTGCATGGAACCGAACAAAAAAGCCTATATTTTATGTTAGGCTATGAACTAATTCCAAGATTCATCCAAATCAGTCGCTTGGGACCTCCCTGACCTCAGTGGGAGCAAACATACACACGCTCACAAATTTTCGCATTCAAAGTAACTATAGAAGTAGTTTTTTGCAAACTTGTTCTAATTTAACCAATTACAACTCATTAAAATACAACAGCTAGTCTTCCAGTCTAATTCGTTCATCCTCAAATTATAACCATAGAAACAATGGTGTTCAATGGCCACAGTCTTGACTAACAAGGAAACGTGGCTATAATTGAAACAACAGCAAATTGGCTAAGTGGCTGACTCAACACCTAGAGCGCTAATACAACTACCGCCGATGGAGAATCACGAAGGGTTAGAAGTATCAGATCTGGTTGCCATAGAACGAACTTCGCTTAGTTTTGGGCTAAACGACACCTCGCGAAATGCCCATTACTTGTCTTGTGGTAGACCCAACGATATCTATGTAATGTACATACTACGCACGGTGGAACAAAGAATTGAGTCAATAAAAAGATAAAATAACGGGTTTGATAATATCGTTCATAGCCGAACCGTAACATGAATGGTTATTAAATTTCAAGTTAAGGGCAGAGCGTATAATTATAATTCATTCAAGAAGTTTGGGACCACCCACACGGCAACCATCTCCTTACGAATTTATAGAACCGGCCTTTTAGTCCATGTTATATTTGAATCTTAGAGCGAGTAAAGGAGAAGAAGTTATACTTGTGACAATACAAAAACAAAGGAAAAATGTATGGACATCTTCTACGACATGACAGCTACATAAAGAACATCATTGATGGAAAGGTTAAAGGAAAACGGTAAGGAGGAAAGCCAAAAAACAGGTTACGTGAGCCAGATAATAGAAAAGGTCGCTGTCAGGTCGTATAAGGAACTAAAAGAGGCCACATTCGAATGACTTAATTGGAGAAAACTGCACCAAATCCTTAAAGGAGCACGGCTCTTAAATTTAAGAAGATATTCGAATAGACTTTTAGATTACTTTTGAATTTGAGACTCAAGTGTTAGGGCTATGAATATTACCTGTAAAATATTTTTATTTTTATTAAACTGGGTCGTCAAGCGTCATCGCCATTCGAGTACGAGCTTTGGATCTGAGTGGCTTTGTGATATAATACGCTATTTTTATGTAAAAGTGAAGTACTAAAAATCTAGTGATTGTGACATTGGTGTTTTGGACATTATTATCGGACCATCCCTTAAACACGGCTCTTCTTTATTTATAATGCCAGACACTTTTTAGTAGACAGTTTCACTTTTTAGTCTATAAGACTGTTATAAGACCACTATGCAGGTTATTCTTTACTTCTCGCCTACTTCCCGTCACATGGTGGCAGCAATTTCTAACTTAAGCCTTCCATTAAGGCAGGGCTTTTTTCTTTCCATTTTTCAATGCAAAGCAAATATAGCAATCGATACGAAAACAAGAGCAGTATACAAACACCCAGTAATTCGGAACGCAACAACAAATTCCGCCGCGGAATGGAAACTGGCAAGCCGAAACGATAAACGAATCAGGACCATTCCAGACCAGAGTAAACATTCAAATTTTAACGGTATGCCAGAATATTTGAGCTACCCGGTACTATTTGTTTATGAATATGGATGTCCAATGATAGATCTCTGGGCATTTCATACATTTTAAGTACTTTTTGATATTGTTTGATCGATGCGGGTAGATTGCAAAGTATATTTGAATGTCATTCATTTATGTACAAAATGACATTTAGGATACTTCCAACTTTGATCATCAGGCACGGAGCACAGACAGACAAGAGGTACGGCATTGAGGAGGTATATAATCGACTCCGTCATAATGTAACAAGTAGATGTCAAGACTATTGGAGGATGCCTAAGGGAGAAAGTCAGAGGTACTAAGTCCAATACATCACGTCTCGTGAAAATTGTCTAATTGCTGTTTTACAACTATTCTGGGTTCTTGCCATTTCTCATATTTCAAACGTTATGATTATGGCTTTCATTAAAAAAAAAACTGTCTCTGACACTAAATAATTATATCAACGAGAGAGAGAAAACCAGGCGTAGGGTTTAAACTTATTTTAACGTTTACGTCGTTAGAGATGTTAGCAATATAAGATCAAATGCAATATAGGTGCTGTAGGCTTATTCTGACTTAACATCATTTTGTCGTTAGCGTAGTCGTTAGCCCCGATTTTGTATGGATAAACGATAAGCGAGTCAGGAATTCGGGATTGCGAGAACTAATGTTTTTACGTAGCATTCGTAAGTAATATTAGTTCGGGCAATCCCGCCAGGGGCGCGCATCGTTTCTTTACGATACCTACGTTACGATAAATGACGTTGAAAACTCAGAATAAGCCCTCTGAAGATTAGAAAATTTAAAATAGGTATAGCACGAATATTAATGAATGTCGTAAAATACAAGTCTTGTGGTGATATGGTCAAGTATAATAATTAGTTTGTGCTAATAGTGCGAATATATTAGCACGTGATTGGGCAAGCCATAGATTGAGCAATACTTTATTCATTTACCTCTCATAAAATTCCCAGTTTCGTTTCAAAATACCCGTGGCGAGAGCTCTTCATTACCTGGAAATAAAATAAAGCATAATTAATTGTGGAACTCGGAGGATAAAATCGCGTCGGGTATTAAAACGGTGGTTCGTGATGATAGTCTTAATGAAATGTTTCAGTAGAGAAATAAGGAATTTCATGAATGAATTTCAGTGTTGTGAGGCAACAGTCATTCTTTAAAGTATTATAATCATAAACGTTTCGGAACAAGTGATGTTTAAACAATTGAGAAACCGACTTTGATGGAGTTCAATAGAAATTTCATAAAAAAAGGCTCAGCAGTTTGGCTATATAGTCGGTTTCTCAAGTTTTTTAAACCTCACTTGTATTTAATTTTCTTTCTTTCTTTCAAATGCAACGCCACATACCGCATTTTTCCTTGGCCAATACGTATGTGACATACGTAGATACTATTACTTATTCTTTAACCACATGCGGGCTCCAATTTCCCATAAAGTTAATGGTAAAACATTGAACGAAATTGAAGTGCACATCGGTTCTTAACAAGACCCACTTAAGCGTATTACCGACCACCATGGTAAATTGCATTAGAGAGCTGGATTAGCCTAATTCAATTAAAACGAATTATAATAACTTTTGTGGAATTGGGTTCGGGTGAAGCACTAGAAAATCTGTCTGACAGGATATTCAGGCAGTTGTATGTAGTCAGTATACTATACTAGAGCGCTGGTGGGCCAGTGGTATCGGCCCCACCTTCCGATCCTAAGGTCGTGGGTCCAAATCCTTTCGTGTACCAATGAGTTTAAAAAAATTATGTGCAATATGCCTGTTCTCTTAAAACGGTTAAGGAAAACATCGTGAGGAAACCGGCATAACGTATAACCTAAATAGTTGAAAATATGTGTCAAGTGCACGAAAGGAGCCTCTTCGAGGCGCACTTAAAATCCTTTCACCACACTTGGTTCGAAAGAACCAGTGACACGATAAGAAGAAAAAGTATACTATAGTCAGTCAGTATAGAACGTAGCGTGGTCAGGCTTGTCTAGCATAGTCAATAGCTGTTAAGAGCGGGACGTGCGAAAATTTGAGATGAGTTTTTAAAAATTCATAACTAAATAACTAAGTGACATTTTAAAAATCGCAAAAGGACTAATTGTAGACTATACATTTGAGATTATTTCGAATTTAAGTGTGTTAAAAAAATATACTATTTAACATGACATTCTATTTAACGCTGACATACGATTTTCATTAGCGTTAAATAGAATGTCATGTTAAATAGTATATTTTTTAACACTTAGTTATTTAGTTATGAATTTTTTTAAAACGCATCTCAAATTTTCGCACGACCCGCTCTTAAAGAGTTCTCTGTGGAGAAACTAGGACCTTAAATATTTCTGCCGCCTAGCAATGATGATGGCACTGCTGGGTGTGTTTCAATGCAAAGGGAACTGGTGCCAGAATGAGGCTTAACAAGTCAGAGTGATGGACGCAGTGATGCCACAAAGGGAACGTCCTCAGTGGACGTGGTCTGTGAGCTAATGCAACTGTTATTGGCAGAGGTAACTGATGTTCCACACTAATAGTAATAGATAAGTCCTTATTGATTATAATGACACACTTGGTAAATAGGATACAGTTCTTAGCTTAAAAGCCTTACTAATAAAAATATTTCAAAAGATAAACATTGCCTAAGCTATGACTATCCCTTACCATTAAGGGTAATGTAATGACAGGACTAATTTTCAGCAATGATTTCAAATTGCGTTTACAGTAAGTATGGCTGTATATGTGCTATTCGCTAGGAGATTCATTACTTCTTAGTTAAAAAAAAACTCTTAAGCCCGGGATGGCACGCGGCTAGTTTTTCAAGTCAGGATAGCAATTTAGTGATAGTAAGCTAGCAGTTCTAGCTTCGTGTAAACAGAACTAGCTCCATTTTTCATATAGCCGTTCTATTTATTTACACGAAGCTACACCTCGTGTATCCAGGGCATCAAGGCAATTCTGTGCTTCTGACAGGAAAGGATGTTGATCTCAGCATGGTAGACAAAACAAGTCAATTTACGTACTACGAAATAAAAATAAGTGATATCTCTAATCAGTCATTTGACATTCGGCGACTTTTATTTTCTCTGATCAAACTTAACCTTTCATCTGTTCACGTTCATATCAGTTCTGCGTCATTTTATTGTTATATCATCCAGTCTCAATTGTTTTCAAGTCCTCAATTGCCACTGTCCGTCTTCGCGTTTAAATGACAATGAGGCCAATTGGAACCCTCCTCTTTATACTCTTTTGCCTTTAGCAAACCAAATATAGAACTCTTCTTATTTGGCATACACGTTTCGGCTATACTTCAAGATTAGGACATAAAGTGTTTTTATAACATAATTTGTCCCTCGAGTTTTGGACAAAAGACTACAATTTATATGCAATTTCAAGAGTGGGTTTGAAGAAAGATTATGTTGTACGTGGTGATGGCAACGACCGATTCCGTGACAAGTAATATTCGAGGCGAAACGTTTTCCCCATTTATGATATTGCTGGCAGAACGCCTACGCGAGGAGTGCCAAATACGAGACCTGTATAAGCGACACGCAAGCTTTGAAGCGGCTTTTGGTCTGTACCACTTACTTCCTCTACTTCCTTCCAGTCTTATTCTTTGTTTTCTGGAAATTTTATTTTAAAAAGCATTTTAATATTTATCTTATTCGTATACCTTCAAAAGTCACATCTGGAGGGGTAATTTTACAACATACATGGTGTTTTACCAATACATGTTTCAGAAGTTATTGTCTTACATTAGATCAGAAACCTATCAAAAACCATCTACTCTGGAAATGCGCCGTATGCTATGACGAGGAAGGCTTATGGAAAATGTCAATTGCTCGGGGCTACAACGCCATAAAATGAGTTCGTCATGCTGTGAACCATGACCTTATCATAACGCGTACACCACAAAGCCCCAAGGCCAGTTAACCACGAACTAACGCATATCGATCAAAGCAAACGTCAGTTGGCTACAAGAATAGTTTCTAGACATGTTGCGAAATGTGGGAAGGTCGAGGGTTGTAGAGTATGTGACCAATTAAATTCCGAAAATTTAAAAGCCTTCGTCTAGCCCTGTTTACGATGGCTTATTAATTAATTTAGTGGACAAAAGGAGCCTCGTTAAGGCGCACTTAAAATCCTTTCAGCACACTTGTTTCGAAAGAACCAGTGACAAGATAAGAGAAGAAGAAAAAGGAAGGCTTGTCAATATTTCAACTACAGATTTTTGGATTTTAAATCGAAGCGGTGATGGCTGAAAATACAAGTTATAGAGCCAAAACTTTCTCTATTTACTTCAATTCGAAACGATTGTCTGTGTTAAAATCGATTAAGCAACGCTTGAGTGTACCGATCGCCATTGAAGGTCAAATTGTTGACCAAGTATCAAATATACAAAGCCCTCGAAATTATATCGTAAAACACAACTGTTTACCCAAAGTCTTAAACTGTTTTTGGCTCTGCGTGTGAATTATCGAAGGCAAGTATGCGTGCTATGTAAAATGTATTAGATATAAGCCAGCACGCCTGTACCTACTGCTACGGTTTTCACTGAAAAGTAAACTTTATAGCTGTAAAGTTAAATTTCATGTTCCAAAGAATCGCGACTTTTGGGTGCTGTGGTTATAGTTAAATCAATTGAATTTGATCTGTCGACAGCTGAATTCAAGATTCCAAATCGTATGCTTAGTTTCAGTGGTGTAGGGAGCCGTCGGAGTGAAACTTGGGTAATGCGTTAGTTCTATTGTTTTGCTCGTGATAATCTATTCTATCCTAGAGATGGATGGCATCCAACTTTATGAGGCATGAAATTCTTACAAAAAGTCTGACACATGAAACTGATTACAGCATATAATTAAGCAAAAAAGCTAAAAATCTCTGGATAACATAACTAAAGATAGGCGTTTAAGCGACAAGCATTAAATTAAGCTGACTTTTTTAGGAAAGCATCTAAGCAAACTTAAAATGACAAAACACCTACCGTTTAGTGCTTTTATTTTTATCATCAAAAGCAAGCATACCGGTTGCACAATCGAAAAATTGAAAAAAAAGACTAAAACCAAATTAAACGACGACCACTAAGATGCATAATGTTGAACATTTATAACCTTTTGGATGTGTTCGGGCTATAAAAATTATAATATGCTTTTTGCTTTTGAAGGTGAGAAAAGTTAAAAGTTTTGTAAGTTAAAAAACACTTACAAAAGACGTTTATGAAAACGAGCGTACGCATAACGTTTGTTAGAAATTTAAACATAATCAAGTTTGTTAGAAAAAAGCCGTTATTCACATTTCTAAACCTAACCCTCTTAGTGGTGCTACTGCGTCCTTCACCTTGCAGCCATGAAATAAGATGATGACAAGACAGTGTGAGTTATTAGAACCCGGAACAAAGTCCACCATTATAGTACCTGCTTGGCCGGTTCGTATGCGCATGACATGGACCCGGCCACACGATATCGTATGACCAGTGAGCAACGAGCGCGGGCTGCGTATCATTTTATACTGCTCTGCATACTTGTAAGAAATCATCGTAAATAGCTTGGTTTTCTTATAAGAGAAACATAACGGAACAAGCACCTGGCTTTCCTGAAGTTATGAGGTTACCTCTGCCATAATTGTATTACCTCAGATACCACGCCCTCCGAAGACGTGCTTTATCTGATTTTATACTGCATCATTGACCCGCGAAGGTGTCTCAACCTGTGAGCGCTGTGACCTTCAGTTCGGAGTACAGCAATGCAAGAACCACAGCTTGCCAACAGAAAGGTAAGTGACAGTAGGCTACTTCCTCGGACGAACTCTTTAACGAAGAGCTCTACTACTACTTAAAAGCCTAACTGCTTGGACACTGTGTGACAATCATCATGGAGAACATAAGAGAAGACACAAGTTTCCTGTGCTGAAAGAATGACCATTCTTTTCTTGGAAATCGAAAAAAATATAACTACTATATCTTTAGAGTGGCCTCTCAGCTCAGTTGGTAACCTTCTTTCTGCGCCGTAGGTCGTGGGTTCGATCAACAAACACCGAGATCAAACATTTGTGTGGTGAACACGGATGTTTGGTCTATGTCTGGGTATATTGTCTAAGAATGTATTGACAAAAAATAAGTGTTATATCAGCTATCTGGTTCCCATAGTACAAGCTCTGCTTAATCTGGAGCTAGATAGTGCTGTGTGAATTGTCCACAATGTTTTTATATTTATTAAGAGTAAAGTTTAGAAATTCATGTCTTTGTCTATACTCGTTTAGCGTTGCCTGTGTCTATGCCTAACACCCGAGGCTGTCCAAAATAGACCGGGAAGTCAAATAAAACAGAACTGAACGGCATGCAGAAGTGAGATATACTATTGTCCGTAGTCTAAGATATTTACTTGAGCCAAGTGACTGTCCTATTTAATATACTGTGCGCTGAATGACCGGCGTGGTAGCCAATACAAATTGAAAGTTATTATAATACATACGTACTTGAGTAAAGGTCAAATAAAAAAGATGAAACAGAATACGGCTCGTACTGTCGATATTTTTGGAGCAGATTGCTCGATAGGTAACAAAATGCAAAAGTCAAACATTGCAATAATATGGCAAACTAATGGTTCTGGCCTACAAAACAAATTACCAAATGCCAAATACCAGCCAAAATAGCCTACGAAATACTATTTAATGAAGTTAAATTGTGACTATTGGTTTTATTTATGGTATTACCATCATTCGTTTATTAAGAATTACGAGTATATACCTTTATTTAAGTAAAACATGAGGATATTAAGCTCCTCATTCGTATTCGTTTTCCCGACTTGAGTCAACTTTTGTGGTTTTTACCGTATGAACCAAATGTTTAATTTTACTTTTTGCAACAATAACACGTTAATTACTCACAATAACTTGTATAACGGAATGTTAATGAGTATGTTCGTCTCTGGGTCCTCAATCATCGGTTCGGCATGGCATTGTGCCAGTGACACCACGTCATTGGCGGTTAGTTCATTTGAACGAGCTGATAGGCTGTGGTCAAGATTGTCATTGTCACCATCGGATATAGGTTGGCATATCAAATCAGAGCGGAAAATGGTCATATTTTTTCGTTTCCCTTGATACGAAGTCTGTCGGCTCGTCGGGAACCGGCATGTGAATTTTTAAAACAGGAAAGACGAGCCGGTAATTTCAGCTGCAGTAATTTTAAAACAAGTTGGACTTGCACACATCAAAACTGATGCGTCTGGTTGGTTGGTACTTGGTATCCGCTGTCTCCCATATGCTTGTTGCCAAGGAGAACTTTTCATGTGAAGATTATTACCGCCAGTATAGTCTGATCTGCGAAGGTTGCAGTCCGTTCTCCTAATGCTGCACTAATAAGTACTGGTGCAAAGAGATGGTAGGTCAACGTATAGTGGTGCTGATCAACCTCACAGCAACCGGTTTCGTGCCTGTCCGGCCAGCGATAAATGTGTGATAATAACATACTCGCTCTGAACCGCAGAGAGAGCAAAGAAACTGTCTGACTGGTTAGAATTTTTTTCGTGGACGAATTAAATTTTTGGATATCAGAGGAGACTGATGGCGAAATGATATTGATAAGCAACTACAATAAAAACGTGACTATAATCTTTAGAAACTTGAATGACTAGGATATAATTCAGTTTTTACTGAACATTCTAATAGACCATGCGTTGAACTCTAGTAACGTGATTAACGTTTTTACGATACATTCTGTTCTGGAAAGTCGAGATGGAAGGATTGACGGGAGTAATTAAGAACACGTTAAAAAGCGAGATAATGATAATGGCGTATTGTAGACACGTGTTCCGGTTGATATAGATGATCATCAACTCTATGCACGCTTGATGGAAGAGCTATAATCGATTGACCGTTACAATTGCAATCGTACTTCATTGTCTTTGAATACAATGCAGTCGGCTCATAAATCAGCAAAGCCAGTGCAGAATTTATCAATTTTATTTTAGGTTTGCGCTTCGCTAGTTATATCATAGAGTAAGGAAAATTTCCTTAAGTCTTTTTTTTCATACAACTAGCTGACGGAACAAGTATATGGCCCACCTGATGTTAAGCGGTAACCATCGCCTATAATAAATCGCTGCATCGTAAGTATCGCATGTCAGGAACGTGCACCTACGATGCATTCAGTCCATCAACTTGAGGCATACAGATTAGCCTCACGTGCCAGTAATTTCACCGGCACTCTTCAAACCGAAAAAAAGCAATACTGCTTTACGGCAGAAATAGGCATTGTGTTAGTACTTCCCGAGACGAGACCTTCGCAAAGAGCTAAATTTGACTAAGCCATATCAAGCGGATGTCTGTATATCTCTGGAGAATTGGCAGCGGGTATTCAATTCACGCTGTCCAGAGAGCGGTTTCCGCTGAAGTACGATAGCTAGTTAAATATAAATATTATAGACAATTCACACAACACTAGCCTGAAACAAAGCAGAGCTTGTACTATGGGAACCAAATAGCTGATATAAAGCTTATAGACATCTTTTTGTAAGTACAATACAACACCCAGAGAACAAACATCTGTGTTCACCACACAAGTATTTGTTCTCGGTGGGGATCGAACCCACGATCTACGGCTCTGAAGGCAAATCTACTACTAACAGAGCTGAGAGGCCAGTCAGTTGCGTATGACGTGCATAAACAAGAAGACTAGCAATTGTCTCAGTTCACAATGAGTTCGTGGAATCGGGTACATGCTGATATTCTATGGAATGGTGCGTGTGGATGCACTGTTATCGTTTCTTCGTGTCAGTAATTTCTAATTACGGTTGTGAATATAGATAACTAGGCATTCGAGCTATGACATACATCGTTCCAAGAAGAATAAGATAAAAGTAACACATACAGCTAATCAGCCAGATAAGGTCTCAAAATTTAGAAGAATAGAATAGTATTTATTTCAGACATTAATGCATCCATAATTTTGTTAGTAACAATGTAACTTAGAGACTAGTGTTAGTGACTTTATGAAAACTATTTATTGCGGAGTGTGCGCATCCAGAAATGGTTCAGGGGACAGTCCCACCTTTCGGACAATACATTACATACATTTACGATTCGACGAAATTTGTATCTACAGTTCAGTCTCAGTTTATCTTCAGTTTCTGCTTGTTAATGAAACTCCACTCATTATTGCAGTTCAGTTAGCTATATATGAATGGTAGAGTGAAAGGTAAGAGGGGGTATTAAGTGGTGGTCTGGTGGTATTTTATGTTAAGGGGGTACGATTTCCATACAAACTTAATTTACACAACTATGGGCGAATAAAGTATTAATGTACACTGAAATAGCTGTAATAGGCTTTTACAGTGGTCCTTATTACCGGCCAGTTATATAAAGTTGGAGTGTCAGCCGTTTGTCGTGGCAGTCGGGGCTTCAGAAAAAGAACTAACAGACTTTTACGTCTATTTTGAAACAGTGATGTACAAAATTGACTCTAGGCTAAAAGCTAGTACTCGTTAGAAAGAATGACGAAAAAATTACTTTTTTGGTTTTTTATTAATAATTCTGTTATCCTACAGTTTTCTCCAACTTTATATAGCTGGCCGGCAATAAAGACCACTGTAAAATTCTATTACAGCTATTTCAGTGTACATTTATACTTTGTTTGCCCATAGTTGTGAAAATTCAGTTTGTATCGGAATCGAACAACCTTAAAGAAGAGTTACGAACGAAGAGGTCTTAGAGCGAGTAAAGGAGAAGAGAGTTATACTTGAGGCGATACAAAATCGAAGAGGAAAAATGGTTGGACATCTTCTACGACATGACAGCTGCATAAAGAACATCATTGAAGGAAAGGTTGAAGGAAAACGGGGAAGAGAAAGGCCAAGAATAAGTTACAAGAGCCAGATAAAAGAAATAGTCGCTGTCATGTCGTATAAGGAAGTCAAGGAGGCCGCATTCGAAAGACTTGATTGGAGAAAACTGCATCCAAACGCCGACAAGAGCTAAGCTCTCAAATTAAAGAAGAAGATTTCATGTTATTTATGGAAACCTATTGCAAAATCCCTTTATCTACGTTTTCCTGTTAAGTTTTAATATGCTCTTTGAGATAAGAAAATTTTGCGTTCTTGCGTTGCACACACATCACGCATGACGATTATCTTACGCATCAATGTAAAATGGAATTACTTTCAACTCTGAAATAACGGTAACATGTCAGCTGATATGTAGCTGTAATCAAATAAGCAGTAGGCCTATCACAAGCTCTGTCTGGCTCTGTATCTGGTTTTGAGCCTGTGTGAGTGTTGACTAAATAAATCCTGCGTTGAAACGTTTTCCACACAGTATCATACACTGGTGAGCACTCACACAGACAAGAGCTTGTGGTAGACCTACTGATGAATTGAAGAAGAACCTCACAAAATCTAGCGCGAGAAAGACTATTACCAAGCTAATAGATTTAGAACATGCTTACACAAAGCCGGGCAGATAAAAAAAAATAGTCTGACTACAGAAATTCTTTGTAATTCTAAGCTCAGAACTATCCGGTACAACAATGTATGTAGTATTATTCTGCGCCGCGCATAGGCGAGGTATAAGCGTACACCATTCCACTAATAATAGTATAAGAATTATTCTCGGCGGCCTCCAACAAAGACACAGCGTCAGCTTCATCTATTTTCGTTTTGGACACCTCGCGTGTTCTGACGTCTTTACAACTGCAAGTTGATTAGGTTATGTATGGTTTTTTTATACAACGAGCTGATGGAACTAGCATATGGCCCGCCTGATGTAAAGTGGTAACCATCGCTTATAAAAAAGTCGTCTTCTTCTTCTTATCGTGTCACTGGTTTATTTCTAACCAAGTATGGAGAAAGGATTTTAAGTGCACCTCAAAGAGGCTCCATTCGTTCACTAGTCTGCAGTCTTGCCTCTTAGGTATTGCACGTCAGGAACGTGACCTACGATGCACTGCCCTGCATCCATCAACTTGGGCATACAGATATTCAGCCTCACGTGCCAGTAATTTCACCGGCACCCACACCCTTCAGACCACACAGCAATGCTGCTTCACGGTACAGCAAATATATAAAATATAAGCATGGTACAGCAAATATAAGATTGGGTATAAGCGGGAAGACAAGAGAGACAAGGTGGACAAAAGCAGTGACCCAGTGCTGGCCAAGATTATCTGTCAGGTGGTGACCGAAGATATGATAAGGTCGGTAACTGTAAAACATGAGGTAAAAGCGAATCATTATGAATTGAAAATAACATTAGTCACAGTAAAAATTGCAAGTTGAATAACAGAAAATTAGTTTTACCGAAGTGAGGCATTGCCAATGTTATCGCAAAACCTTGAATTTAATGTGTATCGAGAATCATAAATACCTACGTACTGTATTATTTAACCGAGAGAAATGGATTCAATGTACTTTCGTTCATAAATGCGTTTTTGCAACACTGCTTGAACGAGATAAACATCTCTAGGAGGATGAAGAAGAGACTAGTATCTACTCTACTAATAGTAGTACTAGTATATTTACTCTAGACTAGATAACACTAAAACAAATCTGAATTATACATGAATTAGTAGTGTCACAAAAGATGCGAACAATGCGAAGTTGTGACTATTTTACGACTCTCATATTTATGAAGTTTGAAACTAACGACACAAGACATAAATTGTATAAAACATTATTTCACCCCGTCAGCTAACAATGGAACTGAAGTTTTCTTATTCATGAGAAGACCTCCCGGACGGCCTCCTTTACCTATTTATATTTCAGTTTCAAAGCGAAACTAGAATTCGGAATGTGATAAACATCACGTTGAATATAATCAGAACCACGCAGAAAAACGAGACAGATTATATTTAAATTGATAGATTCACCCTCGTATTGCGCGTTAGCGAAAAAATTCTCGCTATTTGTGGGATTTAATATGGGCGTGGAAGGTGCTAGCGTATTTTCCATTTCTCTTGGAATAGAAAAATCAATTTGAGCTGGTGCGTAGCAGAATCTGCTCCCGGGGTGAGCTCGGGGAGTCACGGCCAAGGTCGGCGCCTCCCTCTCCGCCCCTCTCCCCCGTACCCACCCCCTGCGCCGATACAGGCACTCAATGAGCGCTACGCTTACACCACTGGAGGTTTAATAATAGATCTTCTATAGGTCTCGCTTTGGAGACAAATAGGTAACTTATTCGGCGACAACAACTTAAATTGATAAATTACTCCGTTAAAAACTGATAATTTTAAGATTTTTCAATTATATTTAGGGTGTTTGGAACTCGTTTCGTGCTGCACGCCTACACACACTCTAGCTCAATAAGTTACACGTGTATAAGCCAACATCATTATAAAGTATTTCTAGTTAAGGTACCCTTCTAGAAAACCCATTTTATTATTCAGAACGAGCTAAATAAACAAACAACTCCGCGCCTTTGATCGATAGGGCTCGAGGAAATCTTCGAAAACATCTCAATTACAAGAAACCTTGGAAGTAAAATGGTAAGAGTTTATTTTCACAAACAAGCCAGCCAATCAGGAGCCAATCAGCTCTAATTTTGAACATGCCAAACAAACCCGATGATGTGATTCTAATGAGCGTGTACTATACGACTACAAAGTATGGTGATCAGAGTTACGAGTAGATACAATTCGTACATCACAAATCTATTGAACTGTAGCAGCCAAAAACCTAGGCTTGGTCGCGTGGAACTGGCACCTAGACTCGCCTAGCTGTTCGTTTCAATGTCGTACGTGTGATACAACTGAATAAACGAATTTTGACTTTGCCTACGATCCGATGCACAGTGGATCGTCCCCATACAAGAGGTAGGACATAGAACCAAAAATTTAAAAAGTATTTAATTTAAATAAAAAATATATGCAGTTGCATTCCTCTATTGAAGGGCAACAAAAAATGTTACAACGCTTTTTTTATTTGACCAGCACTTTACGAGCAAATCGATGAAAACTGTTATTTTTGTATGGAAACGAACACAAAAATGTCTGTATCTCATGATTCCCTCCTTGTTTCGATTTGCGGTTTTCATTACTGTTATTGACCTATTTTATGCCACATTTTCTTCAAGGACACATGGTGCCCCCAGAGGGCCCCTTCCGAAATATTTTGCCTATAGCAACTATCTTTGTTATTGTATTACTGGTGGAATAGAGGTACATTTAGTGTACTTATTACCGAGAATTAGTTATCACTAAGCAGTTCCTTAAATAACAGGTGCATTAGTGAGTACTTTAATGACTTATTGAGGCTTTTGTTGTAATATAACAAAAGTGTTAATAAGTCTTTAAGTAACGACTACCAGTACTAGTTAATCTAATTAGTTATTGTAATTACTGAGAATTATACATAATTAAGAAGTTAAATGAAGAAAAGGCGCATTAGTGAATTATATATTGAAAAAAAAAATATCGCTAATGAGTTGTGACATCGTATTATTTAGCTAATAACAAGTCGAAAAGAAAAGTTTTATGATGAATAAGAAAATATTTTTGTATTAAAATCTTTTTAATGCAATATGACACTATAAAATATTATTAAACCTTATAGTAAATTACAATGAAACCTATAAACATTTAAAGATTTACAACTAATAACTAAATATAAATATTAAATATAATTAAAAATAAATAAATGTATACTACTGTTTAGTTACTAACTATATAACTACAAGACTTGAACTGTATTTTCTTCATCTTCATCATCATGATCATCATTGTCGTCATCTTCTTCAATGTCACTATATTCTGAAACTGCTCCAACTATTGTATCAGTTGAAGTGTCAATGAGCTCCAATTCACTATGATCATGTATGAGTAAATCGTCCAATTCTCTAAATGAAGACTTTTTTACTTTATTGTTCATCTTCGGTCGTAGGCTCGTAAGAAGAGGATCGGAAGATAACAGAAGATTATGAAGAATGTCTTCATTAGTGGCGATGCTACTGTGCTTTCGTGTATGATTTTCTCGAAATTTACGAAAATCCTTGTTTCTTGCTTCAGATGCTTCTTCAGACAAAAAACCTATAGGCACTACTGATAGGTGCTCCACTATCTGCGATCCATGAATCAGCAATTTATGCAAACTTGATGGCATGTTATACCACGGATATAACTGCACGAATAAATTTGCTGTTTCATCACAATATAATTTGAATTTTCGTATTTCAATTTTTTCGCCTGAAGAAATGCATTGCAAAATTACGGCAAGTCTTCTAATTAAATTGACGTCTAATTTTGTTATATCCGCAGTCATTTCAGGGTTTGCAAAAAACCTTCTAGCAGCATTTCCAGTGTTTGTATTGCCACTACCCTGCTTTACAACATCTAGAAGTAAGCCTGTGTTTCTTCGGAAAGCTGCTTGAATAGCTTCTTTCTTATCTTTAACAATTTTTTTGTTGTCGTCACCTTTTGCTTGCCATGATTTTATGTCCATTCTGTAGGCAATATGTAATAAACATTCCATAGAACGAATCCAAGCATGCAACGAACTAAATCCATGCTTGTATAAATCTTCATTCACAGGTTTAGATCTCACTTCTTCCAAATTATTCATCTCGCTTGGGCGAGCTTTGCACAAATCACACACTGCTGCCGAAGTTCCAGACATTATTGAATGTACCTTACCATCAATCATGGTTAACCACAGATTGTGCGTAACAGTAGCATTGCCGCAATCAGTTGGGACCAGTCCACGAATCTCGGTCTCAAATTTATCAATTTCAGCGTTCACGTTTGCTTCCGTTTCTTTCATAAACGTAAATGAAATCGGACGACAATATGTGGTTGATGATGGCCGATCATTCTGCCACACTGTGTTTCCACTAGAAGTCACTAACTTAAGAGGTACAAGACTTGCCATAAATACACTGGATAAATCTTGTTCACTTGTTGTTGTCCTTTGATGATAAATGCTTTGACTCGAAGCTCCATCAAAACCCCATTTACTATGAAGCACAAGTTGTTCACCAGCATCAAAATTCGATTCAAGTGAATCGATCAGCCTTCTAACTGTGAGATCAAGGAGGGCTTGGAGCCGTATTCTTGCGGAAATATCAGTCACAGTTACGTCTTCTTTTGCCGGATAACACATAAGTTTTTCTTTCACTAACATGTAATAGCTTGGGTATTTCGCATGACCTTCTTTAAAACTAAAGTCCCTAAGTGTGATGTAACGCCATTTGGATAACTGCATGTTAACATAAAGAGCAAGTGCTTTGTGAGTAGAAACTTCACGAAACAAAGTATTCTGTTTAGTTTCCAGGACATTCAAAACTTTTGAGACGTGTTCAGGATTTCCCAGCAAATGTTTCATTATTCTGGCTACATCATTTTTTCCGGCAGACTTAAGTGCACTTTCAACAGTATATAAAAGCTCATTTGGACGACTGCAACTGGCAATATTTTCATCGACACGTCTTCTTTTCTGCCTACTCGATAGATCTTCAAAGTGTTTGCGAGGAGTCTTACATGTTGAAGTTGATGCATCCAATTTTGATGGACTGATTACCTCTTCTGCCTCATTTTCAGCTTCTTCAGTGTGAACAATATTTTCCTTAAAGCAATTTGGCCAAATGATATCGGAACTTAAACACTCTCTGTTCTTGTTCATAAACTCGTCGACTGTCCTTCTTGATTGCACCCATTTAGAGTAAATCCGATAACAAAATCGTCGACACCAGTTCTTTAGATCCGACTCATCACTTTCACTTAGCTGGACGTTACTATTCGACTTCAATGTGTTAAATAAATTATCATAGTCACGAAGATCTTTATGATTACTAAGAGCAACATAAAGATCTAGATAAGTAGAAAAGCCACGGAAAGCCATAATGACAACACTTAGTAGAGGTTGTAATTATAACTGAAGCATATTTGCAAAACACACAAATATATAAAGGGCAACAAGTTTGCAACTAACAGTGAGCAATAAGCTAATGATGACATGAGCCAATCACAATGCAGAGCTTAAGGGCTGTTTACATAGTAATAACAATAACTAATTAGATTAAGCTAGTACTGGTAGTCGTTACTTAATGACTTATTAACGCGTTTGTTATATTTCAACAAAAGCCTTAATAAGTCATTAAAGTACTCACTAATGCACCTGTTATTTAAGGAACTGCTTAGTGATAACTAATTCTCGGTAATAAGTACACTAAATGTACCTCTATTCCACCAGTAATACAATAACAAAGATAGTTGCTATAGGCAAAATATTTCGGAAGGGGCCCTCTGGGGGCACCATGTGTCCTTGAAGAAAATGTGGCATAAAATAGGTCAATAACAGTAATGAAAACCGCAAATCGAAACAAGGAGGGAATCATGAGATACAGACATTTTTGTGTTCGTTTCCATACAAAAATAACAGTTTTCATCGATTTGCTCGTATAGTGCTGGTCAAATAAAAAAAGCGGCGTAACATTTTTTGTTGCCCTTCAATAGAGGAACGCAACTGCATATATTTTTTATTTAAATTAAATACTTTTTAAATTTTTGGTTCTATGTCCTACCTCTTGTATGGGGACGATCCACTGTGCGATGGTATTAACAATTTCAAGATTTCGTGATGTATGTGAGTTGTATCATTTACTTATATTATAAAGCTGAAGAATTTGATTGTTTGTTTGGTTGAACGCACTAATCTCGGGAACTGATTGGTCTTAAAAAATATTTTTGTGTTGGATAGCCCATTTATTGAGGACGGCTATATGTATGTATAGGCTTTATAACATCACACTATTTTCTACTAGCGACCCGTGCGAAGCTGGGGCGGATCGCTAGTCGTTTCTAACAGCGATTGGCAGAGTTTTAAATCTGTGTTCTTATATTCTGCTGACGCAAATGCTGTACAAAACGGAAAATACCAGTCATTTCCACCGTAGCCTATAAAAAGAGGCTTATGCCAAACCCATAACACTCATATGGTAAGATTATGTTATCAGACAGCATTACTTATTCAGGCGTATCGCTGATAAATAGATAATACTGTTTGTTTGTACCTGAAATAATACTAAAGGTTCTAACGAACCTATTGAAGAAGTTCTTAATGTTTTTATAGAACTAGCTGATGGAACAAGCTTATGGCCCACTTGATGAAATCAAAATCAAAAGTGTATTTTTAACCGACTTCCAATCAAAAAGGAGGAGGTTCTCAATTCGGTTGTATTTTTTTTATTTTTTTTTATGTTTGTTACCGCATAACTTCGTCATTTGTGAGCCGATTTGAAAAAATATTTTTTTATCTGAAAGGTACTGCTTCCAGATTGGTCCCATTTTAATTTTATTAAAATCGGTGTTGCCATTTTTTTTAAATATTGTCTTTAATGTTTGTAACTGCATGCCTCCGTCATTTATGAACCGATTTAGAAAATTATTTTATTTGGAAGGTTATTCTTACCTCCAGATTGTCCCAAACAAATTTCATTAAAATCGGTTTAGCCGTTTGGCAATGAAGTCGGTTTCTAAAGTTTTTTAAACTTATCACAGTTCGGTCTATGAATCTCAGCCTAGGTGAGTCTAGGTGCCAGTTCCACGCGACCAAGCCTAGGAGAACAGGCAACAAACTACGGCTCGGTTCCTACCTCGTAGGTCACGCACGTCAGGAACGTGCCCTACGATACATTTAAACTTGAGGCATACAGATGTTCAGCCTCACGTGCCAGTAATTCGCTCATGTAATTTAGGTGTATGGAGCACCTCTAGCTAAGACGTAAATAAAAAGTAGGCGAACATACACATCATATTTGGTTAACATACCCACACATAGGCTCTGCTTAGTTTGGGACTAGCTAGATAGTACTTTTTAAACTTTCGCGATCATAAAACATATTTATACTATTACACGGGTATTTATCGCGTATATTACCTTATTTTATTTATTTTCCCGACGTTTCGGCTATGTTGCAATGAGTCAGCCCGCGACCACGGTTATTGCAACATAGCCGAAACGTCGGGAAAATAAATAAAATAAGGTAATATACGCGATAAATACCCGTGTAATAGTATAAATAGCTAGATAGTGTTGTGTGAATGGTCCACAATAGATAAAATAGAAAATGCTTTATTGCACACAACAAATTCTATAAGACAGGTACATAAAAACACTTAAAACTATTTGCCTCATACAATGGGCGGTATTATCGCTAAACAGCGATCTCTACCAGACAACCTTTAATTATTACAATATTTATATTTATCTAACTGAAAAATCTTTTTGTGCACGACCGGATTCGATCAAACGACCTCAGTACCGTTGGTTAAAACTTCAAGATCACTTTAGATACCGCTTAAATATATTATTGACCGTATCGAGCATGATTCATGGCAGTGGACAGTAGACATAGTTCAAGGTTTCCCGAACAGTAATGTCTGTCGGACATAATAAGTGTTTTCCACTTACATACGCCTTACTAGTCAAAATAACATCTAATATTCGAATTGAAATGAATTCTTGGAAGTAGTGTGTGTTTTATCTTATACCTTTAAACGAGAAAATCTTGTATATATATATATATATATATATATTTAGGATCTCGGAAACTGAGCCAACGATTTTCATGAAATTAAGTATACAGAGGGTTTCGGGGGCGATAAATCGATCTAGCTAGGATTCATTTTCAGAAAATGACGAGAAATGGTTTTTTGCAATAATCTAACATAAACTAAACATATGACTGTTCCTGCCATCTATTGGCGATTGTGAGCAACTAACTGCAAGCTA
This sequence comes from Thera obeliscata, assembly GCA_947578465.1. NCBI lineage: Eukaryota > Metazoa > Arthropoda > Insecta > Lepidoptera > Geometridae > Thera > Thera obeliscata. Next base: position 8,219,329 of record OX387918.1, on the reverse strand, counting down.
TTCCAGCAGATGGAGTTGTTTTTAAAAATAAGCCACTAAAGATTATGACTCTTCCTGATATCTATTGGCAAATAATAATACAATTTTTTTTAATAATACGATTTACAAAAAAATAAAATCCCGAGCGAAGCTCGGTCATACCGGCTCGTATCAATAAAACATGGAATAATTCTACTAATTGTCAACTTTCACAGCTCAGTTGATAGTAGCTGTACCGTACCTACTGTGCTGGAAGGTGTGGGTTCGATCCTCACTGACAACAAATACCTATTTGTGTAGTGAACATAGATGTTTGTTCTGTCTAGGTTTTACCTGACCTTATTTCGGGTCATCATCATCTTCCCTACCCTCAGTCTACACGAACTGGATTGCACAACAGAGGTTCTTCCACTCACAATCTCAATGCTCATATCTTTCTTACTCCTTCCTCACTCAAAGTGTTTCGTTTTGCAAATAAACTGGACCGGAACACAAGTCTACGGACCTACTTGTTAGTATCCAATAAGTGACCGTTGCCCTCCAACACGAGTAAGTGAGCGTATTGTAAACGGAAGCACGGAGCGTTGCGTTGCCCAATGTATCCAACGAGGCCGCACAATCTGGTTTCACCTTTACCTCAATGCCTCCAAGAGCGACTTGCTAGACTGAGTTTCAATTACATTGCAAAATTTATTTAATTTCAGTTGTAGACTTATATTATTTTCCTAAGCTGTCTCGTTCAAAGGCTGGGTTTCCCCCAAGTGCTTCCAATCATTTCTGTTCCCTGCCATCTTCAACTACTGTAAAAAAACCTTGAACCTACTTGAAAATATAAATTTTGATTGAGAAAATCAGTTTCGAAATAAGTTATTTAAATATTGAATTTGCCTTCATTATATCATCGGCAAATGGAATCCATTGCGATTTCGCTCGCTTATAAAAATTTACAGTTGGGGTTGCTAAAGTACAAAAATTGTGCTGACAACTTTTCAAGAAGCGCCGAGGTAAATTTCAGATCTCTGAACCCGGTTGTTTCGAAAATCTCCTTATGAGTAAAAAGACTTATTGCTTTTGTGATATATAAAATATCGATTATCTCATTAATCTTCCAATGATAGAATCTCATATTTGGACAAATGGCACACGCAAAATCGGTCTGAAGGACGAGCACAGATGTACAGAGAATGTATCGTACATAAATTCGACAGGTAGATTATATGATTTATTATCCAGCTCTCTACATCTTCAATATTGTGCCGTATATTCACCGATTCATGTCAAACATGGGGAGTGCCTGTCACCAGCGAGTCAGTGATGTATTTACGAAGGCTTTTACGTAAATAATGTCTCGGTACACTGATCGTACAGACTTGTGGAACGCCTAGGTTAGTCGCATACCCGTCGTTTACATTAACAAGTATGTTTTCAACATAATAATTCTGCATGATAAGGTCTCATTAACATCAGCCTGAAAAGGCCCTCTGTAAGCATCAGCTTCTCTTATGGATTAAAGGAAGACAGATGTTGAGTCTTCTGCATCCAAAGATCCGCAATCTTCACAATGTCTAAGGATATCCATCATCGGTCAGATTTTGAGTTGCTCCTCTTTAAGGCCCGTATTCAGAAACAGTGCTTGAGTCTGAGTAGAGCCTCAAGCAATGATTTTTGACATTTATCAATGGATAACTATCAAAAATTCTATGCTTGAGGCTCGACTCAGAATCAAGCAGTTTCTGAGTACGGGCCTAAGTGTATTCGTTTAAAGCCAGCTTCGTTTAGCACATCTACGATGGCGATCAGTTTTAGCATGTAGATATAGTACATCTGCAAACTTTTACAGCGATACACTGATCGCAAGCGATCTAGATGTACGCGAGGCTAAGAATGATAAAAGATCTTTTATATACCATTCAGACATTAAATTTTCGTAATGTAGTCTGTACTTAGGATGGTTATGTAGTCCCCAGACGTCTTACATTGTTTCATGAAAGGCACAGTAATAAGTCGGGGTTGCGTATTCCCCCGAGCAAGAAAATATGCTAATACTACGGTTGTTTGTTTCGAAAGTTTGTATTCATTTCTAAGAAGATATTATATACATAATAGCATCATAATGAGAGTCTAGAATATCTAGATCATGATAATATCTTAGATTCTAAGAACGCGCCAATAAAATATTGTAGACAATCCACACACCACTGTCTATCTACCTCCAAAGCAGAGCTTGTATGGGAATACTTTTGTATAAACATACTTCTTCTTCTTCTTATCGTGTCACTGAATCTTTGGAATCAAGTGTAGTGAAAGGATTTTAAGTGTACAAATAAAAATACATACTTAATACAATATAAGACCCAGACATAGAACAAACATCAATGTTTACTACACAAATATTTGCTCACGGTGGAGATCGATCCCTACGGCGCAGAAGGCAGTGCTACTACCAACTATAGATAACTATTAAAACTACTGCGAAGCATGGGGACATGTTTCTCAATTCGGATTTCTGGCCGCCAGGAGTCGTCCATCGTCGCTTTAGGGGTGCGATATCGAAAAAAGCCCCTAAGATTTAAGATTTAATAAGTAATTTTATTTTATTTTATGTATGTTAGTCTCTAAGGTATTTATTAACTATGGACCTAGTGTTTCATTTTTGTAATGTACATTTTATAGTTGTCTGAAATAAAATATATTATTATATTATTATTATTTATTATTATTAAGTACTTGTACCTACTGAATCAGGTTGCGTACAATTCTTTGTCTAGCATAGCAAGTTATGCGCCATCTCAATCTTACTTTATGAGTCTACCGAGGCACCCCTTGCATGAACTCCTCTATACCTATTTGGGGCTAAATCTTAGAATTCTCAATGTAAACCACGAGAAAATGGTTTTTATCTCAATCACTTGCGTAAGTATCTGATTATTTTATCCAGTCATTTATAGTGATGCAATAATTTTATATGGTAATTTAGAAATGTTATCAAGCCTTAAATTACAAGTCTTCTATTTTAACTATTACGCAGGATTATTTCAGGGACAAAACAGATTTAAAACGCCACAATATAAATAAAAACAAATACTTGATATCTAACAAATATCGTAAATATAACGGTTATACGATCAGGGGAATTTATTTTTCTTTGTCTTCCACAAAGAGTTAGAAGACAAATATATTTTAGTTGGCACAGCATCTCAAATTAAATCGTATGTAAAAACTTGGGTGTATAAATAAGATCAGATTAAATTCATTTATTATGTACTATTACTGTCGGAATAAATAGTTTAAATTATATTATGTCGAGAAGTCCTGCGCTCCTAAAAACCTCCAACCTCAATTGCGCGGCCCGGGCTGAGGCATCTATTTTTGGGGCCTGGGGTGGTTCTAGGGAGCCTGACGTCACGCCTCGCCACCCCTTCATCCTACAACCACCTCGGGTTGGAGACGAAGCTATTTCCACCTAGAGCGAAACATGTTGTTGGGTGGTTTCGCTCTCATTGTCATTGAGATGGAAAATTACTTGCCGCGCGAATTCTGAGAAATCCATTTGGATTTTTGCGGGTTGCTGAGAATTCTCGTTCATTGATTTTATTATAGAAATCTGTAGCTGGAAATGTTTTATACAGATGAATTTTGAATATACGTATATTGACAATGTATTTAGGTAGGTTTCAGTCAACAAGTTGAAGACTGTGGGCGTTACAAGCTGTACAGAGTTTAGTTACAAAACAGACGGTTCAAAAACGAAGAGACAAAGGGATCTCTTTTGTATTCAATTTTGTGAGACAGCACTGCTGATTAAATGTCGTCGACCGCGTGAATGCCACAATAGTTGCTATTGCTAAACATGACTCTAGGTACTGTGCTATTATGTGACACGATATGCCGGTTATACGTGATACAATGCAAATTCCATAACTATGTAATCATGCAAGCAATATTCCCAGATGTTATTGGTATGATAACAAATTATGGTATCGTTCTGATTAGCTAAAGTTGCGGGAAGCATTGGACACTCTCGCTTCAAATAAATCATAGATACAAAAAATATATGTTAGAAGTTAATTACACAGGTATTTATCGCGTATTACCTAATTTTATTTATTTTCCCGATCGACGTTTCGGCTATGTTGCAATAGCCGTAGTCGCGAGAAGACTGGAGCATTGACATGAGTGCAACCGTCGTTGAGAAGTGCAGGCAGCATTACTAACTACCCTCACTATATTTTCTTTGTCCATAATGTCCGTGCACGCACTACAACACACAACACTAAAAGAATATACGCGCTGCGGTGGGGGTTTAAAGTTTATTTCCATTTACAGACAGCATTTACTATTTGTATCTTAGAAATAAATTGGATCACAGTTTCTCCAACGTTTTCAAGCAAAATAATGTTGCACCGATCTGTAGATGTCTGACGCTCCCACGCTTAACAAAGAGACCGTTGTGAAAACAGTTTGCAGAAATAAAAGTGGTAAATTATCGTACTTAGAGTGTCCGTAAAAGTTTCTGTTCGAAGGCCGGTAATGACCTGTTACTTATTAGACGGAATGTTTCTCGTAACTAAATGTTGATAAATTTTGGTACGTTAAAAATGACGTTATCACGATTTCTAATGGCCTGCGCACACCTAGTTCGCTGGCGGTAGCGAACAGTGAAACGCTGTCAAATCTTAAATCTGACAGCGTTATTTGACAGCGTTTCACTGATCGCTACCCCTAGCGAACTAGGTGTGTTCGAGCCTTGAGTAGGCATCAGTGAGCGCCGAAGCGAAGCAATATGACGCTGGAACACTAACACAGCCCGTTAAATAGGGGTTACTTTTTAGGCTTGTCAGAAACCCTAATTTTCAATTGGTTTGATTCCAATGGTCTGGCTCGTATGGAAATTTTGTTTGATGAAGCATTTTTTTTTTTCTAAAATCCTTTACGCACCCCATTAAATCTAGTAAATACATTTGCACCAAAAAGCGAGGACTACTTTTCACAAAGCAATCAACTTTCCAAAACGAATCGACCTACGTCCTCGAGCGTTTTATATTAGCACAATAAATAATTAAATATCGAGCTCTTGAGGCAAATTCAATTAAGTTGAAAGCCTGTGGTCGCCAGGGGATTGCCCGCGTTTTTTACCGTTTATTTTCCTTGGATTTGTGGCTTTATTACTAACCTGTAACGTAGCATTGTTTATTGAAGATGTTTACCTGTAAAAGATAAATTGAGATTAGTCCAAGGATCACAAAGACGAAGTATCAGCCAGCGCTACTAATTGTATTAGTAATTTTATAGAGTGACGCCCGCTTTCGGGGTCAAGGCATTGGTAAATGGATTACTAATCTACTATCTACGAGTAGCTTGAACACGTAGCAATTTATGTAATTCGATAATTACACCTTAGGTAGTCCACGAGAGGTCAACAAACATTTCGTCACACCGCAACGCAAGGTTTACTACATAGAAGATATTTCAAATAAATAAATATATTGTGGACAATCCACACAACACTATCAAGCCTCAAATTAAGCTGAGCCTTAACTATGGGAACCAGATAGCTGATAATAATACTTACACACAATATAACACCCCGACAGAGATCAAAAACTTGCGTTCACCACACAAATATTTGTTTTCAGTGGGGATTGAACCCACGACCTACAGCGCAGAAGGTCCAACTGAGCTGAGAGGTCAGTCAAGTTTACACTTAATCGTGAGATAGATTGTTCAGACAGACAGTAGTTGCGTGGTGGTCAGTGGAGCAGAATGAGGGGAACCTTATGCCGTGTCCGCAGCAAACGAATTAAAGGTACTGAGAGAATCAACCGATCAGGTTCAGAGGGTCTGACCTCTGCGGGCAATAAGACACAATTTTGAAACTCGCTTGAAGCGCTTGAAAGCGCCACAATAGCTATTTGTTTTAAACAGTAGTAACTCGAAATTAAGCAACATGCTAAACTGGCAGCACAGCACCAAACTCCAAGGCCCTAAGGTCTTTTGTTGTTTGTACGGAGCAATAAATAGCATTTTTGTTCGCTCCATATAATTCCTTTCTTGGTCAGTTTGAGGTATCTTATCTTCGGTTTACAAAACTCCTTTCTGTTGCTTATGCAATCGACGTTCGTGGATTCTTTATAAACTGATTCATTAAAATTTGACATAGTTAGAAAGAGACAAAGGAATAGGCTCGCCCACCACATCCGCCTCTAAACTTGTCTGTCCATTAGGGATGCATTAACGATCACAAACAACGAATATGGACGATAACTCGATTAGATGACCAAAAGTAATTGAATAGACGCTAGGAAGTGGAAAAGCAACAGAGCTGATCGCTACTAAGTAAACAGGCTTTTGCATCTATTGTAGATTATTCATATAGCGTCAAGTGCAACTGGTGTTTACTCATGCCCCTACTTACGAGACGCTGTAGTGCCTGGGACAGGATTTTAGATAGAATAGGCTTGCCCAGCACCTATACCATCCTGTCAGCTTAGTCGGCTTTATCCACAGGAAAGACATGATCAATACGTGTGGAGCTGACTAAGCCATTTGATACTCAGTAGAGAATAGATACTAAATACTTGAGCAATTGTCAACGAGTGAAATAAAATTACTGAACCTATAGCCGTTGCCAATTTCGTGAAATTGCGATTCCTTTGTTCTAGGAGATGCTATTTTCACTGTTCAGAGTGATCATTAAAGCAAAGCTAGAAGACAAGTTTATTAAAATGACGCATTTTATGGCCTTGAAACGTAATAGGTTCATGAACCCATATTTTGTGAACCAATACTTCTCTTCTTTCTGTTCTTATCACACTTTATGCAGGGTCGGCACAACTTGCCTTCCTCCTCCATTTCCCTCTAACAGTCTTAGGTACTTGTCTTACTACGTTTCAACAGTATACCTAGTTCTTATAGCCTCTTCCCATGTGTGATATCGCGCACGGAAGCGGATCAGCTCGCACGACACACCATGGGAACGGTCTCGTGCGCCGAGGTGCGCGGTAGCACAGGAGCCCTTTCTGTGTGCGTTACCGTGCGTCGTCGTCGGCTGTACGTGATGATCTGCAGAACCACGCACCGAAGGAAGGCAGCATCATAGTTTCGGAAAAAGTGGCTGTGAGATACGGACGGACGGATTGGCAGACAGACATGACAAATCCGTAAGGGTTCCGTTTTTGCTATTTGGCTACGGAACTCTAAGAAAACTATATCATCATAGCTTATCAACTTCATAACCATAATACATTATAAATATCGGAAGATTATTTTTAATCTATTTTGAAAATGTTTTGAGGATCGGGACGAGTGGAAGGTTTTTGGGGAGACCTTTGCCCAACAGTGGGACAATGTAGGTTAGATAAAAAAAAAAACAATATTCCATTACAATTATCCCATTGGTAATAATGACATACAGAGACAGCCAGTTTTAAGTAGCGCTTGTAAGTAAAGTACGGCACACAAGTACTCATACTCACACGGTGTACATGGCAAATTGAAACAGTCGAATGATATAATACATTGTGAGTTATGAGTTTGCAAGCCTTGGAGGCGGTCGTCGACCTCGACAAATAGGCGAAGGTAGGAAAGATACAGTCAGCGAACAAAAAATAGCAAACATTTTAATTGTTGAATAATCTTTGAAATACTAGATATCAATTTTTTAAGCTCTAAAACTCTGATGAGAAGAGGTTTGAAAAGTTTTAGCATTTTACAAATCAAAAAACTGTTGTCGCTGACTATTTAAAGGAATCTTTTATCTGAAAGGAATCTATTAAAGATATTCTCGATGAAAAAAACCACTTGAAAATAGTTTTCTTTCGGAAGTTCTTGACGTGCGTGTCAGATTTTCTGCGTCAAATTTTCCAGATCTCCCCTATACCGAGCTTCCTCCCACGAACTCCTTTCAAAGGCGCCATCGTCCCGCCAACGCTTTCTCTAATTTACTTTATTAGACTTGTTTTAAGTTCGTTTCTAAAGGATTTTAATGGCTTCACTCCCATCATCATCATCAGAGATATCAAAGTTGTTGTCACTAACACTAAATATCTTGACATAAAACTGAAGTATAACAATGGTCATATTTATGAAAAATTGCAATCGACAAAGTTTTGTAACATTGTGAAACCAAATAAAATGCTTATACATAGAACCTAATATGATCAACTGAACAAATTTGTTGGCGGCATTGATGTCAAATCAAGCATGTTGTGCATTAAGGTATGGCCACAAAATAGCTTGGAATATAAATAAGTACTACGTATGGGCACGTTTCTGTCACTCGTTCTATGAATAGTAATGCGGTTTCGATAGAGTTGGGAAGGACAACTAATTCGGGGATCACGCAATACCATTGGCCAGCGCTCGTGACATAGCTGGCTTGGTCATTTCTAAAGTGGGTGATCCATTGGAGAGCTAAAACCGACGAGCCTGCGAGCTAAAGGTATAGACCGCCAATGGAGCACCTATAAAACAGCGGTTTTGTAGGTCCATTGGCTCCATTGGCTGTTTATACCTTTAGCTCGCAGGCTCGTCGGTTTTGGCTCGCCAATGGATCACTCGAGCGATCTACTCTGCGCGGCCACCATTTCGATGGTACTTTGAACTGAGCTCTTCCATGCTTCTTGTTTTTTTTACGGTTCCTATCCCGCTTCTGAGCAAAGGTCTCCTCTATAATTTCCCACTTATCCCGGTCATTGTCTTTTTAGCACGAATCCTTTTTCTTAAACATCAAACTCGTTTCGAAATTTATAATCCGCCATTTCTGAACCTTTACTTAGTTTGGGCCTAAATGGTGATGTGTAAAATGCCAAACAATATTAATTATCATTAAATCTACAGTTGCCTCAAGTTAAGTAACAATCTAATCACATCTCCGATAGATTACCAACTGGTTTCCTCACGATGATTTCCTTTCACAATGCAATAGGCCAGAGCTGTATTTTTCAGTGCCGAACTAAATAGAAAGCTGGCAAATAACCGTACAATACATGACGTAACAACGAAACCATGTCGATCAAGATCTACTCCACATATTGCAATCTAGTTTAGGAATCTCACATGCAAGAATATCGAATGCGAACTCACGATAGAAAATAATACGGCAGGCGTTCTCAAAGAGAATAGATAAGCTCAAGAGTTCAGAGAGAGCGACCCTGTAATCCGATTTGCTAAGGCGAAATCAACGCGTTCGACCGGCGCAGCGACGACCGCGGCAGCGGGCACGGTAGCGATAAATAAATAAATAAATATTATAGACAATCCACACAACACTAAGTATATGTCAGGACGCAAGTGTGTGAACAAGCACCTACAAGATCATTTTACAACTGATCGCGACTTTGTTGCCACTTTGATTCACCTGAATAGGTTGAACATGATAACTTAAGAATCCAAAATCCAAGAGTTATTGATTCAATAACAATTATCCCTTTGAAACGACATAAAATTGGATGAATTAGTCAGTTCCATGCTATATTAGTTATGTCTAGAATTGTAATGAATTTGAAAAATCACAAATCAGTATCTAAAGCAGACAAAATAATGGAAACAACAGTCAATGTTACCAAAAATATAACTGAAAATCGATAGGACGTTCTACGTGATTAAATCCGTGTAGCGATAAAGCGTTTTCAGCTTGGGAAAGCGGACGCTAATAGTTTCAGACACGACACATTTGATATTAATAAATAAATAATAAATAAATAAATATTTTTGGACAATCCACACAACACTATCTAGTCCCAAACTAAGCAGAGCTTGTACTATGGGAACCAGATAGCTGATATTATACTTGAATATTTTTTTTTTTTTGTAAATACATACATAGAATACAATATAACACCCAGACAGAGAACAAACATCAATGTTCACCACACAAATGTTTGTTCTCGGTGGGGATCGAACCCACGACCTACGGCGCAGAAGGCAGAGGTACTACCAACTGAGCTGAGAGGCCAGTCAATATTATAGTCAATATTAATGATAAAACGTCGCTTTTGTAAATAAATGAGTAAATAGAACTAACCCCCCTTCAACTCCCGTGGATATTGTAAAAGGCAAAAGAACTTTTAGAATCTTCTATTGTTTTCTTTGGCTTAGCAGTAAAGTATCTAGGCTATGCATAGTCAAGTGCCACTTTTTTACAAGCGTTTATATTATTTTCGATTAGCTCTTGTCGAAACTTTCTCTTGCCACTGTAAAAATACAATCGTTTAAAATCGAATGCTACTTAGTTCGACCCTTGATGAAATAAACTCTGCAATGCTTGGATTTTAAAGTTGTTTAGTTCAAACAACAAGCTAATAAACTCGAGGTAAGTACCTAGACAATTGTTATCTTAGAAGTGTACAAATGAGAGAACATTCGAGCACACAGATTAGAGAGTAGTTAGTTCTAGGGAGCAATGCACCCGTTCAATGCAGGCAGAGCGGCCTCGGTGTGCGTCATCTAACGCCAGTGAAATACTGATGGGGATTGTAGGCGTTAGAAACATGACGTTTTGAGGCCTCGGACGTGATAGGGAAAATGATTGACGATCATGTGACCACCATAGTTATTTTAGCCACCTCTGTCATCAATGGATAATGCCAGCTGTAATCTTTTGATGCTTTTGACAGGCTTTTATGTAAGGCCATGAATGAGTGAGAACACGCCAATATAGAAACGAAGACAAAATGAAGTCGCTAATCATTACCTCTTGCTCCCACACCATAGTTAGCTTTACACTGTAGAAGTGTAGAGCGAGAGGCAATGATAAGCGGCGCTTTTTATTCGATTCGTTTATTGGATCGGGTTATATAGGTTTTCGAAAAATGTAGAGATAAATGAAGAAAAGTTTTAGGCCGCAATAAGGTCTATGTCATGGCATCATGACTTCTAATACCAGACAAGCATTATAGCGTGCCCTCTGAAGCACAGTGAAGCTATCAGCAGTCCAAAACGTGACGGTTTTTTTACCTTTGTCGATCTGTTAGAAACGACTTAGCAACTACTCGGATGCCAGGAAAAATGAGTCTACAAAAACAATTTAGGTGGTGTACACAATACGAATAGCAATAAAATAGAATTATGTGACATCTATAAAACGTATCAAATGAGAACAGTAAACACGTAAATATTGACTCTTAAAAAAAACGAATGAAATCTCATGAATAAAATTTAAATAACGATTGAATTAATTGTTTGTTTAACATCTCTGGTAACTTAAAAAAAAGCAGCCAAGTGCGAGTCGGACTCGCCCATGAAGGGTTCCGTACAAGAACCTTTATATTATGTTACTTGATGTAACATAATAAGGTTCTTGTAGTTCGTCGAAAGGTAAATTGCGGCTTACGGTTTATGACGTATAAAAAAAATACGGGTTGCACTCCGGGAGTGCCGGCAGAAGTGAAAACTTGATTATTAACGTAGGAACCCTAAAAGTTGTTTATTTTATCAAGTTCCTCAATGTAGTAAAACCCCAATCAAAGTCCTAAGGAACCCTAAAAATTTTAGCATTATCAAGCTCCTAAGTGTAGTTGAAATTCCAATCAAAGTGCTAAGGAACCCTAAAATTGTTTACATAATCAAGGTCCTAAGTGTAGTTGAAAGTCCAATTAAAGGCCTAAGGAACCCTAAAAGTTGTTTATTTTATCAAGTTCCTCAATGTAGTAAAACCCCAATCAAAGTCCTAAGGAACCCTAAAAATTTTAGCATTATCAAGCTCCTAAGTGTAGTTGAAATTCCAATCAAAGTCCTAAGGAACCCTAAAAATGTTAACATTATCAAGCTCCTAAGTGTAGTTGAAACTCCAATCAAAGTCCTAAGGAACCCTAAAAGTTGACCACTTAATCAAATTCCTCAATGTAGTAAAACCCCAATCAAAGTCCTAAGGAACCCTAAAAATTTTAACATTATCAAGCTTCTAAGTGTAGTTGAAACTCCAATCAAAGTCCTAAGGAACCCTAAAAGTCGACCATTTAATCAAATTCCTCAATATAGTATAACCCCAATCAAAACCCTATACGGAACCCTAAATTTTACGTAAAGCCAAATCTTCAACGGGTCGGAACCGCTAGAAGGGACCTTGTCGCGCGACCTACAAGTAGGTCCTAAATGAAGTAAAACGGCAGACATAGGAGGAGGGGGTTCTGGGGGGCTAAGGGGGGTCACAGAAAGGCTCGCTTCGCTCGCCGCGCTGTTCCCCGTGGTCGCGTGGCGGCTCGCTTCGCTCGCCGCGACGCTCCCCCCGGGTTCAGGAAGAGGGGGTTCTGGGGGGCTTAGGGGGGTAACAGCACGGCTCGCTTCACTCGCCACGCTGTTCCCCGTGATCGCGTGGCGGCTCGCTTCGCTCGCCGCGACGCTCCCCCCGGGTTTCGGAGGAGGGGGTTCTGGGGGGCTTAGGGGGGGTCACAGCACGGCTCGCTTCGCTCGCCGCGCTGTTCCCCGTGGTCACGTGGCGGCTCGCTTCGCTCGCCGCGACGCTCCCCCCGGGTTCAGGAGGAGGGGGTTCTGGGGGGCTTGGGGGGAGTCACAGCACGGCTCGCTTCGCTCGCCGCGCTGTTCCCATGGTCGCATGGCGGCTCGCTTCGCTCGCCGCAATGCTCCACTCGAAAAATAAATACAGTAGATCTATAAAATCATGTACCAATGACCACTACTACCTGCCGCGGGCGGCCGCTAGTTCATAAAATCTATAATAGGTATGTACCTATACCTACTACAGTCACGAAAAACGCCTTGGTATGCTTGCTACTAACTATTATCTATTCTGTGACGTTACCGTGTCATAGTAACTACTAGCGTATCTGTAGCGTCTTACGCTTTTTTTCGATTTTTATTATGAACTCTACGTTGTAGTCTTAGGGTACATTTCTGCAAAAAATCCGTCCTACGCTTTTTCGATCAGGGTCACGTGATCCTGACGCGAGTTTAAGATTTTATCCCCATTCAGAAAGTGCTCAACGCCGCTAAAGAAGTTTTCACTTCAAAAAAACTACTGACTAGATCTCGTTCAAACCAAAAATCGTTAGAAGTTCACATAGTAATGTATAGCATATATTTTTTTTAGTATTATCATTCTCTTTTTCATTTTTGAGTTTCAGTTTCAAGTATGGGGACCCCCGAAATTTATAGTTTTATTTTTATTTTTATGTTAAAATCTTAATGCGGTTCACAGAATACATCTACTCGCCAAGTTTCATCAGTCTAGCTCTTGCGGTTTCGGAGAAAAATGGCTGTGACATACGGACGGACAGACAGACAGACAGACAGACAGACAGACATGACGAATCTATAAGGGTTCCGTTTTTGCCATTTGGCTACGGAACCCTAAAAAGCCGTAAAATTAAGATTTCTCATATAGTGGGTGTAACTTAGTGGGCGTTAGTGATAAAATTTTCCATTAATTTTATTTTAAGTGAGAATAAAGTCTTAATTAAAGAAACATTTAAAAAATTAAGCAAGTGGGTACAACGAACTAAAGAACTTGATGGATTTTAAGTTCCAACGAAATATAAGAACACAACAAATTCAAACAACAAAGATTAATTTGAATAAACTACTAACGGAAAATAAAAAACTACGGAAAATAAAATTTACTTTCTACTAATTAAGTGCAGTTAATAAAAATATAATAACAAATACAATTCTAAGAATGTCTAAACAAGGGAGCCTTAAAGAAGAACAAACTGTAATAAAGGAAGAAGAAAGTAAATAAATTTATTGACCACAAAAAATAAGTATGTAAAAAAATTGCACACGGTCAATTAGGTTCTGGCATCGTATGTACTGCACCTTGAAGGTCACATGACATCAAACTACACTTAATTGTAGATGCCTTCTTCTCAGTTAATGACATAGCGATGCGTCTCCATTGGTGTCTGTCCATATAGTGAGAGCATTCGTTCATAGTCGAATGTGTGATTGATCTTATCAGGTCTGACCATGTCATCGGGAGCAACACGAGCTCTTGGCTTCCATCCTGCCTTGGCTTGAAGTAGCCACGTGTCCAAAGGTGTCTTCCTATCAATCTTTTGAACAGTGTGTGCTTAAGCAGTGCCCAACTGCCAGAACTACAAACGATAAGTTAGAACAGAGTGTAAGCAAAGTATTCCCCCAACTACCAACGAAATGTCAGTGAAATTGTAAGAACTGCTTTCTCCATAGTTTCGCCTCATTGACAATAAACGAAACGGCATAGTCATGTTGTTATTGACATTACGGTCTTCATTTACACAATAGATAACACAAACAGAGTACACACGCAGAATACAAATGTACAACAAACGGTTTCATAGAGACGGGCGACATACTTCGACACAATATGATACTTGAATGTGTATGAGTGCATGAGTTATAACGACAATGGTGCTATAAGTCAGGGGATACAATCTCTTGCCAGAAAAGAGATGCCTGATTCGGAAGATTCGAAATTTATACTACTTAGAACTAGTATAATTCAGAATTATATACCCAAATGTTTATTTTAAGTTTAATATATCTCCTGTCCTATCCAGTCTAGACTGAAGAACGCCCACCGTAAAAATGCTGCTAGCCTTCCCAGACAAATCCCACGAAAAATTATCTGCCCACATTAAAACACAGTAAAGGAAAACCTACATTATTATTGAGCAACGAAATGTTGATTGCAATTAGTAACTAAGAGAATTTTAGCTTGACGAGATTTGAATATAGCTATAGGTGACGTAACAATCGGGCAGGATAATACAAGGATGTTTTTGAACGATCACATGACTCTCCCAAGCGTTTGCATCAGAACATCAAAACATACCCACGTTAAAACAAGCGGTAAACACATGTAGGTTGTTTGAGTCTTGTTCGGCGTTGATAGAGAATTATTGCGTAAACTTTGGATGCTAGAGACTGAATATACACAAATTACATGCATAAATATCAGCTTCCTCCCGTAATGTACCTAAAGTTGTAATATTTGATATTTGTAATGTCTACAAAGCCAACTTCCCTCGCTTTTACAATTACGCGTACGTGTATATTTTTCTAAAAAATAATTAATTCGGTTTAAGATGGGCTTAGATATTTCGCCTTCTTCATCCTGTCCTTTTCCCACTTTTATGAGAGGTTGGCACAACATGTTCTCCTCTATCAGCAGTCGTCTCTATATTCACTTTTTTCTTGTCTATGTTATTTTTCACATTGCTCATCAATCTTTTCTTTGGTCTACCTCTACCCACGTATCCATGCTCACATATCCATGCAACTCATACTCATGTGCCAAAATATGAAACAATTGTCTTGCATTAGACACTATCTTATTATATGCAATTGATGCAGCTAATCATAGCTTCATCAAAATTCATTAGATTGATCAATATGACTTACTATATGTATGGTATGATGTATGGTTTTTTGATTCTTATTGACAGCAGTAATATCATCAATAAATCGATACGATGAATAGATAGAGGTATCTTATCGAAATATTCTATGCCAATATCAGCCAAGCCAAGTGTTTTTCAATATTGGTTAAACGATAATAATGAAGTAGGCTAAAAAACATACAATCCATTTAGCGTATACATTTTGTTATTGGTTGGTGCAAACGACAGTTGGCATCAGGTTTCTGTTTCGAAAACATAATCCTCGTAGTAAAACTGGTTGGACAGTTACAGAGATAAAACTCAAAGATCTCTTCAAGGTAAAGCTAGATAAAAACAGACAATGTTTTACAGTTGCGCAAAGCAATGTCCATATCAATGAATGCAGTGCCTTTATGATTGCAAGTTCAATTAACACAGCAACGAGGCCACAAATCACGATCAGTGAATGCCACAGACGACAGGCGAACACACAGAGAGGAGCAGCTGTCCGTCACATAGCAAACAAATAAACATACATAGCAAGACCAACCGCCTCACATAGTAATACAACCTCACATCAGCTCAGTCAGTAGGTAAGGTAGTCCCATTCGCGGGCAATCGGCACACTTTACAGCAAGTTGTATCGATTGACATCGATGGAAACAGAGTCAGGCCGCTCGTGATACTCCTATCTTGGGTAAGAGGGTAAGAGGCTAACAGCCCTTACACGCAAACATAAACTCACATTATAGGTAGTAAGTTATATGGATAAACTGCATTAAGTAAATTGATGGCCCTCATTTGATGGGACAGCACAAACGAGCACAAAAGCCATATCGGTAACAACCGTGAAAGTTTAACGTGTCTGACCCGTAGTAACAATACAATATCCTACAGTGCACAGAGGTGAAAGTTTGTGACACTGACTAATCGCTATGAAATAAAGCGGGGAGTATTTCGTGAATTTTTGGCACGACGATTTTAAAGTTTTGAATGTTATTGCCGAAACTGCTACTATTTTAAGAGCTAATTTGTATTTAAACTAGATAAAAAAAAACTGGTTTCGAGATGTTACCAGGCAATCATAACTGACAAGGAGGTATCACTTTGGCAATGTCGTTGCTAGTGTGGCAACGCTGTGTTGGGTTACGTAATTGAGGGACGGGGGAAGAGCGGAGGCAGGTGAGTGACCTGTATGGTCCGTCGGTGCCAATTCGCCCATCACATCACGAAATCTCCATTGCACAAACACGATGCTACTTTGAAATTCACTGCAAAAACTCGCGAGATCGAACTCGCCGATGTAAATAATGTCAAGGCGTACAATATTCTCCACCAACTCTACTACTTAAACATTCAAATAGAAACGGCCTAAGAAAACCTTTAAGCACTTTAAGAAAACGATAAAATCATTACTAAGCCTACTTGATGGAAGTAATCAAACAACTTCAATTAGTTTGAAATAAAGTACAACACAGAGACGACCGAAATAAACTTGAATTATGTTGTTCGGCCGAGATCCCGCGAATTCCCAGTAAATGAGAACAAACAGGAAACATGATACAAATAATAGGCTGTTCCAGTCTGTAGCGACATCCGGGAGCCGTCCTTCGGAGTTTTTTTCCTTTAATAGACACTCGATACGGATCAAGTTCTTTGGAGCAATCAGCCGAAAACATCAACGCTATCCAACAAACGAAACGAACAACAATGTTGCGCAATCAATTAATTTGGAGTTGAGCAGTTAAATAGGAATTAAGCAAAGAAAATTGACCCAAATGTAAAAGTCCTAATTACAAAAGCAATTACAAAATAAATCCATCTAATTCTCAGCTTCCAATTCACAAGTCCAATCGCGTCGTTGACAACAAACTCTTCAGAATTTTCAAAATTTGAGCCAAAATTAATGATTCTTGTTTAGTTATTGGTGCTTCCGAGAAACCGTTCGTTAGGTGGCGACTATATTGGTTTGATATTGATGAGGTTTCACTGCAAAAATCGAGGCTTCTTCACAGCAATTACTGGTAAAAAGTGGCCAGAAGCAGCCGGCCGGTACCCCGCAGTCGGCAACCATCATCACGACGCCAAATTTGGCACAAGCAGTAGTTGGCAACGTCGGCTCGGTCGCTCGCAAAATGCACGTACCCACTTTGCTCCACGTAAACAAACAGTATTGCGTCACAAGCAGTTACGAGCGAATTCACACCTAAACGCAGACGTTATACAGTCGAAATCAGATTAGGAAAGTACGCTGATTAAAATGTTATTCACGAGGTTTTGCTATAAAAATATTTGAGACTAGATTTAACTATTACGTCGTTTTTTCGCCGAAAACATTATGTGCTGCCCGTATCAAGGCTGTTGGTTTGCAGTTGCTAGCATGCTATTTAGTGTGCGGCGCTCGATCACTGACCCCATAAAACAGGCAAGCGGGGACTAGTTTTTGTAAAAAAAAGCAGGCAAGTGCGAGTCGGACTCGCCCATGAAGGGTTCCGTAGCATCAAATAACATAATATAAAGGTTTTTGTAGTTCGTCGAAAGGTAAATTGCGGTTTACGATTTATGACGTATAAAAAAAAAACTACGGACTAGATCTCGTTCAAACCAAATATCGTTGGAAGTTTGCATAGTAATGTACAACATGTATTTTTTTTGGATTTATCATTCTCTTATTTTAGAAGTTAGAGGGGGGGGACCAACTTTTTTCCACTTTGGAAGTGTCTCTCGCCCAAACTATTCAGTTTAGAAAAAAACGATATTAGAAACCTCAACATCATTTTTGAAGACCTATCCATAGATACCCCACACGTATGGGTTCGATGAAAAAAAAAATTTTGAGTTTCAGTCTCAAGTATGGGGACCCCCAATATTTATAGTTTTTTTTCTATATTTGTGTAAAAACCTTAATGCGGTTCACAGAATAGATCTACTCACCAAGTT
Source organism: Thera obeliscata (assembly GCA_947578465.1). NCBI lineage: Eukaryota > Metazoa > Arthropoda > Insecta > Lepidoptera > Geometridae > Thera > Thera obeliscata. The sequence goes on along the minus strand of OX387918.1, from coordinate 8,201,093 downwards.
TCATTAGTCTAGCTCTTATGGTTTCGGAGAAAAATGGATGTGACACGGCCGGACAGACAGGCAGACATGACGAATCGATAAGGGTTCCGTTTTTGCCATTTGGCTACGGAACCCTAAAAACAGCACGTGTATCAAATAACAGGTTTTAAAAACTTTTGTTTTTACTGAATGTTCCATCGGTACTACGACGAGCAAAACAACGCGCGATGACATTTAGTTGACTCCAATTCTCGTCCCGCTCGTCCCCTGGTCCCGCGATCACGTTGTGGCATCACGAGGCCGCGGCTGGACGACCTACGAATCCACGTGTTTCAGACGTTTCAGACGCTTGCGCAACCATATTTGTTATGTAAACCTAGTTTTCAGCTATTTTCTAGTTGATCTAAATTTGCTTCTAGAATCATCAAAAATTCAGGAATACGGAGAAGGATATCTTGTAAAACTACCATCATCTAAATAGTTTGGTTTCATTTTGATCTCAAAATAAAAAATATATTATTACATGAGATCTATTGCTTTATTTCAAAATAGTATTAAACGGCAAAAGCCTTAGCAAACTCTCAGCTGAACTCCATAATCCCCAGTTTTTACTTGGTCAGTAACAATGCAATTTGTTCAAAGGTAGACTAGAACGTGACGCCAGTGACCTAAACAATCGACTTTTGCAACAAATTGAAAAGCAATTTACACACACTTTTTGCTTGATTTGATATAGCCCAGCATTTTTAGAATGGAAAATTTAAGCAAACACTGCGATGACTATGAACTAAGCAACTTTGAAGAAATAAGATTAGATCTACATAATATTGTAGCGATAAGGATAAAATTGTGTGTTTATAACAAGTTTATAATAATAATCACAACGAAAGACAAATCGCAACTCGAAGCCACAAACATACTTCTCGGAGAATAAAAACTATAGTGCAATAAAGGACTCCAATTTCGGCAGAGCCACGATCGTGATGCAGGCAGGCTGGGTCTGCCAGGCGATACTTTCAAAAGTGCCCCAGATGCTGGTTAACGGTAAAGAACATCTCGCACGACAGATGCATATAGCATACTGCTTGCGAAAACTGAAGGGAACATGAAACATGTGCTTTTAACAAGACAGTGGGTGTTTAAAGCTGTAAAGTGTTCGATTAACCGTCGATGCGAAAGATTGCCTTCAATGGTTACGCCCATATACGGAAGTTGGACGGCTGGGCTGTGTAAAATTTGGCAATAATATTTGGTTAATTGTATCCTTTTACGGTTAGTCGTGAAATATCTGATCGAACTACACCGGTATCGTGTTCTTGCAGTTTGGTACTTAGTCTTTATACCTTTTCATGACTGGTAGAATTTAATTAGTAGTCGCTTGCAATCCCTTGTGTTTCCTATGAAAGCGTTTTCCTAGTGTTTGTATTCTCTACAATTATTATTTTATTGACTGTTCTCGCTCATTGGAACTGCCGGTCTCGTTCATTTCTTCAAACAACTCCCTAACATTAATATCATGAAAGCCAATTCGTTGGAGCCATAGCCGGCTCCGGGGAAATTACCGCTCAATGCCACCTTTGAGAAAATCGAATTTCCACTTCTAAAACGTTCTACTTGAAACATTTTAGAATTCCATTTGGATCCTAGCCTAAAGATATAAAGAGCAATTTTTATGAAAATATGTGTTTAATGATTCGCAAGCTTTGGTTGTACTACTGTCAATATGTTTTTTACATATTCATTTGTATCTACTCTAGATTTCCACTTGCTACGATCCTGCCTAACACACCTCTTTCGCTTCATTCACTCGCATAACATTCTTCATACATGCTCGTCGGTTTAGGGTACTCCAAACAAGTGGAAATCCGTGATCTCTGCCTACTCCAATGGGAATGAGGCGTGATTGTATGTATGTATGTATATACATACATACATACAATTCGGTCGTATGTGGCACCCAATTAACTTCGCATACACTATCGGCAATTCCCCTATAACTAGATCGAGCACTATGAAGGACTTGGGAGTCACATTCGATCGTAAGCTCACCTTCCATGACCACATGGTCACTCTGGCCAAGGAATCGTTTAGACGCCTGGGGTTTGTCCTCAGGAACGCCCGAGATTTTCGCAGTGACCATGTAATCCGTTTACTCTTTGGGGCACTAGTTCGGAGCAAACTTGAAGCCAGTGCTTGCGTTTGGAACCCGCATGAGAGCACTTACGCTCTTATGCTTGAAAAGGTCCAAAAAGCTTTCTTGCGGTTTCTATACAAGCGCCGCTATGGGTACTACCCGTATCTGTACCCAACCAAATTTCTTCTGGGTTGCCTGGGGTTCAACTCGCTTGAGGTTCGGAGAGCCAACGAGCAAATTACTATGGCCTGCAAAGTGTTTCGTAGCAAAATTGAAGCACCGGACCTGAGTGATGAGCTGTGCCGTTTTTATGTTCCGAACAATTATTGTCGAGGGCGGAAGCACAAGTTGTTTTCGGAGCCGCTATGTCGTACTGTGGCCCGGGCCTCGTCACCAATTCCGCGCATTCTCGCCGCACTTAATGCTCTCCTTGATACGAGTCCTGGGTGTGATCTGTTTGAGGATGGCTGGATGAAAATAATGCCTGAATGTTTGAGATTCTGTGAGCGTGATGTATAGCTGTGTGTGAATTTCCAATTTATAGTGTAGTATATTATTGTCCTGACATTTTGTTTTATATTTTTACTATTGACATTGTATTTCACTCACTATCACACCCGACTCAACTACCCGACTCACTATCACTTTTACTCCCTATATTAGATTACGCCGACGCCAGCTATCTCGACCTATCCGAAGTCTTGCTAAATAAACTTGAGCGTTTGCAAAACCTCTGCATTCGGTTTATATTTGGCTTACGAAAGTATGACCATATCTCAGAATTTCGCATGAAACTCAAGTGGCTCCCTATCCGTCTTCGCCGGAATGCACATATTCTGTCCCTTCTTTACAATATTCTTTTTAATCCTTTCTCACCACCTTATCTTAAGGAGCGCTTTGAGTTCCTGTATCAAGCTAACGATCGAAATCTTCGATCTTCCGATACCTTGCAGCTTTCAACTCCAGTCCATACTACTAAAATGTATGGTAAGTCATTTACCATACAAGCTGTACGCCTATGGAACTCTTTGCCACAGTCTGTCCGTCTATCTAAATCTATTCATGTCTTTAAAACTAATGTCAGCAATCATTACTTTTCCTTGTTGTCTACGTAAATTTGTCTAATATCCTTCAGTATTTGTGTTAATATGTGTCATAAGTAGGTATTTATTATAACTATAATTATATATTAATGTTTTATTTTATTATTTATATGCTATAATAGGTAGTTTAAATTTTAGGTACATCAGGTTTTACTTTTGTACACCGCCGTTCTTCTAATTTTTGTTAATCCTCTCCATCCAAAGGTTGTCTGGAAGAGATCGCTCTTAGCGATAAGGCCGCCCATTGTACCTTTATTTGTAATGTTTCTTTTAAATGTATTCTTTTGTGTACAATAAAGTATTAATCTATCTATCTATCTATCTATTTTAAATTTGACCAAAATTGTTTACATAGACTTTATTTATTTTCATTTTTCTGTCTGTATATTGCCTATGTCTTTAATTATTGTAATTGGTGTTAACCGTTATAATTAAAGTAAAACAATAAATACAAATACAAATACTCTAGACGTCAGGCAGAATTATCCTCATTTGGCTTTGGTATCCTTGCGTGCGGTTATCATGTTTACTTCCTAAATGACCCTCGAGCCCTATTTTACTCTTTAAATATCACAAAACATACATTTTTTAATTTGTTATAGTTTATTTTATATAAACTACACAGTCTACGTCGAATTAAATTCCTCCTTGAGCTGACATTTGCTTATCTTTACTTAGTTATGGCACGATTATTTATTCGAATAATAAAGCGGTTACCACTTATCGAAATATATTAAAGACTGCGAATGATTCAAATGTGTGTTCTCCAATTATTGTCATGACTTTTTTAAGTCATTGAATTTAAATCATCAATTTGTATTTTGTATATTTAATAAAGCTCGTCATAACATGGCCGAAAGAACAGGTTGTTTTATTACTTGAAGGTATCTGTATCAAAGTGAATAATAAAAACTCTAGTTTCAACTCATTGAATACATTCGTGGATTTTAAATTATGCCGTCATGAATTTTCTTCGGAGAAACAACAAAAGAATAGAAAGTCTTCTTTGCTTTCCCGTCACGTCAAGTTATTGTGTTCACACATTTTCACCTCAAAACAAAGGTATCATCTTCAGTATTGCGTGCGATCAAATGTGGTTTTGCAGAGTTTTAGCTTTTTAAAGAACCACCCTTGATTTCTCCCTAAAAGAGTATCTAAACCCATAAAATACATGCTGACAGCTTCTAGGTAAGGTACCAACTATGAGGCACGGCTGTCAGTTGTTACTGCCAGTGGGATATTATATCGTAAAGAAGAAACCGGCATGTCCTAGAACCTAAAAAGTTCGAAAACATGCGCACGAGAGGAACCTCTTTGAGGTGCTAAGACCAGCCAGGACGCAAAAAGAAGAAGGGAAGAATAATTTGCCTAGACTGGCATGACCAGAGTGGTAGGATATTTACCTTGTAGGAGGCGGAGTCGAACGCGTGCGGTCCGTGTTGCGTTAGCGATGGACTCAGCACTCTTCGCTTCTTGGCTGGCTGGCGCGCCGGCGACACTGCCGACTGGAATTCGGGCTGTGTGCTCTGGGGCTGACTGCTGCGATATTGCACCGGCTCTGGGTACATGACATGCATTCCCTGGGGACAAAGATATGGTCAGATCGTGCATCATTGTGAAAGTTGAAGCAGGGAAGTCAAACTAGGCACTAGGTTACTATATTTCGGTATGTAGTAACAACACATTATTCTCGTGTTCAAAAGTCACACAACACACAAGTCACCTGGTCCAATTAATGTACCTAATCTATACGAATATTATAAAGCTGAAGAGCTTGTTGGTTGAACGCGCTAATCTTGGAAACTGCTGGTCCGAATTGAAAAAGTCTTTGTCAAAAAGTGATAGCCCATTTATCGAGGAAGGCTATAGGCCATCACGCTACGACTAATAGGAACAGCATCAATGCAAAATGTTGCAAAAATCTAATGTCTATCATTTTCTATCACGTGAGGACTTTTCTATAAATTCTAGATTTTGGAAAAAAGTTCTAGAATAGAATGCTTCTAAACGTTCTAGAATGTTCTATAACATTCTGAAATTCCCGGGCAACGCCGGGCTTCGCTACTAGAGGGATATAAAACCAAATGTATTATTAAAAACACTGATGTAGGTTTATAGAGACCTATGTCTACTCCCAATTTTCGTAATAAACTGTATATTCCTTTGACTGGCCTCTAGCTCAGTTGGTAGTAGCTCTGCCTTCTGCGCCGTAGGTCGTGGGTTCGATCCCCACCGAGAACAAATATTTGTGTGGTGAACATAAATGTTTGTTCTCTGTCTGGGTGTTATATTGTATTCTAAGTATGTATTTACAAAAAAAAATAAAAAATACGTATTCAAGTATTATATCAGCTATCTGGTTCCCATATTACAAGCTCTGCTTAGCTTGGGGCTCGGTAGTGTTGTGTGAATTGTCCACAATATTTATTATTATTTTTATTAGTCTATAACAACACGGGTTGCCGTGTCCACAGGAACTAGACGCAGACATGCCATGGCTCTTAGCGAATGAAAACTCGATTTTACGACGCTTTTTGCAAAATTACTCCAGTAAACGGCGGGATATTAAAACGCGGAATGGATGAGATTTAGATTGGTGCGATCCAGTCTTTTACTATGGAATTGATGACATTGAGAACGATTAAAGCATTTTAGCATGCTGTCAAGTTTTGTTCCTATTTGAGATAAATCAGGATTAAGATTTAGAACCAAAAAAATTACAGAGAGAATGTGTCCTGTGGGATCATTTTAGAAGTCATGTTATTGTGGTATGTTAACACTAGTTTATAATTATGTACTATTGCTATGTGATGTATTTTACTTTTGATTTGATTTTTTTCTGAAGTTCAAAACGATTTGTGCCGTTGCGAATGGACAAGGTGTCATATTCTTTCTACTTTAACCGACTTCAAATAAAAAAAGGTATTTTTTTTATGTTTGCATAACTTAGTCATTTATGAACAGATTTGTTTTTTTTTATCTATAAATATATTTTATAAATTTTAAAATACATTTTATTAAATTATATTAGAAAGTTATATTTCTAGATTGGTCCCATAGTAATTTTATCAAAATAGGTTTAGCACTATGGCCACGAAGTTGGTTTTTTAAGTTTTTTTATACTTTACTTGTGTCAATTCGACACTCGCAAGCTGCCGCGAGAATTATACCCTATGCCATAAAATTATAATACTACACAGGGTAGTTTCCAGACGAACAAAACTGTTGGTAGATGGAAAGGCCATAGAAATACGAGCACAGTAAACAATCTAGACTTACATTGTAACCCGACTCGCCTTGAACGGCGGCAGTCCCCAACCGAACGTGAAATCCGCTTATAATATTAAATCTTTGACGAGCTTTGTAGGGCTTCGGTAATATTATCGTACTCCACTTATACTACAGCAGGTAAAATACTTTGCGTGGTGAAAGTATTTTAAGTGACAGACAAGAAGAAGAAGACTATAGCAGTGGCGATAGCCTTTAAAGCGGTTCGTAGACGGGCCATATGTTCACTGCGATTTGTCGCCGGCAACTATTGGTGTCCCTGTCTAACATGTGAGTAAGAGAGGGACACCAATAGTTGCCGGCCACAAATTGCAGTGAAAATATGGCACGTCTACGAGCCGCTTTAGACTTGTCACGCATAGAATATTAACTAACTACTGCTAAATGTCCCAAATGTAATGTTTTAACATATTTTCTTTACATTATCGCGTATGGTGAAATATTCGCGTTGCGTGAGGAGCTAAGCTATAAATGAGAATCGTCACACGATAGAAAGAGACACAAAGACACGACAACATGCGTGACCATATCGTTAGCAATTCAATTGAGCAACATAGTATCTATCTGACGTTTGAGACAGGTAACCGGTAAAATTGTTTTAAGGGGTACGATTTCCATACAAATTGATTTTACCATTTATGGGCGATGAGAGTGTAATTTTACACTGAAATAACTGTGGTTGGCTTTAATATTGGACTTTATTTACGGCAAACTATATTAAGTTCACCATAGTGCAACCACAGTTATTCCAGTGTACTCTCATTGCCCAAAAAAAGTAGAATTAAGTCGTATGGAAATTGACCAATCTTAACACGAAAGATTTGACCAAGGTTTTTCATGAAAATTATAACCAATTTTAACTTTATTTTGTTTTTTATTTGGCAATGCGCTTTCGTACACAGCGTACGCATAATCTGACATCGACTTGAAAGCATTTACATTATTTCGAGACTTGTTAGTATGTCTCCATGCGCCGGCGACAGTGACACAATTTAACATTGCACAAGCCGCTTTCCTTGAAACGTTTTACAAAATGATTATTAATAAAAATGTGAGACTAGTCGTATAGCAACCAGATAGAGAACAAACCTCTACGTTCACCTCACAAATATTTGGTCTCGGTCGGGATGGAAACCACGGCCAACGGTGCAGAAAAGGCAGGGTTACTACTAATTGGGCCATGACACCTGTCAAATGCATAGGTGATTGCTGGTGCTACTGACTGTACTAAACACACTACATATACCTGTGATTAGGGTACATACCCAAATTATTCAGAAACGTAGACGCACATGCTAAAGCTGGGTACACATGAGTTGCAAACTTTAACAAGCGCGCTGTGTTTGTTCAAAACATAAGTTTGTAAATCTTGTTTAGAGTAGAAATACCTACACGCACATAACAGTGTTGCTATCTACACTGCTGAGCAAAATGGTTTCTTCATTCCATCTAGCACCTTACTAGGTAGATCACGAAATTACGTGTTGGTCTGATTTCAAGAATACCTACCTTTCAAAGCCCCCAACATGGCATCAAAGACAACTAAGTACCGAGCGTCCTAGAGCAAAAGTACTCTTGACCCCAGATGAAATTAGTTAAAGAGCAGGGAGAAGAAGAACGGCTGGTGACAGGGCTTATTTCAACCCTCTTTTTAGCACATTGAACATGTTTTGAACAGGTTTACGAACTAGTTTCCGTCCACTGCCTTCCACTATCGAGCAAGTTAAGCGGATTCTCCGGTTAATTTAAACTTCGGGCCAAACTGAGAGCTGAAGTTAGCTGGAGGTATATCGGAAAATGTATAGCATCATTAGGCTTTGCTACTCCGAATTCTTCGCAAAATAATAACATTTGCCATTTTACGTGAAAGATAATATAATAGAACAGACTTTTGAAAGCTAAGGCGAATTAGTTTATCTTTGAGTCTCGAATAAAAGTATTCAGACAGCAAATTTGACGGCGAAAAATATTTTCATGTTATTTTTTAAAAAATAATATACCTTTATTTACAACAGAATATACATTATTTACAAAAACTATTATTATACAACATGAAATACCTAATTAAAAAGAAATAATAAAAATTACATTTTAAATAAATTAAAAAGAAATAATAAAAATTACTTTTTAAATAAATAAATAATGTTGCTCATAAATGATATCATCAGATCAGAGCACTGGTGGCCTAGTGGTAGCGGCTCTGCCTTCCGATCCTAAGGTCGTGGGTTCATGAGTTTTCTGTCCAAAAATGTATGTGCACTATGTCATTACTCTCAAACGGTGAAGGAAAACATCGTGAGGGAACCAGCATTTTGTAGAACCTAAAAAGGTCGAAAACAGTGCACGAAAGGAGTCTCTTTGAGTTGCATATAAAACCCTTTCACCACACTTAATTCGAAAGAACCAGTGATAAGAAGACATCATCATCGGCCTGAGACCACTGGGCATAGACCTCCCCGATACATTTCCAGGAAGAAAGATTCTGAGCCCTCTACTTCCACCAACTTCTCGCGATTCTGACAATGTCGACGGTTCATCGGATGGGGTGGGTGTCCTACGTTTCGTCTTCCGATTCGTGGTCGCCATTCGAGAATCTTTATTCAGTTATTCGAGGTATATGACCTGCCCATTGCCACTTAGGAGTTCTAAGTGGCGTGATAGAAGAAGCTTTACTTTTTATTTAAGTACAGGCGTAAACCTTTACCCGCGGGTCAAAATTTCCATACTAATTACGCCTTTGATAGGGCCTAGCCGAGCTGTGAAGCAATAATTCCTTCAACCTAATTTCAGTGATAGAACTTTGTCGGGTTTTTCAAATAGAAAATTCGCACGGAACATTTTACCGACATTTTATTTTATCTTCACAATATGACCTACCAATTTAAATAAAAACTCCTCGATTTAAAATAAAAACCCCCAGTAAAAATACGCTCATTGAATCTAAACTATAAAGCTGAAGAGTTTGATTGGTTGAACGCTAATTTCGGGAACTGCTGCTGGTCCGAATTGAGAAATTATTTTTGTGTTAGATAGTCCATTTATTCAGGAAGGCTATATAGGCTATATAACATCACGCTACAACGACGCTGGGGGCTAGTAATTTTTTTTTTTTTTAATAAAAAACGACATTGTTGCAAGTGCTGGGAATGAGTGGATGAGACTCGTGAGGGACCGGAAAGAATGGCGCAATAAAGAGGAGGCCTATACTCAGCAGTGGGTGCAAACGGGCTGATGATGATGATGATGATGATGATGAATGAATGGCCTTTATATAACAGGTTTTTCTTTCAGCAAAACGTACGAGGCAATCCTTTTATCATAATCATCATGATGTGAGAAGCCATGATAAAACTGCAGATTCCCAGCCTCGCTTCAACGCAAAACAACAGACGATTTCACAGGATTAACAAGATAGCAAGACAAAACAGATGCATGACTCGCAAGAGTCGCAAGACATATTCCTTGCCGTATGCAATACGCCAGACTGGTTATGGCGTGTGAATGGACAGGAATGGGCACTTGTCGGGATTGGGAGGCAGGTGGCACATGCCTGGATGAGCCTCGGGACTCGAGACAAGTGGTTTTTTAAATATACTTACCTAGATACATTGCACGTTTCATTTAATTATAACCGACTTCTGTTTTAACTTTATGCAATGTTGGTATGGGCACACAAGCGATATCATTGAGAAACGATCCTACCCTACCTGTGTAGCAAGACGAGGGGTTCTAGCCAGGGTTTCTGTTAGAAGTTAATAAAACCCCCTATTGTATGTGCTAAAAGCTTTTTTCTAGTAATAACTTCCTTTTTTTAGGTTTCCGTAGCCAAATGGCAAAAACGGAACCCTTATAGATTCGTCATGTCTGTCTGTCGGTCTGTCTGTCTGTCCGGCCGTGTAACAGCCATTTTTCTCCGAAACCATAAAAGCTAGACTGATGAAACTTGGTGAGTAGATGTATTCTGTGAACCGCATTAAGGTTTTTACACAAAAATAGAAAAAAAAACTATAAATTTTGGGGGTCCCCATACTTGAAACTGAAACTCAAAAATTTTTTTTTCATCGAACCCATACGTGTGGGGTATCTATGGATAGGTCTTCAAAAATGATGTTGAGGTTTCTAATATCGTTTTTTTCTAAACTGAATAGTTTGCGCGACAGACACTTCCAAAGTGGAAAAAAGTTGGTCCCCCCCCTCTAACTTCTAAATTATGAGAATGATAAATCCAAAAAAAAAATATGCTGTACATTACTATGCAAACTTCCAACGATATTTGGTTTGAACGAGATCTAGTCAGTAGTTTTTTTTTTTATACGTCATATATCGTAAACCGCAATTTACCTTTCGACGAACTACAAAAACCTTTATAATATGTTAATTGATGCTACGGAACCCTTCATGGGCGAGTCCGACTCGCACTTGGCTGCTTTTTGTTAAGTTGTAGTGTTCAATAAAGTATTTCCTGCTGCTTAAATCTGTCTGGGGACCTAGAAAATAACGAAAAGTAAATAATTTGGTTAGCTCTCGTTTTGCCTATTCGATCCGAATAATCATCGTACCATATCCTCGACACAGGCTAGTGTGAGAAACGGTCAGTTGTATGTCTCGTATACCTAATCCTATTGTTGCCAGGGAACAATGTCGAGTTGCCGAAACCTAGCATTATCTCGGTTACAATCGACTTTCTAAACCGAAAACACGACACGACCTACGCTAGCAGTTTTGTACTCGCCCACTCTGACAAACGACTATGGAAACGAGACTAGAACATAGATTTTTAGAAAAAATACAAAACGTTGCTGGAAACGAAAGAATTGTGCTTTTCGTTGGTTGTATAAAAAAGTCCTTTCTAGTTTCGAAGTGGTCACTAAAGCCTGCGAAAATCTAAGGCGATCTGCGAAGGTGGTAGCGATGGCGATCAGTTAGTGAAATATCAGTCTCTACAAGTTAGGTGCATCGAACCTTTTGTTTTTTATAAACGGGTATTTAGTAGTAATTTTATGTTACTAGCGATCCGCCCCCGCTTCGCACAGGTGTCGTTTTTCCAGCCGTGCGAAGTCGGAGCGGGTAGGTAAATAGCCTACGTTACGCAGGGATGATATAGATTTTTAATGGTGAATTCTTCATTTTTGAAATCAGTTTAGTAGTTTTTGGGTTTATTCGTGTCATAAAAAACCATTCCTCTTCATACAATTTAGTGTAGATAATATTATGTTCTGTGACCAAGCCCCACACTACAGGAAAACCCGGATGTTACTAAGGTATTATTGGTTACAAGTTCAGAGGTACAGCCATACCCGTGTTCAGAACCTTATCTGATAAGACTTGCATGCATCATCGCTATATTTGAGCTACGTTTGTTGAGCAATACACCGGTAAATAACGGTGAATTTTAAGCAGGAAACTTTTTGTTGGTATTATTACATTATTTTGTAAAAGGATTAAACAAAAAACGATTCAAATTCGAAATTTCTTTATTCAGTTGTATCACAAGGATCACATCTTAAATAGCGATATTATTCAAGCCGTAAGTTTCTTGCTATTTCCACGCGACCAAGCCCTAAGGCTTGGCCACGTAGAACGAGCAAGCCCCAAGGCTTGGTCGCGTGGAACTGGCACCTAGATGCACCTAGCTTTAAGACGTTTCCAAGTGATCCTTGGGATTCAATTGCATTTAGATTGATCTATTTATCTAACCAACTTCTAGCCCCCACAGCTGGGTATAAGCCTCCTCTCTACTACGACAAGAGTCACGATTTATGACCATGATTCAGTTTCACCCATTGCTGTCTAGCTACGATATCTAACTACCGCTACACTAGTTTTCCAATCTACAGGAAACAGTGAACCTACTCTTAGAATTACAATGCAATCTGATGAAAATATTTACAAAGAAATAATACACAACGATTGCAGTAAACGAGTAATGCACGAGATCTGTTATCCGAGTCTTTATAAAACAAAAATGTCTTTAATATTTTCTTTTATTTGCCATTTAAATGCCTTTAAAAAGGTCAAAAATAAAACTCGCCATGATGTAAGGCTAATTTTACTAATCGTCGTATAAATCGGTGGGTTTATTTCGAAAACGTGACGGTGTGGTATGGAATGAGACGAGTGAATTATACTGCTATGCTAACGACGTACAGTCAGTGGCAAAAGTAGATTTACAGATATAAACACAAAAGTTTCTCAAAAAATAATCAGTGCATAAACAACTGCCATCTCTTAGGGCCTACGCACATCTAGGCGATGGTGATGGCGATCAGCTGAAGCGCTATCAAATATCGCTGTCATACCTATCTGACAGCGTTTCAGCTGACCGGCATCGCCTAGATGTGCGCAGGTTTTTAACAGTGGGTAATGTAATGACAGTGACAGGCTGACTAAGGCCTTGCGCACATCTAAGCGATCTGCGATGGCGATCAGTGAAACGCTGTCATATTTGACTTTGACATCTCTCAATCGCCATCGCCTAAATGTGCGCAGGCTTGAAAGCAATATCTCATGTCTCACATCTAAGTAACACTCGTAAGGGGGTAAATGTTCCTTTTTTCTTAATTTTAAAAACAATTGCATTCTGTTGGAGAATAGTTTTGGAACATTTGGTATATATGTAAAACCAAGAATATGTCTTTTTTAAATATCTACCTACCTACAATGATTTTGAACTAGATACACAATTTACCAAGTTTCAAGTACATTTAATTAGCCTAGACCTAATTACGATTACTTATTTTGTATCTAAATACAGGTAGGTTGATGTCTGCTACCCACGCTAAACACCTAGTTTTTCAAACAGTTTTGGAACAGCAAGGTCTGTGATAATTACAAATCATGGTAACTTTATGACTGTCACATTCGGCGGCAATTGAAAAAGCTAGCGATAAATTGACAAAAATTATGTTGTTACTTGTAGGTATTCAATTTTTCTATTCAATCAAATCTGTTACCAAAGCCAGTGGGCTTGCAAACGGAAGGAAAACCTTGAAAGGAAACCTGCAGCTTAGTCAGCTCCGCATGTATAGTCCATGTTTTTCCTATGTATTAAGGTCGAATAGATTGTGAGGATATAGGTGCTGGGCAAGCCTTCATCAACAACCATCATCTATAGTCCTGGTCACTCCTGGTAGGTACTACCAGCGCATGGGACGATAAAGTGGAAAGTAATGAGTTTTTACCCATTACTTTCCACTGCATGTATTATTTCTTGCCACTACTATCGTCCCTCCCACCTCATGGAAGGGAGTCATACATTTGCAATAGTACTTAATTCTGTTCCCTGTTTTTGCGAAGGCATGTCAACACAAATATTTTCGGCTATAGGTACCTATGTTTTGTTGTTTTCGTGCCTACATATAGTTATGTGAAACAGTGTTTGCGACATATCACGATCGGTGAATGATATCACCTTGAAAGATTGAAAGTAATATCATTTGGTTAGGGCAACTACATACCTACATTGTAGAAAAAATAAAAATATACATTAAATATTGTGCTTGAATACCCAACACAGTTTGTTATTTTATTTACTTACGCATAACAAACATCACCTTAGTATAATATTGCATTGCTCATTGTCCAATCTGCCCAGACAGTGTACATTATGTTAATGTTGAAAACAAATCCCCTTGGACATACAAATAATGTTTGAAGAATTTGAAGGCTAAAATTTAGCAGAACATTGTCATTTTAAACAAATAAACTACTTATCACTAATGTGCCAGCTGTTTTTTTTTGGCAAGGATATGATTTTGAGTTGTGCAATTCTGAATTAAAATATAATTGTAGGTATGTGATATGATTAACAAAATCTAAATATCTAAAAAGATAATTTTAGTAATTTAGAATGTTCTCTGTACCTTATCAAAATTATTGATTTTTATTTTTAACAAAACTCAATTTATAGTGTAGGTTTTTTACTATTAATGGTAATTTACTTCTTTCAAAACTTTCTAGAATCATCACAAACAAATCAAATTTGTAAATATAAACAAGGTGCTTGTAGTTTTATAGTTTTATTTAGGACAACAAACAATTGCACTCACATATTACAAAACAATTATAAAGTATACTAAGTAGTTCTTAGAGTGTAATCAGCCCCGTTATCCGCAAATGAGACATGAAATATCGGGCGGTATGAATGCATGCATAAATAATAAAAAATAAAGTAAAGTAAGTAGGCACGCAGGTGTATTCCTTCGTATAATTATTCGAGTAAACAGGCTTATGTATCTATTGTATTAAACAAACCAATACACCCACTTACCCACTCACATACCTAAAATTAAAGCTATAATAATTTGAGTTCAACCTAATCAGTGTCTAACAAAGACATCATACTGTCTTGTATGTATTTTCTGAACGAACCAGGTGAAGTTGCCAAGAATTCAATGTTTGTGAAATGCTTATTATATTGATTCATAATTCTATGCAAAGGTGCACGTTTACCTGCGTTTTATGGTTTGTAGGTACATAAACAATCAAAAAACTTAAAAAACACATTTAGATGGACCCTGACAAAACGAGATACGCAACGTAAGACTCCAAAAACTCGGTGAATTAAGTAAAATAAGATTCCAATAAGAGAATCAAAATAGAAATCTAAAAATAAGCGGTGTCATGTGTTTACCTTTGAATGGAGTACAAAATTAACGCAAGGAAAATCAACACCAGGTTAAATTTGTAACAGTGTGACAATTCTGCCGCTCGCATGCATGCCGCGGCTATAACGCTGCTCACAAACGAAGTTATAAAAGGTTATTAGAAACTTACACGTAGCAAAGTGATGGTTCGTTTCGTACCGCTTGCGTAGAAAGCAATCAAGCGACACCTAACATAGGCGGGAAATGGTAAATTTCCACTCGCTACACCATTTAATTTGATGTTCAAATATAGATAGATGTTTTTCTTACCTTTTAAAGTCAACTTGCTGGCCGTATGATCCCACTATCATGCTGAAAGAAGCACACGAAAGCGGACAAAGGGTCCTTCAAAACACAGCCATTTTGAAACCGTTCAAGAAAAATGTTACGTGTACTACGGTACTCGTATTCAGTACTGACTAAAAGAAAACACAGTTAGCCGTTAACACTCATCTTGGTTTTTAACACAGTAAAACTAACACTACATTTCACACACTTTAGGGTACGATTTCACTTCATACTATAGCACACACCCGTTTACGTCGCACAAAACAAAGTCCCTGTCTGACAGCCAGCCAGACAGACGAAAGCGAAACGAGCGCAGCGCGGCGACGTTGAAGAGAGAACTCGAGTGAACTAAGGAACAAGTGCGTGCAAGCAAGCAAGGCGCAAGCAATTCAATTACCATGAAGTGTGTCGAGGAAGCAGTTAGTGAGTTGCCATATATAATAAAAAATAAATTCTACCAATTTAAGAATAACTTTTTTTCTCTTTCCTCCCTGATTGGGGAAAAAACCTTCCTAGCCCTACCTACTTAGTTTACTATGTTATAATACCTACTAACTTACAGCCGTTCCCAATATTCCATCTATCACTTGTTTTTTTTACTAAATGTAGAAAATGCAGTCTAGCTGAAAATTATGCAGCAATAAGATGTTAGATTGACAGTTTTTCCTATCCCATCAGATAAAACAAGTGATGTATTGAATATTGGGACCAGCTGTTAGCCAACCACACCAGGTAAGTTACACGCAAATCTACTCTACTTTCAGTGTTTGGAAATATAAAAAAGGCTCACTTCAGACCTGTCCAGCTACGCAGGATGAAATGTACTACAACATTGAGGACTCTATTTCATAATCCACATTAGTATTTTAATTTCTAAAACCACTGAAAAATTCTACTAATTTGGAAGAAAATTCCTAAAGTGGTATAACTAAATTTAAACGAGTCATAGACAATATTCATCTGTTTTTCCTTCAACGTCATATTCTGGCTGTCAATTTATTTTCTACTTTCTCTGTGGTACATGTCACAAAGACTTTTGCCATCTTCTATACTCTGTCTATGGTCAAGCGCGCGTTATTCAATTTTGTTGCCTAGCAACGCGTAATCGTAATTTCAAAAGCAAAGCACAGTAGCACAGTACATTGAGTATAGCTCGTGCGTCCAGTATTTATCTGATTTTGGCGGTGGGCTCATGCCAGCTAGAAGCGAACAAATAATGCTCGTACCCTACAGTAATAGTTCCATGAAATCTAAAACAAGAGTTTACTACAGGAGCGTTACCCTGTAATGTTCCAATAAGAAGTGAAAACTCGGTCCAAAAATATGGATAAAATATTAAGAATGCAGAATATTAAATTAAATAATTTATTAGTCGTGTTATTAATTACTTGTATCACCGCTGATGACTACGAGAATGAAGAAAAACGTAAGTTACATCTGGAAAAATCATAATTTTATCGCCGGCACAAATTTGATTGCACATCTATGTTCATACCCTATTCAAAACCCTGTTATGTTCATACTTACTAGGTTCCTATGCCTACCAAACCAAGCCAAGGCACATAATTTTAGACCTATAGATATAGGTATATCTATAGGTTCTTATGTTAGATAAGTTTGAAGGCAGGACACATTTTGTCCTTACAAAACGGTTTGCCTAATTTATGAGTGAAATAATCAATTCAAGGACCAAACCAATGTCCAATTGTTTACTGCTACCGCACTAATTATATTTATTATTACCTACATATCAATCAAAGTTAGGGTCATCACATCACTTCACGCTTAGCTGATTCTCACCAACCCATCTACGAGTATCAAGCTGTCATCAATCGCACAGCATTAAACTCTACTGCTTTCAAATAATGCTCATGTAGTCAGTAGAATATTTTTGTGTGCACTGAACCGCTAGTAGATACTTACCTGATCACATGTAATTTGAACTTTATCACTCAGTAAATAAGGGTCTATATAGTGCAAAATAGTGGTAGGTAATACCTACACCTACTCCCACATCCGCTGCGGCTGTGAACAAAAGCGGCGCATACGCATGTCCGAGTAAAATCACTATTACATGCCTTTTTGTGAGTTTTTGTTGTGTGCACGAAATCTGGTCGGACAGGATATACGCTCTGAAATTTTATGATGACTAAAATACGTACTTACCTTCGCTTTGTGAGCGTAGATAGCTACCGCGACAACGGCTGACGAGAAAATAAAAATGTAGGTATGATGCAGTAGAACCTGTTTGGTTTCGCGCTGATTTTTTAATTCTTTCGAATCTAACCTATTTGCAAAAGCTTCTTTGCTAGCAACCCTCGTGCCTCGTTATTTATTGGATAAAACATCATCAAATCTGGCTAACGGCCATAGATATTTGAACAAATTGTATCGTGACGAACGCTATAAACCCCGGTACCACGCGGTGCATCACGCCATTTTCACAGCATTACGTTTATCCACTATTTTCATTCAATACCTTGCCGACCAACCTTTTTTTTGTTGCCTTATTTTATTAGAATGATAGCCAGAATGTTCTAGTCTCGCCTAGCTGTTCTTCAGGCAATCTGACGTGAATGATGTCTGAAGGTTGTTTTTGTTTTTTTGGCTACTTTTAGGCATTGAGTTCAATGCCTAAAAGTAGCCAAAAAAACAACCTCAATGCCAGCAGAAGAATCCTTATAACAATACCTACCCAACCCACTAGTTTAATTTCAATAACCTGTACCTAAGCAAGTACATTGATGGACCGACGACATTGTTAAAATCGCGGGAAGTCGGTGAATGAAGAGGGCTCAGAATCGTTTGTCCTAGAAATTGATGGGGGAGGACTATGTCAAGCAGTGGACTTCTTCAGGCTGATGATGATGATGAAGTATGCATTACATTTACAAAATGTTTAAGATCATCATGCTCTATACACAATTCTTCCTTTGGTATCTTCCCAATGCTTATTCTATAATAAGCATATCTATAATCAACATAGTTACCTGTACCTATCTATAGCCCTATGGCTATAGATAGGTACAGATAACTATGTTGATGTAGATATGTTTATGTACAGGGATTCTGATATAAAATTGAGGAAATGCGTTTTACATCGTGAAGCGTAGACCGGGACTGGTACGAGTTGGTATCTTTGTGGTGCAAGTGAACGCAGACTTGCTCTATAAGGTTAAAAATAAAAATTATGTATTTACCAAGTCATAGCGGATTACAACGTGAGAAGACGTAAGTTAGGTACATTTAGTTGGTGGGTATATAAGAATACTTACTGGCTATATTATTTAGATATGACCTTACATAGAAAAGTAATGCAGTAACTACTCGGCAGTTATGCTTATAACTGCCTAAGTGTTAGGTAGGCATACTTTCGTTGAAATAAAAATGTATTTGCCCCACGTTGGTCGCCAATCGCATTCAGCTAACCTGTGAAGTTTTATTGCGAAAGGAGCTCATTGATATTAATTTTATTTCTCAAGCTTTGGGCCCGTATTCAGAAACAGTTCTTGAGTCTGAGTCGAGCCTCTGAAGCCTCTCGAGCACTCTTAAGCGTAGATTTTTTGACAGTTCTCCATTGTTATTCTCCATTGAATACGGGCCATAATCTTGAGAATTGAACCAAACGTCACGACAGGTTATACCTACTGAAAGTTTCCAGGGCCAATAAACTGTAGGTACGTAACTCCTGTTATTTGAGAGAGCACGCGATGTTACCGATCCATTTGCCTTTGTCATCGACAGGAATTATAGACGCAAATATTTGCTGACTTGTGTCCTGGGAAACGTAATTCCTTAAACTGTTGTTTCGTTGACAGTTGTTTTGTTTAGACTTAGCCTACCATTTAAGTACTCTACCTATCAAATTCTAGATTTAAAAGAGCACTAGAATTTTGAATGGTGGAATGTAGGTGTTCTGTAATTTAGACACATAATAGGTAAGTATAATATTTCCATCGCAGTATACATGCTGGTATCTCCCGATCAGCACCAACACACGCCTCGCCTCGAGGATTTCTTCTGGACAGGCTCAGGAGACGGGCCCCCGCCCCCCGCGGACTTTCCACTGCCAAACCCCTCAGTGCCGACCAGACCAGTCATCAAGACCACGACGGTACTGGCCACTGTCTATCTGGACTCGTACCCGCCTCAGGTTAATGTTAAGTATTCTAGATTAAGGCTCAAGATTTTAAACATTCCAAAGACAGATTGACTAGTGAAAACGGGATAGGTAGGTACAGGTAAATTATAAATAGTGTTGATTGTCATTTTTTTCATACCTTCGGTACTTTACCTAAGGACGGCGATGGCTACCAACACTCTGGATTAAAATTGGCCCAATATAAAACTTTATTAATAATTTTACAGACGGTAACCGACAGAACAACAGGCGACTGCGTGCTTAACTGTGGCGATCCAGTAGTCCCTGGAAGCCTGGAGCCAGAAATCCCAGAGGATCGTCGCTACTGGCTTGTTACTGTAATTAAGGGATCTACTCCAGATAGCTTACAGTTCAAATTAGCAAGATTATACCAAAAAGCTTTTCTAAGGTAAATAACCATCAACTAAGACCCGTCATGGAAGTCATCACAGAATAATCAAGTGCCAAATTTT
The DNA here is from genome assembly GCA_947578465.1 of Thera obeliscata. Classification (NCBI taxonomy): domain Eukaryota; kingdom Metazoa; phylum Arthropoda; class Insecta; order Lepidoptera; family Geometridae; genus Thera; species Thera obeliscata. The sequence continues at coordinate 8,181,042 of OX387918.1, read as the reverse complement.
TCAGGCAACAGGAAAGACATCTCGGCATCATTAAATCTCTAGATGCACCAACGCCACGGAAGAAACACGACGTGCATTCATTTTTAGTCAATAAGGATTTATCTTCACTAAGTCCCAGCTCAAATACACCGTTCAAATACCTCGATATTGATAGTTCTATGATAGCACATCCAAACTCAGTAGAAACTAGAATAGAAAACGATATGATTTCAACTGCATACCCACCAAACTCCCTTAGCGCTTATAAGTCCCACGAAAACGTAGAATATTTTGCAATTGATAAGTTTAATGATGACAAAGTAAAGTCTGAAATGCAAGCAACTAAAGTTAAAGTTGAATCTTGGATACTGGCTACTCCGACTGTAACAATAAGAAAACGAGAAGTATCTGATCAAAGTGGACTTGAAGAAAAGGACGATTTGATAGACATTCCTTTGGAGATGGATGGAAATGAGACCATCTTGTATAAGAGGGAAATAATCAAACCTGAGCAACAACCACCTGTCCGGGTTCACATTCAAAACATCACCGAGGTAACTCTAAGTCCTCTACTATCAAACTTTGTCATCCTATAACCTAATCGTATCTTCTCTTCCCAGCCTACCTGTCACATTCAAGAACTACTTAGTTTATTCCAGTAGTAATTTTGCTTTTAGTCAACGGGGAGCGTACAGATAGTGTACGTGGTGCTGGTAGGTGGAAGGGCAGTTCCAGCCGCAGTCGCCGCTAGGGACATGAGGCTGGTCCGTGATGCCGAGGTAGCTAAGGAGTTGGGTGCAGCCGTCACTACTAAGGCTGAGCGTAAGTATTGAAGTGTTGTGAATTTACCTTAAAGTTGTCTTAATCTATGAAAATAACTTTGACCTTTGATCTCTAGGCGTTAATATCTCCTCAAACCAGACCTCTTAAATGATACTCAATTGTTTCTGTTGGTATCGTCATTAGTCCACATTGTAAGGATATTAAAAGGTAAATAAATCACAAGCGCCTTCAGAACGATGTAATTAGGTGTATAGATTTGATGATTTATAAGAGATGTTTCAACACTTTCTAACAATATTAATAACAAAATTCCCAGCAGCATACCTGAGAGCTGCCGAAGGACTGGAAGGAGAGATCGAGAGTGGAGGAGTGCATGGGACTGAGCTGTGGGCGTTGGTTATTGGAGCGGTAGCGGCGATCCTGCTAATCATTGTATTGGCGCTGTTGTGTTTCGCTCATAGGTTCGCGCGTTTCTAAGATATAATTAAAATCAACATTTATTTATTTGAAAAAAAAAGGTACAAGGTTAAAATAAGAGCAAGTGCAAACGATACTGATTGCTGAAGTATAAAACTGTTTCGGTTTGATATTATGCTCACTCTAGTCACAGAGCTCATGGGTGGTCGAAAGACTCCATCAAGGCTCTGTTAAAGCTGGAACCAGCGGTGGGTTCTAAGAAATTCTTGAGCCATAAGATGCACTTATTTCTAATAGTTGTAGCAAATAGCTTGGAGCAAATTCTGTAGTAAAAATTAAAGGACTGGTCGATTTCCAGAAGGAAGAGTCTTAAATCAGCGGAGACACTTCGAGCGTACAGGAATGAGCTCATGCGAGAAGTAGAACGCAACCAGCTGAAGCAAGTTCATGAAGAAAAGGATGGCAGGGTGAGGATCAGTTGAATTCAGCATAGAACGCAGGTGGCCTAGTTGTAGCGGACCCGCCTTCCGATCCTTAGGTCGTGGGTCCAAATCCAGTCGAGCACCAATGAGTTTTTCAGCCCAAAAATGTATGTACACTATGCCAGCGCTCTCAAACGGTGAAGGAAAACATCGTGAGAAAACAAGTTGTCGTAGAACCTAAAAAGTTTGAAAATATGTGTCAAGTGCACGAAAAGAGCCTCGTTGAGTCGCCCTTAAAAATACTTTCACCACACTTGGTTCGAAAGAATCAGTGACACGATGAGAAGAAGTATTCCCGGGACACTATAGTCTAGGAATTTCCAAATCAACAGTGGACAAGAGATTATATAGCTAAGCCTGTTCCACCATTGGCTGCATTTCACTTTAAAGACGATAATTTTGACACGGCTTTCCTTTAATTTGCCTACATAAATGCCTTCTATCGCTGGTTGAATATCTTCACTGTTGCTATTTATGATGCATCTGGTTTCAGCTGATCAGTGTGGTATCTCCGAGCAGAACCAGGCCTTGCAGCACATTGCTGCCAATTTACAGAGCTGCCAGTGCTTCTAGCTCATCCACCACTTCTTCTGGAGTTTCTGAAGTAGCGTCAGCTTTACGTCGCCGGCCGAAGAAACCACATGCGTTGCGAATGCCGCAAAAAAAGAGAGGTTATCTAGAAATTTCTATTTGTGCTTTTGTAATAGTTATTTGCATAAATAAGCACCTTATGGTTAACCAAGTTACGGTACTAAGGTCTATATCTAGGTACGTCTTTCATTGTTGCGTCTCTTTCAGTTGGAACAACAGACAGTCTTCTAGAAGCAGCAGGATTGGATAGCTCAGATAGTGGCCAGCCATCAGCACCACCCACTCCAACATCCTACCTCTCTATGCCTTCTATCAATTCTTTTCCAAGGTATATACTCTTCTTACTCTTCAGCTTACAGTTATTGCAACCTTTGGGTCAGGGCTTGGACCGAATCCAAGAGATTTTACACTGAACTCAACAGAGTCCTATGTTTGTTTCTAAATCACCATAATTACTTATTCCTGGCCTCTCAGCTCAGTTGGTAGTAGCTCTGCTTTCTGAGCCGAAGGTCGTGGGCTCAATCCCCACTGAGAACAAATATTTGTGTGGTGAACACAGGTGTTTATTCTCTGTCTGGGTGTTATATTGTATTCTAAGTATATGTAGGTATTTACAAAAAAAAAAGTATTATATCAGCTATCTGGTTCTCATAGTACAAGCTCTGCTTAGTTTGGGCTAGATCACTATCTAGCCCCAAACTAAGCAGAGCTTGTACTATACAACACTTTGTTGGATTGTCTATAATATTTATTTATTCCAGAGGAAACATAGTAGAACCTCTCTCAAGAATACTAGAACCAGTCTCCGTAAGGCATTTAGACATCGACTCTCCCGTCTCCACTCCTAAGAAGACCAGAGAAGATAGGAACAAGGACATAGTTCCGCGAAGACAGATGGCCTCGCAGCTGGTGCGATTGGGAAGCATAGACAAGGATCCCGGGGTTATAGGACCTCTGGTGTGGGATTTACATTGCCAAAGGATAAAAGAAGGCAAGTATTCATCACATTTTTGACTACGTGGCCATTCTCATGGCACAACAAATCAATCAGCATGAAGAAGTTTACTGCTGGACATAGGCCTCCGCTACACATTTCCAGGAAGAACGATTCTGAGCTCTTTCTATCCACCGACTTCCCGCGATCTTAACAATGTCGTTGGTTCATCTGGTGGGTGGGCGCCCTACGTTTCGTCTCCCGGTTCGTGGTCACCATTCGAGAACCTTTATTCCCCAACGGTTGTCGGTTCTTCGAGCTGTATGACTTGCCCATTGCCACTTCAACTTACCTATTAATTCTAAGAGCTATGTCGATGACGTTAGTTCTTCTACGGATATCCTCATTCCTGATTCTATCTCGTAGTAAAACTCCCAGCATAGCTCTCTCCATAGCTCCTTGCGCGACTTTGAGCTTGCAAAAAAATCAATAGGCCCGCCGAAAGTGGCTACTACGCTGAACACTGTCTTGCTTGGCCGAGGAACTGCTTTGTGGACTACGTCTTATAAGCTTTTGATCAGAATTTCCGTATTTTAGCGTCAAAGCCATCAAGCCCCTCCAAGTCTCCTCTCCAAAAGGACCCAGGCCCGTCTCGCATGAGGCAGCGTTTCAATGAGCTGATGGATGACGCGTTCACGCTCTTCGGCAGCGCGGGTTCGAGTCCCGACTCGCACAACACTTATACAGTGGACGAGAGGGATGGTCATGAAGATAAAAAACAAGGTAAATACAGATCAGGAAAAAACTGCACGAGATTTAGGTAGGTATGTAAGTATATGTCTTTAACCAAACGGCTAATTACGCAGCACTCAGTTACAAATGCTAATTTGCATCGTAAAGCTTGCTCAAGTAGTACCTAAAGAAGAAACGCAAGTAATAAGTTGGGAGTGTTGGGCTATAGAATAGTCATCGTTTCATTATTAGATCGACTAGAGGTTTGTAACTTGCGGCAAACACAAAAATCAAGCAGATTCTCTGCACAAAACTAACTAAATAACCACGTATTTCCAATTCAAGGAGCTGTCGGGAAGTTAGCCCAAGCAAGGAACGACAACGTGCGTCTGCCTGGATCCCCATACACTGCCTTGGACACTGTCAGGGGAAGGTCTGCTGATCCAGGGTAAGAGACACCACCTGATTTTACGTTTATTTACAACTTTTGGCAGACCAAATTCGAGTGGAAAAGGCAGGAAGCCGACAAAAACCTAATCTTACAGAGCCAGTACATCATCAGCAACTCCTAGACCTGCAGACAGCTCGCGCCCTAGAACCTCCTTCACGAAACCGGTCGGGGAACGGAAGGCCCCACCACCGGCTAAGGCTTGGGGGCCTACTACGCAACCTTCACAGGTATTCCACTCTGCCATTTTGAATTCTTCAGTCTTTTGGTTCACTGGAGCACTTAATTGCACGGTTAGAAATTAAATTAATTTAGAAAAAACTTTGCAATTTCAACCAGTTCTGCACTATTTTTATTATAGCACAACGGGATATTTACCATGATAAAATTTTGTGAGTTTGGCTCCCGATATTCTTGCACAGTTCTGTAATGTAAATATCCCGTTGTTCATAAAAATAGTGTTAAAAACCATGATAGATTCAAAAGTTCAAACAGTTCAGTCTTTGTAGACACTAACCACGCAATAATTCACTTACCACAGTTTCATAGTTTGGATATTTTTTATTGGGTTTTGAGACTGTTCAAATACAAATCTGCTATTAGATATGTTATATTTTCGTTAGCGACCAAGAATACCACTTTCTTTAGATTTATCGCTAGTAGTTATCTCAGAGGATTATTTTTTCTTAACAGATTTTTAAACGGTTAACTACGAGGAAAATAAAATCCTTCGAAATAACCAGTTATCTCTGAGAAAAAAATTAATCAGAGATCACTCGTTATCTGACGCTAGTTATCTGTAAGGAATGAGCGAGATTTATTGGTTTGGTGTTTACCCCTAAGGAAATAACACATTCTTTTATCTTAATTGGTTCTCATAACCTTTGTTATAGTCTTAAAAATCCTAGATTTCTTTTGTAGCATTTGGTGTTGGTTTTATTTTCTCACTGCTTTAACTAGTATCACCTTCTTCTAGCAATGGGACACAAAGACGATGATCATTTGACAGTCCCTAGGTCACATCAACCCGGCCTTGATGGGGGCTGGCAGGCTGGCGGCTGATGATCCGGCCATTCCCCTTATATCAGCCATCAAGAGCGAAATTCAACGGATAAGGGAACATGCTCAGTATAAACCAGACTCCTAGACTTATCCTACTCCTAGACTATTCTACAGTTGAGCTCAAATACAAGTTCGCACGAAGCGAGCTCGATGCAGTATTTTTTGGTATTAGTTTTCTATACACCCATTTTTTTACTGCCTAAAAAGAGTTAGGCGTTTTAGCAGAGGCTACAAAGATAGTAGCACCGTCAGATTATTATATAGTTATCGATTTGTTTTAGCAAAATCGGTTCAGCAGTTTGGCCATGAAGTCGGTTTCTCAAGTTTTTTAAACTTAACTTGTGTAACACAATAGCTGGAACAGTCCTTATTTTTTTGTGGTAAGTATAACTAGCGGCACATAACTTGAGCGGTGAGCGATACGCGCTGCGCATGCGTCGTAGTGTGCGCATGTCGCGCACACTGGATGTGTTGATGTGTGCAAGCGTCCTATTGGTTCAGAGAGCAGAGTGCGACTGGAGAACCAATCAGCGCTACGCACGCCCGCCCTTCATACCGCGAGCCCCCCTCAGGTACCTTATTTTTGACTTCTGCGCAATAACGGTCATCGCTCAAGTTATGTGCCGCTACCTATACCTATATTTATGTTGGATGTATTGAAAGCCCGCCTGTTCTCAGTGCGCCTGATAGAGGCACTGATCGTCTCAAAACACAGGCTCGCACTCGCAGTACAAAAAATGTAAACCAAAACTCGGATGATATTGACAGCGGCGTCTTTACCTATTGTGCAGGGTGTGCGGTGCACACGGGCGCAGCGTCCTAGGGGGCGCCGAGCGCAGCGCTCGGGGCCCCCTAGGACGCTGCGACCACCCTATGACCACCACAGGGCCCCACTTGGCGGGCGCGTTGGCCAGGCGCCGCACTTTCTATGACCATCATAAAAAGCGCTCCGTTCTGTTCTTGAGCTCTTCTAATATTTGATAAATTACAGCATAGGGAGCGCCGAGTGCCGCCGCGACGCTCTGCGCTCCCTAGCCCCACTCGGCCATTCGGCGGATGCGTTGGCCGGGCGCCGCACTTTAAATGACCATCGTAAAAAGCGCTTCGCTCTGCATAGATTTTGAGTAGCATCAAAGCGGGCGAGCGCCGTGGCGCTGAAAAGGAGGGCGCCGAGCGCCGTGGCCTTTGGCGCCCCCCTTCCTCTTAGGGAAATAATTTTCGAATCTTCTTTTCAAATGCATTTCTAAGCTATAAAATAAACACACCCTTCAAGTTTCATGCTTCATAGAATTAACTTAGGCTGTGCGTTGATTGTCAGTCAGTCAGTCAGTAACGTAAAAAAGAAGAAGATAGTCACGTCAACAACATAATCATGGATTCGTTTTGGCTTGTTATAGAAAACACCAGAACACCTTGTATAATTCTAAATACATTCAACAGCACATCGTGGTAACCAAACTGAAAAATTTCTACCAAACTGAAAAATTTCTTCTTAAAAATCCCAAAACAAGTTTATTACCCATTGGGGAAATTTGTCAGTTTGTGGTAACTTGATGTGCTGTTACTTGTACTTTGTATCTATTCCATTTTGAACGCGCGCTTACTAGGGGGCGCTTGGGTAATGTTTGCACACGGGCGCTACATGGGCTAGAGACGCCTCTGGATATTGAGACCGCATATGTTAGGTATAATAATTTTCGATATTAACTTAGTAATATTAACAATAATTAACCCGATGTAATTTTTAAGTGTAAACAAGTGCAATTATTAATTGTTGTAGTGTAGGAAAACAAACGTTAAATATGTTTGTGTGTTAATTATAATTTTAAGAAATTGGTATGTGTTTCTATTGACCGACGAATAAAAAAAGTCGTCCGCCGATTTTATCTTGTCAATTTGTTGGTACCTTACTATAGTCGGATTTTTAATTAGACGATACCGACTGACAGTTGCTAATGTCACTTTGTAAAATAATGTTGCTACATTTAAAGTAATAGTGCTGCGTTCAGTTCTCGTTCAATCAGATGAATGAACAATGAGTGAATAGTTAATCATTTCAAACTATAAAATAATATTGAAATTTGTATAAAAAAATGTAAAAAAGTGCTCTGATATAAGTTACTTGTAGTATGTAACTAGGTACAATCAGTTTTTTGACGTTTTATTACAAAGCGCGGCGTGGCGACTAGTGCCAACACCGATGAACGCCACCATTTTGTTTGTAATTCAGCTTATAACCTCTGGTCTGATAGCACGAATGTTTTTCTGCGCTCACGCTGTTCAGTTATTGTTTTTGTAAAGTTTTTCGTTACGTTGTGTTTGTGGTAATTGTTGTGTATTTTGTTGCTATATTGTTTCGCGCAAACGATATGGATCCTCAACCAAGCACGTCAAGTCAAGTTCGGCACACTAACTATTCACTAGAAAAACGAGGCAATTTCATTCATTCAGGAGTTTTTTCAATCATTCACTTTGTCACAACACTATTTTTATTTCATCAAAAACTGACAACACAGTAAACGACGAAGCTAGCTGACAGCTTCGTCTAATTAAAAATCCGAGTATATATTAATTACTGCACCAGAGAAAAACTAAGACTTGGGGATGTACAAATTAGTGAAAATTTACTATATTACTTCATCATCCAAGAAGGTAGGTAGGTATAATAGGTAAACTTAAGATTTAACTTTTTATAAAGTTTTTTTGAGGACAACTGACAGTTTTGATATTGAATTGTTCTGCTTTAATGATTAGTAACTTACATTATAAATTAAAATCAAAACTTACGGTTACTTAAGGTTTTTATGTATTATTGAAATATTTTGTATCAATAAAACTCATGTTTTTAATAATGCACGACTTTATTTTGCTCTTCCAATAAAAAAGTTCTCGTTTTCGATCCAAAATCCTTTAACCCTAAACATGATTATACAAGTAAGAAGGCTAATTTTTACAATGTTAATATAAAAGTTTAGCAGTATGTACATTTCCTTTTAATATAACTATTTGACAAAGGTTGCTACAATAAAATAATTTAAGGAACATAAAAATATACTATCTTTTAAAATAATTCACAATGTTGATTTTTGACGAATTTACGTTTTCAGTTCAATTTATTAATTTATTTTCGTGGTTCCCCGGGAATTAGCCGACGTAACACATATTGATCCCTGTCGAACCACGGACTTACGTAATTCGTATTCGTGGTTCGACAGGGATTATACGTCTCAACGAGTTGATCCCCAACAAACCACGTGGCTCATACAATTCGACACATACAATACATGTTGATCGCGAACCATGAGTCTCAAAATTGGTCTCCGTGGTTCATCAGGGATGAGCCAACCAAACATTTGAACCACGAATCTTACACAATTCGTCTCCATGTCTCCATGCTTGTCAGGGATTAGCCAGCCAAAGATTTTAGTCGCTGACGAACCATGACTCTTACACAATTCGTCTCCGTGGTTCGTCAGGGATGAACCAACCAAACATGTTGATCGTTGACGAATCACGAATCACGAATCTTACACAATTCGTCTCCGTGGTTCGTCAGGGATTAGCCAACCAAATATTTGAACCACGAATCTCACACAATTCGTCTCCGTGGTTCGTCAGGGATGAACCAACCAAACATGTTGATCGCTGACGAACCACGAATCTTGCACAATTCGTCTCCGTGGTTCGTCAGGGATTAGCCAACCCGGGGATTAACTCTGCGTCGGCTATACCCTTGTGGAATAGAAACTTAAAAACCAAAAACTTTAACAAAAACAAGATTAGTTTAGCTTACAAATGGGCACTTACCTGAATAACAACAACCAGCCTTTACACACACATACCCTATTAATTAAATTTCTTCATAAAATATATATCTGGTTTTTAAACGGACACGTTTTTCACAACTTGCTTTTACAAAACAGTGATTAAATATGAAACATATGGCTACATTAGTTTATTGATTTAGTAAGTAATTTTGTTATATTTCGTTTGGTATCGGTACCGGTCGGCAGTACCTACACCATTCAATACAGAAAATTGATCACAACACAGTCTCAAGTTCCACACATTTTCTTGATAGTCATATAGACATTTCTCAATGTCTTTCACAGTCAAAAAACTTAAATTTCTCAACGTATTAACTTAATTTCTTAGCAGAACACGATTCTTGGCAGAACACGCTTCACAGTCTCATTTTTAATGAATAAGATCACAATCATTTGTCAATGCGTGACACGTCATTGTTTCTCGATGGATTAGTTCACAAGTCGATTCTTTTATCTAATAGCTACGTGGGCTGCATTTGATGCGGGGCTAGACGTATCCATTGATTGGCTTGCTTTTCTGCTTCGTCTTCCTGCAACAAAATATAAGAAACCACTTTGGACTTTAAGCACTTACATATATTATACTTATATTATACTATATACTGCTATACAATACTACTTTTAACTTGCAACATAATCTTTGTGTATACCTAATACCTACTGAAAAGTAAATTATCGGATTTTGAACAGTTATCTCTGCTTGAGACAGCAATTGGCAATTCCTCTAGGGATCAAAATGTCTATACTCTGATTTATAATCTCAGTCATTTTTGGTAAACAAAGGTATATCAAATGCCATATCAAAAATATGATGTTGAAATAGTACTTTTTTATATTTTCTTAAACTTTGAAAAGTTGCTGTGGTATGGTTTATTTTCTAATCAATATCCATAGAATGGTAAAAAAGTAATGGTTTCTTGCTATATCATATAATTTGTTTTATTTTTTTAACAAAGATATAAAATGATGCAGAAATTATAGTAGAAAATATTTTACGATACTGGTATCATTTGAGTAACATGGGAGTAAATCACAGGACTACGAAACAGTTTGTACATTTTGGCAATAGACGATTTCGAGATTGAACAGCGGTGGATCATATTTCTAGATAACAACTGAGAATATAGGTGTATCTTTGATGAGTATTCAACAAACCGGAATAATTGTAATGGAGACAGTGTCAGGTTTGATATCCTCTATTAGCTTGTGTTCATCAGTCATCGGCTCGGTTTTCTCCATCATATTATTCCTGACACCACCGCAACTCCTGAAAATTTAAAATATTTGCTCAAAACCTTACTCACATATTGCTGCATGCTCCTTTTTACGTTCTGCAGAACACTGATTTTACATCACTAGTATAAATATTGGGAAATAAAGGTTCTCGAATGGCGACCACGAACTGGAAGACGAAACGTAGGGCACTCACCCACCAGATGGACCGACGACATTGTTAAGATCGCAGGAAGTCGGTGGATGGAAAGGGCTCAGAATCGTTCTTCCTGGAAATGTGTAGGGGAGGCCTATGTCTAGCAGTGGACTTCTTCAGGCTGTAGATGATAAATATTGGTGGACGTTCCATACTACCCTATCTAGCCCTAAATTAAGCAAATCTTGTACTATGGGAAACAGGTAGCTGATAAAATATTGATATTGGATAAATTCCAACAGCAGAAGATGATAAAATTACACTTACTTTCTACTGCCAGAGTGAAACCTGCCGCCTTCTCCACGTATCCTGTTCATCGCGTGTCTATGTCTCGACTCGTGGAGATATTTCTAAAAATATACAAAGATCGTCTTTTATATATAGATATAATTCAGAAGCACAATATTAATGTGAAATAGGTCCACTGTAGCTTAGAGTTGATTAATAAGTCCTACGTCATTTTTCATTTTTTTATGTCAATCTTGGACAAACGAGCTACCATCAGGTGGGCCACCTGGTGGTAAGCGGTCACGTTGCCCATAGACATCAACAACACCAAGGGTGCTGTCGTTGCCTACCCTGGAAGAGTTTTTTAACCTTTTTCTTTAATCTATTCATGTTGTACATACCTAAGGGAGAAACTCTCATTCTAAAACAGTCTAGATTCTAGCCATCATCACTCCACTCACCGGTCGCTCCTTAGGTATCTTTCCCTGTTCGTGTAACTTCGCCCTTGCAGCCCTGCGTTTGAGAATTCGCTTGTACTGACGCGCGTTGACATATAGAAGCGGTTCATCATCAGAACCACCGGCGGTGACCGAGGTTACAGAGTTGGCGGCTGAAGTTGCACCAGCATTCGTGTTTGTACTGCCGTTCACCATCTGCGGATGGTATAGGGGAAACAAAATGTATTAAGAATTCAGATTCAGATTTGAGATCGCAGGAAGTCGATGGATGGAAAGAGCTCAGAATCGTTCTTCCGAACTGATAGAGTTAAAATGTTGCCAATGAGCAGTGGTATGGCATTTCCTTCCATGTGTGTGTGTATTACGTATAAGAACTCCTTTTACCATTGTATTGGCTCGGCATTCTTGGCTGCCGACCCATATTCGTGTGACGTGTCGTTTGAATTAAATGTATAGATTTTAATTAATTGTGCTTTCATTTAGCTTTCAGTTAAATGTGTAGGGGAGGCCTATGTCCAGCCGTGGACTTCTTCAGGCTGATTATGATGATTCAGAATTCGGTATATTTATTGCTTTATTATGCATGTAAATTTAACAGTGTCAGATCTTAGAAGTTTTGAATCAATACATAATTTACCCTGTAAGGGTGTTGCAATACAACGTGTATCAAAATATGTGTACTATCCTGAAGGGGGGTGAATTTCCACCCCCCGGGGAACAACTTTTGTTCAACGACTTTTCGAACTTCGATTGGTATCTCTGAAAAAAACTGCAACGAAGTTTCAACATGAACAGCTGACTTAATACAAAGTGACAACCCTAAACTCAGCTACAGAGGTAGTAGGTAGAAGTAGTAGACCTACAGAGGTAGTAGGTCAAGGGGTCAAGGGTTTACAAGGATAGGGTTGTCAATTTATTTAGGCATTATGAAATTAAATATTTTTGTATGGGAAACTGAAAATAGGAATTTTTAATTCTCTCCCCCCCACAACTGATCACCATTGTGGTCTGAAACCCCCCACCTTCGCATAGTACACATATTTAGATACACCTTGTATAGTAGAAGCGGACCGATATGATAATGTTCATGCATTTAGCTTACCATGACAATGTTTGGTTGATTGACAATTTGTTGCTGTTGTACTGCGTTGCTTACTTGCACCAAGTTTCCGTTTAAGCTTATCACTGGAAAATTAAAAAATTTAAATGGCAGGCCTTTGCATCTACTGTAGATGATTTATATAGCGTCAGGGGCAACTGGTGTTTACTCATGCCCCTACATGCAGGACGCTATAGAGCCTGGGACAGGATTCTAGATGGAATAGGCTTGCCCAGCACCTATACCATCCTGATAGCTTAGTCGGCCTAATTCACAGTAAAGACATGGTCAATACGTGCGGAACTGACTAAGCCGCGGGTTTCCTCACAATGTTTTCCTTCACCGATTGAGAACACTAGCATTGTGTCAGTGTCATCATCATCAGCCAGTTTTTCTGGCTGATGAGGCCGCCCCTACACATTTCCAGGAAGAACCGATTCTGAGCTTTTTCCATCCACCGACTTCCCGCGGTCTTAACAATGTCGTCGGTCCATCTGGTGGGTGTGGACGCCCTACTTTTCGTCTTCCGGTTCGTGGTCGCCATGTAGGATTGTGTACATGAATTTTTCTACAGAAAAAGTTATTGGTACACGCCAGGGTTTGAACCCACGACCTTAGGATCAAAAGGCGGAGCTACTACCACTGGACCACCAGTGTTCTGAATACGCGTGTTCAAAATAAGAGTAGGTTTGTAAGTGATCTGTAAGTATCTTGAGGCTATGGTCATCTAAAAGGGTCTCACCAGCTGGTTGATGGATAATCTGGTGCTGGTCCATAGTAGGTTGCTGGGCTGTGGGCTGGTACAGAAAAGTCTGACCATCAGGAGTCTGTACTAGCTGCATTGGCTGCATATTATTAGACGAACCTGAAAATTAACGTTCGTATGAGGTAGTGAAGTAAAAAACTCTGGTGACACGATTCTTAGGCCACCCAAAAGCTATTAATAATAAATAAATATTCTAGACAATCCACTCAACACTATCTAGCCCCAAACTAAGCAGAGCTTGTACTATGGGAACCAGATAGCTGATATACTACTTATATATATTTTTTTGTAAATACATACATAGAATACAATATAACACCCAGACAGAGAACAAACATCTGTGTTCATCACACAAATATTTGTTCTCGGTGGGGATCGAACCCACGACCAGCTTCCGTCAATATTCCAGCACAACTGGATTATGTTCATCTGTTAGGCTAGCTAGGCTACTGGAAATCCGTGATCTCTGCCTACCCCCCAGGGGGCGTCATTTTATTAATCGAGTGAGCGAAGCGAACGAAGACATAAAAAACTTTAAATTAAGATAACCAACTTTCCGTGAGCTCCCATCTCGTGCTTTTAGCATCAAGGTTTTTCTACTGGTTGGTCAATTCGTATGCTTTTTTTTTTTTTTTCTTGAAATTAATTAAGGAGGAAGGTACTCCGTTGTCATAAAATGGTGAAAGCGACCTGGCCCCTGTTTAATAAAGCTGACAATTCGACAATATGGAATTGTCGCGCTTAGGCTATTAATTAAAGTGACAAATATGTCACAAAAACAATTCCACAATTTTGTCGCTTTTTGACATATTTATTAAACAGGAATTGTCAGCTTTATTAAACAGGGGCCTGGTCTGATGATGGGGCCAAGGTCTGTCCAACGGAACTCTTCAATCAATTGAGTTAAAACTTGTTTACCATACAAAATTAGTGAGGGATATTCAGAGGCAAGGCCAAACAGTGCCTCTGGCCAGAAATACTTTCTCAAAATAGATAAAACACAATGCGTGATGATGGCACATTTTTTTCTGATCACCATCCTGCAGGGCTACCACGAGCTCCATATGGTTATGGTTATGGCTGTCAAAATTGTGTCAACAGTGTCAACACATTCAAACCCAATAAGAATATGAATGTGTGGGTCAGCCTATCTATACACAATTTGACAGCCATAGCCATAACCATATGGAGCTCGTGGTAGCCCTGCTGAGCATTTGGATTGCATCACGAGATCTCAGTTCGGGGCGAACTAATACTAGTGTATGTATGAATGTAACGGGATCCGGGTTATAGTTATTTAAGGTTCTCATTCTCACCCTGAATGCCTTGTAATCCAGATATGGGCAAAACTTGAAGCTGTTGTATTTGTTGTCCACCAGGCGTCCCTACCTGCAAATAAAAAAACAAACTCAGAAATTCCATGGAGTTGAAACTTTTAACTAAAAAGTTGCTTCTTAATACTACTTACCTGGATTTGTGGTGTTCCGATCTGATAGCATTGTGAAGAAGAAATTTATCAAAAGTTTGTAACAATTACATAACTAAGAAACTATTGTGGTATTGTGGTCGCTACCTAACTCTTTATCGTTCACAAAGAAAAAAATACGGGTTGCACTCCGGGAGTGCCGGCAGAAGTGAAAACTTGATTATTAACGTAGGAACCCTAAAAGTTGTTTATTTTATCAAGTTCCTCAATGTAGTAAAACCCCAATCAAAGTCCTAAGGAACCCTAAAAATTTTAGCATTATCAAGCTCCTAAGTGTAGTTGAAATTCCAATCAAAGTGCTAAGGAACCCTAAAATTGTTTACATAATCAAGGTCCTAAGTGTAGTTGAAAGTCCAATTAAAGGCCTAAGGAACCCTAAAAGTTGTTTATTTTATCAAGTTCCTCAATGTAGTAAAACCCCAATCAAAGTCCTAAGGAACCCTAAAAATTTTAGCATTATCAAGCTCCTAAGTGTAGTTGAAATTCCAATCAAAGTGCTAAGGAACCCTAAAATTGTTTACATAATCAAGGTCCTAAGTGTAGTTGAAAGTCCAATTAAAGGCCTAAGGAACCCTAAAAGTTGTTTATTTTATCAAGTTCCTCAATGTAGTAAAACCCCAATCAAAGTCCTAAGGAACCCTAAAAATTTTAGCATTATCAAGCTCCTAAGTGTAGTTGAAATTCCAATCAAAGTCCTAAGGAACCCTAAAAATGTTAACATTATCAAGCTCCTAAGTGTAGTTGAAACTCCAATCAAAGTCCTAAGGAACCCTAAAAGTTGACCACTTAATCAAATTCCTCAATGTAGTAAAACCCCAATCAAAGTCCTAAGGAACCCTAAAAATTTTAACATTATCAAGCTTCTAAGTGTAGTTGAAACTCCAATCAAAGTCCTAAGGAACCCTAAAAGTCGACCATTTAATCAAATTCCTCAATATAGTATAACCCCAATCAAAACCCTATACGGAACCCTAAATTTTACGTAAAGCCAAATCCTCAACGGGTCGGAACCGCTAGAAGGGACCTTGTCGCGCGACCTACAAGTAGGTCCTAAATGAAGTAAAACGGCAGACATAGGAGGAGGGGGTTTTGGGGGGCTAAGGGGGGTCACAGCACGGCTCGCTTCGCTCGCCGCGCTGTTCCCCGTGGTCGCGTGGCGGCTCGCTTCGCTCGCCGCGACGCTCCCCCCGGGTTCAGGAAGAGGGGGTTCTGGGGGGCTTAGGGGGGTAACAGCACGGCTCGCTTCACTCGCCACGCTGTTCCCCGTGATCGCGTGGCGGCTCGCTTCGCTCGCCGCGACGCTCCCCCCGGGTTTCGGAGGAGGGGGTTCTGGGGGGCTTAGGGGGGGTCACAGCACGGCTCGCTTCGCTCGCCGCGCTGTTCCCCGTGGTCACGTGGCGGCTCGCTTCGCTCGCCGCGACGCTCCCCCCGGGTTCAGGAGGAGGGGGTTCTGGGGGGCTTGGGGGGAGTCACAGCGCGGCTCGCTTCGCGCTGTTCCCATGGTCGCATGGCGGCTCGCTTCGCTCGCCGCAATGCTCCACTCGAAAAAAAAGGCTTAAAAATAGGGCATTTTTAGGTTTTTTAAATAATAAAGGGGTCTAGAGGGAAAGGGGTGAAAAATTTATATTGCTTTCAAAATAATCTCACCTTCCCTACATGACCCAAAAAAAAAAGTGCTCAACGCCGCTAAAGAAGTTTTCACTTCAAAAACTTTGCATATAGAATAAGAATTATATTGACTCCGCTTTTTATTGTTTATTATTTGCAATAATTTAATTTGGAGATCCTTGGCTTTTTTTCACTTGTTATAATTATTGCACAATAATTGTGCAGTTCTGTGAAAGTCGGCAATTCTCGTGCAGTTTAATGTTTTGAAGTGATTTTTATTATGAACTCTACGTTGTAGTCTTAGGGTACATTTCTACCAAAACATCCGTCTTACGCTTTTTCGATTTTTATTATGAACTCTACGTTGTAGTCTTAGGGTACATTTCTACAAAAACATCCGTCTTACGCTTTATCAGGGTCACGTGATCCTGACGCGAGTTTAAGATTTTATACCCATTTCAGAAAGTGCTCAACGCCGCTAAAGAAGTTTTCACTTCAAAAACACCGTAACAACTAAAAATAATGAGTAGAATGAGGGTTCAACATCATCAGCCTGAAGAAGTCCACTGCTAGACATAGGCCTCCCCTACACATTTCCAGGAAGAACGATTCTGAGCCCTTTCCATCCATCGACTTCCCGCGATCTAAACAATGTCGTCGGTCCATCTGATGGGTGGGCGCCCTACGCTTCGTCTTCCGGTTCGTGGTCGCCATTCGAGAACCTTTATTCCCAACGGTTGTCGGTTCTTCGAGCTATTTGGCCTGCCCATTGCCACTTCAACTTGCTAACTCTATACGAGCTATGTCGGTGACCTTGGTTCTTCTACGGATATCCTCATTTCTGTTTCTATCACGTAGTCAACCTCCCAGCATAGCTCTCTCCATAGCTCGTCGCGCGACTTTGAGCTTGTGCACGAGGCCAATAGTTAGCGACCACAATGACTTGTTACAATATGAGGGTTAAGGTACCTGAATAGCCGGGGCTGAAGACATGGCGTGCACTACAATTTGCTGCCCGTTGGGACCTTGCAGCATGTGCGGCGTGTTGCCCATTTGCAGCACTTGCAGTTGTTGACCGTTGATGGTCATCACTTGAGTTCCGTCGGAGGTCGTGAGGTGGGCTTGCTCCATTGTGTATTACTGGAGAATATTTGGCTTTGAATAACAATTCATTACCTAGACCTAATAGTGGTACCTACAGCTCCTTATGAAGGGCTCGTCCGGGGAAGTACAAGATAGATAAATAGATAGATTAATACTTTATTGTACACAAAAGAATACATTTGAAAGAAACATTACAAATAAAGGTAAAATGGGCGGCCTTATCGCTAGAGCGATCTCTTCCCGACGTACCTACTACGACCATGCCTTTTTCTGCCGTGAAGCAGCATTGCTGTGTTTCGGTTTGAAGGGTGTACCTAGGTGAAATTACTGGCACGTGAGGCTGAACATCTGTATGCTCAAGTTGATGGACGTAGGGCAGTGCATTGTAGGGCACGTTCATGACGTGCGTGACCTACAAGGTAAAGCTTTTTATAGACGATGGTTACCGCTTAACATCAGGTAGGTATATAGGATTGTTCCATCAGATAATTGTATAAAAAAAACCTAAGTTTATGTAGAAGATACATAATAGGTAGGTACCTACCTATTCTAGTCGAAATTTTGTATGGCCCAAATTCAATAAAGTTGTTACTATAAATTAAATTAAAATTTGTTTATTCAGATGTCACAAGATCCATTCCTAAAACTAACACAACACATACAATAGCAAATCAAAAAAATAAAAAATAAACAGAGAACATAATTACAGTAGGAGTTCACACGGATGGTTAGTTAATGCAATAAACTTGACTGGCATTGGGATTGCCCCCAGTAGTTTTGTAGTGGGTTTGGCTACTATAGCTTTGGTGTAACTATAACAAGGGACCTAGGTACTAATATACCTTGGAACCAGATAGCTAATAATATTTCTATGCATGTTATTATTGACCTCCTAACCAACTTTGACTATTATTACAGACTAGCGGCCGCCCGCGGCTTCGCTCGCCCCGCCCCGTTCCCGTTACATCCGTTTCAATATCTTTATAAATTGTAGCGTAAGTGTTATTCTAAAGTTTAAGCTATATTATTGTAAAGTTCCTTAAAATCCATTCAGTAGTTTATATGTGAAAGAGTAACAAACATCCATCCATCCTCCATACAAACTTTCGCATTTATAATATTAAGTCTGATAATATCTAGTTATGTACCTATCAAAGATACCTTTACCTACCTACTCTAGATAAAAGTTTTGCATGGGCTAAGACTGTACTTGCAGCCTTGCAGGTAATATTTGGTAGTTATAGGTACCTACTCATTCCTATTAAGTATTATTAAATAACAGGGTCCCTACATAGGTAAATATCAAATCTTGATAATGCAAAACTCGGGTAATGAAAATAAAACACGTCATGTGCGGAGCCAAAAAGCAAGACGTAGACGTAATCAAAATGGCTGCTGGCTTTTCATGTAATTTCATCACACTTTTTCAACAAGAATGATTTCAAAGTACTTCCAAATTCCAATGAATTTTCTAAATTAACCGGTGCACCCATCTCCAGAGAATAATCCGCGAAAATAAATTGTACACTTACATTGGGTCCTCACTGGTATTTCGATGATTGGTTGACAAAAGCTAGACCAATGGCCGAAGTCAATGATCGCAGGAACGCAGTAGATTGGTTCGACACATTACCACTCCCAAAGAAGCGCGGACGAGCAACTATCCAATCGTTCACGTAATTAATGCATTGTCTATGCCCAAATTAACCATCAGCGGGGTTTTTAAAATTCTACCACAACAACATGCAGAAACACATCATGTGGTATGGATGGCCCATGATAGTTGATACTATGCATTGTTTTAAACACAAAATTTTTTAGCTAAATTAACAAACATTAGGTGCGACATTAGAGAAAGTAGAAACAAATAAAATAGTATCAAAACAAAGTGATTAAATGAATCTCTACAACTACTATTCTAGAATATTTTAAATAGATGGCAATACTGGATCTTCCCATAGAGAAATCTAACGATGTCAGAAATGTTTCATTTTTTTTTGACTGGATTATGCAGTTGAAGCATAATTATGGCAACAGTTTCTGTTTCTATTACCGCGGAAGTATATCCGAGGATCTCTCTTTCTCATGCTAGAGTTTAGATGACATTAAGTTTGGTAATTTCGTTTAGCCGTTGTTTGCTTTGCGGTACGGCTTGCGGCGTTGTTCATTTCATTGTCATTCACTCACGCTTTTCGTATTTTTTGTTTTGGTTCTGCAAATTTTAAGATTTTTGAACTAAAACCCTTGTATTTTCACGAATTTGTATATAAATCGGCGAATGTTGATAAAAATCAGGCAGTCGTAAAATGAATTCCATAATATTTGACGACCTAAACCGTGAAAACTTGGCATTGGAAACAGTGAAGTGTCTTGGTAGGTTATGTTTCAAAAATCGAATCGGATTCTGGATTCTGTTGTTTGTTTGTCAGAATTTTTTAGTGTGATATTATTTTTCATGTATGTATACCTATTCAAATTTCAGAAGATTTGTTCACTAACGATAAGAAAGTAAGAACGTTGCACAAGGAGCTTTTGATCATAAATCTAACACTCTCGGCATACGTTGAGGAAAGCCAGAACCGACTGAAAAGTCTTCGTTTGAGCCTTGCAAACGAAGGAGCGAAGAGCACCCAGCAAGTTGTTGAAATACTTTCTGACAAATGTATGTGTTTTTCTTATTTTTGTACCACATTGTAAGACATCTCCGTTCCTTAATTATTTTTATTATATTTTACAGAGCATCAATCATGTCTGCGTCTCTTAATTCAGCATACAATAATTGTAACACCAGAATGAACAAAATTAAACGTGAAGACAATAACAACATATGCAAATCCCTAGAACTCCAGCAAGCTCGTTCGTTCATATCGTGGTTCAAGCACATGATAGATAATGAACGGTCAAATCTGTCTCTGTATTTAGCTGATGATGCAATGCTCGAGTGGTTCGGACGTACTATCAAAACACGTAAAAAGCTTGCAGCTTTCCTTAAGTATGATATGCAGTGCTCCCGCCATGATTTCACTTCAGTGGAGAACATTGAGAGGGTTCAATTGAGAAGTGATAGACAGCAAAGGTTTGTGTTAATTTTGTCTGGAAAATAAACCTTGGCTATACTAGTTTGCTTTTTTATTCATCAGCTTTCTGTTATTATTAGTAATATAATAATAGCAGTAGATCTCTTTGAGAAAGGTTTGCCCGGGGAAGTATTACCTTCATATCTTTTTCTGCGTGAAGCAGCATGCCTGTTTGAAGTTCTGAATGTGAGGCTGTAAATTTGTGCAGTTGTTACATTTTATTCCCTGAGTGAGATCTAGTTCTTTCAGAAATATCTTTAGCATCAATTTTGTTTTCAGAAAAGATGACTCTATCTTGGCCAGTCCACTCTATTCTCCTGAAATGGTTAAAAAGAAGCATGTTTTGTCCAAATCTGTCAGTCCAGAGTGGGCAGAGGGGTGTAGGCCTCCGGATGAGATCCCATCTGAAAAAAAGATATGTAAGAATCATGGAAATACTCATACAACTCAATTTAATGGTCGAAAACGGCTATTCTCAGAAGATGAATCTGAAATACATGGTAAAGGTGATGGAGTATGTAAATCTAAACGCAGATGTGTTGATGCTACTGTCACTCCTCCGAACAGAGAAGTTGGACAAGGTGATTGCCTGCCTTCTACCAGTGGAACTGACTCTGACAGGTCGCATGACACACTCAATGCTCAGCTGCCCAAGTTAGCTGTAGAATGCAATGGGTACATAGAATTTGCCCGATCAAGAAATGGCCGAAGCACTGAGTCAGTGAAATGGGAGAGAAAATGCAAGGTTCAAATCAGCTATTCAGAGGATCCATTGAACATAGGAGAGTATATTATTTGGATGTTACGATATACAGATGAGACTAAGTGTCGGAGAAACTTGCTTGCAGCTTTTGAAGAAGCTGCTATTGACTGTACAAAAACAATTTAAAAATTAACTTCATGATTCCACTTCTCTATATTCTTTGATAATGAATTTTCATTATTATTTTTTTATAACCATGTGATACAAAGATTTTTATTTTTCTAAGTTTAGAACTTATTTTTATGCCTTTATGATAAGTTACTGTTTAAATTTGACTATAATGTACCTCTAGGTATTATGAATTATGTCTTGTAAATTCCCTGATGATTTATTTTACTAATAAATATTTGTTTAAAATTGCATCCCATTGTATAAATGTCAATTTTCTTGCATTCCAAAATAAAATGTATAATTATGTGGATGCTTTGTTTAGGTTATACATTCTGTCAAGTAACTGGTTTACTTATTTACAGATCTCTATTGCGATTCCCAAAAAATTACCACCGATTTTGCTTTAGGTATAGCTTGTTATAGGAATAGTTATTAGTTTTAATTTTAAATGGATTTGGGTTTCAGAACACTTTCTGTATGAACTATGATGTAACACTGCTATGGTTGCCTATGAAGTTTGTTTGCACCCATGAGTATGGTATACCTACAGGTATTATGTGAGCCCTGGGTTTTCTTTTTTTCTGCCATAATTGTTTCTTTCTTGGCTGTTATTACTGGAAAATGTATTGTAAATGAGATTTCCAATTAGTGTGTTAATTTTAAAACTACTTATAAGTTTTATGTTGTTATAAAACATTACTTTTGAAGTAATTCTAGAGAAAAGATTTTTGTTCTAATAATTATGCTAGAGATGTTTAAGATAAATAAAAATTTTACTTACTGGATATCCTGTTTTTAGTTAAATCCTAAACATTGGAAGGTGTTGTATCTAGGAAAGGGTTTTAGCTATAAAAAAAAATTGTATTTTCATGATACAAAATCATAAGAATTGTATAAAACTGTTTATTTGTCCAATATACCTACCTCAAATTCACATAACATCAACAACTTGAATCAAACTCAGCGCAAAGTCTAATTGGGTACCTTTAAGTGTACACCAATTAATAAGAATGTGTTCGAATTGATTGTACATTAACACAATTAAAATCTAAATAGTTTTAAAATGAGATATCACAATATTCTATGAAGTCCTGCTCAAGCGTTCTGCTGTGGCGATCAGTGAAACACTCAAATATTAGACGCAAGGCTTTAGAGAACAAATATAAAATGCAATAGTAACTACATTTAAATGTGATGTAAAACTAAGCAGCCAAAAAATGTAAAGGGAAAATTCCTAACAGAATTCAAGATTGAGCAAGTTACTATTCAGATCATCTAACTAATAGTGGCACCTTTATGGCACACCCATAAACCCAATTCTGCCACGGACTAGTTTTTAAACAGCTGGTAAACAAATACTAAACTCTAAATACTCCTAAACAAACTGACAAAATATATATTTAAACAATTACAACTGGAATTGCCTCCGAGCTTTGTCTTTTTTTATTGCACTAAATATCTTTAAAAACTGAGATTTTCAAGTAAAATGCAAGTAAAGCATGTAAAAAAATATACTATTGCTTTTTTAAATATAACTCAGAAAAACTAATCATTTCCAGGTCAACCATTTTCATGATCCTGGAAATTTTATCACACAAATTTATATTCTAAAATTATTTGTGAATAGCTTATGAAGAACATTATTGTAAACTTATCTTGCATTTGCAAAATGTCATAAAATTTGTAGCCACAGTGAAAATGTTTGTGTATCATTTTCATGGACATTGTCACCTTAAGTAATATCATTGTCTCTGAATAGAGGTCGCTATAACTATCTAGACATTTCTAACTGCTCTAATTTATAAGAGGATCAAAATCTCCATCATTCATAGCATTCACATCTTCTATTTCTTCTTTCGCATCATTTCCGATGACTGGTTCTTTGAGAGGATCATGTGCCTTCAAAGCTGAGCTAAGTTTTTGAGGCAGTGCAGCAGGGGTTACTTTTGAAGGAACCGGTACACTCTTGGTAGTCAGCGCGGACCTTAGCTTTTCAACCTCTTTTTCCAACTCTTCAATTTTTTGTTTCTTTGCAGTCAACTGAGAAGTCAGCATATCTTTGTCCATCCTAAGAGTTTCGAGCATCGCAGTCTTGCTCACTTGCAGATTCTTTAGAGATGTCAACTCTGTCTTGCAGAGGTCGACATCCACTCGCGTGTGGTTTACCTGGATTTCTGCTTTCATCAGCTTGCTGTTCAGCTCCGTTAAATTAGAATGCATTTCGGACTTTATTCTTTCTAAATCGTTAGTCTTGGTGAGGTAATTGTCGCGCTGTTCTAGCAACGTGAGCGATTCCTCCATGCACGTAGAGGATTGCCGATTACACTCGTGCATCTGTTGTGCTATCGCCGCCAGTTTGGCTCGTAACTCAGTCTCCAAACTCCAACTATTGAATAGTGAAAGGGTCAACAGAATGCACATAGCAAATACTATGTACATTGGCCAACGGCGCATGTTTTCGATACCCATTTTAAGAGAAAATGTTAAACTTTATATTTATTTCAGGCAATGAACTCCACAATTTTACACCTTACACTCGCTTCTAAGTTAACCAAATCAATCTCTTTCAAAAAATTAATGCAATTCCCAATAATCCCAATCCAAAAATCCAAAATGCAAAATTCCTATCAGCTTTTTGACATTGACTGCAATGTAAACAAGCAAGCCTGCTATTTTGATTTTGACATTTCCCGATTCCCAATTCGAACATTGCATTTCATTGGACGAAGTATAGGACAATGACCCCATTTTCGTTTACAGAAAACCATAGACATTGAAAGATAACCAAAAGGAAATAATGGAAGAAATTGGTAGAAAATTAAGTGTTTAGTGTGGTAGCACTGATTATAATCACGTGACCGCCTCTTTCTTCTATGAAATTGAGCCATAGACAGCCATCCTTCATCGACTTCTTTGGTTTTTAGCCACGAGGTTTTTAGAAAATAATTCAATTTTTAGTGAATTAAAACAACGGCACGTGAATTTATTGGAACAAAATGCCACCCAGCAATCCATTGCCACCTAAAGAGAATGCACTTTTCAAAAGAATCTTGGTAAGCACGGGTGTAAACACTGTTTGATTCTTGTAGCTTGTCATTCTCGGTAATAATCTTAATTTTTTCAAAGAATGCCCTCTGTACCGACACTATTTTACGATGCATAAAACTGATTCTACAGCTTCGATGAACTTATATAATAAGTCATGCATTTACACTGGCTACATAATATTTAAAAAACCTCAAGAGTCATGATTTTTGTGCCTAGTATTCATTGTGTCTAATAATAAAATAGAGGTTAAAAATGAACTCTTCGTCCAGTGATGTATTTCATGTAATTCCAGCGTTGTTACGAACACAAACAATACAAAAATGGGTTGAAGTTTGCTAAACAAATCCTGTCCAACCCGAAATTTGCAGAACATGGAGGTGAGTAACTTAGAAAAAACTATAAACAGTAATTATGAATAGCCTCAAGGATAGATTTTTGTCATCTTTCAATTGAGAGCTGTCAAAAAATCTATGCTTGACAGTACTTGAGGCTCGACTCGAGCTCTAGCATTGATTCAGAATGTTGACCCTAAATCCCGTATTCTTATAGTACATATAAAATGTATATACATGATTATTTATGCATGCATCAATAGATACCTATTGAAAATTAGGTGTTAGATAGAAAGATTGAATATAATTTGTTGCACAGAGACAGCAACTTATTGAAGTAGGCAT
This sequence comes from Thera obeliscata, assembly GCA_947578465.1. Taxonomy (NCBI): domain Eukaryota; kingdom Metazoa; phylum Arthropoda; class Insecta; order Lepidoptera; family Geometridae; genus Thera; species Thera obeliscata. Next base: position 8,155,933 of record OX387918.1, on the reverse strand, counting down.
AGGTAGCTACGTAAAAAACTTAAAACTATTTGTTGAATACTTTGGTACTATCTACCAGAAAACCTTTGCATGGAATGGACTCATGATATTGACAAGGGAAAGTGTGACTGGAAAGAATAAACATAAAATAAAACTTGGTATATAAAAAAGAGTTTAAATTGTCAACATAAATAAAACGAAGTATCTAAAACATTGGGGGAGGCCTTTGTCTAATAATAGAATGATTCAGGCTTCTTATCATGTCACTGATTCTTTAGAACCAAGTGTGGTGAAAGAATTTCAAGTGCACCTCAGAGAGGCTCCTTTCGTGCACTTTACACATATTTTCGAACCTTTTAGGTTCTACAATAGGTATGCCGGTTTCCTCACGATTTTTTCATTCACTGTTTGAGAGCACTGACATAGTGTATACATAAAATTGAGACTAATAGTAATCTAAAACTTTTTATTTTTAATTCTGATGTTCAGTTCGTTATTCATGTTTTACAAACTTTTTTTTAAGAACTTGGGAGACTGAAAGTCCTTGTCAGTTCCATCATCCCTTCTTTGCTAATCTAATACTTTACTTTCAGAAACTCTGGCCATGAAAGGTTTAACTTTAAACTGTCTGGGTCGCAAGGATGAAGCTTATGAATATGTGCGGCGTGGTCTCCGTAATGACTTAAAGTCCCCTGTGTGCTGGCATGTATATGGTCTGCTCCAGCGCTCCGATAAGAAGTATGATGAGGCCATCAAGTGTTACCGGAATGCTCTTAAATGGGAAAAGGAGAATATTCAGATTCTCAGGGATCTTTCGCTCCTTCAGATCCAAATGAGAGATCTAGAAGGCTACAAAGTAAGACATGGTATTTTTGTAACTGCCATACAAAATCAGTTATCATATTATCTAGGTCTAGGAAGTAATAACCTACCTTTTTTATAAATTAAATGCAATTGAAACTAGGTAAATTGGACCCTGTTAAGCAGAAAAGATCCAACCAACGTTTCATTACTTTTGAGTAAATGCAGTTTAAAGTTAGGCAGAGAATAAAAAAATCGTATGATACTGTACCTACTTGAAAGTTAGTAGTGTAGTAGGCCATTACATATACATTATTTTGAAAGTAGTATATTGTACATTTTCATATGAAGAATATCTGTAATTCCTGAAAAACTATGCGTGGATCTTTTATGCAAAATACAATATTAAAATAATAAACATTGGTTTAATGTGTGGTTCATTTTAGAAGGAAGGAAATTAAAATCTGTACTTATATAAAAACAGTTTAATGAGAAAAACTAATTCAAATTGTTGCTTTGAGATGAAAAAAAATATATATAAAAAATAAATCGGCAATCACTGGTTGGTTTTCCAATTTATTTAAGCAATATCGCTTTCCTCAGCTTCAAACTCTACCTCAAAATCAGGTTCGACACCAAATCCATCAATGTCGTCTTCTACATTATTGTCGACCGTTAGATTTTTGTAGAAGGTGTGAGCATCTCGTGGAATTAAATGCATAAGGCTTTTGATATCGCTCTCGGTATGAAAAGTATACAACAATTATTGAGACTTTTAAAAGTTTTAAATAGATCCATGCAACATGGTACTTTTTGCATTTTTCGAAATTGGTGATTGGGGATGGTATCTTTGACACAATATAACTTTAGTTAGGTTAAAGTGATCAAACTGCCTGGATCTTTTGTGCATATATGAAACTTGATGAGTACATTATGAATACGTAGATAACTCGATTTTACAAAATTGTGGGTTGGATCTTTTCTGCTTAACAGGGTCCAATTATGAATCTAGTTCAAAATCAATTCATTGTATTTAAAAACGGTAGCTACATTGTTGGCTATACTATTCAAAAACTATCCTCAAACTGAAGTTAGAATGTCCATTCTCTCTTGATTTTTCAAAGTGTAATTTCTGCTGCATGGACATTTCAACTGGCCTCTCAGCTCAGTTGTTAGTAGCTCTGACTTCTGAGCTGTAGGTAGTGGGTTGGATCCCCACCCTGAACAAATATCTGTGTGGTGACTGCAGATTTGTTCTCTGTCAGGGTGTTATAATGTATTTTAAGTATGTAATTACAAAAAAACAATATCTAGCTCCCATATAATATTTCTATTTAAGCTCTGCCTAATTTGGGGCTAGGCAGTGTTGTGTGGATTGTCCACAATATTTATTTATTTATTTAATTAAAATAAGAACTGCCGGTCTTCTCTTGAACGCGATTCCGATCCCAATATAAGTTTTGACGGAATTTTGATAGAAATCCTATGGGTTTTATGTCAGAATTCCGTCAAAACTTCAAATTGGGATCGGAATCGCGTTCAAGAGTAGACTGGCTGATGTTCTCATCACTTACTGAAGCAGTTTTTAACCCAAGAAGTATTTCATAAATCCTGCACTCCAGTTTTGAAACTCCCTTTAGTATGTGTAGGCTTCCCTTCACATGTTACTTATAAATAATTGTAGATTTATTCAGTAAAATCAAGCTCTCTGGTTTCAGGACACTCGGTACCAACTCTTTATGCTGAGACCAACACAAAGAGCGTCATGGATCGGTTTCGCCATGAGTTACCACCTCCTAGGAGACTTCGAAGTGGCCAACAGTATCCTGGACTCGTTCCGTACCAATCAGATGAAGGGGCCTTACGACTATGAGCATTCTGAGTTACTTCTGTACCAGAACATGGTGCTGGCTGAGTCTGGACAGTATGAAAGGGCGCTGCAACATTTACACAAGTTTGAGAGCCAAATCTTGGATAAGCTAGCAATTAAAGAAACTTCTGGTGAATATTATTTGAAATTGAGAAGGTGAGTGTTAGTTTACCTCTTCATTATTAGGGGGCTTGCTTATCTGCCGTCATAACCTGTAAATAACGCCGAATATGCTGAGAGAAAGGGATAAAGTGATGGGCTAGCCTACTCCATTTTACACCATCTTTTTTCCCACCGAGAACTACCAAAACATGAACAGAGAACTGTCCTACTACTACTGTGTGAGAACTGTAAATATCTGTGTGGCGCACACAGTTTATTGTTTACTATCGTCGTGTCAAGTCGTGGTAGCATGATGTTATATAGCCTATGCCTATAGCCTTCCTCGATTATGTGTTCCTGTGTTGAATTTTTCAATTCGGACCAGGAGTTCCCGAGATTAGCGCGTTCAACCAAACAAACAATCAAACTCATTAATTTCAAACTCTGGTTAATGTTTTCATACACTACAGTGTGCTCAGCAGAGTATCAATAACTTGAATACTTAAAAACAAAATTCTTGTTTTAACCGACTTCCAATCAAAAAGGAGGAGGTTCTCAATTCGGTTGTATTTTTTTTTTTTTTTTTTTTTTTTTTTTAATGTTTTAATGTTTTTTTTTAATGTTTTTGTTACCGCATAACTTCGTCATTTGTGAGCCGATTTGAAAAATTATTTTTTATCTGAAAGGTACTGCTTCCAGATTGGTCCCATTTTAATTTTATTAAAATCGGTGTTGCCATTTTTTTAAAAATAATTTTTTTAATGTTTGCAACTGCATGCCTCCGTCATTTATGAACCGATTTACAAAATTATTTTTTTATTTGGAAGGTTATTCTTATGTCCAGATTGTCCCAAACAAATTTCATTAAAATCGGTTTAGCCGTTTGGCAATGAAGTCGGTTTCTCAAGTTTTTTAAACTTATAATTATTTATTGTGTTATTGACTGGTAGTGTTTCTGATATTCATTTGACAGTGTTTCCAGTGTGAGTAACGGTTGTTGGGTGTTCATTTCAGGTTCAAAGAAGCAGAAATGGTTTACGAAGACCTCGTGAAAAGAAATCCTGAAAATGTGATGTACTACGCGAAATTATTAGAAGCCAAACAAATAACAGAGCCTGATGAAAAGGTTCAATTTTTCGAAGTTTATAAGTAAGTTTCATTCTTCTAATAATATAAATGCAGAAAGTTACGATGGATATTCTCAATAACCTGACCTCGGACTGATTTGATGAAATATAGATTGTATGTTTATGCCGAAACACTAACAAGAACGGGAAAAACGCGGAGCCGCGGGCGGACGCTAGTTATAAATTATGATAGTTCGAGTATATGGATGTCTTTATCTCTAAGAGTTTTCCAAGACGCGCCACTTCTTCGGCTTGTACGGCAAATATGACCGGCCCACTGCCACTTACTAATCCTTTGAGCTATGTTGACTACCTTGGTTCTCTGTTGGATAACTTACATCATTGCGAAATGAATGAACGATTTATGTTGACTTTTTTCAGAAAGGAGCACCCCAGATCGATTGCGCCTAAACGGCTGCAGCTCACAGAGGCGACGACACTGCCCAAATTCGAAAAGTTAGTGGACGAGTACCTGAGACAAGGGCTGCACAAAGGCATCCCGCCATTGTTTGTTGATTTGAGGTAACCACCATAATAGCCTTCTTTTCTAATAGTGCTATCAGCTTTAGTGTGCGTGTTGTGTGTATGTCTGTCTGTATACGAATCATAGCCAAAAAGACTTGATTCTCTATCCCCAGAGGTATGGCAGAGGGGGGATCTAAAGCCGATTTGTATGTAACAATTAAAACACATTTTTATTTGTTTGAAATTATTTTGTATTTACTGTCGACTAATCGAATAAGCTGAGAGTGGTAAAATGTTTTGATATTGGTTTCCGTGGGACATCCCTATTGGTTCTGGAACGCATCATTTCTCTAGTCTGGGACTCGGGAACTGCGTAGAATTAGTGGCCTCTTTATTATAATTATTAGGAGTTCTGGGAGGGTTCATTGGTTGAATCTCATCCCAATAGTACTATTATAACTATGATATAAACCAAGTGTCGGGTCAGATATCTGTGACTATTCATCGTATTTTAATAATTTGTTCTTCATTTTCCAGTACATTATACGCGGACAAAGCGAAAGCGGATATAATAGAGCGATTAATAATCCAATACATGGAGAATCTACCCAAGAATGGTACCTTCTCATCAGATCCCAGTGAAGAAAAACAACCCGCGAGTGCCTTACTCTGGGTATTTTATTACGCCGCCCAGCATTTCGACCATAAGGGACAGACAGACAAGGCATTGTTTTATATAGATGCTGCGATAGAACATACGCCAACGTTGATTGAACTGTTTATTGTGAAAGGACGGATATTCAAGGTATTTGGAAGTTACTTAATAATTATTTATAGAATTAAAACAAAAAGTATGATTTGTAATCTTGAAACAATAGCAAGGAATGAGGCTTTGCATTAAATGTAGATGATTCAGACAGTGTCAGGGGCAACTGAGCTCTTCTAGGCTTGGTCGCGTGGAACTGGCACCTAGACTCACCTAGCTTTGAGACGTTTCAAAGTGATGCTTGTTTTACCATTACTCACAGTTACTCACAACCACCATTTATTTTGTGAAGACTGTCTGTCTGCATCAATTTAATTGGAACCATTGATTTGTACTGTCCGAAAATGTTTTCCACTATTCCAGTACTCCTAAAACTGTGAAGGAAAACATCGTGAAGAAATCGGCATGTCAAAGAACTTATAAAAAGTTCGTCAATGTGGTGTCAAGCGTCACGCAAAATTTGGCCAAATAGCGGAAACCAGCGCCCGAAGTCCCAGTGCATTTACAACATTTCTTTACCAAATGTTGTTTTCGTTTTGCCTATTTGTCTCTGTCTATTGTATGGAGAAAAGATGAGACAACAACTCTAACTACGCAACGTATTTTTGCCGTCTCATATTTGCTCCATACAATAGAGAGAGACAAATAGGCGAAACGAAAACAACATTTGGTAACGAAATGTGGTAGCAAAACTCCGACTTCGGGTACAGTCCGCACACCAAGACCACCAAGATGAAAGAATTTGAAAAAATTTTTCCGGTTCAATTTTACAATGAATAATGGATAATATTCCAGCACGCCGGCGACCCTATCTCAGCATACCAGTGGTTAGAAGAGGCGCAGGCGATGGACACAGCGGATCGGTACGTGAACAGCAAGTGCGCACGGTACATGCTTCGCGCAGGTCACGTCGCAAGAGCTGAGGAAATGTGCGCCAAGTTCACTAGAGAAGGTACCACTATAAATATAATATAGGTATATAGCGGCACATAACTCTAGCGCTGACCGTTATTGCGCAGAAGTCAAAAATAATGTACCTGAGGGGGGCTTGCGGTATGAAGGGCGGGCGTGCGTAGCACTGATTGACTCTCCAGTCGCACTCCGCTTTCCGTACCAATAAGACACTCTGCACACATCCGCGCAGCTATCCCTTCCGCGTATCGCTCAGCGCTAGAGTTATGTGCCGCTAGTTATACCCATTTATGCGTTACTTCTTTGCATCACCCTCTTCCCGCTTTGTTTCTCGTCCGTCAATGCAGATTGTCAGTGAAATGACGCAGCACACAGTGTTATGTAACTAAAAAGTATGGAAATGAACGATACGATTGAACAAAAAGTCTGTCTAAAGAGAAGGTATGTCCTTACCAATTCACTGTACATCATGTGGTCGTCAATTTCTAGGATCAACTAGCCTCTAGGACCCACAGTTATTATGGTACAGTTATCAGTCTTATCGTTGAACCTAAGTTGTTAACCTAAGTATGCTCGTAGTAAGACGTATGTAGTTGATGCCCGGGATTTTATGGATTTTATTAGAGTAGTAAACTTATGGTATTCTAGTGCTTCCGTCACGTAGCTAACGAGACTGCACTGAAACTAAGCTTGTCTTAGTCGGAGTGTCCACAAGCATGCAAGAGACTTTGTGTGTCTTCGTATGCTTTCGTTTGCCTTCACTAAACATTATATAATTTTTCTTAGGTGTTGCAGCGACTGAAAACCTAAACGAAATGCAGTGTATGTGGTTCCAAACGGAAGCTGCGGCGGCGTATCAACGCGCACATTTATGGGGCGAAGCATTGAAAAAGGCGCACGAAATTGATAGAGTAAGTCCAAATTAACTCTTATATCAGTCGAAAGTTTGTCTGTTTTTCGGTTTAGGGTCTACTATTACTAGCCCGTGGTGTCCCACTGTTGGGCAAAGGCCTCCTCCCATTTTCGCCAGTCACTGCGATCTTTTGAAAAGAAAAGAAAGAAGTAGAACTCAGCTCAGTTGGTGGTAGGTCTGCCTTCTGTGCCGTAGGCCGTGGGTTTGATCCCCACCGAGAATAAATATTTGTGTGGTGAATACAGATGTTTGTTATCTGTCTGGGTGTTATATTGTATTCTTAGTATGTATTTACAAAAAAAATCCAGTATCTGTACAAGTTCTGCTTAATTTGGGGTTAGATAGTGTTGTGTGGATTTTCTACAATATTTATTTATTTTATTTTTATTTGAAAAACTGCGTAGCCGTCTAGTTTGGGTGGGTCCATTAGTCTGTTGATGGTCCTTCGGAAATCTAAAGGCGTTCTGTTGCCCAAATACCGGGAGATTTTTTTAAAAATTGTATCACTTTTTCCTCGCTCGATCATCTGTAACATTTTGTACTTACCTCTGTATTCTTATTCCAGCATTTTGCCGAAATAATGGAGGACCAATTCGACTTTCACTCGTATTGCATGCGAAAGATGACGTTACGATCGTACGTTGGTCTTTTGCGGTTAGAAGACGTTCTGCGCGCGCATCCCTTCTACTTCAGATGTGCTAAGGTAAGATATCACCTAAGTCAAAGTCAAAAATCGTTGTTCAGTGGAGTGGCTGTGGTTTATTTTATGCGACTAGCTGATGGAACAAGCTTATGGCCCACCTGATGTTAAGTGGTAACCATCGCCTATAACAAAGCATTGCCTCGTAGTCGTAGGTCACGCATGTCAGGAACGTGCCCTACGATGCACTGCCTTGCGTCCATCGTCTACCAATGAGTTTAACTTTCGAAAATAAATTTGTGTGTACTATGCCAGTACTCTCAAACGGTGAAGAAAAACATCGTGAGGTACACAGCATGTCTTACAATCTTAAAAGTTCTATAACATGTGTCAAGCCCACGAAAGGAGCCTCTCTGAGGCACACTTGAAATCCTTTCACCACACTGGTTTGAAAGATCCAGTGACACGACAAGAAGAAGAAGTATACAAAGTGATTGGTCAAAATGATCATACATCAATGCACAATACACCCCATCGCGGAACGTCAGTGCAGATCTTATTCCCCCAAATCAATTAGAATTAGAAGAATCATATAAAAACGGTAGGAACGGAGCCGTAGTTTGTTGCCTGTTCTTCTAGGCTTGGTCGCGTGGAACTGGCACCTAGACTCATCTATAGCTTTATGACGTTTCAAAGTGATTCTTGCAATCTTAATGTTCTAGATCTAATTTTATCCTTGTCCTTAGTCTAAGTGAGAGAAATATATAAATACAAAATACAAATCCTGCTGAATAAATACACTTTTATTTTGATTTTGAACTATCTATAACATGTGTTGAGTGCACGAAAGAGGAGGCGCATTTGAAATCCTTTCACCACACTGGTTCTTTCTAATCAATGCACGATAAGAAGAAGAATACAAGGTGATCGGTGTATATTGATTGTTTATTCTTGGTCTTCAGGTGGCGATACACGTGTACCTACGGCTTTATTCGCACCCGCTACAAGACGTCCAACAAACCACCGAACCCGACACAGGTATGTCACTTTCATTTACTGAGAATTCATAGAATTGTTGCTATCTAGCTACGCCCACTGAGTTCCCCGCGATAAAAAAAAAATACTACCGAATTGAGAACCACGTACAGGTCACGCACGTCAGGAACGTGCCCTACGATGCACTTCCCTGCGTCCATTAACTCTGCTTGAGGCTCTACTCAGGCTTATTACTTGAGTGACTTTGTTGAGAATTTGAACCCACAACCTATAAATCTGAAACAAAAGCTATTACTCATAATCACTAGCTAAGAGTAGGTCATACTTGTGACTTGTTACAGTTTAATTTATTTCCGGACACCATAATTCAAAAGATTTTATCAATCAAGATACAGGAAAACGTGACCGGATGAATAAATATGACTAGCTGGTTCACACGGTACGGTCGGCGGTATTTAATTGGACTAATAATTATTGTCTATTTCTTATTCCTTTTGACTATAGCGGTGTTTTCATCTACGTAAACAGTATATATGGTCTAAGCAAACTAGAGTAAAATAATAATGCATAAGTAATAAACATTTTTTAATATTTTATTTAAAAAAATCTTTGTTTAAAAATACAATACAAAATCACAACGATTTCAAATAACAATTTACAGTAACAAATCGTCGGCATCATTATATTCATTATAACAATGCTACAATCATTGACACACTCTTATATCACATCCTTACAGTTCGTTTAGAATACTGACATAAATAAATTAACTAATACACCACAGTCTCTTATAATAATTTAATAAATAACTATCAAAAACAGCGTCCGTTTCACAACATCGCATTTAAAAAGTCACTTTCTATTTATTATGGCAATGCGGGCGGTCCCGCTTAGTCTCTTACACTACTTAGGACACTTTAACATCACATTTGCGCTTTATATTTACACTTTACGTCGCGTGCGCCGCGGCGATTCAGTTCAGACTAGAGCTTTGGCTTCACCGACTCACCGTCCGTAGCCGGGTGTTCTATACCTATCCCTCGCGGCCTGAGCCGCTTGTGGCGTCAGGAAGTACACGTGGGCACCTTCGCCGGGGAGTCTGTATGACACGAAAGAGCCAGGCCGGCCCTCTCCCGCCGTGTTCACAGGCCCGATCCATTCCGAATCGGGGTTCACGGCCGGCAGTGGCCTTTTGTAGTTGACTGCGGTGTCGCCCGCCAGCGAATGACCGTTCAGATCGTACTGCTCTCCCGTGTACTGCGGCTTCTGAACCTGCGTCGGTATTCTGTATTGAGACAATGTCCTGTACGCTGGGTTCGCTATCGGTATGAACTCGCTGTCAGGGTTCACAGTCGGCCGAGGGAATCGGTCGTTCACCAACGTATCGCCGGCTAGAGACGGAGGCTTCTGCTGAACCAATTCTGCGTTGTAATTGTAGTGGGGAATCGGTTCACTGTCGGGATTGATCGGCGGTCGTGGATGCCTCTCGTTCACCAGCGTATCTCTATCTAGAGATGGTGGATTGGTCTGCGATTCGACGATCTCGTAAGCGTATTGAAGGTTGATGCTGTTGTCGATCGGTGTACGGACGGTGTCGAGAGGAGCAGTCACTCCGATTCCATTGATATCTTGAGTACTGTCCTCGAGCTTCTTCCCGAAGATATCGAAGGAGTTCTTGGTGATGTCGTCGAAGTAGCTTTCGTCTTGTTTAGTGTAGTATCCGTGACTTATCGGGTTTGGTGTCGTGTTGTGTTGTCTTGTCACGTGGTGAGGCGATATCGGTCTATCATTTTGTATTTGATTTCTGTTATTGTTTCTAATATGTTTCTCCACCTCATCCTCGTAATCTTCATCTCTTGGTTTCGTTTTCGGGTAGTATCGAGTCGATGTCGGCGTCTCAGTCGTTACTTGCACATTCTGTACCAAATATCGCTGTCGGTGGCCTGGTGACACTGATGGCGTGATGGCATTGAACTCGTTAGCCAAATTGAATGGTTTACTATAACTAACCATTGGCCGGAAAGGTTCAGGGTCTAGCTTCGGAGCTCTGAATGGCAATTGCTCTCTTGTAGGTTTGGACTGATAGCTGAACTGGTATACTGGCCTGTTCGTGATAGCTTTTGGCTTGTGAGCGTGTTGCCTGTGAGAGTGTGCGTTGGGCCTATTCGTCGTGAATAGATCGATAGTCTGTTGAATATCAGCGATTTGTTGATAGAAGTTCTCCGGTCGTTTTGGTTGTTGAACATAAACAGGCTGAGGTCTAGGTTTCTGGATGCTGAAGTATTCCTGTGTCAATGTTCGGGGTCCTTGCTTTTGTGGAAACAAGAAGAAAGCATCAGCTTGGTCTATTGCACCATATGAGACGTCCACAGTTGGAGCAAATCCAGATTGCGTGTTGACATTCTGCTGGCTGTATGTTTCTTGATTTGAAGGATTGTATGTTTGTTGATTTGAAGAAGTGTATGTTTGTTGATTTGAAGAAGTGTATGTTGGTTGTTTTGATGGAACAGTTTGATAGTAATTTCTTCCATCATAAAACGCTGGAGTTGGTGAAGATTTCGGCTGTTCGTCGAAAAAGTAGAATGATGCCAATCCATTTTCAACTGGTTTCCTGTACACTGGCTGTAGCTTCGTCGTAGGGATATCGTTTTGTGAGTTGGAGTAATACGCTCTCAATGGCACAGGTGTTGAAGTTACTACATTGTCTTCATTTTGCGATTTCTGAGGCACTCTGTAAACAACATAAGGTTTCTCCGTAGTTGTGGTCTTTTGCTCATATGTTTGCTCAGGATAATCGTATAAAACAGAAACGGAAAGTGGTTTTGATGTTACTTTCGTTCTAGTTTTGTAAACAGGTTTCTCTGTCTTTGGTCTCGTAACATCATCTGGTAAGTTATGAACACGCACTGGGTGCCTTGAGGGTATGCGTTGTGGTTTCCTTGGTCTTTGCGTAGTCACTGGCTCCACGGTGTATGGCGTGGTTGTCGTTGTAGGCACTTCAGTTGTTCTTGTCGATTCTGTCGTCGTAGGCCTAGTCTTGTGCTTGTTTCTAAGCACAGTTGTTGTCGGCCTCGATGGCCTCGTGTAAGTAGGCACCGCTGGCCTTGTTGTTTTCACAGATTCGGTGGTTGTTCTCTCCTCCATTGGCGCGAAGAAATCCGGTGGAGGTGGAAGGATGATGCCTGGCACTAATGGTCCCGCAGGCACTTTGTTCTTATAGTCAGCGTGGTAGGAAAAATTGTAGGGCGGCGGATAGTAAATCGAAGGGTCGTCTTCGTCGTATAGGTCTGACTGGTTGCTCGGTGGCGGTAGGAACGCGGCGCCCGGTGGAAAGCCTTCTGGAAAAGAGCCGTTCATGGATGCGGGGAACGGGAATCCTTCGCTCGCATTCCCGGGTAGGAATGGGAACGGAGGACCTGATGGCGGCGCTCCCCCGGCAGTAAAGTTTCCCTGATTTTCACCCGGGGCGTAGGGCGCTCCCGGCGCGAAGGGGTATGGCGGAGGAGGTAGAGCTCCTTCGCCCTCTCCCGCAAAATAGGGAGGGAAAAGGGCCGCAGGGACACTACCGTTCGGCGTGAGGAAGACGAGCGGTCCGTTGTCGGAGAGTCGTACCGGAAAGGGCGGTGGCACTTTCGGCCTCTGCGGAAGCTTTACTTGCCTGCTAGGTGCTTGGTAGTCGTCGATCGGGGCCCACGGCCTTTGGTCTGATTCCTGTGTACGTTCCGGGAAAGAACCTCCTTTCAATACAAGTAAATGATCTTCGGCGAGCCAAATTTCGTCTTTCTTCAGACCTCCGAGACTCTGCAGGTTATCTTTCGTTCTCGTCTCTGAATTCGGCTCGTAACTGACAATTCCCGGTCGTTTAGGCGACTTTGAGAATATTTCGTTTTGAATCAGACCATATTTTCCCTCGGCTACCTGATCGGATAGTGTCTTTTTGTCCTCGTCTACCTCCTTCCTCACCGTCTCCTTGCCTTCCCCGGCGCTGGACATGAGCATGCCATCGTCCCAGATGCCCTGGTTCCATCCGACGTTGCCGCCCGACTGATCCGGCGCGATCGCAGCGTACTTTCCTGTTTCACTCTTCTGATCGAAGATAATGGAGTTCTTAGTGGGGCTGTACGTTTTGTCGTATTTGATTTTCATGTGTCCGCCGACGAGGCGTTTGATAGTGCGCTGCGACTCGGCGCCGCTGGCGTCGGCCGGCGCGCCCAGGCTGCGCTGGTCGCGCACGAAGGAGTCGGGCGGCAGCACGTAGGTTGGCACGAGGACGCTCGCGCTCGACTCGCAAGCCCATGCCAGCGCCACCAGCAGCGCTATCGCCGCCCCTCTCACCATCTGAAACGTAGAAAAACACCATTTAGTTTCAATGCACCAATTACAAAACTCTGCTTAAGTATTACACAGTGATCGACTTATCTAAGTAGGGTTTTCTTTGTTAATAAAACGAGTTCTTTCGGCGTTCATGAGCGGGCGAAGTGAAAGGACCGCGGAGACAAAAACGTTGGCCAAGTGATTCGGCACTGGCGCGCCGCGCGCGGCCACCTGCCTTTTATCAAGCTTAGTCGAGCGACCACCTCCGACCCGGCTGGCATTGAGAATCAAGCGTTTAATTGGAAATGATTGGCGGATTAACGCCCGCGAGACAGGAAGGCCGCGGAGCCTAAATTGCCAAGAAAAAAAAGAACTGTCACGATTGTTGCTATTGTTTTAAGTAGTTCTCGACGGGGTGCACTTGTCACTTGGAGAATCGATGCAACCCAAACAGAAAGGTTCGTCTATCGATCTTACTACAACAAACAAATCCGCTAGTGTCAAACAGTTTTTTTTTTCAATTGCAATCCGTACAAGCTTCACGGAGTCACGAATTTATACGGGGCTTAGCGTTATGACTATACTAACGATGATGGGACTCTGAGCTTATTGATGCGGGATGTGTGGGTTGAAAAATACCTACTTGTCTGAGATTTTGCAAGTCTTGCTAAATGTGTCTTAATTGGACTTAAATAGTATAGCTCGGAGGCGTACTTTATCAGAGAGTAATATTAGCTCCAGTTGTTGCCAGGGCCGGTAGTGTCCGATAGGCGTGCCGGGCCTGTGAAAGGCATGGTCGCACAACGTGGCCGATCTTGCCTTCGATAATACGCCAGCTAACCCAGCAATTGTGCTCTTATAAGTTTATTAGGGCGGCTGACTGTGCTGTGGTTTAGCTGAATCGACATTTTAATTGGTTTCGATTGTGCTGGTTTGAATACCTACTGCTATAGGTCACGGTGGCCTTTTTCCTCAATGCAATTCGGTTATCGCTCTACGTGCTGCCAAAATCTCAAGTAATTTTCCAATTGCGGTGAATTGAAAGAAGGAAATATAACTTGTTTGTTCATTACGTGGGACCATAATAACCGGCCTTGTTTTGATTTATGTCCGTTTGATATGTTCTGCTGCCGAGCTACAGTTAGGCAATACATTAAACAATAAGATATCGCATCAAATGCCTAAAGATATATTGAAAGGTTTACTGCTGCAACTTCATGAGGCTGAGCTTTAAAGTTCATTGCGAGCTTGGCATTTTACTCATCTCGGCCGCATCCTTTCAATATCTAGTTGGGTAGTTAGCCTTCACAAAAATGTGTCGCGACTGTTCTACAGCTTTGTTCAACGCATTGTTTTATTTGACATGACTGAGCGATGGAAACTAGAGACAAGCACACGGCCTTGCCGCCGCAAGGTGCCCGATTTTTTTGCGGTCAGTCAAAACGTGAAGTGATTAACCAACTAGTGGTTTGTGAGTGTCACGTTGTCCGTTGGCTCGCTTTCGACAATGCGCAACCTTGCGCTAATAAGTTAGAGGCGATTCGTTGTCGATCAGGTTTATAGCTTTCTTTGCGTTCTTTACGATCTAGTTTCACTGCGACAACGTTGGGAAATTCTCTCGGTTGATGCATTGTAGCTATTTGTATGCACGTCTTGTCCCCGCCAACTTTCCATCGCCTTTGTTGTCTACTTCACGCTAAGCACTAGGATACGATTGCTGTGTTATTCTTCACGCTTTCCAAAGGGACTTAATCTTCTTAGTACCTAATTTATACAAGTTCTCTATGCATGTTAACTATGCAATCTTCGTCGAGGACATGATTATTTGCGTGATTACATATGTATATATCCTACAGATTAAGGTCTCGTATGCCTGTAATTGTATATGATCTCCTTGAGTTTACGGAACGACGGAAACTAAGTGCCGTTTATTTATTACTGGCTGTTGTGGCGACATAACTGTTTGTTGACCACACCTTAATGCCCGGCGTGCATGTCATTGCGCAATAGATAATTTCGAACCAATCAATAAAGACATGACTTGTCACGAGTTATTCGTTTTGCAACCGTGCCGAATTGGACCACATGATAATATGACATTGGACCCCCTGAGCGAACCGAAATTAAACCATTAAACTAGCTCCTAAATCCAAAGATAATCGTTGTACCAACTTAAAGTATTGCCGAAATAGCTTGCAGCGATTAATCAGCTTTGAAACACAGAGGAGTTAACCAGGTGATAATGATAATGAAGAGTGCGCGCGCATCATTACTGTCAGAGTAATATAACGTAATCAGGGCTGTCGCTTCCTTTCGCTGTCATTTAAGCTATTCCATCTCGAATCCAAGTAAATACAACAACTTTCACATCTAGCCAACATACTATCTTGGCATTATAACCGTAAAAAATCGCGAAACAGGTGAATGAAACTAATCGATTGCTTATCGAGTCGAATGGTTTAATATTTCCAATAGCATAACAATAACTTATAGAAGAACGTGTAGGCTTTTACCTGTTTCTCCTTTTTTTTTGTTTATTGAGAGATGTTTTGAATAGTCATTCTAGCTGTAGCAACCCTAAGATCTGCCAAAACACGGCGCGTGCCGTCTCGGATCATTATCCACGCTTCAAGCACGCCTCTTTCCTAAAGTGGATCAGTTATCTTTTGTTTGAACTCAATATTAATGACCGAGCTTTTGATTCAATTCAAAAACTTGATTATTACTTCATAGTCCTCACGCAACATACGATTAATTGAACACATCAGGCTAATGATAGTCAACATCATTGAAAGTGTGAAGCGAGAAAAATTGCCAGTAGCGTGGATGGATAATTCAAAATGTCATGTCTCAGTAACTGAATTGGAATGTAGCGGTTAGATGTGATATTTTTATGCGAAACCGTAAATATCTAGTCATCTAAGGATCCAAGAATTTTAATAGTGTCATGGCTTAGCTTCGATCACTGTCGTACAAGTCGTTCGCGGTCAAGGTAGTAGCATCCTACAACTAAGAGCTAAAGCCTACTATTCACTGAAGTCACGTATTATGCCGTTTGTTTGATTGGAGACGGATATTTTCCCGTTTTCTCTAGTAATCATGGTGTTTTATATAATTTCCAAGCGTTTATATATTGATGCTTTGGTATACAGCGAGCTTCATTCCTGTCTTGTGAATAATGTATCTAATGTTGTCTTTAACTTGTTTGAATATGCACTACCATGTCATCCTGCGACCTCGTGGCATGTCATGAGCATTCTAGCACAATCTAGTAATCAAAACCAGTATTGAAACTATTCTAATAATATTTATATTTATTGTTTTGCTCAAGCGGTGTCCGGGAACTTTTAGATATTTGTTTTCTTGAATTTGATATTCTCTTATCTCAATCAGTTACATTATTTCGGTTTTGAAATAAAGCCAGCGAAATATAAAAATGTCATAGTACTGCTATATGATTTTGTCACAGTATTACATACAATACAGCTACGAAATGTTAGTTAAAGTTTGTCATTTACCGCGACCTTGTGTTTTAATGTGGGAATTTTTCATAAATGCCGCGGTTCTCGTTAGTTTCAATTTAGATTATCGCGAATTTGGAAATTATTGAGTAATGTCTGCTTTGTGCAAATATATTACTCCATAAAAAAACAATGGTATTAATTCTTACATTATCTTCTGTGTCTTCTGTTTGCGAGAGCTTTTATGCATTTGTTGGATGTATAAAATTTATATTAATATTATGATTTGCGTTCTTGATTTTGATATGTGTATCGAAAACATGTTCTTTTGTTATTATCGGAATTCAAAGGTCGTAAAAATTGATCTACTTGAAGTCGTGACCGGCGATCGTGGCTAGCGCACGCGTCGTCTAGGGGCCACTCTGTGGAATATTTACTGTCATGTGCTCCATTGTGCCAGGCTTCATGATTTATGGTTATTACCTTTGGAAATTCAAGGTGAAGCTTTGTGCAAGCTTTTCTTTGAGAACAAGCTACTAGTCTTTGCTTTAGTAACTGAAATTGAATCAAAACTTTGTAGTTTTTATTAAAATCATTTTATGTCGACGCGTTATGGCGTCCTTGTACGTTTCATGTACATATATGTTTTATTTTGCTGGTATGTTTGTACGTAAAGGTCAATTTGCTATCTTTGTAAAAAGATATTTTTACAAATCGATAAACAGCTCAGTTTATGCATACAATGATAATCCCACCCTTGAAGACAAGAACAACCTTCACATTGATATAAACAGAGAGCTTCCGCGTATAGAAGCTGTCTTGACTCGCTCCATATAATCAAAGATGTCATGTTTTATCCATTATACCAACGCAGATATAGCTTAAAATCCTTGAGATAATAGGATGTATGCGAAAACTTGATCCATATAAGTTAAGTGGACGGTATATAAATAGTTACAGAGCAAATGTTATCGAGATACAGCGTCAATTTTGACTTCCTTGTGAATAAATTTAGATTGGAACATTTGAAGCAGTAAACCTTCTACCTAATGACTAAAAAAATACTTCTTACCATTATTGACTAAAATGCATGAAGCCTTAAAATTTAGTACCAACGTGAGGTGCTTTTGTAATAAGCTTTCTTTTCTCGGCCACTTTCTTGTTCTTTGTTTCGTAATTTCACAGAGTGGTCCTATGTTATTGTACGTAATCATTCATGTAATGTCGACCGTTCACATGTATTCGCGATTACACCGTAATTTGGCTTTTCTTTTTACAATTGTTTGTATTCTCTAATGACGCCTACGTAAGATTTGTCAACTTTAAACTTTGCTATCTTTGTTTTTCAACCCAGTTAACCTCTTTCGTTTTGTTACAGGTAAGCTACTATCAGTATCTTCTATCTGGGTAAGTGAACTGAGCTACGTAAGTGGTAGATAGCGGAGGGCGGTATCATCGCGCTCCACCGCGCGTGCTCCGAACCAATTAGCTGATTTCGGCTAGATAATCGTCTGTATTAGTTCTGTATTGTTTAATATGAGTCTCTTGTGAAACATGTTACAAAATTTTTCCGCCGTTTTGCCGTTACCTTTTGATGTTTTTCGGAGCGTGGCGGATAATAGGCAACCTTAGATTGCGCCCGAGTCCTTCGCAAAGTCGTGAGGGGAAAAGCTGCATATTTTAATAGTTACTTTTGTAACATTTAGCTGTTGCGCCACCGATCGTTTTCCTATCTAAAAGATTATCGGAGCCTATTATTTCCAAGGTAGCGTTGTCGACGGGGTGGTTGTTATGACGAATGTTGTTCGTCATAGTGATTAGGTTTGAGCTGACGACGCGTAGGCACATCTAATTGCTGAGAGCGCGTCTATTGTTTACCTCGACGTTCGCGACAATCGACTTGCTACACGAATAAAACAAATCATTGTCGCTATTGTTCTCTTCTCTACTCTCTATACGACGAAATCCTGACTACTAGTACCGCCTCGTGGCACTTGAGACATCAAGTGCTCCTTTTTTGCTGTCAAGTTTCATCTGACCGAGCCGGATACGAGTTTTTGTTGACGTACCCGACGCGACGACTTGTATGACGCTGACGTAACCGTGTGTTTATATTATCATTATATCTAAATTGTTCCCATTTTCTAGGAAAAACTTAGGAACTAGCTTTACAGTGTTTCAGAAAAAATAATCTGGATCCGCATGTCACATAGAAATGAACACTAACATGATGCGAAAACTAATATAAATTACACGATGATTCAGTAAGGTCAAGGTGAGTTAAGATGTATAAAATGTATATGCATGGGTGTGACATTCCAAAGATTTTAAAGGTAAACCACTTGGTAACTGGATATAAGATTAGTGCCGTCGTACACTCACCCTTTAAGGGTATCGGGGAATTTTATATTACCTTACACATCGCACGAACATACCCGTCCTGCCGATTGACGTTCAACGACTTCCACTGACCTATAGATCAAGTTTCTCGGATTATGATTATGATAATTTATTCAACTATTAACCCGTAAAAGTTAGATTGCAAAGAGAAATTAACAATAATGCTAGTAATCACGAAAGGAATTTTGTTATTATATTAAGAAAGCAGAGATTGCCTTTGTGTAAGCACTATGATTGTTTAGCTAGATTGCACAGTCCTGAGCATAAAATATACTTTCGATAAAACTGCATTCACGATTCATACTTTCAGTACAATACCACATTCTTGTAATTTTAATGTAGATGTGTCACGATTTGAATCTATTAACAATCAAAGGTTATCATATCACTGCCTCTAATTAAAACAGGTTTTGCAATAAGAATAACTTCAATATGTTACGTAACAGGTCAGGATGCATTGGTGTTGCATATCATATGCAGATAGACACCAGTTTATTTTTGAATTATTTTCATAGGACTTTATTTACTTCACAAATTCTTACTTTATGGGTTCTTTACGTGTTTGTGCAAACACTTAAACTTTTTTAGAGTCGTATCTGTACAATATAGTTGTACCGTTCATTTTCTAGCGAAAGTGGTGCTATATCCAATTTTAAATTACTGGGTCTGAGAATTTAACATACTATCAGTTAGAAAGTAAACCTGTGGCCTTAATACAATGTAAGCTTTAACATCTATCGTTATTATTTCCTATGTTCATGTTTATAGCCTCAGTAATATCTTTGTGTAGGCCTCAGATTCTAATCTAAAACGTTATTGTGTATACATACATTTAGCTTGTTTTATACTCATGGACACGAATTAATGTACTATACTTATTTGAAATAAGTATACATTGTCCGTATACTTATTTGAAATTTGAATATTTCACACGGTTTTATGATACGGATGAGAGATTTTACAAGGCGGCGTGTCTTTAATAGTTCGTATCGAATTCATGTGTCCGTGTGTGATAATGTTAGTATCTTGTTATGTCATGCAGTCGGATCCAGGTATCCTACTTTCGAAGCTGATGTAAACGCGATCGGTAGACGACATTTTATATTATATAAGCTTTTTAAATCTGATAAACAAATTGCAAAACTAAATATTTTTATCGAATAGTTTGCATACATTCAGTTTAGATTGATATATCAATATCGAGAAGTATTTAAAAATTGCGAACGAACCAAACATATCGACTGCAAAGTACGAGCAAACATCATGTTTTTGCACGAATTTAAATTAGATTTGGTCACCGTGACTCAAACGACTTTTTAAGTAGATTACGTCGTTCATTGAATTGTACGTTATTATTAACTAGTACGTGATATAATTCCAAATAACCCGTTGCTTTTAGTCAATTGAATATTTAGTGCTAACATGTAATCACGGCAATTGTATATTTTGCACACGTT
Source organism: Thera obeliscata (assembly GCA_947578465.1). Taxonomy (NCBI): domain Eukaryota; kingdom Metazoa; phylum Arthropoda; class Insecta; order Lepidoptera; family Geometridae; genus Thera; species Thera obeliscata. Next base: position 8,135,730 of record OX387918.1, on the reverse strand, counting down.
CTGTAGGTCCGGTTAGGATTCCGTTATCAGAAACACGAAATGTTTATGCGTTCCATACAGACATCGTAAAACTCGCGGACTTGATTTTATCGTAAGTATCAGTCTAAACTTTATGTCCTTGGAATTCCCAAATATTTTTGATTCTATTGTCACTTTAAACATATGTATGTATGTTATGGACAAGCAATATTGTTCCTTTTGTTAGATGACTAAGAACGCCTTACAAGTATGCTTACTTGCTTAGTGTAAGGTTTTGTACTTACGCTGTGAAGCAATTCAACTAAGCAAGGATTGTGTTTCTTGTGCATCGGCAGCTATGCCATTATGCTCAGTTGAAAACGTTATAACAATTTTAGTAAATATCCTTTATTGTTCTTTGGTCTAGCTAGATCTAAATTTGTTATTAGTTCCACGAATAATATTGTTTTCTATTGATGACGGTCGCTTTTATGATTGCTGTTAAAAGCAATTTGATCCACAACCTTTTATTTACGAAAATGATTTTTGCGATGTCAGATTATTATAAACGCGACTGTGGGTGATACTGTGGGAGGGTTTTTATTAACAAGTTTTTGATTATAAAGCTGACCGACCTCTTTGGCGATCCAAATTATCACCAGATTATTCGATCGCATACAAAGTACAATTTTATGTTAAGCAACAATTAAATTCGCAATTACAGTATCAAAACGTCTGAACACTTTTGTTTGCATTTTCTCACAGGTGTTTCTTTAACTAACGTCATTGAGTATTATGTCGAAGGCTGAGCTCTGTGAAACTTTGACTTTAATATTTATGTCGCGATACCGAGAGCATTGTTTCTGGAGGTTTCTGAGGCTCATTGTGGCGCTTGTCTCGAGCTAGCCCGTGGGATCTGGGTCGGGGACTGCCGCTGCAGCCGGATGGCTAGTGGCTACTTCACCAACATCGTGGACGCATGCGCTTATCTCATAAACAAAACACAAGCTTACATTTTCTGATAAACAGTTGAGGCTGCGGCTGTGTTCACACTTCTTCATCACCTTCAATCGCACATCACAGTGCTAAAGTCACTTCACTAATTTGTTCACTGGAGTCCGGTCACTGGCACATACTGGGGGACAGTGTAGTGTCACGGTTGTCGCTCGCCGGTGGAATGCGTGGAAGTCGGGTCCCGAGGGTCACCGCGCCGGTCAGTGGTGGGGTACGTGTGTTCCGCAGGTCTCGCGGCGCATGAGTGCTCGCGGTGGAAGGGATCGACGGTGTAAATACGCCGCCGTAGCGCGTGCGAGCCGCCCACGCACACAAGCGAATCTCAGTCACACATAGGCAACACATCTCGTTGAGATGAGCCGTGACGTGTCAGTGCGATGCGCCTGATCATAATACCTAATGACGGCTATTGAGAATAAATTGATGGGAGTATCCTAATGGCTAATACCTTTACAAGCGGATGTACATTGACCGTAGGATTACGCCATGGCCCGCACCTGAATTATGCATGTGTCTTAGAACTTGGAAGGTATGAAGGCTTGGGTTTTTCGTAATGTGCTAGCACGTGTTAATGACGATACCACCACAAATGCGAAAACGGATAAGGATGTAAGAGTAATTAATCAAGTTGATGTTATGATTGTCATTGCGGATGAAAATAGCTAAAACATTGGTCATGACTTAGATGAAAAGGTGTGAATGATAAATATCAAACCTTACACTTTAGCTACGGTAAACTATTGCAATCTAGTAAAAGGGAATTCTCTTTTAAACACCACAGTAGAAATACAACGCCAGCTCAAAGTCTACCAATGACGTTGTCACTGAATCAATCATCAGGAATTTGAAGGTTTCCGTCACATATCTGTATATGGTTTATGCAAACATGATCAGGCCTAGAAAGCATGTAGTTACTCACTAGAATTTACGTCTAAGTTAAAGGCCTGCGCACACCTAGTTCGCTGGCGGTAGCGATCAGTGAATCGCTGTCAAATATCGCTGTTAAATCTCAAATCTGACAGCGATATTTGACAGCGTTTCACTGATCGCTACCGCCAGCGAACTAGGTGTGCGCAGGCCTTAACTCTTGCGGTTTTGACAGGCAAGGTACAAAACATAATGATCTTCGATTACTTTTTTATAGTTCCTCGTGTTGAGGATAATAATACGTATAAAATTAAAAAATGTGAAAAAATAGTTTCGTTCTGGTACAAAAACATCACCATACACATAGATAGTATAGGTATATATTGACGTCTGTTAGTCCAACCATGTTTATTATTTAGATTCTATATTATCTTTGTTAGCATGTAAAATAAAGAAAAAGTTAACACAATATACGCTGTTAGATGTTGCTTCTGTTCCATTTGTGAAGATTTATTCATTCAATTCAAATATGTACATACATGGTTTAATTGACAGCGCTCAAGTTAAAAAATATATATTCTGCTTACTATTTCTATGTATTTTTCTATTAAATGAATAATGCTCCTAATAAAAATAGTAAACAGTAGCTATGGGGTGTCTCAAGTTCAACAAACTATTTTGTAGATGTACCGACAGGCTTCGCTGGCGAGATGGTTCGGTTGCGCAAGTGTCCGAGACGAGTCATCGACACCGGCCGGCGTGTCCTCGGAAGGTCGACCGATGCCGTATTACCATAATATCTGGCCGGTACCTCGCTGGCCGGTGCCGTCTTATCAACCGCATCGTTTGTTTACCACCTGGATCCCGGATCTAGCTTTTTAAAGGTTGTTTTGTGATTCGCGGCCGAATCTTTTTAGAGCTCGCTTTTATTAGAGCATTCTAGAAGCCTTGCCGTTGCGTTTATATTCTTCACATCCTGTGACAGTTTTCGTTTCGAAATGATGATGCTCTTGATAATGAAACCGGCTTAGAATGAATTCTTTTGGATTTGGGTTAGGGGTTTTTTGTGGTAATTTAGGTTTTTGAAAAAAAAGCAAGTGTGGGGAAAACCTTGGGTCTCGAATCTCGATGCAATGCATGGAATGCGGATCAGGTTTGTTCTTTTTTAACTCAACATTTTGGGAAACCCGATCTTTTTTGATTAGGATTTGTTTGATATAAAATATTTCACGAGCCATTGAACTAACACTACAGTCACGATCTATTACTATATTTTTTTGTAACGTATACATTAATTAATAAGAATATGTAGTCACTTACTGTCGTCAAATGTGTTATCATTAACATTGCTTTCATCTATCGTTCAGCTCATAGACTCATTTAGGTCACATTCCTAATTGTATTCTTAACAACACTGTTAGAACTATCACCGTTATCACAAATTTCTATTAGACTATCTCCGTGATATCATAGATGCCTATTTAGGACACATTCCACATACGGTATACTATTCATCACACGCGGAATTCGATACACAACATCCTCGTTCGTCGCGACATGGCCACTCTGCCATTTGTTATTTTCATTTAATTGTGTGTTTTTTCTTGGAATTGTGGTCGGTTTTAGGCTGTGTCGCCGCGACGCGTCCTTACCACATTCCGCGACACGGCGGCGCTTGCCGCCTGTTTTGACCGTTTGACCACTTCATAACTTTGGCGACCCTACCATTTGCACATTATCGAGAAAACGTTTTTAGTTTTCATCTTTTTTCACCAGGCTTTTGGTGAGTTGAACGCAGAGTTGATTTGAAACTTCGCATCAAGTTTAGTTTGTTCGTCTTTGCTATGTAAATCTTCTTAGGTCTACGACTTCTACCATGATTATTTCAAGCCTTTAAAGATTATTTACTGTTTTACTTGCTCGTTGTTTTTGTTTACTAAATCCCGCTTAAGCTTTTAAGTATTTACTAAGCATATGTAGCGACCGACAAAAGTAAATTGAATCTATTACCGTAATTAGCCTCATTACAAGTTAATGCTCATTGCATCTTAGTGATCGTTTTGTAGAAATATATCTCAGAATCCCTTTATAGACCCAATGTCATGGCTTCTTGCGAAATCGCAATTCGAATCGTCTTACGCATAGGCGGTGTCATTGACATTTCCTTCGTGAATTAAGCAGCTATTATTGTTCTGAGAAAAAACTTATTCAATTGTGGTTTGCCTCTTAAATTTCAATCATTTAATTTTAGTACCTTATGTTTATTTCTTCCTGCGGTTAAATTACCAATATTATGAAAATCACTGCTACTTAGTCTTATTCTAGCTTTTGAATAAAGTTTTTTCATTTTCGTTCGACGCTGTGTTTGTGCCCCGTAGTAAGGCCCCGAATATTCAGTGAGGCGCCAGGCGGCTCGTTCGAGTTAAGAATCGTCTCGATTCGTTTAAATTATGTAATCGAATATTCATGACGACTGGTGCATTTAGTACCTATAATATGACTAGCTTTCGCCCGCGTGTTTATTCCTGGAGTCTTGGAAGTACCGTTACAACGTAATGTCGCATCATTTCCTTTCTTAAAAGGAAAAAATTATTAGCAACACTTCTAACTACAAGAAATAATCTTTAGGAATAGGTTTATTTGCTTAGTGTGCAAGAACCAAAAGCTTTTCATTTGTTTTCTTCTTACATTTGGTCAGTGAAGTTTTGTAACGTGTACCGATTAACTTTTTGTAAGAGGCAACACTTCCGACGGTTTAATCGATATTATAATCGATTACAAAACAATCTGTAAACAAAAGTGATTCTTATTTGATTATATAACTTTAGAATCTACTCATTGATTTTTTTCTTGTTGGTAGTATTCACGATAGTCAAGAGAATGTTACTAAATAATGGTTATTGTGTTTAATATAATTTCATTTAACCCTTAATGAAATTTAATTTTCTTCTAACATACACTTTCTAATAAAATGTTATTAGTTGTTATCCGAATAATTCTTTGACCTGTTTGTGGATAACCTTGTGAAAATTGTGTTTTTGTTTTTCATTCTAAAATAGTAATATTAAATTAGCAACGCAAATTACTGTTCTTCGAAAATTATTCCGTGACGTCTGCCTATCTCAAGATACGATTTTATTAATACCTACGTTACGAATTAATTTTATTGAATAATATTTTAACAAAGACGCCATTATGCTGATTTTTGATCTTTGCTGCCCAATTTATGTCTCAATCATATTCAGCTACTATCGTTACTATTACCTGTTCAAATGTATAAAGTATAATTGCATGAAAATAAATATATTTTTGCGTCATAAAAAGTCTTCTTCTGTCGTGTCGATTATTCGGTAGCCACTTATTGTGTTTACTTACACTGACTATTCTGAACGGTTGGTTGTGGTGTTTTTGCGTCTTAAAAAGTCTTCTTCTTTCGTGTCGATCGTCGATTATTCTGTAGCCACTGATTGTATTTACTTACACTGACTACTCTGAACGGATAGTTGTGGTGTTTTTGTGTCTTAAAAAGTCTTCTTCTTTCGTGTCGATCGACAATTTTATTATTCGGTAGTCAGTGATTGTGTTTATTTATACTGACTATTCCGAACGGATGGTTGTGGTGCTTGCTTTTATGTAAAATCCTTTCCTAGGTTGTAAATCATCTTTAGTAGATCGTTCTTAGCGTGACTTCAGATCTTCTTATTCGCTCGTGATAGTGATCAGCGAAGTATCGCAATAACTATTTCTTTCAACATGAAGCCTCCTTTATGCTGGACGATGATCCTTGTATGAAAAAATAAGTTCTCTAACTACTGTGTTACTGATTGCATAGCTATCTCGTTGTTCTACCATTTCTATATTTTGGCCAGAACACATTGAAACAAATAAATAAACCTTTTCCGCACTCATCACTTTGCTCAATAATCTTGATTGTATCATTCTTTATAACAGTTAATGTTATTAAAATGTATTATTATTATTTTACAAATGATTCATTTTAATTCAATTGTTCAGCTCAATAGATGTTCTCAGGGGGTTTTGCAATATTACCTTGTTCTAATTAGGCTTATTGGGCGGATCTTTTAGCACATCTCTGTTTTTGTTAACAAGCTATGCTAGTTGTGAAACTAAATTATCACTTCTATACCTTTCAATTTGATCATTATCATGTTTTTTTTTAATTTTGCCATGCCAATCTAGAGCCCTGAGTACCAACTGAGCTGTGCGGTTTGCATTGTTTGATGTTAATAAACGAGAAGGTTATTCTCTGCTGAACTCCAATTCAATTGGAATTGAACTGGACGACAATTTGCCTTTGCAAGTGATACAGTCAAAGACAATTTCAAGTTTCGTTCATTCAAAAATATATTCGCCTAATTTGCCTTGTTTCCTCAATTTGAAAATCTCTGGGTGGGCTACTCTGGGCTTCACTTGAATGATTCTGCCGTATTTACAACTTCCTGGTCCATCTCTCCAACCCTTCATGCACTCAGTTTACATTTTATTACCTAAAAATACGTTAAGAAATGTATTTTTGTCGACTTTCCGTTTTGTAAACGACATGCTCCGTTGGACTGTTGCTCAATAATCGTAACTAAATATTTTACTATACGTTTCATAAATTCACCTTGTTTAGTTTTGGAGGTCTAAAGTAAACACATACATATTTCACAATTTACGGTTATTATCCACTATATATTTTTATGTTTCGCAATCATTTGAAATACTTACTTTTAATGGATGATACAATAAAATATATACACTGCTTTAAATGTATTCATTTATGTAAATAATTTTATTATCTTTAGCGTGTAAAGTTGTACAGAAACCGTTTATAACGATTACCCAATGAACAATCACTCGCTATCAAAGTGTAAATCGACGAAAAAAACATTCATTAGCAAACCAAGTTCAAATTTAAAAATATCAAGTAACTATACTTACACATATTTTTCAAGATTTTCTTGAACTTATCAAGATTTTGTCTCGGTCCATTCCACACGTTTCGTAATTTATAGCTTACATTTTATGGTCGGCAATTAGATGCCAATTTCGTCTTTAGATTAGTGATATTTTTAGAAAATAAAAGGTTGAGAGTTGAGATTCTCTCTTAGCTACAAATATTTTAATTAAAGATCGTAAAAGTATCATAAGATTTTTTTAGAGCTGCTATAATATATTATTTATTAGACCAGGCTTATTCCAAAGATCCTTCTGTAAATAACGATTACCCAATCTTATTTTGGAAAATAAACTTTGACACAAAAGATTGATTAATAAAATTTATAACTATCAGCTGCTAAATTCGTCTTTGTGTCATAAAACTGGTAAAGAGAACAAAACTGCGGTCCAATATAAATTGTTTGTCGATTTCAATCAATCCGTATCAAAATTTATAGCCTATGGGAAAATCCAAGCTATGATTACAAACGATTGTTATTTTTTGAATTAATTTGATATTATAAATCGATGGAGTGTCGTCTTCGTATTTAAGTAATTTATATTGGAATGTTTATTGCCTTAGCCTTAAAAAAAATATTAACTATGAATAATTAGAATAAACCTGTCTAGTCAAAACCGAAATGTTACTTGCATGGTATACCATTTTTTCAGTACATAGACTTTTCTTATTCTTCCAGAACCTTTTCGCAATCAAATTCTTTGCTGGCTCTTTTATGTTGGTTTTCGTCTACTAGTAGATAAATACGGTCTTTTTTTAGTACACCTATGTTTCTATTAAGAGGTTCTTTGTGTTTGGTTTTCCCGATGAACTACCAAATAAAGCTCGTCTAATTTTGATTATTATGAATTTGGCTTACCACTACGATACTCCAACTATCGAATCATTATTTAGACGCGCTATCATTACAGATTACTGCCGCCTAAAGGTCTAAGTGTAGCTAAACGATTATTAAAGGATTTTATACCTATCTACGAGTATCATATTGTTAAGTAGTGCTTCAGTTTCAGTACCTTCATGCTTAAAATTAATATTTCTTGTTCATGTTTTGGTGTAGTAACTGTTAATAACAGTCTTAGTAACTCATGATTTTTATGATTCTTTTATAACTCGTACAAAGCGGTAAAACTTTGCGTCTTCATGCGAGTAAAACTGAGTATCACAATTATTGCAGCGTGGGTTTTGACCCTAAGATTCGCAGCCCAAATCGTATAGCAAAACAAGGTTAATATTCTCTTAAATATGCAAATACATAGATTATATTCTTCTTTGTTATGTTTCAGTTGTACAAATGTGTGTGTAGACTATATAACATTTGTTAGGTACTCTCTCGTAATAACTCGATTCATTAATTACGGTTCTGTCATGCTTTCTTATAGCCCCTTCCCACTGGTGCATGATATCGCGCACCAGCCCGCACCTTCTCGCACGACACACCATGGGAACGGTCTCTTGCGCCGAGGTGCGCGGTAGCACAGGAGCCTTTTCTGTGTGCGTTGCCGTGCGTCTTCGTGCGCGGTGCGTGATGAACTGCAGAACCACGCACCGTAGGAAGGCAGCATATAATATGGCTTTCATTTATTACGGGTTTTTCTTCGTCAGCAATAACCATAAGGATATATCGAAATAATTATTCAGTTCACAAAAGGTTTATTCGCAAGTCATGCATCCTTTGCGAAGTCTTGAACCTTCAATAAAAAGTATAAATTGAACCTTGCTTACTGTAACAATAAATGAGTAACATGTAAACTGGCAGTTCTCGCCACTTTAGGTCTGCCCTTGTGGGTTTGTTCATAATGGCTTGAAAAGCGCCAAGGTCGTCGCACTGCTGGCATTGCGGATCTGGACCGTGGTCCACGTTCATAAAGCTATGAGTCTTGAGACTGACAATAAATTTTTGTGACTTTTGTATGTCGGTCGATATCTTTTGGGTTTAATTTTTTCAAATGGATAATATGTTTTCACTAAGGGCGCGGGTGAAGGTTTCAACATCAGTCCACCATTAATAGTTTAAAGAAGTCCACTACTGAATAAAAAGTTTTCATATATTTATTTTCAGGGAAAATAAATCTTTGGGCGCGTTGCAAAAGTCCTACAGTTTAACAAATCAGAACATGTGATAAATTATGACTTGCTGAAATTCTTTGAATAATGATTTGCATGCTCCATTGTAACGTAAGAAAGTGACCGCTGGGTCTCGGGTCACACAACGAATAAAATGCAAACGAGTGGGATGTACGCGGATCCCACCGGGCCCGGCCGACGCGACGCCCGTCACTGGCGCCTTTTTGCACATTTTTCTTTCTTTTTTTTCCAATGGTGAATTTATGGCATCCTCGCGGTCGCCATAAGCTGCCAGTATTACGCGAGCCAGGCACATTTTATTATTTTAATACCGACTGGCTGGTCGAATAACAGAATTTTGGTCTGGAATGCGCGGCCTTTTAGTTTAGTCTTTTTAAATTGCCTTTTCGGCTGGGCTGTAAAGTTGGTTGAAGTTAGTTTATGCTCTTGATGGCATTTATTCTGAGTAGCTTTTAAAATGTCTCATTATGTACCTATCTGTAATTTAAGAATGGTCCAGAATGCCGTTTGCTCAAGTTTTTTCCCAATGTCATCATGACCTTTGCAAAATTTACATACATACATACATAAAATCACGCCTCATTCCCATGGGGGTAGGCATCGATCACGGATTTCCACTTGCTACGCTCCTGACACACCTCTTTCGCTTCATTTTCACTCGCATAACATTCTTAATACATGATGCCCGTATGAAGTTTCTCATGCTCTTCATGAAAAATGTATGAGTAATTAAATTAAAATTCGTTGTAGGTATTTAATACGGCTGCAATATAATACAATCAACACATACTTTTATAGTGGTTTGATGACCACGGAAGTCACATGCTTGTGAGTGCGAATAATTACTTAATTTATCATTAGGGTCATGACACTCATGACCGCTTTCAGAGCTTTAAATGAATTTAATGTCGACATAGTCAATGGTCATAGCAGTGACCAAAACTTTCTAACCAAGAAGTCAACAGGAAGAGCCTAAGCGCAACCAAACGGCCGGTGAGCGTGAATGAGCTCAATAATCTAAAATAGATGCCATCTCTAGATATTGGCGTTACGCAACTGATGCAAGAACTTGAGCCGTGGATACCTGGTGCACTGACTTTTATGACATGAAATAGCATAATCTGACTGTTTATTTAAAATTACACCAGCACCCTATACATCGATACCAGCATAACTGCTTGGCAGTAAAAATAGGTGTGCTGGTACTATTTTTCCAGGCGATTTCTTTCACAAAGAATTGCACTATAAACTAAAATACATTGCAGATACTCAAATATTAAGACACTTATTTAAATTGAATAGAATAGAAAATATTTATTTTCGTCACAAAAACCTTAGCCTAGAACTTAAACAAAAACTATTATTACGAAAAACGGAAACCACTCAACGTTTACTAAAGGGGAAAAGTCCCTGCAGTGTCGGTTTTCACTTTTGGTTTGTTAATTTATCTGCTAAATAATATTTTACAGCGACAATATATGAGCGTCTCCAGTTTAAAGAATTGATCGGCTCCACAGTTTTTGTTCTATAGTATACCTAGTAGTGCAGTATTCCAGTTACCGTAGACGTAACTAAACTACTATAGAAAGTGGTATACTCAACGCCGCCGAAGGGAAAGGGTTTATATCGCAAACGTCCGCCGCCGTTAGATATATTTTAATTGGCTGTTTGGCCTGCATGTCTCCAAGTGCGTTTACCTCATTGGCAGTACAACCTTCATGGTACATGCTTCTAGATTAGACTTTACACAAGACTTTTACACGCGAACTTGACTACACGCCTGTTAAAATATGCTTCAAGAGGTTTTAAATATTTAAAGACTAGGAATATTTCTGGCAGTGAGTATTAGTCATTTATTTATTTACTTACATACTAAATTCTTCAACCACTTTAGGATCGACGTATACTAAGCTAATATGGAATATTTCAGAACCTTGCGCAAATTGTATGTTTGTGCTTCTTCGGAATTAAGCTCATTAAACATTTTAATAATAGGTACTAGCTTGATTAACATAATTAAATGTAAGCCAAGGATTACTAGTTTCTGCTTAATTATTGTTTGCAAAATGATTATTTTTATAACCGTAAAGTCTGACAGACCGCTGTCGGAGTCTTCAAATACACCGGGAGTTTTTATGGCACTGATTTATTTGCCTTAGAAAGCTAAGGTACCGTTTGGAAAACTGAGTCCCGTTGTATACCTATACCTTCCAGGAAATAAATATTACCTTCATTTTATCAGCAAATACCCTTCAAGTCTTTAGCAATATTTGTACAGTTGACAGGCATACTCAATGAGCTCTCGATCATAACTTGACGCCAATCCTGCAGTGCATATAAAGGGTATGCTTAAATATGAGCAAGTGTTGCTTAAACTTTAAGCATACCACTATATTATTCCATTGCAGGTATTGCAACGTCGATAACAATGTAATCAATAACCTGTCCTATTACCATGACGTATTTCGGTAACTGTGGGGTTTTCGGTTATTCTTCTTCTTCTTCCTGCCCTTATCCCCCTTTATGTGGGGTCGGCACAACATGTAGGTATTCCTCCTCTGTTCCCCTCTGTCAGCCGTCATCTCTGCATTCACTCCTCTCTTATCCATGTCATCTTTCACACAGTTCATCCATTCATTGTTTTCCTTGGTCTACCTCTGCTCACATATCCATCCACATCCATACTCGTTACTCTCCTAGTCACATGACTTTTATCCCTCTTCATGACATGCCCGTACATTTTTCAGTTATTATAAATACCTATTATCCTGCTTTATACACGAATCAAGTCGCCTACAGCTGTTGGTGATAAATTAAATCTGACCTTTGACCCCCACACATTCTCAAGTAAATCTTCGAATTTATATTGAAATCTCGATATCTCATATTTATCTTTTCGAGTCACGTTCGACTTTGAGTATAATGTATGGAAACATGGTGATCCGACCTTGCGAACTCCACGGTTATGGTCACGTGAGTAACTGGGCTAAGTATAACTGTTTTGTATCATCACCAACGCCAGGCTCGTCACTGAGACGAGTCATCAGGGTCCACGCCACGTGTAGAGCTCCTTGTCAAGGTCTTGGCAGCCGTGTGATGGTCGTAGCGTTTAGTATAGGTATAGTACGAGCATCTTGTTTTGAAAGACCACTTACTTTGATACCACTACGTAGCTGTTTCTTCGAAGGTCTGGCTATTGATGCGTGAAAATACCATGTAGATTATGATGCTGCGAGGTTATTCGCGCGTTTACCACGTTTCTGTTCTGGCATCCGCTTTCCACAGCACAAACGTGTAATATTCCAATAATAGTCGTAAAAATATACGGCATTGACACTGATGAACTATTACACGATCGAATCAAAATGTTAATATTAATGTACGTCAATCACACCGGCTGGCGACTCGCCGGTGCCGGCATTATGTTAATCGGGTGGCTGGAGCCGAAATACGCGGTCATCTCCGCATTCCTCGCGAGGACGCCGAATACCACGGAATTCCCGCCCGAAGCACGCAAACAAACGAAACCAGTTATAACAACCTTCGGACAGTGGAAGATGACACGATACACTGTCGCCATGCGAGATATTAGCATACTTTGCTTAACGCCACAAACGAATTTACACCTTATTGTTTCCATGTTTAACTCAGTTATTGCTAAATAAAGAGTATGGCGCCAATGGACATAAAAAACGGAATATCGACCGCGAATCGATGTTACCATTTTGGTAAAAGACATTATTGTGGTCGGCTGATTAATGGCAAACTATAAACGTCGATAGAAGATTACAGTGTTATTGAAGGTATGCTATATTTATTCGACTACTGTATTAGCATATAGAAAAACAATGATATTGTGTCCATTCTTATTAAAACTTAAGAAATTGCAGAACTGCAGGAGGTGAAGTATAAAAATATAATATTTATGGTTAGTTTTATTTTGATGAATATTTATTGAACAAAGAGTTGTTCGATGAATTCAAAATAAGTTTTAATTTAACTTAACCAAAACCGGTTTAACAGCTCGATCAAATAAACAAACTCCCACGTAGTCATCAAAAATGCAAACGAATTAAAAAGTATAAATTGATTTAACTAGGTATGACCTTTCAAAATTGGAGCGTTTGGATCTCGGAATACATTAACTTTTAACTAATTAATATAGTTTTTAAAACACTATTAAAAAGATTAATTATTAAAGTCTAAACAACACCTACTGGATATTTTATTAAATTATTTTATCTTTTGGTTCGAACTTGCATATTTTCGAGATGAAAAAACTGCTAATGTAGTAATTAAAGTAAGTACAGTAAGGCCCGTGTTCATGGATAAATAATCGACCCATCAAATAGTCGACAGTTGTTTATCTCATTTCAGTTAAACAACTGTTAATAATTGATTGGTGAAATCTAGCCCTATAGTAGTACAATTAGATCTATTTATTAATATGCAAGTAAGTAGTTTTGTTATATACGATACATAAATGATAAGGTATGTAAGCTACATTTAAAAAACAATCACATTAGGTAAGTCAATACCTACCTAGTATCTGAAAGCTCTTGGGCTTGAAACTAGTACTTTAACATTTTTGAATCCTTTTTGCCAATTTCCTAATGAAAGTTACATAGTTGTTACTTAGCTGGTGGTTCGATTACTACGTATTCGATCTGTCCTAGAAGTTAGTTTTTTTTTTGCGGTTTTGTGGTCTTGCTACGTGATGATTTATAGCAAAACACATTGTTTCCACTTACCTACTCGGTTCCAATTAGAAGCCTAACTAGCTTTTTTGTAATTTTGTGGTAGTTGGACTGTCATGCTTTGATAGTTTCTCTTCATAAAATCCTTTTTTTTATTAATTTCTAGTTATGCATGCTGCTCTCAAGTATGTTCATTTCAGAACCTGTCTAATTTCTTGATGATTCTTATATCTGTTGTTATACCTCTAAAACACCAGATATCGGTGTGTTCTTGATAGACATAGTGTGATTGTACACAGCGGATGTGCATTTTGTTGTTTTGCTAGCGTTGTTGCATTGTGCTGTGTGGAGTATGAAGGTACGTCATCATCATATGTCTGCCCGTAGATTGATTTCTTCTGCCACTGTTCTATCATTCGACAATTGAATTAACGTCAAGTCACGGCGGCACTGCTACGAGAGAAGCCTACCTTTCAAGTATCTCCGGATTAGTGGGCGTAAATATAATTTACTTATTTCCTATCTGATCTTCAAGCACGAGATTTTTCACATGGGAAGATTGCATACAATGAGACAACCTCGGCACTGACAATGAGCACCTGAGCACTTTCCACTTTCCCGTCGGTTCTCACATGCTGATGAAACATATTGATCTAATTGTACATGTAGCTTTAAAAGTGATATTTCATATTGAATTTACGATATAGCAGAACGATTTATGCAAATAAAAACATTCTTACGACTAATCCCTAGGCTACGCTACATACTCTTCAGATCTCCTGGTAGAGTACTTACCCTGACTGAGAGCACTGGTGACCTAGTGGTAGCGGCACCGCCTTCCGATCCTAAGGCCGTGGGTGCAAATCTGTCCAAAAAAGTTTAGTGCTATGCCAGTTTAAAGAGTCTTACCGTGAAGGAAAACATCGTGAGGAAACCGGCATGTCGTAGAACCTAAAAAGTTCGAAAACATGTGCCAAGTGCATGGAAAGAGCCTCTTTGAGGCGCAATTTAAATCCTTAACCACGATAAGAGGAAGACTCACCCTCTAATAAGTCTCCGGGTATTTAGAGGCACGTCTGATTATCACATGCCTATTAATCAACTAAACGGTCAGAATAAAATTACTAACGAGTTATTATACCATTAGCCAGCTATTTCAGAACCATTTCAAGACTTATTTGGTAACGCTATTATATTTTACAACAATAAAAGTAAAATAAATATTTAAATAAGTCTTTAGCTTAAGCTTCAACAGCTCTAAACAAAACATTAATTAACATAATGATATAAGCAATAATAAGAAAAAAATTAACGATCTAAATGCCTTGCCTAAATAGCAGATGCTACCCACGCTTAAATTTTTGAACGTAATAAAATAAATAGGGGTTTCTCCAAATATCTAGATAATGCACTGCTATATATATTTTAGAGCCAATTATCGACATCCGGTGCAATTTAGTTAATAGGTGTCTATTCGAAATAACTTTTTAATAACTATGAGAGGTATCATAAAGCAGGTAATAATAATCCACTGTGGAAAACTTATACATTACTGGAACTAGAATCTTTCGGATATAATAATGCTAGGGAACATATAATGATAAGGACATTTCACACAACACTTATAGAGGAACTTGATACCTGATATTATTATAATGTTTTTTTATTTTGAAAATACATGCTTAGAATACAATTGCATCATGCATAGAAAAAAGATAAATAAAATTCAATAAATTAAGCAAACCTTCTTCGTCGGTAATAAGTACGTAGTATTATTAAATTGTCTATGCTATGGTATAGGCTAAAAAATGCTCAGCTGTTAATACAGCATACACTTTGAAAAATATGATTCATAAATATAATATTATTTGTTTTCCTATTTTGTCATTTTTGTTCTTGTAGTAAATATAAAGAACATTTCGCATCATGTCACTGACAGAATAAAGCTTTTGTATTTATATTTTTGTGACCTTGCTCGAATAGACTTTTCGAAATTTAGATCCTTGTAGGTACACATTTTTGCAACGTTATAGCATTCCTTCTTACATCCGTCTGTTATTTATTACCACTTTTGAATTCAGATTCTGATAGATATAGACGATTGTAAACGATTGTTTATGGCTATCATCATCATGAACCTGTTGTTAGTTGACTGCTGGACATAGGTCTTTCCCAGCCAAGATGCACCACTGAGCACGGTCTGCGGCTTTTCTCATCTATTGATCGCCAGCTACATTTTATAGATCATCTTCTTAAACAACCTCTTTTCTTTTCTCTTTGAACTTCAATTCAAAAATTATCACGTGATTAATATGGAAATTAAAATTTTAAATTAAATATATGAAAAAAAGTAAGTAATCTATTTTTGCACAATTTCAGTTAAAGCAGTTCGAGTTTATAAGTTTTGATTGCTTCATCAGCCTTTCGTTAGCCAATAATGTACTGCACTAAAATTTTATTGAGATCGTGCTTCTATTATTTGCGGTCGTCTTCATGAGGCTCAACTTATTGAATACAAAGTTTCAAAACGCCATATTATTATATTTTCTATTGTTCATGGCTCCATAGGGTTTCTAGAGGTTAATCAAGATATTGCTATCCTTTGTTGTTATTTTATCTTGCTTAAACAAGTAACCAAACCACTATACCTACTTTTTCAGTCGGATCCAAAGATTGCGAATCGTCACTTCAACAAATAACATTATAGTGATATGTATTTTGCTTTCAGTAAATTTGTATGTAATGATGTGATGACTACAGTATTTTCCCCGCATGGTTTTGATACATTAACAACATCATTGTATTGCAATTTTCATGTATTTTTCTTTACATGTTTATGTATTTTTCCACTTAGCAGCTGGCCAGGTAATGGCGTTCGCCTCATTTCATCACATAATTGTGCAGTCCACGGCGGCAACTCTATATTTTCCTCACTTTGTAATACAGGTCTGTACCGATACTGTGTAATTTACAATCAGGATTTCTTATAACACTTGTATCTTTGCAATCACTGTGAAAGGTACCAGTTATAGGAGTTAAATTATATTTTAATGTGCATTTATGTTTTGCTGGATTATATAGATTTCCATATACCAAACCGTAAATGGAAATCAAATATTTCGCAACGAATTTTATTCTAGACAGCACTGAAAGCGTATAAAAAAGCTAAACTTGCTTAGCTTCACAGTTTCATCTAAAATATTTGTACGCAGTTTATAAGTTAGAATACTAATAGCCATAAATATTGTCTATCTACTACTTTGATCACTATATTAAACGTTGGTTACTGTTGATCATAATTCGGGGATCCGCAATTAAAGATTTGCTAGTCATAATATTGCGGATATAACTCAATTCGGCACGCGTTTGAAGTATTGACATGACAGCTTGTGTAAAAACTGTTCATCACGTTTTGTATCAAAGTTGGGCAATAGGTTCGTGTGCTGTCTATTGAATTTCTGGTCCTTTTGGCTTAGGGTATGCTTGCTCGATTACATTTTCGTATATCGCGTGGAACTGGCACCTAGACTCACCTAGCTTTAAGACGTTTCAAAGTGATTCTTGAAGTTGTATTGAATAAATTTTATTGAGTTTGAGTTTATCATCATCATCATCCACAGCCCGACTTCCCCCACTGCTGGGTATAGGCCTCCCTAATGAGTTTATCACCATACTGGAATTTCATTAAGTATTATTATTTTTAGTTTGTATACGAGCACACATAAACGGTATTAACCTAACCGTTTTCTTAGTTGTTCTTCTAGGCTTGGTCACCGCCTAGGTCCACTTTGTTTATTAGTCATTTGATAGTGGTCTTTGTAACTGTAATATTTTAATTTGACTCTACTAAATGTAAAACCTGTCCTAAAATACGACTAATAAATTTCTCCTGATCTTCGCTTTAGATCAGATTATCTGGAAGGCGTATAACTGTTTATTTATAGTCTCAGGGTCTACAGGTAGTCAGTATGTATTAAATTAAAAGCACATTAGAGAAACCGAGGCCTCCAATTACTTTTGTTGACCACTATGTTCGTGAATATATATGATATAATCGAATACCTTATGAAATTCGAGGTCATTGCCACATGCCTGTTATAGTGTTATTTGGACATGACAGGCGATATGTGAGTGAACAATAGAACATGATTTGAAGTTCAGGTTATGTTATACTTTTATTGACACTGAGATTGGGGTCCAATTTTCTGTTAGTTTATAAGAGGCATAAAATTCGACCACTTTACTAATGTTTATTTTAACTTTATTGTGTCCTTATTTTTTTTATACAACTAGCTGATGAAACAAGCATATGGCCCACCTGATGTTAAGTGGTAACATCGCTTATAACAAAACATTGCCTCGTAGGTCACGCATGCCCAGGAACGTGCCCTACGATGAGTACGAGGTACGAGAGTTGTTGGTTAGTATACTGATATAAATTTGAAAAATCCGAAAAGCTTAATTGTTACTTAATATCAAGACGAGCCGGTATGACCGAGCTTCGCTCGGGTTTAAAAAACAATAGTATTATTATTTGCCAATAGATGTCAGGAAGAGTCGTATCTTTATTGGCTTATTTTTAATTAACAACGCCTTCTAGCTTAAAGTTAGTTGCTCACAATCGCCAATAGATGGCACGAACAGTCGTATATTGAGTTTATGTTTGATTATTGCAAAACACCAAATTCTCGTCATTTTCTAAAAATGAATCCTAGCTAGATCGATTTATCGCCCCCGAAAACCCTTGTATAGTAAATTTCGTGAAAATTGTTGTCTCAGTTTCCGAGATCCTAAATATATATATATATACAAGATTTTCTCGTTTAAAGGTATAAGATAATAGAAATAATGTCACGATTCTAGATTACGGCGCCTTCTATGTGCGAAACTGGTAGTGGGATATAATAAATACCTCACTGTGGATTGCCTGCTACTAACTTCGAACTTTTGCCCTCTTCCAACTTATTACCCTGCTCTCCGTCAATAGAGAAAGCCGAAAACCGGGCTTAATGGCGCGTCTTGGGAAAGACCTACGTCCAGCATTTTGGGCTTAGGTATGTAGGTTATTAATGATTAACCTCCAACATTACCTGAAATCACAGCAGCATCTTTTTCTTTGACGTAAATATTGTGCATGATTGATATGCCTGTCTCTGGGTAAGCAAGAGGTCACGACTTCAGTATTTTCCATGATAAAATCTAAGATTTCAATCACGAAAGATATCTTCCGGTTCTTCGAAATGTCAATGAGTTCACCGAAATATCGAACTGTTTCCGGAAGTGGAGGAAACAGCGGTAGAGACAAAAGGCACCTTGACCCGGCCATACTTGGAGCGCCACCTTCCGTCGAGCTTTTGCGGTGATGTCATATAGTTTATCAAACGGATACGCAACTTGCATTGATCTAGATGCGATAGAGCCATCAAGGTTCTGGTAAATATGGAAATTAGTGTAAAATTTATCGCAGAAATGATTTAATTTCACGCCTCTGTTTCAGTAAACAGTACACATGAACCTGCGTAAAAAACAGACGTTGCAGAATTTTTTATTGATTTTATAGTGTTTACTACACTTATGGAAATCACAAAGATTTTTATAATGTCCCAAAAGTTAAGAGCCGAGCGGGATTTAACCCGCGACCTTCCCTTTTGTTATGGGGCTACGCTGACCACTGCGCCATCGAATCCTAATCACACTAAACGAATAACTCTTAGGGACTGTACCGTGGACGTGGATCTGTAGATGGAACCACGGTCGCGTTAGTGCCGAACAGTCCCTAAGAGTTATTCGTCGAGTGTGATTAGTATCCGATGGCGCAGTGGTCAGCGCAGCCCAATACCAAGGGGAAGGTCGCGGGTTCTAATCCCGCTCGGCTCTTAAATTTTGGGACATTATAAAAATCTTTAAGACGTTGCAGCAATTTGGCTTTTTAAATAAAAACGGCAAAAAACATCTTGTTCGCCCTACAAGATCAGTGCAATTTAATTTCACACCGGTAACTGATTACAAACCAAAAGATTCAGCCATCCACGCAAACCTTGCAACATTGTTACGCCCTCTCAAACACAGGCGAGACTGTTCATCATAAGCCTACCAGCGTGATTTGCGAAATCCATCAAGGTTTTACAGACTCGTGTCAAGTTCATGAGCATCACCCGAGGGCATCTGCGTGCCACAATCGCGTGCATTGACCAGGAGCCTAGATCTCGGGCCGACCGATATCATTTTGCAATTTTATTTTATTGCTTCTTTTCGAAGAGAGAATGGATGATTTCCTTGAGTAATTCATCGACGATCTCATCGTAGAAGCCTCGACAGCTACGATATACGGAAAACGTAGAAAAAATGCGGGGTTGTGCAATGCCAATGTGTATTTAAGGGACATTGATAATCTCGGTCGGCCCGAGAATTAGGCTCCAGTTCGTGGTCTATTCTTTTGTTACGGACATTGTCAATATAACTTTTGAAACTATCATGGTTCTTAACACTATTTTTATGAACAACGGGATATTTACCATGATTACATTTTATGAATTTTTGGGAGAGATTTACCCACGGAAATTTTTTATCATGGTTAATATCTCGTTGTTCATAAAAATAGACATTGTCAATGTTAGCTAGGTTGAAATACCTAGTTAGCGTATTTTATTTTTTGTGCCTATCTAGGTATTGTGTTTGCCAATGTCAAGTCGTTCTGTGTATGTTATGTCAAATAAATACATTTGATTTCTTTCTTTTCTTTCTTTAACAGTAGAAGTAGAATTGGACTGATTCGATACTAAAATTAATCTAAAGTAAACATTACCATTCGCCATAAACTATTCCATAATCAAAAGTAACTTCGACATTACGTACAATTCCGTAACATTACAAATATGGACATTACCCAATAGCAGTACCAAAACACATTAGATGCGCAAGAGTGGCTTTGGCTCCGTGAACTTGACCGGTCGGATGCGCGGACGCAGCCGGCCAGCCTTCTTAGAACATGGACCGCGATTCCGCACTATGGTCGATTTACATTGAATGCTGGTTAGTGGTATCAGTTACCTTGGGAATGAAGCAAGTCACTGACGTTTGCTTATCCAAATGACACAAATACATTTTTGGGCTGAATCATGCAGAACGCAAGATCTCGTTAGTTTCCTTTTTTTACGTCATCCCAAGGATGTGTGAGCTTTAGTTCCCTAATGTCTATATTCTTCAATAATAGGACTAAACTAATGTCTTCGTATTTTTGATGTCTGGGCGTACGGTGTACTGGTAAGACTTAGAGAAGCAGCCAACCTGCTTACTTTATAATTTCGACCTAAGATTTAGAAACGGCATCGTCTGGTCACCGACGAGCGCTTGGTGATCTTGATCTTTACGACCCCTTTGCGTAAATAGCTATAATATGTAGTTGTAGGTAATGGTTATATAACATGGACGCAACTGTATTCATAGCAATTCTGTAGATATTAATCTCGTTTATGGTGGCTTGTATTAATAAACGTGGAATTTTGAATGTGACTAATCGTTGAGTTATAGCATTCCTTACGGATGTTTTTGATTTAACCAATTAATAGTTCCTCTACAAAGCGTGTTTTAATGAAATCAACAATCTCTTTCGAATTAAAATAACATGTTCGTGTTTTTACTCATGCTGTATGCCAATTTGAGTTTCTACAAGAATTTTACAGTTAGCTTCTTAAATTCAAACATCTAAAATCTAGCTGGAGTTACCGATTGTACACATTCAATTCAATTTTTTTTTCAGAAATGAACCAATTTGTTAGCAGAAATGCAACAATACAAACATACTACAAATATAAATATTGGCATGTTGAATTCATGCTAATTTCTCACTAGGTCACTAACTGGGCAACCGGGAAAAGTTTTGCCATGCAGTGACTAAAGAAGCCTGAATCCAACCTATCAGCTACCACGGCCAGCATGCCGTTGCCGCTGATAACATTGTTCTTTATTAAATCTTATTATCTTCAAATTGTTTGAACATACAATTTTGTTTTCTGTTATGTATTACTTAAATGACATGAGCAGGAAAGGAGTGAGCACTGAGATGATGAAAGATAGGGGTGAGTGGAAGAGAAAACCTGTTGTGCTGACCCCATGCAACGTGGGATAAGGGCAGAAAGATTATGATTACTATTATTGTGTGTTCTAGATATATCTCAGTCGTATAGTTTGTTTTCTGCCACATATTCAGATGCATCTCGCAGAAACATACCTGCCTTCTTGCAGGCATCATTACAAAGATTGACATCAGGGCAATGGTAATGACTACGATATGTGGAAGCATTTAATTTACCTGCAAATGTCTGTGACACGTGACAAGTGGCACCTGTTGTCGACTGTGACATGTGACAAATTGCAAGGCACGGTTGATGTACTGAGCACGCAATGTTTTTGGCTTGTAGAATGTTTGTCTGTAACTTGATTACAATCGGAAGTCGGAGATGATCTCAGTGATAAATGCGCAACAGTCTTCGTTAGTGGGGCTCATATGCTTAACATTGCATACATTTCCCATGTGCTTATCAACAAACGTTGTTACAATCCATAATCGAATTGGTAACGACATTGAATATTATGAGGAGAACTAATAATTTCACCATCGATTTTTTCAAGTCAAGCTGATTATGTTGGTTCATTCACATGTAAAGCCATTTAGATCCGAAACTTGTGACTAGACTTAAACTAATTGCTTATTTTTTTGTAAGACAAATCATCTGGATTATGATGAGAATAGTAGTTAAGGACCATTCTTTTAATATTTCAGAATGTATTTACTATTTCCCTGCGTGTAGGTATATAAAGTACCATTGTTTTAATTTGTATACGCGAATAAATAAGTAAGTGTTGTCGTTTCTGGACAAGGCGACAGTTTACTGTGCTTGTTGGTATATTAATTTTAAAACAATAAAAAGAGTAAGAACTGTAGTTAGAGGTCAGGACTTGAAAGGTTTTTCCTGTAACGTTCTTCCTTAAACATGAGCAGGTCGTGTCTTTCTTCGACTTGCGGTTACGCTATAAACAGTTTCAATCCTGAAATATAGCTGTCGTATGGTTTAATGACTACACTAAAGTTCATTTTCACTTTTGTATTTGATAACAAATCACATCGGTTTTGTGTGTTCTTTACCAAATTAGGAGTGGAGCGTACTCGTCGTGGGCGTCGACAATGCCCATTAAACCACAACTTAAGCAGAAATCTCGAGGCATTGTCGAGTTTGCGTCACAAACCGCTCTACATCACTACCCTAAGGTCACAACTATGCCTACCTTATACGGATTAGAGAATGATGCAAAACACGTGAAATAGGCCAGATAATGCACCGGACTTACGTGACTGAGTTGTGATTCTGAAGGTTCCACAGTCGTTGGCCTAAAAACCGAAAAATCGTGACATACACGTTTGTAATGTTACGGTATTTCACTTATTTCGTCTTCATTTATCTGGCCTGTGCGTTGACGTCAAACATGACTGTATCAGGTAAACGAGCACAAAACTATTTAATTTCTTTAATTTATTTATATTATCAAGGTTTACGTTATCGTACTGATTTATTTTGCTTTATAGGTACTCAAAACTGATTGGTATAATTTCAACGGAATGTGGTTGAACTAAAACATTTACCAAACGCAGCTAATCTAAAACCAAACGAATTTGTTTTCATTCTAATTACGCGTGAAATACAAGATACAATTTCGTAATCTTTGTTTAGGGCACCATAGAATGCTAGAACTATACCTAGTCATAAGTTATTCGGGCGGGCCTTGATTGCGAAACTGTTCGGACAATATTTGTGTGAACCGCACTGGTATTGAGCATGTGAATAGAATGCTCCATAAATTAAAGTAACCTTATAACAGACTTATTCGGAAAATACATACCATTAACAGTGAGCAGCTGAAATACCCACTACAGCTGTCAAAAAAAGAGCACTCGTTCAAAAGTACAAATTAACCCCACCTATAACATGTTGTGTTTGAAACAAACGGTTATGGTAACGAAATGCAAAACCAAATGCACAGATGACCTAATGACATGACACCCAAGGTCATCCGTTATCTATATTTTCACGTATGCTTATAAATCTTAATCATGAGGTGGCACCATTCTGTCATGTGTCAAATATTCTCGTGTATCCATTTCTTAAAAACTCTCCTTTCACTTGTCCAGTTATTCATGGCTCCGAACGAAGTCCACCTGCATTGTTGAGTCCTTGAGAAGTACTTGTTTATTCGGGACTGTTGATTTTGTGAAATCTGGCAACAGTTCTGTATCGCAATCTATTTATTCCAAATGCGTGCGCGATCTTTCGCGAAGATGTTTACTTCGTCCTATAAATAAGAGTTGATACAGCTGCATTATTTCTCGGTATCTCACAAATTTTGTGATTTATCGCAGAAATGTTTATGGATATTAATGGTGCCAAGTAATGTGTGTTTACAATAACAATTGCAACTAATGAGTCATGTAAGATGATACTGGTCTCACAGTTCTGATAATATTGCAAACTAGTTATTATTATCTTGTTTGTCGATTTTTTCAGCCCCCGGCTTGAGGTGTGGTGCTTTTGAAGTCGAGAGAAAGTTTTTAGGGCCACTCACATGTATGTTATTTCGAAGCGCATATCTTACATTCTAACTGTTCTAAGCGTTGGGAACGGTTCATAGGAATCTGCCGGTTAACTAGTTTAATGCCTGCGACTTGTTCGTGTGATGTTATTTTTACAATAGTTCAATTCAGCTCCTGATTCTGCTGTTTGCCGTTTAAAGATTTAAATTTCTGAAGTGACCTAATGAACTCCTCTATTATAAATTTCATTGAATTCACAGTTTTTTCAATAAATTCTTCACATACAGCTCTTGCTAATCTAATATGCGATTAAAATATTTGGGCAGCAAAGGCGCGGCTGCATTGTTTTATCCGAAACACGAGTTATGAATCACCAGCGCTGCTAGGGTATGCCAGCAAGGCTACGAAAGCTTGGCCTTTGCCTCGCTAACGCCGCAAAGACATACTTGTCAATCTTAGCCTTATTATTATAGCATTCATAAGTACGTCGGTGTTGTGTTAGCGAGTACCCAAATAATATGAGCATATCACGGGAAGTTTGGCAGTAGCGGCAGTGACAGAAAGATTGAAGATCAATATACTAGCGTGATACGGACATTGTCATAAGGAGGGATGAAAATCATATGATCAGGGCAGTGATGAATATGAATGTGGCAGAGGTAGGCCAAAGAAAAGATGGATGAATTGTGTGTTAGACGACATGGACAAGAAAAGAGTAAATACGGTAATGACGGCTGATAATAAAACGTGTTATGCCGACCCCACATAAAGTGGGATAAGGGCAGGAAGCAGAGTATCCAAACAAGCCAACTATGGTGGCAAAGTTGTAATGGACCTTACGCCCTCAAATACATATGCAGCGGCATCTTCAGACCATCCATACGTAATGACCACGTTGAAAAGAGCGGATTCTACCATTTCAGAGTAATGGCTAAAGGCTCGAACACACCTAGTTCGCTGGCGGTAGCGATCAGTGAAACGCTGTCAAATATCGCTGTCAAATTACAAATCTGACAGCGATATTTGACAGCGTTTCACTGATCGCTACCGCCAGCGAACTAGGTGTGCGCAGGCCTTAACCGTCAGATAACAGAAATATTGTAATCTGACATTACTCTGCGAAGATCAAACGCGCACCAAAGCCAGTCAATATGACAGCGATAAACAATGTTACCGCAGAAGGTTTTAGAGATTCTCAACTAAAAGTAATGTACTGAATAAGGTTCTTAGTTATAGAAAAGTAAAAGCCATACGAACCGGTAAATCAACCGGTAATAAAATCGAGAACCAAAGAGATATTATGGCCACTGTCAAGGTAGCGACTCCTAGTTAAGTTGAAAGTGACAGTAGCCCGGTCAATGTGGAAGGAAACGCCATGTTGAGCAATGTCTATGGCATGTTAGCCAATCCTGGTATAATTTAATTACGTATATACTGTGCATGCACAGTATTACATCTGTCTTGCTATTTCCAGTGTGTGACTGTTGGCTTTAAACCATTTTTTCATTTCATAAATTTGAGCCCCAAAAACATTTCCCACTTGAACTTTTTTCTGCGCAACAACGGCCTTCGTCATTCTTGAAATGACTTTTCGTTTTCACTACTGTATTCAATAAAGTGTGCATTGAAGTGAGGCTTTAATACAGTACGCCGCGTGCTGTATTAAAAGCCTGCGCACATCTAGGCGATGGTAATGGCTACCAGCTGAAACGCTGTCAAATATGACGGCGATATTTGACAGCGTTTCAGCTGATCGCCATCGCCATCGCCTAGGTATGCGCAAGCCTTAATAGATTAGAAATAAACAAAAACTTGCTCTCATAAATTGTTTGCTCGTTTGCGGATGCCTGATGATATGACGTGACGTTAATAGGTTTTTTGCTGTTTCGTAGTTTTGTTTATTTGTTTGCGATGACCAAAGGAATCCCAATAACGATTATGTTGTTTTTGCTTTGAATTGATTAACTTGAATAGGTCTACAAAAATAACTAAACTAAGCTGTCGCGATTTATTTCTGGCGGAGCCTATTACCTTGATTGGTATCGATAAAAAAAACCTATTCGCTTTATGGTTCATTTGGAATAATTTATTATTTTAAGTGCACCGAAAAGGTTTGGTTGTTTATTGTTTTTTTGTTCGCACATAACACGAAAATATTGATTGGTTTTAAAAATAACTTTTATTTTACCATGCAAGTGTTTTTGTTACTGATGAGGTTCAAAATTATATGATTTAAAACTTAGAGGTCATTCAGATATCTCAATAGAGATTTGGTGACACGGCTTCAAAAATCACAAATCCTGCTATACGAACGTGTATTTTTTTTACTTATTTATCCTCTGCACTTGGGGAATGAGGGACCCCTCCTTAATTGGCTGCGACTGCGGGGGTTAAATTCAGTCCATGGCACATCTGCTAACCTGTTCTTTGTGCCCGAACATCACAAGGGACGATCTTGCCAACACGCCGCCGACAATGCAGTAGAGGTGGGAAAATATTACTTAAAAACTGTCTAGTGTGTACCATTGACACGATAAAACGAAAAAAAAAAAAACATAACTTATTTACACAACTAACTCATTATATTGTGTATAAAAAGAACATTCCTCAGCTGGAAACTTTCCATTCCACAGTCCCTTGAAATAACATATAATTAATTTGAAATGTGGAAAATTTTAATTTCATTTGTAAACTAGCTTGCTCATGCTGGTAAAGCATTGTCTACCCTTAACAGTTACTGCAAATTTTTATTCTACATGACGCGACGTAGAGAGAGACTACTATAAAATAGATGTGCTTACTTATTTCTGCTAATAATTGTTTGTTTTAATTGTTTCAGGTAAGCCTCACAACCAAAATTCAATCCATTTATCAGAGGCTAAAAACCTAACAGCCTACAAAACGGTAAGTTTTTCAAGGAATGAGACCCTAGTTTTTTAAGAAATGAGAGCCTATTATTCTACCGATTTATACATTACAGAGCACTGAGACAAAAAGAGAGGAATAGTGTTCTGAAAGAGAAAGCAGATAGGCAAAAGTTGCATAAATATGGCATTCATGCTTATCCAACGGTGATATTTTTTATTGCTTAGTGATATTGGATTTTTGGTAGTTTGCTTAAGATACCTTAGTATAGTCACGTGTTAAAATGGTTACACTTAATTCATTTCAAAATGATGTTATTATTTTTGTATCGATGTCTGTTAGATTATGTCATTACTTTTGTATTAACGTCCAATTTCTCTACCAGACGGTAATGACATCCACAAGAAAAACACCATCCAACCTTATGAAGTGTAACCATTTTTATGCACGTGACTATACAAAGATATCTTAAATCGCTAAAAGATCTTATCGTAAATCTATCATCATATCATCATAATGGCGAGGTCGAGGTCAGCCAAGAAAGCGTTGGAAGGACGATCTCGATGCTATTGAGCGAGGATAGTGAGAGGAAGCGCTGGATAGAGATAATTGGAAGGATCTTGGGGAGAACTTTTGCCCAGCAGTGGGACGATATGCGTTAGATTAAAATAATAATCGGTTTCCAAATTACAGCTCAAGAGTAGGTACCTTAGTGAACACTGCTTTATGTTCTGTCTAACTTAATTAACTCTCCGTAGTCGACTTTGCGTCTACCGCTAATATAGAAATGAGACCTAATCACGTTATCATACTAGAATAATAATCAAGTTAGCCGTATTAGTACCGTTATTAGTCATTTATTTGTTGAACAGAATACGAGAAGGGAATGTTAAATGTGTTACATTTGCTTGTTGAGACGTAATTTTGTATCGATTTCTGAGTTACTACATCATCATCAGCTCGGGCAATTCTATTGCTGCCTGGTAGAGATCGCTGTTAGCGATAAGGCCGCCCATTGTTTTACTGTGATTTTTAGGGTTCCGTAGCCAAATGGCAAAAACGGAACCCTTATAGATTCGTCATGTCTGTCTGTCTGTCTGTCCGGCCGTGTCCCAGCCATTTTTCTCCGAAACCATAAGAGCTAGACTAATGAAACTTGGTGAGTAGATGTATTCTGTGAACCGCATTAAGGTTTTTACACAAAAATAGAAAAAAAACTATAAATTTTGGGGGTCCCCATACTTGAAACTGAAACTCAAAAATTTTTTTTTCATCGAACCCATACGTGTGGGGTATCTATGGATAGGTCTTTAAAAATGATGTTGAGGTTTCTAACATAGTTTTTTTCTAAACTTAATAGTTTGCGCGAGAGACACTTCCAAAGTGGAAAAAAGTTGGTCCCCCCCCCTCTAACTTCTAAAATAAGAGAATGATAAAACTAAAAAAAATATGTGTTGTACATTACTATGCAAACCTCCAACGATATTTGGTTTGAACGAGATCTAGTCAGTAGTTTTTTTTTTATACGTCATAAATCGTAAACCGCAATTTACCTTTCGACGAACTACAAAAACCTTTATAATATGTTATTTGATGCTACGGAACCCTTCATGGGCGAGTCCGACTCGCACTTGGCTGCTTTTTATTTTTAAGCTAAATACTGTATTCCTTTGTGTCATAGTAATAAATAAAGAGTTATCTATCTATCTATTGCTGAGCTTTATTTTTTTTTGTGAAGAGGGGAATATGCCTTCGCATTTCTCTTTCGCCGCGGGGGAGAGACAAAAGAGGGTATGTCGGGCATGAACCCACTAAAAACTCCCCTGTGAGCCGTCCGCCGCCAAGAGTGGGACGAGAAAGGGTCATGGTGTACATTCACTTTCTCGCCCCGGCGGTAAGCCCAGATTCCCCTAACCGGACCTTTGCGTCTGTAAAGGAGCCACCTTGCTCACCAAGGTCACTCCTTAGTCAAGTGGGCTAAGTTATCTATTGCTGGCCTGCATCATGTCTTGCCACCACACTTAGCAGGCGGAATGAGTACCGTTTTATGTTCGTTCTAAGCTTGTTCGCGTGGAACTGGCACCTAGCTTTAATACGTTTCAAAGTGATCCTTGTGGTACAACTGAATATGTTAACTATCTGGTTCCCATATTACAAGCTCAGCTTTATTTGGGGCTAGATAGTGCTGTGTGGATTGTCCATAATATTTATTTATTTATTAGTCTTTAATGCAATACCCACATTAATCTAAACACCGTATCCTGTACTTGTAAATAAATAGCTCTCCTAGGATTACAAATATGTTAAGAACCGGCTTAGTTTACGTTTCATGTTACATTTCTCACATTTTACAATCGTTATCTTTACCTCAGCTTTCTCAAGAGCTATCAGAACTCCTTTCTAATTGCCATTAATTAGTACAACACTGTATTTGAAACACACCTTGTAATAGGTTATGATATCGCGAATATTTAGGGCGGAAATTACGTATCAATCATTAAGAGAACTAACTTTTACACGTGGTGCTAGCTGTTTTTTTACGCGCGTCAATAAATATATCTCTGTGAGGGCATAGCGCTATGATTTAACACAATTATTGAAGGGTTAATTATTTATTGATTTTATAGTATTTATTTAAGGGACTTTTAAAAATTTAAGGAGGGTTATATCCAGTACTGGTTGATACTACATTGAGTTTCAATTAAAAATTTAAGCTGTGTTTATGGTCAATGTGATATTTTTAAACGACTTTAAACAAAAAAGGAGGAGGTTCTCAATTTGGTAGAAATCATTTTTTTATAATGTAAAGATTCCCGATCAGTAGTTTAGCCATGAAATCGCATTCTCAAGTTTTTAAACCTATTTTATACAGACATACCAACCATAAACCTAATTTTATGAATGTATCAGACGATAGAGAGAATGTAATAACATAATCGTAAAATACAATCAAAGTGGTACGTGCTCGTCCGTCGTGACTCGTGGTGAAATGATGGGTGTTACATATAAATGTAATGCTTGAACGCTACTGTGCTAGAACAACGGCTTATACAGACAAATTATCCGATTTTTTATTTAACCTCTATTGTCCTACTACTGGGCAAAAAATTCGCCAAATTTTTATAATCCGCACTTGATGTGCGGGCAGGTTTTTTCCGCAAGTAGGCCGCTGGCGGGCCCTTTTTGCGTGACCCTTGACACGTGTTGCTCGAAGTTTTTTAGGTTCTACGACACGCCGGTTTCCTCACGATGTTTTCCTTCACCGTTTTGAGAGTACCTACTGGCATAGTGCACATAAACTTTTCGACAGAAAAAGGCGGGGCCGCTACTACTGGGCAAATTTCTCCCTCAAAGACTTCCACTTATCTCTCTCTCGAGCCTCCTCCTACCGTCTCCTCTCAAAGGTGTCGATATCGTCCCGCCAACGTTTACACGGCTGGTCCCGTGGCCGCCGCCTGTCCCAAGGTGTGGTGATGGTCGCCCACCTATCGGGAGGCATTTGGCTGACATGCCCTGCCCAATCCCACTTTAACCGATTTCAATTAATAAACAAATATTGTGGACAGTCCTAAATTAAGCTGAGCTGTACTATGCATAGTACAAGCTCAGCTTAATTAAAAAGAATAAAATTAAAAAGAACTTGTAATGCAATATAACGTCCAGACAGAGAAAAAACATCACACGTGTTCACAATAGAAATGGGAAATCAAGAAACGGGCCATACGATGCACTGCCCTGCATGCACGTTATTTACGACCTAGTAGTGGTAACCCCTTCTTCCTTAGGTCACGGAACCGATCTGGTACCTTTTTCGTCTTAGCTAGTTGATTTTCGCAGGTTATCAAACGATAACGATGTTAAATAAGTCCATAGCTCCATTTTCCTGTAAACTGGTTGTTCATAGCCTCGTCAATCTCGTCATGACGAAACATGACGTAAAAGCTGACGGTATGGAAGTTCATTGTGTTACTCCAATTTGCTAAATTACCGACCGCTTTACTACGTGATCGAGTTGTAATGAGCACTGATAGGAAATTCCAGTTGTTGACGTTTCATATAGGTATATTTACTGTACCTGTATCGTCACATTTGTTATTATAACGTGTTTAAAGCTTTTTGTAAATTTCGTCAATGAAACCACAAATAGGTCGAAATTTCCACATTGCATTGTTTATTTAATTTGCGTAGAACCCTTGTTTTCGTAGGTGCTTCCTTTAGTTAGGGGGATATACATATTATGTATGAAACATAATATGCATATATACATATTTTTATTTGTTATATGATCTTGGAAGCCAAGGGATGCTCAAAGGCCAAGAGGCAGACCACCCGCCCGTTGGTGGAATTATATTACGAGTCTTAGGAATGACATGTGGATGACATGTCGTTTAGGGGCCGAAAAGAGTGGCATAATAAAAAAGAGGCCTGTTCTCAGTATAGGGTGCAAACGGGCTGAAGTGATGATGATGCTATATTATATCTTTGAAATATGTACCAGAAATTTAGAAAATATTTTTCTTTTATTGTTCGACTGAAAGTTTTTAACTTGATTGTTTTGGAAGTCAAGCGCGTGCCAGAAACAGGTATATAAATAAATAAATAAAATAACATGAAAAAAGTATTTTTTAATTTCTAAAAATGTACTTCACGGTGTTTGAGACCTGTGTTTGTAAATTGGTCCAACCCTTGCGGCGTGATTGAGTTATTATAATAAATCATAAAAAAACTTGTTTTTAACCTTTCATTTAGACGCGTGTAGGATTCTTTAAAGTAGGACGCATTGACGTAGGTACTGAAAAAGCCAGTTTCTGATATCACGCAGGCATCATTTTACGTAATGACAATCACGTAGGCCCGCGGGAGCCCTGCCATTTACATACCATCGATTGTAAAAACTGGTCCTGACACAATGGCTAACACGTCAGTTGTGGTAGGTTCCATGCCTGCGTTTACCTGCATTCCGAACGTTTAACCCATGACGTCAGCAGAGTTGTACATTATATAAAAAAATCGAATTCCTTTTATAAGAAACTTTGTATAGTAAAGTCAGCATCAACGGCACCCACACCCTTCAAACTGAAACACAGCAATGCTGCTTCACGCCAGAAATATACATGGTGGTACTTCCCCGGACGAGCCCTTCAAAAAGAGCTATTAATGCTAAAAAAATCATTATTCTATAGCATCGAAGAAGAAGGAAGATTGTGTTAGTGAATCTGTGGCGCTGGCAAAATTCCCTTTTTCTCTGGATTTATCAAAGGCAATTTCGGTTTACAAATATTGTGGCTCATAGTGGATCTTCAAATAAAGTTCAAAACTTCAATTCAAAGTGTGATTGAGGTTTGAGCGGTATTCGAACTTTACAAACCAGAAAGCCTAACCTAATTTTGATGCTAACTGTACCTCTGCTGTTTCCTGCGTTAGGTTACACTGTGTTGTAGGATAACAGGTAACAGGATCATAATTAGTCGGAATAATGAATAGGTAGGGCAGGTAACTCAACACAAACAGATATACCTAAATTATCCTTATTGTTTCAATTCAAATTCAAAATTAATATAATATGGGACTTCCCGGCATTTCTTACCCTTATCCCACTTTATGGAGGGTCGACACAACATGTTCTCTTACATTCTCTTCTATCAGCCGTCATCTCTGTATTCACTTCTTCCTTATCCATGTCATCTTTCACACTGTTCATACATCTTTTCTTTGGCCTACCTATACACACATATCCATCTACATTCATTACTCTTTTAAACCCGTAAATAGGGTATTTTTAATCACATTCAGCACATAATAATCGTTAAGTTGCATGTTCTTCACATAATTTATTGTTTGTTTCTTATAATTATCTGAGACTAGGTGACTTTCACGCTTTTATTACCGTGAGAAGAAAGTTTTTTTTCTCTATTTGTTCTTGTCGTTTTGTCACTTTTACTTCAATTGTATGCAGAATGAAAACAGATTTGTATAACCTGCTTATTTTCGGGCATTCTCCCGGCAAAGATGGTCTAAAAGAGATCGGTGTTTAGTAACCCGCAGATTATTCACTAAAATCAGATTTTTCTTAAAATTTAAATCAATTATATGTATTTATTCAACAGTATCACAAGGATCATTTTAAAACGTCTCAAAGCTGCTAGGTGAGTCTAGGTGCCAGTTCAACGCGACCAATCCTAGGAGAATGGCTAAGCATGCTCCATCTTAGGCTGCATCCTCACTTTCCATCAGGTGTGATGGCACCCAAATGCTTAGCTATCTAACAAAAAAAAAATCAGGTAACAAACTACGGCTTGGTTGCTACCGTTGTTTTGTATGAAAGAAAAATAAATTCAGATTACATCGCTCTTTTTACTCTATTACTTTTTAAAATCTATTCAGCATTGAAAATTTATGTGGTACCATGATTAGTATTTTGTTCGATTGCTATTATATAACAATCTGTTTGCAAACGATAAAAATCTAAAAGATGTATCTTACTAATGTTGTAGACTTGTAGTCATAATGATCTATGTTACAATAAAGTTACCTAATATTTTTACCAAAACAATAGCCAAAGCAACTTTGCAACTTTCCATACGTGTATAGCTTAATTAGTTTTTCATGTCGTCCTCTTTGCAAGACATGTTTTCGATGTAACGATTCCATTGCGTGTTATTATGATACATTGTTATAATTGGAGGTTATGCAACATTAATGTATAAGTAAACGAAAACATTTCTCAACATTAACATTTTGACAATGGAAGAGGGGCTTGTAAGTTAGATCCGGAATAGCTTGGCTTTTTAGGAAGCTAGCAAAATTTACTTTTATGTATCGAAATTTGGAGGGAGCGTTCTTTATAAAAAGTAAACACTAGAATTTAAAAAAACAACTAAAAAGGTAGAAGTAGAGGTAAGCCAAAGAAAAGCTGGATGTTTTGTGTGTATACTGAAGGATGACATGGACAAGAAAATGATGATGATCTTATGGAGGTATAGGCGCGGGCAACACATAAAGGTACCATACATTACTAAATTGCACTTTATTTCCATACATTTTGAACGTCCGTGCCATGTTTGCACCAGAATCCATCTACATATGTGTGGCCCGCGTCTAAAATGTCCTGAATTATGTCACCTTGAAGTTTTTCTATAAAAACCGGTCTCAATAAAATGGTCATGACCAATAGATCAAACACTACCAGCTTTTTCGGTGTTTTGGTTTATTTTGAATGTTATAATGAAAAAAATGGTCAATATTATGATACTACTGGAATTAATTACTTATATATAAAAATTATAACTGCGAATATGTGTCTGTCTGATTGTTACGTTTAAATGGCTGACCCTTGCATTCTGGGGACGGGCATAAGTTAAACCGACTTAAAAAATAATATATGAGTGAGAGAATAATATGAGAGAGACTTCATGGCCAAACTGCTGAACCGATTTTGGGACTAATCTTGAATTAAACAAATTACGAAGTTATGTGACCATTACAAGAAAAATACAACGCAATTGAGAACTTCCTCCTTTTTTTTTTGAAGTCGATTATAAAAGGATCTCAATTCTGACATTAAAATCAATTACTGAAATTAATTAAGTGATTGTGATTGTAATGAGACCCCATCACACACCCATTGTTTTTCAAACAGCTTAAAGTATATCTAACTTATTATCAGCTCAATCGAAGAATTAATTGCATTTAATATGGCTACGCTAACTGTTATTGAATGTTAAACGGCATGTTTTAATTTGCGAATAATTAAACAAACAATGGGCTTGCTCGTTTATGCAACGCATTTCAACGTTTCTACTGTCCTTATCCCAATCATCATATCTTTAGCAAAAACGTTAAATTATTCAAGCAACGTATTATTTCTCATTGGTTTGGAACAACGTGGAATATTCTCATGTAATATATTGTCTATTAAATAATGGGAGGCTTTTTGCTATCAGTGGACTAATAATATGATAATAGGAGTATACATACTGTTACGGCGAAAACTCTTCATTAATTATGGCTAGAATTCTGTTTTACTTTAGTAAACGGCAAACCAAACATCTACGCATTACGGCGCCATTTTTCCCTCTCTCCACTAGTGATGTGACTCGTCGCCCGGTCTCAGTAGGGATGTCCTATTCCCAAAACCGGCTAACAGTTCATACATAAATTCACGGATTTTCACTTTCTACGATCCTGACATACCTCCTATGCTTCATTCACTCGCATATCATTCTTCATACATTATAATATGATAATACTGTGTCTTGAATAAGTCTAAGTTATTTAATTTCAAACCCTTTAACTACACTCTCAAGCCTTCCATTGGTTTTTAATCTAATTGACATTCATATTGGGCTTCGCCACATTTTAGTAAACAAATACATAGAAGTTCCAATATAGTTAGCTCCATACCTATTCGATTTTATTGCAATTGCGTTCAACACTGTAAAATATCCACTGGAGAGTCTTATTTACTACAATTCATATATCGATGTCGTTTATTTGTCACATACATTTGTTGTCTGCGTTTTAAGGGTTTACGTGTTTTTAAATGCGAACACGACTTGACTCTGTATAGTGCTTTTGTAATTAATAAAGGTAGGCTGCAGGAGAACTCATGATGGGCATTGACACTGGCTGTGTCAAGGTGATACGTTATTATAATCTTGCTCAGGTACATCCTTTTATTCGCGTTATGTAGAAATACGACCTGGTTGATGATCACATTGGTGTTCTCGAAGGAGCTACTGATAATGATGATACGAATTGAATGTTTTGAGTATTTGATAGTACCAAATTAAAACACGAGAATGTCACCCATATCTTAGCGTATGAATTACAACTTGTCAGTTTTGAGTTATCAAGATTGTATTCTGGATACCAAAATAATGAAAAGTAAGTAAATCCAGCAAGCTGTACACTGACCTCGATTAATGACACAGTATAAGAAGACCATCACGTTAAACTTAAACATTAACCCTTACTTTATTATGTCTAGGCCTCAGAATTAACATAATACCAGCAGACTTGAATTCATGCCGGCCATGCCACAGACATTAATTGCGCCGGAGAATCCATTATTGTGTCAAACTTGGTCGTGACCGGCGCACGACTCCTGCGACAGTAACCATAAAGGAGCCAGTAGCAGAAGTTTCAAGTCGGGCCCCCCATGTATACAGAAATAACCATTTCTGACTCTTATATCCACTGACTAGGCACCGTTTTCACATTATCATCAGTTCATCTGATGGGGATGGGTCATATATTTTGCATTCCGGGTTGATCGACCAAAGGTGTTGTTAAAACCAAAGTTTACCACGAAGAGTGTGATTTTGATAAAACGCATGTTTATTTCACCAGTATTCATTTATGAAGACGCAATGATAGATCCTGAACTTCTGCTTCCAATCGAACCATACTGTGCCTCTATTATATTGAATTACAACGATATCGATAGCAATCCTGCGAGGAGACTAAGTACCCGTTAATTAAATTATGGATACAGGCCACAGAGATCATGGGCATCTGCATCATTCTGTGTCGTCGATGATTCTTATTATAAGTCAATTAATAAGCAATTCTGGTCATAGCAATATTAACGCTGCCACCAGTCCTGTTGAGGTTGGTCAAAAAATTCAAACAGACATTAACATGCTGCTTATTTTTATATAACGTGTATTTATACGCACTAATGGTCCCTCAGTGTAAACCTAGGTATTGGACAAGAGAAATAAAAGAAAAGGAATATGATGCTAAAAGGCAATTACATGTATAACACCTAAGATAATAAAAGTAAGAATTAAATTAGCTCCGAGGTCCTTAAGCGTACATTACTGCACTTTATCGTCTCCATTAATGTAATTACACATTGGTATGTGGTCATAAATAGGTACCTGTACCTAGTAATCATAGATGAACCAATACATAGCTTGTAACTTATATGTGTACATTATCTCCGCCTGTCATATGTAACATACATATATAAATATACATATATCAGGCGGATGTTCCGTTAAATACCCGGCAGTATATCATGCCAAGAGATGTTCCGCGATTGAATACATAAGCTCTGGGTTTTCTTCCGAGATTAATAATTTTGCTTGTGATGCGCATACGCAACTCAATACGTGGTAGAATGACGAATGAGTCATCAAGTTCAATGATCACGTTGTTACGGTAGTAAATAAGGGTATCGCAAAATAAGCAATTCCCATCATATAAGGGGACTATACTTAGTTTCTTAATAATTCAGTAACAAAGGATTCTAGATTTTTGCTGAGGGAACAAGCATAATTATGGCGGCAAGCCGGTGGCATCCATTGCCTATAACAAAGCATTACTTCGTAGGTCACGCACGTCAGGAACGTGCCCTACGATGCACTGCTCTGCGTCCATCAACTTGAGGCATACATACATGAGATATGTAGCTAGCTTCACATGCCAGTAATTTCACCTGCATTTAGATAACATCATTGTCGAACATGAGAATCGCTCTGCATCACATTCAATATCGATATAACTCATTTGTTGATTTCTTAGCTATGATATTTCTCGTAAATAATAACATGGTTTTAATAATGATTGTTACCTATTTATGTATTTACCTACTTATTTCGTATAGTTCGAAGTAAACCTTTTGAAATCAGTATTGACAGCACAATAATTTTCTGTTTTATGATCTTCATTGAATGCATGGCTATTAAATGTATTATTATAAGAATAATTACGGTCTGGTTGCCTATTAAACTTTATATCTAAACGGTTCCTGAATGTTGTGTTTAATTATATGTTATACAAGCATGGTTACATTCGTGACAAGGCTAAATGTTAAATTTATGGCAAACTAGCTTTTGTATGCAACTTCGTCCGCCTCGAGTTCATTAAGGTTTAGCTTAATTCCAATTCCACGTAATTCCATGTAGATTATATTTACTGGAATTTATATTTCTCTTATGTCCACCACAGATGCAGGCTTCACCTCAGTGCTGAATTTCATCGGTTTTGTTTCAGTCAATACGAACAGCCAGACACATAGTTATAATTTGTGTGGTTTGTGTTTAATTCTGTTTTGACATGTAATTGTTCAAACTAAATTATAGATGTTTGATTGTGGGTTTGGTTTTAAAGGTTCTTTGTGTGCGCTTTTGTTTCATTACCGAGTATTGTAAAGTCTGATTCAAAATTCAAACATACAACAACAGTTTTAAAATAATGGTTGTTCGACAGCTTAAAAGACTAAGGCAGGCCTTGTACACAATGATGTATTAAAAATTACTGGAAATCGTCATTTTTGTAAAATGAATAATGATCATCACTGTTCTGATCTTATCGATGACAAATCTAAAACCAAATGACTCAAAAGTCTCTCCCCATCTGTGACAAGTTACATTAATTTGCTTATCGTTCTTTGCATACAATCCTCTTCCAATTTGTAAGCTCCTCTCGCACGAAGCTTCACCTTGGGAAGTGTTAACGACAGACGCCCTCCTGGTTCATCGACATTAGATTTGGTTTGTCACCAGGTAAACACGTCTACTGAATATGTATGGCGCGACCCACCTAGAACATAAAACTAAAATAAAACCACTTAAAACTACAACAGTGTTAGATAAAGAGTAGGTAACAGTATGTTTTTTTAGAAAATTTGAGAATGTTTGGGTCATAAAATTAATTATTACGGTTTGAGCAAATTAGTGACGAACGACTTGATCGAATTGTAAGTATAAGATAAAATACCGCTGGAATGGAAACCTCGTCCTACATTCGCTCAAGATAATAACATATTTTTCTCAGGAATCAACAAGCTATATGTTGTTAAAATGATAAAGTAATTTGCATTTCGCCTGACAAATAACGTAGCGTGTGCAGAGATGCGTGGGCTACGGATGGGCTCCCAATAAGGCTGTACGTGGGAGTGATTCACTAACAACCCCTAGAAGGTCATTGTGAGTAAACAAAAAGGCATTCTTACTAGTAACTACTGGGTATTTTCTTAATTTTTATTTATTCCTTTGTGAAGCTGTTGTATATTATCTTTATGCAAATTCATGATCACATAGACGTCGGAAAATCCGTTACATTTTCAATTTCACACAATAACAATGTCTTGTCCTTGTCAATGCTAGATTTATTCATTCTCACAGACGAGTCACTAGCTCATCTCCAGAAGTCGTCAGGCCGTATCTAATGTCCCATTCTTTGCATACATGCAATTACCTTCCTCGAACTCATTATTTTATCTTCCTAGCATTTTAATATTGATGAGTTGTAGAGATTCCGGTTTGACAATTTACACCTCTTGTTGAACAATATTGTGTCTTGACTTTTTAGAATATCGATTGAAATCCATTGGCGATCACTCGACCTTGGAA
This sequence comes from Thera obeliscata, assembly GCA_947578465.1. Classification (NCBI taxonomy): domain Eukaryota; kingdom Metazoa; phylum Arthropoda; class Insecta; order Lepidoptera; family Geometridae; genus Thera; species Thera obeliscata. The sequence goes on along the minus strand of OX387918.1, from coordinate 8,096,337 downwards.
ATGAGTCCTGCAATTAAAGTTATGCAACTAATCGATCTTCAACATGTGCCACTCTTTTTATGGTCAACGTATCTGTGATGTATCCTGTCGGGGTGTTTAATCATCGTTCACAGAAATTGTTAGACGTTGTAGAAATGTTCAATCGATTATACCTTATTTGGTTGTTTTCATCTAAACTAATTTGTATTTCTGCAAATCAATTTATTTGTTGTGGTAATTGCATACCATGGCAATGAATATATATTTTTTGCTGTTTGGCATTCGTGGAAATAAAACATCACAGTCTTGGGTGTTCAGATCATTTTGTTTGCGATATTACAATGAAATAAAGCGCTATTTAATCTCACATCCGGGAATAAGTTCTTGCCATTATGAGTCCGGGTCGCTGGCCCTTATATACTTTCTGAATTATTGCCATTGTATTCACGCAATTATGTCGGATCTAAAATTAGTCATGAGTGGTCAACGCTGTACTTTTTTGCAATTTATTAGCGGCGTGACTCAGTTGTATGCTTACTACTTCAAAAATCTATTTGTCTGATCGTTCAAGTGTCATCATTAAGGTATGCTGACGTTTCTTTGGACAACATCACTTTTGTGCTTAGCATGATGTCATTGTGGTTTGTGGGGTCCCCGATTAGCTACGGCACACTGCTTTAAAGGTGTCGTCATAAAATAAGTTGTAATTGTTATGACATCTATCTAGTGAGTTTAATTACATTTGCCCCTTCTATTTATGTAACGTGTCAAAGCAATTCATGATCATAAATGCGAAATGGTCCTTTCTACTTTCGCCTACTTTTCTTTGTAAGATCTTCGATGTAAATGAACTTCGTCCCCACATAAGCTCCGATGGCATTGAGGTCATCTTATACTCTCATCTCAAATTACTTATTCAACTACGACATGGTTATCAGATGACACAGGCTTCTGTTCTGCTTTGCTGATAAATCGCTTGCCTGTGTTTCGGTACAAAGATTAACGGCTGTAACGGCCTACGTCACGCCTACGTTGCGTTATGATCCATTCAATGATGAGGTCGTAGTGATGCATACCCAGTGCGTATCGCCCACACGAGCTAGCGCCACCAGTGACTTCATAGTTCATAACGTACAGCAAACCTCTTTTTCGTTTCTGAACATGTTATTCCACTTCTACTTTTCCTTCTTCAGTTATTATCAACCTCCAAATGTCTCACCGCGCCAATTTCTTTTAGAACACCATGGAGATTTTTAGGCGCGTAACTATTGCAAACGTGTTACGTCACCGTGCAAGCGATGTCCTAGCATCCGCAATGAGGATCCCGGACTTGAACTGCGTATTCTCTGCGTCAGCACCTGTCAACAGCTCAATCACTCCCTATTTATCAGTATGGTGTCATGCACGGGAGCCGAATGGGTTTTTCTCGATTGTGTTTATGCGGCGCTCGGCATGTATCGAGTACGGACGATGAATGCAAATTGGGTGTTACCTTAGAGACAAAAAGTTAGCTACAGGACTAGGTCCTTCTCTTGGAATTAGTAATTGTTAGAACAGAAGACCTTAGAGTGGCATAAAAACTTCTTTACCAGAGTTTGTTAAACTCTAGCTCATATATGAAATTACTTTTTTGCAACGGGACTCCTTTCTAATTGTTTTTATATCGCATTCTCTTAGAGAAGCAATAGATTCGAGAAAAAAATATTTTTTTCTAACTAAGATGATTGCCATCAATGAAATTCATGTCTTAGACGACTACTTGCGCATCACGTTATTTAATTGCGGAACCACTAAGACAAATTAGATAAAACGCTGTATTTATAAGGCTAGTTTTGTGCTTTATTGGCCTGTAGTTTGCTATAATCTGTACTCTGAAGCTGTAACGGATGTTTTTGGATTCGCCAGGTGCTAATCGTGATGTTTGCGAACGTGACGCTTTTGATGTTGTATGGAAATGGTTTTTACGGCACGTCACTAGCGATTAGGCATTTGAGTAATATTAGAATTATGACAAAAATGATGGTTTTTTATGCGATGAGGGTCTCATTTTCGTTTATTTGTCATATTAATTTATGTCTTTTGGTCTCTGACTTCCGATGGTTGGTCATGCTATGTTCATGTCATGAGAAATGTAATAACTGGTGTATCTGTATGCAGTGGACAGATAATTACGTCTGTAAGGTTCCACTGTTCTGCATTGATATCAGGGTCAAAATACTTCATATCACAGACCTCAGTATCTAGAATACAAGCGTGCATAGTGCAAATATTAGGTTAAATTATTGAGTTATTCCCCCGGCCTACATAATTGCAAGGGGCGTTGGCTTGGCCCGGGCACGCATAATTGACGCAAGATTTTAGTCGTGTCTGCCCTTCGCGGTATCACGAATTCAGGTGGTTGCCTATTATGCTGTCTGTTACGTTTCAATCCTGAAATATGTATTCGATAAACTTTATCTATTTATTACTTGGCAAAAAGTACATTCTTAAATGCCTACAAAAGTGCCAGCTGCCCCAAAGTAAACCACACCTTGAATTCTATGTGGGCATCAAACCCACAACACACGCAGAAAGCAGGCCTACTAGCAACTGAGCTATGAGGCCAGTTGTGTCACGTTTGTATAGGTCTAGATCCGAAAATATAGGCACTAAGGACTAGTTTATAAGCCCTTTGTGCTATGTTCCGCTTTGTAGATATTTCCATATTTAGATTAGTTTACAAATTGCTACACCAGCTAACTATTATTCTGTCCACAGAAATGTTTCTACGAGTACCTACTATTTGCAGTGTATAAGTGGCCGTTGGCGATATGGAACAAACACAGCTACTTTACGGCCCATTTCACGTGCCCTGTAGCAACTACTAATGGGGCTTAGCCTTAAGGTGAAGTGGGCCCGACGTTGCGCAGGTTTTGAGGGGGTGAAGCAGACGCAGATTGCCAGGCGGCGCAAGGGGTCTAGCCAGCTTAGCCACCGCGCGCTCGCTGCGTGCGGCGCGCTCGTGCTGTATACGGCTGCCTATTCCATAGTATTCCTATTATGTATATATTACTCGTAATATTATTATGTTTTGCAATAATGTGTTCTAATAAACAAGATTTATAAGTGATAGGTAGGACCAATACCATTTATTTATTTATTTCTTTTTTAGCCTGGGTCATCCCACTGCAGGGCAAATGCCTCCCTCCCCCCTTTATAACCCCCTCCTCTAATAACAATTTGATCAATACCATACCATTTTTATTTTAGTTTACATAATAATTATAGGTAGTAAGTGTAGGTACCAATCTTTTTTGTAGTTTGGCACGAGAACTTATGCGGCTGAATGTTTATTACTCTATATACATATAATATATTTATGTTTTCTGTTTTGTTGTTTGTTTTATGTTTACCTATATTTTTTACAACTTTCTCGTCTCGTTACTCAGTAATATGAAAAAAAATACAATTTTCAATAAATAATTATAGTACAGATATGCCAAAAGGAACAACAAAAAAAACGGTTTTGCTACTTACAGAAGAAACTTTTTGACACACCTACCTACCTAACAAATATTCTTTGGCCGTGCTATCAATAAAACTAGGGATGGAACACAGTAAAACCGGTATTTGATACAAGCTCAGTTGTGATCAAATCATCAACCCAAAACGTCCGACCGGAATTCCATCAAATACCGGTATGATAATAAAATACCGATAATATTCTAATAATATTTATTGTCATAAAAAAATCGTTACTAATTTTATACGAGAAACTGGTAACATACACTGAGAGTAATCTATAACCCTGAGCAGAGTTGTGTATTTATGTTTGGGAATGGGATGGGATTTTTTACTTCTCAGAGCCTCTCAATGGCATGCCACGGTTTCTTCGTGAATCTACTAACTCCGGGAGCATATGCGTTTTGTAGAAATTGACAAGCTTGGCCTCCATTTGGTCTTTCCAAAAGTTGTCATCCTTTTTGATGTACAAAACGCACATTTTCTCATTTTCTCCTCCCCAAATCCCGAAAACACACCTTTGCTTGCCAGTAACTCGTAACTGCCCTTGGACCTGATAATACCAGTTACTATTTGTATTTATGACTGTTAGACCATTCTTTTTGTTGTATTTCAAAATTTGGACTTTATTGAGCTGAATGGCTTTTTCAGTTCCAATTTTGAATGCTGCTACAGGACATTTTATTTCTACTATGGTGTCGTCTCCTACAACTCCATCTGGTGTAGCACCGATGAATGGCAATTCTTCGTCTATAAAAAGTCCACACTCTTCTATATTCAAATTTTCCTGGCGACTCAGTTGTTGCAGAGCAAATTTTTCATTTTTGAGGCCATGTGCCACTGATGCAACCGATGTAATATTTTTAGTGTATATAATGTTCTTCACCAGAGCAGCCATATTTTTTTTTCTTTTTATAACTGCTCCAAAGTTGGACGCAGTTAGCAATAATTTCCGAATTTGCAACCATTCGGAGCTCTCCCGTTGGTGTGTTGTTCGTTTTTGAACTCCGTCTCTGTCATTCATAATATTCTTCAGGTTTTTCACAAATTCTGAAGATGCTACCTTATAATCTTCATCAGACATATCTGGTGCTGCCACTCGTTTACCATAGTCATTTTGAGTTCCAAAAATTTTAACTCTATTTTTTTTCCTTTTCACTGCGTTAGATTGTCTTCTCTTTTGCTCTCTTTTGCTTTCAAGTCTTTTTATATTACCTTTGGGGCTCTTTCCCAAGATTTTTTTATGTAAAGTGTAAAGGGGTCTTTTAGTGTTATAGCTAACAACAGCAGCAGAACATCTCGCCTGATATGACCGTCGTGTTGCAAAATTTATTCGCTTGCCTCCAACGAATTTGGCAACTATGCTGTTGAATCTTTCAACAGCATTAGTGTCAACGTCTTCTAATAAACTCCGAGATTTGGCGGCCACAGAACTTAAAATAACTTTGAGCCTAAACCAAAATGTTGAGTGTTCAAGTTCTGCCACAGTGGAAGCTAATATGCTTTTATCTTTATTGCAGCAATAATCTTTGCAGTGTGTGTGGTCTCCATATGCGTGGTGCAAGGAGTTAGTGATATCTTCGTAAATTTTATTTACGGCAATATCCTTTGAAATATTTTTGTTATGTTTGATCGAATTTGTGATCACCTTTCGAATACCCATAACTTTTTCATCGGTGATATGCTTTCTATGTGCTTTCGGGTATTTTGTGTCTTTTCCCAGCATACGCAGCTTGTTACACATATTTCGCAGAACGTGGTTTCGGCATTCGATTTTGCAAACAACGTGGCCTGGATACGGATCAGATGCCAGTATTTTAGCATACGTTGCAGAATCACCATCAGCCACTATGTTGCCGTATATGAGCCCATACATGTTCATAGATTCTCTAAAACCCTCGCATATTATTGTCGCTTCCATACCGCTCGATGAGCCTTCATAATTTTTGTAGCAAATGTGATCTTTGGGGTTTTCCTGACGTTTCTCAGCTCGTGCACATATGAGGCAGTACTTATTTTTGACGCCAAGAAAGAGAACCTCCCCAAATCTTCGACCAACGATTGCAGCTACACCAGACAGTGCTTTATAATTGTTGCCATATGAGCGTTTGCACCATGCTCCGTCTGCATAAACGTCAATTACAGGAACACCATTTATTACATTGCCTTCTTTGATTGCTGCTTCACGTTCCCTTGCAGCAGCCCGTTCCATTACCTCCACTGATGTAGCTTCCCATTCATTATATATCAGGTCTTGTATTTTTGCATAATACCTTTCCCGAAAAATAGGAATGTCCATGGCTGCCATAGTTTCCTCGAATTGAGAGTAACCGATACCAGAGGCTACTATTCCAGAAACTGCTGCAGTGTTCACGTTGACGCCACTATCATTCGTCATATTTTCTGAACAGACTTTGAATATTTTGTGACACATTTTACACTCAAAACTAAAATGTGAAATAAGACCACATCGTTTTTCTGTCAGCAAATTCAAGCAGCTGAAATCACACTCAAAGAGAGGGTCGTGCTTTTGTTCCTGTAACTGCTTTACAAAATAAATAATGTCAACTATTCTGCGACCTGTGATTTCTTTTGTGCTTTTTTCAAACTCTGGTTCTATTAAAAGAGGCATGTCTTCACTGAAACAATTAAAAAAAATCATGTTGAATATTTTTATCAAGAGTTTACTAAAGTATCGAAGCCAGTAAAATATGACCGTTGCTGATAAGTAATTTGTTTATTTTTTTTTCATGATATAATAAAAATAAACAAATAACTGAAGTAAAAACTAATATTTTTATTAATTATATAACATAAAAACTTTATTAGCTGATTACAAAGTAAACTTACTCTGCCATATCCAGTGCTGGCGATGTTGTCTCTCCCTGTGTAGTGGTTGTAAATTCCGTAATACTCGGCACTTGTGATAAAGCTGGGTCTGTTATTTTGTCAGCTTCAGGAATTTTTGCTGGAATGCTGAAAACATTCGATAAATTAGTAATTACGATCATAAAAATATGTATCGTCTGAGAGTAGGTAAGCAACCAACAATGATACCTATTTATTTTTCAAACTTACTTACTAATGATATTGGTAACTAGCTAAAAATCCTACTCAAAAAATTTGTTTATCTTAGCTATTATGAAATTATAAATCCGGAGTATATATAAATACTATCTATTTCAATAAAACCAGTAAGTATGCTAGCCCTATATTTCAAATAAGCATATCATTTTTTTATTTATTTAACAAAAAATACAAATAATGTCTTGGTAATCGTAGTGAAACCGGTGTCTAAATAAAAATATCGGTTTTATTTTATCTAGTATGCCTAAATAAAAAAATACTAATTTTAGTAAAACCAGTATAAAAATACCGATTTTTGTAAAACGGATGTCTGAACTATATTACATATTAGTTTTAGTAAAACTTGTGTCTAAATAAAAATATCGATTCTAGTAGGTAAACTGGTATAATATCTGCCTAAGTAACAAGTTTATTCTTGAGTACCAAATATGACAGTATAACTATGTAGGTCCTATCAAGTTCGGCAAGTTTTATCATGCGCACTTGATGTGCGGGTAGGTTTTTCCGCAAGTAGGCCGCTGGTGGGCCCTTTTTGCGTGACCCTTGACACGTGTTGCTCGAACTTTTTCTTTGTTTGAACTGGTTCTACAACACGCCGGTTTCCTCACGATGTTTTCCTTCACCGTTTTGAGAGTACTGGCATAGATGCACATACATTTTTCGATAGAAAAACTCATTGGTACACGAGTGGATTTGAACCCACGACCTTCGGATCGGAAGGCGGGGCCACTACCACTAGACCACCAGTGCTCTCACACGCCAAACCAAATGTAGGTCCTATCATCTAAGCGCCGATGACAGTAATAGTAACTATAAATTTCTGAGATAAAAACCCAATGCAAATGTATTTTTGATACGAAGTTTACTAAGTAGGTAACTTACTCAAAGAAACCGGGTGTAACTGGTTGAAGATTTTCATAAACCACACCAGAAAATTCCGGTATATTTGGTGGCAGCAATACGTCTGCATTATCATTATGGGATCGTCCTCCAATCAATTCTTTGTATATGTTCGGAAGGCTGTAAAAATACCAATAAGTAAAATATAGGTACCCCACTGACTTATAATAATAACTTATGTAACTCAATGCACCTACCTACCTGATTTTTCCGTCATCAAAATCCATCGATAGAAAATAAAATAAATAAAGATACCTAACACCCAGACAGAGAACAAACATCTGTGTTCACCACACAAATATTTGTTCTCGGTGGGGATCGAACCCACGACCTTTGGCTCAGAAGGCAGAGCTACTACCAACTGAGCTGAGAGGCCAGTCAAATATAGGTATAGGAGGATATAGGTATAAATGTAAAATAACTAATTCAAACATAAAATGTATGAAAATACCGATAGGACCTACATTCATTTCAAATTATGACAAAACACCCGATATAGGTAGGTATTATTTTTGCAATTTTCCAAAAGTTATTAGTAAAATATTATGGTATAACCATCATCATAAAATATTTTTTCTAATAGATACTCCACTAATCGCTTACAGATAAACATTCAGATTCATACACTAATCAAGTGTTAGGAGGTAGGTACCTATATACGCAAAGAAAGACAATGAATGAAAACAAGTACTTATATAGGTACTTACATAATCTTCTTCAAGTTCCTTAGTCGGTTCCTCTTGTATATCCGAGCAGATTTTTTTTTCTTCTTATTATCTTGATTTCCCATGTTAGGTTAGCTAATAATCTGGTAAAAATGAATTATTTTTACACCGAAAAAAGTTGTACACGTCCTATCTTGATAACACCGTCTGGCCGTCTGGCGGGCGTAGGAAGCCATGGTAATGGCTGCATAATCGGCGTCCGCGCTTCAAATATTTTTAATTTTTATTTTTCTAAACAAAATCTTACGCTTATTCAAAAAACTGAGCTCACTTAAGTATGGGTATGTTTGTTGGGATTACATACGTAATTTTTTTGTAAAAATATCTTCAATAGAAACTGAATGCCGTTGATTCATTCCGTCGACGGGAACGTAAAAACGGTGTATTTTTAGGAAAGTTTACGGTTTTATTCTATCGAGCCAAATTTCATTAATCGTGTTTTAGCGAACACACATGGATAAAGCATTTTGTGAAGATTTATTATGCATTAAAGTTAATGTCGATTAACCGTTTTTTCTTCGTCTAGTTTGAAATATTCGTAAGGACGAATCATAAAATTTGAAGCATACCTCACCTTAATCTGTTTTGCCTTGGTGGTAATGCTGGTGGCTGACCAAACTACTGATATAATTGACCCTGATTACATACTTTCTTCAATCAAACTATTGGAGTAATTCTTCAGATGAAAAATAGTTTAAATTAGAGATCAAGTCAGAAAAAGTTATGTATGGTTACAGATTTTCTTCTAACATACTAACGGCGGCCCGCGGCTTTGCTCGCCCCGTTCCCGTAACTTTTTCGGGACAACTAGTCCCGAAAAATCCTCCGCTATATCCGTCTCCTGTTTCTAAGCTACCTCCCAGCAGTTCCCACCAATTTTCAGCCAAATCGGTTCAGCCGTTCTTGAGTGTTACTAACACGACTTTCTTATAATATAACTAGCTGCCTGTCCCGGCTTCGCACGGGTGGACATTTATTTTTTAAACACATAAATATAGCCTATGTTACTCAAGGTGACCCTACGTCCAGCAGTGGACTGATATCAATTGATGATGATGATGAAAGAACATTCTATAACGTTTAGGAGCACTATTTTCTAGAACATTTTGTCCAAATCTAGAATTCAGAACCGTTTGCATGGGTGGGTATATTTGAGTATTCTAGATAATTCTGGATTACTAACGTTTGGATGCATTCCGGATGCCAGCCGAATAATTTCAGTCTTCGAATTAAATTTGATCATTCCAGAACCTCAAAGACATTCTAGAGCGTTCTTTCCTCGTCAAAGTCGAGAATTTTCTGAAATATCCCTAAGCGATAGAAAGGGATAGACATATATAAGTCCCTACGTGATAGAAAGGGATAGACATAGATTTCGAAACTTTTGCCCATTATAAATTAATAACACCTAAATATTGAATATAAACTATCCTATATTTTAAGTCCGACCATATTAAAGGCAGTTGCTAAATTTTATCGAAATCCGTTCAGTAGTTTCGGAGTTTATCGCGTTCCAAATTGTGACACGAAAGATTTATATATATAGATGTAGATTTCGCTTTCATCTCAAAGTCCCAATACTTAGCATCTTCATGGTTCGCCATCCTAATATTGCATAGATTACCGTAACGCATGAGCAGTCTTGAAACGATGTCACGTTGCGTGTGATTCTCATTACTGACCATAAACAATGGTTAGAAACCATCAAACCTCCTAATATTCACACTTTCACAAAGAATTACATCACTTACTGTCCCTTTAACAATGTGTCTTAATCCACGTAGCTGTTTGTTGCATATTCTCTCACGCTTATTTTGTCATCAATGGACATTATTTTGAGTCGAGTTTCGTTGGAATAATGGCTTTGTTTTATTTTAATTTGATTACGCGTTTACTAACGTGATAAATATATTAAATTTTTTAAACAATTGAGTATTCAGATGATGACATGTCACGTTAATCTAGCTCCTAGGGATGACAATTTTTATTGGCTGTGGACTAATTTCATAACCGAATCAAGATACAATTTTATTACTTAGTATATTTTTGGTGGAGTCATTACGAGAATTACTTTCATGCGTACCTGCACTGTAATGCGTTTGGAAATAAGCATTTCGAAAAGCACTTGCCGCACTGTTTTCATTGCGTCTTTATTTGCTCTTAAGGTGCCAGTTTGTACAAGAGTTTCTGACTCAAAATTAGACATTGCTACTTCTGAAAGACTAGAACTCGCTTCTTAATTGTCGATTTAACGAAACTAAGCGAAAGTAATTTCTGGATCTATTGGGCTAGGTCCTAAAATGAGATGCATAACAGGAAAGGTATGAGCAATCTTCCAGTTAAATAAATACCCTACACAAGATAACAAGCGCTCAATTGCATCGTTCATTAATACGGTTCCTTCTAGGAACTTCTCTCAAACTGTCGGTTCAAAGTTATGCTGGAGTAATGCCAACAGGAAAACATTCACAGTGCTTAGAAGTGTATAATGATAGCTTTGAGAGTACATTACAACTTTGTCTAGATCTGTAAGTGTCAATGAAGTATGCGGTCGTGCATGCGTAATGTAGCTGGTAATACCGGTGTTTGTTATGTTTTTACTTACATATTTATGAAATGGGGACAATCTGATGACGGGAAGATTGTATTTTAAGATCTTGCAAAAACTGTTCCTGGTTTTAATGTTACTGTATTTGATTTTTTTAACAATACAATGGCTGGCACAGTCGTAGTATTTTGACAAAATTTACCATACCTGTGTATTGCTTATCTTAATAATCTCCTACCATATTAGGTCTTCATCTCTATCGAGCATGAATAACGCAGAAACCACGGTTCGGTATCGATAAACTTTTATCATAACCGAATACTCAAGCTTACTAAATTAACTGTGTGAAACTATGCAAGCTCCTTTGAATTCACAGTTGCTAACGAAACTAGTTCACAAAAAGCTCGATCAATATCTAATACCAACAATCTGTAATGCGATCGGCATATCACGAATTCCACAGGCTAACAGCCTCCATTCCTACACCATGTAAGCCACTCCGGACTTCGCATTGTATTTCTTACCTTCAACAATTTGAACCAGCTAGCAGAGATGGACTGTCTGTGGTAGGTCCAGATTCTCGAAATTTCTCGAAGCCAAGAATCGGGAATATGTTTAAGAAAAAGAAAAACCTCTCGAGTTAGATTGTTATGTGCTTTGATATAAATTTGGCATACTTAGCTCCTCGGTGACCGAACACTGCACACGCAGCACGCACGGTCAAGTTTCATACGTATGTAACTATAGTTTCAGGGCTATAAGCGCACGCAATGTTATGTCTGCTCATTCGGCTCCGCAATCCGCAACACCTTTATGACAATATTTTGTAGGCATTTCTGTATTTTCCTAAAACGAATCCTCTGTAACGTATCTTATCTGCGGCGCAGCCGTTTACCTGGGCCATTGTATCGAGCTCATTAATAATGCGGTTGAGATTGATGGCATTCGCGCGCTGCGCCGGGCGGCGCATTGTGAAAGCGGACCACCTGCTCGCTCGTCTAGACCAATGACATTGCAGAGAGGGTTGTGGTTGTGACTGTACACAGTCTAGGATTGATTGACAGGTTGGCAGGTGTTTTGATTATGCATAAAAGCTCTAACAATAATCTTCTGTTTTTGCGCTACGATCTACGGCTATTGCAAAACTGTCTAAGCTGTAGTTAGTATTTTCGTTCTTCTTTTCTTATTGTCCTATCTTGAGTGGATGTTCATTCTTGTTTTATTTATAATCATGCTGTTTGTTTCCCAAATATAAAGTCGTAGTAGGTATATGATATTAGATTTGGTCTGCTGCGTTTCCGTTTCACGTTTGGAACTCTGCCTGTTATAGGGCGAGTCCGGTTTGTATTATAATTTAATATTTTATGAGGTTGAACGTAATGAAGCACTCACCACTTTAAAGCATATCACTCGTACCAGTTATTGCTATTTCTACACATAATTGCCAATCGTCATATAACTTTACAGACAAACGCATCATTGCTTGAACACTGCATTTGCGAAATAGCTTAGCAAATACCGTATTCAGACATTCTTTAGTGCGGTCTAGATCGAAAAGTCGGTAACCTGATCCATTCTGCGAAATTCATTGGCGATAAAAATGTTATTTATATGTTACATTAATGTTAAATATACATTAATGCGCTCGCCGACCATTTCACACGATACCATATTTGTACCACAAAACCTACTGCAGCCATTTCTGGGGTTATTTAAAATTATATATGGATAGTTTAACGGTATAGGTAGCCCGATAGATATAAAAGTTTACTCGTTGATGACTAATAATCGATGTTTATTTAAAAATTATGCGCATTGTTCGATTTAAACTCGGATTAATATTCTGATCTCATAGACATGCATTTATTTGCTGCTTCAGCACACATAATACCTACACACTATTAAATTAAGAAATAAAAAAAATCAAAGAACGATATCACAATATTACAAAAAGATACTAAAGAAACAAAACATAAGAAAAAATACATCGGTAAAAACATTATACTCATCAACATTTGATGAACTATCAGTAACTTTGTTTGTGCAATAGGCTATAGAATCCTGCCTAGTAAAACAAGCCCACCTGATTCCGGCCTGTTCGGAAATCCCGATACCTTTATAAGAAAGGAAACAAAAGTAAATCACTTTGCATACTCGATCCCTGGAAATCTAGTCTATTTAACCTGAAAGTAATCATAAGAGTTGATTTAGTTTCCACAAGTAATTATTTGCGAGTTGATGAGTGCCAAGTACAAATAAATTGATAATTATCGTCTTGATAATAACGGGTTTCAATGCGTATTGAAAGCAAGTTATTTGACCCAACCCGTTAAACCGAGCGAACTAGTTACTGGTAAACTAGAATGTAATTATGTAAACTCATGTAATTACATTTATCTCTGCAATGTTATCTCCGCCCCCCTTACTAATGACATAAGTTTTTGGGAGTATGCTAAATTAATACGGTGTAAGTTGGAAAACAGGCATCTATGGTAGATGTTTAGGATATCCTGCCTGGGACATGATTTCAGATGGAATAGCCCAGCACCTATATAATAGCTTAGTCGGCTTATCAACAGGAAAGACATAGTCCAATACGTGCGGAGCTCACTATGCCGCCGATTTCCTCACGATGTTTTCCTTCACCAGTTGAGAGCACTAGCATACCTTTTTTCCAACAGAAAAATACCATAGTCGCGTACCTATGGAAGTTACAAGTAAGGTTTTATTAAAAACTGATTAAGATTAAATAATTAAGCAATGATAACCGAAAGAAGAAACGTTGTGTATTTGAACCAAATTTATATGTTAAGTGACCTAAACGATGTACGATGTTCATTACATACCTACTTACCTGGTTGCACAAGCTAGTCTAGAAACCAATAAACAACAGTCTATTTATCCTAAGCTCATCGAAAACAAAATGCTCAATGGTCATTGTATTCAAATGCAACCTGCTTGGCGACCCAGTTCTGATATCATAGATCACAATGCGAATTCACTTGCATACCTCTGAACAATGTCGATCATAATCTAGGTGTGAGATGTTAATGCTCTGTCATCGTCGTGAGCATTTAATGGAACCTATCTATTATTCTACCTATTGTATTGATACTTGGGACTACAGGTCTCACTGCGAGAGACCACTGCTATTAGATTCGATTCTGATATTTTATGCTTTCGAGATTATAAAATCTTTAGGATATTAATTTTTAAATGCCAGTTGTCGATTTTCACTACTGTATTATTAAAACGTTCCAAGTTTGTTGATCCTGTTGGACTGACAACATTGGTAAACGGGAAGTCGGTGGATGGAGAGACTTTAGATTTATTCTTCCTGGAAATTAATAGGCGAGGCCTATGTCTAGCAGTCGACTTCTTCAATCATGAAGCACATCAAACTTGTTCCTGTCTTTAAACGTCGTCGTTTTTAACAGTCGCTTCTTTTACATTACTCTATACAAAACGATAGCTAGAACATGCGAGGTGTTGTCATTTTAAAGATTAAAACATCCAAACATTTGCTGTTCTATCTCTCAACATTTAAGTAATAGTTTGATAAAATGAACAGCAAATCATAAACTAGATTAACCGGTGCAAGCGCACGTTTGGCAGCCGGTTTGGCAGGGCTAGTTGCGAAACAAAATATGGTAGGGCTCCGTCAGGGCTACCGTGCCCAGACACGACAACCTTCGGCAACAATCTACTTCACTACTAGATCAAAATACTTACAAAAAGAGTCCAATTCACTCACATGGTAGTGAGTCAGCCAATCTTATGTAACACCATCTTACTTGAATCGCGGAATGTGGAAGTAATGATATTAATCTGCAATCGACACATATTGTCCAGTTGCTTCGTCGAGCACTGCTGGCCTAGTGGTAGCAGCCCCGCTTTCCGATCCTAATGTCATAGGTTCAAATCCAGTAGTGTAACACTGAGTTTTTCTGTGCACTAAGTATGCCAATACTCTCAAACGGTGAACTATAACATCGAGAGGAAACCGGCATGTCGTATAACCTAAAACGTTCGAAAACATGTGTTAAGTGCATGAAAGGAACCTCAAAATCCATTCACGACACTTCACACACGATAAAAGAAAAAGTTGACGTTGCGCCTCATTTTCTAATGGCTTCCGCCCCCGTCTTCGCACGATCTTTAGTTGCCCCGAAAAAAAGGTTTGCTATTTCCAGGTCACGAGCGAATGGTAGAAGTTCTACTTTTGCGTCATTGAGTCACAAAATATGTCAGCATTCAATTATAATTCTAATTTGTTGAGTTCCGGCCACCGGTAGTCGATGATCATGGTTCTCGTTAAATAGATTACTATTCCTAGATATAGTGGGTGTGATGGCATCATTTCTCTATTTACATTTATTGTGACGTGTGTTACTCTTTACACATCGGTCAATGACTCATTGTATCTTATTTACTACATGTACAGAAGTAGGACCAGCAAGTAACTAGCAAATTATTTTCTTCCAAACCAATGTGGTGAGGCACCTTTAGTGCACTCGACACATGTTTTCGAATTTTTGAACGGCTTGAGAAGAGTTGACGCTGACGACTTATATCAAACGTGCTTTGGTTCCCACAAATGCCAACAATCTGTTTCAACCTGCACTTATTTTCAAGCTTACCGTGCTGCATTGTCTCTCAATTTACTGCCCAATTTTGATTTTAATTATAGAGGCGACCTCTTCGACCCTCGAGCCTCCATGGTCGCTCTTTCATTAGCTTTGCGAAACTCGCTCGAATTGGAGCGGCAATTTTGTGTGCGACCTGTCCTAGACGAATGCAGGCACAATACTAGCTTACGTAATAATGTGCTTGTTGTTCATGGTTTCCTTTGTCCAAGAACCTGTCCAAAAACCGGATCCATTTCTTGCAAGCTGTTTTACTCATAGCCGTCTTCTTCAGGCGGGTACGGTTGGCAGTTGACTGCATTTGTGTGTATAGTGATGGCTTTTGCAAAACCTTGATTGGGCTCCATAGTGATCCTGTTAAGATTGGACCACACCGCGTCGATGAGCAGCCACGTGCGTGCCGAAACTCCATCCTTCAGCGACACAATGATATGGTAATAAGCTCTAGATCCACGTTTAAATTGGAACGCCCAACTACGTGTGTTAGAACTCTGAAGATTGCTAAAAGCATGGGTTCCCAGACACGTGCCATCATGAAGTTGGATGAAATCTTCAGATAAATTATATTCTTTCGTAATAATCGTACGTTATTGTCATCTAATTAAGATCCAGATTCGTTTTGCGTGATGGCACCCACGTGCGTGATTCCCACGTGACGTTCCGCGTAATTGGATAAACTGTTATTTATAACTTTATAACGTTTATGATACACGTGAAGGATTTTACATCCACAATTTTGCATAGACCTTTAGACCTTGGCTTTCATGTTCTTTATTCGCTTGGTTGATTGAAGCCTGAAACTTTTTTTGCGCAGACTTGGTTTGTGTTAATTAAGTTTTCTGACGTGAAATCGGTTCAAAATAGAATTCATCTATGTAAAGTAAGGCAAGCTAGATATTAAGAGGCATTTATAATGATATATTATAAGTCGTCAAAAGCTCGATGATGCCAACGCAGTAGCTGTGAAAGCCGATCAACAAAGTCGTTTAGATGTTATTTATAGCCACCTGATTTCAAGGTCCATAGACAAAGAGGTTAGCTTAACGGAGGCGTCGCTAAACCGTGACAATTGACATTTAAGCACATCATTGTATTTACCTTCGTAATAAACAAAACTTCTTTGAATATATACTTCAACGGCTTATTCGAAAGACACAATAGATGAAGTGGTTATGTCGAAAGAGTGTCCTTGCTTACTTTTCAATCATTATTAACCTATTATGCTCCTATCGATTAGATTTTACGAAATGTTTGGGTCTTAATTGCATACTGTAAACTTTGTAAGTGACATCGATTGATTCAAGAAGTTATATCGTTAAATCATAATACGAGATAGGCTCACTGGGTTCTTGCAAATTCTGTAATTCTGTATCTATGATATCTCTGAAACTTAAAGGTATGTCAGCTTTGACTAGTTTTGTAGGTTTATTGCCATTTCTTAATAGGTTAAAACGTATCTAAACCAGCCTGGACTGCAGAATGTGATTGGGTGTGCCGGATATACAACGATTTCATGACTCGAACTAATAGCCATTTTCAAATCGTTTACATGCACGGATCTAGATCTGAAGTAAATTATCCTAGCAGGATATCAGATGGATTACTTTATCCGTGTTGCTTAATTTACTGGCTTTCTTCGACGTCAGGAGATAAATAAAATTGAATTTTAAATCATTTTCTAGCTACTGAAATCTTTATGTTACTGTCGCGTCGCTACCGAACCGTCATACTTTGCGATTTTGGTCATCACGATTTCTTTGTAGTTTAAATTCAATGTCAAAATATGTTGATCCGCATTTAAAATAGATATCCCGTTACTTCCAAACATATAATATATCTCTAGTCAGAATTGTCTCTTCCGTGTTTTAGTTTATAATATTTTTTGACGTTGCCGTGACCTTTCATAAAAAAATTACTTTGGAGCAGGTCTTTAGCTTTTATTGCATTTGAGAAATAATATATTTTTAAATAATGCCTTGTCTGCCTCTATATCCGGTTTACATTAAAACTAAAACACTGTGTACAAACTATATCAATGAGTCCCATAATTTTATATTTTGATTTATTAATTAGGTATTTTATAACATTTCTTCATAACCATTCGCATCATTTTTCTCAAAAGCCACATTTTCGTATCTTTTTTATTTATCTATTTTTCTTACATTTCCTTTATCTGTCAGTATTATATCACTCTCGTTTAAAGAGTATTATATTCCTTGTTCTATCATCATCCGTGATTGATGCGGTACAACAATGTAAATTCAATTTAAAATCGTCGTGACGCAGTATTCCATAAACAATAAAACATTATTTCTGGCACCCCTTTACTGGTTCATACTTGCGCCGGCGCAGTGTCGCAACGGTATTGCGAAACTATCTCAATAATGCTCTATGGTCAGTGGCCCTAATGAAACCGCCCATTGTCTGCACACGGGACTATTGTTTTTTTTTTGTTTGTCCGTGGTGTTTGTATAAATATGTTTTAGAGTTTAATATGCAAGACCTTGACCAGTTTTAATGAACAGTATGCTATTATTATAACAAAGCATTGCCTCGTATGTGACGCACGTCAGGAACGTGCCCTACGATGCACTGTCCTGCATCCATCAACTTGAGGCATACAGATGATCAGCCTCACGTGCCAATAATTTCACCCTTCAAACCGAAACACAGCAATAGGCATGGTGTTAGTACTTCCCAGGACGAGCCCTTCACAAAGAGCTCTACTACCTACTACTAAAAAAAATTGAGGATAGAGGAATACTTATTGGTGTTCTATCTCTATGGAGCAACTTTTGGTGGTATTCAAAACACCAGCACTGTGGTCATTTCGTAGTGCTGCTCAGCCCGTGATTATTCGTATTTCAGTCTATTATACTCGTGCTTCGTTCGAAGAGATGAGTAACCTGCAATAGAATTTTATTAGTATTCATATTCAACTTGTAGTAGTAGCTCCAGCTATCATCACTCCACTGTTACTTTGAGGGTAGCTATGACTTTTTTTTGATCTGCCTACGGCCGTCTCCCGCTCTGTCCGTCATTCGTAATTTCAGTGTCTCAATAATGCTAATCAGTTTATTACTTTAAACTTAAAGGTCTTCTGATATAATAATGTACCTACCTACAGTGTGTATGTCGCCTCGTGTCGTGGTGTGGTAACACTTCATATTTTTCTAAATTATTTTTAATTTACTAGATTTTATCATTATTTGTGTAGTAAGTCTGGTATAGTAAGATGTGGATTCAAAAGTAACGAAAATCTTCCAATCGTGAATACAAAAGTGAAGCCATATTTTGAAATATGTGACGATACACATTTTTTTTATGTTTACAGTCTGTAAGTGTATTTTCATTTGCCTATCACTATATGGCGCAAACATAACTAACCAGTTACGTCTGCACTGCACCATTTAGTGGGACAAATCAAATTAATGGTGCAAAAGTAACCAGCGACTGTAAATTGCAGACGACCCTAATTACAAGCAGAGCCAAGACTGATTCGAGATAATTTATAAGTTTCTTACAAATCTGCTGACTATTGAAAATCCCTTTGGACTTACTGCCATGGTTGTGGGCGAATGCAACGAGCGGTATCATCATAAATTATGATCTAAAGCCCTGCGCACATCTAAGGCGATTGCGATCTGTGAAACGCTGTCATTATTTGACAGCGCTTCACTGATCGTCACCGCATATCGCATTAGACCTACCTACCAAACTATCCAAGCAAATTTATTTCTACTGTATTTTTCTCTTAGCTTTTAAGTTTTTTTTTATTGTTACCTACTAATTTGTTAAACGTGTTTGTGGGTCAAATAAATATGTTTCCTTTCTTTCTTATGTGCGCAAGGCTTAAAAACTTTTAGATTTCTTACAGGTTAGGCGTATTTTCGGCTCGTATTTATACGCGAGTGCGACACATCTTTATACGCGTTTCATTATAAGATAACGAGCCTGCACGCGCACATTATTATACCGAGCTTATTAGCGCATGAGATATGCAGCTATGGCGTGCATACGAGCTTATCCTTGCGAATGTAAGCCCAATCTGTAATCGCTCTCATGCTAAATCACCTAGCAATATGTTCATACGTTCAATGTTATCAATGACACGTCATGTCTCTGAAGCACGCCTGTCTTGCCACGACCCTATATCATGCCGCACGCTCCGATACATTACAGCTATCTATGCGCGATCTGACGGCTCGTGTGGAGACCCCTTAATTGGCCTAATAAAGATTAATGCAATCTTAAACAGACGGTTGCAAACACTTGTGGCTTTTTATCGGTTAAACAAGTTTGGAGTATGTGAAGTAGCTTAATTACATAGAAATTGTATAACTGATAAAAACACAATATTGTCCACAATATTTATTGATTTTTTTAACCGCTGGGGAATAAAGGTTCTTCAATAAGGCCACTCGTAAGACATCTCTCTATCTCATGGACTGACGATATTATAAGCGGGCGTTTTACGGATGAAATATTTTACTCTAGGGGTACCTTTATCATGACTATACCACTATATAAGATAAGAGAGAAAGCCTGTGGATGAATGGAGGAGGCTCAGAATCCTTTATGCTGGAAATGTATAGGAAAGGCATTCAAATAGATATAGACCGACAAAACAGATCAAGAAGATTGAAAATCGTTCATCCAGTAAATGTAGGGAGGGCCTTTTTGTAAAAAAAAACAGTAGAATTCTTTATGGTCATCATAATATGCACATTTCTAGGTATTACACCTCTGATCGGAGTTCAATTTGATTATAATCATTACACCTACCTGTGAGCGGCTTCGGAGAAAAGCATCAAATTAATTGATGCAGGTTGGTAACTATGAAAATAATACAGTATTATTACTAAAGAAGTACAAAATAAATAGTAATGTATGGTCAAGGCCAATTTTAACAGTTTTATGATTACTACGTTGTATTTTGGGTAGTAATAGTTGTTTCAAAAACGGCAAAGTGCGAGTCTTGCTTGGTTCCGTACCTTCAGAAAATATTTTTTTTGGTTTCTTTTTCAGCTTGGTTTTGTTTTTTATGATGATAGCCATATTGCTAGTAAAAATTAGGTATTCTGTGAAAAATGATTGAATAAACAACTGGCTGTGTTTATAAAAGTTCTGGAGACATCCCACCATACATTCCCCTGAAGATACAGACAGACATACGGATAGACGGACGGTGGCGGGGCGTTAGTCTTATAGGCTCGTTCGCGTTTGGCATCCTTTAAAATACGGTGCCCTAAAAACCATAACAAGGTATAAACAAATCTATTTGTTTACAAACAGCTGTATGTAATTAAATACTATTAAAGTTTTTAATGACTTCTATCAGCACCGAAATTAAAAACATCGTTATAAGTTTGTAGGCCTCCATCCGCCGCCATTATGATATTTTAATTTACCGGTCATTATTGATTACCTTTGATTACCAGTGATTACGTAAATTACGCGAATTGTGTCAACGTCAACGCCCTCCGATTACGCGTGTTAGGCCCTCCGTCCACTAAAGTGAAATACGGCCGGCGGATCTTGGTGAGTCTGGAGTTATTTGGTTGGCGAATCTTCGTCAGCTAATTACCGTTTTCGCATCAAGGGTTCACTTTAGGAGTAAAGAGTCAATGAAATTACTTTTCCGCGCATAATTCAGTTGTGCGTGAAATGACTTATTTAATATCTCTTGTCCTATTTCAAACTTTGAACCTCGTGGAGCTTAGGCGTCTATTGAGTGGTGCTTTGGTGGCCAATGGGCCTGATTTGACCGGTAACCGCGTTGGTTTATGAGGGTCGCATTTTTGGTCTCCTTTCTGTAACCTTGCCCATTTACTTGTTAGCTTTTATTTTAGGTATGAACTTAAAAAATACCGTTAACGAGAGATAGGGCTCTTGTTTTAGATACTTCTTATTCAAGAATTAATGATCTATTGAAGGAATATTTATTATGATTATCATTTGAATATGCAACCCCTAAAATAACTTGTGGGGAAGAGATCTGTACTGACGTTTCTCGATGGGAAGTATAGTGCATTGTCACCCCAACTCCTTACGGTGACCCTTAATAACTTGAAGTATTTCCTTGTCCACAGAAAACCTGGCACCCTCAGAACTGAAGAAACTTAGGAACAAACAGAGGAAAGCCAAACGCAAAGCGGAACAGGAGAGCGCGCTGCAAGCTCAAGTACAGGTGAACATTTACTAGAATAAGCTGTAGCATCACCAGGTGGTAGTACTATCGCCACATTAGTAGCAGTAGGGCTCGTCCGGGGATGTTTTTATTTACATTATATGGATAGACCATTCACCTGATGTTAAGCGACAATGGAGCAGGATCAACGGATCGGAGTTTACATCATACACTCGGAGCTTCGACATGGGGTCCTTCAAAAGGCGGGTCTACCATTTCTTAAAAAGCCGGCAGCGCATTAGCACCACCTCTGGTGTTGCAGGTTTCTATGGGCGACGGTGACTACTTTCCATCAGGTGGCCCGTCTGCTCGTCTGCCTGCTATGGCATAAAAAAAGGATGGTCTAAAATACACCTATTCACTCTTGCCTTGAAGAGGCCCAGGTTGTAGTGGTTAGGAAAAACAGCCGATGGCAATGAGTTCCATTCCCTTAAGTTTTGCATAATAAAGGTGGTAAAAGTACTACCACCATGCTTATTTCTGCTGTGAAGCTGCGTTGCTGTGTTTCGGTTAGAACGGTGTGGATGCCCGTGAAATTACAGACATGAAGCTTAACATCTGTATACCTCAAGTTGATGGACGCAGGGCAGTGCAAGGCAATGTTTTGTTATAGGCGATGGTTACCACTTAACAGTGATTTGTTACAAAATGATTGTTCCACCAGCAGCTGCATAATAAAACAGATTACCAGCTGGATTCTGCAGCGACAGTCTATCTTGGAGACTTGCTACCACCACATATGTTATGGAGCATTCTGTGCGGTTACCATTTGGTCACTGCATTTACATCTGAGAATATCCATGCTTCGGAAGGCACTTTAAGCTGTTGGTTTTTGCTTTAGGTTCTGGTCAGGCCGTATGGAACCCAAAATACCTCACCATCAGAGATTGCCGCTACCTCAAACGAATTTGCCATACCACCAGTTCTTCTTATCATGTCACTGGTTCTTTCGAACCAAGTGTGGAGAAAGGACTTTAAGGGCGCCTCAAGGAGGCTTCTTTTTACCACCAGTGCCAGATATTGGCTCTAGTCAGTGGTGTACGTACAAGCATTACTGTGTTCAGAAGGGCAAGTCCCACTTCATTTACAACATTTCGTCTACGATATGTTGTTTTTGTTTCGTCTATTTGTCTCTCTCTATTGTATGGAGAAAAGATGAGACAGCAAAAATACGTTACGTAGTTAGAGTTGTTGTCTCATCAATTTTTCATACAGAAGAGAGGGACATGGTGCTCAGTTGCTCACACGAAAACAACATCTGGTAAACGAAATGTGGTAGCAAAATTCCGACTTCGGGTACAGGTTCGAAAGGCTCTGTGGCAAATAAATTGAGTTGTATAATCGTCTAATCACCTTTATCGTTGGTTACAGGTGAAAAGGGAGCAACATCATAAGGCGCGGGCGCAAGCGGAAAATGGAGATCCAGAAGCGCCACAACTCGACGAGCTAGTACCTGATAAATTAGCTAGGGTACGTTTCTCGAAATCTCACCTTTTTCCCACATAGGGGTAGACATTTGTCATAGGCGATGGTTGCCACTTAACATTTGTTGGGCCATATGCTTGTTCCGTCGAGCGATGACTTGCTCAGGTAGCAACTGGTTGGGAAGACCGGGCTTAGTGGTGCGCCATGGCAGAGACCTATGTCCAGCAGTGGACTGCAAAAGGATGATGATTATATAAAACTAATACAAATTTATATGAGGGAAACATTTGTTCAGGGGCCTAATTCTCGATCTCGATCATTTTGCAATTTTATTTTATTGCTTCTTTTCGAAGAGAGAATGGCAGATTTCCTAAGTAATTCATCAACGACCTCATCGTAGAAGCCTCGACAGCTACGATATACGGAAAACGTAGAAAAAGAGCGGGGTTGTGCATTGCCAATGTGTATTTAAGGGACATTGAAAATCTCGGTCGGCCCGAGAATTCGGCTCCAGTATATCTCAAATGTTCAGAATCGATCAACAACAATCTTGTTGATATTGATGAACTGGCAATAAAAACTTTCGACCTGCATTGTGTTCAGTTCATCAACCTGCGCGTTCATATCATGTAGGTATTTATTTTATTTGCAACGTTATGTAGTTGCAATATCTTACGGGTATTGCAATTATTTTATAGGATTTTTTATTGCTCAATTTAGCACAATTATTAGAGTTATATGTGGACTATAATAAAATAAAATAAATGGTATTTGGCACATAAAACTAATTTTCATCCCACCAGCTCGGAAAGTGTGTTTTTGCTGTTCAATATCTGACTGGAAAAGCCGTTTTTATCCGCTAGAGGATAAAGTAAATTTGAATATAGAATATCGTGTTCACTAAGTTTGTGAATACACAACCACTCGCTACGCTCGTGGTTAAATATTAGAATCCTGCGCTTGCTCAGTCATCAAAATTGAGCACGCGGTTAAAAAGCAGCTTTGCGCTCTTGTATAACAAATAACTATTAACTACAATATTATGAAGGTAAGTAAAAAAGGGGCGTAATGGGAACAGGGTGAGCGAAGACGCTCACCCAGCTGCTTGCTGCTTGAGACTGCTTGTAATTTATAAAACAAGTAAATACTAATTAAACTGACAAACAATAGAGCGAGTAACAAAATTGTTTTTTTTTCATTTAACCTTGCGAAGTTGCGTCAATATTTTCCCGAGCACCTTAAAAATCAATTAAAAACTACCAAGTGCCAAGTGTCATGCAATCACCATGACATTGGCCCAACGAAAGCCTATTTCCATTCACGCGGAAATGAGTTTGTGATCGATCGTTCTTATCATAAAGCAATGCAATTAATGTTATAATACTTTTATAAGACTCACAATGAATTATTCACTTCCTCTACTTCCTTCCTAGGAAGTTATTGACCCAACCTATCACAATAAGGTTATATTTAGATAACAACAATCACTGGATGTCAAGTGACAAAGTGACAATGCAGTTAAATTACTACATATCTAAACATATTATATACATAACATATACACTACATAATAACATTGTAACGGTTTTACAGTGCCGCATGAGTAGTTTGAAATAAAAGTGTGCACATTGATTGAACGAGAATGTTTTTTGTAGGTTTTGAATGAAACCTACTACGAATAAGAACAGTAGTAAAGCTCTTAAAACCCGCCAAATTGGTTGACCACCAAAGAGCGGATGAAAGAGTGAGAGTTGTGTATGAATGTGACAGGACACAAGAGTAGAGGTAGGCCAAACAAACGATGGATGGATTGTATGAAAGATGATTTATATAAGAAAAGTGTGACAACTGAGATGACAGATGATACGACTCATGAAGTGGGATAAGGGCAGAAAGGTTGTAAAGCTATTGCATATCTTAGAAGACGTTGTACTATGGCATCGCTCTAGGCGCCTGTCAGTGTCGGTATGACATGTAAAATAGTTTGTTATGTCATTGAGCGGTCACGATTCTCCTCTGCACGATTATAACGAGATATTTATTTTCGCTAGGCTAACACTATGTCTCTGTGCTAACACTGTTGACAAACCTACAAGTAGGTACCTACTTATTTTAATCGATTGTTATAATACGGAGAGTGTGCTACGGAACTTCACAATTTAGTTCCCCCATCCCCATTCTACCATCGGACCACTAGACGCACGGAAATGCGGCATCCATACTTGGTTGATGTTCCAACTGTCCGCACCAAGCGCTTTGCTTCAACTTTTATGTTGCGGACAGCCAAGGAATGGAATTCCTTGCCGGCGTCTGTCTTTCCGAGCACCTACAAATTGGATGTTTTCAAGACAAGAGTGAATAGGTATCTTCTAGGTAAGCGTGCTACATCGTCGACCGCATCATCACTTAACAGCAGGTGAGATAGCGGTCAAACGCAAACCTATAAATTGTAAAAAAATAAAAAAATTTGCTTAGGCGAATAATCGAGAAAACATTTGCATGCACGTGCAGTGCGTCATAAGGTCAATTGCTGGACATTAGGCCTACCGTATACATTTTACAGAAGATCGATCTTAAGCCTTATCCATCAACCTACTTCTACTAATCTTAAAAATGTCGCCGGTACCCAGTGGAGGGCGCTCTGCTTTTCATCTTCCGGTTCGTGGTCACCATTTAAGAACAAATGTAAAAATGTATTTATTAAGTAGTACAAGGATTACTTTAAAACGTCTTAAAGCTAGGTGAGTCTATATGCCAGTTCCATACAACCAAGCTTAGAATAACAGGCAACAAACTACGGCTTGGTTCCTACCGTTTTTTGCATGATCCTTTTACAAAACAATAGTAACAGTGAAGTTCCAGTGCTGTGAACTCATCAACGGTTGTCGGTTCTTCGAGCTACAATGTATATTTTTTTTTTATACAACTATGCTACGCTACTAAAACGCCCTTTTTAAAGAACCTGTCCATTGTCTTTTTAACTTTTTTCTACGATATATTCCACTTGATTTATAATCTATATTTATAAAAGAAAGTCGTGTTAGTTACACTATTTATAACTCGAGAACGGCTGAATCGATTTGGCAGAAAATTAGTGGGGAGGTAGCTTAGAACCGGGAGAAGGACATAGGATACTTTTTATCCCGAAAAAGGAACGGGAACGGGGCGTTATGCGAACGGGCGAGCGAAGCCGCGGGCGGCCACTAGTTTGTATTATAAATGCAAATAACTTGACCTTCTGGTTCATGTGCAATAACCTGACTGACGCCACCTAAATCATCTGTAATAGATGGTACAGGCCAATGATGATGATGATAATTTGTATTATATGTTAATGTTATTGTTTCATTTTTCAGGCGGACGACCCATTAGAACAAGCACTGAAGTTCCTACAACCCCTGAAGACGCTCGCAGCGGATAGGATAGACACACATCTAATGGCCTTTGAAATTTATATTAGGAAAGGTAAAAAGATTTACAATCCTAAACATATTATTATATCTCTAATACATACTGTTACTGTGAAAACACTTCATTGAATATAGCTAGAACTCTGTTTAATTTTATAACCCGGCAACGGTACTGTGTCAATGGGGTAATTCACTCATGCCCCTATTAATTGAAGGCTTTAGTTTCCTAGGCACTACAGCGTCCCTTAAGTAGGTCCATGAGTATAAACCGTTACCCCTGACGCCATATAAATTATCTACAATAGATGCAAAGGCCTGATGGGCAATTCTCACTTCATTTTCTACGAAATGTTGTTTTCGTTTCGCCTATTTGTCTCGCTCTATTGTATAGAGAAAAGATAAGACAGCATAAATACGTTACGTAGAAACGATCGAAACGAGTTTTTGTCTCATCAACTTTTTTCGTGCTCACACGAAAACAACATGTGGTAGACGAAATGTGTTAGCAAAACTCCGACTTTGTGTACAGTTCACTATTTTTATAGTGCCTGGGACAGGATTTAGATGCAAGTAGATATATCCTATGTGGTGTTGGTTTGGATTATGGACTTGATCACGCGGTAACAGCTGGACAAACTTGAATGAACCACTCCAATATTTTCCAGATAAGCCTTTACTGATGCTGCAGAGCTTAAAACGCGCGTGGCGACTGGACAGCAGCAACCCTCACCTGCGCGACTGTCTGCTGCGCTGTCTGCGGTGGCTCGACCAGGCCAAGCCAACCCTCAACCCTGACGTGGCGGCAGTCATCAACGCGCAGATGAAATCTGTAAGTCACCAGGATAACTTGGAACTGGCACCCTGGGACTCACCTGGCTTTAAGACGTGATCATCATCATCATCATTATCAGCCTGAAGAAGTCCACTGCTGGACATAGGCCTCCCCTACACATTTCCAGGAAGAACGATTCTGATCGTTCCATCCATCGACTTCCCGCGATCTTAACAATGTCGTCGGTCCATCTGGTATTTTATTAATTATTTTATCATTACCCTTCCAGATGGTGAACGGTCGCACCGAGCTTCAGATCGCCGAGGAGTTCCTTCCTGATGCGGAACGCAAGTCTCAGTCTGTAGCCCTATGGGGCGCGCGGGCATTGTGCCGGCTCGTTCCCGAACGGACTGCGGAGGCACTGGCACTGGTCACTTCGCTGCAATTTGATGATCTCTCTATACAAGTAAGCCCTTTATTTTCTTTTTATGAAACAACGGGATATTTACCCTGATTAAATTTTGAGTTTTGACTTCCGATATTTCGGCACAGTTGCACCATGCAGTTCAATGAACTGACCGAACCGTTTCAATATCAACAATCCCGTTGTTTCATAAAAAATCGGTTGCCTGTAAAGTAGGTTTACTGACGATAGTTGAACGTGATAACGTCATAAGAAAATACTCGCGGACTCGCGGATTCGCGAACTCGGGCTCGGACTCGGACTCGAACTCTCGGACCCGGACCCGGAACCCGACCGAACCCTTACCCTTACCCTCATTTACCCTTACCCTCATTTACCCTTACCCATTACCCGACCCGGGCTCGGGCTCAGGTAAATGGAACGACGAAACGACGTAACGACGCATGAGTCATGTTTTTTCGTGCGTGCAGCCGGCTCCATCGATTTATAAGACGTTATCACGTCAAAATAGTGTTAAAAACCATGATAGTTTCAAAAGTAAGCCCTTCCCTGCATAGTCTTTCCACTTTGTATGCCTCCTGTTGATGGACGCAGGGCAGTGCATCGTAGGGCACGTTCCTGACGTGCGTGCATTGCTTTGTTATAGGCGATGGTTACCACTTAACATCAGGTGGTCTCGGAGAGGATCGAACCCACGATCTATGGCGCAGAAGGCAGACCTACTACCAACTGAGCTAGTCAAAATAGGCATGTTGGTGGTACTTCGCCGGTGCTTTAAATACAAAACGAATAACTCCTTATTTTATCCAATTTCAGGGCTGCGTGGACGTGTTATGGAGTCTCAAGGAAGGCGACTTCGGCTCATGCGAGAAAGAGATAGAGAAGTACGTCGCATCGTGCACCGCTCGCTTCCCCTTCGCGATCGCATTCAAACCTCCTGCGCCGCCGAAAGAGTTTGAAGAGAGCGAGACAAACGATGACATGCAAAAGGAGGTTATCAATAACTGAGAGTGGGAACGCGTTCTTTTGGGGGATCGTAACTACTTTAGCTGACACTTGAGGGGCGAGGGGGGTTTATCCTCTCTTTTAACACGGGTTTAGTAGTGTGTTAACTGCGCAGTACTAAGTTTTGATAGAATAGGGAGATTTTTTTTGTGCTCATATCCCATAGAGTTAGGAAACTCCTCGCTGCGCAGTATAGACATGGAACTCTGTTATAAACCTTTAGGATTTGACAGAAAGCCGCAAGTGATATCCCAAACGTTTTTACTGGCACCACCACTACTGCCACCAGTTAAACTAAACAAATGACAATTTCTTCTCCATTTAAATGGGGTTCCTAATACCTTGGCATATCCCCACTTCTTTGACTCAGCGCTTTAAAACCGTGACGCTATTATACAATTCGTGCCAGTAAACGAATTCAAGATGGCGGCGTTTATCTAACTCCCTCGCACGCGATTGTATAATATAGTGTGCGAGCGAGAGAGAATGATTAGCGTTTGATTATTTTATTGACGCGGTTCATATCCATTTGTTATTTTCATTTTGGGTCGTTTTAGGCGACGATTTTTATATTTCGACTCTTTATTAGTAAAATTACGCAATAAACGTCTGATATGATAACTAACATGACGTTAATAAGTACTTATAATTGCAGATTCTAATAAAAGTTGTTGGATAGTTAGTAGACTGGGGTTTCCAATACCTATGATAAATAGCTTGTTTATAGAATTCTTGATATAAAACAATGAACGTATTCTATTTAGTCCAATTTTTATACTTATTAGACGCGAATTCATGAAGTAATTTATACAATAGCCAAACTCGTGTTAAATAGCTAGGTGTAGCGTTGTTTATAAAAAATATTATTTTGCGGAACTGTATCCTTTTTAAGAGCGCATCGTGCGAAAATTTGAGATTTAAAAAAAAAAATCATAACTAAATAACTAAGTGACATTTTAAAAATCGCAAAAGGACTAATTGTAGACTATACATTTGAGACTAATTCGAATTTAAGTGTGTTAAAAAAATATACTATTTAACATGGCATTCTATTTAACGCTGACATACGATTTTCATTAGCGTTAAATAGAATGTCATGTTAAATAGTATATTTTTATTCGATTCGTTTGAACAATTCGTTCTCTCTCTTTTGTATGGAGAAAGAGAGAGACGCGAATTGTTCAAACTGATCGAGTAAAAGTCAGAATAATAAGGGAATAGAGGCCCTAGCCAGTCGCAATAACTTTGAATTTAATTGATAGTATAGGATCCCTAGAAGAAGGACCTTCACCGAGCTGGTTATTTAATGAAACGTATTTTATATTTAATTAAACATGCCAATAAATATATTCTATATGGGTTGCCTATCAAATTTCAGTCCAGGATATGATTAATTAATAATTTAAAAAAATAATTGTTTTTTCAACTTTCCACCGGTTTGTTTATTAGACAAATTCTATACCAATCGAAAGTATAGACCCCATAGAATATGCAAACGTTAGGTTGCCTATTTTTTTCCGGTCACAACTCTCGGGTAGCCAGGTATAAACAGGAAAATCGATACTAGCATTTTGCACCGGTATGTTTATTGAATAAAAATACTGGGGTCTATACTTTCAATTGGTATAGAATTTATTTAATAAACAAACCAGTGGAAAGTTTTTTTTTTTTTTTTTAATTATTAATTAATCATAATTATCCTGGACTGAAATTTGATAGGCAACCCATATAGAATATATTTATTGGCATGTTTAATTATATATAAAATACGTTTCATTAAATAACCAGCTCGGTGAAGGTCCTTCTTCTAGGGATCTTAGACTATGAGCGCCTCTTACTTTTTTCATGCCTTAAATTTCTGAAATGTTCGACAAAATGTTTTTTTTTACAATCCACACAACACTATCCAGCCCCAAACTAAGCAGAGCTTGTACTATGGGAACCAGACAGCTGATACAATACTTGAATGCAATTTTTTTTTTTAAATAAATTCTTAGAATACTATATGACACACAGATAGAGAACAAACATCTGCGTTCACCACACAAATATTTGTTTTCGGTGGGGATTGAACCCACGACCTACGGCTCAGAAGGCAGAGCTACTACCAACTGAGCTGAGAGGCCAGTCTTTATTTGGATAGATAAAGTATAAGAAATCATGGGGTTATAGACGATGGTTGCCACTTCAGTTGGGCCAAAGTTGAATCTATCATAATCAGAATTAATTGTAAACTTGTAGCTGATCTTCTGTTTCTAGCTATGTTTTTACAGCCATAGTGACGTCATCTTTTCCATTTACATTTAGACATACTTTTCTCAGCTAGGCTTCAGTAGTTACGATTTCCGAATAGAACTTGCTGACTTATAGTGTGCTCTCTCGCGTGACCATAGAGTGAAAGAGAGGTTTGAGTGTCATCACACATTAGAATTGAAATCAGAAAGTACTTTCTGTTTTATAGTGAAATTCTTTATGCCATAATGGATTTAGAAAATGTGGAATTGTGTTGAATTGATTGCGTGATGTAGTAACTTCTCGATTTCAATTCTAGTCATCAACATCAGCCTGAAGAAGTCCGTTGCTGGACATAGGTCTCCTTCATTATTTATACTGATGGTGAAAAATTATGTTTTGTCAAAAGAAAGGTGTTGGATTTACAATTTTTTTTTAAATTATCTGTGTATAAATCATAATCTCGAAATTACTTTTTGGATCTATTCTTCTATGCTGACAGAAGATTTGTGGGAAATTCGTGATCTATAAACCAGTATTCTGGAGTCAGCTTAAAAGTACTTTCTCATTTTAAACAATAGCTAAATACTATTGGGTATTGTTGGACACGATTACCACTGAATCTTGGTTAGTTTTGGAATCTAGGTGTTATTCATAAGATGTCACAAAAAAATATCGAATGGATATTAAGTTTACAATTTGCTGTTTTTTTTTCACCTCGAATTTCAAAAATATTTTGTATCGGAAAAGTTATTTTTGTTTTTAAATGTTATTTTTGCAGCCTTTAGAGTATTATGTAAACTATTTGCAATAGAAATCTGTTTTATGCCTATCATGATTGTTTTTTTATTGGAATCCGATTTTCAACATTTCTAAATGTTATGATTTGCCTGATTCTTGTAACCAAAGTAATATTCAATTAATGATAAATTGTTAAATTAAAATATCGTTGTTATTACGACCTAGTGGATTTGATATAATTTATTTCACACAAAATATTTTTTTTATGCTGCTTGAAGTATACTTCCGGTGATATTTTTCCATAAATTAACGGTTAGACTGTCAATTTTATCTCAATATCATTGTAAAATTATAGTATTTTGCTTACAAGCTTATTGGTAACAAAGCAATAAAATAAAGTCCTAAAAAAATATTTCTAATAATTGTGTAGATCCTAATTAAGCAGCTGAGTGAGTTTAGATAGCAGACTCTTTTAATAGTTATGCTTTGTTCAGTACACGCGTACGCAACGTCTGTTTTGGAATAAATATAACATTAATTGGCTGCAGCCAATCCTGGGGTGAGCTAACTGAATCTTCAGCATTTGATTGGTCGAAAAAATGGAGCTACCAATCAAATGCTAACAACTCACACAACAATACAAATGGCTCCACTTCAGTCATGCCTGTATTATTCACTAGCAGCCCGTCCCGGCTTCGCACGGGTCAGACAATATTGTTGTACATTATTTTGTTCTATCGCTAATAGTTTCGGCAGCGCATTCGACGAAAGACATTTTAAGACTCATTTTTCTACACCTTCGGTTACATTGTTCAAATTTTACCAAGGATCCCTAATTTTTTTCAAAATGAAATGTAGCCTATGTCAAATTGGAAGAATGTAGCATTCTATTGGTGAAAGATTTTTTTAAATCGGCCCAGTACTTTTTGAGCCTATTCATTACAAACATACAAAATAGGTACAAATCTTTCCTCTTTATAATATTTATCATTCATAATATCATAACACCAAGTGTGGCCTCAAGTGTTCATCAGTTTGTAAAATAGAACATAACTTTAGAATAAATATAGTTATAGTAGTAGGCAACATATATTGCACATCGGCTAATTTCGGCTTCCAGAGCGTAGTGTACATCAGAAAGAGATAGCGCTCTACGAAAGCAGAAAAGCCGATGTGCAATATTTATTGCCAACAACCGTACCGACTCGTTCGTTTTAATAAACGTACCTATGACAACCGGGTACGCTTTGTAAATAATAATTATTAAGTTTTTTTGTAAAATATCGTTACAAGAACTCCCAACGTCTTTATTGACTGATTGTAATAGTTTTGTTTGTAAAACTGTTGGATTCGATACTTTTTGTTGTAGATATGTGTAAAGTTTGGACAATAAATTGTATAATTGAATTCTCCAAAATGACTGCATTGTGTGTGTGGAACGCAAAATGCTGTTTTTTTTACTATCACTGATCTTTATTTTGTACTTTTAGACACACTGATAAAATGAAAGACATGAATTATTGTCATTGTAAAATGTTTATTTGTCTCTTGTAAAGTTACGGCCAAACCGACGCGATCACAAGAAAAAGGAACTACTATACATATACTAAACTGCCGTGGACTTGTCAGTTTTTTAATAGATGTAAATTTTTTTAATAGTGCACAAAAGGAGTCTCTGAGACGCACTTAAAATCCTTTCACCACACTGGTTTTGAAAGAGCTAGTGACTCGATAAGAAGAAGAATAGATGTTTTTGCGTACAGAACAAATTCGTTCCCCTGTGAAGTCGGTTTGGGCGTAGCTTTAAAATACATTGATTGAAAAATAAATAATTATGGTAACATAACATAACGCAATTAGGAAAATGATTATATTTTCTATTATTATTAGAAAGCCAGTGTTATAGTAATGTCAATTTTGTTTTTTAGTAAAATTACAACAATACAATGTTATCAAAGAATTCTTTTTTGCTATATTTTTAGCATTTTTTTTTATGAAAGTTATAAGTATTATAGCACCTCATTTCAATACAAACTTAGTTACTGCTACTGTTGAGATATGTTTTATATCAATAATTGTTAGTAAAATTTTCAGTGAAGTTAAAACCTACAAAGTTCTATAATTTTGTATACAGCTAAGTTCATATTAAAACGTATTCAAGTTTGTGAGTAGAGTACTTGTGCCCTCTCTTGTACATAAAGTAATAAAAAATATTTTACAACCTTAGAATTTCTGTTTTATTTGAATTTAGACTAGAAAAAGACTAATTTTAATTGCATAGGAAAATTTAGGGCGTCAGTCTTACAGAAGGTAGATGTTTGGTAAATTGTTGCCGTGAAATTCATTGAGATGTCGTTTTGTTTGGTAAATTATTACCGTAAAATTCATTGTCAAAATATAAGTAAGAACTCGAAAGTTATCACACGAGTTTTAACACAATAGTGTACATATCATTATCCATATTAGCCTAATCTAATTATTATTATTGTATACAACTAATTATTTGCATTCATTCATTTTTGGTAGGACTTAGTAAGTTGTCCCAGTCAACTTCGCCAAAATCAATCTCGATTTTAGTTTGCTTCGGTTTCAATTGCCTGAAAAAAAAAAAACAATTACATTATTGTACATAATATAAAATGAAATCGGTGGAAATTTAACAGAGCGCCATCTATCCGAAATGAAGCAAAGCTTTTCCAGCTATAAACTATTGTTAGAGAACGCGCATGAAGGAAAAAGTAAAAAAACTGACTAATTAATCTCGCAATCACAATAATTATAAGTTGCAATTCAAGTTCGATTTCCCCAGTCATGCTTGTAATCGAAAGATATATTTCCAGTCCTCATGTTTTTCGGCATCTATCACGCGCAGACTTTCTTGCGCGGACTGTAGCAGTTATTACATATTATAAGGTTTATTCTACCAAAAATACCAACCAGTATCTAACTCCAGCTGCATCCAACATTCTCTTCGAAGCAATATACATTGGTTTATGTGCCCCCTTGTCTGACAAATATATCACTTCCGTTATTCCTGACTGTATAATCATCTTCGCACATTCGTTGCAAGGAAACAAACCTACATAGATTGTGCAGTTTTTCACATCCGTAGAGTTCTTATTCAGAATTGCATTCATCTCTGCATGACATACTGAAAGTCAAACAAAAAATAATCAGTACACCAGTAACATTAATAGAAAGAAAAGAAAGAAAGAAAATACATTTATTTTGGACACACAACGCACATAAACACAACACAAACAGGTGCTCTGTTTGTGTTGTGTTAACACAAAAAGAAAGAAAACAGAATAGTAAACAGAACAAAGAGTAAATACAAATATGTAAGTGGGTGGAGCACAAATCCGTCTGTGCGCGTGTTCTTATACGCGTGAGCCAAAACCGGTCCCATCTCAGCTATTGCCACCCACTACAAGCGAAGTGGGTAATAATTTATTTATTCTCTGTCCGAGTGTTATAGTGTATTCTTAGAAGCACTATGGCACTATGCATGCTAGTGCTCTCAAACGGTGAAGGAAAACATCGTGGGGAAACCCGCGGCTTAGTCAGCTCTGCACGTATTGACCATGTCTTTCCTGTGGATAAGGCTGACTTAGCTGTCAGGATGGTATAGGTGCTGGGCAAGCCTATTCCATCTAAAAATCCAGTCCCAGGCACTGTAGCATCCCGTAAGTAGGGGCATGAGGGGAGAATCGCCAGTTGCCCCTGATGCTATATAAATCATTGCTGTAAAAAAATGTATATACTCATGCTGACCATAGAGGAATTTGCTATCCAAAGGAGATGAAGTGTTTTTGCCCCATGGGAAATCATCATCGTGGCATCCATTGGGCATCCCATTATAACTGAAATATATTAGGTATCAATGCTTGTACAACATTCATCGTCATTACTATTTCACTATTTCAAATTGCTTTTCGAAATAGGAAACCTTATTGAAGTATGAGAGACCAGTTCAGCAGTTCTTGGAATTACATAATTAGTTGGTAGTTGGACTGCTGAGAATAAATAGTAATTTATTTTGGAAAACACGTGTCTGCCTGTATCATCATTATATAGATACAAAATAAAAAACTAAGAAGAGTGGAGCAAGCTGGAGGCTTTTAAGTATTATAGGAATTTGGTCTAGAATACCAGTTCTTAAGTGCTAAAATTGTGAAGGACTGGTGCATGATGTAGGTTCGTAACAACCTGTATTACAGGTCACCAGGCCCACTCTGCGAACACATCAGGTATTGTGTAAGTATAATAATCATAATAATAGTGGGACTTCCAACTTAAGTGTTTTATTCCATGTTTCAGTTTCAATAAGGGTGCACTTACCCAATACCAACTATAACATTGTCTTTGTTCACAATACAAGCCCCAACTTGATAACTGGGGTCTTTACTCCGCTTGGCTGCCAGAAACGCTATGGCCATGAAATAGTCTTGCCAACCGATGTAGCCTTTTCTGGATAGGTTCTTTGTAATGTCACATTTATTGTGCTCATTTTCTCTAAAACAAAATAAAAAATAAATATTGTGGGCTATCCTATCTACACCACAATAAGTAGAGCTTTGTGGAAACCAGATAGCTAATAGGTATAGTCCTTGTATATATTTTTTTTTAAACATTCTAAGAACACAATATAACACCCAGCCACACAACAAACATCTATGTACATCACACAAATATTTGTTCTCGGTGGGGATGTAACACACACCCTCCAGTGCAGAAGACAGAGGTAAGTACTTACTATACCAAACCAACTGAGCTGTGAAGACAGTTTAACAAAGGCAAAAAAAAATTGAGCACATCACAACACTCATTTAAGCACTAAAGTTCAAGGTAGATATACTTTGCTTACGTTAGCGACATATTTGCAATCATTTTGGGCAAGTCCATGACAGCACTTCAGCAGTCGGCTCTTTGATGGTTAGTATGAGGTAGTTGGTACTGATCATGTACTTATGTGCTGCGGGACCGAGTTTTGGGTACTTCTTGGCCGGCACCGGCGACCAGCCACATAAACAGCACAAGAACGGGCACACCACAGGAGCACACGGTCACGATGAATCTCGATGAATAGGTACAATACTAGAAGTCTAGGTATAGGTCATAGGTCAGTTTAAAATTACAAATTATACGATGCGTAATTAATTGCAAGTTTGACATTGAATTTGAAATTAATTTAAAATAAACCATTCGGCGCAGATATGCCAGCAGCGGCGTAGGTACTGTGACAATGACATTAGCGATGGGCGAATCCGAGAGATACTAATACTAATGTTTCGAAAACTCATATCTCTCGAACTTTTCGAATAACGCTGATACTAATTATACTAATCTAGCTAGCCCCTAAGAGTAAAAATTGTTCTGTGAGCTAGCCTGACTGTAACGAACGAAAGAATGAGTATGTATTGTATACTAACGAACGACTAACGAAACGAATCAAGAAAGACACTAATCATTCAATAACAGGTAATAATATCAATCAAGCGTTCGAGTGGTGAATGAAATGAATAAACAGACAACAACATCGAACGAATGAATGCCTGCCGCTTAGTCGAACGAAACAAACGATAGAATTATGATAGGGACGGGAAGCATCATAATAAAACCTCAGTAATCTTGGATCAACACGAGTATTATTGAACCCATCAAGTTACCCACCAAAGGATTAACAATGATATACTTAGGCAAAAATAATATTTTTTTGCATAAGAATTATTAAGTTGAAGTTGCAATGGGCAGGTCATATAGCTCGAAAAACCAATAACCGTTGGGGATTAAAAGTTCTCGAAAAGCCGCCACGAACCGGATGATGAAACATAGGACGCTCACTCACTGGATAGACTGATGACATTATTAAGATTGTGGGAAGTCAGTAGATGGAAAAAGCTCAGAATCGTTTTCATCGAAATATAGAGGGAAGGCTTATGTCCAGCAGTAGACTTCTTCAGGCTTATGATGATGATGATGACCTACTTATAATTCTTCCATGGCACATGAACAATCAGTTTCAAAAAACTGAAAGATAGAGAGATAGAGCCATAGACAGACCACCGCCACAGCCAGCGTTTTCAACATAGACATTTTTTATCTTTTCAAACTAAATTGTAGTCGTTGCCTTTATATTATTATTATTATTATTATTATATATTTTTTTTTTTATTATTATTATGTAATTAAAAACAAAAAAAAGGATTATTATCAAAATAACTTTTTGACATGAAAGTCACATGTCACATCCGTACTCTAGGCGAACGAACATTGCGTGAACGAAAATGAATCAATCAAACTAAGCCCCGCCCCATTGGTCTCTCGAAAGATCTCTCGAATCATTCGAAAGCGGAAGTCATTCATGGACTAATTTCATTTTCGAACAGAAAAATTAGCAACGAAAGATCTTTCGAACGCAGTTTTCATTCGAAAATGCGCATCGCTAAATGACATTGACATACCCGTAGCCCGTAGTAGTGGTCACCTTACAACAAGTAAGTTAATGTCAATGTCCCACGTTTTAAAAGTAAAAAGATATTTTTTAAGCTGGGAACATATTAGGCGGACGCGTCCGACGGACGCGGCTGACAGCCGCGACTGATAGATATCTAGCAAACTATCGGACGCGTCCAACGCGTCGGACGCGTCCGATAGTTTGCACACTTTAGTGTACATTCATTAGCTATACTCGGATTTTTAATTAGACGAAGCTAGCTGACGTTTACTGTGTTGTCAGTTTTTGATGAATTAAATATAGCAACAAAATACACAACAATTACCTCAAACACAACGTAACGAAAAACTTAACAAACACAATAAATAAACAGCGTGAGCGCAGAAAAAAACATTTATGCTATCAGACCAGAGGTTAGAAGCCGAATTAAAAACAAAATGGTGACCGACGCGCGCGGCGTTCATCGGTGTTGGCACTAGTCACCGCGCCGCGCTTTGTTATAAACCGTCAAACCACTTATTGTAGTTACATACTACTAGTAACTTATATCAGAGCACTTTTATACAATTTTTTGACGTGATAACGTCTTATAAATCGATGGAGCCGGCTGCACGCACGATAAAACATGACTCATGCGTCGTTACGTCGTTTCGTCGTTCCATTTACCTGAGCCCGAGCCCGGGTCGGGTAATGGGTAAGGGTAAATGAGGGTAAGGGTAAGGGTTCGGTCGGGTTCCGGGTCCGGGTCCGAGAGTCCGAGTCAGAGTCCGAGTCCGAGTCCGAGTCCGAGTCCGAGTCCGAGTCCGAGTCCGAGTCCGAGTCCGAGTCCGAGTCCGAGTCCGCGAGGCGTTCCATTTAAGGCTTGAAGTGCAAGCGAGAGCGCGGAATGAGCGACAAAAAGGCACAATCGGCCTCCGCGTTCGGCGGCGTTCGACATCTGTCTTTCTCCTACTTGAGTGAGCGATGCGTCCGCGTGGACAGCTGTATGACGTTGTCACGTTCAACTATCGTCAGTAAACCGACTTTACAGACAACCGATTTTTTATACAAATTTCAATATTCTTTTATAGTTTGAAATTATTAAATATTCACACTCATTGTTCATTCATCTGATTGAACGAGAACTGAGCGCATCACTATTACTTTAAATATGGCAACATTATTTTACAAAGTGACATTAGCTCCTGTCAGTCGGTATCGTCTAATTAAAAATCCGAGTATAGATATCTATCAGTCGCGGCTGTCAGCCGCGTCCGTCGGACGCGTCCGCCTAATATGTTCCCAGCTTAACAGATTCGTTTTCTGTCATTTCGGGGAGTCACGTAGCTTTTTGATTTTAATTGTTTTTCTGGTGTTATTTTGAGTTCTGTTGTGTAATTTCGGTGGTATTACTTGAGGTCTTAGCTCAAAATGTTAGCAGTTTTGTTTTATTTGTCCTATTTATGTCAAATAAATGTATTTTCTTTCTTTCTTTTTCAGTTGGAATTAAAGTGTATTACGTGATATTCTGATTTGATCGAAAATGTTTCAGATGGTTTTGGGAAAAAAACGGCCATCTTTTTTTCCAATTCCAAAGGTAGGGCCGACCTGTGACAGACGACTGACGACATGACGGAAAAGTATTTTATCTATGTAATTTACCGAAAAGGACAGATGCCATTCATTAAGAAAAAGAAAAAAAAGAGATTTTTAGCGACGCTAAAAAATCCTTCTCTCAATCAAACCAGGACGAACGATTTTAAGCTCTCTCTGTCAAGGAATATAATACTCTTTACGAGAGCTCTCCGTCCACCGATTTCCCGCGATCGCATCAATGTCGTCGGTCCATCGGGGGGGTGGGCGTGGGCATTCTAGAATCTTTATTCCCCTATGGTTGTCGGTTCTTCGAGCTACATGACCCCATGGCCACTTCAACTTATCTAGATAATCTACGAGCTATAATGTCAGTGACATCGGTTTTGCGTATTTCCTCATTTCTGATTCTATCACGTAGTAAGAATCAGAATCTATAAGTATTTATATCTCGTTGTAGGTACAAGCTTCATATATTTTTCATACAGAAACCAAAGAAAAATAATAATAATATGCTGTGCGATAATTTAGATTACGGTATAGGTTGGTAACGTCATAGAAATAGGTATCGTATAACGCACTGTGTGCGGTCACTTGAATATTTGTATAGAAAATGTATCGTAATATGCCTTGCTATACTTAATTTCCATGAATAGGTATACAGGGTGTAATCGTTAAGTGTGCACAGGCGATTTATCCGTAACTATTGCAGATATCAAAAAACTTTAAACTGATATCGAAAGTACTTTACCTAATGAGTAAAATGACATTAATAACTTTTTAAAAATAAAACGAGAAATATCCAAAAAAATTACATTAATCACTCCCATACATTTAGTATGAGATAGTAGAAAGGTTTTAGTTTCCAGTTTAGTTGTGTTGTAATGAATTTCTTACGAAACAATTATAATGGCTTAATAGCCAATAATAGTGCAACCCCTTGGCCTGCCAGATCCCCGGATCTCACGCCTTGTGATTTCTTCCTATGGGGAATTGTCAAAGACCACGTGTACGCTGAGAGAGTACACAGCCTAGAAGAGTTACAGAATCGTGTACGTCGTGCAATTGCTTTAATTACTCCGCAAATGTTAAGGAAAGTTCATTTAGAAACTGTAAATAGAGCTCGTCATTGTATTGCACAAGGAGGACGTCACTTCGAACATATGCTTTGAACACAAAATTTTGTACTTACTAAGAAATAAAATGTATGGGAGTGATTAATGTAATTTTTTTGGATATTTCTCGTTTTATTTTTAAAAAGTTATTAATGTCATTTTACTCATTAGGTAAAGTAATTTCGATATCAGTTTAAAGTTTTTTGATATCTGCAATAGTTACGGAATAATCGCCTGTGCACACTTAACGATTACACCCTGTATATTATAGCTACGCGTGTGACGGGCTTTATACCATGAGTGTTTAATTTTATTTAGAAGGACCGGACGAAACACCAACCACCAACATGGCGTAGGTACCTATTAAAAGAAAACCTGTCGCGCGGTGAGCGATGAAAAGTCTTTATTTAGATATGTAAATCAAACATTAAGAATATCAAATACATTAAAATAAATACCCGCATTGCCGTGACCTAAAACCTTTATTTCAAAACGAACCATTCTTGTGAAACATTGTTATTACAAAACATTTCAAATTAATTAAATAAACATGGTAGGTTCCTAGGTCACCTACCCAGCTACCCACATAGGCCTACAATCACCATATATTCAGCCTTATCGGTATAGAACAGACACCTACGTTTACAAGCTATGTATTCATAGCAATTTCACAGTTGCTGGCAATAATGTTTACAACCATGTTTCCTCTTTTTATAACGCTTTTATTAGCTTCACCTGTATGTATGTATGTATGTATGTATGTATGTATGTATGTAACCGACCCCTTTGAGCTCGATTTTGTCCTACTTTGAACGATCAGATTTGATTCAAACTTTGCACACCTGTCAAAGGTCGATGACAATGCAATAATATGAAAAAAAAAAATAAAAAAAATGAAAAGAAATAAAAAAAATAAAAATAAAACCTACTTTGAACGATCAGATTTGATTCAAATTTTGCACACCTGTCAAAGGTCGATGACAATGCAATAATATGAAAAAAAAATATGAAAAAAAAAACTAAAAAGTTAAAAATAAACTATAGTTTAAAAAACTAAAAAAAAACGCTTTTATAACTAATTGAACTAAAAAGTTAAAAATAAAACTGTAATAATCAATTGAAAATTTATATTATTGTACAAAAAGCGTGGGGGGCTTGATTTTGATTGTTGTAAATATTTTATCAATAGTTTATTATATCTGAAGTTATTATAAATAAAAGCACCCCA
Organism: Thera obeliscata; assembly: GCA_947578465.1. Classification (NCBI taxonomy): domain Eukaryota; kingdom Metazoa; phylum Arthropoda; class Insecta; order Lepidoptera; family Geometridae; genus Thera; species Thera obeliscata. The sequence goes on along the minus strand of OX387918.1, from coordinate 8,054,380 downwards.
CGCTTTTTGTACAATAATATAAATTTTCAATTGATTATTACAGTTTTATTTTTAACTTTTTAGTTCAATTAGTTATAAAAGCGTTTTTTTTTAGTTTTTTAAACTATAGTTTATTTATAACGCTTTTATTAGCTTCACCTGTATGTATGTATGTATGTATGTAACCGTCCTCTTTGAGCTCGATTTTGTCCTACTTTGAACGATCAGATTTGATTCAAACTTTGCACATCTGTCAAAGGTCGATGACAATGCAATAATATGAAAAAAAAAAAAAATATAGTTTAAAAACTAAAAAAAACGCTTTTATTGAACTAAAAAGTTAAAAATAAAACTGTAAAAAATAAAACGTGGGGGGGGGGGGGGGGGGGGGCTTGATTTTGATTGTTGTAAATATTTTATCAATAGTTTATTATATCTGAAGTTATTATAAAAAGCACCCCACGCTTTTTTGTACAATAATATAAATTTCTCAATTGATTATTACAGTTTTATTTTTAACTTTTTAGTTCAATAAAAGCGTTTTTTTTAGTTTTTTAAACTATAATTTATTTTTAGGGTTCCGTAATCAAATGGCAAAAACGGAACCCATAAAGATTCGTCATGTCTGTCATCTTCATTATTTTATTAGCCTCAACATTAAAACTCCTAAAAATTTATAAATAAGTAAGTGTCACTCATTCCCCTTAGCTGGAATGCAAATTTTGGGTTCATGCCATTCAAGTTTGGAAACAACTTAAACAAGTAGGTACCTACTAAAATTAAAAAAAAAGTTACACAATAATAATTAAATGTCATATCAATACTACTAAAATGTTTTCGCTTGTCGAGCGGCAATTAATTATTCAACATTGTCTGCTAGCATCTCCGCAACACAAGTGTTGCCCGTAACTATCCACACAACATGTTTTTTTACAACAGTTTACAATGAATACATAGCCTAAGATTCAGCTGAGTGTCACGATGTTTTCCGTCACCGAAAGCCGGTTATTTCTTGACTTATATAATCTAAGATTAATAAACTAAGGCAGTTATTCAAAGCGTGCCAATGCCAGCCTTCCTTGAACTAGAAACCACACTACATTGACCATGATCTGGTAAAATGGTGAGAATCATATTTAAATATTTAATTTTCTGTTGTGTTTTTATCGAATTCAGGTAGGGGTAGGTACTTAATACCTACTTACTTACCTAATTGATTTATCAGTGATAAATCGTCATCATCATCATTATCCTGAGAAAGTCTAAATACATACCTATTGCTAGACATGATTATGCCTCCTAAAGATATTTCATTCCGATACAAACTGAATTTACACAACTATGGGCAAACAAAGTATAAATGTACACTGAAATAGCTGTAATAGAATTTTACAGTGGTCTTTATTGCCGGCCAGTTATATAAAGTTGGAGAAAACTGTAGGATAACAGAAATATTAATAAAAAACCAAAAAAGTAATTTTTTCGTCATTCTTTCTAACGGGTACTAGCTTCTAGCATAGAGTCAATTTTGTACATCACTGTTTCAAAATAGAATTAGAAGTCTGTTAGTTCTTTTTCTGAAGCCCCGACTGCCACGACCAACGGCTGACACTCCAACTTTATATAACTGGCCAGTAATAAGGACCACTGTAAAAGCCTATTACAACTATTTCAGTGTACATTAATACTTTATTCGCCCATAGTTGTGTAAATTAAGTTTGTATGTAAATCGTACCCCCTTATGTATGCACTGTGGAGAAAAATATCCTAATTTTTTCAAACGTGTTGTCGACGCTGGTAAGCTGCGTGCTACTCATTCACTATAAGATTACTATAACACTGCTTCATTTGTTGACTTGATCGACCCGAAACTAGACTAGCCGTAGATTTTTGAGGTAAATCCTCTTCGGAAAGTGACTATTAAATTGTGACAAAAGGAGTGGCTACCTTAGCCTAATAGGGATTGCAATTTATGCAAAGTAAGTTATTTTCGTTATACCTACCGACTCGATACCCTACTTACTTATCATCAATAGCCTGTAGAAGTCCACTGCTGGACATAGGCCTCCCCTACACATTTCCAGGAAGAACGATTCTGAGCCGTTTCCATCCACCGACTTCCCGCGATCTTAGCAATGTCGTCGGTTCATCTGGTGGGTGGGCGCCCTACGTTTTGTCTTCCGGTTCGTGGTCGCAATTTGAGAAGGAACCTTTATTCCCCAACGGTGGTCGGTTCTTCGAGCTGTATGACCCATTGCCACTTCATACCATAACCAGCATGAAAAAAAGGAGGTTGTAATGATTCCATGGGTGGCCATTTTTTTTAATCTGCAAGTAGATGCACTAAAAATGCATTATAAAAATTTATAGTAAAAAAAAACCTAAGAGTCTCGTTTTAATTCAAACGGCACGTACTATCGAAACTCGAACCGGTTTTTTTCCTGTGGTGACGTCATAATTTTGTTTCAACGACGATGTGACGTCACTATCAGTTAACTTTCGCTAGTTACGATAATCGACAACGAGTGTTTAAATGATTATTATTTAAAAAAAGGACAAGTGCGAGCAGGTACGTCTCCTGCCCAAAGGGTTCCGTACAAACTGTATGCAGAGAAACTATTAATTTTTTTACCTAACTTCACCATTATTTTTGAAGTGAAAACTTCTTTAGCGGCGTTGGAGCACTTTCTGTAATGGGTATAAAATCTTAAACTCGCGTCAGGGCGTCAGGGCGTCAGGATCACGTGACCTTATCGAAAAAGCGTAGGACGGATTTTTTGCAGAAATGTACCCTAAGACTACAACGTAGAGTTCATAATAAAAATCGAAAAAAAGCGTAAGACTCTACAGATACGCTAGTAGTTACTATGACACGGTAACGTCACAGAATAGATAATAGTTAGTAGCAAGCATACCAAGGCGTTTTTCGTGACTGTAGTAGGTATAGGTACATACCTATTATAGATTTTATGAACTAGCGGCAGCCCGCGGCAGGTAGTAGTGGTCATTGGTACAAGATTTTATAGATCTACTGTATTTATTTTTCGAGTGGAGCATTGCGGCGAGCGAAGCGAGCCGCCATGCGACCATGGGAACAGCGCGGCGAGCGAAGCGAGCCGTGCTGTGACTCCCCCCAAGCCCCCCAGAACCCCCTCCTCCTGAACCCGGGGGGAGCGTCGCGGCGAGCGAAGCGAGCCGCCACGTGACCACGGGGAACAGCGCGGCGAGCGAAGCGAGCCGTGCTGTGACCCCCCCTAAGCCCCCCAGAACCCCCTCCTCCGAAACCCGGGGGGAGCGTCGCGGCGAGCGAAGCGAGCCGCCACGCGATCACGGGGAACAGCGTGGCGAGTGAAGCGAGCCGTGCTGTTACCCCCCTAAGCCCCCCAGAACCCCCTCTTCCTGAACCCGGGGGGAGCGTCGCGGCGAGCGAAGCGAGCCGCCACGCGACCACGGGGAACAGCGCGGCGAGCGAAGCGAGCCGTGCTGTGACCCCCCTTAGCCCCCCAGAACCCCCTCCTCCTATGTCTGCCGTTTTACTTCATTTAGGACCTACTTGTAGGTCGCGCGACAAGGTCCCTTCTAGCGGTTCCGACCCGTTGAGGATTTGGCTTTACGTAAAATTTAGGGTTCCGTACAGGGTTTTGATTGGGGTTATACTATATTGAGGAATTTGATTAAATGGTCGACTTTTAGGGTTCCTTAGGACTTTGATTGGAGTTTCAACTACACTTAGAAGCTTGATAATGTTAAAATTTTTAGGGTTCCTTAGGACTTTGATTGGGGTTTTACTACATTGAGGAATTTGATTAAGTGGTCAACTTTTAGGGTTCCTTAGGACTTTGATTGGAGTTTCAACTACACTTAGGAGCTTGATAATGTTAACATTTTTAGGGTTCCTTAGGACTTTGATTGGAATTTCAACTACACTTAGGAGCTTGATAATGCTAAAATTTTTAGGGTTCCTTAGGACTTTGATTGGGGTTTTACTACATTGAGGAACTTGATAAAATAAACAACTTTTAGGGTTCCTACGTTAATAATCAAGTTTTCACTTCTGCCGGCACTCCCGGAGTGCAACCCGTATTTTTTTTTTTATTTTTGACATGAAAGCACATAGCTTGTTCTTTATGAATGTTGTCTATAAAAAAATATACCGGAAGCTGTTTCAGTGTAAAGAGATCTTGAGAGATGGGCAGACGTTTTTTTTTTAAATAGGTACCCTAAAAGTACCTCATTTTGAAGGTTGCATTCTAAAACAACAAGAGCGCCTTTGTGCAATAGGTACACATGTATTTTGCACTGCATCGAGTGGTGCGTTGCAATTGCAACAGTTATTTATTATTAAAAAAAATGTTAGGAACTGCAACAGGTATTTAGTGAATTGGTCCTGAATTTTTTAGCTAAACCAAATCAATTTTTGAAAAAAACCGCGAAAACAACGGGTTCCGGCGTTATGCAAGGTCACCAAATATTAATCAACTTCCGATGTTGACTGTATCTAATTTGAAATGTATTTCTTACTATGCTTGTCTTATATTTCAGTGGAGTTATTAGTTCGGTGATACAATAGTGGTAAAATGGTTCCCATCAATGTTGTGGTGACTGAATTCTTCAAGGTCTTGCAGGGAAGTGGGTCCTCTCTGCTGGTGAGGCTTCTACTTGGTGCACTGACATTGTCACAAATCCTGGTTAATAACGAATGGCCAGATAATCACATTGTAAAAGGTTAGTAATTGTTAACTTCAAATAAATAAGTAGAAGGACTCATATTTGACATAGGCTTTAGGAAATTTAAAGAAAAAATAGATTATTGCTAAAATTCCAATAATGTTACCCAAGGCGAAAAAGAAAAATACTTAAAAAGTTTCGTTGAGTGAACATATTTTAAACTAGCAACCCACCCTGGTTTCACATGGGTGGAAAAATTTAAGGGCATATTTTAACTTCCTTTTTAGGGTTCCGTAGCCAAATGGCAAAAACGGAACCCTTATAGATTCGTCATGTCTGTCTGTCTGTCTGTCCGGCCGTGTCACAGCCATTTTTCTCCGAAACCATAAGAGCTAGACTGATGAAACTTGGTGAGTAGATGTATTCTGTGAACCGCATTAAGGTTTTTACACAAAAATAGAAAAAAAACTATAAATTTTGGGGGTCCCCATACTTGAAACTGAAACTCAAACATTTTTTTTTCATCGAACCCATACGTGTGGGATAGTATCTATGGATAGGTCTTTAAAAATGATATTGAGGTTTCTAACATCGTTTTTTTCTAAACTGAATAGTTTGCGCGAGAGACACTTCCAAAGTGGAAAAAAGTTGGTCCCCCCCCTCTAACTTCTAAAATAAGAGAATGATAAAACTAAAAAATATATATGTTGTACATTACCATGCAAACTTCCAACGATATTTGGTTTGAACGAGATCTAGTCAGTAGTTTTTTTTATACGTCATAAATCGTAAACCGCAATTTACCTTTCGACGAACTACTACAAAAACCTTTACCCTTATTTGATGCTACGGAACCCTTCATGGGCGAGTCCGACTCGCACTTGGCTGCTTTTTATCTATATGCGGATGCAACATGCAAAGCTAGGGCGATTCGCTAGTTTAAAATAAAATTTAAAGTTTTTGTATTCTTCAGGTACCCTACCGCTTTAATAAATTCAACTTTTTATAAATGCTCAAAAAATAGGTAAGACATTTTGTAGGTTGAGGTGACCGTCGCAATGTCAGCAAGTTACGCATGACAGCCTAAAATCTAGCTTCATCGCAATGTAGTATATCCTTATTAGCCATTTGAATCAAGGCTCTGTAGGCCTACTGCAAGCTCTGTCTGGCTCTGGTTTTGAGTCTGTGTGGGTGTTGACTTAATAAATCCTACGTCGAAACGTCACACACACAGTATAATACAATGGTGAGCACTCACACAGACTCTACAGACAGAGCTCATGGTAAGCCTACAGCTCAAACATAAGCAGGCACGGTTTGTACAAAACAAGGACAAGGACAAGGACCCATCATCACAAAAGATTAAAATTAAGATTAAGATTTTTTTTATTATTATTAAAATTAATTTATTTGATTTATATAGTAATAAACAATATAGACATAATAAAAACGCATTTACTCACTCAGATTACGCACAGATGTTTGTTCCCTGTCTGGATGTTATATTGTATTGCATACGTGTATGTATTTAGTAAAAAAAGTTTATAAGTATTAGAATTATCAGGTATCTGGTTCCCAAAGTACTTAATTTAACGCTAGGTATGCAAATTAATTGGTATTTGGTTGTATAGAAACCCTCACCTGATGGAAAGGGACGATAAAGCCTTTCAATATACTTGCCTATATAAAATTAATTTCCTAGATGGCGACACCTATGACTTCATCGTGATAGGCTCAGGGTCTGCTGGAGCAATCATTGGAGCCCGACTGTCTGAGTTCCACCGATGGCGCGTGCTGATCATCGAAGCTGGGGGTGATCCTCCCCCAACCAGTGTGGTAAGTCTCATTGCCAGGCCAAATTTTCATATAGTAGCATAATAAGTAGGAGGTTAATCAAAGCCAAATATTTCTTTATTCAGTAGTAACTCAAGGATCACTTTGAAACGTCTTAAAGCTAGATGAGTCTAGGTGCCAGTTCCACGCGACCAAGCCTAGAAGAACAGGAAACAAACTACGGCTTGGTTCCTACCGTTTTTGTATGATTCTACAAATCTAAAATAATAATAGCAGTGAAGTTCTAGTGTGGTGTCATTTCACTTAGATAAAGAGAAGGTTCTTAATTGAGGTCAAGATCAAGTGTAACAGTGCATCTTTTTATAGAGTTCGCTCATGATTATTTAGACCTTTATTTTTTTAACCTTTGACTATGCCCAAACACCCTTTGTTTTTCTAGATTCCAAGTCTCTTCGCTACATTGGTCAACACAGAATATGATTGGGCCTACCCCGCTTCTCCCGGCAAAGGCCTCGGTTCAGCCCGAACCACCGGCCAAATAACCATGAGCCGAGGTAAAGTCCTCGGAGGCTGCTCCTCCACCAACTACCTTGTCTACTCCCGAGGGGTCCCCAGAGACTACGATGACTGGAGTGAAACAGTATCCGGCTGGTCCTGGGCAGATGTTCTTCCTTACTTCAAAAAGTTTGAAAACATGACAGACCCCTCAATCTTCACAAGCTCGCGAAATGCAGACCTGCATTCCACCAATGGCCCGGTCGGAGTATCTAGGCCTGACGATAATCCAGTTTATGCAAAAGTTAACAATATAAGGCTCGATGTTTACAGTCAGATTGGCATACCAACGGTGCTAGAAAACAGTGGTCCTGATCTATTCGGCGCAGCTCGACCACACTTCACATTCGTAGATGGTAGAAGGTCCAGCACAGCGGAAGCATATTTGAAAAATACTAGGAGAAAGATGAATCTATTCGTAGCAAAGCATACTAGAGCTACGAAAATCTTGATTGATCAGAATACAATGGAAGCGTACGGAGTGAGAGTGATCAATAGCAAAGGTGAAGAAGTGAACGTTTTCGCTAAAAATGAAGTCATCGTTTCTGCTGGAACTATTGATTCCCCAAAACTGCTGATGTTGTCTGGAATTGGACCCCCAAAAGAGCTGATTAAACATGGGATTGAACCGATAGCTAATCTTCCAGTAGGCCAAGGGATGCAAGACCATGCGTTCGTTACCTTGCCGTTTGTCGGAAAACAAGGAATAGAATCGGCGTTCAGCAATCTATTAGTCCCTACGCAACTAAACGAGTTCCCTGTGCCTTTTCAGAGCAGCTTTTTCAGGATGGACTATATCCCAAGCACGGATCCCGTAGACAGACCCCAGTTCCAAACATTCAACGTTTACGTTGGAGCGACGGCATCTTTGCTAGCGTACTATGGCTGCCTGACATATGGCTTCAAGGACCGCTTATGCAAGTCTCTAGCGATGTACAACAATATAAGAGAGCTTGACATACATCTTCTAATTCTACTGCACCCTAAATCTGAAGGAAGCGTCACTCTTAGAAGCAGTAACCCCTTGGACGATCCGATCATACAAATGGGCTACTTCAAGAATAAAGCAGACCTGATGAAGATGAGAGAGGGCATCAAGTACATGCGTCATATAGAAAATACAACATACTACAGTGATGTCAAAGGGTTTTTGGCAAAGTTAGACGTTCCAGGTTGTGAGGGAATACCCTGGGCTTCTGATGAGTATTGGGAATGTTACGCCAGAGCAACTGTGGGGTCTATGCTGCACCCTGTTAGGACCTGTCGGATGGGAAAGGATGGCGTGGTGGACGAGCGACTTCGGGTTCACGGTATTGGTAACCTGAGGGTAGCCGATGCGTCCATCATGCCTGAGATATCAAGTGGGAACACCAACGCTCCCGTAATGATGATAGGCGAGAAGGCTAGTGATATGATCAAGGAAGACTATGGTGTCTTGGGTCGTTACTGGTTATACTAAAGCCCGTTCTACCCGTAAACTCAAAAAAATGGTTGGGACGGGCAAAGACAGTCAGGCGTCCAAAGAACCGGTATAGAATAGATACATAGAAAATTATTTATTGCTCAAGTAACATGGTATTGTACTCGTACCCTAGGAGATGCTAAGATCAATCTCAAACTTAAGTGTAATTTTGTCTGTGCTTACCTTATACCTATACCGGTAGATGAAACTATAGAAATCAATTTGTGAATGCGTGTTCGTAAGACTTGTTTACTTATGTTAATTGTTTGTGAAACGCAACCATTAGCATTTGAATTAGTTAAGCTAAGTAAGTATAATATCTGGTCTTGGCCGATTTATTTGGTTTGTGGTTAACCATTCCTTTTGTTTTTATTTTGTAGGCGTATTTTTATTATCAGTAACATTTAAACTAACGGCCTAGACCAGAACGTTTGTGTGCCAGCTATCAGCTAAAATTATACTAATACATAGTTAAACTATTTTTTAGGTATGTACAAATACAAGGTGTATCTAAATATGACTGTGTACTATGCGAAGGTGGGGGGTTTCAGACCACAATGGTGATCAGTTGTGGGGGGGAGATAATTAAAAATTCCTATTTTCAGTTTCCCATACAAAAATATTTAATTTCATAATGCCTAAATAAATTGACAACCCTATCCTTGTAACCCCTTGAACCCTTGACCTACTACCTCTGTAGGTCTACTACTACTACGTACTACCTCTGTAGCTGAGTTTAGGGTTGTCACTTTGTATAAAGTCAGCTGTTCATGTTGAAACTTCGTTGCAGTTTTTTTCAGAGATACCAATCGAAGTTCGAAAAGTCGTTGAACAAAAGTTGTTCCCCGGGGGGTGGAAATTCACCCCCCTTCAGGATAGTACACATATTTTGATACACGTTGTATAGTATGAGTATATAGGACTACATCTACATACCTACTTTTTTTTTTTTTTTTTTATGCCATAGCAGGCAGACGAGCAGACGGGCCACCTGATGGAAAGTAGTCACCGTCGCCCATAGACACCTGCAACACCAGAGGTGGTGCTAATGCGCTGCCGGCCTTTTAAGTAACGATATACCCGCCTTTTGAAGGACCCCATGTCGAAGCTCCGAGGGAAAACCGCAGAAGGCAGCTCATTCCACAACTTACTCGTGCGCGGCAAAAAGGATCGCGAAAAACGAGCAGTTGTGGAAAACCAGCCATCCAGGTGGTGAGGATGGAATCTGGTTCTGCGGCGCGTGGTGCGATGATAAAAATCAGCCGCGGGCACCAGAGCAAACAGTTCCTCGGAGCACTCCCCATTGTAGAGACGATAGAGCACGCACAGAGAACCAACGTCTCTCCGAAGACCTAAGGGCTCTATGTCATCTGTGAGCTTGGAATCGTCGACAATACGAGCTGCCCGACGTTGGATCCGGTCAAGAGGAAGAAGCTGGTATTGGGGCGCCCCGGCCCAGAGATGAGAGCAGTACTCCACGTGCGGTCGGACCTGTGCTTTGTAAAGCATAAGCTTTTGAACCGACGTGAAATACTGACTTGCTCTGTTGAGGACGCCAAGCTTTTTAGAGGCCAGTTGGCCTTCCCTTCCAAATGACAGCGGAATTGGACGTCACTCGAAATGTCGACACCGAGGATTCCAATGCTCTGAGAGATGTTAAGGGGAGTGTTCTGGAAACTGGGAGCTTCGAGAAATGGGGTTTTTTTAGCGGTAAACGCGCAAACTTGTGTCTTCTCGGGGTTGAAGCGAACAAGATTTTGTTCACCCCAGTCTGAGACTCGCTCCAGAGTGGTCTCAAGTTCAGCCACAAGTAAGTTTCTTATACTTGTTAACTTAAAAACTATACAACAAAAAGGTGACAGATAATAGAAATGCTATCCGCAAATCGGTTCAGTAGTTTGGATGGACCAAGAACGAAGTCAATTAGGAATTAAAAGTTAGTTCGAAATAATAAGAGAATCAATGAGAACGTAGAAAATTAACGAACGTACAAATAAATGAACGAATTAACGAAAATTAACGAAACGTTAAATTAACGAACGTGGGTAATACTCCTAGTTATGGCAAAGGTTTTATTTAGTAAATAAAAACATCTATGAGTAGTCAATCGACTGTTTATTATTTCAAACAATCCCTAGGATAGCATCCATCACAAATGTATCAAATATTCTTGTACTCAGCCAGCGAATCTCATCAATAAATAAAAACACTTGAGAACAGACCCTATTCTCCGCCTCCTCACTCCTTTGTCATGGAAATACCGATACTTACCCTCAGATCATAATGAAGACCTTGCTTCTAATTACCATACTGTGGAGTGTTTGCTGATTGCTGGTGGGACAAAATTGCAAGTACAGGCACCTACCTATTCATAATTAAAAGAGGAAAGATTTGCATTTTTGTTTGTCTATATATATATAACTCAAAGGTGACTGACTGACTGACATAGTGATCTATCAACGCACAGCCCAAACCACTGGACAGATCAGGCTAAAATTTGGCATGCAGGTAGATGTTATGACGTAGGCATCCGCTAAGAAAGGAAAATGGAAAATTATTTTCCGAAGAGGAGAAAAAGGGGAAAAATGGTTTAAAGAAAAATCAACGCACAGCCTAAGCCGTTAGCCCTAGAAGCATGAAACTTAGAAGGTGTATTCCTCTAATAGAGCAAAGGTGTACTAAAAAAGAAAATAGGAAAATTATTTCCCTAAAAGAAGAAAAAACGGAAAATGATTTTAAGAAAAATCACAAAAAATAGCTTTACAAAATACGCAAAAAAACATTTAAAAAAATCATCTATCTATCTTCTATATCTATATATATATAACTCAAAGGTGACTGACTGACTGACATAGTGATCTATCAACGCACAGCCCAAACCACTGGACAGATCAGGCTAAAATTTGGCATGCAGGTAGATGTTATGACGTAGGCATCCGCTAAGAAAGGAAAATGGAAAATTATTTTCCGAAGAGGAGAAAAAGGGGAAAAATGGTTTAAAGAAAAATCAACGCACAGCCTAAACCGTTATCCCTAGAAGCATGAAACTTAGAAGGTGTATTCCTCTAATAGAGCAAAGGTGTACTAAAAAAGAAAATAGGAAAATTATTTCCCTAAAAGAAGAAAAATGGAAAATGATTTTAAGAAATATCACAAAAAATAGCTTTACAAAATACGCAAAAAAACATTTAAAAAAATCAGCTACCGCAGCATCTGGCACCAGGTTCGATTACACACAAAGGTTCACAAACAAACTAACACCAACACGCATACGAAACCCCAAATTAGCCACTAATATAACATAAAACTACAAAAAATAGCTTTACAAAATACGAAAAAAAAAACATTAAAAAAATTTCAGCTACCGCAGCATTTGTCACCAGGTTTTAATACAAACAAATGTTTACAAAAAAACCGATGATAACCACTAAGACAAAATCGCGGGAAACATCTATCATACTTAAACTAAACACTGCTGAAAAAAATCGGCTCCAACAGCACTCGCCTTCAAATTCAAATACACTATAAAGTACAAGCTCAAATCTATAGTAACCAGCAGTTGGTCATGTCAAATTAAAAAAATCTGATTCGATTACACACCAACACGCATACGAAACCCCAAATTAGCCACTAATATAACATAAAATCACAAAAAATAGCTTTACAAAATACTAAAAAAAAACATTAAAAAATTTCCAGCTACCGCAGCATTTGTCACCAGGTTTTAATACACACAAATGTTTACAAAAAAACCGATGATAACCACTTAGACAAAATCGCGGGAAACATATAACATAAAAATCACAAAAAATAGCTTTACAAAATACGAAAAAAAAACATTAAAAATTTTCAGCTACCGCAGCATTTGTCACCAGGTTTTTATACACACAAATGTTTACAAAAAAACCCGATGATAACCACTTAGACAAAATCGCAGGAAACATCTATCATACTTAAACTAAACACTGCTGAAAAAAATCAGCTCCAACAGCACTCACCTTCAAATTCAAATACATTCTAAAGTACAAGCTCAAAACAATGGTAACTAGCAGTTGGTCATATCAAATTAAAAAAATCTGATTCGATTATACACCAACATCTATATATATATAACTCAAAGGTGACTGACTGACTGACATAGTGATCTATCAACGCACAGCCCAAACCACTGGACAGATCAGGCTAAAATTTGGCATGCAGGTAGATGTTATGACGTAGGCATCCGCTAAGAAAGGAAAATGGAAAATTATTTTCCGAAGAGGAGAAAAAGGGGAAAAATGGTTTAAAGAAAAATCAACGCACAGCCTAAGCCGTTAGCCCTAGAAGCATGAAACTTAGAAGGTGTATTCCTCTAATAGAGCAAAGGTGTACTAAATCTATATATATATAACTCAAAGGTGACTGACTGACTGACATAGTGATCTATCAACGCACAGCCCAAACCACTGGACAGATCAGGCTAAAATTTGGCATGCAGGTAGATGTTATGACGTAGGCATCCGCTAAGAAAGGAAAATGGAAAATTATTTTCCGAAGAGGAGAAAAAGGGGAAAAATGGTTTAAAGAAAAATCAACGCACAGCCTAAGCCGTTAGCCCTAGAAGCATGAAACTTAGAAGGTGTATTCCTCTAATAGAGCAAAGGTGTACTAAAAAAGAAAATAGGAAAATTATTTCCCTAAAAGAAGAAAAAACGGAAAATGATTTTAAGAAAAATCACAAAAAATAGCTTTACAAAATACGCAAAAAAACATTTAAAAAAATCATCTATCTATCTTCTATATCTATATATATATAACTCAAAGGTGACTGACTGACTGACATAGTGATCTATCAACGCACAGCCCAAACCACTGGACAGATCAGGCTAAAATTTGGCATGCAGGTAGATGTTATGACGTAGGCATCCGCTAAGAAAGGAAAATGGAAAATTATTTTCCGAAGAGGAGAAAAAGGGGAAAAATGGTTTAAAGAAAAATCAACGCACAGCCTAAACCGTTATCCCTAGAAGCATGAAACTTAGAAGGTGTATTCCTCTAATAGAGCAAAGGTGTACTAAAAAAGAAAATAGGAAAATTATTTCCCTAAAAGAAGAAAAATGGAAAATGATTTTAAGAAATATCACAAAAAATAGCTTTACAAAATACGCAAAAAAACATTTAAAAAAATCAGCTACCGCAGCATCTGGCACCAGGTTCGATTACACACAAAGGTTCACAAACAAACTAACACCAACACGCATACGAAACCCCAAATTAGCCACTAATATAACATAAAACTACAAAAAATAGCTTTACAAAATACGAAAAAAAAAACATTAAAAAATTTTCAGCTACCGCAGCATTTGTCACCAGGTTTTAATACAAACAAATGTTTACAAAAAAACCGATGATAACCACTAAGACAAAATCGCGGGAAACATCTATCATACTTAAACTAAACACTGCTGAAAAAAATCGGCTCCAACAGCACTCGCCTTCAAATTCAAATACACTATAAAGTACAAGCTCAAATCTATAGTAACCAGCAGTTGGTCATGTCAAATTAAAAAAATCTGATTCGATTACACACCAACACGCATACGAAACCCCAAATTAGCCACTAATATAACATAAAATCACAAAAAATAGCTTTACAAAATACTAAAAAAAAACATTAAAAAATTTCCAGCTACCGCAGCATTTGTCACCAGGTTTTAATACACACAAATGTTTACAAAAAAACCGATGATAACCACTTAGACAAAATCGCGGGAAACATATAACATAAAAATCACAAAAAATAGCTTTACAAAATACGAAAAAAAAACATTAAAAATTTTCAGCTACCGCAGCATTTGTCACCAGGTTTTTATACACACAAATGTTTACAAAAAAACCCGATGATAACCACTTAGACAAAATCGCAGGAAACATCTATCATACTTAAACTAAACACTGCTGAAAAAAATCAGCTCCAACAGCACTCACCTTCAAATTCAAATACATTCTAAAGTACAAGCTCAAAACAATGGTAACTAGCAGTTGGTCATATCAAATTAAAAAAATCTGATTCGATTATACACCAACATATATATATATATATAACTCAAAGGTGACTGACTGACTGACATAGTGATCTATCAACGCACAGCCCAAACCACTGGACAGATCAGGCTAAAATTTGGCATGCAGGTAGATGTTATGACGTAGGCATCCGCTAAGAAAGGAAAATGGAAAATTATTTTCCGAAGAGGAGAAAAAGGGGAAAAATGGTTTAAAGAAAAATCAACGCACAGCCTAAACCGTTATCCCTAGAAGCATGAAACTTAGAAGGTGTATTCCTCTAATAGAGCAAAGGTGTACTAAAAAAGAAAATAGGAAAATTATTTCCCTAAAAGAAGAAAAATGGAAAATGATTTTAAGAAATATCACAAAAAATAGCTTTACAAAATACGCAAAAAAACATTTAAAAAAATCAGCTACCGCAGCATCTGGCACCAGGTTCGATTACACACAAAGGTTCACAAACAAACTAACACCAACACGCATACGAAACCCCAAATTAGCCACTAATATAACATAAAACTACAAAAAATAGCTTTACAAAATACGAAAAAAAAAACATTAAAAAATTTTCAGCTACCGCAGCATTTGTCACCAGGTTTTAATACAAACAAATGTTTACAAAAAAACCGATGATAACCACTAAGACAAAATCGCGGGAAACATCTATCATACTTAAACTAAACACTGCTGAAAAAAATCGGCTCCAACAGCACTCGCCTTCAAATTCAAATACACTATAAAGTACAAGCTCAAATCTATAGTAACCAGCAGTTGGTCATGTCAAATTAAAAAAATCTGATTCGATTACACACCAACACGCATACGAAACCCCAAATTAGCCACTAATATAACATAAAATCACAAAAAATAGCTTTACAAAATACTAAAAAAAAACATTAAAAAATTTCCAGCTACCGCAGCATTTGTCACCAGGTTTTAATACACACAAATGTTTACAAAAAAACCGATGATAACCACTTAGACAAAATCGCGGGAAACATATAACATAAAAATCACAAAAAATAGCTTTACAAAATACGAAAAAAAAACATTAAAAATTTTCTGCTACCGCAGCATTTGTCACCAGGTTTTTATACACACAAATGTTTACAAAAAAACCCGATGATAACCACTTAGACAAAATCGCAGGAAACATCTATCATACTTAAACTAAACACTGCTGAAAAAAATCAGCTCCAACAGCACTCACCTTCAAATTCAAATACATTCTAAAGTACAAGCTCAAAACAATGGTAACTAGCAGTTGGTCATATCAAATTAAAAAAATCTGATTCGATTATACACCAACACGCATACGAAACCCCAAATTAGCCACTAATATACCATAAAATCACAAAAAATAGCTTTACAAAATACGACAAAAAAACATTAAAAAAAATTCAGCTACCGCAGCATTTGTCACCAGGTTTTAATACACACAAATGTTTACAAAAAAACCGATGATAACCACTTAGACAAAATCGCGGGAAACATCTATCATACTTAAACTAAACACTGCTGAAAAAAATCATCTCCAACAGCACTCACCTTTAAATTCAAATACATTCTTAAGTACAAGCTCAAAACAATGGTAACTAGCAGTTGGTCATATCAAACTAAAACAAACGAACTCAAATATCCACGCGGACGAAGTCGCGGGTATCAGCTAGTAATAAATAAAAATTCATAAACATCTTTGCACAGCAGGTTTAGGTTATGATTAAAAATATCCCTAGACTCACGTATGTGCTTAAGGATGGGATGAAATCGAGCCCCAGTTAAAGTCATTAGCAAAGCCAAGAGAATGAAGCACTGACCCTCACGCAGCCGTCTCCGAGCTCGTAAACAGTCTCGTTTACATGACAAAGCCGAGCTGAGAGCTGTTACGCCATGATTATCTCACGTCGATGCCTCTACTATTGGCTAAGAACTCATGCGAAACTCACTATTTACGCTCTAATTCGTAACAAATCAGTTTGAGCTCAACACCTGTATTGTATTTCGGGAAGTGAGGGTCTCTAGTTTGATCTTTAGTTTCTGGTTTGATCTCTAGTCTATGGATTGATCTCTCGTCTCTGGTTTGAAGAAGGTTATAAATCAAAATAATAGAATCCGAGGAGATCCATGTCTGTTGATTTGATCCACCATGTTGGTGGTTTGAGAATTTTTATTTTACTTCAGTGTCACTATTACTATATTTCGAGATAAAAATACGTTTTCAGACAAGAATCCCAGTAAACTAATGGAAAACAATACCGCGGAAACGTCTAGAGACGTCACAAAGTAGACATTTTATTTTAGAAAGCGAACTTCATAGCTGTCTTCAGTGGAGATCAGATATTCAGCAAGAGAGTGGGCATTAAGGCTGCTGAGGCATTAGGATCTGGAGATTCTAATGCCTATCCCCTGGTGAATTTCCATCATCTCTACTTTACGACATCCACGAAAGGTGATGGATGGATCCTGCTTTATAGGACCATCATGACCTAAGGTAATATTAGAAAAGTGAGTGCAAATGGTAGAGGTTCAGAACATGGGTAATGAGGCGTTTGAGTTTATGTTGAACCAGTTTAATGTGCTGTGCATACAGCTCAGCTCACCCATTTCAATAAAAAATATGATTTTGAGAAAAAAACACTATAGCGTCAGTGCCAAAGTAAGTAAAGTAAAGTAAAGTAAACAGGCCTTTGCATCTAGTGTAGATGATTTTTATAGTGTCAGGGGAAACTGGTGATTACCTACTCATGCCCCTACTTACGGGACGCTATAATGCCTGGGACAGGATTTTAGGTGGAATAGGCTGAGTGCCAGAAGTGAGGGACAAATTTCAGATTGGTTTAAATACTTAATACTTTTTACGAATGTGTAGTGAAATAACAGCTCTATCCTTGAGATTGTCTTAGGGGTATTTAGAGTCGCGTCCAAAGTAATTGGCATGTAGGTACTTACTTTTGGTTGAAGTCATAACATGCAAGTATTGGGATGTAAGGATTTTTATCATGTAAAAATGATAAAAATCTAGTAAACTAATATCAATAAAAAGTAATATGGATGTAGTTTTAAAATGAGAATTCCTACTGATTTTACTGTTCTACGGTAATTCGTTCTGTTAGATGTCGGTCAATGTTTTCTGAGAAGCTTCGCCTCCCTCAAAACCAATTATTTACTAGAAAAGCCAGAAAGCCATTTATTAAATAAATATGTAGGCAATTCGGGATTTCGTAAATGTAGGGTGATAATACTAAAAATAGCGGATTTTCACATAAAATTGAATAATTCCCAACGGACGAGGTTTAAGAAAATGGGATTTAGGATTAGTTGGTTTTTTGTGGATATTTGAGGTTTTTTTTTGATATATTTGGTATATTTGAGTAAGTAAGGTATAATCGAACGAGGATCCCTCTTTATTACTATATATATTAATACTAGCGACCTGCCCCGAATTCGCACGGGTGGTAAAATGTAAGGTAGTAACTTTAAGTTGATCCATTTCAGTTGGTTAGAGTTGGAGTGGAAGGACAGATTTTACATTATATTGTATTTTAAGTATGTATTTACAAAAAAAATATTCAAGTATTTTATCAGCTATCTGATTCCCATAGTACATGCTCTGCTTAGTTTGGGGCTGGGTAATGTATGTGAATTGTCCACAATATTTATTATTTATTTATTCACTTCCTTTTTTTCTCATTTACACCCATGCGTAGCCGCGCTGAGTCGCAAGTATGTGTAAATGTAGCCCATGTTACTCAGGGTGAATGTAGCTCAAATAATTTTTGAAATTGGTAGAGTCGTTTTTGATATAACTCGCTTACAAAAAAAAAACCTTTCTTCCCTATAATTTTAGTGTGAATGCACCCGTTAAATTATAATATGTTATTCCTACATTGAGACATATACATTTACCTACTTTCTTTTTTATTTCAACTATTTCCAACCATCACGCCTCGTCTTCAGATAAAGTATTCTACAAACGCCGTGCGCTGCATCGAGTCGGAATTGCATTCGGTTGCAAAATACATTTATCCGTTTCACATCATTATTTGAGCCACGTAAATGTACTAAGGGTGCCTCAGGAGAGCCGCTTTGAAATGGGTTGTTACCGCGCAAAAAGACTCAAGTGAATTCGATAGAATATTCAAAAACAGTCAATTTGATTCGAAATTCGAACGTGCGATCGGTTTGCGAAGATGGATTTGAAACACAAAGCTACCTATGTATTATTTTAATCTGTGGAATCATAGAGTGAATGTATTTCTACTTCATGACAGCAACAAGAATATTTTCATCCCCACAGCACGCGGTTAAAAAGCAACTTTGCACTTTTGTATAACAAATAACTATTAGGTATCTCCGTCGATACTTTCCTCTCAGCGTCATTCTTTCCTAGCTTAGTATTATTTAACTTAGTAGGTAAGTTGACTGTAACGTCAAACCTGTAGATGAAGCCACGGTCGCGTTAGTGTCGAACAGTCCTTATGAGTTATTCGTCGAGTGTGATTAGGATCCGATGGCGCAGCGGTCAGCGCAGCTCCGTACCAAGGGGAAGGTCGCGGGTTCAAATCCCGCTCGGCTCTTAACTTTTGGGACATTATAAAAATCTTTGTGATTTCCTTACGTGTAGTAAACACTATAAAATCGATAAAAAGGTAGTATTATTATATCATCTGTAAAATAATCATAGGAATTTGTGTTTGTTTCTTATACAATGATTCTTTACTTCGCATAACATACCTTTACGTACTATGGTGCTACTACAACACCAACATAGTGTCCCAGAAACATAATTCTTGTCTGAGCCCAATAATATCTACAGGAGAACAAAAATAATTAATAGAGCTATGCGCTCTACTTCTACTCAATTAATTAAAAAAACTTACAAGTAATGAAGTATTTACAAAATGTGCATAATACACAACAAACAGTTGAGCTATCTGCAGAGTGTTACAAACGATCTAGAGATAGCTCAACTGATGGAAGCGTCGCCGTCGTCGCCAAGAGGTTGGCGGCATTGCCTCGCTGAATAGCAATGCTAATGCGCGGAGCCAGATACCAAAAATTGTTCAATTTTCAATTAAAAAAATGGGCCTAAGAAGTTAGGTAGAATCGATACAGTACATATTGTTGATAAAGTAACTCCTGATACCAATATTATAAAAATAGTTCAATTTTCAATTTGGCCTAAAAAGTTAGGAAAAATCTATACCTCTATATCTATTTATCTATGCTTGTCATCATGTTGACAAGCGTCTGATAATCACAGAGTCAAGTTCGTGCTGTTGCCGCGCACACGTGGATTACTGATATTGACATCAGACTTGCGATAATCCTGTAAGTAGGAGCGATAAAGCTCATGTATAATGAGTTATTTACTCTTCTCTCAATTGGTTGCACTGTTTATGTATAGTCTAAACGACAGTCTAGTTTGAAACGTCGTCGGTCGTAACTTTATCATAATGATGGTCCACTCCGTAGCTGCCCGCAAAATAAAAGTTGCAGCAAAGCGCTTGGTGCGGACAGTTGGAACATCAACCATGTATGGACTATTATGGATGTCGCATTTCCGTGCATCTAGTGGTCCGATGATAGAATGGGGGGGAACTAAATTGTGAAGTTCCATCGCACACTCTCCGAAATTCTACTCAACTCTTTAGCTCTTTAATTTTGAAATCGGTCACTTTAGTTTTTAGGCTTATTTTTTTTATTATTGCTTAGACAGTGCTTAGGAAATCACAAATATTGTAATTAATCCCCAAAATTTAAGAGCCGAGCTGGATTTGAATCAAGGTGAAAGTCGCGGGTTCAAATCCCGCTCGACTAACTTTTGTGACATTATAAAACCTTTTTATTTTGTATAATTATGTAGGCAGGCACCTAAGTAACTTGTAGAAAAATGCATGATGAATTTAATAAATACAGAAACAAATGGGTTATTTTCAATGCTCGAATAGTGATTTGAGCTTAGATAGTTTATTGGTGATTCTAGCGACATGTTTATTGGTCGGAACAATAAAATATTCAAATAAAACAGGTTGTATACTTACATTTCTCCCTCGCCGTAACATGGCATTCGAACCAATAACATTTCGTAGTGACGGGGTGAAATCTCAGTTGTCTCAACTTGATGGACTAAAAATGTTTTTTTTTTATCCAACAAAGTTGGCAAACCTACGGCCCAACTGGATGGGAGGTGGTTACCGTAGCCTATGGACGCCCGCAATACTAGAGGTATCGCAAGCGCAATGCTGCCCCTTAAATTTTTTAAAAGTCCTTTTAAAGAACTGCTCATCAGCCTGAAGAAGTCCACTGCTGGACATAGGCCTCCTCTACACATCCAGTAAGAACTAAATTTTGTTTTTGCTTCAATAATTTCTTGGAACAAAGAACTGCTGTTACTTTGATTGTATAAAATTGTTCAAAGTTCTATAAGATAATACTTCTTAGTAAGATGCATGTTACCTTCAAAAATATTTTAGATAAAAAACCATTAAAAGTATTAATTTCTATATCATAAGGTAAAAAAATACTCTAATAATTTGAATATAACCGTCAGCGTCGATCAGACTAATAAATTTGAGTAAAAACTAAATAATACCTATAACGTAACTAAAAAAAAAGCTTTCTCATTTTACCTAGGTATTTTCTACATTTGTACAATAATGTTTACTCCTATCCCATCCTTTACTTTGAAAGCCCAATAGTCCCAAAAACATTCGATCTCTACAATCCTATACCCACCCTATAAAAGGAAAGTTATCAGGGTACCGTAATAAAAAGCACCCGGCCACCTTGACACCTCGTATGTTCGCTCAGGGTATACGGAACTCTTGTCAAGCGGTTATTAGGTTCAGTAGTTTAGTAACAGTTTAGTTCGTAAATACTTTTATTGGGTTCCGCGCTGAAAAGCGTTGGTAGTTTTGCTCGTGTGGTTTTGCAGGGGCTTTCGAGCTTATTATACGTAGTGATCGTTTAATAAAAGTCTACTAACGTAGCGAGTGTTTTGAAAAGCACTGGTGGTCTATTGGTAGCGGTCCTGCCTTCCGATCCTATGATCATGGGTTCAAGTCCATTCATGTACCAATGAGGTTTTCTGTTGAAAAATTTATGTAGGTACACAATGCTAGTGCTCTCAAACGGTGAAGGAAAACACCGTGAGGAAACCCGCGGCTTAGTCAGCTCCAGACGTATTGACCATGTCTTTCCTGTGGATTAGGCCGACTAGGTGCTGGGCAAGCCTATTCCATCTAAAATCCTGTCCCAGGCACTATAGCGTCTCGCAAATAGGGCTTGTTTTTTTTAATCTGAAAGTTATACAAACAAAATTTTTCAAAACAATCGATTCGAACCCACGACCTTAGGATCGGAAGGCGGGGCGGCTACCACTAGACCACCAGTGTACCAATGCTTAATTATTAGCTGCTAAAAAACACCAGTGTAGCCGACTGTACCAAGGTACTTTCCTCACTGAGGCACTATATCCTACAATCGATCACACTAAGTGTATTGTTTCCTACGACCATTTGTCAGGCCTTGCGTCCAATTTGGCTCTAATGCTGTTTGATTTACCTGCTGCTGCCGCTGTGACGTTACCCTGTGCTACTGGTTCTTTTTATGTTTTTTCAATGTGCGGTAGACAGCCTCTTACTTAAGGCCTGCGCACACCTAGGTCGCTGAAGATAGCGATCAGTGAAACGTTGTCAAATTTGACAGCGTTTCACTGATCGCCATCGCCAGGTGTGTGCAAGCCTTTAGATAATAAATAAATATTGTAGACAATCAAAACAACACTATCTAGCCCCAAACTAACCACAGAAAACAAATATTTGTTCAGTGAACACATTGAGATATGGCGAACACAGATGTTTGTTCTCTCGTCTGTGTGTTATATTGTATTCTAAGTACTCACATAATGCTTTAATAAAAAAAATGTATGAAAGTATCATGTCAGCTAGGCCTACACAAAAATAATACAATATGTAAGTACTTAGAATAATAATAATAAGCCATTTATTTCCCAAAAAAACATACGCTTAAACATATTTGCAAATCAAATAATAGTTCAGTATACAAAATAATATTCGACTTTATGTTGAAATTCGATGATAATTATATTCTTCTTGTTTTTAAATTCTATATAAGTATTCATTAATGATTTATCTTTCCATTTTTATTTTGTTTATTTTGTACTTAGAATACAATATAACAAACATACAGACAGAAACAAAACAGAGCGAGAGACAGATTTCTGGCTCTGGTTTTGAGTCTGTATGAGTGCTCACCAGTGAATTATACTGTGTGTGTGACGTTTCGAGTCGAATTTATTTAAACAGTACTCACACAGACTCAAAACTAGAGCCAGAGACAGAGCCAGACAGACCTTGTGGTAAGCCTACTGGTTCCCATAGTATACAAGCTTAGATAGTGTGTATGGATTGTATTTTATTATTTATTTCATCAAAATCGATTCATCACTTGACCATGAAGTCGGTTTCTGAAATTTATTAAACTTCACGTGAACGTAATTAAGGGACGCCTTTTTTTGGACTTCTTCAAGTTGATGATAATGGTTAAGAAAAGAAACACGGCCACAAGGCAATTGTTGCTACCTTATCTCACTTTGAGAAGGTACCTAATAACGACGGTCTAACAAAAGTACAATGTTAGTGGAGTGAATAATGCACGACCAGTCCAACAAATGGACTTCGTGTACGCACATGAGCGGAGCTGATAGCGTTTATGGTCGATCTGCGTGTGGATGGGTGGAAGATCATTGAAAGAGTGTGTCTGACATTTTGTGAGCAAGGGGTCTTATTAATAATCCTAGCGTAGCGTTGGACTAGTTGATCCGTGTTTTGTCTCTTGCATTGACATGCAATTGTCAACTCGAACAAATGTGACAAAACACGATTTAACTACTCCAGCGTTGCGCCAGGATTATTAATAACACCCAAGTAGTTTAAGTCTAAGTGTTCAATTGTGTTTTAATATTTTGAAAATTGAAATGGTAAAAACTAGCTGTGTCCGCAACTTCGTCCACGTGGAGCCTCATATTGCCATACAAACTTTCATCCCCATTATTCCCTATTGTTATTAAACACCCCTCAGGGTAAAACTTTTACAAACTTTGTATGGCAGATTTATATCTAATACCGTTAAAACCCTTTTTTCGCATTAAAAAATTGCCTTTGTCCTTTCTCAGGCTTAACTAGACTATCCGTGTACCAATTTTCATTTCAATCGGTTCAGTAGTTTCGGCGTGGAAGCGCGACAGACACGAGTTACATTCGCATTTATAATACTATAGTATTTAGTAGTAGAAATAAAGTAAGGATTGGTAAAATCAAATAAGAAAGGCTTTTCTAATCCTTTCACCGCATTAGTACGCAGGAACTGCCAATATGAAAGATAAAGAATAAAAAAAAAAGGATTGTGTGGTTTTATGAAACCACGGTAAAAACGAAACTTTTTTTTCACATTATAGACATTTAACTAAAAATTTTCGGAATCTATACACTACACGGTCAGCTGATGCGAACTATAGGCGCCGCCATATTGGCCTCGGCTGCTCGGACGAGCGCCTTTCACTTTATCCCTACTCCGCGGCCGACCGTCACGCGACATGCAACACAGACGAAAAATTTCGAGACGATGTAATAAAAGAATCGCTACCCGCTGCGCCCGTCACTTCGCTCACAGCCGGCGAATTCAATCAGTTCCCCTGTAAGGTGATCCTCGCGTCTAAGGGCGTGTGCATAAATAAAGAAGTGGCACAGTCCCCTCACGGTTAGTTATAGTTTTTTTCTGGCAAATGGACGTTGTTTGATGGTCTGCTCGGATTGGAGCGTGATTGAGGTGTCAGGGTCGTAACTACCACTGAATAAACTTATAAGTCTGTAAGGGTCTGTAAGGTTAGTGCCACAGAAAGGAGTCGATAATGTACAACATGTTATTGTATACAGCCCCGTTATTACTGTATTTACATTGTTTTATGTAGGTCTCCTACATACCTAAGTAAATATGTAGGTATTTTTATGTGTACACAAGGATACGCATCAGACTACACACTGCTTGCTCTTATGTCCTTGCAGTAAGCGTCATTTTTCTTTGTTTTTAGGTAACTTGAGCTGTATCCCACTGTACATAGCTCTAAGTGACGTATTGGAAATCTCTGTAATGTTACTAAAGATTTTTTGCAATAAACTAAACTAAACATTACTGAGCTTAGGCTAGATAAGCCACATATACACTGGAGCAATTAGAAGAGACAAATAGTCGAAATGTTGTGTGAGCATTGTGTCTCTCTCTTTTATATGGAAAATTGATGAGACAAAAACTCGTTTCGATCGTTTCTACGTAACAATTTATGCTGTCTCATCTTTTCACCATACAATAGAGACAGACAAATAGGCGAAACGAAAACAACATTTCGTAGAATATGTGGTAGCTAACTAAACTCCGACTTCAGGTACTGATTTAATAAATTATTTCTGGAAGGTTTTGTTCTCATACAAATTTCATGAAAAGTTCAGCAGTTTGCCCATGACGTCGGTTGCCAAAGTGTACTCATATTTTTTAATGGTCTAACACTACACTCACTATGTCAATTGTATGCGCTGCTGCAACTGTATACGTAACTCCAGACATTTGAGAGGTTTCGGCTTGCGGTCGCGAAGCCGGCAGACTGTTGCTGAAAATTGTGTAGTGTCGATCCAGGGCTGATGCTTGGGGGGGGGGGGCTACGGGGCACTGGGGGCGTGTGTTTTAGGTATGTAAGTTTATCATGCGCACTTGATGTGCAGGCAGGTTTTTCCGCAAGTAGCCCGCAGGTGGGCCCTTTTTGCGTGACCCTTGACACGTGTTGCTCGAACTTTTTTAGGTTCTACAACACGCCGGTTTCCTCACGATGTTTTCCTTCACCGTTTTGAGAGTACTGGCATAGTGCACATAAATTTTTCGACAGAAAAACTCATTGGTACACGAGTGGATTTGAACCCACGACCTTCGGATCGGAAGGCGGGGCCGCTACCACTAGACCACCAGTGCTCTGTCCAGTCTGTGTCTGTTTTAGGTATGTAATTACAAAGAAATAAAATATATACAGGACATATAAAAATATATGTATTAGGTATATCAGCTATCGCTGGTTCATATAATACAAGCTCTTAATTTGTTACAATATTTATTTATTTGTAATAAATAAATATGCTTCCGTCTGGCACTGATTTGGATCAGTTGAGCTATCTTTTGATCTATTTTTTAGTGGTTTGCAGATAGTTCAAATGTTTCTTGTGTATTTTGTATTGTAACTAATAGTGTAAAAATCTATTAGATAAAAATATATTTAGGCCTCATCCTGGCTACGACCCTGGCATCATGGAGCTTTGCACAAATCCGATGAGCGGGGCGTTTGTGAGCTTATTTAATTTTGTAAGTTGAAATTGTTCTTATTGAGACATGAATGGTTTAGTTTTCAGCACTAGCAAGGAAAAAAGAGACAAAAAACAGCTGTTTCGCACGTTTTAACCAAGTAGGTATTGAAATTTTATGTACCAGCTGTATTTTTTGCGTACACATCGTGGGTCCAAAAAGTCATTCAAGTGGAGGGTTACCTACATAACCCCCTGAAGTTTTCGGGAGTGGTCCTATTAGATAGTCAAATAGTCAGATAGACCTATTTATATATTTTTTTGGAAATACATATCTACTTATAATACTGGCTGTCTACTTATAATAAATAAAACTGGCGAGGCTACGTCGATCACAGGTCGAACTGCCCGGAAGTGAGCAATGGCGACAGTAGCGCCGGAAGTGGCCTGCGTGCAGCTTCCGGTCCGCGCTGTCACCGCACCGGAAACTGAAATCATACGTGAAACTGTGACATTTGATGATAATATCGTTGAGAAATATGACTGGCCTCTCAGCTCAGTTGGTTTTAGTAGATCAGATCTACTACTATGAAGGCAGATCTACTAGATCTGCCTTCTGCGCCGTAGGTCGTGGGTTTGATCCCCACCGAGAACAAATATTTGTGTGGTGAACACAGATGTTTGTTCTCTGTGTGTGCGTTATAAATGTTATAATGTATTCTTTGCATGTATTTACAAAATAAAGTATTTAATAAGTATTATATCAGCTATTTGGTATCCATAGTACAAGCTCGGCTTAATTTGGGGCTAGATAGTGTTGTGTGCATTGGCCACAATATTTATTACTTATTATTAATAAATATCTTACTAATAGAAAAGTTTGTGTGTTTGTTAGGACTGATCTCCAAAACGGCTCACCAGTAGTCCTACCACAAGCTTTGTCTGGCCCTGGTTTTGAGTCTGTGTGAGTGCTCATCATCATCAGTGTATTATACTATAATAATAATAATAATAATAATAATAATAATAATAATAATAATAATGTTTATTTTGCAAAAGAAAAGGAACAAAAATGTCGTAACATCTACAAAGTACAAACTGTACGACAACTTTGGTTTGGTACTCTGAGGATCAGACTAGAAAATCTGTTTCCCGATCCTCAGCGCCACACATACTGTGTGTGTGACGTTTCGACATAGGATTTATTTAGACAGCACTCACACAGACTCAAACTCAGAGCCAGAGGCAGCTTGTGGCAGGCCTACAGATTTGTTTGTTGTATCTTAAAACTATAGCTACACTTATAATATGATAAGGCAGAACAACTCTTACATTTTGCCAAGAGCACATCGAGATATAAGTACTACGTACTAGAGAAGCTACGTCAAATAACTGAATTGTCCTATTCTTCGTAATTTTTTCTCGGCAAAAAGGTCTTAAGCGCCATGTAAATCACGGCACTTACGCGTTTTCGAGAGAGAGCGACTGAGGCGACTGAGTGAGGTGCGGCGCGATCGCCGCAGTTGAACGGGACAAAGTAGGAATATAAGGTGTCTTCTCTAGTACGTAGTACTTAAATCTCGATGCAAGAGCACTATCCCGACAATGACATCCATAGCCACCCCCGAAGCTCACGGTCACACTTGCCAAGAGACTAAAACTGCGTGGCCCGATGTCCCGGTCCCTCTACCCATAGGAAGCTAGCATGTCAATTTGCAATGCCTGTACCTACTATTTCGTATCTTATTTATAAATATTCTGTGTAGATACTTTATTATATAACTTTGAAGCGTAGCGTGTGCTGTCTTTGCTTTTGTATTATTGCATTGCATACGTCTGACTAAGTGAAGTGGCACCACACTTGAACTTCACTGCTATTATTTTAGACTATTTTTGATTTGTAAAAGGATCATCTAGACTAGAAGAACCGAGCCGTAGTTTGTTGCCTGTTCTTCTAGGCTTGGTCGCGTGGAACTGGCACCTAGACTCACCTAGCTTTAAGACGTTTCAAAGTGACTCTTGTATCGTATTGAATAAAAGTTTATTGAGTTTGAGTTTGAGTTTGTCGCCGCCTTTCCGGGACCGCATGAAGACCACTCCAACCAGCTAGCCTCCTCCAGGGCTAGGGCCCTCGCTCCAACCAGCCGCAGATCCCTAAAATGCCCCTGTTTGGCCAGGGCCCCTCGCCCCCTCTCGGGGCAGGCGGCGAAAAGTTGCACATCGCGCATCCTCTTGCCACCCCTATCCCAGCGACGTAGCGGCACGTAAGTCTAGCGCAGAGCGATACGCGGAGGGGATAGCATGTGTACTGTCGCCCACGCAATACAATTATAACTTTGATTAATGATAAGCTAAATAACGGAAATTACATTATTTTAATGTAATGTCAAATAGTAATCCAAAGATTTATCGTCGCCCTATCGGAAGGCCAGCTTTGGTTGCTAGCGAACCAACATTAGGCTGAGGCAGAGTCCGTTTTGCGACCCACAAAGCTCATCTCTGTTTAAATTGTTAGTGTGAGTTTTGCTTCGCAAATAAATATTATTTTAATTTTCTCTTTACCCGCATCAATAGAAAAAGGATTAACTACAACCGTATCTCTCGAAAATCCCCAAATGTCCGTAATCTGCAGAAGTGCGGTTGCTGCTGACTGAGCGCAACTCCACAAATAAATCTACGGATAAATGTACGGATAATCCGTAGAGGGCTGACTCGAATGGAGCCTTTGTACTGACCAGACCAGTGACGTCACAATCCGATCTCTCACGGTACACTGAAACTTGATACCGTAGAGCTATTACGAGCACTAGTGGCAGCAATCAAGCCTGCCAATCCTAATTATTGATCGAGTGAGCGAAGCGAACGAAGATCTTACAAACAACTTGGGCAATGTGGCATTTTATGTGCGTGTGTATGTATGTATTTTTGTATGTTTGTCCGACGATAACTTTCGAACCGTTGTTGATCCGATTTGCATGAAATTTGTCAATTAAGTCGATAGCTTGTACTTGAGAAATTTACTGGTACTAAGTATATGAGTAAACTCGAATGAGGGGTTATTAAGATATGGGGTTTTAAAAGGGTGCAAAAATAAAAAAGTGACAAAAAAAACAAATTACATGTCATATGAAAGAACTTTGCTTGGACATTCCAAAATAGCTTTTATTTTTTTCTAGGACCCTCAGTTTTTGCTATACAAAGAAAAAGTTAAATTAAGGTAACCAACGATCCGAGAGCTCCCATCTCTAATAATTTCGTTGACAGCAAGGTTTTTCTACTGGTCGGTCAATTCGTTTGCTTTTTGTTATTTTTTTTTCTTGAAAGTCAGTTGTCGTAAAATGGTAAAAGCGACCTGTTTTGATGATGGAGCCAAGGTCTGTCCAACAGAACTCTTCAATCAATTGGCCAAATTAGTTAAAACTTGTTTACTATACAAAGTAAGTGAGGGATAGTCAGAGGCAAGGCCAAACAGTGAATCTGGACAGAAATACTTCCTCAGAGTAGATAAATCACAATGCGGTAGTGACACATTTTTTTCTGATTACTATCTGCCTATGTCCTTAACTTTTCGAAACATTTAGATCGCATCACGAGATCTGAGTTCGGGGCGAACTACTTTAATGTCAGACATCGGGATCCATTTAATCTAAGTAGAAATTAAATTTACTTACATGTCAAAGGGTTAGTAAAATCACAGATGGTACAATAGAATCTTATTTCAATATTACAATTCAGGATGGTACCGCACCCCCGCACTCTGCTGATCAATGAGGCAGTTTTCTTGCGGTTGATGGCATGAAACCATGAAACCCATCCACCCGCGCCTCAGCGAACATGCTTGATGCGCTGCAGAAGCGAGGCAGCCCCAACAGCATCCTGAATCCATTGTTATATTGGACACTCTAGTCGAGTCACGACACAGAGCGCAGAAGGCAGAGCTGCTACCAACTGAGCTGAGAGGCCAGTCAAAATCAGAGAAGCCAATTAGCGGTTCTCACGAATGGCTACAGAGAGGATTATAGAACACGCGCTAACAAACATTTACGGCCCTATACGGCATTAGGTACTTGCATGGATTTGGTACTTGCACTTGCACCATCGTATTCTCAAACAGGAGGTGTCTTGGTATACATAATAATATGCTACATATTTAACTCAACTGCAACTAGGTACATAAAACTACTATCTAAACTTTAAAACTAAGTTTAAAAAAAGCGAGAAAATATTTTTTCTAATGGTTTAAGTACTAACCTACAGTACAGTTACTAATTAGAAATGCCTAGAAATCAAAATTAAATTTTGATTGATTGATTTTCAATGTTATTATTCATTTGATATCGTTGGCTGTTCCAAAGTAAACATCGTTACGTTCTGTAAGTAGTTACATATCGTAAGAGTCCCACCTAAGTATTTTTTAAAATCCAAAACTTCCCCGTTACCGCGCCATTTGTCGAGGGAGTCCCCGACTACAATGCATTCCACTCACACATGCATGTTTTTCATCGTTGCGTTGACATATGATATGACTGATTCCAAGGCCATGGAGTCACTTTGTAAAGTAATCAGTGTTGCCACCCAAACAATCATCCGCCAGATTTAACAATGATGATATATGCTCGAAAATATGTGACAAGTGCACGAAGCCTCTTTGAGGTGCACTTAAAATCCTTTCACCACACTTGGTTGGAAAGAATCAGTGACACGATAAGAAGAAGAACAATGATGATCAACTAATATAAAAGACTGAATTATCCCAATTTACTAAAGCATGACAAATAATTTAAAACACTAATCATTCGTGAACGTGAAATCATTTTATGAAATACTGGATGAATAATAATTTGTTTTTCCTTCAAAAACATCAACTTCAGTAACCTAGGTACTAAGCATGTACTTGTGATTTTTATGATGTATTTACTAATGTTGCCACTTTACTTAGGCTAACGTCACTTTTTCTGATAAATCGCCCGTTTCGTAAGTATACACATACCTACTTATAAGAAATAAAGAAAAAAAGAGGTACCTATTTGAAATGGCTCTGCATTACACGAATGCGAGTAAAAGTTACATAACTGATGTGATTTTTACCAGTTTTATACAAAAAACTTTATCTGTAATTGGCTTTTAGTTACATTCATAAAAATTACTAGATAGGTACGCATCGAGACGGATTCGGATCGGATCGGATTTAGTTAAAATAAAATAAAATAAGCAACGACAATAATTAATAAGATACTTATTATGGTAAATGATCTGTTAGATGGACTGGCCTCTCAGCTTAGTTGGTCTGGTCAGCCTGGGTGTTATATTGTATTATTTATAAGTATACTAGCTGCCTGTCCCGGCTTCGCACGGGTGGACATTTATTTTTTAAACACACAAATATAGCCTTTGTTACTCAAGGTGAACCTACGTCCAGCAGTGGACTGATATCAATTGATGATGATGATGAAAGAACATTCTATAACGTTTAGGGGCACTATTTTCTAGAACATTTTGTCCAAATCTAGAATTCAAAACCGTTTGCATGGGTATATTTGAGTATTCTAGATAATTCTGGATTACTAACGTTTGGATGCATTCCGGATGCTAGCCGAATAATTTCAGTCTTCGAATTAAATTTGATCATTCCAGAACCTCAAAGACATTCTAGAGCGTTCTTTCCTCGTCAAAGTCGAGAATTTTCTGAAAAATCCCTAAGCGATAGAAAGGGATGGACATATATAAGTCCCTACGTGATAGAAAGGGATAGACATAGATTTCGAAACTTTTGCCCCTTATAAATTAATAACACCTAAATATTGAATATAAACTATCCTATATTTTAAGTCCGACCATATTTTAGGCAGTTGCAAAATTTTATCGAAATCCGTTCAGTAGTTTCGGAGTTTATCGCGTTCCAAATTGTGACACGAAAGATTTATATATAGATAAATTACAAAAAAAATGTATTCAAGTACCTACGTATTGTATCAGCTTATTGGTTCCCATAGTACAAGCTCTGCTTAGTTTGGGGCTAGATAGTGTTGTGTGAATTGTCCACGTTATAAAAAAAAAATATAGGCATCTACCTAAATAATGATCACAAAATATAAATTTATCAACCAGACCTCGTGAATTTTATAACTAATAAGTTTTAGATCTATTTTTAATAAAACAATAAAATCAATGTCTAAATCAAATATCAATAGGGCAGTGCCTTCTTGAGAGTTTTCAAACCAAAACAAAGCATCAGCAGTGGCAGCACTGACCTGACCGGAAAATGACGTCATAGCGTGGCGATAAGCAAGTGCTTGCGAATGCGAACTTTTCGCTTTTTCATTATTCTATATTTTGTTTCTTTGGTTAGATAACCTGTGCCTGTTCTGTTGTGCTGAGTGCTGTTCAAGTCAAGTGGTCCCAACTTGTTAGCGGCACACCTAACCTTTTTACTGGCTTATACGTATTGGTAAGAAGATTCCTATAAGCTATTTTTTTAATCAACAGGTAGGTACATTTAACCGTCAGATAAAAATTACATCCATCTCGTTTTTAGGCTATTCAAAACTCTCCTTCTTCCTGCACGTATGCCTCTTTATGTGGGGTCGGCACGACGACATGTCTTCCTCTGCCATTCCCCTCTGTCAGCCGTCACCTCTGCATTTACTCCTCTCATATCCATGTCATCTTTCATACAGTTCATTCACGTTTTCTTTGGTCTACCTCTGCCGATCTGCTCACATATCCATCCATCAACATCCATACCATTTCATTTAAAACAAAAACTGGTCAAAAACAAGGACTGTTTTTTTTTTATAGGACGGATACCTATTACCTAGCGTTACTTCGTAGGTAGATGGAAAAATAATAATTTAGCCTATTTATTTCCAAAATCTCTTAATGTTAGGTTTTACAGTTTGTGTGTGTTAGTAAAGTGTTACCTAGTGTTTATTTTTTTTAGCCTAGTTGTTTTTTGATGGAAAAATAGCCATTGGTAAAATTATCTCAGGCTGCAAGCAACTTACCTCTGTTGCCCGATCAAAGGATACAGCTTTGTTCAGGCAAAGTAAATACTAAATAAATACCAAGTAAAT
The DNA here is from genome assembly GCA_947578465.1 of Thera obeliscata. Taxonomy (NCBI): domain Eukaryota; kingdom Metazoa; phylum Arthropoda; class Insecta; order Lepidoptera; family Geometridae; genus Thera; species Thera obeliscata. The sequence goes on along the minus strand of OX387918.1, from coordinate 8,021,438 downwards.
ATTGATAAATATTGTAGTCAATCCACACGAAACTATCTAGCCCTAAACTAAGCAGAGCTTGTACTACAGGACCATTTTTTTTTGTAGAAAACAAACATCTGCGTTCACCACACAAATAATGTTAAATGTTGGAATGAATTAAATTTCAAACATTCGACACCTAAGTTCCATCATTCGAGTTGATGTTTGTAGGGTATACAAAACACTCACATTTAAAAAATTCCCATATTTTAAACTCAATTTTATGATTTTCAGCAGAGATCGCTATGGCAACAGACTGCGAGACAATGTTACTACAAGTGGAGAAGATAAAACATGACTTCAAAGAATTCTATTTAAAAGTCACATCGGATCTTAACAACCTTATTCAACTTGAAGGCATAAAGCTGGGTCAACAAGCTGATAAAGAAAGTGACAAAGCACCACTACGCACATGGGGCTATGTCAACTGGAATAAGAGCCATGACATTCTTAAAACTGAAAAGTGGAAGCAAATGTTTATGCTCACAGACGCTTGTGGCAAAATTGAAAGAGGAATAAATATCAATGTATATTCTTACTGCAACATGGATACATTTGAAGTCGTCAATGAAAAAAAGAGATTCCCTAAGGTAGAAATGTTTAAAAATAAATATTGTAGACAATCCACACAACACAATCTAGCACCAAACTAAGCAGAGCTTGTACTATGGGAACCAGATGGCTGATAATAATAACACATAATGCATATAATTTTTTTTTGTTAATAATAAAAAAATATATTATGTTTTCGTAACACTTTTTAGCTCTTAACAGTGTAAACGCTTCTTGGTAATGACCGGTGACCGGAGTCGCATCGCGACCCCGCACCGCGCGCCCCTTTCATTGAGATTGCCGCGCGCCGCGCCACGGGGCATAGAGTTATAATTATTTAGAATGACAAGTTTGTTAAAAATAACTTATTATGTTTTGTATGGAAAAAAAAAAACTAATTATTGAAAGTCGTAGAACAAAAGTTGTTTGTTAAGATGTACAGAAAGAGCTCTTAACTGGTTTCTTATATATGGTAATTATATGCCGAGCCGGTATGACCGAGCTTCGCTCGGGTTAAAAAAAAATGGTATTATTATTTGCCAATAGATGTCAGGAAGAGTCGTATCTTTATTGGCTTATTTTTAATTAACAACGCCTTCTGGCTTGCAGTTAGTTGCTCACAACCGCCAATAGATGGCAGGAACAGTCGTATATTGAGTTTATGTTTGATTATTGCAAAACACCAACTTCTCGTTTTTTCGTGAAAATTGTTGGCTCAGTTTCCGAGATCCTAAATATATCTATATATATAAATCTTTCGTGTCACAATTTGGAACGCGATAAACTCCGAAACTACTCAACGGATTTCGATAAAATTTTGCAACTGCCTAAAATATGGTCGGACTTAAAATATAGGATAGTTTATATTCAATATTTAGGTGTTATTAATTTATAAGGGGCAAAAGTTTTGAAATCTATGTCTATCCCTTTCTATCACGTAGGGACTTATATATGTCTATCCCTTTCTATCGCTTCGGGATTTTTCTGAAAATTCTCGACTTTAACGAGGAAAGAACGCTCTAGAATGTCTTTGAGGTTCTGGAATGATCAAATTTAATTCGAAGACTGAAATTATTCGGCTAGCATCCGGAATGCATCCAAACGTTAGTAATCTAGAATACTCAAAATACCCATGCAAACGGTTTTGAATTCTAGATTTGGACAAAATTTTCTAGAAAATAGTGCCCCTAAACGTTATAGAATGTTCTTTCATCATCATCATCAATTGATATCAGTCCACTGCTGAACGTAGGTTCACCTTGAGTAACAAAGGCTATATTTGTGTGTTTAAAAAATAAATGTCCACCCGTGCGAAGCCGGGACAGGCAGCTAGTATATATATATATATATACAAGATTTTCTCGTTTAAAGGTACTAGCAGTTGGTGCCCGAGCTTCGCTCGGTATTTTTTTTTTGGTAAACTGTTGTTGTGAGTTATATTTTAATATGAATTACTTACATACTGATGAAATATTCATAATATTTTTCGATCTTACCGACATAATAATAAACTCCACTACTCGTCAATAGATGGCGTTCTCTGTCACACTAACTCATGACTTAAGTAACAGATGGCGCTAGGAGTTATGATTTTATGATAAAGTTGATTATTTACTACACCAATAACGCGACATTTTCTAAGAATGAATCCTAGCTAGATCGTTTTATCGTCCCCGAAAACCCCTGTATACAAAATTTCATGAAAATCGTTGGCTCAGTTTCCGAGATCCTAAATATATCTTATACCTTTAAACGAGAAAATCTTGTATATATATATATATATATATATGTATATATATATTTAGGATCTCGGAAAATGCGCCAACGATTTTCATGAAATTAAGTATCCAGAGGGTTTCGGGGGTGATAAATCGATCTAGCTAGGTTTCATTTTCAGAAAAGACTCGGGTTAAAAGTTATTTACATAAAAAAAAAATTATCGCCATCTCTTGCCGAGTAGTCGAAATCACGAATTAGTGTCACGGAGAACGCCATCTATTGAACTTCTACGTAAACACTCGACACAAAAGTTACGGAGATTTTCATGAAAATTAGTATACAGAAGGTTACAGGGCCCATTAATCGATTAATATAGGTGGGATAATTTTTAGGATTTTTTTTTATTGTTTTTAATAATCAACTTTATCTATTAATCAACTAATACATAAGCTTATTTTAGCTATTCCAGCAGATGTCGCTGTTAATAAGATCGAAAAATATTATTAAAAAACCGAGCAAAGCTCGGGCATACCAGCTCGTATATATTTATACAAGATTTTCTCGTTTAAAGGTATAAGATAAGATAACCCTGTATATATTTAAGATCTCGGAAACTGCATCAACAATTTTCACGAAATTTACTATACAGGGGTTTTCGGGGGCGATAAATCGATCTAGCTAGGATTCATTTTCAGAAAATGACGAGAAGTTGGTGTTTTGCAATAATCAAACATAAACTCAATATACGACCGTTCCTGCCTCAATTGGCGATTGTGAGCAACTGCAAGCTGTTCCAGCAGATGGCGTTGCTATTTAAAAATAAGCCATTATAGATACGACTCTTCCTGATATCTATTGGCGAATAATAATACTGTTTTTTTTTAACCCCGAGCGAAGCTCGGTCATACCAGCTCGTTTATATAAAACAGTGATACTAGAATTTCGTATTAAGAAGTGTAAAATTTAGTTGGTAAGGAAATAAACGGGCTTTATTATTATTATTAGTAGCTTTGCCTTCTGAGCCGTAGGTCGTGGGTTCGATCCCCACTGAGAACAAACATTTGTGTGGTGAACGCAGATGTTTGTTCTCTGTCTGGGTGTTATATGTATAGTATTCTAAGTATGTATTTACAAAAATAAATGTATTATATTAGCTATCTGGTTTCCATAGTACAAGCTCTGCTTAGTTTGGGGCTAGATAGTATTGTGTGGATTGTCTATAATATGTATTTTTTATTTTATTATTTAAGTTATTATTTATTTTTCAGGATAACTTATACGTGAATTTCAACGATCCACTTATAAATGCAGAGATACTGTATATCATAGAACAACGAGCTTCAGAACCAGTGGTTGGACTCTTAAATAAGTTCCTGAGCGTAGCGAGGGAGGATATGCACACGTATAGTAGCTTCGAGAAAAAATATGGGCTCATATGGGTTGATCCTTTGCCAGAAGCAAGTAATGTAACTGAAACCTAGCCTGTTCAAGATATACCAAAATCGAGCGGCGAGTTTAAAGAAAAATTTCTTTAAAATCAATGCTAGCAACATTTGTAACTACTATTTTAATACTAAGCACATTCTTAACTTGAAAAATATATTTTTCTATATCACTGCGAATATTATTTACTCTCTCTCTCTCTCTAGTTATGCTTTTATTCCAAAAAATAACATGAATGGGTAAAATCTCATGCGCAGGTGAAGCCGCAGGCGGCCGCTAGTATCGGCTAAGTAAGTCTAGTATTAATTTTTATTTTTATTTTTTTTTTAATAATTTTATGAAAACTTACAGCTAGGTACAAACATTAAATCTATATATATATAACTCAAAGGTGACTGACTGACTGACTGACTGACATAGTGATCTATCAACGCACAGCCCAAACCACTGGATGGATCGGGCTAAAATTTGGCATGCAGGTAGATGTTAAGACTAAGGCATCCGCTAAGAAAGGAAAATGGAAAATTATTTACCGAAGAGGGGAAAAAGGGGAAAAATGGTATAAAGAAAAATCAACGCACAGCCTACACCGTTAGCCCTAGAAGCATGAAACTTAGAAGGTGTGTTCCTCTAATAGAGCAGAGGTGCGCTAAGAAAGAAGATAGGAAAATTATTTCCCTGAAAGAAGAAAAAACGGAAAATGATTTTAAGAAAAATCACAAAAGATAGCTTACAAAATACGTAAAAAAACATTTAAAAAAATTCAGCTACCGCATTATCTGGCACCAGGTTCGATTACACACAAAGGTTCACAAATAAACCGATGATAATATCGGCTCCAACAGCACTCACCTTACAATTCAAATACACTAAAGTGGAGGCTCAAATCTATGGTAACTAGCAGTTGGTCATGTCAAATAAAAAAAACAGATTCGATTATACACCAACGACGAATACGATAGCCCAAATTAGCCACTTCAACAAATTCACGAAAGTTCTTTACAAAATACGCAAAAAAACATTAAAAAATTTCCAGCTACCGCAGCATCTGTCACCTGGTTTGAATACACAAAAAATTTTCAAAAAACGATGATAACCACTAAGACAAAATTGCGGGAATCATCTATCATACTTAAACTATACACCGCTGAAAAAAATCGCCTACAACAGCACTCGCCTTCAAATTCAAATACACTCTAAAGTACAAGCTCGAAACTATGGTAACTAGCATTTGTTCATATCAAACTAAAAAAACCAGATTCGATTATACACCAACGAATACGATAGCCCAAATTACCCCATAAAAGAAAATCACGAAAAAGAGCTTTACAAAATATGATTAAAAAAAACATTATACAAAATACGCAAAAAAAAACATTAAAAAATTTCCAGCTACCGCAGCATCTGTCACCAGATTTGAATACATAAAAAAAATTCAAAAAAACCGATGATTACCACTAAGACAAAATTGCGGGAATCATCTATCATAGCTTAAACTAAACACCGCTGAAAAAAATCGGCTACAACAGCACTCGCCTTCAAATTCAAATACACTCTAAAGTACAAGCTCGAAACTATGAAAAACCAGATTCGTTTATACACCAACGAATACGATAGCCCAAATTACCCACTAAAAGAAAATCACGAAATAAAGCTTAACAAAATATGCAAAAAAAAACATTTAAAAAATTCCGCTACCGCAGCATCTGTCACCAGGTTTGAATACACATAAAGGTTAACAAAAAAACCGATGATAACCACTTAGACAAAATCGCGGGAACCATCTTTCATACTTAAGGCTCCCTTCTTTAAGAGCTCCTTATGCCTTAAAATCAATATGAATCAGTCAAAAATGAACGTAAAATTCTGAAAAAAATATATGTTTTAGTTGAGGATCTTACAGAGTACAATTCGCTTACAGTTACACAATCAGATGAATTTCGTTCGATAGAAAAAAATACCAAAGTTGCCTATTTTTAAAAAACAAATTCAATACTGTGCCTAAAATAAAAAAAATATTGACTTTATTTTTACACCAATCTTTAGATAAATCACTTTTCTAGTACAAATCGCTGAGTTGGATGTTGTAATGTTATTTTCCTATTTATAATGAATTATTTACCTACAAACACACGAGCGGCGCGACGCCGTGGGCTAAGTCAGTCGCGCGGTAGCGCTTACCGACGACGGACCTGTGCCAGTGCTCTTCCCGCCCGACGCGCGACTTGTGACGTGCAGTGATTTTACGAAAATAAACTAAAATTGATATCGCTAAGTCGTCACCATGGCTAACAAACGCAACAGGACGAATGCATTACAAAGAAATGTTAAGTAAGTACATTACTTGCACGTACGTGTTTATTTATTATGTAGGAACCTCTAATGTTCTATTTAAATATTACCTACTTTACTCCTTACGTTACTTACCTACTTTGTTCCATGAATAGCTGAGAATATACTTAGTATGTAGGTACCAACTCCTTGCCACAGTATAGATAGAAGCAGTATAAGTACGGAAAGAAATATGAAATATTAACTATTAGCTGTGCCCGCGACTTCGTCCGCGTGGTATAGTGTCAATGGGTAGCATTTTTAATTTGCAGCGGAAGAAAACAGTAATTAAATAACAACGTCATATTCGCGTGCACGTGACACAGTGGTCTGCCCTCTTACTAAACATAGACATTATGGCGTCGTACTACGCCACACTTTCATCCCCCCCGCATTCCTCTCCGAACTCCCCCCACACTCCCCCACTCTCCTCAACACCCCCCCACATTCCCCCCGCACTCCCCCCAGACTCCCCTCCACAATCCCCCTGTACTCCCCCTTTGCACTCCCCACTAAACTCCTCCCGCACTCCTCTCCACACTCCCCTCCACACGCCCCCCCGCACCTCCCCTCCACACTCCCCCCTGTACTCCCCTCCACACCCCCCCCGCATCACCCCTCGCACCTCCCCTCCACACTCCCCCCTGTACTCCCTCCACACTCCCCCCGCATCCCTCGCACCTCCCCTCCACACTCCCCCCTGTACTCCCCTCCACACTCCCCTCGCACCTCCCCTCCACACTCCCCCTGTACTGTATGTCACTGTTATGACAGTATAACCCTTAATTTGGCAAGATTACTTTTTTTCGATTTCAGTAAAAAAAACTCAATATACCTATTTAATAACACTTATAGAGAAGCCTGAAAAAATATAAAAAAATATATAAATGCTGTAACTTTGCGAAAATCCTATGTATCCTACAATGCACATAGCCAAATACTAGTAGAAGTATGGTCTTTTGACACTGTATCCGTACGGACACATTGCCAAATTAGGTAATTGAAAATAATAGTAAAACAATTGGTAAAATATGGGTTTAGTCTTTAAATCTTCATTTTTAGGGTTCCGTAGCCAAATGGCAAAAACGGAACCCTTATAGATTCGTCATGTCTGTCTGTCTATCTGTCTGTCTGTCTGTCCGACCGTGTCACAGCCATTTTTCTCCGAAACCATAAGAGCTACACTGATGAAACTTGGCGAGTAGATGTATTCTGTAAACCGCATTAAGACTTTTACACAAAAATAGAAAAAAAACTATAAATTTTGGGGGATTTTTCATCGAACCCATACGTGTGGGGTATCTATGAATAGGTCTTCAAAAATGATGTTGAGGTTTCTAATATAGTTTTTTTCTAAACTGAATAGTTTGCGCGAGAGACACTTCCAAAGTGGAAAAAAGTTGGTCCCCCCCCTCTAACTTCTAAAGTAAGAGAATGATAATACTAAAAAAAATTTATGTTGTACATTACTATGTAAACTTTCAACGATATTTAGTTTGAACGAGATCTAGTCAGTAGTTTTTTTTTTATACGTCATAAACGGAAACTCAAAAAAATTTTTTTCATCGAACCCATACGTGTGGGGTATTTATGAATAGGTCTTCAAAAATGATGTTGAGGTTTCTAATATAGTTTATTTCTAAACTGAATAGTTTGCGCGAGAGACACTTCCAAAGTGGAAAAAAGTTGGTCCCCCCCCCTCTAACTTCTAAAGTAAGAGAATGATAATACTAAAAAAAATATATGTTGTACATTACTATGTAAACTTTCAACGATATTTGGTTTGAACGAGATCTAGTCAGTAGTTTTTTTTTTATACGTCATAAACCGTAAACCACAATTTACCTTTCAACGAACTATAGGAACCTTATTATGTTACATCAAGTAACATATATAAAGGTTCCTGTAGTTCGTCGTGCTACGGAACCCTTCATGGGCGAGTCCGACTCGCACTTGGCTGCTTTTTTTAATATGGTATTCATAAAAACAGTTCCTGTTTTTCGTTAAGCACAAACGAATCTTACATTTGACGCAAGAAATATTGGCCTGCCCAGTTTTGCACAAACAACATCAACCTTTTTCTTCAAAAATTGGCAGGTAGCCTATGCCGTAGTACCTTATTAAATTATATTGATGAGACCATCAGTAGGCCTAGGCATAACTGGTCTATGTATTTTCTGCCTTAACCTGGCACATCATTTCTGTGCACTTCTTCTTTAGGACTTGAAAGTGGGACATGGAGATTTTTGCCCAGATTCTAGATATCAGTATAAATAATGCTTGGATACTTAGATACTGAAGGTATTGTGTGCAAAAAGGCTTGAAGAAAACATAGGCTCTGAAAAAATTCCTATGCCAAATTTGTTTGTCAGTGACTTCTAAAGAATTAGTGCACAGAAATGATGTACCAGAAAATACATAGACCAGTTGTACCTCGGTCTGTTGATAGTCTTATCAATATAATTTTATAAGGTATGACGGAATAGCCCACCCAACAATTTTTGAAGAAAAAAGTTGATGTTGTTTGTGCAAAACTGGGTAGGCTGGTATTTCTTGCGTGACATGTAAGCTTCAATGAAATGTGCCTGAAGAAAAACAGGAACTGTTTTTATGATTTCAATATTAAAAAAAAACAAAGCCATAACCAAGTCAATAAATAAAATTAGGTATCATACCTAATTTTATTAAAATTAGGTATTATAAATTTTATAAAATTAGGCATCATACCTAGTTAGGCATCCTAAATTATACGTGGTTCGACTCGCACTTGGCCAAGTTATTGAGTATCGATACCATGAAACATTTTAATAAGCATTTGGCGTTGTATCTCTCTGGATACGGCTGAGTTATGCAGTATTTCAATGGGCTTTTGGCAACGTATCTTTGTGGATACAACTAGGTTAGAAAACTTATTACGGGTTCGTAATTGCATTCATAAGTAAAATTTTTATCCATATCGATAGTAAGTTTCAATAACATTGGAATTCAACAAAAATCCAGCACAAAAAGAAATAAAATATAGGCAAAATAAATAAAACTGACGGATCTGATGCTCCCGTGGTGCGACATCTCAGCTGTTTGACGTCGAAAGGGATGGGAAACAATCGAAAATGCAGTCGATTTATTTTGTTATAGTGATATGAATAACACACCTCAAGGATAGAATCGATCGATTTTGAATAAATTTGATTTATAGAGCCATATGATTTTTTAAAAATATTGTATCTGAGAGAACACATTACCAAATTAAGGGATAACAAACCAGGAGTACCAGGAGTACCAGGACAAACCAGGAGTAGATAATTTTTGAAGTGAAAACTTCTTTAGCGGCGTTGAGCACTTTCTGAATGGGGATAAAATCTTAAACTCGCGTCAGGATCACGTGACCCTGATCGAAAAAGCGTAGGACGGATTTTTTGCAGAAATGTACCCTAAGACTACAACGTAGAGTTCATAATAAAAATCGAAAAAGCGACGCTACAGATACGCTAGTAGTTACTATGACACGGTAACGTCACAGAATAGATAATAGTTAGTAGCAAGCATACCAAGGCGTTTTTCGTGACTGTAGTAGGTATAGGTACATACCTATTATAGATTTTATGAACTAGCGGCCGCCCGCGGCAGGTAGTAGTGGTCATTGGTACATGATTTTATAGATCTACTGTATTTATTTTTCGAGTGGAGCATTGCGGCGAGCGAAGCGAGCCGCCATGCGACCATGGGAACAGCGCGGCGAGCGAAGCGAGCCGTGCTGTGACTCCCCCCAAGCCCCCCAGAACCCCCTCCTCCTGAACCCGGGGGGAGCGTCGCGGCGAGCGAAGCGAGCCGCCACGTGACCACGGGGAACAGCGCGGCGAGCGAAGCGAGCCGTGCTGTGACCCCCCCTAAGCCCCCCAGAACCCCCTCCTCCGAAACCCGGGGGGAGCGTCGCGGCGAGCGAAGCGAGCCGCCACGCGATCACGGGGAACAGCGTGGCGAGTGAAGCGAGCCGTGCTGTTACCCCCCTAAGCCCCCCAGAACCCCCTCTTCCTGAACCCGGGGGGAGCGTCGCGGCGAGCGAAGCGAGCCGCCACGCGACCACGGGGAACAGCGCGGCGAGCGAAGCGAGCCTTTCTGTGACCCCCCTTAGCCCCCCAGAACCCCCTCCTCCTATGTCTGCCGTTTTACTTCATTTAGGACCTACTTGTAGGTCGCGCGACAAGGTCCCTTCTAGCGGTTCCGACCCGTTGAAGATTTGGCTTTACGTAAAATTTAGGGTTCCGTATAGGGTTTTGATTGGGGTTATACTATATTGAGGAATTTGATTAAATGGTCGACTTTTAGGGTTCCTTAGGACTTTGATTGGAGTTTCAACTACACTTAGAAGCTTGATAATGTTAAAATTTTTAGGGTTCCTTAGGACTTTGATTGGGGTTTTACTACATTGAGGAATTTGATTAAGTGGTCAACTTTTAGGGTTCCTTAGGACTTTGATTGGAGTTTCAACTACACTTAGGAGCTTGATAATGTTAACATTTTTAGGGTTCCTTAGGACTTTGATTGGAATTTCAACTACACTTAGGAGCTTGATAATGCTAAAATTTTTAGGGTTCCTTAGGACTTTGATTGGGGTTTTACTACATTGAGGAACTTGATAAAATAAACAACTTTTAGGGTTCCTTAGGCCTTTAATTGGACTTTCAACTACACTTAGGACCTTGATTATGTAAACAATTTTAGGGTTCCTTAGCACTTTGATTGGAATTTCAACTACACTTAGGAGCTTAATAATGCTAAAATTTTTAGGGTTCCTTAGGACTTTGATTGGGGTTTTACTACATTGAGGAACTTGATAAAATAAACAACTTTTAGGGTTCCTACGTTAATAATCAAGTTTTCACTTCTGCCGGCACTCCCGGAGTGCAACCCGTATTTTTTTTTTTACATTTTACTGCGATGATACCAGTTTGGAAAAATATTTTCTACTAATAATTCTTCATCATTTTATAATTTTGTTAGTTTATGGAAATAAAATATAATTTATAGCTTAAAACCATTGCTATTTTCCATATTAAGAATTTTAAAAATTTTTACTAAATATCAAAAATCACTTATTGTTGCAGAAAATCTAGTCAAGATGACCCTTTTCTCGTAGAGTCTGAAAATCAAGAATACGAGTTTCAACCAGCTTCAGGGAGACGCATCATTGACATCAACTACTTGTTTAGTCAATTACAGGAAAAAGCACGTCACAACAACAAATTATAATGAATTTTAATTCAAAATAAGCATTCTGTACATCATATTAAATCAACCTGTAAGTATAATAAATGAGAATAAATATTGTACATAACAATTATGTTTGTTTTCATTTGTTGTTTGTATTTTTAGGTTAGGTACTCTCCTATAATCATCATATCATTATCACCTCACTAATTCAAATAGTTTAGACTTTTAGAGTATATATTAACAGTTAATACCTATTTAAATCTAATAAACTTTCATTTCAATATACTAAAAGAATATAGTCAATAATATTAAACTTACTTTGCCTACTGCATTATGTTATACTGTGGCGTTCTCGCCCGCCGTCAAAGGGTCACCGGAGTTCATATCAAGTCGGCTCCCGCGTAACGCGGATGCAAGTCGACTGGGTGAGTTAAATACCTAAATCTTCGACATAAGGGGCCCTTAAACTAAACACCGCTGAAATACACTTTAAAGTTCAAGCTCAAAACTATGGTAACTAGCATTTGATCGTGTCAAAATAACAAAACCAGATTCGATTATACACCAACAAATACGATAGACCAAATAACCCACTAAAATAAAATCACGAAAAAGAGCTTTACGAAATACGCAAAAAAAAAATTTCAGCTACCGCAGCATCTGTCACCAGGTTTGAATACACACAAAGGTTAACAAAAAAACCCAAGATTATCACTAAGACAAAATCGCAGAAAACACCTATCATAGCGAAGCTAAGCACCGCTGAAAAAAATCAGCTACAATATAACTAACTAATATAATAGCACATGCCTTTAAATTCAAATACACTCTAAAGTACAAGCTCAAAACTATGGTAAATAGCAGTTGGTCATGTCATTAAAAAAAACCAGTTTCGATTATACACCAACAAATACGATAGCCCAAATTAGCCACTTAAACAAAATCACGAAAAAGAGCTTTACAAAATACGCAAAAAAACATTTAAAAAAAATCAGCTACCGCAGCATCTGTCACCAGGTTCGAATACACACAAAGGCTTACAAAAAAACCGATGATAACCACTAAGACAAAATTGCGGGAAACATCTATCATACTTAAATTAGACACTGCTGAAAAATAAAACAACAGCACTTGCCTTCAAATTCAAATACACTCTAACGTACAAGCTCAAAACTATGGTAACTACAGTTGGTCATATCAAAATTAAAAAAAAGAACTCAAATATCCACGCGGACGAAGTCGCGGGCATCAGCTAGTGAGATATAAACTTCCGGAACTTGTCTACAGAGTGTTTACGTAGTCCTTTAGTTCCAAAACTCGACAATAGATGGCGTTCTCTGTGAAACATAACCCTTGAGTTCTCAGGTTCTCACAGAGCTTAGTTTTTGCTTCTGAGCAACAGATGGCGCTAGGAGTAATGATATTATGAAAAAGTTGTTTGTTCTTAACTCCGAACGCCGATATTTTCTAAAAATAAATCCTAGCTAGATCGATTTATCGTCCCCGAAAACCCCTGTATACTAAATTTCATGAAAATCGTTGGTGCCATTTCCGAGATCCTAAATATATATATATATATATATATATATACAAGATTTTCTCGTTTAAAGGTAGGTATAAGATAAATAGTTGAGTATGTTCGTACTTTGCAAAATCACATACTTACCTACAAGAGGACCATACCTTTAATGCAAGATCGGAAGTTAAGTTGGTACAGAAACTAGTAAGATGAGTCCAAAAAAATACGATGACAACACAACATACTGAGACTGCAAAACACATACCTACCTGCGTCTCTTTCACTATGGTATTGTATAGTGGCGGAATGAAAATGTTCGTCGATTTACAAATTGATTTGTTCAACGTATCACGATCACATACTACCTTTTGAAACTGAATAGACAGAATACACCTTATAACATAAATTAAGTAGAACAATAAATATATAGTACCTACTAATCCGCTAATCCAATCTAAGTAAGTTAATTTAATGTAGTGTAACAGAGGGTGGGTCAGGGTGGCAGTAATAAACTTGTTTCCGTAATTCACCAATACTTATTTTACAATTCGTGACTGTCTCTCGTGAATGTTATAAATGTTCTAACCATCTCGGCAGCCGCACTACGTCCCAAACCGGATAGATTAATTAAATCATATAAACAAAATGAACAATAGAGCTTATTCACTCTTTACATCGTGCCGCTAGGATAGGTCTAGGAAATACTTTGCAACGTAAACAATTCTTATCGCCGGCCACCCGGAGCATTACTGAGGCCCGCGAAGGGTTTGGTATACGTAGGTAGGTACATCTAATCATAACACTTCGTAACACTCGGCCATCCTGCATGGCGCCGTGTCCCCATGGCGCTGCTTAAAGTTGTTTGTCTTTGCTGTCCTCTGGCACCTATAACAAACAATCACACGCAGTAGATAGGTATTCGATTAAGAGTTTAAAATAAAAACCATAATAATGCCACAAAGTGATATTTCATTTTCAATTTAGAGCTGGCCGCTTAGTATGTTTCATGAATCACACAGATTTAAATTTAGTATTCTTGTAAATCACACAGTTATGTTTTCTGGAACCGCAGTACACACAGTATTTACTTTATCATTTATTTATTTATGTTTACACTCCACACAGTAGTGTAAATCCCCCACACTCCACACAGTAGTGTAAATCAACTACACTCCACACAGTAGTGTAAATCACCCACACTCCTCACAGTAGTGTAAATCAACTACACTCTACACAGTAGTGTAAATCAAATACACTCCACACAGTAGTGTAAATCACCCACACTCCACACAGTAATTTATATTGCCCACATAGTTTACTGCTTTCGATTTGTCAGCAACGAGGTTAAGCATTGCGTATTCACACAGAATAATATAGGCATAATTTACACAGATATTTAATTACCATGGCTCATATTCGATATTAAGTTATAATGCAATCGTTAAAATATATTCATTTAATTCTATTTATTTACACTTAATTATCAGATATCATAAAAATTTACAAAATACGACACACCATACAAATCTAAACTTTCTCATTAGCGTTAACTCTCTAACAAATCAATTAGGTCGTCTCTATCTACTTCATGATCACTACCAGAACTGTCATCGTCAGATACTGTTGGTTTATAGGGTCGAAGGGCTTCTCCCGTGACTACCGCATTAAATCGCTTGTATCCTTTCATACCTTTTATGCTAGCAATCGTGTATCGGTCTAGTGAGTGGTCAGCAGTACAAACTTTATAGGGGCCCGTATAATATCCGCCTAATTTCTTCGCAACCTTCGCAGTAGGATCTCTCGTGATGCCACCTTTCCATAAAACAAGCTGTCCAACTACATATTTATTACATTTTTTATGTTTGCTATCAAATCTGTTTTTCATTATAGTCATATTACGATCAATGTTTGCTTTTGCAGTTGCTCTGCGTGTTTGAAGTTCGGTTTGTTGCACATCGTGATTATCAGAAACTGAGTTAGGATAGGATGGTAGACGAGAATTACTATGACCAAACATGAGCTTAAATGGTGACATACCCGTCGTGGCATTAGCAGTGCCGTAACTAGCCTTTTATGCGCCCGGTGCGAGCTTTCAAAACTGCGCCCTTGAAAAATGCTCTAACCAGGCTCTGACAATAAAGTGGACAAATGTGAATAAAAATAAATCTGTCTATTTTTAACCGACTTCCAATCAAAAAGGAGGAGGTTCTCAATTCGGTTGTATTTTTTTTTTTTTTTTTTTAATGTTTGTTACAGCATAACTTATTCATTTGTGAGCCGATTTGAAAAATTATTTTTTTATCTGAAAGGTACTACTTCCAGATTGGTCCCATTTTAATTTTATTAAAATCGGTGTTGCCATTTTTTTTTAAATATTTTTTTTAATGTTTGTAACTGCATGCCTCCGTCATTTATGAACCGATTTAGAAAATTATTTTTTTATTTGGAAGGTTATTCTTACGTCCAGATTGTCCCAAACTTTGATTAAAATCGGTGTAGCCGTTTGACAATGAAGTCGGTTTCTCAAGTTTTTTATTAAACTTACAATTATTTGTTTACGAAGGTATAGGTTTATATAGTAGATTTCTTTATGATAAAAATTGTTTATTCAAAAATATTTGCTCAAATACAGAAATGACACAAAGTACTCGATAGTAAAGACCCAAGGCTAAGGTAAACCGCAATCAAAAGAAAAGGACAGCTACCTACTCAAAGATTTACTTTCCGCGCTTTTCTCATTGCGAAGTCCTTGATTACATTGTCATACGACAGGAGCCGTGCTATGTCGCGTTCAATTGACAAAATCGCTAGGCCAGACAATCTTTCTTGGCCCATCGTCGAGCGCAGGTACGTCTTTATTAATTTGAGCTTACTGAATGATCTCTCGCAGGAAGCTACAGTCACTGGCTGGCATCGTTAAAAATATCTTTATAGCGACTACTACATTGGGAAACATTTCCTTTAAATCCAGTTCCACTATAGCCTTGAGAAGACCGATACTTGACTGACATTCACATTTATCAAATGATGTAGTCGCTTCAACTTGACTCTTCAAAGTTTCTATTTCGGCCCAAAATTCTGTGGCATTTATATCTGCAGAATATTTGATACTCAAATCAGCTGCATGTTTTTTTAGTTCTTCAACGAGCAACAAATCAACAATCAACTTATTCACTCTCACACACAATTTTACTTTAAACTAATGAAATTTTATACAAATAGTGACCATGGTTGAGAAGCAAGACAATCAATCCGAGTGCCCCCGGCCGGCTATCTGAATGCGTGATTCTCGATGTATCGGGGAATCCCCGAACATTGGGTGGGAGGGACGGCGCGGCAGAATGGAACGTTTGTGAATCGTTTAGTTTTGTAAGTCATCCTTTTCACTCTTGTCGAACGATGAATTTTCTATCTATCTCTCGCACTCTAGTGCGTCAGAATGCCATATACAGGGTTATTCATTATTAGCTGCAAATACTCAGGAATTAGGTTCAACAAATAAAATAAAAAATATTTATGAAATGATTTTTTTAAGTTTTGTTATGAAAATCCCGAGAAAATCGATAAAGGAATCATTGGCGCCTGACCTATTTTGACCTTTGATCCGCGCCCGCGTGCCGTGAGTGACACTCTGCGTTCAGCCACCGCCTGGGTGGGTCATCGTCCTGTTCTCCATGGCAATCATTATGCAATAGCCGTAAAGAAATTAATAAAAATAAAATTTTGATACAAAAACTTGAAAAATTTTTTGATCAAATTTAAAAAAAATAATTTCATAAATATTTTTTATTCTATTTGTTGAACCTAATTCCTGAGTATTTGCAGTTAATAATGAATAACCCTGTAGATATAGATAGTACAGAGGGCGCGTCTACACCATATTCGCAATAAAACAAAATGTACCTACTAACTACCATGCATGAAACAAAACTAGATACTGGTCTGGTCATTTCTGCGCCCCTCTAGGGTCTGCGCCCTGTGCCTGGGCACCGCTGGCACCGCCCTAGTTACGGCACTGGGCATTAGGAGTGTTATTAATACCCCACACCACATCGGATAGTTTCTCGTCCCAGGTGCATTCACTATCAGACATTGTATTGAGACCATTTAAAAGAGTTCGGTTTACTCGTTCAACTTGCCCATTTGAACGAGGACTTGCTATGGGCATTTAGAACTAACTTTATTTATTCCGCAAATTGCTTAAAGTATCTGCTTGTAAATGCCTTACCTCTGTCAGTAATAAGCCTATGAGGAATACCAAATAAATGGAACACATCTTTAAGTAACCTGATTGTTTCAATGGAGCTGCAATTTTTGGCGGGTTTAGCAAATACAAATTTAGTGAAAGAATCAACCATTACCAAGATGTAAACGTTTCCTTTTCGTGTCTTGACAAATGGACCAAGGTGGTCAACATGTAACGTGTGCATAGGAATAGGTTTCTTATTGATTGGATGTAGTTCTCCTTGTTGTTTGCCATGATCACCTTTGCCATATGCACATTGTAAACAAGAGCTTATATACTTGCGTATGAAACGCGTCATTTTGGGGAACCAGAATTGTTCTTTGATAGCTTGCTCACATCGATTAAAACCTGGATGTCCTATCTGATCATGGTATTTCTGCAGCAAACCAAACTTAGCTAACTTTGGAATTACAAAACGTTCACCCGCTAGCGTCTTTCTGAACAATAAGTCATTTTTGATGATATAGTTATTTAGAATATCCTTATTAGTTGTTCCTCCGCGTAATTGAGTCAATATACTTTGAATACCGTCGTCTTGTAATTGTAGAGTCAAAAGCCAATCTGTATCATCAATCAGCATTACGGTACTAGTCACAGGATTTCTACTCAAAGCATCCACATGCTTCATTCGTTCGCCCGGACGATATTCAATGTCCAAATCAAAATCCTGAATGGTAAGCCACCAGCGAGCTATACGAGGAATCAAATCTTTTTTTTGGAGAGTTGTACGCAATGCAGCACAGTCAGTAACAACTTTAACATGAATACCAACTAAGTATATTCTAAACCGTTTTAATGATTCTACCACAGCGAGTGTTTCAAGTTCGTAACTGTGGTAGTATTGCTCTTCCTGACTTGTAACTCTACTGTAATACGCAATTGGTTTCAATGCACCATCATCTCCTGGCTGCATCAGTATTCCGCCAAGACCTAATTTACTGGCGTCAGTGTGCACCTCCGTATTTGCATTTCTATCATATATTCCTAGTACGGGACGTTCGGTAAGTTTTTGTTTCAGAGTTTCGAAAGCGCATTGCTGTTTTTCACCCCACTGCCACTTGATGTTTTTTCTAGTTAGCTCTGTCAAAGGTCGTGCCGTCACGGCAAACCCATGAATAAATTTCCTGAAGTAGGACGTTAGTCCAATAAACTGTCTTATTTCGTGTACATTTCTCGGTACTTTGTACCTTGCAACGCAATCAATTTTTGCTTGGCCGGGCTGTATTGTACCAGCCGTAATTTCGTGGCCTAAATAATTTGCACTCTTTTTAACGAGCATTTTTTTAAATTCAATTTTAAATTTGCATCAGTGAGTAGTTTCAGTACTTTTTCTAATAATTCCAGTCCTACTTTCACAGAAACAGAGGGGAGCATCACATCATCTAAATATAATGCTATGTCTCCGGCAACACTACGCAAAATCATACGTATTAAACGAGAGAACACAGCTGGACCATTCGCAAGCCCAAAAGGCATTTTTACAAATTCATACTGCGCTGTAGGAGTCACAAACGCAGTTTTATTTATGGAATCCTTAGCCATAGGTACCTGATAATATCCTTGTGCCAGATCTAGAGTAGTGTAACATGTCTTTCCACTGAGCTGCATTACTTGATCTTCGATGTGTGGTAAGGGAAAACGATCCTTTACTGTTTTTGCATTTAAAGCCCGGTAATCAACACACAAGCGATAGTCACCACCCTTTTTCTTCACCAACACGACCGGACTAGCATAATCTGATACTGGCTCTCGGACTATACCCGCATTTATGAGATCTTGAACTTTACTATTTACAATTTCTTTTTCTTTATATGATAGTCTGTATGGTTTAAAGAAAACTGGTTTATCGTCCGTTGTTTGTATGTGCATTTCGATTAAATCAGTACAACCTAACTCATCTGTAGCGAACGCAAACGAGTGCACAAATTTGTTAAGTAACCGCAACAACTGATTTTCATCCACTTGATCCAATTCCCCGACATCCAAATCAGTGATTTCAATAATATTCGTTTTTGTTTCCGAAATTCTATTTACTGATTTAATTTCACGTGGTCCAGTTTCACTAGTTTCAGTTATCAACTCCGCTCTAGCTAGCAATTTATTTGCTTTCCACTCAATAGACTCATCGCCTACATTTATCACTTTTAAATATTTCTGCTTCGAATTTATAATGCCGGAAGGAATATAATATGATGTATCCCCTAATTGATAACACACAGCTTGTGTAAGTAGGATATTATTCTCATCACTGCAGAGTTCAACCTTGACTTCCACATAAACGCAAGTCAGTGTAGGAATAACAGTATCGTGTTTAAGATAAACTGAAAACTTTGTTTTGAAGTCCTCCTCGCTTAATTGGATATCTGCCATCATGTTTTCTAAACCACAAGTGGCTACAAAATTCACACGGTCTGCCATAATAATCAAACTAATATTAGCCTGGTTAATCATTGTTTGCCCAATAATTAAGTCAATGTCACTCAGATCGTAATCTGTTATTTCAGCTTCACCTTTTAGAACGACTTTATCAACCAGTATTTCAATCAAACTTACACCCAGGGACTTGACATGAGCACCTCCAAATCCTTTCATATTCACCATAGATGGATAAACTTTTAAATTTAAATATTCAGCTTTCGCAACCGTTAGTATACTCAATTTACTGCCAGTATCTATATATGCCAAAAGCTCACACCCGTTGATCTTTACTTTCTTTTTATACAAGTCCTGATATATATTATATGATAGAAACATTACTTCACCAACCTTTTTTATTTGTTGTCGCGACGAACCAGCTGCAAACCAGCAGTTTGCCGTGGCATGCCCGGAACGTTGGCACACCTCGCAGCGTTGTGGTGAGGACACGCAGTATCTTGCCTCGTGTCCAGGTTTTCGGCATGCGTAGCAGATTTTTGGCTGTTGTTGTAGCTTAGGTGTACTCGTTGCGGGAACTTTGTACGTTGCTGCAGTATTGTTGTTTCCTATCTCGCCTCTTCTCCATGTAGACTTCCGTATGTTGCTTGCCGTTTCGAGTAGCTTGTAGTTTTCAAGTGAGGACAAGTATCCATAATATAAGTTTTCTGGTTTATCACATTGGTATGCCTTAGCATTGGCTTGTAATTCCACTGGCAGGCCTCGTATAATACAAGATATGGCTGCCTCCCCGTCTATATTGCATTTTTTTAGCAGAGACAACTTTGCATAATAATACTTTGTCATCGTCTCAGAATTCATTTTTGTTCTTGCTAACATTGCTTCAAGTCGGTTCACGTAATCAGTAGATCGAGG
Organism: Thera obeliscata; assembly: GCA_947578465.1. NCBI lineage: Eukaryota > Metazoa > Arthropoda > Insecta > Lepidoptera > Geometridae > Thera > Thera obeliscata. The sequence goes on along the minus strand of OX387918.1, from coordinate 8,001,108 downwards.
AAATGCGGTTTTAAGAGCTTCTTTCCATTCTTCCCAGGTTAGATCATAATTTTCCAAGTCATCATACCACTCGCGTGCAGAACCACGTAGACGAATTTGCATAATAAACTGCCGGTCCTTGTTTCCCCAACCGTAGACATCTCCGAGTTGGTCTATTTTATGAAGCCAACCCGTCACGTTGCTTGTCTTATCGTCTGGACGAAATTTCGGTATCACTTCCGCATCAGTTGAGGTAACACGTAGTCTCTTGCTTGTTGTTGAAGTAGATTCTTGATTTTCCAAGGATAAAATATCATTTTCTTCTCCATCTGATGAGGTAGAATTTTTGCGTCGGCGCTTGCCCAAACCGGCGATATATGGGCCAGACATTACCACAAATCCCACTTCTGAAGTGTAACAGAAGGTGGGTCAGGGTGGCAGTAATAAACTTGTTTCCGTAATTCACCAATACTTATTTTACAATTCGTGACTGTCTCTCGTGAATGTTATAAATGTTCTAACCATCTCGGCAGCCGCACTACGTCCCAAACCGGATAGATTAATTAAATCATATAAACAAAATGAACAATAGAGCTTATTCACTCTTTACATCGTGCCGCTAGGATTAGGTCTAGGAAATACTTTGCAACGTAAACAATTCTTATCGCCGGCCACCCGGAGCATTACTGAGGCCCGCGAAGGGTTTGGTATACGTAGGTAGGTACATCTAATCATAACACTTCGTAACAGTAGACTTGAGTGTGCACCCCACGTAACCACCCGCAAATCCCAGAGTGGTCAACGTAGGCGATTTATCGCCATTTAGGCTACTCAGGACTAAAATCGGCGACGAAAAAATCATAAAGGCGACTAGTCGCCTGTTAGGCTACTTCAGGGACAAGCCATTTATATTATCCGAATCGCAAATAAATTGCTTTTAATAAAAATCATAGTCACCCGACAGTCTGTATGTGATATAAAATAATTATGGCCACACTATTCTTGTATGGTTGGTTGTTTATTTACGGGGCGGGGAATACCCAGAATTTGTCCTAGCAATTATGAAACCAAATTTAATTTAACTTGATGTTCCCACAAGGCAATAAAGTGAAATATACATGTATTGCTGTTAGTGACTACCGCAATTATTTATATTATGCTAACTACGTAGTTCAGGAAAATGTTTTGTCACTTTCTTTAGTTTCGTTCGCTTTGGAAATTATCCTGTCCGTGTACAAACTGTGTACGTGTCCGTGTAAAATATTATTTCCGTGATAAAAACATGGGAAAGCATGGAAAATTGGTGCTTTATCGTTGCTGGCAGACGATCCAGAATATTTTTGAAGGTTAGTATTTTATAAAAGTTTTTTTTTTTTATAAATAAAGTTTAAGTTCAATTTAAACTACAAATTTATTTTATTTTATATTTCCGCTCCTTTTTTTTCTTTTTAGGGGACAGAACCTAAAATTCGGCTACATTAGGCTACCTGAGCTGTGAAAAATGGCGATATCAGTCCCGGCGTCGTTGGCAACACTGGCAAATCCTGCAAAGCGAAATAAGGTGTATTATACAACAATAATACCACAAAAAATAAAAAACAGAAAACTTCTTTCTGCTCAGCGCTCGACAAGGCAACACGTCCTAATAGTGCACAGAGAGTCGATTTTCCTGAGGATGCTTCGTAGAGAGGCGAAACACGTGTCGAATCTTATTATGTTTTTTATTTTTTGTGGTATTATTGTTGTGTCTAATACATACACCTTATTTCGCTTTGCAGGATTTGCGGGTGTTACGTGGGGTGCACACTCAAGTCTACATTAAATTAACTTACTTAGACTGGATTAGCGGATTAGTACTATAATTATTTATTGTTCTACTTAATTTATGTTAAACAATGGAATTCCGCAAAGTCACGCCTGAATCTATTAATTAGTCACAAATTATGTCAAAATGTGTTCATGATCAAGGCACTGGTTCAAGCGAAAACCGACTCTTGAGGTGACGAACATTTTCATACCGCGACTGTAACTAGTAGGTACCTACCTATAAAAATAAGAGAGCGCCATGATGGCTAGATCCACACAGAAGAAATACTATAATACATATTTACTCGTATACTAGTAGGTATATTTCTGTGGCTAGATCGGTACTTAGAGGTCTACGTAAGCTGAATGAAGCATGTTTTAGTTTAGACGGTTTGAAACCACAGTTTCTGTCAAGTTGCCAAGGTGACCTTGGTAGAACGCTTCTATGTACACGGTTTAAAACCAACCCCGAACTTTGCCGGCGCGGATCCGACTAGGATTGGTTAGGTTAAGTTAGAACATAAAAATTACGCACAAGGCGAGCAAGCAGTGAGATCGAATGGCATCGTTAAAAATATCTTTATAGCGACTACTACATTGGGAAACATTTCCTTTAAATCCAGTTCCACTATAGCCTTGAGAAGACCGATACTTGACTGACATTCACATTTATCAAATGATGTAGTCGCTTCAACTTGACTCTTCAAAGTTTCTATTTCGGCCCAAAATTCTGTGGCATTTATATCTGCAGAATATTTGATACTCAAATCAGCTGCATGTTTTTTTAGTTCTTCAACGAGCAACAAATCAACAATCAACTTATTCACTCTCACACACAATTTTACTTTAAACTAATGAAATTTTATACAAATAGTGACCATGGTTGAGAAGCAAGACAATCAATCCGAGTGCCCCCGGCCGGCTATCTGAATGCGTGATTCTCGATGTATCGGGGAATCCCCGAACATTGGGTGGGAGGGACGGCGCGGCAGAATGGAACGTTTGTGAATCGTTTAGTTTTGTAAGTCATCCTTTTCACTCTTGTCGAACGATGAATTTTCTATCTATCTCTCGCACTCTAGTGCGTCAGAATGCCATATACAGGGTTATTCATTATTAGCTGCAAATACTCAGGAATTAGGTTCAACAAATAAAATAAAAAATATTTATGAAATGATTTTTTTAAGTTTTGTTATGAAAATCCCGAGAAAATCGATAAAGGAATCATTGGCGCCTGACCTATTTTGACCTTTGATCCGCGCCCGCGTGCCGTGAGTGACACTCTGCGTTCAGCCACCGCCTGGGTGGGTCATCGTCCTGTTCTCCATGGCAATCATTATGCAATAGCCGTAAAGAAATTAATAAAAATAAAATTTTGATACAAAAACTTGAAAAATTTTTTGATCAAATTTAAAAAAAATAATTTCATAAATATTTTTTATTCTATTTGTTGAACCTAATTCCTGAGTATTTGCAGTTAATAATGAATAACCCTGTAGATATAGATAGTACAGAGGGCGCGTCTACACCATATTCGCAATAAAACAAAATGTACCTACTAACTACCATGCATGAAACAAAACTAGATACTGGTCTGGTCATTTCTGCGCCCCTCTAGGGTCTGCGCCCTGTGCCTGGGCACCGCTGGCACCGCCCTAGTTACGGCACTGGGCATTAGGAGTGTTATTAATACCCCACACCACATCGGATAGTTTCTCGTCCCAGGTGCATTCACTATCAGACATTGTATTGAGACCATTTAAAAGAGTTCGGTTTACTCGTTCAACTTGCCCATTTGAACGAGGACTTGCTATGGGCATTTAGAACTAACTTTATTTATTCCGCAAATTGCTTAAAGTATCTGCTTGTAAATGCCTTACCTCTGTCAGTAATAAGCCTATGAGGAATACCAAATAAATGGAACACATCTTTAAGTAACCTGATTGTTTCAATGGAGCTGCAATTTTTGGCGGGTTTAGCAAATACAAATTTAGTGAAAGAATCAACCATTACCAAGATGTAAACGTTTCCTTTTCGTGTCTTGACAAATGGACCAAGGTGGTCAACATGTAACGTGTGCATAGGAATAGGTTTCTTATTGATTGGATGTAGTTCTCCTTGTTGTTTGCCATGATCACCTTTGCCATATGCACATTGTAAACAAGAGCTTATATACTTGCGTATGAAACGCGTCATTTTGGGGAACCAGAATTGTTCTTTGATAGCTTGCTCACATCGATTAAAACCTGGATGTCCTATCTGATCATGGTATTTCTGCAGCAAACCAAACTTAGCTAACTTTGGAATTACAAAACGTTCACCCGCTAGCGTCTTTCTGAACAATAAGTCATTTTTGATGATATAGTTATTTAGAATATCCTTATTAGTTGTTCCTCCGCGTAATTGAGTCAATATACTTTGAATACCGTCGTCTTGTAATTGTAGAGTCAAAAGCCAATCTGTATCATCAATCAGCATTACGGTACTAGTCACAGGATTTCTACTCAAAGCATCCACATGCTTCATTCGTTCGCCCGGACGATATTCAATGTCCAAATCAAAATCCTGAATGGTAAGCCACCAGCGAGCTATACGAGGAATCAAATCTTTTTTTTGGAGAGTTGTACGCAATGCAGCACAGTCAGTAACAACTTTAACATGAATACCAACTAAGTATATTCTAAACCGTTTTAATGATTCTACCACAGCGAGTGTTTCAAGTTCGTAACTGTGGTAGTATTGCTCTTCCTGACTTGTAACTCTACTGTAATACGCAATTGGTTTCAATGCACCATCATCTCCTGGCTGCATCAGTATTCCGCCAAGACCTAATTTACTGGCGTCAGTGTGCACCTCCGTATTTGCATTTCTATCATATATTCCTAGTACGGGACGTTCGGTAAGTTTTTGTTTCAGAGTTTCGAAAGCGCATTGCTGTTTTTCACCCCACTGCCACTTGATGTTTTTTCTAGTTAGCTCTGTCAAAGGTCGTGCCGTCACGGCAAACCCATGAATAAATTTCCTGAAGTAGGACGTTAGTCCAATAAACTGTCTTATTTCGTGTACATTTCTCGGTACTTTGTACCTTGCAACGCAATCAATTTTTGCTTGGCCGGGCTGTATTGTACCAGCCGTAATTTCGTGGCCTAAATAATTTGCACTCTTTTTAACGAGCATTTTTTTAAATTCAATTTTAAATTTGCATCAGTGAGTAGTTTCAGTACTTTTTCTAATAATTCCAGTCCTACTTTCACAGAAACAGAGGGGAGCATCACATCATCTAAATATAATGCTATGTCTCCGGCAACACTACGCAAAATCATACGTATTAAACGAGAGAACACAGCTGGACCATTCGCAAGCCCAAAAGGCATTTTTACAAATTCATACTGCGCTGTAGGAGTCACAAACGCAGTTTTATTTATGGAATCCTTAGCCATAGGTACCTGATAATATCCTTGTGCCAGATCTAGAGTAGTGTAACATGTCTTTCCACTGAGCTGCATTACTTGATCTTCGATGTGTGGTAAGGGAAAACGATCCTTTACTGTTTTTGCATTTAAAGCCCGGTAATCAACACACAAGCGATAGTCACCACCCTTTTTCTTCACCAACACGACCGGACTAGCATAATCTGATACTGGCTCTCGGACTATACCCGCATTTATGAGATCTTGAACTTTACTATTTACAATTTCTTTTTCTTTATATGATAGTCTGTATGGTTTAAAGAAAACTGGTTTATCGTCCGTTGTTTGTATGTGCATTTCGATTAAATCAGTACAACCTAACTCATCTGTAGCGAACGCAAACGAGTGCACAAATTTGTTAAGTAACCGCAACAACTGATTTTCATCCACTTGATCCAATTCCCCGACATCCAAATCAGTGATTTCAATAATATTCGTTTTTGTTTCCGAAATTCTATTTACTGATTTAATTTCACGTGGTCCAGTTTCACTAGTTTCAGTTATCAACTCCGCTCTAGCTAGCAATTTATTTGCTTTCCACTCAATAGACTCATCGCCTACATTTATCACTTTTAAATATTTCTGCTTCGAATTTATAATGCCGGAAGGAATATAATATGATGTATCCCCTAATTGATAACACACAGCTTGTGTAAGTAGGATATTATTCTCATCACTGCAGAGTTCAACCTTGACTTCCACATAAACGCAAGTCAGTGTAGGAATAACAGTATCGTGTTTAAGATAAACTGAAAACTTTGTTTTGAAGTCCTCCTCGCTTAATTGGATATCTGCCATCATGTTTTCTAAACCACAAGTGGCTACAAAATTCACACGGTCTGCCATAATAATCAAACTAATATTAGCCTGGTTAATCATTGTTTGCCCAATAATTAAGTCAATGTCACTCAGATCGTAATCTGTTATTTCAGCTTCACCTTTTAGAACGACTTTATCAACCAGTATTTCAATCAAACTTACACCCAGGGACTTGACATGAGCACCTCCAAATCCTTTCATATTCACCATAGATGGATAAACTTTTAAATTTAAATATTCAGCTTTCGCAACCGTTAGTATACTCAATTTACTGCCAGTATCTATATATGCCAAAAGCTCACACCCGTTGATCTTTACTTTCTTTTTATACAAGTCCTGATATATATTATATGATAGAAACATTACTTCACCAACCTTTTTTATTTGTTGTCGCGACGAACCAGCTGCAAACCAGCAGTTTGCCGTGGCATGCCCGGAACGTTGGCACACCTCGCAGCGTTGTGGTGAGGACACGCAGTATCTTGCCTCGTGTCCAGGTTTTCGGCATGCGTAGCAGATTTTTGGCTGTTGTTGTAGCTTAGGTGTACTCGTTGCGGGAACTTTGTACGTTGCTGCAGTATTGTTGTTTCCTATCTCGCCTCTTCTCCATGTAGACTTCCGTATGTTGCTTGCCGTTTCGAGTAGCTTGTAGTTTTCAAGTGAGGACAAGTATCCATAATATAAGTTTTCTGGTTTATCACATTGGTATGCCTTAGCATTGGCTTGTAATTCCACTGGCAGGCCTCGTATAATACAAGATATGGCTGCCTCCCCGTCTATATTGCATTTTTTTAGCAGAGACAACTTTGCATAATAATACTTTGTCATCGTCTCAGAATTCATTTTTGTTCTTGCTAACATTGCTTCAAGTCGGTTCACGTAATCAGTAGATCGAGGAAATGCGGTTTTAAGAGCTTCTTTCCATTCTTCCCAGGTTAGATCATAATTTTCCAAGTCATCATACCACTCGCGTGCAGAACCACGTAGACGAATTTGCATAATAAACTGCCGGTCCTTGTTTCCCCAACCGTAGACATCTCCGAGTTGGTCTATTTTATGAAGCCAACCCGTCACGTTGCTTGTCTTATCGTCTGGACGAAATTTCGGTATCACTTCCGCATCAGTTGAGGTAACACGTAGTCTCTTGCTTGTTGTTGAAGTAGATTCTTGATTTTCCAAGGATAAAATATCATTTTCTTCTCCATCTGATGAGGTAGAATTTTTGCGTCGGCGCTTGCCCAAACCGGCGATATATGGGCCAGACATTACCACAAATCCCACTTCTGAAGTGTAACAGAAGGTGGGTCAGGGTGGCAGTAATAAACTTGTTTCCGTAATTCACCAATACTTATTTTACAATTCGTGACTGTCTCTCGTGAATGTTATAAATGTTCTAACCATCTCGGCAGCCGCACTACGTCCCAAACCGGATAGATTAATTAAATCATATAAACAAAATGAACAATAGAGCTTATTCACTCTTTACATCGTGCCGCTAGGATTAGGTCTAGGAAATACTTTGCAACGTAAACAATTCTTATCGCCGGCCACCCGGAGCATTACTGAGGCCCGCGAAGGGTTTGGTATACGTAGGTAGGTACATCTAATCATAACACTTCGTAACAGTAGACTTGAGTGTGCACCCCACGTAACCACCCGCAAATCCCAGAGTGGTCAACGTAGGCGATTTATCGCCATTTAGGCTACTCAGGACTAAAATCGGCGACGAAAAAATCATAAAGGCGACTAGTCGCCTGTTAGGCTACTTCAGGGACAAGCCATTTATATTATCCGAATCGCAAATAAATTGCTTTTAATAAAAATCATAGTCACCCGACAGTCTGTATGTGATATAAAATAATTATGGCCACACTATTCTTGTATGGTTGGTTGTTTATTTACGGGGCGGGGAATACCCAGAATTTGTCCTAGCAATTATGAAACCAAATTTAATTTAACTTGATGTTCCCACAAGGCAATAAAGTGAAATATACATGTATTGCTGTTAGTGACTACCGCAATTATTTATATTATGCTAACTACGTAGTTCAGGAAAATGTTTTGTCACTTTCTTTAGTTTCGTTCGCTTTGGAAATTATCCTGTCCGTGTACAAACTGTGTACGTGTCCGTGTAAAATATTATTTCCGTGATAAAAACATGGGAAAGCATGGAAAATTGGTGCTTTATCGTTGCTGGCAGACGATCCAGAATATTTTTGAAGGTTAGTATTTTATAAAAGTTTTTTTTTTTTATAAATAAAGTTTAAGTTCAATTTAAACTACAAATTTATTTTATTTTATATTTCCGCTCCTTTTTTTTCTTTTTAGGGGACAGAACCTAAAATTCGGCTACATTAGGCTACCTGAGCTGTGAAAAATGGCGATATCAGTCCCGGCGTCGTTGGCAACACTGGCAAATCCTGCAAAGCGAAATAAGGTGTATTATACAACAATAATACCACAAAAAATAAAAAACAGAAAACTTCTTTCTGCTCAGCGCTCGACAAGGCAACACGTCCTAATAGTGCACAGAGAGTCGATTTTCCTGAGGATGCTTCGTAGAGAGGCGAAACACGTGTCGAATCTTATTATGTTTTTTATTTTTTGTGGTATTATTGTTGTGTCTAATACATACACCTTATTTCGCTTTGCAGGATTTGCGGGTGTTACGTGGGGTGCACACTCAAGTCTACATTAAATTAACTTACTTAGACTGGATTAGCGGATTAGTACTATAATTATTTATTGTTCTACTTAATTTATGTTAAACAATGGAATTCCGCAAAGTCACGCCTGAATCTATTAATTAGTCACAAATTATGTCAAAATGTGTTCATGATCAAGGCACTGGTTCAAGCGAAAACCGACTCTTGAGGTGACGAACATTTTCATACCGCGACTGTAACTAGTAGGTACCTACCTATAAAAATAAGAGAGCGCCATGATGGCTAGATCCACACAGAAGAAATACTATAATACATATTTACTCGTATACTAGTAGGTATATTTCTGTGGCTAGATCGGTACTTAGAGGTCTACGTAAGCTGAATGAAGCATGTTTTAGTTTAGACGGTTTGAAACCACAGTTTCTGTCAAGTTGCCAAGGTGACCTTGGTAGAACGCTTCTATGTACACGGTTTAAAACCAACCCCGAACTTTGCCGGCGCGGATCCGACTAGGATTGGTTAGGTTAAGTTAGAACATAAAAATTACGCACAAGGCGAGCAAGCAGTGAGATCGAATCGAACAGTGCCAGAAAATGTTTTTTTTTCGATTAAATTAATGGCGTTATCCTCTTTCTTCTTCTTAGCAATTATTCATCGCTAGATAAACAAAATTAATAATCGAAATATTTATCTGCTCCAGAGTACACGGGCCTTAACAATTTCCCAGTGGAAAAAAGTGGCATCGTTATAACAGTGAGTACACTAACTGGCCGTACACTTGGAGGAATTAGAAATTTCTAATTCCTCCAAGGCCGTACATTAACCGGACCCAATTCCTTTGGCGGGGTGTGCACGTCTAGAAACTCTTTAAAATATATTCCGGGACTTCCCCGACTTTTGCGTTGCACCCTCACATACACAATTTTACACGTGACTGACAGAGTCAGCGATACGATACGAGCCAATGGAGTGGCCGTATACCTACTATCGCTGTTCTTGTCGCACATTTCAATTTTCTAATAATAATCAATGTTTCCACCTAAACGAGCATCCGCTAGATTAAACAATTCTGAACAACTATAGTAACATTTACATTGAAGAAAACTAATAAGTATCATTTATTGAAAGTTCGCCACAAAAAAATATCCCATGGCCTCTCACAAAACACGAATTTCCGTAAGTAGGTACTTTCGCAGTTCTAGATAATACAGTATACCTAGGTATGCTTATGTATCTATCAAGTAGGTTCATACGCAAGCCAGTACATAGCATTTGCAGTACACAGTGAATGAATTATAATAAAGAAGGATTATTTTAGCTTAGAATGTCCTAAAATATAATTATGTGCCAATGTACTGTTTTCCCTAAAAATGTACAGTGGGATACAGCTCAAGTTACCTAAAAACAAAGAAAAATGACGCTTACTGCAAGGACATAAGAGCTAGCAGTGTGTAGTCTGATGCGTATCCTTGTGTAGGTACCTATGCATTTTGGTCGATGCATTTATATCTGGATAGCTATTGAAACCGAAACCTAGCAGAAACAAGAACTTCTTCGTAAAGTTGTGAACCGCAAAGTAATGTGAAAGGATTTTAAGTGCACCCCAAAAAGGTTTTTTTCGTGGACTCATGATTATACCTACGAAACTGAAAGAACTGTACTAACAGCAGTCTAAAACTGTGGCTACCAGTGACTTTTTAAGTTTTCTACCATAGTTCATCTCTATTTTTCTTGAAAGAATCCTTCTATGCACCTATATTCATTCACTGGGTATGCACTATTTACCTCTATAGTACATAGAAGATATGTACCGTTATATCTTATTAAAAAAATCTGGCCAACACAAGAGTAATTTGATTAGTTTCAAACCAAACTAAAGCTTCCGCGGTGGCAACACTGACCAGCAAGCGATCTCACGGCGCAGAGTGTAGTGAGAGTGAGCGCTTGTATTCGTTGTATTTTCTGAATTTTACTCTATTGTGCTGTTTTGGATAGATAACTGGTATCTGAGCAATGTTTATAGCATCCGGCTGTTTGCTATTCAAGTCAAGTGGTAATCTTACATCAGGAGTACACCTACTTATTACATCTGTGTAATTATCACTGCCACCGACATCAAAGTAAGTACAGTCTTCAAAAAGGGCGTTTTAAAAGTTTGAAAGGGTTAGCAACTTATCGGCAGCGCGGTGTGATGCCTCTGGTTTTGCAGGCATCAATAGGCTAGTAGTAGTATTTAGTAGTAGAAGAGCTCTTTGTGTAGGGCTCGTCCGAGGAAGTACTACCACCATGCCTATTTCTGCCGAGAAGCAGCATTGCGGTTTGAAAGGCGTGGGTGCCGGTGAAATTACTGGCACGTGAGGCTGAACATCTGTATGCCTCAAGTTGATGGACGCAGGTCTGTGCATCGTATGGCATGTTCCTGACGTGCGTGACCTACGAGGAAATGCTTTGTTATAGGCGATGGTTACCACTTAACATCAGGTGGGCCATATGCTTGTTCCATTAGCTAGTTGTATAAATAAAAGGCTATGGTAACTGCTTCCTATCAGGTGGGCCGTGTGCTTGTTTGTTTACTTTGTTGTATAAGAAAAGTACCTAGGTACTACTTATGTAGCTTATCTATTTTTTAGCCTCTTTTTACCTTCATGTAATAATAGGTACCTGCTGTTTATAGGTTATATTTAGAGGTAGGTACCTAATACCTATCTTTGTAAAAATAATTAAACAAATCAAATTCCCTCCTCCCCCCTCTCTTGTCTAAGTTCAGTAGGCCTACCATGAGCTCTGTCTGGCTCTGTCTCTGGCTCTGGTTTGGAGTCTGTGTGAGTGCTCACCCGTGCATTATACTATCTGTGTTTTGATGTAGGATTTATTAAGTCAACACTCACACAGACTCAAAACCAGAACCAGAAACAGAGCCAGACAGAGCTCATGGTAGGCCTACAGTTCCTTATGGGCTTATTTCTAACAGCGATAAAGCCCCCCATTGTATTTTTTTATGCAAATGATAGATGAAACGGCTCATGGCCCACCTGATGGTAAGTGGTCACTGTCACCCATAGACACCAAGGGTGCTGTTGTTGCGTTCTTCACTAAAATATTGACAGGCAAATGAGCTTCCTAGACTCTTAAGTTAAGAATATAAATAAAATATTTTTAAGTCTATTGATGTAAAACAAAAATTTACATGAGGTACGAGCCTGGCTGAAATTTATCAGCTATCTGGTTTCCATGGTACAAGCTCTGCTTAGTTTGGGGCTAGATAATGTTGTGTGAATTGTCTACAATATTATTTTTATTTATTATTGTTTACTTCTGAAAACCAAAACTTTGTTTTCCAGTAAAGATCGTCGTTATGGCAATGGACCACGAGTCATTGGTACAGCAGATGGAGCAGCTGAGTCGTGACTTGAAAGAAACAACAGCAGCTCTTAACGACCTGTCTATTCAAATAAAAGGCATAGATCTGGTTCAAGATAAAATAGGCACTACGATAACCCAGCCTAAACATGTTGATGTCAAGGAACCACATCGTACATATGGATATGTTAACTGGAATACAACCCACGACATTCTCAAAACCGAAAACTGGAAGAAAATGTCAGTGTTCACAGACTTTTGTGGCAAACTTGAGAGAGGAGGAATTCCAAATTTTTATACGTACATCAAAATGGATGATAAGAAAGTAGTTGATGAAGAAAATAGATTCCCTGAGGTAAAGACATGTACATATAAGATCATACTATAGATTATTTAAACTTAAGTAGGCCTACTATGAACTCTGTCTGGCTCTGTCTCTGGTTTTGAGTCTGTGTGAGTGTTGACTAAATGAATCCTAAGTCAAAACGTCAGATACACAGTATAATGCACTGGTGAGCACTCACACCGACTCAAAACCAGAGCAAGAGACAGAGGTCATGGTAGGCCTTAATATCTGCGATGAAAATGCTAACATTTATATTGACAATTTCTTTTTCAGGATGACTTGTACGTAAATGTGAACAACCCACTAGTGAGAACAGAGATACTGTATATCAAGGAGCTACGGGGTAGAAAACCAGCGGTTGGACTCGTGGATAGGTTCCTGACCGTAGCAAAGGATGAAATGCACACGTTTAGTAGCTTCGAGAAGAAATATGGACTCAAATGGATTAATCCTTTACCAGAAGCAAGTAATATAGTTGAGGCCGAGCCGGTTCAAGATATACCAGAACCCAGCGCCGATCCCGTCGAAACTCCAATCGTGATTTCAGGTATATCAGACTCTTGGTGCTCAGAGAATACTAAGATCGAGGAGGTAGACTTGGACAGGTCAGCTATGAATGAAGTTCTTTCTACTGATGAGCTAGCTGTAAAAGAACTAAGTATTCAATTTACAGATTTTTTGAACCAACTATCTCACATGAACTTCGACTTTATGCTTAGGAAAGTGAAGGACTTCCATATAAATGATCAGAATCGATTGGAAGTTATTGCTAATTTATTGTTTGAAAAAGCTTTGGAAACGCCTAATTCTTCTTCTCTGTACGCAATTCTGGCCAGGAAGCTTTCAACACTAACGGTGCTTTCTGGCAGCAAGATTAATTTGAATTTTAGAAGGCTAATTATTGATAAGTGTCAAGCTGAGTTTGAGTGTTATGTGACAAATGAAAAAGAGTTTGCAGAGGCTAATGATATCGAAATAGAGAAGGAGCTTCAGATGGGGCTAAGTGAAAAAAACGCAATTGCTAGAAATAGAGCTGTGGCCATCGTTAAGTTTATTGGCGAGCTTTATAAATCGAAAATGCTGACTTACAAAATTGTAGAATACTGCTTACAAAAATTAAGTGATAAGTTCGAAGAAGACAAAATTGAATGTCTTTGTGAGCTCCTGGCCAGTGCTGGTCAACAATTAGACAGCAAAATTTTGGACAACATTTTTTCGAATTTGCATGATATTATCGAATTTAAGTCAGATCAAATTAGCAGCTCTGCTTATTTTATGATACAAGATATCATTGATTTGAGGAATAGAAAGTGGGTCAAAGCTATCAAGAAGGGTTTTACGGCCTTTCCCAAAACGTTGGATGAGATTCAGGAAGAGTCTGAGAAAAGAGCGCTGCTTATTGAGTTGATGAATACTTTTGACGTGAGTGCTGGAAGTGGCAGCGATGATCGTAACGTCGTAATCCGTCAAAAAGAGACGCTATCTGGCCGGGATACTGATAAAAAGTTGTACACTGTCGATTTTTTAAAACGTGAAGCAACCTCTAAAAATACTCAAAACTATATTAAAGTTCCGCCTAAAACTTTTCAAAACCTTAGCTTGTTTAGCATTCTTGAGAAGTTACAAGCTGATCCGACATCCCGTGCAGACACGTTGACTGCTGATCGAGACGTGACACCCACCTATCACTCAACCAACTCAGACGAGGAACGGCTAGACTTATCTGCTGGCTACCTTCAGGCTCAGACAATTACAGATTTACAGAAGATTAAGGCTGCAAAATGTACAGCTGAACAATACCTGATGTATGCTGACGAGGATGAGGTAGTGGATGATGTGAAAGAGCTGTTTCCGCCGCAAGAACTATTAGTTTCTGGTAAACGATAATTACGTCAGCGTCGACGAGACGAAAGCCATCGCTGACATCAAATCAAATGTAATTAAATGGAGTTATGAGGCCTTTGCAACTTCATCCGCGGTGAATACTATTACTATTGACATTATTCAGCCACGTAGACGCATTAACTAACTACATTTCCTTTGTAGCTGGATACCTTAGATTCCTGAAATAAGATGTTGATGTAATATCTATTAGGTAAGATATTATTAGTTTTTCTAATAGTTTTCCTTTTCAAGTCGTGGTGCAGTTCAAGGCGTGTCATGAGGTTAAAATATATGTTTCATAATGCGCTAGGTCTATTTGTACACTTGTAAGAGAAATACGGTTAATAATAAAGATTACCACAAAAATACTAAATTCACAAATTTATAAACAAACAAACAAACACGTTGTAGAAAAATGTTCAATAGTGGTTGATTTTTTTAACGCTTGTAATAGCTTCACGTGTGTAGGTAAGTTTGTTTGCTTGCTTGTATTGTATGTAACCGACCCCTTTGAGCTCGATTTTGTCCAACTTTGAACGATCAGATTTGATTCAAACTTTGCACACCTGTCAAAAGTCGATGACAATGCAATAATATGAAAAAAAATATATAATATGAAAACAAAAAAAAACTAAATAGTTAAAAATAAATTATAGTTTAAAAAACTAAAAAAAAAACGCTTTTATACCTAATTGAACTAAAAAGTTAAAAATAAAACTGTAATAATCAACTGAAACAATTATATTATTGTACAAAAAGCGTGGGGGGCTTGATTTTGATTGTTGTAAATATTTTATCAATAGTTTATTATATCTGTAGTTTAGTATAAGTTATTATAAAAAGCACCCCACGCTTTTTTGTACAATAATATAATTTTTTCAATTGATTATTACAGTTTTATTTTTAACTATTTAGTGCAATTGGTTATAAAAGCGTTTTTTTTAGTTTTTTAACTATAATTTATTTTTTACTTTTTAGTTTTTTTTATAGTGGTGAATACCAAAAGGCGCCGCCATGACAGTTTTACCGCAGTGTCTGACACAAATAAGTGTGAGTGCCAGGTGAGTGCCGTGCCATTTGACAGCTATTTGATAGTTTTACCGCAGTGACTAACACAAATAATGGCCTGCGCACACCTAGGCCGCTGGCGTCGGCGATCAGTGAAACGCTGCGATATTTGACAGCGTTTCACTGATCGCTACCGCCAGCGAACTAGGTGTGCGCAGGCCTTTAGTGTCATTTCCTTAGCTGTATTTATGATTGTTAAAAAGTAGCTTGATGAAAAATCTCATTTAAGTTTGCTATACATATACCAGACCATTTGTATAAGCATAGCATCAACATAACTAATTGTATTGTGTCTAGTTTATCGTATACGTTGATGGTACGACTTTTATACATTGTTTTACCATAATTATATGGGCGATGAAAGTATAATTGTAGACTAATAACTAATAGCTGTAGTTGGTTTTCATATTGGTCTATATTTACGGCAAACTATAAAGTAAAATACATTTATTAAATAATACTTATGTATAATTCACGAAATATAATTATTTAGCTGTGGAATAAACTATTAAACTATAATTCGCAGTGTTTTTTTCATATGTTTATTTATGTTTTACGTGCGTACCTTTGTCTATGGATCAATTGAGCGAAGCGAAAGCAGATCTTCCAGATAACTTGGGAGATTTGGCACTGTAAAATACTTATTTAATGTGTAAGTTAGGTATGTTTGTCGGGCCTTTAGTTTCAGTTTTCAGTTTTTTTGTAAAACAATAATCGTATTCGAATTTCAATTAGTAACTGCTAAAATATGTACTATAAACTTCACTATATTCTGATGCAAAGCAATACGAGTTAATAAGAATTTAAATTACCTACACATACATACCACCATACCTACTGAACAAAAAATATTTTCCAAGCGTTTTGATCTGATCTCATTTAAAGCCCGTCACACACGTAGCCATAATATTATATTAATATAAAGTGTAGCAGGCATAATACGATAATATTTTATACAGGTTTATTCATTAATAGCTGCAAATACTCAGGAATTAGATTCAACAAATAAAATAAAAAATATTTATGAAATGATTTTTTTTTAAATTTTGATTTAAGTTTTTGTGTTAAAATTTTATTTTTATTAATTTCTTTACGGCTATTGCATAATGATTGCCATGAACAGGACGATGACCCACCCAGGCGGTGACTGAACGCAAAGTGTCACTCACGGCGCGCGGGCGCGGATCAAAGGTCAAAATAGGTCAGGCGCCAATGATTCCTTTATCGATTTTCTCGGGATTTTCATAACAAAACTTAAAAAAAATCATTTCATACATATTTTTTATTTTATTTGTTGAACCTAATTCCTGAGTATTTGCAGCTAATAATGAATAACCCTGTATACAAATATTCACGTGACCGCACACTAAGCTTTAATGAGTTTTATGCGTAGGTATCGTCAAAACTGCTTTTCGTCATTACCTATCCATTTTTTTCAAAGGTGCGTTTTTCCACAGGTTCGTTTTGCTTAATAAAGCAAAAGTACGAGTACCTACATAATTGTTTTATTTTTATACAATTACGGAGTTTTGTCTGCAGGTATACCTACCTACTTATTTTGACGAATAGCAATTAATTTTAACCAAGAATATTTAACGGCCTTTGACGAAAAGCGGTTTTGTCAAAGGTGTATATTTTGACAAAATGCACCATGGCATAAATTAATGACGAAAAGCACTTTTTACGATACGCATAAAACTCCCTATAATATATATTTCTATGACGTCACTAACTTATACCGTAAATTGTTTTAACGCACGGCATATTAATATATACATTATAGCTACGTGTGTGACGGGCTTAAAATCAATATTTACGTTATACAATTTTAAGCGTGACATTTAAAACTAATATTAATTCACTTACAAATACAGTCGTATAATGTAGCGATGAGCCGTCAGCCAAGTGATGATAATTGATGTCTTTATGCCGACCGTACTAAGAGAGATTGTTAGACTGACTGGTAGGGTTAGGTACAGTCGCGTCCAAAGACCTCCCCCAAAACGTCTGGCACTGTGAATCTTCGGTCATGAGACTTGGTAACTGCCGCCTTCCTTGGTGAGCACATTTTGATCATACTCGGGTTGTAGTAAACGGACCTCCCCAAAACGTCTGGCACTGTGAATCCGCAGCCATGATTGACAGATCTGCATTTTGAGTCTCCCTACGGTGCGTGATATCACGCACCAGCCCGCACCGCGCACGACGACGGCGACGCACGGCAACGCACACAGAAAATGCTCCTGTGCTACCGCGCACCTCGGCGCACGAAACCGTTCCCTCCCATGGTGTGTCGTGCGTGCTGGTGCGGGCTGGTGCGCGATATCACGCACCAGTGGGAACGGGCTAGTAGGTACATACTACATACCTACTATAAATCCTGGGACAATTGACAATTTGACATTACATTAAAATACTGTAATTATCGTTATTTAGCGAATAATTAATTGAAATTATAATTGCATTGCGTGCGCGACAGTACCTACACATGCGCAGCTATCCCCTCCGCGTATAGCTCAGCGCTAGATTTACGTGCCGCTAGTTATACCGCTGCAACCGCTATATCCCTACATTTTACATCTGTTATCAGGTTATCTCGAAAACATTCATTTAAATTATATTATATTATTATATTATTATTTTAATTTATATTTTGTCTAGGCGACTGATCGAAGCGACGCGTGACCCAAGAGCTGGTGGGTATCTGGCGCAGCGTATAAGCATTGCTATTCAGCGTGGCAATGCCGCCAGCGTCTTGGGGACGCTTCCGTCTGGCACTGATTTGGATCAGTTGAGCTATCTCTAGATCGTTTGTAACGATCTGCAGATAGCTCAACTGTTTCTTGTGTATTTTGTACATTTTGTAAATATTTGTTTAATTGTAAGTTTCTTTGTGTAAATAAATTTCTTTTAGTATTATTATTAACCCCAATATTCATTTAAATTACATGCTCTATACGTTAAATCTCAGAAGATCCATTGTCCAGATCCATAGTGGATCTAGTGAGATTCTTTTTTCTCGGTAGATGCAATTTGGATCTACCGAGTAACAAACAAGGAAACATAGGCCATATTGATCTGTATTAAATGCACAATTATATTTTAATTGGATTGGACCTATATCTTAATTGGATAAGGATTAATTATTTATTTTGCTTCAAATTGCTTCATAAATAAGTGATTTCTTGTAAAAAATGGTTATTGTGGGTTATCCTTATGAGATAGACGTATACTATCCTGGCCTTTTTTGTAGATCTTTTTAAGGTGTACAATACCGTACGGCATTATTTTGATCTGTCTCGTAGGTAGTGTTGCCCAAATTCAGTCTTGGTCTTGCAGTCTTGGTCTTGTTCTTGCGTTTTTGCAAGACCAAGACCAAGAACAAGACCGCGTATTTTTAGCAAGACCAAGACCAAGACTGACCGTGCAAGACTTGAGCAAGAACAAGACATAGCCTGCAAGCGTCTTGCTGCTAGGACTTAGCGCTATTTCTTATAAGTTGAGGGTTCAATCTCTTTCTAGACAGATAAGTATTGTTCTTTAAAATACAGTCAAGTTATTGTAATTAATTTGTTTTTTTACATGTTTTAGCAAATGTAAGCTTATAAATCATAAATGTTTATTAAGAAACAGTTACTTCCATGGAAAACGACATATAGGTCAGCTGATTTTTCGAATTTCTTATCAAATCTTCAGTTATTTATTAATCTGCTTGATCTTTACTATATGTTAATTCAAGCTCACAATGTTCCAATTCTAATACGTTTTTCTAAGATTTAAAGTAAACTTTAATAAATAGTAATAGACTAATAGGTAATTGCAAGACTTGCAAGACTCTTGCTGCAAGACCAAGACTGGGAGCGCAAGACCAAGACCAAGACCAAGACCAGGTGTATTGGCGCAAGACCAAGACCAAGACTGGCTAAGTCTCGTCTTGTTCTTGCATTTGGGCAACACTACTCGTAGGGATCAGCCAGCAATAAGCAAAGAATGTGTTTATTAACTTTATAAATATTATTTGAATTATTAGGTAGTTTATCCTATTTAAAGTTGTCTTCGTCGTATCGATGGTTGCCTTCACAGAATTATTAGAAATAGTTGCCTTCAAATCAAAAGTCTGAAATATTTCCAGTGTGCGCGCCGGATATTTGTTTCCATTTTTCCAAAACTTTCCAAGATTCATTGCCAAAGTTTTAGGACATAATTAAGAGGGAATCACACAGGCGACTCTCCATACAAACGTAGTCCCCTATTTCCTCCCTGGATAATGCCTCTTGAGTAACCATTTTGTCTCATAAAATCCAGATCTGCTTTTAAACGTGCTCGTATGTTTTCGTTTTTTTCAGAAACTTATTGATAAGTTTCTGAAAAAAATCTGATCTGGATTTTATAGTGTTTTACAGAAAAATACCTCTAAGATAAAAATGGGGAGAGGGGAGTTATAGGACAAACATTGGTTTGTTAACTCATTCTTTGTATGTAAGGTATACAAGTTATACGGTTTTTAATTATATTTAGAAACAAATATTTAAAACGTCTTTTGTCACTGTCACTTTCATGTCAACAAATAGAGATGGCAGCACATCTATCGGTCTACTAAGATAATGACTGCTCTAATAGTTATGATCAATATGAATAGGTATATGCAAGTATTTACCCGAATTGGGTAAATACCGGGTAAGTTAATTTTAGGGTAAATACCGGATAAGTTTATTTTGGGTAAATATCATTGCCATCGCGCATGATCAGCCAGACAGCCTGACAAACGAAATGATTGTGTATCGATATTGAATTATTTTCAAACTAAGGCCGCATGTCACCGAAAACGTGTAAATGAAAAAACGTATGATCCAATAAAAAAAAAAAAAGCAGCCAAGTGCGAGTCGGACTCGCCCATGAAGGGTTCCGTAGCATCAATTAACATAATATAAAGGTTTTTGTAGTTCGTCGAAAGGTAAATTGCGGTTTACGATTTATGACGTATAAAAAAAAAACTACTGACTAGATCTCGTTCAAACCAAATATCGTTGGAAGTTTGCATAGTAATGTACAACATATATTTTTTTAGTTTTATCATTCTCTTATTTTAGAAGTTAGAGGGGGGGGGACCAACTTTTTTTCACTTTGGAAGTGTCTCTCGCGCAAACTATTCAGTTTAGAAACCTCAACATCATTTTTAAAGACCTATCCATAGATACCCCATACGTATCCATGAAAAAAAAAAATACGGGTTGCACTCCGGGAGTGCCGGCAGAAGTGAAAACTTGATTATTAACGTAGGAACCCTAAAAGTTGTTTATTTTATCAAGTTCCTCAATGTAGTAAAACCCCAATCAAAGTCCTAAGGAACCCTAAAAATTTTAGCATTATCAAGCTCCTAAGTGTAGTTGAAATTCCAATCAAAGTGCTAAGGAACCCTAAAATTGTTTCCATAATCAAGGTCCTAAGTGTAGTTGAAAGTCCAATTAAAGGCCTAAGGAACCCTAAAAGTTGTTTATTTTATCAAGTTCCTCAATGTAGTAAAACCCCAATCAAAGTCCTAAGGAACCCTAAAAATTTTAGCATTATCAAGCTCCTAAGTGTAGTTGAAATTCCAATCAAAGTCCTAAGGAACCCTAAAAATGTTAACATTATCAAGCTCCTAAGTGTAGTTGAAACTCCAATCAAAGTCCTAAGGAACCCTAAAAGTTGACCACTTAATCAAATTCCTCAATGTAGTAAAACCCCAATCAAAGTCCTTAGGAACCCTAAAAATTTTAACATTATCAAGCTTCTAAGTGTAGTTGAAACTCCAATCAAAGTCCTAAGGAACCCTACAAGTCGACCATTTAATCAAATTCCTCAATATAGTATAACCCCAATCAAAACCCTATACGGAACCCTAAATTTTACGTAAAGCCAAATCCTCAACGGGTCGGAACCGCTAGAAGGGACCTTGTCGCGCGACCTACAAGTAGGTCCTAAATGAAGTAAAACGGCAGACATAGGAGGAGGGGGTTCTGGGGGGCTAAGGGGGGTCACAGCACGGCTCGCTTCGCTCGCCGCGCTGTTCCCCGTGGTCGCGTGGCGGCTCGCTTCGCTCGCCGCGACGCTCCCCCCGGGTTCAGGAAGAGGGGGTTCTGGGGGGCTTAGGGGGGTAACAGCACGGCTCGCTTCACTCGCCACGCTGTTCCCCGTGATCGCGTGGCGGCTCGCTTCGCTCGCCGCGACGCTCCCCGCGGGTTTCGGAGGAGGGGGTTCTGGGGGGCTTAGGGGGGGTCACAGCACGGCTCGCTTCGCTCGCCGCGACGCTCCCCCCGGGTTCAGGAGGAGGGGGTTCTGGGGGGCTTGGGGGGAGTCACGACACGGCTCGCTTCGCTCGCCGCGCTGTTCCCATGGTCGCATGGCGGCTCGCTTCGCTCGCCGCAATGCTCCACTCGAAAAAAAAGGCTTAAAAATAGGGCATTTTTAGGTTTTTTAAATAATAAAGGGGTCTAGAGGGAAAGGGGGGAAAAATTTATATTGCTTTCAAAATAATCTCACCTTCCCTACATGACCCAAAAAAAAAAGTGCTCAACGCCGCTAAAGAAGTTTTCACTTCAAAAACTTTGCATTTATAGAATAAGAATTATATTGACTCCGCTTTTTATTGTTTATTATTTGCAATAATTTAATTTGGAGATCCTTGGCTTTTTTTCACTTGTTATAATTATTGCACAATAATTGTGCAGTTCTGTGAAAGTGGGCAATTCTCGTGCAGTTTAATGTTTTTTTATTATGAACTCTACGTTGTAGTCTTAGGGTACATTTCTACAAAAACATCCGTCTTACGCTTTTTCGATTTTTATTATGAACTCTACGTTGTAGTCTTAGGGTACATTTCTACAAAAACATCCGTCTTACGCTTTTTCGATCAGGGTCACGTGATCCTGACGCGAGTTTAAGATTTTATACCCATTACAGAAAGTGCTCAACGCCGCTAAAGAAGTTTTCACTTCAAAAATTTTGAGTTTCAGTTTCAAGTATGGGGACCCCCAAAATTTATAGTTTTTTTTCTATTTTTGTGTAAAAACCTTGATGCGGTTCACAGAATACATCTACTCACCAAGTTTCATCAGTCTAGCTCTTATGGTTTCGGAGAAAAATGGCTGTGACACGGCCGGACAGACAGACAGACAGACAGACAGACAGACAGACAGACATGACGAATCTATAAGGGTTCCGTTTTTGCCATTTGGCTACGGAACCCTAAAAATTGGATCTGTCAATTTTTTACCATGTAGGTACGGAACCAGCGTTGCCAGATCATACCGCTTTTCCACTTTTTACACCGCTTTTTTGACAAAGGATCCGCCATCCGCTTTTAGCCAGCGGGGTTCCACTTTTTTCGACTTTGATAGGACATCGCCCACTTGCGACGACAGTGTGACATCTCAAAAACATGGATTTTACAGAAACCGACTTTTAAACTTTTAAATGAGCTTAACTTTTAAACTGTTGTCAAAATAGCTTTATTATGTATGAACAGATTAGACAATAACTAATAATGAAATGAAATATTAAAAAAGAAATACACTTCTGGAACAAAATTAAGTTAAAACTATAGTTTTAAAAAAATAAGGAAAACTTGTCACGTTGTTTCAGACAAAAATAAAGTTTTCAAAGTGACAAGTTCAGTTGTCACGTTGAAGATGATGTAAAGATTTACATTTATCTATTTTATTTATTTTTTTATTTAGTTATGTCATAATAAAACGATATTCTTGAAAATCAGTTTCTTAATTAAGGAATAAAATATTCATTTGACACAGTGGTAACTATTTTAATCGTACATTTTGTTACAATAAATTACATGTTGACTTGTATTTAATTAGGCACATGGGTATTGTACTACGCACACAATATTTATTTTATTTCAATAAAATACAAATCGGTATCAGTCCTCCTCCTCGCGTCGTGCTCCTCACTGCTGAGGGTCGTGACCCCCTCCATGGATCAATTTGTCCCTGACAATGTTTCGTTACCTGGATCTGTCACCGGCAACCTGAATAGCTTCATGGATCTTCACCTCGAGAGTGGAGCGGATTTGGTCGGACCAACGTATCGGGCTTCGGCCTCGTGGTCTCTTGCCCTCAATTTTGCCAGCGATGACAAGTTTTTCCAGGTTGTCACCCTGTTTCCTGGCTATATGCCCGAAATACTCAAGGAATCGCTGGAGGCAGATGGTTGATAGCCTAGTGGTCACTTTAGAGTTTCTTGAGTATTGACACATTGGTCCCACGCGCTGTCCACGGGATACGGAGCATTCTCCTCCAACACCTCATATCAAACGCGTCTATGCGTCTGCGATCATGCGCTTTCAGAGTCCATGTTTCTGCACCGTAAAGAAATATGAAGAAGACTAGAATCCGGATAAGTTTCATTTTTAAGATAAAAAAAGATGAACAACTGAAAAAGCTGCTGCATGAAGTACTTGAAGAAGATGAACTCGTTTATAGGCTACGATGGTGCTACTTTTGTGGCATTTGTTGATTATCCATTGATTCATCCTCTTAAACGTTTAATTACGTTTTATTATTCATTTCCTTGCGTACAATAAAGAGTTAATCTATCTATCTATCTATCGTTTGTTGGTTAGACTGTTTGATAAACAAACAGTTTTTGAATGAATTCGTGTTGTTTCAAGAAATTAGGTGCTACTGGGCAAGTCCTCGTCCATTTTTAGTTTGTGGTTATCGTAAAACTAGTGTAGACCTTGTCGCCATCTGGAAAGATAACTGGTGTTTTGTATTGCTGTTTAGTGTTTACAACGTGGCAGATGGACATACCACTAAATTTTATCAAAAGGTATTCGGCAACAACAGAACATCAACAAATGACCCACTACTTATTTCCAGTAAAAGAAAAACAAGTATCATCTTCAACGTTATAATTCAAAATGACGCAATGATGCTGTGAATTTCTTACAAGAACAACGTGACATCATTAACATTTCTCGTTAACTTTGCTTTTTGGTTTGCAAGAACAGTATGATAAGTTCATCGTACCACGTTGTCGAATAAATTAAAATTATTAAAATAAACTAACCTTTTTCACCTAAATCGTGGTATCCTCGTGATGTCACGTTTTTTATGAAAACCGAGAGTGCTTCACGTCTCAACGCCCAGGTGACAACTGAACTGTCGCTATGTCGAAGCCAACATGATCACCAAACGAGACAGTGCTATATTGTGATATTTTGTCTCATTCTCTCATTCCTTCGTTGTTTATGGAGCAAAAATTATCCCGTTTTTGGAGATAATAGAGCGCGCGATCGCGATTCCGAATATCAGAAAAACGAAAAATCGTATAACTTGAGATGTCACACTGTCGTCGCAAGTGGGCGACATGAGGATTAAAATATTATCTTCCCACTAAAGACATTTTTATGGGCACCGATCCGTTTACTCTTTCAAATAGAAGAACCTAAAAAATGTCTATAGCGGCCTCTACATTCCTGCCAAAACTACGCCAAATAGGATAGATAGATAGATAGATAGATAGAAAATTCTTTATTGCACAAAATTAAAAATTACTGTACACAGGCGAACTTAATGCTAGATAGCATTATCTACCAGCTAACCTTTGGGTAATAGGGAGATAGGTTGGGTAGGAGACAGCGCTTTAAGAGAAAGCAAGACAGAAATACTTGTATCTCTTTTCTTAGTATAGCGCTGTCCCTTATAGTCCGTGAAATTTATGTTGTCAAATCACTTTTGTCATGTTGGTACACAGTGTTATGAAGTTGCACACGCGCAAGTTCAGATCGAGCTACAAGTTTTTCTTTCACTGACTGTGAAGAATGTGGATTGAACTTGAGTGATATCTTTTGTGCCTCCCTGAGCCACCTTCTGTTTCTGTTCTGTGAAGTAATAGTACATTGTTACCTGAGGATTGAAAGTCACGTTTTTGAGTCCCAAGACGGGTTTGGCACTAGAGCGTAGCGAGGGCGCCAATGGAGCTTGAGGGACTTAAATAAGTCTTTCACCCGAGGTAAACACTGTGCTTTTCATTACGAATACAAGGAAAGTAAAAATAAAAACATGATAGAAAAATTAGTGAAAATCATCACGTAGTTACTTAGATCTCGATGGTGAAAATGATGATTGAATTGCCGCCTTCCAGCTTTTTTTTTCTCTGGCAGGCCTTCGGCTGGCCAGCATTATTCAGCCTTTATTTTCATTTTCATAATTTAAAAAATGGTAATTTTTTTGCTCAAATCTATGTTATTTTAAAGAAATAGTTGAAGCTAAATAATAATAAAGTCATTTAGAAAATATATTCTTTATTTAATACTCTTTATGTTATTAAAATTTAAATTTCACATCGCGCTCTTATTAGACTTTTTAAACTTCTTACCGTTGTAATGGGCTTCCAACCTGCTTGCTGAATAAAAAGTTGGAATTTGGTTTAATAACCTCCTTGCCAGACTTGGTCATTGACTGAGCTACAGAAGTCTAGACTGCAGATTTGCCAGAGGGCAATGGAACACAGCATTCTCGGCCTTAAACGCATCGACCGGGTGCGAAATACAATGCTGCGTTTAATGACTGGCATTGCCGATGTAGAGAGCAAAACAGCCAAGCTCAAGTGGGAGTGGGCGGGCCACGTCAGCAGGATGGACCCTAAAAAGTGGGCAAACATAACGACTCATTGGGTGCCGGAGGATGGAAGGTGACGGCGCGCGGCGTGGCCACCCAAAAAAACGATGGCGAGACGATCTGGAAGCTCTGGAGAAGGATTGGTGGAAAGTCGCCGAAGATCGTGATAGTTGGAAGATTTTGGGGGAGGCCTTTGCCCAGCAGTGGGCCAGTGCAGGTTAAAAAAAAAAACCTCCTGGCAGTTAGAAAGACTTTAGAAAGTTGGAACATGGTTGAATAAAATAGAACTTGTTTTTTTTTTATAATTTGACAGCTGTCAGTAGAAAGCGATTCTCCCTAGGGCTGAAAGTATTACTTTCAATTAGGCCCCTCAGGCAACTTCAGACCTACTTTCCGAGTATGAGCAATGAAAAGGAAGTTTACTTCACATAACTCTTTGATTTGTAATACGATTATGAACTGAGTGAGAAAAATCGATCTAACGTTAAAACAGGAAATTCCACTTTTTTTGTTGAAAATCCGCGTTTTTGGAGTACCGTTACCGCATTTTCAACTTTCGCATCTGGCAACACTGTACGGAACCTAGTCTACAAAATTCGGCGCGGATTGTAATTTTCGTTTCGATCTAGAGATGATATAATGCGCTCGGCCTGTAACAGCACTAACTAGGTAGGTATTCTGAATAGTTAGGGTGGCACCAAAGAGTATAGTTATGGAGGGTGGCACTCCCAAGTCAGACTGAAGTCCCAGGAGCAGGAGGTTGTCATCAGCGGCGGGGTTTATGTTATGGAAATGAGGTAGGGGGGGATACTCTTCTCTCTCTCTCTTATGACCCATTTTCACAACATGAAGATCCAAAATTAGGTTATTGATCACCACATCAGACATGGTTTCTATCGTAGAACTTCATGATGAGTCACCACTGACGCGACGACGCGACTCGCCGTCCATTTCACGTTGACCTTGTGTTGAGAGGAACAGTCTTGGAGTGTGCGCCGTACGAACCGGCCGCAGCGCCCCACCCTATATTTGACTTCATTCGTCAAAGTATTATTGCACGCTTTCACTAAAACAAGATAAGTCAAGCAATCACGAATTAAAACAAACATTTTCACACTCGACACGCGAACTGACTAATCAGTTTCTTTACAATGCGATCTGCGATCGGTTCGGTAACCTTCGCATACTATGTGCGCATGCCTAGTACCCGGACAAATTGAAAAAGCTCGTGATTTGAAAGTGATAGTGGGTACTGGTGGATTCCGATCTTGGTCGGTTGTGTTTGCCGCGGCAGAAGCGACAACAGGTGTGGTTCCGCTCTTCTTGCTGTAACTTTAAGAGTCAAAATTGCATAACGACTTGCTGCAGCTGTTTGGTAGACAGTGTGTTTGTCTAATAAATTATTATTATTTGTTTTTTATGTGTGGTTTGTTTTCGTTTTAGTTTTCGCAAACATGTTTGCCAGTAGGTTGAACAGAGGTGGGTATTATGATATTCTCGTTTAGCTTTTTATTATTCTAGAATTATATGTAACTTATTGTTATTACTTATATTATCAACAAATCGGTAAATAGATAAGTTGTAGGTACCTACTGTACAGGCTGGTAGAACCAGCATTTTTTTTAGAAAAAAAATAGACTCACTTTTAGGTCTACCTAGGATGGTTTTCACAGTTGAGTTTTTCAACTTGAAACTAGATGGCGCTATGTGTGCTGTAGGTACGTTATTGTTATCAAATGCAAATGTCGAATGAAGCTTTTTGCTGTTTTTCATTGATTATGTTATTTAAGGATAAATAATTATTTGTTTTTATAACGATCGTACCTAGTTTATTTAATAATTTCTAATGAATACTTTCTAATTTCTTCTATTCAAATAAAAAAATGCGTAACAGTAACAAAATCTCAACATAAATAGTCTACTTAAATATGCATAGATAAATCATTATCTTAATTTTCCTTAAGTATAGAATATCTGATGCCACTACTGGACCAAGGTTTGTAGCCTTAGGACGCTTGATAACAACTTCAAGATACAGTTCTAACACTGAACATAACATTTATCGAAAATCGCGATTAACTTTCTTGTGCGCAAAACGATTGCAAACAGTTAACTAAAAATAATCCTGATTCTAACACGTTTTCCTGTTTAAAAGTTTACACAAGTACGAAAACCAGTTAGGCCAACTTTTAATGAAGAAAACGTGTTAGGTTCAAAATTACTTTTTTACTAAACTGTGTGCAATCTCAATATACCTAAGACGTTTCAAAGTGATTCTTGTAATTCAACTGAATAAAGACTATTTTGATTTTGAATCGGATTGCATATTAAATAGTTATTCTCGATTTTCATATAAACCTACCTAAGTTTAGTATCATTAAAAACTTCTAAATTGCCGATCGAGAAGTACCTACGTCGGTTGTCATCGCCTAAAATAGAAATAATAGAAATCTTAATTCTTGTACTTTGGACTCCCGCGATACAGTAGGCTTTGTCCTAGTGTGGGGACCCCTAGTAATAAACCCTGTATATTCTTTGGTAGCTAGGGTAATTTAATATGGCCAAATATCAGCCCCCTAACGGATTTTTTGGATTCAACTCCTTATAAAAAAAAATACTGACTATTATATTAGCCTCTGATTCTTTTTTTGTTAGTTGAAGAAATTCATTGGTTTTAGTTGCATATGACAAAACACTATGGAATTCAATAAATACTTTAAATATTTAATATTTATTCATAATATACCACTTTTTCCAAATATCAGCCCCCTTTTCCCTAAATACAGCCCACGCACGACCTAATATCAGCCGCTATGATTACAAAGGTTTTTTATAGTGTGTGTGTGTACCTACACAACTCTAGATGATTTTGTATTTGTAAATGTCGACGACTCTGGACTGGACTCTCAGCTCAGTTGGTAGTAGCTCTGCCTTCTGAGCCGTAGGTCGTGGGTTCGAACCCCACCGAGAACAAATATGTGTGTGGTGAACACAGAAGTTTGTTCTCTGTCTGGGTGTTATATTGTATTCTAAGTATGTATTTAAAAAAATGTATAAGTATTATAATTATCAGCTATCTGGTTCTATAAGCTCTGCTTAGTTTGGGGCTAGATAGTGTTGTGTGAATTGTCTGTAATATTTATTTATTTTTATTTATGGATTCGTGTTATGGACTCCGCATTATGTTTATATTATCATATTGTTATTTCCGTTCAAACCGGGGACGACGTGACGCGTAACTTCAATTAAAATTTACCAACAGCTATCGCGCAGTAGGCTACAGCTCAAGTTGCCTAAAAACAAAGAAAAATTACGCTTATTACAAGGACATAAGTGCTAGCTGTGTATAGTCTGATGTGTATCCTTGTGTACCGATACATAGATACCACGCCTAGTCATTTTCAGTGCTGTGTGACATAGTGATTGTGACGGTCAATTCGCATTACAAAAAAAGAAATTATTTTAATAAAAAATTAAAAAAAAAATTTTTTTAGCTATAACTCTACAGTCTTTTTGACTTCGAAAAATCCGTTTTACAGTTTGTATATAGTAAACTAAATATTTAAGGTTATGTCAAATAATCAAAGCTTCTTTGTGAAAATGGGTAAGCTGCATTGTTTTTTATGATTAATCAAAATAAAAAAGGAGGAAATTCTCAATTTATTTTAAATGTTTTTTTTTTCGAATAACTTTGTCTAAAACTGTACCAGTTTTTCGTTCGGTTATATTATTTTTTGGGTTATTCCCTCTTGTCCCCGATGTTCGTCCCCAGCGGGGACGAACGGGAAGGACATTGCCAGTTGACAGTGATAATATGGTAACGTCATATATAGGTATATAGATTTCTAGATGCTTAGCCATATTGCTAAAATTAAGAAAGCCCGTGTTTCTGAAAAAAAGCGATGGTTATATTATTTTTTGGGTTATTCCCTCTTGTCCCCGATGTTCGTCCCCAGCGGGGACGAACGGGAAGGACATTGCCAGTTGACAGTGATAATATGGTAACGTCTGCGTTTGCGCATGAACATTCTACATATTTGCATAACAAAATAGGGGACGAGGTTTTTCAGTCTGACAAAAAATTGTGTAAATATCACAGGCATTTGTTAGCGAAGATAAGTGAACAATATTTAAATAACTCTATAAACAGCTTCACAAAAGACGAGGTTCTATTTTCGGCTGTATTGACCTTGTTTTTTTGTTCACCAATATCTCTGAAACTCTTTGTTTGAATGAGTGTACCGTAATGTATTCATATTCATATTCATTTATTTATTGCTTCATGTGTTTTATAGGTCTTAGGGGGTAATAACGTCCAGAACATGAGTCCCGCTGGGGCATTACAATGGCCTTACGGCTAATTAAATTAGGTAAACCTAGGTAACAAACTTCTTTATTTATAAAATCTAACTTAAGGGGGTACGATTTCCATACAAACTTAATTTACACAACTATGGACGAATAAAGTACTAATGTACACTGAAATAGCTGTAATAGGCTTTTACAGTGGTCCTTATTACCAGTCATATAAAGTTGGAGTGTCAGCCGTTGGTCAGTCGGAGCTTCAGAAAAAGAACTAACAGACTTTTACGACTATTTTGAGACATATGTTTTAAGCTCATTCACGTATTCAATGCCGAGTACCCGTTAGAAAGAATGACGAAAAAATTACTTTTTTGGTTTTTTATTAATATTTCTGTTATCCTACAGTTTTTTCCAACTTTATATAACTGGCCGGCAATAAAGACCACTGTAAAATTCTATTACAGCTATTTCAGTGTACATTTATACTTTGTTTGCCCATAGTTGTGTAAATTCAGTTTGTATCGGAATCGAACTTAACAATAAATCTTATAAACATCTATGTTAAACCCACCTTCCAATCCTAAGGTCGTAGATTCGAACCCAGTCGTGTACCAATGACATTTTATGTCGAAAAATGTATGTACACAATGCTAGTGTTCTCAAACGGCGAAGGAAAACATCGTGAGGAAACCCGCGGCTTAGTCAGCTCCGTACGTATTGACCATGTCTTTCCTGTGGATTAGGCCGACTTAGATGTCAGGATGGTTTAAGTGCTGGGCAAGCCTATTCCATCTAAAATCCTATCCCAGGCACTAAAGCGTCCTGCAAGTAGGGGCATGAGTAAACACCAGTTGTCCCTGACGCTATATAAATGATCTACAATACAAAAGTTTTTTAAATATGATGGCCTATTTTCTTGTTATAAGTATACATCTTTTCTTATTCCAAGTTACCAATACGAGTATATCCGTAAATGAGGATATCCGTAGAAGAACCAAGGTCACCGACATAGCTCGTAGAGTTAGTAAGTTGAAGTGGCAATGGGCAGGCCATATAGCTCGAAGAACCGACAACCGTTGGGGAATAAAGGTTCTCGAATGGCGACCACGAACCGGAAGACGAAGCGTTGGGTGCCCACCCACCAGATGGACCGACGACATTGTTAAGATCGCGGGAAGTCGATGGATGGAAAGAGCTCAGAATCGTTCTTCCTGGAAACGAGTAGGGGAGGCCTATGTCCAGCAGTGGACTTCTTCAGGCTGATAATGATGATGATGATGAATACGAGTATATGTTTACTGTGAGGTGTCATAATATTATAACTATAAAATTGTGCATACATACAAAATTCAATTCATACATCCCAAAACTATTTTTATCGAAGCTATAAAGTTTTTAAGCACAAACAATACCTGTAATAAAATATTTTATTTGTTTTCCAATTTTAATATTTTTATTATTACATCTCGAAAATTATACGACTAACACAGTAAAACCAATTTTAATATAAATACAATTTATATGGTATATTTATGGAAAACCTTTTTAGCAGGCATGGCTATGCATGGCTATGCAAAGTTATAATCTCTGTAGTTTATTATTTAGTGATCTACAACCTATGTGTGTGGTTTTCTTCTTCTTTCTTTCTTTCTTTCTTTATATCTACACTGAACAGCAAATTAACCGGGCCACCCGCTACTTTGGGACTCTGGTTCGATTTTCTCCGAAAGTATAAAACTTAGAACTATCTAAGTTACACCAAAAGAAAGATAATTTCATGATGATTGAAATGAATGGAAACGCATTGAGATTAATTAATTTATAAGTGTTTATTATGGATTATAACAAAAAGAGTAGTTTTTCTGACGTGTTCAATATTAGTCATAAAATGGTTTAAAACAAGGGAAACCCAAATAATAATTGTTTATCAATATTTGTTATTTCCCTCCGTTGCTCGGATAACTGCCTACATCCTCGAATTCATCGACCTAACGAGCCTGACGATGAAATAATGAGGAATTGCATTACACTCTTCTTCAATTGCCAATTGCAACGCTGGAAGTCTTGATGGCGCAGATATTTGGGCTTGTACCCGACGTTTCAGCTCATCCCATGGGTGTTCTATCGGATTCATGTCCGGGTTTCGAGCTGGCCAGTCGGCCACGAATGCCGACGTCGTGTTGATACTGAGTCACCACATGAGCAACATGAGCAATTGCATATCCTGTCCGATATATCCTGCGTAAGGCAAGGCCCGTCGGTTCGACGAAAACTAACGCTGCATGCGGTTAATGAGATGCCGCCCCAGGCCATTAGTGATCCACCTCTATAAGCAACGTTTCCTCGATACAACACTGAGAATAACGTTCTCCAGGGTAACGATATACTCTCGGACGTCGATCACTTCCATGTAGACTCATCAGTGAAGATTACATTATCCTGTTGCTCGACAGTCCAATCCTTATGCCCTCGAGCAAATTAAAGTCTTGCTCGACGGTGGACGACTACCGTTAATGCTGGACCTGTTGCAGCTCTCTTCGGAGTCAGGTTTCGTTCAGGAAGTCTCCTTCTGATTGTATCCGGACTTATGACCACATGGCGCTCGTCACATAGAGTTTGTTGGACTTGAACCGCGTTTAGGCGATGAATTTGCCCTAGGTCTGCCCGTATCTGGACGGCGATTGATTGCTCCTGTCTCTAGGTATTGTCTGTGAGCTCTTTGCACCGAAGATCTGCTAATTTGGTCTTCGAGCGACCTCACGTTGCGCAAGCGCAAAGCCTGCATGAAGTAGAGCTACCTACAGCTTGAGCTGCTTTCTCAGGTGTCGTATCCATTATTGTCCAAACAAAGTTGCAAAAATGCACGCGTCTGAGCAAACTATAGATAAAAACTAAAGAAATTATAGGAAACATCCAACTATTACTCTCACTGTAGAAAGAAAGTACGCTAATCGCGAACTCTAGTCCAAACAGAACAAATCGTGTGCATTGTGCGCGTTGCTTGATTACAATGTGAATTGATGGTACTTTTTAATAAATGATTAGTCATTTAAATAATCGTAAAACACACTTTCTGCAGGTGTAACTTCATAGCTGTAAGTTTTATACTTTTTGAGAAAAACTAATCTAAGTGCCAAGGTAGCGAGTGGCCCGGTTTATTTGCTGTCCAGTGTATATTATTTTTTCTTTCTGTCTTTAAATATTTGAACTATAACTCCCCCTAGCCAAAGCCTATCCTTTTTGTTATTTTTCTATGCCCATACTCAAGTCTGATATATTTACTTTCTTTCAAAGAAAATTCAGAAGCTTCGCACTGATTTAGCATCTTAGACAACTCTTTAATAACTCTCTTTTGTTTCAGATACCAATCAAGTCATCGCACCTCATAAGTCATACAAATGTCTGAAGCACTGCGCCTCCCGGACATGACGCCACTGCAGCAATGTCTTTGTGCATTGCACCCACCACCTGCCGCCACCTGCCCTTAAAGCAAATGCTAACAGCGAGGTTCCTATTCCTGGTCACCTGCATCAGTTTTGCCGTATCCCTGATCTGGATACAGTTGGTCGCAGACACTGAGCAGCCAGTTACCAACGAAATCCTGGTCGAAGAAGCGATTAAAAACGTCGAACGTGACTCTCGCTATTCTGTCGTCTACAGAAAAACGAGTCATCTGCCGAAAGAGCTTAAGTACATACTCCTTTGGACGCGAAATGACTACGCACCTTTCTACTTCCTTGGAGAAGGACAGCGAGGGTTCCTTAAGAATAACTGCTCGGTGATCAACTGCTACGTCACCAGTAATAGGAAATTCTTCAATGATACGACGAAATTTGACGCTATTGCGTTCAATGGCAGGAACATGCACCACCAAGACCTGCCTACGCGCCGATCCTTGCGCCAGAAGTATATATTCTTCAACATGGAATCAGCAGATAACTACCCGGTTTGCAACAGGACATTCGATGGGTTCTTCAACTGGACCTCGACCTACAGGCTAGACTCCGACATTATATTTCCTTACATCATGGTGAGGAATAGAAATAATGAGGTTATCGGCCCGAAAAAGGGCATGACATGGCCGGAAAACCTTCCTGAAATCAGTGAAGAGTATGCAGAGAAGTTGGCGAATAAGTCGAAGGCGGTTGCGTGGTTCGTCTCACATTGCTCAACTAGGAGTGGACGGGAGAAGATGACGAAGCGGCTTCAAAAAGCTTTGGCTATCTTTAATCACACCGTAGACGTGTACGGGAAATGCGGCCAACTGGATTGTCCAAGGAATAAGAAGAATGCCTGTGATCTGCTTCTGGAGAAAGACTACTTCTTCTACCTCTCGCTTGAGAACACCTTTTCTGAGGATTACGTGACGGAGAAGTTGTTGACGGCGCTGCAGCATGACGTGGTGCCCATAATCTACGGTGGTGCTGATTACTCGAGGTGAGTTTTGATGAGACACACATCAAGGGCTTGTCGAGACTCCTCTCTATTACTTAGTCCAGAACTTTCGATTTTATCTATATTTGTGTTGTTATCAAATGCCAAGCACTTTAAAAGGACAAGGCTTAGCTTAATAGGTGCGGTGTCACCGTAAACAAGTCAGCATTTAAAACAAATACATTTTCTTTAAAATTCCTAGTTTTCCGCACATTTTACATCCTTCCAACGATCCAAATAATAGTTACAAAACAAACCTTTCCATTGGTCAAAAAAATGTTTTGTTTATTGTGTCAATTGTTTGAATTCACACTTCTATTGGCATTTCCGGAGTGCCATTATTTTATTTCTACTACGTCGTTCTCAACGTTGTTGGTTCGACTGTTGGTGTCTCAAATTTCAATGGCTCCCTACGTCATTAGTAAGTCAGTCAGGGTTTCAACACTTTCACCAGTAGGTAATAGTGACGATTGTCTTTCGTTACAGATTCCTGCCACCAGGGTCTTACCTTGACGCTCGAAAACACAACGCGTTAGATCTGGCCGCCATCATAGACCACCTGATGACCTCTCCCAAGCTCTACCAGGAATTCTTCCGATGGAAAGGTCAGCTGACCTTCAGCGATCCTTCAGACGCGGAGAACGTTTGCAGGGTCTGCGAAGCGCTCAATAACGATGAAAAGTTCGAGAAGACAACTGTCTACGATGAGTTTAGGAAATGGTGGCATCCGAATTACCATGAACGATGTGAGAAGTGAATGTGAAATAATTTAACTAATTTAAGAAACTGAGCTTCTGAAGACCGTTACAAACGATATAAACAAGGGGGCAATTCTACTTGAGAACTGATTAGTCGAATCGAAAATAAACACACGACATTACGTGTGCTAAGGATGTGTCCATAACGAGATTGGTTCCCGGTACATTGTATCAGGAACTAAGAAAAATTGCCTTGATCCCCCTGATCCGCAGATCGCTACCAGTCGAAAACTTGGTACTTCCCAGTGTGCTTTATGGGACGACTCAGGGCTTAGGGCGCCCTCACACACGCAATAATATTGTACGTGTAAAGCTAGGCCAAACTGATGTAGCTTGCGTCCACGGTGACATGCATCGGTGGCGATTACTGCGTTTTCAAAAGTCCTTCAGGCTGAACGCGTTGGTTTGGCCTTGCCTTTAGGCTTCCTAGGACCCTAGGCTTTGTACTTAGCCTGTGCTAGTGTCGGCCATTTTAGATTAGCATAGGCGCCTATTATTTACTTATTATCAGTTTTACGCGATCAGATTAAACAAATCGTTTCGCATGTGTCTCTCTCATTTGTACGGATAAATTATGAGTCAGCAATACATTACGTAGAATCGATCGAAATGAGTTGTTGTCTCATTATTTCTCCATACAAATGAGAGAGACACATAAGCAAAAGGAATCGTTCAATCTAATCGAGTAAACTCACAATGAGGGTACAGATAAAACAAGTTATGCGGGTAAGACTAACCGTAAAAATAAAGGTAAATAAGAGTAGGTGTATTATTACTTATTGCATCAATTACTAGGCGATTAATTTTTTGTTAACTTTTGCCTTTCATTCGGCACCTTTCACTCGAAATGAAACGTGTTGATTTAAGACGATTAATTTTATGTTCATGTTTGCCTTTCATTCGGCACCTATCACTCGAAATAAAACGTATGAACAGAGAATGAAATAATAGTGCCTAATGAATTCATTAATGGTTCATTCGGAATGAGAGTGAAAAATGCCGAATGAAAATACCTACCATCGTTGGATCGGTTCATTAATTAAATCATTCGGCACTATTATTTCATTCGGTGTAGGTACACACGTTTTATTTCGAATGAAAAGCCAAAAGAAAGAGGTGCCGAAGGAAAAGCAAAAATGACTCGTCTGTAATCAACACGTTTCATTTAGAGTGTAAGGTGCCGAATGAAAGGCATTCGTCTGAAATCTACACGTCGAGTGAAAAGTGCCGAATGAAAGGCAAAAATTAACAAAAAAATTATTGTCTGATATCTCCTTAATCAAATACACGGATGTCTATTGCAATGTTACGGCAAGAAGTTTTTTATATTTTGGTACTGTCAGCATTTAAAATAGATGGTAACCTCTCAGATCTTCCATTGTTATTATACGGCCAGTATTAAAGCCATTTCAAGTCTTACCTATTTAATTTAAATTTAATTTTAATTGTATTCACTCATCTAATTTTATGATTGTGTGATACCTACTTGGTATGCGGACTGTTTTAGCAACTAGGCCGCCGACGTTTATTTTTGTATACTTACCTACTTAATTTTGCATTTAACATTGGAATATAAATATAAACTAGGCATAGTTCATTATGTGTTTTAATATAAAACAGTTAGAGTAATGCCAGTAGCATTTAGTAAGTATTGTTATTTAGTTATAAGAATTAATATTTAAAAAAATGCTAGGTTTTGAATGGCAGGGCTATTGACTAAGAACAAGCGATAGCGATAGCAACATCAGTCTACAACCTAGACAAAGGGTTCCTTGACAGAGGGCCAGTCGATTGATCTCTTGCTAGATCTCTGTTGGAAAATCGATGTATCTCTTCTTCTTACTGCCCATAGTCCACTTTATGTGGGGTCGGCACAACATGTCTTCTCCATGTCTTTCCATTCCCCTCTGTCAGCCGTAATCTCTGCATTCACTCCTCTCATATCCATGTCATCTTTTACACAGTTTTTCCATGTTTTCTTTGGTCTACCTCTCACATATCCATCCACAAATCTATGTACATATGTATACTAAAAAGTAAAAGCGTTTTTGACATCCCGACAATCGACTATCACGACATTGATTGCTTTAAATCGTTATTGCTTATTCTTAGGTAATCAACCCGCCATAGATACTAACAGGCGAAGCTTCCATGAAG
Organism: Thera obeliscata; assembly: GCA_947578465.1. Lineage (NCBI taxonomy): Eukaryota > Metazoa > Arthropoda > Insecta > Lepidoptera > Geometridae > Thera > Thera obeliscata. The sequence goes on along the minus strand of OX387918.1, from coordinate 7,963,437 downwards.
GTCTTTCCAGTAAGCTTGTGAATTTTGTTTAAGACGATGAACACCGTGAAACAATTTCTCATTCGCAAACTTTCACCTTTAGTTTTGTCATACTAGTATAGTTTCTCCTCATTAATAATGTAAGTGCTTATTTAACCAACTCCAAAGAAAAGAGATTCTTACTCGACTGTATTATTTTTGTGCATTTATATTATTTTCATTACCTCAAAACTATAGCCTCTATAAATCTATTTAAAAACATTCTTCAGTTTTTTTATTTCTAACTCCCATTTATTGTACATCAGTAGGCCTACCACGAGCTCTGTCTGGCTCTGTCTCTGGCTCTGGTTTTGAGTCTGTGTGAGTGCTGTCAAAATAAATAAAAATTTATTTCTAAGTCGAAACGTCACACACACAGTATAATACACTGGTGAGCACTCACACAGACTCAAAACCGGAGCCAGAGACAGAGCCAGACAGAGCTTGTGGTAGGCCTTCAGTTATAGACAGTATATGATCGCGGTGTTATCGCAGGCATCGCTCTCATGTTATCGCCTTGATGTGGCCGTGCCTAAAGGCACGTCAAAGGTTATTACGTCAGTTTTTCATGTTTTTTTTAAATACATTAGCTGATAGAACAAGCCATGTGACTAGGAGAGTGATGAGTATGAATGCAGATGGATATTTGGTTAGAGGGAGGCCAAAGAAAAGATTGATGAACAGTGTGAAAGATGACATGGATAAGAAAGAAGTGGATACAGAGATGACGACTGATAAAGGAGAATGAAGGGACAAGGGCAGGAAGACGAAGAAGAAGCTGATAGAACAAGCATATGACCCACCTGATGCTAAATGGTAACCATCGTTTATAATAGCATTACAACGAAGGTAACGCACTTCAGGAACGTGCTGTGCATGCATTGCCCTACGTCCATCAATTTGAGAATACAGATGTTTAACCTCACGAGAAAAGTTTTCAAGTTTCAAAAACTTAATTATATTCGACTTAACTAAGCTAAAAGTGAAGTAGAGGAAAAGAAGATGCTTTGGAAATGTGGTGCTGGAGACGACTGCTTGGAGTATCGTGGACTGAATTTCGCACTAATGTTTCGATACTCCAAGAACTAAACATCAAACAGCGTCTATCCAACTTAGTACAGTGTCGCATTCTAAAGTACTTCGGACACGTCTCGCGGCGGGACACTGACTCGATTGAGCGCCTCGTGGTTCAGGGACAAGTAGAGGGTACAAGACCACGTGGAAGATCTCCCATGCGCTGGACTGATCAGGTCAAATCCGCAGTGGGTGGAACCCTACAAGAGTGCTCCCGGATGACGACATGTAGGGAGAAGTGGCGAGATATCGTGAGGCGTGCCACAGCCCCTGATAAAAACAAATAATCATATATTCATGATGACCACGACCGCTCTGAAAAGAGTGAAGCGACTGAGAAGAAGAGAAGCTAAAAGTACCTAAATGTGAGACCATACTACCACAAGCTCTGTTTGGCTCTGTCTCTGGCTCTGGTTTTGAGTCTGCAGAGCTTGTGGTAGGCCTACTGTTCTAGTAATACCTACAACAAAACTGCTAGTAGCCGCTTTTCCGTTTGTTATTTATAACTCTTATCAGTAGCAATGGTTATCTGTACGTATTAAATAGGTACTTGCGTAAGTAACTACTACTTGTATGATAAACAGAGTACAATAGAATTGACCACAATACATTTACCTTAAACTGAGTAGAAGAACCAAGGTCACCGACATAGCTCGTTGAATTAGTAAGATGAAGTGGCAATGGGCAGGTCATATAGCTCGAAGAACCGACAACCGTTGGGGAATAAACGTTCTCGAATGGCGACCACGAACCGCAAGACGACACGTAGGGCACCCAGATGAACCGACGACATTGTTAAGATCGCGGGAAGACGGGGTGGATGGAAAGGGCAGAGAATCGTTCCTAATACTTTCCATATAAAAATGCGTGTGCAAAAAAATTTTCACCTAGGTAGTCCCTTAGTGGTGAAGCCAGGACAAAGGCGTCTTTTTAGGCGGCCTAAACCTGTTACCAGTCTCAGACTCTGAAGAAAATCCAAGATCCGCACCACGAATAGCATTAAAACTAAAACAAAAGCTACTTCCCACCGACGCTAACGAAAAAACTTGGGCCAGTGTTAATTAGAAAAGTTTTGTACGTTCTTAAGATAGCCACATACCTACCGACGTCACAGTTTTCGGCTGTAGCTATGGCACGAAAAGAGCAATTGAAAACGCGCCACAGAATGGGAAAAAGTATAGAATCTGTGTGAATGCCGGCGGTACTAATATTTGACATTTAATTATTAAAAATCAAAATCATAAGTGTATTTATTCAGTAAGATTGCAAGGATCACTTTGAAACGTCTTAAAGCTATAGGTAAGTCTAAGTGCCAGTTCCACGCGACCAAGCCTAGAAGAACAGGCAACAAACTACGGCTCGGTTCCTATATACCTTAAATAAAAGTAAACAGGCCTTTGCATCCATTGTAAATAATTTAAATAGCGTCAGGGACATCTGGTGATTACTTGCGGGATGCTATAGTGCCTGGGATAGGATTTTAGTTGCAATAGTCTTGCCAAGCACCTATACAGCTTAGGTCGGCCTAATCCACAGGAAAGATAAACACACACTCACACACTCAAAACAAACACACACACACACACACACAGGAAAGGAGGGAGGATAGAGCAATATTTAAGTAAACATTATAATAAAATAATTGATTGGTCGATTAGTCATTATAAACAATGAACCATTATAATGTTGGCAATTGATTAGCTCCGCAAATGGTTACTGATTAGAGGGGGCAATGGTATCGTTATACGTGATACCTATAGTTTGTTTTATCTTTTAAGGAGTCACGTTTAATAAGTGAACGACTGGGTCTCAAACTAAAATTCATCATCATCATCATCATTATCAGACCGAAGAAGTCTACTGCTGGACATAAGCCTCACATTTCCAGGAAGAACGATTCTGAGCCCTTTCCATCCATCGACTTCCCGCGATCTTAACAATGTCGTCGGTCCATCTGGTGGGTGGGCGCCCTACGCTTCGTCTTCCGGTTCGTGGTCGCCATTCGAGAACCTTTATTCCCCAACGGTTGTCGGTTCTTCGAGTTATATGGCCTGCCCACTGCCACTTCAACTTACTAATTTTTCGAGCTATGTCGGCGACCTTGGTTTTTCTACTAAAAAAAAAATTAAAAACTAAAATAAAAAATCATATATAAACATGAATCACAAAATGATCACTTTGAAATGTCTTGCGTCTTATCGATCGTAAGATCGTGGCCCACATCAAGGCGATGGCGATGGCGATCTCGTGAAACGCTGTCAAATATGACAGTGATATTTTACAGCGTTTCAGCTGATCGCCATCGCTATCGCCTAGATGTGCGCAATACACAGGCGTCTACTGTATAAGTAACTACTTGAAAACTACTATCAGACTTGTGCGTGGGGAGAATACTCATCTCTAGTTTTTCTAAGTGAGTATTTTAGCTGTTTATTCGTATATCTTCTATTGACGCATAAAACCCTTATAAATAATATTTGGTAGACCAGTCACACTAGGGCACATCAGTAGGCTTACCACACGCTCTGTCCGGATCTGTCTCTGGCTCTGCTTTTGAGTCTGTGTGAGTGTTGACTAAATAAATCCTACGTCGAAACGTCATACACACAGTATATACACTGGTGAGCACTCACACTGACTACTAAAAACCAGAGCCAGGGACAGAGCCAGACAAAGCGGGATTTTGGTGGGCTCTCGCGTACTAATAGTCCTATGTGCATACTTATAAATTTCATATTTACCTACACAAGGACTTAAGTCTCTTGTATCTGCCAATAATACGAACTGGCTTCCTCACGATGTTTTCCGGCACCCATTGATAGCAAAAAAAGCTGACGTGCCATTTATTTCACCGGCATCCCACACCCTTCAAAGCATAACACAGCAATGCTCTTGGCGGCAGAAAAAGGCATGGTATAGTCCTTCCCCGGATGAGCCCTTCACACTTTTGACTTTTGACTGGCCTCTCAGCTCAGTTGGTAGTAACTCTGCCATAAGACCCGTAGGTCGTGGGTTCGATCCCCACCGAGAACAAATATTTGTGTGGTGAACACAGATGTCTGCGGGTGTTATATTGTGTTCGAAGTATATGTATTTACAAAAAAAAATGTATATGAGCATTATATCAGCGATCTGGTTCCCATAATACAAGCTCTGCTTAATTTGGGGTTTGTGTAAAACATTGCAGCTTTTTGCAGCAACAGCTTTCCATTGTATACATCGCCACCATATCTCCATCTCTTCTTCTTGAATACTTGCAGCGTGCCAAATACTTTGACACTCCTTGACAGATGACAGATGACAAACCTGATCACAGAATATAATAGTCATAGCTTATAATGGTAACGTTACATATAGGTAATATTTAGAGCATTTAGTTAGTTTTTTTTTTTAGCATTTTAGAGCCTACTATACTACCAAACTGAAATAAAGCCGTAAATTTGCCTTCAACAACAGCATCACGGTATATATATCGATAGGTAGGTATGTGTGTCTGCCACATGCGAACACATCAGCCTATCTCCCGTTTTAGATAAAAATCGGGGACACGAGAGTGCCTATCGTCGGTGATGTCATTACGCAGCGCCGCGGGCCCTACGTCGACAACTGGGAAGCACGAATGGAACGATGAGGTTACTCACACATATAAAAAATATAATAGTAACCAGTAAATATAATAGTTTGGGCAAGTATAGTGTAGCATACCCTTCGGCAAGGTGGGGTAATGATCTGAGAAATGTATAGCTGGAAAAGAAGAGCTCGTCTTCATTTTTCATCACCACGTACGAACGGGAAGTCATTTAAAAATGCCTTATAATTTTTTTTACAAATTAAATTATTCATTTGTTTTGTGAATACTTGAATACCTCAATACTGATGACGGCTGATAGAGGAAAATGGAAGAGAACATGTTGTGCCGACCCCACCTAAAATAGGATAAGGCCAGGAAGAATAAGAAGAAATTTTATTTTAGGCACCCAAAAAATATTATAAAAAAAATTAAGTAAAAAAACGACTTTTGAAAAATCAAAAAAATATGAAACAAGAAAATTGCCGTGGTCATGCCACTAAACATAAACATAAACATATACATCAATAGACATAGACAATCATTTATTTGCTTCTTTTCTTATTTTTTACACACAAGACATGAATGGATGAAAAAACAATTATACATGGGCATTTCCTGAAGCAGATCTCATCGGACCTTAACTAATAAGTAGGTACCATGTTGTTAATTTTAATATTTAAGCTTTCCTTTTTATAACGCTTTATATGATGTATGTATCATACATACATCATATAAAGCGTTATATTGTAGTAGGACAAAATCGAGCTTATAGAGGTCGGTTACATGCATACATTATGTATGTATGTAACCGACCTCTATAAGCTCGATTTTGTCCTACTTTGAACGATCAGATTTGATTCAAACTTTGCACACCTGTCAAAGGTAAAGGTACCTGACAATGCAATAATATATCGCCCACTTGCGACGACAGTGTGACATCTCAAGTTATACGATTTTTCGTTTTACTGATATTCGGAATCGCGATTGCGCGCTCTATTATCTCCAAAAACGGGATAATTTTTGCTCCATAAACAACGAAGGAATGAGAGAATGAAACAAAATATCACAATATAGCACTGTCTCGTTTGGTGATCATGTTGACTTCGACATAGCGACAGTTCAGTTGTCACCTGGGCGTTGAGACGTGAAGCACTCTCGGTTTTCATAAAAAACGTGACATCACGAGGATACCACGATTTAGGTGAAAAAGGTAAGTTTATTTTAATAATTTTCATTTATTCAACAACGTGGTACGATGAACTTATCATACTGTTCTTGCAAACCAAAAAGCAAAGTTAACGAGAAATGTTAATGATGTCACGTTGTTCTTGTAAGAAGTTCACAGCATCATTGCGTCATTTCGAATTATAACGTTGAAGATGATACTTGTTTTTCTTTTACTGGAAATAAGTAGTGGGTCATCTGTTGATGTTCTGTTGTTGCAGAATACCTTTTGATAAAATTTAGTGGTATGTCCATCTGCCACGTTGTAAACACTAAACAGCAATATAAAACACCAGTTATCTTTCCAGATGGTGACAAAGTCTTCACTAGTTTTACGATTAGCACAAACTAAAATGGACGAGGACTTGCCCAGTAGCACCTTATTTCTTGAAACAACACGAATTCATTCAAAAACTGTTTGTTTATCAGTCTAACAAACAAACGATAGATAGATAGATAGATTAACTCTTTATTGTACGCAAGGAAATAAATAATAAGACGATGAATCAATGGATAATCAACAAACGCCACAAAAGTAGCACCATCGTAGCCTATAAACGAGTTCATCTTCTTCCGAGTACTTCATGTAGCAGCTTTTTCAGTTCTTCATCTTTTTTTAAGAACATCGATGACTCCGTAATCATTTTCCAATACTTAAAAAAAAAATCTGAAGGACTAAATTCAATGGGCGTTGTTTTTTAATCAGACAACTGTGCTGGCTAACAAAAGAATAAGTTAAAGATTCCTGATAATGAAATTAAACTTAGGAACGTTTTAAATAGAAAACCGGGGTTGGCTGAAAAGAAAAAAGATGGTTCATACGTAATTTGTTCTTGTAGTAGTGTACGTACCTAATTGTTTTTATAGTCTAGTATGTTATGTTTTTTCGTGTGTTTTGATAAGTCGCACCAATAAACTGGAGCTTACTGGGGCACTCAACTTGGAAACAGTCGACAACTTCATATACCTGGGCTCCAGTATTTCTAACACTGGTTCCTGTGAACCTGAAGTACGTAGAAGAATAGGGATGGCTAAGAATGCAATGAGCCAGCTGAGAGGAATATGGAAAGATAGAAACATCACCAACAGGACCAAAATGAAACTTATCCGGAGTCTAGTCTTCTCCATATTTCTTTACGGTGCAGAAACATGGACTCTGAAAGCGCATGATCGCAGACGCGTGGACGCGTTTGAGATGTGGTGTTGGAGGAGGATGCTCCGTATCCCGTGGACAGCGCGTAGGACCAATGTATCAATACTCAAGGAACTCAAAGTGACCACTAGGCTATCAACCATCTGCCTCCAGCAAGTCCTTGAGTATTTCGGGCATATAGCCAGGAAACAGGGTGACAACCTGGAAAAAATTGTCATCACTGGCAAAATTGAAGGCAAGAGACCACGAGGCCGAAGCCCGATACGTTGGTCCGACCAAATCCGCTCCACTCTCGACGTGAAGGTCCATGAAGCTATTCAGGTTGCTGGTGACAGATCCAGGTGGCGAAACATTGTCAGGGACAAATTGATCCATGGACATCACGACCCTCAGCAGTGAGGAGCACGACGCGAGGAGGTGTTTTGATACCAATTTATATTTTATTAAAATAAATATTGTGCGCGTAGTACAATACCTATGTGCCTAATTAAATACAAGTCAACATGTAATTTATTGTAACGAAATGTACGATTAAAATAGTTACCACTGTGTCAAATGATTATTTTATTACTTAATTAAGAAACAAATTTTCAAGAATATCGTTTTATTTTGACATAACATAGATAAATGTAAATCTTTACATCATCTTCAACGTGACAACAGAACTTGTCACTTTGAAAACTTTATTTTTGTCTAAAACAACGTGACAAATTTTCCTTATTTTTTTTAAACTATAGTTTTAACTTAATTTTGTTCCAGAAGCGTATTTCTTTTTTAATATTTCATTTCATTATTAGTTATTTTCTAATCTGTTCATACATAATAAAGCTATCTTGACAACAGTTTAAAAGTTAAGCTCATTTAAAAGTTTAAAAGTCGGTTTCTGTAAAATCCATGTTTTTGAGATGTCACACTGTCGTCGCAAGTGGGCGATATAATTAAAAAAAAATATGAAAAAAAACTAAAAAGTAAAAAATAAATTATAGTTTAAAAAACTAAAAAAAAACGCTTTTATAACTAATTAAACTAAAAAGTACAATAATATTAATTATTACAGTTTTATTTTTAACTTTTTAGTTTAATTAGTTATAAAAGCGTTAAAGTACAATAATATAAATTATTACAGTTTTATTTTTAACTTTTTAGTTTAATTAGTTATAAAAGCGTTTTTTTTAGTTTTTTAAACTATAATTTATTATGTAAGCACGCCAACGCCATTTACATCTAAGGTTGGCAGGTAGAAAAAGCTTAAAGCCCACCTTTTGTACAAAAATTTAAGTTTTTTTTGTGCATTAAAACTGTTAAACAAATAAAATAATTATTTAAAAGAATACGTAAGTAAGGTTTAGAACTTTTTTTAGTTCACCACAAAATTAAATATTGATGTTATTTTCTAAAGTTGCCTTCTCTGTAATTCGTAGCTCCGTAACCGCGATAGTCAATACAAAGAGCTCATAAGTAGATTTGGTGAACCACAAACTGCGTTCTGCTTCTACCCTCATTCAATTACTGCTTATTCATTCAATTTCTACGTAGTAAAATAATAAGAATGTTATAATATTATGTACTAGGTAACGTAAGTATTACGTAGGTACCTACTACGTAAAGGTCGTGAACTAACTTAGCTCGTGCATTTCTTCATTTTGAAAGATATACAAATATAAAAACAATAGCATATATGAAATATCGCAAACATTTTTAGGGTTCTGTACTGAACAATAATTCCGAAAAAAACAATTTAAAGGGGCTTCGTCGCATACAAGAAAATCTTTTTTTCTTGCTCGTTTTTGCCCGATATTGATAACGACTATAGGTACACGCTTGAAGTATTCACATTAATGTATTATTCGCATTAAAAAAAATAATTAAATAATATAAAACATATATGTATTTAAGGGGGGCTCCCATACAGCAAAAGTCGTGATTATTTTGCCATTTTTATAGATAATGGTAATGGTACGCAACCCTTCGTGCGTGACCCCGACTCGCACTTGGCTGATGAATACTCGCACACAGTTCAGCAAAAACATAATTTAGTCCAAACAATTATCCTACCTAAAAGATTGCATTATGTTTACACCTACGAAAACAAAAAAAGCCTTTTGCGAGGTCATACAGACAAACAGAAGACGAAACGTAGGGCGCCCACCCACCAGATAAACCGACGACATTAAGATCGCAGGAAGTCGGTGGATGGAAAGGGCTCAGAATCGTTCTCCCTGGAAATGTGTAGGGGAGGCCTATGTCCAGCAGTTGACTTCTTCAGGCTGATGATGATGATGACAGACAAACAGACACGTAACATAATAGGGAGTATTTTAGACCCCGACTGGAAAGAGTCGTGTCTTTTCGGTCGGGGTTTACAACACCCCACTCGTCGTCAAAATGTCTTCCATAAAACCCGACCGAAGCGATATCTAGCAAAGATTAACGTACAGACCAGCCACTCGCTCGCAATCAGGCGTAAAGATTTTTATGGCCTCGCTAATTGTCCGCCAATGCCGGTGGCTATAAAAGTTATTAATCGACATCCCACCATCCCTTTCCGGAAGTTGTAAATACCGTGTACTACTTCCGGCCGATTGGCTCGCATCGAACCTTTTTGTACGGATGTGGCTTTGATTTATTTCAGGGTGTAATGAAAAATGACGTAGGTAATTTTATTGTTGTAGGCAGAGGTGAGCTCAACATTAGGTGGGCAAAGTATTAATTTCCCTGAAGTGTTAGTTGTGCTTATTTTTTTTTTGTTTGACTGGCTTCTCAGCTCAGTTGGTAGCAGCTCTGCCTTCTGCGCCGTAGGCCGTGGGTTCGATCCCCACCCAGAATAAATATTTGTGTGGTGAACGCAAAAGTTTGATCTCTGTCTGGGTGTTATAACAAAACAAAAATTGTATAAATATTAATATCAGCTATCTGGTTCCCATAGTACAAGCTCTGCTTAGTTTGGGGCTAGAAAGTGTCGTGTGGATTGTCCAAAATATTTATTTGTTTTAAATTTTGTTTAGTGTACTTATGCCCTCATCTTATAATGTGCACTACCCAACCTATGTCCTTAGTACCCGATGGTTACCTGATAGAAAATGCTTTCCAGCATTAAGCTCGCCTGCGAACAGTAGGTACATTTTATTTGTGCAATAAAAAAATTAACTATTTTACAAAAACATTTTTTTTCCGTTACAGCCTTTTTTTTTATTGATCCATTTCTTTTTTTTGCACGTTATTTTTTGTACTTTGATTTTGTCATAATCATCATTTACATCGGATTGAGAAGTCCACTGCTGGAACATAGAATACCGTAGAACTAAAAATTGTAGGTTTTTATGCACTGCCTTCCCCCAATCTTCGCAATGTCGTAGATTCAGTCGTTATCAGATGGTTATCGATTTTTCAGGAAATAACAATAAAACGTTTCTGAAATCTAAACCCAATTCAACTAAAAGCTTTCCTTTGTTTTCAGGATCTGTGGCCGCTTCAATTTACTGATTAGGTTGACAAGTTATTCGGATGATAGATTTTAAACACAGATTCGGTAATTCTACTGAATCGCTACCACTCCAAATATTGCTAAGCCCTAAACTTAAAGGCCTTATTATGTATTCACTGGCTTAGTCAGTAGGCCTGACACAAGCTCTGTCTGGATCTGTCTGTGGTTTAGAGTCTATGTGAGTGTCACTAGTGTATTGACTGCCTTCACAGCTCAGTTGGCAGTAGCTCTGCCTTCTGCGCTGGCCGGCGTGGGTTCGATCCCCACCGAGAACAAATATTTGTGTGGTGAACGCAGATATTTGTTCTCTGCCTGGGTGTTATATTGTATTCTGTGTATGTATTTACAAAAAAAAAGTATTTAAGTAATATATCAGCTATCTGGTTCCCATAATACAAGCTCTGCTTAGTTTGGGGCTAGATAGTGTTGTGTGGATTGTCTGCATAATTATTATTATTAATATTATTATTATTATTATACTGGTGCGTGTGACGTAGGATTTATTTAGTCAACATTCACACAGACTAAAAACCAGAGCCAGAGACAGAGCCTGAGGTAGGCCTACAGCTCCAGAGGTATTTACAATATCTATCGTAGTAGTTTAGAAAGATCTTTAGTTGTAGAAGAGCTCTTTGTGAAGTGCTACCACCATGCCTATTTCTGCCGTGAAGCAGCATTGCTGTGTTTCAGTTTGAAGGGTGTGGGTGCGGGAATCGGTGTGGAATGCTTTGTTATAGGCGATGGTTACCACTTAACATCAGGTGGGCCATCTGCTTGTTCCATCAGCTAGTTGTATAAAAAAAGAACTTACAGCCGAAGAAGGTGCCCTAAGGCTTTCTCGAGCAAGAAAATATTTTTTTCTCACAATTATTTTGATATTTTTCGTTCCCGTTTGTTTTTTATACACAAATCTTTTTCGTGGAAAAAGCAGAATTATTAGATGTATTTGATGGCAGTACATTGCGTGTTCTCTGGAGGGACAAGTGGCCAGTAATGGATATCTATTAACCGCAGAGCCGAGGGTTAGGGTTGCCACGAAGCCTTAAGACGCTGACAACCGACAGGCAATTCCATGTTCATAAATTTAATTGACGATATAAAATCACTGAATGTACATACGAATCTATGAAAAATCATAAATTGTTCAAATCACATATAAATTGTAAATTTGATGAATTTAAGGTTTCAGTTTAAAAAAAATTACATCTTTTATACTGAAGGACGGAGAACAAACATTCGGCTTTTGGTTCCTATACAATATAAGGAAACACCGTGCGTTTTCGTCAGCGCGTTCTAGGATCGTTACAATTTTAGTCACGCCATCTAGTTCTAAATTTAGTAAGCAGCTTTTTTGTTAGTATATTTTACTAACAATGTTCACATTGACACACTTGCAACGTTCCATTGTCACCTCAGCAACATATTTATTGTATGACAAAAGGTAGTTGAATACTACGACTATAGTTATTTTGCAAGGTTGTTTTACAATGTTCACATTGATACACTAGCAACGTTCTATTGTCACCACAACGACTTACTTATTGCATGACAAAACGTAGTTGAACTTTACTCCTTAGTTATTTTGCTAAATTTATTTACAATGTTTACTTTTACACATTTGCAACGTTCCATTGTCATCACACCAATATATTTATTGTATAACACTGGCCCACTTCTACTCCAAATATTGCTATGCCCTAAACTTAAGGGCCTATTATGTATTCACCCTTTTTAGCTTTAAAACTTAATAAACATAATTGCAATAAATAATATGCATGACTTTGAGTAGTAAAATGCTACGACTATAGGTCTTTTGTTAGATTTATTAAAAATGTTCGCATTGACACACATGCCAGTTTAATTTTCACCTCAGCAACATACTTATTGTATGACAAAAAGTACTCAAATGCCACAACTATAGTTACTTTGCTACGTTTTTTACCAATGTTCACATTGACACGCTAGCAACGTTCCATTTTCACTACAGCAACGTATCTATTGCATGTCAGATGGTAGTTAAATGCTACGACTATAGTTACTTTGTTAGATTTATCAACAATGTTCACATTGACACACCTAAGACGTTTTATTGTTATATATTCAACTTTTTTATTAACTTTGATGTAAGGACAAAGCTAAATTGTTCCTTGCACATTATACAAAGGAAAATCAGCGGACAATAAAAAAGTTGCTGAACTCAACAAAGCTCTTTCTGCTAAAGTAACAGAGTATTTAGTTGCTCCGACAGGAAATTTCTGACAATGCATTTATTGTGACTTTGTTGACCCATTTTTTTCTGTGTGTAGTTTTTAGTATACAATAGATTACTTTAGTTTAGTTTTTAGTTCGAAAATATGTGTCTAGTGCACGAAAGGAGCCTCTTTGAGGCGCACTTAAAATCTTTTCACCACACTTGGTTCGAAAGAATCAGTGACACGATAAGATGAAGAAGTATACCTTTTACAAAGATAATGATCCAATTGTCCTCGTACGTATATCGTAATTAGTCCATGGTATATCTAATAATATAGTCGTATGTTCGCAAATGGCAAATAAGGAAGTTTTTTCTTGGAGTTACAAACTGCGGAACTGGTGACCCTAAGACCACCCTCATCCATTACAGTGATTTCCGACACTGCTGGCTGACGCAGCTATACGCAGCCACTTAAGGCGAGATCAAAGCATCTTTGAAGCTAAAAGGCCAGGTAAAATCTTGAGTCTTCTAAATAAAAGCGACCGTATTATCACTCGTTTAGGTAAGCGTAAACGTTGGGGAATAAAAGTTCTCGAATGGCGACCACGAACCGGAAGATGAAACGTAGGGCGGCTACCCACCAGATGGACTGAAGACATTGTTAAGATCGCGGGAAGTCGATGGAAAGGGCTCAGAATCGTTCTTCCTGGAAATGTGTAGGGGAGGCCTATGTCCAGCAGTGGACTTCTTCAGGCTGATAAATATAAATAAATATCATAGATAATCCACACAACATTATCTAGCCCCAAACTAAGCAGAGTTTGTACTATGTCAACCAAGTATCTGATTTTTTTTATAAATACATGCTTAGAATACATACAATATAACACCCAGTCAGAGAACAAACTTCTGCGTTCACAACACAAAATATTTGTTCTCGGTGGGGATCGAACCCACGACCTACGGCTCAGAACGCAGAGCTACTACCAACTGAGCTGAGAGGCCAATCAAATGTCAGTCAATGATGATGATGACAAAAACAAATGAATCGCTTATGCACTAGTGTGGTCTCTATAACCTTTGAGTCATCGACTTGCTCCTTGCTCTCAATAGATGGTCTATTTGAATAAGTAAAGGAAACAGGCCTTTGCATCTATTTTGTAGGTGATATATCGTCAGGGGCAACTGGTGATCACTCATGCCCCTACTTACGGGACGCTATAGTGCCTGAGACAGGATTTTAGATGGAACAGGCTTGCCCAGCACATATACCATCCTGACAGCTTAGTCGGCCTAATCCACAGGAAAGACATGGTCAATACGTGCGGAGCTGACTAAGCTATTTGAATAAGTACTATTATAAATAGCTCCTGTAGATTCTCATTATCCAAAGGTACATATACGCGTGTTTAAATTGCAAACCAGCGATGTGCGTTCCTTATCAGTTCGTCTCTGCCACTCACACTCAGGAAATGAGATTTTTGTCTGCCACCCCTCTTGAAACCCATTTAACGTGGACTTGCTTAACAGGCATTCAATTTAAAAGAATAATGGAAGGTTCTAATTTTAAAACCCTTTTGAAAACAAAAGTGGCTATACATGGATGTGTCGTGTATCAAATGAGTAATAGCATAGCTATTAATTTGGAAGATTTAAACAACACAATACATTTTTTTATACAAATAAAATAAAATTGATTCGGTATTAGCTTATACATTCTATCATTTACGGCTATCGCTAAAAGATAATATTGTTCCGTGTTCTCGTAATATATTGAGCTAAGCTATTTATTACTCGAGTAAAATTTACTTACTCAAAAGTAATAGAAGAAGAGTAAGAAGGAGAGCATTTGAATATTAATTTCTAGATGTTCAACTTTGTCTCGTATTAATAAGGACATTTCTCTACGATAATTGAGTCGGACAGCGCAGTCTGCATTCCGACCAATTTCTCTAACAAATATTCAGTTTCCAACCGAAGCAATAATGACCGTTGCCAACTGATGTTTAGTGATAGCTGTCTATTGCAAAGTTTACAATAATATCGCCACCTGCCCCCATTGCACCCCTCTAAAGCTTGTATTCTACTGAGAGTGAAGCGAGCTGTGAATTGCATAGGAGTATCAAGTCGATACCTTTGCGATACGGTCCATAGTTTCATGAGAAACATACATAAGTTAAGTGCTCGTGTAATAAATGTATCGCTTTGGAGTGTCTGTTAGGATGCATTTATGTTAAATAAACAATTTGAATTGAATTTGAATTTGACATTTTGCACAGCATTTTGTTTGAAATAATAATTCATGCCTAGCTTGCGGTAAAGTGGCTTGTAAGAAAAAAAGAAGAAAGAAAGAAAATATATTTATTGACCACAAAAAGATACAAATAGGCATGGTACTTAACATAATGGTTGCACACGGTCAGTTAGATCCCTGCCTCAGTATTTGTCGCAGCGTGTGCACAATGACATGCTTGTAAAGTAAATCATGTAAAATTCATAAATAAACATTTAGTTAGATGCAAACGTATAAAACTATTTTTAGCAAAAATAGTTTGCACTGCAGTTGTTATCCACTCTGTTACCGCTACTAGTGGAACGTACACTATTGGGGTGGTTTTTGGGGGGCGACGCTCATTTCTCAGGTTCGACTTCCAGTATTGATATTGCTGGGTATTACGCGCCGAAAGCTGTTGGCTTTCATAGCGTACGAGGGTTATAGAGCGTATTGAATTTTTAATAAAGATTTTTCCGATTGTAAGCGTTTGTGCTGTTTTGACGGTTAGCGCGTTTTATCTGGCAGATGCCGATATGTTTTATAGTAACACGTATTTCTCCTCAAAATGAATTTTATAACCAAATGTTCTTTACCTTTTAGTACCAAATTATTGAATATAAATGAAATTTTAATACAGGTATTCGTAATAAAATAGGATTTTTTTTATTTATTGAAGTAAATCAACAAAGTACTTTCAAATTATACAATAAGATTAATTCTTAATTCTTTTTCTACAATTAGATCCTCTGGTATTATCCAAATACCCTCTGGTAAAACACAAAAATTTCATACCATCCGTTATTTTAATAATTCTACCGTCAAAACGTTGGCCACCTCTGCCGCTTTCGTAGCGCGTTCCATCGCCGGGTAATATTTGTTTAATCTGCAGCCGACGACACCCAGCCACAGCAATCTATTGCTCGATAATCTATGCTCTATATTTAACATCTCGGTTCGAAAGCTTCAATTTCCAATATTAAAATGTTGCGCATCTCTGCAAAATGCTGGCGAATTTCTCGACTGTTTTGTTGAGAATTTAGATACAAATTGGACGCTACGCTATTAGGAGCGGGGAAATATTGGGAAATAAATTCCTATTAAGATGATATAAAAAATAAACTTGCTGTGGTAGTTATATTTGTATTATGTAAATGAAATCTGTACTTAATACTTTGTCAGGTTTTCAATTTATCAAAATGCGTGTAAGTAGAATTTAAGTAGGTATGTTGTGAATGTTCGCCATGACTGGTGTATTTTTGTAAGGCTAATCATATAAACTTTTTGCGTTTACTTTAAAGAATTCCACGTGGACTGTAAATTTTAGAATATTTTTGCAGTAAAATTCATAAGTTACAAGAATTGCAAAAAACGTCCTGCAAATTGCACTCGTACTCGTGGGAAATTACTGTGCCGGTAGTTAGGCGAACCGGCCGTATCATACAACTAATTTATTCAGAAATTTTTAAAAATATCCATGAAATTCTGTTAAATATCTATCACTAGCAGAAATACACGTCTTATCTTCTATAGAAATATAATTATGACCTCGATAATTTTTCTTTTACAGCCGTTGGGTTTTTGAAATTATGTTCTTAGACACACTCTGCATCAAACTGTATTAGATACCAATAACTACCCTCATTTTTTGCTTCTACAAAATGTGATTTAAATTAAAACCCTTTAGTTAATTATTTTGAACTGTTTCTTATTTTAAGTCTTCTTCTTATCGTGTCACTGATTCTTTCGAACCAAGTGTGGTGAAAGGATTATAACTTGACACATATTTTCGAACTTTTTAGGTTCTACGATATGCCGGTTTCCTCACGATGTTTTCCTTCACCGTTTGAGAGCACTGGCATAGTGTACATAAATTTTTGGGCAGAAAAACTCATTGGTACACGACTGGATTCGAACCCACGACCTTAGGATCGGAAGGCGGAGCCGCTACCACTAGGCCACCAGCGCTCTCCTATTTTGCGCTTCGCTATTTTAAAGTATGGGAGCGAGACACAAACACTAGTACTTTTAATTTTTCAATCTACAGATATTTATCGGTCAGAAAAAATATTTCCATCTCATTTTTAGGCTTGTCAAAAATAAGGACCAACATCTTTTATTCGACGAATATCGTTATTCCGTAGATGGTAACATCAGGCCTTAATGTTTTAACTGACCGTCAACTGACGGCTGACGGTCCAAAATACCTACCTTCCGGAAAAATGTTATTCTTCCCTATGCCGCTAACACAAAGCAGGAAAAACAATTTAACCCTAGCCAATCGTGAAGGGCTTCCGATGCCTCTATCGGTACAGTTATTGACAAAAGTAAATGTATTCACAAAAGCCATAAATTAAAAAAAAAGTTTAAAAAAATAACTTTGATATTTTTTTTACTACACTTTTTTAGTACTATTAAAACTATAAATTGATCGGTCATTAAAAACAGCAAAAATCGAAAAAAAATCGAATTTGCAAATATTCGTGTCGTGTTACCAGTTCTTTCAACCCAGTGTGGTGAAAGGAGACAACACTGGTCTTTATCTATTTTTACCTGCAATTTTTTTTAAAGTGATGTTGTCAAAATACTGACCATGAAGTGCATTAAAAACGGGTAAAACTTTTCATCTTGCCATGAAGAAAATTTAGTTACCATACTTTTGACGGTAACCATACTCTGTGAACTATTGGTTGCACTGTGGGGTACGGTCGGGTTCTGTACAAATCGTCGGGACCCTTTGTCGGTGTTTATTGCGGCCCGCCATGCATTCGACACCCATCTACAGCTTTGATTGAAAACAAGATATACGAGACTGCCTTTTGTTTTTGTAGTTTGACTTTTTCACAAGTCATTTTTCAGATCGTTTCAAATCGCCAAAGGAAAAGTAATTTGGACTTATAAAAGATAATAAAAAATAACAAAGTAACCTTTAACTTAAATAATTAATACTATTGAAATTAAGCCGTGATGCCTCAACCAATAATAAGGACATAAAAAAACTTCCAAACTCTCTGATCATTTAATTTTGATGTAGTCAACATCAAAATTATATAATTTCTAATTTTTGTCAATGTTATCTAACTTCTAATTTTCTGTCTAATTTGTATCTAAAAACAATGCGAGTGAAGCTGCAGGGGGAACCTAGTATTATCCTAGTACGTTGTAGGTACCTATTACTAAAAAGTTTCGGCTTTAGGTTTAGTTTGGGTTTAGTTAGTGCATAACTTCTTTTAGAGGATCAAATATTCCCAGTGTTGCATAAGAAAACATTTTAGATCCGCTTTATCACCACTGTAATTTCGGCCTGGTAAATTTTTCATCAGCTAACACAATAATACTGTACTGTGTAGATAAAATGCTGTAACTGGTTTCATGGGTCGTAGACGAAGTAATTTTCAGATTGAATTTTTATGGCGAAGCCTACAGAAAAATTACGTTATTTTTATGAAGCAGTGTGATTGATATAGTAGTGGATAGTGAGTTTTTTGTGAATGAGTTTATCCGGGGCACTAGCTAAGGGCTCGGCCACATCAAGGCCACACAGTGATCTGCGATAACATGACAACTGTTTTTGGCCATCAAAAGCTATCAAACTCTAAATAAAATCTGATAAAAAAAGGATTGTTTGTGCATAAGGGAACACAAATGAAAACTCCCGAACTGAGCTTAGGTGTATATTGTCTTCTATACAGCGTATTTTGGAAATGGGGTTGGAGAACAATGCTTTGCCTCGTACGTAAAATTTTGTCGTTAAAGTTTTTCGTAAGTGGCAGTCATTAGAAAAACACGATGCACCTAGTAGAATTAGTGTAGCAACATGGATCATTGTTGTAGCTTTGCTTGTAGATGGAGCGTAGGCGCTAACAAAGATGAAAGGTGATGGAGGATGGGTTCTAGTTCCACACTTTACTTTTATCGTTTAAAGCCACTTCAGTCATTCCCAAAATTTATTTGAATTTGGCGGTACGACTTGTCACATTTTATCAGCGTTTTCGTAAGATATTTAAGCCAGTAAAAGAAAATGTCCACGACGGTCGAAAAAGATAAAAATGATCGTTTCTCTGAGGGTCCGAAATGTTCACATTCCTTTTTATAGGGACCGCAGCTCAGTTGGTAGTAGCTCTGCCTTCTGTGCTATAGGTAGTCGGTTCGATCTTCACCAAGGACACATTTTAATTGACTCATGGCTTGCCATGAGTCAATTAAAATAAGAATAAAATAAGAATTATGGTGCTTATCTTGATAAGCACCATAATTCTTATCGTGCCACTGGTTCTTTCAATCCAAGTGTGATGAAAGGATTTCAAGTGTGGCTCAAAGAGGCTCCAATTGTGCACTTCACACATATTTTACGAACTTTGTATGTTCTACGACATGCCGATTTCCTCACGATATTTTCCTTCACCGTTTGAGAACACTGGCATAGTACACAGTTTTGGAGGGAATAACTCATTTGTACTAGACTGAATTTGAAATCACGACCTTAGGATCGGAAGGCGGGGCACTACTACTAGGCCACCAGTGCTCTCTTTTGAATTTTAACATGAGGTACCTTAATATTAATCATCATCATCATTGGCCTGTTACATCTATTGCAGATGATTTAGGTGGCATCAGTTAATATTAATATTAATATACTTTAAATAAGGTACTATTTAAGAAATGTTCCTCGCAAATATCCAGTCGTTGAATTCATCCGATGCTGCTTACCTTAGAGTTCCTCTTCAGAAAATGTTTTAGTGTAGTGTGTACGCGGACCAGAACCTATTCTGTCATCCTTTTGACCCCTTTATTCACTAAGAAGCGGTGCTTTAGAAAAAAACTTGTCACAGACACGAAACGAAATCTGAAAAAAAAACTTCTGTGAAAAAAATCTGCTTCTGTAATTAAAATGAAACTAGAGATACAATGTTAGCCTTTCAAGCAATTTCATTAGAAACTAGGTATGGGCGTGTTATATTAAAAATATCAAAAATATGCCCAAAGACTTTTGAACTATCTTTGTTTTTTTTTATAAACAACGGGATATTTTATATGACTTGTGAGTTTTGTTTCCCGATATTACGGCACCGTTGCAGTGAGTATAATGGTGCATTCACAGTAACAAATCATGGTAAATATACTTAGATTAATTAAATACAATTTAAATGACTTCTTCAATGACACACTGCCTGTGTTATTATTTAATTTTATTCAACAAACAAAAGTAATCGCTAGCTTATTATTTATTTATTTTTTCTTACTTTGACCCACTTCCACTTCAAATATTGCTATGTCATAAACTTAAGGGCCTATTTTGTATTCACTATTTTTTAACTTTCAGACCTCACTATGATAACACAGCCCAACATAATAATTGCAATGAATTATATGAGTATGAGTTATGCTGCCTTCCTACGGTGCGTGGTTCTGTAGATCACCACGCACCGCGCACGACGACGCACGGCAACGCACACAGAGAAGACTCCTGTGCTACCGCGCACCTCGGCGCACGAGACCGTTCCCATGGTGTGTCGTGCGAGCTGGTGTGTCGTGCGAGCTGGTGTGGGCTGATGCGCGATATCACGCACCGGTGGGAAGGGGCTATTATATAATATAGGTACCCATTTTTTTATATATAAATGGATGCAAGCACCCTAGCATTAGTGAATAAGAACGCGGTTCGATCACGTAACGTTGTTTAGCCCGTGTACTCGGTTCGTTTGGCAGAACAAATACATTACTTCGATAGACTGTTCTATAGACAACTTTAATTCTCTAGTATGCAATAAGCGTTTTTATGCGGCTGTTAAATATTTACTAATACTATCGTTTATAGGTTAAAATCTGAAAGAGAAGATAAATAATAAATAAATAAATCAATAATAAATATTATAGACAATCCACACAACATCATCTAGCCCCAAACTAAACAGAGCTTGTACTATGGGAACCAGATAGCAGTTATATACTTACATTATTTTTTGTAAATACATACTTAGAATACAAGGGAACAAACATCCGTGTTCACCACACAAAGTATTTGTTCTCGGTGGGGATCGAACCCAAAACCTACGGGTCAGAAGGATAAATATTGTGACTAGGTCTCACACAACTTGAGAAACCGACTTGCAATGGCAAAATTTCTGAACCGATATAATCGATAACAACTAATTCTGATTTAATTTGACCTTCCAACTTGAAAAAAAAATCAACAAGTTGTATAAAAACAAATCTAACGATATTTATAGTGATATTGAGTAGGCTAAAAAAAAATAAGAATCGCTTGTGACTATTATTTTTGTGATTATTTTTGTATTTTATTTTTCACCCACTTGTTATTAACTTCAAACGCAGCTAATTCCGTCGCATACAAATAATTTAATTTGTCATTCCCAGCTACTCCAAGCCGAGACCCTCAAGCACAGAATAACCAATAGTTCTTACGCACGAAACTCACTATGACGTCACAAAACAAGTTGTTTTTTTATTTCACTTGCCGATTAAAGGAATCCTGAAATAGGCATTGATGAAATAGGCAGTGGCAGGTCACGTCAGGAATGTGCCCTACGATCCACTGCCCTGCGTCCATCAACGTGAGGCACAGATGTTCAGCCTCACGTGTCAGTAATTTTCCCGGCACCCACACCCTTCAAACCGAAACACAGCAATGCTGCTTCACGGCAGAAATAGGCATGGTGGTAGTACTTCCCCGGACGAGCCCTTCACAAAGAGGCTGGATTAATACAGCAATTGATATAAGAGTTTGTATTATTTTAGACTATTTTTGATTTGTAAAAGGATCATAATATAAAAAACGGTAGGAACCGAGCCGTAGTTTGTTGCCTGTTCTTCTAGGCTTGGTCGCGTGGAACTTGCACCTAGACTCACTCACCTAGCTTTAAGACGTTTCAAAGTGATTCTTGTATCGTATTGAATAAAAGTTTATTGAATTTAAATTTGAATTTATTTTCAGCAACTGAAGCTCCAAAAAAGCCTTTTCAATTTTATGCCAAGTCTAGCTACTGAGCTACGTGTATTGCCTCTTAAGACAATGCAACAAAGCTCATTTTACTGTATTCTCAGTTCAAAGTGGGTTATTCCACTGCCTGAGCGTGAATGCAGGGTAATTCCACAATCCCGCGTTTTTCCTGAATAGACCTGCAAATGTCTACAGCCAATTTAATAATGCCGTCTTGTAAGCCGTTCCACAGTTCGCGAGCGTATAGGGAACTCTAATATTATTATACGGCGCGAATGGTTCTGCAGGCTTTATTGAATGTTTACTGAGAGCTCAGATTTTTATTTAATTCTGGATAACCTTTTATGAAATTTGTTACTTACATATTTTTTTAAAGAAGATTTTAACTCATGCAAGTACTACATATTATAACTTTTAGGCAGATCAATAACATCAAATTAAAGTTTAAATAAAAAAACACGAACTGGGATGGGAAAAAATATTTTAGTGCTTCTACGTAACCAGCTACTCGTACGTAGAAGGATTTTTTGCTTAGTTCATAACCAGGTTGCTAACTAATAAAAAAACTTCTGTCTTAGTTTTTATTCTGTTTCTGATTTTGTTCTTAGTTCGTAACCGGGCTAAACTAATAATAAAGTTATGTCTTATCATTCTTAATTCGTAACCCGGTTACAAAGCAAGATAAGAATCACGTGTATCTGTCTTGTGTGTCTTCATTCGCCACTAGTTACGATCGTAATTTCACCTAATGTGACGTAATGTGATGCGTGATAATATAATTGTAAAGTAAAATGCATGTTCAGTTTACTGAATGATTTGGACTAATGAAGTAAGAATACTTCGTCTTATGTTTGCAAGAATAAAGAGCTATTTCTTTTTCCCTCGCAACAAAACTATTCGACTAAACGACCCGACTAGATAACATAATTCACTTACCATTATCCAGAACATTCCAGAGTATTCTTAACTTCGGTATCGACACAGCGCAATCGGAAGAGCTGGTTTATTGCATGCTGCTTAGATTTTATTGCAATACATCAACTGCCTTTAGTGTTGTGTGTGTGTGTGAAGTCAACTTATATTTTGGTATGTCACTTTTATACGAAAGTGGGTTTTAACAACCTCGGGATTCTGAAAAAATAACACAAATGTTGGTTGCTATGACGTAGCAAGTCTGAAATTTGAACACGAGCTTTAAGTTCCATCAGTGTGTAATTTTAATGAAGTTTTCGGGGTGTAGTCGTTTTTAGGGGTTTGTATCTCAATATGTATGTAGACAGTTTGTAACTTTACCTACTATAAATATTTTTCAGAAGTTAAATTAAGGTTTCATTCCGACCTCGGCAACAGGCAGCAACAACACTGGAATCTATATAAAATATATGGGGACCAGTAGTGCTGCGGAATTCGGAATTTCAACAACCTTTATGCTCAAAATACTCATCTCCATCCAAACACTTTTTTCTATAAGTTAACCCTTATTTTGCTTAGTCTTCATTTGGGTTGAAGGCACTAGCCATCTAATCAGTTTCCGTTTCAGTTTATTTATTCATTAAACAATTAAAATCGTATTCGAATATGACTTAAAACTAAACACTTAATTCAACTTATAATAATAACAATGACACAAATAATATTTAAAATTAAATATTAAGAATTGAAATTACATTTAACAATTAATATACTTATACTATTCTAAATTATCACATGTCATGGATTCATTAATGCTGTAGAAACACCCTTTCAACAACATACTAGTTAGTCTATTTTTGAAAACATAGTATACACAACATCAACTATATCGCTATGAAACAACGGCGCAATCTACTATTCGGCTCACTACAAGAAGAAAAAATATGGAAATGCCTTTCTGTCCAAAGCTTAATGTAGCGAAACACTGCTGTAGATATCAGGCCATTAGATTATATAATTTATTACCAATTGACATTAAAATAATAGACAGATTCAAAACTAAATTAAAAAAGCTTTTGTTGAAAGGGTGTTTTTATTCCGTTGATGATTTTATAAATAATGACATTTCTAATATTGATATTTGACTATGTAAAATTGAATTTTGTACTATTATTATTATTATTTAATTTGTGTTTATTGATTATTTCTTGTTTGTCTCTTTCAATTGTATGTACTTATTTCAAACATGATTGTATGATCGTTCATGAATAAATGATATGATATAGTAGCTTGATGAAATATTTATTTATTGACACAAAAGAAGTAGGTACGTTACAGGTATGATCAGCACGGTTACTTAATATTAATAATATCTTAAAGTAATGCACCTAGATTTTAATGTGGTGACGCACTACGAGCCAGACTAGAATATCTGTATCCCGGCTCGTCGCGCCCGCCGTCGGTTAAAGTACGAGTGAAAGTAGTGTGTGTGTAAGTATGGGTGTGTGTATCTGGGAGTTCTCCTGACATCAGTGTCTCATTAAGAGCCATGGTTAAACAGGAGGACCCCCATATGGGTGTGTGTGTGTGGTTGTACATGTAATGTGTGAGTGAGTAGGTATTGTGTATGGGCTTTCATGATGAAGTGATCTAGCTGTCTAATCAGGACTGTGGTAACGACCCCACACGTGACCCGAGGCACAAATGTGTTCCTTGTACAAAAACTCCGAGAAAAGGTGTAGATGCCTAATCTAGTTTCCTATTGTTGACTCCGGGTGTTGGGGATCCCTTTGCAAAGGAACGCGTGACTTAACAACTTGGAAGTTACTTAAATTGTAGTGTGGAGATGCCAGTACCTACGTATAGCCTCTGTGTAAAAGATGCTATTGTAGAACATCATTAAACTAAATTTTTAGCCCCTGGCAGGAATTAACAAAAAAAATTCATTTATTTGACATACATACATATGTGCAGGCGTTAACAATAAATAATTATTAAATCATATTATTATTGATAACCTCGGTCGGGCTTATTTATATGTTTTGTATGTTATCTTGTTATTACGATCTTTTCTGGAATATTGTGAATCCTATAACACGATTGGACGCTTTAACTAAACGCGTTTAACTAAACGTTCCAATCCACATGATACTTCATTTTCCCTTTTCACTTCCATTTTCAAAAGAAATGCAACAACATTGACATTGTCTTTAAACGCGCTTATAGAAAAATGTACCAACTGAACTCAGTTAATGCTTAAGCGAGTTTAAACGTCAGTAGAATGCGTTCAATTTCAACGGTGAAATTGGACCTTAGTTTAACAGCGTCCAATTGATCCAGATCTTTAAATCATCAGTAATATAAGAGAGAAAAAGATCAGACAAACGCTGTCAAATATGACAGCGATATTTGACAGCACTACACTGCAGGGCGCTTAGATGTGCTCAAGGCTTAAGTTAAATTATAAGTTTTCGTAAATAAATAAGCTCTTGACAGTACCATCTATAAATCACAAAACAGCAAACAGAAAACTATCTCTGAAATTCGGTACAAGCGAGCACATAATACCAGCGGTTGTCTGAAGAGTCAATATCTTAAAAGTGCAGTTCTCAAGGCGAGCGATAGAGTTACAAACGGCTTCTGTTGGCGATGTTACTGGCTGAAGGATTTTCGACTTAGCTGTACGTCGTTTTGTGGGGTAGGTATGACTCTGTATTTCAAATCCCACCTCTTTGCCTCAATTCTATTTCTCAGTACCTTACTTTTGGGAAAGACAAGGTGAGGCGATGATATGGCAACCACTCGATGCAGAGAGCTGAAGAACGGGTTCAGTGGAAAAAGCACTGGTGGTCTAGTGGTAGCGGCTCCGCCCTCCAATCCGAAAGTCGTGGGTTCAAATCCAATCGTGTGCCAATGAGTTTTTCCGTCGAAAAATGTATTGTGCACTATGCCAGTACTCTCAAAACGGTGAAGGAAAACATCGTGAGGAAACCGGCGTGTCGTAGAACCTACAAAAGTTAGAGCAACTCGTGTCAAGAGTCATGCAAAAAGCAGCCCGCACATCAAGTGCGGATGATTAAATTTGCCAATTTTTGACGGGTTCAGTGGCGTTTTCGGAGAAACGCACTCCTAGCAGTGGAAAAACATAGATTTATGAAAATACCAGCCGAACCCCATGGTCTAAAATCAGGGTGGAACCACACGAGAACAAGGCAGTAATGTTCTAATAAATAATTTATCCCCGAGCACTCGCTTACTTTATTGTCGACTGATGCCTGGTGAGTGTATTGGCAATAACCCGACTTTCTTCCAGGTACGGATTTATTTATTTATGTAACACCGCCTCATAAATATCCAATCTGTGGATTGCAGGCCAGTTATTACAGTTATATCGGAAATTCTTCGGTATTCGGTTGGAACTGTTATAGCTATAGCTGCTCTTATAAATCGTAAAAATGTGTAGTCTTTGGTAATCTAGCAACGATACCGCTAATAATGTAATTTTAGAATACCAACGACGTACTACAAAATAAGTGATATATAAGCACTGAACGGAGAAGGAAAACATCGTGAGGAAACCGGTAAGTCTTAGAACCTTAAAAAATCGAAAGGAACCCTTTTGATGCGCACTTCTTTGATCACCACGCTGCTGGTTTGAGAGAACCAGTGATACGAAAAGTCGAAGAAGACTGCAAAATGGGTGTATGTACCCTTTTATTTGGACGTTACCTCTGGATAGGCCCGTTAGAAATCCTTATACTCTTTAAAATCTTTGAAATTGACGAATGTTATTTAATGTACCTACAATTTGCATTAAAAAAAGCATTTGAGATTTTTAATGTCTGAGGAACCTACCGTGCCTGGAAAAACGATGTTAGTTATTAATTTAAATGCACTGGCGATAATTTGAAAACCAAGGCCAACAACCCCTCCCCAATGCACAAAACAATAGCGCATACTCGATAGAAACATTCAAAAGCTGCTGAGTCACGTACACAACCTAAGGCTATGCACATAATGCCGGCTGTAATACAATACTGGGTCCGCACTAAACTGCTATAAGTATTGCAAGTCGACCGGCATTTGGGGCTCACTTTGCGCATACTGATTCATGGGTCTGAAGGTAGACTGTTGGAGATGCGGCACTTTGCTACATTCATACGTCACTATTTAGCCCCAAACTAAGCAGAGAAACAAATAACTAACAATAAACAAAATTAACTAACTCTGGTCTCTGGCTCTGAATTCGAGTCTGTGTGAGTGCATGTGGACTAAATAAATCCTACGTCGAAAGGTAACACACCCAGTATATTATACTGGTGAACACTCAAGCAGACTCAAAACTGAACAGAAATAACGATTCTGAGCCCTTTCTATCCACCGACTTCCCGCGATCGTAACAATGTTCACGGTCTATCTGGTGAGTATATAGGCGCTCTACGTTTCGTCTTTCAGATTGGTTCGGCTCAGTAAGTGAGATAAGTGAAATAAATAAAAGTATGAATCTATAAACTAATTGATAATCTCGTAGGTAGTAAAACATAATCTTCACAGTAATCACAATCATGCCTATTCTTGGTACAAACCTCTACAGAAGTATATTACAGCAAGTCAATAGTACCACATCAAAATTATCTAATTTTCCTTCTCCCTGTAACTCGGCTACTTTATTTCTCACAAGGTGAGTCTCGTTGAAAGTGAGATAGTTCAGTCCACTCCGTCGATCCACTTGGCAGGCGTCTCACGTGCCGGGGAACTTTTTAACCGAACTTTTGTATAGTTCCAGTGATTATGCTGGTGTCAATAAAGTTTTATGGAGTCCTAAAGGCTCCCTTTCTTGCAGGTAAAATGGCGAATTTATTTATGATCAGCATTGAAATGCTGATGTTTTTGGAAAGTGAAAGGCAATGCACTTATTAAATATCTAGTAAGTAAGATTCTTCTTAAGATCTAATAAGGTTGACTTTATAATCAGATCCCATTTAAATAATGAAATACGCGTTTTATTTGGTTACTAACGATAGTTTGACGGTAACATGGTTGATGGCAAACAGCATGAAACACCATTCCAGCCGGTCACTTTCAATTTTAAAAGGTACTTTTTGGAGTACAATATACATCGTGACATATTTTTTAAAAAATAAAGAAAGACTTCACATAAGAAAAGAAAAATACATAATAACATGTATTATAAACAACAAAACGAGATTAGTGTATGTGGTACTGCAGCAAAACGGCTCTAGCTCAGCATGACACTTCACCACCAGCGGCAGCACAGCGCTGTTATTCTACTAGAACCGTTGGCCTTTTTTTATACTACTAGCTGATGGAACAAGCATATGGCCCACCTGATGTTAAGCGGTAACCATCGCCTATAACAAAGCATTGCCTCGTAGGTCACACACGTCTGGAACGTGCCCTACGATGCACTGCCATGCGTCCATCAACTTGAGGCTTATAGATGTTTCGCCTCACGTGCCAGTAATTACACCGGCACCCATGCCCTTCAAACCGAAACACAGCGCTGCTTCACGGCAGAAATAGGCATGGTGGTAGTACTTCCCCGGACGAGCCCTTCACAAGGAGATCTACTACTACTAACTGGTCAGAGCAATTTAACCCTGAGAGGATATCAAAAACTATAATTAAAAATAAAAACTTCTTAGAAAATAATCTAACAAATAGAAAGTGTAATCTGTATAGGTACTATGAAACTTGTACTTCTACATACTCCCTTTGAGCCCCCGAACAGTAATAAAAGTCGGGAGATATTAAGATTCAAGGGAAGACCGCGCCTAAGGGCACTGATCTATTGGATCCCTCATCTTATGAGATAACTTACGAGTATGTGCCTGCAAATAATGGGTCAGATAGTTATACCTAGTTATAAACTGTATATTATCTACCTTCTACGTACCTATAAGCTGCGGTTTCATAGATGCGACGAACGCTATCATCATCATCATCATCAGCCCGTTTGCACACACTGCTGAGTATAGGCCTCCTCTTTATTGCGCCACTCTTTCCGGTCCCTCGCGAGTCTCATCCACTCATTCCCAGCACTTGCAACAATGTCGTTCGACGAACAGGCGGGTGGCCTGCCTCTAGGTCTTTGAGCATCCCTTGGCCACCATTCTGTAACCGCTTTCGTCCATCTCCCGTCGTCCTTTCTTGCCAAGTGCCCTGTTCATCTCCACTTCAGTTTTGCGATTCGCTGAAAATGAATAGCAAGTTTCTACTAACTGAATTTGCACGTAATTGAGACTCTTCTTCCATCCTCAAACCAAACTTTACAGAATACATAATCTAGTTTAGCTCTTTGGTAGGGAAACGAGACCACTCTTAAGAAAATATCTAGTATTTGGATCAGTTGAGATTCTAGATCTCTAGATTGTTTGTAACGGTCTGCAGATAGCTCAACTGTTGTGTATTTAATATATTTTGTAAATATTTGTTGAATTGTAAGATTCCTTGTGTATTTGATACTGGATCACAAGTTTTGAGGATGCTTTAGTATTCATTATTCTCATCTGGTTCCCACAGTAGAGATCGTCCAATCTTAAACTGCACGTCCTACTACTTCAGTCAATCAAAGTTAATTGTTCTTTATTACCTACATCACAAAGATCATTTTGAAGTACTTTGCTGTGAGCCAAAACGTCAAGAAAACGTGGTGGAGGGGCGTGCATTTTTAGACTGGTTTATCTATACAAGCTTTGGCTAGTAGGTATGGGGTTACAAATATTTATTACTAGCAATCCGCCCCAGCTTCGCACGGGTCGTTGTAGCATAGCGTTATGCGATAAATGGAGTATCCAACACAAATTTTTTTTTTCAATTTGGACCAGCAGTTCTCGAGATTAGCGCGTTCAACCAAACTCTTTAGCTTTATAATATTAGTATAGATTTTTATACATGTTTGTTTGTCTCTAACAAATTGTATCTAGCACTAAAACTATCACATTTCCCAGATTAATCTGGTTTCGCCTGTAAATAGAAAAACAAGAGCTCCACACTTCAGGGAGCTGGTTAGAAGTCAGATGTTTGTCCGTGTTTCCCAGCGTGTTTGTTGAGCACTCGGTGACGGACTGCAATACACTTCTGTTTTTCAGGGATTATAGCTACGTATTCCAGCTTAAACTAGTTTCACTTGCATAGTTCACTGTATTAATTGCATCTTGTTAGGTTAACTGCCCTTATTGTTTACCCCATTTGGAGCGTCATGGGATGGTTTTCTAGTCAATGAAAGTCACAGAATTATCATTATTATTTGCCTATGTTTATCAGTTAGTACCTGTCTGTAACTATTGCATAGCCCACGTCCATCGATAGGTCTCTTATATGGCATTGAACTGTATCCATCACTCTTGAGATATAAAAGCACTCTGCATCATGCGCCTGTATTTGCACCAGCAACCAGATCATTAAAATTGAAACACACCAATAGGTATGGTAGTTAAGGTTTTATTGTCTCAATTTCTGTTGTTTTATATGATATGTATCATTATTGCGAATGCTGGGCATGCCGGTAATTGGCACACAGTTTATAAAACAATGGAACTGTAAGTGTCCTAAAATATGATAACAATGTGTGCTGTTGGCTTTGCCTAATAAATAAATAATAATCATTGTTTTAGAGCAAAATCGGTCCAGCGGTAGTCCCCTGATAAACTCTTATACAAAAAGCTCTCCTGAACTCTATTACGCAACCGTGCCTATAGTTCCCAACTACCCTGATAGAAAGTTAGCTATAAAATGAGCAGTCAATATTTGCTGTAATACCCACTACCCACCCCCGGGTCAATGCGACCCCTAGGCGTGGGTCACCGCATGGACTTTGTTGAGAATGGCGAAAATATTTGCAGAGGTCATCCTACATTTTAATAAGCTAGTGAGCTCTTTGATAGATAAAAGTTAACAATGAAATTATTCATAAGCCATATGGTTAGTTAATATGTACCAATTTATCATTTGCCTTAATTATGGACTATATGGACTAGGTTGGGTTTGATTCTCACGAAACCGAAGTAGTGACCTCAACATTTTGACCCTACTTCTAGAAGTTACTCGTACTTTTAAATATTTGGCTTGACTTGCCTTCTGCGCTGTAGAGGAAAAGCACTATAATAATCAGTAATAATCAATTTATTGGTAAAGTGCATGTTTACAAGTCAGTTTACAATTTGTAAATTCTTATGTAAGATAATTGTTTAAATACATTTTTTTTTGACGTGATAACGTCTTATAAATCGATGGAGCCGGCTGCACGCACGAAAAAACATGACTCGTGCGTCGTTACGTCGTTTTGTCGTTTCGTCGTTCCATTTACCTGAGCCCGAGCCCGGGTCGGGTAATGGGTAAGGGTAAATGAGGGTAAGGGTAAATGAGGGTAAGGGTAAATGAGGGTAAGGGTTCGGTCGGGTTCCGGGTCCGGGTCCGAGAGTTCGAGTCCTAGTCCGAGTCCGAGTCCGAGTCCGAGTCCGCGAGTCCGCGAGTCCGCGAGTCCATGCAACCATTCCATCAGTATTTTCTTATGACGTTATCACGTTCAACTATCGTCAGTAAACCGACTTTACAGACAACCGATTTTTTAATTTATTTAAAGGGCTTAGTCGCTTAGCGACCACACTGCTCTATTATAAAACAACAATAAAATATTAATTTACTTAAACAAACTATAAAAAATTCCATTGTATGCTAAACATATACGAGTACGTTCAAAATAATTGTACTGCTATCCATTATATAAGGTTCAAAAGTGAGCCAGCGGAAAAGAAGCTGGCTACCCTAGAAACTATCCATTCGGTAACTAGTGACAAACCCTCTCGAATCTTGTCTTCTAAAGACTGTCTACTCATTAAAATATCTTTCAAACGCATCAACAAACGCATAAAACCGAAGTCCATGCCCTCTGATGTTGTAGGAATGTCACTTTTGCTTGCGTTTGTTTAAATACATCTAAAAGATTTGCTAATTTTGCAACTGAATATAAGCTGTGTGAAATATCCACCAAAATATAATAGGCAATTCATTGATTCCAATTTCGAGTCGAATACGTCACTTTTCGCCAATAAAACCGCAGTAAAACCGATATCGCTGGACGATCGTAAAACGCTCCCTGCGTGGAATGACTCTTATAATGTGCGAAATAAAAACGACGCGCATAGTATACAATCACCTTTATATTTTTATGAACAAACTAAACTGTTACGATTTCAGGGTGTGCTGGATTAGATTTGGGATTTGAGCTGATTTGAACTTTATGTTGAAGACGATAAAGTGTATTTGGAGCTGTATGGAATGTTTGACTATTGACTTATTCCATGGTTCATATTTCCACGTTATATTTCTATAGCAATAATTTTTACGAATTTGGACGTCAACCCGATCAATAATCAAATAAAACTAAAAAAATAAGTATTTTCCCAAAACTATTTAGTGTAAACCTATTTTCTCTTACGTCACGTGAGAGCCACGTGACCTACCACAAGCTGCTCAGGTGCTTCTCCATTCCACTTGCATCCCACATTCAATTTCCTCGACTGAAACTCGTAAAGACACGTTGAATGCTGAAACTTTATAAGCTTGAGTAGGTACGGTTCTGCCAAATTGTGTCTATATGCGGTCACATTGATTTCAGTAGATCCTGATGTGAGGAATTCCGGATTGGCGTGGTGCGATTAATATTTGTCGCATGGATGTTCTAGTTATAGGTACTCAAGGAGTTTTAATACCTAATACCTCTAAGGAGCCTCTTTGAGGCGCACCTAAAATCCTTTCATCGCACTTGGTTCGAACACGATGAGCAACTTGGTTCGAGCACGTGACACAATAAGAAGAAGAAGTACCTAACTACCTTTTATTTTGGTTTAGAGACTGAGACCAAAATTACTCCAATATTCTTCTGACTATTGCTATACGTTAATGACACAAATTTTGGTGATCTAAATTCTAGGGCTAGAGAGATTTTATGTCAAAAACTAAGTGCATGAAGACGCTAGTTATACCATCAGGTCAGATAACATCTCCAACATCTGCTCAATACGTGCACGCTGACAGTCGAAGCACGACTGACCGTAAAACTATTTACGACCGTCAAGCAACGCCATCTAGTAACGGAGATTGGCAACTCTACACTAAATCTAGGACGACGCCCTGGGACATAAAGTACTACTTTTACGGCTTAGCTCTGAGGTGAGTGGGATTTGAACGACCTTTGTCGTTTGTTAAACGGTTTATTGTAACGTGATGTTGGAACTGTGTGAATAGACAGCGTGGAATTGTTGGTACTTAGCTTCCGGATGTTATTTACTTTTACTAGTTGCCACGTTGGTATAACACTTTTACCGACACCTACCCTCATGTACCTATAGTTTCTAGTTGAAAGACTACCCTTGATACTCATAATGGTAAGACCATAACAGTAATTTAGCTTGAGACCGATAAGTCAGTTCCATCCCAATTTGTTTGACTTTACTTAACAAAGAAACTTACAATTAAACAAATATTTACAAAATGTACAAAATACACAAACAGTTGAGCTATCTGCAGATCGTTACAAACGATCTAGAGATAGCTCAACTGATCCAAATCAGCGCCAGACGGAAGCGTCCCCAAGACGCTGGCGGCATTGCCACGCTGAATAGCAATGCCTAGACGCTGCGCCAGATACCCACCAGCTCTTGGGTCACGCGTCGCTTCGATCAGTCGCCTAGACAAAATTTTGAAGACCCAATTTGTTGACAGAAAAGTGACAGTAATAAGAGACTTCTAACGAGCCCTTAAAAAGTGTTTGATGATTATAGCTGTACATTTAATTCATGAATGCTAAACTGCGATCAATTATTCAATATCCAATTACTTATCTGATTAATTGTGTGATTATTTATTTCCACCGTATGAGCACTGGCACTGTACGTATAAAAGTAAAATTCAATGACCAAACTGACACACTGCAAGAAGCTTCTCGATTTACGGTAAGAAATTCAGAAGCCACATTAACCTTTCACCAATTCATAAAACTCGGAATTTATAATGGCACTTGGATACGTTCGCGGATCACGCACTTTGACGCGAAATAAACTGGCAATCGGAGGAGTGGTGTCGGCGGGAATCCTCATAAATCCAGACTCACTCCAGCCTTATTCAATCTCCGGGGACGGTGGTGAGATTTAGTGACGCTAGATGTGACAATAGTCGATCTTGAACAGCTACTTACTTATAAAGTGCCTCAAGACGCGTCATCATGCAGTGCGTGTTTTAAATGATGATTTAAATAATTCAATCAATTTAACTTGAGGATAACGCAGTGGGCTGCAATATTATTAGTCAAGTAGTTAGGTAGAATTACATACTCTTTAACTAATTTAGATTATTTTTAAGTTGAAGCTGTTTGTTGTCCTTGAATAAATAAAATAAAATATGATATTAGGATCTGATGGCTCGGGATAGCTCGGCCTGCCTCGCGAGCCCGGCCTCGATGTTTCCGGTAAACTACGAGGCTGCCTCGCGAGCCAGCCTCGGCCGAACCGCTCGCCCGAATGTCCGATGTAGTGGACCCGGCTATTAGACAGTCGCTATTTTTTCACACACAAGCTGCAAGTCGCACAAAGAGCACGCATTATATTCAGGTTTAAATAACCCTAACAGCTGATGTCTATTTTTATTTTTGCAGAATGTTCGGCAGACCAACTTCTAAATTCGTGAGACTGCAGGAGGTTCTACCGGCTGCCATAATGTTACCGAAACATCCGAAATTCCTCTCTAACATACAACACACAGACCACTCTGTATAGTGTTTGCCTATACTATCCATAAATCACCTCTCTACCATACGACACACTGACCACTCTGTATAGTACTCTACACTATCCATAGATAATTTACCCAGCTTCATAATTAACGTCTAACTCAGGCTATTAGATTATATTATTATGTTTTTATTTTTTTCGGATGTCTTAAAAGTGTCATATCTAGTCAACTTATTTCATTGTCTCATATACTTTACAGAAAGAGGTCGTGTTTCGCGCGCCAGGTCCGATATAAAAGTCCACTTTATAAAGGCTGACCACGGCTCACTTCTGTTTGTCTTTGCGATACGAACTTTGATCTGGAGCATTAAAAGGCTTCCCTTTAGGTGAAAATCACTATTGATCAAGTTATGGCAATTCAATGCTCGGTGAGTTGTTTCGTCTTTCACTTAGAAATAATTTCAATTTTTCTCACGTTGCCCCACGTTGGGCGCCAAATGGCATTGTGGCGCCCAACATGGGGCCAAGTTTATTTATTAAAATAATTTAATCATAACTGATTTTTTTAAGTTTGACAAACTGATATAGTGATTTTTATATAATTAGTAGGTTTTATTTGACTGGTTTTAACCGATGATCAGTAAATTACGACTTGCACATACCCATCCGTTAGGTTTATTTTAGCATTTGAACTAATGTCTAGGCAGGTTATACTATGAGGTATAGATAGTGCAATTCACGAAGACGCGCCCCTCGCGGGGTGCGGGGAGTTTGCTCCGAGCGGCAGTCGCGAACCGTAGTCTATTCATTGCAGTGTGCGTGTGCACTCATAGGTAATTAGTGTGTACCGATAACACTCAAACATTAACGGAAGCTTGCACACATATAACTATAAACGGTTAGGAGGAATAGTGGGGCGCGCCTTCGTGGATTGCACTATCTATACAAGTGTCTAGGAGGTAAAAATCATGCGTGTAATCCTAGATTACAAAGCTCAGAATTTAATAACCAGTTAAAACCGTTCAAAGACCCATTTGAAGTTCACAGTCAAACAGCCGGCGAAGTACTTTAACTGCAGTTAAACTTTCAACAACTCAACACTCCCAAAAGTAGCGGTCATAGCTTAGAACACAACTGGCTGGCTTACTGTAATAATAGTTACACTAGGGCGATAAAACCAGGTTTATATTTTTCTTACTCTGTTCTGCACGCTTAGCATGAACATCCTAGGCAACGTTTCCTTCTTTCGAAAAGAAGAATGAAATGAAATGAAAAAAGTATACTGAATAAACAGAAACACAAAAAACTAAAATCCAAACTAACACCCCCCGGAACACAATGGTATAAATCTAAGAAAATAATTTTGGCTAGCTACTAGGTAGAAGAAGAAGACAAGTCATGCTTCTTTCTTTTATTTTCCTTTTTTAAAAAGTGACATAAATAATTTTAGTCTCCTCTTAGAAAAATCGATGACTAAGCGCGCCTAACTTGCTTAATAATCACAGTTGGTTGACAATCGTATTCTGTTTGTATAAACGTAGTTTAACAAACGGTTTAAAAGACGAAAAGTTACAAAACAAAGTTTGTAAATAAATGTCGTCAAGTCAGGTGTAACGAACAATACGTTACACCTGACCTGGCGACATTTATTTTACTGAGCTAATAAAACGGTCGTTTGGGCAGACGGTCAGTTACGTTCCGACCCTTTATGCAAGTACACGGCCTTCTTTTCTCATAGAATTATTGTCTGGTTCTCATAGAAAGTCATTCTTATCGTGTCACTGGTTTTTTCGAACCAGAGCGCAGAGTGGTGAAAGAATTTAAAATGCGCTTCGAAGCTCCTTTATTGCACTTGACACATGTTTTTGAATTTTTCAGGTTGTACGACATGCCGGTTTCCTCATGATGTTTTCCTTCACCATTTGAGAGTAACTGGCATAGTGCACATACATTTTTGGACAAAAAAATATTAAATATTGTTAAGATCGCAAGTCGAACGATCGAAGTCGGTGGATGGAAAGGGCTCAGAATCTTCCTGGAAATGTGTAGGGGAGGCCTACGTCCAGCAGTGAACTACTTTGGACTGATGGTGATGATGATGATACAATTACGATAGGTTGATTGGTTTTAAAAAGAAACAAATACATATTTAATAGTTAGTGTTTTATTTGAGATGGTGCGTCGCAGGCATGCGATACTTTTGTAGGTACGTGCGTAGGCCACGCCACATCAGTAAGTATGAAATGGTACACATAGTATTAAATGAAGTATAGGATGACAAAAGGTGATTGAATGTGGGCGTATTGGGCCGAAGGGGTTAAACTACTTTTACAGGACTTACTTTGATGTTTTATAGCTTCTATGATTTATTTCGTTTTGCTTCTGTGTTTAGATTTTATTTTAATTTATTAACTTGCTGCCACCCACCTTCCCCCCCCCCCTGATGAAAAACCTCTTTTAAATTTTCCGTATTTTTTTAGTTTTCTGTAAGACTTAAGTTTTGTGACGCCGTAATCAATGAGAAATGAATGAATGGGTCTAATTACTGGCACGTGAGGCTGAATATCTGTATGCCTCCAGTTGATGGACGCAGGACAGTGCATCGTAGGGCACGTTCCTGATGTGTGTGACCTACATGACATTGCTTTGTTATAGGCGATGGCTACCACCTAACATCAGGTGGGCCATATGCTTGTTCCATCAGCTAGTTACATTAAAAAAAAAGCAGCCAAGTGCGAGTCGGACTCGCCCATGAAGGGTTCCGTAGCACGACGAACTACAAGAACCTTTATATATGTTACTTGATGTAACATAATAAGGTTCCTGTAGTTCGTTGAAAGGTAAATTGCGGTTTACGGTTTATGACGTATAAAAAAAAACTACTGACTAGATCTCGTTCAAACCAAATATCGTTGAAAGTTTACATAGTAATGTACAACATATATTTTTTTTAGTATTATCATTCTCTTACTTTAGAAGTTAGAGGGGGGGGGACCAACTTTTTTCCACTTTGGAAGTGTCTCTCGCGCAAACTATTCAATTTAGAAAAAAACTATATTAGAAACCTCAACATCATTTTTGAAGACTTATTCATAGATACCCCACACGTATGGGTTCGATGAAAAAAAATTTTTTGAGTTTCCGTTTATGACGTATAAAAAAAAAACTACTGACTAGATCTCGTTCAAACCAAATATCGTTGAAAGTTTACATAGTAATGTACAACATATTTTTTTTTTAGTATTATCATTCTCTTACTTTAGAAGTTAGAGGGGGGGGGACCAACTTTTTTCCACTTTGGAAGTGTCTCTCGCGCAAACTATTCAGTTTAGAAAAAAACTATATTAGAAACCTTAACATCATTTTTGAAGACCTATTCATAGATACCCCACACGTATGGGTTCGATGAAAAAAAAATTTTTGAGTTTCAGTTTCAAGTATGGGGACCCCCAAAATTTGTAGTTTTTTTTCTATTTTTGTGTAAAAACCTTAATGCGGTTCACAGAATACATCTACTCACCAACTTTCATCAGTCTAGCTCTTATGGTTTCGGAGAAAAATGGCTGTGACACGGCCGGACAGACAGACAGACAGACAGACAGACAGACAGACAGAC
This sequence comes from Thera obeliscata, assembly GCA_947578465.1. NCBI lineage: Eukaryota > Metazoa > Arthropoda > Insecta > Lepidoptera > Geometridae > Thera > Thera obeliscata. The sequence goes on along the minus strand of OX387918.1, from coordinate 7,925,208 downwards.
ATGACGAATCTATAAGGGTTCTGTTTTTGCCATTTGGCTACGGAACCCTAAAAATGGGGGTGAAACAAAATCTCTTTTGACTTTGCAAGTTATTCGGAAATAAAACATAAGATTCAAATTGTTGTAAGTTATTCGGAAATAAAAACATAAGATTCAAATTCAGCACTCAATCCGCTAAATTCACTCACTCGCTATTCACATATCGCCCCTATAGCACTTCGTGAACGAGGCTACAAAATATGCAATCTTACAAATGTGTCTCGGGGGTCGAAATCACCGAAAAATGTTCACATTGGGCTCGAATCACCAAGATCTTGGCTAAAGAGGATCGTTGAGAGACGATAAAAAAATCTGCGCCGTCAAAACCGTCGCTATGCGGCTTGAGATTAGATAGGCGAAAGTGTTACATGGTTTTATAGCGGCTTAAGACGCTGACAACTGACAAGAGTCCCAGATCGCACATTCTACATTTTAAAGATGAAATCACAGGATGTTATTTTGTAAAAATCGTGAACGGTGGGCCGGTTTTACGCATGACTAATCAAAAATATATGACAGTTGTTTTATCTCAAATTTCACAACCAAAATGTTTAGTTAATCAGCCGATTAGTCAAATATTTGATTGGTCAATTTGTTAGCCTGGCCTGGAGAATAATAATAAACATGATCAACAAAAATATACTTTTGGCCCAAACACGCTTTTCTATCATATTTTTTTTTATTCAGACTATCAGACACTCACTACTTACAATTCCCCTCTTTAAGATCAAGGCAGTTGGGGGTTCAAAAAATCTCGAAACGTAAGACAAACGAACGTCCTGGAAGGACCCCTCAGATATGAATTATAACAATCCTCACATAAACATTGCCGTAGGCAGTATTTACTTTAGATAAACTAGTGCTTACTCATGTCCTAAAAACTATAGTTTCGTCCACAGCAGTTTTCCCCTGTGTGACACAAAGTAGCCCCGAATGACTTGGCCTAACTACACAACGTAGCGACTTGCAAGTATATCGTAGCTCTGGGTTTCTGTAATAGCGGCAACCGTCTTCTGATTGCTATACAATTATGAAGACACACAACGGTGAAGGAAAAAACATCGTGAGTGAAAACATGTCATAGAACCAAAAAAAGTTCAAAAAAAGCAGCCAAGTGCGAGTCGGACTCGCCCATGAAGGGTTCCGTAGCATCAAGTAACATAATATAAAGGTTCTTGTAGTTCGTCGAAAGGTAAATTGCGGTTTACGATTTATGACGTATAAAAAAACTACTGGCTAGATCTCGTTTAAACCAAATATCGTTGAAAGTTTGCATAGTAATGTACAACATATATTTTTTTTAGTTTTATGATTCTCTTATTTTAGAAGTTAGGACCAACTTTTTCCTAACTTCTATAAATAAGAATCTAATTTTTTTTTGGGGGGGGGGACCAATTTTTTTTCACTTTGGAAGTGTCTCTCGCGCAAACTATTCAGTTTAGAAAAAAACGATATTAAAAACCTCAACACCATTTTTGAAGACCTATTCATAGATACCCCATACGTATGGGTCCGATGAAAAAAAATTTTTTGAGTTTCAGTTTCAAGTATGGGGACCCCCAAAATTTATAGTTTTTTTTCTATTTTTGTGTAAAAATCTTAATGCGGTTCACAGAATACATCTATTCGCCAAGTTTCATCAGTCTAGCTCTTACGGTTTCGGAGTAAAATGGCTGTGACACGGACGGACAGACAGACAGACAGACAGACATGACGAATCTATAAGGGTTCCGTTTTTGCCATTTGGCTATGGAACCCTAAAAAACATGTGCAAAGCGTCGCACAAACAGGGCTACTTCTGGAAACCAGTCTGCATGCCAAGTACGGATATAAATACTTGAAACAGTTATTATATAATAGCTATTTATGAGTTATCCTTGAGTCAATAGTGCTGTGTGGATTATCCAAAATATGTATTTATTATTGTTATTATTTTGTGGAGCCCTCTTTTAATGAGGGAGTCAAGGAGGCCGCATGCGAAAGATTCAGTGGGAGAAAAGTACATCAAAACCCCGACAAGAGAAGTGGAGAGACTTTTTAAGATATTGTCTTCTTCTCTGGTAGCTTACCGTAGTGACGTCATTATAGCGGCTGCTACATGACAGTCGCTTACTCTAAGGACTTTCAGACCAATGTCAAGTCGTAACCGGTCAGTAAGTTTATTGGCTGTAAACAATGCATAGTTTTAGCTAAATTGCGGTTTTACTAGAATGTTATTGTTGTGTTTACTAGAACACCTACAAGGTGCATAGCCCACTTACCTCAGTGTTAGATTATCAGACCAGTCTCTATAAAGCACTCTGTGTAACATCATATAGAACAGAAATAACTCAATTGAAAAAAACATGTCTTTTGGGAAATTATAAAATAATATTTAAAAATACTTTTTACAGCATCATATTTTTTTAACAATCGTGGTTTGAATTAAAAAACTACTATACTATAATTTCGACGAACTTTCAAAGAAAATTATTCTAAATCAACCAAAACTAAAGGATCAAAACATCTTCATCCTCATCCTTTTTCCCAGGGCGTTCCCACCACGCCCAGCGCTGGGAAACGAGATGAGTCTCCTGATAATATAGGCAGAGAGCTGATTTAGTAGCGTAAACCATACCTATAAATAGCTATAAATAAAATGATGCTGAAAATGAACTTTGTAAAAAAATACCTAGAGGTAGAGAGAAAAAATTACAAAGTTATTAGTCGATGTAGTTTCCTATTTAAGTGTGTTAGACATTATTATTTTTCATCGTTTTTCAATTTGTACCTACTATTTGTTAAGTTAAGCTTAGCACTGGTACTGAATTTTGCTTTGAGAGAAGTTTTTTTTTTTATGTTTTTTTTAATCAGTTATCTTTTATTATTTCTGAATAAAGTAGATCTCATAAATAAGTCAGAAAAGTAAAGTAAACTACCTTCTCATCTGAAATAATCATGATTTTTACGAAAAAGATAGTGCTACGAGAATCGTAGATGTCTACGACCGGCCTACGCTTGTGACGTTTCAAAAAAGTTAGTTAAAATATCGCTGTCATATTTGACAGCGTTTCACTGATTGCCACCGCAGAACGCTTAGACGCGTGCAAGGCTTTACAAGCGTTTCTTAGAAGATAATCAGTGTATAAGCAACTGCATCTTTCTCTATGAAAAACAGTGCAAAACAGTACTTACAAAAACAGTACTTTAATATATAGATAACTAAGTTTAATCAATATCTCACATCTAAGTTAGGCCATAATAAGCAATAAATTTGTTCGTTATTTTTAAATTTACAAGCAGAAGCTAACTCCCACGTGTCACCCTTATAAAGATTTAATAGAACAAATTTTTAAAGTTGAACAGGTAATAGCGGAGTTCTTTGTTAAGGGTTTTTCCGGGGAAGTACTACCACATGCCTATTTCTACCGTGAAGCAGCATTGCTGTGTTTCGGTTCGAAGGGTGTGGGTGCCAGTAAAATTACTAGCACCTGAGGCTGAATATCTGTATGCCTCAACTTGATGGGCAGTGCATCGTAGGGCACGTTTCTGACGTGCGCGGACGAGGCAATGCTTTTTATAGGCGTAATAAAAAAAAGTAAGTAAGAGCTCTTATCTTTATCAATATATTTTAAGTAGCTCATTTTATTTTATCTAAATATAAAGAAAAGCTACTTCTTGTTGTTGTTTATTCACTTAAAAATCCATTACACGCAAAAGAGCAACTAATAAATATGAAAGAATCGTTTTTCTTGATAAAAACCTTCAAACGAAACTGTGCCTTAACGTGTGTTTATAAGGTAGGTTTTTAATTTAGTGTTGTAGAGACATTTTGGCGTGTTTTAAAGTGCGCAAGGAGGTTGTCAGATTCAATTCTTGGAGCCATTTCTCAATAAAGTTTGTGGAGGAACGAACAACATGTATGGAGGCTTTTAAAGTTTGACGTGTATTGCCTGATGGGTAAGTTTCTGCTTTTAGTATAAACTTAAGTGCAAGGTATGTATAAAATATACCTACTGCAGGCATACCATGAGCTCTGTCTGGCTCTGTCTCTGGTTCTGGTTTTGAGTCTGTGTAAGTGTTGACTAAATAAATCCGACGTCAAAACGTCACACACACAGTATAATGCACTGGTGAGCTCACACAGACTCAAAACCAGAGCCTGAGACAGAGCCAGACAGAGCTCATGGTAGATCTACTGGCACTGATAGTTTATTTAGATTATATTATACAGACCCTAAATTTACAAACCATGGAGTATTTTTCCATGTCGGAAGGCCCTGGAGACTTCTAATACAGGCTATAATAAGCCTATCTCAAGCTCCAGTCTCTTGCAAAGTGGACACATCCCAACTAATTACACTTAATATTAAATCTTCACCATATATTGTATTCACTACCTACTCTGTAAAAGAAAAATAAATGCTTTTTATTATTATTTTTGATGCACCATAAAAATAACATAGCAACCAACCAACGGGCTTGCGCAATAAATTCTTCAGTGATTTGTTTGTAATCGTTAATGAAAATCGAAAGGGTTTTTTTCAGTTTTTGTCGAAGCTGGGCGGCAATATATTTATGAAACGGCTCCGGGTATAATTTACGTGAAGACAGCCACACTGCCTTCGATGGCAATACATTACTGTGGGTTTGCTGTTTTGATAGTATTTGAATTTTTCATTGGTACCAAGAATGTTAGGTATGAATGTAGATGGATATAATAAATAATGTGGAAAATGCACACACCACTATCTAGCCCCAAACTAAGCAGAGCTTAGACTTTTATAATGTCCCAAAAGTAAAGAGCCGTGCGGGATTGAAATTTTAAAAATTTTAGTGATTTCCTTAAGAGAAGTAAACACTAAAAAATCAATAAAAATGTAAGCAGATCTTGTACTATGGTAACCAGATAGCAGATAGAATAATTAAATACTTTGAATTTTTTAAATATACACAATTAATACAATATAACACCCAGACAGAGAACAAACATCTACGTTCACAACACAAATATTTGTTCTCGGTGGGGATCAAACCCACGACCTACAGAGCAGAAGGCAGAGCTACTGCCAAATGAGCTGAGAGGCCAGTCAGTAAAGTCATATAAAGTCCACGTCGCAGTCACAACGTGTAAGTTAAATATGTTAAAATAATATATATTTTAGTTTATACTATGGTCCCTGTATTTTTATGTACTTACTATGTTGCCTGAAATAAATTTATTTTATTTTATTTATTTAAAGTCATGGGTTCGTACAAATTTGGGGCTAGATAGTGTTGTGTGGATTGCCCTGAATATTTATTTATTTATTATTTATTGTATAAAATAAGGTAAAAAAAAATTGTGAGATTACCCAGCAGTGGAACAAAATTGGGTAAAAAAATCTCGAAAGTACAGGCAAGTACCAAAACTGTTAAGTCTGTGGTACGCGTATATACATAGGCGGGCTCCGAACGAGATGAAAAATCACGGACTACTTTTTTTATTACACGAGTCACCACTCCGGGGAGATGTGTAATTACAGAGAAAAGTGTTTTTATTAACATTAAAAAGCGTCTTTGAGAGGAAACTGTAAAGGGTTTTATAAAACAAAAAATATTCAGCGGGTAGAATTTAAGTTGCGAGATAATTAAATATTTGCATATTATTTAATTTTATTAAATTAATTATATTTCGAATATTAAACATGTTAAAAATTCTAATAAAGATTTGAAGATTTTGAAAAATTTAATATTTAATGTGGCCATCAATTTAATTCAAAGATATTTTAATATCAGCGATAAGAACATGATTATTTATTGTAAATTACTTTGTAAAATGTGACTTTTCCGAGTGTACAAATGTATCAAAATGGAATAAATTTCTGGAATGAAATGGAAGTTATTTATTTATTATTTACCAACAATATAGTATAGTATAGCAAATTGTGCAATTTTCCGGGTTAACCCTTTACAGTGTACAGTTTGCACTCTGTATATTCACAGAAGCTTCCAACCAAAACACGAACCAGACCAAAGAAGAAAATAAATCACAAAACTCATTCACTTTGTGTCACCGACTGCTCAGTGGCTGGAAAGGCGGCGCGATAAACGCGTCCACTACCACATAAATTGATATTGACGATGACTGTACTTTGTCCGGAAAGTAATGTAGACAGTGCGGACCGCCCGGTTTCTTTCATTTATGAGGACTTTGAAAAAGCGATACGGAAGCTAAGGCTTTTCCACACGAGTATATCTACAAGCTTTGAACATTATAAGAAATATTTCTTGTGATTGATGAGAATTTCTTAAATTAAATTTAGTCGCGTGGGTCGGTGTAATTAAGAAATGCACTATGCACCTAGAAAGATATGTTTTCTTTTGTTGATCAAGCATGATGCGCGTTTTTAGGTATAGAATATCACTAGCTACACGCAGCGGTCAACAAAAAAGGCTTTGATGAACGAACGTGTAAATTAAGTTTATCAATGCCATAGTTATACACAGTGGGTGTTATTAATAATCCTGGCGTAGCGTTGGACTAGTTAATCCGTGTTTTGTCACATTTGCTCGAGTTGACAAATTGCATGTCAATGCAAGAGACAAAACACGGATTAACTAGTCCAACGCTACGCCAGGATTATTAATAACACCAAGTGGGTGTTATTAATAATCCTGGCGTAGCGTTGGACTAGTTAATCCGTGTTTTGTCACATTTGCTCGAGTTGACAATTGCATGTCAATGCAAGAGACAAAACACGGATTAACTAGTCCAACGCTACGCCAGGATTATTAATAACACCAAGTGGGTGTTACGCTACGCCAGGATTATTAATAACACCAAGTGGGTGTTATTAATAATCCTGGCGTAGCGTTGGACTAGTTAATCCGTGTTTTGTCACATTTGCTCGAGTTGACAATTGCATGTCAATGCAAGAGACAAAACACGGATTAACTAGTCCAACGCTACGCCAGGATTATTAATAACACCAAGTGGGTGTTATTAATAATCCTGGCGTAGCGTTGGACTAGTTAATCCGTGTTTTGTCACATTTGCTCGAGTTGACAATTGCATGTCAATGCAAGAGACAAAACACGGATTAACTAGTCCAACGCTACGCCAGGATTATTAATAAGACCCAGACTAGTCAAACGCTACGCCAGGATTATTAATAAGACCCAGTAAGTTTGGCAAATAATGCGAGGAAATGTAATTTCACCTTTCCACCATGCTTATGTAGTAATAATCTGATCAGAGGATTCAAAAGAGTATGACGTCAGGACTAGTTTTTCTTAGCCAACTTAAACGTCCCAAAGACAATTTTATTTAGGTAAGTTTTCTGATATTTCTCAAACCTTTTTTTTTTGGCGTCACATGGGATTATGCTACTATATTTCTCAAACTCAATAGTTACTTATTATGATGAAAAATTGAGTTTACTCACTCGTATAAACCATGCTTTATGACCCTGTACACTGTCGTCGAGTTAATGTACTCAGCGGACGTTTTCTTTTCTTTATCTAATGACTTCTTTCAATGTAATGACATTGACAAATGATGCTTGCCAAATGTCATTAGTGGTAAATGAATTCCGATTTCAAAACAAAACATGAATACTTTTCTGGGGGATTCGTTTTCTGTCATTTTGGGAAGTCATATAGCTTTTCCATTTTAATTGTTTTTCTAGTGTTATTTTGAGTTTTGTTGTGTAATTTCGGTGGTATTTTAACCAACATTACTTGAGGTCCTAATAGCTCAAAGTGTTAGAATGAGTGTGTATTATGTGATATTCTGATATGATCGAAAATGTTTCTGATGGTTTTGAAAACAAACGACCATCATTTTGTTTTCAAAGCCAAGTAGGTAGAGCCGACTTGTCTATGACTGACTCGACTTGACGGAAAAGTATTTTATCTATGTAAGATATATCCTCATTACTCGGCAATTGATCCGAAATGGACAGATGCCATTCAATAAGAAGAAGAAGAAGAAGATACTTTTCTTTTGGAGATTCGTTTTTGTCATTTAATAGCTTTTTCATTTTAATTGTTTTTCTGGTGTTGTTTTAAGTTCTATTGTGTCATTTCAGTGGTATTTTAACAAACATCACTTGAGGTCTTAGCTCAAAGTTTGAGCAGTTTGAATGAAGAAGTTTAAGTATATGATATCCTGATTTGAACAAAAGTGTATCCGATGGTTTTGAAGAAAACGTCACCATTTTTTTCAAAACGACAGCAGCAGCCGACTTGTCTAGGTTATGACTGACTTGACTATAAGCAATTTTATTTATGTAATATACTCATTGACAATGGCAAAATTGACCAAATGGACAGATGCCCTATATCTTATTTAAGATTATTAAGGATATTAAGGTAGGTTTTTTCATTGTTCACATTTTTCGTTAGTGGTACAAATCTAAATAGTTTCATTTACACGTAAAATTTATCTATAAAAGTTGCAAAGTATTATAATATTGCTCATGGTTCGAATGTAGCTCTGATTTGCAACGATGACTGGTGCTCAAAGCCCTGAAAATCGATGGTGATACATCACTTATAGTTGAGATTTTTCGTCATCCCTCAAAAGTAAAGAGAGGGCCGATCCATCATATCCCCACAATACACAGTTTTTGCATTAATGCGGAGCAAAAATAATATTTTTTCACTCCCCGAGGCAAAGACTTGATAAGAATTTCATTATGCGAGGTATTTTGTCGATAGATGTTTATTTTAACGCTCTGTGAAATTATGGGATCGGAATTTCTCTATTTTGGAATACATTTGTAGTAGAGCTCTTTGTGAACGGCTCGTCCGGGGAAGTACTACCACCATGCCTATTTCTGCCGTGAAGCGTTGCTGTGTTTCGGTTTGAAGGGCATGGGTCCCGGTGAAATTACTCTGCTTAGTTTGGGGCTAGATAGTGTTGTGTGGATTGTCTTTAATATTTATTATTTATTTAATAAGGTACTTCCTGATACCAGATGAAGCAGTCGGCAAAAGCAAGAACCTGTGTTTTCAAAGTGAAAATATGGTGAGCTGCTCTCACCCCAAAACCACGTCAAAGAGGAAACTAATTGTCCTATGTAGGTCTGCTGTTTTTTCTTCGTAATTCTTTGCGGATTGCAATTTTACGCGGCGTGAGCTCGAATATTAAAAATTAAACTTAATAAGCAAAGCCGGTTGCTCGCTTTGTAATGTAATGTTTTTATTACGTTTTTATTACTTTTTATTTCATGCGCTTCGGAGATTAAACTCCTGATTTTATTATACGCTATACGTTGCTATGCAATTCGCTGAAATAAAATATTAGTTTTTGGTAGAAATCAAAATCGAGTGCACGAAAGCAGCCTCTTTGGAGCGCACCGATAATCTTTTCACCACACTGGTTCTACAGATCAAGTGACACGAAAAGACGAAGAAAGTAAAACTCAGCTCACTCAGCTTAATGCTGCTTCACCTCCAGCAAGGCGACGCGACGAGGGAGCACTGGTTTTCAGCAATTATATAGGTTCGTCACTAAAATCAAACTCACCTCGTTGATCTTTTTTTAAAACAACCCAACGTTTCTGATACTCAGCTTAAAAACTTTTTATATCCACTCGAAGACGTACATCCGCGCTCACAAGTGCCAATATATTTTCATTTTCAAGTGTTCTCGACCAGTGGCGCCGCCTGCGTGTGACTGCCGGAGTTATCGCACTTACGACAAGTGCCCGATCTGTCCAGTTTATTGCGAAGAGAAAAATTACTTGGTCGCTTTTCGGTAAGCATTGTGTTTATGAGTGTACGCAGCGTTTTGCCGTGAATGCTTTTTGGTATGGTTTTATTTAACAGGCGGAGTCTGATGGAATGACGTTACCCTATACCTAACTGTATTGCTCTAGCTAACAGCTTGCTTATGAAACATTATTTGACTGCCTTCTGCGCTGGAGGGCGTGGGTTCGATCCCCACCGAGAACAAATATTTGTGTGGTGAACACAGATGTTTGTTCTCTGTCTGGGTGTTATATTGTATTCTATGTATGTATTTACAAAAAAAAAAAATTGCTACCTGGTTCCCATAGTACAAGCTCTGCTTAGTTTGGGGCTAGATAGTGTTGTGTGGGTTGTAAAAAATAATAATAATAATAATATGTTAAACGCGTTAATTATATACCTTGGACTTCTGTATACCTAAACCATTTTATACAGTCTATTTAAAAAAAATATTTATTGACATAGACATAGACAATCATTTAGATAGAGAAGATGACATGGATAAGAGAGGAGTGAACTAGCAAAGACTATGTTTCAGAAACCAGTGGCTGATTACACTGAAAAAGTATAGTTGTTGAATTTACTAAACTCGCATGGTTTGAGCTTACAAGCAATAAATTAACCAAATTCTTCGTTGTTTTTACAAAATACAATTATTAATTTTACAAAACCAGTAAAGGTTGACACTTGCCATTTTGTGCTTAGTAGAATTTACGAAATCAATGGATTGGTTACACTAAAGTGTGATTTGTAGGCGAGTGCCATAAGGTGGCACTTCCAACGTTACTAAAGTCATTTATATATTCAACAATCCTCAATGTTGGTTTTACTAAACCTGATACTACAACTACGGTTTAGTATATTCAATAGTAATGCCTTGTAGAATATACACATGAACGTCGTTGTAATCAACAACGAGCTTTCGTAGAAACAACGTTCTAGTTTTGTAAGATAGTTCACGTAAGAACCGTCTGATGGCGCATGCATCGTTACTAAAGTCATTTGTATATTCAACAATCCTCAATGTTGGTTATACTAAACCTACAACAACTACGGTTTAGTATATTCAACAGCAATACTTTGTAAAATTTACACATGAACGTCGATGTAATCAACAACGAGCTTTCGTAGAAACAATGTTCTTGTTTTGTAAGATAGTTCCCGTGAGAACCGTCTGATGTCGCATGCATCGCTACTAAAGTTATTTGTAAAATGATCAATCATGGTTGTTCTTTTTACTCAACACTATTCAACACCCATTAAACTACAGTCATTAATTGTACAATTAGCTGTATATGTATATATATATTACAAAAGAGCCGTCGTAAAAAGACCGTTGTTTCAAGAATTGTAACTATTTTTATTTTGGCAAGCATTATCGACTAAGATTCTCTCATAAAAAATCGTATCAGCTTGTTGTTACCTTTTGTTTTGTATTTAAAACATCTCCAGATAGTGCCTAACCGGAAGTTGTGAAACAGGCCTTAAACCTAGTGTCCCTTCAATTATAGGTAACCACAACGTGCACATCATTAGATTGGGACCCGTGAAAGTATAAAACTAGGCAGAATAATAAAGTCAAGGGCAAGGTAAAAAATAGTTTTTTCTGACACGACTACGTTCTGTAAACTTTCATTACATCGGCCCATCGTCGTCATCGTCACAGCCTTTAAACGTCCACTGTTGGAAAGCAATTGAGGCCCTCCAATGGCTTTGCCATAATCACTACTCTTGGCAGACGGATTAGTGATCGCAGTATTGGTGTTGAGTACTCAGGTGGTATACAGTACTGTACTGTATACAGTAGGTATACAGCAGTACAGTAGGTAGCATCCTACTGTACTGCTGTATACCTACTGTAAACGCGTACCAGAAACAATTTTTGTTCTCGCTGGCATTGATTTAAGCGCTTGTATATACCTATATGTCTATGCTCGCTGGCTTATCAACCCACAACATTTTTTACAAACAAAACAACAGCCAGCTGCCAGCTGAAGGTAGTTCCTGAAGATTGCCATGAAGTTTGCCATATTTCATTGCCATTGAAGTTTTGTATTCACTGATGTTTGAAAATTCATACAAATTAATCGATAACTGTAGGCAGGTCGTCTCGCTATGAGTATGCGGCTCACAGATGTCAAGTGTGACCTACTAATAATGGCTCTACTTTATGGCCTCATACTTTAACACCCTGTTAGCGGGTATTAAAAATATTACCTATGTCAATGCAAGTAACTGTCTCTATTAGCAAGTTAGAAACTTACTAGTTAATAACCTACCCTGTTTAATTATATTCAGCGTCCGATTATAAAACGAAGAGTAGGTACCTAGCAAAGAAACTTACTTTATCATAGTTTTAATAGGTACCTACCTAGGTAATATATTTTATCGCCATTCGCATGCGAAAGTCAGGTTCATCCCGCCAAAAAACAACCTTATTTGTTTTTACTAAAGTGATATTGTACAATCGACCCTCGTGTTTAGTTTATTTAACATTTTTGTTTAGTAAAAGATAAGTGATGATCGGATAGATCTATTTGTCTGTCGTTTTAGTGTCTTGACGGAAGCTAGCATAGCGTAGTGTTGCAAGGTTAGGCATTTTTTGCCGTATTAGGCCACTAGCACAACTTTGTCTGAGTGGACTCCATCTATAGGCAAAAAGCATCCACCCTGCTGCGAGTTCATCTCTGCGCGTTCGGAGTGAACGCAATTTGCCGTTCGCACGTGATTGGCGTGAGCGCAGCGACCGACGGGATAACAGCGCCACTCTGCGACCCGCAGTGTACTACTTAGCCTCACACTAAGAGCACGCCCGTTCGCGCCCGGGACACGCGTCATTATAATGTAAATGCCTAGCTCCTAACTATGACTAATTATATTGTGACTGTCTTGTGAACATGATATTAATAAACTCTCTATAAAGTGACTCTGGTGTTTCCACGACGCTAGGCGGCTAGGCTACAACATAAAACAATTTAGTGAAGTAGAAAATATGTGAAAAAGACATACCTACCTATATTCCTGCGAGAGGCAAACTTGTAGACCGATACCACAACCAACGACGCTTGTTGAGAAAATCTGGCCTCATTGAGAAAAAAATCCTGCTGAGAAGGGCCCCTTGCTCATGAACATTGTTGAAGGTATGATGAACCATGTTTTTACCATTTGTCATTAACGCTCAGTACCTACCCACTTCAGTTTGATTTTATTTCAGAACACCAGTCTATATTAACGACAGAGGAAGAAGTATCCATGAAATTGTTTCTCATATTCAATAGAGAACTTTGGACAGGAATAACGAAAAAGTGGAAATTGAGACAAAGATTACGAAACCAGGGTTTGTCTGCAAAAGACAAATATCCAGCACATAATTAACGAGTGGCTCAAGGCAAGCTTAGGCTACAAGTTGGTAAGTATTTATTGATAAAAGTTAGCCTATGTGTAATTCCAAAGATCCAGCTATCTACATACCAAATTTCATTGGAATTGGTTCAGTAGCATTATTTATTTATTTAAAATTATAAATAAAATAATATATTATATGTATATTATTAATTATACATAGAAAAAACCCAGAACTCTCGGGATAAATATTTGCAGGTCGTACAAACATTTGTCGATTATGTCCAAGTCATTATACTTTATGATCCGTGTGGTCATCATAATTACGTATTTAATTTTAATTATTTTTTTGTTACAGAACCAGAGTGAAATATTAACAAAAACCAGACTTCGTCAAGAGGAGCACCTGGCCAAAGGACTTATGGACTTATGGCCTGATCAAAGACATTATGTACTTTTGCGTACCTTTCGAAACTGTCTTAGTAGTAAATAATATACATTAGGTACCTAGTAAATAACATTATTAAGTACAAATTCCTTTAAAATAAAATGTTGCAATTTTTACAGTCATTGTTATTATTGAATCCTTATTCACCCAAATCAAAGAAGTTTTTCTATAAATTGTAACATTTGTTCATGTGGTTGCATGCATATTCAATGTTTTTGATTTGTGATTTAATTGTGTATATTATAAGGGTCGTATTTTGTATTTTTTCTTTGTGTATTTGCTTTTACGTAAGGTTGTTTTACACCATTTGCTTTCGTGTATTTTAGTCTACTTTGGTATGTTTCTCTTATTCATGTTGTGTGCTTTTACCCTATAACATTGTACTGTTTCTGAAAATGTTTTGTGACATTTGCTTATTTGGCTGTTTGCAATAAGCAGGTGAGTAGGCACTCTACGAACACTACCAATTTTGAAGATGTTGCTACGTGCATGTTTTAGTTGCCTGTAACCTCTTAGGTGATTGGATCTACTCACGAAATTAAATATATTATGTGTTGTATAGCCGCAAAAAAAACATAACCACCGACACACATAATTTTATTTCATCTAAGAGGTTAACAGGTAACTAAAACACGTAGGTATGTAACAATCCAAACTTCGTGGAATACCTACTATACGAAAATAAATAAGTAAATGTTACATAAGCAGTTTTGTAAGCAGTACTATATTATAGGGTAAAATATTACAACTTATTCTGTAGAATATACCAAAGTTATACTTGTAAAATATATGAAAGCAAATCGTCAAAATTACAAAACTGATTTTGATAAAATATACAAAACAAGACTTTTAAATTATACGAAATCTTATGAGTAAATGCTACAAAACTAGTTTAGTATGATGTACAAAATTACGAGTGTAGAATATACGAAACTGATTTTAAGAATTTCTAAACATGTTTCGTTATTTTTGCGAAACGATCTAGTAAATGCTACAACATTAGAAAAGTATTACGTACAAAATAAATAGCGTAAAATATACTTGTTTCATAAATATTATGAAACAAAATGTAGTAAATGCTACAAAATAACTATTTTATTAAGTACAAAATTAATGAGTAGTATACACAAAATTTATTTAGTAAGAAATACTAAACATGATTCGCAAATATTACAAAACCAGTGTTTTATTTTCTATTTAAATTTACCATGACTTTTGACGAATTTTACGATTTCTTGTGTTAATATTACTCAACCAGTTTTGTAAATATTCAAAAATGTTTGTTTAGTAAAATCAACAAAGATGTGTGTAGGACCTATATTAACCCTTGATTTTCGTATAAAATACTAGGAATTTAGTAAATTCAACAACTATTTTTTTTCAGTGTACGAGGCTGTGTTTTTTACTGTCATTCATTCAGTCCAAGAGCACTAGTGGTCTAGTAATGGCGGCCCCACCTTCCGATCCTAAGGTCGTGGGTTCAAATCCAGTTGCATCAAGAAGAAATTGGCATATCGTAGAACCTAAAGTATTGCCTATATCTGTATACGAAACATGTGCACAAAAAGAGCCTCTTTGAGACGCAATTGACATCCATTTGTTGCCTGTTCTTCTAGGCTTGGTCGCGTGGAACTGGCTCCTTGACTCACTTAGCTTTAAGAAGTTTCAAAGTGATCCTTGTCGACCCTTGTGACAATTGAATAAATATTTCTCTGAATTTGAATTATCTGACCACCACAAACAATTGTTATTGGTGAACATAAATTTACATACAATAAAATCAAACCTAAGCAAACATAGAACGAACTACCATTGTATTTTCAAAACGAATGCAAAAATTACCTCGATTCGTTCTTTGCTTTTCATCTGGCGCTCCGTAATTCGAAAGACGTGTAAAAATGAAATTCAATGATTAACCGCCCCCGTTTTATTCATTTTTATTCATTCATTCTATATTCATCCCGACGCTGCCGAATGTATTCATGGAGTTCCCTTTACTCAGCTTCTGGTGCGTTCCCAAGTGAACCCAGTTTTTTTGTTCCATACTAGAAAATATAATTTCGTGCTTCTTCTCTCACCTCTTATTTTTGCACAAACTTAACTCTTTTGAGTGAACAGGTGTCTTCTAGACCATCCTGCTTCATCGCCGGCTACATCGTCGCTTACCATCAGGTGAGATTGTAGCCAAAGAATGGTTTATAACATGTAAAAAAAAACTTCAACCCTCACTACACTCTTAAGTGGTTGAGTTTCAGGAATCCTTTTTTGAGTGCATCCCTACACTATGCCACAAGGATCTTTTTTCAAATCACACTCGGAGTGTTGTTTAAGCTGTGCGTTGATTTTCAGTCACTAAAATTGCTCGACCCCCTGGTGTTTTTTTTAATGGTAGGCACTGATTTGATACAAAACAGTTTATAGTGTAAAGTGTCTATATTTACAAAAATAAGTATTATATCTGGTTCCCATAGTACAAGCTCTGCTTAGTTTGGGGCAAGATAGTGTTGTGTGCATTGTCTATAATATTAATAATATTATTATAAAAAAATAAAAAGTTGCACATAAATCCAGAGTCGTTTGGGAATAAACCCTACTTTTTACCAATTTCGCCGACTTTCCCCGTGTTTTCACGCTCCTTTACAGAATTTTTCGGTCAGACGCGGCTAATCTGTTGATATTGATACAGCGACGGTTTATTTACGGTGTTTGACATCGCTTTCAGGGGATTTATTCAGGATTAACTGAAGATTTACGTACAAAGTTCATATTTTATCGAAGTTTTGTTATGTCAAATCAGATTCGAGAAAATACGTAGATAAGGTCATCCAGAAAGAAAGGAAAAGAAAGGTATTGAATTATTGTTGGTGAGAACTATTGTTCTCAGAATTTGAAAATACTATTGGGGATAATAGGTTCTTTAACGGTGATCATGAATGAGAAGACAAAGAGTGACCAAGCCGAAAGAACCGACGAATATTTTTATTCCGGAAAATCTACTTCCTCAGACAGGCTAATAAGGGGAATGAAATGAGAAAAAAACCAAGCTTATACAAAAACGTCAGTCAAAATTAAAAAAACTAAGATGCCGAATTGAGCCTCCTATTTTTTTACGTGACTATGGTAAAGCGATGTATTATGATGTTCTGTCGGGACGGTATAGGTGCTTGGCTAGCCTATTTCATTTAAAATCCTCTCCCAGGCACCCGCAAGTAGGGGCATGAGTAAGCACCAGTTGCCCCTGACGCTTATAAATCATCTACAATAGATGCAAAGGCCTGTTCACTTCTTTTTTTAACCGAATTCCAATCAAAAAGGAGGAGGTTCTCAATTCGGTTCAATTTTTTTTTTTTTTTTGTTACTGCATAACTTCGTCATTTGTGAGCCGATTTGAAAAATTATTTTTTTATCTGAAAGGTACTACTGCTTCCAGATTGGTCCCATTTTAATTTTATTAAAATCGGTGTTGCCATTTTTTTTTTTAATAAGTGTTTTAATGTTTGTAACTGCATGCCTCCGTCATTTATGAACCGATTTAGAAAATTATTTTTTTATTTGGAAGGTTATTTTTACGTCCAGATTATCCCAAACAAATTTCATTAAAATCGGTTTAGCCGTTTGGCAATGAAGTCGGTTTCTCAAGTTTTTTAAACTTATAATTATTTTAGTAAAAGAAAGTTTATGATTATGACAGTTGTGGAGGTATGTTTAGATATGAAAACCTTATCGCTCTCAGTTAAAACGGCTTGAGAACGAACGGTTAACATTTACAAAACGTCTGAATAGTTTTAAAATATGTCCCAAATGCTCAGATTCTACTAAACTGCGGAGTCCAGCTCGCTAAACATGTTCGAATTAAATTCAGTCCGTGCTCTTCCCGCGGGCTTTCACTTTGGAGGCATTTACACTGGACTTGAAAATTCCATAAAATGTATATCAGCTGTTGGACTACTAGGAAATTCGTTATTCAGTTCAATATAAGAGTGGTAGCTCGTGTTGTTGGGCTAACTGTTATTTGTGTAATGCTAGCCCTTTTTTATGTACGATAAGCCCCCCCCCCCCCCCCTACCGAGAGTGTTGAGAACTCGTGACTTGATGCAAAACCCATTGGATTAAAAAAATATACATAATACAAGATTTAACGAACTAAGTTATGGAAAGGTTGCCCATACGGCTAAGAATTTTGAAAAATCAAGACTCAACACGAATAGGCGGATAAATCTATAGCCTCAGTGTCCAGACCTGGAATCCCTAAGCCACTGCACGAAGTTCAATTGAATCGTGACAGAAACTTGAAGCCTTAGGGTCCAGAATTATGTGAACACGCGGTTGCATGGCTCAACTTTGCAGTGTTGCAGCATTGCCAGCTGTAGACTGCAATCAATGGTTTGTATCACAGATGTTGGTGAAGCTTGTAGCAGAGATGGTTCCAAAATATGCCAGGAGTTTGAGACAACCACCCACCGCCATGTGTTTCTGTTTTATGGGTGTGGGTTCTGGGTAAATTACATGCACTTATATAGTACTAGTAGAATGGTAGATCTTTGTGAAGAACTCGTTTGGGGAAGTACAACCATCACTATTGCATTATATGCCTCTTTTTCCGTGAATTAGCATAGCTGTGCTTCGGTTTTGAAGGGTGCCGGTGCAATTATAAGCACGTGAGGATGAACATCTGCATGCCTCAAGTAGATGGATGCAGGGCAGTGCATCGTAGGTCCTCCCTAGTAGGGGATCCTGACGAGCACTTCGAGACAATGCTTTGTCAATAGGCGATGGCTACCACTTAAAATCAGGAAGGCCATATGGCCCATGGAACAAGCATATGCTTGTTCCATCAGAAAGTTGTATCAAATAACATGGGGCCTATCATCTGTATGCCTCAAGTTGATGGACGCAGGGCAGTGTATTGCAGGGTATGTTTCTATCGTGTGTGACGTGTGTGCTTATGCTTAGCTTTAGTGGAGTGATGGTTTCACAAACATCAGGTGGAGCGTCTTACACCTCTGCGTACTTCTACGTCTTCTGCTTTGTGGTCGCCATTCAAGAACCTGATTTCCCAGTAATCTTTGCCACTTTAACTTGTCTGATTCTACGTGCAAGCGAGCGATCCGACGTAGTGAAATAAACATCGAAAATCATAAAGTGGTGGAATCAAGTGATTGCTGAATTGATTCTCTTGTAGACATTGCGTCGTTTCATCTATTCACTTATTCACTCGATTCAAAACTTCATCGGCACGAAACAAATCCGTTGTGCAAACTGCAAGAAGAGCGAAATAGTGTGAAAATGTAAAGAAACGGCAAAAAAATGGGTGCAGATAGAGTTGTCAGCTGTCCGGCTTTTATGTCTTAGTTCCAAACCAAACAGTTCTTCTTCTTCTTCTTATCGTGACACTGATTCTTTCGAACCAAGTGTGGTGAAAGGATTTTAAGTGCACCGAAAGAGTCTCTCCTCGAAGAGACCAAACAGTTGAAACGGATCCATGATGCTAATAGTGCAGAACCCTCGAGCAGAGTAAGTCACCTGACGCTATATTTTGGTCAGATGGGCAACCAGAGAACAGTCTGCCTGATTAAATCGGGAAATGGTCACTGTAGCCTATGAAAGAAATTCAAGGGAACTTCATTCGTAAGAGAAAAAGAAAGAAAATAGAGCCATGACTTTAATCGCCTCACATTGTACATGTACTCTCAAGTCTATTGGTATCCACTCTAGAGTTTTTTAGGGAGGTTTCAAACCTTGCGCACATCTAAGCGTAATGAATATTCACTGCGTTTCACTGATCGCCACCGCGGAACGCTTAGATATGCACAAGGCTTTAGCGATGTAGCCAGAAGTAGGTATACGGATTTTTTTAAGAGCTCATGGTATTTCGGGGTTGCATTCCAATAAAGTTAACAACTTTGTGACCCAACTCTGGTGGGTATCTGGCATAGCGCATTATCATTGCTATTCAGCGTGGCAATGCCGGCAGCGTCTTGGGGATGCTTCCGTCTGGCACTGATTTAGATCAGTTGAGCTATCTCTAAATCGCTTGTAACGGTCTGCTATATATGGATAGCTTAACTGTTTCTTGTGTATTTTGTAAATATTTGTTTAATTATAAGTTTCTTTGTGTAGTGAAATATATGATGAACTTGAAAGACCGGTTTTTCTTCTCGCCAGTTTCCCCACTCTACTCCCAGTGAATCCCCAGTGAGTCCAACTGCGACGGAATGAAACTTGGATTTGGCTCTGATTGGATTTTTATTTACTTAAGACAAGAAAAATTCTCTCGGAGAGGGCACAGCGACGTCTTTATAAATGATTTAGAGACGTCTTCTCTGACTGATTAACGAATAGGCTTTCGAGAGAAAATTGTTAGCGTTGGCTGTGGAATAAGAAAAATGTGTGGTAACCTTTTTTTCCCGATAACTATAATTTGGATGTTTTCAAAAAAGAGTGAATAGGTATCTAGGTGAGCGCACTACATCGTCGACCACATCATAATTTAACATCAAGTGAGAATGCGGTCAAGTGTTAGCCTATAAATTGTGAAAAAAACAAATCTTAGTTTAATATCCAAATAGAATAGAAATAAGAACTATAATTCAGTATATTTAGTATGTTTGTCTTCCTGCTTTCAAGTAAAAAATTGTACCTATGAGTTGTGACGCCAGTTTCTTTATGATTCCCCATTTTTGCCTCGTTTACATCGACGCCACATTTCTGTTTAAAATCCATTACTTGCTGAAAGAACGTTAAAAATCAATTTGAGCTTCAAATGCGCGGAATGATACCACATTTCAATAACAATGCTGACTGTCCTTCAATAACGATAGATGAAAGTCCGACTCGACATAGATCAGAGAACTGCTGGATTGAACTTTCAAATCAAAATAAAATCAAATATTAATGTTCTAACTGAACAATAAAAGTCAGTTTTTAACTTACACTTTTCAATACTTGTAGAAAATAATAAAAACTTTTTTTTTTTATGTAAAAGATAGACAAACGAGCTTACGGCCCACCTGATGGTAAGCGGTCACCGTCGCCCATAGACACCAACAACACCAAGGGTGCTGTTGTTGCGTCGCCTAATCCACTCTTCGAAATTATCACTAATGTAGCTTAAAGTAAACAGTCCTTTAGTCCGAACGGTCCCATAGTTATTATGCAAGCACGTCCACGCCCCGAACTCTCTAGAATGAGTTTGATTTGAATAAACTTTAATTTCACCTGTCATTTATTTACTTACTTATATGTACTCGTATATGTAGTATAGGTAAAAGGTAGGAACCACCTTTAGTAAGCAAAAAAAATAATGATAGACTTTAGCAGCTTTCCAACAGCTAGTTGCATAATAAAAACTTTACTTTTATATTCGTGTTCCTATCCACCGGCAGCGTCTTAGCACCGCACCCCCAAGCCAGCGGAATGGGAATCCATTATGGGTTATTTATGGAGTGGCTCCCAAAAATATTTATCTGTGTCGATAATGCGACGCGCCTCAGGAAATGAAAAGACCAGCTACTCTGAAATATTGGGAATAAATAATAAACCAATGTGGTGTTTTGGATAGTGTTTTTCTGGTGATTCGATATTTTTTCAGGCAAATAAATAAATACAAATCTTAGTAGGCAACAAATAATGCACATTGGCTAATTTCGGCTTCATAGAGCGTATAGTACCTAGGGCAAACTGGAAGACAAAACATTAGGTCGCCCGCCCACGATATGGACCGACGATATTGTTAAGATCGCGGGAAGTCGATGGATGGAAAGGGCTCAGAATGGTTCTTCCTGGAAATATGTAGGGGAGGCGTATGTCCAGCAGTAGAATTCTCAGGCTGATGATGATGATGATGAGAGCGTAGTGTGCGACAGAAAGAGATAACGCTCTACGAAAGCAGAAAAGCCGATATTTAATACCTACAACCGTACCGATCTTCTAGTTTTAGTTGGTTGGAATGAGAATAGGTATTAACCTAGGTAGGTCAAAATAAAAATGGACAACTTTTTATATAGGAAGTTAAACGGAGTCATTGTGACTCCGTTTCCAGGAAAAATAATTCGAAGACCTCTCTATCCGCCGACTTCCTGCCATCTTTACAGCATCAAACCGCGGGTAGATGCCAGTAAATAAATATATTATTGAATACCTAACAGAGCACGAGTTAATAGGATACCACGATTCAGATACATTGCGCACGTGAGATAAGAAGTTCATTTCCCCCGCCAATTCTGCGCGCCGCACAACGGATATTATGGAAATGCATGCTGCCATCGTACGCCAGATTATTCCATAGAATACTACTATTATACCTATTTTATTCGCCTCTCATCGCCTATAGACAGTAAAATTAATTTGTTTGGATCGTACCACCTTAAGGGCTAATTAACATACATACATCTTCTTCTTCCTGCCCTTATCCCACTTAATGTGGGGTCGGCACAACATGTCTTCTTCCTCCATTCTCCTCTTTCAGCCGTCATCTCTGCATTCACTTCTATCCTATCCGTGTCATCTTTCACACAGCAACATAACACATAAAAACATAATTAACATACATACATAAAATCACGTCTCATTCCCATGGGGGTAGGCAGAGATCACGGATTTCCACTTGCTACGATCCTGACACACCTCTGTCGCTTCATTCACTCTCATAACATTCTTCATACATGCTCGTCGGTTTAGGGTACTCCTAACCTGGCCTTTCTCTAAAACGTCTGCGATCTGATTGAGATACATGCGCCTAGGTCTTCTTCTTATAAGGGTTAATCTGTCATACATTATATACATCCATTATTATTATTATTATAAAAAATAAATAAAATTATTCTGACATACTGATTTATTTTAATTTAACTTTTATTTTCTACTTTTTGTGTGAATTTTGTATGTCGGTCTCTGACGAAGTATGTGAGCCACTTTCTTACATACCCTATGATCTAATTGTACCGTACTTCTTTCAAATAAATAAATTTCATTTCATTTCCAGGTCTTCCAGGGCTTCTTCCCTGACAAAAAAATGAGGGTTCACAATCCGTAACGGGGGTCCACTAAAATGTGTCTGGTTTCGATAGTGAATGTTGGCTTCGCTTATCAATTAATTCATTAACCTATCAATTCTTACTTTTTTCGAAAACTGTTAATTAAATAAATAAATATTTTGGACAATTCACACAACACTATCTAGCCCCAAATTAAGCAGAGCTTGTGTTATGGGAACCAGATAGCTGATATAATACTTATATACATTTTTTTTTGTAAATACATACTTAGAATACAATATGACCAGTGGTAGGAACTCAGCCGCAACGCAAATGTCCATAGTTAGATCTAATCTCCATATTTTTTTGTCGACTGGGAACATGTAGCTGCAGGGCAGGGGGTCCACCGGAACCAGCAATATTTTGAAAGTGATCTATGAGAAAAAAAAGTGGCCAAGTGCGAGTCGGACTCGCCCATGAAGGGTTCCGTAGCAGTAAGTAATATAATATAGAAGTTCTAGTAGTTCGTTAAAGGTACATTGCGGTTGACGTATAAAAAAAAAACCAAATAGGTTTAAACGAAATCTAGCTAGTAGTTTTTTTGCGTTGGAAGTTTACTTATTAATGTATATCATATATATTTTTTAGTTTTATCATTCTCTTATTTTAGAAGATAGAGGGGGGGGGGGGGGCAACTTTTTACCACTTTGGAAGTGTCTCTCGCAAAAACTATTAAGTTTAGAAAAAAAAAGCAGCCAAGTGCGAGTCGGACTCGCCCATGAAGGGTTCCGTAGCATCAATTAACATAATATAAAGGTTATTGTAGTTCGTCGAAAGGTAAATTGCGGCTTACGATTTATGACGTATAAAAAAAAACTACTGACTAGATCTCGTTCAAACCAAATATCGTTGGAAGTTTACATAGTAATGTACAACATATATTTTTTTTGGATTTATCATTTTCTTATTTTAGAAGTTAGATGGGGGGGGACCAACTTTTTTCTACTTTGGAAGTGTCTCTCGCGCAAACTATTCAGTTTAGAAAAAAACGATATTAGAAACCTCAACATAATTTTTAAAGACCTATCCATAGATACCCCACACGTATGGGTTCGATGAAAAAAAAAATTTTGAGTTTCAGTTTCAAGTATGGGCACCCCCAAAATTTATAGTTTTTTTTCTATTTTTGTGTTAAAATCTTAATGCGGTTCACAGAACGCATCTACTCACCAAGTTTCATCAGTCTAGCTTTTACGGTTTCGGAGAAAAATGGCTGTGACATACGGACGGACAGACAGACAGACAGACAGACAGACATGACGAATCTATAAGGGTTCCGTTTTTGCCATTTGGCTACGGAACCCTAAAAACGATTTAAGACCCTCAACATCATTTTTGAAGACATATTCATAGATACCCCACACGTATGGGTTTCATGAAAAAAAGTTTTTTGAATTTCAGTTCTAAGTATGGGGGACCCCCAAAATTTATTGTTTTTTTTTTCTATGTTTGTGAGAAAATCTTAATGCGGTTCACAGAATACATCTACTTACCAAGTTTCATTAGTGTAGCTCCTATAGTTTCGGAGAAAAGTGGCTGTGCAATACGGACGGACAGAAAGACAGACAGACAGATATGACGAATGTATAAGGGTTCCGTTTTTGCCATTTGGCTACGGAACCCTAAAAAGGTTGGGAACCTCTGGGTATAATAAGGCTTGCCCATTGCCACACTTCAATTTGATTAAAAGTTTCCGAAGAAGTCAAATTTATCCAAAAAGCCTATTAGTTTACTGAATCGCTCCACGTTACAGCGGCGATTTAAATAGCTATTTAAAGGCACCACTTAATTTTCCGTATATACGGTAATATCTCATTCCCGATGTTCGGGATGTACGGAAAATTTAGTGGAGCGTAATCCTTATTCATAAAGAAGGTAATCAGAAGTCCTTGCTGAAAATGAAGCATATTTTCATCCAGAAGAAGAAAATAATAAAAGAATCCGGTTGTATCGATGGAAAATAAACTGTCAGTTTGATAAACGAAAAAACAAAGGAAAGAATTTGTAACACAGAAGAACACACACAGAGGCAGACACATTGTGGGATGGTAGATACGACCTTAGTCTATGATACGACGTTATTAAAATAAATAAATAAACTTTCAATACCTAAATAAAGTCCAGTTAAAGTTTTCGGAAGTAGTTTGCACACACATTATAAGCGTATAAGATGATTGAGGGATCATTGTTGATGCCTGAAACTTTTTAACGGCTCGCTAAAAGTCTTTTATCTTTGTCTCTTTCATGGTCACAAATAGAGATGGCAACAGACTTGCCTGCTAATCTTATGACTGTACAGGACCACTATGTATATGAGTGTTATTGAATAAGGCACACCAGCATTGGGTAAAAATTGGCCGTGTACTCTCTAAATTGGGAGCGAAGACGAGACGGATGGCCGCGAATATTTTACGCTGATTATGTGGTAGTAGATGTAATTTAGTAGTAGATTGATAAACAAGGAGCTAAAATGACCCATTATATACGAGGTAGTTTTAGAAACCGAGTTTTAATTGGTTTGCGTACGATTTCAAGAAAAAAAAATCAAATAATAAAATACATTAGTATTATTTGCAATAAATTCTAAAGACTTCGTGCCAATGTCTTTTTTTCTGTAGCCGCATAGCATGCATTCTACCGAAGAGATAGCTGATTTTAGTGCCATTTTTAATCGACTTCCAATCAAAAAGGAGGAGGTTCTCAATTCGGTTGTATTTTTTTTTTTTTATTATTTTTTTTAATGTTTGTTACCGCATAACTTCGTCATTTATGAGCCGATTTGAAAAAATATTTTTTTATCTGAAAGGTACTGCTTCCAGATTGGTCCCATTTTATTTTTATTAAAATCGGTGTTGTCATTTTTTTTTAAATAATTTTTTTAATGTTTGTATTTGCATGCCTCCGTCATTTATGAACCGATTTAGAAAATATTTTTTTTATTTGGAAGGTTATTCTTACGTCCAGATTGTCCCAAACAAATTCCATTAAAATCAGTTTAGCCGTTTGGCAATGAAGTCGGTTTCACTAGTTTTTTAAAAAAGTTTTCCCCTAGAGGAAAAAGTTTTACTTTGTTTTTTTAGTTAATACACACAGCAATATAACACCCAGACAGAGAACAAACATCTATGTTCACCAAACAAAAATTGGTTCTCTCCTAATGGTCAGAGCGACCACATGCTTGTCACAGGCTTTAGTTTAGCAAACTTAATTGTGTAACAACAGCGCAGTAACTAAATTAAGGCCCGTCCACATGATGGGCCATCACTTGGAGTGCCCGCGACATCGGACAGCTAAGTGGTCTGTAATCGAGTTTGTGTGTACACGTCTTAATAGAGTCCGTCTT
Source organism: Thera obeliscata (assembly GCA_947578465.1). Lineage (NCBI taxonomy): Eukaryota > Metazoa > Arthropoda > Insecta > Lepidoptera > Geometridae > Thera > Thera obeliscata. The sequence goes on along the minus strand of OX387918.1, from coordinate 7,899,284 downwards.
GTTATTAAGAGTTAAGGTGCTATTAGATTAGATTAAATAGCGTTTAAATTTTAATATGTACGTCGGATGCGTTATGGGTTAAATATAGACACAACAGAGTGGACGCCTAAAACAGGAAAACGACCTCGCGATAGACTGCGGTGAAAATGGAGGGATGAAATGGACGCCTACCTTAAAGAATGGTCCACAGAGGCATAAAAAAGAGACGACTGGAGAAGAGAAGGGATGCCGTTGCCTTGCAGCGGGACACCACAGGTTCATAATAATATATTTTGTTCTGTTTGACACTGTCAAACCAGATTTTTAACGACTTTAGTACCAACTGGAACATTGGCGCGGCAATTTGATATGTTGTTTAGAAATCATATTTTTTTGAAGGGAGAACTTGCTTTATGCGCACTCTGGTCTTGACACTGTCACGTGTCCGACACCTCTTCGGTAAAGATCGCCAAACTTCGACCTTCGACCAAGAGTCGGGGTAGGGGGGAAGGTACGTAATCGTTCAAGTTCTCTTTTTTGTCGGCATTCCCAGAGTTCCACGACGCTTTTATTAGCTTCACCTGTATATATGTAAGTTTGTATGTAAGTTTGTATGTAACCGACCCCTTTGAGCTCGATTTTGTCCTACTTTGAACGATCAGATTTGATTCAAACTTTGCACACCTGTCAAAGGTCGATGACAATGCAATAATATGAAAAAAAAAATGAAAAAAACAAAAAAAACCTACTTTGAACGATCAGATTTGATTGAAACTTTGCACGCACCTGTCAAAGGTCGGTGACAATGCAATAATATGAAAACAAAAAAAACGAAAAAAATAATAATAATAATAATAATTTCAATTGATTATTACAGTTTTATTTTTAACTTTTTAGTTCAATTAGTTATAAAAGCGTTTTTTTAGTTTTTTAAACTATTATTCATTTTAAGTAATGTGCCTGATGCGTGTAATTAAGAATTAAAGAAAAAAAATCGTCTCAAAGACTTATTTATTATTAAGTATGTGAAAGCTATAAAACTCGGAGTAGTTAATCGACTGTCAGCAGCATTCATATCGCGTTTTTAATTGCAACCGAAATTAACGTTTAATTCTCGAATTAAATCGTTGATTCTGATTGGTTTTAACACTGACAACAGATTCGAATAATTGATGCATGCAGTAATCTCGGCTGGTGTGAATAGTGATACAGTCGCGAGCACAAGCGTTAGGGAAATATTTGGTCACTAAACAGAAACATTTTATGCACGCAGACCTCTTTGTTTTTACCTGTCAAGGTTGGCTGGTAGAAAATGCTGTCTAGCATTTATCTCTCCTATTGTAACATTTTTTTTTGGTGCAATAAAGAATGAAATAAATAAATATTCCACTGAATAACGAAAATTGAGATGTTTTCTATAGGCGTGGTACGAAAACAGCTATGGCCGAACAAGTTTCAATGATTGATAGATAGATAGAAGATAGAATAGTTATTTGTTATACAAGAGTGCAAAGCTGCTTTTTAACCGCGTGCTCAATTTTGATGACTGAGCAAGCGCAGGATTCTAAAGTTTAGCCACGAGCGTAGCGAGTGGTTTAAAAGTTAGAATCCTAAGCGTTGGCGAAGGAATCAAAAGAGCACAAGGTGAAAAATCTTTGCACTCGAGTGCAACACGTAACTTTTCATCCCACCTCAGCGAGGAAATGACTAAATGCAAAAAAGAACATGGCGCGACCAAAAGTAACACACCAAGAAGGTTCCGAGTATGAGTTATTAACAAATTTAAAAAGGTTGTATGATAAATTCGGCACCATGCAAGTAGATATAAATAGGTTTAAATTCACAAATACACCAAGAAGGTTACGAGTGCGAGTTTTTAACAAAATAAAAAAGGTTGTATCATATATGATAAGTTCGGCACCATGGAGGTAGAAGTAAATAGGTTGTGTATTAACAAACTTATTGAACACGCACGATCCTCTAGCGGATAAAACGGCTTTTCCAGTCAGAAATTAAACAGCAAAAACACACTTTCAGAGCTGGTGGGATGAAAAATACTTTATTGCATACCACATAAAAGTAACAAAGGAGGTCGGTTATCACTTAAAGCGATCTCTTCCAGACAACCTTGGGAAGGACTGGTTTTTAAAATAACAATAGAGTTGTAAGATGGTGTAGAAAAACAATGAGAGTTATACTTATTGATATGCTTTAAATCTAGGTTTTTCTTCTTGTTAGAGATAATGGTTTTGTGGGCATACGGCAAGGTGGAGCGACGATCTGCAAATGTAGCTGGCAAGCACTGGAGGAGAAGAGCCGAAGACCGGGCTCAGTGGCACGTCTTGGGAGAGATTTACGTCCAGCAGCGGACTGATATAGGTTGATGATGATGTTACATGAGCCAGATAAAAGAAAAAGTCGCTGTCATGTCGTATAAGGAAGTCAAGGAGGCCGCATTCGAAAGACTTAATTGGAGAAAACTGCATCAAAACCCCGACAAGAGCTAAGCTCTTGAATTTAAGAAGAAGATGATGATGATGATGGTGATTTTATAAAAGTTTCTCATTTTATAAAGACTTGTGTACAGTAAAATAAAACAATTTACTGTAAATTGTATTTTCGAGTACCATTCGCGATTGCGTTAAATAATAAATAAGCCAGCTGTCAACACTGTCGCGCAATAAAGATAGTGTTGTCGATTGTTGACATCTGTAATTGTTATTAATTGTGTTCGAGACTGTACGGTCAGCAATGACAGTAGATTTTTCTGGTCGCTAAAGGTGATATCAGACGATTCATTTTTTGTTCATTTTTTCCTTTCATTCGGCACTTTTCACGCGAAATGAAACGTGTGAACACCGAATGAAATATTAGTGAACATGGCATGAAAGAAAAATTAACCATTCACTCGAGTGAACATTCATCCGAGTGAACCGTCTGATATCACCTTAACGATCATATTTTTTCTTGAATAAAAAATTTCAAATGAAATAAAATTTCGACTTAGTACGGTACTGATGTTTGTTATGTTTGTTTTGTTAGAGATAATGGTTGTATATGTTTGTCTCGTTTTTATACAAAGTCCGCTAGTAATGATACTCGCAAAACAAATAACTAGCTATTAATACTACCTACCTCTCCACCACTATCTACTACTACTACTCTCTTACTAGCTTTTAATTTATATATTTTTTCAGACTTCGGCCCGCTTCCACTCCAAATATTGCTGTACCCTGAACATTAGGGCCTATTATGTATTCACCATTTTTAACTTTAAGACCTCACCATGTAACATAATAATTGCAATAACCAATATGAGTATGAGTATGAAATAATCATTATAAATAAAAGGAATACAGCAACAGGAACACTGAAACTACAAACGAAACAAAAGTTCACTATTGATATTTTTTTTAACCTAATTTAAAGATTCACTTGAGCCAACCAACCAAACCAACCAACCAAATTTGCCATTTCTCTGAAAATTCATAGATTTTATAAATAAAAAACTGAAATCGTAAATCAACTTTTGTTGGTGACTGTACGTACTGTTCGATTCGGTGCATGGCTGGATGGAGATATTTCAAACGACTGTTTTGTGCTTTTCCAATGATATCTGTAGTGGAATGTGGGGATTTACTTTGTTTACTATTCGTAGGCATTTTCCTAGCCGCTTTATTCATTAATTCAGATAACAGACGCGTACTTTATTTTTTTTTCCTTTTTAGTAAAAAAAAATGAAAAAAAGTTTATTGAATTAACACAAATACAGAAAAAGACAAACTAGAACCTTAAATACGAACTAAAAAATGGGGAAACATGTATTGCATTGCGTTTCTTATTATGTTTGTAATTTGGAGATTATTTCCAGTCTATTTTTTCCGCTACAGTCACGCGTATTTATTTTATTCCAGTCAGATAACATGGTACACTTGGATATGTCAAATTAAACAACATGATAATAAAAAAATAACTATTACTTAAAATATCAAAGAAAATAATAATAATAATAGTACAACATATTGTAAACCATACGTTTATGGCGTGTTTAAATAATCAGCGAGTGCTTCATCAAGAGTATAATAATTTATTTTGTGAATACATACTTATAAAGCGTAACACATACATATAATAAAAAACCATTTCCTACTTCGGTTAGTCTGTTTACACCTTGTTTTTCCAGAACAAGAACGTTCAAGTCTAAGCTATTGAAGAGTATGCATTATAACATGCACATTAATAATTTCACTGGCAACACTACACGTGGTTTCCCCGACTCATGGCTAAAGTTAGATTGCACATTGTGCTGTGCCCGTCACATTTCACCTTTTGTTCTGGAACTTTGTTAATGTACTATTCTACTTTAATTATGGCTTATGCTTTGTTGGTTTTGAGCATGACTGTACCTGAGTCGATATTCAATCGTAAAGTGCATGATTGCATTATGTAATACCTAATATGATTTTTATAATGTCCCAAAAAGTTAAGAGCCGAGCGGGATTTGAACCTGCGACCTTCCCCTTGGTACGGGGCTGTGTTGACCACTGCGCCATCGGATCCTAAGCACACTGTACGAAACACTCTTAGGGACTGTTCGGCACTAACGCGACCGTGGCTCCATCTACAGGTTTGACGTTACAGTCAACTACTTACCTGCTCGATAACCGAAGTTGCATTCAGTTGAATCGGCGAAAGCTGTCACCTTGCTTTTTCATAATTTTTTAAAATCTTTGTGATTTCCTAACAATCAATAAAAATGATTTTTCATAGATTATTTTAAAACCTGTAAATCCAGTCCCAGGCACTGTAGCGCCCCGTTAGAGGCATGGAATGAGTATAATCACAGTTGCCCCTGACCTATATAAATCATCTACAATAGATGCAAAGGCCGCACTTAACTCCCCCTTCATACCGCTAGCCCCCCTCAGGTATCTTATTTTTGACTTCTGCGCCATAACATTCAGCGCTAGAGTTATGTGCCGCTATCTATAGGTATACTTGTGTAGTATTGTTATTGGGAAGGAGCAGGTTCAATGTCCGCGTAGAAATAAAGGTTTGAAAAATAGCATCATCATGCACATTAGTCTAAAACCTGCCACTGCTTAACCCAAAAAAACCCCTAGGGAACTCTTCAGCAGTTTTCTGAAATAGTTTAATAACTCTAAAGTTTTCGGTAATCAAAGATTCCACGCAATTAACACGACTTTTGTTAAATGATGATTTAATTGCACCACAAACATGTCTTTCCAATTCTGCCCCTGTGCTCTGTTGGCCTACCATGAGCTCTGTCTGGCTCTGTCTCTGGTTCTGCCCTGGTTGGTTCTGCCCTGGTTCTGCCCTGGATGGGTCCGCAAGGATAAGCGCTGACGGGGTTGTGGAACGAACGAAGCCTTGATCTCGTCCACCCAGCGCAAATGTAGAGGAACACCCCAGGGGTTTTAGTTAGTAGCAAGAGCCTGACATAACCCACTAGTTCCCCCGGCTAGTGGGAACTAGATGGCGCTGCTGTCACGTTAACACTAGCTCCGTCTTTAAAAATTCATATAAAATACTTTAAATGAACAATTAATTAAAAATACAACACTACTATTTTACTACCACCTTAAAGTTTATGTGCAAGTGTTATCAAACGAAATGAACCAGAAGTAAACAAATAAAAGTGCAAAACCTAGCAACGTATTTTTGTGACTAAATTTGGCAATACAACAATAAACAAAAGTGCTAGCTAACTGTGTTAAAAGTTCAAGAAACCCAGTGGATGTTGGATTGCACAAATCGTATGTATTACATGCAAAATATCACAAACGATCTGTAATCCCTTCTATTTGTTGATTAACAAAAAAGTGACGGTCTAAAGGTGATATCAGACGATTCATTTTTTGTTCATTTTTGCCTTTCATTCGGCACTTTTCACGCGAAATGAAACGTGTGAACACCGAATGAAATATTGGTGAACATGGCATGAAAGAAAAATTAACCATTCACTCGAGTGAACATTCATCCGAGTGAACCGTCTGATATAACCTTAACAGATAAATGGATGACTCATTGTAGACCAAATAATAACGAACTTACAAAACATTACAGTAATTACGACGGAATGGTTAACTAATTTCGCCGCTTCAAGCATCGGCTATCTGGCTTAGCGGTCTGGCTGCACAACTTTATGCTCAACCTGAACGGATGGACTGAGTTCAAACCCTGTCAGCCCAATTATATATTTTGCACGAAAAAATTTATTCTCTCAACCACGCCATCTAAGAATGGAACCTGAAAATAATGTAACGTTTAGGCGTGCGCAAACGCAGCTAGTTATAAGCAACCATGAATCAGATATGAGCATGAATTCACTAGATGGCACGACTAGTAGCCTCCCGGATATATCTGTAAACGATGACCAAGTACAAAACCTTGCAAAAATTGAACAACTACAGGTTCAACTAAGCAGTGCACATAGCGAAATAGAGAAACTATCTATTGAAAATAAAGACCTAAAAAGACACAATCAAGATTTAAGCAGAAAGAATGAACTATATAAAAAAATTGGAAGCAGCCCCTCTAAGTTTGTTTCTCCGACATCTGTGTCTCGGAAAAATACTAAGCCATCACCAAAATCTAAAACACATAAACAAACACAAACACACTGTACACAAATTATGGAAAAAGATAGTAAGAAAGTTGAGAAAACACATAGAGAAACGCAAACAATCAACACTATCACAGTATCAGACAAAAAGAAGGATTGTTTTATGAGCAAACAAACACAAACCACCAAGCTGCCTGAAAAAGTACAGCATGAAACCAACTACAGTATTCGGAATTTGGCAAAAACTTGTCATAGCACCGCAGTAGATAATGGCGTAGCCGGACACAGACCTAAACTGTGCGTGATCAGCAGTAATAAGCAGAATAAAGTGCTATCCATCGCACAGGATACGATGCAGCCTAAGTTTAATGTTTGTCACTACCTCACACCAAATGGGTGTACTAAACAGCTCCTAAAAGGAATACAAACTAAATTATCTGACTACACAATGAATGATTACTGTATACTATTTGTTGCAGAGCAAGACTTTTTAGAATCTAATAAAAACACTGAATTGATTAATTATTTGAGAGAAATTCTACAAAAAGTTACGCATACTAATATTTTAGTATGTACACCAACTTACCAATGCGGAGTTAATAAAGAATCTTTCAACCAAAGAATCCAACATTTTAACGACTTACTGCACCATGACATTAAAATATATAACTATGCTTATTTAATTGACTCAAACAAACATTTGAATTATGACTACAGCATGTTTCATAAGCCATCTGGAGCGATAAGTAACACGGGACTACGTACAATTTTCCAAGACATATCACACTTCGTAGAAAAAATTCAAAAATTTATACCTTATAGAAACTCTTATAAAGTAGAACTTTCAACAATTGAACACGACCAGTTAAAAACCCAGTTTTTTCGTGAATAACCAACTTTATATCCTGCATCAAAACATAGCAGGACTTCTAAATAAGTCAGACATGCTAACTGTATGCCTAGAGGAACTATGTGATTGTAATAAAAGAGTTGACGTTTTATGTATTACAGAACACTTTATTATGGATGGATATGAACAGTACTTAGTTATACCTAACTACTCACTAGCCTCGTCTTTCAGTCGGAAAAATAGCAAGAGAGGCGGAGCTTGCATCCTGATACATAATGAACATAAATGGATAGAGTTGTCAAAAATATCAAGTTTCTCCGTGACTGGAACATTTGAGTGTTGCGCCGTAGAATTAATAGACTATAAAATTGCTATCTTATGTGTATATCGTGTGCCCATGGCAAAAAATTTTGAGACATTTATTAACTGTTTTCAAAAAACTTTGCATGAGTTGTCAAAAAAAACCTATGAAAATATATTAGTTGCTGGCGACTTTAATGTTGACATTTTAAAACGAAATAATTTTACATTGGATTTTAAATGTTTAATTTTTAATTTTGGTCTCAAACTTGCTCTGAAACAACCAACGCGGCTTAAAAATCGAACTTGCCTAGATAATTTTGCGCATAACTTCAAAAAACCATGCACGACTGAAGTTATAGAGTTCGGACTATCAGACCACACAGCTCAGCTTATTAAATGTCCAATAAATAATCTAGCTATTTTTAAATACTGGCGTGTCAAGAGGCGAGATTATTCAGCTGACAACATAGAGAAGTTTACAGATATCATAAGAAACAAGTCTTTTTCTGAAGTATACAGCGAAAGGGATCCTAATAAGAAACATTTAAATTATTTTATGATCTTTGCTTTCCCAACAAACTTATTAATTTAAGGATGTCAAAACCCGTCCGTTGGGTATCTCGGGGTATAAAAAAGTGTTGCATAAAAAAAAGAAAACTTCTGTGGGAACTAAGGAAAAAACCATCAAATGGAAAATTAAATAAATATAAAAATTATGTTAAAGTACTTAAAAAAATTATGAAGCTCACACAAAAAGCACAAAATAACTATAAAATAAAAATATCAAAAAACAAATGTAAAACTACTTGGGGTATAATAAATAACACAAAGCGTAAACAACCCAAAGATCCTATTGATAAAATTAAAATTGACGGTAAATTGATCACAAATTCAAATGACATAGCCAATGCGTTTAACGATTATTTTATTGACAAGGTCATTCCAGTCCATAATTCAGCATAAAAAAAGCCTACTGAATCGGACCAACAAAAAGAGAGCCAACTGAGCTTCGAGCCCAATTATCCCTACTTACCGTTTACACACGCACTTTTCACCAGGTAATAACATCAATTACGAACAATTTCGCCTTATTTCTACTTCTCGCGAAACGAAGGCTGTAATGAGCGAACTAATGATGTAACTCTATCGTACATTGGAGAAGCTAGAATGTGGGAGGAAATCTTATTTCTGGTAAATTATGTCTGTAAGTAGGTATGTATAAGTAAGTATAGGTATCTGTAAGTAGGTAGGTTCATAAGTATACCCTTATATAAGTTTTTTAGTGTAGGTTTAAGTAAGACTTTCGACGACCGATACCTAATCTGGAGACGTGATCGTAATTATAAGGTGACAAAACAGGATAGGGGGGGTGGAGTTCTGATTGCCGTTCGCCGTGAAATCGCGGTAGAATGTCAAACGGAGTGGTCATCAACCGCTGAGGATTTGTGGGTCACTTTAACGATCAGAAATAATAACCCCAAATCAACATATAAAATGCACATATGCGTAGTGTACGTTTGTGATGAGAATCTAGGTTTTTCAATGGAGTTGCAATTGTCTAACTTTGCGGATAAGTTAACGAGTATTATTTTAGATAATCCTCTGGATAAATTTATAATATTTGGCGACTTTAATATGCCCCTAGTCACATGGACACTAAGTAGTGATGACATTTCTTTGTCGCCGAGTAATTTGCAAGGTCCGCATCAAATTAATTTTATTGACGCTATTAGTACGTGTAATCTCCTACAATACAATTCTTGTTTAAATACTAGTCATGGACGTTTGCTTGATCTAGTATTCTCTAATAACGAGGTATCGATACGCGCGTGTGATTCACCCTTAGTACCCTTGGATGCTCACCATCCAGCTATAGTCGCATCCGCTGACTTTGTTCAGCTCCACGCAATAAAGCCACTACCTTACACTAAGTTTTATTATCAGAATGGTGATTACGATTCAATCTGCGCCGAACTTGATGGTACAAACTGGGTCTCTGAACTCAATGGTAACGCAATAGATGACGCCATATCCTTTATGTACAGCACGCTTTATAGGTTGCGTGATACCTTCATTAACTCAAGAATCGTTACACCCTCTCGTAAATATCCTGTATGGTACAAACCACCTCTTATTAAATTAATTAAAGAAAAATCAAAATTTCACAAAAAATTTAAAACATATGGCAATGCATCTGATTTTGACTCGTTTATTATCTTGCGAAACAGAGCCCGCACTATGGAATCTGATATGTACAAAACCTATATAAATAATACCGAAGCATTCATAAAAAAACACCCACGCGCATTCTGGTCCTATGTGAAAAGCAAGAATCAAACCAATACATATCCTTCTGTAATGCAATTAGGTGCAAACTCGTCTGACCAGGGTGATGTGATTAGTAACATGTTTGCCGACTATTTCCAATCAACCTTCCTTGATACCTCTCAAACTCAAACTCAATATAGCATAGACCCTTCTTACGTGTCATGTGGAGACATTTCCACGATTGAGGTGCTAGAGGAGGAAGTTTTCCTATTGCTTAAATCTCTCGACCTCAACAAATCGGCTGGACCGGACAACGTTCCCGCTCTCTTCATAGTTCGCTGTGCTAAAAGTTTGGTTTTGCCCCTGTCCATTCTGTTCCGCCGCTCTTTAACTGAAGGTGAGGTGCCTGCGATATGGAAGTCGGCTTTTGTTACACCTATCCACAAAAAAGGACCTAAGAACGAAGTGGAAAATTACAGGCCCATTTCAAAACTATGTTTATTTGCCAAAGTCCTAGAGAGAATAGTTTATTCCCAACTATATCCTGCGGTGAAACAGAACCTCATGCCACAACAGCACGGTTTCCTTAGAGGCCGATCCACCACTTCAAATCTTCTACTCTGTTCTGAGTACCTAACCAGCGTCATGTCTGAGCCTTCTCAAGTCGACATTATTTACACCGACTACAGTAAGTGTTTTGATCGCATCGATCATATAATCTTATTAAAAAAGCTCCAACAGGTAGGAATTCAGGGCAACCTCTTCAGATGGTTTACCTCTTATGTTAACAACAGATGTCAGACGGTTGTTTTAAACGGATACTCCTCCTCACCGATGTTTATCCCCTCAGGAGTTCCCCAAGGCTCTTTATTAGGTCCCCTGCTCTTTACTTTGTTCGTTAATGATATCTCTTCCTGCTTTCATCACTCTAAAATACTTCTATATGCTGATGATATGAAGATTCTATCTCAAATAAAGTCTATTAACGACGCACGACTCTTGCAGGGTGATCTTGTTAGGTTTCAGACATACTGTGCCCAAAACAAGCTAGAATTAAATGTTTCTAAGTGCTACATTTGCTCTTACACGCGTAAATCAACAACGATCAAATATGACTACAACCTACACAGTACATTATTAACACGACTCGATACCATCAGAGATCTAGGCATATCTTTCGACAGCAAACTCCTTTTTGACGATCATGTTGACAATATTATATCTAAGGCCTCTCGCGCACTCGGCTTCGTTCTGCGAATGTCTTCAGAGTTCGCAAGTATAAAAACTTTTAAAATTCTGTACTGCGCGTACGTCCGTAGCCATCTCGAGTATGCTTCTCAAGTCTGGAACCCTTGCTACGACATCTATATTGCTAGGTTGGAAAGTATCCAGAAGAGATTTTTACGTTACCTGCAGTTCCGCGCCAAAATATACCTCCCCGATTATAAGAAAAGATGTCAAAAATTTCATTTCCTTCCCCTGTACGAACGTAGACATATCTCAGATCTAACATTCCTCATGGGCATAGCAAATGGTTCGGTTGACTGTCCGGAGCTGTTGGAACTGGTAGGACTGCGCACTATGGCTGGGTTTAGAAATTCTAAATTACTTAATGTTCAGCAAGCTAAAACTAATTATAGGAAGAATGCATTTATTATTAGAGCATGCTCCTCTTTCAACAATTTGGCAAAGGCAAACATTGATATTGACTTGTTCAATTCCTCCATAAGCAAGTTAAAACGCCTACTTATTTTAATTAGACGATACCGACTGACAGAAGCTAATGTCACTTTGTAAAATAATGTTGCCATATTTAAAGTAATAGTGATGCGCTCAGTTCTCGTTCAATCAGATGAATGAACAATGAGTGTGAATATTTAATAATTTCAAACTATAAAAGAATATTGAAATTGTATACAAAATTGTATAAAAGTGCTCTGATATAAGTTACTAGTAGTATGTAACTACAATAAGTTTTGTGACGGTTTATAAAAGAGCGCGGCGAGGCGACTAGTCACTAGTCGCCTCGCCGCGCTCTGTTATAAATAGGTTCATCGGTGTTGGCACTAGTGACTGATGAACGCCGCGCGCGTCGGTCACCATTTTGTTTTTAATTCGGCTTCTAACCTTTGGTCTGATAGCACAAATGTTGTTTTCTGCGCTCACGCTGTTTAGTTATTGTGTTTGTTATGTTTTTCGTTACGTTGTGTTTGAGGCAATTGTTGTGTTATTTCTTGGTATATTGTTTCGCGCAAACGATATGGATCCTCAACCAAGCACGTCAAGTCAAGTTCGGCACAGGTATCATTCACTTTGTCACAACACTATTTTTATTTCATCAAAAACTGACAACACAGTAAACGTCAGCTGGCTTCGTCTAATTAAAAATCCGACTATAGTGATAAATTCTTTGATAGTTAGGTATTACTCGTAGTAGTTAATCTCTTAGATTTATTAATTCTTACATTTCTTTTTTCAAAATTTAAAATAGTGTTTCTCTGTCGTTTGCGATTGTATTAGTCTACATCTACTTTTTACTGCATGTATGTGGAAACTTGTAATTGGCTCTCCGTATAAAATGTGTGCCTTGCATACGTGATAAATTAATCATAACTAATATTGTACATAGCTGTAAGTTTTCCTAAAATAAATAAAATAAAATAAAATAAAATAAAAAATAAGTATATATGATACTTTATTATCTCAAACGGTGAAGGAAAACATTGTGAGGAAACCGGCATATCGTAGAACCTAAAAAGTTCGTAAATATGTGTCAAGTGCACGAAAAAAGCCTCTTTGAGGCGCACTTAAAATCCTTTCACCACACTTGGCCCGAAAGAATCAGTGATACGATGAGACTATATTATATGTATGTTTATAGGTATTAGGTATGTGTGTTATTAAAATTAAATTTTTGTTAAATAAAGATTTTAGTAAGTATCCAATTTTTACTAAATACTCTTGTGTGGATTGTCCACAATGTTTATATTTATTTATTTACTCACAGAATTATTTAATAATAGCAATCTTATTTCTTTTACCTTATAAAAACTGATTGCACAAAGAAAAAATATAATTCAAAAGTATCTAAAGATTTTACTTTCAATGCAATAATAAAAACAAAAGTATCTGTAACCCTTTCGAGGAGAACATCTTCAAAGCGAGTTACCAATTAGTAACCGAGCCGCTCGGAATCGGGTTCCGCACAAATAAGCGAAAAACGTCTAAGTATAGCGGTTTAGGGTTCCTTCGCTTCTCTGTAATTGCAGCGCTCAAGGCGGTATTGGCAAAGAGTAGGCTTTGAACGGACAGAAAGGTCGGAACGATTTTTTTTACCTACAGTTTGATATGCATAAAGTAATTTATGAATAAAACTGAGATTAACCTACAAATTGTTGAGTTGAACAAAACAACATTAATAGAACATAAATAATCTAGATGTCCCCGAAAACCCTGTTTTTTTTTTTAAATTATTTAGCCAATTGTACCTTCTAAAAACAAACATATCTATACTTATATTATAAAGAGGAAAGATTTGTATTTTTGTGTGTATATGTTACGGCTAATACCCGAAGTGCGGCTACACCTAGTTTTAGCCGGTTATAACTAGGTGTAGGGCTCCTCGCGAGTGTTCTGGCTGAGCCATTGCAGATTCAAACTCGGGGCACCCCGACTTAAGTCACAAAAGTAACAGTAGGTTGTCAGGTTTTTTTTTATTTTTTTTTATACCTACTTTATTTCAAGAATAGTGCACGGCAGAACCCGAAAACAATCGGCTCGTACTAGGTTTAACCAAGAGTAAGTGGTTACACCTAATTCTTACCAGCTAAAACTAGGTGTAGCCGCACTTCGGGTATTAGCCGTAACATATACAAATAAGCTCAAAAACTACTGTGCCGATTTCAAAAACTCTTTCACCATTGTAAAGGTATATTTATGTGTTTAAAAAATGAATGTCCGCCCGTGCGAAGCCGGGACAGGCTGCTTGTTTGATATAAGACAAGTAAATAGAAGAAAAGAGAACAAACATCTGTGTTTATCACACAAATGTTTCAAATCAAATCAATAGTACATTGTTACCTGAGTGTTGAAAGTCACGTTTTTTGAGTCCCGAGACGGGTTTGGTGCCAGAGCGTAAGCGAGGGCGCCAATGGAGCTTGAGGGACTTAAAAGACTTTCACCCGAGGTAAACACTGTGCTTTTCATTACGAATACAAGGAAAGTAAAAATAAAAACATGAAAGAAAAATTAGTGAAAATGAAGATTGAATTGCCGCCTTCCCGGTTTTTTTTTCTTTTTCTCTGGCGGGCCTTCGGCTTCGGCTCGCCAGCATTATTCAGCCATTGTTTTCATTCTCATAATTTAAAAAATGGTACCTAAATTGTTTGCTCAAATCTATGTTATTTTAAATAAATAGTTGAAGCTATATATTAATCAAGTAATTTAGAAGATATATTATTTATTTAATACTATCTTTATGTTATTTAAATTTAAATTTTACATTGCGCTCTAATTAGACTTTTTAAACTTCTTACCGTTGTAATGGGTATCCAACCTACTTGCTGAATAAAAAGTTGGAATTTGGTTCAACGACCTCCTTGCAGTCAGAAAGACTTTAGAAAGTTGGAACATGGTTGAATAAAATAGAACTTGTTTTTTTTTTATAATTTGATAGCTGTCAGTAGAAAGCGATTCTCCCTAGGGCTGAAAGTTTTACTTTCAATTAGGCCCCTCAGGCAACTTAAGACCTACTTTCAGAGTATGAGTAATGAAAAATATATTTCCGCGCTGTTCGTACAATTCCTAATTTGTACAACAATATCGAACAAAATAAATCAATCAAACTGTTTGTCTGACAATAGTTGAACAAACAACATCTAATTTTAAAGCAATCATACCCTTGAGTACCATAAAGTAATGCAGTACCTATTTATCTAGATTTCTATAGAAATTCTATAGAATTGTGGTTCTAGCATTTTGAATACTTTTTATTTACATGATATAGATTGTCCTTGGGCTACAATCTCACCTGATGGTAAGCGACGAACTCAAATGAAGATGTGAGAGGGTTCTGTTCAAAAACAAAACATATTCACTGAGTAGGTTTCTAGTTTTAAGTTAATATTTCTCTCTTCTCTTGCCATAAAGCACTACCACCGACTCCACATAACACAATGGTTAACTGAAAGAAAAAGGCTTTAAGTTCGCCTAATGTGCTGTTTTTTATGCGGCAATAAAGTATTTTTTAATCTAATCTAATATTTTTATAAAAAACTTAGAAACTAGTGCGCCACCAACAGCGGGGCTAAACCCAAGCTGCTGGTGGTCAAGGCTGCTGACTGACGAACCTCCAGACAATGCGTGCCGTGTCCAGGAGGCCTTCTGCATCTGACCCTTGAACCAACCTTCCAGGGAGAGCCTCTTATTGTTATTATTATTACATAATAACAAAACGAAACATCTTCACGACTTGAATTCCAGACACGGTCGATATTCCCTCATCTCTTAATTAACGGCAACATCATAAAAATTTAACAATGTTTACGAAAATAAAATTCAAACTAACAGGCAAGTTCCAGCGACAAGCCATTTACCGCCCGCCCAGCTAGGCGGGAGACGACCGGATGTGACGTCACGATGCACTCCCCACCGGAAGGGGCTAAAAGCCTCCAAGTGCATTTGTCTAACAGTCTCGCCCGAGGAAATCGATTGACGTGCCGGGACTCTCAATAAGTGGTTACCGGTTGTATTGAATTTTAGAATAGTTGCACCGTAAACTAGATTATTGGATCTTTTTAACCCTTGACCGAAAATAGAGGGTGCTATAAAGTTAAATATAAATAAATAAATATTTTGGACAATTCACGCAACACTATCCAGCACCAAACTAAGCAGAGCTTGTACTATGGGAACCAAATAGCTGATATAATACTTGAATACATTTTTTTTGTAAATACTTACTTAGTACATGTAACACCCAGACAGAGAACAAATATCAATGTTCACCACACAAATATTTGTTCTCGATGGGGATCGTTGTTGCCTTGTGGACATCTAAGGGGGGATTTAACCATAAAACGTGTTTAACTAAACTCGTTTATATGTAAACGCGTTCATAAGCGTTCTGCAGTGGTGAATGAAACGATGTCATATAATGACAACGATATTTGATAGTTTTGCATTGATTGGCGTTTCACTGATCGCCACCGCAGAACGCCATAGCCGTATGTGATGATAAGATATAGCCTTACCTTTCGGATAAGTATGCAGTTATCGTTTTCTTATAAATGGAGGGCATGACTCCTTTCACGACTTTTCATTTACTCTCGTGGTTCAGGACTTGGCCATCACCGCCCTTCTCAAAAAACCACCCTAAACATTACTTTGCCATTTGTGTTGTAAATTATATGTAATCGTAATATATCAATCGGAAATGCAATATCTTCAATGTGTTTTATTGTCTGTTGGTTATATTGTTTCCGAATTGTGTGTTTCTTTAATAAAACTCGTCCCTTCGTTTTAATAATCCACCAGTTTTGTACGGCCGAGAGGGTTTCGATGACAATTTTATTATTGCGGATGCTCAGAGTAATATCATTATTTATTATTTATTTGTTTATTATTTATTATTATTATTATTATTTTTATTATCATGGCTTTACATAGCTTTATGACAAGTATATTTTACTAACTTTTGTTTATTGTTTTTAATTTAAACAAATATTCTAGAGTATATTTGTGTGTGTTTGCATGTTGGCAATAAATAAATCTATATCTAAGTTAATTTGGTAAAATTAACTTGTCAAGGCTACAGCTGAGCCCTTAACAAATTAGTCTATCTATTTAATTAATATTCTTTGGAAAATGGAAACGACTACAAAGATTTCTACCAAAAATGGTTAGAAACATCTAAGAACAATCCACTCTTCTAATAAAAATAAATAAATTGGGTGTTGACAATCAAACAATAAAGAAAAAAATCCAAACAGGCGTTAAAAGCCTCTCTATTCATAATGATAGCGTTAATATAAAAAGTGCTAAGAACCCTCTTTTTTTTGAGGGTTCAAAAATACTACTGGAGTCGAGGCTCCAAATACCAAGACTATATACAGGTGCTCTCCATAATATAGGAGTACCTACAGAAGATCAACAAAGAAACTGCTTACGCTTCAACAAGGACACTACAACAAGGTCACCCTTGTTTCATTACTCCAAGACCGCGAGTTTTATACCAGTAGTTACATCCGCATCAAACAATAAAACCCCAATCCCGCTTCCGAAAAACTTCACTTTTTATCTTTTCAACGCAGTTCAGTTAAACAATTGGTGTTTTTTATTGTTTTTTGTTTATTTTTGCATAAAAACACGCTGTTTTCGGCGGACGCAGTGGTGCGCGAGTGACGCCCGTCGCTTCCACTTTATGTATTGATTTTTAATATTCGGCAGTTGTTAGACCGAAACGATTTTGGGAAAGTTGAGTATAGTAATTACCAGTTTTATGAGTTCAATCGATATCGAGTGAAAAAAGAAACCTAAACTAATCTAACCTTATAGCTTTAAGAAGTTTCAAAATGAGTCTTGTGATGCAAACTGAAGAAAAACGTTCAGATCGTTTTTTAACGGTCTGCAATTAGCTCAACGGTTTCTTGTGTAAATATTTTTGTAACTTTCTTTGTGCAAATAAATATAAATGCATTTACATGTCAAAAAATAAATAGAATAAGTTTTTTGACAACATCTTATAATTCAATGGAGTCGGCTGCACGTACGAAAAAACATGACGTCATGCGGCGTTACCTCGCTCTTAGGCGTTCCATTTTAGGTTTGAAGTGCACTATGACGTTGTCACGTGCAACTATCGTCAGTACTGACTTTACAGACAACCGAGTTGTTTTACTATTATTAAATTAAAAATCGACTGATTGCTTAGTTTATTTTTAGTATTCTATTTCAAATGATTATTCATTTACACCAGTCCAGTGCACCAGACAAGGTAATTACGTGGTAACTGATGGGCGCATTGCGTGCCCACGAATGTATGCGATAAGATTTCTCCAACTACACTTGTAAGGTTAGAATAGCATGAGATTCAATGAAATACGGTTAAGGGGCCGGAGGAGGGCGCATTTTCATACAAACGTAATACCAAAATGATTACTAGTTTAGGCAGATTTTCACTATATTATTGTAATAACGGTATTCATATAGTATTTATCTAGGTTCCTGAACAGTTTTTATTTTAAATTACTTACCTCCAATGAAATAATTACCAATCGCATTTTACACATTTTTTTCATTGAAAATTGTGATTGGCGTTAATTTCATTTGAGGAAAGTAATTTAAAATAAAAACTATTTAGGGACCTAGATAAAAACAATATAAATACAATTATTACAATAATATAGTGAAAATCTGCTTAAATTAGTAATCATTTTGGTATTACGTTTGTATGAAAATTCGCGCTCCGCCGGCCCCTTAAGTGCTTGACTTGCTTTGTTATTGAATAAGTGGTTAGTGGTCTTGCATGAGATGCGGCCTATCATTAATTATAATGACTTGATAGGCCTATCTAACTAGACGAAATAGACCAAATTTAAATGTTGCTTGACTTAGTTAATTTACAAAAAACCATCTTCGAAAAAGATTTCTTGGGAGAGATCGCTAATAGCGATTAGGGCGCACATTGAACCTATTTTTCTAATGTTTCCTATGTATTTTGTTTATTTTGTGTGCAAATAAGTATTATAGCCTACTATTCTACCTTTAATAAAGTATTAAAGGTAAAATAGTAGGCCTACCAGAAGCTCTGTCTGGCTCTATCTTTGACTCTGGTTTTGAGTCTGTGTGAGTGCTCACCAGTGTATTATACTGTGTGTGTGACGTTTCGTAGTTGGATTTATGTAGTCAACACTCACACAGCCTCAAAACCAGAGCCAGAGACAGAGCCAGACAGAGCTTGGGGTAGGGTCTCTGTCTAATAAAAAATTAAATTCCACAAATCCAGTTACTCCAAGTCACAAGTAGCAATCTCTCTAACAAAAATCATCCCACGTTTACAGAGCATAAAAAATTCAGAGATGACAAACGACCGGCCGCGGCCGACAAGTGGCCGACATTCGTCTCGGCCACCCCTGGAATTTGTAAAATACCCCTATGAAAGTCACGGCTTCTGCAGACAGGCGTACTTTCTCATCTCGTACCTTTTTAATGCGTAAACAGCATAAGGTTTATGTTTGCGAGTCTCTGATGATGGATTGCTCTATGAAATAACGGTGAATTTGAAGGAAAATGTTTGGTCTATTACTTTTTAAATTATCTTGGCTTGGAATGTTTTTCTAGCATTTTCAAGAGTAAATCTGTACGTGAACTTTGATAGCGTTACATTGATAGCCATTGTAGGCAATCTCGTTGTACGCAAGGCTTCCAAAGTAATCGAATTCAGCCAAATTGATAAATACCAACAGATTAATATCTCTCAGACATCTGATTTGCAACTAGCAACTAAACCAATTATTATTTGTTGAAGCGGCGACAGGTATCCAAGTTTGAGACGCATAATTAAATAAGGTATTCAAGACTAACTCCTTTGAGCACTCAGACAATGCCACGTAGGTACAGTCTTGAATTAATATAGGTATTGTGTAGTTTGCAGTCGCTTCAACGAGATTTCGATGGGTTGGACGGGCGTCTAATAATAATCTCATCATCATAATAATCTCATAATTATCAGCCTGAAGAAGTCCACTGCTGGACATAAGAATCGTTCTTCCTGGAATTGTGAAGGGGGAAGGGTGCTACACTTTCAAGGGGGATAAGTTACGTAAGCCAGTAAAACAAAGGTCGCTATCAAGTCGAATAAGGAAATCAAGGAGGTCGCATTCGAAAGACTCAATTAGAGAAAACTGCATCAAAACCCGAACATGAGCCAACCTCTTAAATTTAAGAAGAAAAGGTTCCATCCAAGGAAAAGGTTTCATAACGGCCACCGCTTTTTAGAAACCACAGCTCCAAATACTCGTAAATATGTTTCCCAACAGATCCGAATCACAAATTCGTCATCGAGTCGAATGGATTTACAGCCGGTCTACACCCAGCTTTATAATTAAATTGAAAACAACACGCGCTGACTGAATGGAGCTTTTTGATACAGACTTTTCAATGGGTGGGTTCTTTTTATTGGCAGTTTTTTTATTGCAATTAAATGAACAGTTTTGTATATTGGCAGGGCAGTGCATTTTTTTTTTTAATCGGTTGTCTGTAAAGTCGGTTTACTGACGATATTAGTTGAACGTGACAACGTCATACAGCTGTCCACGCCGACGCATCGCTCACTCAAGTACGAGAGAGACAGATGTCGAACGCTGCCGAACGCGGAGGCCGATTGTGCCTCTTTGTCGCTTGTTCCGCGCTCTCGCTTGCACTTCAAGCCTTAAATGGAACGCCTCAGAACAAGGTAACGCCGCATGCGTCATGTTTTTTTGTGCATGCAGCCGGCTCCATCGAATTATAAGACGTTGTCACGACAAAAATACATAATCTTATTATTATAAATAGCACTAAAAAAACCACTAAGGTTTGTGGGGTAATCTAGAGAGTCAAAAGTCGATAGCTTTTAAATAAGAACAGAATATTTCGAATAAACAGAAACTAGGTAAGTGCATGTAATATTTAGTTATTGGTAGCTTTCTACATTAGTTAATGGTAGTTTTCTATATTAGTTAAGAAGTGAGATTTGAATTTAGACATAATGGTGATACAAAGGCTACCGTAAAGGTAAATACCAATAGGTAGGTACACCTATAAGTACAGGTATGGACAGCAGACAGTGCTTAATATAATCATGTGTGCAGGAGCCAGACCTAAAGTTCGGGAGAACTAACTCGGGCGCTGCTTGCAACTCAGACATGTTACATGACCTAGGTATCTGTGAGCAATAAGCACTAGAAGTGGTCACTAAAGCCTTGAGCAAATCTAGGCAATCTGCGAAGGTGAAATCTATGCCGATCAGTTTCACCATAGAGTTTTGGATACATCCACACATCCATCTCCACATCCAGATCGCCACCGCAGGTGATCTAGATGTGTACAAGGCTTCAGGACACTCAAACTATTATTCTCACTTGAAAAGTTTGTTTGAGCTAAGTATTACTAAAATGAAAAAAAATATTAAAAAATATACTGGAACAAATAGAAAAACGATGCTAGAGATGCCTGTGGATAAGTTTAAGCAAACCTGTGTTACTCTTATAAGTTATCGCATAACTTTTCAATTTATGAACCGATTCGATTTTTTTTATCTGAAAGGTATCCTCCAGGTTGATCCCATAGAATTTTATCAAAATTGGTTCAGCAGTTTGGCCATGAAGTCGGTTTCTCAAGTTTTTTAAACATCACTTGTTATTTAATTTATAGATTGATACAAAATCAGCTTGTTTCATGCAAATCGTTTAAAAATACATCCTTTCCATAATCCTTAGATCGGTCTAGGCATCGCCTGAACCCAGTTCAATAGGAATCGCCAAAACTCGCGAGACGTGTGACAGAACTTCCGGATACAGATACAAATTGGATCCGAATAGGAACTTTGCGCGGACCCTGTCTGACTGTTGGAAAGTTGTACAGTAAACCTAGGTTGAACTTAAGGCTTAGTAGGCCTTCCACAAGCTATGTCTGTTTCTTTAAAATATACTAGCAGCCCGTCCCATCTTCGCACGGGGTAGACAATATTGTTGTACATTATTTTGTTCTATCGCTAATAGTTTCGGCAGCGCATTCGACGAAAGACATTTAGAGACTAATTTTTCTACATCTTCGGTTACATTGTTCAAATTTTACCAAGGATCCCTATTTTTTTTCAAAATAAAATGTAGCCTATGTCAAATTGGAAGAATGTAGCATTCTATTGGTGAAAGATTTTTTTAAATCGGCCCAGTACTTTTTGAGCCTATTCATTACAAACATACAAACATACAAAAATAGGTACAAATCTTTCCCCTTTAAAATATTAGTATAGATAACACCCAGACCGAGAACAAACATCGGCGGAAATCGAACCCACGGCCTACAGCGCAGAAGGAAAATAACTGAGCCGTGACGACTGTCATACATTTGTCGTAAAAAAATTGAGAGGACAATAATAGAAGCTTTGAGAGAAATAAAATGTTGCGTAATGAGGCTCGTAAGCCGTAGCAAAATATTGTAAGCAGTAAGCCTACCACAAGCTCCGTCTGACTCTGTCTCTGGCTCTGGTTTTGAGTCTGTGTGAGTGCTCATAATCATACACTGAGAAAAAAACTAGGTTAATGTTAACCTACAGGTAACGGTAAATGCAAAAATTAGGTAGTTTTAACCTATATTAGGTAGATATTACCAACTTTTTTAAAACGGACTTGGTAAATACAACCTACAGCGTTAGGTAGTACATGAAATTAGGTATTTTTGACCTAATAAAGGTTAAAACTACCCAATATTATTAGGTTTACGAAAATAAACCCAATAAAATTTTACTATTTACCCAGTATTTTACCAACTAAAATCGAATATTTGTATAACTATATCATCATTACCTAATCTTGGGTAAAAACGACCGATTTTAGGTTTGTAAAACGGTTATAAAAACCTAATAAAAATGAAATACAACCCTGGATTTGTTAAATTGTTAACCGACTTCAAAAAAAGGAGGAGGTTATGTTATAGCATGTGTCATGTATCGCATCTTTACCTACAGATCGGTCAAAACTACCTAATCTTTGGTAAAAATCAACTAAATTATTGTAAAGGTTTCCGTAAATGGCACAACGGAACCTACATAATAGGTAAAAACAAGTAATCTAGTAGGTATTTTTTTGATTAACCTACAAAATAGGTAAAGTGCAATTTTTAACTGGGTGATAAACCTGATATAATAATAAGAATTCGGTTAATACTACCTAGTCAATATTGAGCTGTAGGTTAAACACAACATATTGCGCACCGTAACGTACCATAAGGTTAAAGTTAACACATAAAAACCTAATTATTGTGTTAAATTTACCTAGTTCATTATGAAAACAATATAAACCTAATATTGGTGTTAAATTAACCGTGTAATAGGGTAACACAAACATATCCATTACGTAAAAAATACCTTGCCAGAAGGTAAGCGTTAGTAATATTTTGTGTAATGGCGTAACCAACATATTTGGTCTCGATGACCTATTTATTGGGTTACCTTTACCCAGTTAGTTGGTTGCTGTAACCTTCTTCGTTTAGGTAATATTAATCTATTTTGAGCGTTAATTTAGGTCAATACTCTGAATCGTGAATCGGTATCAGTAACCTATTAATTAGGTAACGTTAATCTATTTTGAGAATAGGAAAAACCTATTTTATAAGTTACGAATACCCAGTGAATAGGTTTCAGTAACTTTTTAATTAGGTAACGTTCATCTCTTTTGAGCGTTGGTATAACCTACTTTGTAGGTTACGAATACCCAGTAAATCGGTTTTGTGGACCTATTAAATAGGTAATGTTAATCTATTTTGAGCATAGGTGTAACCTACTTCGAAGGTTACAAATACCCAGTGAATTGGTTTCGGTAATCTATTAATTAGGTAACGTTAACATATTTTGAGCGTAGGTATAACCTACTTTGTTGGTTACGAATACCAAGTGAATCGGTTTCGGTTACCTTTTAATTAGGTAAAGTTCATCTATTCTGAGCGTTGGTATAACCTACTTTGTAGGTTACAAATACCTAGTGAATCGGTATCAGGAACCTATTAATTAGGTAACGTTAATCTATTTTGAGAATAGGAAAAAAGTTTACGAATACCCAGTGAATAGGTTTCAGTAACCGTTTAATTAGGTAACGTTCATCTATTTTGAGCGTTGGTATAACCTACTTTGTAGGTTACGAATACCCAGTAAATCGGTTTTGTGGACCTATTAAATAGGTAATGTTAATCTATTTTGAGCGTAGGTATAACCTACTTTGTTGGTTACGAATACCAAGTGAATTGGTTTCGGTAACCTTTTAATTAGGTAAAGTTCATCTATTCTGAGCGTTAGTATAACCTACTTTGTAGGTTACAAATACCCAGTAAATCGGTATCAGGAACCTTTTAATTAGGTAACGTTCATCTATTTTGAGCGTTGGTATAACCTATTTTGTAGGTTACGAATACCAAGTGAATCGGTTCGGTAACCTTTTAATTAGGTAAAGTTCGTCTATTCTGAGCGTTGGTATAACCCACTTTGTAGGTTACAAATACCTAGTGAATCGGTATCAGGGACCTATTAATTAGGTAACGTTAATCTATTTTGAGAATTGGAAAAAAGGTTACGAATACCCAGTGAATAGGTTTCAGTAACCTTTTAATTAGGTAACGTTTATCTATTTTGAGCGTTGGTATAACCTACTTTGTAGGTTACGAATACCCAGTGAATCGGTTTTGTGGACCTATTAAATATGTAATGTCAATCTATTTTGAGCGTTGGTGTAACCTACTTTGTAGGTTACGAATACCCAGTGAATCGGTTTCGGTAACCTTTTAGTTAGGTAAAATTCATCTATTCTGAGCGTTGGTGTAACCTACTTTGTAGGTTACGAATACCCAGTGAATCGGTTTCGGTAACCTTTTAGTTAGGTACAATTCATCTATTCTGAGCGTTGGTGTAACCTACTTTGTAGGTTACGAATACCCAGTGAATCGGTTTCGGTAACCTTTTAGTTAGGTGAAATTCATCTTTTCTGAGCGTTGTTGTAACCTACTTTGTAGGTTACGAATACCCAGTGAATCGGTTTCGGTAACCTTATAGTTAGGTAAAATTCATCTATTCTGAGCGTTGGTGTAACCTACTTTGTAGGTTACAAATACCCAGTGAATCGGTTTCGGTAACCTTTTAGTTAGGTAAAATTCATCTATTCTGAGCGTTGGTGTAACCTACTTTGTAGGTTACGAATACCCAGTGAATCGGTTTCGGTAACCTTTTGGTTAGGTAAAATTCATCTATTCTGAGCGTTGTTGTAACCTACTTTGTAGGTTACGAATACCCAGTGAATCGGTTTCGGTAACCTTTTAGTTAGGTAAAATTCATCTATTCTGAGCGTTGTTGTAACCTACTTTGTAGGTTACGAATACCCAGTGAATCGGTTTCGGTAACCTTTTAGTTAGGTAAAATTCATCTATTCTGAGCGTTGTTGTAACCTACTTTGTAGGTTACGAATACCCAGTGAATCGGTTTCGGTACCGTCAATCAGGGTTCGATTCAAAAATGCTCCGACTAGCAAATTAGTTTAGCTGTTAAAACCTAGATGGCGATATTATATAATTATACCTACCTATCCTAAAAATCTTTGTAATTTAAGTAGGTACCTAGGTACCTACTTGCCTGCCTAGTTGCTACAGAGAAAAGTATAATAATAATACCTAGGGGTTACTACTACGCATAGACCGGACACTGTAACCAGCCACCAATTCGGGCTGAATCCCCTCCCCCCTCGCCCCACGTACCCTCGCGGGATGCCATTCCATACCTACCTACCTGGTTTTCTACAATGTTTACATAGGTTACACTAGCATTATTTTTCAGGACTTGTCTGGACTTGTCAGGACTTGCTAGAAACCACACATCGTTTCGTTTCGTTAGACTTGAAAAATAATTGACCAAGCAAGCGAAGCGTCTAAGTTTCGAAATCAAATTAGCTATCAATGCTTGGGGTAGGTAGGTATGTCTCGCTCTGCCTGTCTGTGCTGGCCGCAAGACGCATTTTTTATCGATCTGGATGAAATTTGGCACACAGGCACACTAATTGCGGAAACAAACACGCCGCGATAATTGATCGAGTGAGTGAAGCGAACGAAGATCTTACAAACAACTTGGGCGATTTTGCATTTTATGTGCGTATGTATGTACGAACCGGAAGACGAAGCGTAGGGCGCCCACCCACCAGATGGACCGACGACATTGTTAAGATCGCGGGAAGTCGATGGATGGAAAGGGCTCAGAACCGTTCTTCCTGGAAATGTGTAGGGGAGGCCTATGTCCAGCAGTGGACTTCTTCAGGCTGATAATGATTGTAGTGTACACTATAAGCATGTAAGTACCTATGTAAATGATATAGTTATATAATAATATATAATATCGGCTCGCTAGCACACGCACCCGTCTTTACTCCGCGGCGGTTGGATATCGAATGAATCCGATCCACCCCACAATCCGCGAGTACGCTGCTCGAGACGACAGATATAATAGGTAATATATATATAAATGTTATATCATAATATTATAGATATTACAATGTAGTTCTAAACACTACATCCCTCCCTTGTTATAAATTTAGTTAATGAAACAAGATGATATTTGAATCCATATCATCATCAACCTATATCAATATAATGTGTTAATATTTCCACTGATTATACATATAATATACAATCGATACTTATTAAATAATCACACTAATCACGTATTTAATCTCTTAAACATCTTCTTCGTTACTCTTCAAGCCTTCCTCGCTATCTTTCACCGTCCACTGTCCTTTTATTCTTTTCAGATGACAATGTAATACATTCCGCCTGACCTGCTGACCAGTCTCATCATTTCGGAGAACTACGTCACCTCCATTCGTTGTCTCGATGGTGTGTGATTCCGGTTCATAGTTTAAGCTTAACTTGTTGCTTTTATTCATATTTTTAACATAAACTTTATCCCCTTTTCCATCGTTCCCATCTCACAGAAAACTCAAACTCAAACTCCAAAATTTTTATTCAGTACGATGCAAGAATCACTTTGAAACGTCCCAAAGCCAGGCGAGTCCAGGCGCCAGTTCCACGCGACCAAGCGTAGAAGAACAGGCAACAAACCACGTCTCGGTTCCCACCGTTTTTTTATATGATCCCTTTACAAATAAAAAATAGTCTACAATAATAGCAGTGAAGCTCCAGTGTGGCGCCACTCCACTTAGTCAGACGTATGCAATGCAATAATACAAAAGCAAAAGCTTCAAAGACAGCACACGCTACGCTTCAATGTTATACTATAGTATCTACACAGCTTATATAAAAATAAGATACGAAATAGTAGGTACAGACATTGCAAATTGACATGTTAGCTTTCTATGAGTAGAATGACCGGGACATCGGGCCACGCAGTTTTATCATTCATATAGCTATCTAGAGTATAGTACGCTTTCTTTATTAAATTATTCTTAACATAGGCTTTAAACTTCCGAATAGGAAGCTTAGTTGCATTTTCCGGAAGTTTATTATAGAAGCGTACAGTGTTCCCCATAGAAGACCCATTTACCTTCTGCAGACGAAATTTGGAAATATAAAGTTTATTTTTATTTCTAGTGTTAATATTATGCGAATCACAATTTTTCTGAAAGCTACAGATGTGTTTGTGAGTGTACAATAAGTTTTCATATATATATTGTGAAATTACTGTGAGGATATTAATTTCCTTAAATCGCTCCCTCAATGAGTCTCGTGATTTCATTTTATATATGGCACGTATGGCCCTTTTTTGTAAAACAAATATAGTTTGAATATCAGCTGCTTTCCCCCAGAGAAGGATACCGTAAGACATAACACTATGGAAGTAGCTGAAATAAACTAGCCTAGCTGTAGGTTCATCAGTAAGCCATCTTATAGTCCAAACTGCATATGCAGCCAAACTTAGTCTAGCTGCAAGTGCTTTGATTTGCGGTCCCCACTGCAATTTTTTGTCAATATTAAGTCCTAAGAAAATAGTAGAATCTACAAGGTTAAGTGACTCTCCATTAAGTATAATATTAGTTGGCCGGAGAGTCACATTTGGTAAGATACATTTAATACACTTGGTTTTCTTAGCATTCAGTACTATTTCACATAGTTTTTCAACCAAAAGAAGGGAGGCCATTTACGTACACTAGAAACAAGAAAGGACCCAATATCGAACCCTGTGGCACCCCCATGTCAATAATAGACCCATAAGATCTCTCACCGCCCACATCAACTTTAAGTACTCTATCAGTCAAGTATGGTTGTATTAGGTCAAATAGAGCGATTTAGAATGCCGTAATGTTTAAGTTTAGATATTAATGTAGCATGATTTACACAGTCAAAAGCCTTGGAAAGATCGCAGAATACCCCAATCGCGTCTTGCGAGTTTTCTCAGGCATCATATATGTGCTTTAAGAGTAGAATCCGGCATCAGTCGTTGATCGACCCTTCGTAAATCCAAACTGGTGGCTATGAAGCATCCCATCTAGGTTAAAATGTGATAACAATTGAGTAAGAATAACTTTCTCAAAGATCTTACTCAGCGCAGGCAATACCGAGATAGGTCTATAGTTAGCAGGGTCACTTGCATTTCCAGATTTGAACAGGGGAATGAGTTTACCAGGTTTCAATAAATCAGGAAAAACACCCTCATCAACACACCTATTAAAAATCAGTTTCAGTTTCAGTTTATTTATTCATTAAACCATTAAAATCGTATTCGAATATGACTTAAAACTAAACACTTAATTCAACTTATAATAATAACAATAAATATACGCTAGGCATGGTGCAATATCAGTCATAATAGCGCTGAGTAGCCTTGCAGACATTCCCCACAAATCCTCAGTATTTTTAATGTTTAATGATTTAAATGTCTTCACGATTTTGTCAGCATTAATGTATTTAAAAGTAAAGATATTATTACATTTTTTAACACTAGACTCTAACAATGCCATCGCACCAGAAGCCGAGGAATCAAAAGACGATGTCACCACTCTAGGGATACTGGAAAAGAAACTATCAAACGCGTTGGCCACTTCAAAATTTTTTGTCAAAAGATGATTGCTTTTATTACGGAGTTTTGATTTGCCAGTCTCACCATTGACTATCTTCCAGGTAGCTTTAATTTTATTTGTGGATTTTTCAATTTTTCTTCCGATATGCAATGATTTTGCTGAGACGGAGCTAGACTCCCCTTCACATTCAAACTTCTCAAGAGTGTATGTTGCCATTTGGGACTACCTGTAGACAAGATGATTTTTTACCTATTAGGTTAAAACTCGCAATTTAATGCTTGTAGTTACATTTAACTACACCATCGCTATTTAAAGCTGCACTGTAATCATTTTACAGCACCTCGCAATTTAATGCTTGTAGTTACATTTAACTACACCATCGCTATTTAAAGCTGCACTGTAATCATTTTACAGCACCTCGCAATTTAATGCTTGTAGTTACATTTAACTACACCATCGCTATTTAAAG
The DNA here is from genome assembly GCA_947578465.1 of Thera obeliscata. Classification (NCBI taxonomy): domain Eukaryota; kingdom Metazoa; phylum Arthropoda; class Insecta; order Lepidoptera; family Geometridae; genus Thera; species Thera obeliscata. The sequence continues at coordinate 7,870,065 of OX387918.1, read as the reverse complement.
CTGCACTGTAATCATTTTACAGCACCTCGCAATTTAATGCTTGTAGTTACATTTAACTACACCATCGCTATTTAAAGCTGCACTGTAATCATTTTACAGCACCTCGCAATTTAATGCTTGTAGTTACATTTAACTACACCATCGCTATTTAAAGCTGCACTGTAATCATTTTACAGCACCTCGCAATTTAATGCTTGTAGTTACATTTAACTACACCATCGCTATTTAAAGCTGCACTGTAATCATTTTACAGCACCTCGCAATTTAATGCTTGTAGTTACATTTAACTACACCATCGCTATTTAAAGCTGCACTGTAATCATTTTACAGCACCTCGCAATTTAATGCTTGTAGTTACATTTAACTACACCATCGCTATTTAAAGCTGCACTGTAATCATTTTACAGCACCTCGCAATTTAATGCTTGTAGTTACATTTAACTACACCATCGCTATTTAAAGCTGTACTGTAATCATTTTACAGTACCACGCAATTTAATGCTTGTAGTTCGATATAACTACACCACCGCTATTTAAAGCTGTACTGTAATTATTTCACAGTACCACGCAATGTAATGCTTGTAGTTTGATATAAAACTACACATCCGCTATTAAAAGCTATACTTTAATTTTTTTTTTTTTTTTTTTTTTTTTTTTTTTTAGTACCTCGCAATTTAATGCATGTAGTTGTAGGTAGACTACTTAGATAGAAGTAGTATCATACTTTAAAACCTAGTAGGTATATTCAGGCAACAAAATAAAATATTAAATGTTTACCTAGGTAGGTACTTTTTTTAATTACAAGATTTAAGTTTTAGGTAGGTAGTAATATCACCAAGGTAACAAACGAACCAATATCCACCTAGGTAGGTAGGTTCTACCTATTACCTACGCCTCCAGTTCACACACGAACCAAAGAAAATTACTTGCAAAACATATTTGTTAGGTGCCTAAGTACGTAGATTATGTAGGAAAGCTCCTCATGATGAACCTTGCACTAGTACCTATCATAAATCATAATCACCTATTTGTAATTGAAGTAACCCTATTAAGTACCAAAGGGTCACTTAACTACCACCCAAACTTGGCTTAGAAGTAAGTGGGTAGGTATAGGTTAGGTACTAGTATGTTACATGCACCACTACCTACTTCCGATCCCCATGTATCGTACTCATACTCGTACTCTCATCATAATATACAAACTTTTAATATATTATAACTTTTATTATATTATTATTTCAATGTATTACTATGTATTCTTCCATCACCTCACTTCTTATGTTATGTTAATATGCGTTTTCTTTTGTTATTTGTCTAAAATGTTCGTGTTTCTTTTATCTACCGTGTGCCGTCATAAATAAATACGTTTTCTTTCTTTCTTTCTTTTCTTTCTTTTCTTTCTTTTCTTTCTTTTCTTTCTTTTCTTTCTTTTCTTTCTTTTCTTTCTTTTCTTTCTTTTCTTTCTTTTCTTTCTTTTCTTTCTTTTCTTTCTTTTCTTTCTTTTCTTTCTTTTCTTTCTTTTCTTTCTTTTCTTTCTTTTCTTTCTAATACACTATTAGGTAGGTAAGTAGATAGATACACGTACCTAAGTACTTTTGTTATCTGCTAAGTGCCTAACGTAGGTAAGTACTAAAGTATTTTAAATCTTAAAGTATAATATCTAAATCGGTATGTGATAGGTAAGTATTTATTTTATTTTCTTAACTAACAATAAAACCTATAAACCAATACTCAAATCAAGAAAGATAGGTAAACAAAACAAATCGACGTCTTACCTATTCCTTCTGTTTAGCTTCATTATGATTATAAACCTACGCAACCAATCTTTGCGCAAGCAAAGCAAAGTTGCATTTTTATTCATTATCTAGGTGTAGGTATGTATAGAATTAATAGGTAGTACCTAAGGTGTTAGGTTTATGAAGAATCTACCCTTTAATAATCTTATAGTCATTGGCCGAAAAGAAATATGAACCGTGTCACTGAGTTGTAAAACACAAAATCTACGCTAATATGTAGGTACCTAGGTATAGCTAGATCATCTCGATCAGTAGAAAAATATCACTTCGATCAATGAGGTTGACAATCATTGCCTTCGATCCGCTTTAAACCTACTCAAGAATTAGCCAAATTAAATGAAGGTAGATCCTCTTTTCCTTTTCTAGAAATTATGTAAAATTGCTCACCGTTTGTCTCGTCGCCACTGTAGTGTACACTATAAGCATGTAAGTACCTATGTAAATGATATAGTTATATAATAATATATAATATCGGCTCGCTAGCACACGCACCCGTCTTTACTCCGCGGCGGTTGGATATCGAATGAATCCGATCCACCCCACAATCCGCGAGTACGCTGCTCGAGACGACAGATATAATAGGTAATATATATATAAATGTTATATCATAATATTATAGATATTACAATGTAGTTCTAAACACTACAATGATGATGATGATGATGATGTATGTACCTATTTATGTACCTATGTTTGTCCGACGATAACTTTCGAACCGTTTATCCGATCTGCATGAAATTTGATAAGTCGATAGCTTGTAGGTACTTGAGAAATTTACTGGCAAGTTTAAGAGTAAAATCGGATGAGAGGTTATTAAGATAATATGGGATTTTTTAGGGGTGCAAAAATAAAAAAAGTGACACAATAAAATCAAGTTACATGTCATATGAAAGAACTTTGTTTGGACATTTCAAAACAGTTTAGGTATACTTTTTTTTAGGACGCTCAGTTTTTGCTATACAAAATAAAAGGTTAAATTAAGATAACCAACAATCCGAGAGCCCCCATCTCTAAGCATTTCGTTGACATCAAGGTTTTTCTACTGGTCGGCTCTTTCTTAATATTTTTTTTCTTGAAATAAATTAAGGAGGTACTTAGTTGTCATAAAATGGTGAAAGCCACCTGGTCTGATGATGGAGCCAAGGTCTGTCCAACGGAACTCTTCAATCAATTGGCCAATTGAGTTAACCATACAAAGTTAGTGAGTTCCTTTTTTTCCACCACTCGAGAAAACTGGTTAACAGTAGGTAGTACCTATATACTTTACTTTTCGGAGCTTTTGGGATCGCATCACGAGATCTCAGTTCGGGGCGAACTACTAGTAGGTATGATCATGTTTTTATAACGCTTTTATTAGCTTCACCTGTATGTAAGTTTGTAAGTTTGTATGTAACCGACCCCTTTCACCCTTTCCATCCACCGACTCCCCGCGATCTTAAACAATGTCATCGGTCCATCGCATCGGGTTGGTGGGTGCTCTACGTTTCGTCTTCTGGTTCGTGGTCACCATTCGAGAACCTTAATCCCCAACGGTTGTCGGTTCTCGTCGGTTATGTTATACTCAGGGATTATGGCCTGTTAATGGCCTAAGTATTTATTTCTTCTGTGCTAAAGGTGAAAGATTTTGAAATCGGTTTATTAGTTTTAGTTTAGCAGCAAACAAAACACTATTCATTAAAAAACGTTTGATAAAAATCTATGCATATTTCACAAAGATATCAATAGTTTTGTAATCACAGAATACAGATTACAGTGTAGTTACTATGAAATCGCCTCGCCGCCGCGCGCCGCCGGCGTCGCTGGGTCTCGGCGGGTGGGAAGCGCTCTATTTGTTAGCGGATTAAGTGCATATTTGATTGTGATTTGTGTTGCAAAATGAAAACGTACAAAGCTACAATAATAATAATGATTACAGCTATATTACCATAGGAATAAGTTTATACATATCGCCATCTAAAACAGCATATTTTTGTATGGGTAAGGCCACCCGCGATAACTCTCCTAATTAACATAAACATTACCTAATTATTGAGGTGAAAGATTTTGAAATCGGTTTATTAGTTTTCGAGTTTGTTCGATAGATAGTAGATACCTAGGTAGTATCTATATACAAAAAAAAAATTAAAATATCATTGGATTTAGGTGAGCGAGCGCAGTTTAGTTTAGTACGTACTTAGTTAGGTAGGTACTTTAGTTTAGTACCTACCTACGGATTCTGCCACCCAAAACCCAAAATGGTACAGCAGCAAACAAAACACTATTCATTAAAAAACGTTTGATAAAAATCTATGCATATTTCACAAAGATATCAATAGTTTTGTAATCACAGAATACAGATTACAGTGCAGTTACTATGAAATCCCCTCGCGCGCCGCGCCGGGCACTGTGTTGGGTGTCGTCGCTAGTTAATAATAAAGCAGACAAGTGCGAGTCGGACTCGCCCATGAAGGGTTCCGTAGCATCAAGTAACATAATATACAGAAAATAAACAGGAAACAAGTTACAGTTACAAGGTAGTTCGTCGAAAGGTAAATTGCGGTTTGCGATTTATGACGTATAAAAAAAAAACTACTGGCTAGATCTCGTTCAAACCAAATATCGTTGAAAGTTTGCATAGTAATGTACAACATATATTTTTTTTAGTTTTATCATTCCCTTATTTTAGAAGTTAGAGGGGGGGGGACCAACTTTTTTCAACTTTGGAAGTGTCTCTCGCGCAAACTATTCAGTTTAGAAAAAAACAATATTAGAAACCTCAACATCATTTTTGAAGACCTATTCATAGATACTACACGTATGGGTTCGACGAAAAAATTTTTTTTGAGTTGCAGTTTGAAGTATGGGGACCCCCAAAATTTATAGTTTTTTTTCTATTTTTGTGTAAAAATCTTAATGCGGTTCACAGAATACATCTACTCACCAAGTTTAATCAGTCTAGCTCTAATGGTTTCGGAGAAAAATGGCTGTGACACGGCCGGACAGACAGACAGACAGACAGACAGACATGACGAATCTATAAGGGTTCCGTTTTTGCCATTTGGCTACGGAACCCTAAAAACTATAGCCTATGTTACTCACGGATAATGTACCTAGCTTTATAATGGTGAAATAATTACTGGCCTCTCAGCTCAGTTGGTAGTAGCTCTGCCTTCTGAGCCGTAGGTCGTGGGTTCGATCACCACCGAGAACAAATATTTTGTGTGGTGAAAACAGATGTTTGTTCTCTGTCTGGGTGTTATATTGTATGTATTCTAATAAGTATGTATTTCCAAAAAAAAACGTATATGTATATGTATTATATCAGCTATCTGGTTCCCATAGTACAAGCTCTGCTTAGTTTGGGGCTAGATAGTGTTGTGTGGATTGTCTATAATATTTATTTATTATTTAATTTTTGACTGTACCTACCTAAGTACCTACCTAGGTACATATACTTTGTGTGCAATACGATTGCATTGCGCACAGATAAGTAAAATAGTATATTATGCAACTATTGAATAAAAGACGGATTTAAATCGAGGGTCATAGATGAATTACAAGCAAGTGAAGGATTCTAACGAATGAATCACTACCGTAGAGAGTGATTTATAATGATCGAATCACGAGCGTAGCGAGTGATTCAAGTGTTAGAATCCTAAACGACGCGAGTGATTCATGGCCCTCGATATAAATCCGTTTTATTCAAGGAGGTTGTAAGGTATTAAGATGGACGTTGACCTTATTGGTGTGTTCCAAATTCAAACACCAAAACAGTGATTAAAAGGGCTTTTTAATCACTGTTTAATAAAAGACGGGTTTAAATCGAGGGTCATAGATAAATCACGAACAAGTGAAGGGTTCTAACGAATGAATCACTCGCTACGCTCGTGATTCAAGTGTTAGAATGCTAAACGACGAGAGTAATTCATGGCCCTCGATACAAATCCGTTTTATTCAAGAGTTGCATAGGTACTATACTTTATACAATGACTTTGAGAAAAAGAAAGATTTAAGCGACAAACGTGCGTAGGGCGCCCACCCACCAGATGGACCGACGACATTGTTAAGATCGCGGGAACTCAATGGATGGAAAGGGATCGTTCTTCCTGGAAACGTGTAGGGGAGGCCTATGTCCAGCAGCGGACTTCTTCAGGCTTATGATGATGATGATGAAGCGAAAAAGGATTAAAAACTATGAACTTTGTTTGTACTATTCTAATGTGACATGAAACCAATAACTTTTGATTTAAGGTGGATTTACATCAAACGAACACAGAGCTAGAGCTAGAACAAAAGCATTCGTTCGTGGTCTTTTAGTGTAAACGAAAACTTGTATTCAGCGTTTACACCAAACGAACAAAGAGCAGAGCTAGAACACAAGAACGCTTTGAAGAGACCGCTCAGTGGCGCGAGCACGTCCGAACACGCTAGAACGCTCTAAGCAACTGTTCGCGCGCTCTTGCGCCGTTTACATCAAGCGAGCGAGCATTCTTAGAATATTCCATAGAATCTTTGCGAACGCACTAAGAACAACGAAGGAATACTCTACGCCTGTTTACACTAGAAGAATTAGCTGTAGTGGGGATAGAATGAGCATTCGCTCGTTTGATGTAAATCGACCTTTAGATTTCTCCCTTTTGGTGCTGTGCTGTGCCTATGCTATGACGTCAGTGGGTCAAAACCATTTCTATTTTTACGATATAGTACTTCACAACGTCAGTGTCGTTTTTAACTGGCATACAAAATGAGCTGTTATTTGGAATGAAAAACCATGTCCTAGTATGTCCTATTAATTATGATAATAAAGACAAGGTTAATCGAATGCAGTTACTCAGTTGATCAACATTTGTACGAAAGTGTTGCCAGCCAATGCTACGTAAACCAGTCGAGTCAGTAATTCACCCGGAAAAAATCATAAATAGAAATTTTCCTTCTTCCTTCGGATTTTGATAAATTATTAGCAAAAAATTTAGTTTTGTGTGGTAATCGATCCGTTGCTTTATCTGCCATCTTGATTCTATGGGTAAATTTTTGTTATTGAATATCTCGTTTATTTTCAACAATCGACTAACGGATGTAATGCTGATACTAACCAAATAAATATTCTGGGCAATACACACAGCACTATTTAGGCCCAAACTAAGCAGAGCAGAGCTTGTACGATGGAAACCAAATAACTGTATATAATACTTAAATATTTTTTTTTTGTAAATACACACTTAGAATACAATATAACACCCAGTCAGAGAACAAACATCTACGTTCACCACACGGACTCATTACGTAGATTTAAAGAATCATGGATTATCCAAAAAGCACTCGCAAAATGCAAAGGTACGTATATAATTATTTTAGTGGTTTTCTGGTGGTTTGAGATATCTTTAACTTCAGTTGATTTCTGGTGGGTTTTTAAAAATAAAGTTGGCAACCCTGCTTGCGTATGAGTCGTTGAATCGATTGCATCGCCATTTCCGCCTCCGTCTCGCGTGGCATCAGTGTGACGAATTCGCGACCGCGTTGCTGTTTTGAGTTTTCGTTTCCTTTGTGTTGTGTGAACTCTCAGTGAATTGTGGCACTAAAAGGTTTGTTCTCCTAGGTAAAAGGTACAAAATAAACTAAATGTATGACCCTACGTAATAGGAACCTGTTATTTCTTTTGAAGAGGCAATATTCGCATCCCTCATAGACGCTCAATGGCGTCCGAAATAAATGGTTTTGTTTTTAGTTATATTTAAATGATTAGGATACCTAAGGCGTAATCGTCATGTCTCAGACTATTTTTTTTGTTTTAGTTACGAGTAACAAGACTTATGGAACCTGAATCAGATCTAACATTACTTTTAGAAAAATGGCAAGTTCCATCAGAAACTATTTTGAGGTTTTTGGGTAAGATAATGCTTCTTCAGAAGTTCTGTATTGTTTAACCTTGATATTATGAAACCATTATAGAACGAACGAGTGCCATTAATGACATCCAGAAATATGAAGCCACTGTTTATAGAGAGAAAATTCTTACAGTATGTATCTTCCTGCAAACAATTTTGTGTGCTTAGTGTTCCAGTAAAAGTGTAGCAAAAGCTAACAAACCTAACCGTAGATTTGACACCGATTGGTGTCAAATTCGCTTAATAAACTGGCATCCACGGGTCGGTGAATTGTTTATAAGAAACAAGTAGCTTACTCACTGGTATGGTAATATATGGTGGTATATTTTAGTGGCATAGCATGCTTTCTTGTATGTGGCACTGGCTAACCCCGTTTTAGACATAATTATAATAACAGTTTCAATCAACTCAATTGAATTGAGGCATAAACTATGCTATGTTTCTACTTGGTGTAGATATGGTGGTTTTTTCTCAGTCCAGTGCTGACTTACTACTTACATAGTTTGTTTTAAGGGGGTACGATTTCCATACAAACTTAATTTACACAACTATGGCCGAATAAAGTATTAATGTACACTGAAATAGCTGTAATAGGCTTTTACAGTGGTCCTTAATACCGGCCAGTTATATAAAGTTGGAGTGTCAGCCGTTGGTCGTGGCAGTCGGGGCTTCAGAAAAAAAACTAACAGACTTTTACGTCTATTTTGAAACAGTGATGTACAAAATTGACTCTATGCTAAAAGCTAGTACCCGTTAGAAAGAATGACGAAAAAATTACTTTTTTGGTTTTTTATTAATATTTCTGTTATCCTACAGTTTTCTCCAACTTTATATAACTGGCCGGCAATAAAGACCACTGTAAAATTCTATTACAGCTATTTCAGTGTACATTTATACTTTGTTTGCCCATAGTTGTGTAAATTCAGTTTGTATCGGAATCGAACAACCTTAAATAAATAAATATTAATAAGTATTACACGTCTTAAAGCTAGTCTAACGCCTGTCTAGGTGCCCAGTTTCATGCAACCTAGAAGAACAGGCAACAAACTACTTGGCTTGGTTCCTAGCGTTTTTTTGTGTAATCCTTTTACAAAACAAAATGAAACGTAGCAGTGAAGTTCCAGTGTGGCCTACCATAGGCCTCATTTTGCATCCATTGTGTTATTTATTGACCCCTTGTTAAAAATCGTTTGTCATGGAGTATCAATGTACGGACTCAAAATTTACTGACTACTACTACAAATTTTGATTGGTGTATTTTTTTTTTAGTATATTTTTTTTCTTGTTTGTAAGAAACTTTTGTCGGTTTTCGACCATGTCAGTTCCGAATCTGACATTTATTTTGAAAAAAAAAATAGCGCATGTATTTTTTTCTCAAATAATTAATATGGGTTGCATGTTTTCGAGGACGCTGGTTGTAAATCTGACGTTCATTTTGATAAAGAACCAAGATAACAAATACATTTTTATATTTCGGTTTGCAGATGAAAAAATAGACATCGAGGCTCTAGAATACCTCATTGAAGACGATCTTAAATCACTTATTCCTGGCATTGGAATCCGGGCCAAATTTCGCACAAAATGGAACGAGTGGAAACAAACACTAAATGAAAATAAAAACGTAAATGTAAGATTGCTTGTGTCTATTTGATAATTATAATCAGAGGACTACACTACCTACTTGACAATATTTTATAATAACTAATAACATAAAAGGAACTCGAGATGATATTATTGTACACTGTTTATGTGTTTTCCTTCACCGATTGAGAGCAAAAGCTGTGCGCATCTATTTAAAAAGAAAAACACTACAGGATTCAAACCCACGAACTTGTTACGCTTGACTCATTAGTTGCTTATCCATTGCGTTACATTGTTGCAACAGATGTTTGGTTTCAATAATTCTTTATAAAGTAGGTACAGTTAGCATCAAAAGTTGAAGACAGAATTTCAAAACTGTTTATCTGTTATTTAAAACCATTATAGTTTTTCATCTTAAAACAAAAAAGTTGTCCATAAATAAGGAAATTAGGGAACATACAAACTAACTAGTTTTCATTTATTTTTGTCAGACAAGGACTGTTGACTGGACAAGGGTAAACTTAATAGTAAAATGAAACTACACTTTCAAAAAAGCGGAAGAGCCTCGCCTACGCAACAAGAAGAAGATAATACTACCTCTCCTTTGACTCGATCAACTACGTCATGCGTCACCGAAAAACTTGACGATGATTTTGTGAACAAACTAAACAGAAACAATTCGCTGTACACGCTTATTGAAGCCAATAAATCGTTAAGACATTTACTGTCTGCTAAGAAACTGTCGAAATTTGAACGCAGTAAGCTGGCTAGAGTAGTCATCCCGCACCTCGTCAATGAAACTCCAGGGGGTATATTGACGCCTGTTCAAATAAAAAAGTGGGCAGAATACGCAATTGAAATTTTCCCAGAAGACGAAATTTCCTTGTACTTCTACACTGTTTCACCGACTGACAGTGACAAATGTTCTACAAATCAAGCGTGTGGTACGAGACAGCTCCCCTCAAAGTCCAGACGATATTATGGCTGTTTTTGGGACCGATGGAACAACTATCGAAAAGTGTTGAGGCAAAATAATTCTATTAACTGCAACCGAAGAAAACAATCTACGAGTGGTTCATCGGAAATTTGTTCAGAATTGGTGAATTCTGAAGAACTAAATTCTGGTATGTTTGTTAATGTAACTCCTTAATTTGACACCTGCTTTGTTTGTGCTAAAGTCAAACTTTTTTTCAGATCCTGTGCCAGAACCCGACCATAATGACATCTTGAAAATTGTTGAAGGTTTCCAAGGGTCTGACATAACTGAGTATTTGATGGATGCCTGGCTTAAAAGCAGAAACGAACGTTTTGATTTTTTTTCCAAGGGCAATACCGCTGAATATATAAAAAAAATCCCCGTTTTGAAAAATCAAAACATAGCTCTGAAGTTGGTAAGTACCTACCTACATACTATTACATACTACATACCTTTTGCCTTGATTGCTATCTTCTACCAACTGCATAACATCTTTTTCAATTGAAACTTAAGGTCATCACTTGATCTTTTATTTATGTTATGTAGAAATATTTTAATTGTATTTTTTTTTCAGATCGACGCAGACTATAGTTGCTGTATACCACCGGAGGCTGACTCAACAGTCTCTCTGGCGCATGAGCTATTAAAATATAAAGAAAATATTATCAAATCTGCCAGAGAGAAAGCTGCCAAATTTCGAGATCAATTGCAAAAAATTTGCGTAGATCAAATTTTTGGACTCTATGATTCAGGTACTTAGAACATTTACTATGTAACTCGACTTAAAAAAAGGTCTATATGATAATTATCGTGTCCGGTGTTTGTTCCCGAACTTCTCCGAAATGGCTGAACCGATTTTGATAAAATTTTGTGTATCGGGTAGGTCTGAGAATCGGCCAACATCTATTTTCCATACCCCTAAATGTTAACCTGGGTGGTCCAGCCCAAATTTACAATATTTTTTATTGCAACTTCTTATTATATCGACGACGTCGCCTAGTTTTAAGCGTTTATAAATATGTATTTTACTTATAAGGCATATATTATATGGGCCCTGTTTTTATTTAATTACTGTTGCCTAAAATAAATTATTATTACAGATGGCGAACAAAGCAATGGACTGACGGCCGCAATTCTTCTACTGCCATATTTATTTTCGAGCGGTGGCAAAATAAATAGTAAAGGAGATAGAGCATCGCGAGCTGAAGCGTCTCGGGCGTTCGTCTTACTTGTTCCATCATTAGCTTAGTAGTAGCTATTGGAAATACTTGGATCGATGTTACCAGTGCCTATGTTTATATGGACGAACCTCTATAATGCCTTAATAATATTTTAGATGCCGTGCACTTGTGCTTCAAAGCATTTTTTGCTTTCGATTTAAGATACCCGCTGGTATTTTGATGGAGATAAACTGCCAAGACTTTAACAAAAACTGGATAGTTGAAATCATGATTATTCAAGCCTGTGCATAGGATGTCGTTTGGACGATAAGTCGATAAGTGTAATTGTGGAACGTTATATATTTCACGGAATACAAAATTGAATTATTTTGTATTTAGATGTTGGCCGATTCTCAGACCTACCCGATACACAAAATTTTATCAAAATCGATTCAGCCATTTGGAGGAGTTCGGGAACAAACACCGGACACGAGAATTTTCATATAGACCTCTTCTTAAGTCTTAGAGTTACATAGTAAATGTTCTAAGTATCTGAATCTAAGAGTCCAAAAATTTGATCTACGCTATTTTTTTGCAATTGATCTCGAAATTTGGCAGCTTTCTCTCTGGCAGATTTGATAATATTTTCTTTATATTTTAATAGCTCATGCGCCAGAGAGACTGTTGAGTCAGCCTCCGGTGGTATACAGGAACTATAGTCTGCGTCGATCAGAAAAAAAAAATACAATTAAAATAATTCTACATAACATAAATAAAAGATCAAGTGATGACCTTAAGTTTCAATTGAAAAAGATTTTATGCAGTTGGTAGAAGATAGCAATCAAGGCAAAAGGTGGGTAATAGTATGTAGTTAGGCACTTACCAACTTCAGAGCTATGTTTTGATTTTTCAAAACGGGTTTTTTTTTATATATTCAGCGGTATTGCCCTTGGAAAAAAAAACAAAACTGCTTTTAAGCCAGGCACCCATCAAATACTCAGTTATATCAGACCCTTGGAAACCCTCAACAATTTTCAAGATGTCATTATGGTCGGGTTCTGGCACAGGATCTGAAAAAAAGTTTGACTTTAGCACAAACAAAGCAGGTGTGAAATTAAGGAGTTACATTAACAAACATACCAGAATTTAGTTCTTCAGAATTCACCAATTCTGAACAAATTTCCGATGAAGCACTCGTAGATTGTTTTCTTCGGTTGCAGTTAATAGAATTATTTTTCCTAAATAGGCAAAATAGAGTTAAATTAACAAACATACCAGAATTTAGTTCTTCAGAATTCACCGTTCAAATTTCGACAGTTTCTTAGCAGACAGTAAATGTCTTAACGATTTATTAGCTTCAATAAGCGTGTACAGCGAATTGTTTCTGTTTAGTTTGTTCACAAAATCATCGTCAAGTTTTTCGGTGACGCATGACGTAGTCAACTACGTCAAAATACTACCTCTCCTTTGACTCGGATCAATCCGAGTCAAAGGAGAGGTAGTATTTTCTTCTTCTTGTTATCCAGTTTTTGTTAAAGTCTTGGCAATTTATCTCCATCAAAATACCAGCGGAGTATATTTGAAATGTTTAAAGTTTAATACAGATTACTTTGATTCACATTTTCAAGCGTATGCAGTTGAAGCAACTGACGATTTGTTCTATTTTAAATTAACTGACCTACCCTTTCATTGCCCAAATACTCTTTCATATTTGTCCAACAACGTCCTATAAGTCACTATGAGGAATTCTATTGCTTAGTAGAATAATTCTTGGAACAATACCTTGTGTACGTTTCTCCAGATTCTAATTTAGATGATCTGTGTTTTCATTTTTGTGTAAAGCATATATACAGGGTGTATAATGACTACTTCTAAAAACTTCGGAGAGTTAAAGTACACCTGTTATTATGGCACCAGAACTGTGAGACTCACAGTAACAGTCCATACTCACAGTAAGAGTACTTCAGTTTGCCTCCAGTTTTTGGAAGTAGTCTTTATACACCCTGTATAATACATTATTCAATTTCATATACTAAACTAAACGTTTATACCTTTTATTTCATAACTGGATATTATTTTGATCTCTAGTACCAGGCTGTGCGTTATTAATTATTGCAGACTAGAGGGATAGATAATTACCCTTAATATTGTAATGAATCTTTGTTTTCGATTCTCTCATAAAGGGAAGATTTCAAGTCGGCCCATACAGCTTGGTGTCCGCACATAATTATACAAGGTGTATCTAAATATGTGTACTATGCGAAGGTGGGGGGTTTCAGACCACAATGGTGATCAGTTGTGGGGGGGAGATAATTAAAAATTCCTATTTTCAGTTTCCCATACAAAAATATTTAATAATAATAAATAAATAATCATAATAACTGCTACTACCTACTACCTCTGTAGCTGAGTTTAGGGTTGTCACTTTGTATAAAGTCAGCTGTTCATGCTGAAACTTCGTTGCAGTTTTTTTCAGAGATACCAATCGAAGTTCGAAAAGTCGTTGAACAAAAGTTGTTGCCCGGGGGGTGGAAATTCACCCCCCTTCAGGATAGTACACATATTTTGATACACGTTGTATAAGTTCGGTCGGGGTGTGACCCTTGTTAGTAATAATAGGGTATGTATTGTTTTATATCTGGATATTGTTTTGATCTCTAGTACCAGGCTGTGCGTTATTAATTATTGCAGACTAGAGGGATAGATAATTACCCTTAATATTGTAATGAATCTTTGTTTTCGATTCTCTCATAAAGGGAAGATTTCAAGTCGGCCCATACAGCTTGGTGTCCGCACATAATTATATAAGTTCGGTCGGGGTGTGACCCTTGTTAGTAATAATAGGGTATGTATTGTTTTATATCTGGATATTGTTTTGATCTCTAGTACCAGGCTGTGCGTTATTAATTATTGCAGACTAGAGGGATAGATAATTACCCTTAATATTGTAATGAATCTTTGTTTTCGATTCTCTCATAAAGGGAAGATTTCAAGTCGGCCCATACAGCTTGGTGTCCGCACATAATTATATAAGTTTGGTCGGAGTGTGACCCTTGTTAGTAATAGGGTATGTATTTTTAAATTATCTGGATATTGTTTTGATCTCTAGTACCAGGTTGTGCGTTATTAATTATTGCAGACTAGAGGGATAGATAATTACCCTTAATATTGTAATCAATCTTTGTTTTCGATACCCCCCTAAAGGGAAGATTTCAAGTCGGCCTATACAGCTTGGTGTCTGCATATAAAGTCATCCAATATACCTAGGTACTTAAATATTAAGTTTAAAATCGTGACTTTATAAAATAATGGTTAATGAATATTATTGAAAATTACAGCCGAGGCGTTATTGCAAGCCCGAGCCGTAGGCGAGGTCTACAAGAAAGCAGAGGCTGTAATTATCAAAGCGCGCGTATGTCATACGACGTTTTATAACACATTTGCGAGGAAATAAATAAAAATTAAACGAATAAATCTTTTATCACTTGTTCAAAAAGCAGTTAAGAGAATTTGAAATGAAATGACATTAACAGATTGTAAATGTCATTTCATTTAATTTCATTCCAATTCATCCCGTTTTATTCAGTTTCATTCGGTTTCATTAATTTTCATTCAGTTTAATTCAGTTTCATTCGGTTTCATTCAGCTTCATTCAGTTTCATTCCTTTTCATTCAGTTTCATAAATTTTTATAAAGTTTCATTCAGTTTCATTCTGTTTCATACAGTTTCATTCAACTTCATTCAGTTTCATTCAGTTTTATTCGGTTTCATTCACTTTCATACATTTTTATTCAGTTTCATTCATATTCATTCAGTTTCATTCTGTATCATTCAGTTTCATTCTGTTTCATTCCGTTTCATTCAGTTTCATTTCATAAATTGAGCATCTCGATAAACCGTACATTTTACCTTATTAAAAAAACAACCCGTGCGTTTTACATTACATTACCGCGCTAGTACGTAATGACATACATTACGATATTGAAATTGGTGAAATAAGAGACCTTTTACGAGCAAATGTGTTATAAAAGCCTATTACAGCTATTTCAATGTACATTTTATACTTTATTCGCCCATAGTTGTGTAAATTCAGTTTGTATGGGAATCGAACCTCAACCTCAACCTTACTAAATAAATAAGATGTCCTACAGAGCTAATGTTAGCCATTAATGTTTAAGTCATCCAATATACATAGGTACTTAAATATTAAATTTAAAATTGTGTCTAATAAAATAATATAATTCAAAACTTGTTTTTTTTGTTAATTGAAAAGGCTATAGTGATGTAGTAAATGAATAAGATGTCCTACAGAGCTAGTTTCCCATTCTGTGTGTAACGGTAGCCGAAAGTTAACGCTGTAATAACCTACTTAATATAATATATAAGTTGTTTATAGAATCTAGTTAGTAAGCATTGATACTTAGCCAATAGGTAAGGGTGAACTGTTTTGTGCATTGTATTGTAACCTACATGTTGCGTGTCGGGTGCCTAACCTATCTAGTAGGATATTGATACTTAGGCAGTAGGTAACGGTAACCTCTACTGTGCGTAAAGATAACCTACTTAATCGGTGTTGGGTACCTAACTATTAGGTCATTGATACCTATACAGTTGATAATGGTGACATTCTATGTAGATAACGTTAACTTTATTTGTGTGTTGTTATTACTAGTAATTATGTTTCAACCTGTAGAAAGTGGATACTGGTGACTAATGGCCAGTTCAAATATATACCGATTGGCATACGTAGCCTACGGTTCGTTGTTCGCCAAAAATCTCATCTGATTGGCTAATTTCAGATTGTCATATTTAATTAGCCAATAAGATGACGAATTTAACAACGACCTACGAACCGTAGTAGGGCAACGGCACGGATACCAGTCAGCATACTATTGGAACAAGGCCAAGGTATCCTTTTTCTATAGCCTATAATTGAAACTTAATTACTAGTAATTACTATACTTAAATATGGTTGAAGTTACCTACATAGGATGTTACCATTACCTACTGTATAGGTATCAATTACCTAATGGCTAGGTACCCGATACCTATTAAGTAGGTAATCTCAACGCACAAAAGAGGTAACCGTTACCTACCGTCTAGGTACCAATGACCTACTAACTAGGTACCCGAAACCTATCTTGTAGGTTATAACAACGCATAAAATAGGTCACAATTACCTATTGGCGAGGTATCGGTGACCTACTAACTAGGTACCTGAAACCTATTAAGTAGGTTACTAAAACGCACTAAATAGGTTACCGTTACCTATTGCCTAGGTATCAATGACCTACTAGCTAGGTAACCAAAACCTATCATGTAGGTTATAACAACGCATAAAATAGGTCACAATTACCTATTGGCGAGGTATCGGTGACCTACTAACTAGGTAGCTGAAACCTATTAAGTAGGTTACTAAAACGCACTAAATAGGTTACCGTTACCTATTGCCTAGGTATCAATGACCTACTAGCTAGGTAACCGAAACCTATCATGTAGGTTATAACAACGCATAAAATAGGTCACTATTACCTATTGCCTAGGTATCAATGACCTACTAGCTAGGTACCCGAAACCTATTGAGTAGGTTACTAAAACGTTCTAAATAGGTCACCGTTACCTATTGCCTAGGTATCAATGACCTACTAGCTAGGTAACCGAAACCTATCATGTAGGCTATAATAACGCACAAAATAGGTAACCGATACCTATTGCCTAGGTATCAATGACCTACTAGCTAGGTACCCGAAACCTATCATGTAGGTTATTAAAACGCACTAAATAGGTTACCGTTACCTATTGCCTAGGTATCAATGACCTACTAGCTAGGTACCCGAAACCTATCATGCAGGTTATAATAACGCCCAAAATAGGTCACCGTTACCTTTTGCTTAGGTATCAATGACCTACTAGCTAGGTACCCGAAACCTATTAAGTAGGTTACTAAAACGCACTAAATAGGTCACCGTTACCTATTGCCTAGGTATCAATGACCTACTAACTAGGTACCCGAAACCTATCATGTAGGCTATAATAACGCACAAAATAGGTAACCGTTACCTATTGCCTAGGTATCAATGACCTACTAGCTAGGTACCAGAAACCTATCATGTAGGTTATAATAACGCCCAAAATAGGTCACCGTTACCTATTGCTTAGGTATCGATGACCTACTAGCTAGGTACCCGAAACCTATCATGTAGGCTATAATAACGCACAAAATAGGTAACTGTTACCTATTGCCTAGGTATCAATGACCTACTAGCTAGGTACCAGAAACCTATCATGTAGGTTATAATAACGCCCAAAATAGGTCACCGTTACCTATTGCTTAGGTATCAATGACCTACTAGCCAGGTACCCGAAACCTATCATGTAGGCTATAATAACGCACAAAATAGGTAACCGTTACCTTTTGCCTAGGTATCAATTACCTACTAGCTAGGTACCCGAAACCTATCATGTAGTTTATAATAACGCACAAAATAGGTAACCGTTACCTATTACCTAGGTTTCAATGAACTACTAGCTAGGTACCCGATACCTTTTAAGTAGGTTACTAAAACGCACTAAGTAGGTCACCATTACCTACTGCCTAGGTTGCAGAGACCTACTAACTAGGTAACATATACCTATTTAGTAGGTTATTACAACGCACACAAAAGGCTACTGTTACCTAATGCTTGGTTAAAACACTGTGCTATAATGATGATGATGATGATGAATATTTAACCTATTAATAGGTTATGGTGCTTTACCTACTAAAATAGGTTACGGTTAGCATTAACCTAGTCTGATACATTTACCTATTTTACTCGGTTTTATTGAGGATTTTGCAGTACCCAACACACTTGGTTGTTTTTACCTAATTCTGTAGGTAGACCGATGATAACCTATTAATAGGTTGAAATTTAACCTATTTTTTTTCTCAGTGTAATCATTTATTCACAGGAATGTATAATGTACAATAGTTATTAAATTAAAAATATAAATATTTGAGGTCCATTCAGAGAGAGGCTCACCAGTGTATTATATATAATATACTAGCTGTGCCCGCGACTTCGTCCGCGTGGTATAGTGTCTATGGGTAGCATTTTTAATTTGCAGCGGAAGAAAACAGTAATTAAATAACAACGTCATATTCGCGTGCACGTGACACAGTCGTCTGCCCTCTTACTAAACTTAGACATATGGCGTCGTACTACGCCACACTTTCATCCCCCCCGCATTCCTCTCCGAACTCCCCCCACACTCCCCCCACTCTCCTCAACCCCCCCCCACATTCCCCCCGCACTCCCCCCAGACTCCCCTCCACAATCCCCCTGTACTTCCCCCGCACCTCCCCTCCACACTCCCCCCTGTATTCCCCTCCACACTCCCCCCGCACCTCCCCTCCACACATCCCCCCTCGCTCCTCCCCTCCACACTACCCTATGTACTCCCCTCCACACTCCCCCCGCACCTCCCCTTCACACTCCCCCTGTACTCCCCTCCACACCCCCCTGTACTCCCCTCCACACTCCCCCCAAACCTCCCCTCCACACTCCCCCTGTACTCCCCTCCACACTCCCCCCTGTACTCCCCTCCACACTCTCCCTGTTTTCTCCTCCACACTCCCCCCGCACCTCCCCTCCACACTCCCCCCGCACCTCCCCTTCACACTCCTCCTGTACTCCCCTCCACACTCCCCCCTGTACTCCCCTCCACACTCCCCCCGAACCTCCCCTCCACACTCCCCCTGTACTCCCCTCCACACTCCCCCCTGTACTCCCCTCCACACTCCCCCCTGTACTCCCCTCCACACTCCCCCTGTTTTCTCCTCCACACTCCCACTGCACCTCCCCTCCACACTCCCCCCGCATCTCCCCTCCACACTCCCCCTGTACTCCCCCCGCACCTCCCCTCCAACTCCCCCCTGTACTCCCCTCCACACTCCCCCTTGTACTCCCCCCGGCACCTCCCCTCCACACTCTCCCTGTACTCCCCTCCACACTCCCCCCTGTACTCCCCTCCACACTCCCCCCTGTACTCCCCTCCCTCTACCTCCCCAGCACAAACTTTGAATGTCATATTTTTTTATATCAAATCAACAGACTAAAAAATAAGTTTTAAGTTTCTAGCTCTAAAAATGACGATACTTCCATACAACTTTCAACCCCTATTTTCAACCCCTTACAACCCCTTTTTTCGCAATAAAAAGCCTAATATGTTCCCAGCTTAAATATCGATCTTTTCAATCCATCGACGCTTTTGACTATCTGCCACTGGCAACACTGGTCGGCAATCAGTCAGTCATAAGGACTTGGCGAAAAGACTTTGCATCCCCGCCAGCACTAAAAAAAAGTCAGTCAGTCACCTACACAAACAGAAATTTCTCGATCGAAAGCCGTCGCAATTGTACAAAAAAGTGTAATTCTCATGAAAAATGGTGTTTTCAATAAGTGTTTTGCAATAATAAGTTGCATAAATGTCCTTTCTAATGATTTAACCTATCTGTGTACCAAATTTCATTGCAATTGGTGATTGGTGATCGTCGGAGTGTTTTGGTGTCAGAGTGAGACAGAAACATCAATGTGATGCTCTTTATAACGTTTTAAAAGGTTTGTAAACCTTTTTTCACAATAAAAAGTAGCCTATGTCCTTCCTTAGGCCCTCAACTATCTGTGTACCAAATTTCATTTCAATCGGTTCAGTAGTTTTTGCGTGAAAGCCACACAGACAGACAGAGTTACAAACGCATTTACAATATTAGTATGGATTATACTGTGTGTGACATTTTGACGTAGGATTTATTTAGTCAACACTCACACAGATTCAAGGCCAGTGCGTCGATTCCAGTAACACGGCTCGATTGAGTGATCGCTGAATCCGCGTTCCATTTTCAAATTTTTCAAACAAAAAATTACAACTCACATCGATTTACGCAATCGCTTGAGTGATTTGTGTTGTTGGAATTGACGCCCTGATTCAGAGACAGAGCCAGACAGGGCTTGTGGTAGGCCTACATAATGAGAAAAACGTTTACCCATGACGAATGAGTACAACATGCAAGCCGCCATTATTCAAAATGTAACCAACTACTCCAGACCCCTAACATTGCAAACAACCGTACAAATTTGTTGCTAAAAGTTGAGGAAGAAAAGGTCTTGTTAAACTGGATCATCTGGTAAGAATCGTTGTACATCATTTTGAAAGAATTATGTAGTTTCCGTAATGCTAACGAGCTTGATATACTGTGATACTAAATGGTAAAAATCTAGGAAACCACTACCTTGTAAAAAAAATATGGACGTAGGTACTTGTAACACAGTGAGACGGCCCCCCTTTGCTCCAAGATAAATCCTCCTCCTGCTACATGCTGATGATGATGAATGATTATTGATTTGGCAAACGAATGATAACTCATACTTACGACTCAACAATATCCTGTGTCTAAAGACCTAGACTGCTCTTAAGTAGTAATGTCCTAGTCTATCAGAGTGATACTAAATCTAAAAGATTATAGCTTTTATTTGTTTCCTGCCTAGTTGGGTGAACTTGGGAATTATTTAGAATAATGAATGAAATTCGTTATTTGACTCAGTAATGGTTTGTTTAATGAACAAAACAAATGCACATGAAATTCTTTGTACAAACTATAAATCAAGCACATGAAATCAATATAGGTTATAAGTAATTGTTTATAGCAAAGTATGACACATAATGATAACAAGTTTATTATTGAATAAAAACTAGATATTTAGGTAGGTACTCTAAAAGTTTGACAAAATATATTTTGTCGGTATTGGACCGCCGCTTTCGACTGAGCAGGGAAGATATTTACAGGTCACCGAAGTTCACGGTAAATAACTTACTTGTCATAGGTCTTCCCTCATCACAAACAATATAAGTTTGTTCCTCAGGAGGGTGAGAGGTCAGAAGGAACACTCTTACCTTCCCTACACCCAATACCAGATAAAACAACGATTTACTGTGATAACACTGATCACAAGCCAAGAAAATCGGCTTATCAAAGTTTAAAAGGGGCGTGGCTCTGGGAGAGCGGGTTGATATTATACATATACATAATAATCACAGATAATTTATACAGTGGTTATTGCGTCCAATTGGTTTGAGGAGAATCTTTATATGTTTAAATGAGTCCGTATTTAGGACAATTTATGTATGCGATATGATTATTTATATCGTCTCAAACCAATAGTCCAGATTTTGTTATCGACTTAGCTCTTTTACAAACTCGAAGCAGCTCGTCAGACACTATTGTCACTGATTCTATAAATTAACTTTACATATAAATTAACTCTACTATTCTTTCAAAATTAGCAATAAAACACTGCTTCTATCAAAACTGTATCATAGTAGATACGTGGTATTAAACCCCAACCCTTCTTTATCTCAAGACTCAAGGCTTGCGCCCGACTCCGACCCCGCCATATCCTCAACTATCCCCGCCGTCCGTCTCTGCGTCCTATTTACGCGTTTCGCACGCGCAACTCGCGGTCCCGTTATGCCTTCTAACAGATAGAGATAGCATGTGGGTATGCATCTATTTCTGTCTCTGTCTCTAATCTGAAATTAGGAGAATTATTTAAGTACTTGCTCATCCTTTGTTTACGTGTGTCAAACGCCATAGATAATGACTTTGTACTCTATATTAGCTGGAACTCACTGGAACACCTATAACGTTGCTGTATAGGGAAAACAGTGCATATTAAATAATAAGATTAATCATGTTGATAATATTACACCTTACAATAACATGCTCTATCTTAAGGGCCCTTAATCTAAACATTCGTATTAAGCGTTTATATTCAGCCTTTAATAATCATAACATTTCATAGCATTATATTTTTAACCCATCGATCTACAAGATGCTCGAAGCCGACATGGTGCCTCAGGTACCTAGACCCTTTTTTTTGTTATGTTTGCTTTCTCGGAAATCATGCACTCGTAAAGATGCACATTCTGTAGCAATAAATTAGAGCATCTTTCCCGAAGTTTTTTATTTGAGTTTTGAACGTCTGTGAGAAATCGAAATTCAACCTACCTAAGTATTACAGATAAAAAATATTTGTTTAAGATAAACCTATGCTTAAATAGCTTTCAAGTAGGTAGGTAGGTATCTCAAATACCGTACCATCACAACAGTTGAGACAAATGTTTGAGTTTGAATCTTTAATTTGCATAATTAATTACGTGAAGGCGTAAACTCATCAATCCTATTTATTTTATATGTACCTACTGTGTCCCACTTCTGGGTAAAGGTCTCCCCCAAAGCCCACCATCACACATTCGTAGCAAAACAAAGCAATGTAGACCTATCACTAAAAATTAAATAAGTAAAACGAACAGTTTAAGATCGCAAAGTTATTTTCTGACCTGCTTCTTCTTCGGGATAATCTACTTTAACTTGTTACCCCGCTCATGGTAACCCAATTAAGTTAATAAGCTAATTGGTAGAAGTAAACAGAGGAATTCGGAATTCGTCTCAAAAGCAAATTATGCAAACTCTGCCCGCATTATTCTCGTTTTCGACAATATATTTAGCATTTCGACGCATGAAAAGCAAACCTTACTAAGCGACAGTATGGGGTCAATTGAGTTTTATATATCAATCGAATCGCCAAAAAAATCCGCGTCGATTGGTCTGAGTCTCATAGCGCTGCGATGAGTTTTGCTGTCGCTTAAGAAGTACGTGAATTCTTAGTATTCTAAAATATTCGGCCCACTAAGCGACACAAAAATACGCATTTTACTTTATTCGGTTGGTTGAACAAGTTGACTTAATATTTTTTGCGGATAGTAATTTGTTCATCATTCGAATTTATTTTATCCATTGACTTAAATAATTTTTCTTCAGTAAAAATCATGACTACGAAGCAGTAAGGTATTTTTACCTGAATTACGCTTTTCCGTCAAAGTCGCTTCGCAAATTTTATACGAATACAAAAAAGATCCAAGTGTTTCCTTATGCACTTGTTACTGTTATTGTGTTTAGCTCTATTTGTACTTATATACTATTGCTTGTTATGAAATTGGCATAAAAATCAACTTGGACAATTTTACAATAAAATGAAATATTAACTTGGTGTCGCTTAGACAATTTTACTTGACAAATTCGTTCGAAACTGAATGTCGGTTAGATATTTTTACCGGCGTGAATATTGTATAAAGAATGTCGGATAAATTACTTTACGTGAATTGAAAAACGAGTGATGATGGTGGTTAGGAAGCGCAGTTTTGTGTCAAATGTCGGTTAAAAACATCGCACTGCGTGAAACAAATGAATCCGCGCGTCGGTTAGAGAGGACGCTGCGCGGTGCGCTCGCCGCTCTTCCTTCGATTTTGGCGCGTAGTAAATAAGAAAACTGTAAGTAAAAATTCTTATTCACTTATATAAATCTATTCAAGCTCTAAGGAAATACTTGCCAAGTATTTAATTAAATTAGGTATAATTGCGTAGT
This sequence comes from Thera obeliscata, assembly GCA_947578465.1. Classification (NCBI taxonomy): domain Eukaryota; kingdom Metazoa; phylum Arthropoda; class Insecta; order Lepidoptera; family Geometridae; genus Thera; species Thera obeliscata. Next base: position 7,846,223 of record OX387918.1, on the reverse strand, counting down.
TAACTAACTACTTTATTTTTTTAAGGTACGGTTTTACATCATCATCATGCACAAAAGACACCGCTCATCTAGAATCATCGACATAGCTCTCGCTTCTGCTGGAATAGGAGCATCGCCCAAGTGTCGACAAAAATTAAACAATGAGATCACATTTAATAATCAGTCTCAAAATTTATTTAACAAGGCACAGTTCAACACACAGTTACTTATTTCTAAAATGATCACGGGACTCATCCAAGTTTTAAAAGTTTTTGGACAGTTAAGTAGATATTTGTAATTACAGTAAGTACCTATACTAATTCTTTCTTACTTTTCTGTACTAAGTTACATAACTATAATTCTTTAATGGGTAATGTAATATTCTATGAACTTATCACAATTTTTTAGGAACCTGATACATTATGTATCATTATTTCGTAAAATTATAAAAGTTATAACAATCAAAACAATCGAAGTAACTATAATAATATCACAACGTAACTTTTATCATCTTTGTTCAGATATTCTTTAAGATTGGTTACTACAGATCGATCAAATTAACTTGAAATTGAAAATAGAGACAGCGTTACACAAACATCGAGCTTATCTTGAAATTATAAATACACACAGTGTTTATTGAATTCACATGTTTGTATAATGCTATTTAAATTTATAATTTCTAAATATTACCTTTATCTTAGTCGATCTGTATTTCTAATACTAATAAACAGGTACTAATTATAACAGCAAAGGAATAAAAACTTGAGTAAAATCAATTAAACAAATAATCAGGGTCTTCTATATCTGATTCAGGTAACATGTCTTTGACATTCGTATCTCGTGGAATGTTTTTATACTCATGATGGAAACAATCTGGAATTATGTGGTCAATACATAGTTTATGAAGATCGTCGTATTTCTTTTTAGAAATGGGTAGTAAAGGTGATATCAGACGGTTCATTTTTTGTTCATTTTCACCTTTCATTCGGTACATTTCACTCGAAATGAAATGTCTGAACAAAAAATGAAACACGAGTGCCGAATGAATTCATTAGTGAACCGATCCAACAGTGTTGGATATTGGCATCCGGTATCTTTCATTCCCACTTTAAATGAACGAGAAATGAACGGTCTGAACACTGAGAGAACGTTCATTCGGATTTCTTCTTGCAATCCATGGTCGCACCCACCACCGACGTACGACTTCATTCGATGACATATTTAAAAGAAAGAACAATGAATGTTCATTTCTGTATCATTTCGTCTAAGCCGTGTGAACATAGAATGAAAAAAAAATGAAGCATTCACTCGAGTGAACAATCATTCGAGTGAACCGTCTGATATCACCTTAACGACTTATAGCATGACATCAGTGGAACCCTCGTTTTAGGCTGGACTTCAACATTAAACGACTTGGCAGCAGCATTCATAGACGTTTTTATTGACACAAATTGTTTGCCTCTTTTGAAAGTTGCGATCCAGACTTTACTAATTTTCCCTGTAAGGTTTTCTTTGAAATATTTGTCTCCAATATTATCCCATTTTTTGAACTGCTCATAACACATTCGCTCAACATTAAATGGTGATGGATTCTTTCTAGCAGTTAAAAATATGGTAAACCATTGGGAAGGTGCATAAACAGTGGTGTGTTTGAGGTGGTTTTCAATAACGGCGTGAGAACTATCTACTGGCATATAAGTATGCCCAGTCAAGAGGAAATTCAACTGAATTGTTTCAATATTGTCACATTCCTGTAAAGTTTGATGAATCATACCCATAATAGTTCGGTTCCGGTTTTGACCTGGACAACAATCGCAGTACAACAGCAATCGTTTGATGTTTCTTCTGGCATCAACAGATTTGATGTATTCATGTAAAGAAGAAAGCTATGCCCGATTCCAGAGTCACAAAAATATCCATAAAGATGATCCATCTACATTGTGCGTAAGTTTTGATTTACAGAAGGTCTTGAATACGCCATATTCTCCTTCGATGCTTTTGTACTACAGTAGGAAACTGGCTGTTTACAACTTATGTTTTTATGAGAATGGCACTCGAAAAGTCTTCTGTTTTTATTGGGATGAATCCAATGGTAATCGAGGTGCCAATGAAGTCGGAACAATTTTACATAAATACATCAAATCTGTTGATGCCAGAAGAAACATCAAACGATTGCTGTTGTACTGCGATTGTTGTCCAGGTCAAAACCGGAACCGAACTATTATGGGTATGATTCATCAAACTTTACAGGAATGTGACAATATTGAAACAATTCAGTTGAATTTCCTCTTGACTGGGCATACTTATATGCCAGTAGATAGTTCTCACGCCGTTATTGAAAACCACCTCAAACACACCACTGTTTATGCACCTTCCCAATGGTTTACCATATTTTTAACTGCTAGAAAGAATCCATCACCATTTAATGTTGAGCGAATGTGTTATGAGCAGTTCAAAAAATGGGATAATATTGGAGACAAATATTTCAAAGAAAACCTTACAGGGAAAATTAGTAAAGTCTGGATCGCAACTTTCAAAAGAGGCAAACAATTTGTGTCAATAAAAACGTCTATGAATGCTGCTGCCAAGTCGTTTAATGTTGAAGTCCAGCCTAAAACGAGGGTTCCACTGATGTCATGCTATAAATCGTTACTACCCATTTCTAAAAAGAAATACGACGATCTTCATAAACTATGTATTGACCACATAATTCCAGATTGTTTCCATCATGAGTATAAAAACATTCCACGAGATGCGAATGTCAAAGACATGTTACCTGAATCAGATATAGAAGACCCTGATTATGTTTAATTGATTTTACTCAAGTTTTTATTCCTTTGCTGTTATAATTAGTACCTGTTTATTAGTATTAGAAATAAAGATCGACTAAGATAAAGGTAATATTTAGAAATTAAAAATTTAAATAGCATTATACAAACATGTGAATTCAATAAACACTGTGTGTATTTATAATTTCAAGATAAGTTCGATGTTTGTGTAACGCTGTCTCTATTTTCAATTTCAAGTTAATTTGTTCGATCTGTAGGAGCCAATCTTAAAGAATATCTGAACAAAGATGATAAAAGTTACGATGTGATATTATTATAGTTACTTCGATTGTTTTGATTGTTATAACTTTTATAATTTTACGAAATAATGATACATAATGTATCAGGTTCCTAAAAAATTGTGATAAGTTCATAGAATATTACATTACCCATTAAAGAATTATAGTTATGTATCCTTAGTACAGAAAAGTAAGAAAGAATTAGTATAGGTACTTATTGTTATTACAAATATCTACTTATCTGTCCAAAAACTTTTAAAACTTGGATGAGTCCCGTGATCATTTTAGAAATAAAGTGACTGTGTGTTGAACTGTGCCTTGTTAAATTAATATTGAGACTGATTATTAAATGTGATCTCATTGTGTGTCAAATACTTTTTTAAGAGTAGATACTACTTAATTAGGTTATTTGGGATTTTTCAAGCATAAGTTTTTTTGTTTTTTACTAGTAAATTAAAACCTGAAAAAAGGAACCTACTATGTTTGTTAAACTAATACATGCCATTTCTAATTAAAATTCTTGCAATAAATACACCATGAATACAAAAAATTGTTTTCATTATTTAAGCTCATACAAAATGTCGGTTAGTTTTGCAAATATTTCAGTATAATTATTATTTGGGTTTATTTTCTTGACGATTCTCCCTGAAGTTAAATCATTAAAACAATTTTCTCAGTTTATAAAATAAATATTTTTATGACTGATACATTTTTACCTATTCTCATAGACATTTGCTTATGTAATATAAAGAAATAAACCTGCTGGTAACTGAGAAGATTCTGGCGTAAAGATAGTTTTACCTGAAATTTTTGTCGGGTTAATTATTATCTAACCGACTAAAAAGTATGAATTTAAAGTGTTACGGTAATAGTTTATTTGTGAGGTTAAGGCCTACAATATTACAATGCCTAGGCTGTAACAATTATTTCTTTATGACATAAACTCAAATTTTAAAAGCATTTTTTTGCAAAAAAAAAACTTTAATCAGCCCTCCTATACATTTAAATCCATGTCGGTTAGTAAACTTTGCCTTTCAAGCGTCGATTTGAAAACAGAGTTGTAACGGAATAAATGGTTGTCGCGGCACGTCCGCTTGGTTCGCACTCAACTCACGAACTGATTTGAATTTGGAATTTTGTTCGCTTGGCTGACGGCGTTGGAGGTATTAAGCTTTTTGGATTTTTATCAAAATGTATTGAATTTATTTGTTTTGTTACGCGTTTTATTGATTTTATTCTGTATTTTCTTAAGACGATATTGCGTTTGGCGTTGAGTTCCTACAGACGTAGTCCTCTGTTTCCTCTCTGGATAATGAAACCCAAGAAAATATTTTTTAAACTATAAAATTTTTAAGCAATTTTCCAATAGTTTTTTTTACATACCGTGGTATTTTGCGTTTTTATCCAAAAGCACACTATTATAAGAACTAGGAATTTTCAAAAATTTTACCGGCCTTTTCAGACGTCCAAAAAAGCTAATTATAAAAATACTTTGTTTTCAATCAAATCACAAGAATCTTTATAAATAGTTTTCTATTGTGTCACTGCAAGCGTTCCTACTGTTGTCCAAGAGCTCTCTAATCTCTACCATCTGTGTACCCACTTACTACCGTACAACAGATTTACTTCTGGAATGTAAATGTACCTCTGACTACCCTGAATTAAGCTACCAAACAAGTCTTTGAAATACAGAAATAAAATGGAAGGATTCTCAACCTTAATGCCCTCAAAATACGGTGCCGTTTAACTTGAAGGGCTTAAAGTAAATCGTCTAACGAAGTCAGTAAACCGACTTGTTTCCGGTTTTTATTTTTACGTTTGCCGTTTGACTTGTGGAGATTTTGTGATTAAGTTTAATTCGCTTTGGCGGGAATTTGGTATTTAAATTTCTGTTTATTTATCTCGCCTCAAACGGGAGAATGGTAAAGTGCAAATGAAGAGGAACTTACTTAAGCTTACTTTCACAGAAAGTTTAGTCTCGGTTCGATGACATTAATTCATGATTTTGAAACCGGTTTTCTAGATTGCCTTCTTAGCAATCGATTATGTAAAAAACATATAATTTGCCTGTAGATATAAAAAAATGCTAAAAACAGAACCCAAAAACAATCCAATGCAAATAAAATGTATACAAATAACAATTCGACCTAATATTTCATTTTCATAAAATAATTCAACCAAAACACCGCAAACATTAAAATTCGACTCGTAAATCACAAAACGAGAATAAAGTTCACCAGAGTCACAGATTATTAATAGTCACTACGCCCAAGCTAATAAAAATATGACAAAATTGCGCCACGGTGCGCGGTCGAGCCAATGTTTTTCAAACTTAATCCCTAACTTCGCTTCGCTATCCCGTAGTTTTTATTAAGTTACAGTGAAACAAACTAGTGGGGAATTTTTCGAAGTTTCACGGCGACACGGGCCGCGGGCTGGATGCTTTCACCTTAACAAGAAGTCGACTTCAATTCAATTAGTGGGGAAAGTTGAACCTAGACGGCTAAATTAGGCCATGTTTTGGTCCTGGAGCTATAACTTCCCAAATGAGCGTGCCTTGGGCTGGCTTGGTAAAATACTGCAGGTGTTGCGTTTGGATTAAATTTTTAACAAAGGCCAACAGAAACCTTGCAAAAACTATCGTAACTAGGTAAAAGCAATAAAAGCATTGAGTTTTTTTAGAATATGCCTATTCCAGATTTTTATTAGTAAACGAACTGGCTCATAACTCTCTTATCTGCTAACAAAAGGCTCAGCTATTCCTACTTCTATCCTCTCTAATATTTCACGGATTATTTTACAAACTCCAATAAAATCTGATATGAAAGTACCAAAATCAAGCGTCAAATTTTCAATGAACGGCTCTTTAAGCCCCCCTGGGATTGAAACCAGTACTTTTATCTCTATTCGCAGCTTCCTACCGATGCTTCAAAGAGGATGAATACATCAAATGGGTTCAAGGCTTTAATCGCTGGAAACCGACGTTCCCGAGGGTAGAAACGGTAGAGACCTTTGATACCGCACGCTTGTTACAAATAGTCGACGGATATTCAGACGGGTGATCTAGTATCACGATGCATCGTATAAAGTTTGTTTTGATTCATAAAAATTCGAAAAGAAAACTTGGCGCCCCAACATGGACTTGCCCCGTGTTGGGCGCCAATTAAAATGTCAGAGTTAAATTAGTTTATGTTCAATGAAATTTGAGTGGTATGGGAACTATTGGACGTGTCTCTTCTTTGTAAATTAATATTTAATCCGATTTTATAATGGTAAATCGTACGAATAGATAAATTCCTTGAGAATGTAAAAATACAGATTTTTTGTGTTGAAATCCTTTATAATAAATATGTCATATCTAAATTCAACCTATCTGCAAAATGCCATCACGTTCACAATACAAGCAGTCTCAAGTTGGGCGCCAAAAATGTCTTGGCGGCACAAATTGGCGCCCAAAGCGTCTCGCCTTGAAATTGACAGCGCCACCTTTCGTCTGCACGAGAAAATGTGCAGCGGGACGACGCTCCGTGACTAAAATACGGGATAAGAAGACGCGTCACCTTGCTAACAAAATATACTCGTACAATTCAATTCAACAAGCGTTTTGTGTCAAGCTATTTTACATGCAAATACACTGCCTTTGATATATTTTTTTGCTTCTTGTACATACAAAGTTTAGCTACCAACTCCGGTGACAAGCAATATTGCTGTACATTAGTAGAAAGTGCGGATAATCTCTTAGGGTGTTATTAATAATCCTGGATTAACTAGTCCAACGCTACGCTAGGATTATTAATAACACCCTTAGGAATTTGTGATCTGGGAGTGTACCCCGCAAAATTATAAACTAAATTTCGTGTCGATATTTCAAGTTCCATTGCTCGGGAACGGGCTACAGTTCCGCAGCCGAGTTCGCACTGTCGTTTATACCACGCAATGTTACTCAAAATGAAACGGTTTATTGTGTGGTTTAGTAGACACCCTGGGTGGTGAGTATAAGCAAAATGCACTGAACTTGAGTACGTAGTATTATTAGTTAGTCTGTGGTATGTAGTTAGGACTGGCCTCTAGCTCAGTAGGCTCAGTTCCTCGATCCCCACCGAGAACAAATATTTGTGTGGTGAACCTAAATGTTTGTTCTCTGTCTGGGTGTTATTATTGTATTCTAAGTATGTATTTACAAAAAAAAGTGTTATAAGTATTATATCAGCTATCTGGTTCCCATATTACAAGCTCTGCTTAGTTTGGGGCTGGGTAGTGTTGTGTGAATTGTCCACAATATTTATTATTTATTATTATTATTTATAGTTCATTCATCTCACGAAGATGCGTCCGGTGTAGTCAAGTTTCAATGTGATCCTTGTGATACTGAATGTATATCTATTTGATTTGTAGTTTATGCAGTTGGCTTAAGGTTCAAAATGTGGTAACCACTTTCGCGAGATTTTTTATCTGTAGACGAGAATAACAATGAACCTTTATTTTATTTCAAGATGCTTATTATGATCAAGAGATCCTAGTCAACCGTGCCTGGGAGTACATATATCTATAAATAAACAAAAAAAATAGCAAGCTCTGGGAGGCTTGCTATTGCTATAAATAAACAAAAAATATTTTTCGTCAACTGATGTCATATCAGCTGACGATATTACACCAGATGATGATATGCGCCTACTAAAGTAGGTGCAATTAGAAAAGGTATTTGAACAAAACCAAGTGTCCCCTATGTTCCAAATAGTAAATTAATGGCTAAAGCTAATAGATTTAAACCAATATTGATTTATTTATATTCAATAGTCTTTGCTTAAACAGGTTGGCAGGTCCTAATACAATATTAGGCGCATTTCAAAGGTAAAATGAAGAACATAGAATATTAATAATTCGAGTTAAAGTTAGAAAAAATTAGGATACTCCACTTTAGCTAACAAATAAACTTAGATTTTTTCATAAGTTCACTATTCTTCTACAATACATCTTAGATTTTAGCTTATGAAATAACTTGCCAAGTGCAAATTTTCTGAAGCATAAAGTTAAATAACACTAAGAACTCCATGCATTAAGTATGATTTACTTTTCACACATTCTTTCGAAGTGGAGAAAAAACTTCGACCTACTTTTACGTAATAAACTTAAGCTGGAGTGCTTTTGACTTCCAATTCAAAGGAAGGTTATGTAACGTAACGACCTATATACCTTTGTGTTATGTATTATATTGTGTATAACTAATGTATTATGACTCGAGAGGCAAAAAATCACGATTCTTATTCTTAAGATTTGTCGTGCACGCATGCGTCAGGGCTAAGCCCCGCCTATGTGTGAAGGAGATAGGTATACAAATCAGGGCTCTGTCAAAAAATCTGATTTGGAATAGGATTGATTTCAGATAAACTGGATAGGTAAGTAATCAGAATAAAAGGTTTGGTTCGTGCATTGCTTCTAGCGTAAGTAATATGTTAGATGCAACCAGCATCTAAAAACTTGGTTTGTCAAAAGTTGAAATTTAATTTCTCTTCTTTTAGTAGTAGTAGAACTCTTTGTGAAGGGCTCGCTCAAGGATACTACCACCATGCCTATTTCTGCCGTGAAGCAGCATTGCTGTGTTTCAGTTTGAAGGGTGTGGGTGCCAGTGAAATTACAAGCACGTGAGGCTGAACATCTGTACGCCTCAATTTGATGATCGCAGGGCATTGCATCGTAAGACACGTTCCTGACGTGCGTGACCTACGAGGCAATGCTTTGTTATAAGCGATGGTTACCGCTTAACATCAGGTAGGCCTTATGAATGTTCCACGAGATAATTGTATAAAAAAAATTTTTTGTTGTACCACAAAGATCACTTTAAAACTAGGTTAGCCTTAGTGCTAGTTCCACGCGAGGTACTATTTGGTCGATAGAATAATTTAAATAAAAATAAAAACCATTGAAGCAACTTTAGATGGAAACCTCAAACTATAAAATGTTAAAATAAATACTGACCTAGTTCTGAAAAAGTCACCAGTTTTAGTCAGTACACATCTAAAGCTACAGTTCTCGTAGCACGTAGCACTACGAAAACCGTAGACATTAAAGTTGCAAAAGATTTGTAAAAATTATAAGTTTAAAAAACTTGAGAAACCGACTTCATTGCCAAACGGCTAAACCGATTTTAATGAAATTTGTTTGGGACAATCTGGACATAAGAATAACCTTCCAAATAAAAAAATAATTTTCTAAATCGGTTCATAAATGACGGAGGCATGCAGTTACAAACATTAAAAAAATTATAAAAAAAAATGGCAACACCGATTTTAATAAAATTACCAATCTGGAAGCAGTACCTTTCAGATAAAAAAATATTTTTTCAAATCGGCTCACAAATGACGAAGTTATGCGGTACAAACATAAAAAAAAAAAAAAATACAACTGAATTGAGAACCTCCTCCTTTTTGATTGGAAGTCGGTTAAAAACTAGCAGCCATACTTAAAAGCACAATTTAAATTTAAACATTGCTTAAAGTTAGCCCTGTCACTGTTTGTCATTGCTCAGTGGTAAGAGATAGCAATAGTTTAAGCACTGTTTATCTTTTGACATATTTTTATGAGTAAGGCCATAAATCTATTCGGAGGTGCACATAAGTCTTAAAAAGTTACCACCTTTTATTACTATCTAGTATTCACTAGTAGTTTTGGGTGAGTCTTACAAGTATTTTTTTTTAATACAACTCGCTGATTCAACAACCATAATGCCCCCTCGATGTTAAGCCTCGATGATGCCTCATAGGTCACGCACGTCAGGAACGTGCCCTACGATGATCTGTTCTGCGTCCATCTACTTGAGGCGTAAAGATATTCAGCCTCACGTGACAGAATTTGAGGCCATTGTCAAATTTTAAATCAACGAATGTCACAAAATTGTAGTCGATTAGCAATCCGAGGTACTCGATTGAATTCAAACCCGCGACCTTAGAATCGGAAGGCAGGCTTACTACCACTGAGCCACCTGTGCACTCACTCACACGTACTTAATAAACTAATTATGTCTAGAAACATGACCCAAGCGTATTAAATGCATACTATCTTCACTTGGTTAATTATTATTTATGACGCAAGGGGTAAAATGATAGCTCCCGCAAACATAGCTTAAGTCTTGCGCCCATCTAAGCATTCTGCGGTTGCGATCAGTGAAATGTTGTACGTGTCAACATGAGTAAGTTTCAATGTCAACTAGGAGTTTCATAAAAAAAACTGTGTAGTAATAGTTAATCTTAAAAAAAATAAAAGAAAGGCAGTTTTTTACAAAATCATCAAAAACATTTCCAATCAAATCAGAACATCACTTAATACACTTTCATTCCAACTGCTAACACTTTGAGCTAAGACCTCAAGTAATGTTGGTTAAAATACCACCCAAATTACACAACAGAACTCAAAATCAGACACAACATCAGAAAAACAATCAAAATGAAAAAGCTATGTGACTTCCCAAAATTACAGAAAACGAATCCCACGAAGAGCTCTACTACTTCTAAATGTCATGTCATTATGACTGCAGATACGTTCTTTAGGTTTTTTTTTTATACGAATAATACAGAAGAGGAAAATGACCCACCTGATGCTGTACATGGTAACTGATTTTTTTTTGTCAATTGTTGTAAAGTCGGGGTAGCTCTCAAACTATGGCTATAATGTAGATATGTATCTACTAAAGTTTTAGCTAATTGGTATTTGATGACTTCACCACAAGCTTACATGGTTCAGGGTCATTTCGTTTCAAGCTTTTATAGCACATTTACCATGATGTCATTTCGAGTGCAAAACTGGGTTCGTAGTCAAAATAGTCAAAATGTTAATTTATTTGGAACTGCATTTCAATGTAACCTTACTTTACGAACTGTCGGAAAGCTCTGCGAAAACTTTTACAAACCCACAGACCTACATTTCCCGGTATCTTTCATTAGTTTTCCAGTTTTTTCCTCTCTCGTCAAACTTCAATTCATTACATGAAAGTAAACAAAGTTCGTGTTTTTAATTAAAGATATTCAGACCGCCCCTGAAGCTTCAACTCAGTGAGACGTGGTTGGCTTATTTTTTTTTCGGCACAGTCATTCCCGCCTCTGTGGCCCTCCCAAACAAACAGCCGTCTACTTTGAAAACATTTTCTCTGATTTCCAAAACCCAACGTTACACCACTGCCAAATAACTCATTATCATTTAGCAAATTAAAGCGACTTACGACGTTTTACGTTTCGCGTGAAGACTTTCAGTTCATTTCGTGAAAGCAGAGACAGAGTTTGAAGGAATAGCTTCAGTTGACCGCGAGCTTTTGGCGCGGATGGTCGTGTACGGGAAGAGTTTTCGCCGTTGTATTTCAGACTCGGAAAAGTTTTGCGTAGCGTGATAGGTTATATAAATTCGTGTTTTTTTGTGTTTTTGTAATGCAGTTATGAAGCAGCAAAGCTGAGTTAGGAGGTATGTTGGTGTAAAATAAGATTGGACCCCGTTACTAGGTTAATAAGTACTTCTGAATGCAGACAGACATTCCCTAAGGAACACTCTACCTGCATTTCGTGGTTGTGAGTTAAGCATTCGTTCGCATTGTGGAATACTTGATATGAATATTGCATATTTAGACTAAGCTAGATGTTGCAAGACTTTATAAGAGATTTTGAGATTTAAAATATTCCTTCTTTGAATCAAAGAGTAATTCAAGTATAATGTTTTATATGATAATTAAGTTTTTTATTCGCATATTTTTTTTTTCAAATGGGTCATAAATAAGGTAATAAATAGCCATAATTACCCGTTTGATCCATATTATTATGCTTAACGATCGTGTTAATATAAAAAGAGAAAACTTACGCCAGTGAAACATGATTATTAAATATGTACGAGTCAATATTGGTGGACATTGGTGACCCCTTTTTTTTTGTTTATAAAAATGCATTGAGATTTTTTTATCGTGAAATTTATTAACGTGGTGGATTTTATATAATACTAGCAGCTGCCTGCGGCTTCACTCGCCCCGTTCCCGTTACTTATTCGGAATAAAAAGTATTCTACGCCGGTTTCCTGGTTTTTATTGATAGGACTGTCTAGTAACTAGAGCATTCTGTGTGAGTGTTGTCTTTTTTGAAATACCCACAGAAGAACAAAAAGAAAAAACACCCTAAAAAATTAAATATCAAAAATGATCTTATTTTTATTCATTTTGCAAGGCAGACAGACACTTAAGCCGGAATATTCTCAAGTTAAACTAACAAGTTGAGACGCGACACCCCTCCAAGTACAAACTTTGACTTCCAAGCTCATTCTATGTGAGAAGCTGTGAACGTTTTAATGAAACCACATTTTCTTACTTACATTTTCTTTTTGCACGTCTTGGTTTTTATAAAGAGTTTTTTCGAAACTTAGATGTTTTTATGAAATAGAATGGAGGTGTTTTTTAAGCTAATATGCTTAAACGTCGACATTATTACTTCAATCAGCCGGGGATTGTGTGATTCTGGTAATATCGAATATTTTGTTGCTAACAAATAAATCATACTAACAAGGAATGGCGTTCACATTTTTGCCATCATTTTTTGAGTGCTATCTGTTGATATAATGTACTAGTTTTTCAAATTAAATAAATAAATATTATAGACAATTCACACAACACTATCTAGCCCCAAACTAAGCAGAGCTTGTACTATGGGAACCAGATAGCTGATATAATTCACTATTTCATGTTTATTAAGTCAACATTGTATCTTGTTGCAATCATTCCTTGTCAAAAATGGTTTGTTGCAATCGAATTCAAAATTCAGTCAAAGCACAGATGCGACTAAATTTTGATTGCAACAAAACGCAATCACGCCACTGAAGGCCAACATACGTAACATCATTATTTTTTGCAGAAACGGAGTTTCATTAAATATCGTACACATTCTGTAAAAATGAATTATTTCTCTGTAAGTGAACTCTGTTCTTTGAGAAAATAAATATCTTTAAAGCGATATCGTCATAAAGTTTAGTTGTCAAGATACAAATAACCTTGATTAGGTATATTGTCAGCTATAAACGTTTGATGCCATGATATTGCGTTCAATTGGTCTACTATACATACAAATAACGCTTCATTCCCATGGGGGTGAGTTTATTGTTAGTTAAAAACGTTTGTTCCCTTCCATGATATTTCGTTCAATCGGTCTACTATACATAGTTACATACATAAAATCATGCCTCATTCCCATGAGGTTAGGCCGAGATCAAGGATTTCCACTTGTCAACTTATAAACGGAAAAAAGCAGTTGCGTAGATATTACACATTTTGATTCAGTAGGCCTACCATGAGCTCTGGCTGGCTCTGTCTCTGGTTCTGGTTTTGAATCTGTGTTAGTGTTGACTAAATAAATCGTTCGTCAAAACGTCACACACACAGTATAATGCACTGGCGAGCACTCACACAGACTAGGGACAGAGCCAAACAGAGCTCATGGTAGGCCTACAGCTACAGAGTTTCAGTATTTTCAGTTGACAAGGAACTACTATTATTTTAGTTCGGTTTAAGTCCGACAGGACCCTCATATTAGTTATGTTATGTTTGTCTGTATATTTTGACACAAAGCCGTATTACGACCAGCGTACAGAGCAACCGTGGACAGCACGGTGGAAGATTTTAAAATCTTTGTATTTTATATTCTATCTAATTGAAATAAAGTTTATAGTAGTTTTCAGTTGACAGGCCTGCCGGCTAAAATGCTATTATATTTCTACATTGTTTTTATTGACTAATTAAAAAAATATCAAAGGTTGCCAATTGCAGACGATAGATTTATTTTTAAAATTTATAGGCTATGTCTGTATATTCAATCTGTAGGTATTATACTTTTAAATTTGACATAACGTTTAATTAACGTTATAATTTATTGTATTTAATGCGTGTGTTTGTTTTTACTTCGTGAACATTATAAACTAGTGGCCGCCCGCGGCTTCGCTCGCCCGTTCCCGTAACACCCCGTTCCCGTTACTTTTTCGGGATAAAAAGTATCCTATGTCCTTCTCCTGGTTCTAAGCTACCTCCCAACCAATTTTCAGCCAAATCGGTTCAGCCGTTACATATCGTATACATATAGATTTATGTCAAAAGAAGACGAAAAAAGAATTGAAATTGCATTGCATTGAAGCTTGACCGCAATCTCACCTGATGTTAAATGATGATGCGGTCGACGGTGTAGCTATGGTCGGTGTCACAACACACACACACACACACACACACCCATACACCCTCACAGATACACCGTCACATAGGACGTTGTATAATATGTTCGATCAGTAACGTAATTGAAGTGGGGTAGGAGAATTAAAAATACGTAATGAAAGCAGGACAAAAACTGAGATCTATAAGATCTGAGATATAAAATTATTATTTTAATAACATAAATTAAAGCTCAGTAATTCTACACACTTATCAACTTAAGGCCGAAATCGCATATATTTTCTTGTATATAGATTGCAGTGAAAAGTTGCGCTTGTAGGAGGAACAGCTCTTGCGTGAAAACCGGGAAATTGGAGCCGAGTCGAGCGAATCCTGTTATCACATCGGGATCTGGAACATTCCACATATTCTTTTACCTTTTTAGTAATTGCGTCATTCAAACAGTTTAGTCAGCTTATTCTACAAAAATAGACATGGTCAATACATGCAGCGCTGACCAAGCCACGAATTTATTTAGAAAAAAATCCCACACATTGTAAATACAGAAAACCGAAACAGCCGTATTTAGTAGTAGTTCGTTATTAGATTATCGCCTCAGATTTGCTTGTAAAACCATCTTTCTTTGAGGATAGCTAAGGCTCAATTTACACCGCCGCGGATTGAAACGGATGCGATTTTTTTGTATGCAGCATAATAAACTTTATGTCAATTGTAAAGCACACAAATTAAATACGCGCCAAAAAATTGGACGCGCGTGTTCCACGAGATCCTTGCGCATTTTTGATAATTTGGCTCGTATTTAATTTGTGTGTTATGCAATTGATATAAAGTGCATTATGCTATGTACAATTATGTCGCTTCCGATCCATTCCGCGGCGGTATAAATTGAGCCTATATGCACAAATACATTGAGCAAATACCCGTAATTTGCAGTAGTTGCTATTCTATACAATGACAGATTCCAAGCCTATCCGCGCTGATAAAAAACGACTGGTTCCGTATTTGCGTTACGAAAAAGTCTAAAAGACTCCACTGAAATAGCTAAAGTTTTATAAATTGTCCCGAAGTTATGGGATAAGACTGGGATTTGAATCCACCTCCTTGATACGGGAATGCGCTGAACAACTGCGTCATAGTAAAAAGAGCTTAAGTGATTTTGTTACCTGTACTACTAGCAACTCCAGGGCCAAAAAAGAAGAGTGGTATGGCATCATCTATATCAGCATGTATTTCCGCCAGATCCAATCGAAGGTGGGGAATCTTCGGTATCACAGCCGTGAATGTTCCTGAATCTTGAAAGTAAAATTATAACATTAAATTAAAAGCGGCCAAGTGCAAGTTGGACTCGCCCATGAAGGGTTCCGTAGCAGCAAGTAACATAATATAACTTAATATTTGATTTGATTGAATGAAAGATAAATTGTGGTTTACGATTTATGACGTATTAAAAAAAAACTACTTTCTAGATCTCGTTCAAACCAAGTTTGTATGGTTTTATCGTTCTCTTTTTGAAGAAGTTACAAGGACACACATTTTACCACTTTGCAAGTGTCTAGCGTAGTCTAGTGTAGCGAGCGATATAGTTTAGAAAAAAATATATATTAAAGACTTCAATATCATTTTTGAAGATCTATCCATAGATACCCACACGTACCTATGTATTATGTGTAACTAAAAATTTTTTTTTATTTCAGTTATAAGTACCTATAGGAAACCCCCAAAATTTATTGCTTTTTTAAATTTCGGTCTGAAAACCTTAATGCGGTTCACAGAATACATCTACTTACTGTTTGTGTACCTGTATAGGTGTGCTAGGGACGTGGGACGTAATTGCAGGGACTTTGAAAACCACTAAAAACACTGGAGAACTTTGAACTTTAAATTGATACTTTACGAATAAGACAAGGTTATTGAACCATGCGACGGTCCGAGCTGAGATGAATCAATCAACCCATAGACAAAATTAAACTTCTCTAAATGTTTCTATCTTACAATTATTATCTGTGTTGGGATGCCAACACTTACCAAGTTTCAACAGTATAGTTTTTAAGTTTCGGAAAAAGTGGCTGTAACATACGAACGGACAGACAGACATGACGAATCCATTATGGTTCCGTTTTTTGCCATTTGGCTACGGAACCCTAAAGATGGCATGGTAATCTTTGACTGGCTTCTGAATGTATGCATGTTGTTCAAATAAAGTACTTACTGTATTCAATACTAGTGTAATCGTTCAAAACAATAGACTCCTTAGCTGTTCGCTTGTATCTGAAGTAGTTCCTCGGTGATGTTTCGTTCAGCTTCGTGAAGTCAAACGCGATGACCAGGTTCTTCGTGTCTTTGTTGATGCTGGAACAATCATAATCATCATCATCATCAGCCTGAAGGAGTCCACTGGTGGGGTAGGTATCTGGCGCAGCGCATTAGCATTGCTATTCAGCGTGGCAATGCCGCCAGGATCTTGGGGACGCTTCCGTCTGGCACTGATTTGGATCAGTGCCTAAAATCTCTAGAGTCTAGACCGTTTGCAGATAGCTCAACTGTTTCTTGTGTATTTTGTTGTTGTTTGTTGTTTCTTGTTTAATTATATGTATTGATTGTAAGTTTCACTAATATAAGTATATAAAATAAAATACAAATAACGGGAATTAACGAGTCGAAATCGACGCTTTTGAAAAGAAATGGTGGGACAAGGCTCTAAAAAGTAAAAATGGCAGTCTTTGAGGAGTCTGACTAGCAGTAGGCCAAAATAGGTAATTATAAAATTGATAGAATTTTCTTGCGGCAGCGCAAATAAATCTATGTAAGAAAATAAGAGAAAAGTTCCTTGATAAATGATATTAGCAATCGTTATCATAACGAAATAGCCTATTCTTCTAGGCTTGGCATCATAAACTGCGTTTAGCCCAAGTTCAGTTTATAGACAGTTTAAACAGGGGTTTGCGTCGTCATCATCCACAGCCTGACTTCACCCACTGCTGGGTATTAGGCCTCTCTCTATAATACGAGTATGTGCCACTGTTGACGGTCTTGTACTAATCTCATCCAGTAGTCCTACCACCAGCTCTGTCTGGCTCTGTCTCTAGTTTTGAGTCTGTGTGAGTGCTCACCAGTGTATTATACTGGTTGTGTGAAGTTTCATGAAGCGAAAGAGGTGTGTCAGGATCGTAGCAAGTGGAAATCCGTGATCTCTGCCTACCCCCATAGGAATGAGGCGTGATTTTATGTATGTATGTATGTATATGAAGTTTCAACGTAGGATCTATTTAGTCAACACTCACACACAATACCGTCTTTACCATAAGGGCACACGGGGCCCGTGCCCAGGGCCCCCATTCTCAGGGGGCCCCGAAGGATCGACAATTTCTCACACATTTATTCTCAAAACTTTTTTTCGGGCACATTACTTTTTCACTAATCAGTAAGCTTATCATAAGGTAACAAGGCATATACTACACCATTATAATTAGCTTTTTTTACTTTCCAAATGGGCCCCAAATTCTTGTGTGAACAAGGGCCCCGGCTTAGTTTAAGACGGCCTTGCTCACACAGACTCAAATTAGAGCCAGAGACAGAGCCAGACAGAGCTTGAGGTAGGCCTACAGGTTGTTCGCCACTTCGCGTCTTCAATTTTAATGAAAATGTCACTCACTAAAATTCGGTGATTTGAATACTGCTCAGTCCTGTAACACGAAGCCTGGTCTTGATCATGGTCACGTTGGCGAATGGCATGTACACAGTGTTCCTCTTCAGGTAAAGAGGGTCTGGGATGGGTCCGTAAGCAGGCTTGCATTTTGAGTTTTGAGCGAAGTACTTGCGAATACATTGTCTATCGTCAAGGGCACAAGGACGAATAAGTTGGTCTTCACGATCGTTTCTACCTGTAACAAACCATATTAAACTATTACTATCAGATATAAATAAATTTACATTGATCACTGAAGGCTCCATTTAAATTGCCAATACATATTACATATTTACAAGTATTTACAAACTACACAAGAAACAGTTGAACTATCTGTAGACCGTCACAAACGATCTAGAAATAGCTCAACTTATCCAAACCTCTGCCAGATGGAAGTGTCCCCACGCTGGCAGCATCGCAACGCTGAATAGCAATGCTAATGCGATGTGCCAGATACCCACCACCAGCCCACATAAGCAAAAATATTTAATTTACTATTATAAGCAAACATGAACCAGTATAGAAAACCAGGATACTATAAAAATACATAAGTTAATATCACTTATAGGTGAAAGGGTAGGTAGAAAAAATAAAAGTTAAAAATTACATAGGCATGGTAGGTATTGTATTTACAAAAGTGAATTATTATTTATTTTGGCTTCCCTATGTTTTTCTAAAATAAAATTATTGCTTATATTATAAAAACTTACCAAGTCCAACAAGGTTGTCTTCATAATAACAATCTTTGTCGTTCTTCCAGTCGTCCTCATTGTAAGAGTATTTATTGTCTCTTCTATTGTTTTCATTGCATTTTTTGTAATATCTTCGGCATTTGTCGTAATCGTTACGGTCTTTGGTGTTATCGTAGCACTGTTTTTCGTATTCGTACCCATCTCTATCGTCATCGAATCGGTATCTATCTCCATTATATCGGTCTTGTTCATCGTAGTATCGGTCTTCATTGCCATAGGTTCCTCGGCATGTGTCATACGCGTTTCGATCCTTGGCATTATCGTAACAACCTTTACCATCTTGACAATCTTTTTCCTTAACATCACATTTTGCCATATAGTCGTACTCCTTCAAATCATTTCCCTTTCCTCTGTAATAATATCGCCTGTTGTTTCTGTAGCGGTCATTTTTGTCAGTGGCTAAATAATCTTTTGGGCCATCATATTTTTCAAATTTACTTTCACCATAAAATATTTTCAAGTCTTCACTATATTTTTTATCATCGTATTGATCTTTTTCATTAATGTTTTTCTGTTCATCTTTGTATTCTTCATTTTTGTCATCATATTTTTGTTCATTATTATATTCTTCTGTTTTATCATCGTACTTTTGTTCCTCTCTAAAATCTTCTTTTTTGTCTTCGTACTTTTGTTCATTATCATACCCTTTATAACCTTCTAGATACACTGGACCGTCATTTTGATCGTTATCGCGATCTTTCTTATCATCACTTTTTAAGACGTCTAAGTAAACTTTTGGATCATATTGTTTATCCCCATAACCACCTATGTTTATCACATCTCTATAACCACTATAAGCCCCACCGTAGCCCTTCCCGCCCGTGCATTCGCCAAAGGCGAACAACGCGACGACTAAAATCAAAATCATTTGGACAAAGTATGAAAAATGATGCAATCTCAACCATTATATACGCCTAGTTGCGTGATACGATAAAATAACATGTACTTAAATAATGTATGAATGATTTTAATTCGATAATTATTTATTTACGTGCTCACAATGCTTAACCGTTGCTTATTTGAAGGTAAGATGTTGGTATTCAATGTTATAGTTTTTGGATCAACTCTAACAACTAATAAATGGGTTAAAAAGATTGTAACAATAGCTCTGCCTGTGTAAATACTAAAGCTCTGTGTACATTTAGCGATCTGCAATGGCGATGTAGATTGCGATTAGTTTCAGCATAGGATTTTGCATACACCCGTACATACTACCAGGAACTTTGATATCAATACACTGATCGTCATCGCAGGCGATCTAGATCAGCATCTATAAAAAAAATGCTCGTACTTTATATCTCTTAACAGCTATACCATGGGTTGGATTATGGTTGGTAGGGTTAGTAGTATATCAAGGTAATATATAGCACAAAATTGACACTCTTCATTGCAGAAATCTATTTTAAACTACATAGTATCAGCTATACGTGAAATATACTGACAAGCAATGAATGGAGTGAGAAGATCAACTGAAATACGTTGCTGATGATAGGCTACACGCTGATAACTTTGAGCCCGAAATCACAAATGTAAGTCTGTATGAAAACAGCTATGTACAGCTGGCATTTGAAAAGAAACGCTTCTCGGATGGCCGTCGGAATGTCAGAAGAAAATTTTACAAACGCTGCAACCACGTCAGGGTCTGGAATAAGACAACATATATTATTAATAAGTACCTTCCTACATAATAACTAATTAATGTAGGGCAACAACAAATCATCCAGTGCCTAACAAATTACAAAGATTTTATATTGTACTAAGAATTATGAGCCGACTGGGGTATGAACCCACCGAATAACTCCAAGTTGAAGAAATTTTGGTTTAAATCTTTTACTGAACATGTCATGTTTTTTTGGCATTTTTAGTGACAAAAACTTAATTACCTGTACTTTTATAAGCTGCGGGGCCAATGTAGAAAGGAGGAGCTCCGTCATCAATATCTGCGTGTACTTCTGCAAGCTTTAGGGAAAGATGTGGAACTCTTGGAATCACAGCCGTGAAAGTACCCGAACCTGTAAAAAAACCGTGCGTCTCCAGAACAAGTTAGGTTGAAACTTGAGAAACCTACTCTATGGCTGATTCTAAATCGATTTTGATAAAATTTATATAAAACCAATCTGGAAGTATCACCCTTCAAATCAAAAAAATCTAATCAGTTCATAAATGACGAAGTTATACAATAATACATGAGGGATGTGTACGTTACGTTTTATATCAGTTCTAACAAAGAAAAACTGGAGTTTACTAGATATAGAGTTGACTGGCCTCTAGCTCAGTTGGTAGTAGCTCTGCCTTCTGCGCCGTAGGTCGTGGGTTCGATCCCCACCGAGAACAAGTATTTTGTGTGGTGAACATAAATGTTTGTTCTCTGTCTGGGTGTTATATTGTATTCTAAGTATGTATTAAAAAAAAAAGAAAAAAAAAATGTATTCAAGTATTATATCAGCTATCTGGATCCCATATTACAAGCTCTGCTTAGTTTGGGGCTGGGTAGTGTTGTGTGAATTGTCCAGAATATTTATATTTATTTATTTATTATTTATATTGTCTAACTTGAAATCTGTGATCAGTGAACCTTATGCCGATCGCACTGGTCGACCCAGTCAGTTTTTTTTTTGGCGTTACGCAATTCCAGAATACAAAGTTCCATCAAGTTTCATTCATTCACTATTAGGTTTGAAACGGGTTTGAATTTCGATGGTGGTGGTGTTGCTAATGTCAGATAGTAATACAATACGAAAGTGACAGTTGAAGTCTAGGCTAGGTTTCAAATGTCAAAAACGAAGCCGATGTCGATTACGAGTTGACTTAGGATTCGTTTTCTGTCATTTTGGGAAGTCACATAGCTTTTTGATTTTAATTGTTTTTCTGGTGTTATTTTGGGTTTTGTTGTGTAATTTCGGTGGTATTTTAACCAACATTACTTGAGGTCATAACTCAAAGTGTTAGCAGTTGGAATGAAGGTGTATTATGTGATATTCTGATTTGATCGAAAATGTTTCTGATGGTTTTGAAAACAAACGACCATCACTTGTTTTCAAAGGCAAGTAGGGCCGACTTGTCTATGACTGACTGACTTGACGAAAAAGTAATTTATTTATGTAATATATTCTCACTCGACACTGGCAAAATTGATCCAAAATGGACAGATGCCATTAAAATAGAAGAAGAAGAAGAGTTGACTAAGACAATAAGGCTGCCGGACTCTTACGTACTGTATAGTATTGTTGTATAGTCTGACAAAACTATAGATTCTTTAGCTGTCCTCTTGTATCTGAAAAATGCTTTTGGTGCACTGAGAAAAAAACTAGGTTAATGTTAACCTACAGGTAACGGTAAATGCAAAAATTAGGTAGTTTTAACCTATATTAGGTAGATATTACCAACTTTTTTAAAACGGACTTGGTAAATACAACCTACAGCGTTAGGTAGTACATGAAATTAGGTATTTTTGACCTAATAAAGGTTAAAACTACCCAATATTATTAGGTTTACGAAAATAAACCCAATAAAATTTTACTATTTACCCAGTATTTTACCAACTAAAATCGAATATTTGTATAACTATATCATCATTACCTAATCTTGGGTAAAAACGACCGATTTTAGGTTTGTAAAACGGTTATAAAAACCTAATAAAAATGAAATACAACCCTGGATTTGTTAAATTGTTAACCGACTTCAAAAAAAGGAGGAGGTTATGTTATAGCATGTGTCATGTATCGCATCTTTACCTACAGATCGGTCAAAACTACCTAATCTTTGGTAAAAATCAACTAAATTATTGTAAAGGTTTCCGTAAATGGCACAACGGAACCTACATAATAGGTAAAAACAAGTAATCTAGTAGGTATTTTTTTGATTAACCTACAAAATAGGTAAAGTGCAATTTTTAACTGGGTGATAAACCTGATATAATAATAAGAATTCGGTTAATACTACCTAGTCAATATTGAGCTGTAGGTTAAACACAACATATTGCGCACCGTAACGTACCATAAGGTTAAAGTTAACACATAAAAACCTAATTATTGTGTTAAATTTACCTAGTTCATTATGAAAACAATATAAACCTAATATTGGTGTTAAATTAACCGTGTAATAGGGTAACACAAACATATCCATTACGTAAAAAATACCTTGCCAGAAGGTAAGCGTTAGTAATATTTTGTGTAATGGCGTAACCAACATATTTGGTCTCGATGACCTATTTATTGGGTTACCTTTACCCAGTTAGTTGGTTGCTGTAACCTTCTTCGTTTAGGTAATATTAATCTATTTTGAGCGTTAATTTAGGTCAATACTCTGAATCGTGAATCGGTATCAGTAACCTATTAATTAGGTAACGTTAATCTATTTTGAGAATAGGAAAAACCTATTTTATAAGTTACGAATACCCAGTGAATAGGTTTCAGTAACTTTTTAATTAGGTAACGTTCATCTCTTTTGAGCGTTGGTATAACCTACTTTGTAGGTTACGAATACCCAGTAAATCGGTTTTGTGGACCTATTAAATAGGTAATGTTAATCTATTTTGAGCATAGGTGTAACCTACTTCGAAGGTTACAAATACCCAGTGAATTGGTTTCGGTAATCTATTAATTAGGTAACGTTAACATATTTTGAGCGTAGGTATAACCTACTTTGTTGGTTACGAATACCAAGTGAATCGGTTTCGGTTACCTTTTAATTAGGTAAAGTTCATCTATTCTGAGCGTTGGTATAACCTACTTTGTAGGTTACAAATACCTAGTGAATCGGTATCAGGAACCTATTAATTAGGTAACGTTAATCTATTTTGAGAATAGGAAAAAAGTTTACGAATACCCAGTGAATAGGTTTCAGTAACCGTTTAATTAGGTAACGTTCATCTATTTTGAGCGTTGGTATAACCTACTTTGTAGGTTACGAATACCCAGTAAATCGGTTTTGTGGACCTATTAAATAGGTAATGTTAATCTATTTTGAGCGTAGGTATAACCTACTTTGTTGGTTACGAATACCAAGTGAATTGGTTTCGGTAACCTTTTAATTAGGTAAAGTTCATCTATTCTGAGCGTTAGTATAACCTACTTTGTAGGTTACAAATACCCAGTAAATCGGTATCAGGAACCTTTTAATTAGGTAACGTTCATCTATTTTGAGCGTTGGTATAACCTATTTTGTAGGTTACGAATACCAAGTGAATCGGTTCGGTAACCTTTTAATTAGGTAAAGTTCGTCTATTCTGAGCGTTGGTATAACCCACTTTGTAGGTTACAAATACCTAGTGAATCGGTATCAGGGACCTATTAATTAGGTAACGTTAATCTATTTTGAGAATTGGAAAAAAGGTTACGAATACCCAGTGAATAGGTTTCAGTAACCTTTTAATTAGGTAACGTTTATCTATTTTGAGCGTTGGTATAACCTACTTTGTAGGTTACGAATACCCAGTGAATCGGTTTTGTGGACCTATTAAATATGTAATGTCAATCTATTTTGAGCGTTGGTGTAACCTACTTTGTAGGTTACGAATACCCAGTGAATCGGTTTCGGTAACCTTTTAGTTAGGTAAAATTCATCTATTCTGAGCGTTGGTGTAACCTACTTTGTAGGTTACGAATACCCAGTGAATCGGTTTCGGTAACCTTTTAGTTAGGTACAATTCATCTATTCTGAGCGTTGGTGTAACCTACTTTGTAGGTTACGAATACCCAGTGAATCGGTTTCGGTAACCTTTTAGTTAGGTGAAATTCATCTTTTCTGAGCGTTGTTGTAACCTACTTTGTAGGTTACGAATACCCAGTGAATCGGTTTCGGTAACCTTATAGTTAGGTAAAATTCATCTATTCTGAGCGTTGGTGTAACCTACTTTGTAGGTTACAAATACCCAGTGAATCGGTTTCGGTAACCTTTTAGTTAGGTAAAATTCATCTATTCTGAGCGTTGGTGTAACCTACTTTGTAGGTTACGAATACCCAGTGAATCGGTTTCGGTAACCTTTTGGTTAGGTAAAATTCATCTATTCTGAGCGTTGTTGTAACCTACTTTGTAGGTTACGAATACCCAGTGAATCGGTTTCGGTAACCTTTTAGTTAGGTAAAATTCATCTATTCTGAGCGTTGTTGTAACCTACTTTGTAGGTTACGAATACCCAGTGAATCGGTTTCGGTAACCTTTTAGTTAGGTAAAATTCATCTATTCTGAGCGTTGTTGTAACCTACTTTGTAGGTTACGAATACCCAGTGAATCGGTTTCGGTACCGTCAATCAGGGTTCGATTCAAAAATGCTCCGACTAGCAAATTAGTTTAGCTGTTAAAACCTAGATGGCGATATTATATAATTATACCTACCTATCCTAAAAATCTTTGTAATTTAAGTAGGTACCTAGGTACCTACTTGCCTGCCTAGTTGCTACAGAGAAAAGTATAATAATAATACCTAGGGGTTACTACTACGCATAGACCGGACACTGTAACCAGCCACCAATTCGGGCTGAATCCCCTCCCCCCTCGCCCCACGTACCCTCGCGGGATGCCATTCCATACCTACCTACCTGGTTTTCTACAATGTTTACATAGGTTACACTAGCATTATTTTTCAGGACTTGTCTGGACTTGTCAGGACTTGCTAGAAACCACACATCGTTTCGTTTCGTTAGACTTGAAAAATAATTGACCAAGCAAGCGAAGCGTCTAAGTTTCGAAATCAAATTAGCTATCAATGCTTGGGGTAGGTAGGTATGTCTCGCTCTGCCTGTCTGTGCTGGCCGCAAGACGCATTTTTTATCGATCTGGATGAAATTTGGCACACAGGCACACTAATTGCGGAAACAAACACGCCGCGATAATTGATCGAGTGAGTGAAGCGAACGAAGATCTTACAAACAACTTGGGCGATTTTGCATTTTATGTGCGTATGTATGTACGAACCGGAAGACGAAGCGTAGGGCGCCCACCCACCAGATGGACCGACGACATTGTTAAGATCGCGGGAAGTCGATGGATGGAAAGGGCTCAGAACCGTTCTTCCTGGAAATGTGTAGGGGAGGCCTATGTCCAGCAGTGGACTTCTTCAGGCTGATAATGATTGTAGTGTACACTATAAGCATGTAAGTACCTATGTAAATGATATAGTTATATAATAATATATAATATCGGCTCGCTAGCACACGCACCCGTCTTTACTCCGCGGCGGTTGGATATCGAATGAATCCGATCCACCCCACAATCCGCGAGTACGCTGCTCGAGACGACAGATATAATAGGTAATATATATATAAATGTTATATCATAATATTATAGATATTACAATGTAGTTCTAAACACTACATCCCTCCCTTGTTATAAATTTAGTTAATGAAACAAGATGATATTTGAATCCATATCATCATCAACCTATATCAATATAATGTGTTAATATTTCCACTGATTATACATATAATATACAATCGATACTTATTAAATAATCACACTAATCACGTATTTAATCTCTTAAACATCTTCTTCGTTACTCTTCAAGCCTTCCTCGCTATCTTTCACCGTCCACTGTCCTTTTATTCTTTTCAGATGACAATGTAATACATTCCGCCTGACCTGCTGACCAGTCTCATCATTTCGGAGAACTACGTCACCTCCATTCGTTGTCTCGATGGTGTGTGATTCCGGTTCATAGTTTAAGCTTAACTTGTTGCTTTTATTCATATTTTTAACATAAACTTTATCCCCTTTTCCATCGTTCCCATCTCACAGAAAACTCAAACTCAAACTCCAAAATTTTTATTCAGTACGATGCAAGAATCACTTTGAAACGTCCCAAAGCCAGGCGAGTCCAGGCGCCAGTTCCACGCGACCAAGCGTAGAAGAACAGGCAACAAACCACGTCTCGGTTCCCACCGTTTTTTTATATGATCCCTTTACAAATAAAAAATAGTCTACAATAATAGCAGTGAAGCTCCAGTGTGGCGCCACTCCACTTAGTCAGACGTATGCAATGCAATAATACAAAAGCAAAAGCTTCAAAGACAGCACACGCTACGCTTCAATGTTATACTATAGTATCTACACAGCTTATATAAAAATAAGATACGAAATAGTAGGTACAGACATTGCAAATTGACATGTTAGCTTTCTATGAGTAGAATGACCGGGACATCGGGCCACGCAGTTTTATCATTCATATAGCTATCTAGAGTATAGTACGCTTTCTTTATTAAATTATTCTTAACATAGGCTTTAAACTTCCGAATAGGAAGCTTAGTTGCATTTTCCGGAAGTTTATTATAGAAGCGTACAGTGTTCCCCATAGAAGACCCATTTACCTTCTGCAGACGAAATTTGGAAATATAAAGTTTATTTTTATTTCTAGTGTTAATATTATGCGAATCACAATTTTTCTGAAAGCTACAGATGTGTTTGTGAGTGTACAATAAGTTTTCATATATATATTGTGAAATTACTGTGAGGATATTAATTTCCTTAAATCGCTCCCTCAATGAGTCTCGTGATTTCATTTTATATATGGCACGTATGGCCCTTTTTTGTAAAACAAATATAGTTTGAATATCAGCTGCTTTCCCCCAGAGAAGGATACCGTAAGACATAACACTATGGAAGTAGCTGAAATAAACTAGCCTAGCTGTAGGTTCATCAGTAAGCCATCTTATAGTCCAAACTGCATATGCAGCCAAACTTAGTCTAGCTGCAAGTGCTTTGATTTGCGGTCCCCACTGCAATTTTTTGTCAATATTAAGTCCTAAGAAAATAGTAGAATCTACAAGGTTAAGTGACTCTCCATTAAGTATAATATTAGTTGGCCGGAGAGTCACATTTGGTAAGATACATTTAATACACTTGGTTTTCTTAGCATTCAGTACTATTTCACATAGTTTTTCAACCAAAAGAAGGGAGGCCATTTACGTACACTAGAAACAAGAAAGGACCCAATATCGAACCCTGTGGCACCCCCATGTCAATAATAGACCCATAAGATCTCTCACCGCCCACATCAACTTTAAGTACTCTATCAGTCAAGTATGGTTGTATTAGGTCAAATAGAGCGATTTAGAATGCCGTAATGTTTAAGTTTAGATATTAATGTAGCATGATTTACACAGTCAAAAGCCTTGGAAAGATCGCAGAATACCCCAATCGCGTCTTGCGAGTTTTCTCAGGCATCATATATGTGCTTTAAGAGTAGAATCCGGCATCAGTCGTTGATCGACCCTTCGTAAATCCAAACTGGTGGCTATGAAGCATCCCATCTAGGTTAAAATGTGATAACAATTGAGTAAGAATAACTTTCTCAAAGATCTTACTCAGCGCAGGCAATACCGAGATAGGTCTATAGTTAGCAGGGTCACTTGCATTTCCAGATTTGAACAGGGGAATGAGTTTACCAGGTTTCAATAAATCAGGAAAAACACCCTCATCAACACACCTATTAAAAATCAGTTTCAGTTTCAGTTTATTTATTCATTAAACCATTAAAATCGTATTCGAATATGACTTAAAACTAAACACTTAATTCAACTTATAATAATAACAATAAATATACGCTAGGCATGGTGCAATATCAGTCATAATAGCGCTGAGTAGCCTTGCAGACATTCCCCACAAATCCTCAGTATTTTTAATGTTTAATGATTTAAATGTCTTCACGATTTTGTCAGCATTAATGTATTTAAAAGTAAAGATATTATTACATTTTTTAACACTAGACTCTAACAATGCCATCGCACCAGAAGCCGAGGAATCAAAAGACGATGTCACCACTCTAGGGATACTGGAAAAGAAACTATCAAACGCGTTGGCCACTTCAAAATTTTTTGTCAAAAGATGATTGCTTTTATTACGGAGTTTTGATTTGCCAGTCTCACCATTGACTATCTTCCAGGTAGCTTTAATTTTATTTGTGGATTTTTCAATTTTTCTTCCGATATGCAATGATTTTGCTGAGACGGAGCTAGACTCCCCTTCACATTCAAACTTCTCAAGAGTGTATGTTGCCATTTGGGACTACCTGTAGACAAGATGATTTTTTACCTATTAGGTTAAAACTCGCAATTTAATGCTTGTAGTTACATTTAACTACACCATCGCTATTTAAAGCTGCACTGTAATCATTTTACAGCACCTCGCAATTTAATGCTTGTAGTTACATTTAACTACACCATCGCTATTTAAAGCTGCACTGTAATCATTTTACAGCACCTCGCAATTTAATGCTTGTAGTTACATTTAACTACACCATCGCTATTTAAAGCTGCACTGTAATCATTTTACAGCACCTCGCAATTTAATGCTTGTAGTTACATTTAACTACACCATCGCTATTTAAAGCTGCACTGTAATCATTTTACAGCACCTCGCAATTTAATGCTTGTAGTTACATTTAACTACACCATCGCTATTTAAAGCTGCACTGTAATCATTTTACAGCACCTCGCAATTTAATGCTTGTAGTTACATTTAACTACACCATCGCTATTTAAAGCTGCACTGTAATCATTTTACAGCACCTCGCAATTTAATGCTTGTAGTTACATTTAACTACACCATCGCTATTTAAAGCTGCACTGTAATCATTTTACAGCACCTCGCAATTTAATGCTTGTAGTTACATTTAACTACACCATCGCTATTTAAAGCTGCACTGTAATCATTTTACAGCACCTCGCAATTTAATGCTTGTAGTTACATTTAACTACACCATCGCTATTTAAAGCTGTACTGTAATCATTTTACAGTACCACGCAATTTAATGCTTGTAGTTCGATATAACTACACCACCGCTATTTAAAGCTGTACTGTAATTATTTCACAGTACCACGCAATGTAATGCTTGTAGTTTGATATAAAACTACACATCCGCTATTAAAAGCTATACTTTAATTTTTTTTTTTTTTTTTTTTTTTTTTTTTTTTAGTACCTCGCAATTTAATGCATGTAGTTGTAGGTAGACTACTTAGATAGAAGTAGTATCATACTTTAAAACCTAGTAGGTATATTCAGGCAACAAAATAAAATATTAAATGTTTACCTAGGTAGGTACTTTTTTTAATTACAAGATTTAAGTTTTAGGTAGGTAGTAATATCACCAAGGTAACAAACGAACCAATATCCACCTAGGTAGGTAGGTTCTACCTATTACCTACGCCTCCAGTTCACACACGAACCAAAGAAAATTACTTGCAAAACATATTTGTTAGGTGCCTAAGTACGTAGATTATGTAGGAAAGCTCCTCATGATGAACCTTGCACTAGTACCTATCATAAATCATAATCACCTATTTGTAATTGAAGTAACCCTATTAAGTACCAAAGGGTCACTTAACTACCACCCAAACTTGGCTTAGAAGTAAGTGGGTAGGTATAGGTTAGGTACTAGTATGTTACATGCACCACTACCTACTTCCGATCCCCATGTATCGTACTCATACTCGTACTCTCATCATAATATACAAACTTTTAATATATTATAACTTTTATTATATTATTATTTCAATGTATTACTATGTATTCTTCCATCACCTCACTTCTTATGTTATGTTAATATGCGTTTTCTTTTGTTATTTGTCTAAAATGTTCGTGTTTCTTTTATCTACCGTGTGCCGTCATAAATAAATACGTTTTCTTTCTTTCTTTCTTTTCTTTCTTTTCTTTCTTTTCTTTCTTTTCTTTCTTTTCTTTCTTTTCTTTCTTTTCTTTCTTTTCTTTCTTTTCTTTCTTTTCTTTCTTTTCTTTCTTTTCTTTCTTTTCTTTCTTTTCTTTCTTTTCTTTCTTTTCTTTCTTTTCTTTCTTTTCTTTCTAATACACTATTAGGTAGGTAAGTAGATAGATACACGTACCTAAGTACTTTTGTTATCTGCTAAGTGCCTAACGTAGGTAAGTACTAAAGTATTTTAAATCTTAAAGTATAATATCTAAATCGGTATGTGATAGGTAAGTATTTATTTTATTTTCTTAACTAACAATAAAACCTATAAACCAATACTCAAATCAAGAAAGATAGGTAAACAAAACAAATCGACGTCTTACCTATTCCTTCTGTTTAGCTTCATTATGATTATAAACCTACGCAACCAATCTTTGCGCAAGCAAAGCAAAGTTGCATTTTTATTCATTATCTAGGTGTAGGTATGTATAGAATTAATAGGTAGTACCTAAGGTGTTAGGTTTATGAAGAATCTACCCTTTAATAATCTTATAGTCATTGGCCGAAAAGAAATATGAACCGTGTCACTGAGTTGTAAAACACAAAATCTACGCTAATATGTAGGTACCTAGGTATAGCTAGATCATCTCGATCAGTAGAAAAATATCACTTCGATCAATGAGGTTGACAATCATTGCCTTCGATCCGCTTTAAACCTACTCAAGAATTAGCCAAATTAAATGAAGGTAGATCCTCTTTTCCTTTTCTAGAAATTATGTAAAATTGCTCACCGTTTGTCTCGTCGCCACTGTAGTGTACACTATAAGCATGTAAGTACCTATGTAAATGATATAGTTATATAATAATATATAATATCGGCTCGCTAGCACACGCACCCGTCTTTACTCCGCGGCGGTTGGATATCGAATGAATCCGATCCACCCCACAATCCGCGAGTACGCTGCTCGAGACGACAGATATAATAGGTAATATATATATAAATGTTATATCATAATATTATAGATATTACAATGTAGTTCTAAACACTACAATGATGATGATGATGATGATGTATGTACCTATTTATGTACCTATGTTTGTCCGACGATAACTTTCGAACCGTTTATCCGATCTGCATGAAATTTGATAAGTCGATAGCTTGTAGGTACTTGAGAAATTTACTGGCAAGTTTAAGAGTAAAATCGGATGAGAGGTTATTAAGATAATATGGGATTTTTTAGGGGTGCAAAAATAAAAAAAGTGACACAATAAAATCAAGTTACATGTCATATGAAAGAACTTTGTTTGGACATTTCAAAACAGTTTAGGTATACTTTTTTTTAGGACGCTCAGTTTTTGCTATACAAAATAAAAGGTTAAATTAAGATAACCAACAATCCGAGAGCCCCCATCTCTAAGCATTTCGTTGACATCAAGGTTTTTCTACTGGTCGGCTCTTTCTTAATATTTTTTTTCTTGAAATAAATTAAGGAGGTACTTAGTTGTCATAAAATGGTGAAAGCCACCTGGTCTGATGATGGAGCCAAGGTCTGTCCAACGGAACTCTTCAATCAATTGGCCAATTGAGTTAACCATACAAAGTTAGTGAGTTCCTTTTTTTCCACCACTCGAGAAAACTGGTTAACAGTAGGTAGTACCTATATACTTTACTTTTCGGAGCTTTTGGGATCGCATCACGAGATCTCAGTTCGGGGCGAACTACTAGTAGGTATGATCATGTTTTTATAACGCTTTTATTAGCTTCACCTGTATGTAAGTTTGTAAGTTTGTATGTAACCGACCCCTTTCACCCTTTCCATCCACCGACTCCCCGCGATCTTAAACAATGTCATCGGTCCATCGCATCGGGTTGGTGGGTGCTCTACGTTTCGTCTTCTGGTTCGTGGTCACCATTCGAGAACCTTAATCCCCAACGGTTGTCGGTTCTCGTCGGTTATGTTATACTCAGGGATTATGGCCTGTTAATGGCCTAAGTATTTATTTCTTCTGTGCTAAAGGTGAAAGATTTTGAAATCGGTTTATTAGTTTTAGTTTAGCAGCAAACAAAACACTATTCATTAAAAAACGTTTGATAAAAATCTATGCATATTTCACAAAGATATCAATAGTTTTGTAATCACAGAATACAGATTACAGTGTAGTTACTATGAAATCGCCTCGCCGCCGCGCGCCGCCGGCGTCGCTGGGTCTCGGCGGGTGGGAAGCGCTCTATTTGTTAGCGGATTAAGTGCATATTTGATTGTGATTTGTGTTGCAAAATGAAAACGTACAAAGCTACAATAATAATAATGATTACAGCTATATTACCATAGGAATAAGTTTATACATATCGCCATCTAAAACAGCATATTTTTGTATGGGTAAGGCCACCCGCGATAACTCTCCTAATTAACATAAACATTACCTAATTATTGAGGTGAAAGATTTTGAAATCGGTTTATTAGTTTTCGAGTTTGTTCGATAGATAGTAGATACCTAGGTAGTATCTATATACAAAAAAAAAATTAAAATATCATTGGATTTAGGTGAGCGAGCGCAGTTTAGTTTAGTACGTACTTAGTTAGGTAGGTACTTTAGTTTAGTACCTACCTACGGATTCTGCCACCCAAAACCCAAAATGGTACAGCAGCAAACAAAACACTATTCATTAAAAAACGTTT
The DNA here is from genome assembly GCA_947578465.1 of Thera obeliscata. Taxonomy (NCBI): domain Eukaryota; kingdom Metazoa; phylum Arthropoda; class Insecta; order Lepidoptera; family Geometridae; genus Thera; species Thera obeliscata. Next base: position 7,813,245 of record OX387918.1, on the reverse strand, counting down.
GATAAAAATCTATGCATATTTCACAAAGATATCAATAGTTTTGTAATCACAGAATACAGATTACAGTGCAGTTACTATGAAATCCCCTCGCGCGCCGCGCCGGGCACTGTGTTGGGTGTCGTCGCTAGTTAATAATAAAGCAGACAAGTGCGAGTCGGACTCGCCCATGAAGGGTTCCGTAGCATCAAGTAACATAATATACAGAAAATAAACAGGAAACAAGTTACAGTTACAAGGTAGTTCGTCGAAAGGTAAATTGCGGTTTGCGATTTATGACGTATAAAAAAAAAACTACTGGCTAGATCTCGTTCAAACCAAATATCGTTGAAAGTTTGCATAGTAATGTACAACATATATTTTTTTTAGTTTTATCATTCCCTTATTTTAGAAGTTAGAGGGGGGGGGACCAACTTTTTTCAACTTTGGAAGTGTCTCTCGCGCAAACTATTCAGTTTAGAAAAAAACAATATTAGAAACCTCAACATCATTTTTGAAGACCTATTCATAGATACTACACGTATGGGTTCGACGAAAAAATTTTTTTTGAGTTGCAGTTTGAAGTATGGGGACCCCCAAAATTTATAGTTTTTTTTCTATTTTTGTGTAAAAATCTTAATGCGGTTCACAGAATACATCTACTCACCAAGTTTAATCAGTCTAGCTCTAATGGTTTCGGAGAAAAATGGCTGTGACACGGCCGGACAGACAGACAGACAGACAGACAGACATGACGAATCTATAAGGGTTCCGTTTTTGCCATTTGGCTACGGAACCCTAAAAACTATAGCCTATGTTACTCACGGATAATGTACCTAGCTTTATAATGGTGAAATAATTACTGGCCTCTCAGCTCAGTTGGTAGTAGCTCTGCCTTCTGAGCCGTAGGTCGTGGGTTCGATCACCACCGAGAACAAATATTTTGTGTGGTGAAAACAGATGTTTGTTCTCTGTCTGGGTGTTATATTGTATGTATTCTAATAAGTATGTATTTCCAAAAAAAAACGTATATGTATATGTATTATATCAGCTATCTGGTTCCCATAGTACAAGCTCTGCTTAGTTTGGGGCTAGATAGTGTTGTGTGGATTGTCTATAATATTTATTTATTATTTAATTTTTGACTGTACCTACCTAAGTACCTACCTAGGTACATATACTTTGTGTGCAATACGATTGCATTGCGCACAGATAAGTAAAATAGTATATTATGCAACTATTGAATAAAAGACGGATTTAAATCGAGGGTCATAGATGAATTACAAGCAAGTGAAGGATTCTAACGAATGAATCACTACCGTAGAGAGTGATTTATAATGATCGAATCACGAGCGTAGCGAGTGATTCAAGTGTTAGAATCCTAAACGACGCGAGTGATTCATGGCCCTCGATATAAATCCGTTTTATTCAAGGAGGTTGTAAGGTATTAAGATGGACGTTGACCTTATTGGTGTGTTCCAAATTCAAACACCAAAACAGTGATTAAAAGGGCTTTTTAATCACTGTTTAATAAAAGACGGGTTTAAATCGAGGGTCATAGATAAATCACGAACAAGTGAAGGGTTCTAACGAATGAATCACTCGCTACGCTCGTGATTCAAGTGTTAGAATGCTAAACGACGAGAGTAATTCATGGCCCTCGATACAAATCCGTTTTATTCAAGAGTTGCATAGGTACTATACTTTATACAATGACTTTGAGAAAAAGAAAGATTTAAGCGACAAACGTGCGTAGGGCGCCCACCCACCAGATGGACCGACGACATTGTTAAGATCGCGGGAACTCAATGGATGGAAAGGGATCGTTCTTCCTGGAAACGTGTAGGGGAGGCCTATGTCCAGCAGCGGACTTCTTCAGGCTTATGATGATGATGATGAAGCGAAAAAGGATTAAAAACTATGAACTTTGTTTGTACTATTCTAATGTGACATGAAACCAATAACTTTTGATTTAAGGTGGATTTACATCAAACGAACACAGAGCTAGAGCTAGAACAAAAGCATTCGTTCGTGGTCTTTTAGTGTAAACGAAAACTTGTATTCAGCGTTTACACCAAACGAACAAAGAGCAGAGCTAGAACACAAGAACGCTTTGAAGAGACCGCTCAGTGGCGCGAGCACGTCCGAACACGCTAGAACGCTCTAAGCAACTGTTCGCGCGCTCTTGCGCCGTTTACATCAAGCGAGCGAGCATTCTTAGAATATTCCATAGAATCTTTGCGAACGCACTAAGAACAACGAAGGAATACTCTACGCCTGTTTACACTAGAAGAATTAGCTGTAGTGGGGATAGAATGAGCATTCGCTCGTTTGATGTAAATCGACCTTTAGATTTCTCCCTTTTGGTGCTGTGCTGTGCCTATGCTATGACGTCAGTGGGTCAAAACCATTTCTATTTTTACGATATAGTACTTCACAACGTCAGTGTCGTTTTTAACTGGCATACAAAATGAGCTGTTATTTGGAATGAAAAACCATGTCCTAGTATGTCCTATTAATTATGATAATAAAGACAAGGTTAATCGAATGCAGTTACTCAGTTGATCAACATTTGTACGAAAGTGTTGCCAGCCAATGCTACGTAAACCAGTCGAGTCAGTAATTCACCCGGAAAAAATCATAAATAGAAATTTTCCTTCTTCCTTCGGATTTTGATAAATTATTAGCAAAAAATTTAGTTTTGTGTGGTAATCGATCCGTTGCTTTATCTGCCATCTTGATTCTATGGGTAAATTTTTGTTATTGAATATCTCGTTTATTTTCAACAATCGACTAACGGATGTAATGCTGATACTAACCAAATAAATATTCTGGGCAATACACACAGCACTATTTAGGCCCAAACTAAGCAGAGCAGAGCTTGTACGATGGAAACCAAATAACTGTATATAATACTTAAATATTTTTTTTTTGTAAATACACACTTAGAATACAATATAACACCCAGTCAGAGAACAAACATCTACGTTCACCACACGGACTCATTACGTAGATTTAAAGAATCATGGATTATCCAAAAAGCACTCGCAAAATGCAAAGGTACGTATATAATTATTTTAGTGGTTTTCTGGTGGTTTGAGATATCTTTAACTTCAGTTGATTTCTGGTGGGTTTTTAAAAATAAAGTTGGCAACCCTGCTTGCGTATGAGTCGTTGAATCGATTGCATCGCCATTTCCGCCTCCGTCTCGCGTGGCATCAGTGTGACGAATTCGCGACCGCGTTGCTGTTTTGAGTTTTCGTTTCCTTTGTGTTGTGTGAACTCTCAGTGAATTGTGGCACTAAAAGGTTTGTTCTCCTAGGTAAAAGGTACAAAATAAACTAAATGTATGACCCTACGTAATAGGAACCTGTTATTTCTTTTGAAGAGGCAATATTCGCATCCCTCATAGACGCTCAATGGCGTCCGAAATAAATGGTTTTGTTTTTAGTTATATTTAAATGATTAGGATACCTAAGGCGTAATCGTCATGTCTCAGACTATTTTTTTTGTTTTAGTTACGAGTAACAAGACTTATGGAACCTGAATCAGATCTAACATTACTTTTAGAAAAATGGCAAGTTCCATCAGAAACTATTTTGAGGTTTTTGGGTAAGATAATGCTTCTTCAGAAGTTCTGTATTGTTTAACCTTGATATTATGAAACCATTATAGAACGAACGAGTGCCATTAATGACATCCAGAAATATGAAGCCACTGTTTATAGAGAGAAAATTCTTACAGTATGTATCTTCCTGCAAACAATTTTGTGTGCTTAGTGTTCCAGTAAAAGTGTAGCAAAAGCTAACAAACCTAACCGTAGATTTGACACCGATTGGTGTCAAATTCGCTTAATAAACTGGCATCCACGGGTCGGTGAATTGTTTATAAGAAACAAGTAGCTTACTCACTGGTATGGTAATATATGGTGGTATATTTTAGTGGCATAGCATGCTTTCTTGTATGTGGCACTGGCTAACCCCGTTTTAGACATAATTATAATAACAGTTTCAATCAACTCAATTGAATTGAGGCATAAACTATGCTATGTTTCTACTTGGTGTAGATATGGTGGTTTTTTCTCAGTCCAGTGCTGACTTACTACTTACATAGTTTGTTTTAAGGGGGTACGATTTCCATACAAACTTAATTTACACAACTATGGCCGAATAAAGTATTAATGTACACTGAAATAGCTGTAATAGGCTTTTACAGTGGTCCTTAATACCGGCCAGTTATATAAAGTTGGAGTGTCAGCCGTTGGTCGTGGCAGTCGGGGCTTCAGAAAAAAAACTAACAGACTTTTACGTCTATTTTGAAACAGTGATGTACAAAATTGACTCTATGCTAAAAGCTAGTACCCGTTAGAAAGAATGACGAAAAAATTACTTTTTTGGTTTTTTATTAATATTTCTGTTATCCTACAGTTTTCTCCAACTTTATATAACTGGCCGGCAATAAAGACCACTGTAAAATTCTATTACAGCTATTTCAGTGTACATTTATACTTTGTTTGCCCATAGTTGTGTAAATTCAGTTTGTATCGGAATCGAACAACCTTAAATAAATAAATATTAATAAGTATTACACGTCTTAAAGCTAGTCTAACGCCTGTCTAGGTGCCCAGTTTCATGCAACCTAGAAGAACAGGCAACAAACTACTTGGCTTGGTTCCTAGCGTTTTTTTGTGTAATCCTTTTACAAAACAAAATGAAACGTAGCAGTGAAGTTCCAGTGTGGCCTACCATAGGCCTCATTTTGCATCCATTGTGTTATTTATTGACCCCTTGTTAAAAATCGTTTGTCATGGAGTATCAATGTACGGACTCAAAATTTACTGACTACTACTACAAATTTTGATTGGTGTATTTTTTTTTTAGTATATTTTTTTTCTTGTTTGTAAGAAACTTTTGTCGGTTTTCGACCATGTCAGTTCCGAATCTGACATTTATTTTGAAAAAAAAAATAGCGCATGTATTTTTTTCTCAAATAATTAATATGGGTTGCATGTTTTCGAGGACGCTGGTTGTAAATCTGACGTTCATTTTGATAAAGAACCAAGATAACAAATACATTTTTATATTTCGGTTTGCAGATGAAAAAATAGACATCGAGGCTCTAGAATACCTCATTGAAGACGATCTTAAATCACTTATTCCTGGCATTGGAATCCGGGCCAAATTTCGCACAAAATGGAACGAGTGGAAACAAACACTAAATGAAAATAAAAACGTAAATGTAAGATTGCTTGTGTCTATTTGATAATTATAATCAGAGGACTACACTACCTACTTGACAATATTTTATAATAACTAATAACATAAAAGGAACTCGAGATGATATTATTGTACACTGTTTATGTGTTTTCCTTCACCGATTGAGAGCAAAAGCTGTGCGCATCTATTTAAAAAGAAAAACACTACAGGATTCAAACCCACGAACTTGTTACGCTTGACTCATTAGTTGCTTATCCATTGCGTTACATTGTTGCAACAGATGTTTGGTTTCAATAATTCTTTATAAAGTAGGTACAGTTAGCATCAAAAGTTGAAGACAGAATTTCAAAACTGTTTATCTGTTATTTAAAACCATTATAGTTTTTCATCTTAAAACAAAAAAGTTGTCCATAAATAAGGAAATTAGGGAACATACAAACTAACTAGTTTTCATTTATTTTTGTCAGACAAGGACTGTTGACTGGACAAGGGTAAACTTAATAGTAAAATGAAACTACACTTTCAAAAAAGCGGAAGAGCCTCGCCTACGCAACAAGAAGAAGATAATACTACCTCTCCTTTGACTCGATCAACTACGTCATGCGTCACCGAAAAACTTGACGATGATTTTGTGAACAAACTAAACAGAAACAATTCGCTGTACACGCTTATTGAAGCCAATAAATCGTTAAGACATTTACTGTCTGCTAAGAAACTGTCGAAATTTGAACGCAGTAAGCTGGCTAGAGTAGTCATCCCGCACCTCGTCAATGAAACTCCAGGGGGTATATTGACGCCTGTTCAAATAAAAAAGTGGGCAGAATACGCAATTGAAATTTTCCCAGAAGACGAAATTTCCTTGTACTTCTACACTGTTTCACCGACTGACAGTGACAAATGTTCTACAAATCAAGCGTGTGGTACGAGACAGCTCCCCTCAAAGTCCAGACGATATTATGGCTGTTTTTGGGACCGATGGAACAACTATCGAAAAGTGTTGAGGCAAAATAATTCTATTAACTGCAACCGAAGAAAACAATCTACGAGTGGTTCATCGGAAATTTGTTCAGAATTGGTGAATTCTGAAGAACTAAATTCTGGTATGTTTGTTAATGTAACTCCTTAATTTGACACCTGCTTTGTTTGTGCTAAAGTCAAACTTTTTTTCAGATCCTGTGCCAGAACCCGACCATAATGACATCTTGAAAATTGTTGAAGGTTTCCAAGGGTCTGACATAACTGAGTATTTGATGGATGCCTGGCTTAAAAGCAGAAACGAACGTTTTGATTTTTTTTCCAAGGGCAATACCGCTGAATATATAAAAAAAATCCCCGTTTTGAAAAATCAAAACATAGCTCTGAAGTTGGTAAGTACCTACCTACATACTATTACATACTACATACCTTTTGCCTTGATTGCTATCTTCTACCAACTGCATAACATCTTTTTCAATTGAAACTTAAGGTCATCACTTGATCTTTTATTTATGTTATGTAGAAATATTTTAATTGTATTTTTTTTTCAGATCGACGCAGACTATAGTTGCTGTATACCACCGGAGGCTGACTCAACAGTCTCTCTGGCGCATGAGCTATTAAAATATAAAGAAAATATTATCAAATCTGCCAGAGAGAAAGCTGCCAAATTTCGAGATCAATTGCAAAAAATTTGCGTAGATCAAATTTTTGGACTCTATGATTCAGGTACTTAGAACATTTACTATGTAACTCGACTTAAAAAAAGGTCTATATGATAATTATCGTGTCCGGTGTTTGTTCCCGAACTTCTCCGAAATGGCTGAACCGATTTTGATAAAATTTTGTGTATCGGGTAGGTCTGAGAATCGGCCAACATCTATTTTCCATACCCCTAAATGTTAACCTGGGTGGTCCAGCCCAAATTTACAATATTTTTTATTGCAACTTCTTATTATATCGACGACGTCGCCTAGTTTTAAGCGTTTATAAATATGTATTTTACTTATAAGGCATATATTATATGGGCCCTGTTTTTATTTAATTACTGTTGCCTAAAATAAATTATTATTACAGATGGCGAACAAAGCAATGGACTGACGGCCGCAATTCTTCTACTGCCATATTTATTTTCGAGCGGTGGCAAAATAAATAGTAAAGGAGATAGAGCATCGCGAGCTGAAGCGTCTCGGGCGTTCGTCTTACTTGTTCCATCATTAGCTTAGTAGTAGCTATTGGAAATACTTGGATCGATGTTACCAGTGCCTATGTTTATATGGACGAACCTCTATAATGCCTTAATAATATTTTAGATGCCGTGCACTTGTGCTTCAAAGCATTTTTTGCTTTCGATTTAAGATACCCGCTGGTATTTTGATGGAGATAAACTGCCAAGACTTTAACAAAAACTGGATAGTTGAAATCATGATTATTCAAGCCTGTGCATAGGATGTCGTTTGGACGATAAGTCGATAAGTGTAATTGTGGAACGTTATATATTTCACGGAATACAAAATTGAATTATTTTGTATTTAGATGTTGGCCGATTCTCAGACCTACCCGATACACAAAATTTTATCAAAATCGATTCAGCCATTTGGAGGAGTTCGGGAACAAACACCGGACACGAGAATTTTCATATAGACCTCTTCTTAAGTCTTAGAGTTACATAGTAAATGTTCTAAGTATCTGAATCTAAGAGTCCAAAAATTTGATCTACGCTATTTTTTTGCAATTGATCTCGAAATTTGGCAGCTTTCTCTCTGGCAGATTTGATAATATTTTCTTTATATTTTAATAGCTCATGCGCCAGAGAGACTGTTGAGTCAGCCTCCGGTGGTATACAGGAACTATAGTCTGCGTCGATCAGAAAAAAAAAATACAATTAAAATAATTCTACATAACATAAATAAAAGATCAAGTGATGACCTTAAGTTTCAATTGAAAAAGATTTTATGCAGTTGGTAGAAGATAGCAATCAAGGCAAAAGGTGGGTAATAGTATGTAGTTAGGCACTTACCAACTTCAGAGCTATGTTTTGATTTTTCAAAACGGGTTTTTTTTTATATATTCAGCGGTATTGCCCTTGGAAAAAAAAACAAAACTGCTTTTAAGCCAGGCACCCATCAAATACTCAGTTATATCAGACCCTTGGAAACCCTCAACAATTTTCAAGATGTCATTATGGTCGGGTTCTGGCACAGGATCTGAAAAAAAGTTTGACTTTAGCACAAACAAAGCAGGTGTGAAATTAAGGAGTTACATTAACAAACATACCAGAATTTAGTTCTTCAGAATTCACCAATTCTGAACAAATTTCCGATGAAGCACTCGTAGATTGTTTTCTTCGGTTGCAGTTAATAGAATTATTTTTCCTAAATAGGCAAAATAGAGTTAAATTAACAAACATACCAGAATTTAGTTCTTCAGAATTCACCGTTCAAATTTCGACAGTTTCTTAGCAGACAGTAAATGTCTTAACGATTTATTAGCTTCAATAAGCGTGTACAGCGAATTGTTTCTGTTTAGTTTGTTCACAAAATCATCGTCAAGTTTTTCGGTGACGCATGACGTAGTCAACTACGTCAAAATACTACCTCTCCTTTGACTCGGATCAATCCGAGTCAAAGGAGAGGTAGTATTTTCTTCTTCTTGTTATCCAGTTTTTGTTAAAGTCTTGGCAATTTATCTCCATCAAAATACCAGCGGAGTATATTTGAAATGTTTAAAGTTTAATACAGATTACTTTGATTCACATTTTCAAGCGTATGCAGTTGAAGCAACTGACGATTTGTTCTATTTTAAATTAACTGACCTACCCTTTCATTGCCCAAATACTCTTTCATATTTGTCCAACAACGTCCTATAAGTCACTATGAGGAATTCTATTGCTTAGTAGAATAATTCTTGGAACAATACCTTGTGTACGTTTCTCCAGATTCTAATTTAGATGATCTGTGTTTTCATTTTTGTGTAAAGCATATATACAGGGTGTATAATGACTACTTCTAAAAACTTCGGAGAGTTAAAGTACACCTGTTATTATGGCACCAGAACTGTGAGACTCACAGTAACAGTCCATACTCACAGTAAGAGTACTTCAGTTTGCCTCCAGTTTTTGGAAGTAGTCTTTATACACCCTGTATAATACATTATTCAATTTCATATACTAAACTAAACGTTTATACCTTTTATTTCATAACTGGATATTATTTTGATCTCTAGTACCAGGCTGTGCGTTATTAATTATTGCAGACTAGAGGGATAGATAATTACCCTTAATATTGTAATGAATCTTTGTTTTCGATTCTCTCATAAAGGGAAGATTTCAAGTCGGCCCATACAGCTTGGTGTCCGCACATAATTATACAAGGTGTATCTAAATATGTGTACTATGCGAAGGTGGGGGGTTTCAGACCACAATGGTGATCAGTTGTGGGGGGGAGATAATTAAAAATTCCTATTTTCAGTTTCCCATACAAAAATATTTAATAATAATAAATAAATAATCATAATAACTGCTACTACCTACTACCTCTGTAGCTGAGTTTAGGGTTGTCACTTTGTATAAAGTCAGCTGTTCATGCTGAAACTTCGTTGCAGTTTTTTTCAGAGATACCAATCGAAGTTCGAAAAGTCGTTGAACAAAAGTTGTTGCCCGGGGGGTGGAAATTCACCCCCCTTCAGGATAGTACACATATTTTGATACACGTTGTATAAGTTCGGTCGGGGTGTGACCCTTGTTAGTAATAATAGGGTATGTATTGTTTTATATCTGGATATTGTTTTGATCTCTAGTACCAGGCTGTGCGTTATTAATTATTGCAGACTAGAGGGATAGATAATTACCCTTAATATTGTAATGAATCTTTGTTTTCGATTCTCTCATAAAGGGAAGATTTCAAGTCGGCCCATACAGCTTGGTGTCCGCACATAATTATATAAGTTCGGTCGGGGTGTGACCCTTGTTAGTAATAATAGGGTATGTATTGTTTTATATCTGGATATTGTTTTGATCTCTAGTACCAGGCTGTGCGTTATTAATTATTGCAGACTAGAGGGATAGATAATTACCCTTAATATTGTAATGAATCTTTGTTTTCGATTCTCTCATAAAGGGAAGATTTCAAGTCGGCCCATACAGCTTGGTGTCCGCACATAATTATATAAGTTTGGTCGGAGTGTGACCCTTGTTAGTAATAGGGTATGTATTTTTAAATTATCTGGATATTGTTTTGATCTCTAGTACCAGGTTGTGCGTTATTAATTATTGCAGACTAGAGGGATAGATAATTACCCTTAATATTGTAATCAATCTTTGTTTTCGATACCCCCCTAAAGGGAAGATTTCAAGTCGGCCTATACAGCTTGGTGTCTGCATATAAAGTCATCCAATATACCTAGGTACTTAAATATTAAGTTTAAAATCGTGACTTTATAAAATAATGGTTAATGAATATTATTGAAAATTACAGCCGAGGCGTTATTGCAAGCCCGAGCCGTAGGCGAGGTCTACAAGAAAGCAGAGGCTGTAATTATCAAAGCGCGCGTATGTCATACGACGTTTTATAACACATTTGCGAGGAAATAAATAAAAATTAAACGAATAAATCTTTTATCACTTGTTCAAAAAGCAGTTAAGAGAATTTGAAATGAAATGACATTAACAGATTGTAAATGTCATTTCATTTAATTTCATTCCAATTCATCCCGTTTTATTCAGTTTCATTCGGTTTCATTAATTTTCATTCAGTTTAATTCAGTTTCATTCGGTTTCATTCAGCTTCATTCAGTTTCATTCCTTTTCATTCAGTTTCATAAATTTTTATAAAGTTTCATTCAGTTTCATTCTGTTTCATACAGTTTCATTCAACTTCATTCAGTTTCATTCAGTTTTATTCGGTTTCATTCACTTTCATACATTTTTATTCAGTTTCATTCATATTCATTCAGTTTCATTCTGTATCATTCAGTTTCATTCTGTTTCATTCCGTTTCATTCAGTTTCATTTCATAAATTGAGCATCTCGATAAACCGTACATTTTACCTTATTAAAAAAACAACCCGTGCGTTTTACATTACATTACCGCGCTAGTACGTAATGACATACATTACGATATTGAAATTGGTGAAATAAGAGACCTTTTACGAGCAAATGTGTTATAAAAGCCTATTACAGCTATTTCAATGTACATTTTATACTTTATTCGCCCATAGTTGTGTAAATTCAGTTTGTATGGGAATCGAACCTCAACCTCAACCTTACTAAATAAATAAGATGTCCTACAGAGCTAATGTTAGCCATTAATGTTTAAGTCATCCAATATACATAGGTACTTAAATATTAAATTTAAAATTGTGTCTAATAAAATAATATAATTCAAAACTTGTTTTTTTTGTTAATTGAAAAGGCTATAGTGATGTAGTAAATGAATAAGATGTCCTACAGAGCTAGTTTCCCATTCTGTGTGTAACGGTAGCCGAAAGTTAACGCTGTAATAACCTACTTAATATAATATATAAGTTGTTTATAGAATCTAGTTAGTAAGCATTGATACTTAGCCAATAGGTAAGGGTGAACTGTTTTGTGCATTGTATTGTAACCTACATGTTGCGTGTCGGGTGCCTAACCTATCTAGTAGGATATTGATACTTAGGCAGTAGGTAACGGTAACCTCTACTGTGCGTAAAGATAACCTACTTAATCGGTGTTGGGTACCTAACTATTAGGTCATTGATACCTATACAGTTGATAATGGTGACATTCTATGTAGATAACGTTAACTTTATTTGTGTGTTGTTATTACTAGTAATTATGTTTCAACCTGTAGAAAGTGGATACTGGTGACTAATGGCCAGTTCAAATATATACCGATTGGCATACGTAGCCTACGGTTCGTTGTTCGCCAAAAATCTCATCTGATTGGCTAATTTCAGATTGTCATATTTAATTAGCCAATAAGATGACGAATTTAACAACGACCTACGAACCGTAGTAGGGCAACGGCACGGATACCAGTCAGCATACTATTGGAACAAGGCCAAGGTATCCTTTTTCTATAGCCTATAATTGAAACTTAATTACTAGTAATTACTATACTTAAATATGGTTGAAGTTACCTACATAGGATGTTACCATTACCTACTGTATAGGTATCAATTACCTAATGGCTAGGTACCCGATACCTATTAAGTAGGTAATCTCAACGCACAAAAGAGGTAACCGTTACCTACCGTCTAGGTACCAATGACCTACTAACTAGGTACCCGAAACCTATCTTGTAGGTTATAACAACGCATAAAATAGGTCACAATTACCTATTGGCGAGGTATCGGTGACCTACTAACTAGGTACCTGAAACCTATTAAGTAGGTTACTAAAACGCACTAAATAGGTTACCGTTACCTATTGCCTAGGTATCAATGACCTACTAGCTAGGTAACCAAAACCTATCATGTAGGTTATAACAACGCATAAAATAGGTCACAATTACCTATTGGCGAGGTATCGGTGACCTACTAACTAGGTAGCTGAAACCTATTAAGTAGGTTACTAAAACGCACTAAATAGGTTACCGTTACCTATTGCCTAGGTATCAATGACCTACTAGCTAGGTAACCGAAACCTATCATGTAGGTTATAACAACGCATAAAATAGGTCACTATTACCTATTGCCTAGGTATCAATGACCTACTAGCTAGGTACCCGAAACCTATTGAGTAGGTTACTAAAACGTTCTAAATAGGTCACCGTTACCTATTGCCTAGGTATCAATGACCTACTAGCTAGGTAACCGAAACCTATCATGTAGGCTATAATAACGCACAAAATAGGTAACCGATACCTATTGCCTAGGTATCAATGACCTACTAGCTAGGTACCCGAAACCTATCATGTAGGTTATTAAAACGCACTAAATAGGTTACCGTTACCTATTGCCTAGGTATCAATGACCTACTAGCTAGGTACCCGAAACCTATCATGCAGGTTATAATAACGCCCAAAATAGGTCACCGTTACCTTTTGCTTAGGTATCAATGACCTACTAGCTAGGTACCCGAAACCTATTAAGTAGGTTACTAAAACGCACTAAATAGGTCACCGTTACCTATTGCCTAGGTATCAATGACCTACTAACTAGGTACCCGAAACCTATCATGTAGGCTATAATAACGCACAAAATAGGTAACCGTTACCTATTGCCTAGGTATCAATGACCTACTAGCTAGGTACCAGAAACCTATCATGTAGGTTATAATAACGCCCAAAATAGGTCACCGTTACCTATTGCTTAGGTATCGATGACCTACTAGCTAGGTACCCGAAACCTATCATGTAGGCTATAATAACGCACAAAATAGGTAACTGTTACCTATTGCCTAGGTATCAATGACCTACTAGCTAGGTACCAGAAACCTATCATGTAGGTTATAATAACGCCCAAAATAGGTCACCGTTACCTATTGCTTAGGTATCAATGACCTACTAGCCAGGTACCCGAAACCTATCATGTAGGCTATAATAACGCACAAAATAGGTAACCGTTACCTTTTGCCTAGGTATCAATTACCTACTAGCTAGGTACCCGAAACCTATCATGTAGTTTATAATAACGCACAAAATAGGTAACCGTTACCTATTACCTAGGTTTCAATGAACTACTAGCTAGGTACCCGATACCTTTTAAGTAGGTTACTAAAACGCACTAAGTAGGTCACCATTACCTACTGCCTAGGTTGCAGAGACCTACTAACTAGGTAACATATACCTATTTAGTAGGTTATTACAACGCACACAAAAGGCTACTGTTACCTAATGCTTGGTTAAAACACTGTGCTATAATGATGATGATGATGATGAATATTTAACCTATTAATAGGTTATGGTGCTTTACCTACTAAAATAGGTTACGGTTAGCATTAACCTAGTCTGATACATTTACCTATTTTACTCGGTTTTATTGAGGATTTTGCAGTACCCAACACACTTGGTTGTTTTTACCTAATTCTGTAGGTAGACCGATGATAACCTATTAATAGGTTGAAATTTAACCTATTTTTTTTCTCAGTGTGATGTCTCGTTCAAATTCTTGAAGCCTATCGAAAATACCAAGTTGCCCGTGGCTTTGTTGATGCTGAAACATATAATGAAATGAAGTCATGGTGGTTTCCACATGTTTAAAATCATAAATTTAGAAACCTCCTTGGATCTAGAAGACTATTCAAATTCAAATTAAAACTCAAAATGTATTTATGACTGGCCTCTAGCTCAGTTGGTAGTAGCTCTGCCTTCTGCGCCGTAGGTCGTGGGTTCGATCCCCACCGAGAACAAATATTTGTGTGGTTAACATAAATGTTTGTTCTCTGTCTAGGTGTTATATTGTATTCTAAGTATGTATTTACAAAAAAAAAATGTATTCAAGTATTATATCAGCTATCCGGTTCCCGTATTACAAGCTCTGCTTAGTTTGGGGCTGGGTAGTGTTGTGTGAATTGTCCACAATATTTATTTATATACTAGCTACCTGTCCCGGCTTCGCACGGGTGGACATTTATTTTTTAAACACACAAATATAGCCTTTGTTACTCAAGGTGAACCTACGTCCAGCAGTGGACTGATATCAATTGATGATGATGATGAAAGAACATTCTATAACGTTTAGGGGCACTATTTTCTAGAACATTTTGTCCAAATCTAGAATTCAAAACCGTTTGCATGGGTATATTTGAGTATTCTAGATAATTCTGGAATACTAACGTTTGGATGCATTCCGGATGCTAGCCGAATAATTTCAGTCTTCGAATAAAATTTGATCATTCCAGAACCTCAAAGACATTCTAGAGCGTTCTTTCCTCGTCAAAGTCGAGAATTTTCAGAAAAATCCCTAAGCGATAGAAAGGGATAGACATATATAAGTCCCTACGTGATAGAAAAGGATAGACATAGATTTCGAAACTTTTGCCCCTTATAAATTAATAACACCTAAATATTGAATATAAACTATCCTATATTTTAAGTCCGACCATATTTTAGGCAGTTGCAAAATTTTATCGAAATCCGTTCAGTAGTTTCGGAGTTTATCGCGTTCCAAATTGTGACACGAAAGATTTATATGTATAGATTTATTTATTTATTCAGTTGTATCACAAGGACCACTTTGAAACACGTCTTAAAGCTAGGTGAGTTAATGCCCAGTTTCAGGCAATCAAGCCTAGAAGAAAAGGCAGCAAACTACAGCTTGGTTTGAAGATTCATTTATACAAAACATAAATTAAAATAGCAGTAAAGTTCCGATACCTTAATTCTTCTTGGCTTGGTTGCTTGTAAACATTAGCAAATACTAACTCAAAAGTGTTTACACAAAAAACTACTTACTAAAACGCTATAATCTTTGAATTTGCCAATCCTGTAGCAGTAAAGTTAGTTTGAATCGCAGTGACGTTTGCAAATGGATAGTATTGAGTGATCCGTTCTAGTTTCAAAGGATCTGGTACTGGGCCATAGGATGGAATACATTTGGAGTTATCAGTGAAGAATCTTCGAATGCACTGTGTATCGTCGAGTGCACAAGGGCGGATGATGTCTTCATTGTCATCTTTGCCTAATAAATAAATAAATATTATAGACAATCCACACAACACTATCTAGTCCTAAACTAAGCAGAGCTTGTACTGGGAACTAGAAAGCTAGTATAATACTTATACGCATTTTTTTGTAAATACAAACTAAGAATACAATATAACACCCAGACAGAAAACAAACATTTGTGTTCACCACACAAATATTTGATCTCAGTAAGGATCGAACCCACGTCCGCCAGCGCAAATAGCAAAGCTACTACCAACTGTGAAGGCAAGACTGCCTTCACAGCTAGTTGTCAGTTAGAGCTAGTACTTCAGAATTCCTTACTAAGAAGTATTTTTTTCTTAATCTAATCTATATCGTCTCAATGTTGTGAAAAGTTTTCCAAAGACTTACACTTTCTCTATTTCGAACTTCCTTCCACCGTCTCCTCTCTAGCCCGAAAACAAAACTATGCAACAGCATTATAAAATAAACAATAGAAAGGGAAATGAATATTAAAGAATGAAGGTTATAGAAACTACAAATTTTGAATTCTGTAGCTGCCTATTTCTATTTAGTACCTACCCTTAGTGGTATTTACCCTAATTCCGTAGCTACCTGTATTCAGTAGCTATAAGGTCCCTACCCTTAGAGGTTATCAAATCTTACCTATTCCAACCAGATTCTCTTTACACTCTTCAGCGCCACTAGAACCCTTTCGTGTTTCTTCCAATACCCTTGTATCACTACCAACACATTTTCTTATTTTATCTAGCTGTCCACTTGTTTTACCACACCCTTTTTCACTTCCACAGTCTACCCCAACGATAAACACTAGAAGCAGAAGTTTCATTTGGGCTTTGTTTGAAAACAGAACAGTAATAATAATACCGATCCTTTTATACGCTTGTGTACAGTAAACGGCAGAAAGATATAAAAAAAATATGCTTACTTCTAGCAAATTTGACATGTTTCATATGTTACGAAAATAAAAAAGAAATGACGTGCCTTATTTTATTGTGAAGTGTAAACCTATAGGCGACACATATTACTTATGTATGTTTTATTTACACAAAGGAACTTACAATCATTTACAAAATATACAAGAAACAGTTTTTATGTATCTAATCAGCTCTTAAATACGTCATCATGGCCTCATTAATGTCTAAAAAGTATTAATTAAATGTTGCTTGTAATGTCTTCTTCTTCTTTAAGATTAATGCTCTTATCGGCATAATGTATGCATTTTTCTCCAGGTATTTCTTTTGAGGGCAACCTCCTTGACCTCCTTATACGACATGACAGCGATTTTCGCTTTTATTTGGCTCATGTTGCTCCCTATCCTTGGTCTTCCCCTGCCTCTTTTTCAAATGTATATAATATATACATAAAATAAATTTAAACGATAGGAGGTTAATATAATCTTTATTTATTAACTTACGCCTGAACTTTAGATAAAAAGGTCATCGAGGAGATATAAAATAATAATAAATAGCTATATCCAGTGACGTGCAATTAGTGTAAAACTGATTCTCGTACAAAAAAGTCGTGGTTGATTGCTTTCTAGCACGGACACCACAGAAATATAAAATATATTCTGTGACGCACAGTCTAATATTATAATTAGATTCTAATATTATTATTATATTAGCTTCTGTTCTTGGTGATAAGTGATTTTTAAATTTTAGTATTTAGTTAAAAAAGAGTAAGTAAACATGCTTTTGCATCTATTGTAGATGATTTATATAGTCAGGGACAAGGTGTTTTATATTTCTTTAAATTACCTTCCTCAACTAAAAAAAAATGGGATAGGTAAATCACCCTTATCCTTGATTCACACAGTAAATTTTATTATTTTATGTAAATAAAACATACAAAATATAATTTCAGTATTTTATTATCAAAACACAAAGTACCTACCTAAATAGTGAACTATAAAAAAAGTCATAAATTATTGATCTTTTGAAGATTCTTGGTTTATATACTAATCAGCTTGAGTCCAAAATCCCATATATTTTTCTGAATATAAATCCCCATGAACAGCGGAGCTTGGAAAATGGCTGCTTCTTGAACTGCAGTTGACAAGTCTGATGCGAGTCTTGCAAAACCAGCCAGTACGTCAGGATCTGAAACAAAATCACGATATGTTACTAAACCATAGTGCCATTGGCTCAGCTATGTTCTTTTGTTTAGAATAACTCGAGTGCTTTTGAAAAACAAATGAGTGGCCATACGTTGGAATTATGCATTACGCATCCCCTTCAGCTCAAGGAGGTATTTCGGACTCTCCGCCAGTTACTAATACCACAGATAAGATAATACTCTAATACTAATGAGCTTGCTATTTTATGACAATTTGCGTGATATTTTCCAAGAGACTGTAACTCACACACTAAACTGAGACCACTGCGAAAAAATTCGTGGCTCGCTCCGATCATCGATCGATGTTGATAATGTTTTAAGGGTGTGCTAAAAGCTTCTGAGTTCTCAAAGTGGGCGGTGGATAAAATAAGTAAGAGAATATATTATATTATAATTCGTCGCTTCATTCTTCAGTTATAAAACGAGGTAGTATTATCTTATGCTACTGGCACCTTTGCACATTTTTTAAAGTATAAAAAAAATAAAGTTTGGTTTGACATTTCCCTCAGCAGATCGTCATTCTTTTTTTGTGCACGGCATCAAGCACACATTCTGCAGTGAAAAATTGGAAAAAATGCTGAAATGTATTGCCGGCAATACAAATTTGGATATTAATCCGAAAAACTTCGTAAGCAAAATACGGCTAAAAAGCGTTGCGTGATTGTGATTTCGTCATGATCTGATTCTGATGAAAATCCAGGTAAGTAAGTCTTGCATTTTTGCATTCCTGATACCTGAGTGAAGTGAAAAATGTCACAAGCCGATTTAAATATCAGCATCTAGTAAGCGCCCTGGAGGATTAACTGCGGGTTATCACGAAGGGTTAGCATGATGCTTAAAAATTGCCTGGAGGTTCGACTGCGGGTCAACACGAAGGTTTAAATCTTTACAAAGCACCACCTGTGCCGGCTCTCCTCACGACACCAGACGAGGCCTCAACGCCCCGCATGAGGCTACTGAACCTGTGTCTGAACTCGATACAGAGTCATTTACAGGCTTTGGGTAATGCTTCTGAGGACCTTAATACCAGTTTATGGTCTTGATATTCATGACAAGCTGGGCCAACTTTGGCTACCAATCCTCAAGAAGGAGATGCAGAAGGAGGTAAAAGAAAAGCTTTTTATTTATTAGAAAGACTATTTTATTTCCAGTAACTGCAAACTGTTGAAAGCAAACACATTAAGCGCGGAAATATCCGCTGCCGTGTCTGATATAGTGAGAACTAGAAAATTATTATTATTATAAAATTATGCCACGTTGGATCGTCTCTGATGATGATGATGATTATTTACTCTGTGGTATCGGGTCGTTTCTTGTATTTCTCCAAATTAAATAAATAAATAAATAAAATTTAAAGTTGCTGGGCCTATATAGGCATATCAGTACTCAACAAAGCGTGAGTTTGCTTTTGACCAGCGATGATAAGGTACAAGCTGTATGAATATTATCTCATGGTTGCCGTATACTAACGGACTTCCACTATGCCGAATCTCAAGTGAGAACCAAGCTTTAGCTCGCACTAGGATTATAAAAAGCGTTCCTTACATTCAAAAAGAACCAAGAAAGAGATATGAAACTCTCTTTGAGAGTGAGTTGCCTGAAAACATTAAGGTTTCAAAGGCAATTTAAAACAAGGGTTACAAATAAGTGTATTTATTCAGTTTGATTGCAAGAATCACTTTTAAGCGTCGTCGAAGCCTTCTTCTTCGGATATTCAGTCGTCAGCTGGCAGTTTTTTCAACACCAGGGAAACTGATCGGGCACTCTCGTTACCCCTCGTTACCATCGAGAAAGGGGGGGGGGGGGGGCAGTCAGCATACAGGACGACAGCGCAACAACCGTATCGATGAGCGCAACCAACTACACGTCTACGTCTCGGCGCAGTTCACGCGTCCTTCGACGAACTTGTCAAGCTATAACAAATATGCTCCTACGAAACAATAACGTAGGTGGACATGCTGGAAGATTACAATTTTATTATAATTGCTGGATTGGTGTAACTAATAATCAAGTTATTTTGGAACTGATTCGTAACAGTTAACCTTTTAATCGTAGAGTAGAACAAGGTTCTCCTAATAACTTATAACAATAACTTTCATTCATACAAAGAAAATAATGAAATGAGGTTAGCCATCCAGAACCTAACTAACTTAGGTGCCATTTCTATATTGTTATCCTCAAAAATTTCAATTTGTATCAAATATTATTATTATTTTTTAGCACCAACGCCTAATGGTGGTCACCGATTCTAAGCCTTAATCTGCTAAATAAATTCATTTCTATTGTCCATTTCAACATGGGAGACCATGGGGCTGCGTCGAAAATGATACTTACCTGTGGATTCATGGCGATCATTGATCTTACAGAATCATACTTGTTCCTGTAGCTAAGTCCGATCGTAAGAATTTAAGATTTCAATTTGACAAAACTACATAATCAGTTTAGTGCCATGCTATAGACTTTGTTCGATTTCTCGAACTTTTACAAAGATAATGAAAGAAGTTGCAGGCTTTATTATGAGACATGGCAGATTTAGATCTGTAATATGTATATCTTGACGATTGGCTCTGTCTAGGTGACAGTTTCGAGGAGTGACGGATACATGTTACTGAAACTCTAAAGTTACTTTACTGCTTATATAGGTTTCGTGGTCAATTTCGAAAAAAGATGTTCATCCTCGTAAATGTTGCAATTTTATTTGGACCTATACATCACTATGGGTATATTATATTGTCCATATCACTGCCGTTAACTAAGCGGCACAAAATGTTTTTTGCGAATGCCAGTTAGTAGGTACTATTCAGGAATTTGCCCACTTGTTCGGGATTCTTACATCAATCAGCGTATCCAACTGTGAAGTATGGTTGGCTCTATACTAAAGAGTTTGAGAGACAAAAATATTTAGCTTGTAAAATATTAGACAAAACTCTCTCTGGAAATCCCTTGTTTATTAGTTTTAGCGCCTTGAACAGGATGGGGCGTATATTGTAATTACAGCGCGTAAACGGTGGATGGAAAAATACTGAACTAGATTTCCATAACAACCATATAGAGATACCAAAAGCATGGAGAGATTGTTGTTTTATTATAACAATAATAAACTAATGTTTATTGATTTTTGGTTTCAAATGTTTTGCTCACAAATGTTTTTATGTTATCGTAGTACATCAAAAGGATGGGAGTGATCCAATTCTCTCACCTACCCTACCTGAAAAAAAAACCATTTAGCAATGGTGCAAAATATGAAATATCTGTCTGTTAGCTTCTTAAATTTATACAAAAGATAGTCCAGGACCACATCAGGAGTTTAGAAAAATTAATACGGATATTGAATGGTATCTTTCGGTCACGGAATATACCATAGAGTAGTAACAGCTTTTGGAGAACCAGGAATCGAACCAGAACTAATAGTTTGTAGAGGCCAGATCTAGGTGTCATAACAGTTGACGCATTCACTATAAGCTGGAAAAATAATGTAATTATATGCTTTCCCGGCTTTTCACTTGTCTTGAAATGCTTATAGAAAATAAACATGGATGAGGCCTGAAAATATCCTAATATTTCCTTACTGGCCGTCTCAGCCCTGGTTTCTCTCCTCTGCTTAAAAAACTGATTCGCTCGGCTATTATATATTTCACTCTTAATTTTTTGTTCTGTTTCACCGCCAAGACAGTTTATCCTGGCTGCAGCAATGCTCTCCAGGATACCTTTGGAGCAAAAGGATCACCAAGCCTATCACTCGATCTAGTTATGGTTTATTTTTTCAAAATCACTCTGCTTCAGTACAATGAAATGAAACCTACAAACAGTAGTGAAAGTTCTGTTGAACTCTTAATTAAAACCCTTGTGGATGTTCACTTTCAAACATAAAGTTATTCCTTACTCAACAGTAATAATATATTATTATAATGGGGCCCTTACGAATCTTTGAACAGTCTTCGCTCAGCTCTTTTTGCTAGGCCGTAACATAGCTTCCGATGACCATGTAAAACGCCTCCTCAAAGGGGCTCACAAGCTTAGACCAGTTTTGCTGAAATATAGTTACGTTCACCGGGGACCCGATCCAACCGGGAAGGTAGTTTGAAACTACATCGCGGATTGGGTATATACCCAGTAGAAACCTACTTCTAGGAAAAATCACCATAAAGTAGGTTGTTCTTTTAGCATTAGGCATAGGATATAATTATAGTGTAAACACTCTCCCTGATAAAATGAGAAAACATTTTAGTTAATTCTACCGGCGTTAAGATAGGTATTTCTGATGTAATCAAAACATCTGGTGCCGGTCATGAACAACCGGTACTGATTTAACCTATTTTCATGAAAATAGAGCAATATGTCC
Source organism: Thera obeliscata (assembly GCA_947578465.1). NCBI lineage: Eukaryota > Metazoa > Arthropoda > Insecta > Lepidoptera > Geometridae > Thera > Thera obeliscata. The sequence continues at coordinate 7,791,028 of OX387918.1, read as the reverse complement.
TGCTACTACTATACTACTATTATAGTTGAAGATTACATACACATCTCACAAAAACAACGTCACAGTCGACGTTCAACGCGCACAGCACGTGGCACGTCGCCTCGTCCGCAGCGCGCGCTTCTGTTATCTTGTTGATACGATTAGGAAAGCGGCTGGTTGGACTTGTCTTCTAGTCGTTCGCAAAATTGTACCCTCGACCAATATTATATGAGGTTAATTTTGCAAGATCGGTATTATGTATTATGACCTAATCATTCAGTGATTGATTGTAATAAGTAACATAATAAGTAAATTATGTAAAATAGTTCATCATAGTATTTATTGATGATCGGTTTATATGATATAAATACTTAAGATTACGTTAAAAAATCTGGAAGTAAATCATTCCAATTCTAATTTTCCTGTATTTATTTTCACAAAAATTTCGTCTCTAAACGTCTACCTCGTTTTATAACTGAAGAATGAAGCGACGAATTATAATATATGATCAAACGAACTTGCAAAGTGAAGTTCGATCGATATTATATGAGTACGCTTCATTCGAAGTTATAATCACCCTCCCACCCAATACCCAAAGTTAAATTTTTGTGGTTCTTCTCTAAAATGAATGACGATCTGCTGAGGGAAATGTCAAACCAAACTTTATTTTTTTTATACTTTAAAAAATGTGCAAAGGTGCCAGTAGCATAAGATAATACTACCTCGTTTTATAACTTCGAATGAAGCGTACTCATATAATATCGATCGAACTTCACTTTGCAAGTTCGTTTGATCATATATTATGAATAAAAAAAAGGCTCACGACTTTAATCCACACTCACATGTCTTTTTAAATCCGCTATTACCAAGTAAACACTTATGATGTTTCAAGGATTAATTTCTAACGTAAAAAGTTAACCTATGAACAAAAGAGAAAATTAAAATTTTAAGTTTTTCGAATGGAAATTACGACCTGTAGGCCCTACCACAAGCTTTGTTTAGCTCTGTCTATCAAGCCCTGAGCTAGAGACAGAGCCAGACAGAGCTTGTGGTAGGCCTACAAGAAGACGAATCGTTCATGTTTTTAATGGTCGAGGTAGTTCAGCAGTGAGGTACTAGTTTTACAACAGGGTACCTTTGTTGACAGCTCCCGGTCCAGTCACGAAAGGTGGGACGGCGTTGTCTAAGTCCGCGTGTATTTCTGCCAGATCTAGCCGAAGGTGCGGCACCCTCGGTATCACAGCGGTGAGTGTTCCTGAACCTGTTATTATTAAAACTATAAATAAAGATGAGTGGAAGTCTTTGGGGGAGACATTTGCCGAGCAGTGGGACAACATAAGTTAAAAAAAAAATTAGACATTCCACCTAGCCCCAAACTAAGCAGAGCTTGTTCTATGGGAACCAGATAGCTGATATATCACTTAAATATTTTTTTAAACTATTATAGAGTACTTTACACTCAACTATTTTATGCTCATTTATTGGTCCTGCCTCACATTTCTTGAATTTAACATTTAGCCATTCGCACTGAAAGTTACAATAGCTTGTCAGTCACAAACATGTAAAAAAATAAAACTTTCATGAACATTTTCTTCGTATAAGTCAATAAAACCTAAATTCCCAGTGTTTTTGTTGACGCTAAAAAATAATACCATTACTTTCGGCAGTAAACCTAAATTTATATGAAAGTGAGCTAAAACTATAGATTTCAGGATATCTTCGTTATTAAATGTGCAGTTGGTAGGAAAACATTTTCCTAGTGCATTTTCGCTTTGAATTCCAATATGATCTAAAATATTTTGAAATCGATGTACGGTTGGTTGTAGGCAATAAATATTTGCACATCTTTTTCTGACGCACACTACGCCCTATAAAGCCGAAATTAGCCGTTGCCGCGTTGTGCAATATTTGTTGCCTACTATTATAGACAGATTGTCGAACAAGACCAACTTCAGAAAAACTAGATTAATAGGTACGTTTACAAAGTTGTTAGACCATATTTTGTCTTCTTCATATTCACTTCAAACACTTACTAAAATTCACTTATCTTCGACGCTGCAATTCCTCTCACTTCTAATTTATTGACGATCATAGTCAGATTTGCGAAGGGATAGTACACAGTGTTCCTCTCAAAGTACAAAGGGTCTGGTACGGGTCCGTACGAGAGCTTACAGTTCGAGTTCTTGGCAAAGAACTTACGGATGCACTGCCAGTCGTCGAGTGAACAAGGACGGACTATGTCTTCTTTATCATTTTTCTCTGTCAACAATATGAAATCGATAAATTAAGATACACGTCAAATGTACGAAATGTCAAATATTGAGAAATTAATTATTTGAATAACATTGATAAATGCGGTGAACCCAAACAAAAAAACCCTCAAAACTGTGTAGCAAAATGTTTGATGAAACACTTACATGCATTTATTAAAGGAACTAATAATTAAACAAATATTTACGAAAAAAATTCACTAGAAACAGTTGAACTATCTTTAGACCGCATAAAAACGATGTAGAGATAGCTCAACTGATTCATATCAGTGCCAAACGGAAGTGTCCCCAAGACGCTGGCGGCATTGCCACACTGTATAGATATAAGGAAAATTCCACACTACCTTGACCTTACCTACTTTTTTGAGGTATACCTTTTGGATATAAGGACTTTGATAGGAAATTTCACTATCATAGTCCTTATATCCAAAAATATTATATATCTTTCGCGTCGCTTCGATCAGTCGCCTTGACAATATTTTTAATACTCCAAACTTAGTTAGTTTCTTTCATAAAACAAAATTGAGCTTACCTAATTATACTTGTACACAATGATACGCATCAGACTATATGCTAGCTCTTATGTCCTTGCAGTAAGCGTCATTTTTCTTTGTTTTTAGGTAACTTGAAGTGTATCCCACTGTACTTACCCAAGCCAACAACATTTGGATCTCTGTACCTGTTTTTACAATCATCTTTCTTCCAGTCACTATCAATTTTCGATTTTAAGTCAACTTCGAATTCATCATCTTCGAATTGTTTATAATCATCTACTCCGTCGTTGTATTTAGCAGAATATTTAAAATCATCTTCATCTGAACAATAACAAAGACAAAACAAAGCCAGCACAACTAAATATTTCATTTTGGATTCAGGATTAAGACAGAATTTGTATAAAATTAACGAATTAGTTTTATACTTGATCTCGCGTGTGCTTAATGCATTAAATAACTTAATAGTTAGTTTAGTTATAAAACGATAATTGGTTTTATAATTATAAACTGTAGCATAGTTCATCTAACGTAATTTAAATCATCAATAAACATCAATAAGCAAATATATTAAGCAACACGAAACCATATTCTTTTTATCACAATGTAACATGTTTTTTAAATAAAATAGGATATTGAATGTCATAAAATTCATATTTTCGTTTAGAACTACAAAATAGAAACGAATTAACAAATAATTTGACTTTAATAAAAAATCTTTAAACAAATTTTTATTATCGTTTGATCATTTTTTAAATACTCTTCAGGTTCAGTCCAAAGTCGCATATATTTTTCTGTATATAAATTGAGGTGAAGAGCTGAGCTTTGAAGAGGTATACTTCTTGCACAGCAATTGGGATATCAGATAGTAGCCTTGCAAACGAAGACGCCACATCCGGATCTGAAAATAAACCGCGTGAAAAAAGCGTGTTAGAATATTCTATCCATTAGAATAGAATAATCTTGTTTCAAAAATCAAGCAATTCAGTAGAAATATAAACACAATTGTTGCTACTAAAAATAAGGGTACAAGACATGGAGAAGTTTCTAATAATATGCAATTTAATTTGGCTTGTGCACAGTTTTTGTTGTATTGCACCATTATTTACACGTCATTCATTACTTTAGAACTTCTTATTTGCTCCTTCAGAAGACTTCAGAAGATATGTTAAACGTGACGTCTTTACGACTCACATGCATCTAAATGATCTGATATGGCCGTGGCGATGACGATCAGTTTCAGCATAGAATTTTGCATACCACACTGCAGCAAACTTTGACAGCAATAAACTGATTGCTATCTAGATGTGCACAAGGCTTAAGAGATTGAACTTCATAAGCAAATATTGATTCTTATTTATATGTGAAAAGGTCGTTACTACTTTTGTTGATTTTCTAAACTTATCTCTTCTGTCTGCCCGCATTCTAGTTTGAAAAATATTCAAATGTGTGGATTGTGGAAGAGATGCGAATGTTGAGATGTATGTACGGAGTGACAAGAATGTATAGGCTAATGAGTATATCAGAGGAAGTTTGAAAGAAGGGCCAGTGTCAGAAAAATCGAAGAGCAATAAGCTGGCGTGGTACGGGCGTGTCATGAGGATGAATGTCATGTAACTAGGAAAGTGATAAGTATGGATATTTGTGAGTAGAGGTATACCAAAGAAAACATGGATGAACTGTGTGAAAGATGACATGAATAAGATATATGTGAATGCAGATATGACGGCTGACAGAGGGGAATGGAGGAGGAAAGCATGTTGTGCTGACCCCACTTAAAGTGGGATAAGGGCAGGAAGAAGACGACGCATTCTAGTTTGAATTGAAAGTTCTACAATTACCATTGTTGACGGCTCTCGGTCCAACAACAAAAGGTGGAAAAGCGTCATCCATATCAGCAGTTACTTCTGCTAGATCCAGTCGAAGGTGTGGCACTCTTGGTATCACAGCAGTGAATGTTCCTGACCCTGGTAATAAAATAAATATTTATCACTATGCTATCGGAAACACTGCTATAATATATTATGGATTGATGTTATCGTGATTTACTCTTGAATTACGAATTTACCCTCTTATATTTTTCAAATATAAATAAAAAAAACTCTTAATTAATATTCTGGTCAAATTTTGGCTGCAATTCGGAGGTCGAGGATCTTTTACGTCGTATAAAAAATATCTACAGTGACTGATTCAGTCATTCCCTATTTTTCCTAGCATGCTTCATTTCTCTGCAATGCAAAATATCCTCAAAGTGGTCTTGGTTGGTATTCCTTCTCGAACAAATCAAGTCAGCCGTTTTCAGATTGACATACTTTTTAGGTGATTAATAAACTCTTACTAAATAGAATCGTGACGAAGTCATCCAACACTATAGATTCTTTCGCTGTCCTCTTATATCTGAAGAAGGCTTTTGGAATAGTCTCGTTCAAGTCTTTGAAGTCTATCGCAAAGACTAGGTTACCAGTGGCTTTGTTGACGCTGAAAACAGATGCTTAATTAGTACTCACGTGCGTAAAAAGTAGTGGTTGAAACGTCTCATCTTTCTACTATCTATTTCTTTATTTTGTCTTCTTTCTTTCTTTCTTCGTTTCTTTCTATTATTTATTTATGTGGTAGTTTAAGTTTACTTATGATGCTGACTGTACTATAAATTGAAGTTGAAAATTTGCTATATTTATAATATTCACTAGCCCTGTCTGTCGCAAGTATGTAAAATATAGTGATCGTACATAATATCTTTAATAGTATATTTCATTACAAGTGCGGGAAAGTTCCGACAAATGTCTACCCGAGCCGAAGGCGAGGGTTGACAGTCGGAACAAGTTGCAATGACGGTTCCGCACGTGTACTGAACGACTATTTTTAATACAGTTGCGAAAAAATTAAGCAATTTAATAACATAATAAAAATACCATTTGCTTTTTTCTCTTCTCTCCACGCAATAAGTTCGTCGTATGTATGCATGTAGCGACTTTTTGACTTTTCCGGTAAAATGTTCTCCGAAGCATTTTGTGCAATTATACTGAGTTCCGGTGGTGTTAATTCAAAAAAACTAGGGTCGAAATTACTCATTTTGTGCAACAAACAAATAAACTTGCAAAGAAAATTTCTGAAAAATGGCGCCAACCGTAAAATATAAGCAGAGATTTTTTTTTTCTTTACCCATTCTGGAAGGCAAAGGGAACTATACCCATGCATACAGCCAAGTCTTCAGTAGATTTTTTTTATTGATATGAATTGAAAATGAAATTTAATGAGATGAAATGAAATGAAACCTAACATAACTCATTCAATCAAATCATTAAATCTGTTAATGAAACAAATTAGTAGCTTCTTTTTAGAAATAATACGTATTTGCATGAATCATAAAAACTTCGATGATTTTTTTTAGTAAAAACTTCATGGTTGGTTTTTCTTTTTAGACATTATTTTGACAGTTGGGAAAGAAAAAGCACTAGTGCGGGAATGGTAAAAAAAAGCACGCGTGTGTAATAGCCCACATCCCGAACGGTATACGTCCCTGCAATACGCCACTTTTTGAGCAACTGTATTAAAAAAGTAATTACTTACTAAAACTCGCTAATCTTCGAGCTCGCTATTCCTTTTACTCGTAGTTTAGTGAAGACGATTGTTAAATTGGCAAATGGAAAGTAAGAAGTTATTCTGTCAAAGTATAGAGGGTCCGGAACAGGCCCATACGCGGGCTTACAATCCGAGTTCTTGGCAAAGAATTTGCGGATGCACTGCCAGTCGTCAAGTGAACATGGCCGGACTATGTCTTCTTTATCATTTTTCTCTGTCAACAAGCAAAATCAATTTAACTTCAATGAGTTCGTTTGAGTGCGTAACAAAGTTAGGAAATTTCAGCTTTGTCAGACAGATCTTACCAATATTATTATACATTTCAACATGTATGATAGTCTACTTACCTAATCCAACAACATTAGGTTCCCTGTATCTATTACGATCTGTTTTCCAGTCTCTATTTTTATATGAGTCTGAATCACTATATTTGTCATCAAATGGGTCATAATCTTCCACTCCTTCATTGTATTTTGCCGAATATTTATAGTCATCATCTACATCTGAACAACCACAAAAGCCTAGCAAAAATAACAGCAGTAAATATCTCATTTTGAACTGAGGAAAAAGACAGGATACCTTTAGAGTTGTTGAATCGGTTATATACCAAGTTCTCGCGTGTTGATGAGTTTATTATTCATTTGGCTTCAATAGGCTTTGATAATCGGTATTACATATTAGGAATCAATTATATGTAACTGTTTAACTGTGTTTCAGCAGCCTTGAAACCTAACAATACATAGCGAACACTATGTGGCACCTAGACTCACCTAGCTTTAAGACGTTTCAAAGTGAATCTTGTAATCCTACTGAATAAATACACTGAATTAAACCAAAACATATTAATTTCATTATTTATTTGAATATTTAGTTAATCATTTATATCTATTAGTTTTGGACACTGTTTTTAATAAAAATATGCCAGTTTATATTATTAAGAATTTAAGTAGAAATACAATAAAAACAGATGTTATAAATAAAATAAGAGAATAATACAATAAAAAACAGGCCTTTGCATCCATTGTAGATGATTAATATAGCGTCAGAAGCAACTGGTGATTACTCAAGCCTTACTTGCGGGACGCTACAGTGCCTGGAACATGATTTTAGACGAAATAGGCTTGCCCAGCACCTATACTATCCTGACAGCTTAGTCGGCCTAACCCACTGGAAAGACATGGTCAATATGTATAAGAGACAAATACATAAGTATTATAAAACACAGGTTCAACTAAACACTGATGAGATTAATTCCAAAATCACAGATGTTGAGTTGTATAAACAATGCGGCGAGTAGTTGAGCTTGCAAGAGGAACCCTTCTCGTATGCCCAGATTGAGATTTGTCAAAAGCTGTAGGTAAGCTGATGTTACATCGGAATCTGAAATAAAAAGCCATGACATGACCATCGGTATAAAACTATCTACTATCTCAATGAAATACAGCAGGCCTTTCACAAGTTCTGTCTGGCTCTATCTTTGTTGAGCTCTGTTGTGTCTGTGTAAGTGCTGTCAAAATTAATCCTAAGTCAAAACGAAACAAACACACAGTATCACTGGCGATTCACACAGACTCAAAACCAGAGATCTTGTGGTACAGTTGTTAGTAAAAATATGCAGAAATAGCAAATATGCGTTGAATCATCGTCTGCGGTGTGAACTATTATATTCTAGGTCAGTGTGAACAATCCTGATACCTTAATCTTTTGTTTTAAAGGAAACATACCTTTACTCGTGTAAGCTCCTGTTCCAAGGTTGAACTCAGGAGCACCATTATCGATGTAAGCATGGATATCAGCCAAATCTAATCGAAGATTTGGAATCCTAGGCAACACTGCAGTCAGGGTCAGACTTGCTGGAATGTAACAAAGAACATGCTCATGTATATTTTTTAACTCAGTAAATTGAGCGGTAATTCTTTGGCAAAGTCATCGTTAAATTTCAATAGCAATTTCTACTTTTCAACCCTAAATTTCTTGTCACAGTTTTTATAACTATTGTGGTTATCGTCGTATCCTTCTGTTTAAACTCCCCTGTGTAACTTGTTTCCCCAATAAATATCTTGATTTTGATTTTTGATTGCGTCTATTTGCATTTGTAGCGTTCTTGGATTACATTATTTATTTAAGTTATACTATTGATGTTATTGAAAAATACTTACACAACAATATTGATGATGCATCAGCTAGAATGATCGGTTCTTTACCCATCCGTTTGTAAGACAAGTAAGCTTTTGGAGAAGTTTCATTCAGGTTATTGATCCTTATGGAGATCACAACATTGCCAGTCACTCTGTTTATACTGAAATTGAAAGAAGTAAAGTTAAGCTAGATTTTTTGTTCTTGGTGATCCTGGCATGAAGAAACCTCTCTATGAACTCTTGTATATGTATAAGAGAAATAGCAGTAGCTGCTTCTGAGAAGCAATCATCAATACTGTGGTCACCAACACGTAGGTATGCTTTCGAAAAACGCCTCGAAATATGGAGGAGGCATTCGTTTAAATAAAACCTTCATACCTAGCATAATTTTACAGTTATAACTGGCATAACACTTACTCAATACTCAATATATTTATTGTATAGTCTTGGTTTAGTTTAGGTACATATGTACATTGTTAGTTGTAAGTCAGTATCACATGGACCCTGTATAGGGTATACCAACATGGACTTAGGCCGAGGTTTTTGAACAGTAGTAGGTAAGTATATAGATAGCATAATAGCGTTGTTATAGATTAATAAGCTTGGTAGAATAGATTAAACGATAGAACGATAAAGTCGAGGTGATGTTAATGTTAGATCTTAAAAGAAGTCAAAATTAGATTTAGTGCATAGTACTTACTAGAGATCGCTGATTTTTGCATTAGCCATTCCAGTTATTTTGAGATTGGTCATAGTGTACGTCAGGTTTGCATACGGAAAGTACAGGGTATTCTGGTCCAAGTAAAGTGGGTCTGGTGCAGGACCATAAGAAGGGCTGCACTGGGAGTTCTCAGCAAATAGTTTTCTGATGCACTGGTAGTCTTCTAATTGACATGGACGCACTAGGTCTTCTTGTTTGTCTTGGTCTGTAAATAACACGCTCATTTAGTATAAATAACTTTGGCCAAGATTACAAAAAACGGCTTGTTCTCGGCTTGTAACTAATGTTTCGTTCAGAGAAATACAGCCCAAAGTAATATTGAGACTTCCAAATGGAAGGAACGACAAACTTAGCCTCGAATGACAAAAATGCCCATAAATTAACGACAAAAATCGATAAAACAATAAACTCACCTCCACCCAAAGATAAATCTAGACCGACTCTCAAACCAGCTCCCAAAGATAAACCAGCAGCAGCTCCCAAAGATAGCCCAGTGTTCAGTCCAATTCCAGCTAGAAGGTTTGCATTCAGACCGAGCCCAGCCTGAAGACCAGCGTTCAATCCAAGACCACCACGTAGTCCAGCATTCAGTAATAGTTGCGTACGAAGGTCTGCATCACCTCTAAATCCATTTCTGTCTTGCCTGTTGCTATTTACTCGGTTACCAACATAACCGTTAACTCCAATTCGAATTCCTTGCCCGTATCTGTTGTTATTCCACCCATTGTTTCTTCGGTTCTGATCTTCATTGTCATAGTTACTGTACCTTCCTTGATCACCATATCTATCGTAGTCACCAAGATAGTAATCGTCATTTTGTTCGTATCTATCATCGTATCTGTCTACATTCTTGTCATCTTCAGTCCATATACCCGAGTACCTCTGTCTTTTGTTGTCAAACCAATCCCCTCCATTTTTGTTAGAGCCGCCCCAATTTTGATTATAGTTAACTATAGCTTCAAATTCCTTGCCTTTCTGATCTCGGCCATCAACGATTCCTTCTCCAATAACATGATTCAAATAAACTAAAAGAGTAACTGCTATTAGTTTACTCATTTCAGATATTTTATCACTAATCGACGACTAATAGAAGCAAATTATGGGTTTCAACTGTTTTTATAGTTTGATTTGCATGGCTTTAATTATTATTGATTTCTTTTTGTATTAATTGCGTATGCTAATTCACTTTGTTTCTGATTTATACACAACTAAACGCATCCGAGGTATATTTGGACCTAATTACCATACTAATGATTTCCTAATTCGTTGTAAACGTGCATATCATTAGTTCGTTGTTGTCTGCTTCTAAATCTACACGTATCCACACTCTTGTCTTCCAAAGACAAAAACTTCAAAGAGAGAAAAAGTGCATCAAATCGCCACCACAGAACGCTTACATATGCTTTTACAACCGAGGAGTATTTATTATATACTATTTATTAGGCACCAGCCAGACTGTATATAATTTGCCCTAAAAATATCCATTGATATAAATACTAAATAATCGAGAAAATATTGTGAAACCAGCAGTGTGCCGTATCATCTGGTTCTCAGTAAACCATGGATCTCACAAAGTTCCCAAGCCAAAATAATTTTGCATATTTTAAATGTAATTCACACCTGTTTGCGACTCTCAACTTTGAACTGTGAAAGAGTTACTTACTGCTACTTTGTAATCTTTTAGGAAGTTTATCAGTTAATTTTGTGGGATACTTATTTGTTTCTCTTAAGTTTTGTTGGTACAGATTCATCCTTTTGACTTTGACTTTGTAGGATACTTATTTGTTTGTTGAGCCTTGCTCGTCGCAGATCGCTTAGATGTGCATTTATGTGATATGCGACGGCGATCAGTGAAACACTGTCAAATACGACGTTTCAATGATCGCCATCGCCTAGACGTGCGCAGGCCGTTGGCATTCGATTCATCAGATTTGAATTGATGTTAGTTTTTGGAAGTGGTTGGTTGTGGGTGGCAAAAGTTTTGAAATCGGTAACTATCCTTTTTTATCACATAAATACAATTGTAGACAATTCACACAACACTACCTAGCCCCAAACTAAGCTGAGCTTGTACGATGGGAACTAGATAGCTGATATAATATTTAAATGCATTTTTTTTGTGGATACTGATATACCTACTTAGAATATAATATAACATCCAGACTGAGAACCAGACTAAAAAATCGGTTGTCTGTAAAGTCAGTTTACTGACGATAGTTGAACGTGATAACGTCATAAGAAAATACTGATGGAATGGTTGCATTTTTCAAAAGAAAATTTTAGTTTTACTGAATTGAATTGAATGTGAATGAAACTGAATGATACTGAATGAAACTGAATGAAAATGAAAATGAAAAATACTTTATTTACAGCTTATTACACGTCTGTCTTAAACTAGGTACTTAGAAAATAATATGACATTATGTTCTACAAACGTGCAATTGCTGGAGCTCTTATAATCTAAGGGTGTTATTAACAATCCTGGCACAACGCTGGAGTAGTGAATGAAAATCCGGACCCGGACCCGGACCCGGACCCAGACTGAACCCTTACCCTTACCCTCATTTACCCTTACCCTCATTTACCCTTACCCATTACCCGACCCGGGCTCGGGCTCAGGTAAATGGAACGACGAAACGACGTAACGACGCATGAGTCATGTTTTTTCGTGCGTGCAGCCGGCTCCATCGGTTTATAAGACGTTATCACGTCAAAAACCCATGCCTTTGTGGTGTATTAATTGACAAGGAAAAAAACGTTTTTTTTTATAATCTTTATTCGTAAAAGTCGAGTCACATATTTCATTAGCCAATATTTTTAAAAGCCATAGAGGCTTCTATCTTTACGCTGAAACAAAAATAAAAATACGCTTTGCTTCTTTTGCATAAATTCTGAAAAAAAAACCTGTTAAAAACATTTTCTTATATTTCTATTTGTAATGGCAGGTACTCCACTGCATAGTTTTCGCGAAGTTTTTAACACATTTCAACTCCTTGTAATTGTTGTACTCTTCTTCTTAAATTTAAGAGATTAGCTCTTGTGAGGGTTTCGATGCATCTTTCTCCAATTGAGTCGAATGCGGCCTCCTTAACTTCCTTATACGGCATAACAGTGACTTTTTCTTTTATCCGGCTCAAGTAGATTATTCTTGGCCTTCCTTTTCCCGTTTTTCGTTATTAATAATTTAAAAACCTTAAATTTTGATCATAGCGTCAACTCATCTTCCAATTTCCTCATTTTTGCTTATTTTTATTTATTACTCAAGTATTTATTTTATATCATTATGTGCTTACATTACTATCTATTATAATAACTATATTCAATCTTCAAACTCTTTACGCCACATCTCTTATCATGTCGTTTGCCAAAATAGCCTATATTATAATCATGTTTGTCATTAATAATGCTTGTATGATCGCATCCCCTATTTCCATTAAAACCATTGCTGCTATCACTGAAATCCTTATCATCATCTCCTCCATCACCTGACTCTGAAATCTGCAAATAGAAGATCGAACATCAGATCTTTTACATACTCGTACCAACCTTTTTCAAATTTGCATATCTTCAATGTATATTTGGGTCTACTTTATTGAAAACCATTGCGTGTTAATAAAACATGCGGGATCTTTTGTTCTACTTAAATCACGCATATTCATAATGTTAATTTTAAATTGAACTGTTCTATGAAATTAAAATTTAATGGATTGATTGGTTGATCGTGAACTTTAGGAGGCAGCAAATTATGTTCGTTGTGCTGAATATGTTTGCGCGTTGATTGATTAGTTAGATTTTTTGTTACGTGTTTCTAGATAACCTACTAGTATTCTGACCGGCTTTGTTTACGTTAGCGCTGAAGTAATCCACCAAAGGTCTACGGAGGCACTGCTTATGCTGAAAAATGTTCATGACTATAGTTTTGAATGTGGCAAAGAGGTAGAAAATTAGTGTTCTAATAACCTTAAATAGTATGTATTATTCTAAATTATATATAATCATATTGATACTTGTAATTAGTTCTTTATATTCGTTCTATACAATTATTTCGTTCTTTTATCTGAGATGTTTATACATAGATAGCTATATAATTTGCTTGCATTGTCAAAATACAAGATTTTTCTTAAAAATATTTTGTGATCTCTTGTTTTAAGTCATGTCGTATCTTGCTCTGTTTTAAAGAATGTATTAATTATCATAAAGTTCGTAATTGGTTTCTTACAAAGTAAACAGGCCTTGCAAAGGTACTATAACCTCTCTTTTAAAGTAGGTAACTAATTCATAGACAAACAAATAGTGACCTAAAGAGTAGGTTAAGTTAAAGCGCACGCATCATGTTACAATGAATCCACGCGCAAATGCACTTGAACACAAGTACTTTTAATAATTATTACAACATCGATGTTCAACACGCACTGTAATTACAGCTAGATTTAAACAAAACGGTGAACGTTTTATGTCAGCCGTAATATTTAGGTACCGAAACTATTACAAGGGTAAACTGACAAATTAAAACGAAATAGTAATATTTTATGGTGTTTAATAAGTAATGCAAGAAACAACAGGCTTTTTTATATTACATGGCTATTTATCGCGTAAACCTTCATCATCATCAGTCTACTGCTGGACATAGGTCTCCCCTACACGTTTACAATTTCCAGCAAGAACGAATCTGAGCTCTTTCCATCCACCGACTTACCGCGATTTTAACACTGTTGTCAGTCCATCTGGTAGGTGGATGCCTTATGTTTCGTATTCCGGTGCTACTGTCGTTAAAACATTGTTAGACCTTGTCAACAATCAAAGCTATGATAACAGATTACTATAAACTAAAATAGTTAGTTAATAATGAAGAAACCCCCCTAGATTTGCAAAAATTGCATAAAATGGAAAAAAATAAAAATAAAAATGGAAAAAAACACAGTATTCAAGAAAGGAATGGGATATCTTGGGTCTGAGTGAAATGCCTGAAAGAAGTAAAAGACTCATTTTACAAACAAAAAAAAATATATATATATATGGAAGCACATCAATCATGGAATTCGGGGGAGGCCTTTGCTGGAAAGCAAAACAAGCTTACCTACTACTATAGATTATTAAGTACTTTTATTTTGTAAAACTAATCGTAAGATTGTTAATAAAGGCTATTGAAATTGAAATTGAAATGAAGAATGTACTGAAATAATTATTTATACGAGCATTTAAAAATCTTAGAAATACGATTATGCTAACAGTTTCGGATAATATTATCCCTTCAATACTATTAGTAGGATTTCTTTATTGGCGAGGCTTATACCCGGGCTTAGGGCTGGCACATGACCAGAAAAGTTTGACAGGAAAATTCTTTCACGTGTCGCTCGTCCTTCACACACGTCACGGTAGAACATCTGGCAACGATGTGACACAAGCTATCGATCTAGGAAAGGTGTAGTTTAAAAATGTAAAGTAACTCAGTGACGTTTTCTGTGTCACGTGTGCTGGGGTCAACCAAAGATCATAGCCTTATCATAGATAATGTTTCTTATCGCATAACTTCGTAATTATAGAGCCGATTTGAAATAAACCTTTTTTATCTGGTATATCCATAGAATCTTCCAGAATATTCATAGAAATTTTGACAATATTGGTTTCTTTGGGATTTCATGGCCAAACCCATGAAGTCGGATTTTCAAGTTTTTCAAACGTCACTTGTATTTGAAGCCGGTTAAAAATCAGTGTATTTGACACATTTTATCACTGCTTGCACGTCACTAGTATTAAATGATGTCAACTAAAAACGTGTCCCTTCGAACATTAAAACCTTAGCAACTGTTCAAATTGAGTTTAATATTTTTTTTGGTAATGCTTTGACATGCCGTTCAATTAGCGCGATTGCCGATTGTAATAAGGCTGGCCTCAAAAGCGTGTTAATAAAAGACTAAATGGAATTTAGGACAATGATTTTGGTAACCCAACAATAACCAACCAAGTATACAGTTTATATTAAACGTCCGGTTCCACGGGCTCCAAACAATACGATTGTGACAAAATAAACTCTGCTTTTTACACTTTTACTCCTTTCAACTCAGGTAAATACAAGATTTTATATTTTCGGGCGCAGATTTGTATATTTAAACAGCTATTAGGACTGGCTATTGTTTCTTTTATTGCGGGATCAAGTTAAATGGTGGTGTTACTGTTATCCGACTGTCAAAGGGCTTGTTTCGATTTGGTTTTTTGTAAGCTGCGATTTTTGCCTGATATTTACACAGTTTTTCTTGACTTTTACCTACACTTATCCTTACGAATTATTATTATTAGGTGCGTAGAATTAGCGCTTACATTTCCCTCGATATAAAAGAATTAATACTAAAATCTTTGGATCAAACGCAAGTCTGTAAATTTAAAAAAAAGATGGACATTGTAAAAATCACGAGCAAACGGTGGATGGCTAAGACTAAATGGAATAGATAAGGATAAAATTCTTAAAGATTTTTTTGGGCAAGTCTTGTAAAAAAAATCTTCCAAGAATTGTTTTGGCAAGTCTTGTATTTAAATTCAGGGTTCTTAAGGGTGATAAAACTAGAAATTGAAGTTTATTCAATAAAATTCCCAGCTGCAAATATTTGTATTGTACAAAGTTACCAAGACGTCCCGCAAAGTGTCAAAAGTGCGAAATTTAATCCGTGCGGCACAACTTTTATAAAAGAACACTTACAAAGGAGCTCCCGCCGTGACTGCGTCAAAAAGTTGATCCCGTCTTCGTTTTTCACGAGTACGAATACATGGACAAGCAGTTTTTAATTATGATAAGAGTCATCTTTTCATTTAATAGGGATAGCTTAGATACACTTTGCATATAAACACAGCGTGAATAAATAAAAGAAGTTATAAAACTGCTTAGCTGATTTCGATGAAAATTCAATGGGACCAATCTGGAAATATGACTTTTCAGATTAAAAAAATATTTCAAATCGGCTCATCGAAGACGAAATAATGCGATAACAACTATTAATAAAAAATAGAACCGATTTAAGAACATCCTCCTTTTTTAAAGTGGGTTAAAAAATAACATCAGTTTTTTAGTCTTTCCGATCAACAGGAATCCTATTTACGGGAAGAACTCGTTCTGAAACCGTACTGTTTCGAAGGTAATATTTTAACAGTTCTCAAAAGTGACTTGAAGTATTTTAGTTCGCGCGTTGCCCGTGGTTGGACCATACTAAATTCAAATAACCCACACATACATAATTTGTGATCTTATTTTTCGGTCAATTTTATATTGATGTAAAGAGTAGATTTTCTTTATTTCTAGGGCTTTGACTTGACGTTATTCCAAGTCCAAGTTTCATTAAAATCGGTTCGGAAATTAATTAGTGAGAACAAATTAAACACATACCTTTTCTAATTGCCTGTTCTTATCCCCTTCTCCTTTTCAAATATCCTAAAAAGGGTTAAGTGCTTACCAAAAGAATGTATAAAAAAATAAACCGTATTTGATATTTTCTTACATCAAGGTGACGCATTTATAACTTTTTTCATGAAATCGAGTGCGGCGTTTGGTTTAATATAATCGACTCATCCATTCACTGCTAACAATATGCCGAACTTTCACACCTCTCTTTACTGGAAATTTACTGAAAAAGTATCTGCAAAAAATCATATACCATATATCATTGGAGTACCATATTTTTTATACATAAGTTGAGCGCAGCTTTTTGAGGATATCTTTAGAAATACTTTGTCATTGGTCCAATCTTAGCTAATTATTGATTACATTTAGAATAGTAACGAAAAGCATCTGGTCTACTTGATGTTGAGCGGGGTACCATTGCCTAAAAAAATGTAGCCATGCACCGCAGAACACTTACATGTGCACAAGGCCTAACACATTATATTACTGATGGTTGATGTTCAACTGTGCGCACCAAGCGCTTTGCTTCAACTTTTATGTTGCGGAAGGACAGACGCCGCTGCGTCTGTCTTTCCAAACACCTACAACTTGGACGTTTTGAAGTCAAGAAAGAATCGTAAAAGCGAGTCGTAAAATCGAAATCGAAAAAAAACCGTATCATCACTTAACAGCAGGTGAGATTGCGGTCGCAAGCCTACAAATTGTAAAGAAAAGTTTATATAGTTGCAAGCCTTATATCTACTATGTGTTGGCATTATAATCCATTGTATATTTGCTGTACCTTTAAACCAGCAAGTCACGCTATCTCATTTACTCCATTTTGCATGTGGATAATTAGTATTAATTAACATCAGGCTTATTAATGGATATATTTGAAACAAAAGCGTCGTTTCGCCGCGTCATTGTATAGTTATTAATTTTTATTTAATGACGTGAAAATTGTAAATGTGATGCTTTTTGAATTTCTGACCTAATAAGTAAACAGGCCTTTGTATCTATTGAAGATGATTTATATAACGTCAGGGGTAACTGGTGTTTGCTTATGCCCCTACTTACGCGACGCTAATAGTGGTTTGGACGGAATTTTAGATGAATAGACTTGCCCAGCACCTTTACCATCCTGACAGCTTAGTCGGCTTGCTTACAAAGTCGCAAGTTCCCTCACGATGTTTTCCTTCACCGTTTGGCAGCGTTTCAGCTGATCACCAACGCCATCGCCTAGATGTGCGCAGGCCTTTAAAAAGTAACATGAAAGAAAAAAATATTTATTTGACATAATGGCGTACTCGTAAAACAAATACATCAAAACACACAGAACGGACAGCTGAAGACAGGCAGAAAAACTAGGTACATCAGCAATAGTTTTAATACCTAACATCATTGTTTAAACAGCCCAATTTGCCTTCTAAAGGGCCGAATAATATATAACTCTTAAAAATCCTACCGCTAATATTATGTTGGTAAAATACACGGCATGTATCTTAAAAAAATATGTTTGTACATGCTCAGAATAACTTAATAAAGAATGCAAACACCAATCTTGAACCAGAAACAGCCATCAACCTTGCTGAGAAAACGCCTTACTTGATGCAAAATGCACCGAAATGGAGCCAAATTACAATGCTCGCCCCTTATCATAAGACTGAGATATAGGAATACGCGCAGCGTGTAGCGTAGCGTGAAACCTAGCGTAAGAACCAAGGTCGCCGACATTTCTCGCAGAATTAGCGATTAGCAGGCCATATTAGGGGGAAATCTGCGACCTATAATAAAGCAATTCTTTTCTTTTACCAGCTATATTATAGCTCGTAGAACAAACAACCACCAGGTAAAAAAAAAATTGGTGACGACGCACGAAAAAAATAAATAAATATGGTGGACAATCCACACAGCACTATCTATTTTTAGCCCTAAATTAAGCTGAGCTTGTACTATGGGAATCAGATAGCTGATATAACAACTACCTAAGCATTTTTTAAATACGTACTCAGAATACAATATAAAACCCAGGCAGAAATCAAATGTTTGACGAATTGAAATGACGGAATACATAATTATATTATAGGCTCTCTTCCCGCCACCCAATAGATTGCCAGCAGTTTAAAGGCCACAGGAACTTTTAAGAAGAAGGTTCTGCAGAGGTTTATGGTCAGTAGTAGACTTCTGGAAGCTTATTAACGATCATGATTTCAAGTGGTAAACATGTTCAAAGCTACTCGCTCCGCTCACATACCAGCTTGACTCCCAAGACGGTTTAGTACCGTATACAACCCGCTCAGCTTCTCGCTCCGCTCACAAACTAGCCCGACCTCCAAGACGACTCAGGTGTACCGTACATCCCGTCTCGTGTAATCCCAGATAATTAGGATGTGCAATATTAAGAGAATCCGTGTCTGTCTCTATTATTCAAGGGATATGCTGGAAGTCGATGGAATCTCGGCGATAAAGTACTTGTGAATAATGGATATGTTGGCTAATGCTAAACGATGTGCCACGGGTTTTAGACGGTTGCCTCAATTTTAGCAGTTTATCATGAAGACAAATAAACAAATCCCACTAATATTATAAATGTGAAAGTTTGGATGGATGTTTTTGTTTTAATAACGCCAGAACAGCTGAACGGATCTGGATGACATTCAGATAGATTATAGTCTGGAATAGCACATAAGATTCCTATGTGCTGCTTTATCCTTAATTTTTATCCCGAAAAAGTGACGGGAACGGGGCGAGCTAAGGCGCGGGCGGCCGCTACTGTTTATAAGGTAATATAAAATGTTAGTTATCCGTGTTATAAAAGCCATGTCATTATCATCATCAACCTACATAATATTAGTCCACTGTTGGAAGTAAGTTTCTTCCAAGACGCGCCACTGACCCCAGTATTTGGCTTTTCTCCTCCAGTGCCAGCTACATTTCGCAGATCGTCACCCCTCCTTATCAAAGGGCATCCTACACTTCGTCTTCTCAGTTGCTTCACTCTTGTTAGAGCGGTCGTGGTCATCATGAATATCTTACGATTTCTTTTTATCAGGGGCTGTGGCACGCCTCACGATATTTCACCATTTCTCTCTAGCTTGTCGTCATCCGAAAGCACTCTTAGGGCGCTTGTACACGCTAAGAAAATTTACCGTTCCTGCGGCAGACAAGACAAATTCTTCGTGTAGACGACAAGAATTTTGTCTTTTCCACACACGAAAACGCAACAACGTTCGCCGCGTCGTGTCTTGCGCAGATAAGATTTTTTTCGTGCACCGCTGCGAGCAGTGTACACAGTTATTTTCTAGTTACGACACGAATTCTTGGGTAGACCCGGCGTTTTTTCTTAGCGTGTACAAGCGCCCTTAGGGTTCCGGTCACTGCTGACTTAACCTCATCCTACACTACGCTTACCGAAACGCGATCTCTACTCAAGAATTGTTTTGCTCATTCTTCTTTTAAAATTAATATGAAAAGACATTCTTCTTTTAAAAGATGAATCTAAATGATAGCGGAAAATCCCATATTGCAAAGATATTGAACAGAACAGATTACAATCGTCTTACTCATAAAAGAGATTGTCCCGCAAAGCATTATGCCATTTTTCGATCCAATACCATTCGTTTGTTGGTTCGAGGCTATCGTATCGGATTCCTCTATTCCAAATACAAATAACTTTGGCCGGAGGTCACACCGATAGTCAATAATTTATTCTATTTTAAAAAATAAACCTAAGACAAAAGCGAAATGTCTTATCACATCATTATTAGTCTGGGAGCCCACTGCTGGGCATAGACCTCCCGTATATATTTTCAGGATACATTTTCAGTAGAAACAATTTTAAACCCTCTTTATCAAAATAAAAATCAAAAGTGTATTTATTCAGTTGGATTGCAAGAATTACTTTGAAACGTCCTACCGAATTCCCGTGATAGTCAGACAGATAGATCTCTTTATGATTATGACACATAAATAAAGAATTTTTTTATATTTGTAATTCTTTCACCTGCTTGAAAGAGCCAGTGATACAATGATGGCCTGCGCACACCTAGTTCGCTGGCGGTAGCGAACAGTGAAACGCTGTCAAATATCGCTGTCAGATTTGAGGTTTGACAGCGATATTTGACAGTGTTTCATCTAAGATCGCTACCGCCAGCGAACTAGGCTCTCGTAGAGAGTATTATATGTATTCCTTGGAACTAGGTGTGTTCGAGCCTTGAGAAGAAACAAGATACAGTTTGTAATCTTGACATATTTTGTTATACATTTTTGATTGAGTTCTCCTTCGTTAACTATAACTTGGTTCGAGATAATTTTGAATGACGGTTTCGAAATTCAAATAATATAGTGAACGTGATTAAGTGCTTAAAAAATCTTACTTGTTCAAAAAGTCAGTAGTTTGAGCGTAATTGTGGTTGAGCAAAGGTGGATGATACTTTATTTTACTTGTCTACGAGCTAAACAGCCGAGCACCAGACTTATTGCTTACTCCACCCGTTACACTTCAGTGTAACATCCATCCTAATGCAGTAACAAGTAGGTACTAGTGAGTTAATTTAGTTGAGTGGATTCGCCCGTGCATTGTCGCTTGTTTATCGTCACCCCCCGTCACCCCTCATCACCCCTTGTCACCCCCTCCGTTGGGGCAACTTAATGGTATTAAACTTTTGATATAAATGTGTTTGAGCTAAGGATTTTTTGCTTTGAAATGCGGGGTAATGAAAGTGTCACGTGGGTTCGATAGCCTTTGAATTTGCAAACGTTGAGTAATTTAGTTAAAAGTTCTGAAAAAGTACTACGAAAAGTAGTAAGTAGTTTTTGCACTGTAGGTCACAGAAATTCTAATCAATTGCTTTGCCTTTTTTATGGTTTTTTTAATGTATTCCATGTACCTATGTATTTACAAAAAAAAACCTTGGTATACAAGTATTATATCAGCTATCTAGTTCCTATACCTAGTACCTACTAGCTCTGCTAGATAGATAGATAGCTGCTTTAGACAGTGTTGTATAAATTGTCCACATTATTTATTTACTATTTAACTGACTTCAAATAAAAAAGGAGGAGGTTCTCAATTCGTAATAAAAGTACACTTACTCGCACCTACTCATAAAATTGCTTTGCGGATTTGTTTTTGGTATCTTACCCACCGTTAAAAAACGACTTCATTTAACTATAGCTGCGCCCCGCGATTTCACACGCGGTTATGTTGTAGTTTAACAATGTTTTTTTTCCACAAAACATCCAAAAACAGAAATAAGTGGGTACAAACACGAATATTTTCTTTCCAACACTAGTATAAATAGAATAAATAAATAGCATACAACAATGCTGTGCCCCACAAATTGGACTCAAATTAATTGGAATTGAATTTCGTGTTGTTCAACTATGTACTTGTACCGAATTTCAAGTCGATTGCTTAGAAACTTCAAGCGCGTCCAGACAGACGGCTAATTAAATCTTGCCAATTCTCAATAGGAACCGAAATCTATAAAAACACTGGCGAAGTCTTACTATCAGTAAGTCTTTTAGGAAGCAAATTCCCAGCAGTTCATCGGTAAGACTACTGGGAACAGCTCGAATATCTGAAGTTAAAAAACATATTCTTATTATTATACTAGCGAAAAGAGAGGACTTAAAACTAATGGTAGGAATCATCACGGGCCATTGCGACCTAAACTACCACCTCATGAAAACTGGAGCTACAGACAGCGACCTGTGTCGGGGCTGCCTACAGGACAAGGAAACTGTGGAGCATGTGGTACTGCACTGCTCCGCAACAGAAGAGGCGAGGTCCAAGACAGGGCTCAGGGAACTCATTGAGTCGTGTCCCTCCACATCCACATCCGTGTCACCATCAGGTTTACTGGAGCACTGCTGCCACCAACCCAAAGTCCTTCTCCGTTATTTTAAGGAGTTGGGCTGGCTGGGGTGAGGTTTGGCAGGGGGATAATGCACAATACACCCCATCGCGGGACGTCAGTGCAGATCGTATTCCCCCAAATCAATTAGAATTATACTAGCGGCCGCTTGCGGCTTTGCTCGCCCCGTTCTTGTTACTTTTTCGGAATAAAGAATCCTATGTCCGTCTCCTGGTTTAAAGCTACCTCCCGACCAATTATCAGATAAATCGGTTCAGCGGTTCTTGAGTTATAAATAGTGAAATTAACACGAAAATCGTATTAATTTCATATACTTTGTGTCCCAGCGCTGGTCAAAAGCCTTCATCAAGCCTTCAAAAGAGTGTGCATCTATTTCGTGCCTCCATCTTCACCGTGCGTTTTCAGCTTCTAGGCATCCAAGTTTTGGGTTTAGACGCATCCGACACGCGGCAGACGTAGCCTGCCCAATCCTATTTCAATTTTCCCAAAAAAACTTGTATTGATAAAAAATTGTGCACAAGCACGATATAATTATTCTGTCAGGTACCTTTAAGATTGTTTGCGATGTCTAATAGGTTATGTATACGTACAAGTATTAGGTAAGTACATCAGACGCATACCCACATTTTACGACACGAAACAGGTTGCAAAGCCGTCGCCACTGCTATAAAAAAAGCCAAATGATTTCTTCCCAATGATTTTCGTCCTTAAAAACGATAGTATTAGATGCTTTTTCGCATTTCAGCTAAAAACTATACACAGATTCCCCTTACACAGTTAGTACAGTAACTGCCTCGGGCGCCAGAATGACGCGACAATGTCTGCCGCAGCCAGACTCCAACCACCCCTAGGCAGTGTATCTTTTTAATGCTTCCGCGGAACAAAGCGAATCATGAAATACAACCCTACTTTAAGAATGCAGAAGTTTTGGTGTAAACAAAATTATGAAGAATAACGAGGTTGGAGATATTTTGGAGATAGTTTGAATAAAAATAAATAAATATTTTGGACAATCCACGCAATATCTAGCCTCAAATTAAGCAGAGCTTGTACTTCTTCTTCTTATCATGTCAATGATTCTTTTGAACTAAGTGTGGTGAAAGGATTTTAAATGCGCCTCAAAGAGACTCCTTCCGTGCACTATAGCTTGTACTATGGGAACCAGATAGCTGATGTAATACTCATATACATTTTTGTTTCTTAATACGTACTTAGAATACAATATAACACAGAATAAACAACTGTGTTTATGTTATCTCTGAAATATAGGCGCAATATTTTTTAAAGAAATCTGCTTTAAAACATTCCTCCCAAAATGATTTCAATTCAATTCAATTCAAATTCTTTATTGCACTTATGTTGTATAAAGGTGTTTCAATGAAGCCATTATTTCAACAACTCCAGACGTTCTCCTTCACTCGTTGCTTCCCTCTTTACCATAATTTTACACTTCGCGAGCTTTTTATTTAGCTACAACTACAAGGTATCGTTACGTCAATCTATGGTAATGAACCTACAAGGTAGAATAGGCTCACTGGCTATATAAAACTAAGCTTTGTTCTAAGTTACGTTCCCCGTCGAAAAATGCTCGTAAAATAAATACCAAAATCATAATTTGAAATTGGAATGCGCGGTCAAACCACTCATTCGCCAATCGTTCTAATTTTAAACGATAACGTCAGAACAAAACACTTATCTATGGCGGATATACGGCAGTTTGGAAATTACGATCACCGCCCTATTACAGCCGTAATGCATGACAAGCAATGCTTTTAAGAAAATCAAGGCTTAAGTTAGACCCCACATCCTGTGAGCTACGAGCTTTGTCTGCTAACCGATGTTGAACTTCCTGTAAATTTAACAAGCGTTTTTGAGCCTTAAGAGTCTGAGAATATGGTTTAGAACTGTGGTTTTGAGTCCAGTTTTTTTGGATTTATGTGTCTTGGAAATACATTATTTTTTCCTTGGAAAAGTTGCGTTTAATGAGCCATTTGCTGTAATTGTTGTTTTATGGTAAGGAGCAATATTTCTAAAAGGTATAAACAATATATCAGCCAGGGATTTAAAAGAAATTTTCTTATACTTAATTTGGTTTCAGTTACAAACACGGATATCTCAAATAAAAAGTAATTACAATTAAATTTATGTTCAAGTATTTGTTGCTATATATTAAATTTAGTAAGTAATTTGAACGGAGGTGACATAGTAACTGTTTTTTTACTTGAATATAAATAAAATATTTGCATTGATTTGGAGCAAAGTTCTGTAAATAACCGTTGCATGTATATTTTCTTTGTATTTAAAATGGATTAAATAAATGTGTTAAAATATAGGTATTTAAATCAAAAAACTTTATTAGTAAAAAAAACTTACTTCATTTCATTAAAACTTTACTCAAACTATTACAGATTTAATGCGTTTACCAGTCGTCTTAGGGCGCTTGTACACGCTAAGAAAAAACGCCGGGTCTACCCAAGAATTCGTGTCGTAACTAGAAAATAACTGTGTACACTGTTCGCAGCGGTGCACGAAAAAAATCTTATCTGCGCAAGACACGACGCGGCGAACGTTGTTGCGTTTTCGTGTGTGGAAAAGACAAAATTCTTGTCTTGCGCAGATAAGATTTTTTTCGTGCACCGCTGCGAGCTGTGTACACAGTAATTTTCTTGTTACGACACGAATTCTTGGGTAGGCCCGGCGTTTTTTCTTAGCGTATACAAGCGCCCTTACGTGGTTATGAAAAAAAACAAAAGAACATAATTATTCAAAAAAATGTTTTTACAGAAACAGAACTACGTTTTGTCTATCTATCTATCTCATCTTGTCAGTTAATTGGCTTTTTATTTCATGAAATAAGTCCCACTTAATTCGAGCTACGAAAAACTTGGCTACTCAGGATTGCTACAGAGTTTTCCTTGTCCTTCTTATCTTATCATTGTGTAGCCGAATTTAGTTCTTTCGGAACAAGCCGCGAGTAATCTTGTATCTTGAACTGAGGCATCCCCGGAGTGAACATAAGCTGTATCTTTATTTTCGGTTTTACAAATAAAGAACAGGAGCATCGTTCGAACGATCACTTGGAGACAATATGTTAAAGATCTCTCAGCTCATTTGGTGGTCTCTGCGCCGTAGATCGTGGGTTCGATCCTCATCAAGAATAATTATTAGAACAGATGTTTGCTCGCTGTATTGGTGTATTGTATTCTAAGAATGAATTTACAAAAAGTTTTCATAATACAAGATTTGCTTAATTTGGGGCTTGATAAAATTATGTGGATTGCCGACAACATTTATTAATAATTATAATATTTAAAACCATCATAACCTGGCGAAACATGGTACACACATCTTGTACTATTATTTTTTTACTAATAATAGAAATGAATACTAGTTAAATTCGTATTGTTAATTTTTTTCATCTTTATATTATATACAAAAGCAAGCAATAAAAAAGCAAATTTGAAAAACACCTCTTCATAGTCATGTTGTTATGTCAAAACTATGTTATTGAAACTTATCTATGGAAGAGCTTCTGGCAGGAAAACACTTTATCGCAAGGGATGCTACCCCGACATCGATAAGCGGGGCGCCAGACAGTCTGGCGTCGGAGAATGTCTGGCTTTCAGCGTTGCCTTCTCAACGGAAGTCCATTGGCACCGGAATGAAACTTTGACAAGACAAATATTTGACTTGTAAGTGGAGTATCCCAGTTTGTGTTAAATTCGTACATTGACCCGTGCCCTTTGATTCGTAGAGTGATGTTCTGAGCAAAGAATTGTTTGTTTTAGCGAAGAAAAACATTTCTCTGACAACGGCGTGATTTTTTTCAAACTAAAAATATTTTTTTATTCTACAAGTAACAACATTTTGTCCGCTTTTGGTTTTTAAATCAAGTCTCTTCAAATCGAAAACAATTTTTTTAATAACACATTTGGTTACACAAAGAAATATTCACAAAATTTACCAGAATACAAGTAAAATAAACACAAGAAACTGTTGAGCTATCTGCAGACCGTTACAAACTATCTAGAGATAGCTAAACTTATCCAAGTCAGCAAGTCAGCGCTGGCGGTATTCCCAGTGTATTTTTTAATAAAAAATAATTAAAAACGACTTTGTAAAATGAAAACGTACCAACTTTTTCAAAACTTATAGGTAGTATCAGTCTAGTCTATTTTTAAACCTTCACTATTATTTATAGTCTCCGAATTTTACTCGTAAACTCACACCCGAGCTAAGCCATAAATAACGAAGAACAACTTTAAATGAATACAAATGATAGCTCAGCTCGTTTAACACAAGAGCTTCGAATGTGATGGTATCGGCGCGCGTTACACCGGAAGTGGGAGGGGCTAACGACTGGAGATTGGCGCTCGACACCTTGGAAAATCTGAAGACATTTTTGTTATAATGATTTAAGCAGATATTTCTAGTCTAAAGACAGCTGTTATCTTCTTGTTTAAGAGCAATGCTCTTGTCGGTGTAATGTATGCATTTTTCTCCAGGTATTTATTTTAAAGGCAACTTCCCTGACCTCCTTAAACGACATAACAGCAATCTTCGCTTTTATTTGGCTCATGTAGCATATCCTTGGTCTTATAGCTGTTATAATACTGATTTTTTTTGTATAGTATAATATTCTTGTAATAATATCTACAATAATATAACACCTAGACGGAGCAAAAACATTAGTGTTTATGTTTACTTAATGCGTTTGTGTAACATTTGTGAAGTTCACCACTGCACATAGGCCTCCCCTACACATTTCCAGGAAGAACGATTCTGAGCCCTTTCCATCCACCGACTTCCCGCGATCTTAACAATGTCGACAGTCCATCTGGTAGGTGAACGCCCTACTTTTCGTCTTCCAGTTCGTGGTCGCCATTCGAGAACCATTATTCCCCAACGGTTGTCGGTTCTTCGAGCTATATGACCTGCCCATTGCCATTTAAGCTTACTAATTCTAAGAGCTATGTCGGGACCTTGGTTCTTCTACAGATACCTATCCTCATTTCTGATTCAATCAGGCAGTGAGTAGGATAAGTATATATATTTTTTTATTTTTAAATTGTAATTATTTGAGCTTGATAATTGAATGCTGAAATAATTAGTAGCCACCAACAAACTGGCTGCATTTGTTAGTTCAATGATAATTACCAAGGTCCCAGGGTAATTTGGACCGCGTTAGCGATACCGCGCACAGATTGCGGGTAGCTTAGCAGATAAAGGGGTAATATCCCCTCTACAAAGCCGGGGCTTTTTGTAGTGTTTTTAGATAAGGAACTTTGTTGAACAGAGACATTTATTTGTTTTGTCAATATAATGAAAGCAGGAGGTTGCTTTTGAATTCTAGAGAGAGCAATTTTTTTTTAACTCAAACCTATAATGATTTTTCTTTAAAAAAGTTAGATACCTTTTTAACTGACTTCAAATGAAAAAAATCTGTTGTCTGTAAAGTCGGTTTACTGACGATAGTTGAACGTGACAACGTCATAGAGCTGTCCACGTGGCCGCATCGCTCACTCAAGTAGGAAAGAGACAGATGACGAATGCCGAGCACGGAGGCCGATTGTGCCTCTTTGTAGCTCGTTCCCCGCTCTCGTTTGCACTTCAAGCCTTAAATGGAACGCCTCAGAGCGAGGTAACGCCGATTGTGCCTCTTTGTCGCTCGTTCCGCACTCTCGCTTGCGATTCAAAGCCTTAAATGGAACGCCTCAGAGCGAGGTAACGCCGCATGAGTCATTTTTTTTCGTGCGTGCAGCCGGCTTCGTCGATTTATAAGACATTGTCACGTCAAAAGAGGACGTTCTCAATTCGTTTGTATATTTTTTAATGTTTGTTATCGCATAACTTCATCATTTATGAGCATCATTGAAAGTTATTTTATTATTTTGAAGGTTAACTTTTTTTTTAAGCTATTATACATATTACTATGCAGAAAACTAAATAAAATTCCTAGTTTGTATTCCAGTCTAGATTTTGTAATTACCAAAGCGAATACACTCGTTACCAGTAGACAAATACAACGAAAGCTAATCGCGGCACGACATGCAAACACGGACTTTTCTCTATTTATAACTGTTTTAGAGCTTTTGTGAATAAATGGCAATGATGACGTAGAAGGCCTAAATAAACTACTTATATGCTAGCCTATTTCTTCAAATTTAATCTATACTAATATTATAATAATAAGAAGTTAAATTTTTTGGTTACATTTTTTTTTATGTTTGTCATAGCATAATTTCGTCAATTATAAGCCGATTTAAAAAAAAATATATCTGATCATCATCATAAATTTAATACTTAGTTGATAAACCTTACTTAAACTTTACATTATTATAATTATTTTTTACATTTGTATTATTATTATTGACATTGTGTATCTATTGACTGAATAATTTTCAGATTTTTTGACATAGATATTTACCTTATAAAAAGTGTAGAACATTTACATTTGTTTTGTATATTTTTACATATAGTTCAATGAACTAATATGATACATATGATGTATTTGACGTGTAACTGTGTTATGAATAAATTAACTTATGAACTTAACTTATGTGCGCAGACTTAAATCTATTAAACTAAGGCAGCTTATTTGTTTTGTTACAGTACCGTGATCCCCGATGTGGTATTCGGAGTGACTCCGCATCGCCACGATGCAACAATGCTCGCTGCTGATACTCACACTCCTATGCGTCACTGTCAAAGGTACGTCATCATCATAATGACATTTCTAATATTGTGTATGTCTATGACTATGTAAAATTGAATTTTGTACTATTATTATTATTTAATTTGTGTGTATTGATTATTTCTTGTTTGTCTCTTTTAATTGTATGCACTTATTTCAAACATGATTGTATGATCGTTCATGAATAAATGATATGATCAACAATAGACCAAAAAAGTCCACTGCTGGACATAGGCCTCTCCATTTTGTAAACGGTAGGTACCTAAAAGTAATATCACGAAAAAATTCAACATAAACAACATTTCGACTACAAAATGTTGTTTTCGTTTCGCCTATTTGTTTTCTCTTCAATTTTCCATACAAAAGAAAGAGACACGTGCTCACACGAAAACATCATTTGGTAGACGAAATGTGGTAGAAAAACTCCGACTTCTAGTACAGTTGGGCCATATTCTGGTCCCAACAGCTAGCTGTATAAAAAAACACTATTTATAAACTTAAGGCTTTTTTCAGATATCTCCGGTAGCTGGGAAGAATGGTGGACATACGATGGAATTTCAGGTACCTAACTTACCTATAAGTTTTGTAACTATAATAATACATTTGTTTACATAGAGAAACACACGATTAAAAATAATTACAAAACAAAAATAAGAAACAGTTGAGCTATCTGCAGACCGTTACAAAAGATGCAGAGATAGCTCAACTGATCCAAATCAGTGCCAGACGGAAGCGTCCCCAATACACTGGCGACATTGCCACACTGAAGCATCATATACCCACCAGCCATTGGGTCACGCGTCGCTTCGATCAGTCGCATAGACAACATTTTGAAGAAAGTTACCACCTATAAAGTTCAAAGGTGCCAAACTTTTTGGAATAACCATTCTCACCTCACCTCGTCTAGTTTTATAACTACTTGTCCGCAATATCACGACTCATTCACCCCATTCTTGTCTTCCTAACGATTTAACATTAGCTAATTGAGAACATCTGGTTCACTGTTTAAATATTGTCATATTTTAGGAACACAATTTTTAACAGGATTTTATTGACGTAATTAAAATAAAGAAATATTTTGGACAATCTACAAAACACTATCTACCTTCCAATAAAGCTACTATTGGAAACCATTTTTCGCTAAATATAATATGTACATACTTAGAATACAACAAAACACCCAGACAGAGAACAAAGATCTGCGATTGAACACACAAATATTTGTTCTCAGTGGGGATTTACCCACGACCTCGGCGCAAAAGGCAGAGCTACTATGTAGTAGCTCTGCCTTTTGCGCAGTGGTTATGTCTCTTTCGTGTGTCTCATATGTATGAGACACACGAAAGAGACATAACCACTTGAAAACATAACTACAGTTATTATAAAGCATTTTTTTCTTTATTTTTATCGACCAACATTATTTGAGCAAAGGGCTCCCCCAAAAACTTCTTTCTCTTTGTCTTGACCCTATGGAATTTGCTTTTGAAACACAAACGAACCATCTAATTGTAACTTCCCTTTACCTCGAAAAAATACGAATAATCCAGGTAATTAGACAAGCTGTTCTATCCCAGCTATAGCACGACCCTTACAGCCCTGAATAGTCAAACCGGGACAGTAACCACCATAATGATACTGTGTAATGATCACAGATAGCATCTTAATGATAGTGTGCGTCCAACCGTGTCATTGGCTACAGTAACGCGGTGACCCGAAACTTGAACCGAATTTCTTTTACTTCATTGAACTAACTGAATAGTTTATTTTGAATGAGGTAACTCTATAGATGGATTATACACTTTACAAGTAGTTTACAAATACCTGCTTAAAGAAGATACCTTTGATGATGTCCTACTGAAATTATAAAACAGAAGGCACACAAGTGACCCGATGAGAATTAAAGTCCCATCCAGAAATAATATCACGCAGAAAGGGCAAAGAGAGATAGATCATTCATCATTTTCATCATCATTTTTTTCTTGTCCTTATCCTACCTTATGTGGGGTCGGCACAACAGGTTTTCGTTCTTAACTCTCCTCTATTAGCCGTCATTACAGCAGTCACTTCTTTCTTACCCATGTCATCCTTCACACAATCCATTCATCTTTTCTTTGGCCTATCTCTACGTCTTACCATCCATATTCACATCTAGCACTTTTATCTTCACATGACATTCTTCCCTTCGCGTGACATGCCCGTACCACACTAACCTATTCCTCCTAGTCTTGTCAGTCACTGGCACCACTTTCAAACTTCCCCTGTCATACTCATTCCTTGTCTTATCAATTCTCGTCAGTCTACACATCCATCTCAACATTCGCACCTCCGCTGCATGCACTTTTCTTTCATCTGTCCCTTTGGTGGCTCAACACTCAGATCAGGTCTCAACTCAGGTCTTTTACAAACGGAATAGAGGGATGACAAAATAAAAACAGGAATGACTGTAAATAAAATCAATAGTATTGCGATGCACTTCAGTAATATTGCTTTGAGTCATAAGATTGCTATGTCTTGCACATTGACATATTTTGAGCAATGATTATTTCAAGTGCGATGTGCTTAGCGTAGCTTCAGCTATTGGTGTTTTAAAGGTGACTGTCCGTAAACGGTTTCGGTTCATATTTTATTCAAAAGATTCAATGACAAATGTCAGTAACAAATGGCCTGGTGGTAATGATATCCTATGCATCTTCAGGATATCAGATTAAGCACATACCAACTTGTTCAATGGTTTTTTTTGTCTTTGATTTTCTGAATGAGTGTTCGGTTAATTTTTTTTCATAAGCAGCCTACATTATATTGCACTATAGAAATTCAAAAAATTTAACACACAGTTAATACAAAACCTCGCAGATTTTTAAATCATAATAATTTATAACAAAATAATGGCGAAAAATGTCTATTTAAATTGCAAACCGACATCACCTCATCATCTCTAAAAAAAACTATCATAGGCAATCAACACATACTATCTAGCCCCAAACTAAGCAGAGCTTGTACTATGGGAACCAGATAGATTAATCTTTAGTGGCAAAAAATATTGACAGAATAATCTGCCGTGTCTGAGAAATACGATCGTGAATCGTTTCGTATACAAAAACAAAATTACTGGTACTATAATTTAAGTTTTAAGCACTAATTATGACATTTTAATCCATAACTGAATCTTTTCTTTATAAATACTTTTTAGAGCCATTCTTTATTCGGCCTAGTAGGAGTGTACGCTATCATTATGCATTTAAAATTATAGCATTTAGAACTAAGTATCCCAGCACTAAGCCGAAGCATGGACGCCCACGTATTACGCACGATTCAATACACTATGATGACCAAATTCTGCGGTGTCCCGGATTTCTATTCAATGGTATGGGGAGCATATTGAATAGTTTTCCATTTGAGTTGACGTTTTTGACCCCTTTTAGATAGTCATCGTTAGGTTAAAGGCTCGTGTAGTTTTAGTTACTAATACGTGGTAAATCTATAGTGAGAATTTTTAAAATACAGGGTGATCCCGAACATGCCTATTTCTGCCGTGAAGCAGCATTGCCGTGTTTCGGTTTGAAGGGTGTGAGAGCTGGTGAAATTACTACACGTGTGAATATCTGTATCTGATAGACGCAGGGCAGTACATCGTAGTGCACGTTCCTGACGTGCGTGACCTACGAGACAATGCTTTGTTATAGGCGATAGTTACCACTTAACATCAGGTGGGCCATATGCTTGTTCCATCAGCTAGTTATATAAAAAAAACTAGTCTGTTATTCCGAAAGGGGAGGGGGCTTTCTTTAATTATATTTTTTTATATGGAATCTGCAGCTAAGTTTTCTTCACTGTCTGAATCTATTACGCGGGTATTTTTAGTGTTATTTGTCGTAGTGTGTGCACGGACCTTACGGAAAAATAATATAAAATGAGGGTAGTTAGTGATGCTGCCTTTACTTCTCAACAACGGTAGCACTCATGCCAATGCTCCAGTCTGCCCGCGACCACGGCTATTGCAACATATCCGAAACGTCGTAAATAAGTAAAATAAGGTAATTTACGCGATAAATACCCGAGTAATAAATAGAATCATTACGACAGTGTGTTAGAAAAAAATATTTTAACCTATTATGGACTGCGTCCAAATATTTACTGCGTCATTTCAGGTGGGACGTCACGATGTTATTGACCTATTAAAATCTGAGCGGCGAAGGTCTATATTCATATTTTGAGTTACACTGCGGGGCGCCTCATTACCCGTTCCCCGGTACAGTTTTTAATACCTCACGTGCCGCGCAATGTACTTGTAATTTAAATATTGTCGTTTATCGGTTTTCGTGGTCGAGTGAATATCATCGTTTTATGACCCTCGGGTAATTAGGAGGCCATTTTTAACCTAATGATCATATTCGTTTTAAATAGTTCAAATTATATACGATGGTAAACTGCTCAATGTATAAAAAAACAGAGAATCTTTTTCACAGATCATTTTTTTTATAAGAATTGAAATTGATCGGTGTTATTGAAAAGGCTATCAACTGTAACCCCAGGCACGGTAAACCTCCGTCACATTCCGTAGTTCTTACTTTCTGAAAATATAGATAAGAAGATTCAACCCTTTAAAAAAGCCTGTACAAAATTTCAGACCTCCGAGTCTTTTAGTTTCAGAGATTTCGTGACGTCAATTTTATTTTATTTTATTATGGGGTTTTCAGTCAATAAGTAGATTTCTTGCTCATAATATAGAATTTTTAATAATGCAAATTTTGTTTCATTTAAACCCAGGTCCCGGATTCTGGGGGCTGATCAACCCGCAATGGAGTATGTGCAACAAAGGGCGTCGGCAGAGCCCTGTCAACATCGAGCCAGAGAAGCTACTCTTCGACCCTTGGCTGAGAGACATCCAGTTCGATAAGCATAAGGTACCACAAACTACCAACCTTCTTAGCCAAGTTGATATCAAAACAACATCATACAAGAAAACGGTATATAGGAACCAAGCGGTCGTTGGTTGCCTGTTCTTCTAGGCTTAATCGCGTGGAACTGGCACCTCGACTCAACTCAACTAGCTTTAAGACGTTTCAAAGTGATCGGTGTGATACTATAAAACATTTTTTTTTTTATGAAACAACGGGATATTTACCATGATTAAATTTTGTTGACTTCCGATATCAGTTCAACCGTGATCTGATCATGGTGCATGCAACTGTGCCGAAATATCGGAAGTAAACCATGATATATGTTTCAAAAGTTATAAATACATATTTGGTTTTGATTTTGGTTGATTTAAACTGTCACTGTTGCGGATTCGTAGAATGTCTTGATAGTAACTATTTTGAACAGGGCTGAGCCCAAGTTGATGACCAGCCTATTTTATTACTTTAAAGACCAGAGGTCATTTATGCTCTAAGTTTGACAGCCCTATAACTCATTATGACGCGTAGTCTGCGTCATCATAATCGACATTATTTATGACGCACAACTAGTGGGGCGTCCATATACACGGAAATTCGTTTATCACAATGGCTGACGATTTTTCAGTAGATACGATCGGCCCACTTTCAGACAGCTTATACCAAATATCAAGGTTGCCTGTCCACTGTTGAACATAGGCCTCCCTAACGCATTTCTAGGAAGAAAGATTCTGAGCTCTTTCCATCCATCGACTTCCCGCGATCTTAACGATGTCGTCGGTCCAACTGGTAGTGGGCGCCCTACGTTTCGTCTTCCGGTTTGTGGTTGCCATTCGAGAACCTTTATTCCCCAACGGTCGTCGGTTCTTCGAGCTATATGACCTGCCCATTGCCACTTCAACTTACTAATTCTACGAGCTATGTCGGTGACCTTGGTTCTTCTACGGATATCCTCATTTCTGATTCTATATCGTAGTAAAACTCCGCATAGCTCTCTCCATAGCTCGATTATTTGTATTTTTACCGAAAAAGCTCCGCTCAGCTGTGCAGCCGTTTCATATCAGCTCGTGCGAGCAGTAAAAACGTTATCAGCTGTAGCCAGCTTACCATGTTTTTGCATAGGATCAACTAGCGTTGTTTCCCAAGCTTCATTTAAATGAAATTGTTGACGTGCCATGCTTATATAATTTGCAACCAATGGGCAATTGACAGGGTACATTTCAAGCAATGCTTAAAAATAGTAAACCAAGATTCAGTTAGCTATGTCGAATTAAAAGAAAGACATGCAGCTAAGAACCGATTTCCACTGGGGAAGATAGGTGCTCAAACCACCACACCACACCACAGTTCAACCGTGATCATGGTGCATGCAACTGTGCCGGAAATATCGGAAGTCAAAACTCACAAAAATTTAATCGTGCTAAATATCCCGTTGTTTCATAAAATAGTTCCAATAGGTCAATGTGTCTCCAGTAAATATCTAAGAAACCTTTTCTACCAGCAAACATTATGCAGTAATGCATGTTAATATATGCACCGATATACTATCGTGCGGACATGGCGCATTTTTGCAACTCGACGGTCGCAACATACGGTGGCTATCGCATTGTGTTTTGTATAATATTTAAATAAATAAACGTGTTTTACTTTACAGGAATATAATTAAAACATGAGGAATAAACGTTATGTACAACAAGCCTTTGCATTTATTGTAGATGATTAATATGTATAACATAAGGGCAACTGGTGTATTTACTCATGCATATGAAATGCCTGGCGCCCAGCACCTGCATCCTGACAGCTTAGTTGGCCTAATCCACAGGAAATATATGGTCAATACTACGTGCGGAGCTGACTAAGCCGCGGGTTTCCACGTGTATACGGAGCCTTTAGTTTTACTAACCAAGCAAAAAATATCAGGTGTCGACAATGATCCAATATTAAAAAAGGCTGAAACAAACTTGAAAATGTTCGATTTGCGTTCCGTAGACAAGATATCTTTAACACAATATTCATGACTATCGTAAACAACTTCGCCGACGGGCGGGGGTGCGGTACTCCCACTTTATCTACTTCACGCTGACGACATAAAGACAACTGGATACGACATAATAACATCGTGAGCTCCTGGCAGAGCCATGTGAGTTGCGCTCACAGCTTTTTGAGCATACGAGTATCTTGCCCGTTCTCCCAGTGAGATTTTAATAGTGAGTGCAACTCGGGACTCGTTACTCCGATATGGAAATATATCATGGGACTCATGTGACTAAAAAGTATCATAGATAGAAAGAAGAAATCATCAGTTTCATCAGTCCGATCATCATCAAAATCATCAATTTCATCAGTCTGATCATAGAACTAAATCATCGTACTACTGATACTATGATCCATTTATTTGATACAATTATCCAAAACTATTCAATCCTAAGGTCGTGGATTCAATCAACTCCAGTCGCGTATCAATGAGTTGACCTTTTCAAAAGTGTGTTTGCACTATGCCAGTAATTTCACCGGCATGACCGGCATGTCGTAGAACCTAAAAACTTTGAAAACATTTCGTATCAAGTGCACGAAAGGAGCCTCTTTGAGGCGGGTATAAAATCCTTTCGTGCGTTTTTCAGTACGGTTACTGACTCGTAAAGAAGAAGATCTTAAACTAGATCTTAGAATTCTATGATAGCTCTGAAAATGTGGTCGATTCTGTATGCATCAACAGAATCGATTTCACTGTCGTATCAATTGATACCACCATCGTATCCAGTGAACCCTAGTCCCTGTAGCCCGAACCTCGCGTGTCAGCCAGCAATATGTCATCTCCACTCAAAGCGCATAAGTTGCCAGCTTTAATCAAGGTGTGGTCATTGATTGATAGGATCGCCCCCCGCTGTAACCACTGGGTTTTATTGTATACAACTAGCCAAGGTGTGGTATTAAAAACACTTTATAATTAACACTTTACAAGCACCTGTGCATAATTTTGTTATTCGAGAACCTATAATAGCCAGTGGTCGTCGGTTCTCCGAGCTATTAGCTATTCCAGTAGTTCGTTCGATTAGGTGTGGTAACGGAAAAAATTCAAATGTCTGTTATTCGATTTGTGAACCTTTATTTGCCAGAGTTTTCGGTTCGGTTCGGTTCTTACGAGCTTTATAGCTATTCCGGTAAATCATTATACAGAAACCAGGCTTAAACCAGTTTAAAAATAAAAAAAATTACAAGCGTAAAGTGGTTACTAATATTATTTGTGAAAATATATTCACTAGCGGTTATCGGTTCCACTATTTATGTGGCTCTTCTAGTAGTTCGTTTAATTTTTATTTGCTTGTTATAAAGGTTTACGAGACGAATATAGCAAAAGTTACTTTAAACTGTAATTTTCACCAGGTCAGCGGCGTCCTCCAAAACACTGGACAATCGCTGGTCTTCAGAGTGGAGAAGGACTCCAAGCACCAAGTCAACATCAGTGGCGGCCCGCTCTCCTACCGATACCAGTTCGAAGAGATCTACTTCCACTATGGCATGGAGGACAACCGAGGGTCTGAGCATCAGATCGATCATCACACTTTTCCTGGGGAGGTGAGATAATTAAATCAAAACCTTCCATTTCTAGATTTTTTAAAGATCGTTCTGCGTCTTCTTTGCTCCTTGTATGGCCTCCATGTATGGATCTCTGACAATAGCCCAATAGCGATGGCCTTACTTTTTTCTCTTTTCTCTTTCGAAGCAGGCTATATAGTACCAAGACCATACCACCTAATCTTACGTTTTGTTTTTTCCTTCGAGTTAGATTTTTTAATTTTTGTATTTCGTAATTTTTCTTTTTATGTAGAGATCATATTTATCAATAGCGATGGCCATACTCATTCTGATAGAATAAATACTTTTTGGTCAATTCATCTGTATTTTAAAATAAAAATGTTCATGCCCGTCATTCCGACAGAATAAATACTTTTTAGTCCATTCAGCTGTCATTTTCAAATAATGTTCTTTATTCAATAAGATGCATGCAATTTATTTATTTTTTAATTACAGAATGAGGTTTGTTCCAACGTTGCTATCTTACTTAGTAGTATTACTGTGGTTGTAGCCTATCTCTCAATCGGCCGGGAATTCCTTAGTCCTAACTATGCGCCAACTGACCGCAGTCACTGCGCTGCGCCCACATTCCCGCAAAACTATCGCCATCTTCGATTTCTAATAAACTCGACTCTATTTGCATTTAGGTTTTCAAAGTTTATGTTAAATGAAAGATACCTTCAAGCAGGGTAAAATAGGAAAGCAAAGTTTGAACTTTTTACACTCAGTACATAGTATCACAGGAACTAAGTAAAAAACTAAAGTTCCTACCTTCTAAAAGATTTCCTTAAACAAAATGTGGTCTATGAAATATTGAATTACTGCTTAGAGGCGTATGATTTAAGTTTAGTTTGAACTTTTCTACTGCTAGATCTCTCTATAAAACAGTTTTTTTAGATGAACCATTTCATTTCGTAACTTTGTCATTCCAAAAATTTTATTTTTCATAATATATTTTTATTACAATTTTATAAGCAACTTGACTTATAAAAGCTACCATACCAACGTCAAGTGCTTTATGCACCATTTGCTTGCTTCGAATGTTTTTCATACTAAAAACTAAAGAACAAACAAACAAAACTACATAACAAACTATAACCAATTTTTATTTCAATGTAAAATTTCTACATTTATTACTGTACTTACTTCATTCATTATCGTTTACGCCGTTCATTATAAATTAACACTTCGAACTTGGCATCATTATCGAAACCAATTATTGGTCTCAGGGGGTGAACTTGGGGATTTCACCCCCCTTTCCTCCCCTCTCCTTTGTTACGGATGCGGAAATCTTTCGGATTGTTTTGTTGGGGTATTAAAAGTAGGTAATGATTAAATCGTTTTATATCAATTATAAAAATAAGCGTTGACTTTTTCGATACTCATAAATTTTATTAGTTTTGTATTTAAGAAGTCTACTACTGGATACAGAGCTTTCTATAAATTTCTGGAAAACCGATTCTGAGCCCTCTATACCCCAACCTCAAATTCCCGCAGTCTTCACAATGTCATCGATCCATCGGATGGAAGGCCGTTGTATACTTTGCCTTACGGTTTCTAGTCGCCAATACGCCATGAGTCCAACTTAAATTCCGTTTCACCAAAAAGAATTAGAGAAAATAAATCCACCGCAGTTTTGTGCCTCTCTATTTTTGCCAATTAGCGGAGTGGTATCGTACTTTCTAATTAATCGATGACAATTACAGTGTACGCCAATTCATGGCGCGCGTGACAATATTAATTATATTATTTGGATTTTTTCACGACTATACTCTGTCCAGTTGCTAACCTGTACATCTAATGTCCAAATACTAAAACGCAATTTAGATTTAAGCACGTCTCAAGCGACGAATATTTGACAGATTTTCATTGAAAACTATAAAAAAAAAGCAATTTGTGACGTGCTCAAAATCTGAGTTGCGTTTCAGTATTCGGGGGTGAGAATCTGTCCAGTTGTTGCGGAGGCATAGAGAAGTACTAGAAACTGGAACTGAACCCCTTTTTTATAATTAATAGACTGTCCTTTAGCCACGATATCACCCGATGGTAAGCGAAGATGTAGCCGACGATGTAGCAGGACAGTCTAGAAGACACCTATTCGCTCTAGCCTTAAAGAAGCCCAAATTGTATTTGTCAGGAAAAACAGACGAGGCAATGAGTTCCGAATGCGAATGAGTGGTATACTCACCTGGTATGGGTGGTAATGGACCGTGCGTCTGCTAGTCCTATAGTGGTCCTCTCTGTGTAATTTTCTGTCTTTTTATGAAAATAAACAGCAACATAAAAAGCAATGATTACAAAACACACTGTCAAATTTGTTTTTGTCTCTTTCTTACTCTAAGCGTCTGATAAATCGCCGAGAACTGTAGTGGTTTTTGATCTGGTACAATAATAATTAGTAAATTGTTTCAAGCCCGTGGTTTGCGGTCAGTATTTCAGAGAAAGGTTTGGCTAGCCTTATTTTAATCACTCTGCCAATGAGCTTTTTGTGGCAAATATAAACTTTTACAAACGCGATTCTGTGTTTAGAAAGATAAATTCTTTGACTTTGACCGCAAGGAATTTTATACACGCACTCACAGTCACAGAGGTCTTTTAGTATAGCTGCAGTAAGAAGTATACCATTCGTAACTTTAGTTTTAGTCAAAACGGTTGGTATTGAAAAAAACACTGGAATAAAAAATATATCTGAATCTGGATCTTGTGTAACATCTTCTAGACTGGCAAAACGGGGTGATAGACATCAAAACTTTAAACTTTATGACATTTCAAAGTGATCCTTGTGTTACTACTGAATAAAGACATCTTTGACTTTGACTTTTAAATAAAACTAATCTTTTGAACTAGAATGCAAACGAGGCAGTGACAACACGGATATAAAACTTCGTTCATACTTTTTAATGGTTAACGAGTTTTGCTTAGACGTTGGAACCACGGTTGTTTTATTTTGTTTGTTGTTTTGCCAACAGATCCAGTTATACGGTTTCAACAAGGAGCTCTACCACAACATGTCTGAAGCACAACACAAGTCGCAGGGGGTTGTAGGCATCTCGCTCATGGTTCAGGTAAATTGGTTGAACTGTCTTATTTGATAGTCGGCTGCTCAACACTCAATATGCATTTAGTAAAATTAGTGAAATGTCTTATCTGCCCTAACAGTCAGTCGGCTGCTCAACACTCAATATGTATTTATTAAAATAAGTGAAATGTCTTATTTGAATTAGCAGTCTGTCGGCTGCTCAATACTCAATATACATATAAATTGCGTAAAATGAGTAAAAATGTCTTATCTGACATAACAGTCAGTTGGCTGCTCAACGCTCAATATATATTTAGTAAAATTAATAAAATGTCTTATCTACCTTAGCATCAGTTGGCTGCTCAATACTCAATATACATATAAATAATATACTTAAAATATGGCACACAAGAGTAAACACCTGAACCCACTTGAAACATTATATTTTGATTATATTTTTCAGATTGGTGAACCAACTAACAAAGAGCTGAGGCTGATCACTAGCACCTTCAACAAAGTTATATTCAGAGGTAAAATAACCTAATAAATTTTTTTTTTCAAAGTGCCCACCAGGCATGGTACAAATTTTAAAGCAATAAGGCCAGGTTCCTTGTTTTCAATTTTTCCCAAAAATGGGGAAAAACATAAAATGATAGTGTATACGTTTGCAGAAATTTAGTTATTTATAAGAAATAGGTATTATTGATCTTATGGTT
Organism: Thera obeliscata; assembly: GCA_947578465.1. NCBI lineage: Eukaryota > Metazoa > Arthropoda > Insecta > Lepidoptera > Geometridae > Thera > Thera obeliscata. The sequence continues at coordinate 7,749,699 of OX387918.1, read as the reverse complement.
AAATTTACTAAAGTTATGTTTTCAACTGCACCCGGGCAATGTTCCATAGTTTTTGTTCCTCTCCATCCAGAGGTTGTCTGGAAAAAATCGCTTTATAGATCAAGATAAGACAACCCATTGTACATTTATTGAATAATGTTTATGTGTTAAACTCTCTTTTTTTGTATGTATATAAAGAATTTTCTATATCTAAAAATAAATCAAATGACGTTTCATGGGAAAGAGCTCTGTACATTCCAGAACTTGTATTTAGTGTGTGTGATTTTTAAAACATGAATATATTTCACAGGCAGTTCATACCCGATCAAGCATTTACCTTTGAGTTCACTACTCCCCAACACGCAGCAATATCTGACGTATGAAGGCTCCACGACACACCCTGGCTGCTGGGAGACTGCCGTCTGGATCATCTTCAACAAACCCATTTATATTTCTAAACAGGAGGTACGGTTGTAGGCAATAAATGTTGTACATTGCCTTTCTAGAGTGCTAACTCTTTCTAACGCACACTACGTCCTATGAAGCTGATGTGCAATATTTGTTACCTTCTAATATATTTTCATTTATTGATCACCAACTGGGCGATTATGTCATTTTCAAAAATTACACATTTGCTATACTAGTTTTACAAAGCGAAGTTCCTATTCGCTATCTCATGTTTATTACGTCAACATTCAGCCTTGTTGCAATTAGTTTTTGTAAAAGATAAGTTTTGTTACAATTATTTTTTTATTGCATTTGAAGCTCAAAATAGTGTCAAACTGACAGATTCGACTAGGTTTTGATTACGAAAAAAAAAAGTGCTCTTGGCAAAATGTGAGAGGGGTACCGGTGCGTTCCGTTGGAGATCCCGGAACCCCTTAAACATGCATCGAGGCCGGACAAGGGGTGGTTTTAGTGAGTCGACGAGGTCTTCAACCTCACACTACTTCAGCGCATCACTCGGTGCGTTAAGGTAATGTGCAGATTTCCCCCCGACAACAAAAAAAAAAGGTTATGACTACAACAAAAGATACGCAATCACAGCCAATTTTAATAAAGATAATGATTATTTGCACACCATGCTTGATACTTATGTACTTTAAAGGCACAAATGCTTAATTTCTCTTATGCTCAGATGTATGCACTCCGGAGGCTGATGCAAGGGTCACAGTTGACCCCAAAGGCACCTTTGGGCAACAACGCACGACCAGTCCAACCACTCCACCACCGCACCGTCAGAACCAACATCAACTTCAACAAACAAGGGATCCAGGTAAGTGAACCTCATCCCACAAAAAAGTTTTCTTTTTAACCCTAATCGTCCCACCGTTCAAAATCAAAATCAAAAGTGTATTTATTCAGTGGGTTCGCAAGGATCACTTTGAAGCGCCTTAAAGCTAGGAGTCTAGGTGCCAGTTCCATAAGAACAGGCAACAAACTACGGCTTGGTTCCTACGGTTTTTTTGTATGATCCTTTTCAAATCAAAAATAATACTAATAGCAGTGAAGTTCCAGTGTGGTGCCACTTCACTTAGTGAGACGTACGCAATAATACAAAAGCAAAAGTTTCAGTTGCAGTTCAGTTACAAAAGCAAAAGTTGGTCAGAGGACTCTCCAAAATCCCTCCAACTGTATCTATCCCTCGCTTTTTCCGACTAATAGCAATTTAAATACTTATACCAACTAATACAAAAATGTATAAAGAGCAGCCAAGTTCTGTATTCATGACGTGTTCACCGCTAAAAGAGTTGAGTTCTAAACCAGTGCCAAGTTCTACGGCAGTTAAAAAAGTTGGTCAAAGAAATTATTGATCGAGTGAGCGAAGCGAACGAAGATCTTACGAACAACTTGGGCAATTTGGCATTTTATGTGCGTATGTATGTATTTGTGTATGTTTGTCCGACGATAACTTTCGAACCGTTAATCCGATCTGCATGAAATTTGATAAGTCTATGGCTTGTACTTGAGAAATTTACTGGTAAGTATATGAATGAAATCGGAAGAGAGGTTATAAAGATATGGGGTTTTTAAGCAAAAATTCAAAAAGTGACACAAAAAAATCAAGTTACATGTCGTATGAAAGGAGTTTGCTTGGACATTCCAAAACCGTTTTTACTTTTTTTCTAGGACGCTCAGTTTTTACCATACAAAAAAAAAAGTTAATTAGGATAACCATCGATCCGAGATCTCTAAAAATTTCGTTGACATCAAGGTTTTTCTACTGGTCGGTCAATTCTTTTGCTTTTTCCTATATTTTTTTTCTTGAAATAAATTGAAGAGGTACTCAGCTGTCATAAAATGGTGAAAGCGGCCTGGTCTGATGAAGGAGCCAAGGTCTGACCAACGGAACTCTTCAATCAATTGGCCAATTGAGTTAAAACTTGTTTACCATACAAAGTTAGTGGGCCGAACAGTGAATTTTTGATTACCATCTACATGTACTTAACTTTTCGGAACATTTGGATTTAATCACGAGATCTCAGTTCGGGGCGAACTACTAGTTTATTTTGTGGTCAAACAGTCAGGTGTTCAGGCTAATCTAGCCTTAAGCTTTGATGATAAATGTTTATTATTTCACTTGTTTTGGGTAGTCTGAGGAACACGGCAATTTACTGATTTATTGTCTTGTACTTTGCAGTTTGGGTAATTCTACGTCTGTTCTAAACTAGATCCGTAGGCCTACCACAAGCTCTGTCCAGCTCTATCTCTAGCTCTGGTTTTGAGTCTGTGTGCTCGCCAGTGTTTTAATACTGTATGTGTGACGTTTCGACGTAGGATTTATTTAGTCAACACTCACACAGGCTCAAAACCAGAGCCAGAGACAGAGCCAGATAGAGCTTGTGGTAGGCCTACTGACTTATGAAATAAAATAAATAAATATTGTGGACGCAACACTACCTAGCCCCAAATTAAGCAGAACCTGTACTATGGGAACCAGATAGCTGATAAAATACTTATAATTTTTTTTTGTAAATACATATGAATACAATATGACACCCACACAGAGAGCAAATATTCTGTGTTCACCACAAAAATGTTTGTTCTCGGTGGGGATCGAACCCACGACCTACGGCGCAGAAGGCAGAGCTAAGCTGAGAGGCCAGTAAAATCCCGCTTTTATTACTGTGTAACCTCTCACTTATCAATATACCTTAAGTGGTTAGTCAGAGACAAATCCATAGAGCCCATGCGTGTCATATAGCTCAGCCATAACCAGAATAAAAATAAAAGAAACAGCTTTACGACTGTGATACCCAGATAAGATAGATCAATTTATGACTCTTTTAGGATGTCTAAGGGGTAGTCAGAGGGACGTCTTTGTTTACGTATGGCACATATCCACCACTTACCGGAATACGGCAAATGCATTCAATTTTTACAACAAAAGACTTTCAAGTACAAACGAGCTGAAAAAACAGCTCTTTTTCTCGCTGTGCCAGATACCCAGCTCTAGGGCTTATTTATTATTTATTTTGTCTATAAATATTTCATAACTATAATAAACTAGGCATAAACTACTGACGTATTTACGTTTAAGTACCTACAACCTAAGATTATTTGAAACTTTAAAAGCATACCAAATAGGTAGTAAATAAGGTCAGAATAACACAGAATTGTTTTCCTTTTAGATCCATACTTAAGCCATAAACAAAGATACCAAGTTTGAGAACCGCTTTAGCAGCTCAAGCTCATAACTCAGCACCTTATCTGTGTAATGAATGAACAGAATAATACTCAAACTCAGTTTACAACTCATTGTGCGATGAGATGCAAGAAAAGTTTTTATTGACCGACTTCAAATAAAAAAAGAGGAGGTTCTCTATTCGGTTTTTTTTATGTTTGTTACTGCATACCTCCGTGTTCTTCTTCTCAATTTTGCCGGTATTAAGTGAGGATATTTACATTAATAAAAATAGTTTTTAGTCAATAGACGAGTCGGCCCGAATTGGCTATGAAAAGAAAATGGTGGCCGTTTTTTTAAAAACCATCAGAAATTTTTTCGAGCAAATTCGAATATCACATTCCTAATAGACTTTCATTCCAACTGCTAACACCTTGAGCTAAGACCTCAAGTAATGTTGATTAAAATACCACCGAAATTACATAACAGAACTCAAAATAACACCAGAAAAACAATTAAAATGAAAAAGCTATGAAAAAGAAATGCGAAAAAAGGTTAGTTTTAAATTGATACAACCGCCGATATAGGAATAAACTGTCACCGATTGATGCGCGCAAAAAATCGTATATAGGACGTGTCGTCAGTAATAAAAGTCGCTTTATAAGCTTTTTCGTTGTCGAACGGATGTTAGTAGAAATTGTTTTTTGAGCTTACTTATTTTTAAATTTAGTTTTCTGTAGAACCATTTTGATGTAGAATGAAACACTTTTCAGTGATTCCATAAAGAGACTAATTTAAAACTAAGGAAAATGATGGCAACTATATAACTTACCACTACTTTTGTCTTTACTTATATTTGAACCAAAATGTATTAAATATGCCCAGACACTGCATCTTCTGTTAGAACTGGTGTTTATTTTATTTTCTTCATTTGTCAGTTTACATGCTGTTGTACCTTCCGTTTTGGTTCTATCTATTTTTGCTTTAAATGTATACAGCTTTCCTTCTTTTACACCATAGTATACCTTATGTCTTCCAGTTTTTATCATTAACTTTCCATGTTTAAAACTTACTTCCATCCCCTTTTCTACTAATTTTCCGACTGACATCAGATTTGTATTCAAACCTGGCACTATAACGGCTTCTATAGATATTTCTTCATTGTTATGAGTGGCTACTAAAATTCCTTTCTTTGTTGCAACCAATATTTCTCCATTTGCTATTTTTATATGCAGTTCATGAGGCAGGTTTTCAACTTGAGTCATACAATCCTCATAGCTCTCTTGAATGAAATGATGAGTAGCTCCAGAGTCTACAACAAATGTTACTTGGTCATTGGACATGTTTATGTTGTTTCCTGTCATCGCTTGTTCTGTTGCTACAAACGTGGTCTGATTATTTTCAATAGAGTGAGCTGAATCCCCTCTGCCTCTTGGGCCTCTAAAACCTCTTCCTCTGCCTCTACTTGCCATGCGGCATTCGTATGATTTGTGCCCTTTGCGTTTGCACCTATAGCATGTTACATTTGTAGTCATGAACGATGACTGATTTTGGTCTGAAGTTTCAGTGGCTGATGTACCTTTTCTTATTTCATGATCCAACAACATACAAAGAAGCTCTAGAACAAAGTACAGAATGGAAAATGGCAGTAGAAAAAGAGCTTACATCATTAAAAGAACAAGAAACTTGGATAGAAACAGAATTACCAAAGGGATGTCAAACTATAGATACAAAATGGATATTCAAAACCAAACCAGATGGAACAAGAAAAGCAAGGTTGGTTGCCCGAGGTTATCAAAGAGAAACTGATGATTTTGTGTACGCCCCAGTAGCCAAGATGACGACAATAAGAATGGGACTATCTCAAGCACTAAATAATAACTGGGATATCAAACAACTTGACATACCCACCGCATTTTTAAATGGGAAACTGAAATCAGAGGTATTCATCGCAGTTCCAGAGGGAGTAACAACTGATAAAAAGGGAACTGTTCTGAAATTAAACAAAGCCCTCTATGGATTAAAAGAGTCACCAAAGTGTTGGAATGAAGAATTTAACGAATTTTGTAGTAAAACAAACATGCAAAGATCAAAAAATGATATATGTTTATACATTGGAGAAGGAGTATGGTTGATATTATTTGTTGACGATATACTGTTGATGGGAAATGAAAAAGAAGTTACCAATGTGATTAAATTATTGCAAAAAGAATTTAAAGCTAAAAACCTGGGAAACCTAAGTAATTTTTTGGGCATGGAAATAACAAAAACTGACAACACAATAAAGTTGTCACAGAAAAAGTTTATTGGAAACATTTTAAAAAAATTCAATATGACAGAGTGCAAGGGCATGAGGACGCCGATGGAGAGCCATGTACCTGAAAACGAGGAAATTATTAGCAATGTACCATACAGAGAACTAATCGGTTGCCTAAACTATCTGGCTATAATTACTAGACCAGATATTACATTTGCTACTTCATTTTTGAGCAGATATCTCGATAAGCCTACAAGGAGCTTGTGGAAAGCGGCAAAAAGAGTCCAACATTATATTAAGAGTCCAATATTTCAACATCTTCTTCTTCTTTCTGCCCTTAACCCACTTTATGTGGGGTCAGAACAACATGTTCTCCTCTTCCAATCTCCTTTATCAGCCGTCATTTTTGTATTCACTTCTTTCTTATCCATATCATCTTTTACACTGTTCATCCATCTTTTCTTTGGCCTACCTCTACCCAAATATCCATCTACATTCATACTCATCACTCGCCTAGTTTCGTAACTTTCAGCCATCCTCATGACGTGCCCAGACACTGCTTGTGATTCACAAATGTTTATCAGTAGACATATTTGTATTAGGCTATTAAAGTTTATCAATTTCGACACAACTTTGCCCCCCATTTTGTCATCAACATCATTTCAGCTCGTTTGCAGTCACTGCTACGTATAAGCATCTTTATTGCCTTCTCTTTCCGGTCCCATAAGGTCTTATCTACTTGATTACTACTGTTAGCCGGTTTTGGGAATGGGACATCGGACCGAGCGACGAGACACATCACTAGTCGAGAGAAGAAAGATGGCATCGTAATGCGTAGTAGTATTGTTTTGCCATGTACTAAAATAAAACAGAGTTATAATTCTACTACAATACTAATACTACTTACAACGATATCTTTGCCTTTACATCTTCAAGCATGTTTTGGCCAACATTCCGCCTTCTTTCTTAGTTATGCCATTTTCTGATTCAAAGTATTTGTTTCAGGGATCAAGCAACTGCCCCGATATGTACCGAAATATGCATTACACTGGTAAGGTTTTTTATTTTTCACAATGAAATGAAGCATGATTTGAGGCATGCAGTTTTTTAAAGTTTTCTAGATATTATAATTTTAACGTGTACGTACTTAGGTTTTTTTTAATTTTATAAATTTTTACTTTACAATATAAATTTAAATGCATTCTATAACTAAAATAGTTTGGACCATATTTTTTCAAAAAAGATGTACCTATTATTATATTTCTAGATTTTTTGTTAAAATCCTGCTATAATGTTTTTTACTGAATGAATATAGGTACAATTACCTTAAGCTCAGTTGTGAATTCAATTGAAATGTTATCATTTTCTATGTTCGGAATGCTCAAGTTTTTCACTTTACTATTATTTACTACTATGTTTTAATAATTTGAATGGATTTCAGCACGTTATACCCGCAAGTCTCGCTCGAAAAAAAGTATTGCATGCAAACGAAACACTGCCCCAAAGAAATGTCACAAAAAGAATAGGTATATTCGGTGCATGTCGCACAAATACACTAAAATGCTGTTTTTTGCAAGCTTTTTTAGTTTAAATTCAAAATACGATTGTTTTGTATCCTGTAGGCCTACCACAAGCTCTGTCTGGCTCTGTCTCTGGCTCTGGTGTTGAGTCTGTCTGAGTGCTCACCAGTGTATTGCGTAAGATTTATTTAGTCAGCACTCACACAGACTCAAAACCAGAGCCAGACAGAACCTCTGGTGGCCTACTGTTGCGTTCGGTTGCGGCCTATTCTTAGTACTAATTTGCAATGTTATTGCTTGGTGCAACACTTAATTATTTCTTGTTTATAAGTTGGTTGGTTATTTTATTCGTAAGGCTTTGAATAATTTACTCGTATTCTCATAGTTGTATCATCTATCTCATTCTATAACATTTAAAAACATTTTTCGATTTTTCTCATAGTATTTGCCTTAAAGTTACATTATTAGTCTTATTTACAAAATGTTAAACTCTACCTGCATAATACATATTTTAGAGTTGGCCTGTCTTAATATTTCCATACATCCATAGAAAAAAAATTACATCACGTTACGTCTTTGGGGTCCAAGCGTGGACGATCGATAAAAAAGACTTCTAGCAATGTTTATTTGAGAAAACCCTAATTTTTTTAATTGATTGATTGTTCATGATCGGGCCCCTGTTCAGAATTTAAACAGTGCATCTGTGTGAACATTTCTTGTATTTTTACAGCAACTCAGTGGCCGAGGGAGCACAGCATGCGATACAGAAGCGCTGACGACTTCACTTTACCCCAATTATAAATACACTATGAACAAAGAGAAGGCAAATTCACGTAAATACATTTTCAAGTATCAGTCTTAATATTTATCACAAATTCTAGGGTGTTATTAATAATCCTGGCGTAGCGTTGGACTAGTTAAATCGTGTTTTGTCACATTTGCTCGAGTTGACAATTGCATGTCAATGCAAGAGACAAAACACGGATAAACTAGTCCAACGCTACGCCAGGATTATTAATAAGACCTTTAGTGTCTTAGACAATATTGAAATTGTCATGATAAAATTCATAACAACTTAACTGTTCAGTTTAAAGGACGCCACCGTCTCAAAATTGTAAAACATTACAAATCTAGGGTAGGCAACGCAACGACAGCACCCTTAGTGTTGTTGATCTATAGGCGACGGTGACCACTTACCATCAGGTGTGCTCGAGCCGTAAGGTCGTATGTCAACCTTTCACATAAAAAAATGCAGCAAATTAAATGAAATGACGGTATTAGGTACTTCCTCTTTTGGTCAATGGAACAGATAATTCTGTGACACTAAAATCTAAAACTAACTATAGAGTAAGTATGTATTGCCTCTACAGAACGTGGTCAGATAATTCTAGAAAAAAAACAAAACTAAAGTTATTTATTGAAACGCTTTGCTGATAACTAGCAAATGTGACAGTGTATAAATAATAGTGTAATTTAGTGACATAAATATTCTTAGAGCCGTTTCCAAAATAAGTTTGTGTGTTTTCAAACGTTGAAAGTAACTTTTTGGATAGCTTAATAAATTCGTCAATTACTGAAATTTTCTTATATCGGGATATAATTACTGTGAAATGCTTTTCTTGAATAAATTTCTTATAAATACTTTTCTTTTTTTAGTAACAAACTTTTTCATTATGTTTTATAGTAGCGTGTACTTTTTGAAAATTGTTTTTGACTATTTAATAATTTTAAAAGATAAAGTATCAATTTTCGAGTTTTTTTATTTAGCTTATGGCTGTTTCTGGTCAATTTCATAGACAATATCTCTACAAAACATAATCTAAGGCAATATTATCCTAATAATGTGCTTTGAATGTTATAAAAAATATAAATTCCTATACTAAGGGTAGTAACTTGCTAAAAATAGTATATTTTATAACAGTAGTTTTTAGATCGATTAGAAAATTTTTCATCCAGCTGAAAATCGCTGAAATAAAAATATACAAAAAGAATATAATTAAATAGTTTATTATAGATGTGTCTATTTATTTCTTTTCTTATAAAAAAAGTATCATAAATACGTCCACGCTGTAAAACTATTTACTGCAAATAACTTTTAACTTATATGCTACAATTTGAACTAGAAATTAGCGTGTAGAGAAATAAAATAAAATGTAGACTATACTATAAATCATACTTTTTTTTATTCTCAGTCACAGTTTATTATATAACTACTGAGATAACTATTTTGTATATAATATCCTTTCATTTATAATTTTATATCCAATAGCCTAAAAAACAGCAAAAAGAAAAATTATTATATTAATATAGGCAATCGTAATCGTTAGATAGTTAATAAAACAAATCTATATTGTAGTAAAAATAATATAAGAAAGTACATAGAATAGTCACTAGAATAGCGTTGTATATTATACTATTTATATCAAAACTCCGGAAAGATCTAGACTAGACTAGACATAGCTGTTTATGTGCTAGGTATTGCTTATGTAACCAACTGTAATGTACCTAAGGAATTAATGTGTAGATATGCCTGTGTTGAAATTAAGTTGTACTAATAAAATGTTTATCAATATTTAATTGTTGTTTATTTATTTTACGTCGCAACACTTCTGTACATAACATGTTAATGTTCCATACGAGTGAAAATACATATGTACATCACACCTAATCATCATCATCATCTCAGCCCCTTTTGCATCCACTGCTGAACTCAGCAGTGGATGCTGAACTCAGCAGTGAATGCAAAGGGGCTGATAAAACTGACACTGGTCAAAATGAGTGACGTCATAAAGAAGAGGCCTATTATATCACGCCACTCATTTTGGTCCCTAGCGAGTCTTATCCACTCATTTTTAGCACATTAGTGAGAGCACTGGTGGCCTGGTGGTAGTAGCCCCGCCTTCTTAAGGTCGTGGGTTCAAATCTAGAAATGTACCAATAAGTTTTTCTGACCACCATAAATGTATGTGCACTATGCCAGTACTCTCAAGCAGGGAAGGAAAACATCGTGAGGAAACCGACATGTTGTAGAACTTAAAAAAATCAAAAAACATGGTGTCAAGTGCATGAAAGGAGCCACTTTGAGGCTCATCATAACTATTTAAGTGTCATTAAACAAAAAAAAATAAGGATCTCTACGCTTATTGTATGCCTACGTTAAATTAAGTAGTTACAATCATATATCACAAAACGCCGTTGAGAATAGATTAGTAGAAACATTGAGGAAACGCTGCGATAGAGCGTACGGCTGAAGTAGCCGCGCGGCCATGTTGTCTGCGACCCGACTTCCTGCGGAACCGCGCTACGGCGCTACGCCCTAGTGGGCGCTACGCCGTAGCAGTGCTACGCGGTTGCATGCAACGCATCGAGTATTTTCGAATACAGTTTTAACTATGCATGCAGACTCATTTTTAAATAAACAAACTCTATTTTTTTTTGATTTTATAGTGTTTACCTACTACACTTATGGAAATCACAAAGATTCTTGTCGCCGAAGAATTAAGCAGAACTTTTACTATAGGAACTAAACAACTGACAAAAGTCTTATGTTTATACAGCTTTTTTGAAAAAACATACTTCAAATAACAGCCGGACAGAGAACAAACATCCGTGTTCATCACACAAATATTTGTTCTTGATGAGGATCGAACCCACGACCTAAGCGCAGAAAGCAGAGCTACTAACTGAGCTATGAGGGCGGTCAGTCTATAAATATAAACAAATCTACTTCAATGCTTGTCCATATGTTTTCCTTCTTTTCTCATATATTACAGAAAATGTTCTTACAACAACCTATTTTAAACGACATTACGCATTTGAAAGTTAATGTTAGCGCAGCCGGAAACTAGGCGGCGGATGTGGCTGGCCGCCATATTGTTTGCGGTAACTTCCGGCGCAAGCCACTCTTCTTGCAACTCGCATATGGGCCGCTTTAGTAGCCTTTTAACGGCTTTTGCCAAACAATAGCTCTTTTGTTTTGAATAATGTGAATAATAGTAGTTTTGCCCTCTTTACTCTATTTACTGGCCTTTCATCTCAGTTGGGTTCTTCTTCTTATCACGTCTATAGTTCTTTTGAACCAGTGCCAGTGTGGTGAAAGGATTTTAAGTGCGCCTCAGAGAGCCTCCTTTCGTGCACTTGGTTAGTAGTAGCCTTTCTGTGCCATATGTCGATCCCCACCGAGAACAAATATTTGTGTGATGAACGCAGATGTTTGTTCTCTTTCTGGGTGTTATATTATAATATTGGTCTTGATTAACTGTTTTGGAATACCTAAGTATTTTTTAAGTAAGAAAACGTGTTAGGAACAAAGAATTTTTTTGCTAAACTGATGCAGTCGGATTGCACACAAGAGTTGCTAGCGATTTTTGGTAGATAAGTCCTATCAAGGCCTATTACAAGCCCTGTCTGGCTCTGTCTCTGGTTTTGAGTCCGTGTGAGTGTTGACTAAATAAATCCTACGTCGAAACGTCACACACACAGTATAATACATTGGTGATCACTCACACAGACTCAAAACCAGAGCCAGACCGAGCTTGTGGTAGGCCTACAGTTCTGTGTTTATATTATCTTTAAAAAAAAAAAAAAAAGTGTGCGAGCGGAAAGTACCTACGCACGTTTATAAAACATAAAATTAGAGTTATGGGCTGAAATATTAACTCTGCGTTGCCACTGAATGTCACTTAACTTACCGGGTAAATTAGACCGGTAGCGCCACTGATTTTGGCGGTTTGGGCCGAAATACAAGCGTGATGCGAAGTCGTACTGCTAAAATTGCCTATATGCCTTATTTTGGAGTGAATACGTCTTTATAATTGCTTCTTGGACGCAATTAAAAAACAATGATAACAAAATCGGGATACAGTTTAGTGTTGCAGCTACATATCTATCATCCCCATCCAAATTTCAATTACACCACTAAATAGCTAAAGAATTAAAGAATTTCTATGGACTGTAATACATCCCGCGGGGCGGAGGGGGAAGCCCCGAAGTAACAATACGTATTCACGTACAACAAACAGCCACCTAGCCGTGTCTATAACACAGCCACACCCCATTTTTCAAACCTTTTTGGATACGAAAGCAAGTAAAAACTTTTTTTCTGTACAAAAACATGATTCGATAAAAAAATATTTCAGGAACTTGGTTTTCACAGGAAAGCTCATGATATAGCTATTTTGTAAGAATGTATCAAATTACTCACTGGAAGTACTGCATAAATACGGCTTTATTTTAACTCGGTAATTTAGTAATTTAAGTGAGATTTTTTTCATGATTAATAAAAGCGTCGAAAAATACGAGCGAGGTAGCTGCAGGACGGTTTTCAGCATCTTAATATAGCCAACATTGTCAATGTTAGCGGCGGTGCTACGTCGTATCGCGTTTGTGTGTCGGTTCTATTATATGTGTCGACCCTAAAGTGGTGTGCACTGTTCATTACGCGCCGTCAATGAACGGTAAGTTGATTGCACGCTGTTAGCCTGCAATGTATCGTTGGCAAAATAAAAAAAATCTGATGGTAAAAAATATAAGTTTAATAAAACTTGAGAAACTGGCCAAACTGCTGAACCAATTTTAATTCCAGATAAATAAATAAATAGATTTTTGTGCGCGATCCACACAACATTATCTAGCCTCAAATTAATTAGAGCTTGTAGTATGGAAACCAGATAGCATACCTAGAAAATAATATAACAACCAGACAGATTACAAAAATCTGCGTTCTACACACAAATATTTGTTCTCAGTGGGGATCGAACCCACGACCAGCGCAGAAAGCAGAGCTACTACCAACTGAGCTGAGAGGCTTGTCAGACAGCGGGTAATTCAGCATTGGAATAGGAAAAGAACAAATAACAAGAAAATATCGAAAGCACTTGTTATGCCAACGGTACAAACGTGAAACCACTTCGCCGCGTCGCCAATACACAATAAAATTACTTAGGCGAGCTCTTTACTGTTTGACACAAGGTATTAACGGCAAATAAGGCCAATTATAGGACTCCTATTTTCCTGGAAACCTCTGTATTTAGTAACCTCTTGCCTATAACTAAGATTTACTAAATCAGGCTATTTCAAAGATATTGTACAGTTTTCAAGAGGTAAAATCATTGTACTTGGTACTAGGAAAGTCTAGATGGATGTATACCGTGCCTGTTTACGTAACTATGTTTATTTTATTAACTTTGGCTGGTGAGTTTTAAATAACTCCACTAACATTCCAAATCATATTTTTTTATAATGATAAAAATATTGGTAGCACACATAATTTCCTTGCCCCAGAACAATGGGAACGAGATCTCTGAATATTCATCACAAAAACATATTTAAATATAATTATAAAATTATTTTGGCCTTGATGGGATCGAACGCTAATAGCATCGCTTGTGAATATAAAATAATAAATAATAAAAATTCTTTATTGAGGACTACATCATTGTACGTAAAAATGCTTAAGGCACTAAACATTACGATGTATCGATGTACGATATATGATACGATGTATAGTCCTACAATCGGTGGTCTTATCGCGCTTAAAACTCTTACTTACAAAATAACAATTTAAATCAAAACAAATAATGTACGTATATTTTATAATACCATATCAAAAGAATATAATCAATTTAAATAATCAAAATCATAATACACCCATCCATCGAAAAGTCGTTACCCAAACAAGCACAAAGAAGATGGATAGTCTCATTTGAAAGGAAGCAAAAAATACAATAAATCCAAGCGCAGAGCCGTCGATCACAGATGTGTCCCGTAGGACTGGTATCGGCATCCCTTTAATGCAAAACGGAGGAACAAGGGGAATGATAATAGTGAGGCAAGTGTCTCATCAAATATACGGTATCAGACTGTTTCACTTTATTTTATAACTGTACCAACTAAAACGCAAAAACTGTTTAAAAAAAACAAGGTTATCGATCCATGAATATCATTTATAAAAGAGTAGGACACTAAATAAGTTATTTGGTGTCCTACTCTCCTAGTTTAGTTTGGTACTAAAAATAAGAAATTTTCTACAAACACGTGACAGAATAGAAAAAAAGCATTTGTTTGACACATCAAAAAACCATGAATCACTATTTTGTAAATGCGGAGTAGAGTAAATAAATATTGGGGACAATCCACAAAGACTATCTAATGTTATTGCAAAAATTTAATTACTCATACACTTGCAATTTATTGTATAAAAACACAATTTAAATATCCCTAAACTTATTACGCAGATAAATACCCTCGCACACATCTTCAAAGTCATTTTTCCACCAACGCCTAAAGTTAGTAAGACTCTTAACATGATAGTCTTCATTCAACTTAGTGCATAGATCGCAAATGTAAGACCTAGGTCTAACCGAGTAGTAGTAGTAACTCTTCCAGTCGAAGAAGAACGAGTACTTCTTAGGATTCTTTATGAGATAGTCGATAACTGCGCCAAGCTTCTTCAGGTCGAAGACACCGGCGTTGATGTGGGAACCAGGAGGAAGGAAACTGGAATAGAGAACGTATTCAAAGTTTGTTATTGGTTACGGCTTGCAGTGGTTGTCTTGGCATAGAATAAGACTTTTTCAACAGCAATGATATCATAAAAGGTAACTAAAAGAGAGCGCTAGGAGATGGGCATCAGCGTCTCAGTAATAAACGTCGGTATTGCAGTCAGCCCCCTAAAATAGAAGAGGCCTGTGTCCAGCAATAGACTTATTAAAGTTACTGACAAATCAACAAAGCTTAGACTTGGCAGCGGATAAGGTTACTCAAGTTACCAATTAAAAGTAGGTCTCTTATTTATTTCTCTCAGCTTACAGTAACTTAGCTGGCCCAGACGTAACTTAATTTCACCGAAAGCTAACAGAACATATTTTACTCTAATGCAATTGTGTAATAGTTACTTAGTTAGGAATTGACTCAACAGTAAATATAAAAATACATACTTTGAAAAGTTGCTTCCCAAGACAATAGGAACAGTTACATGTGACATCGCCGTAGCCAGTAGCCCCGTTACATAACCTTGAGCCACACAATCTTCTAGAACCAACTGAAAATAGTAATCCTTTTCTATCTGTTTGTGACATTTATCCAAACTCAACTCTTTATTCCCACATTTGTATTGACCGCACGGTCCAAATGTATCTAAAGTATAGTTGTACAGTTTCAGCTCATTATTCAAATCCTTCGCAAAATCTAGATGTTTATTCTTTAGTTTGCAACTTGAGATGAACCAAGCAACAGCTTTTGATTTATTTTCAATTTTGTCTTTATACTTATCCGTGCTTCGCATTTTTTCAGTCCATTTCATATCGACAGCTGGTCCAACCCTCACATTTTTTGAATCAACGATGTTTATAAAGGGGTGTGGTATATCTGAGTCCAGCTTGTAAGTCCAAGTCCAGTTGAAAAAGTTTTCTAATGACGGGTTACATACAGGATGATGCTGAGCTGGGTCAAATGATTTGAAGATGTACTTCTGGTGCGGAGATCTTTCGAAATTGTAATGTCGAACATTCAGCTTCTTGACATCATGTACATTGAAGACTATAGCGTCGAAATTTCCTTCGCTTTGGAGCAAACTCTTGTTGTAGGTTATAAAGCAGTTGATATATGGACAATCTTGTTTTATAAATGCCTTTTGTCCTTGTGCGTAAACCTCATCTTTATTGAAGAAGTTCTTCTTATTCTTCTTTGCGTGTTTCCAAAACAAGATATACTTTAGATCTGTTGTATATCTTTGACGATTTGCGATATTTTTTTTGTTGTTAATTACGTTTGGAAGTAACGCTACCAGAACAGCAATGCCTAGAAGTATGAAATAAATACCTATTTGCAGAAACACCTTTCTGAAGTTTTCGATGAACTTATTATCTCTTACTTTGTATTTGCACATTTTCTGCCTAATTATTTTCATAATGGTTTTTGTCACTTGATTCCTCACTATCTGAAAGTCAACTGAGAATTTTATGATCAACTTTAAGTTTACTAACTGATTCGTTTACACTTTGATATTTGACGGTATCCTTGGTATGTTATTGATTTGTTTTTTGCTCGGTTTTTTGTTTTCTAAACTTTGTTGATCGGTATTTACCTCATAATTTTGTTTTGCATTGTTCGAACCATGGACGGTGTCTTTATTCATAATGCCGGTCACTTTTTAGCAGCTCGCCAACTTGTCACTTTTTTGTCAACAAATAAATGGCAACATACTTTTATCGGTCTGCTAAGCTAAATGACTGTTATAAGAACATTATGAATATTATTTTTTTATTTAAGATAAATTGTCTAACAAACAATTTATCCTCGTTATAGTCAAATTGAACAAAATTATTTCTAAAATTCAAAGGTAATATAATATGAGCGACTATAAGTACTTATTATAAAAGTTATAACTAATACAGGGATGGTATACTTCATTACACATGATAAGTATTTTAATTAAATTGAATTTAAAATACAACCAAGATTATGTAACATTGCTACGCCCCTACAGGGTATATGTCTACCTTAAAGCTAATTATGACCTATGGTAATATAAAAGTACCTAACATAATATGCAATAAGTAAATGAATTCACAAAATGTAACAAATGGAGACTGTTGCAAACGATGTAGAGATAGTATGAATATCAAAACCATGCAAATACCTTTATAAATTGCAATGTAATTTCCTTTTAATAATTTTGCAAAGCTATCCCCAATCCATTCAGTGCCACTTAATCCTCGCTTTAAAACAAATTACTGTTTAATTTGGTATTTTGATTAAAACAGAACATGTTCGGGCAAGTTTTGTGGGTGTATCGCCCTGTATAATTTATGTGTTTTAATTTCGCAATAAAGTCGCCGGTTTAACCTACTGCCATATGAAAAACTCGTTTTCGTATCCGTTGGTTAATTTATGAGTAAAAAATATAGGCGTGTAATATGGTAGCATGTGTGACTTGGAGTTAGCAAAATGGCGTTACTTGCTTAGTTTGATTTATAGGGTTTTCGTGTTCGTTTTCGTGATTTTTGGAGTTACTTTGAATTTTTATTCTACGTGTTATTGGAATTTGAGAGATCACTACAAATCAACTGCAAAAATATCAATGAAAGGTTATTAAACAAAACTTTTTTACTAAAACAATTTTTTTTTTTTTTATCTTTGTTCCTATTGGGGCATGATTGGACATACGGCATTCTCCATATTTGAGGTGTATATAAGATCCTCCCTGAGGCACACTTAAAATCCTTTTACCACATTGGCTTGAAAGAACCAGTGACACAATAAGAAGAAGAAGTAGGGGTATATACCGTAGTACTCAATACTCAATACATTTATTGCTTTACACATGGTTTAATTTGTACATACATAGTTTTTAAGTGTAAGTTAGTATCACATGGACCCTGCATAGGGTATTGCAAACATGGAGCCAGGCCGAGGTTTTAAGGTAAGTAGGTACATTCGATTAAATTATAAATAGTTAGCTTGGATATTTATGATTGTGATGTTCCTTATCTTGGTAGGTAGTTATCGTGCCGGTTATTGTCTAGTTGTAGTCACCCAACTTGGTAGAAAGATGACCGTAGATCAGTGTTACGTATTAAAAAACAAATAATGAAATATGTTTCATTGCATAGTAGGCCAACCACAAGCTCTGTCTGGCTCTGTCTCTGGTTTTTTGAGTCTGTACGAGTGCTCACCAGTGTTTTATATACGTGTGTGTGTGACGTTTTAACGTCGGATTAATTTATTCAACGCTCACACAGACTAAAAACCAGAGCCAGAGACTTATAGCCCCTTCCCACCGGTGTGTGATATCGCGCACGGAGGCGGATCAGCTCGCACGACACACCATGGGAACGGTCTCCTACGCCGAAGTGCGTGGCAGCACAGGAGCCCTTTCTGTGTGCGTTGCCGTGCGTCGTCGTCGGCTGTGCGTGATGATCTGCAGAACCACGCACCGTGGGAAGGCAGCAAGAGACAGACAGAGCTTGTGGCAGGCCTACAGATCTATTAAAATAATGAAAGTCAGAAAGAGATCTCTCCAAATCTCTGTCAGTTTATGCGGATTAAGTTCAGCTAACATTGGGTTGGTCTTATTTTGTGTTGTTACTCCTCAAATTGTCGACACTTGAGTACAGATTAGCTTCGTTACCCCGCGGCGGAGCGCGTACCTGATTAGGGATGGGACTTAGAGTACACAATGGAAAAGTTATCGATATAAAAAAAACTTAAACTTACCCCGAACCAGAAAACAGATATTGTTTACGCAATGTATTTAGTGCTGAAACTCGATATATTAAAATCGCCTATGCAACGTTATATTAGGGTTTCTCAAAGTTTTGTATGAAATACAATAATAGGTCCCAAAATGGACTCTTGTCGAACTCCTCATTCATTAATAACTGGCGGCCTGTCCCGGCTTCGCACGGTTTCGCACATTTATTTTTAAACACATAAATATAGCCTATGTTACTCAAGGTGAATGTAGCTTTCCAACGGTGAAAGAGTTTTTGAAATCGGCACAGTAGTTGAGTTTATTCATTACAAATATGTGAGTAACAAGAGATCTGAGGGGATGTCAACCAAATCTTGGCGAATACAGTGAGGTTATTTCATTTATTTTAAAATTAGAGGTCCGCCCCAGCTGAAAAGTGTTTTTTTCCACCCGTGCGAAGACGGGGGCTGATAAAAATATGTTACGCAGGGATAAGAAGCTTTCGAATGGTTTATATTTTTTTTTAATCGATTTAGTAGTTTTATTCGTTACATGCAAACTGTATAATGTTGGAATAGATATCATTTTTAATTATATATTTACTACTTAGACACTACTACTTAAATTGTAGATACTTTTTTTTCTTCTGCTTGCGATGGCTGTGTCGAAACGTCTGGAAATAAAAAAATTAACCGCCATAAATACCCGTTTCATCCATATAATTATTAGTATAGATGTAAGTAGATATAAAATATAGTTGATAAAATAATCGACTGTATCCCAACCCTACATTTCCAAGTGGTCGCGCGAGGAAGCTCGCGGAATAATGATTTCTTTGAGACGCCCTGTTTGAAGTACACCATTACAGCCCTCAGATACGTTTGTGCTGTACTTAATAGCGGATCACAATCCGTCTCTAATTGTTTTCCTTACCTTTGTGAGGTAAAAGCATGTTTACTGCAGAGAATTTATCTGAATGAGGTTTGAGCAAAGGAACTTGGTTCTTTTATGCTGAGATAGAAGTCAATTATTATACAAGAGCGGTACCAGCTTCAAAAATGTTGAGCGCGAGTAATTCAACTAACAACCGCTAGAAAAGAAAAATTCTCGAAAAAAATGCTCAGTTCGAATGAACCGACGACATTAAAAGATCACAGTAGGTAAGTCACAGAATAAAGAAGGTGCAGAATCGTTCTTCCTTGATGTGTAAAGAGAGCTTTGTGTCTAGCAGTGGACTTCTATGAACTGTAAGAGGGAACTTTACTTAGCACGGTTAAGTAAAGTTTGCCTCACCCAAACATACACACATCAACGTTGTGTGGATATTCAACTATGAATAGATTTTCAGATTTTTTAAGATTTCGTTCCTACTTTAATGTTTATTATTAAATTATATCAAACAATTGTATTTTATTATTATTGATAAACAACACAAAATAAATATTCTTGCCGTATCTAGTTTCTAAATAAATTATTTTCAGTTTTCAACAAAATGTTGAATATCCCTAGACAATTTTGATGAGTGTGGTTAAAAACCATGCCAAAATAAATCAAGCAACGCAAAGATTTCTCCCAAAAAGAGTAAAACCTCTTTCAATCAATCCCTACACTGTCTGCAACAGACACCACACCAGCCTTTGATCGGCTTTCTATCCCACTGTCAGCACAAAGTGTGGACTCAATCAAATCGAGATCGTGTAGAAAAAGTGCGCGAAAACTTGATTGTCACCGTTTCAATTCCATTTAGAGCTTTGCGCACATCTAAGCGATTTGCGATGGTGATTAGTGAAACACTGTCGAATACTACAGCGGTATTTGACAGCGTTTACCTGATCGCCATCGCCATGGCGCTAGATGTACGCAGGCCTTTAGAACCGACCGCGGAGTGAGGGGAAGGAGTGTGTACGGCCAAGGAAACCAATAACTTTGAGTTTCAATTGTACGG
Organism: Thera obeliscata; assembly: GCA_947578465.1. Classification (NCBI taxonomy): domain Eukaryota; kingdom Metazoa; phylum Arthropoda; class Insecta; order Lepidoptera; family Geometridae; genus Thera; species Thera obeliscata. Next base: position 7,729,179 of record OX387918.1, on the reverse strand, counting down.
CAGCCCAATTTATTTTTCAATACCTTCCTGAACGGATTAAGTGCAGTACCTGCTATTATAATACGAGAACGAATGAATGTTTTAGTTATTAAGCAAGCCAAGGTCTTATGTTCATAGATGAGGTGAGTAACGCAAATAAACAAAAAATAGGATTTAATTTATAAAATTATCTGCCATTTTTTTGTGAATTTGGAAATTTACCAAAAATACGTAAAAAATACGAAGTTCATAAATATATAATACTAGCAGCCCGTCCCGGCTTCGCACGGGGTAGACAATATTGTTGTACATTATTTTGTTCTATCGCTAATAGTTTCGGCAGCGCATTCGACGAAAGACATTTTAAGACTCATTTTTCTACACCTTCGGTTACATTGTTCAAATTTTACCAAGGATCCCTAATTTTTTTCAAAATGAAATGTAGCCTATGTCAAATTGGAAGAATGTAGCATTCTATTGGTGAAAGATTTTTTTAAATCGGCCCAGTACTTTTTGAGCCTATTCATTACAAACATACAAACATACAAAAATAGGTACAAATCATTCCTCTTTATAATATTAGTAAGTATAGATATTTTACTTATGTAATACCTTTTGCAATATATGACACTTTTTAGGTAGACAATTGAAACATTTCCTGTGTAAAGTGCTGCATATTTCGAGAAATAAATTAAAATAATAACTTTTCATACACCCCTGGCTAGAAGTACGTTCATAAACATTACATTTTACATCTATTCCATAAAAACACCAACAAAGTGCCACCGCTATTGTGTTGGACTATTCAAAAGTGTAAATCACTGTAAACAGAGGCCCACACAGGCAATCGTTTTACGTGATTTAACACGTACTTAGCGGTCGGTACCTACCTCGTGGCTCGACGGTGGAAACAATTGCTATTGCCTATTGCTTACAATTTTGCCTACAATTTGTGGTCCTTAAGTTGGTAGGATAAGGTCAATATTGTTGCTGTTTTAAAGGTAAAGTTACCAAGCTATAGTCATCATCATCATCATCAGCCTGAAGAAGAACTGCTGGACATTGGCCCCCCTACACATTTCCAGGAAGAACGATTCTGAGTCTTTTCCATCCATCGACTTCCTGCGATCTTAACAATGTCGTCGGTCTATCTGGTGGGTGGGCGCCCTACGTTACGTATTCCGGTTCATGGTCGCCATTCGATAACCTTTGTGCCCCAACTAGGTTGTCGGTTCTTCGACAACTAGTTAACACACACACGTTAAGTTACAAGTTAAGTTCAAGTTATAGTACTGCCATTATTTCTATTGACTGGCGTCTCAGCTTTGGTGGTAGTAGCTCTGCTTTCTGCGTCGTAGGCCGTGGGCTCAATCGCCACCGAGAAAAAAAATCTGTATGGTGAATGCAGATGTTTGTTCTCTGTCTGGGTCTTGCATCGTATTCAAAGTAAGTATTTACAAAAAAAAATGTAAGAATTATAATATCAGCTGTCTGATTCCCATAGTTCAAGCAGATTGGGCTAGATAGTGTTGTGAATTGTCTAAAAATTAACATGCTAAAAATTAAAAGTGTTAGTCATCCTAACACTTTTAAGAACCTAAAAAAACTAAAATCTGAAATCAAGCATACCGTCATAGCTTCTCTTGCCACAAATCCTGAAAGATAATATAATATATCAAATCAGCATCCAAGGGACCGATAACAATAAAACATCACATCGTTTTTATCCAACTAGATACTGTTGACACCATTAAATAACTGATGATGTCCCGTGGGCCTAATTCGTATCAAATAATGGTGTTATAGCAACCCGGCTATTGCTTTGAAAGGGATTGTTAGTTCCTGAACTAAATAAAAATTTAAATTTAAATTTATAAATTTCTCCACGTAGGCCCTGGCCTATTGCATGAAATTTATATGTTGGTATAGTTTATTAAGTTTTTATTGTAATGATACTAACTATACTCTATTCCATAAGTAGGTACTATAAAATGCGTATAAACATCACTAATTTAGAAAAAAAATGTATGTCAATGTATTCAAGTTATAGTACTGCCATTATTTCTATTGACTGGCGTCTTAGCTGTGTTGGTAGTTAGCTCAGCTTTCTGCGTCGTAGGCCGTGGGTTTGATCGCCACCGAGAAAAAATATTTGTATGGTGAATGCAGATGTTTGTTCTCTGTCTGGGTCTTGCATCGTATTCAAAGTAAGTACATATTTACAAAAAAAAAATTAAGAATTATATCAGCTATCTGGTTCTCATAGTACAAGTTCTGCTTAATTTGGGTTTGGATAGTGTTGTGTGGATTGTCCACAGTATTTATTTTATATAATAGTTTAATAAGTCGATGCATGGAAAGGGCTCAGAATCGTTCTTCCTGGAAATGTGTGTAAGAGAGGCCTATGTTCAGCAGTGGACTTCTTCAGGCTGATGATGATGATGACTAGTATATTGTATAGGTATAAAACGCAATCTGAAAGGCAATTGCCTGAAACTATCGAGTCTCAGGTGCACTTCCACGCATACGCTTGCTTAATTAGATCTGAATGTACACAGGCCCGCGGCCCTACCACGCTAACCTATTTAGGCGAACCGAGTTACTTTGGTAGGAAGCGAACAATAGCTTTATAAAAGAGAGTGATAGTGCTTATATAGGTATAAGTAAAGAGGCTTTTATTTATTTAGAAAGGTTGAGTCATTCGTATTTCATAAGTAATTGTGTATTACCATGTATTACGGAGACTTAAATTATTGTTTGTGCTGTGTTTATGTGTGTTGTGTCCAAAATAAATGTGTTTTCTTCATGAAGGAGACTGGAGAGCCAAGACTTGTTGTAGCGAAGCCACACGTAGAAGAGTGCATAAAAAATATTGATGCTTTTTGTGTTTACTACTTAAATGAGTAACTATAAATCGTCTGTAGATTAATTTATCATTCAGAATCTACTTTCCAAACGCCATACTTTTCCCATGAAATCAGTCATGAATGTATTTCTTTTACTTTATTGCGACTCTTCTTTTCCTGACTGATATTTGTCAGTGTTTCACTGATCGCTATCGCCATAACCTAGATGTGCGCAGGTATAGTAGTAGGCAACATATATTGCACATCGGCTAATTTCGGCTTCATAGCGCGTTAGAAAGAGATAGATAGATAGAAAATACTTAAGTGCTCACAAATACTTAAGAACAAACAATGGTAGGTACATAAAAACTTAACAACTATTTGTAAAAACAATAGGTGGTCTTATCGCTAAACAGCGATCTCTACCAGACAACCGTTGGATGGATAGGACTAATGTTACTTATAAGAGGTGATTTGTGTGCGTCGATAAATTAAAATAATCACAAAAATGTGTAGCCTACCTACACACCTAATATAAAGAAAAAAAAACAAAAGAAAAACATTATTCAAAGGCTATTTTAGCCTTACTAATATACCTACATACTACATTACATGTATACCTATCCATAGTAATATATATAAATATACTATACAAATATATACATACTTACACAGATAGCGCTATACGTAAGCAAAAAGCCGATGTGCAATATTTATTGCCTAAAACCGTAGCTGTAGTAGTAACACACAAAGGTTCGAGTACCTTTAGTAAGTGCTTGTAACAATGCAGTGAGCATCAGGTGCGTTGGTTAACACCTCTCGGTTGCATCGAATCCGGACCATTACATGTGCTATCTTGTTTAATTCCACACACACACATACACATACACTTTAGGCGGAACACAATTAAATACACTTCACAACGTATCATTTGAATATCAAAATCAAAACAAAAGTGTATTTAATAATGATAATAATGCGGACCATTCACACAACACTATCTAGCCCCAAACTAAGTAGAGCTTGGCAACCAAGTAGCTGATATTACTTAAATACTTTTTTTTTGTAAATTCATACATAGATATATAGAATCGCAAGGAACACTTTGAAACGTCTTAAAGCTAGGTGAGTCTAGGTGCCAGTTCCACGCGACCAAGCCTAGAAGCTTATATATTTTTACTGAAAGTCATCGATTAAGTACTGTTTGACACAGTGTTTCTTTTCCTCTATTTTTTTAACCGAATTCAAATAAAAGAGGAGGATAGTTTCTCAATTGGGTTGTATTTTTTTTTATATCGCAAATCTTTTTTATTTGTGAGCCAATTTGAAAAAAAATAATTGTTTGTAAGTTTATACTTCCAGATTATTTCCATAGAAATTCCATCAAACTCGATTCAGCAGTTTGGTCATGAAGTCGTTCTCTCAAGTTTTTTAAACTTATGTTTTTGATTAACAAATTTGCTTGTTTGGTGAACGATACACTGCGGTTTAACAGCGCGTTATCATCTTATGTTTTAATTGTTATTTTTTTGTATCTCGCTTTAAATTCCTCGGTGAATAACTAACCGACAGGGTTAAATTTAAAATCAGTGCTGGATGTACTTCCAGCGATAGCTGATTTTACACTCTTTGTACTCGTATCTTTAGTTTATGTTAAAGTGTATTAATGTAGTTCTAGGCTTATATCGAGGCAAGAAACGAATATTTTTTTATCTTACCGTTCTATGATGGCGCGTAATGAACAGTGCCCACATATTTCTAAAGCCCTATAGTGACGTCTTAAAACTTGATCACGTAATAGTCTCCTGCTGGCCTACCATGAGCTTCATATGGTTATGGTTATGGCTGTCAAAATTGTGTCAACACATTCAAACCCAAGAAGAAAATGAATGTGTGGGTCAGCCTATCTACAGGGTTATTCATTATTAGCTGCAAATACTCAGGAATTAGGTTCAACCTATTCCGTCTTTACCATAAGGGCACACGGGGCCCGTGCCCAGGGCCCCCATTCTCAGGGGGCCCCAAAGGACCGACAATTTCTGCACATTCATTTTCAAAACATTTTTGTCGGGCACATTACATTTTTTTCACAATACTACGCCATTATAGTCTACTGTATTTGATTACCTATAATAAATGGTTTTGCTTAGTAAAAAAATGTTATTATAATTAGCTTTTATTACTTTCCAAATGGGCCCCAAATTCTTGTGTGCCCAAGGGCCCCAGCCTAGTTTAAGACGGCCTTGGGTTCAACAAACAAAATAAAAAATATTTATGAAAAGATTTTTTTTTTATTTTGATTTAAGTTTTTGTATCAACATTTTTTTTTTATTAATTACTTTACGGCTATTGCATAATGATAGCCATGGAGAACAGGACGATGACCCACCTAGGCGGTGACTGAACGCAGAGTGCCGCTCACGGCGCGCGGGCGCGGATCAAAGGTCAAAATAGGTCAGGCGCCAATGATTCCTTTATCGATTTTCTCGGGATTCTCATAACAAAACTTAAAAAAAATCATTTCATAAATATTTTTTATTTTATTTGTTGAACCTAATTCCTGAGTATTTGCAGTTAATAATGAATAACCCTGTATACACAATTTGACAGCCATAGCCATAACCATATTGAGCTCGTGGTAGCCCTGCTGTAATGTGGATCCAACTAGTTATGTAAGCAATAATAATTGAGTAAATTGCCTAGATTACGACACCTAGCCACATGGTAATCAAGTTCGCTGATGAATATTCGAGAAGGCTCCATGCCACTCCTCGCGAGTCGAGAGGGCGCCACTGAGGCATTTGAATTATGCCAGGTCAGGTACTTGTGGACGTGCTAGATTGAAATAAGGACTTTTTGTACGGTGTCATCAGAAATTCAAGTTCAATATAAGTTTTTAGAAATTTACATAAAAGTGGTCTAGTTTGCCTGCTTCGGTCATCATATACTACAAGCTCTGTCTGGCTCTGTCTCTGACTGTGGTTTTGACACTGTGTGTATTAGTATATTAATTAAGTCTTATTAGTTTTACACGAAAAATGTAAATGCGTAACTGTAGGCCTAGCACAAGCTCTGTCTGGCTTTGTCTCTGGCTCAGGTTTTGAGTCTGTTGAGTATTGACTAAATAAATCCTACGTCGAAACGTCACACACACAGTATAATACATTAGTGAGCACTCACACAGACTCAAATCCAGAGCCAGAGTCAGAGCCAGACAAAGCTTGTGGTACTTATAATTAATTTAAATAGTGATTATTCTAGACATGTTTTCACAAAAAGTGTCCATCTCCCCCAATTAATTATTCAAGTGAGTTTCCTCATAAAATTTCCTTCACTTTTGCAATAGCCCACATTTTTCTAATAACAAATACTCATTAATTTATTTTTTAACGTTCATTAAAAGTAAAATGAAAAGTTTGTTTTCAAACAAACAGAGGCACATTAGCATTTGTAAGAGAAGTAGGGTCAGCACAAAGAGCTGATGAATATTCGAGCAGGCGTCGATCTCGACGATATGCTAACCAGTTGTGGAGTCCTTCACCTTACTGACTGTACCACTGAATTGTTTATTTATCTACCTTCGTTTTACAATAAAGCATTATTCATCCATACATTCATAGTTTTAATACTATAAGGTTATCAAAAAATCTTAGTAAATTCCTTTCAGTGTAGTTTAGCATTGAATAGAATACTAAAGTCCACGAAAAGAGCCTCTTTGAGCCTACTTGAAATCTTTTCACCGCACTGGTTCGTTACGATAAGAACGAGAAGAAGAACTAACATAAATCAAATTTATCTTTTTGACATGTTTCATTTGTTTTTGATTTTTACTGGGAAATCATATTTTTCCTTGACATTTCACTATTTTGACTATGTATGTAGGCTATGTTAAAAATTGAATTATATCCTATTGTTTAGACTAACTTTTATTTATCGTAATGTGTACTGTGTAATTGTATTTTGAAAATTTGCGTGCCATGCTAGGCATCAAGCTTAGACCTAGTTCCTAATGCCGAGATCCGAAGGCGTACCAAGGTCCAAGACGTCGGAATACGAATGATGAAGCTCAAATGGCAGGACACCTGGCAAGACGTGATGACGACAGATGGTGCAAAAGATTGACGGAGTGGTGGCCGACGATTAGAAAGAGAGGCGTTGGACGACCATTAGCACGATGGGTTGACGACATTGTCAGCGTCGTGGGCGGCAGGTGGATGAGGTTAGCCCGAGATGTCCCGGAATGCCCGGGTGAATGGGTTAAGTCGGACTGCGGATGATGATGATGTTAACAAATATAGAAGTCTTATTATTTTAGCTACATTTTTTATGTTTTAAGTCATCAGTATAGGTATTGCTAATGTATTTCTGATCAGTGCGAATTCCTGGTTACTTACGGACGCTCGTAAAAAGAAACCCAACATCAGACATTTCAATAAAGAAAAAAACACAACGGCAACCCCGAGGTCATTGCACGCAGACATTGATAAAATAAGACAGAGTAAGCAGTTCTTGAAAAATTCATATTTTTCAGCGGGCTCGCAACTCAACTTAGCATAATAACATCGGTCTGTAATAAAGGTATGCTGAGATACAATGAGGGGGGATTCTAATATGTATTAATAAATTTATAATAAAAATTCTGGACAATCCACACAACACTCATTATCATCATTATCAACCTGAAGAAGTCCACTGTTAGACATGGGCCCCCCCCCTAAATATTTACAGGAAGAACGATTCTGGGCCCTTTCTATCCACCTTCCCGCGATCTTAAGAGGGAATCACACAGGCGACTCTCCATACAAACGTAGTCCCCTAGTTCCTCCCTGGATAATGCCTCTAGAGTAACCATTTTTTCTCATAAAATCCAGATCTGCTATATACGTGCTCGTATGTTTTCCTTTTTTTCAGAAACTTATTGATAAAGAAAATATGACCCTCATATGATTTATATGAATTGGAGGTGATATTTTCTTTATCAATACGAGCACTTATATAGCAGATCTGGATTTTGTGAGGAAAAATGGTTACTCTAGAGGCATTATCCAGGGAGGAAATAGGGGACTACGTTTGTATGGAGAGTCGCCCGTGTGATGCCCTCAACAATATCGTCGGTTCTTCCAGTAGGTTGGGCAACTTACTTTTCGTCTTATAGCTCGTGGTCACCATTCACACAACACTAACTAGCCCCAAATTAAGCAGAGCTTGTACTATGGGTACCATATAGATTATATAATACTAAAAACTTTTCATTTGTCTTCTTCTTCCTGCCCTTATCCCACTTTATGTGGGGTCGGCACAACATGTCTTTCTCCTCCATTCCCCTCTGTCAGCCGTCATCTCCGCATTCACTCCTCTCATGTCCATGTCATCTTTCACACAGTTCATCCATGTTTTCTTTGGTCTACCTCTGCTCACATATCCATCCACATCCATACTCATCACTCTCCTAGTCAGTCTTTCATCCCTCCTTATGACATCCACTAGACCACTGGTACTCTAAATAAATACCTGGATTAAAATCACCCTTTTCACCCTTCAATAGGGGCTGACAATCAATAGTTGAAAATGTCAGCTTCTTTTTGTCAGTAAAATTCAAAGGATAACCTTTAAAGGGTGAGATTATTATTTCTATAAACTTGAGATCCTATAAAGAAAAGGTTCACGTTATTTTTTTTTTTTAAATACCTTCACACCTCAGTAAGCAGCTCACCTTTTGCACTTTATGTTGTGGGTTCGATCTCCTCTGAAGGCAACTTTTTGTTTGATGAATGCAGTGGTTTATTTTTTGATAAGGTATTTTAATGAAAAAACAAAGCCAAACGTACAAAATACTGTGTTTTATGAAACGGAAAATATTACAACTCGTACAAATAGATCAAAAATGTGCGATTTCGATAGCCAGAGTACGTTTTCGAGTTAAAAATGACAGAAACAAAACACCTCAATCTAGGTTCAAAAACGTTTTTTTAAATGGGGATGTAAAATTTGATGGGTAGATTAATTTTACAATGATTTTAAGATACAAGGTGGGATAAAAAATAAAGTTCGGAACTCACGAGACTCGCCCACACTTGGCCGTTTAATTTCACGGTTTCTCATACCTATCCTTCCCGATATACGACAGCACATCATCATACCGTTCTGCTCCTTTTGGGTAGCACCGTTCAGTCAGAGCGCCATTGAACCACCACTTCCTAAAATGCTTGTAGGACGACGCTTCCGTCTTACTATTGAGTTTCTCGCAAAGATCGCAGTAGCCTTCTTGGAGTTTCGTCTCGTGGATGGTAAAACGTTTCTTCCAGGTGAAATAGCTGATGTACGCTGAAGGGTTCTGGATGAGGTAATGTATTAGGACAACGAGCTTTTCTATGGACTCGTGGGTAGCATCGATGTAGGAGTTGGCGGGTAAGAATCTGAAATAAAAAAAATATAAAAGCACACAGTTTGCATTAAATAAATAAATATTCCGCACGATTCACAGAACACTATCTAGCCCTAAATTAAGCAGACAACTCCCAGACAGAGAACAAACATCAGCGTTCTCCTCACAAATATTTTTTCTCGGTGGGGTAATAATTGAAAGCTTGGTTAATTTTATAACTACTAGATACCTAGCGCTAAGGAAATCACAAAGTGTTTTAAATATTTCAACCCACCCCAAGAAATCCAGCAGTTTGACTTAAAAAGCCTTGTGCACACATTTTGTCAATTTAAGTAACATGCTAACAATTTGTGGTATTTTAATGCTAAATACCGCTTTGTATCTCGCCTTGGGTTTTGATTTTCTATTTCGGTTCAGAACTCAAAAAGCCTGTTTTATGAATGCAGTTCGTGACTTACTTGGGATAATCAGCTCCACCACTCACGACCGGCACAGCATTATGTTTATAACCCTTCAGTACTTCAGTCGTCACATAATCCTCAGAGAAACTCTCTTCTTGTGCCAAATAGAAGTAATAATCCCTCTCCAAAGCTCTAAAGCATCCTTCTTCTGGACATTTTAGGAAACTACAGCCGTATATATCAAATGTTAGAGAATTTTCTCTCATTGCTTCTTTCAGTTGTCGAACGAAAGTCATCGTAACCCCGTCCTTGTTACACTTATCCATGTACCACATCATCGCTTTGGTTTTGCTCCCAACTTTCAAACTATCCGCATCCGAGTCACCATCAGTAGTTATCTCCAAAGAGGTTTCCATATTTTCAATCGTCTCAGTGAAGTTGGTTCCATATTTTGGAAATACAACATCACCAGTTAAATCTTTCACTTCTATAAAAGGTGTCACAATATCCGAGCGCAGTTTGTAAGACCAAGTCCAGTTGAAGAAACCATCTGCCTTCACATTGCAGACAGGAGACTTATCTGCAGAAGTCATGGAGTAGAAGACGTACTTCTGCTTCGGAGACCTCGATTTGGGCATGTTCTTTTTCCAGTTCTTCAAAGTATTTATGCTGAATAAAACCGCATCGAAGTTCTTCACATCTTTATCAAGCAAGTTCTTGTTTGTGGTCAGGAAACAGTTGATAAACGGGCAGTTGTTGTTTATAAATAGCTGCTGTCCGTCCGTGGTTAGATTGTAAGCCACCTCGGGGATAGTCCATAGCAGAATATATTTGAAATCCTTGTCAAACCTCTTGGAATGTGATCCATGATACGAAACTTGAGCCCTTTCAGATTTCGTCATGGTTATGAAAGCCGTGTGAAACGTGTAGAATGCTAACACGATGTACATTATCAGACCAGAAAAACTGAGCACAAAGAACAGCTTCGCAAACGTTTCTGTCCGTGTTACCAGATACATTTTAAGATCTTCACATTGCTATAGGCTGTGTAACTACTGAGAGAACAATGGACCACCCGCTAGTATCTTGATATAAAATCTGAGGAATCTAATGACGGGGGTAAACAATAAATTCCTCGGAACAAAGCACTGTGTTGATACAAACAAAATCTTTTCTTTAGCACATTTTTTCACTGTTGCTAATCGTTTTGTTGATTGAAAATGACGTATTGACCAGGTCTTTCCTGTGGATTAGGCCGTCTAACCTGTCAGTATGGTATAGGTGATGGGTAAGCCTATTCCACCTAAAATCCTGTCCCAGGCACTATAGCGTCCCGTAAGTAATGCCGGGCATAAACACCAGTTGCCCCTAGCACTATATAAATCATCTACAATAGAAGCAAAGGCACATATGTATCCCCAAAGTAACGCGTAATTATTTATTTTTATAGTTTTTTAAACTATTGCTTTGAACACAACTCGCCAGGTTCCTACATAGTTCAAAGGATAAGTATTTACTGAAATTCTCGAATATTCTTCAATACATCCAATACATTCGAGCTTCCTCACAATACGCTCCGCATTTCTCGTTCCGAGTAAAACGCTCAAACACGCCTCAAAGGGATCCGTCTGTCTGTCTGTACGCAGCCAAAAAGCTCTTGAGAAATTTTTTCTATCAGTCGATGTCTCCCTCTATTTGCTAAGACCTGTTTCGTTAGAGGCTCGGCGCGTTTCCATTTCGCAATGCGATTTTGTTTAGACTCGCGTAAGAAATATAAAAAATATCCCTGACCTCTGTTACTTCGATGAAAAAGCACTGGATTTAAACTTTTTATAAGCTCCAAAGTACTTAGTTAATATTATTAGATCTATGTTTTTCATGGCTTGCTTTGATGCTTATTTTTGGGATTGAGAGCGCTGTGAAAAAAATTTCGGGAATATACTTATAGATAGATAACTTTTTATTTACTGTTTATTAATTTTATAGTGTTTACTACACTTAAGGAAATCACAAAGATTTTTATAATGTCCCAAAAGTTAAGAGCCGAGCGGGATTTGAACCCGCGACCTTCCCCGAAGGGGAATTAATAAACAGTAATGAAAAACGCAAGGTGACATCTCTCGTCGATTCAACTGAATGAATGCAACTTCGGTTATCGAGCAGGTTAGTTGACTATAACGTCAAAACTGTAGATGGAGCCACGGTCGCGTTAGTGCCGAACAGTCCCTAAGAGTTATTCGTCGAGTGTGATTAGGATCCGATGGCGCAGTGGTCAGCGCAGCCCCGTACCTAGGGGAAGGTCGCGGGTTCAAATCCCGCTCGGCTCTTAACTTTTGGGACATTATAAAAAACTTTTTATTTGGCTCAAAAACACAACTTATAAAGAAAACGAAACAACAGAAAGAGAAGAACATCGAATAAAGGTACGGCTACACAAGAAACTATAAAAGAAAAAAAAACATAGAACACATACAAGAAACACAGAAAGAAATACCACATAATCCTAGTTCTAATGTTGAAAAGGGTGCCGACAGTATCCAATTAGCCATTTATTTATGAGCCAAAATGGTCCTCACTCAGCTTAAATGCTTGAATATCTGCTGTCCATGAAAAATCTATAAAAATAAAATTTTGAAAATGCACTTATATTTTATTCAATAAAACCTAGTCTATTTTTGGTGGTTTTAGTATTGACCAAAACATTAAAAACCACTCTGAAAGTTGTGTTCCGATAATCACGTACCTACCGGATGATATTGGAAACAAGTAAAGTTCTTTGCATGTAAGACGTCGAGTCTTCGGCAAATATGGACATCGCGTATGAAGTCAAACAAAATTACATATTCCATAAAAATATACCCCTTTTGGTACGTGACAGCGGCACTTGACACGTCCTGCAGGCGCACGTCATATTCATGTATTTATTGTTACTTACATATAATTCAGGGACTGCTATGGCCCGTAGGCTTGAATATTGAAAAGCTCGACCAGTGAACGTAGATAAAACTTGTAAGTATTCCTTGAAGGGTAAAAGTCGATTGTATTACTACTAAAATGTATATATCAATGGAACCCTGTCACAATTTATGGACATTTGTTAAAAACTCTTTTTTTTCTCTCTCTTTGAAATCAAATTAAAAGTTATTTATTTTATGCCACACAATAAGAGCTCTTAATTAAAATAAAATAATAACTGTGTAATACTTTGCACAAGAATTAACTACGAGTATATACAAATAACAATGACCGTTTATGTAATGTATAAGTAAAATTTACCGGCACTTAAAAGTTTTGCGGCATAAAAAAAAGTTGTGTTAGTTAAACTATTTATAACTCAAGAATGGCTTAGCCGATTTGGCTGAAAATTTGTGTGGAGGTAGCTTAAAACCAAAAAACGGACATAGGAATATTATACAAGTTTTTATTCTGAAAAAAATACGGGAACAGGGCGAGCGAGAAGAAGCACAGAAGACATGGTCAACGCGTACGGAACTGACTAAGTCGCGGGTTTCTTCACGATCTTTTCCTTCACCGTTTGAAAGAACTAGTATTATATACAAATTGCCCTATGTACACTTTTTTCTGTCAAAATAAGGTACACAAAGGAGTATATACACGATAAATACCCGTGTAATAGTTAGATAAACAAGGCCTACAGGTACTTGATCGATGAGGTATTACAGCAAGTATTTGTCGTGTACCACAGCCCAGCATTCGAGATCTATGGAATGCGTACATTCCGTCACTGGAAACTAATCCAGTGGTAAATATCTGTCTAATACCCGGCTCAGACAATTTGTTAAGCAATTGTGTGTGAGAAACGGTAGCCGTTTCATAGCGGACGTAAAGACCATAAATTTTAAGTTAAGATTGAAGTTTTTTTTTATTTTAAAGATAGACAAACGAGATTAGGGCCCACCTGATGGTAAGCGGTCACCGTTGCCCATAGACACCAACAACACCAAGGGTGCTGTTGTTGCGTTGCCTACCCTGGAGGTTATGAAAGTCATTTTTACACCCTGTAACCTAAACTAATTAAATGTAACTTAAATTACTCTATAGTATCACTCTATGATTCAACCTTACTTAGCAAACCTACTTACCTATCGTAGCTACGAGACTGCTTTGTTATATGGTTACCAGTTAACATCAGGTGATCCATATGCTTGTTCCACTAGCTAGTTGTATAAAACAAATACCTATATCATTTAAAGATATAGGTATTTGTTTTATACAACTAGCTTCGCCATCCGCTTTTTGACCTTAAGGGGCCGGCGGAGGGCGAGTTTTCATACAAACGTAATACCAAAATGATTACTAATTTAAGAAGATTTTCACTATATTATTGTAATAATTGTATTTGTATAGTATTTATCTAGGTTCCTGAACAGTTTTTATTTAAAATTACTTACCTCAAATGAAATTAACGCCAATCACATTTTGCAATGAAAAAAAGGTGTAAAATGCCATTTGTGTTTATTTCATTTGAGGTAAGTAATTTAAAGTCAAAATTATTCAGGAACCTTGATAAATACTATACGAATACAGTTATTACAATAATATAGTGAAAATCTGCCTAAACAAGTAATAATTTTGGTATTACGTTTGTATGAAAATTCACCCTCCGCCGGCCTCTTAAGTTCATATTTTTTTCTTAATTTGGCCCCGTAAAAGCTTATAAAACTATGTAGGTAAGTTGGCAGCCCACCTGAGGCGAAGTAAGACCAAACTTGGAGCAATGAGGTAAAATCGAAGTTCCAAGGCGAGTTTAAAAGTCTAATTTTCCTCCATACGCGACTGGAGTACGAGCCACGAGGCGGGATTCTGAAAGAATTATATGGATAAGACTACATTTTTTAATAGTCATGAGATCTTGTTTTTATTAGGACACGCTTATTTCTTAACCATTAAGGCCTGCACACATCAAAGTGATCTGCCATGGAGATCAATGATGAGGCGTAAATTAGTACTTACTACAATTACAATAGTTTGTGACAGCATTGAGTTCTAAAAATAAACTCCGGAAAGAAGAATTTAAATCGTTTTGCTTTTTGTGACTTTTTCACTTTCGTTTCGTGTAACTAGAGAAATAGTTTTGAAAAAGTATTCGCAATCGAAATAAAAAATATAGAAGGAAATAAAAAATAGGACCAATAAAATTACAACAAATTACACATTGTTCTCTCGAAAATAGCAGAGTGTGTTTCAAGGAAACATTATTTAAAAATAATATCGAATAACACTAGATCTCCTGCAATGTCGATCAGTGCATAGCTGTTAAATATCGCACTGTCAAAGTTCACGGCAGTGTGTTGTGTATGTATGCTGAAACTGACTTTCATTTCTTTTTTTAATATAATATCCAAGGTTTTTTGGGAATAAATGACTTATTATTTTTATAACAACCCTGGGTATGTCCACACTACCTTCAGGTAGCTTGCCAGCAACATCAGACTAATAATAAGGCGAGTCGGCGAGGTAGTGAGATTTCACCCAATCATAACTTTCGGAGAAAAAGAAAATTATGCACGAATGCATCTAATATTTTAAAAAGCGCGTCTGTCTGGCAATTTGTTGCTTCTATTTGAGATTCTGCTAAAGTTTTGAATGAAAAACTGGAAGTAGACATAGTAGAAGATGAAATCATCACGAGACTCCTCTAGGAAGCGATTTATGAACATTAATCTCCTCATAATAATTTCACAGTATATACAGGTTGATTTTTTGAGGAGAAGGGCAGTAATGGCCAAGTCCAAAACCACGAGTGTTAGGAAAAAGTGCAGAAAGGAGATCACGATTTAGAAGAAAACAATCCATATCTTTTTATTTCAACAAAATTAGCTCTAAAAATAACGACACTTCCATGCATCTTTTCATCCCCCTTTTCAACCCTTTACAAACTTTTTTCGTATCAAAAAGTCACCTATGTCTTTTGGCAGGTTGTAGACTATCTGTGTATCTTTAATTTACATCGGTCCAGTAGTTTTGGCGTGAAAGCGCGAAAGACAGACAGACAGATTTACTTTCGTATTTCAGGCCTGCGCACATCTGGCGAAACGCTGCCAAATATGACAGCGATATTTGACGGCGTTTCAGCTGATCGCCATCAACATTGCCTAGATGTGCGCAGGCGTATAAGGATAAGGATTGCATATTCTTAGGTTATATTAGCTTAGCCTTACATGTAAAGTAGAATAATGTAATGCTCTATGATCCAAGAACATTAAATTTATTTAGAAAGTTCTACCGAATATAGTTAATTTTTAATAGAAACAAATGTATGGAATATTGTATGTTTTATACTAAGCTATTTCACATTTTATATAAGCGCGTCGGCATAAAATTCGCAGTAAGTGTGGGTGCCGGGGCGTGTCATAAATCGTTGGAACATCTTCGCATCGTGGACCAATTAGTACAAGATGTTGCCAGCACCATTCGCGGGCCGCACTCATGCGGGATCGAACCAAGAACATTTTATTTTTAACTCAGTAGCTAATTGCTTATCCTAACAGCTAGTTGTATATAAAAAAAAATAAAAAACTTAAAACTCTTTAGTTATCCAGTGACAAGGTAAAAAGAAGAAGGCATACGCACTCCCATTGGAGCTTAGCTGTTTTGCTCCCATCATCAGCAATGCCAGTTATCAGCAAGCGAATAAATACATTTCATTTCATTTAATCGAACTTTCAATACTCAATACTCAATACATTTATTGCTTTACACATGGTTTAGTTTGTACATACATAGTTTTTAGGTGTAACCAATACCAATATATTACCAATACACATAATACATATAATACCAATGTATTATATGTATGTTATTAAATGTATTTTATATTTTTTAATAAAATACAGTTAATATGAGCATAAAATATTACACATATTGCATAACACCAACCAGCCGAAGTCGCGGCAACTAGTTTTTAACGAATGCCGTGAAAGCGTTAATTACTTTTGCAGTAATTAATATGATTTAAAGGTCTGAAAAAATGCCGTAGCTATCTTATTTTTGGGACACTTTTTTTTAATCTTCTTCTTGTAGCGTCACGCGATCATGGTTTCAGAACATGTTTTCCATATCATGCACTGAGGATCCATCTGAAGGCTTATCACAAGCTCTGTTTGGCTCTGGTTTTGAGTCTGTGTGAGTTCTGACCAGTGTATTATACTGCGTGTGTGACTGTTATTTACTCAGCACTCACACAGACTCAAAGCCAAAGCCAGAGACTGAGCCAAACAGAGCTGAGAGACTAGTAAGATGGTGACGATGATCTGATGATTTTGATGACTATTATTTGGTATTTATCGCGATTACCTTTATTATTTCCAGACGTTTCGACCGTGTTACAACAGCCATGTTCGCGGGCAGACCACCTCGTTCGTTCCGTTTAATTATGCATAACGATCGCGTTCATTTAAAAAGTGCTATGATGATGATGATTTGAAAAGTCAAGTCAAGTTTTCAAGTTGTCAAGCACTGAGGATCCATCTGTGAGGCTAGTCAGAGCACTGGTGGTCTAGTGGTAGTGGCCCCGCCTTCCGATCCGAAGGTCGTGAGTTCAAATCCACTCGTGTACCAATGAGTTTTTCTGTCGAAAAATGTATGTGCACTATGCCAGTACTCTCAAAACGGTGAAGGAAAACATCGTGAGGAAATCGGCATGTTGCAGAACCTAAAAAAGTTCGAACAACACGTGTCAAGGGTCACGCAATAAGGGCCCACCAGCGGCCTACTTGCGGAAAAACCTGCCCGCACATTAAGTGCGCATGATAAAACTTGCCGAACTTGCCAAGGCTAGTCAGATGATGATGACGATGATGGTCTGATGATGATGATGATGATGAGTATATGGATTAGAATAGTCTGGTCCATATCATGCACTGGGGAAACCATCTGGTGATTAATCCTTAACCTTTCTCTATAATAAACTAAGGCACCGTCTAGATTGATTACACTACACACAGCCGTTCTGTTTGTGTAGCATTGTAAGGGGGTATACAAACTGTTATTCAAATGTGTGTGTAGATACATCATAGCAGACAACGCTGGGGAATAAAGGTTCTCTAATTGCGTCCACGTACCGAAGAAAGAAAGAAAGAAGAAAGAAAACTTTTTATTTGGACTAAGGCCTACATGTAGGTTTCGTTTCGTACCCGTTACGCCCCGTTCCCGTAACTTTTTCAGGATAAAAAGTATTCTATGACTAACCGTTTCCGTGTCCGTGACCGGTTCTGATTCGTTCACGCGTGATGGCGTGACTAAGGGAAATAAGGATTTATATATATATATATTATATAGATTATGTATATTAATATTGGAAGACGGTATTATGAACGCACCTTAGCGTATCTAAACAGCATGGATTAGAGCAGAGCTATCGACTTGATGCATAGCGGCCATTGTGCACCGATGAATCGGCGTAGCAGCGTAGCGGTCGTAGCACAAAGGTGTCTTGGCGTAGCAGATTACGTAGCATACAGTTACGCGCCTGATTCTGTTTTGATAACAAACTACAACTACACAAACCAAAAAAATCTAATCCGTAATTTAAAAAAATCGGTTTTCTGTAAAGTCGGTTTACTGACGATAGTTGAACGTGACAACGTCATACAGCTGTCAACGCGGACGCATCGCTCACTCAAGTAGGAGAGAGACAGATGCCGAACGCTGCCACGCCCCGCAATGTTCCTAACTATTTGACTTGACCGTACAAAGAGGTATATAGTCTGTGGTGCAAACTTCGATCTTGACAAATAACAACTATGAATCCTAATCTGTGACATGTCACGTGGGTCAGTGTGCCTATAACTTCACTCATTCACTCTAGTCAGCCATTTTTTCTTTCGGCTTTTTCTTAGTTGTCACCTTGGCGTGTTGTTTTTACTTAAAATAGTACTCTCAAAATACATAGCTTTCCAAAAATGTTTCGCCAGTGTTGTGTTCCCAAATGCTGTAGCCAACGACAGGACGTTAAATTTCATAGATTTCCGATGAAACAGGAATACCGGGATCAGTGGTTAAAGTTAATCAATTGTGAAAAGCTGAAAAGTATGGACAATTTGACCAACAAAGCCTTTGTTTGTCATAAACATTTTGAAAAACGGTTTATTTCAAACACAACTACTCGTTTAAGAATTGGAGCCTATCCAGCTTTGTTTTCGGACTTGGAAATTTCATCAGGAAACCCATCAAGCAGTTCCTCGGAATCAGGTAAAACAACACTCTTTCTTTAGTCAGGGAATTTGTTATTTTTTTGTTAATAATTTGGAGTCTTTGGTGTAAACTGGTTTTTATCTAGTTATTAGCCAAACAAGCAAATAAATATTTGACACAATTTTTTTTTAGCTCAAAAACAAACGCCATCATCATACAATCACAGCCTTCATGATCATACATATTTGAGGCAGCCTCACTGTGATCATTCATATTGTGCTTCAGAGGATGCAAGAGTGTTGATTCCAGGTGTGTACTTATATTTTGTATAAATAATGTCTTTCTGTATAAACTTGCCACTTAAATGTGACTAATGGTGACCCCATAAATCAATGTTTGCCACTACAATAGGTACACAATAGGTAATGAGAATGCGGGGTTCATTCAAAGTGTAGACATTAACCACCATTGGCTGTTGTTTGCGAATATCATGTGCCTAGCTTCAAGTAGATTACCACTTGAGGTAGACGTTATTTATATCTACATATGTATATATATTTATTTTATTGAGGTAATGTTAATTTGTAATTTTTTTTGAGCGGTTATCTCTGGAACAAAATAAGATTCCAAATAATGTTGTGCTAGCAATGGTAGTTCTTACACCAAATACTATTTTAATTGACATCACATAATTTTCAGAGGTAGCCACCATTGAGAGAACTGAGCAGCAGGAAATTTCTATCCAAGAAATGCCAGAAAGAACTATCCCTGTGTCAGTTGAGCAAGGAATTTCAAGCCAAGAAAAGCCAGGTGAGTTTGGAGAGTTTTTATGCATAGCTTACGATTATTTTTACCACTTCTTCTTCTTCTTATCGTGTCACTGATTCTTTCGAACCAAGTGTGGTGAAAGGATTTTAAGTGCGCCTCAAAGAGGCTCCTTTCGTGCACTAGACACATATTTTCGAACTTTTTACCACTAAAAATGATATTTGATACTCTCTCAGGTAGTTAGCATGCATTTATATTTAACAATTATTTTTTTCAGATCGCACACCTCGTAGGTTTAGCAAAAAGAGATTGATCAGAAATGTTAAATCATTGACTCCAAAATGTAAGCTACTGTACAAAGAGTTTCAAAAAGCTAGGCGCCAAAGGGATTTTCAGTTCAGGGCCAAAAGGGCAATGGATTTTAGCAAAGAGACATCATTTAAAGAACTGACTAAAGGAATGAATCCATTGGCAAAAAAGCTTCTTTGGATGCAAGTCAAACTCTGCACGAAAAATATAAGAGCTAGAAGGTTCACAATGGATGAAAAATTGATTGGACTAGCAATTTATAAACAAAGTCCAAAATCATATAAATTTCTTAAAAAAATATTTATTTTGCCTTCCAATACTACGCTGAAGAAAATGATAAGCAATTTAAACATAGAGGCTGGCATCAATCCACAAATTTTTGGACTCTTAAAAGAACAGGTAAAAGTACTATTTATTTTAATAATTTTCATCATCATAAGTTCACTGCTGACTGACAAAACCTTCCTCATAGAATGGTTGTCTTGTAATGTATGTTTCCAATTGGAGGATCGCCATAATCACCACACTTGAAAGTGGGGTTGATGATTGCAGTATTGGTGTTATGTTCTCGGTGGGTGCTGCTCCCCATGTTTATAGTCTTAGGTAAATCTATAAATACCCTAATCTGCTGTATCATTTTAGGTAAAAGACTGGAATGAACAAAAGAAGCTATGCACAATTATGTTTGATGAAATGGCTTTGGAACCTGCAGTAACATATTCTTCTAATAAAGATACAATTGATGGCTTTGTACATTTGAATGAAAAAACAAGCCAGTTTGCAGATCATGCCCTGGTGTTTATGTTACGTGGAGCAGTTCATAAATGGCAACAGCCAATTGCCTTCTATTTCTGCGAAGGGCAGACAAAAAGTTTACAACTCAAAGCCATCATTAAAAATATAATTGTTGCCGTAACAGAAACAGGACTCCAGCCCATTGCTCTTGTCTCCGACCAGGGATCTAGCTTTCAATGCGCGCTGAATGACCTTCTTCAAGACACTAAAAGAGAGCAGTTGCGTGCTGGGGAAAATTTTGGTTAGTACTTTTGATATGATGCAGACAGATTATCTACCTAATAAAATATAAAAGGGAAAAATTTATTTACATTTTTATCATGCTGCTGAATGTAGGTGCACCTATATGTAGTGGGCACCTATCAAATATGAATAATTACTTTGTTATATTATTACTAAAATAATCTGGTCTCATAAATATATATAATCTCATAATTTTCTGTTTACTTTCAGATAACACAATCAATGTATGTGGTGATCCAATAAGTGTATTCTATGATCCACCGCATTTAATTAAAGGGATGCGCAATAATTTCCTTACCAAAGACATCATTTTTGAAGGAAAATCGGCTACCTGGCAGGATATTATTGATGTCTACAACACTGATTGCAGTCATGGTGAATCCAGGATTATGCACAAATTGACTGACGAACATGTAATTCCTGGCAAAATAAAAAAAATGAAGGCAAGTCCATGTAATTACTTTATACGAGCCACTCGCTCCAAATTCGCAAAGGTGGAAAAGTTTAAATTCAGTGACTTCGTCGGCGAGCCCTTCTCACTCTTGTCTGGTTTTTTTATTCTTTTTATTAATTTTCAGGTCAAGAACTGCGTGCGTGTCTTTAGTAAAACGGTTGCAGCTGCCTTATCGTATACTGCTCAATTTCGTAAGTAGAAGTTCGTCAAAATATTATTTACCTTACGGTTGCTCAAAAAGTTCTTCATTGTATCGTTCCAAAGCGAAGTTAATAATAGAACATTGTTATCCAAGAGGTGAAAATAACCCCTCGAACTATTGGCGCGTCTCCGGACTAAATAAGTAATTTTCATTGCTCATACTCGGATGGTTTTTATTAACTTCCTTGTATCCTGGGTACTACTGGTCATTTTGACCCCTAGTATAGCAATGTACTATTAATGCCTATGTTTGAGAGCTATGTTAGAAGTTTCACTACTAATATCCATGAGGATCTAGATTTATTTTCTGACTACGTTAATCTAGTTTTCTTTTCATAAATATAACTAATAAAATAAATCTTATCTTTTTCAGCTTTATATCCTAATGGGAAGCCAGTAAGCCCAACGTTGAGGAATACGGCGGATTTCGTGTCCTTTATGGACGATTTGTTCGACAGCGCCAACGGAGCTGGTAATCTTAGTTCAAAAAAGAAATCGAAGAATCTTCGGTGTGTTGTTACGTCAAAATCGAAGCATCACGAATTTTGGACAGGCGCTATCAACAAATTAAACAAGATACAATTTTTAACAAAAGAAAAAATAGCTAAAAGTGTTCCATCACTTAAAAATTGGGTTGTTACTCTTAAAAGCTTCCAAAGGGTATGGAAATACTTAAGCGAGGAAAAAAATGTAAAAATAATGAGACCTCGCTATTTCAATTCTGATCCTGTAGAAAACTTTTTTGGCCAAGTCAGGGCATACAATTATAGGAGTAATGACCCAAGTGTAAGTGCTTTCAAACACACTTTCAAATCACTGTTAATAACTAGATTTATTAATTTCCATTCAAATACTTTTAACTGTGAGGATGATACAGGCAAGGAATTATTGACAATTCAGTCACTGTTCAATACATTATATAATGATAAAAATGCGCCAAATACTGATACCAATGAGGTTGAACAAACCTATCAAGATCAACAGTTAGTTACAGTTGAAAATATTCAGGTCCAAGCAAGACGAGAGAGATTAAATATACACTCTAGAGCATATACCGTTGGATGGGTGACTAGAAAAATTCTACGTAAAATTAAATGCAGACAATGCAAAGAAAATTTGGTCACAACTGATGAAGAAACCAATGTCCACGATTGGATAACTGCGCGGGAGTATTTAACGTTAAAAAAAAGAAAATTAGCCTATCCAACCGAATATGCCGTGAGGAATTTTGGTATCATTGCAAAGGTGACAAATGAATATTTAGAACAAAAGGCATATCAAAGCAATATCTGCAAAAATATCAAACAAAAAATATTGTCTGAATGTTCGTTTGATTTCCTTGATTGTGAATCACATAGAGATTTAGTACTTGAATACTTTCTAAGTATATCCATTAAACTATTCTTAATTAACTGGTGCAATATCATTAATAAAATTTTGAAAGGAGTTGACATAGTTCGTCTAGAAAGGTCGTCTTTGCCGCCAATGCAATCTATGGCATTAGATAAATACAAAAAAAAATTGAAAAATAAAAAACTTAATAAATAACTTTGCTTGTTTCTGTTCATAGCCTAATTTAATAGAGGTTTTAAAAGTAGGTCTAAATAATTAGGGGTCTAATAAAGGGAGAACTTTTTGAGTTTTTCGCTATGCAGGCTATGGTTTCATCAATTATTCTACAGCCTGGTAGAATAAATAATAAACTGCAGACCGCAATGAACGGTGAATGATAAAAAAAGAAAACTTGTCAACATCGAAGTTTGCAACGGTATAGTGTCGTTCAAGGTCAGATTACCGTCTGATACGTAGTATCTCTTACTAGTCTGTGAACGCTGCCGAACGCGGAGGTCGATTGTGCCTCTTTGTCGCTCGTTCCGCGCTCTCGCTTGTACTTCAAGCCTTAAATGGAACGCCTGAAAGCGAGGTAACGCCGCATGAGTCATGATTTTTCGTGCGTTCAGCCGGCTCCATCGAATAAAGTTGTCGCTAGCGTTGTCGCGTAAAAAAATGTGTGAATATTCGTGTCTCGGAAGTATCACTTTGAAGTTGTTCTTAAAATTCAAAGCGACAAAGTTCCGGCGGGGGTACTAACCGATGTTTCAATAGAACCCTTTCGCAAAGCCTGTCACATTCACATCCAAAGTGAATTTTCAACACTCACTCAAGAGTGTTCGTCTCACAATCGAATCGTTCCTCCAGGGTATCACTCGCAAAGTGCGAATTCTTTATGCAATTTGTCACTGAGATATCGCTTATAAGAAACTCGGGGGTAGATTGAAGTGACAAGATGAGCTTAAGGTATGGAAGTATAGCGGTTTTTGACACAAAACACTTTTTAAGGAAGAAATCTTCATTATTTATTATTATTTTTTGACACAGTGAGGCGGCGTTGCGGCAAACCTCGCATGAAATGGAGGAACGAGCGGGACTGGCAACAGATCGTAGTAACTGGCGAAAATGGGGGGAGGCCTTTGCCCAACAGTGGGACACTACAAGCTAATAATAGTAATAGACATTATTTATTTATTTTACATAGCACCACATTGTAGCTTTGACGTCGATAATTTTTTTTGAAACATGGATGATCTGTGTGAAAGATGACGTGGATAAGAGAGGAATGGAGGAGGAAGACATGTTGTGCTGACCCCATATAAAGTGGGATAAGGGCAGGAAGAAGAAGAAAAATCGTCAAGTAAACAACCGATCTAGAGATAGCTCAACTGATCCAAATCAGTACCAGACGGAAGCGTCCCCAAACGCTGGTTACATTGCCACGCTGAACAGCAATGCTAATAAAAATAATAATAGTACTATCGTATTTCAAAGCTAAGTTTCGCACAAACGAAACGTATTCTCAGCATGTAACACGAGGCGGAGTGTCTGAAGTGGCTGAAGCGCTGAAAAAACACGCTTTTTCCACGTAATGCCTTTGAGGAAATTAAATAAACTGCAACACCGCATCATAAGCATCCTTTGGAGCGCGGGACTAGCGCGCGTTTCCATTGTAGCGTGTTATTATTTGTGTTTATTTTGTAAGTTGTTTTGTATGACCAAGCTTCGGCAACGGTAGGAACCAAGCCGTAGTTTGTTGCCTATTCTTCTAGGCTTGGTCACGTGGAACTGGCACCTAGACTCACCTAGCTTTTAGATGTTTCAAAGTGATTCTTGTATTCCTACTGAATAAATACACTTTTATTTGATTTGCTCGGTTTTTTTTTGTAAATTGTCTTTTTTAGAAATTATATTTAAATACGAATGAAATTATGATGAAATATGAATAATATTTTTTGATCTTACAGAGAACCGGCAAAAAGATATGAACTGGTCATTTAAATAAAAAATCGAGTGCAATTAGGAAGTACACTACTCACAATAAAAGAAATAGTATTAGTATTCGAGGCAACTCAATGAGGCAACTCAATGATTATTTTTAACCAAAAACAATAAAATCACACTACCTTTAGGTGAATTAATCAAGTATTTTTATAGAATTAGCCAATGTGTTTTTCGTTTTTGGTATTTACGTCGTAAATAAGCGTCCTCTGGTTTTCATGCGTTTTTGTCGTTGTCGGTCGGATGAATTAATCGAGTATTATTATAAAATTACGTAATAAAATTTCTGATTTTTAGCATTTACTTTGTACATAAGCGTCCTCTGGTTTTCATGCGTTTTGTCGTTGTCGGTTGTCGTATTACATGGAACAGTGGAAACAAACAACTCATATCGCAATGTACGGAGCGTGGGTCGGCTGGCTTCCTTTTATTTGTAAGCAAATGCGATTTTAGCCGCACCGTGGATGCGCAGCGTATATCTGCGCTATCGAAGACCTGGCATGTCATATTTTTGAAAGAAAAATTACTAGTCTGGTTCATAAGCATTGCTATTCAACGTGGCAATGCCGCCAGCTTCTTGGGAACGCTTCCGTCTGGCACTGATTTGGATCAGTTGAGTTATCTCTAGATCGTTGGTAACGGTTTGTAGATAATTCAACTGTTTTCTGTACATTTTGTAAATTATTGTTTAATTGTAAGTTTCTTTGTGTAAATAAAATGTATAATATACTTTTTGGCCATCACCGCTCTTCTCAAAAAACCCTCTTTACTCATAATGTACCTTTTTGAAACAAAATAAGTGATCTATCTTCTCATTAAAATAATAATTATAAGTTAAAAAAACTAGAGAAACCGACTTCATTGCCAAACGGCTAAACCGATTTTAATGAAATTTGTTTAGGACAATCTGGACGTAAGAATAACCTTCCAAATAAAAAAATAATTTTCATCGGTTAAATCGGTTCATAAATGATGGAGGCATGCAGTTACAAACATTGAAAATTTTATTTAAAAAAAAATGGCAACACCGATTTTAATAAAATTAAAATGGGACCGATCTGGAAGCAGTACCTTTCAGATTAAAAAATATTTTTTCAAATCGGCTCACAAATGACGAAGTTATACGGTAACAAACATTAAAAAAAAAAAAAAATATACAACCGAATTGAGAACCTCCTCCTTTTTGATTGGAAGTCGGTTAAAAAGCCATTAAAGCAATGCAAGTTCGATTTTCTCAATAATGTTTGTGATCGAAAGATTTCCAGTCCATTTTATTCATGTTTTCCACCATCACGCGCAGGCTTATTTTGCGTGGACTCTAGCTGCTAGTTCTTTTCAACATTTGCGAACACTGGCTTAGTGCGTACATTATGACCACAAAATAGTTAATCTTTCAAACAATGAGACAATGCTACTAATCTTGTTTACATATATTATTATTGCAATATTTTTATACACTATTGTTTGAACTGTTAACTGATTCGCACAGTCAGTGCAGGCAGACAGACAAATGATGACATGCCTCTCAGTGTGAGCCGACGACCGGTCAAGATAGCCGAAAATGTATAGTGGTGTTAAAGTGCTCGTTTTAGTCATGACTTTTGTAAGTACTTAGGAGAGTCAATAGATTAACATTTATGGTGTGTTCGAATACTTCCGAAACCAGCTCAGTTTTGTTTGCTTAACTTTATTTAACTGTAGGCCTACCATGACCTCTGCCTGACTATCCCCCGAATACTGAAACGCAACTCAGATTTAAGCACGTCTCAAGCGACGAATATTTGACAGTTTTCAATGAAAATCTGTCAAATATTCGTCGTTTGAGACGTGCTTAAATCTGAGTTGCGTTTCAGTATTCGGGGGTATGTCTCTGGTTCTGGTTTTGAGTCTATGTGAGTGTCAAGGATTTTATATACTATCTGGATAACGCACGAAGATTAAAAATCAATATTTCATTCATACAAACTTATGCTGTAATTACTATACTATAAAGTTTATTTTTTTCTGTCTCAACTCAGAATAGAAAAACGAACTACATGAGAGACTCAAAAATAGTAGTTTGTCCTTGTCTAGCAAGTTGCCATTGCAAAACAAAAAGTATTTGGTAGATTTAGAAGATTTCTCTCATTTCAATAAATTTAATTAAAAATAGGTCATTTGAATTCTTCTAACTTAATATTTTTTTATTTTGCGTGTTTGATATTTTTTACGATAATATTGCAAGTAGGTACAAGTTGTAAATGCTATTTATAAGAAGTCATATTAGTAATATTTCGTCAGCTGCAAGCGGCAATACTGGCTATAACTAAAAATGGCGATGTGACGTGGTTTGTTGATCTAAAATTATTGGTGTGGTTTTTGTGATTTTTAGCTAAAGGAATTGATATTATTCGTCAAAATGGTTCATTTTTGCTGCGTAAATAGTTGCAAAAAGGAATGGTATCCCGGTTGCGGCTTAACATTTCACAGGTGAGCTATTTTAAATGTTTTTATGTAAGTGGTGTTATAGGGTGTCCATGAATATCAGAGGGCCTAGGAACAAAGATTGTAATAAGTAGGTACAATTATTATGGTTTAATTTTTGTAGAGGTATTGCATACTATTACACAAGCATGACGACTATGTTAATGAGTCACGAAAACAGTACCTTTGAAACCGAATACAGTACCTTCAATCTTTAAAATGGAAAGTCATACTTTTATAGGTGGTCATAAAAGTTATAATTAAAAGAAGTAATATAAGTTAGAAGTAATATACAAGTTATAATTACTTAATTGTGTTGTATCAAAGATAATATATTTTGTTTATTTACAGATCAGACCTACAGGAGTGATTTATAAATTGAGCAGTATATGTTTTAATGTTATAACATTAAAAAGCCCAGAAAAGAAAGAAGTGCCACAAAGTATCAGAAGCCATGCTCGTCAGGACCACCTGAGAAAAAAGCTAGGAGGGAAGAATCCGAAAAATCAACCCAATCGAACTTAAATACAAATACACAAATACAAAAACACATACATACGCACATAAAATGCCAAATTGCCCAAGTTGTTTATAAGATCTTCGTTCGCTTCGCTCACTCGATCAATTATAATACAAGTTGGAATATAAAAGATTGTACCTTAACATTTCCTTGTTTTATTTTTTAGAAAACATAATTATTATGCCTAGTAAGTACCTAGGTTTTATACTTAATTGCGTATCTGGGCTCGTGTGAAAATCAATAAAGCTATTTTCTCAGAAATAAGAATATTCCCAGAAATAAGCCCTAGCTAGCTCAATTATTCACCCCCGTAAACCGCCATACTACAAATTTCATCGAAATCATTACAGCCGTTTTAAGAACGTGAATACAAATCAGTTTGTACAAATAAATAAACAAATATTGCTAGTTTAGGATAGGTAGTAATTTATTCTAATAAACAAGATACACCTACAGTGCTTTAAGAATCAGGTAAAAAAAAAATATCAAAAGAAATATTCATGAAGTGCCTATGTTGTTACCTATAATAATAGAGGGAAGGGAGGCCTTCGCCCTGTACGGGGAAACAAAAGTCAGTAATTAACAAATCAGTACATTTTATTTCAAGCAGTTTCTTTCGATTTTATAAAAAGTACAGATGTGTGGACATCCTACTTAGAAAGAGATGCGTTACTACTTTGGTGCTCTCACCGGGCTCGTTTTTAGGAAACACTGCGTTATCCAGTTTACGAAGTATGTAGATTCATGGTGAGTGTTGACTAAATAAATCCAACGTCAAAACGTCACACACACAGTATAATACAATGGTGAGCACTCACACAGACTCAAAACCAGAACCAGAGGCATAGCCAGACAGAGCTCATGGTAGGCCTACTGGCCTGTCAACTCAGTTGGTGGTTTCTATTCCGTAGGTTGATTGACCTACGGAGCAGATGACAGATCTACTACCAACTGTTATTTGAATATTTGTGTGGTGAACGCTGATGTTTGTTCTCTGTCTGGGTGTTTTATTGTATTATAAAGGCCTGCACACATTTAGGCGATGGCGATTAGCTGATTGCCACCGCCTAGATGTGAGCGGCCCTTTAATATTTACAATAAAATATATTAAAGTACTATATTAACTATCTGGTTCCCATAGTACAAGCTCTGCTTAATTTGGGGCTAGATAGTGTTTTATGGATTGTCCAAAATAAATTTTTTTACTTTCTTTTAGGCCCAAATCAAATCGGATTCATCCGAAGACTTGTACGTACCTTCCACAATTGTCTTTCACGATATCTACACCAACAATCTGGTGACGGTCACCGAAGATGACGTTATCACCACCACTGAAGACTACAGCATCGACAGCATACAAACACAATTTGTCGAATTCCGTCCCGTTATGAGCACAGAAAAGCCAACCATACCACCTCCTAAATACATCCTAGATTCCAATGCTTTGAAAGAAAGTCAAGCAGCTGCGTTAACTACGACCACGACAACGACAGAAGACCCTGAGGATACTGTAAAAGTGGTACCGGTGAAGAAGAACTACCAAAGAGGATTGCTAGACCTCCTTTTCCCTCAAAAAAGAGTGAAGACTTTCAAAAATGTGTTTGATTCTTTTAGGCGTGTTTTGTCTCATACTTTTAGGAGATAGATGATAATATTATTTGTTTTAGGTTTAATTTAAACGAGCTGGTGTGCCCGAGCTTTGCTCGGTTTTTTAATAATATTTTTGTATACTAATTTTCATGAAAATTTCCGGAACTTTTGTGTCGAGTGTTTACGTAGAAGTTCAATAGATGGCGTTCTCCGTGACACTAATTCGTGATTTCGACTACTCGACAAGAGATGGCGCTAAATTTTTTTATTATTAAAATAACTTTTAACCCGGGTCTTTTCTGAAAATGAAACCTAGCTAGATCGATTTATCGCCCCCGAAAACCCCTGTATACTTAATTTCATGAAAATTGTTGGCTCAGTTTCCGAGATCCTAAATATATATATATATATATATATATATATATACAAGATTTTCTCGTTTAAAGGTATAAGATATTAGCTCAAGTGTTTGGTAATAAATAAAGGATATTGATATTGTCAAACTGTCCAATTTATATAGTGTGCCTTCTTTTTGTGTGTGTTAAACAATAAACTATTTTATATTTTTTTTTGCATCTGTATAAATTGTTGATCTACGTTCCTTAGTTTTTTTAATCTAAAAGAATTATATTATAATCCTTTGTTGCTTTGTTGCTTTACTACATGAATATTTCAATTCTTTTTTTCGTGTCTTTGTTATGATATTTACGAAGTTATGATAAGTATAATTTTAATATAGGTACATAATTACATACCATATAAAAAAAGTAAAATAATATTTAAAAAGATAAACATGAAAAATGTTTATTTTTTAGTAGCAATATCAAAGTTTCAGATGAAGAGAGAGAGAAAGTTACTATTTTACAATTATTAAAACTAGCTACATATACGTTAGCCCACCATCTACAGTTATAATTTAATGACTTACCTATTTTAATTTTAATTTTTAATCACTGCCTTTTGCTTTTTTTACTTTAACATAGACATACAATCACGCCTTATTGCAATAGGCAGAGATCACGAATTTCCACTTTACTTTTACTCGACCAAAAATTAATTTGATTCTAGTTTTTCAGTAAAATTGTATCGATATTTAAACTAATAGATAACGAAGCCTCTTTGATTTTGTAGCCGACTGGCATACAATGGCCATCCACACGTAACATGGTGTTAAGAGCCCTACAGCTAACAGCTCACACTTGACTAAAACGTGATTCACAGTGATTGCACTAATTACACTCAGCAGAGGCGTCGCTTGAGCAGCGCTTCAGCTGCTGAGAGTGTCTTGGAGATAGCAGATTTAGACGGTATTTTTGTAGGAATACCCAGAAAATCACAGCCCGTACCGTGGTGTTTTATTAAAATAAATAAATATTATAGACAATCCACACAACACTATCTAGCCCCAAACTAAGTAGAGCTTGTACTATGGGAACCAGATAGCTGATATAATACTTATATATTTTTTTTTTGTAAATAGATACCTAGAATACAATATAACACCCAGACAGAGAACAAACATTTGTATTCACCACGCAAATATCTGTTCTCGGTGGGGATTGAACCCACGACCTACGGCTCAGAAGGCAGAGCTAGGACCAACTGAGCTGAGAAGCCAGTCAGATTACTATTCAGAGTAGGTATATTAATGACACGAGAGGCAGACCATCTGTATGCCTCAAGTTGATGGACGCAGGGCAGTGCATCGTAAGGCAATGCTTTGTTATTAGCGAAGGTTATCACATAAGATCAGGTGGGCCATAGAGAAAAAATGATAAGAATTATTTGTTGAATTATGAAGCAATGAGAACTTTGTTTTTCTGCTATAAACAACGGGACTTTATCTAGATTAATTGATGTTCCATTTTCATTTTTGTTATGATTCTGCTTCTCATTTTTTGCTTGTGGAATGATAAAAAGTTGGTGTAAATAAGCTTTTTTACACTTAACAAAATTAGCTAACCAGCACTCCGCGAGTAGATTATCCCTAGTAAAACGATTTACAAATTTTAATTATTAGTTAGTAAATTTACTGATTTAGACTGAAAGCCAAGACAAACATAAATATAATTGTAAATTAATAGTATAATTGTGTTTTATTTAGCTTTAAACCTTAGCTTTTCAGGCGAGATTGCTTTTCTTGCATATTTACCAAAAACAAAAATATACTATCAAGTTAATTTTACCACTCCTAATTTGACTTTGTGCTTTGGCTAGTGAGGTAAGTAAATGATAACACTAAAGCCTGAAAACTAAAAGCTCCAATGGTGTTAACAGCTAAACGCCTCGCTTGGCGCCAATTATTTTTTTGGATTACAGCCAAATGTTAACACAAAGTGCTTAAAGTTTAAGAAACTTAATTGTTAAACCAAAAGTTTGAGAACTTTCAAACTGTAGGTACTTACGACTCTAAAATCGCTTATTTTTTCATCGCAGTGGCTTTTTAGACAATTCCAGGAGGCCTACCACAAGCTCTGTCTGGCTCTGTCTCTGACTCTGGTTTTGAGTCTGTGAGTGCTCACCAGTGTATTATTCTGTGTGTGTGACGTATCGACGTAGGATTTATTTAGTCAACACTCACTCAGAGCTTATGGTAGGCCCAAAAAAATCTATCAGAAAAATAACTTCATAATCAAAACACTTTCCCGCCCCCACAGAACAAATTCAATAAAACGGTAAAAACGATAGACATTGGCAAGTCAGATATTTCTTGAGTCTGCACATTTTTTATTAAAATGAAGATAAACTCGCTGAGTAAGCTAAGGGAGGTGATAATTTCTGACATTTTATATTCACGATATCAAACGAATGGAATTGGGGTTGGGGTTCTGCAATCTGAGGGATAAAAAAATTTAGAGAGTTTTTTAGGACCAGTACCACAAGCTCTGTCTAGCTCTGTCTCTGGTTTTGAATCTGTGTGAGTGCTCACCAGTGTATAATGTGTGTGTGACGTTTTGACGTAGGATTTATTTAGTCAACACTCATACTGACTCAAAACCAGAGCCGGAGACAGAGCCAGACAGAGCTTGTGGTAGGCCTACTGAGAACTAAATACTAGCTTAAAAATATATTACTAAAAATATAGATTGTAAAAGGGTTTAATTGAACACAATAATTCATTTTTATTTAGTTAGTTTGTAAAATGTAATATCCATTTATTTAAATCAACATATGATCATCAGTAACACTTATAAAAATAAAATGTATTGCTAGTACATAATTATTTATATCAATCAGTATTTAGTCGTTTTATACTAGTTATATTAGTAATAAAAGTGTGTGTTGTGTGGATTATTGTCCACAATATTTATTTATTTAAAAATCATTATAATTTACCTTACCTCTAATTAAAATGAAGATAGGATTACAATAATTAAAGTTACGGTAAAATTACAATGAAATAAAGCTGTTTTGAGTTTCGCCATCGAAGAAATCCAAGGCTTTGAATACAAATCTGAAGTTAGATTTAATTAACACTAATAGGGTGAGGTCTACGCAGGGTATGGAAAATATTAATCCCGTATATATAGAGACGCCGCAGTTGGGACTTTCACGCCACGAACACAAGGTGACTGTGTCATTGAAGTTCGTGGCGTGAAAGTCCCAAAGTTCGTGAACTCAACGAGGATAATTGTGAAGGGAATTGTTTAAACTGGAGATTATTAGGTTTTAGTCCTTGATTATAATTATTTTAAGAGTCCTAATGCAAAGAATACGCTTCTGACTTTAAAATTAAATCAAATCAAATCAAATTATTTATTTTATGCCACACAAGTATAACGCAAGGATCATTATATAAATAACAAGGATATAAAAATTGGTCATCACTCAGCATTATGAAGTAGCGAGTGCCAATAGAACGCTGGTCTTTCGTGACACCAGTAGAGTACGACCTTAGACAATCTTGATTGTCTAAGAGTATGACACAACGCAGCAACTGCGACTCACCGTCGTTTAATGTACACAAGAATAATAAGACGCCCTGTAGATACCAATAATATTATAATAATTAACAACTGTAGGTTTAAAATCAGTTGTTCATGACTTAGGGTTTCAATAAAATAAATACTCGTAGTCTGGAGTATTTATTTAGTCATTTTCTATCAAATACTGAAATTAGTTTTCATTACTTACGTCTCGATCTGAGAGCAACTAATTTTTTCCTAGCTCTACGCTAAACCTATGGCGCGGAACCGGGCTGAAACAAAACTTGGAAGAATTAAAGAGTTTTGTTCAAACTCCACAATCGCAAGATTAGATTACACTTTGAGGGTAATGCTTTTAAAAGAATTTCAATGATTTTTCTCAGCTTTTAGCTTTTAGTCCAGGTTTTTAATAAAAACTTTACATTAACCTGCCTAGATTTTGATAACATACTTCAGCTGTAGGCCTACCACAGGCTCTGTCTCTGGCTCTGGTTTTACGTCTGTGTGAGTGTTGACTAAATAAATCTTACGTCAAAACGTCACACACACAGTATAATAAACTGGTGAGCATTCACACAGACTCAAAACCAGAGCCAAACAGAACTTGTGGTAGGCCTACTGCTCTTAGAAAATTGAGGCAAAAAAACAGAAAAAAAAGCAACCGACGACATTTTAAAGATCGCGGGAATTTAGAAGTGGCTCGGTTAGCAGTAATAGAGGGCTCTTAGTTATTATTACTGGAAAAGTATACGAAATACCCTAAATAGTAATCAGCCTGAAGAAGCCCACTGCTGGACAAAAGTTGCTGAGCAAAGAGACGCAAGGCTGTAAGGTATAAACAAGCGATTCTTAATCTATAAAACAATGGAGTCGAAAGTCCACTGCGAAGTCCAGTCAAGTACCAATCTGCATCGTAAATAAGCCATAACTACACGATCTGTCGACAAGAACCGTTGACATCTTGTCCGGATTTGCATATCCGGTCAACCGGATACCGATCCGACTCTGAATTGTTTATACCCGGGCTGTTTATCATGTTATTGGTATTAAAAGTGTGTGCTACAACGGTTACTAATCCTACTAATATTATAAACGCGAAAGTTTGTAAGTACGGATGGATGTTTGTTACACTTTCACGTTAAAACTACTGAATGGATTTTAATGAAACCTTACAATAATATAGCTTAACATCAGAATACCTGCATATAACGATAACTACCTACCAAGATAAGGTAAATCACAATCCTAAATATGAAGATATCAAGCTAACTATTTATAATTTAATCGTACCTTAAAACCTCGGCCTGCCTCCGCGTTTGCTATACCATTCAAAGTGCATGTGATACTTATTTACACCTAAAAACTATGTATGTACAAACTAAACCATGTGTTAAGCAATAAATGTATTGATGTATTGAATAACACGTATATAGGCTACCATTTATAAAGATATTGTAACGGAGAACGGATGTAAGTAACGGGAACGGGGCGTGCGAAGCCGCGGGCGGATCGCTAGTCTTACATAAACTGACTTGCGCATGAACGGAGCTTCACCAAGAAAGTTAAGGAGTTGAGATTACCATTTTACTGTTTTATTTTTATAATTTTTGATATTTCAAAGAATGCTACAACGCATGGTCATTCCTTTGCAATGCAAGCTTATGACAAGTACATCAGTGTCTACTGTTAAAACTCAGAAACAAAACGCATCTAATTAAACATGCCCAAAATTATGCCCTGCGCACATCTAAGCGATCTGTGATGGCGATCAGTGAAACACAGCCAAATATGACTGTGATATTATCGCCTAGATGTCCGCAGGCTTTAAGCTCCATCATCATTTATTATACAACTTTAACGAAAAGCACACGAAATCGACGAAAAAAGAAACTGTATTCAAAAATCGCGAACTCAAAATTCACGTGAAACTTTTTTCGAGCCTCTGAATATTAGCAAAAAGTCATTAAAAGTAAGGGCGCTGTTCATCATACCGAACGCGGCCTCAAAGTCGGTATTAAAGGCCAACTTGGCGAGACCCTAAGTTATAAAAGTTCATTCATTTAACGGTTGCACGCGTTCGAGGCGAAGACGGAATTTCAAATTATTATTACCCTGTCGGAATAACATTTAAAAGTTTTTGCTTGATATAGATACAAGTTATTCAGACTCCATAGTAGGTACTAACTACGTGTTTTTGTAAAGGCCTGCGCACATCTAGGTCGCTGGGGTCGGCGATCACTGAAACGCTATATTTGAGAGTGTTTCACTGATCGCTATCGCCTGCGACCTATAGGTGTGGGGATTCGTTTTCTGTCATTTTGGGAAGTCACATAGCTTTTCCATTTTAATTGTTTTTCTTGTGTTATTTTGAGTTTTGTTGTGTAATTTCTAAAGCTCAAAGTGTTAGCAGTTGGAATTAAAATGTATTATGTGTTAGTCTGATTTGATCGATAATGTTTCAGATGGTTTTGGAAAAAAACAGCCATCTTTTGTTTCCAAAGCCAATTAGGGTAGAGCCGACTTGTCTATGACTGACTTGACTTGACGAAAAAGTATTTTATGTATGTAATACATCATCATCTACTACTACTACTACTACTACTCGACACTGGCAAAATTGATCCGAAATGGACAGATGCCATTCATTATGAAGAAGAAGACATAAAGGCCTGCAACTCATCAGTTAAAGAGCTCTCTGATAAGTGTTGCTTAGTTCGGAACTAATGATAGCTTCGAAACATCCACCATTATATTTATTTTATCTCGTGCCCTCCAAAACATGGAATTCCTTCGTAATTATTGTTGAACAAAAATTGCATCACAATTCCATGCCTACCTAAACTCTTGATAGCAGAGGGCACCACTTGTGTCGGCTGTCATTTGCATATGTGCCGTGGAGAGCGCCGGACGTAGAGATTTTCAAATTTAATTTTCTATTTAGTATAATTGCCTACATATTTTCCCCTGTCCGGCTCGTATTTGCATACCTACTTGAATACTCGGCTGTAGTTTTACGCTCGGATTAAATAGTTTAATCTCATGAAGAACAAATTACAGTTCACTTATAATAATTATAATAAATATTGTAGACAATCCACACAACACTATTTAGCCCCAAACTAAGCAGAGCTTGTACTATGGGAACCAGATGACTGATTTAATACTTCGATACACAATTTTTTTGTAAATACCTACGTACTTAGAAAACAATATGACACCCAAATAGAGAACAAACATCTGCGTTCACCACACAAATATTTGATCTCAGTGGGGATCGAGCCCAAGACCTATGGCGCAGAAGGCAGAGCTACTACCAACTGAGCTGAGAGGCCAGTCAATGAGACTAAGGCTTAGACTATTAGATTGTAAGGGTCTGCAGATAGCTCAACTGTTTCCTGTGTATTTTGTACATTTTGTAAATATTTGTTTAATTGTAAGTTTTTTGTGTAAATAAAGTTCACTTCTTATGCTGCCTTCCTACGGTGCGTGGTTCTGCAGATCATCACGCACAGCTGACGACGACGCACGGCAACGCACATAGAAAGAGCTCCTTACCGCGCACCTCGGCGCACGAGACCGTTCCCATGGTGTGTCGTGCGAGCTGATCCGCCTCCGTGCGCGATATCACACACCGGTAGGAAGAGGCTATTAGACTAATAGATTTGTTAACAAAGTAGACGTACCTACTACAAGACTGAGTTACCTTTTAGCTCGCTGTGATTCCTACAACTACGAATCACAACAATGTTATGAAACAGTAAACGTTTATAAACATGGGAGATGTTGGAATTTCTTAAAGATTTTGACTCTTGATCGGTGAAATAACGGTACACACAAGTGTATGTGATTCCAACAATGTCGAAAGTGTTGAAAGCTATATTAATGGCCGCGTACGGAACTCTTCTCATTCAATACTTGCGAGTTTCGTTGCATACAAGTAAAGTTGATATAGAGGTACAATACATAGTCCGGCCTCCAGGAGCTTTGAAAAGAATCCTGCACGAACTGAAAATTAGAAGTCCAAAAACAAAACAATTATTTTTCACCAATGACAAACCGGATAGATTGCCGATAGATCTAAAATTCATACTGAGATGGACAAACGCGTTCTCCCACTACAGCTCATCAGTTTTCAGGAACGGACAATCAGCGTTTATAGAAAACAATTGCGCTCATAGCAATTGCTACATGACGAACGATAAGAGTCTGCTGGTAGATCCTGCATATTTTGACGCGATCCTCTTTGACGTAGAAAATACTTGGGACATGCCACCAGTTCTCCGCTCTGCTCATCAGAAGTACATATTCATGGCATCAGAATCAGCACATAACTTTCCCCAATGCCTACCATTTTACGACACTTATTACAACTTGACCTGGACTTACAAACTCGACTCTGATATCCGCTGGTCGTTCATCACGATTGAGGATAAGAAAGGTAGATTTGTTGGGCCGAAAGTGGACATGCAATGGATTCATCCTATGAAGCAGACTCCAGAACATGTTGTGCGTAGACTGGTTCATAAAAGAAAAGCGGCAGCGTGGTTTGTTTCTAACTGCAAAACGCAAAGTGGTAGGGAGAAAGTTGCAAAGGATCTGATCTCCGAATTGGCGAAGCATAAACAAAAAGTGGATACATTTGGTTGGTGTGGGGAACTGACATGCCCTAAGGACCGCATTGAAGAATGTCTGGAGCTTTTGGAGCAAGAATATTACTTTTATTTTGCATTTGAGAATTCTATGAGTGAGGATTACGTGACGGAGAAGTTGTTGTATCCACTTCTTCATAAGACTGTTCCTGTTGTGTACGGAGGAGCTGATTATTCAAGGTATCTTTGTATTTACCAAAATACTCAACTACTTCTGGACACACTTTCAGTATGTACCAGTTGGCAAGCTCTGTCTGGCTTTGGTTTTAAGTCTGTGTGAGTGCTCACCATCATTGTATTATACTGTGGGTGTGACGTTTCGACGTAGGATTTATTTAGTCAACACTCACACAGACTCAAAACCAGAGCCAGAGAGAGTGGTAGGAATGCTGGATAACTTGTGGAAGAGGGAATGAATTAGGCGAGAAGTAGTCTTAGACAGCGATCTTGATTTCCAAAATTGAACATATTTTTTTGAAGAAAATGTTTATCTTACATGAAATTTGTTGTTAATGGTTTCAGGTTTTTGCCACCTGGGTCTTACATCGATGCAAAAGCATTAAACACTACAGAAGTAGCAGATTTGATGATGAGAGCAATCAAAAGTCCTGAAGAGTACAGAAAATATTTCAGGTTACTACTTAGAATAGTATTTTAAATTATTTTTCATTACTCATACTCTGAAAGTAGGTCTGAAGTTGCCTGAGGGGCCTAATTGAAAGTAAAACTTTCAGCCCTAGGGAGAATCGCTTTCTACTGACAGCTGTCTAATTATAAAAAAAACAAGTTCTATTTTATTCAACCATGTTCCAACTTTCTAAAGTCTTTCTAACTGCAAGGAGGTCGTTGAACCAAATTCCAACTTTTTATTCAGCAAGTAGGTTGGAAACCCATTACAACGGTAAGAAGTTAAAAAAGTCTAATTAGAGCGCAATGTAAAATTTAAATTTAAATAACATAAAGATAGTATTAAATAAATAATATATCTTCTAAATTTATTTAAAATAACATAGATTTGAGCATCAATTTATCATTTTTTAAATTATGAGAATGAAAATAATGGCTGAATAATGCTGGCGAACCGAAGCCGAAGGCCCGCCAGAGAAAAAGAAAAAAAGACCGGGAAGGCGGCAATTCAATCTTCATTTTCACTAATTTTTCTTTCATGTTTTTATTTTTACTTTCCTTGTATTCGTAATGAAAAGCACAGTGTTTACCTCGGGTGAAAGTCTTTTAAGTCCATCAAGCTCCATTGGCGCCCTCGCTACGCTCTGGCGCCAAACCCGTCTCGGGACTCAAAAAACGTGACTTTCAACACTCAGGTAACAATGTACTATTCCACTCTTCTCCTTTCCCCCTCTCAAAAAAGCCTCTTTGAGGCACAAATCCTTTTATCACTGAGTGGTTCAAATGGACTGTATACTACAACAATATAAGTTTAAAAAACTTGAGAAACCAACTTCAAGGCTAAACTGCTTTTTCTTTCTTTCTATAGGACCAATCTGAAAGTACCTTTCAGACAAAAAAAATATCACTTTAAAAAAATACAACCGAATTGAGAACCTTCTCCTTTTTTATTAGAACTCGGTAAAAAAAGGAAGAGTGTTGTTCATGTGTAAAAAAATATAATTTATTACTACTTCCTTTCAGAATAAAACAACGTGATGAAACTATTCATTTAGCTGTAATAAATGGTTTCCTCTTACTATTCTGTATTTTACTCTGTACCGTGAACAATGAACAATCAGACAGAAATCAAAGTATGCATAACAAAGGCTGTCCAACGTATTCTATTCCATGAAAGTTACAGCTCTGATATTTTAGTTATCTAAAAATTAAGGCTAGAACATCTTATTACTCGTAGATTCTTTTTCTTCTTAATGAATGGCATCTGTCCATTTAGGAAAAAAATTTGCCAGTGTCAAGTAATGAGGATAATATTATATAGATAAATACTTTTTCGTCAAGTCAAGTCAGTCATAGACAAAGTCGGCCCTTGAAACAAATGATGGTCGTTTGTTTTCAAAACCATCGGAAACCTTTTCGATCATATCAGAATATCACTTGATGCACTTTCATTCCAACAGCTAACACTTTGAGCTAAGACCTCAAGTAATGTTGGTTAAAATACCACCGAAATTATTATTATTATTATCTGGTGGGTGGGCGCCTAACGTTCCGTTTTCCATTTCGTGGTCGCCATTCGAGACATCGCTATTTTAAACCTAAGTAAACCTAAAAAAACATTTTTTTGTGTACTTGCTAATCAATTTATTTTTCTGTTTCAGATGGCACAACCACTACGTTTACAAAGAAACACCAGCTGTTGCTGACGTGTGCCAGCTTTGTGCAGTACTCAACGATCCGACCAGAGAACACACGATCGTCAATAACTTGAGAAAGTGGTGGGATCCCGACTTTGAACAATCGTGCAAGAGATGAACAGAACAACTCGCCCAACAATTAATTTATAATAATCCTTATTATTAATATTATAAATGCGTTTGTAACTATGTCTGTCTGTCTGTCTTCCTGTCAGGCTTTCACGCCAAAACTACTGAACAGATTGAAATGAAATTTGGTACACAGATAGTTGAGGGCCTGAGGAAGGATATAGGCTACTTTTTATTGCGAAAAAAGGGTTGTAAGGGGTTGAAAATAGGGGTTGAAAGTTGTATGGAAGTATCGTCATTTTTAGAGCTAGAAACTTAAAACTTATTTTTTAGTCTGTTGATTTGATATAAAAAAAAATGACATTCAAAGTTTGTGCTGGGGGGGTAGAGAGAGGGGAGTACAGGGGGGAGTGTGGAGGGGAGTACAGGGGGAGTGTGGAGGGGAGGTGCGGGGGGAGTGTGGAGGGGAGTACAGGGGGGAGTGTGGAGGGGAGTGCGGGGGGAGTTGGAGGGGAGGTGCGGGGGGAGTGTGGAGGGAGTACAGGGGGAGTTGGAGGGGAGGTGCGGGGGGAGTGTGGAGGGGAGTACAGGGGGAGTGTGGAGGGGAGGTTCGGGGGGAGTGTGGAGGGGAGTACAGGGGGAGTGTGGAGAAGAGGTGCGGGGGGAGTGTGGAGGGGAGTACAGGGGGGAGTGTGGAGGGGAGGAGCGAGGGTGAATGCGGGGGGAGTACAGGGGGAGTGTGGAGGGGAGGTGCGGGGGGAGTGTGAAGGGGAGGTGCGGGGGGAGTACAGGGGGATTGTGGAGGGGAGTCTGGGGGGAGTGCGGGGGGAATGTGGGGGGGTGTTGAGGAGAGTGGGGGGAGTGTGGGGGGAGTTCGGAGAGGAATGCGGGGGGGATGAAAGTGTGGCGTAGTACGACGCCATATGTCTAAGTTTAGTAAGAGGGCAGACGACTGTGTCACGTGCACGCGAATATGACGTTATTTAACCACTGTTTTCTTCCGCTGCAAATTAAAAATGCTACCCATAGACTACAAACTATCGCGTCGCGGCGCTGTCGCTGTCGCTGTCGCTGTCGCTGTCGCTGTCGCTGTCGCTGTCGCTGTCGCTGTCGCTGTCGCTGTCGCTGTCGCTGTCGCTGTCGCTGTCGCTGTCGCTGTCGCTGTCGCTGTCGCTGTCGCTGTCGCTGTCGCTGTCGCTGTCGCTGTCGCTGTCGCTGTCGCTGTCGCTGTCGCTGTCGCTGTCGCTGTCGCTGTCGCTGTCGCTGTCGCTGTCGCTGTCGCTGTCGCTGTCGCTGTCGCTGTCGCTGTCGCTGTCGCTGTCGCTGTCGCTGTCGTGTTGCTGTCGTTTTATCAATGCCGCAGCCTTTAAGGACCCCAGCAATCCTCTTACCGAAACTCATTATTCAAATCCTCAACGAGATAATTCCAATTATGATGAAGCCATCATCGCCTTTTTCGTAATATAATTAAAATTGTGCTGACGTCGATAGGCTTTGATGACTGTGCCTGAAGTCCGAGTTTTGTATTTAGCCCCCAACGAGAGAAAGACTTTTCAGTAGGCCTACCACAAGCTCTGTCTGGCTCTGTCTCTAGCTCTGGTTTTAAGTCTGTGTGAGTGTTGACTAAATAAATCTTACGTCGAAACGTCATACACACAGTATAATACACTGGTGAGCACTCACAAAGACTCAAGAGCCAGAGACAGAGACAGAGCCAGACAGAGCTTGTGCTAGGTCTACAGATATAAGTATGAGGAATTAAAGCGTGTGTCTGTTTGCATGTAGCCTCGTAGGTAAGAAACTTTTATTTGCTAGAAATCCCATGTATTCTGAGGATTATAAAACAGTTTGTTAGACATTGAAATTGTTGTGATGGCCAAAATAATGTCAAAACTGACAGATGCAACTAGGTTTTGATTGCTACAAAAGATACGCAATCACCAAAAATACTTTTATTTGCTAGAAATCTATGTATTCTGAGGATTTGTAGAAGTTAGCCCGAAGGTTTTGTATGAGACGCGCCTCTGCCAGGCGTGCTAAGAACTCTTGTAACTCCATGCCGAACTCGGGCTCACGATACAAAAAACGAAATACCAAGACATCAAAAAAACTCAGACTAGAGCTACTGATCCAATAATTTATAGTAGTAGATGAACTGGCAGATGGCCAAAGCTTTTCAGTCTTCAGCAGGAAAAAAAGAAAAAAGCTTCGCATTTTTGACGGAAAGTAAAAACGATTCAGTTCTGCCAGCGAGGGACTGCTGATTAATCCAATTTAAGTTTGGTGTTTATTTGTGATTCATGCTGGTATTCTTTATTCATTTTTCCCTCAACTCAAATTTATTTCAAACTGTGTTTATTTGTGATTCATGCTGGTATTCTTATTA
The DNA here is from genome assembly GCA_947578465.1 of Thera obeliscata. Taxonomy (NCBI): domain Eukaryota; kingdom Metazoa; phylum Arthropoda; class Insecta; order Lepidoptera; family Geometridae; genus Thera; species Thera obeliscata. The sequence continues at coordinate 7,686,382 of OX387918.1, read as the reverse complement.
TTTTTTTCCTCCGCTCAAACTTATTTCAAACTGTGTTTATTTGTGATTCACGCTGGCATTCTTTATTATTTTATCCTCGACTCAAACTTATTTCAATCTGTGATCATTTTCATCGCAATTTCTCAAATCATTTTTTTCTACACTATTCAACTTCATCAACTTTTTAATGACTCAAAATTTTATTAAACTTCTGAAGCTTTCTAAACTACAACATTTTGTCACTTTTTACAAGTCTTCGCTCATTACCATTTTTAGGGCACTGTGTGTATTTAACTTGTAGTAAGTATTTATTCACGATGCCTAGCCAAAATTTAAAGAAGAGCGATAGATTTAATACTCTATGAAACATATATTTATTTAGATCCCACTTCTTCTTATCGTGTCACTGATTCTTTCGAACCAAGTGTGGTGAAAGGATTTTAAGTGCGCCTCAAAGAGGCTTCTTTCGTACACTTTACACATATTTCAGAACTTTTTAGGTTCTACGATATGCCGGATTCCTCACGATGTTTTCTTTCACCGTTTGAGAGCACTGGCATAGTGTACATACATTTTTGGGCAGAAAACTCATTGGTACACGACTGGATTTGAACCCACGACCTTAGAATCGAAAGGCGGAGCCGCTACCACTTGGCCGCCAGCGCTCTAGATCCCACGAAACCATATAGCATTGCACAAATTCTATGTACAAAGGTAATCTCATTTCAAAAATGGTTCGTTTTGGCTGTACGCTATTTAAAAACTTTGCTAAATTCAATTTTAGGTCAACGACCTACAGAGAATTCGCTCTGAAAGTTAACGTAATTTGATACGAGTATTTCAGCTTCATGAAACATTATTTAACAAAAAACTGTCTGTACTGTGTTGATGCAGTAATCCTAAAAATACTTTAGATATATATCTACCATATGCGCCGAATTCTTTTTTATTTATCATGTTTTTTTCACACAATAATTAATATTATGATGAAGGTGCCAAGACCCGCCTATCAGCTCAGTTGGTATTAGATCTGCTTTCTGCGCCGTAGGCCGTGGGTTCGATCCCCACCGAATACAAATATGTGTGTGGTGAACACATCAGATGTTTGTTCTCTGATTGGATGTTATATTGTATTCCAAGCATGTATTTACAAAAAAATATGTATTTGAGTATTATATCAGCTGTTTGGTTGTCATAGTACAAGCTCTGCTTAGTTTGGGGCTAGATAGTGTCGGGTGGATTTTCTACAATATTTATTTATTGGGCCAAGATCTTGATTAAAAATATTTTAAAACTCCCAAACCATGGCAAGGATTCATTAAGCAAACATCTCTTGCCTCCATAACGAGTAACCAAGTAACATCTAAGTGCACAAACTTGCTTCATCAAACTAACAAACTAAATTTCAAGTTTCTCATTTCAGTGCGCTTAAAATTTAAATATAAATAAGAAAGTCCAGCTATACATCATTAGTTGAAGTTAGAGACAAACACATGCGAGTACATCTGGAAGTTTGCTCAACTTGGAATAACTCTAAAACGAATGCAGGAGAATGAATTTGCGTACATTTATTATAACAGTGTGGATACGCCTTTTAAAATGTTGGTTTTTGTTCAAACATTTATTTTCTCGAAAAAATTTGCAAATTTACTTACAGAGAAAATACAATTTATCTTATAGTAATGATTATTCGTTGCCATTAAGCGTAGGTAATAGTTAATACAGTCTAGGTATGGTGATAACAACATTAAAATTTTCTTGTTTAAAATGTTAAAAACCAACGCTGCAAGAGCTTTAAAGGTCTGCGCACATCTAGGCGATGGAGATGGCGATCAACTGAAACGCTGTCAAATATGACAGCAATATTAGAGAGCAAAGTTTCTATAGCAGCCTCTGTCGTTACATTATTTTTTTAGTTTATAGAGAATTTCTTGATACAATTAACAGACGGTTAAAATAAATGCAAAAATTTTGACCACTGCGCCATCGGATCCTAATCACACTCGACGAAACAGAGCCCCTAAGAGTGCCGAACAATCCCTAAGAGTTATTAAGTTAAGTACCTTTGGAAATAAAGGGCTCATTTATTAATTTTATTTATTTATCACCAAGTCATTTTTCAGTTTTTTTATCCTGTTTTTGATGTGACAACGTCTTACAATTTGATGGAGCCGGCTGCACGCACGAAAAAACATGACTCATGCGGCGTTACCTCGCTCTGAGCTGTTCCATTTAAGGCTTGAAGTGCAAGCGAGAGCGCGTAACGAGCGACAAAGAGGCACAATCGGTCTCCGCGTTCGGCAGCGTTCGACATCTGTCTCTATCCTACTTGAGTGAGCGATGCATCCGCGTCGACAGCTGCTATACAATAATACATTTACATGTTTTCGTCAAGTATGAAGTGCAGTGAAAAATGAATGTGGTGTCAATTGTTTATAGCAACGATAATTGCGGCTTATGACGTTGTCACGTTCAACTATCGTCAGTAAACCGACTTTACAGTCAACCGATTTTTGCAAAGGAGCAGTATCCATACTATGCCAACGCTGTGCACCTCAGAGGTAGAGATCTCCAATCATAACTTAAGCACATTTTCCTGCAACTCGCTTAAATAAATAAACTTTGTGTTGCGGAAACTACTAAAAGTTTATCATAATATTTCTTGGAGCTATTTATCAGCATTGCATTTTATATTTTGTGATAAATGGGTACCAAATCCTACTGATATTGAATGCGTAAAATGACAAAATTAAAATCAAAAGTGTATTTATTGAGTAGGATTACAAGAATCACTTCGAAACGTCTTAAAGCTAGTGAGTCTAGGTGCCAGTTCCACGTTTCATTACTGTGAACCTCGTGTCACACTCACACATCGAAAAGAACGCAGGCAACACCTGGACAAGAGACGCACAGGACAGAAGAGGCTGGCAGAAAATGAAGGAGGCCTATACCCAGCAGTTGGTGATACCGGGCTGAGATGATGATGATGATGACACACTCACTCCATAAATACAGCTTCTTATTCTTATCGTGTCATTGGTTCTTTCGAACCAAGTGTGGTGAAAGGCTCAATGAGGATCCTTTCGTGCACTAATTTGAATAAAACCTGTAATAAAACAAAAAACAGGCTTACCTCATCCAGATACAATGCAAGTGAAGCCATTGGAAAAATTTGGTGCCGTTTTATGAGTTATAATAACAACAAAATAAAATTAGTTTGATGTCTAAAAACTGATAAAAAAGGTTTGAGACACAAAAAAAACAAATTAGACATTCAAGAAAGCTGTGTAGTAGTCTTGGTATTGTTACTATCCATGTACATTAAAATATAGTTATATAGCGGTCGTCAAAATAACGGACACCGTTTCAGAAAAGGCGAGGATTTAACTGAACGGTAAAGTTGGACCGAAAATAACTGTTTAGCTAACGAAATCTCCGCAAAACGAGTCGAGTTCAACTTGTTAATTAGTTTTCCTACCGCTCCATGATATTACATACTACATGCACTCGTATGTTATCGATACACTGCTATTCGAATCTGGTGGTCCGCTAGTCGCATCAGTGTCAAGAGATGGTGTTGATGATCTAATTTGATGATTTTATTTATTTTTTAAATGAAAACGTGTATTTTATTTTGTAGTAGTATGTGGTCCGTTTATAGCGAATTATTTGTTATGTCCCTAGCTATAATTCGTGTCTATTTTGGTTTGTGTTTAGGTTGTATACGCAATCAGTTGATGCTTGCATAAGAGATTTGTGGGGTGCTTGCGTATCTTTTGTTGCAATCAAAACCTAGTCGCATCTCAAAAAAGATATTTAAGGGTTATATCATCTGGTTCCCATAGTACTGCTCTGCTTAATTTGGGGCAAGATAGTGTTTATTTAGTAAATGTGCCTGTCGATAAAGTTCTATTCATAACATGCAATACTCATGATGCTAATACCGTTTCCCCACAACTTCTTCATCGTTTGAGAGTTACAAACTAGCAAATAACCCTTGTATACCTGTACAAACTGTTGGCCTACCACGAGCTCTGTCTGGCTCTGTCTCTGGCTCTGGGTTTGAGCCTGTGTGAGTGCTCACTGTTTATACTGTGTGTGTGTCGTTTCGACTTAGAATTAATTTTGACACACAGATTCAAAAACAGAGCGAGATAGAGCTTTAGGTAGGCCTGAACTAGAAATGTTATTCAAGGAACGTTCGGGAACTTCCCCGGTAGCATAGTGTGTACGAGGTGAGAACTACACTAGAACTATGAACGATGAGTTGATAAGGAGATAAGCCACCACACACCCGACTGAAATGCGAATGAGTTCCATACTGTTGGAGCGGTGTAGGTAGGTACCTATCTGTTGTTTGAATTTATCTGTAAGTTATTGCGGTCTTAAGGGGTCTCTACACATTTGCCCATGCTGGGCCAGGCTCCGCCAATGCACAATTGTAGACCACGATCACTTGGTGTTCACACACTGGCGCATGGCTCATTGCTGCCTGGCAAACCAATTGCGACGGACGTCGAAGTAATTACGGCTGCGGCTATTTACTTTGAACGATCAGATTTGATTCAAACTTTGCACACCTGTCAAAGGTCGATGACAATGCAATAATATGAAAAAAAAAATGTATGAAAAAAAAAATATATTTTGATTGTTGTAAATATTTTATCAATAGTTTATTATATCTGAAGTTATTATAAAAGCACCCTACGCTTTTTTGTACAATAATATAAATTTTTCAATTGATTATTACAGTTTTATTTTTAACTTTTAAGTTCAATTAGTTATAAAAGCGTTTTTTTTTTAGTTTTTAAACTATAATTTATTGTATACTGTTTACAAGTATTACAGAACGCAACACAAAAGTGTTCTATCCCGGTCAGCGGCCGGTGACGAACTGAACATTGGCCGATTGTGTAAACACCACAGGCCAGGCTACGCCACGATTCCTTTGAAGTGTGCCCAAAAAACCGACAACTCCCCGATTGCGCGCCATGCTTGCCGCCAACATACACCAATACCCGCCAATGTCCGCCAACATACACCAATACCCCCTGTACACATTGGCGTTGGCCTGTAGTGGGCCAGCATGGGCAAATGTGTAGAGGCTCCTTTAGAATATGGGATTGTAGACATTGAAAACACAGTGGTAACATATTAGTAGAAGAAGACTATGACGATTAAACTTTTTAAATTAACGCGATCGTTATGCATAATTATATATACATAGAAGAAACGGGTATATATCGCGATTACCTTTATTATTTCTGCTTGTAGTCGCAGGCAGACTGGAGTTCATTGGACACGGCTGTTGTAACACGGTCGAAACGGAAATAATAAAAGGAATCGCGATAAATACCCGTTTCTTCCATATAATTATGACGATAAAAACATTGACGCACAGACTATACACTATGGTAGGCTTTTCAAATAAAAATCAAAATTATTCTAAAACTACGAGTTGTAACAAACATCAGGATTGGGATCTCTTCTTTTTCTTTTAAGGTGTGAAACCTGTATTAGAAGAGTTCCCTCTTTGCTGTGGCTCAACATTGTCTTGTTTTCAAACAACCTATGAATTTTCAATTTATTTATCAAAATTTAAAAGACATTCACATATATTTATTGTTGGACCCGACAATGTTTTGTCCTGCGTGTACTTTCTTAAGTGCCAAATCAATGGGGTGAACAAAAACATCGTGACAAAACCGGCATGTTGAAGAATCTAAAAAGTGCTAAAAACTCTCTGAGGCGCACTATAAATCCTTTCACCACACTGCTTTGAAAGAACCAGTGCCACGATAAGAAGAAGAAGACAAGTAGGTAGTACTGTCTCTTTATCACAGCCAAACGGTGAAGGAAAACATCGTGAGGAAACCGGCATGTCAACGAATCCAAAAAGTTCAAAAAACATACGTCAAGTGCACGAAAGGAGCCTCTCTGAGGCACACTTTAAATCCTTTCACCACACTGGTTCAGTATTCATTACATTAATTGCCATATAACATGTAAATTTAAAGTTAGATCATACGTCTAGATTTTGAATAAATACAATATTCACCCAGTGTGAGTGTTGCAATATAATAAAAGCGGACAGATATGACATCATAATAAAAAAATAAACAAAAACTAAAAGAGCCAGTGACATAAAAGAAGAAGACAAGCGTAGATAAGCCTAAAAAGTAATTCTAGTGAAGCTACCACAAAAGCAACTTTTTCATTTATTTAGAAAGCGGATCGTATTTTATTACAAGGAGTCGATTTAGGTTCCGGCTGAATCATCAGGCCCCGTCCCGCCTTTTCCCTGTTCCTGGGTTGGTTGCTTTTCTATCGGATACGTTTGAAAATTGCCAAACTATTGCCCCCGTTACTTAGATTGAAGGAGTTTGCATCAAAAGATTTAAAAGTCCTCTGAAGTAACGCACTTAGTTATTTACGAAAATATCCGTGTGTAATGCTGGAATTCAAAAAAGTTGAGTTTTTATAATAACTAGTATTTACAAAAATACTACTACTTAATACTTAATACTTTGCCCTGCAGTGGGACAAGATAGGCTGAAAATAAATAAATAAATAAATAAATTTACAAAGATTTTTATAATTTCCCAAAAAATAAGTGCCGAGACTTTTTGGACATTATAAATCAATGACTCTTATTATAAAAATCTTTGTGATTTCCTTAAGTGTAGTAATCATTATTAAATAAATATAATTAGTCTTTACTACTTTGGCACATACGAAATATAATGGAGAATTTAATGTACTAAAACTCATGTTATAAACAGCGTCTTTCCTTTAAAAAAAAAATTAAAATTAGTATCGGTTTGGACACCTTCTTACACTTATCTGCTCCATTTTCAAAATAAATTCATTATATTTAAATAATTGCTCCTAAATTATTACTATAGAAAAGTAGTCAGAGTCACGTCCAAGCATTGTTTTAGCACTCCATGCAAGCTAACGGATAATTATATTTTTCTTATTTAAGTTTTTCAGGAATTTTTAAAATTTTATTTTGTTTCTAAATTGGAAATTCTATGAAAACAACAGCACATATTGTACGTAATAAAATCGGATAAAGCAATAAGCTTTTCACGGCTACCTGCAGTTATTTTAGTAAATAAATATCTAGCTTTTTATTAAATATTCCATGAAACAAGCGAGTTTTCGGAAAAGAATTTACAAATGAAAATAGCAAAAGTAATTTCAGAATAGGTATGTGTGTCCTAATCCATATTATCAAAAGTATTTAGCACGAGTAAATTTTTAAGCAACCGTTTTTGTAAAAATAATAAAATAAAATAAATAATCATTGTAGACGATCCACACAACACCATCTAGCGCCAAATCAAGCAGAGCCTGTACTATAGGAACCAAAATAGTTGATGGAATACATAAATTCTTTATTTTATTGTAAGCACATATACCTACTTAGAATACAATATAACACCCAGACAGAGAACAAACATCTGCGTTCACCACACAAATATTTGTTCTTGGTGGGGATCGAACCCACGACCTACGGTGCAGAAGGCAGAGCTACTACCAACTGAGCTGAGAGAGTATATTTTGTTGTTTTTGTTGTAGCTCAGCGCATTGGGCCGCGTGTCTATTCATCATTTAATTTACATTTGAGCAGCCGACCGCAGCGCGCTCCAGTGTTCTCTACATTCAAAACATTGTATCTAGCTTATTGTTTTATTGATTTTATAGTGTTTACTACACTTAAGGAAATCACAAAGATTTTTATAATGTCCCAAAAGTTAAGCGCCGAGCGGGATTTGAACCCGCGACCTTCCCCTCGGTACGGGGCTGCGCTGACCACTACGCCATCGGATCCTAATCACACTCGACGAATAACTCTTAGAGACTGTTCGGCACTAACGCGACCGTGGTTCCATCTACAGGTTTGACGTTACGTTAGGTTAGTTGACTGTAACGTCAAACCTGTAGATGGAACCACGGTCGCGTTAGTCATTGCATCTAGCATTGCAAAAATGCTTTTTAATTGGAATTTCGACTGAAAAGAGTTCATAATTAAGTTTTAGGCATAGAGCCTTCAAATTAGCCACCGCCGTCGCGTGGCTAAAGCCATCTATTAAGTGCCCTGCGGTGGCGATCAGGGTAAAGTTGTCAAATATGGCTGTCTATTTGACAGTCTTTCACTGATCGCTTTCATATTTGGCAGCGGTTCACTGATCGCCACCGCAGAACGCTTAAAGGCCTGCGGACACCTAGTTTGCTGGCGGTAGCGATCAGTGACACGCTGTCACATTTGACAGCGATATTTGACAGCGTTTCACTGATCGCTACCGCCAGCGAACTAGGTGTGCGCAGGCCTTTAGATGTGCTCAAGGCTTAATTTAAAGGCAACTTTAGTGTGTGTGTTAGTCTGTGGTCTCGTAGCTCAAAAAACGCTCCAATTTACCAATAGTTTTAAGAGCCATGCTTGGTAGAACTCCATTCAGCGGTTTTCTGAGGGTATTCATCACTGTGGTCCATTATTCATAAATAAACTTGATTTATTCATTATTTTCATTATTCAACAGGCTAATTCATTATATTTGCATGTGATTCTTTATAAATTCTGGTAGGTAGTTGTTCATTTTATTTATTTGGAACGTGCTGATACCCCGTTCTTGGTTTACACAGCCGTGTATTCAACGTATACATTTTTGTTTACGTGAATGTGTGAAATATTAGTTGAAATCGATGGGCTTTGGAAACCACGCTTGGACTCATTCGTACGGTCAGCGTCAACAGTAGATGAACATTCAGGTTCGTAAAGTTCAAATATTTCTCATGCCAGCTCACTTTTGATCAAAGATTCGAACTTTGTTGAATATCCATATTGATATATGTAATTACTTATCTGCTCTAGAGGTGGTCCCAATATCAATTTATTGATTAACAATCCATGAAACAGACCTTGAGATTTCTGAAACTGGGCCCTTCAATTTTCATTATTAAGTTTTTCCAAGAAATACAAAATAACATTATATCTCCACTCTTCAGGTTCTCAGTTTCCTTTCAATTCATTAGACTGCGTCCTCTACAAAATAGTGTTAAATAATGTCAAAGGAATGCTTTTAGTTTTAGCGAAATGGCCACAATTTTGTGTCCGGCTTTAACTTGCGCGAGCAAAGAATTCGGGACACTCTTTCCCGTTGTTATAGAGATACTCTTCTAATTCTGCCTTCTGCGCCGTAGGCCGTGGGTTCGACCCCCAGCGAGAATATTTGTGTGGTGAATACACAATTTATTTTCAATAACAAGATGTTTGTTTTCTATCTGGGTGCTATATTGTATTGTAAGTATGTTTAAAAAAAAATATACAAGTATTATATCTGCTATCTGGATCCTGTAAAGAAAGTAAGAAAGAAAGAAAGAACTTATTTACTGCAGTACAAGTTCTGCTTAATTTGGGGTTAGATGGTATTGTGTGGATTGTCTAGAATATTTATTTATTTATTAAACTTTCTCAAGCAATTAATTTGGGACACTTTTTCCCTCTGTAAGAGTCAATAAAAATCGTGGTCGTTTTTACACATCTTGCTTGACCGATTTTGATGGAGCTGACATTGCTCGTATCCTATACATACTACCTACCTACTCAGCAGTTTTTTCATACTTAACCAAAACCCGGGGATAAAAGCTAGTCTATAATAAATTCAACATGATCTCCCATCAATTACTATCATCGATCAAACGTGTACACAAATATTAAACTCTAGTTTTCTAAATAGCGGTCACCGTCACATTAAACACGTTCATTATATTGGTGACCCCGGTTATTAAACCTGCTAACGCAGAAAACAACGTATCCTACATAATTAACTGAAACATTCCCCCATTTTAAACATTTGTATATTAGTAGAAATCGATCGCTTGAATACAGTTAGAACTCAAACAATAACCTACGCATTACGACGCCTTCTTTTTTCTTTCACGACTGATGACAAATTCTCGCAGTAGTGATTTTTACCCCTAAAACAGACAACAGAGTATTGTTTACATAGAATCCAGAAACCAACAAAATAATTGCATGCATCGCATGCGATCAATATTTTTTTTGTACTTAATTTATAACTGCCGTCATTAGCTGTCACCGCGTTTTAGGAAAGCCCCATATCAACATTTGCATGTTAGCACTGTCTAATACGAGTAGATAGTGTCAATTAATTATGGAAATAAGTGTCGCGAAGAAAATTAGCAAGCTTATTTCAAAGCTTTAGTCCACTAAAGCTAAATATGAAGAGGCCTAAATGATCTAAAAACTCCGATACCACAATAATTAGATAAACTCAGTTATACCTACGTTATATAGATGGTTCCAAGTCGGAGTTTATAAAAAAGGTTGTATTATAAATTCGAGTCCATCAAGGTAAAAACTTAACTATTAAGTACCTATATCTTATACCTTCTTGGTGAAACTTTTAATTTTCATTTGCTTTTCTTTGCACCATTTTCTTTTTTGTATTCAGTCATTTCCTCGCTGAGGTGGGATAAAAAGTTACGTGTTGCACTCGAGCGCGAAGATTTCACACATACTGAAAATACAATATAACACTCAAATAGAGATAAAACATCTGCATTCACCACACAAATAATCTCGGTGAGGATCGAACCTACGACCTACGGCGCAGAAGCTGAGAGGCCAGTCATAGATTAGGTATTTCGTTCTTTAACCGAGAGGTTTCTCGAACAATACATCATTCGATTGGTCGTGCTTGCACATTAACTAATGAATTCCACATAGGTCAGCCATTGTGGTTTGAATTATTGTAATTGCTATGCTATTCATGGATCAGAAGGGCAAGTCCTACTTCATTTACAACATTTCGTCTACGAAATGTTGTTTTCGTTTCGCCTATTCGTCTCTCTCTATTATTGTATGGAGAAAACTCAAAAAAACTCAAACTCAAAAATTTTTTATTCAGTACGATGCAAGAATCACTTTGAAACGTCTTAAAGCTAATAGGTGAGTCTAGGTGCCAGTTACAAAAGACCAGACAGCAAAAATGAGTTACGTAGAAATAATCGAAAACAGTTTTTGGCTCATCGATTTTCCATACAAAAGAGAGAGACCCGTGCTCACATGAAAACAACATTTGGTAGACGAAATGTGGTAGCAAAACTCCGACTTCGGATAGGTACAGTATCTACATAATATTCATCAAACTGAGTTCTTCGATCTTTATTTTGACAAGCCTTGGAAGCATTAGTATTAGGTTTAAGCCTATACAGATCGCTGATAGCGATAAGCCTCCCATTGTATTAAGACCTGCGCGCATCTAGGCGATGGCGATGGGGACCACGTTCACGTCATATTGGATAGCGTTTCAGTTAAATTCAGTTGATCGCCATCGCCTAGATGTGCGCAGACCTTTACTATGACTGTTTATTTTCAGGCTACAAACTGTATCCTACTTACCTAGATCATGGAAATCGATAAAGAGCTAGGTAAGTGGTAATCTCAAAGCGATGAAAAGATCTAGATAAAATAATGTAGCCCTGAAATAAAATAAAGTACACGCAAAGGGCCAACCTTTTTTTCACGACTTCACAACAATATCGAGCGCTAAAGCCCCATAAAAACATTCCGCTTTCAAAATGACAGTTGCAAAACTGTCGCGCCAATAAGCTGGAATGGGCCCTGATAGTGCTGTCACGAACGAAACTGACAGCCGGAAAAAAATAAAAAAGCCACCTACACAGTGTTTGGTCCGCTGTGCAACGGTATAGGGGCTTGATATAAAATGTTTGGAGCATGGATTGAAACAAACATATAAAAAGTAGTCTACACATTCAAACTATAGCCTTTTTTTTACTGTAAAAAGAAAAAAAAATACAGCACGGCATAGACCAAAGTAGTATTTAATTTTTGAAGCGGTTCTCAAACTTCTACCCTAAGCTCTTCGCGTGGAGTTAGGAACTGACTTCAGATCCTCTGCGGAACTTTCGGAATTTTTAAACACTTTTATTTTTAAATCGCACTGTGAATAAGTTAGTGGGATTTGAGGCTTTTCGTTCTTTTATCGCGGCAACTTGCTAATTCAATGCTGGAATATGGTTAAAGAGTTTTTCCAATAGGTTATAAACTAAGTAAGGTTAATAAAATAATCCTTGTATGAACTTTCTCTTGGAAGCCCTAAATGAAACAACGATTAGTTTATTTCACATGTTTAATTCGCTTTGAAAACATCATAATTTTTATAGGGAAGCACCTGTGTTTGCAGGACTCAGGATGCCGCCTGTTTATTGACAGTGACATTTCAGACTGTTCTGTCTTTTTTAGCTGTTCTCATTCGAATGACAGTTATACGGTTTGGTCGTTCAAGCATATTGATGGCCGACTTTTCTATAGGCTGACTTGACTAAAAACTATTTTATTTATTGTAATCACCGTACAAAGCGCTTCGCTTCAAAATATTTTTGTGCGAACTGCCAAGGAGTGGACCTCTTTACCGTCGTCAATATTTCCGGAGCATTACAACCTTGGAATTTTCAAGTCAAGAGTGAACAAGTAGATTATAGCTAAGTGTGCTCCACCTTAGGCTACATTTTCGCTTTCCATCAGGCAGGCAGGCAGGAAGGTGTCATGGCAGTCAAACGTTTAGCTATCAATAATAAAAAAATACATCCTCAGACGAAGAAGAAATTGTATTTTGTAAGATAGCTAACACTTATAATAAAATCTAATAAAAACCATTTGACTTTTTCCACTGTGAAAACTTGTATCCGCTAGTTGTACAAAAGGCGTATATTCAATACACATATGGTGATACAGCAGCATATTACTTGCTGCGACGTTTGTTCAGTATTCAACTGTCGCTGTTCAAATGTCTTCACTGTGCCGCGAAACGAGCGTATTCTGGATTATTCTTCATTTGGATCGTTTTAAAATAAATACCCTTTCAAACAAAAAAACCGAATTCCTATTTTGAACACATAGGTATGCTGAAAAGAACAAAAACAAACTATTAATTAACAATTATTTTAACCAACATTACTTAAGGGACTGTTCATAAAGTGTGAGCAGTTGGGATGAATAATTCTTATTTTAACAAAAATGTTCCCCATAGTTTTGAAGAAAAACGCCACCAATTTTTTTAAGCCAATGACGGCCGACTTTTCTATTGTTAGACTTGACTTAAAACGATTTTATTTATGTAATACATCACACTTGATATTGGAAAAATTTACCGAATGGGCAAATAAAGAAGTAGAACAGAGCATTTTCAGTTTTAGCTTCTTATAGGCATGACGTTTGCGCAAAAAGCTGTTGTAATATTAAATTGTATTCAATCCACACAGCACTATCTATCCCCAAACTAAGCAAAGCTTGTAATATGGGAACCATATAGCTTATAAAATACTTATATTTTTTTTTGTAAATACATACTTAGAATACAATAACAACCAGACAGAGAACAAACAACTGTGTTCACCAAATATTCACACCAAATATTTTCAAATATTTATTCTCGGTGGGGATCGAACCCACGACCTACGGTTCAGAAGACAGAGATACTACCAACTGAGCTGAGAGGCCATTCAGTCTCCCGGGTAAAATTAAAGCCTTGTATTTGCTTACTGCTATTTGGTTTTTCATACAATGCTGTATTTATTTTAAATATTTTCCTCCAGAATACGCTCCTTCGCTTAGATAACAGTGGGTCTCGTCTCGCTAATGAGATTCTTTGGCTCGCGGTTTGCATTTCAGATCGGAATCCCGTCTTCGCTGCTCCACTGAACTCGTTGCCTAATAATGAGATTTCCGAGGTGGTACGTGAGGTGCGAAACCTGTTTTATACATAAATTAATTGTCTTTGCCAACAATCCTTCAACAAATATACAGAATCCGTGGTTATAACGCGTTTAAATTATGAAGCTACTATAAGATCTCATAACAGGGATGAGGGGGGGGCGACCCTATCTATTGTATAAAAAAAGATGTATGTTAGTATTATATCAGCTATCTGGTTCCCATAGTACAAGCCCTGCTTAGTTTGGGGCTATATAGTGTTGTGTGGATTGTCTATATTATTTATTATGCTTGAAAAAACAAACACACCCTAAATGGCTTCAAACTTATAATTTTTTTTTGTAGTAGAGCTCTTTGTGTGTTGCTCGTCCGGGGATGTACTTCTTTCTTCCTTGCCTATTTCTGCCCCAAAACAGCATTGCTGTATTTCGGTCTGAAGTCCTCGTATAACGCAATTGAGATACAGGAGCGGCAACCGCTCAACATCAGGTTAGCTATCTGCCTGTTCACTTTTTCTCATACAAAAAATCTATTTTTTACCGTTTTTATTGCGTGCGTCAAGTAATTTATATCCATCTTTCTTTCTAATTATTTTAAGTTAGAACGTCGAAATCGAACTCTCCATTAAATCTTCAGCTAGCCATTAATCACTAACCAAATAGAGCGTATAAAAGTCAATCAGTAACACACAAGCACGTAACATCGACGTCCCATCCATCAGAAGAGTACTAACTTGTCAGATTGGAGGGTGATCACTCAGCCCTCCATTACACGGGGGCTATCAGTCAATCGGGGGGCGGTCGCACTTTTGAATACGGCACGAGATTTGATTCGGCTGACTGAGTCTTAAAAAACATTTCGACTACTTGTATACCGATGATCAGTGATAAGTATATTATTTATTTATTAATTTGAACGGTCTACATTTCGACCACTTAGGTACACTAATTAATACAAAAATATAAAAAAAACTAAGATTAAAAAAGATTACAAAAAAAATATCAAAAAAAACATACTTACAATATAGATGTATGAATGTGGATGGATATGTGAGCAGAGGTAGACCAAAGAAAACATGGATGAACTGATGTGTGAAAGATGATATGGATAAGAGAGGAGTGAATGCAAAATGCACAGATGACGGCTAACAGAGGGGAATGGAGAAGGAAGACATGTTGTGTCGACCCCACATAAAGTGGAAACAGAGAAAATACGTATTTTTTTACGACTTTCAATTTTATTAAATCTGCAAAACTTTAAAATCAGTGTTAAAAAACCTATCGCCTTCTTATCAAAATCTTACAGGTAGCGTTCAACCAAAAAAGTGGAGGTATGCGAACTACCAACGATATGAGTTCTCAAAAGATCAGAGCTATTGAGCTGTGATCCGACCAATAATAAACGTATATTTGGCTATCAATGCAATTCATTTCAGGCGAATACCCAGTAGCTCACCAATATACTGTGCCAATACCATGCAACCACCAAACAAAACCCTTCCATTCATCAAAGTAAACAATACCACACGCAAGACCAGGGTACTTGCCGTCACCAATGCGAAACGCAAATCGATATCTCCACCGTGTTATGACCGCCTGGTAGTTTGAAGCTTAGAACAGATTGCGGCAAACAGCTGCGAACTGCGATGGCGATCAGTTTCAGCATTGGGTTGTCCGCACACACTTCTGCGAACTGTCACTGGCAATGGGTGAACGAAGACACAGTTAAATGAGAAAACCTGAGAATTTAGAGAGTATTCTGCTTTCTGCGCTGGAGGGCGTGGGTTCGATCCCCACTGAGAACAAATATTTGTGTGGTGAACGCAGATGTTTGTTCTCTGGCTGGGTGTCATATTGTATTCTATGTATATATTTACAAAAAAAAGTATTTAAGTAATATATTGGCTATCTGGTTCCAATAGTAGCTCTGCTTAGTTTGGGCCTAGATAGTGCTGTGTGGATCGTCTGCATTATTTATTATTAATTATATAGGTATAATGTAGGAACTAATCATCAGGTAAGCGGATGTAATTAGGTGAGAAGTGGTTCAGCTGTTCAGCAGACGCAAATGTTCGGGGCGATGTGGGTTTGCATATGGTAAAGTTCGCCATCGCTGTTTGCAGCTGCTCGCCTAGGTGTGGCCAATCCTCAAGTCATTAGTTACAGAAACACCCAAATTAAACTCGTTCATACATCACGCGAGACAATGCACCCACGCGCTGCTCGTAGGATGAAGATAGATAGCAGAGGGATGCGTGGTCACCCTGTCCACGAATAGGCAGATCGATAGCTCTGCCTTGTTATGTTCTCCTGGTAGTTCAGTCTTCAAAAGTTGATAAAGTTTCACAATAAATACAAAGCACAAAATAATCTTACGATAATATTCAATTCAATATCATATTGTCATGATGTTGTAAATAATATGTAATTACTTATGAAACAGAAACATGAGATTCTGCAAATAGTAAAAACCAGTACAAAAAAAAAATTTCAACTACCGCAGCATCTGGCACCAGGTTCGATTACACACAGAGGTTCACAAAAAAACTGATGATAACAACTAAGACAAAATCGCGGGAAACATCTATAATACTTAAACTAAACACTGCTGAAACAAATCGGCTACAACAGCATTCACCTTCAAATTCAAATACACTCTAAATTACAAGCTCAAAACAATGGTAACTAGCAGTTGGTCATATCAAACTATAAAAAACGAACTCAAATATCCACGCGGACGAAGTCGCGGGTATCAGCTAGTATATTATGTACGCTGAATACCTTTGATTTGGATCGATTGTGAAACCTGAAAACTGTTTTAATATTTTAAAATGGTTGTTAAATTTAAATGTCATCCATCATTGGCCTGGGCTTATACCGTAAGGAGAAAAAAAAAATACGTTTCAATAAGTCATATTCTTAATGGTCCTTTTACATCTTTATCAGTCATTTAGTTTAGGAGTCTATTTTGGTATAGATACTCGGATCTCCACCCTTTTTGTTTTAAATCTATAATTCGACATTTTTTTTTTTTTTTTTTTTTACATGATATAGACCAGCCTTTGGCTACAATCTCACCTGGTGGTAAGCGACGATGTAGCCGACGATGGAGCAGGATGGTCTAGAAGACACCTATTCACTCTTGCCTTGAAGACATCGACAAAAACTCGACATTGGCAACTTCGTGGCAACCCCTCCACTGAAAAGCCATACATAAAAGAAGAAGAACTTAGTAGGCCGCTAAGTATGTTGCCATCTCTGTTTATTGTCATGAAAGTGACAGTGGCAAAAGGCTTTTGGCGAGCCGCTAAAAAGTGTCAGGCGCTATGTATGACGGGGATAGTATTTAATTCGACTCCACTTTAACATACCAATTATCGGATAAATAAAGGTTTTGGTTACATTTTTACCTAATAATACATTCTCTAGACACACCTAGCAATGTTTCAAATGCAGCAAAATGGATAAAATAATAAACCGATCATAAAACATCGAACACTGCATTCGAATTTCCGTATAGTCTTCCTTTACACGTCATACGGGATAACAAATCAGTCTTCCGATGCAGTTGCGGCGAACAATAGCGGTAATAAATAATGCTACCTGTCGTTACCGACAATGCCATCTCGGTTGACGCGACAATGCTATGAATATAGTCACCCTATTCGGTTTGTAATGTCGTGTGACGGGGCTTTACATTTTTAAAACTAACCGCTAAAACTAGCGTTTTCTAACTACTTCACTAAAAAAGTTTGACATAATAAACAAACAAACATTTGTTAAATGAAAAAAAAAAAAACATTTGTTAAACATTTGTTATTTGTTAAACATTTTTTACATGTTGTCAAACTTTGGCCCACGTGTGTCAATTTTACGACAGGGGTCTCTTTGGGGCGCACTTAATATCCTTTCACCGCACTGGTTTGCACGTCTCGTGAACAAGTAACTAAAACTAATAGCTACAGTTTTGACAACATGTCATTGTGTCAAGTGCATCAAAGGGGCCTCTTTGGGGCGCAATCCTTTCACTGGTTTGCAAATCTTAATTAAAGTCTCATTTAAGATTTTGCAACGGTTATTTTCATTCCAATCAGCATAAATAATTGGAAAAATTATGTTATCAATAAAACTAGTAAAATGCAGAAAATATTCGGTTTTACTATATTTTTGGTAAATCAAATCATTGTGAATTCACGGGTAGGATAAACTTTACCTAAATATTTACAATAAAATATTTATTTTCTTTATTTTTCAAACAAATCTTATTTTATTAGACATCTCGAATGACATCACCTCAAAATATTTTTTGATTGGGGGCTTTGTTCGCCCCGTTCCCGTGTTTTTCGGGATAAAAGTAGGTATGCTATGTCTTTCTCCTGGATCTAAACTACCTCTTCACCAATTCTCAGTCGGTTCAGCTGTCCCTGAGTTACCCATATAATTATAGTGTAATTACTAACATGACTTTCTTTTATATAAAAATAAAATAATAGATTTAACTTTTTTTCTGAGACGACTAAACCTTTTTTGAACTACATCAAGAAATCATTAATTTTTTTGTTCATCTTTTGGTTACTTGCTAATAAAAAATCTTTTTTTCAGGCAGTTCGTGACCCTAGCGATATTCATAGTTACGAGTTCATGCTAACTAATTTAGGATTGCATAATAATATTTTAGTGGTACCAAACTCTGTAGAAGCCAACTATGCCGATTATTCTAATAGAGATCTAAGCTATGACAGTGAAGAAACAGAAAAAGATAGAATAGAAAAGAACAGAAGAATATTTGAGATGGCAGGAGCAAGATTTAGCCCTAATTTCGAGTCATTGAAGAAATCTACAACTCCTAATATGAACGACTTGTGATTGAAACTCTTCTTCTTCTTTAGTAGTTCTCATTTCAATGCGGGGGCTTTCTTTTTAAGATTGAAAACCTCTCCAGAGATGACTGGGGTCGCTTTTTTATGATAATTAAATAATAATTAATTAATATAACTTCGATAGCGAGTTGCACAATGGAATAAAATGGATAGATAGGAAGATGGAGCACGCACTGACCTTGTAATGTCCTGGACACTGCACGTAGCACGGTTCTTCCTTTAACTGCGGTTATAAAAATCCCAAGAAAAATCACTTTCACAGGACGCGGTGGCGGTTATAATAGCGGCGGTATGTGCACTCGGCGACAGTTAGATTTTGACTGTTTGTCTTGACGTAAGCCAAGGGTTTTGACGTGCGTGCGATTATGGATGGACGGATGGGACAGGTGATGCGCAACTTCACTATACTAATTATAGATGGCGTTACCATTTCCGCCCGGCCTTGATGGGTCACCATTTAAAGGCAACCATAAATTGAGACTAGATTACCTAATATCTCATAGCGTAAGGGGAGACTAGGATGAAACCCAACATCTCATAAAGAAAACTCATAAACGAGTAAAAATTAAAATCTCATGACTCTAAGGCTCTGTAATAGAGTAGAATCAGTAGACTCACAAATGCGGGAAATTTATGTTTAAAAATAAGAAGCGGTGTTAAAGAATATATTGATAGATTAAATACTTACAAACTAAATAATTATGGTTATAATAACAAATTACTGACGCGGGATTGGGCATAAGCGAACGGTCGGACGAAGTAGACTTGTTCCACTCGCGAGCTTAACTGTACAAGTACGAACTACTCCATCCTTTGAAGGATGTATCTTTTCTACAATAGCTAGAGGCCAGGCTAAACTCGGTACATTATCTTCTATCACGACTACTACCACTCCTGGAGTGATAGGTGTGGAATGCGTATTCCACTTCTGTCTAACCTGTAATCCATGCAGATATTCCATCCTCCATCGCTGCCAAAAAGACTGAACTAATTTATCCAGTAGCGAATGTCTTTGTAGGAGGCTGAGATTTTCAGGCCCTACCTCAGGCGCGGGTATAGAGCATAAAGGCGCAGTATGCAAAAAATGACTTGGCGTAAGAGCTGCAGGCTCTGCGGGGTCGGAACTCAGTACTGTCAGCGGTCGCGAGTTAAGTAAACACTCTACTTGAGTAAGAACAGTACAAAGTTCTTCATACGAAAGCAGCTGCTGACCGATTACACGGTACAGATGCGTCTTAACTACCTTAACCATACTTTCCCAGGCTCCACCCTTGTGGGGAGACCTTGGGCTGATGAACGACCAACTAAAACGACTCTCAGCTACCTCATTTTCCAGCTTAGGATGATATTCATCGTTTAAGAATTTATACAAATCGCGTAAATACGCGGCGGCACCTTTAAAATTAGTCGCATTATCAGAGTACATTATTTGTACAGGACCGCGACGCGCGAGAAAACGTTTCAGCGCGGCTAAGAAGCTGGGGGTGCTGAGATCAGTGGCGACTTCAATGTGCACAGCTCTCGTCGTTAGGCATGTAAACAAGCACAGGTAGGCCTTCTCGCTGCGCACTCCACGGCGACGAATCGGAGTGTATGCGATGGGACCGGCGTAATCGCATCCCGTATGCGTGAAAGCCTTGACTGTTTGTCGTGTGCGACATTTAGGCAAGTCAGCCATGAGCGGATATGTCGGACGAGGGTTAAGTCGAAAACAAGTATTACACATGTGGACTCGTTGTCTCACAATGTGGCGCGCGGATAGGATCCAGAACTTTTGTCGAAGAAGCGACATTAGTAGTTCAGGTCCAGCGTGTAGGTATTTTAAATGATAATAGTCTATCAACAAGTTGACAATATGGTCACTGCGCGGTAAAACGACCGGGTGAATCTGAGCGTAATCCAAACCGGAATTAACGAGACGACCGCCTACACGGATCAGTCCGTTTTCGTCTAGGAAAGGCCTTAACCTATTAAAGGTACGAGAACCTACTTTATTTTTGCGGAGGTTATCAATTTCTTCTGCAAAATATTTCATCTGCAGGGCGAGTAATATTTTATTTTCGGCGAGCTGAAGCTGATCAGCTGTTACTGCAATAGTAACGCGGCGGGGTATCAATTTAGCGAACGTTAAAACGTATACAAGAATGCGCAGTAATTTAGACCACGACGACAAGCGCAATGCAAGATCGTAGATTGCACACTCCGACACAGGCGTACATACAGCATGAGACAATAACCTTTGTTCTGGAATGTCATCGATAGGCTGGCCATCGAGGTCTCGAAGAGGCCACTGGGAAGGATCCAGTATGGCCCAAGAAGGCCCATGCAACCACAGAGGGTGCGAAACTAACTTCTGTGGCGTGACTCCACGCGACAAACAGTCAGCTGGGTTCTCGGTACCCGAGACATGGTAGAAGTGGTCGGCCGGTATATTCTCCGTAGCCTGAACCACGCGGTTAGCAACAAAGGATTGCCACCTGTGAGGCGAACTTTTTACCCAGTAAAGGGCGACTTTAGAGTCGGTGAAAGCGTACGTTTTGATTGGGAAGCGATTAGCATAATTATTCAACACAGAACGCAACAATTTTGTAAGTAAAACTATACCACAAAGTTCCAAACGAGCGATTGTGAGCGGTTTAGTCGGTGCGACTTTAGACTTGGCGCAGACTAAGCGAATAGCGTTAACACTGTCTGAACTGACGTGTAGATACACTACACCACCATAAGCATGTTCGCTAGCATCGGAAAAACCCACTAGGGTGACAACGCAGTTCGCGGACACACCAAGATGACGCGGTATGCGCAGCTCATTGAGGGCTGGCAGCTCAATACAGAACTGTCTCCACAAATTAATAATGTGGGGCGGGGGCGTATCGTCCCAATCTAAACTTAAACTCCATAGCTGTTTTATTAACAACTTGGCGAAGAGAATTGTGGGAGCTACAAAGCCCATAACATCCCACAAGCGGGCAATAGTAGATAAGATGGAGCGTTTAGTACACTTCTCATCTGCGGGGGGCGTAATTTTATAATAGAAGACGTCAGAATCCGTCGACCAATGCAAACCTAATATTTTATGCTGCATAGATTTATCAAACTCAACCTCAGTTGGAAGTTTGTGCGATGCGGGAATGCTATCTAAGACAACACGAGAGCTACTATTCCATTTAACTAATTCCCACTGAGCGCCTTTAAACAATTCGATCAGCTGCTTCGATGCGGCGACCCCCTCCTCCTCATCCTTCACTGAAAAAACTACATCATCCATATATAACGACGAAGCAGCTACTTCTGCAGCGAGCGGGTACTTAGCGCCGTCATCCTCGATCAGCTGTCTGACCGTGCGCATTGCATGGTACACAGACGAAGCTAGACCGAAACAAACACGTTTGAATTGATAAAGCGTCAATGGATCTTGCGGTTTGAACCTATACAATATACATTGATAGCGGCGGTCGCATTCTCGAACAACGACCTGTAAAAATTGTTGCCGGCAATCTGCAGTCATAGCAACGGCAAAAAGACGGAAGTTCAAAATTATTTGGAAAAGATCACCCTGTAGGTTAGGTCCGTGATGCAATATGTTATTAAGCGAAATTCCAGAACCAGTTTTACAGCTAGCGTCTAAAACTATGCGAAGACGCGTCGACGTCTTATCCTCACGGATGACTCCGTGGTGCGGGATTACATAGATGGGTGATGAGTCATCAGACATATTTGGAGGTGCGGGTGAAATATAATCTTTCTCCAAATATTCCTTAATCACGCCATCGTAAGCGGTTCTTAAGCTAAGCGAAGCTTCTAGCTTTTTCTCAAGACACAAGAAACGCCTGCGTGCGATTTCGTAGGATCTACCTAACGAGTATACATCCTCACTAAACGGTAAGCCAACAGTGTACCTACCACTAATGGGATCGCGGGTTGTAGTATGTTTGTAAAAGTTTTCACACTCTACGTCAGCGGGACGCAGAGAGGGCGGCGCGGAGGGAAGCTCTTCGAGCTCCCAAAATCTATTAATAAGATTATCTATACCATGCTCCTGTACTAGGCAGCATGTTAAAGCCTGGCGGGGAAATATTGTAGGTACGGAACCCATTATTATGTATCCCAGTACCGTACGTAAGGCCTGCGGGGCCTGCGCAACATCAGGTGCTTGAGTCGCGTCAGGCAATAAAAGGTGGACGAACAATGGCGCGCCTATCAACAAATCAATTTTGTTCGGCGTTCCAAATGATTCATCTGCGAGCGGTAATGCGTGCAAGTGTGATAGGACAGTCGTATCTACCACAGCACTAGGTAGCAAGTCAGTAATTTGATCCACTACCAACGGCGAAATATTAAATTTAATATTTTTATCAAAGCGCGAATAAAATTCTAAGCTTACAGAACTTGAGTTTATCATTTTTTCAGACCCACCGAACCCCTTGACAATAGTACGTCCGATGTTATGAACCTGAATACCTAGCAACATACATGCCTCTCTTGTTATAAAATGACTTTGTGAACCTGAGTCGACCAAAGCTCGCAATAAATGCAAATTACCTGCACTATCGTACACTGCGACTTGAGCGGTTGCGAGTAAAACGGTACATTGCTCGTTTTGAAGCGGCTTAGATTGCGGGGCCTGCACTGATGCAGCAATGGACGTCGCACATAACGCAACGTCTGCGCGCTCGGAGCGCGCTGGGCCGGGTTCGTCCGCTAAGCGCGCGGTGACTGCGTTGGACAGCGGTGCAGCTACGGCTTGAGGTGCGGGTTCGATTCCCGACATAAAATGCAATAAACTGTGATGGCGAGATTTACAAGAGCGGCAGCTCGTATCTGATTTACAGTACGAAACTCGATGTTTTATGCTAAGACAATTTACACATGCGTTTCCCTCCTTGACGGCTTTAAATCGTTCTTCGGGGGTTAATTTATGAAACTCAGGACATTTAAATAAATGCTGATGCGTTATGTTTGTACATAAACATTTAGAAGCGGAATCAACGGTGTTTATATAAGCGTGATATTTTGGCGGCGTTGATTTAGTATTATTGTAATCTTTCGAGCGGCCGTGGTCAACTTTATTCGTTGGATAAACCTTTTTAGTGGCGGCGGCAGTAAGAACAGCGGTTGCAGCCGACGTCGTGCGTTCAAAAACCTTAGCACGATTTTTTACAAATACTTCAAGGTCATCAAATGTAGGTATTGACGAGCCGACACTCAACTCGAAAGCGCGGACAGTACTTGAATCTAATTTCTTTAAAGCGATGTAAACTAGAATCAAATCACCTAATTTTTCTATATTTAAATTATTCAGAGCGCGGACTGAGCTAATAAATTGCTCACTAAACAAATCAAAGTTAGCAGCTGATGCAGTACCTAACGGTTTGAAGTCGAACATCTGATTTAAGTAAGCAGATGCTACCATGCGTTTATCTTCGTATTTATCAACTAGCGTTTGCAATATTAGTTCATAATTCTCTGCACAGGGCGTAATACCTGCACATAGCATCTCAGCCTTACCAGACAATTTACCTACTAAATAATATAGCTTTTCGGCATCGGTGAGCGTTGGATTATCATGGATGGTAGACTTAAAACAGGCATAAAACACTGGCCATTTCCTAATGTCTCCTGAGAACCCAACCAACTCGATTGGAGGTAATCTAGGCTTAGCTTTACTAAGAGAATCGGAAGCAACATTACCACATGATGATGATGATGGCGGGGAGTATTGTAATTGCAAGCGTTTAACACGACTATATAATTGCTCAAATGCAACCAAACTATTATAATCAGGTTTTGCAGTTGGAGTTACAACTAAAAGACGCGAGTTGTAATCATCCAGCACCTTTATGAAATCGGTGCGCAGCGTATCTACATTAGCACTTTGCTCAAGAAAATCGTTTCTCGATCTAGAAGTAAGTTTCGATGAAGAATCATAAATATTCTGAATTAATTCAAAAATAGCTTCTCTTTTAGCTTGTAATATTAACAGCTTGGAGTCTTCTGGGGTAACGGTATCCTTACTAGTAGACATTTTAATTACCTACGTAACTTTCTACAATCAGATAATATTACGCGGCTGACTACAATAGATAACAACCTACAGAATACGAAAAGTAACCTTGTTAACTCGATCGGGTTATAGCGTTGAACAAGTTTAGCTGGGCCTCAGCTGATCGTACAATGAACCAAGAACCGTAATCGCTACTTATTATCCGACCGGTCACTTGCGGGTAGATATGAATTACTCGTACATGTAAAACGTATTTAAGATAATTTTTTAGCGAAATAAATGTAAATAATTTATCAATAATATGCAAGTAAACACCGTATAAAATAGGGAAAACACTATAAAACAGTATTATGCAGCGGGATTGAGATGATTTTGTCGGATTTACGCAACGCAATGTCGCGGGCGGGACGTCACAATGACGGAAAAAAATGACAAAATCACCTTGAAATACGCAATGTATTATAAACAGCGGGGAACAGCGGTAAAACACTTATTAGATCAGTAAATTAGATATTCTAATAAGGGCAGATTTTAAAAGGATGTATGTTCATCCGGCTCGAACTTAATGGGGTCGCTTTTTTATGATAATTAAATAATAATTAATTAATATAACTTCGATAGCGAGTTGCACAATGGAATAAAATGGATAGATAGGAAGATGGAGCACGCACTGACCTTGTAATGTCCTGGACACTGCACGTAGCACGGTTCTTCCTTTAACTGCGGTTATAAAAATCCCAAGAAAAATCACTTTCACAGGACGCGGTGGCGGTTATAATAGCGGCGGTATGTGCACTCGGCGACAGTTAGATTTTGACTGTTTGTCTTGACGTAAGCCAAGGGTTTTGACGTGCGTGCGATTATGGATGGACGGATGGGACAGGTGATGCGCAACTTCACTATACTAATTATAGATGGCGTTACCAATGACCCTACAGTTTTTTTTTTTATCACAAATGTATTATTTTAAGTCTTATTTTAAAAGGCTAAGTACTCCTTGTTGGTTTTTGAGCCCCTAAAAAGGTTTGAAACGAATTTCCCGGCCACGAGAAAGGACTTCAACCAGACCGTGTAACCGCGGCTTTAAAACTTCCCGTGTGGATGGCGCCTGAGCTTGACCAGTTTTAACAGGATTAGATACAGCTCGATATTAATGGGTTTTTAATACCATGAAATCGAAAACGTGTTGCCGTAATTTGGGTGGTTGATGAATTGTTGTAATCTATTTGTAGATAACTGATACCAAAGAGTACCTATGGGTTATTCTGTATTCTAAGTGCACTGGTGGCCTAGTGGTAGTAAGCTTTCCGATCCTAAGGTCGCAGGTTCATGATACATAAGATTACGGATTATTCTGTATTAGTCTAAGTGCACACGGCCGTTTTCAATAACTTACTTGCTCTTAACTGGTAGTTGCTATCTCTACCTACCAGTAAAAGTATCACTGACTGTTACTGCTTTTTCAATAACCAAAACATCAAATGTCTATCGGAGATAAACGATAGATAGCATTCCTATCTCTAGTAAGTTCGGCCCTCTTTAGCGTTTCGTGCATGCCGTTTATGAAAAATAAGGCCATATTTTAAAATTCATAATTATGATAAAATAGTGACTATATTAACCACAGTCTTATTATATATATATATACTATGTACAGGTCATTGATGAATTTCTTTGATTTATCGCCCTAGATTGCAACATTATCAATAAATGTATAGTTAATTTGAGTTTCGTGCCACAGCAAGCGAAACGCACCAGTGACATTTGAAGTGATTGACATGACATTGAGTGATGTCACATTTTTTTTTTTTTTTTATACAACTAAGTAGACAAAGAAGCATACGGGCCGTATGCTTCTTTGTCTACTTAGTTGTATAAAAACCCCTGTATAAAAACCTGATGGGAAGCGGTTACCGTAGCCTATGGACACCTGCAATACCAGAGGCATCACAAGCGCGTTGCCGACCCTTTAAAACTTTTAAATCGCCCTTATACATAGACAGACCTTACTCGATTCGTTTTCTGTCATTTCGGGATGTAACATAGGTTTTTGATTTTAATTGTTTTTCTGGTGTTATTTTGAGTTCTGTTGTGTAATTTCGGTGGTATTTTAACCAACATTACTTGAGGTCTTAGCTCAAAGTGTTAGCAGTTGGAATTAAAGTGTATTATGTATCGAATTCACCGGCTTCATAAAGTTCATTGTCACTATCGTCACTGAATAACTCCATTTTCTTTTTTTTTAATCATAAAAAAGACTACTCTATTACAAAAATATCAGTTTACCAAACTATTATCCTCCGAAATTGAGGGATAGGTGAAAACTCTAACCGCCGGTCATTCAAGTCACTGTCAGTAAGCGATAGCGCGGCTCAGAAACGCATTTTTTTTGTCGTCTATGAAACAATCTATCGATGGTTAGAGATTTTGCCTCCGAGCCCTCTGGCAGATAGATAGGCAATACGGATAGGCTATCCCTGTCTATCTTTGTTTATTGAAATGCAGGTAGCTACCACTGGTAGACATTTTAACTATTAGTCACAAGTTAGTAAGTTATTGAAAACGGCCGTTAGTGGCCCGTTCCGATCCTAAAGTCGCGGGTTCGAATCCAGTCCTCAAAACTTATGGATTTTTCTGTTCTGAAAATGTATGTAAACAATGCTACTGCTCTCAAACGGTGAAGGAAAACACCGTGAGGAAACCAATGGCTAAGGCCTTGGGCACACTAGACGGAAATCCCGTCGCCGAACTTCCGCGGCGGAACGCCAATACATGTTATTGCATATAAAATACAAATATCGGGCACACTACGCGGAAGATCGGTCATTCCGTCGCGGACGATAGCGGACTGCTCACTCGTTCGCGTCTGCTCGGTCGCCCGCGCACCGATCTTCCGTCAGCGTAAGATCGGCAACGTTGCATTACAGGTATTTGTATGCGACGCGCCACATTAAGCGGATAACCCGCAGTGACGACGCTCACACAGGATGTTTGACACTGAACGATTTATTATAGAAGTGCAAAATAGAGTTTGCCTTTGGGACTCTAGAGAAAAGCTGGATAGAAATGCAAAGAAACGAGCATCAGCAATACATCAAATGATTGTATGGACATACGATAATATTCGAATGCTTTATCTGGATTAAGTCTTAGTTGCTTATACAGGGTATGAAATTGCCCAATTTTTAGTCGAAGAGTATTTAGGGGATGAACCCAATATTTACGGTTTCTTCTTTTTTCTTCTTCTAATGCCTCATAAATAGCTATCACTTCTATCGGATCCATCACGAATTACGACCACACCGTATAAGCGCAGGCAGCCGACTGATGATCTGCCACTGAAATACAGTGTGGCTGGTATCGCATAGAACGGATTGACCGCCGCGGAAGTTCGGCGACGGAATTTCCGTCTAGTGTGCCCAAGGCCTTAGTCAGCCCTGCACATATTTACCATGTCTTTCCTGTGGATTAGGCCGACTAAGCTGTCAGGATGGTATGTCCTGTCCCACAGGCACTAATAGCGTCCCGCAAGTAGGGCTTGTGTAATCAGTTGCCCCTGACGTTATATAAATCATCTACAATAGATGCTAAGGGCTGTTTACTTTTAGAGTACTTGTGTCTAGTGGTAGCCCTGCCTTCCGATCGGGGATCGCAGGTTCGAATCCGATCAATCAATGTTTTCTATTCGAAAAAGATGAAAATATGTGAACAAGAGTTTTGTACATTTCACGATAGCTAAACTTTTAATTACAAACACAGCATTAATCTATCGCAACAAAGACTATTACAAGCTGAAGAAACTTTCACTGCGGCACAAAAGAAAGTAAACAGACCAGTCAGTTCGGGGGCTAGTTAGCCAGTTAGGACACAGTCGCTGTTTAAACAGCTAAGTAACTCTTTAGAACTTTCCTCTCACTATAAAAAACTACTGAGAATAAGGCCCAACTCAGGGAATGATTTTCAAGAGCTCCTTATAATTAATCAAACATTTTTACCCATCGAGATATAAGTACTACGTACTAGAGAAGACACCGTAAATTCCTACTTTGTCTCGTTCAACTGCGGCGATCGCGCCGCACTTCAATCAGTCGCTCTCTAGCTCACGCGTAATGGCCCGAACACACCTAGTTCGCTGGCGGTAGCGATCAGTGAAACGCTGTCAAATATCGCTGTCAGATTTGAAATTTGACAGCGATATTTGACAGCGTTTCACTGATCGCTACCGCCAGCGAACTAGGTGTGTTCGAGCCTTAAGTGCCATGATTTACATGGCGCTTAAGACCTTTTTGCCGAGAATAAATACACTTCCGCAGCAAATCAATTACGAAGAATAGGACAATTCAGTTATTTGACGTAGCTTCTCTAGTGCGTAGTACTTATATCTCGATGTTTTTAACAATATCTGTTTCTGCTGTAAAAACACGGAAAAGATTGCGGGTTGCTCTTCTCGCCGTTGTGTTCCAACTTTACTGCAGCAGCAAACTGGGATTCTATCTAATTTAAATCTTAGATCCGTGTCTGTAAAGACCTCATTATCCTATTGCGTTCAATACCTCTCTAAGTTAAAGACAACTCTGATGTGCCTTAGTCCTGGTTTTTACACCAGTCATTGTTGTCTCTAGTTATTTCGAACCAATAGTGAAGTAAAAAGATTTAAAGTGAGTTCAATGAGGTTTGAGGTGCACTTACTTGACTTGTTTTTTAGATTCAACTAAAACAACAAACTACGTGAACGTAACTACTGTCGCGATGTTTTCTCTCGCCGTTTTTAGTGACTCGAGTGACGTCACAAAATTGCACCAGCCGTTCTCACAGATCTAGTAGGTGTACACGTGGTTCCGTCGGAAATAGGGGTCCGCGGTCCACAACTAATAAAACAAAGTTCCTTTTTGCCTGTTTGTCTAATTCTATTTGGGGACAATGACTTTGTTTTCTATTAGTTTTTTGTCGTGGGATGACGGAGTCAATAGAATTGTTGTGACACTGTTATTGTAAGAAGCCACTTTCAGTGGTTATGATTAGGCTCATTCGTTGTATGTCATTCTGGTGTTATTTGGAGTAATTTCGGTGGTATTATAACCAACATTACTTCTTAGCAAAGTTTGAGCAGTTGGAATGAAAGTGTACCTATTATGTGATATCCCGATTGGATATAAAAATCCTAGGGTGTTATTAATAATCCTGGCGCAACGCTGGAGTAGTTAAATCGTGTTTTGTCTCTTGCATTAACATGCAATTGTCAACTCGAACAAATGTGGGGTGTTATTAATAATCCTGGCACAACGCTGGAGTAGTTAAATCGTGGTTTGTCACATTTGTTCGAGTTGACAATTGCATGTAAATGTGATATCCCGATTGGATCTAAAAATCCCTAGAGTTTTTTTTCAAATACAATGACGGCCGACTTGTCTATTGACTGACTTGACTAAACCCTATTTTGTTTGAGTAATATACTACTACTACTACTTTCCATTGGCAAACTTGTCGGAATGGACAAGTAAAGAAGTGAGTAGGCTGCTTATTATACTAAACGAGCTGGTAAGACCGAGCTTCGCTCGGGGTTAAAAAAAAAACAGTATTATTATTTGCCAATAGATGTCAGGATGAGTCGTATCTTTATTGGCTTATTTTTAATTAACAACGCCATCTGCTGGAGTAGCTTGCAGTTAGTTGCTCACAATCGCCTATAGATGGCAGGAGCAGTCGTATATTGAGTTTATGTTTGATTATTGCAAAACACAATTTTCTCGTCATTTTCTAAAAATGAATCCTAGCTAGATCGATTTATCGCCCCTGACAACCCCATACAGGGTGTGGCGTAAAGAGTGGATAATCCTTTACCTACGGGTCGGGGGCATCACAACTGTTCAGAAAATAAAAACATGCACCCAGTAAAAGTCCCACGGTTTTCGAGTTATTAAACATTTTCGAAATTTTCATTATTTTGTACTTCTGTCCATACTTTTCGATGCCAAGATCACAAATCAAGAAATTTTCTCCATCTGTTTTTTTTATGGCATTCTTAGATAACTGTTCTATCAAATGCTAACTGGCATTGGTATGTCAAAGGTACAGTTTTTTTTTTTGAATTATTTTTTAGAAATAAAAATGTGATTTGCCATTTTTTTCCAAAAGTTTGACCTCCTGTGGTTTAAAAAAAATGTATGGTCACCCTGAGTGACCAACTAATAAATAACTTGCCTACTTCATTGAGATTCCGAAATGGTATAGCACTTGGCAGTTTTAACTTTCAATGTAAATTGTTGTAAAGATTGACCAACGGTTGTTTTCTTAAAATTGTTTTTTTCCTCAAATATTTTTTATTAGAAGAAGACAGAAGACAGAAGAAGAATGTGGCTGCAGCACGACGGATGCCCCGCGCACTATGCCCGTAATGTGAGGCAGTTCCTCGACGAAACGTTTCACCGAAGGTGGATCGGGCGCTTGGGAACCATTCTGTGGCCACCACGGTCCCCAGATCTCAACCCACTCGACTTCTTTTACTGGGGGTGCCTTAAGGAGATGGTGTACAAGGAGTCTGTTACCTCAGTTGAGCAGCTGCGTGAACGAATCCAAAGGGCGGCCCAAACCATCACTGAATCTGGGCATGCGCGCAAGATAAAGCGTTCTTTTATTAGAAGATGCAGGGCTTGCATAAGAGCAAGTGGAAGCCATTTTGAGCACTTGTTGTAAGAAATTTTAATGTAATTAATGTATTTTAAATATCTAATTTGTTTTATTTTCTGTTTTTAGTAAATTCGATTGCTATGTGAAATCTTACTTGTAATTTGAAAAAATGACCCTTACCCTATTTAAACACAAATATTCTTTGCATTGAAAGTTAAAACTGCCAAGTGCTATACTATTTCGGAATCTCAATGAAGTAGGCAAGTTATTTATTAGTTGGTCACTCAGGGTGCCCATACATTTTTTTTAAACCACAGGAGGTCAAACTTTTGGAAAAAATTGGCAAATCACATTTTTATTTCTAAAAAAAATTCTAAAAAAAAAACTATACCTTTGACATACCAATGCCAGTTAGCATTTGATAGAACAGTTATCTAAGAATGCCATAAAAAAAACAGATGGAGAAAACTCCTTGATTTGTGATCTTGGCATCGAAAAGTATGGACAGAAGTACAAAATAATGAAAATTTCGAAAATGTTTAATAACTTGAAAACCGTGGGACTTTTACTGGGTACATGTTTTTATTTTCTGAACAGTTGTGATGCCCCCGACCCGTAGGTAAAGGATTATCCACTCTTTACGCCACACCCAAAATTTGGTGAAAATCGTTGGTGCCGTTTCCGAGATTCTGATTATATATATAAGATTTTCTCGTATAAAGGTATAAGATCAAAAAAATACCGAGCGAAGCTCGGTCACTTACTGCTAGTTCTGATTATATATATACAAGATTTTCTCGTATAAAGGTATAAGATAAGATAAGATAAGCATTTTCGATTTTTTTTCCTGTCGTTATAACTATCGAGGTAGTTCTTTCGAACTATGGGAAAAAGATTTGAAGCGCGCTTCTTGCTATCGAATTTTCTAGGGTTTAGGACATGTCAGTTTCCTCCCGATGTTTTCCTTCACCGTTTTATTATAAGTATTTGTTTTAATTATTTTTAATGATTTTTCAATTAAAAAGGCTTATGAAAATATTTGAATGTTTAATTTATCAATATGGTTTATAAAATGTTTAATCCTTATTAAAAACGAACCAATTCCGAATCTCCCGAAGCCTTCGTATACCTACAACCTTTTAAAAATCAATTAGTATATCGAAGCGCTGTTAATCCTTGCCCAAAACAAACAAAGTAGACATACGTGGAGATGGGCCGAGTTGATCGATAGACTTAGTCGAACTCTGCGGTGGAAATGCGAAAAGTTCACTCATTTGCCCCACCCTCCTCTCGATGACCGGGGTAAAGGAGGCTTTCCGCCAAAGTGAAACCTAACTGCGATGATAAAATGACTTGCTGAAATGTTTAATTAATTTTTTTTTTTGTTAAAATGGGAAGGATTACACTTCTAAGGGAAATTGTTACACTTTCTGAAATGTCTGGTATTAAATTAAATAAATAAATAAATATTGCAGACAAACCACACAACACTATCTAGCCCCAAACTAAGCAGAGCTTGTAATATGGGAACCAGATAACTGATATATTACTTGTATACTTTTTTTTTGTAAATACATATTTAGAGTACATATAACACCCAGACAGAGAACAAACATCTATGTTTACCACACAAATATTTGTTCTCGGTGGGGATCGAACCCACGACCTACCGCGCAGAAGGCAGAGCTACTACCAACTGAGCTGCGAGCCAGTCTAAATTAAAACCAGAAAAAATGTTTTGAAACATTTCACTGCGTTATAATTTAATTTAATTCATAATGTAATTAAATACTAGCAGCACTAGGACTAGCAGCACTAGTAGCACTAGGTTCATATTTATATATTTTTTCAAACTTCGGCCCGCTTTCACTCCAAATATTGCTCTAAGCATAAGGTAATCATGTGTTCACCATTTTTAATTTTAAGACCTCACCATGTAACATAATCCATACTAATATTATAAATGCGTTTGTAACTCTGTCTGTCTGTCTGTCTTCCTGTCTGGCTTTCACGCCAAAACTACTGAACCGATTGAAATGAAATTTGGTACACAGATAGTTGAGGGCCTAGGGAAGGACATAGGCTACTTTTTATTGCGAAAAAGGGGTTGTAAGGGGTTGAAAATAGGGGTTGAAAGTTGTATGGAAGTATCGTCATTTTTAGAGCTAGAAACTTAAAACTTATTTTTTAGTCTGTTGATTTGATATAAAAAAATATGACATTCAAAGTTTGTGCTGGGGGGGTAGAGGGAGGGGAGTACAGGGGGGAGTGTGGAGGGTAGTACAGGGGGAGTGTGGAGGGGAGGTGCGGGTGGAGTGTGGAGGGGAGTACAGGGGGATGTTGGAGGGGAGGTGCGGGGGGAGTGTGGAGGGGAGTACAGGGGGAGTGTGGAGGGGAGGTGCGGGGGGAGTGTGGAGGGGAGTACAGGGGGGAGTGTGGAGGGGTGGTGCGGGGGGAGTGTGGAGGGAAGGTGCGCGGGAAGTGTGGAGGGGAGTACAGGGGGGAGTGTGGAGGGAAGGAGCGAGGGGGGATGCGGGGGGAGTACAGGAAGAGTGTGGAGGGGAGTACAGGGGGGAGTGTGGAGGGGAGTACAGGGGGGAGTGTGGGGGGAGGTGTGGGGGGAGTACAGGGGGATTGTGGAGGGGAGTCTGGGGGGAGTGCGGGGGGAATGTGGGGGGGTGTTGAGGAGAGTGGGGGGAGTTCGGAGAGGAATGCGGGGGGGATGAAAGTGTGGCGTAGTACGACGCCATATGTCTAAGTTTAGTAAGAGGGCAGACGACTGTGTCACGTGCACGCGAATATGACGTTGTTATTTAATTACAGTTGTCTTCCGCTGCAAATTAAAAATGCTACCCATAGACACTATACCACGCGGACGAAGTCGCGGGCACAGCTAGTTAATATTATAAATGCGTTTGTAACTCTGTCTGTCTGTCTGTCTTCCTGTCTGGCTTTCACGCCAAAACTACTGAACCGATTGAAATGAAATTTGGTACACAGATAGTTGAGGGCCTGAGAAAGGACATAGGCTACTTTTTATTGCGAAAAAAGGGTTGTAAAGGATTGAAAATAGGGGTTGAAAGTTGTATGGAAGTATCGTCATTTTTAGAGCTAGAAACTTAAAACTTATTTTTTAGTCTGTTGATTTGATATAAAAAAATATGACATTCAAAGTTTGTGCTGGGGGGGTAGAGGGAGGGGAGTACAGGGAGGAGTGTGGAGGGGAGGTGCGGGGGGGAGTGTGGAGGGGAGGTGCGGGGGAGTGTGGAGGGGAGTTCAGGGGGGAGTGTGGAGGGGAGTACAGGGGGAGTGTGGAGGGGAGGTGCGGGGGGAGCGTGGAAGGGAGTACAGGGGGAGTGTGGAGGAGAGGTTTGGGGGGAGTGTGGAGGGGAGGTTCGGGGGGAGTGTGGAGGGGAGTACAGGGGGGAGTGTGGAGGGAAGTACAGGGGGGAGTGTGGAGGGAAGTACAGGGGGGAGTGTGGAGGGGAGTACAGGGGGAGTGTGGAGGGGAGGTTTGGGGGGAGTGTGGAGGGGAGTCCAGGGGGGAGTGTGGAGGGGAGGTGCGGGGGGAGCGTGGAGGGGAGTACAGGGGGAGTGTGGAGGGGAGGTTCGGGGGGAGTGTGGAGGGGAGGTGCGGGGGGAGTGTGGAGGGGAGTACAGGGGGGAGTGTGGAGGGAAGTACAGGGGGGAGTGTGCAGGGGAGGTGTGGGGGGAGTGTGGAGGGGAGTACAGAGGGAGTGTGGAGGGGAGGTTCGGGGGGAGTGTGGAAGGGAGTACAGGGGGGAGTGTGGAGGGGAGTACAGGGGGGAGTGTGGAGGGGAGGTGTGGGGGAAGTGTGGAGGGGAGTACAGGGGGAGTGTGGAGGGGAGGTGCGGGGGGAGTGTGGAGGGGAGTACAGGGTACTAGTATAGTATTATCTTATCTGTGACAGGGGGGAGTGTGGAGGGGCGGAGTGAGGGGGGATGCGGGGGGAGTACAGGGGGAGTGTGGAGGGGAGGTGCGGGGGGAGTACAGGAGGATTGTGGAGGGGAGTCTGGGGGGAGTGCGGAGGGAATGTGGGGGGGTGTTGAGGAGAGTGGGGGGAGTGTGGGGGGAGTTCGGAGAGGAATGCGAGGGGATGAAAGTGTGGCGTAGTACGACGCCATATGTCTAAGTTTAGTAAGAGGGCAGACGGACGACTGTGTCACGTGCACGCGAATATGACGTTGTTATTTAATTACTGTTTTCTTCCGCTGCAAATTAAAAATGCTACCCATAGACACTATACCACGCGGACGAAGTCGCGGGCACAGCTAGTAATTACTATAAATAAAATGAGTATGAGCATTGTTTAAAACAAATAGAATAAAAGCATACTCGTGCTTTAGTGGAAAGACCGCCTAAAGTTACAATAGTCTATCAAGGAATCCGGGGTGGAATAACAACATAAGAAGTTATGGGATTTGGGAAATGGGTTGTTGGAGGATTTTGAAAAGATCGGGGATTAACCTCACCTGCCTCTTCGTGGTATTGTTTGTAGCAAAAGTTTTTACTAATGATACCATATTAGACTGGAATCGTTACATTTTATAGGCTTACTTAATGTTTATTGGTTTTTATACCAACGCAGCAGAGCGCTGGTGGCCTAGTGGTAGCAGTGCTGCCGTCCGATCCTAAGGCCGTGGGTTCAAATCCAGTCGTGTACTAAAGCTTTTATCCCCAAAAATTAATGTACACCATGTCAGATGTCAGTGCTCTCAAACGATGAAGGAAAACATCGTAAGGAAACCGGCATATCGTAGAACCTAAAAAGTTCGAAAATATGTATCAAGTGCACGAAAGAAGCCTCTTTGAGGCGCACTTAAAATCCTTTCACCACACTTGGTTCGAAAGAATCAGAGACAGACAGACAGACAGACTCATGGTAGGCCTACAGATCAGTACCAAGATCTACAGTGCTGGTTCAGTTCGGTCAATTCGTGAGACTGTTTCTAATTCTGTTCATTATCATCCGCAGCCCGATTTAACCCACTGCTGGGCATAAGCCTCTCTTTGCTCTTGCCTTCTGCTTCTGTTAAAAAAACTGGGGGGCTTGGGGGGAGTCACAGCACGGCTCGCTTCGCTCGCCGCGCTGTTCCCATGGTCGCATGGCGGCTCGCTTCGCTCGCCGCAATGCTCCACTCGAAAAATAAATACAGTAGATCTATAAAATCATGTACCAATGACCACTACTACCTGCCGCGGGCGGCCGCTAGTTCATAAAATCTATAATAGGTATGTACCTATACCTACTACAGTCACGAAAAACGCCTTGGTATGCTTGCTACTAACTATTATCTATTCTGTGACGTTACCGTGTCATAGTAACTACTAGCGTATCTGTAGCGTCTTACGCTTTTTTTCGATTTTTATTATGAACTCTACGTTGTAGTCTTAGGGTACATTTCTGCAAAAAATCCGTCCTACGCTTTTTCGATAAGGTCACGTGATCCTGACGCCCTGACGCCCTGACGCGAGTTTAAGATTTTATACCCATTACAGAAAGTGCTCAACGCCGCTAAAGAAGTTTTCACTTCAAAAGCAAATGTAAATTAAAAAAGCTTTTGTTGAAAGGGTGTTTTTATTCCATTGATGATTTTATAAATAATGACATTTCTAATATTGATATTTGACTATGTAAAATTGAATTTTGTACTATTATTATTACCTATTTAATTTGTGTTTATTGATTATTTCTTGTTTGTCTCTTTCAATTGTATGTACTTATTTCAAACATGATTGTATGATCGTTCATGAATAAATGATATGATATGTTAAATTTCCTTATTTCTGAGGTATCACAGAGTACCTACTCGTATATTCAGTTCCAATAGCCAAAACCGTATTTTTGTGAGCGAGCACACAAAAACACTTGTCACCACACTCTCTGAGCTACTCTCCTTAAAAGCATGTCACTGGGGAACTATTTGTCATATGCTAAGTGATTTCCGTAGTACACTCGTCAGATGTGTTGAATCACGGCTATGGGCTTTGGTTTGTTTGGAAACATCATCATCGTCTTCCTGCCCTGATCCTACGCTAAGTGGGGTCGGCAGAACAGATTTTGTTCTTCCAATCACCTCTATCACTAGAGAATTTTCTGCTACTATAGCATATGCTGTGTGTCGGCCAATTTTTATGTCATTGTTGCTTGTATGACGTCTTCCTTGAGTAATAGCTCTTGTTTGCATAAAATAAATAACTTTTAAACAAGATGGCGGCGAACCCTCTACCGGGATTAGTTAGAAAATCGAGATTTATACTTCCAACCACACCCACAGACGTTTAAAAAAAATTGCTCCCCGGATTTTTTTCTATTTAAATGTCTCCCCCTGCTGGACTATATTTTGATTTTATTTGATTTATCATTCGTCATCTCATTGCTCACTCCTTTTTTGCTCATGTCATCTTTGACACAGTCCATCCATCTTTTCTTTGGTGTACCTCTTGTTCTATAACCACCATCCACTATAATACCAAGCATTTTTCTCGTAATAACTTTCATCCCTCTTCTTCTTCTTGGAAAAAAACTACTGTTTTTATGGACGTAAGTTTGGTAGCTTTCCTAAGCTACCAAACTTACGTCGTATTAATATGTTAAACTCCGAATTAAAACCTCATCGCCAACAGGATCTAGAAGTCTAATTTAACTGGCACTGGTTGACAATGTACCCTCAAGATAGATCTATCCTAAGGGAGTCGTTAGCACTAGGTACAGTCGACTGAACCAAAATGTACTCACACCCAGTGCTGTCAGTGGCAAATAGCCAAATATAAAATGAGACATCTCAAAAAGTAACATTTTTACGAGAATAGTAACATTACCATAAATTATATGGAAAACAAAACAATACTTTACTAAGGCTTTTATTACGTAAAAAAATAAACTAACTGTTCCATTTATTACATTCGTAATCATTTGATTGCTGGAAAATATTTTTAGGGTATATTTCATATTGAGTCGTGTAACATGGTAACATGAAAGGGTCAAAAGTAACTTAAATGTAACATTCCGGCAACGCTGTCACACCATTCCAAACTTTCAAATTGGTGTGGTAGCCTTGCAATGGCCTTGCACATTTACAGAGCAAAAACTCAAAAGTCATGAAATTGGTGGTTACTTATTTTTTTATAAATAATTTATTGCACTAATGTTGTTAGATACAGGCGTTACAGGCTAGTGTCAAACATAAGCCCAGTTAGGGCACTGCAACGAATTTCCCCACTTTGGTGGGTCCTATGCAAAAAATCATGTCAATACTTTGCTCTATGAAACATTAAAAACATTTTTTTTTTACATATTATAGGCTTGCGTTTGACCGCCATCTCACTTGCTGTTAAGTGATGATGCGGTCGACGGTGTAGCACGCTTACCTAGAAGATACCTGTTCACTCTACTCCCAAAGTAAATCCATCCCAAAGTAGCATATGTGCTATTCCAGACTATAATCTATCTCTGTACCAGGTTTCATCTGGATTCGTTTAGCCGTTCTGGCGTTTGAGTAACAATCCATCCGTCCAAACTTTCACATTTATAATATTAGTGGAATATATTATTATTCTATACATTACTATTTTAGTATGAGACCATACCATACTATGCTAAGAGTTGTTTAGATTCTAGTGCAGCTGACTGTACCTCGAGTTGATAGCTCCTTGATCGATTGTTCTTCTGAAGTGCCCGCAGGGAAGACCTCCTCATGAGGTTGTAGGGTAGGGTAGGTTGTAGGTTAGGTTTCTGGCCCATTCATGTTGATTACGAATGATGGCTTTGTTAACATGGTTTTCTCGTTTATTACTCGTCTAAAGCACAGTCTGTAAGGTTTTTTTTATAGGTATATTTTCATCTCTTTTTCTTTAATAATTGATCCCATAGGTTCTGAATAATATCTAATAATAAATCAATAAAAAAATATATGGCAGTTTCAGTAGGTAAAACACATACACACCCATATCACACACAAATAAATAATTACGAACAGTAGAAAATAGAAATAAAACGCATTCTTACATAATTTTAATTTTACCTATTTCTTGGAATAAGAGGTACTTATACCCACTACTTTTTGTTGTCGAACGGAAATAATAAATTATTTGCAGAAAACTTTCAGTAATTCTTATAAGAGGTCTTTCTTAGCAGTGACTTGACGTGTCGTGATATCAAAACATACACTATGATTATACACTTGATAAGTCAATTTGTAATTACTATAGGATTTCTTTATATAAACTACAGAAAAACGACCTACTTGAAGGTTGCTGATGGAGCTATTAAATGCCGCATAAGGTTGGTATATGAGTGCTGTTCAGCAGTGGACGCCCTACTACAAAAATGTTGATGATCCCTACATGAAACCATCATTGTTCAATCAAAAAGGCAATAAAACGACCAAAACAAACAAGAACATCGCTTGAAAATTTATGAATAGATAAAAAACTAGCAATATGGTGACAAAAAGCTAACATGTCATCCTATGAGCAAATGTATTCAAGGGACCCATTCTTGCCGCTGTCCCACGCATGTGTCAGCGGCAGTGGCCCCCGGGGAGGAAAACTGAATATTGCAGATATGAGAGCACTATTGTTGCCCGTTTCCACTGTCCAAGACGTTGTAGGATTGGTGCTACTGTAACATATTTATAATTTTCTTTAAATATGTAAAAACACACAAAAAGATTTCATTATGGTGACAAAAAGCTAGCGGTATCCTATGAAAAAATGTATTCAAGGGACCCATTCTTGCCGCTGTCCCACGCATTGCCAGCGGCAGTGGCCCCTAGGGGAAAAACTGAATATTGCAGATAATGAGAGCACTATCGTTCGCCCAAGAATTCATAGGATTTTTTCTGGCATATTTGGCTTCCTCTTTTGTTGGAGTTGGTTAAAAATAAGCTACACACGAGCTTGGAAATAAATGTA
Organism: Thera obeliscata; assembly: GCA_947578465.1. NCBI lineage: Eukaryota > Metazoa > Arthropoda > Insecta > Lepidoptera > Geometridae > Thera > Thera obeliscata. Next base: position 7,646,191 of record OX387918.1, on the reverse strand, counting down.
AAAATACTTCGTTCTGCATGGTTCTTAAAATCTTCTTCTTCCTGCCCTTATCCCACTAGGTGGGGTTGGCACAGTATGTCTTTTTCTTCCATTCTCCCCTATCACTCGCCATATTATCAGTACTCACTCCTTTCTTGGACATATCATCTCTCACACAATCCATCCATCTTTTCTTAGGCCTACCTCTACATCATGGTTCTTAAAATAAACTGCATATTTTTTTATGGCATGCTCACATACCGAAATAAGGAATCCATATTAATCATAACATTAATTAGCTCATTATACAGGGTTATTCATTATTAGCTGCAAATACTCAGGAATTAGGTTCAACAAATAGAATAAAAAATATTTATGAAATTATTTTTTTAAAATTTGATCAAAAATTTTTTCAAGTTTTTGTATCAAAATTTTATTTTTATTAATTTCTTTACGGCTATTGCATAATGATTGCCACGGAGAACAGGACGATGACCCACCCAGGCGGTGACTGAACGCAGAGTGTCACTCACGGCGCGCGGGCGCGGATCAAAGGTCAAAATAGGTCAGGCGCCAATGATTCCTTTATCGATTTTCTCGGGATTTTCATAACAAAACTTAAAAAAAATCATTTTATAAATATTTTTTATTTTATTCGTTGAACCTAATTCCTGAGTATTTGCAGCTAATAATGAATAACCCTGTATATAGTTGATAAATCATATCGTCATCCATTAAAAATATCGTGTGACAATGGACTCAACTTACGGGCGTTTTAAGCTTCGATCTTCTAAGAATCAGTGGGCATGATATAAGGATCTAGGTGCTGTTCCGAACCTGACCGAGTACTTCATAACCAATAATATAAATAAATGAATATTGTGGACAATCCACACCACTCTATCTAGCCCTAAATTAAGCAGAGCGTGTACAATGGGAACCAGTTAGTTAGTACATATAATAATTATATACATAAATATTTAGAATACAACATAACACCCATAGACAGAGAACAAACATCTGCGTTCAACGCACAAACATTTTTCACCTTCTACCAAATGAGCTGAGAGGCCAGTCTTCTATTTATACTTACACACCCTATCATTATTTTGAGGCTTCGGAGATTGAACTACCATAGGACCTGTTGAAATTTTTTTTATACCACTAGCTGATGCAATAAGCATATAGCCCACCTGATGTTAATGGTAATCGTCTCCTATAACAAAGCATTTCCTTGTAGGTCACGTGCCCTACGATGCACTTCCCTGTGTCCATCAACTTGAGGCGTACAGACACGACTATACGGCCGTCAAGTGAAGTTCGTCGGATTATAGAAAACCAAAAAGTTATGCATAATGTATATAGGGGCGACTAGTTTCAATAAAAGGATTTTTTGCATGCCCTTCTCACATTCAAGATATTATTGTAACATCGCTTCTTGTAGGTACTTGTTCCCTTCTTATACAAATCATATTTCAAATGTCATTCATATGACAGAGAGAATAATTTGGTCTAAGGTCTAATAGAATACCGAAGTAGCTGAGGAAAAGGTTTTGTTTTCTTTAGACTATTACTTGGACTCATCATCATCATCAGCCTGAAAAAGTCCACTGCTGGACATAGGCCTCCCCTACACATTTCCAGGAAGAACGATACTGAGCCCTTTCCATGCATCGACTTCCAGCGATCTTAACAATGCCGTCGGTCCATCTGATGGTGGGTGGGCAACCTAAGTTTCGTCTTCCGGTTCGTGGTCGCCATTCGAGAACCTTTATTCCCCAACTTCATTTTTTGTTTTATTTGGATTATGTGACTAATTCAAACTCAAAAACTTCTATAATTATTTAGTTGTATCACAATTATTACTTTGAAACGTATTAAGCCTACTCAAAAGTTTTTCACAGCGCCATCTAGGTCCAAACTAAACAGAGCTTGTAAATAAATAGTACCACAGATAAGATAATAGCTAGTACATATAACTTTAATTAAATAGTAAAACAGATTTTAGCCGCCATTTATCATCCAATTATAATAATAGCATTCATTCTACCATATTATTTTAAAACAATAATTAATTAATTCGTTTGTGTTCACCGCATATGTACCACGCGTCACCTGCTTTTGACCCTGATCATTTGTTTATTGTGGCTATTGCTACAAACAATCTATTCAAAAGTCCCACATAGCATTTTTTTTAAAGTGTGTCAAATGTCGCTTTTCCTCCTCTCCACCTCTTTGTTTTTCTTAGAAAATGTGTCTAGCATTAAGCTCTCCTATTGTTACTTGTTTTTTGGTGCCGTTTGGTACGAATTAACTCAAAAACTACAGGATAGATTTCAAAAATTCGTACACCAAGAAAGCTACATTATCCATGAGTAACATATGCCATTAACTAGCGACCCGCCCCGTTTTAGCACAGATGGAAAAAAATATCCGTTTGAAGCCGGGGCGATTCAGAATAAAAATAAATCTTGATAACCATGGAATACAAAATAATTTTTATTTACAGTCAAACATCACATTGACGTGCGTGACCTACGAGGCAATGCTTGCTAAAGGCGATGGTTACCACTTAGCATCAGGTGGGCCATATGCTTGTTCCATCAACTAGTTGTATAGAAAAAAAATCATTGAAAATTTAAATAGCAATAGTAGGGTAGACACAAATGTCGTACAAGAAACTCACGGCATATCCTGCTTCTCCCAACCCTCATAATATCGGTAATGAAACCCCAGAATGTCATGTAGAGCCTTGATTTGGATGTTGCGTCAAAATATGCAATAACGCTCCCCCCGTGGTATCTGCGTTATTTTAGACAAATGCCAAAGGATTTGGTGAAGATAGAACGGACTACAGTCATCACACTAGATGTGCGAAGGCCTTACGGGCGCAGAAATATTTAGTGATGTTTACGGCTAAAAGCTCGACCTAACCTTTTGACAGCTAACAGGCTGCAGAAAAAGAGGTTCCGTGTCATCCAATCAAGGAACAGAATATTAATATGGCAACCATAGCAAATTACAAAATATGTACTTTATGTGAATATAAACTGTGAACGCAGAAGTACTCTACATAAAGGTTTCCACCTTCATGCTACCTCCGCGTCGTCCTCACTGCGTTCGGTATGCGTTATTTGAGACTCCTCTCCTACTTCCTATAATTCCATCCATAGTTGGCGGCGCAGTCCTGCCAACTATTTAACGTTGTGCTGGGTAATTGATTTACGTTACAACAGGGGGGTACTGAAGCTTTGGAGGGGGAGAAATTCCGGAATATTAATATGCTTAATTCAAACTCAGATAACCAAACTAGTAGAATTTTACTTTCCATAATATAGCACATAATATATTGACGATCGTCAGACGATTTATGAGCCAGTAAAAGGCCACTGCTGGGCTTTAAAGTAATCCTTGTGATGCCACTGAAATAATAAATGTTTGATTTGATTTGATTGGAATCAGGCCTACATCATAATTTATGGGAGGAGGATTTCCAGTACCTATTTTTGGCTAAAATCACACCTGATGATAAGCGACGATGTAGCCGACGATGAAGCAGGATTTTCTAGAAGACACCTGTAAGCATGAATAAATAAATCCTACGACAAAATGTCACACACACAGTATAATGCACTGGTGAAACCAGAACCAGAGACAGAGCCAGACAGAGCTCTTGGTAGGCCTACTGTTCACTCTTGCCTTGAAGAGCCCCAGATTATAGTTGTCAGGAAAAACAGTCGACGGCAATGAGTTCCAATCCCTGGTGGTTCGCTTAATGAAGGTAGAGCCAAAACGCTTTGTGCGAATGGGTGGTATGCTAACCTGATAAGGATGGTACTGAGCCGTGCGTCTGCTAGTCCTAAAGTGGAAGGAAGATGGTGGTATAAGACTGTATATTATGGTGGTAGGTACCTACTCTTGGCAGGCGATTGATGACTGCAGTGTTGGTGTTAATTACTCAGAAGATATTGATGCCCATAACCTGCATAGTGCGTTTTAGAATTCATGGAAGCGGTGGGTTCCTACTTTAGGCCAATTTTAGGTTTTATGTATGGTTATTAACTATAGTTACTTTAAATAGAAAATTTTAAAACGATGAGATTGGGTGCTTTCGTATGCCACAGTCGCTTCGTCCACAATTTTTCCTCATAAAACATAAATTCCTCGCAAGTTGAGTGATCTTCCTGAGGTTAATACCTAATTTTATGGTTGAACTTCCGCGATTCGCCTCGTTCACAGTAAGCTACAAGACGTGAGAAAAAGTTTATAATTTGGTACGCGATCAAAATTTCACCTAGGGCTATAGTTACATTGTAGCATACAAGATGGCGGAGTTACCTAACAGCACCCTACTAACTACTGCACAGTGCGAAAGCTAAGACGTTTAATTATCTTGTTGAGTGGTTTCTTAATACTTATAAATATTTTTTTGTAAATACATGCTTACAACAGAACACCCAAACACAGAACAAAGACCTGCGTTCACCGCCATAATATTTCTTCGCGGCGGGGATCGAACCCACGACCTACGGCGCAGTCTATAAAGGTCTTTACTAAGTATACACTTAATTTATTGTCCGGTAGCGCTGTAAGAATCGTCAGACAGACGATCACCAACATAAAGTCCATTCGAAAAAAAAACACTTAATAGTATTCATACTGCAACTCAGACAGTCCTAAGACAGCTTCAATTCTTTGCTATCACTTACTGAGAAAAACTGGCATAAAAATCGGTTGGCGGCTGAAAACACTGATATACCATTATAACATAAAAACATGCAACATATACACTCGGAGCATTAACCATTTACTTTTTCTAGAAACAACAGACCAATTTTACGAGCCTAGGATGTAGGAGATTACAGGTTATAGATAGTGCAATTCACGAAGTCGCGAACCGTAGTCTATTCATTGTAGTGTGCGTGTGCACTCATAGGTAATTAGTGTGTACCGATAACACTCAAACATTGACGGATGCTTGCACACATACAGGGTGGATACGACTGATGAGACAAAAAATAAACTGCATGTACTAGGCACCATTTTCAAGCTCTGTACCAAAAATCTTTTAATTAGGAGCAGTAGTTTAGCCGCAAATAATTTTTCAAGTTTTTTCATATTTGGAACACGATGTATTTTTCATAGCAGATGATTACCTATACCTACGAAGCGGTTTTGCTACTCCGACGCAAGTAATACACACACAGACTCGCATTTTCACTACGAGAGTGACATAGAGAGAGACAATGACATAGCAAAAATCCCGCGGGTAAAAGAAATAGACATAGGTCAGTGCGTTCTTTCTTATTGCTACCTAACTACTTTCAACTTCAGTTCGCGACCGCTGACCGTTCGGAACGGATGTGCCTACCTACCGGAACACGGAATCTTACGTTTTTATTTTTACGAATTGAAAACGCAGACAGGCAATTTGTGATAGGACACTAGGTAAATAAGTTTAGGACAGTATTTCTTTTCTCTATTGTGACAGGATACGTAACTTGGGATTATTATTATTTAGTGTTAGTGTTTTATTGTGATTGACTGTTTTTTATTGTAATGTGATGAAAACACGTTATTAAAATTTGGTTTTGTGTGTTCAACAATGCCTCGTGTAACTTACACGGCGTCAGAATACACTGACATGATTTTTATTTACGGCGAATGCCGTGGAAACGCATCTTTGGCTCTACGAACATACAGAGAGAGGTTTGGTGACAGCCGCAGTTGCTCTAGAAACGCCTGCACTATACAAAAGTACTACTTATAAATTTAGTGAGTGTTGTTGTGATCGTACCTACCCAATTCAAAGGCGGCTCAGGCCTCCACTCGCGTCGCGCCAGGTCATCGCCCCGGCCGCCGCGCCGCCTGCCTGGGCATGTCGCGCTCCGGCAAGCGCGCGAACGTTGCCGTTTTACTATCAAGGGTGTTTGCGTTTTACTCGGATCGGTAAGCTATTTAGTTTGTTTGAAATAAAAAAAATCTCATTTTTGTAGCTTTTTATTTTTATACCGTATCGATTTAATACTTAACACGTATAGTGTACGTAGTGTAATTTAATGCCCATCTGTCGTATCCACTCTGTATACTATAAACGGTTAGGAGGAATAGTGGGGCGCGCCTTCGTGGATTGCACAATCTATATTAGCTTATTTAGATTTCGAAAGTAGGAATGCACGTTGTCTGAACATGTACCTATAGCACGGCTCGCTACAAGCTGGGTAGGGCTCCATAGCGACTTCATAACTCCTGATTTTGCTCACTAATAGGGTAACTTCAATGCGGTTTCTTGATATACGCGCCAGTTACTGGTTTGACTGACGACGGGCGCGTTACCTACACTTACCCTATTTCAACTAACTTACTTCCTCGTGCGTTGTATAGACTGCAGAGCATGGTAGGTAGTTATAGTGCCGTCAACTTATAATCAGCTGTCAAAATTGTGTCAACACATTCAAACCCAAGAAGAAAATGAATGTGTGAAGGCCTGCGCACACCTAGTTCGCTGGCGGTAGCGATCAGTGAAACGCTGTCAAATATCGCTGTCAAATCTCAAATCTGTGCGTCGATTCCAGCAACACGACTCGATTGAGTGATCGCTGAATCCGCGTTCCATTTTCAAATTTTTCAAACAAAACTTGACAACTCACATCGATTTACGCAATCGCTGGTGTGATTTGTGTTGCTAGAATCGACGCCCTGACAGCGATATTTGACAGCGTTTCACTGATCGCTACCGCCAGCAAACTAGGTGTGCGCAGGCCTTTAGTCAGCCTATCTATACACAATTTGACATAGCCATAACCATATGGAGCTCGTGGTAGCCCTGCAGTTCAGGTAAGAAAGATGTTGCCCTTAGAGATGGACTGGAATATATTATCCGATCACAAACAGGGCGGCAATTCCAGCAAACACAGTTCGATTGAGTGTTCGTCGAGTGATCACTGAATCCGCGTTCCATTTTCAAAATTTTCAAACAAAAATTGACAACTCACATCGATTTACGCGATCGCTTGAGCGATTTGTGTTTTTAGAATCGACGCCCTGGAATAGGAAAGTCGAAGTTGCATTGAGTTTATTGCAAGTCCATGTTTGTTATTGGGAGATTATTCCAAGTCGATCTTTTTACATTTTACGCCGTAAGTCACGTGCAAAGTTATTGAAGTCAAAGTTAATGTATACATTTATTTATTTTGCTGAATTATAAATGTAGTTATGATGTTAAAAAATATACTGAATCAACGTAGGTAATTCATATAGTTAGAATTATATGCAAAAATAAAATTACAAACGATTTAAATTTAATTAGATTAAAATACACATTATGAGAAAGTCAAATGTCAAAAGATAAAAATAATTATATAGGTATAGATAGTCAAAATTAAATTACAAAAATAAAGCAAAAAAATATAAAAATTTTAGTCAAAGTATAAGAAATAAGTGCATATTTTGCGAAGACTCCAGAATTCAGTGACATTCAACTTGCTAACTACACAAAACTTTGAGCATGTGTTTCTTTCTAAGACACAACGGTACAACCCTTCTTCTTCTTCTTAATTAATGGCATCTGTTCATTTTGGATCAATTTTGCCAGTGTCGAGTAGTGAGGATATATTACATAAATTCAGAGGTACAACGTAGGTACAACCCACAAACTGAGAATCGATGTCGAACAACTGTCGCCGGAGCGGCTCATTGTCACCGCATCTCAATAAGCAGATTATTCAACAATTTGCATCGGGTCGCCTTCGCCATTACCATTTCAACAGACAGACGCGATGTTTATGTAAAGACGTATAATGATTGGAAGGGTTGGATTTTATGGTGAATCTGGTAGAACTTAAACTTTTTCTTGCAATTATTCCAGATTTATTAGTTCTGTTGGCAATAGTTTCTGCAACGTATTAGGTTCTTCTTTTTCTTCTTCCAGCCCTTATACATTTTCTTTGTGGGTTCGATCCCCACCGAGAACAAATATTTATGTGATGAACGTAGATGTTTGTTCTATGCCTGGGTGTTATATTATATTCTAAGTATGTATTTATAAAACAAAATATTTTAAGTATTATATCAGCGATCTGGTTCCCATCATTCAAGCTCTGCTTAGTTTGGGGCTTGATAGTGTTGTGTAAATTGTCCATAATATTTATTTATTTTTTATTTATACTTACCCCTTTATGTGGGGTCGGCACAACTTGTCTTCTTCCTCCACTCCTCTATTAGCCATGTCATCTTTCAAACAGTTCCAGATCTTTGGTCTTTGATCTTCTCAGATCCATGTTTTTTTTGGTCTACCTCTACTCACATATCTACCTACACAAACACCGAAGAGAATCCTATAATAAACAATGAACATAGATCATGTTGGTAGAATTTCTGAACACAAACGGCTTTAAATTATAAACCTGAAGCTGACTGGAGCGTAGTCATAGTTTTCCAGGAACAACGATTTTAAGCCTTTGACATGAATCAAATGGTTTGAAGATAGTCAATATGATTGAACTAGGTTGGAACTGGAACATTTTGGCCTCTCAAAGGCTTCCTTGTAGCCGGATCAGACAGCTTAACGTACTCAAAGAAATCCTCGGAATAAATTCCAAATGGAAACTTTGCAACAGACATTCTCGATCCAGCTCATACCCGGAAACCAATTATTTACACCACAGAAGAGGAAAAATGCTACTGATTTCCATAATAATATGATGACTAATATTTGCAACGTGACCTTAAAAAACTGCAGCCTCACAATCTAGGGTACGTAAAAAAACATCCTAATTATAAGAAAGAACACGTGTCCGCTTCTTCTTGTATTGTCACTAGATTTTGCAAGATTTTTATTTTTTGACGTGACAACGTCTTATAATTCGATGGAGCCGGCTGCACGCACGAAAAAACATGGCTCATGCGGCGTTACCTCGCTCTGAGACGTTCCATTTAAGGCTTGAAGTGCAAGCGAGAGCGCGGGACGAGCGACAAAGAGGCACAATCGGCCTCCGCGTTCGGCAGCGTTCGACATCCGTCTCTCTCCTACTTGAGTGAGCGATGCGTCCGCGTGGACAGCTGTATGACGTTGTCACGTTCAACTATCGTCAGTAAACCGACGTTACCGTTTTTTTTGTTTGTGAAAAGGTTTCAATTAATTTGTCCGTTGCTGAAGCATTTTGATTTTCCGCTTTGTGTACAGTCGTGTTCAGTGCTCGTACGGGTCTTGAATCGTTTAGTGCGATATCGTATCATGTTATTAGATTTTATGATTCGATATCCGCTGCGGCCAGTATGGAATATGGATATTAGCTCGAGCAGTTCAATAATTGATTGGTAGAGATTTCTTAGATAAGTACCTACCTCCTTTATTGAATAGGTCTTTACCTAGTCTATCAGTTTTGTACTCAGTAGTTTTGTACCCAATAGAATAGATAATTCTTTATTGCACACCTTACAACTAACAACAGAGAAACAAGTAACAATAATTTTAAAATATAATAATGGACCTGCCATGGGCGGTCTTATCGCGATCTCTTCCAGACATCCTGTGGCTGGATTGAAGCGTAGAATAACTATACATAGTATAAATACCAATACATAGTTTAAACTAATGTAGGTTTAATTAATTAATGTATTTTTTTGCAAATTCTTTGGTTTCTAAAATGATTTCAAGTGGACACAAAACGCCCCAAAATCTACAAAAAAAAATCAGACTACCTTTCCGTCCTCCTTCATACGTCACGTTCACGGATTCACAACAAAAAAATGTTTTCTAAAGCGTCCATCAAAACGATTTCTTGTACAGCATTAATCGGCCCTATTCAATAAAGTCGGGACAGTCGTGGACCCACGTCACGGGGACAATGCATGTCCCGCTTTATCGCCATGTTGGAAAAAACTCATTGTGACAAATCAAATCTAATTTTTCTCGCATTCAATTTATTCATTTTCCTTTCTAGGGGCTGATTGATGATCACACGTTTTACCTTGAGTGGAATGCTGAATGTTGATTTGGTTTTCTACACACAAATTAAATAATATATAATTAATAATAATATAATAATGTTCATTAGGACACAAACTGTAGGTACTACATAAAGGACGAAATATAATTATGCAAGTAACATAAAAAGTAAAAACTATAGCTTAGAAAACAAGCTACGTCGAGACATCAAGACATATGTAGCTAGGTACATATTTTGTGCATGCAATTAGCAACAGATATCTTACAAGAAAGGGTTTCCGCCAAATCCCATAGAAAAAAACCCCAGTCCCGGCGCAAAAGAATTGTATCTCAGATTTTAGATAATTATTAGTAGAAACAATATCAGGTGTCGCTATTTCCTGATTTCGTGGCTAACATGTTTTTTTTACCTAGAGAGTTTCATAGACGCTACATGCAAAAATGACACTTTTTAGGAAAAACTTCGTGTAACTGTGCTAGTTGACATTGAATTGGCAAAAAATTAATAAAACACATAATATAAACACATTATCACTTATGTAATATAATGTACCTATACCTATTATTTCATTTTTTGAAAAACTTTATTTTACTGATTAATTCACTCATTTACGACACACACGTGTGGATTAATTGCAAAAAATGAATATAATAGGTAGATATGTATTGTCCGTATTATAAAAAAAAAATTAAAAAAAAATGCGTACGCACTGATATGTATAGCCTGCATCATACTTATATACATTTTGTTGTTATATTTATTTTATAAGGAAAATAATCGCCTTTAAAAGCTGCCTTTAGTAATCGGGGTGACTATGTTTCTCCCTTTAACAAATTGAGTGGGAGCGAGAGCGCGCTCACTCACGTCACAAGCCCTTATTGAATTCTGAGAAACGATAATGAAAACCTATTGTAATATTAATAATATAACAGAGAAAAGTTAAACCCCGATTACTTAAGGCAGTATTCTTTTTCTTATAAAATAAAGATAACTACAAAATGTATATAAGTATGATGCAGGCTATACATATCAGTGTGTACGCATATGTACCTATTATATTCATTTTTTGCAATTATCCACTCGTTTATGTTGTTAACGAGTGAATTAGTACAGTAAAATGAAGTTTTTCAAAAAACTGGCATAATAGGTATAGGTACATTATATTACATATGTGATAATGTGTTTATATTATGTGTTTTATTCATTTTTTGCCAATTCAATGTCAATTAGCAAAGTAACATGAAGTTTTTCCTAAAAAGTGTCATTTTTGCATGTAGCGCCTATGAAACTTCTCTGGGTAAAAAACACATGTTAGCCACGAAATCAGGAAATAGCGACAACTAATATTGTTTCTACTAATGATTATCTAAAATCTGAGATACAATTCTTTTGCGCCGGGGCTGGGGCAATTTTGGCGGAAACCCTTTGGTGCGCTAAAAGGTTTTCCGGCTTTTAGCGAAGCAATGAATGCGTTTAGGGTAATATTTGTCTGGTAGGAAAAAAAATCCATGGAATCAAAATGTGTAATGGTTATCATTATTTTCCAAGATTTTTTCTCGATCACTGTTTTTCGCAGAAAGTTGATAAAAACACTGAAAGAATTTGCACACAAGCTCTTTGAACTATAAAATTCTTGGAACAAAATGTTTTGTAAACTTGGTAAAGCGATAGAGATAATGAACAGTCTCATCTTCGCTATCGATATAACCTCTTGTCTTAAAAACTTTCCGGACAAAAACCCTTTTGATCGGAAGTCGAATATTTCAAACAATAATAAGTGAATTTGAAATGCCACGAATGTCGAAATTTTTACGTCTGATCGCGAATATACTATGTCTTATCTTTTTATCCTACTTCATAACCCGAAAGTCCTACAACCCAGTACTGATGAAGAAACTAAGCAGGTACCTCCCGGACATCAAATACTTGCTGTTATGGAACAAGGTTCACGGCCTGAATGGAGATGGGCAGAAGCATTTCATAGAGAAAAAGTGTATCCACTTTAACTGCCATTTTACTTCTAACAAGTACTTATTGGGAGACATCCGATACTTCGACGGTATAATCTTCAATCTTCAGGATGTAAGTGAAGGGCTGCATCTGCCAGAAGTAAGAGCTTACCATCAGAAGTATATCTTTGCAGCCAATGACTCGTCGGATAACTATCCTGTCTGTGAGCCCGTTTATGAAGACTTCTTTAACTGGACTTGGACCTACAAGTGAGTTTCTGCCGTTAGATTTTTGTTGACTTTTATTCATTATGCACTTTGTGGACTTGCTTTTTGAAATCCTGTTCATGCCTTTATTCACATGGTGTAAAATGTCCCTTATAGTGATTTTATTGAATTTGATTTTATTATTGTTTCGCCTTCTGCAAGGTCTAGTACCTCTAAAACCCTCACTTACGTATGAGTCTCTAGCTATTTACACACACGCAACATTATTTTTTAACATTTTCCAGGTCAGACTCAACAATACCATACCGGTTTATCAGCATTTACAATCAGGACCACGAAGACCTGGGCGTTCATTTTAAATGGGAGAAAATAACCCCAGCTAACGATGTAATTCAAAGAGGACTCGTGTCCAAAAGCAAAGCCGCTGCTGTATTCCTGGATAAATGCTCAACCAGAAGCAAAAGAGAACTCTTCATTGCTGATCTTCTTGCGCGACTGCGGAGATATAACATGACGATAGACATTTTTGGGAAGTGTGGTCACATGGAATGTCGAAGAAAGACGATGAAACCCTGTTTTTGGAAGTTGAGAAAGTTCTACTTCTTCTATTTAGCTATGGAAGATTCTTTTGCTGAGGATTACGTTACGAAAACCGTGCTGTATGCATATGAAAATAATGCAGTGCCGATTGTTCTTGGAGGAGCTGATTATCAAAGGTACAATCAGCTCCTAGTCTAATTGATTTTGTATTTAATTGCCCCTGTTTGGGCGCCAAGAGTTTTCTCTTATTTTTTGGCGCCCAACGTGGGGTAAATAAATTGACAGATAAACACAGCGTGGACAGAGATTGCATGGAAAAAAACTATAGATAATAGATCAAAACCTATTAATATTTTTCCTCCGCAGGTTTCTTCCACCGGACTCCTACATAGACGCCTGGAAGCTAGGCGTTGATAAATTAGCTGATGATAAGTACCAAACCATAAGCGACCCGAGTCGCTACCGTCAATTCTTCACATGGAAATCTCACTACACAGTCAAGAACTCTGAAATCCTGGATGTGTGTGCGTTGTGTACTGCCTTCAACAACCCGACTTGGCTGACTTACACTTCAAGTTACAAAGAGTTTAGGAAATGGTGGAACCCTAGTTTTGAGAGTCGATGCATGCCCGGTAAAAATAGTTTTTATAACATAGGATTTTAAACTAAAAAACGACGAAATTATTTGTTGTGGTGTTTCGGGTTAAATGGGGTGGGTGCTACTGGCACGTGAGGCTAAAGATCTGTATGCCTCGAGTTGATAGACGCAGAGCAGTGCATCTTAGGGCACGTCCCTGACGTACGTGACCTACAAGGCAATGCTTTGTTATCGGCGAATCCTACCAGTTAACATCAGGAGCCATATGCTTATTCCATCAGCTAGTTATATAAAAAAAGGGAAAATGCTAAAATAAAATTTTGATGTAGGTAAGTAATTATTGAAGTTTGACGAGTTTTAATTATGTTTTGAAATTTTATAAAGGTTAACTTCTGATGCCGATTGTACAAGCAAAAATTGAACAGAAAATGCGGATTTAAAGTTAAATTAACACGGGCCTGAAGTGGCGACAACACCCACTGAATATCCCATTTTATCATACGTTTTAATCTGGTGAAATAATTTAAACTTTTAAGCCTTGTTTGCGGAGTAGCTCAGGAGCTGGTACAGTTTTGTTTTAATTCACACCAGGATTGCGTAGACTCGATGCTATTTTTATCACAGTTCAATCAGCTGTTAACCGTTTATGTGAGCTGTTTAAAACTTGCACTTCCACTTTAAAATTGTACATGTATAGCCAACTCACCATAGCAAAAACTTGTAGAGTTGACTAATGGCTAACTTTCGACGCTTTGATGAAGCCTATAACCAACAAGAAAATAAGTAATTTATTCTTCAATTTCTTTCCGTAAGCTTAGTGTTTTTGTGGTGGATGAATAAAGTTTATGTACTTACTTACCTATCAATAGTCGATCATGACGTAATAAAATAATCAGTGGCTCTTGCACTAGAATATGTTCGAGGAGGCTAGATTACGCGTTGTGTTTTCGTTTGGTATCAAAATCGGTCAGTAATTGTAAGTTAATTTTTTTTTACACTGTTTTTAGAATGAAAACTTCTGGTGTACCTACCACTAGTTTCTGCTTGCAGCTTTAGTGAAATTGTTAAGCACGACTTTTTCCAGTAGTTCTGAAAAAGTCTGTCTTCTGGTTCTAAGCTACCTCCTCAGACTCCCCACCAATGTTCAGTCAAATCGGTCCAGGCGTTCACGCATGATGGCGGGACCAAGATAAATAAGGGATTCATTTTCATTTATTATACTCGTAAATTTAAAACCGACCTTAGAAAAAGAAGATGTCAAGTCGATGTTTTTTAAGAAAAATACCTACCATGGTCAGTAAAATATTTTAGATGATTAATTAGATACTTATTACAAAGTGTTATACAACACCCTCCAGTAAAAGGTTTCAAAGTGGATCACAAGAATCTTACGTAGGTACAACATTGTTTTATCAATAACTGGACCGAGTCATCCAGATTTTACTACGTGGGCTTGTTTACTGAGCCATTTATCGCTTCTGACGAAAAAAAAAATCCTAAAGTAGATGAAAAAGAATAAAATAGAGGAGCCTTAGCCTCCTTCAAAAGTTAGGTTATAACAAAAATAAGAAATAAATTTTCCTAAAGTAGAATAAGATGGAGGTGCCTTAGCTTCTCTCAAAAGTTAGGTTATAAAATAAATAAGCAGAACTACTTTCCAATTCTGGAAGTCGATAGACTCCTAAGTGAGGTAAGTCTATAAGTCAATGTAAGTTGCAGCTTAAGTTAAGCCCGCCAATACTAAGCTGGCGAACTCGCTCTCTTATTTATAAAAATCTTACGCCAGTACGCCACGAGTTAGTTTAGTCTCAGTTAGTTCAGTCTCAGTTTACTTTTGCTTGTCCATTTGAGAAGGAATTATGAGTACCAGCATCAGTGAAGTATCTTGGGTAAAGGTATTCGGGTAAGTATGAATGTGGGTGGTTATGTATGTAGACCAAAGAAAGGAATCAAGAAATGATGGGGAAAGAGGAGAATGAAACAATATTGTGCCGATCCCACTTAGCGCGATAAGGGTAAGAAGAAAAAAGTATTCGGGTTAGTATAAAACTATTAATATCCTAATTTCTTAATCATGCCCCAGGTACAAAAGCAGTACCGTATGGTATGAACCTGGCCATAAAGGTCATTAACCCAATTTAATACCCATAGCACATTATGCAAAGGTCTTTTTGTATTTATAAATAACAGTTTAATATAAATGAAAGCCGCAAAGACTACGAAATTTCAAACGCTTCCTGCAGCTTTTAGATCTGAATTCGTGAAATAAAATAGTGAAAATTTGCTAAGTTTTAACAGCTAGCTAAAATGAAGATTCAAATTGTTGCCGGGATAGTTGAGTTTACAGGGTTTAACTTAGTTGTAGATTAGTTAGTAAAGCCAGTTAATATTAAGTTATGTTGTACTTAGCCAATATGCGGCTAGCTTTAGGTACACACTAAAGGTACGGCCACATTTAGGCGACAAGTGACGATCTAGGATATTTGTATCCCTGTCAGATATTGCGGCTTAAGATATGGCCGTGAAATGAAATGAAATTTAGTTTGCCAAACGTTAGTTACAAATATAGGTAGCAGTGTAATGTCTATGCTCATAAGTATAACTATAATAAGTACCGTACTTTAAAGTGTTTAAAGCTGGCCACGTATTGGCTCCTATTGCTTGCGAAAGTGGTAAATCACGCAGAAAATCTTAATTTATGCAACAAAATTAATAATTTAATCATCATCATCATCAGCCAGAAAAGTCTACTGCTGGACATAAGCCTCCCCTACACATTTCCAGGAAAAACGATTCTGAGCCCTTTCCATCCACCAACTTCCTGCTATCTTAACAATGTCGTCGGTCCATCTAGTGGGTGGCTTCCGGTTCGTGGTCACCATTCGAAAACCTTTATTCCCCAACAATACACAACAATTTAACAATAATTAAATAATTTAATCTTTGATAAGTATTTGTGTTTTAAAAGAAATTTGTAAAGAAAATAATCTACAAGCCAAAGCAGAGCAAGCATTATCCATGCAAGAGCCATGCGCCAAATTCTATCACATCCAAAACATTAATTAATATGCTAAACGGCCGGGAAACCATCTTGCATAACTCGGTATAAATATAGTTTTTGCCGTCTCCAAACCAATCTAAATTCCTAATCTTAGCATCTGGAGCTAATAAATTGGATAAATAGCCGAGCAGAACGTGCTCGCATTATCTCAGGACAGTATTATTATGCACTGAGTTTGTAAACTTACTTACTGTGGAGTGTAGGTGATATAAAATTATACTTGCGATTTGTAGGAACAACGTTACCTACCGGGATACAATTCATTGGTAATTAAATAAGATGCTACAATAACATACGTACGTAAGAGGCACTACGATTGCTACGAAACTTGCTACGAGAAAACTACGTAGTTTGCTAAGAGACTATGCAAGCAGATTGCTATGATAGATGCTACGCAAACTAGTTACGCAGCTTACCATGAGACTTGCTACGCAGCGTGCTACGCGATACGTAAGAAGTACTACGATTGCTACGAGACTGGCTACGCAGCTTGCTACGAGACAGCTACGTCGTTTGCTAAGAGACTAGTTACGCAGCTTGCTACGAGAATAGCTGCGTAGATTAATATAATAAATATTGTGGACAATTCACACAACACTAACCAGCCCTAAACTAAGCAGAGCTTGTAATATGGGAACCGGATAGCTGATATAATACTTGAATACATTTTTTTTTTGTAAATGCATACTTAGAATACAATATAACACCCAGACAGAGAACAAACATTTATGTTCACCACACAAATATTTGTTCTCGGTGGGGATCGAACCCACGACCTACGGCGCAGAAGGGAGAGCTACTACCAACTGAGCTAGAGGCCAGTCAAGATTGCTATACTAATAATTGTTAGCGTACTTGGCTTGGCTTTTCGAAAAAAAGTGCAAAAACACGCTGATCACATTTATAAGCAGGTCGAAATAAAGACATTTTCCTTTTTATGATCAAGTAAATAACTATACCTAAATAACTAACCTAAATAAATAAAAAAGTTCCGGGCAAAAGTTTCATGAAACTGAATAGCAAGATAAATAAGCAGGTCTGAAGTCTTACAGCGCTAGGAGCTCAGGGTAAATTAATATTTTGCTTTGAGAGAAGAAAATATTCGAGTTTAAAAATAATTTAAAACTTGAAAAACTGTTATAAAGATAGTTGCAAGATTGGATACTATGAGATGATTAATATGTTTACTTCCATAGAGAAAATATTTGCTATTTTAATATTTAATATACAATAAAATACTGATAAATAGAACTTTTGTAACTATCATGGTTTTTAACACTATTTTTATAAACAACGGGATATTCCATCACGTGTCGTCACGGGCATCAACTACGCCCGATACCGTGAGTGTTTTTTGTCGAAATTGAGTAAAAAGCAGCCAAGTGCGAGTCGGACTCGCCCATGAAGGGTTCCGTACAAGAACCTTTATATTATGTTACTTGATGTAACATAATAAGGTTCCTGTAGTTCGTCGAAAGGTAAATTGCGGTTTACGGTTTATGACGTATAAAAAAAAAACTACTGACTAGATCTCGTTCAAACCAAAAATCGTTAGAAGTTTATATAGTAATGTACAACATATATTTTTTTTAGTATTATCATTCTCTTACTTTAGAAGTTAGAGGGGGGGGGACCAACTTTTTTCCACTTTGGAAGTGTCCCTCGCGCAAACTATTCAGTTTAGAAAAAAACTATATTAGAAACCTCAACATCATTTTTGAAGACCTATTCATAGATACCCCACACGTATGGGTTCGATGAAAAAAAAATTTTTGAGTTTCAGTTTCAAGTATGGGGACCCCCGAAATTTATGGTTTTATTTTTATTTTTATGTTAAAATCTTAATGCGGTTCACAGAATACATCTACTCGCCAAGTTTCATTAGTCTAGCTTTTACGGTTTCGGAGAAAAATGGCTGTGACATACGGACGGACAGACAGACAGACAGACAGACAGACAGACAGACAGACATGACGAATCTATAAGGGTTCCGTTTTTGCCATTTGGCTACGGAACCCTAAAAAGTGAGTATGGAACCAATAGTATTGTCGAAACCATTAAGAGTGCGAATGAGGGTAGATCGATTTATCTGCCCTTAACATTTGTTTTACTCGTGGATTTCAGTTCAACCGTGATCATAATGCTAAAATAAAATAAATAAAAAATTACAACGTAACACCCTTCGAGATTCGAACCTGCATTTCATCTCAACCAAACGCTCGAGCAATGGTATACATATGATCTTTTTTTATGCAACAAGCTGTTGGTACAAGGTTATGCCCCGCCTGATATAAAGTGGTATATAGGTAGCGGCACATAACTTTAGCGCTGACCGTTATTGCGCAGAAGTCAAAAATAAGGTATTTGAGGGGGGCTAGCGGTATGAAGGGCGGGCGTGCGTAGCGCCTATTAGCTCTCCAGACGCACTCCGCTCTTCGTACCAATAAGACACTCTGCACACATCCACATTGCCTTGCTAGTCGTACGTAAGGAATTTATTTATAAAATAGTCAAGCGTCAACCCTATTCCCAAAGCAAAGGAACGGAAAAGGTAAACTCAAGTTGAATGAAATAGCGGAGAAAAAGCATCCGGCGGCGTTTGCATAGGTAAATTAGTTGCTAGCTCTGTCTGTGAACAACTTAGATTGCTTCGAGCGAGTCACTTTAATTTTTCTTCCTATTACATTGCCTTTGTAAGGTTAAATTGAAAACTAGGGCGAAGTCTAAGTATTTATTATGTACAGGAGGTAGGATGCAGCTCAAGTTACCTTAAAACAAAGAAAAATGACGCTTACAGCAAGGACATAAGAGCTAGCAGTGTACCTATAGTCTGATGCGTATCCTTGTGTACCTACTATCCACCTTTTTTTTATGAAATCCGCTACTTGAAAGAAAGCAAGAAAACATATTTATTTGCCAAGCAAAACTCACACTAAACTACAGAGGTGAGTTTTGTGCGTCGTAAAACGGACTCTACCTCAACATAATTGTTGGTTGGCTAGCAACCAACGCTGGTCTTCCGACAGAGCCGGTTCGGCGATGACTCTGCCACTATTGAACAACAATTTTTAACGACAACCTTCTTCCTGCCCTTATCCCACCTTATGTGGGGTCGGCACAACACGTCTTCCCCCTCCATTTCCCCCTGTCAGCCGTCATCTCTGCATTCACTCCTCTCCTTTCCATGTCATTTTTCACACAGTTCATCCATGTTTTCCTTGGTCTACCTCTGCTCACATATCCATCCACATCCATACTCATTACTCTCCTAGTCACATGACTTTCATCCCTCCTCATGACATGCCCGTACCATGCCAACCTATTGCTCTTCAGTTTTTCTGTCACTGGCGCTACTTTCAAACTTCCCCTGATATACTCATTCCGTATCCTATCCATTCTTGTCACTCCACACATCCATCTCAACATTCTCATCTCTGCCACATGTACCTTTTTTTCATCCGTCCCTTTTGCTGCCCAACACTCAGATCCATACATTACGACAGGTCTAATGATCGTCTTGTACACTTTACCCTTCAGTTTAAGGGGAAGTCTTGGATCACACGTAGTTCCGGAGACCTGTCGCCATTTCATCCATCCCGCATTTATTCTATTTTTCACGTCTCGGTCAATGTCGCCGTCGTTCTGGATCAATGAGCCGAGGTACCGGAAGTCGGAGCAGACTGGTAGGGATACACCATCTAAGGCAATTGGGATAAAATTGGATGGACCACCGAAGTCACAAAACAGATGCTCTGTTTTGGTTCTGCTGATCTTCAGTCCGACACTCTCCAATTTATCCCGCCATTTTCCCAGCCTGCTCTGGACCTCAAGCGCATCTTCTCCAACAAGAACAATGTCGTCGGCGAACAGCATACACCAGGGTGCCTCTTCCTGTATGTCTGATGTCAAAGCATCCATTACCAGGAGAAACAAATAAGGGCTTAAAGCCGACCCCTGGTGTAAGCCTACAGCCACATTGAACTTGCCGGTAACTCCAGCCTCGGACCGGACGTGTGTGCTCGCTCGACTGTACATAGCTCGAATGAGCTGTATGTACTTCTCAGGCACTCCCTTAACTTTCATACTCCACCACAGAACCTCCCGGGGCACTCGATCATACGCCTTTTCAAGATCCACGAACACCATATGCAAATTTTTGTGGACACGTCTGTATTTCTCACATAATTGACGAAGTGCAAATATGGCATCCGTGGTTCCACGCCCGGGCATGAACCCAAACTGGCTCTGTGATACCTCACTCTCTTCTCGCATTCGTCTCGCTACAACCTTTTCCCAAATCTTCATACTATGTGACATGAGCTTTATTCCTCTATAGTTGTTACAATCCTGTACATCACCCTTGTTTTTAAAGATGGGCACCAGCGAGCTGTCGCACCATTCATCCGGGATCGCCTCTTCTTGTAACAACTTGTTGAAGAATAAAGTCAGCCACTTCCATCCATCCACTTTTAAAAACTTCCACACTTCAGCTGGTATGCCATCTGGCCCAACCGCTTTTCCATTCTTCATACCTTGCACAGCAAATTTAACTTCATCCATATTCACCTCTTTCACTACACCCATGTTTACTGGTACATTGCTTAACACTCTGCTCCAGACGTTCTCTTCATTCATCAGCTTTTTGAAATATCCCTTCCATCTTTCATTTATTTCTTCATCTTTTGTCAAAACCTTTCCTACTTCATCTTTTATGCATTTGATATGGATAATATCCCTCCCATTCTTTTCTCTTTCTTTAGCTATTCGGTACAGATCTTTCTGTCCGTGGGGGCTCTCAAGTGATTTGTACAGTTTATCTTGTACCTTGGCCCTTGCTACCGCAACAGCTCTTTTTGCATTCTTCTTACATTCAACATACATACTTTTTTTATTCTCTTTTGCATTAGCATCCTCCTCTTTTTGCCACTCTTTGAAAGCAATCTTCTTTTCTTTCAAAACCTTTTGTACTTCTTCATTCCACCACCAAGTCTCCTTATTTATCTTTCCTTTCCCCAAATACGTCTTTTGCTACACTCCTCATACAAGTAGCCATTTCAATCCAACACTCATTCACAGATTTCACAGTCATATCTTCATGCATTTCAATCATTTTATTAACTACTTTTTCTTGGAATTTCCTTGCATACTCTTCTTTTTCCAACATGTACCACTTTATTTTGGGTGGAGGCCTTGACTTATAATTTTTAACGACAACCACGAACCGGAAGACGAAACGTATAGGGCGCCCCAACCAGATGGACCGATGGCATTGTTAAAATCGCGGGAGTCGGTGGATGGTCGGCTCAGATTCGTTCTTTCTGGAAATGTGTAGGGGAGCCTATGACTAGCAGTGGACTTCTTCATGCTGATGATGATGATGACGATTGAAAATCTGTATGGCCTACCTGTTTAGAGGTAGGTACCTGTGCATAGGTTCAAGAAAAATTAAAAAAGCTCCTTGGGGTGGCAACGTGGCAACGCAACGACAGCACCCGGGTTACCATCAGGTGGGCCGTAAGCCCGTTTGTCTATCATTGCATTAAAAAAAAAACCTGCTGAGGTTTTCCCTAAGGACTATAGCATGGGGTTCTTCAAAAAGGGCGTTTTTAAAGTTTTAAAGGGTCGGCAACGCGCTTGTGATGCCTCTGGTATTGCAGGCGTCCATAGGCTACGGTAACCGCTTCCCATCAGGTGGGCCGTATGCTTGTTTGTCAACTTAGTTGTATAAAAAAAAAAAAAAAACCTGTTGAGTGGTAGCTGGTAGGTAAGGTAAACATGGCCTACCTCGTCCTTTAACGTTATTTTCAAGTCCAGTCCATCCCAAGGATCGCTTTTAGTGATAAGACTGCGCTATTGTATTCCAAATTGATGTTCTTGTTCTGTATTCCTATGTTAATTTTACGTGGTGAGTACCTACAGTAAAGTATTTCCTATACATAATCTATGTAATCTATCTCAAAGCATTACCCTCGATGCAACTGCGATGCGTCCATCAACGACATTCAGATGTTCAGCCTCACGTGCCTGTAATTCCACCGGCACAAATAGGTATTGTAGTATACTCTCGAGTAGTATTGTTCTGTGAGTATACTTCTCGGAACTCGGAACGAGCCCTTCACAAAAAGCTCTAACAAAAAACCCTAATGATAACAAAATGAGTCTGAGATTTTGGCAGCTGGGTAAGACTACCTGCTGGGGTTACAGCTGTCATGTTTGATGTGCGTTAAATATATGTCAACGTCAACTGTCAAGTCAGCTCCAAATCACACAGCTGAAAACAAAAACTTTCGGCGCTCTTAAATTTACGCAATATTCACCACGGCATGTATAACAAAACTTTTTTTTAATTTTTAATTTGAACTTTCTGGGATAAAGTTTTCTGTAATATTCCACTATCTTTCTTCATCTTCTTTCTTTGTAAGCCTAATTACGTTAAATCTTAATGCATTCATTTATCATAGATTTTTAATTAAAGCTTTCATCATTTTATAATA
Source organism: Thera obeliscata (assembly GCA_947578465.1). NCBI lineage: Eukaryota > Metazoa > Arthropoda > Insecta > Lepidoptera > Geometridae > Thera > Thera obeliscata. Next base: position 7,623,392 of record OX387918.1, on the reverse strand, counting down.
ATAAGTTGATGATACACACTAGCAAACATTTAGCAAACATTTTTTTTACGGAAGTCAAATCTTCTCCTACCTTGGCTTTTATCGGATGCATTAGGTAAAAAAATAAAAAATGGGTGGGTCTCACGACAGGGATAGGGTGATGATGATGTTAGATTTCGTGACTCTAGATATATCCGAATTACAGATACGCTAGTAGTTACTATGACACGGGATGCTTGCTACTAACTATTATCTATTCTGTGACGGTTCGGTTCACAGAATAGATAATAGTTAGTAGCAAGCATCCCAAGGCGTTTTTCGTGACTGTAGATTTTATGAACTAGCGGCCGCCCGCGGCAGGCTTTGCCCGCGTAGTGGTGGTCATTGCATTGCTAACATCCATCCTGTGGAATGTTTGTTTTATTTACCTACATGATAAGCCTTAGATAACGCATTCAATCTGTAATGATATTTTATGTGAATGAATAAATAAATAAATAAATGATTTTGTAGATCTACTGCATTTACCTAGTTAGGAATTATGATTATGGTAGGCAAGGCACTGATGCCAACGACAACGATCTTCGGCAAATTCATCATGTGCGGGCTGGATTCTGCAAGGCCTTTAACCCGCCAACGGTGACGTCGATTTGACTTACATCTTCGGTGACCCCGGTCTCACGCACCGGGGTTTTCAATGGAAGATTTTTTAGAATCTAATACTAACTGACAACTTTTTTTATTAATTATAAATTATTTGACAATAAAACAACCATACTTAATGAACCACAGCCTCGTTTATTAACTTTTTCTTATGATTAGACAACGTCACATAAAACCTATAAAATTAGTTAGTTTTACACATTATCGCTTTTCAAACATTTTAAAACACAACAATCAACATATTTATGAAACTTTTGAAGCTTTTTCAGTTTCTAGACTCTCTAAAATTACTTAAAATAAACAAAAAATTACATCCTACCTACAAAAAAAACAACAAAAAAAAACTATGAAAATCACTTTTCTTCAGTCAAGCAGATACTGCAATAAGGCACTATATAATGCTCAAGACGCAAATGTTTCTTGCACTTGTGGCAAGTGATGATGAAGGTGAAGTCAATGACAGTCTGTCGTCATCGAGCAGTTCATGGAGAAGTGGTTCTAAACGATACTGTTCCCTTGTCTACGACACGCTGTAACAAAGTTTATATTTGAATCAGGATGAAGAAAAATTTTGGGGTATTACGATAAAATTGATAAATCATGCAATAAACTTACTGGTTATAAAATAATGCAATGACACAATAACAAAGTAAGCAATAAATGCACATAAACCAGACAAAAAACGAAAAATCAATAATTCAACTCTGCATGTTTTACTTACATATTCGGTGACCCCGGTCTACCGCACCGGGTTGGCATCAAAACTCAGGAACTTGCGCCCACTCCGATTTCGTGGGCTGATCTAACGGTGGGGGAAGGGAAATTAGGCAGCTACTCAAAATCGCGACAAAAATCTGCGGCGGGGGAAAAAGTTATTCGAATTTTTCAAGTCACCCGGTCTCACAGACATATAGGTCACCGTTCCCGGGCTAGTGGGCCCTTTTTGCGTGGCGCTTGAAACGACCGTGTTGCTCGAACTTTTGTGGGTTCTACAACACGCCGGTTTCCTCACGATATTTTACTGGCATAGTGCACATACATTTTTCTACAGAAAAACTAATTGGTACACGACTGGATTAGAACCCACGACCTTAGGCAGATCGGAAGGTGGGTCCGCTACCACTAGACCACCAGTGCTCTCTGCCAACGAGCTTACCTGATGGTGGATTCAGAGGAGCTGGTAATCATTATAATCATATAATGTAGGTAGGCATTCTGTGTGAAAATGGGACTTCTCAGCAAATAGGTAGGTATGTACTTATAGGTACTTAGGTAGGTAACTTATCATCATCATTATTATTATTATTAAAAGCCTGTTGTGTCCCACTGCGGGGCAAAGGCCTCTTTTCCCTCCTCTCCATTCATCTCTAGTTTGGGCTACTGTGGATCATCATCATTATTATAAATTGTACAGATTTGTATTTTTGTAATGAATAAACTCAAAAACTACTGGACTGATAAATTTATTCTGCCACTATAATGCAGAATTATCCCCGAATAACATTATACCTAGTTCGATCAAATTAAACCTACAGGAAATGAGGCTCTTTCACCAATAACTCTGCATCTGTAGTTTAGTAACTAATGAGTAGTTCAACAGGTGGTACAAATGAAATGAAATGAAATATATTTATTTGCAAGAAGTATGGTACAATTATTAGATCCCAGCTTCCTCATCCCCTTTTTGAAGGCGAAGTAGCATTTAAGCTGAGCGAGGACCATTTTGGCTCATAAACAAATACTTATAAGTATACCTAATTGGATACTGTCGGCACCCTTTTCAGCAATAGAACTAGGATTATATGTGTACCTATTTCTTTCTATGTGTTTCTGTACCTATGTGTTCTATGTTTAATTTTCTCTTATGATTTCTTGTGTAGCGGTACCTTTACTCAATGTTCTTCTCTTTCTGTGGTTTTATTTTCTTTAGTTGTGTTTTTTGAGCCAAATAAAAAAGTTACTAACAATAATTAATTCAGAATAGTTGGCAAGTTTTATCATGCGCACTTGATGTGCGGGCAGGTTTTTCCGCAAGTAGGCCACTGGTGGGCCCTTTTTGCGTGACCCTTGACACGTGTTGCTCGAACTTTTTTAGGTTCTACAACACGCCGGTTTCCTCACGATGTTTTCCTTCACCGTTTTGAGAGTACTGGCATAGTGCACATAAATTTTTCGACAGAAAAACTCATTGGTACACGAGTGGATTTGAACCCACGACCTTCGGATCGGAAGGCGGGGCCACTACCACTAGACCACCAGTGCTCTCTTAATTCAGAATAATAATTCTTAAAGAAAATGGAATATAATTAATATGAAATCTTTAACGCTATAAAAACATTGATACAACATTGTAGATATCTTTAGTAGGTAGTTACTTCATCACACACATTTATCTAGTTACTTCATTCACAATCTGACTTAACACACTTTTGGCAGGGTTTTAAACACACATCACAGACCCACTAAAGTCTGGTCTACCACTTTCTAGCGCTAAGTTTGACACATATCTTCAGCCCACTGAAGATGAAAGCCCACGAGGTGGCTGGCATGCGGCAGAGGTGTCCAGCCCTGAAGAATTAAAAGTTCTTCTCATTAGTGATGACTGCCCAGTACTAACTATGCGTAGGAGTTGCTTATGAGCGGTTGCTTCCCACCGCTGCTGGAGGCGTTGGAGTCGTCTGTGTTGTAGGAAATGGTAAATACTCTTCAAATTATAATAATAAGACAGATCATTAATTACTGATGCTGTTGCAGCCATCGCATTTCTTTCATAATTAATATTCCGGTGGATTTTATTTCGTAAATAGTAGTAGCTCCTCGTATCTCGAAATAGCCTAGCAAGAATTATAGAACAGTAGCAAGCAGAAGCAAGCATGACATTGACCTCTTGACATTTGACAGTTGAGATGTCAGTTTTGACAGTTGAAATATAAGATTTACGCACACAAATGTAGATATACATACGTATACGCACACATAAACCATAGAAATCTGCTTCTTCTTTTTTCGTGAAAATAAGATCGGCCAAAAATTTTCGGCGCTCTTATATTTACGCAATATTCACCACGGCATGTTTATCAATTTTTTTTTTTAATTTTAATTTGAGCTTTTTGGGTTAAAGTTTTCTGTAATATTCCACTATCTTTCTTCATCTTCTTTCTTTATTCTTTCTCTGTAAGCTTATCTAAGTTAAATCTTACTGCATTCATCTATCATCGATTTTTAATTAAAGCTTTCATCATTTTTTAATAATAAGTTGATGATACACACTAGCAAACATTTAGCAAACATTTTTTTTAAGGAAGTCAAATCTTCTCCTGCCTTGGCTTTTACCGAATGCAACTAGAATGTAAAAAAAAAAGCGGTGTTTCTCACGACATGGAATAAAGGATAGTTAGTATGGGATAAGGTTCGGGATAGGGTGATGATGATGTTAGATTTCGTGAATCTAAGATATTTCCGAATTACAGATACGCTAGTAGTTACTATGACACGGGATGCTTGCTACTAACTATTATCTATTCTGTGACGGTTCGGTTCACAGAATAGATAATAGTTAGTAGCAAGCATCCCAAGGCGTTTTTCGTGACTGTAGATTTTATGAACTAGCGGCCGCCCGCGGCAGGCTTTGCCCGCGTAGTAGTGGTCATTGCTAACATCCATCCTGTGGAATGTTTGTTTTATTTACCTACATGATTTTGTAGATCTACTGCATTTAGTTAGGTATTATGAGTAAGGTGGGCACTGATGCCAACAAGCTTACCTGATGGTGGATTCAGAAGCTGAATACCTATGTTTAAAATGATTACCAGCTCTTAGGTAGCTAGGAGTTCTGTGTGTAAAATGGGACTTCTCAGCAAATAGGTAGATAGACTTGTCTACCTACATAGAGGTACCTTTTCATCATCATCATCATCATTAGGCCTACCTTATTTAGGTACCTACCTATTATGAATAAGGTAGACAAGGCACTGATGCCAACGAGCTCCGGCAAATTCATCATCCACACTTGATGTGCGGGCTGGTTTCCGCAAGGCCTCTAGTGGGCCCTTATTGCGTGGCGCTTGACACGAACGAGTTGCTCGAACTTTTGTAGGTTCTACAACACGCCGGTTTCCTCACGATGTTTTACTGGCATAGTGCACATACATTTTTCTACAGAAAAACTCATTGGTACACGACTGGATTTGAACCCACGACCTAAGGATCGGAAGGCGGGTCCGCTACCACTAGACCACCAGTGCTCTCTGCCAACGAGCTTACCTGATGGTGGATTCAGAGGAGCGTGTAATCATAATACTTAATCATATGTATGTATAGGTAGGCATTCTGTGTGATAATGGGACTTCTCAGCAAATAGGTAGGTATGTACTTATAGGTACTTAGGTAGGTAACATTGTCATCATCATTATTATACAGATTTGTATTTTGTAACGAATAAACTCAAAAACTACTGGACTGATAAATTTCTTTCGCCTCTTTAATGCTGAATTATCCCCGAGTAGCATAGTTACATTATATCTAGTTCGAGCAAATGAAACCTACAGGAAATGAGTCTCTTTCACCAATAACTCTGCATCTGTAGTTTAGTAACTACTGAGTAGTTTGACAGTTGGTACAAATAAAATGGAATGAAATATATTTATTTGCAAGAAGTATGGTACAATTATAAGATCATAGGGTATGTAAAAAAGTGGTTCACATACTTCATCGGCGACCAATATACAAAATTCAAACAAAAAGTAGAAAATATAAGTTAAATTAAAATAAATCAGCGTGAGAAAAATAACAATAATCAATTCAGAATAATAATTCTTAAAGAAAATATAAAATAATTTAAATGAAATCTTTAACGCTATAAAAACATTTACATGTACAACATTGTAGATATCTTTAGTAGGTAGTTACTCCATCACACACATATAGCAAGTTTCTTCATTCACAATCTGACCTATCACACTTTTGGCAGGGTTATAAACACACATCACACACCCACTAAAGTCGGGTCTACCACCTTCTAGCGCTAAGTTTGACACACATCTTCAGCCCACTGAAGATGAAAGCCCACGAGGTGTCTGGCATGCGGCAGAGGTGTCCAGCCCTGAAGAATTAAACGTTCTTCTCATTATTGATGACTGGACTGCCCAGTTGTAACTATGCGTAGGAGTTGACTATGAGCGGTTGGTTCCCAACGCTGCTGGAGGTATTGGAGTCGTCTGTGCTGTAGGAAATGGTAAATACTCTTCAGATGATAATAATAAGACAGATGATTAATTACCGATGCTGTTGCAGCCATCGCATTTCTGTCTTATTTAATATTCCGGTGGATTTTATTTCGATATTAGCTCGTATCTCGAAATAGCCTAGCAAGAAATATAGAACAGTAGCAAGCAGAAGCAAGCATGACATTGACCTCTTGATATTTGACAGTTTGAGATGTCAGTTTTGACAGTTGAATTAAAAGATTTACGCACACAAATGTAGATATACATACGTATACGCACACATACACCATAGAAATCTGCTTCTTCTTTTTTCGTGAAAATAAGATCGGCCAAAAATTTTGTACGTTTTAAAATTGACAAGTGTAATTTGTAAAGCTGAGGGATATATCTAAAAATAAACCAAAATAATCTAAACATTGCTGAATACGAAGCGTGGATACGCAAACTATTAAACAGGCATTAAAAAAGCAATAATAAATATCGGTTAGTCAAAGCAAAGGTTTCTTTGTTAAAAAGTAAGGTTATGTTGTGATGACTCAAGGTGAATAAGTTGATGATTCGAAGTTTGATCAACATACCGTTATTGTCTGCCTTATAAGTAAGTTGAGGAAATAAAAGGGTTAGCGCGGAACTGTTCGAGACAGTTTGTGTTGTGTTTCCAAGATGAGTGAGCGTGAAGGACCTAGTTCTGGCTCACAGGGGCAAGACAATGAGAATACCAGGACACCTTCGCAGTCTATACCTACTGGATCAAGGTATGACAACTCTACTGCCTAATTATTATTGTTCTAGAACTTTAGATCATAAAGTTTTGTTCTCAAGTGGTTACCTCATAGTGTTTTATGAGCATGACTGTTGATGTTTGTTAATAAAACGTAATTTTATTGCGCTTACCTATAGTACTATTCAAAAATAGTACATCTTTTCTATCTAAAGGGTTCTTATCATTCTTCTAATTTAAATTTTATATGATGGATGATGAATGGAGTCTGTTAATGAAAAAAAAGTTGGATAACAAAAGATGACATGCTTGAATGGATATAAAAATAACGGCTGGCTGAGAGGAATAGAAGAAGAGTTATGCCAACCCTGAATCAAATTCAAATTCAGAATTCCTTTATTCAGTTGTATCACAAAAATCTCTTTTAATGTCTTAAAGCTAGGTGAGTGCCAGTTCCACGTGACCACATCTAGAAAAACTAGCAACAAACTACAGCTTCTCAAATCTTTTTTTGTATGATCATTTTACTAAATAACAGAATACAGCCTACTGTATTCTGTGTGTCATTTTCTTGCCTTATTAGGATAAAGAAAATGATAATTAATGGAGTTCAATCATCTTACATGGACTTCCATCTCACTGACTGTATTTATATAATTTCAGGCCTAGCAACAGCTACTATGCTTCTGAACCCATCCAGTTCCGAGTGCGAGGATCCACCATAACAGCCGCATCACCCCCTGAATTTGTTACTCTGGAAGACATCATGAAAGCGGCCCATGGGATGCAAAACATGGCGTTAGCTCATGAAATTGCTGTTGATCAGGACTTTAAGTTGGAGCCCTTTGAGCCTCCAGATAATAGGTTTGTTATGTCAATTGTAGTTAGTATATTACTTTATAACTTCTAGAGGGCGCCATATGTAATGTGACGCCATTGAGCCCATAATCAGTGGATAATTGAGACAATGCCATCTATATAATTTGTTGAATTCTTAGAAGTAGTTTACAAGTTATGAGGGAGCAAATGAACATACACACACACATAAAACCCTCCTCATTGCTTAGTTGTAGTGGGGTAACTAGAAATTAATAAGTATGTGCCCTTGTAGCAAATGCTGAGTGGTTTACCTTTTTTGCCGTCATTTAATCTAAGTTGAACTGTACCTTTTAATATTAAGTTGACGCAAAATAAATTATTTCTATTTCTAATTCTTTGATCTGTTCTTGGTGAGCAGACTGAATTTCTCAAGTAGGCTGTTGATGACATATTTTCAAGTATTTCTGCTCTAAGGTAATATCAATTTCCTCATGATGTTTTCCTTCGCGTTAGAGAGTAAGTACTGTCATAGGCCTCATTAATTTTTGGGCCGAAAAAACTCTTTGGTGTACGACTGAATTTAAACCCATCGGAAGACCATCAGAGACCAGCACTAGGCTGCTAAAAGTTCACAGATAAACACACAATAAATCTGTACATTTTTTTACCTATAAAGGCACTATGCTAATGAACCAGGAAATTTGTTTTCATTGCAAACAACATTAGAACTCGCTCTGAAGTATAAATAAATAGAAATATCAATGGTATTTCATTATCAACAATCTGAAGATGTCCCTACTAAATAGGTCTCCCTTATTTCTTTCCAGAAATATTTTTTTTGCCTCTTCCCTTCATCTTACTTTTATCTTTACAATGTTGCCAGTGAAGCGATTGTTGCATTTTTTTCTGAAATATGAGGGATTGTTGCTTATAATATGTTATTTCTAATATTCCAGCTACCAGAAGTTGGTGAAAGAAACAATGCACAAAGCATACTTCGATATTTTAAGAGAGCAACTTGTAGCCGACCCTCCTGAGTATAAGCAGGCTCTTATACTATTGGAGGATGTTAAACAGGTAAGAAAAAAAAACCTTGCTGCTATCTTGCTCACACATTTCAAAATTTTTACAGATGCAAAATTAGTACTAAAAATAATAACCCCCGACCTTCAACTGCTTCTCTCAGCTTAGTTAGTAGTAGCTCTGCCTTCTGCGTAGGTTGTGGGTTAGATCCCCACCGAGAACAAATATTTGTGTGGTATACACAGATGTTTGTTGTGGGATATTATATTCTAAGGATGCATTTGCAAAAAAATGTATGCATAGTATTCGGTTTAAAGATATTTATTTCTCAAAGAACAATAAATTCACTTACAGAGAATAATACATTTTTACAGAGAGTGTGTACACAGTGTACTGGTTTGAGTCCAGTGGTGTAACAGTGATATATATTAAATACTTAACATTAGAATTGACAATTATTACAGTTTATAAGATAGCAATGTTTTTTATGATGTGTTCCTTTAATTTTTTTTTAAAAGTAAATATACTTATAGCTTCCTTAATACTGTTAGGCAATTTATTATATAGTTGTGCTCCTTCAAAGGTAATGTTTTTCTTTCCATAGTTTGTTCTAGGTCGTAATAATACAAAGTTTTTCGAGCTTCTTGTGTAATATTTGTGAATTTGGTTTTTTCTTTTAAATGATATATCAGTGTGTATTTCTTTTGAAATTATTTTACGAATTAGACAGCAAGTGTTGTAAGTGTACATTTGGTTTAAACTCATCAGTTGAGTTTCTTTGTATAGTTTTTGTGTCGGTGTCAGGAAGTCGTAGTGAAATAAAACTTTTATTATTTTGTTTTGCGCAATTTGTAGTTCTTTTATATTTGTTTTTGCTGCTGTTCCCCATACTTCAATTAGATATTCTAGATTTGATTTCACAAGTGAGTTATAGATGATTGTTTTAACTGTTTTTGGAAAGCAATGAACTACTGGACGGAGGGTGCCCATTAAAGAGGATATTTTGGATCTGAGTCTATCTATGTGTGGTTTCCAGGTTAAATGTTCATCCAATATAAGACCGAGGTATTTTTCACTAGTACATACTTTTAGAGTTTCACCATTCAATGTTAAGGGAGTGTGCCTGTCTATTGTTTTATTAATAGCTCTAAATATCATATATGAGGTCTTCGAAGCATTGACTGTTAAAAGATTTTTCTGAAACCATTCGTTTATCAAATACAAATCGTTCTGTGCTATGCTAACCATTTCTTGAATAGAGTTACCAAAATAGAAGAGGCAAGTATCGTCAGCGTAAAGCATTATTTGTCCACTTAGGCCCGCTTCCTGCATGTTATTTATGTATATAAGGAATAAGAGCGGTCCCAAGATGGATCCCTGTGGGACGCCACAGGTTATTGCCTTAGGGGAGCTCTGGTGATCATCAATTTTGACTATCTGCTGTCTGTTTGTAAGGTAAGATTTAAATAGATCGAGTGCAACCCCTGAGATTCCGATGGCTTGAAGCTTTTTTAGTAGCAGGCGGTGACTCACGGTATCAAACGCTTTTTTCAAGTCAATAAGTATCCCGAGGGCTATATTTTTTTTATCAATATTATTCTTGATCTTGGTTATTAAATCTATCGTCGCGGAAAGTGTATTAGATTTTTCTCTAAAGCCATATTGATATTTATAAAGAAAATCTATAGAATTTAAAAAGTTGTCTAGACGAGAATATATTATTTTTTCATAAATTTTTGAGATTATCGGAAGCACAGAGATTGGTCGGTAATTGTTGGGGTCATTTTTATTTCCACTTTTATAAATAGGTGTAACTTTCGCGTTTTTTAAGGGATCTGGAAAATAGCCAGAGCTAAGACAGGTGTTAATGCAGTTAGTCAGGTTCTCCAAAATCAATGGTTTGATTGACTTGATAACTTTAGTCGTGATGCCGTCTAAACCTTTACTAACATTAACGTCTAGTTTATCAATGATCTTTGAAACTTCATCATTTGTGCATGGGCTGAATGCTGAAAGCTCGTTTTGGGTAATACATTTTTGTTGTAATGGGTCACTGTGATATTTTTGCGGAATATTATTGGACAAGGTTGTGCCTATTGATGAAAAAAAATCGTTAAAATATTCACAAATATCACTTTCGTCAGTCAGTGCGTTTCCTAACTGGTCAATAAGCTGTGAAGGAGCAGAACTATTCTTAATTTTATTTTTTGAAAGCTTATTTATTAACTGCCACATTGTCTTTGGTTGTTTTTTACAGTTGTTGAAACAATTTGTATAGTATGTACATTTACTGGTTTTTATTAATGCTGAAACCTGAATTATCTCTTTACTAAGTTTATTTATTAAATTTTCATTAGTTGCATCTTTCTTGACTTGTTGGTATGTTTTGTTTCTCGCATTGATCCCATCAATTATTTCTTTATTAATCCAATCTTCTTGAGGTGGGTTTAGTGTCTTTGTTTTATTAGTTGTGCTTTTCTTCATCGAAGTTGTTATCCATTCTATTCTATTATATCTATTATATCCATTCTATTATAGTCTATTGCTTTGTAGCTCACGCGTTTTCTTTTTAACTTTTTTCCTTTACTACCTCTAGGTATAGTTGCTTGTGGTCTGACATAGTTGATTCTATAACAGCTAGATGGAACTTATTGTTTGTGATGTTTGTGCATATGTGATCTATTATGGACTTTCTTGTGGCGCTTTCACGGGTGCAATAATCGTTGTCAATTTTGTTCAGAAACAAAAAACCTGTTTCAATTAATACTTCTTTATACAACCTTATGCTGGGGCTTGTACGGAGGAGGTCTAAGTTGAAATCCCCGAAGACAATAGCTCTTTTCTTGTTTTGTAGTTGCTTTCCATATGTTTCAAAGAATTCTTTATCATCCGTGTCTCCGGGTTTATATACCAATCCTATATCCAGATTGTATTTGTTAATATGGACCCATAGAAAATTGTTTCCTCCAGTGTATTGTTCTTCACTAAGATTGTGTGTAAGGTCATTGTGTACAAAGATGGACACACCTCCACCTCGGGCATCTGTTCTAAGATTATAGTAATGTGTGTAGTTTGTAAGTTCCAAGCGTAACGCATCTTCTTCCGATTTGATCCATGCTTCTGTTAGCAGGATGAGGTGAACGTTTGTAGGTATAGCTTTTAGTGTGCACTTTAGCTCGTCTAATTTCCCAGGTGCCATTATACTTCGGGCATTTGCATATAAAAAGTTAAGCGATGTTTTGTTTCTTGGTAGCTGATCATAAGTGTCTGCTTTAAGGTATGAGATTGTTTCTTCTTCTTCTTCTTGAGTTTGAGTTATATTTGATTGAGTGCTAACAGGGGGCTGTCGTTTTTTGATTGATCACTTACAATTCTAGGTGTGCCTTTAATGTACTTTATGACAAGGTCCGTTTCCCCATTAAGCTGGCGTTGAGATAGCTCGTCCCTCAGCTCAGTTATCACTTTTCTTTGAGTTGCCGTTTGATCCGAGAATATTTTATAGTAATATTTTATAGTATTATATCAGCTATCTGATTCGCATAGTACAAGCAATGCAATAGTATGGGGCTAGATAGTGTTGTATAGATTGTCTACAATCTTTATTTATTTTAACCTCAATCGGAGTTCATTAATATCAAATTTTAAAGTTTATTTAGTCACTTTTAAACGTCTTAAAGTTACCTAACTTCCAAGTTTAGAAGAACTTCCGAGTTCCACCCGACCAAGTTTAGAAGAACAGGTACTTACGGCTTAGTTCCGTCCGTTTCTTTGAATGATCCACCAGTTTTTACAATGGCGGCCGTCCAAAACGTCCCAAATAACTCCTATGAATTACATTGTTTTTTATTCTTCTGTTTTCAGGGTCTATTTGCCATCCTGCTTCCACGCCACACGCGGATCCGAGAGATGATCGAAGAGGTCCTTGACACCGACTTCATTAAACAGCAAGCTGAGAACAACAGCTTAGACTTCCAGAAGTATGCAACCTTCGTCATTGACCTAATGGCCAAGATGGCGGCCCCGGCGAGAGATGACATGATACAGGATATTACCAAGCTGACGGATACGGTAAGCTACCTTGAGTGTTCTATTGGATAAAAAAAAATTTTGATCCATACATAAAAAAAAATGTTGTTTATTCAGATGTCATCGATCCATAGGTACAGCTAACACATGCAAAATAATAAAATACACAGCAATCAGTAGCAATAGTACATTGTGAGTGGACTGGTTTCCGCAAGTAGGCCGCTGGTGGGCCTTTTTTGGAGGCATTTTTTCGATGTTTACCTTCACCGTTTGAGAGCACTGGCATTTTTGGGTAGAAAAACTTATTGGTGCATGACTAGATTGGAATCCACTGTCTTAGGAACGGAAGTGCGCTACCACTACTTGTTCTTTTGGCTATAACTTGTCATCATCATCCACACCTGAAGCCACAAAAAGCCGGAAGAAGTCCACTGATGGACATAGGCCTCCTCTACACATTTCCAAGAAGAACGATTCCGAGCCCTTTCCATCCACCGACTTCCTACAATCTTAACAATGACGTCGGTACATCTGGTGGGCCCTACTTTTTGTCTTCCGGTTCGTGGTCGCCATTCGAGAACCTTTATTCCCCAACGGTTGTCGGATCTTCGAGCTATATGACCTGCCCATTGCCACTTCAACTTACTAATTCTAAGAGCTATGTCGATGACCTTGGTTCTTCTACGGATATCCTCATTCCTATAACTTGTACAACAAAGTATTTTTCACATACTGTCACACACTGTGGGGATCATAGTCGTAAACCAATCTAATCTTTTTCAGTTTATATATTTGTGTCCAGGTGGACATATTCCGTTCTATCCTGGAAACGCTGGAAGTCTTGAAGCTGGATCTGGCGAACACTCTGATCGCTATGATACGGCCTCATGTGCAGCAGGAGAGTGTGCAGTATGAACGAGCCAAGTTTGATGAAATGCTGCTGGTCTCTGAAGGTAATTTAACAGTTATAAATAGCGAGCGGTACGTAGCTTAGCGCTGACCGTTATTGCGAAGAAGTCAAAATTAGAACCTGAGGGGGGCTCGCGGTATGAAGGGCGGGCGTGCGTAGCGCTGATTGGCTCTCCGGTCGCATTCCCCTCCCCGCACTGATACGACACCCCGCGCACATCCAGTGTACAGTCGCGTTCTCAATTGTATTGTTATTGACAGAAAATGTTTTTCTTTTTCTACTCCCCATAAACTTATTAAAAATTATGTCTTCGGCACCTATAAATCTTTGGACAAATTATTTTTATTTCACAAAAAGATATTAAGTGCATACAAACGAGCTTCAAATACAATATCTTTCTATTCCGTAGTTTGTTGCCTGTTCTAGGCTTGATTGCATTGAACTGGCGCATAGATTGAAGACGTGTCATAGTGATACTGAATAAACGGTTTTTGACGTTGAGTAACTAAGAAAATATTATTAACTTTAAAAAAAAGTTTTGGAGGCTAAAATTTGCACTGATATTAGGTAGTAATATAATTATTTTGTGACTTTCAGACGGTCTTCAACACACGAAAGCATGGCTAAAACGCAACATCGACAAGACGGATCTGAGTATACCGGTCACAGATGTGAACATCATCAGAAATGTTACCGCGCAGACCTTGGCGAAAGCTTATCTTGAGCTGCTAGAGTGGGACGGCTCTGTGGACTATCCAGAGGTACCCACTGTCTACTATTACATCAGTCAAATAGTCTGTGAATGTCCCAGGTACCACAGGCGTTCCGTAAATAAGTGTCTGCTCTTATGTTCCTTCACGTATTGTATGTTGTGTGCTAGGAATCAAATAAATGATTATGTAGGTCTATATTTTTTACGGGATGATGTTGTGTGTAACTGGGTTTGATTTAAGATAGGCTTGCTCAAAGTCGAAAGGTTTTTGGTTTGACTTATACCATCCTGACAGTTTAGTCGGCCTAATCCATTGGAAAGGCTTGGTCAATACGTGCGGAGCTGACTAAGTCGCTGGTTTCCGCACGATGTTTTCCTTCACCGTTTGAGAGCACTAGCATGGTGAATTAAAAGAAATACTACAATATGTTAGTATGATTTCAGACGTTATCTCTCGACGCGCCGCGCTTCGCAGAGCTAGGCACGCAAGTGTACCGACTGATCGCAGTCGCGTCGCTAATGCTAGCGAGCCCTACTTGCGGGGCCGACCCGCAAGATGTAGCGGCGCACAAGGAGAACCTCAAGACAAGAATCACTATTATAATGGACGATGCTAGTAATGATATGTGAGTTAAATTATGTTTGTAGTAATATAACTCTTTGCAAAGGGCTTTTGACGTGACAACGTCTTATAATTCGATGGAGGCGGCTGCACGCACGAAAAAACATGACGTCATGCGGCGTTACCTCGCTCTGAGGCGTTCCATTTATGGCTTGAAGTGCAAGCGAGAGCGCGGATTGTTCAGCGGCAGCGTTCGACATCTGTCTCTCTCCTACTTGAGTGAGCGATGCGTCTGCGTGGACAGCTGTATCAGTAAACCGACTTTACAGGCAACAGATTTTTTTTTTAAATTAATAGACTATCCATTGGCCACCATCTCACCTGATGGTAAGCGACGATGTAGCAGGACAGTCTAGAAGACCCTTCACTCTAGCCTTAAAGAGGCCCAGATTATATTGGTCAGGAAAAAAAGACTAGACGAGAAAGAGACAGCGAGTTCCACTCCTAGAATGTTTGCATGATAAAAGTGGAGCCAAAACACTTGGTGCGAATAGCTGGTATACTCACCTGGTATGGGTGGTAATGGGCCTTGCGTCTGCTAGTTCTATGGTGGAAAGGAGATGGCTCGTCCGGGGAAGTACTACCACCATGCCTATTTCTGCCGTGAAGCATTGCTGTGTTTCGGTTTGAAGGTTGTAGGTGCCGGTGAAATTACTGGCACGTGAGGCTAAACATTTGTATGCGTCAAGTTGATGGCCGCCAGGCAGTGCATCGTAGGGCACGTTCCTGACGTGCATGACCTACGAGGCAATACTTTATGCGATGGTTACCACTTAACACCAAGTCGTAGTTATATCGTTAAGTTTATAAATACGCCTATTTATGTTTTGCGAAAACAATTGTTATTATTATTATTACGCCCCTTGCTCTGGATTCTATTTTTTATGTTCTCTGGATTCAGTAAAAACACTATTGTTACAGCGAACTGAAAAAAATCTTGCCATCGATAGCCGAGGAGGTGGTACTCGTGACAGACCAGCTTCTGGAGACCCTGAACCAGCAGCCTCTGAACCCTGAGACGAAGGAACTCGTCAGGACACAGATCATATCGCTGGGGGACCCTGAACATAGGGTGCGCCAGATAGTCCGTAAGTATATATTTACTTATTCAAAAAAGGGTACATACTTTTCGTAGTGTAGGTTAGAACTTAACGAGTATAAAAACAGTCATAGTATAGGTAGCGGCACATAACTTTAGCGCTGACCGTTATTGTGCAGAAGTCAAAAATAAGGTACCTGAGGGGGGCTAGCGGGCTAGCGGCAGTCGCACTCCGCTCTCTGTACCAATAAGACACTCTGCACACATCCACACATCCAGTGTGCGCGACATGGCACACACGACACGACGCATGCGCAGCTATCCCCTCCGCGTATCGCTCAGCGGTAAAGTTATATGCCGCTAGTTATAGTATAATAATATGTTTAAAAAACTTGAGACACCGACTTCATGGCCAAACTGCTGTACCTGAATTGTAAGTTTCATTAAAATCCATTCAGGAGTTTTTACGTGAAAGAGTAACATCCATACAACCATCCATATTACAAACTTTCGCGTTTATAATATTAGTAGGATTGTAACATATAACGGATGTAAGTTACGGGAACGGAACGAGCGAAACCGATGGCTGCCGCTAGGGTATGTTTTTTTGCTCTTTAGAATGATTAACTTGTACTTTTTGTTGATTTTACAGTGTTTACTACACTTGAGGAAATCACAAAGTTTTTATAGTGTCCCAAAAGTTCAGAGCCGAGTGGGATTTGAACCCGCGACCTTCCCCTTGGTACGGGGCTGCGCTGACCGCTGCGCCATCGGATCCTAATCACACTCGACGAATAACTCTTAGGGACTGTTCGGCACTTTTGGGACATTATAAAAATCTTTGTTACTTGTACTTTTCCAGGTCAAAGGATCCTGGAATTCCTGAAGGTAATCCTAGTCTGCGCAGGCGGCTCCCGTCAGATCCCGGTCGGTCTGTCCGCCCTCTCGCAAGAACTCACTTCCGTATCCGGCACACTACTACGCTACGTCATGCATAACAAGGCTGTGTTCACTAAACACTACCTAGATATTATTGAGGAAGAGTTGAGTAAGAATTGAAAACATAACAGAGTAGGTAAGATTGGATAGAATATACGCCCATATTTTGTATCAGATAGATAGATAGATAGAAAATACTTTATTGCATACCACATAAAATTAACAAGGGAATACAGAAAAATATAAAAGTAGGAATTCCGATGTGCAATATTTATTGCCTACAAACGTAATTCCAAATGCTAGCGGCACATAACTTTAGCGCTGAGCGATACGCGGCGGGGATAGCTACGCTTGCGTCGTAGTGTGCGCATGTCGCGCACACTGGATGTTTGGATGTGTGCAGAGTGTCCTATTGGTACAGAGAGCGGAGTGCGACTGGATAGCCAATCAGCGCTACGCGCGCCCGCCCTTCATACCGCTAGCCTCCATTTGGTACCTTATTTTTGACTTCTGCGCAATAACGGTCAGCGCTAAAGTTATGTGCCGCTACCTATACTCATAATCAAATTACAACACAAAACAATTATGTCCGTGTTATTATCATTAGTAGCCTCTGCTGAAACAGCAATTTGTCATGTTACATATTTACAAAGTATGGGTGTCTATTATAATAATATAAAATTAATTAACTAAACTAATTGCCTTTTATAATTCCAGTAACTAACTTGGGCTATTTTTTAATCGACAGATAAATCTATTTATCAGATAAATATATTTATCCCTTTTTTATGTTTGTCAAAAATAAGGACTGATATTTTTCTATTCGTCGAAAAAACTGCAAAGATTAGATTTGACTACTATTCTAGATGCTGGTTTTCGACGATAAATTCCGTAGATGGAAATCTGCCCTTAGAATAGTAGCCAACTTTGTAGCTTATTCAGCCAAGTCTCTGCAGCAACCGTTCCTCTCATTACATATTACGCAACAGGTCGGCGACCAGCGCTGTCGCGAAATACGTAATCAGAGGAGAGACAGCGCCACAAACATTGGTTTTTGACCATATATTCTATTACAGCATTTAAATTAAGACTAATATTTGATAATGACTAGCATAGGCACGCGGATCCGTCTTCAAGTGACTGCGTGTGTTATATTATAACATTTAAAAAAAAACCCCTTGTAAAAAATGTAGTAATTTTATTAAGAAAAACGAGAGTTAGAATCGTATTTCAGCCGTTGCCTTGTAACGATATACTCAAGAGCAATTAATCCGGGGAACCAACTCAAACCCGAATACCCCCGAAAATAACCGTTGTACAGCCCCATTAAAACGGTAGCTATACTGTTCGCAGCGGGTGTGCGCCGCAAATAGTTCGCAGCTGTTCGCCGCAATGTGGCCGATCCCTTAGAGATATCAAGGTTTGTGCTCGTGACCCGGATTATTTGCTCTCAGTTGTATTTAAAGTAGCATTTGACTGTAAGTTTTTCTAAAACCTAGTTGAATGACGTTCTTTACTATTAATTCTATAAAGATTTAGGAAAAAAAAAAACAAATTAAAAAATATTTAAAAAAAATGTTGCGTCCCACTACTTATCTTTATTATAGGCAGATATTTGAATCTTTATGTTTATCTGATTTTATAGTGTCGAACTTTAATTTGATCTCTCAAATTCTGATTGTAGAACTTTTTTAGTTCTAGAATAAAATGACAAATGAAAATATTGAACAAAATAAAATAATGGCTGGTGCTATACAGTAAAAACATAGTTTTTATCTCAGGACTGCTTATTTGTTTTGTAATTATTACTTATCTATTGTATGTAAAATAAGATGTTATAACTTCCCTAATCTTGAAATAATAAGCTTGTATGTTTGAGATTAACTAATATTTTTTTTTAGGAGTAGGTACAATGTATTATCTAAAGCCATTAAGGTGGTACGATTTCCATACAAATTAATTTTACCATTTATGGGCGATAAGAGTATAACTGTACACTGAAATAAAAAAATAGGTGAGAACATTTAGTAAGTCATCACATTTAGGTAAAAATCAGTTTGCATGGAAATCGAACAACCTTAACGTATAAAATGTAGGATAAACCTTTAAAAAACAAATTTAAATCGAAAATATGTTATGTAGAATGAATCTAGTTTATTTACAAGTATAGTTTTTTTTTATTTACATTACTGTATTTTTATTTAAGACCATGAGAAGTAGAACTCTTTTTTGTTCTACAATAATATTAATGGCAGCAAAATTATAATAAAAAGTTTGTATGTAATCTAGTGAATGATGTGCGCACTATATTAATAATAAAAATTAATAAATTTATTTATGCCGAATGTTTATTTTATTTTATCTCTTAAAAAACTTCGTATCCTAGGTGCCTGCGCTGAAACTATGCTTTAGTAATGGGTCTCAAAAATTCTGAAAGTATTCATATACACCTCCCTATATTCTGATCCGAAATATAAATACCCCCTGAGTTAGGTACCAAAAAGCTTCTACCTTCTTTGTGTAGCAACAATGAAAAAAAAATGAAAAAGATATTTTTATAACTTATTTTATTTATTATTATAACACTTTACATACACGCGAAGACAAATCACTATTGAACAAGAATACACTAATTCTAATCAGAGCCGCTATGCTTGGAAGATGCACTGGACGCCGATGCGCTGCGGGATCCCTGAAACCAACAAGAACCTTGGTTTTAGATCATATTTAATCCATACTGATTTTATAAATGCAAAAGTAACTCTGTGTGTCTGTCTGTCGCGTTTTCACGCCAAAACTAAACCGATTTAAATGTTTGGACCTGAGTACCAAACATTTAAGTCTAGACTAGAGACCCAAAGACACTATTCCACGCGGACGAAGTCGCGGGCACAGCTAGTAAAATAATAAAATAGTCACGCTTAATCACGCTTATGGCCAAAAGTTTTAAAGCATAGTCAGTCACAAAATTCATTTAACATTTCATCATCATCATCATCAGTCTGTAGCCCACTGCTGAACATAGGCCTCCCTTATGCATTTCCAGGAAGACCGATTCTGAGCCTTTTCCATCCAACGACTTCTCGAAATCTTAACAATGACTGCCTTCTGCGCTGGAGAGCGTGGGTTCGATCCCCACCGAGAACAAATATTTGTGTGGTGAACATAGATGTTTGTTCTCTGTCTGGGTGTTATATTGTATTTTAAGTAGGTATGTAATTCTAAAAAAACAGCTATCTGGTTCCCATAGTACAATCTCTACTTAGGCAGGCCGCACACCAGGCATGCACTTGTATCTCGATAATTGTGGCGCCACATTTGAAACGCGACACATTTAACGCCCCCATATATCTGTACGTGAGCACGCACACTGAGGAAACATTTGTAGCGGGCGCACTTTGTCGCGAGACGTTGTCCGCGCTACACGAATTCAAGATCGAGCACGTTCGTTATTTGTGGCGCCACATCAAGAAATCGTCGTCGTCAGACGATGATGTCGACATTCTAAAGCGGTGCCACGCTACAACTGTGCTTTCGACGTGCGCATATATACAATACATTTGTAGCAAGCTGAATTGTAGCGCATTGATTGTGGCGACGTTAATGTTCGATGCATGTAGCATGTGGCGCTGGTGTGCGGCCTCACTTAGTTTGGGGCTAGATAGTGTTGTGTAGATTGTCCGCATTATATAAAAAAAAATGTCAGTCTCACCTTTCTAGAAGCACTGGCCGACCTACTCCTAGACCGTGCGGATCCGCTGCCCGAGCCTGACCGCTTGGAAGCCCTGGAGCTCGCTCTCGACGAGGCCTTAGACCTCTTGGAAGAGGCCTTGGAGGTCTTGGAGGCCTTGGACGACCGAGAAGAGGCTCGGGATGAGCGTTTGCTGGCGCGCGAGGACGCACGAGACGATGCCTTGGAACTTGCCCTGGATCCCTGGAACACATAATTTAAGTTAGCGGTTTCATCATCATCATGACCCGCCTGAAAAAGTCCACTGCTATTAAAAACTATTCTATTCTGTGCCCTATCCATCCATCGACTTCCCGCGATCTTAACAATGTCGTCGGTCCATCTGGTGGGTGGGCGCCCTACGTTTCGTCTTCTGGTTTGTGGTCGCCGTTCGAGAACCTTTATTCCCCAACGGTTGTCGGATCTTCGAGCTTAGAGTCGAGTTGGTTTACAATCGACAAAAATGCCATCTTGGTTTTATAATTATTTGAACTGAAAACTTCTTAGTTCTAATTAGTTAAACTTCTAGGCAGGCTCGAGAATTTTTTAAGGTGGAAAAAAAACGTTAATTGTTTTTTTTCCCCCTTAAAAAATTCTCGCGGCATAGATCGACAAGCTTTCACAACTTCTCGGTGGGGATCGAACCCACGGCCTCTACCGCAGAAGGCAGAGAGAGAGGTGACATCCGTCAAAAAAAGAGAAGACAAAATATTATCACATGTCCGCATTGTTAGTATCGGACGCATCGTATCAAACATTTTATATTCATAACACTCCAGCAAGTACTCTACGGATACGGACATACGGGTACTCCGTACGGTACGGATCAATGGACAAGTTCGGCAAGTTTTATCATGCGCACTTGATGTGCGGGCAGGTTTTTTCCGCAAGTAGGCCGCTGGTGGGCCCTTTTTGCGTGACCCTTGACACGTGTTGCTCGAACTTTTTTAGGTTCTACAACACGCCGGTTTCCTCACGATGTTTTCTTTCACCGTTTTGAGAGTACTGGCATAGTGCACATAAATTTTTCGTCAGAAAAACTCATTGGTACACGCAGAGTCGTCTCTAGCCCATGTAGCGCCCGTGTGCAAACATTACCCAAGCGCCCCCTAGTAAGCGCGCGTTCAAAATGGAATGGATACAAAGTATTTACAAGTAACAGCACATCAAGTTACCATAAACTGTCAAATTTCCCCAATGGGTAATAAACTTGTTTTGAGATTTTTAAGAAGAAATTTTTCAGCTTGGTTATACCACGATGTGCTGTTGAATGTATTTAGAATTATACAAGGTGTTCTGGTGTTTACTATAACAAGCCAAAACGTATCCATGATTATGATGTTGACATGACTATCTTCTCCTTCTTCTTTATTCTTCTTCTTTCTTCTTCTTCTTCTAAATATATAAAACTCTTACGTTACTCACTGCCTGACTGACAATCAACGCACAGCCAAACCGTTAGTCCTAGAAGCATGAAACTTGGAGGGTGTGTTCCTTTTATAGCGTAGAGGTGTACTAAGAAAGGAAATTGGAAAATTCTTTCCCTAAGAAAGGGGAAAATGGATTTAAGAAAAATCAACGCACAGCCTAAGCCGTTAGTTCTAGAAGCATGAAACTTGGAGAGTGTGTTTATTTTATAGCTTAGAAATGCATTTAGAAAGAAAATTAGAAAATTATTCCTCTAAGAGGAGAAAATGGGGGGGGGGGGGGAAAGGGGGCGCCGCGGCGCTCGGCTATACAAAATATAAAGCTCTTTTTACATTGGTCATTGAAAGTGCGGCGCCCGGCCAACGCGCCCGCCGAGTGGCCGAGGGGGCGCCGAGTGCCGTATCAAATATTAGAAGAGTTCAAGATGCTGTAATTTATCAAATATCAGAAGAGCTCAAGATGCTATTCAAAATCTATGCAGAGCGGAGCTCTTTTTACGTTGGTCATTGAAAGTGTGGCGCCCGGCCAACGCGCCCGCCGAGTGGCCGAGTGGGGCTAGGGGGCGCCGAGCGCCTTATCAAATATTAGAAGAGTTCAAGATGCTATACAAAATCTATGCAGAGCGGAGCTCTTTTAACGTTGGTCATTGAAAGTGCGGCGCCCGGCCAACGCGCCCGCCGTGTGGCTGACTGGGGCTAGGGTTGCAGCGTACACACGGGCGGCGGCGGGGTATACGGGCGCAGCGTCCTAGGGGGCGCCGAGCGCTGCGGCGCTCGGCGCCCCCTAGGACGCTGCGCCCGTGTGCACCGCACACCCTGCACAATAGGTAAAGACGCCGCTGGGTACACGAGTGGATTTGAACCCACGACCTTCGGATCGGAAGGCGGGGCCACTACCACTAGACCACCAGTGCTCTCCGGATCAATGGACGCACTTTTGTGACTTTTGATACAAATAATACTACCATCCGTTTGAAGCGATGCGTCCAATGCTTACGATAATGTGCACGCTAGCCTAACGCAGTTGGTTACCTTATTACTAGCCCGGGAGCTTGCGCGCGATCCCTTCCCGCTTCTAGAGCTGGCACGGGACGAGGCACGGGAACCGGACTTTGATCGTGAACCGGACCGGTTCGAATGCACTGATTTAGATCTAGATCTTGATCTGAAACAAATTTTATTGATAGCACTTTTTAAATTAAATCAATGTAGAAATTTAAGTGAGCATAAAATTGCTCATTAGCCTGCATTATGGCTAAATCGTAATCTTAATTATTAGATACATTATTAAATAATTATTAGATATAATTATTAGATACATTATTATAATTTAAGTATGTAAACTCATACAAAAATAACTTTTTAAATGAACGCGATCGTTATGCATAATTATATGGAAGAAACGGGTGTTTATTGCGATTACTTTTGTTATTTACAGACGTTTTGACCGTGTTACAACAACCGTGGTCGCGGGCAGACTGGAGTTCATTGGAGTTACCGTCGAGAAGCAGAGGCAGTCACAGTTGCAACTAACACTAACTGGCTGTTGTAACACGTTCGAAATACCCGTTTCTTCCTTATTAGTTTTATTGATCACTTTTATTGTATGGTTTTATGAAAAGGACCTAATGAGTGGACAGACGTGACGAAACTTTAATAATTTCGTCACGTCTGATCTCGTGTTTAATTGTTTCTCGCTAGAATTAAGTAATAGAGCTCTTTGCTAAGGGCTCGTAAGGGGAAGTACTACCACCATACCTATTTCTGCCGTAAAACAGAAGCATTTTTTTATCTTACCTAGCAGATCCAGATCGTGATCTAGACCTAGATTTCGACTTCCTCGACCCCGAGGCAGACCTAGACCGACTTCTTGACTTAGACTTGGAGCGGGACTTCGACCTCGACTTTGACCTTGATCGTGACCTCGACTTTGACTTTTCTGAGCCCGCTGGTGACTTTGATCCCGATTTGGAACGGGAGCGAGATCTGAAATGTGATAAATAAGAGAGGGTTAGTTAGCATGTAAAGTGGGTGATGTATTAACCGCGGTTTTGTAGGTGCAAAACTTAAAACTGGCGACAGCGGTTCCCGTACAAGCGGCGCATGATCGCCTTTCGGTACTTTACCTTGCTTTTTCTCCATTTCCTTCTTGCTTCTCTTCTTCCTCGTCATCATCCTCTTCTTCTTCTTCCTCCTCTTCCTCCTGGAAGATTAAAAAAATGAATATTGTCCTTTTGCAGTGAAGGAACACCAGGGAGATTCCAGTTATCAAAGCTGTTGAAATCATGATTAAAAAAAAAGGGGAGGCCTATAAATAATTTGGAATGAGATTAACACAAAACATAGTAGGAGGGCCAGAAATGTGTTGCAAAAATATATGAGCGTATGTGTTTCTCCATACAAATTCGGTAGTTTTATCGATAGTCGTAAAATAAAAAAAATCTTTTTGTGCAATAGTTACATGCCGAGCAATTCAAGCGACAAGTCAAAGGCTTTAAATCCTTCTTCCATAGTTTTTTTTTTAGAATTCTATTTAATGATATTTTAAATAAAACAGTGAATATGTAAATCTGGCGACAGCGGTGCCTTTACTACCGGCGAAGGATCGCCTTTCTAACCTCTCTTCTGTATTCTGTGGAGATAACAATTTATTAGTTTTTATCATACCAGTGCTGGCTCCAGCTGTTTCTCCCTGAGCCTGAGCATGCGATGTTCGGGGCCGCTGAGCGGGCGATGGGTGACCACTAGTCTGGTTAACGCTTGCGCTGCTGCACCGGCCCTGGCACGACGCTTTGACAGACGCACACGGGTTTCAAGCTCGTTGTAGTATACCGCATGGTTCCTGACCACCTAAAAATGAAGAAATAATTATCATAGATGTTTTTTCTCTGTCTGGGTGTTACTCGTACTATTGTATTCATAGTATGTATTATGCTGCCTTCCTAAGGTGCGTGGTTCTGCAGATCATCACGCACAGCCGACGACGACGCACGGCAACGCACACAGAAAGGGCTCCTGGGCTACGGCGCACCTCGGCGCACGAGATCGTCCCATGGTGTGTCGTGCGAGCTGATCCGCCTCCGTGCGCGATATCAGACACCGGTGGGAAGGGGCTATTTAGCTGATGGACCAACATTCAATATAAACATAATAAGATCGCTGGTTGTCGGTGAATGGAAAGGGCTCAAAATCGTTCTACAAGAAAATGTATAGGGGAGGCATATCTCTAGCAGTGGACTTCTTCAGGCTGATAGTACAAACAAGTTAATTAGTAAGATATGAACTATTTTTGGAATTATGCATCTCTATATGGACAACAGCTTTTGCTTATGTGTCGCAGTGTTGCAATATTGTTTAGTTACACTTTTTAAGCACTGATTAACTTATTTGTAACCAGTCTTTAATTTATCAGAGTCAGTACATAAAACATCCTCTAATTTTTTTTAAACTAAGAAAATTAAGAACTTTATCATCATCAGCCTGAAAAAGACCATTGCCCCCCTATACATTTCCAGGAACACAATTCTGAGCTCTTTTCATCTACCAACATCCCACAATCTTAACAATATTGTCGGCCTATCCGGTGAGTGGCGTCCTACGTTTTTCAAATACGACTTAAGAACTTACCAAGAAGTAATTCTCCTCGTACCCCTTAGACGCCTTACTCTTAACATTCCAGTTGTATTCCCTCGCCATTTTGTACTCGTAAGTGTCTGCGTCCATGTAAGGCAGATTCTCAAGGGCATCGCGACGCCGTTTCTGTATCGTATCTTCTGTCGGCAGGCAGTATGCCACAAACTGTTCACCACTTTCATCCATCACACCTCTGAGGACAAGAAACATCAGCAATGTTAAGGACCAAGGTTACAGCAGTGTTTTGGATAATGTCTCCATAGAATGCCTGGTGGTGCAGGGGAAGTTTGTGGGCAAAAGAACTGGCGGCAAGTCACCAATGAGATGGATGGACCAAATCAAAGCAGCCATAGATTTCCCTCTCAACGAATGCGCCAGAAGAGCAGCGGCACGAGATGAGTGGCGGAAAATTAATAAGAGATTAATAAGAGATCACCTGATAAAAAACGGACCTGATCCTGGTAAAAACCGAAATGAAAGGATTGATGTAGGCTGGATTCATATACCCTATTTTTTCATTAGCTGAAAATACGAAAATACGTAAGGCGAAAACTACCTTGAATACAGTTAGAACTCCGTTTATCCTTTAACTCGGAATACAATAATCCACGCATTTTGACGCCATTTTCTCAACTCTGACTAGTGATGAGTCTCATTGCCCGGTCACAGTAGTGATGTCCTATTCCCAAAACCAGCTGCCACTACTTACCGTATCATAGCTTGAGACATAGCCTCAATCTGTCCAGCCACATTCTTATCAGCCGGAGCAGGATCTGTGTCGAATATGACCTGAGCACACGGGTACTTCCACATTTCGAAGTCAGGAAACACATTCATGACCTCGACGGGAGTAACACCCGGCTTACTGTAGTGCTTCTCAATAGGCTTCTTGTTGTCCTCGAAGGTCTTTTCAATAGCCTTGATCTGACTCTCACGGTCCATGTATAGAGTTTCCTCGCTGAATATCTTTTTGACATTGTAACCAACTTTCGCTTCAACCTGAAATTACAAGAGTATAAATTATTGTTGCATGTTGTGGAGTAATTAATGAATAATGTTTGAATGTTTGTTAAATAAATAATAAAGACAAATATGGGTATTGTCATGTTAAAAGAATGTTGGAATGATGTGAAGAGGGTGAGTTTGGGCATGCATAACCTGCACTTCATGTGTGGGTTTTGCATGTGAAAACACACTCACATCACCTTCTTCTAGCGTTCATACGTCTACCATTAGTTAAGAAAAATACCTTCTCCATAGTTTGAGGCTGGAACCGAGTCTGTTCAGTAGAAATGTACTCAGAGCGACGCAACCAGGATACATTCTTGGCATGATGCCGGGATCGCTTCGAGTCTTGTGGTGTGAGGACATCATCTTCCAAAAGCTTCTCATCAGCTGGGTCCAGTATCGCATTCCCGTCGCCTTGGTAGATGTCCCGGTTTATCAAATCGATGTGCACACCCAAGTCGTGCTCCGTCAAAACCTCGTATCTATAGTTCTTCTCCAAAGACGTAGGATTGTATTGAATGAAGCGCGTCGATTGAAATGGGTACGTAATAAACTTCAAATCGAAGGGTATGTCTGGTAAAGTGTTGCAGTACTTTACTCTGGTCACTAACTCAGATCTGATGAATAACAAGGACGTACATCAATTAAACTAATCTTATTAATTGGAATTAGAGAAAGTACGTATGCATGCAAAACCAGAATAACTAACCTTCTCTCGCCAGCTCTTTGAGGACGTTTGTCCCTCTCAGGCTCGTTTGCTTGTTGCACTGTTGGTGGCATGTTGTAGCTTTTAAAATTCTCTTTCGTGTTTTATTTATACATTAGCTGCTCGTTTTATTCATTGTTTTTAAGTTTGCATTACTATACTATAATTGATTATATTTTCAAAAACAACAAAACAAATCGAAAGTTTTATAAATTGATTGAATGTTTTTTTTTCCTGATTGAATGAATGAATGTGTGTCTGTTCCCGACGTCAGTGTTGCCTGTGGCAGATAGTCAAATAAAACATGAGAACTCAAAAAGTTCAATTTTCACGAGAAAAGTAACATTACCGAGTTGTCTATGCTTAGTGAACTTCACCAATCTTTTTTTTGGCGGCTACTATATTTCCATTATCAGAATGTGGACCAATAAGCGATTAAATTAGCTACCTTTCAAAGAACAATTGCCGCGAAATTTTTTAATGAACTCTGTTTTTCACCTCTTTTCAGATAGAAAACCGAGTTCTGATCACCATTGCTTGCCAGCCTTTTGGGCATTTGGCCTGACCACAGGGCCAGACCAAACGTTAATAGAATCTAATTCTTTGTCTTTGTTATCGCCAGCCCTTTGTTCACATTATTAATGTGTAATTATTACCTGCTCTAAGTTTAAGTTAGGTAAATTTTGAGTTAGCTATTTTGTAAGTGATAGCTATAGTGTACGCCCAAAATGCTGTTGGAACATAATTACATAAAAACACAGTTTTCTATCCAATCCATTCACCGTCCATCCAAGGAAGTTTTATTAGCATAGACAATAACGAATAGAGGACAGAAAAAGAGACACCCGGAAATTGAATCGCACTTTGCAACTCTATTCATGTCATTCGATAATCAAATTTGACAAATACAAATACCAAACCAAACTTCATTTCAGTTCATTTCTTTCTCGTTCAGCCGCAAATCGGCCATCTTTCTTTTCTCAAATTTTGTCGGCTCCAAGGTATGTCTGAAAATTAGATTTTTACGCAAACTAAACGCTTTTTGTGTTACAACACTTATTTAATTGCTGTCTAAAACAATTCTTGTTATAATTTATTCATCGTAAGTTGAAGCATTCAGCTATCCAGTGAGATTGAAATGGCGACCATGTGGTCGGGCATAATGGGAGTTTTACAACTGCGCACTTAGTTTTCATGTAAAATTATGAAGTTATGGAATCTTGGAGTGAAGACGGGACTATTCCGGACCCTTTATCTAGGATATAATTATTTTCCTTTTTTATTTGAGAGTTACTTTCGGATAACAGACTGTGCCGGCATGGAACTCAACGTGGCGGGAATTAAGGTTTGCTGATTGATGTCCTTTGTTGTAGACGAAACCATGGGCACCGTTGAACGAGTTGGCGATGATCACACATCTGAGATGGAGTCTGGGGACGAGGAAGAAGTCGTAGGAGGACGTGAACTGACACAACAAATCATGAAAGGGTATGAATAATTTCCTTTTCTAGGTTACTTACAGATTCCTAATTACGGCTATTTGTAGTCAGTGCTAAATAATTGAAGGAATTTCACGTTAGTGAGCATTCACATTTTTGGGTTAAAATGTATTCAGTCCTAATCTACCTGTTATTTGTTGCCATGGACAGTCGTAACTTAGCAATATTTTTCAATTTACGATTTAAAAGCCAATAGTAACTATGAAACGCGATACATGCCCTAACATTGATTTTTCTATCCTACAAAGTAACATACTGAAGGGAAAATGTGACAGGTAAGAGCTACATGTTTTTGGTATAAGCACATTCCAGTAAAATTATTTTTACTCATTCATTTATCCATTTTATAATCCCTGGCCGACCATGTGACTGAGCCTGTGAATGTTGTACCATGTGCCTTTTGTAAATCAGCTTATTCTACACATCCCCATCAAAATTGCCGGAACACTGTCCTGCTGCTTGGTCGAAGAATTTGGCATGCAATCTATCATTATTATATAACTCATGAACTCAGAATACTGGCCGGAAGAGCTTAATTTTTTAAAATATTTAACCTGGAGTATTATTACCAAAGATAACAGTCTTGTTTTGTCATTTATTCTATATTACTCACCTTGATGTTATGAGGTAACCATCGCCTATAACAAAGCACTGCCAGTAGGTCATGCTCTTGAGGAATGTGCCCTACAATGCACTGGCCTGTGTCCATCAACTTGAGTCATAAGATGTTCAGCCTAATGTGCCAGTAATTTCACTGGCACCCTCACCTGTCTAACTAAAACACATCCATGCTTCTTCAAGACAGAAATAGGCATGGTGGTAGTACCTACTACCCTGGACGAGCTGAGTTAAAATGTAAACTGCATGTCCTAATTCCTTTATGACTCACCCATTGTCTCATGTAATAAAGTCTAATTAGGAATACCTATCTGTGACGCATGTGTGTTACTTCTAATTCTAATTCTAATTCTAATTGTGTTGGGGGAATAAGATCTGCACTGACGTCCCGCGATGGGGTGTATTGTGCTACTTGTTAGATCATTTTTATTGTTGCATGAAGATATGTTTATGTGTCTGGTGAAGCATAGATTTTATACATAGAAGTAGTAAAATAGAAAATGCTAGAGTGTGAGCAAGAAAACTATGCATGTAACTGATGGCAGACATTCTATTGATCACAAACATGAATGGGGAAATCGAACATGCATTCTGTGTAATGTAGGTTCATGTTTATGATTGAGAAATAATTTCCAGTCAGATTTTTTTACATTTCCCACTATGAAAATGAAAAATGAAAATTGTTATTCATTGCCTACCCTGAAGAAACGTTTTTACATCTTGAACCCATTCATGTTATAGCTGAGGGGAAAAACCTGTAGTAATTTCAGTTCTAACAATATTTGCATAAAACCTACAATGAAATATAGAATAAGATATTCTTACTGCCACTAAAACACACTTGCTTACTTAGTAATCATGCTTTTTATCAATCATCAATCAGCTACAAAAGGAGAAGACAAGATGGGTCATTGAACTAATGAGTCATGATTACGCTCTAGTTACTGCATACACTTGATCAATAAAATGTTTAGCAGTGTGCGTTCGTCTTACATTCCAAGTAATAATAATTGAACCTGTAATCATTCCATTATCTTTCTTTACTGTAAAAACATGAAGTTGGCATTACTATTACTACTAGCCTGTAGTGTCCCACTGTTGGGCAAAGGTCTCCCCCATTTTCGCCAGTTACTACGATCTACTGCTTTAAGTTGCCAGTCCCGCTCATAAGCATCCAGCTCGTCCCACCATCTCATGCGAGGCTTGCCGATCATCATCAGCCTGAAGAAGTCCACTGCTGGACATAGGCATCCCTTGCACATTTCCAGGAGGAACGATTCTGAGCCCTTTCCATCCATCGACTTCCCGCGATCTTAACTTCGTCTTCCGGTTCGTGGTCGTCATTCGAGAACCTTTATTCCCCAATGGTGGTCGGTTCTTCGAGCTATATGACCTGCCCATTGCCACTTCAACTTAGAAGTATACAAATTATACTACTGTCTATTGATTGGTTTGGGGATTCAGGTCAGGTTGATTAATTAACTAGAACCTTTGCCAGCATTGTCACAATTCCAAGAATCAATTTTTCCTTGAAATAAATAATTGCTTGTTGTATTGAATTTCACAGTGAATAGGTAGTGTACATCATGCTCAAAAGAAAATAATGCCTGATCATTTACCTACTCTTTTAACTTTCAGCCTTTCATGAGTATTTATAGAGCTATTCTGTAGACGACTATTCAAGCAACATAAAAAACTTTGATTGGCTTGTATTTGTAAATAATCGTTTTTATAACCCAGTCGTTTGAAGTCACAGCTCAAAAAAGTTTAGTTAGGTATGTCTGCTCCATAAATTCAACATTCTCAGGTTTCTTGCCTAAGATCGTAACAGTTATTTCGTAGTATTTTGTCGTGTTTGCGTGATCATTTATTTCTATTCCATGATTCATCTTTTGGCATGTATGTTGTTCACTTGAAATCTATTGATTGTAATAGAATATGTAATCTTCACCAGTATAGATATAAGTGCACTGCATGACACAGGCCTCACCCATATTTGGAACTTAATTTAATTTCGGTGTTTTAAGCCATAGTAGCCATCACATATCTATGGTTATATTGACAAAAGCCTTATAGTTTATGAGACAAAAAAAAAGACAAACATCTATGTCAGTAGAATTAATAATGCTACTATAATGTTTGAATAGAGATAGTTACAGAGGAACTGTTTATAATCAAAAAGTATTTATAAACCTCATATCGTCATACCCATTTCGACACGCGATCGCAAGATAAAATCCAGACCCATCTTTGATTTATTGACATTCTATTTTTATTCTTCAAATGTAAGAGCGCTTTCAAATTAGTCTAAAAACCTTGTAAAAAAGTAAAAAAAACGCGCGTCTGCAGATCTCATTATCGACTAGTAATGGTGGCACATACGCTTTGCTCAAGTTTATTGACAGGCGTAGGTACCACAAACTGAATGTACAACGCCAAGGTACTGCAGCGAGATCGCCGCTCGCCAATACGGAATTATCATGTTTTGTTCGGTCACTCCTCACCTGTCATCACCACGCCTAGCCATGTGAACTGACGATAGTTTCTTTTAATAGCACCTACACTCGCAACGAGATGCTGGCAGCCATCACCAACCGCCTCCATGCAGAGGCCCTTGCAGGTCTTCCGCCCAACGTGCGGCGTCGCATCCGCGGTCTCAGATCCCTGCAGAAGGAGTTTGTCGACATTGAAGCGAAGTTCTACAGCGAAGTGCACGCCCTAGAGTGCAAATACGAGAAACTGTACAAACCTCTGTTTGAAAAGGTAACTGGATTATTTTATCTATTTATATAGTATTGATATCACGGGAAAAGCCCGCTAGCGGCCTACTTGTGGAAAGTCCGCTCATCAAGTATCAGTATTGATAAATCTAGATAAACGTTATCGTTTGTTTTATTTGACACACTTTTCTTCGCTATTTTTAGTAATTATGGCTTTACATCACACAAAAGCTATATCTATAGAAGGTCCAGTCCTGGTTCTAGTTCAAATCAGAATTATTCTTAAACTATCGGCCGCCCGCAACTTCGCTCGCCCCGTTCCCGTTTATCTTTATAAATTGTAGCCTATGTGTGTTATTCTGATGTATATAAGCTAATGTAAAGTTTCATTAAAATGTATTCAGTAGGTTTTACGTGAAAGAGTAACAAACATCCATCCATACTTACAAACTTTCGCGTTTATAATATTAGTAGGAAGTAGGATACTTTATGGAAATAGGTTTGTATATGATGACTCACTTATCACCAAGATCTGAAAGCCATGATGATCTTTTACATGCATCACCAACTGAGCTTCCCCATGAATCGCAACCAGCCACTTTAACAAAACCCCCGCTCAAAAGCTAATCTCTTACAGCGCGCTCAAATAGTGAACGGTAGCTACGAGCCTACGGACGAAGAATGCCTGAACCCGTGGAGGGACGAGAATGAGGAAGAGGAACTGGCGAAGGCTGTTGCCAACGCAGCTATCACTGAGGGAGAGAACAAAGACAAGACACCAGCTATTGAGGATGCTAAGCCTGCTGAGTAAGTTCTATTTATCATTAAATCTAGAATAAACAGAAAATAAGAAAAGAAATGTAGGTTTTTTTATACCATCTTCTATTTACCTGCAATATGTAGCACGATTTTTATATGCTCACTCAAATATGGCTAACCTGTTGTGTTACAAAATAGATCGAAAAAAAAACTAGACATCAACAACAACCAATTAAAATTGCGTGTGTGTTGCAACCAGACAAAAAAGTAATAGCGTATTATTGCTCAAGAGCAAAACACTCTTTTTCTGCCTTTTGACGAGAAGACAAGTTGCGATGGCAAACGACGGAACTAGAATTAATTTAGTCTTAATGTTAATGAAATCTATAGCCAAATACTATCTTTTTGTACTCAAATGATGACTCACTTATCACCAAGATCTGAAAGCCATGATGATCTCTTACATGCATCACCAACTGACGTTATCCCAATGACTCGCACTTACCTCCTACTGTCTACCATTCTAGTAACCAATCAATTGCATTTCAGGCCTCCAATGGACCCCAACGTGAAGGGAATCCCCGACTTCTGGTTCACAATCTTCAGGAATGTGTCTATGCTGTGCGAGATGATGCAGGAACATGACGAGCCTATTCTCAAAACCTTGCTAGACATCAAAGGTACCTTCTTAGCTCATAATAATATAATTCTTATCGCATAGGTGTATTTACCAGTGCATATTTTTCTGAATTAAGAAAAGTCAAGCTAAAACAACCCTGCAGATTTGGCAGGAAACACCAAAAAGTTCTGGGATTTATGCCCATAGCTGACCTCCGCTGCGGAACCGCAGTAATTTCGTCTTATCCGTGTAGGAGAAGTGGAACACTAGCGAAACTGCCTGTTCTAATGCGTAGATTTGACTATGTTTCATCTCTTTCGCGCGGTTTCAGCGATCTGCTCCGACGCCAGCCTCACCTCCTCGCTCTGGCCGCCATTATGTGGCGGTGCCGCGTTGTTTCCGCACTTGTTTGTAGAAATTGACAAAGCACGAGGTTCTGACGCCCATTCCGCTACTCGAAACTACACTTGATCGCAGCGGAATTCATCTAGCGGTAGCGGTTCCGCAGCGTAGGTGTGCTACGGGCGTAAATGTCTTATCGCATAGGTGTATTTACCAGTGTATATTTTCTGACTTAAAAAGGGTGGTAAAAAACCCTGTATGTAACCCTGTGGGTAAGCTCTGGGATTTGATGTAAATAGCGCAACTTTGTGTTCCGTCAATCCATGCTTGTAAGCACAGGTTTCGAAAATTGTTGATTACTGTAATTTTGTGACCAGATATCTTAATACAATAGGAATTTTAAAATGATGACTCACTTATCACCAAGATCTGAATGCTATGAGGATTACTTACATGCATCACCAACTGAAGAACTTCAAATAATTCCCCGTACATATCTATTACGTATTCAATACTAATCCGCTGTAACTTCGCAGTGCAAATGCATGAAGAACCAATCGGTTTCACGCTGGAGTTCCACTTCGCACCCAATGATTACTTCACGGACACCATCCTCACTAAGGAGTACTCAATGAAATGCAAGCCTGAAGATGAGAGTCCATTGGACTTCGAAGGGCCTGAGATTTATTCATGCAAGGTTTGTTGTGGCTGTAATTTATATCTTCTTCTTATTGTGTCACTGATTCTTTCGAACCAAGTGTGGTGAAAGGATTTTTAAGTGCGCCTCAAAGAGGCTCCTTCGTGCACCTGACACATATTTTCGATTTTTTTAGGCTCTATCGTTCTTTTCAAGTCCAGTCCATCCCAAGGTTGTCTGGAAAAGATCGCTTTTAGTGATAAGACCGCCCATTGTATTCCATTCTGATGTTTTTGTGTATTTCTTTGTTAATTTTATGTGGTGTACAATAAAGTATTTTCTATCTATCTATCTACGATATGCCGGTTTCCTCACGATGTTTTTCTTCACTGTGTAATTCATGTGATTTTAGGCCTCTGAATTAAAAACTTGAAAATGATGACTCACTTATCACCAAGATCTGAATGCCATGAGGATTTCTTACATGCATCACCAACTGAAGTTACAGAACCTGTCATCCTAAGATACATCGTTGATAGCACATTCTAATTGTTGCTTCCTCACAGGGCTGTGAAATTAACTGGAAAAAAGGCAAGAATGTGACTGTGAAGACGATCAAGAAGAAGCAGAAGCATAAGTCTCGCGGCTCGGTGCGCACCGTTACGAAGTCTGTGCAAGCCGATTCCTTCTTCAACTTTTTCTCGCCCCCCGCTATGCCTGATGATGCCAACTCCACCCTTGCTTCTGATATCCAGGTACGTGTATCGCAAGACTGAAATGAGGCCAGAATCAGACAGAACATGTAGTTTTAACCGACTTCAAATTAAAAAGGAGGTTCTCAATTCGATTATTTATGATTTGATTGACTTGAAACATTCTTTTTTATTTGAAAGGTCTTCCAGATTGGTCCCATAGAAATTTTGTCAAAATCGGTTCAGCAGTTTGGCCAAGAAGTTAGTTTCTCAAGTTTTTTAAGCTTCACTTGTGTGCTGTCACGCAGTTTAAGTACCACGAAAGAGAATTGGTTTGGTCTTTTCAAAGACCAGCAATCTACAGTCTTGGCGTACACAGATTACTTAGCCCAAGATTCCTTTGTGCTGTGATCAAACAAATATCAATATACTACAATAGCCTTTTCTACAGACAATACATTGATTCTTCAGTCTATTTACAATAATTATAACAATTTGGAAAACCAATCTCAAATTCAAACTTGATTGTTCAAAAAATTCAAACGTGACAATGGGCTTGAGAGATTGAAAAAGTAGAAATTAGTGAACATAAAATATAAACTTACATATGAACATAGAACCTCTTCTTTTTGGAAGTTTCATAAAATATCGTATTATCACACCGGAGACATTATATTCCAGACGCTGCTAACCGCTGACTTCGAAATCGGTCACTACATTCGGGAGCGCGTGGTCTCTCGTGCTGTCCTGCTCTACACCGGAGAGGGACTCGACGAGGATGATGATGATGATTACGAGGAGGAGGTTAGTACACCCTTGTAGATGTAGCTTGAACTTATACCTGTTGAGCTCTTACGCTGGCAGCCTGTCGCGTTTCAATGCTGTGCTTGTCGCAATTTTCACGTGACCAGAAGGGCAAGTCCCACCGAATTTAAAACATTTCGTCTACGAAACGTTTTCGCTTCGCTTATTTGTCTCTATTGTATGGAGAAAAGAAAAAATACGTTACGTAGAAACGAGTAGTTGTGTCATCAATTTTCCATACAAAAGAGAGAGACACGTGCTCACACGAAAACAACATTTGGTAGACGAAATGTGGTAGCAAAACTCCGGTACTGGCTTCAGCTAGATGTTCAAGAGACCATATAGCATACGGCAGATGTCAATGTAAGAGTGATACATGCAATAAACAGCTAGTACGCAAGGCCAATTGGGCTGTTTCACCATCAATTACCGGTATAAGAAGGCAATTTGATGCTGCTTGATTTCTATATTAGCTGTGATTGACCTCATGACCATGTGGCCAGACGTCTAAGAGCCTGGCTGGTATGCCAATATTTCGTTTTCGACTAAAACATCTGGACCATCATTCAGTAATCAGAACTGTGCGTCAAGGAGCTCTATCGAATTAATCTATGGATCCAATATGTTGTGTTAAAAAATTTCTCCTTCACTAATCCACAAGCAAAAGGAACTTTCTTTTCCAGTCAACCTCGTCATCTGATCGATTGGAAAGCATTCCAGTAAGTAATGTTATCTGTGTCGTAGTAATCGAACTATAAGAATAAACATTTATCTAGAATCCAATTGTTACCTCTTCAAAATTACTTGTTACAGTACAGCTACAAGGTTTATGATACGTTCGAAGTGGCAACTCTTGACAAAGATTTTTCTCTTTGGGTAGGTATTTAAAGTCCAACGGCATTGCAAGGGTTTGCAACTTCTATCATTTCGTAAAAATTGCAGCTGTAACAAAGTAATTTTAATAATTATGATTGAATGTCTCAATAAGGCCAAACAATATGGTTCAGGCCTAGTAACCTCCGCATGTTTTCGTGAATTTCTCAAGAATGAAACCGTCGCAAATTCGGAAAACCACACCAAAATGCGTCATAAATCTATTGTCAAAGCAGACTTTGGATATATTTTTGAGGTATAACCTATAAATCTTGAAATTATTTAATGTATCTTATTAACTAATGAGTTTGGGAAGCTCATTTGCTTGTTGGTAATCGGTGTGGAGAAAATTTTAACACAATTATTGGATTCATTAGAAAAACAAAAGTTATTCAAGAAAACATCTGGCCACAGCCCGTATTACTGACACTAGGTTCCTAGACATCTGGCCACATGGTCAAGAGGCCAATAAGCTCTGATGTCGCACATGGTTGTGGTCACATTTAATGGCCACTAACGTGAAATATGCCATGGTGTTGTGAATGATCTAGAATTCTAGATAATGTCCAATTGGTCTAGGCGCGCCAGATACAAGATAGTTGACTTGCCAAAGTTTTCATCAAACATATTAACTGAATCTCAGTTTATAGTATTTTAATCCTAAGGCCTTCTGTTGGCTTGTTTGCTTTCTTGAAGAAGATTGCTTTCCGAAGTATAGTGTGAAGAACTTATGGAACTATTAGTGAAATATCTCAATTACTTTAGCTATGTATGGGTCGCAAAACGACTTAAAATATTTTAGTTCAATCAGTTCTTTACTCGAAATAAAGGTCAGATTGAAAGTTGTAATTCAATCTCCGTAGGCCTGGATATATTAGTAGTAGGCAACAAATATTGCACATTGGCTAATTTCTAGTGTGCGTCAGAAAGAGAGCGCTCTACAAAGCCGAAAAGCCGATTTGCAATATTTATTGCCTACAACCGTAAAAAGTATCACAAATTATTGCTATCCCTACTTTCTTGCTCTCTATCTGCAAAACAGTGAATTCTACAGCCATCTTAGCATTTCATTTATGTTTGTTTAGTTGAGTTGCATGGTAGTGCTTGCTTAGTTAGCACCCTGTTTAGTTGCCTCTCCTCCCATACAGACGAAGGTACAGTGGTGTAGTGATTACCTCCCGCGCGTCTCCGTAACGTTCCGGCATGGGTATCTACGTCTGAGGGGTCCGGTTAATGTACGGCCATTTAATGTACACACTGTTAAAACGATGCCACTTTTTTCCACTGGGAAATTGTAAAGGCCTATCTACGCTGTCGCAGATGAATATTTCGATTTTTTTTTATTTAGTGATGGATAATTGTACTAAACGGGACAGCCCCTTTGAGGATATTGGGAAAAAACATTTACTGGCACTGCGGCGGCCGCTACCGCGGCACGCTCGCTCTGCTCGCACGCCTTGTGCGTAATTTTTATGTTCTAACATAACCTATCCAAGTCGTATCCGCCCTATAAAGTATCAAAGACAAGGTATAAGTATCCAGTGCTCGAACAAAAAACAAATGATCATGTTTGAATTGCTCCAGTGTGCATGTGGCTTAACTGGCATCGTTATAACAGTGTGTACAATAACATGATGTACATTATCGCCTCCCCGTCTGAGGTGGCAGAGGCAGGGGCTCGCAACCAACGCGGAATGTTATGGTTTCAGGAGGATTCGTACTCTGACGAAGACTCTGGCACGGAGGAAGTCTCTGGAGCGGAGGATTGACGCTCGACGATTGTCCGGTCGCCCCCGTACTGTATATTACTGTATAGCCTTCGAGGCGGTCCGATGCGACTCCAAGTTCAACGCCTCCTTACTTGATCTTGGCTCGTAGGACTACAGCGAACCCAGCCGTGCTTTCTATCGCAATCATATCCTAGTATATATTATTACCAAAAACACGGGCATTCGCGATTCGTTTAAATACTCCGGCAAGACGCCCGCCGCGTTCTAAATTCTGTAGTATTTGATGTATTCCGAAGACTTCTCGTATTTTACGCTGATCTATGCATGGTTTATCTTTTGCTCTGATAAATATGTTTTAGAATCGTATTTTAATTATAAATGCAGTGTTCTATTTTAGACTTAAAGCGTATAATGGTGCCTTCGCATTTTATAATTAATGCATGTTAGATCGTTATATGTCTGTTACGCGATGCCTATATTGCATTTCTAGATTAGTTTATATAGTTCTCGTTTTTATTTATTATTATATTTACAGTAATTGTAGCGCATTATTTTTGTTTACGAATTTTACATGTCGTTTGTGTTCTCTGAAATTTCATGTGATATTAATGTTCTCTAAGGATATCTCGATAATGTTTCCTATTGATAAACTATAAACGCTGTCATTCCATGGAATTTTAAATGAATTCTTGTGGGAATGTGCAAGTGACCGCGGGTATTGAATTGATTGTATCGAATCTCTATTTAGTGCCAACTGCATTTCATCACGTGAATGAAACTGTGATCTTTCTGATATATCTTATTATGTATTTTTTATGATACTTGACAATAGCTAGGTCAGATTATAGATTATTATTTTTATGAAATGTAACTTTCTATTGAAGTTTGCATAATAGCGAGCAGCTCGTTAGGTAACTTACGTACTGGTAATGGCTTTTATGTTTCTGGCATGATGTCGTTATGGTGTCATTAAAATTGTATGCTTTTTATAAATGTGTTTTATTTTTTTATTTTATTTTCCTTTTGCATGGTAAAAGTTTTGAGAATGCGGATGGTTGCAGAATTCACTTTAGAATAAGGTAAATGTTTCACTGAATATTCGTTGTGTTTTCGTCCTCTGATAATTGACAAACTGAATAGTTTTTGACGCGTTTGTAGGAGGAGGAAGAATGCTCGTCGGAGGAAAGCGATGACGACGAACCTCCCGCGCGACGACGGGGCCCCAAGAAGGCAAGCAAGGCCCCCGGCGCCGGCGCTGGCGCAGAGAACCCGGCCGAATGCAAGCAGCAGTAGGCGACCCCCAAACGATTGCGCTATAATAAGTACATAATGCAATCCGCGGGCTTTTGTACGCTCTAGTATCGTATCGCCTAACTTTTCTACAAGCAGTACGACACGAAACGAAAGTGGCTGTAACTTGGCCTAGTGTCGTATCAAGCTACCGTAAGATAAGGTTATGTTAGTATCGTAACGTACCTTAAGTAAAACTAAACGCTACGGTATTATCGACTGATAAAGATCGCTTCGTTAGATATCCTTGCAAAATTCTGTCCTTTACATTCCTACTTGTTGATATGTATTTAAAAACGTGGGAAATTAAGTTATCCGCCTTTAGCAGTCTTTAAATTGTTTAATGGAAAGAAACATCGTATGCAAGGTTCTGAAACCGCCAGTAAGCCTGTGTAACATTTGTATGTATTATCTGTCTGTGAGACACGTGATTTTAATTGTTATTTTGTTGGCATTTTAGGTCTAAAATAGCCAGGAATGTTTGCTATTCTGTAGTGTGCATAAAATTGTCTAGTTTACTCAGCTTAGTATCGTTTTAACTGACAGAAAAGGCTATACCAGTGGATTATATCATTATCTTAAAATAAGCAACAACGTACACCGGCTGTAGGTAATTTGTACACTTACATTTGAATAAATGTGATAATTATTATTAAATGCATTTTATTTCTGGTTAGAAAACATTTTCCTTTATTTTTGGTTGAAAATTGTAAGAAATGCAGACCTCTCAAACCCCAGTGCCATAGTTGGAATCGGGGTTAAGTGTCTAAACTTTTTTTTCAATCAGAATGGAGCTAGGGGGATAATAAATTGGTATTTTTTTGGATACGCGCCTCACCAAGGATCATAGGACTTCAAGAATAAATCATTTTTTTGTGATTCAATATTTTATTTTTCGACTTCCAATGTCTTTTATTACAACGCAATCAGATCTATATCGGGTCTCCAAATATTAAAACCCAATTACACTCGTGACAATAAACATGTTTTGTAATGCCCTAAATAAAACTTCCAGTACTTACAACGCCACGCTATAGCACCTTTTAGCAGTCTGCTGCGCCAAAATTTATACAATTCTTAACTTTCTTGATAGCATTTGTTTGGAAATTTCCAGGTAAAACCTCAAACATGAAACAAATAGAATAATTCACTTAAAAATAAATATCGCTTAATTTCCATTGCAATGCTGTGTTGACACTCATTTGAAACGTAAGAATTGTATATTGTAGCAGCCTACATTCCACATAGAAGTTAATTAGAAATCTTATCTTGTTGCTTATAATGATGTTCAGTGCTGTACTCTAGTACTTTTAATCTAAGATTTAAGTACAATTTATACCTAATTATTGCATTTAATACAAACGAAGTATACGACGTACAAAGAAAGATATTAATTAGGCCTTGAAAAGACGGCACAAATGGAAAATTAATGGTAAGTGAAAGTTATAGCAATTTCAGCTGAACATAACCGCTGTTTTAAGGTGGTTTGATTTCCATACAGATTTTTACCATTTATGGGCGATGAGAGTATAATTGTACACTGAAATATATGTAGTTGGCTTTCCTGTTTGTCTGTCTTTATTTCTAAAGTTGAAATGAACTGTACATTAACAAGTATTTTAGTTTACTATCATCGTTATATACAGTTTTCTTTAACTTATCAAGTTTTCTGGAAATAAGTCCAATAATGGTAACTACATTCTTTTCAGTGTGAACTATTCCTCCTCATCGCTCATAAATAGTAAAATTAATTTGTATGGAAATCATACCATCTTAATTGAGTTTTTAGGAAATATTTCTTAGTAACATTACTTCCGATCTATACCATCTTCAAGACAAGTGTATTATTTGGCATTTGTGACTCAAAAAAACCTACAAATGCACTAATTGACGTATGCATTAGCGTAAATCTGTTCAATAAAATTATACAAGTTATTTTATACACTTACATAGTCACTAATGCTTATGTTACAAAAATCCACTATAAAACGGGGACAGAACGTATTTAAAACAATCAATGTAAACGGGGCGATTCGTATATTTTTCAAAAATTGAGCCACACTTTGTCAGTCCAAAAGGTTTGGCACTATTTCTAATTTGCCAGCTCAAAAGTATTTACATAATGATTTAGTACAATATTCAATTTCCTTGAGTAAAATGAATACTGACTTTTGTGATCATTCTCACCCAAAAACTTCAATATTTCAAAGACGCGTTAATTATATTTTTTACAAAACTTTACATTTGCTCAAAACTTCACCAAAATTACTTCTAAGGTTAATTATATAATACATGGCCAACTTTTTCCATGTAGGGAAAAAGTCACGTCCGTGTTTAATAGCACCAAATTGTGTTCAAAATAAAACAACTAATCTTATTCCAAAACGTCCAACTAGATTTCATTAATTGGACGTTTTGAAAAAAACAGACAAAGTGCAAACGTATGAGACACTATCGTTGCAGTCTTACGCAGAAGAGTGATGAGTGCTAGGGGCCAAACATATGGTAAATGAGGCCCCCTCATTTACCATCAAAGTGAGCGTATTGAATAAAATAAACCCAACAGATAGACGACTGATCCCCAGGCACGGTAGATATCTCAGATCTTTTAAACCCAAGATTATTTTAGGACGTCAGTGTCACCGTACAAGGGCCTCCAGCCGCCACGGTCATATTTCCTTAGTTTTCATACATTTTATATGGACTCGCCGAACACGGTTGACGCCGGTAGCCGCCACGCGCTACAAATCGTCGCTATATAAAATGTATGAAAACTACAGGAAATAGGTATGCCAGTGGTGGCGTTTTGTGTGGTTGTGGCTGGAGGCCCGTGTGTGGGGAGCACTAAGAGGGGTAGTCAGATATGGTGTTCAAATAATTTGTTTGGCAAATAGGCATATTATATGCAGTAGTTTGTATATGCCTATTGCCTAACTTCGTCACAGGTTGCAATTGTTATTTTTGAATCACCATCATTCGTCATCATTGGCCTGTACCATCTATTACTGATAGGTATATATTATTTTATCGATCATTTTTGAATACTGTTGGAAATAGGAGCGCTCGAACAGTCTGCGGCTGAAAACGTTTGGTGTCGTGTAATGTACTAACTGGATACTAGTGGTCAAAGGCTATTGAAATAAACCTATAGTGATCTTTGATCAATATTTTCATGAACTAAGCTATTTAAGTATGAGAACAAAATTATATCGCTATCACAACTAAACAAACAAAGGGAATGATGCGATATTTCATATTGCTAGGTAGGATAATTTATATACTTAACTTCATATTATATATATTATACGTAAGGCAACATTATTGTTATTCCTTTTGCTAGGCGTTTTATAAA
Source organism: Thera obeliscata (assembly GCA_947578465.1). Taxonomy (NCBI): domain Eukaryota; kingdom Metazoa; phylum Arthropoda; class Insecta; order Lepidoptera; family Geometridae; genus Thera; species Thera obeliscata. The sequence goes on along the minus strand of OX387918.1, from coordinate 7,580,275 downwards.
TATATCAAAAAAGGTATAACACAATAACTTACTTGCAAAAAGCTAAAGCACATTGGGCAGTTATGATAATGAGACTTCATACTTACTATACAGTCAAACATTATTATTTTGATAATTTTTATACAATTTAATCATTATTTTTTTACAAAAGTCCGCATCCACACTCCTTTACACAATAATATTTAAAAACCAGATTCGAGATATCAGTACCCGAAGGCGGAGTTTTGCTACTACATTTAAATGTTTTTTCGTTTCGCCAATTTATCTCTCTCTAAAGATCAGAAAAGATGAGACAGTAAAAATACGTTACGTAGGTAGAGTTGTTTCTCATCAATTTTACATACAAAAGAGAGAGACGTGCTAACACGAAAACAACATTTGGTAGCAAAACTACGACTTGGGGTACTGGACAGAAAACATTCCAATCGACACAAGAATTACAATAAAATTCAATAAAAATTAAATAAAAAAATATTGCTGTCTATAGTCGGATTTTTAATTAGACGATACTGACTGACAGTAGCTTATGTCACTTTGTAAAATAATGTTGCCATATTTAAAGTAATAGTGCTGCGTTCAGTTCTCGTTCAATCAGATGAATGAACAATGAGTGAATAGTTAATCATTTCAAATATAAATAATATTTAAATTTGTATTAAAAAATGCATAAAAGTACTCTGATATAAGTTACTTGTAGTATGTAACTACAATCAGTTTTTTGACGGTTTATTACAAAGCGCGGCGTGCCGACTAGTGATGATCCACTCGCGTTGGTCATCATTTTGTTTGTAATTCGGCTTCTAACCTCTGGTCTGATAGCACGAATGTTTTTCTGCGCTCACGCTGTTTAGTTATTGTTTCTGTAAAGTTTTTCGTTACGTTGTGTTTGTGGTAATTGTTGTGTATTTTGTTGCTATATAGTTTCGCGCGAACGATATGGATCCTCAACCAAGCACGTCAAGTCAAGTTCGGCACACTAACTATTCACTAGAAAAACGAGGCAATTTCATTCATTCAGGAGTTTTTTCAATCATTCACTTTGTCACAACACTATTTTTATTTCATCAAAAACTGACAACACAGTAAACGTCAGCTAGCTTCGTCTAATTAAAAATCCGAGTATAGGGCTAAACCCTTTACCAATTAAACCCTTGTTCTGCCTAGGTGAAAAAAAAAACAAAGTAAAACAAACGTGCTGCTAGTGAAACATGCAAAACTATGTAACATATTACTGTGTTTAAAATTACAAAACTGGAACTATCGGTCAGTCAACTTACAACCGAGAATACTGAGGTCACGTCGGATCTTACTGGTACAATATAAATAGAGGTTAGTAGTTTGATATAGCTTAAGAGCTTTGAGAAATAATTCACGTCGAGGAAGGATTTTTATAAAGAAACCTCGACATGCCGACGCCGATCGACAGTTGAAAACTGTCAACTGACGGCGAGCGAAGCGAGCTACTCTATAACAAAGTGCTGCACAACCTTACACAAAAATTTCTACATTAAAATGTACCTTTTGTATAAAACGTCCAAAGTAATTAACCAATCGGATCACGGATCGTATAAAAAGCGTAACTCTAACTTCCAGTCTTTACTCCACTTCGTTCCCGCTGGAACAACCGATAAAATCACAACTAATTGAACTAGTGAGAATGACCGTTCCACTTATCTCAATGTTTGGAACCCGAGCCATCTGGCCACTATCGGACGGCGCTATTGCGATGGTGACGCGTTGAGGAGGGTCCGGTTAATGTACGGCCAGTTAATGTACACACTGTTAAAACGATGCCACTTTTTTCCACTGGGAAATTGTTAAGGCCCGTGTGCACTGGAGCAGATAAATATTTCAATTATTAATTTTGTTTATCTAGCGATGAATGATTGCTCTAAAGAGAATAACGCCTTTGATTTCATTGAAAAAAACATTTTCTGGCACGCTGGGCGGCCGCGGCCGCGGCACGCTCGCCTTGTGCGTAATTTTTATGTTCTAACATAACCTAACCTATCCAAGTCGGATCCGCCCTATAAAGTATCAAGGACAAGGTATAAGTATCTAGTGCCAGAACAAAACAGCAAATGATCATGTTTGAATTGCTGCAGTGTGCATGTGGCTTAACTGGCATCGTAATAACAGTGTGTACAATATAACTAGCGGCGCATAACTCTAGCGCTGAGCGATACGCGGAGGGGATAGCTGCGCATGTCACGCACACTGGATGTGTGCAGAGTGTCCTATTGGTACAGAGAGCGGCGTGCGACTGGAGAGCCAATCAGCGCTACGCCCGCCCGCCCTTCATTCAATGTTGACTTCTGCGCATTAACGGTCAGCGCTAAAGTTACGTGCCGCTGCCTATAACATGATGTACATTATCGGCTCCCGTTGAGGAGTTCCCCGGTTGTGTGGCAGCCGTACAAGTCCCGGCAGCAGTAGTCTCGGTCGGGGCAATGCTGGCAGGCGCGCGGTCAAGCGGGCGTCTTGCGAGACTTGCCGAAGGGCAGGTGAAGGCGTCGCTTGCGAGGCTTGCCCACCGCTGTGCCTAGCTCGTCCTCCATGAGGGATGAGTCGGTGGATTCCTCTTCGGGCGGGGTGCGACTGTTAGGCGTGCCCGGGTCTGGACATGGAAATAACAAACCATTAGATTTTTATAAGGTCCCTCGTTTTTTTTAAATGTTTTTTTCTGTTAAAGTTCTTTATTAATTATTCAAATTCAAAATTTCAAACCTTTGTGTAACGTTTTCCGACTACTTCAATGTTTTAGTCCATCAAGTAACTATAAGTGGAAACTTTTAATTAGCCAAGAGGATTTTTTTTTCAAATTTTCATCTGTAAGTTTTATTAAGATAATAAAAAAAATATTTGGTACATTATAAAAATCTTTGTGATTTTCTTAACTGTACTATAAAATCGATTAAAAATAAAAAACATTGGTTTGTATCACGAAGTTACTTCTAATACGACGGGGTCACCAATGAAGAAGTCTACTGACTCCTATGGTTATAAATAAAACTGGATGCCTAAGTAATGTGTTGAACAAAATACATTTTCAAATTAAAATGGTTTTTAGAGGAGCCAAAACAAGCCAAAATGCTACCCAGAGACACTATTCCACGCGGACGAAGTCACGGGCACAGCCAGTAAATAAATAAGGGAGTACCTTCGTGTAGCGGCTTATGCCTGAGTGGTGTTGGTCTCGGTTCATCGGCCACCACGTCGGTGCTGCGCGAGCGCACAATGCCGTGCGGTGTCGCGCGGCGCGGCGGCGGCATCGGCGCGCGGAGTGACGCTCGCAGCGCCGGCACTGACTGCGAGTGCGGGGAACGAGACAGATCTTCACCTGTCCAGTTCACACTGACAAACAAATACATATTTTTTAATATTTTTATGTTTTCCCAAAAGTTAAGAGCCGAGCGGGATTTGAACCTGCGACCTTCCCCTGGGTACGAGGCTGCGCTGACCGCTCCGCCATCGGATCCTAATCACATTCGACGAACTTATTTAACTGTAGTAAACACTATAAAATATAAATCAATAAAAAAAAATATAACTAGCTGGTTAGGCGTAACTATCGCCTGTAACAAAGCAATGCCTCGTAGGTCACGCACGTCAGGAACGTGTCCTACGATGTACTGCCCTGCGTTCATCAACTTGAGGCATACAGATGTTCAGCCTCACGTGCCAGTAATTTCACCGGCACCCACACCCTTCAACCCTTTAAAAATGTAAAGTTGTTAATCTTAGACTGGATCCTATGTAAAAGTTAATCTTAAACCGGATCTTATGTCAACAGTGAACTTCCTAGGATGATAATAATAAAAAACAACCCTTGATATATCATAGAGCAGATAATACCACTCACTTGTCCCCTCCAAGCACAAATTGCACCTGATCCCTCCTAAAATCTCCGACTGGACTTTTCCGCACATCATTGATCATGCTCTTCCTCAACTCTTCAGAAGACGGTTTCTTGTCTTCGAACCGGCTCATTCGTTCTTCAAGTCTGCTTTGACGGTCGTCTAACTTGCTCTGACGGTCGTCGTATCGAGACTGACGGTCATCGAACCGGCTAGGACGATCATCGATTCGTCTTTCACGAGCTTCTTGAGCTAGACGCTCTTCTAGTTGTAACCTGGAATAAACCAACTGTTAGAACATCAGCCTGTGAGGGCCGGTCATACAAGCCGAAGTTTAGCCTGTATGACTGGGTATCACAGCTTAGTAATTGATAGTTTTGCACACTATGATTTGGACGAGTAAGAAACATTCGTGCAACAAATACATAGATGTTTAACATCAGGGGGGCTATATGCTTGTTCCATCAGCTCGTTCTATTAAAAAACTAGTAACGCTTCAAGAAGTCTTATAAAAATACATACTTGGCCTCAGCGAGTCTCAGGTCGAGCGGGTAATGTGGGGCGTCCGCCTCGCTGCCCGAAGAGTCCTCTCGCCACCCAAACGTCTCCGCAACTACAAATTTCATAACTTTACTCACATTTAAACATTCTTTCACAATATAATGAGAACATTTAAAGCGTGTGAACAGCTATATTTTGAGTGTGTGTTGTGATAACCGTTGACATTTGGTTTTAACATCTCTGTATAGATTATACATATTGAACTATAGTTTTACATTTTCTGTATTTTTTTCTCCTTTTACGATCCTTGGGCACAAACAAAGCATGTATGAAACAATAACACAAAATCATAGATAAATACCAAGCAAAAAAGCATAAAATATCATAAATTCTTACCTGTGTCAAAATGTTGTCATATAAAACACTGATATAGCAAACTCTAGTCTATGGTGTAAAAACACAAGGCGAAAGTGGCAAAAATAAAACAAAATCACAATCGTAAAAAGCTTTCAAACGTGCAGTACTAAACTATACATTTTATATTTTTATACGAAAGCAAATACCATAATTATAATGTTGGTGAATTTTTTAACCACCACCAAAAAGAAAAGTATTTAAATAGTGTCTTGTTTTGTCTATGTTTATAATTTAGATTTACATCGTTCAAAAATATTGCGATGGCCCAAAACGGGTTTTGAGACGAATAACTCAAAAAAAAAATGTAGGTACTTATTAACTATTGCAATACCAGGACCCCCAATAAAATAGATGATCAATATTATTTTTTCATTTATAATTTATATTTTGGTTTCGTGAGGAAACCGGCATATTGTAGAACCTAAAAAAAACTAAAATATGTGTCAAGTGCACGAAAGAAGCCTCTTTGAGGCGCACTTAAAATCCTTTCACCACACTTGGTTCGAAAGAATCAGTGACACGATAAGAAGAAGATTAATAATTTATAATCTTCGAAATCATCTCATAATAATCACTGGATTTTCATATATTGCAAATGATATAAACATAGTTCATTTGTATTTGTTTATGCCATATGATATAAAACTTGGCTGAGGCTGCAGTATTTCACCCTAGAAACCCTTGGAACGTTAGGAGCATAAATAAACAAACAGTAGGAACCAACCAAGCCGTAGTTTGTTGCCTGTTCTTATATGCTTGGGCGCTTGGAACTGGCATCTAGAATCACCTAGCTTTGAGACGTTTCAAAGTAATTTTAGTATACCATTGAATAAAAAATATTTGATTTTGACTTTTGGAGATAGAATGCATGCAACCTCTCATGCATTTATGAGATTTTTCCAAAGATTCTTATATTTTTGTAATGAATTTTTAGTTTTTGCGTATTATGTAAGCTTATATACAAGAGTGTATGTATTGCTACGATAATATTAGGGGAAAGATCATGCAAGGAGGAGAAACCCACACCAACCGTTTTTATATACATAAGATATTATGCGTTATTATTTCATACATGCTTTTTTTATTTACAATGTGCCTGAAAGCTTCCTAGCGATTGTGACTAAGAAAAAATTCAAAATTATTTTATTCAAATCAAAAAACTTAAATTAAACAATATGTTATCAGTATCACTTAGTCCCGACTTGCAAAATCAATTAATAAAATAATAGTTTTTTTATTCTTTTTTTTTATAATTTTTAAAATAGGATAAGATTCATTGTGCAAGTCGATCTTAAAAAAGAGCAATAAATTACATTTTATTTAATTCTTAGCTTAATCTATTTGTGATTTGAAACTACGAAAAACTAAACTACACCCCTTAATACGATAAATAAATAGAATTTGTTATAAAAATGCGAGATTCAGGGGTAAATTCAGTATAAGTGACGTTGCTTTTTTTATTAATAAGAAAGATTTTATAAATATAATAATTATTACAAAATTACTTAAGTAAACGATTTAGGAAACCTTGTTTTACAACGGTAGCTTTGAGCATTGTAACCTACGTTCATTTGATACATTGTCGTATAATTTGAAACTAAGAAAATATCCTATCAAAAAATACTTATCACAATTTTTGATATTTTATATAGAAAGTTAAGCCACTGCAAAAGGCAGATTAAAAGACAAGCAGTATTAAAATATAAACAATCCAATTTTTAAGAGTAATATTAAACTTAAACGAATCTGAGGAAGCTATAACTACTCCGAAAAACGATATTCGTAGAGAAATTTTATATAACACTGCGCCGTATGAAAGGCAATGACAACTCTACCACAAAACAGATGGGTACATAAGTCAATCACATGTATGCACGAATAAGTACTTCACTTTTCGTACCTTTACACTTGGCGCTCGCGCTAGGGTTGTCTTATGACTTATGCACAAAAAACTATCGTGTTAGTGTCGTATCTCGTTTTATTGTTGAGAATTAAACAGGAAGAACGAAAATAATAACTAAAATATTTAAACTAACTATTCAAATTAGTGAAAATTACAACATTTCATAGTTTAATGTCGAATTCAAACAACCGTCCACTGAAAAGATATAATAACTTTTTTTGTTGCGCCATTTTTGTTTAAAAAGTTGAAAGACGCGCGTCTCAAGCTTTGGTCTCGCGATCGTAACGCACAATGCTGCGGTATGCAGCTTGCAGCGCCGGACACATAATCTTATGAGAAACGTCTAGAATGGTCTCTTGTTCCGTCGCAGTTTGCGTCAGCGGCGAAGTGCAATCGTGTGACGCTGCGTCAAGCCGTATACCGCAGCGTTGTGCGTTACGATCGCGAGACCAAAGCTTCAAGCTTTGGTCTGGTGATCATGACGCACAACGCTGCGGCATGCGGCTTGCGGCGGCGGACACAAAATCTTATGAAAAACGTCTAGAATGGTCTCTTGTTCCGTCGCAGTTTGCGTCAGCGGCGAAGTGCAATCGTGTGACGCTGCGTCAAGCCGTATACCGCAGCGTTGTGCGTTACGATCGCGAGACCACACTGGAACTTCACTGCTATTATTTTAGACTATTTTTGATTTGTAAAAGATCATATAAAAAACGGTAGGAACCGAGACGTAGTTTGTTGCCTGTTCTTATACGCTTGGTCGCGTGGAACTGGCACCTAGACTCACCTAGCTTTAAGACGTTTCAAAGTGATTCTTGCATCGTAATGAATAAAAAAATATTGACTTTGATTTTGACTAAAGCTTTAAGCAGATGGCAGTCACCCTCGCACTGGTCCTAACTGGTCCAAGATATCGTGTCCGTGAGCCGCGTCTATGTGTGCGTTGCTCGAGCGCTTTGTATGTAGGTTGCGTTCTGCACTTAACTGTTTTGTGACTTTACTGCACTTAACTGTTCTGTGGTTAGTTATCGCGATGTAGCGCAGTGTATCTCAAAATGTGAATACGAATTCTTGTTTATCACTTTTTGGGAGTAATAATATAAACTTAAAAACTTAGAAATCGACTTAAGGTCAAACTACTAAACCGATTTTGATGAAATTTCTAAGGGATCAATCTAGAAACCTTTCAGAAAAACTTCTTCTTTTAAATTTGCTCATAAATGAAGGTGTGCGATAACAAACATTAAAAAATATCAAGATCCTCTTTTTTATTTCAAATCGGCTCAATATTTTGAAAGGACCTATCAGGTTACACAATCGTAATCTCGCATTAACTTTTTTTGAAGCTGCTACATTTAATTTAAACAGCTGCTATTTAGTTTTACCTAATAATAACCTAGACACAATCTATTTTTCGACAGATCTATGGCGACTGTTTTTTAAGTGTAAAAAAAAAGAGCTTGTATACATATAACTTATTAAGTACTAGTTAATTTGTACATATAACTTTCCGATTTATTCAATCCAATATATAACAAGCTTAATTTCACATTTGTATTACTTTAGATTTGATCTAAAGAATGTAACAAAATGATATGCACACAATGTCTTTTCAAAATGTTAAGTACAAAAACTACAAACTCTATTATAATATACAATAATATAACCCGCGCCAAAATAAAAGAACGCTTAATGGCGGCGCCAATTTAACCCTCTCATGAGCAGCCAAATATGTAGTCAAAACTGCCGTTTGATGAACTGTCTAGCCGTATCACTAAACGCCGCCATTTTGTCTGAATGATTGCTGAGCGTTTAAGAAATTCCTAGTCAAGTCGTTAAGAATACAAGTGAAGTTTGAAAAACTTGAGAAACCGACTTCATGGTGAAATCGTTGAACATCGAGATATAAGTACTACGTACTAGAGAAGACACCGTAAATTCCTACTTTGTCCCGTTCAACTGCGGCGATCGCGCCGCAACTCACTCAGTCGCCTCAGTCGCTCTCTCTCGAAAACGCGTAAGTGCCGTGATTTACATGGCGCTTAAGACCTTTTTGCCGAGAACAAATTACGAAGAATAGGATCTGTGCGTGTGTGTGTGTGACCCATAGGGTGGTAAGGCAGAAATTTTGTTGATGGTACCTACTGTCAATAATAGTGCATGAGTGAGAGGTAAATATTACCGTCGCTATTTAAGTTTATTTTCTTTTGGCGCGGGTCCAAACTAATGCATAATCTCAAGAATTCAAACAAAATCATTCAGTGAGTTTCTAGTAAAGAATAAAAACTAGAATTTGTAAATCATCTTGTATGAAAATACAGCGAATAATTTTTGCGATGTGTTCATACAACATGTTTAGTCACCGCGTTACCAACTGAGTAGTGCGGTCATGAGTCATTTCACTATGTCTATCTCGCTCGCACTTGTGGGTCTTATGGAGCCGCATAGTGATGTGCGTACGTAAGTTATAAGAGCATATCGATAAGAATAAAATCAAATAGAAACATAGTAGATAGTATTCTCTTCTTCTTAAATTTAAGATCTTAGCTCTTGGTTTTTTGATGAAGTTTTCTCCAATTTAGTCTTACGAATGCGGCCTCCTTGACTTCCTTATACGACATGACAGCGATTTTTTCTTTTTACTGGCTCATGTAACTTATTCTTAGATAGTATAGTAGCCCTGAAAAGGGCCAACGGACGACTCAGTTGGTAACGCGGTATAGTAATATTGACTGATATTTCACAGGCATACTTTTCGCACGTGTTTTGACGACCTCTAGACCTGAGATTTCAAGATACTCATGCTTCAAGTCTAAATAGGGTAAGTAGAGGCAAGTCCAAGTCTTAGGATAACAATTCGTCAATAGTGAAAAGCCGTGTTGCGACGCCTTCTTCTTATTGTGTCACTAAAAAAAAGGTGAAAGGACTTCGAGTTCGCGTCAGAGAGGCCCTTTATTGTGCACTCAACACTTTGAGCAGTCATTTAGCTTAGCGCGCCGCTAAGTCTACTGCTGGAGATTCGTTTTCTGTCATTTTCGGAAGTCACATATCTTTTTGATTTTAATTGTTTTTCTGGTGCTATTTTAGTTCTGTTGTGTAATTTCGGTGGTATTTTAACCAACATTACTTGAGGTCTTAGCTCAAAGTCTAAGCAGTTGGATTTAAAGTGTATTATGTGACATTCTGATTTGATCGAAAATGTTTCAGATGGTTTTGGGAAAAACGAAAATCTTTTGTTTTCAAAGCCAATTAGGGTAGGGCCGGCTTGTCTATTGACTGACTTGAGTAAATACATTTTTACATATGTAATACATCCTCACTCGACACTGGCGGAATAGATCCGAAATGGACAGATGCCATGAAATGAAGAAGAAGTTTGTTGCTATCGCTGTTGACAGTGACATCAAAGCCTTTTAAAACAATGAGGGGATTAATGGGATAGACAGACGCGAATCCAAGCATAATAACATAAAAAACCGTGAAATATCAGTCAATAAGTAGTTTTTGTATTCTATTCAACATGATCGTGGTAAAGCGATGCCTCGTCCTGAGCCTTACCTGATCCGCAGAGGGAAGTGTCATCGCCCATGCTAAGATCGTCTTGAGAGCTGCTGATGCGAGCTGTAAAAAAAAAAAATCTCCTGATAAAGTAATTATAAAATCACAATTTTTTTAATAATATCCCAAAAGTTAAAGTTAAGAGCCGAGCGAGATATGAACCCGCGACCATCCCCTTGGTACGGGGCTGCGCTGACCGCTGCGCCTTTGGATCCAAATCACACTCGACGAATAACTCTTAGGGACTGTTCGGCACTAACGCGACCGTGGCTCCATCTACAGGTTTGACGTTACAGTCAACTATTTACTGCTCGATAACCGAAGTTGCATTCAGTTGAATCGACGAGATGTTACCTTGCTTTTACATAACTTTTTATAGATTTTACTGCTTACTAAAACTGTCCCAAAAATTAAGAATCTTTGTGATTTTCTCAAGTGTAGTAAACACTAGAAAAACTGAGAGCGCTGGTGGCCTAGCGGTAGCGGCCCCGCCTTCCGATCCTAAGGTAGTGGGTTCAAATCCAGTTGTGTGCCAATGAGTTTTTCTGCCAAAATATTTATGTAAGTACACTAAGCCAGGCTCTCAAACGGTGAAGGAAAACATCTTGAGGAAAACGACATATCGTAGAACCTAAAAAAGTTCGAAAATAAGTGTCAGGCGCATTTAAAAACCTTTCACGACACTTGGTTCGAAAGAATCAGTGACAAGATAAGAAGAAGACTATAAATACAGTTAAAAAAAATTGGTTGTCATTTTCACTGCATCCACCATTCCGAGATGAAAAAAGTTTAGGCTCGTTTCCAGTAATGCATGCATTAGCAACGATAATCCTACGGATTAGACCAGCTAGGATGATGGACAAGTGAACGTACGTCTGCCTCTAGGCTGTCCATTGGCGTTCCTGTACAAAGCTGTCTCGAGGTACTGCAGTCCGTTGTTGTTGATTATGTTGAACCCACACATGCGCTCAATTTGCTTCCATCTGTGCATTCGCTCCTGGAAATACACAAAGGTTATCCTACAAATATTTTATATACAGGGTGGAATTTTGTAATGCCACCTGGAGGGAAAGTACTCTTAAATACTGCAGATAGAAAATTTTACTCAAAGGAAACGTTCCTTTATTTCTGAATAGAAAGCAAACTGCATTCAAAGATTTTCAAAAATTCTCTTCTCCCACACCCAAGAATCTAACCGGCTAAAATCTGAAAAAGTTATACCCTTTACTTTTATTGCATCGATCGTTAGGGTCAATTATAAGGATGAAATCTCTCTAAAAAACATGATAAATTAAATGAAAGAAAAACCAGGAAATCTTAAATTAATTAGATTATTTAAAAAAAAAAAATTCGTTAAAGGAATAAATTTGTGTATCCAAGAGAATGGAGCCCATTTCAAGTAAATAATTAGTTAGTTTACCATTTTTTGTAAATAATTAAATTAATTTATGATTAGGAAATCATAAATTAATTTTTTCTTTCATTTAATTTATCATGTTTGTTAGAGAGATTTCATCCTTATAATTGACCCTAACGAGCGATGCAATAAAAGTACAGGGTATATTTTTTTCAGATTTTAGCCGGTTCGATTCCCGGGTGTGGGAGAAGAGAATTTTCGAAAATCTTTGAATGCAGTTTGCTTTCTATTCAAAAATAAAGGAATGTTTCCTTTGAGTAAAATTTCCTATCTGCAGTATTAAGAGTACTTTCCCTCCAGGTGGCATTACAAAATTCCACCCTGTATAAAAATGTTATGTTGGTTTGTGTACGCTTCAAAATCTCAAAAAGTTCTGCACCGATCGAGCTGTTTTAGCATGATATATAATCCGCATCAAGGATTGTTTTTTTCAATCACAATGTGCCACAGCGAAACGTGGCAGGGATAAATAACTACTAAAAAATAATAATTACTAGAGATTAGCCGTGTGCCCATTATTTTCTTGTTTACTAATGGAAACCAATGGCTCAGTAGTAGACTCCGCACGTATTGCCATGTCTTTCCTGTGGATTAGGCAAGCTGTCACGATGGTATAGGTGCTGGGCAAGCCTTTTCCATTTAAAACTCTGTCACAGGCACTATAACATCCCGCAGGAAGGGCTTGTGTAATCACCAGTTACCCCTGACGTTATATAAATCGTCTACAATAGATGAAAATGCCTTTCTGCTTTTTTGAATTGAAATCTTTTCTAGACGGGCTTGACATTGTCACACCTTAAGAGTAGTCGGTCACGTGACGGTGACGTGACAATGATATTGTCACGTCACCGTCACGTGACCGACTACTCTTCAACAAAGATCGACAAACTTCGCCGGGGGTAATTGTTTACGTTTTCACTTCTGTCGGCAATCGGCATTCCCGGAGAGCCACGACACGACAACATGAATAGGTTCAAGAAAAATGGTAAAAAGTTCCTTTAGGGTAGGCAACGCAACGACAGCACCCTTGGTGTTGTTGGTGGCTATGGGCGATTATGACCGCTTACCACCAGGTGGGCCGTAAGCCCGTTTGTCTAGCATTTGCATAAAAAAAACGACTTTTTGTACTGACCTGTAATTCTTGAGTGACCTCGTTAAGCGCAGTGCGTGCCTCCACAATAGATCTGTCGACGTCGTCAATAGACTTGCCGTGCGTTGACACAAACGCACCGACCAGACTGGACCGCTTCTTCCGTAGTTTCTCGCACTGGAATTCAAGATTATGCATTTATTGCTTTGTTTAGACCACTTCACCCACTTCTAGTCTGGTGACTATGGTAGACTTTAAGGCATGACCATTTCACCGCCTGCTTAGCCTGCTGGCTATGGCAGAAAAGTCTTTGCCATCTCACCGCCGACCTAGCCTGGTAACTATGGCAGACGTTAAGCCATGACCATCTCACCGCCAACCTATCTTGGTAACTATGGCAGACGTTAAGCCATTACCATCTCACCGCCACCCTAGCCTGGAGACTATGGCAGACGTTAAGCCATGACCATTTCACCGTCTTCTCAGCCTGCTGGCTAAGTCACACGTTAAGCCATAACCATCGCACCGCTACCCTAACCTGCTGGCTACGGCAGACGTTAAGCCATGACCAACTCACCGCTTCCCTAGCCTGCTGCAGCTGCATGTCCGCTTGCTGTTTCTTCCGCAGATACGCTCGGTTCTCGACCTCGTGCGTTAGTTGCAGCCACTGCTGCAGACCTTGCGGCGGCGCCCAGCACCTGTCTTCCAGCTCACCTTCCGCTCTTCGCAGCTCTTGGCGGAGCATCTGGAATAATCAGTTGAAGATACAATTTGAAAAAACTATGCTTATGCAAACTGCACAGGTATTTGGATACCTCAAAGATTATTTATCATCATCAGCCTGTTGAAGTCCACTGCTGGACATAGGCCTCCCCTACACATTTCCAGGAAAAACTATTCGGAGCCCTTTCCATCCGACGACTTCCTGCGATCTTAACAATGTCGGTTCATCTGGTGGGTGGGCGCCCTACGTTTCGTCTTCCGGTTCGTGGTCGCCATTCAAGAACCTATATTCCCCAACGGATATAATTTTAGATTACATTTGTTAAAATATGCTCATTTCCGTCCGTGGCGCCAGTATTTCCGGAAAGTTTCAATTTAGGAATTTTCAAGACGACAGTGAACAAGTGGATTATGGCTAAGCATGCTTCATCTTAGGCTGCATCCTCACTTTCCATCAGGTGTTATGGCAGCCAAATGCTTAGCTATCCATATTAAACAAATTCAATAAAAAACCAGTCACCTCTACTTCTGCTTTGAGTTGAATGACCTCTAGGTCTGAAGATGTGGAGTTCAGAAGCGGCGTATCTCCAGCTTCCCGTAGTTTCTTCTCTAGATTTTTCTTTTCGGTAGTCGCACTTTCCTAAAAATATATAGAGGCATTTTGTATTGTCCTTTCTTGACACAAATATGAATACAATTAATACAACTTTTTCAATTTACAATATAAAAATATTTTTATTGTATTTTTTTGTTTTTAACTAATTTGTATGTATAATAAAATTAATTGTATTTTTTGTAACTACTTAATTAATTGACCTCTGTTATATATTTTTCTTGTAAGTATCTTTTGTATAACTTAGATTCTTTTGTTTTAAATAATATTATTATTGTAGTGGTCGGTAATTAATATGTCGTTTTCTCCTATAACTGAGGTGACATTTAGCATACTAGATATTGTTTTTAGACCTTAATATACTGTTGGTGCAACTTAATAAATAAAATACAAGTATTTACAAAAAATTATAAAAATCATTAGAAACAGGAGGAATAGCTCAACTAATCCAAATCAGTGCCAGACGGAAGCGTCCTCAAGACGCTGGCAGCATTGCCACGCTGAAAAGCAATGCTAATGCACTGCGATGCGCCAGATACCCACCAACCCTTGGTTCACGCGTCGCTTCGCAGTAAAAAGCATAATTATTAATTAACTAAACTAAATGGTTGCTTTGTAATTTTTATTATAACTTGGACAAAAATTATACCACTTCTCACACAAAAAAAAAATACGGGTTGCACTCCGGGAGTGCCGGCAGAAGTGAAAACTTGATTATTAACGTAGGAACCCTAAAAGTTGTTTATTTTATCAAGTTCCTCAATGTAGTAAAACCCCAATCAAAGTCCTAAGGAACCCTAAAAATTTTAGCATTATCGCGCTCCTAAGTGTAGTTGAAATTCCAATCAAAGTGCTAAGGAACCCTAAAATTGTTTACATAATCAAGGTCCTAAGTGTAGTTGAAAGTCCAATTAAAGGCCTAAGGAACCCTAAAAGTTGTTTATTTTATCAAGTTCCTCAATGTAGTAAAACCCCAATCAAAGTCCTAAGGAACCCTAAAAATTTTAGCATTATCAAGTTCCTAAGTGTAGTTGAAATTCCAATCAAAGTCCTAAGGAACCCTAAAAATGTTAACATTATCAAGCTCCTAAGTGTAGTTGAAACTCCAATCAAAGTCCTAAGGAACCCTAAAAGTTGACCACTTAATCAAATTCCTCAATGTAGTAAAACCCCAATCAAAGTCCTAAGGAACCCTAAAAATTTTAACATTATCAAGCTTCTAAGTGTAGTTGAAACTCCAATAAAAGTCCTAAGGAACCCTAAAAGTCGACCATTTAATCAAATTCCTCAATATAGTATAACCCCAATCAAAACCCTATACGGAACCCTAAATTTTACGTAAAGCCAAATCCTCAACGGGTCGGAACCGCTAGAAGGGACCTTGTCGCGCGACCTACAAGTAGGTCCTAAATGAAGTAAAACGGCAGACATAGGAGGAGGGGGTTCTGGGGGGCTAAGGGGGGTCACAGCACGGCTCGCTTCGCTCGCCGCGCTGTTCCCCGTGGTCGCGTGGCGGCTCGCTTCGCTCGCCGCGACGCTCCCCCCGGGTTCAGGAAGAGGGGGTTCTGGGGGGCTTAGGGGGGTAACAGCACGGCTCGCTTCACTCGCCACGCTGTTCCCCGTGATCGCGTGGCGGCTCGCTTCGCTCGCCGCGACGCTCCCCCCGGGTTCAGGAGGAGGGGGTTCTGGGGGGCTTGGGGGGAGTCACAGCACGGCTCGCTTCGCTCGCCGCGCTGTTCCCATGGTCGCATGGCGGCTCGCTTCGCTCGCCGCAATGCTCCACTCGAAAAAAAAGGCTTAAAAATAGGGCATTTTTAGGTTTTTTAAATAATAAAGGGGTCTAGAGGGAAAGGGGGGAAAAATCTGTCACCATCCTCAAATGTTGCCACCCCTATGACGCTAAAAGAAACAAAAGAGACAGACACAAACCCTCGTGCTGCCATCTAGGTGAAACGCCCGGAACTAGATTGCCAACCATGAGACTAAAATCGAAATACGCGTTTTAATTGTACAAAAAGCCACTAGGTGGCGCTGTAACGTTTTGACCCGTTACAGTTATAATTATTGCACAATAATTGTGCAGTTCTGTGAAAGTCGGCAATTCTCGTGCAGTTTAATGTTTTTTTATTATGAACTCTACGTTGTAGTCTTAGGGTACATTTCTACAAAAACATCCGTCTTACGCTTTTTCGATTTTTATTATGAACTCTACGTTGTAGTCTTAGGGTACATTTCTACAAAAACATCCGTCTTTCACTTTTTCGATCAGGGTCACGTGATCCTGACGCGAGTTTAAGTTTTTATACCCATTACGAAAGTGCTCAACGCCGCTAAAGAAGTTTTCACTTCAAAAAACTATTAAAAACAATTCTTTTTAAAATCCTCAACACTTCTAAAGGCCTCACAACAGTTCTAACAATTAAACAAACATCAAAGATGTGTTGTAGTACTTGAAAACCCACGGAATATGTAAAATGATGACAAACGAGAGTGAGCCATGACGAATTATACCAAAACAGTTTAGTTCGTAGAATTTTAAACGGAACTAGTATAACTACTTTAAGAGTGGTTTTTTTTATCAAACGTATATCGTCCCACGGTCGGGCCAAGGTCTCCCCTAAGTCCTTACAACCGTCTCTATCCATCGCTTCATCCCACCATCCTCGCTCGAAAGCGTCAAGATCGTTCCTTCTACGCTTTCTTGGCCGACCCCAACCTCGCCTTCCCTCTAGTCGCCTGGATGCACCCTACTGACATGGCCCGCCGAGTCCCAATTAAGCTGGGCTGTTTTTCTCCCGACTAAGAGTGTTTAATACAAAAAAAAATATATCGGACAACCCACACAACACTATCTAGCTCTTCTACGGATATCCTCATTTCTGATTCTATCACGTAGTGAAACTCCCAGCATAGCCTATATGAATAATTCTGTCCAAAATCTAAAGACTTACATTTAGAGACGAGATAAAAACTTAAATTTTGCCTAATGGAAAGCTATTTTCATACCTGTTCCAACCTAGCCTTCTCCAGTTCCTTTTGCATATCATCGAGAGCCAGTTCAGCCTTCCTCAGCTGTTCCATGTCGCGCAGCATACGTTGCAGCTGGTTGCGACTTGCGCGGCCAGCACGCAATGCTGCCCATCCGCCGACGACGGCGCCGAGAAGCAGAGAGGCCAGCAACCAGTCCTTCCATCTACTACCTGCTGACAGACTTAGCTACTTTAGTGACTCAAAGTATATCATCTTTAATAGAAAAAACTTTATAAAATCAATTCTTCTTATTCTTATTGTGTCACTGATTCTGTCGAACCAAGTGTAGTGAAAGGATTTTAAGTGTGCCTTAGAGAGGCTTCTTTCGTGCACTTGACACATATTTTCAAACCTTTTAGGTTCTACTATATGCCGCTTTCCTCACGATGTTTTCGAGAGCACTAGCATAATGTACCTAAATTTACGCGCAGAAAAACTAATTGGTACACGACTGTATTTGAACCTTAGGATCGTGGATAACTATGCAAATCATACAAACATTAGCCATGGGACTCGAACACCCACATGCTACGTCTCAACAGGTTAGTTTGTTGGATCTGTATCCAAAAAGGGTTTCTGCCGACTTTCTGCTACTCACACCTGAACGCATCGTAATATAATAAGCCAGAACGATAGTCTTAGTACCTAGTTGAAGCCTTACAGGCACTATACTTTACCTTGGCATACAATATAACCTATTTTCCTATACCTAATTACAAGTGCAGGTTTGACCAACTCAGAATAACGGTGTACGTCAGATAAAATTATCTCTAGAGACGGAATTATAATTATCTAATTCATAATGGCTCAGAATTTATAGCGGATCGCTACAAATTTCTCGTTGCATTCTCTTTCAATTTTGACTGGATTTTGAATTTCAATTTAAAACAGATTGAAACTAAACTCTAATCCTTTCACCACACTTGGTTTGAGATAACCAGTGACACGCTTGGTCGAATTAAGCTTATCGGTCGATAAACCTACCTCATTTCATACACAATAATGGAACCATAGTCAATACTATTGTTATGTAAGTACTTCTAAAGGGAATACCGAACCACACAATGCCACAATAGCATATTCCGATAAAGTACTATTTAAATATAAAAATGTGGCGAATCTCTGTTATTTACGTGGCGTTGGTACATCTGACAAAGTACCTTACCTATGTGCATTGTATTGTACACGTTTTCTTCTAACAATTTAAATAGCTCCAATTATTATGATGGCTTTGAAGAGCGTGACATGGTTGAACTTCTAACTTACACAATTCTTTTGAATCCAAGTAAAGTTAAAAAAACTCTGTTGTCTGTAAAGTCGGTTTACTGACGATAGTTGAATGTGACAGCGTCATAGTGCACTTCAAGCTTTAAATGGAACGCCTCCGAGCGAGGTAACGCCGCATGACGTCATGTTTTTTTGTGCGTGCAGCCGGCTCCATCGAATTATAAGACGTTGTCACATCATAAAGTAAAACTACGAGGAAAGTGTTAGATAATGGGTGCGGGATGGTGATATAGAAAAAGAGGTAGACTAAAGAATATTGAAACAAAATCTAGAAATTATACCGAAGTTAGAATTTTCCTAAACGGTGGCAAAAAATAAAACATTACGAGCAAAATATTATCTTAATTAGTAGCACGACACGGTTCAAGAACTCGGTTCTTTTACGTTTTTAGAGAGAGGTATTTTGATTTGTAGAATATTGAGAAGGCAAGTGAGGTATACACTAAATCTCAACTTTCAGGATAAGAAGTAATAAAATGAGAATAAAATAAACATTGTGGACAAACAACACAACACTATCTAGCCCCAAATTAAGCAGAGCTTGTACTATGAAAACCAGAAAGCTGATATATTACATGTGGACATTTTTTTGAAAATACTTCGAATAAAAACCCCCGGACAGAAAACAAACATCTATGTTCGCCATGCAAATATTACTTCTCGGTGGGAATCGAACCCACGCCCACAGCGCAGAATGCAGAGCTTCTAAAAACTGAGCTCTTAGAGCTGTCTGTGTAAATAATACCGATTATAAGAATTCTCATTATTGAATGGTCTCAAATTACATTTCTGAGAATTCGCAAAAAGTTGGTAATCACCATTATCATTCAAATCCACATAACGCCCACAGCACAAAACGTAAACACAGTAAACCAAGCCGAGTGCGAGCCAAATATCAAACACCATTTATATTATAACATGAAGTGCAGAGTAACTTGGCCGGTCTGATATTAGCTGCAAGGCTTGCAACGTCTTTCTTCCGACAATCCTGAAGTTCGCACAATCACTGTCGCTAAAGCAAATGATGCTATTTTTTTTTGCAGAAGGAAGCACTTCACACTAATGACACTCATAATCACACAGTACTTCCCGAGGTCAAAAGGTCAAATGTCACAGACGATTCACATTTTTTATGCTGAAGTTACCGCGATATATGCTTCGCTTAGGTTATGTGAAGCGAATACAGCAGACGTTTGAATGGAACTAAAAGTTACACCCATTTGAACCGTGATATTGTGATGTAACATTGTTGACACCATGATTTCTAATGTTAGCCGGATAATACTAACCAGAGGTAATTTACAAGTAGGAAGGAAACTGAACATAGCCCATCCCCACAAGACTCTCTATATCTCTCACAACATGCGTTAACGTAACTAATATAAATGGAATAATCTTGTGTCGGTATGTCTGAGACACTGTGAGAAAGAATGATGTAAGGAAGGGTGAGCATGCATTTGACGTTAATTTATTATAGAACTTAATTTTAGGTGTATTATTTTATTATTAATTGTGTTATGACATTCAATTTGTATATAATTCAAATATTTGTAGGTAATTTTGATCTTTATTGTGTGTTATGTTTTTTTTATTTTGTTTTTGATATTGTATTCTATTTTAATCTTAGTTTTAGTATTAATTAGTGTAAGTGGTCGAGATGTAGACCGTATTAATTAATTAATTAAATAAATAAACAATGTTCAGTAGTTGCGCATTGGCTAATTTCGGCTTCATAGAGCGTAGTGTAAAAATATAAAACTACACACAAACGGCCCATCATTTACTGTTCAAAAAGGGGTAAAGCAAGGTGATCCACTTTCTCCCATTCTTTTCACAAGTGCTCTAGAAGAAGTCTTCAAAACTCTGGTAGCTTTGTGGGGTATGAAGGGAATTGTCGTCGGAGGTAAACGCCTGACCAATTTGCGTTTTGCGGATGATATTGTACTTTTTGCACCAACATCACAAGAACTGCAACATATGCTCCAAGATCTGAGTACGGCAAGTCTTAAGGTTGGACTTCAAATGAACCGATCAAAGACTCAAGTCATGACTAATAGCACGAAACGTAGGGTAGAGGTAGATGGGCAGGTATTACAGTATGTCGATGAGTACATCTATTTGGGCCAGTTAGCGAGCTTCGAGAACAGGCAGGATAAGGAAATCGATCGCCGCATCGAGAACGCCTGGAAGAGCTACTGGTCCATGAAAGAACACATGAAAGGCGACCTTCCACTATCACTCAAGCGCAAACTCATCGACATGTGTATCTTGCCCGTCCTAACCTACGGTGCTCAGACTTGGTCATTGACTGAGTCACAGAAGTCCAAACTTAAGATTTGCCAGAGGGCAATGGAACGCAGTATTCTCGGCCTTAAACGCATCGACCGGGTGCGGAACACAATGCTGCGTTCGATGACTGGCATCGCCGACGTTGGGAGCAAAACAGCTAAGCTCAAATGGGAGTGGGCAGGCCATGTAAGCAGGATGCAACCCGAAAAGTGGGCAAATATCGTCACTCCTTGGGTGCCTGAGGACGGGAGACGGGGACGGGGCCGGCCGAGAAGACGTTGGCGAGATGATCTCGACGGTCAGAGGAAAGATTGGTGGGAGACCGCTAAGGATCGGGACGAGTGGAAGGTTTTGGGGGAGACCTTTGCCCAGCAGTGGGACAATGTAGGTTAGATAAAAAAAAAAAAAAAAAAAAAAAGAGCGTAGTGTGCGTCAGAAAGAGATAGCGCTCTACGAAAGCAGAAAGGCCGATGTGCAATATTTATTGCCTACAACCGTAATAACTAATGGTGTATGAATGAAGAGAATTATAACCTAAAATGAATCATTAGATTAGCGCCACAAGTAATTATTCTTTTCTTTATTGCTCGGTTTATACCTACATACACAAATTAGTATAATACTGTATAGAATTCCGTTCGTTTAGGGTTCAGTACAGCTAAAGAGAAAACGGAACCCAAAATGCAGTGTGTAGGATAAAGTGGCTCTTTTTGTTATAGTGCCACTGGTTCTTCCGAACTAAGTGTGGTAAAAGGAGATTAATTGCGCCTCGAAAAGGCTACTTTCGTGCAATGATAAAGTGGCTGAAACTTGAAAAGGATTATTGAGTTTGTGTTTATATTAGTTTTGTTTTATATGGAGGGCTTCGCAGTCGAGTAATAACATAATATTTTATTGACTGCGAAACAGAAGTACGGAACCCTAAAGCCACGAGTCTTGCTAGCACTTGTCCGTTTAATTTTAAATTAAATTGACACATAAGTGTGTATGAGAATAAACCCAGTTCTTTTATTGAACGTTTTATGTACATATGTTACTGATGGATAAGGAAAGAGGGAAATTACGAGACCGATAAGGTATTGACGCCAATTAACATATACTGTAAAACGTTTACAATAAACGGGTACACAATTTACATTAACTAAGTTGTATTACTGGTATTCATTCAGTTGCGTATAATTTATTAATACATATTCTATAGTATAATTTAAAATGTATTGGAATGAAACCAGAAGATTGTCATCAAGGCTAAGATTTCTCTTTGTGAAACCTTAAAAAAACTACAATTTAAATAGTGTAAAATTGCTAGGGATAAAAAAACTATTTGGATTTTAGGCAAAGGTTCGTGCTAGTAATTCGCCAACCAAAACTATATAAACTATGTCGGTTCAACAAAATAGGAACCAATTAAAATATGTATAACAAAATGTACCCGCTTTTTTTCTCTTGTATGATAATAGAAAAATTTAAAACTATTTAAATTTGACAGCCCTCATGGCTCAGTTGATAGTAGCTGTCTTCTACGCTGTAGGGCGTGGGTTCGATCTCCACCATGAACAAACATTTTGTGTGGTGAACATAGATGTTTGGTCTCTGTCTGTGTGTTGACAGTATTGAAACTTCCCCTCCCCCCTTCCCCCCCGTGACGGTTTCGAATACATTAGATTCTTAATTTCCCACCTGAAAATACCCGCACGCCTAAAGAAGTTTTCATTTAAAAAAAGAAATTGGAATATTATTAGTCTCAGAAATCTAGCACCACATGGTAACCCTTACTAGGCGATTTAATAACACACTGCAAGTAGTAATAATCGGCTTCGTGACATTGGGTCGAAGCCTTTTCGCTACTGTTGTTGTACAGACAGCTCAATGAGTTCATAAGTCACATAATGTGGATGTGTTTGTATTACTTTGTGGCGGCTAGGTACTTAGCCACAGGAATAAGGCTGACGCGTAGGATTTCGATGTCGCGTCGCCAGTCGTCTCTCCCCGCTCACACTGTGCGAACATGTAGCATTAGTGCAAATAACAAGAAGTATTTGGTACTTGAGTTTGTTGCTGCATCATCCTCCAGAAAGTAAATTAAGTGGTAACCCCGACGTGATCAGAAGGTTACGTGTTCATATCACGTCGGGGTCACCACTTTAGGGATTGAAGGTCAGATGCTACCCCTAACTACATAATTTACTTTTTTGAGGATGATGCAGCAACAAACTCATGTTCCAAATACTTCTTTATTTGCAGTAATTTGCACTACCAAGGCTAAGGCTACATGTTCGCACAGTGTGAGCGAGGAGAGACGACTGGCGACGCGACACCAAAATCATACGCGTCAGCCCGATTCCTGTGGCTAAGTTATAGCCGCCACAGTTTCACTATTCAAATTTCAATTCAAAATTTTCTTAATTCAGTTGTATCAAGGATCACTTTGAAACGTCTTAAAGCTA
The DNA here is from genome assembly GCA_947578465.1 of Thera obeliscata. NCBI lineage: Eukaryota > Metazoa > Arthropoda > Insecta > Lepidoptera > Geometridae > Thera > Thera obeliscata. The sequence goes on along the minus strand of OX387918.1, from coordinate 7,557,146 downwards.
GGTGACTTTAAGTGCCAGTTCCACGCGACCAAGCGTAGAAGAACAGGCAACAAACTACGTTTTTCCCTACCGTTTTTTGTATGATCCTTTTACACCACAAAAAAATAGCCGTGACGTTTGCGCATCATTGCATCATCCGCCGAACGCTGTCCAAAGAGGCATTATAATAATAAAATTGGGGAAAATTTACACATAACAACCATGCGACGAAGTATGCGAGCCACTTTTTCTTACATGACGATCGAATTGTACCATGCTTCTTGCAAATAAAAATATTTCATTTCATTTTCATTTCATTTCATGTATACTTTACATTTGGTCTACTACTTGCAAAAGTATGAACAATAAATATATTTAAAAACGTTTATTTTTTGTGCGTCTTAAATATCAAGTTGTCAACGTAAAAAACTTTACTCCAACTATAAGTCACGTGCATGTAATTTTGCTACTGACCGTACCTCTACATAACAATTATGTCATTATTTGATTTCTGTTTCACGAACAAACACAACAGAAGTGCAATCAAATAAACCACAAAATGTTATTTTTTTGTTGCTGTGTGAATTTTTTTCGTGAGATTGCTGAGTGGGATTCGAACCCACTACCCTAAAATTAGAGGCGGCTGATATCTTTTGGGATATGATAACAAATAATAGGTAATAATAAATAAATAAATATTGGACAATCGACACAATACTATCTAGCCCTAAACTAAGCATAACTTTTATTATGGGAACTAGATAGCTGATGCAATTTGCTTTTTACAGCCACAAAAAATAATGTTGGCAAAGACAGAACTTAGTAGGGCTCTACTACTAAGTAGAGCCCTTAGTGAAGAGCTCGTTCGGGGAAATACTACCACCATGCCTATTTTTGCCGTCAAGCAGCATTGCTGTGTTTCGGTTTGAAGGGTGTAGGTGCGGTGAAATTACTGGCTGAACTTACTGAAATTACTGGCAGTAAGGCTGAACATCTATATGCATCAAGTTGATGGACGCAGGTTTTAGTGCATCGTAGGGCACGTTCGTGACGTGTGAGACCTACGAGGCAATGCTTTGTTATAGGCGATGGTTACCCCTTAGCATCAGGTGGGCCATATGCTTGTTCCATCAGCTAGTTGTATAAAAAAAGACAAGCATTACATTTTTTTGCCATGCACGATCGATACCCTCTCTGATCTTTTAGTACCAAGTACCCACTGAAGTGTATTTTAGATGCTACAGTGTATAATTCACCTTCACCTGCTATAATGGTGAACTCTTTCTAAATAAGGTAGCCTATAATGATTCTACACTCAAGGGCTATGAATCCAAGTCACCTACACAAGACCTTAAAAAAAAAGAAAACTCAGAATGTCAAATCATATAAATAATTATTTTTATTGAGCTGTCTGAAGACGGTTACAAACGATCTAGAGAAAGCTCAACAGAACAGTGACAGACGGAAGCGTCCCTGAGATGCTGGCGGCATTGCCAAGCAAAAATTTTCACGAAATTTACTATACAGGGGTTTTCGGGGGCGATAAATCGATCTAGCTAGCATTCATTTTTAGAAAATGATTATTTAACCCTGAGTTCAATAATTAAACATAAACTGAATATGTGACTGCTCCTTCCATCTATTGACGATTGTGAGCAACTAACTGCAAGCATATCCAGTAGATGGCGTTGTTCAGAAAGGATAAGCCACTAAAGTGTAGATGACTCTTATGATTTCTTAAAAATACAAATTAACAATAAAAAATACCGAGCCAAGCTCGGTCACCAACTGCTAGTAGTCCTTAAAATATCCAGTTTGCAGATGCAGTTGACTCCAATTCATTGCTCGCTAGTGTAGCAGACGAAATTATAGCACATTAGCTTTTAAAAACAGCTTAAGCTGTAACAATTGACAATGATTGTCATGTCGAACAATAGTCATGTTTTTTTGCGATGATTGTTGATGACACGTTTGATGATTTCGAATCTTATGACAATGGAATAGAGATGACTTTGATATAGCACGTGGTAATGTGACCTTGGAAGTGATTATTATGCTGTAGCTCATTTGCGCGAGATTCACATCAAAATGATACTAAAAGCAAGTAGAGCTAGTAAGCCAGCGGTCACCAAATGACGGACCGCGACAGATTTATTTAGTTTTAAACGACCTCCTATGAAAGTAATTGGTGAACCCTGGCGTTACACCCATGCTAGCGAACGTTGGCTTCGTTTTATAGCAAATGGTGGATAGTTATTTTGGTATTTGATTTGTTTTTATGTAAAAAATAGACAAACGAGCTTACGGCCCACCTGATGGTAAGCGGTCACCGATGATTGCGGTGACTGATGGTGATGGTTGATGCATTTTATTTTATAAAAGATACTATAAATCTAAGCAAGGGTGATGTACAGAATTGTAACAACTATAGAGGAATAAAGCTCATGTCACATAGTATGAAGATTTGGGAAAAGGTTGTAGCGAGACGAATGCGAGAAGAGAGTGAGGTATCACAGAGCCAGTTTGGGTTCATGCCCGGGCGTGGAACCACGGATGCCATATTTGCACTTCGTCAATTATGTGAGAAATACAGACGTGTCCACAAAAATTTGCATATGGTGTTCGTGGATCTTGAAAAGGCGTATGATCGAGTGCCCCGGGAGGTTCTGTGGTGGAGTATGAAAGTTAAGGGAGTGCCTGAGAAGTACATACAGCTCATTCGAGCTATGTACAGTCGAGCGAGTACACACGTCCGGTCCGAGGCTGGAGTTACCGGCAAGTTCAATGTGGCTGTAGGCTTACACCAGGGGTCGGCTTTAAGCCCTTATCTGTTTCTCCTGGTAATGGATGCTTTGACATCAGACATACAGGAAGAGGCACCCTGGTGTATGCTGTTCGCCGACGACATTGTTCTTGTTGGAGAAGATGCGCTTGAGGTCCAGAGCAGGCTGGGAAAATGGCGGGATAAATTGGAGAGTGTCGGACTGAAGATCAGCAGAACCAAAACAGAGCATCTGTTTTGTGACTTCGGTGGTCCATCCAATTTTATCCCAATTGCCTTAGATGGTGTATCCCTACCAGTCTGCTCCGACTTCCGGTACCTCGGCTCATTGATCCAGAACGACGGCGACATTGACCGAGACGTGAAAAATAGAATAAATGCGGGATGGATGAAATGGCGACAGGTCTCCGGAACTACGTGTGATCCAAGACTTCCCCTTAAACTTAAGGGTAAAGTGTACAAGACGATCATTAGACCTGTCGTAATATATGGATCTGAGTGTTGGGCAGCAAAAGGGACGGATGAAAAAAAGGTACATGTGGCAGAGATGCGAATGTTGAGATGGATGTGTGGAGTGACAAGAATGGATAGGATACGGAATGAGTATATCAGGGGAAGTTTGAAAGTAGCGCCAGTGACAGAAAAACTGAAGAGCAATAGGTTGGCGTGGTACGGGCATGTCATGAGGAGGGATGAAAGTCATGTGACTAGGAGAGTAATGAGTATGGATGTGGATGGATATGTGAGCAGAGGTAGACCAAGGAAAACATGGATGAACTGTGTGAAAAATGACATGGAAAGGAGAGGAGTGAATGCAGAGATGACGGCTGACAGAGGGAAATGGAGGAAGAAGACATGTTGTGCCGACCCCACATAAAGTGGGATAAGGGCAGGAAGAAGAAGAAGACTATAAATCTAAGCAACCACTTTTAACTCTGTCAAAGTTTGAAATTCTACGCTACAGAGCGTCAACCCAATATCGACGGGGACCGATTACAATGCCGCGTAGTGTAAATAAAATTTTCAGTATACGATTCCCAATCTTTGTTCGATTTCGAATATCGATGTTGGGAACACGGTCTATAAGCCTTGGCAAAAAAATATCTGCAACGGTGTAAAAAAGCAAGCAAGAAAACGTCTGGCGGAGCTGGTTTAAAATTAAAGTCTAAACGTTACCTTTAGGGGGTCCAAAGAGCACGACGTCCATAGCCTTGAGGGCCAGTTTCTGCTTATGGATGGGGTCTTTGATGCCGAGGATGTTGCTCAGGTAATGCATGTTGTTAATAGCCAATCTGTGTACAAAATAGACAAATTGTCAAATTCATCATCCGCACTTGGTGTGCGGATTGGTTTCCGCAAGTAGGCCGCTGCGCTGGCGGGCCCTTTTTGCGTGACACGTGTTGACCGAACTTTTTAAGGTTCACAGTTTAAGAGCATAGTGCAGAATCATTTTTCGTCACACGACTGGATCCATCCGTCCACAGCGTCCGTGTCTCGGCACCATAAGTCATGGTGCCGAGACACGGACGCTCACGCAGGAGGCTGTGTATAGAATGAGAGTTGCACAGAGAGCCATGGAGCGTGCCATGCTCGGCATCAAACTTATAGATCGAGTTCCGAACTCCGAAATCCGAAGACGAACAAAGGTCCAAGACGTCGGAGATCGGATTACGGAGCTCAAATGGAGGGCAGGACACATTGCTAGGCGTGGTGATGACAGGTGGAGCAGAACAACAACTGGTGGCCAAGAACCGGCTACAGAAACGTAGGGCGCCCTGCAGCAAGATGGATGGACGAGTCAGGGTCGCAGGGCGGCAATGGTTTAGACTGGCACAGGATCGAGATAGATGGCACAAACTAAGGGAGGCCTATACCCAGCAGTGGGCGAAGTCAGGCTGTGGTTGATGATGATGATCACAAGGATCATTTTGAAACGTCATAAAGCTAAGTGAGTCTAGGTGCCAGTTCCACGCGCTCAAGCCTAGAAGAACAGAACAATAATTTAGCCGGCTAAGGGTTCCTTCAGTAGGGCGCCCACCCACCAGTTGGACTGATGATATTGTTAAGATAAAAGGAAGTCGGAGGATGGAAAGGGCTCAGAATCGTTCTTCCTGGAAATGTGTAGGGGAGGCCTATGTCCAGCAGTTCTTCAGGCTGTTGATGATGTAAGGTTCCTTGACGGACTTCGGAAACCTATCAAGATAGATTGTAGTAGTGTAGTGTAGACAATCCACACAACACTATCTAGCCCCAAATTAAGCCGAGCTTGTACTATGGGAACCAGATAGCTGATATAATACTTAAATACATTTTTTTTATAAAAACATACTTAGAATACAACGTAACACCCAGACAGAGAACAAACATTTATGTTCACTACACAATTATTTGTTCTCGGTGGGGATCGAACCCACGACCTACAGCGCAGAAGGCAGAGCTACTACCAACTGAGCTAGAAGCCAGTCAGATACCAACCTAGGCAAGGTAGCTCCAGCTACTTTGTGCTGCAGAAACAACGTCTTGTACTGAGGCAGATCTACTGACTGTGACAGCCATTCTACCGTCTGCTCTACCGTCCAGTTGTGCACCTGAAATGAAATAAAAATATCAAAAGATATTTTTGGACATTACATAAAAAAGGTTGTTTGGAAACCTAGCTGAACCTTCTGCGCTGTCCGAAATAAATATTATAAGCCTAAGTAGATAGATAACACTTTATTGTACACAAGGATACATCACACACAAGTAACAGCGTAATAAAATAAAGTACAATAGGCGGCCTTATCGCTGAAAGCGATTTCTTCCAGGCAGGCTCTTAGTATTATACAAGTATCAGGTACTGGCTTCTCAGCTCAGTTTGTAGTAACTGTGTAGTATAGACGTGGGTTCGATTCCCACCAAGAACAGTATTTGTGTGGTGAAAAAATGTGTTCACGTATTATATCAGTTATCTGGTTCCCATCATACATGCTTAGATTAGGTCTTTGATAGTGCTGTGTAAATTGTCCACAATATTTATTTCTTTGTATAGTTTTATTTCGGGCTAGATTCTCCAATAATATTGATTTAAAATTAAGTAGGTATAACTAGCGGCACATAACTTTAGCGCTGAGCGATACGCGGAGGGGATAGCTGCGCATGCGTAGTAGTGTGCGCATGTCGCGCACACTGGATGTGTGGATGTGTGCAGAGTGTCTTATTGGTACAGAGAGCGGAGTGCGACTGGAGAGCCAATCAGCGCTACGCACGCCCGGCCCTCATACCGCTAGCCCCCTCAGGTACCTTATTTTTGACTTCTGCGCAATAAAGGTCAGCGCTAAAGTTATGTGCCGCTACCTACATAATAAATCTATTATTAGATTAGGTACCTCTGATCTCAGCCATGCCTCCCATAGCTCCTTCACTGATATGTGCATATCATCATTGTGGTGGAATGCCCTCTGCCTCTTCTCATAACCGCTGTCGTACTGCAACTCTTCGCGAAGGAACTGGAAATATACAACGATCATCAATAAAACTGACAAACTGCATTCTAAGGTTTTTAAATATTTTTAAGAAATGTCAGGCTGTGAATTGGAAACTACCTTATCATCTTTATAAAGTATGTTCTTCTGAGAAGTCTCAAACAACAAAGCAGGTAAAGGTAGCAACAAAGCAGGTAAAGTTGCCTAATCACTATCATAACCACGGTCACGATAGTGATTAGGCAACTTTACCTGCTTTGTTCCTGCATTGGTTGATTTAACTTTTTGATGTTCTGCTTTGCATTTAGAAGAATTTCGTGAGAGCATCGCTTTGGTTAGGCAAGTGGCATACATGTAATCCATGAGGTAAGATTTGTTGCAGTCAGAGCTTGGTCTTGACAGCGTGAGTATTTTTAGCACCCCCTGAGGGTATAATCTTAATACCTATATAGTAATTTAAAAAAGGTTCCCAGGCTCAGTTTTGATTAAAATAAAAACAGCTTTTAAACTAAAATGAAAAAAAGTAATCTACAGAGTAACGTGTTTTTTTTTTTGGAAAAAATATTTTATATTTCGATAGTATTCGAAGTTAAAGAGGTGTACTCACGTCATCACTCTCGCTAAGATCGACGTTGCCATTGGCATCGTCATCCAACTGCCTGTGCAGCTGTGTGATAGCTTCCAGTCCAGCCTTATCCTGCAGACAGGATGCATCATTGTGGCACGCCTCCAGAAGAACTGGAAAGAACAGAATAAACGGTTGATTATCTGTTGTAATAGTCAATAGTCATTTATTTGGTTATAATTTTACAGGTCACCGAATTCTTTGATATTCAAAGAAATTATAACATTAATATTGCATAAAATAATAAATAACATTCACATCACATAAAAAATACATTCTGAAAATCATATAAATTAGGGACACTAAAAGAACTAAGCGCCCAACCCAATACAAAAAAAAAATCAAAGGTATCTTCTAGGTAAGCGTGCTACACCGTCGACCGCATCAACACTTAACCGCAGGGGAGATTGCGGTCAAACGCAAGCCTATGTAAATATGTAAAAAAAAAAAGCAGCCAAGTGCGAGTCGGACTCGCCCATGAAGGGTTCCGTAGCATCAAATAACATAATATAAAGGTTTTTGTAGTTCGTCGAAAGATAATTGCGGTTTACGATTTATGACGTACGAGCTGGTATGCCCGAGCTCTGCTCGGTTTTTTAATAATATTTTTCGATCTTACTAACAGCGCCATCTACTGGAATAGCTAAAATAAGCTTATGTATAAGTTAATTAATAGATAAAGTTGATTATTAAAAACAATAAAAAAAGATTTTCTAAAAAATATCCCAGCTATATTAATCGATTTATTGCCCCCGAAACCTTTTGTATACTCATTTTCATGAAAATCTCCGGAACTTTTGTGTCGAGTGTTTACGTAGAAGTTCAATAGATGGCGCTATTTTTTTTTATTATTAAAATGACTTTTAACCCGAGTCTTTTCTGAAAATGAAACCTAGCTAGATCGTTTTATCGTCCCCGAAAACCCCTGTATACTTAATTTCATGAAAATCGTTGGCTCAGTTTTCTCGTTTAAAGGTATAAGATAAAAAAAAAACTACTGACTAGATCTCGTTCAAACCAAATATCGTTGAAAGTTTGCATAGTAATGTACAACATATATTTTTTTTAGTTTTATCATTCTCTTATTTTAGAAGTTAGAGGGGGGGAGACCAACTTTTTTCCACTTTGGAAGTGTCTCTCGCGCAAACTATTAAGTTTAGAAAAAAAACGATGTTAGAAACCTCAACATCATTTTTGAAGACCTATCCATAGATACCCCACACGTATGGGTTCGATGAAAAAAAAATTTTTGAGTTTCAGTTTCAAGTATGGGGACCCCCAAAATTTATAGTTTTTTTTCTATTTTTGTGTAAAAACCTTAATGCGGTTCACAGAATACATCTACTCACCAAGTTTCATCAGTCTAGCTCTTATGGTTTCGGAGAAAAATGGCTGAGACACGGCCGGACAGACAGATAGACAGACATGACGAATCTATAAGGGTTCCGTTTTTGCCATTTGGCTACGGAACCCTAAAAAAGGTTCACTTTGATTTATCTGAAAGTTAGGTTAGCCTATGCCAGTTCCACGCGACTAAGTCTACTAGAAGAACAGGCATTACACTAGTGTAGCTTTGACCCTCAGATTCCCTGGAGTCATGTGCCTCAGTAACATTGAGAATCAACCATGCTACCAAAACCAATCGGCGGATCTAGACAATCGTGGTCGAAAAATGTTGTGTCCCTGCATAGCGTCGGTTTGCTGACGAATAGCGAAACGGCCAACTTTACGCTTGCCTAAAATCGCCTACCGAACAGTAGTTCTTATTTCAGATTTCTGCGCTGTAAAGCTACTACCAACTGAGCTGAGAGGCCAGTCATGATGATGCCATCATAAAAGACCTCGAAATTTAGTCCGTAGTAGGTCCCCGATAGCAATGTCCTTACAAGAAAGATACAGTTGCAGCAGAAAAAAATTGGTTAATTGGTGAAGACGCCAAGCTGGTCATGGCACAGTTTTGTGGTAAAACAGCTAATTGATAAGGCAGTAAAACTGTGTTATCACATAAACAAGCTAATTAGGTTCCATTTGTACACCTGTATGTATAGGACGTGGTGTGTTGCTAGTTGCTATATTGCAATGCTGATAAGGAAACAGTTTTTGTTTAAGTATTAATAAAAAATTAGTTAGAAGTGCTTTTCAGCAAATAATTTTTTGGAAAACTCCATATTATGAAAAAACATATATCTACTATGCATTATATAAGCGAGCTACGTAACCCTTAAGATTTCTGTGAAAGTTTTCTTTTATTATAAGTGTGAAAAAGTTGGAGATAATGAGAGACTATCTAGTGTGACAGTAATTTTAAATTTTCAGTACTTTTAGGGAGTGATTCTTCAAAAAAAGATAGCAGATATCAAGTCTACTGCATATTCGGCAAGTTTATCATGCGCACTTGATGTGCGGGCAGGTTTTTCCGCAAGTAGGCCGCTGGTGGGCCCTTTTTGCGTTACCCTTGACACGTGTTGCTCGGTGTGTGGTAATGCCATTGTTATTACTGCCGTATTTTGTTGCCTGTTTTTCTAAGCTTGATCGCGTGGAACTGGCATGCATGGTTTGCACCCACTACTGTGTATGAGAGGCTTCCTCTTTATTGCGCTACTCTTTCCGGCTCAATAATGTCGTTCGACCAACGAGCGGGTGGTCTGCCTCTATTAGGTTGTTTGTCCTTTAAGAAATATTTTGTAAAATACCTAAAGCAGCGTGAGTAATCTTCAGAAGCATACGAAGGCACGGTAATAGCTTCCTGTTTCTATATATTTAATTGGGTTTCACTAGTACTTAATGACTTTACTCATTTATTTTAGTGCCAATAAATATTGATAAACAAGTCATGAAAAGTTTCCAATAAATTTTCCAGACCGGCTATTAACTTAGTTTTTAATGATAAACAATCTATTAATTTTCAATTTACAAAATATTAATACTATGCGATGGTTGATAAACCGACGGCATTGATAAGATCGCGGGAAGTCGGTGGATGAAGAAGACTCCGAAATCTTTCTTCCTAGAATCAGCACTGGACTTCTTCATATCGATGAAATAAATGGATCTCTTTGTATTTAGTAGAATGAGCGGAATGGTCTAACCTCAAACCCCCAAAGCCCAGTGGTTTCAAGCTAATGGCCAGACTAATTCTTTGTTTGAGATTTAAGGGATTATTCCAATCCCGTTTTTTGGAAGAATGTTTATGCCTCGGATTGTGCTTCTTTTCATCATCATCCACCTATAGCAGCCCAATTTACTTTACTTTTTATTCTACTAGCTGATGGAACAAGCACATGGCTCACCACTGTAGGTCTCTCCCAAGACGCGCCACTGAGCCCGGTCTTCGGCTCTTCTCCTCCAGTGCTTGCAAGCTACATTTCGCAGATCGTCCCCCCACATTGCCAGAGGGCGTCCTACACTAAGCTTACATAAACGCGGCCTCCATTCCACTGGTAGTTTTTTTTGTTATTCATTGTGTGTATTAAGGACCTCAAGAGGTGGTCCAGTCAGTGTGTGCTTGTTGAACTAACGAAGAAAAATACCGAGCATGTACAGTACAAAGCTATATTATGTATAATTAAAAAAGGTTACGAGGGTCAGGTTCAATATCATTTATATTTGTAGGATAGGAAGTAGTATTCACGTAGTGCCTGCTCAAAATAGGAAATACTTATCTGTTTTTTTCTCATCAGACGAGAGTTGTCCCCACGGATATAAACACCCTGACCTTAGTGTCAGTCGGCATATAAATAGCGACTCATAAATATTGTGAAGAACAGAGGACTCTAAGAGGTTAGATTGCCTGTAAATATAATAGATAAGGAACTCTTGGGAGTCATTTAAAATAATAACGAGAAAGCGAATATATCAACAGATGGATACGAACTTGACCTATGTTGCAAAAACACAGACAGCACTGTGTTACGTCATTGTATGTGCCATTCAACAATGGGAGCCAGTAAAAAACTATTAAAACATTTTTGTAAGCAATTGGGATCTGTAGAACCATTTGTCTCAAAACACAGATGGTGTATGAAACAAGAAAGTCAGAAAATAGTTTGATTGAGTTTCCGCTGTCGTAAAAAGCGGACCAAGGACTCGTAAAAAATAACATGAAGTTTAGAAAACAGCAGCTCCGCCAACGTTACTCTCATTTCTTCCTGAGAAATTTCTTTAATTTGTCAGGCTATCCAACGCTAATGCCAAATCGCGGTACCAACATAGCCGATGAATTGTACAGATGCCAGTAGACTCCTCAACTGGTCAATCGGAGTTGAATCACATTCGGCTCTGCCAGCGCACTCGTGATGCTGTATTTACATTGTCAAGGAGATAATGCGTTGAACAAATGTTCTATTTATCATCCCATGATGTGGATAGATCTTACAGTGGTGGGTGTTATGGATGGAGACTTCGCCTTCCATTATTAGCTATGCATTTATATACTTTGACTAATATGTGCGGTAAATAATGATGAATTTATCATTATGATTTACTTTTGTTTCTGCAATACCTACGTTTCTTCTCAAATTGCGAAAATAACCGGGCAACTACCATCTGGAACTGCCTATTTAAAAACGTATTATTTTTCGATTTACTCCGGAAATATTTAATAGCTTGGTAGATTCAATGCACAAACAGAATGAGAAGATTTGAAGGCAGAACTCTGATCCCACCAACAACAACTATCAATGCCGAAGACATTTGCAAGTATTAAGCAAGCAAAGACGTTGATGAATCATTCATCGCTTGTGACGAAACACATCATCGCCTTCAAAGGGATCATGCATTTCAGTCCGTATTCGAGAACATTCGGAGCCATGTGTTAGCGTCGACCTTAGGAGACAGGTTGTGAGTATATGGGTGCGACCGAGGCAAGGCTATCCACTTGCTCTAGCTGAGTAACAATACCCAGAGACAAGTTCCCTCCATTTTTTTTATATGTTTACTCGTTCACAGAACACGTGCAAAACAATCACGGTTAACTGCCGGAATATTTAGTCATCAAACATAGATTCAAAGGAACATGAACAGCAATTAGAATTATAATTAACTGGGTTTAATACTGGAACAGTTAATGGCAGTTAGATTATTCTATTTTTAATAAAATACGCAAAGGTTTTGATGTTTTGACTCAATCACGACGTAACGGTCGACTAACTGATTTGTATTAAACTCTCTGAGGCCTCAGTGCATATCCAACGATTAGGTTCAAAGGTTTCAACAACGTAGCAATAAAGATGAGTTAAAGTCAGACGAAAACGAAGAGGAAAAAGGTTTAGACATCTTCTACGACATGACAGCTAAACATCATTGAAGGAAAGGTTGAAGGAAAACGGGAAAGAAGAAGGCCAAAAGAATAAGCTACGTGAGCCAGATAAAAGAAAAGGTCGCTGTCTGTCGTATAAGGAAGTCTAGGAGGCTGCATTCGAATGACTTAATTGGAGAAAATTGCGTCAAAACCCCGACAAGAGCTAAGCTCTTAAATTTAAGAAGAAGAAAGAAATTGTCAATTTTCGCAGAAACCACTCTCTTCGGACCAACCAGACGGCCGTTTCGTACCACGAACGAAGCGGTGAAGCGAATATAGCAACAAAACTTCCAGTCTTTAAATCGGATAGCTTTGCGTAGATGAACAGATCATTAAATCATTTACAAGCGGGAGACCACATTCATTCACTTAACTCCCCTTTATTAGGATCAATTGCTTCATGAATGTCGTGAACGCACTCTGCTTGCAAGCTATCAATTGGAGCAATGATAGTCCACATTGAATCTTTATGCTGGTCTACAAATTTGTTACAAAATACTAGGCTAGTGTACTCTTAATGAAGTCTCATATTATGTTCATAGATTAATTGGTCTAAAATTAGGGTATTTTCGTCGCAATGGTCTGTGAAAAATTATCTACAATCACAATCATTCTTAAACAGATCTGAGGCATTCCTTGAATCGATAGTTTTCAATGTTATCATAAAATTATATTTAATACTTCAAATATGATGGAAAATATGGTAGCCATATTCTACTTATCTAGGTTTTGATGATGAGCAAAGGATGAAGAGAATCTAGATTGATTTTACAGGGACGAGGGTTTTAAGTTGTGCAATAATTAATTGGGACTCTACTAATGTGAATGACCTAAGATCAACTCCAAATGCAGAATGAAAATATCTTACTCCTACGAGGAGTGCGTAAATAAAGAGCGTGGGAACTGGGAGCGCAGCTTTAGTGTTATAATTATTATTTTAAAGGCTATTTCCCACTAAAGCGAAACAGACGTTTGTGAAGTAAACATGGACTGGGTGACCAAGCTTTACACATTTTAGCTGGGAGCATTTTAACTTAGAAAACGGTCAATTACTCATGACAGCCAGTGGAAGTCGCAGCATCACAGCTAAATATTTAAATGCTACCTGTTAAAAAGTTATAGTCAGCTAGCTATTTTCCTGTGCCCGCCTGCTCAGCTGACATTGGGCTTTAGAAACATTTAGCATGGCCCTAATTGTGAATCTAGGTTGAATTGGAACACATGATTTAACTAACGTGACTCAAGCGCGGAGATTTAAATGGTAGTCCCTTATAGTTTTGCTTATAGTTTCGGTGGGAAGTTGAATTCTGCCTAGTCACAATAAATTAACGTCGATATTCTGAAATTACCATCATATTCTTGTGTGTCAATCACAGAACATAATAGAACGGAAAGAAAAGTGTCGCCAAAATGCATGAGCATGTGCTCCTCTCTCCATGCATTTCTTCTTTCCTTACTTTCCGAACAAGAAGTCAAGATATAAGTTAAAACAAAGAAATACTTTTCTTTAAATTCCTTCCTTTTTTTAGAATCCTGATATTTAGTCTTTTTCGTCATGACCTTATCTTACTTTATGTGGGGTCGGCACAACATGTCTTTTTCTTCCATTTATCTCTATTAGCCGTCATCTCTGCATTTACTCCTCTTTTATGCATAGCATAATAATGTCATGTAAAAGTGAAAATGTAAAACTAGCGACAGCGGCTCCCATACAAACGGCGCATGATGGCCTTTCTACTAGAGTTGCCGCGAATACTCGCTATTATTCGGTATTCGGCATTACTCGACATTTTTAGGGTTCCGTAGCCAAATGGCAAAAACGGAACCTTTATAGATTCGTCATGCCTGTCTGTCTGTCTGTCTGTCCGACCGTGTCACAGCCATTTTTCTCCGAAACCATAAAAGCTAGACTGATGAAACTTGGTGAGTAGATGTATTCTGTGAACCGCATTAAGGTTTTTACATAAAAATAGAAAAAAAACTATAAATTTTGGGGGTCCCCATACTTCAAACTGAAACTCAAAAATTTTTTTATCATCGAACCCATACGTGTGGGGTACTTATGGATAGGTCTTTAAAAATGATGTTGAGGTTTCTAATATCGTTTTTAGGGTTCCGTAGCCAAATGGCAAAAACGGAACCCTTATAGATTCGTCATGTCTGTCTGTCTGTCTGTCTGTCTGTCTGTCTGTCTGTCTGTCTGTCCGACCGTGTCACAGCCATTTTTCTCCGAAACCATAAGAGCTACACTGATGAAACTTGGCGAGTAGATGTATTCTGTAAACCGCATTAAGATTTTTACACAAAAATAGAAAAAAAACTATAAATTTTGGGGGTACCCATACTTCAAACTGCAACTCAAAAAAATTTTTTTCGTCGAACCCATACGTGTGGGGTATCTATGAATAGGTCTTCAAAAATGATGTTGAGGTTTCTAATATAGTTTTTTCCTAAACTGAATAGTTTGCGCGAGAGACACTTCCAAAGTTGAAAAAAGTTGGTCCCCCCCCCTCTAACTTCTAAAATAAGGGAATGATAAAACTAAAAAAAATATATGTTGTACATTACTATGCAAACTTTCAACGATATTTGGTTTGAACGAGATCTAGCCAGTAGTTTTTTTTTTATACGTCATAAATCGTAAACCGCAATTTACCTTTCGACGAACTACAAGAACCTGTTTCCTGTTTATTTTCTGTATATTATGTTACTTGATGCTACGGAACCCTTCATGGGCGAGTCCGACTCGCACTTGGCTGCTTTTTTTTCTAAACTGAATAGTTTGCGCGAGAGACACTTCCAAAGTGGAAAAAAGTTGGTCCCCCCCCCTCTAACTTCTAAAATAAGAGAATGATAAATCCAAAAAAAATATATGTTGTACATTACTATGCAAACTTTCAACGATATTTGGTTTGAACGAGATCTAGTCAGTAGTTTTTTTTTTATACGTCATAAATCGTAAACCGCAAATTTTTTTTTCATCGAACCCATACGTTTGGGGTATCTATGGATAGGTCTTTAAAAATGATGTTGAGGTTTCTAATATAGTTTTTTTCTAAACTGAATAGTTTGCGCGAGAGACACTTCCAAAGTGGAAAAAAGTTGGTCCCCCCCCCTCTAACTTCTAAAATAAGAGAATGATAAATCCAAAAAATATATATGTTGTACATTACTATGCAAACTTTCAACGATATTTGGTTTGAACGAGATCTAGTCAGTAGTTTTTTTTTTATACGTCATAAATCGTAAACCGCAATTTACCTTTCGACGAACTACAAAAACCTTTATATTATGTTAATTGATGCTACGGAACCCTTCATGGGCGAGTCCGACTCGCACTTGGCTGCTTTTTTTTTTATATTCGTCGAACACCAAATAATAGCTAGTATTATTCGGCATTCGGCGAATAGTCGTCTAAAATAAACTTTTAATGAACAAAAAAGTAATGAGTTAAAAATAAACATTTTTTAAATTATTTTCCCTATTAAAACAATACAAAATATCAATTATTATCTGTAATATGTGCCTGTGCCTATCATATTCATGAAATTAAATTAGTTAGGCTTTTAATTAATATTTATAATCCAATAGAGGCAGATTGTGGTGCAAAAAACATTTTTTTCTACACGTTGGGGAGCAAGTCGGTTTCGTTTTTCCTCGTAAAAACGGGGTATTCCCCGTAAACTATGAAAAGGGTTGCCAGCATTTAAAACTGGAAAATTAAATTCACTACATAATATATGTAAATATGTAGGTATAACACGAAACAGATTTCTTTAACTTTATTGTTTTCTTTTCTCACAACCTTAGAAGTAATTAGAAATATTTTTAATGTGTTTTTTATGTCGAATAGTGATGTCGAGTTATTCGACTATTCGCCAAAGTGAATGGCGATTAATCGGTACCTATCCGACTATTCGCTATAACCACTATTCGCGGCAACTCTACTTTCTACTGTATTTGGTTATTCTGTGGTGTCAATAGTTATTTCGAATTAGTGTGGTTAAAGAATTTTAAGTGCGCCTCAAAGAGGCTCCTTTACTGTGACTCGCAGATTAGTTTAATGGAGTTCTACTTCTATGCTGGCTACTATTATCTGTTTTAGATCTATCCCGCTAAGTAGTTACTGACAACAATCGGACATTAGCATGATAATAAAGCGTTAGATAAAAACGATAAGAGGGCATGGACAAAGCATGATTGCGCGTTGCATTACCATCCACCAAGCAAGGAAACTTTTATCGCTGAATTACTGCCATATATTCGGCAAGTACATCTCCAGTTCATTTTTCTCTGTTGTATAATTTAATCATTTGTTTTGCAAATCATACGTGGCGTGGGTGGCTTGTCATTTAAATGAATTGTGAACAAAATAATTCAACGAACTTCTTTGTTTTGAACTTTCTGCTTAAATAATTATAAGTTTAAAAAACTAGAGAAACCGACTTCATTGCCAAACGGCTAAACCGATTTTAATGAAATTTGTTTGGGACAATCTGGACGTAAGAATAACCTTCAAAACAAAAAAAATAATTTTCGAAACCGGTTCATAAATGACGGAGGCATGCAGTTACAAACATTAAAAAAATATTTAAAAAAAAAATACGGGTTGCACTCCGGGAGTGCCGGCAGAAGTGAAAACTTGATTATTAACGTAGGAACCCTAAAAGTTGTTTATTTTATCAAGTTCCTCAATGTAGTAAAACCCCAATCAAAGTCCTAAGGAACCCTAAAAATTTTAGCATTATCAAGCTCCTAAGTGTAGTTGAAATTCCAATCAAAGTGCTAAGGAACCCTAAAATTGTTTACATAATCAAGGTCCTAAGTGTAGTTGAAAGTCCAATTAAAGGCCTAAGGAACCCTAAAAGTTGTTTATTTTATCAAGTTCCTCAATGTAGTAAAACCCCAATCAAAGTCCTAAGGAACCCTAAAAATTTTAGCATTATCAAGCTCCTAAGTGTAGTTGAAATTCCAATCAAAGTCCTAAGGAACCCTAAAAATGTTAACATTATCAAGCTCCTAAGTGTAGTTGAAACTCCAATCAGTCCTAAGGAACCCTAAAAGTTGACCACTTAATCAAATTCCTCAATGTAGTAAAACCCCAATCAAAGTCCTAAGGAACCCTAAAAATTTTAACATTATCAAGCTTCTAAGTGTAGTTGAAACTCCAATCAAAGTCCTAAGGAACCCTAAAAGTCGACCATTTAATCAAATTCCTCAATATAGTATAACCCCAATCAAAACCCTATACGGAACCCTAAATTTTACGTAAAGCCAAATCCTCAACGGGTCGGAACCGCTAGAAGGGACCTTGTCGCGCGACCTACAAGTAGGTCCTAAATGAAGTAAAACGGCAGACATAGGAGGAGGGGGTTCTGGGGGGCTAAGGGGGGTCACAGCACGGCTCGCTTCGCTCGCCGCGCTGTTCCCCGTGGTCGCGTGGCGGCTCGCTTCGCTCGCCGCGACGCTCCCCCCGGGTTCAGGAAGAGGGGGTTCTGGGGGGCTTAGGGGGGTAACAGCACGGCTCGCTTCACTCGCCACGCTGTTCCCCGTGATCGCGTGGCGGCTCGCTTCGCTCGCCGCGACGCTCCCCCCGGGTTTCGGAGGAGGGGGTTCTGGGGGGCTTAGGGGGGGTCACAGCACGGCTCGCTTCGCTCGCCGCGCTGTTCCCCGTGGTCACGTGGCGGCTCGCTTCGCTCGCCGCGACGCTCCCCCCGGGTTCAGGAGGAGGGGGTTCTGGGGGGCTTGGGGGGAGTAACAGCACAGCTCGCTTCGCTCGCCGCGCTGTTCCCATGGTCGCATGGCGGCTCGCTTCGCTCGCCGCAATGCTCCACTCGAAAAATAAATACAGTAGATCTATAAAATCATGTACCAATGACCACTACTACCTGCCGCGGGCGGCCGCTAGTTCATAAAATCTATAATAGGTATGTACCTATACCTACTACAGTCACGAAAAACGCCTTGGTATGCTTGCTACTAACTATTATCTATTCTGTGACGTTACCGTGTCATAGTAACTACTAGCGTATCTGTAGCGTCTTACGCTTTTTTTCGATTTTTATTATGAACTCTACGTTGTAGTCTTAGGGTACATTTCTGCAAAAAATCCGTCCTACGCTTTTTCGATCAGGGTCACGTGATCCTGACGCGAGTTTAAGTTTTTATACCCATTCAGAAAGTGCTCAACGCCGCTAAAGAAGTTTTCACTTCAAAAAAAAAATGGCAACACAGATTTTAATAAAATTAAAATGGGACCAATCTGGAAGCACCTTTCAGATAAAAAAATAATTTTTCAAATCGGCTCACAAATGACGAAATTACGCGGTAACAAACATAAAAAAAAAAAAAATTACAACCGAATTGAGAACCTCCTCTTTTTTGATTGGAAGTCGGTTAAAAATGCAGCCGAACTATAGCTCTAGTTTTCAAAAGAAGGTTGTAATGGGTGGTAAACTCAAGTACTAAGTGTAACCTCACCTAAAACTCAAAGCCCTTTAAAAGGATGTCTAAAGATCCAGCCAGTGACCGGTCAAGAAGGAAACTGTACTGAATGCCTTGAATAAATTATTAGAAAACAAAGACATCCGAATGTTTTTCCCCATTTCATCGTCTTTCCGATTCACCAAAACTCAAGGCAAATATTTAAGGAAACTCATCAAATGTCAAGCATTACCTTACCCACTGAATACAAAGAACACTGTAGATCAGGGATTCCCAAACTATTTCGGACAAGTGACCCCTTTTCCAAAATGAACAGTTACCTCAGACCCCCATCGCCAAATTACCTACTTTTAAGATCAACCCCCTTATTCACAATGGTCCGCTAACTTAAAACAGCTGCTACAGAGTGTTATTTTTCATAGACCTCTCTCGATTTAGGTCAATAGAAGACAGAGTGAGAATTAGGAATGCATTAAGTTAGCAAACTATTAAGAATAAGAGGGCTTATCTTTAGTTGTTTCCTATTGATACAAAATACCTAGGTACTAAGGTACCAATTGGAAAAAAACTTTTTAAGTGATTAACTTTTAAGTACCGACGTGCTATTTGAGTTACATAAGTATCGACGTGAGTTTAGACAGTCTACCCTAGCTTAATGTTAAATTACACAGTGGTTTTCATACATTTTTCCATAAATTTTGTTCCTACGTGATGTCTATGCATCTGTGTATGTGAAATTAAGTTAAACTAGAAATGTTTCAACATTCATTAATAATTACGAGCATTAAATCACGAACGAAAGATTTTTCATTGAAATATATTTATAGTGTTTTACTAAAACTACATAAATGATAATTAAACTCACGAAAACTTCTAAAGAACTACTTTTTTCTTATAGATTAAACCCATTTTAAACTATCTTGATTTCTTGCTTTTGAATTTTGACAGTAATCATAACACCCAATTCGAATAGGAGGCATCAGAAAACAATGACATTACAGAGTGAATAATCAGACTCTAAGGAGTCTGATTAGCAGCCGTCTTCTAACCACCGATAAGAAATGGAATTTGGCACGGCTGGAGAAATGGAAAAATCCAAAAAAGTTACGCAAGTACCGACGAGTGGTCTCACAGTCCACTCGCGATCTTATAAAAGCCATAACTTACTCATATCACACGCACCAACATTACCACTCATGAACAATCGTGGATGACTGCTGGATAGATAGAAGCGCAGAGTAATACAACTACGCTAAGCTAAGTAACTCGGAATCGTGAACAGTCAAAGTGTCTGTCAGACCTCACGTCGGTACTTCAAGGTTAAAGTTGACTTAATTTTCTCATCAACATTTTACAAAATAAACGTACGTTGTACGAACTTGAGACTTTACATTACTACAACAATGCTATTTCCTACAAAAATATTAATTATTCTAAGTACCTACACGTAACACAAGATAAACATACTGTAGTTTTTGTTTATACCTACATAACTTGAAAGTTTGAAATAAGAACTTGTGTTAATTTAATAGGGGTCGATTTTTAGGCATCGTCGACCCCAAAATCAGTTTTCGTTTCTGTCGACCCCTAGGAAACCAATATCGACCCCTTGGGGTCGATATCGACCACTTTGGGAATCCCTGCTGTAGATCATTCTCGTGACTTGGGTAGTTGGAACGCAGTGATGAGATGCAAATAAGAAAGGAAAAAAATGAGCACATTCCATGGACAACCATCATGGATAAAGGATAACTAACCGAGCACAAGAGAATTACGAACGTCCAAATAGTGCTGGCGACAGGGAGAACCATCATGAGATCTCACCTAAAAATCACACAAGCTACTCAGTGCCTAGTAACCAGCAGCATTAGACAATGAACCTTGAACCTAATCTATAACTCAGTCAGCCAAAACGAAAACAATACCGATACTCAATAGGTAGGTGTTCTATGCCGATAGGATAGGTGCTTAATATCAACATTCAAATGAATTCAGTGTCACTATTATCGTTCTGTGGTTCAACTGAGATAAAACACGCAAGTAAAGAGGTTCGGTAGTACTAATAAATTTAGCAATGGAATTAATCAAGCGATCGGTCCGTGCCAACGAATGTTTACGTTTTATGTGAGCGAATAGCGGAACGCTCAAATTATAATGGATTTTATCGTATTCATCCTAATGAGTCTACAGTTCTGCCAATATAACTGGACCGCTCTGAACATCGGTTAAAACAAAGGTACGAGAAATACACACATGTAATACATTATTTATTCCCTGTTGATGTTTATGAGATGATTTTGATGGGTTGCAGAAACCCACAAAGACAACACTACACCATAAGTTAAATGTATAAATAGGGAATCCATTGTTAAAAATGCTGTCTGTTTTTTATAGGACCTAGCTGATGGAACAACCATATGACCTGCATTAAGTGGTAATCATCGGCTATAACGCTATATTATTATTATAACAAAGCATTGCTTCGTAGGTCACGCACGTCAAGAACGTGCCCAACGATGTCCATCAACTTGAGGCATACAGAAGTTAAACCTCACGTGCCAGTAGTTGTGTGCATTGTCTGTTGCAGTGTTTTTCACGGCTCCACCACCAGATCGATCTAGATAGAGATGGAATTTGACAGAGATAGCTCGTTGTCGTTTTGGTAATTACCGAAACAATATGAATTTGACAAATCGAACAAAGGGTGAATTCAGATTAGGATTTTTCTTACTAAAAGTGGCAAAAGATCTCTCTGCTCTTGATGAGCTGGAGGCAGTGACCATCGAGGAAGAAGAAAAATTTTACCAATGCCACCAAAGTTATGAAAGAAGCGAAACCCTTGCATATTTAAGAGGCCTATGACACTCTTGTGAATAAAAATCCCTAAACGAAACGAAGTCGACATTTCTTTATTGAAAAAACCGATGCACCAGTCACTTCATGCTTGTGACCAGATCGAGAGCCAATTAGAAAATACACGGAAGCGACGAACAATATCAATTGGCAACAGGTGACTATACAAAGACTTGCGCTATGACACAGAATATCTAGCTATTACTAGAAGTACCTACTTGCTACAGTTCTACTTCAACAGTAACTACGAGAATTGAAATGCTAAGAATTTACTCAGAATTTTTACAGTTTTTGGGGTTGATAAAATTTGCCCACTGAAACGCATTAGGTAAACCTTTTTATTTAAGCATCATCAGTACCGCTTAGTACTTATTTATTTTTATGCCCTATTCAGCATCATCATCGGCAGCTCGATTAAACCGACTGCTGGGCATAGGCCTCTCTTTGCTCTTCCCATTCACCACGATATTGGGCCATCGTCCATCTGTGGCCCACGACGCCGAAAATGTCGTCTGCCCATCGTGTTACAAGACGATTAATTACACATACAGCAACATAAAGCTATAGAACTCATGTTACAGCGAGCCAATTTGAAGCGTCAGGAAATTAGATGCACGTTATCGTTCTAAAACAAATCCCACCACATGTCGGTCTGTCATTGGTATTGTGATGAGTCACCACTCCGTCTGCGTCTGCCGGGTCGGTGTCACGTGCACGCAGCTGCTTAGTTGATGCGTTTCTTTTCAGTTTTATCGCGGACTAGTGACCGCGAATCGGATTTTGAATTCCGCAAATTATTTATAGTCATCCTCTCATGGAGGTAAACAAAGAAATGAAAAAACAGTTCTAAGCTTCTAAGAATTTACTCATATAATGCTGTAGCTATCTGGTTTCAATCGCACAAACTCTGTTTAATTTGAGGCTAAAAAGTTTTGTGTGGATTGTCCGAAATATTTATTTATTATTTACCCCCTCATTCGTATTGCTGGAACTTTTTTGATGGCTCGCTAAGAATCTAGTCACTGTCAAGTTCATGCAAAAATAGAGATGGCAAAAAAAATGGTAGGAACCATGCCGTAGTTTGTTGCCTGTTCTTCTAGGCTTGGTCGCGTGGAACTGGCACCTAGACTCACCAAGCTTTAAGACGTTTTAAAGTTTTAAAGTGGTCTTTGTTATACAACTTAATAAAGAAATTTTGTATTTGAATTATACATGGGTGAACTTAGTTCCAAATCTCGAAGCTTATCTCATGATTCTTATGTTAATTTTCTAAGCAAACTGGTCTGTTTGTAGTCATGCTATCTTGTTTACATAAGGTATTTGTTAAACTACAGTAGGAAGACACATGAACCCAATGGACCAACAAGGTAAAATAAAATTAACTTGTTTGTGTAGAAAAGAGAGACCCAAATCTAGGAGTGGGTTAAGTTAGACAGTGGATGATGTTGAAGACCTGGCCTAATAACAATGTTTAACTTCCAGTTGACTAGCCTTGTTAATAAAATCCTGTGTCTATTTATAATGGTAGGTAAATTAATGATAAGAGTCTCCACATGCAATAGGTACTCAGAATTAAAGATAAGAAACCCTGAAGAAGTATGTACAGGGCGTTAACTGGAAAAACTACAAGTAAATTCTATCAAAAAAGGCATGCAAAATTAGGCCAATTGTGATGATTGGATGTCTATCTGACCATTGCTGCCACCAACCCAAAGTCCTACTCCATTATTTTACGGAGTTGGGCTGGCTGGGGTGAGCTTTGGCAGTGGGACAATGCACAATACACCCCATCGCGGGACGTCAGTGCAGATCTTTTTCCCCCAACTCAATTAGAATTAGTCTGTCTGACTATAACTGAAATCCTCAATGGATCTTCTTTGATGACAGCTCTCATAGCTCAGTTGGAAGTAGATCTACCTTCAGCCCTAGAGGGTATTAGTTCTATACCCACCGAGAAAATATATTAGTGTGGTGAACACAGATGTTTGTGTTTTGTTTGGGCGTTATAACGTATTCAATGTATTAAAAAAAAAATATAAGTATTATATCAGCTAGCTGGTTCCCATAGCACAAGCTTTGCTTAATTCAGAGCTGGATAGTGTTGTATAGATTGACCACAATATTTATTAGCCTACTTTTAGTTATTATGTACCTAGATCCTACAAAGTTCAAAAAATGAGCCTCTTAGCAAACTTAAAATCCTTTCACCACTGTGAAAGTATTCCACAGTGGTGAAAGGATCCTGTCACCACTTCTTTCAAACCAATGACATAATAAGAAGAAGGTAAGTACTCAGATATTTTGTCCGAGGGTTTGCTTACCATGCCTGGGATTACAGTCATGAGCTAATTTAGATTTTCTAAAACTCAAACTGGCAGGCCAGCAAGCTTATACTATGAAGAATTCATATTGACAAAGAAAGTCTCTCTTCAGTACAGTGTACACAAAAACAACCTTCTGATGTTATAGACAGAAATGTGTTTCATTATAATAATAATGCTAACTGCATTAATTATATCACAACAAAGGTGGAGATATGTCAAAGAATGGGAACAATACCACATAAGACCAGACTATATTGCATTGTAAACAAGCATAGGTACATTATTATTTCAGTTTGAAAACTGTTCATACCTCTTGTACTATTTTTTATTCTGCCCTATGCCTCAGTTTAATGTTGATATTTAATATGTATATCGAAATTGCCCAGCAAATATCAACTAAAATTAGAAGGACATCAACAGGTGTTAAGGAAATTATGAATAGTCAGGGTCATGGGAACTTACTGTGCTCGTTGACCGAATCGCTGGTGAAGGAACCGCTCCTCACGACAGGTCCCCAATGCTGCCGCCTTCCACCACTCTCCCGAGATTCTGTCCTTTCCACATCTTCAGCTTTGCACAGATGAAAAGCAAATACGCACCAATACAGCACTACACCGATACGCATCGTGATGATCTCTCAATGACCCAAGTGCACTGACCGCAGGCAATAAAACGTAACCACTGCCTGAATAAAACTCACTATACACATCCTAAAACAATACAACGCTTTACTGTCTACTGTGTAAAAGGCCACATCACAGGTTCACTGAAAAAACATTAAAAACTACGAATTTTTTATCACAGCAAGAACCAGCGAGGTCGAAAAAAAGATTGACAATCAAATGAAATTGACATCGCAATCGCATTCAAATTGACATCTGAATCTGACGGAATTGCCGAAGTGAAGTTGGCAACGTGTCTTGTCAAACTAATGCCAACCTTAAGAAATTAACTTTGTCTATGGGCAAGCTGCCCTAGCCCTAGACTAAAGAGGATTCAAGGATTAAGCTGGGAACATACGGACGCGGCTGACGGACGCGACTGATAGATATGTATCTAGCTAATGAATATACATTGGACTGTGCAGACTATCGGATGTAAGCCGCGCCTTGAGCGTTCGGACGTCCGACAGAAATCTGGCAAGCCAGGTTCGACTGTGCACACTATCAGTCGCGGCTGTAAGCCGCGTCCGCTAATTTGTTCCCAGCTTTAGAAATGAAGGTTTGAACGTATGAATCCACAAACAATAATTCCTGCCTGCCTTTCCACGGGGGACAAGGTAAACACACATTGCACATGCCCAAACAAAATCATAAGGCCCGCCCTCCGATACGATTACCTTACCAACGGACGAGGTAGAATGGTTATGGTTACAAAGCGATCAAAAAAATAATCAAACAGGATGACACTGGCAGACAACTAATACTGTCACAGTCAAGATAACTGTACTGTCAAATTAAATCTAGAATGACCTTGCCACTTGCCTTGCCTTGCCAGTTTGTAAACAATATCTTGCAAAATTGCTTTTGCTAAAACATTATCGAATTTTTTTGTGTTTCCTGGTTCACTATTATTTAAGAAAAAGCTGTGTTAGCTTAATTTGACACTAAAGAGAATCACTCCGTCATAATGAATATCGATTTCGAGACCATGGCTGTACTGGAAGAAGAATCACCCAACGTAAGTTCTATTTATTGAATTTCTTTGTTATGCATGGCATATGTTTATCAAGAAACCAGTTTTATTTAGAATGAGGTGTTACTTAAATTACTTAGCACGTTTTTTACGAGCTTAGAAATATGTTGGATATGATTTTTGTGGCCAATCCTAATGGATAGTCAAAGTAAATTGTTTACTTCCTGTAGTACATACCACAACAACAACATCATGGTGTCTACTCATCTAAACACTGTATTGCACAACAAAATGTGGCTATTACATCATCTTATAGGTCCAAGATAAGATTTATTCTATATAAATTCTTACTAGATTCCAACAGGAAATTAAAAATTGCATTGCTCCATTTTCTTTTGTTATCTCATTCTCTTATCATAGTACAGCTGACAAGCTGTACTTTGTAGAAAAAATAGTGTAGTAGTAGGTAGTATTCATGATGAAAAATAGATGGTACCAATACTACGTGTAACAAGTTCTTCTTGGAATTACCAAATAACTATGGCTTAGTAGCTCATAACACATTTGTTCTACACTACTCACATGTTTATTAATAAACAGGGCCCTGGAATAACATTATAGGCTACTTTTTTCCTGAAAAAATACAGGAACGGGGAAAAAGACTCCCACGCGGCCACGCTAGTGAGTTACAAGAGGGATATGTTTGAAGTCCTCAGCATAGGGCACATCTTCGGTGGAAGACAATAAGCCTGACAACTAATTTTCAAAATCTCTTCTATCATATTCAGAAGTATCTATTATGTCTTAAATATATCATATTTGTGTAGAAACTTAAGGTTTTTGTGCAATAAAGGTACATTTAAATTTAAATTTTCAAATTCACACCAAAACGCTCGCTGGTGTCATGGCGTCTGTTATTACGTCACGGTTATAGTATATCAACAGTAAACATTGGTGCTTTTGTACTAAATCGGAATGACGTTTACGAAAACGTGACGTAATTCGCTCTGACCGGTGTTTGAGCCATCATGGCGGATTGTTGTATTTTGTAGATTTATTTTAACAAATAAATTATTAATCTCGACATTAATAAGAGAATAAATACATATATCAAAATCTTTGAATCCTTTTTCATTAGATCAGATAAATATTTTGGCGATACTTGATTACTGTCTTCATGCCTATTATATCCTTAGCTCAGAAATCGGGATTAAAAACTTTTCGATTTACCTAATTTTATCACATCCTGTATAAATACAATTTAAGTGTTAACGGTTAACGTTTACATAACTTTTAAAGTTATTTATACCTAAAGTGCCATCTATTGGTTATTTTAATGAACTAAGTAAAGCCATGTTTTACTGACTTGTGTCAAGGTAGTTAATTCAAATAGTAAAAGATGGCGCTCATACAGGTTCTGTTTGTTTCAAGCAAAATAAATTCTTCCAAATTTTTTTGGCACAAAAAATAAACATTATATTATAGTCTAAGATCCCGCTATAGAAGGACCTTCACCGAGCTGGTTATTTAATGAAACATATTTTATATTTAATTAAACATGCCAATAAATATATTCTATATGGGTTGCCTATTTTTTTTTTTAATTATTAATTAATCATAATTATCCTGGACTGAAATTTGATAGGCAACCCATATAGAATATATTTATTGGCATGTTTAATTAAATATAAAATACGTTTCATTTATTTATTTATTTATTTAATTAGAACGGTCTTGAGACCAATAACACTAATTAATTTACATTTCCATAATTTAACAATAGGTAATATACAATCATAATACATAATTAATTAAACATTAAAGAAAATTATTACAAAAAAAACGTTTAGCATGTCAAATTAGGTACATTAGGTCAAAATCTATCTTTCGTTGAATAAAATAATAATAACAAAAACAAAAAAACAAAAATTAAGTAGTCATAAAACAGTCACAAATAACATGGATAACAACAAGATAATATTAAGGATAATGTCAAGTTATAATAACAAAAAATTAAATTCTGTCTGTCTCACAGTACTTGAGGCATTCAGCCAAGATTTCCCTCCAGCTGTCTATAAATAAGTCACAGTTTGGGTTGGCTTTTAGGAGTTTGTTGAGAGCGGCGATGGTTCGAGGTATCGGAGAGTTTGCGCGCGCGACAGTACGACACGAGGGTGGAGCAAAAAGTTTGTGCTTCCTAGCCCGAAGATAATTGTTTGGGACAAAGAGTAGAAGTGACTCACTAAGTAGATCAGGCGCGTCTATTGTGCCGCGAAAAACTTTACAGATAGTTGCGATCTGATCTTGCGCTCGCCTAGTTTCCAGGGAATTAAAGCCCAAGCACCCCTGTAAGAACCCCGTCGGATACATGAAGGGATAATATCCAAACCTGTACCTATACAGGAATCGGAGAAAGGCCTTCTGCACCTTCTCTAGCAAAAGTGCGTAAGTAACCTCATGTGGATTCCAAATGCAAGAACTTGATTCCAGTTTGCTCCTAACTAGAGCACTGAAGAGGAGCCTGACAACGTGCTCACTCCGAAAGTCACGAGCATTTCTCAGGACAAAACCAAGTCTCTGGAAGGATTGCTTAGCAACAGCTTTAATGTGGTCATGAAAGGTGAGTTTTCGGTCAAATGTGACTCCCAAGTCCTTTATAACCGTTGATCTGGGGATTACATCTCCGTGGATTTTATAATCAAAGGACATGTGATGCCACAAACGGCCGAAAGTCATTATAGAGCATTTAGCAGTGTTAAACTCCATTTTATTGTTGACACTCCACTGGAAAACTGCATCGACATCGCGCTGAAGGGATAAGCAATCCTCCAGAGAGTCAACAGTAGCGTACAACTTCAGATCGTCTGCATAAAGAAGCGAGTATGCAAATGTGAGGTGATTAGGTAGATCGTTTACCATTAATAAAAATAGCAACGGCCCCAGCACTGAGCCTTGACTCACCCCAGAACGCGTGTGATAGGGCCTGGACTCGTAAATTCCAAGCCTGACATACTGTTGGCGATCGCGCAGATAGTCTGCGACGAGTCTAAGAAGTCCTGGCGCGAAACCTATGGCGCTAAGTTTTGCCAGCAGTATATCATTGTTGACCCTATCAAACGCCTTCCGGAAGTCAAAGTAGAGCACATCCACTTGCCGCCCTCGATCAAGTTGCGCTGAAACGTACTCCACGAGCACAAGTAAATTGGTATTTACGGACCTCTTACGTCTAAAGCCGTGCTGAGCATTGCTTAAATATTTCTCAACCTGTAAGAATATTAATTTATGGAGAATATTTTCGAATATTTTTGCAGGTGATGACATGATTGCTATGGGACGATATTCTTCTACTGGTAATTTATTTGAGGTTTTCGGAATTGGGGTTACTCTCGAGACCTTCCACTGAGCAGGATAAACGCCTGTGCTTAAGGCTAGGTTAAAAATGTGGTAGAGTGGAAGTACAAAAGCACTCTTTGCCTTTTTTAATATGGTAGGGGGTATACCATCTGGGCCCACCGAACTGCTGGACTTTAACTTTCGAATACCGCTATCAACATCTGTGGCTGAGAAATGGAAGATATTAATATAATTACTATTGGAGCTACTGCCACAGTTGTTGACGCTCTCAGAACTAAGCAGGGGCATGTCTGGGAGAAACACACTCGCGAAAAAAGTTGCAAAAGCCTCGGCCGCTCCAACTCCTGTACAAGTTTCACCTTTGTAAGTGACACTAGGTTCGAACCCACCCTTCACCCGGAGACTTGAAACATGACGCCAGAATTCACGTGGATTTAATGCAATATTCCCCTCTATACGTAGCATATGCGAGCTGTAAGCAGATGCAACACGTACCTTTAGAGACGACCTAAGTTCTGAGAATGATTTATAAGAGACCACTGATTTATTGCGCTTCCATTCAGCGTGAAGTTTGGTCTTGCGCCGAATGTCACTAATAATATCAGGGGTAAACCAGACCGGATATCGCTTAGTTAAGGATTTTTTACGTGACTTTTTAGGCACGCAACTGTCAAAAATACTGTAGATAGTGTTGTAAAAGTTATTAGTTGCATTAATTACATCATCACACCGCAATACATCATCCCAAGAAACATTTCTCAATAGGTGATGCAGCTGTTCAAGATCACATTTATTAAAGTTCCAATCCTTGGTGGGAGCAATGTTACTAGCCTCGATCAAATCTGAATAGTGAGCCAAATCTACTCTTACTTCGATATCCAATGCTGGATGGTAGGCATCCATCGGAACTACTGCCTCTATGCCCGTGACCGACACCTCTCGCACCTCAACGCTCTCCCGTACCAATACCACATCTAACATACCACCATGCATATTCAACACGACATTATATTCCTTTAAATTTGAAAAAGCCAAGAAGTAACAATAATAATTAAGAATGTTTTGTGAGGCACTATGCAAGTTTAAATCTCCAAGTACAATAATATTACCTTTCAAATTGTTAACGTAACTTTCAACTTTACTAAACCACGCCATATAATCACGATCCATAGCACTAGGTTTGATGTAGACCACACAAATGTAGAAAGAACGACCTCGCCATAAGAAACTTGCCCATAGGTCCTCACCGCAGTCGGTCTCGAGCTCCTTCCGACGACGAAGCACAATGGGCGTGCGAGCGGCGAGTAGTACACCTCCGCACGGCGTGCCTCTGTCACGACGAAGAATACTCAAGCCATCATAGCCTAATTCAGAGTCATTCACCGAAGCGTCCAGAAATGTTTCAGTCGCAGCTATAATTTGGTGCTCAAGTAGCGCAAGATTATTACGCCACATAGAGAGTTTGGTCTTTAGTCCTCTTACGTTCTGATAAAAAAACTGGATGGAAGTGGTCTTACTGCGCACTGCTTGCGCCACGAAAGGGCTGCCGAAAAGGGGAAGATGGTCCTGCGGCAACGCTATCCCTTGCTGGACCAGCAGCGGGTTGTCTGTAGTTAATCCACGCTTTTATCCTAGCATTTGTCGGCCAGACATCAATCGAGTAGCATTTTTCATAGAGAGCAGCCGGGACACCTATCTTATAGGATTTGTAGTTGCCCCTCGCAGTTAGCTCCATCACCGTGCAGGAATCAGAGGAGCATATTTCCTTCAAGTACGAGAGGACTTCTTCTGCATTGGAGGCCATGTTCCAGAGGTGCAGGAATTTGATCGGCTCAGCTGCTTTTAAAGTCGTTACAGCGGGACCAGCATTTCCATACAGCGACACTGGTCCTCGGCTTTTCCGTCTCGTGACCTCAGTCCATTGCTGATCGTCGGTAGATGTTTCCTTGTAGCAGACACCTGTGTCACTCTTGAGTGGGCGGCCATCAGGGATATTGTCGATGACGATGGTAGTTTCATTCACTGCCCTTGGTATTCTCAATAAATCCGAATCAGTCCCTGATGGTTTACTTTGTTTGGCAGCTTTTTCTTTCCGCGTCTGCCCTCTCTGAGTTGGTGTGCGAATATGAGTAGGTTCAGGCTCCAGAGATGCCTGTGAGACTCTATTTTCAAAACCTTCAAGTTTGGTGGTTAGTGTTACCACTTGCTGAGCATAGCTTTCCAACTTGCCCTCATAGCACGTAATAAGAGATATAGCTTTGATGAGCTGCTCTCTAATACTAAATTCATTCATTCATTAAATAACCAGCTCGGTGAAGGTCCTTCTATAGCGGGATCCTATACTATAAGTAAGTTATGAATTATGGTAGCATAGAGTACGTATCTATGTACTTTTTATCTTTTGAAACTATCATAGTTTTGAACACTATTTTTATGAACAACGGGATATTTACCATGATTAAATTTTGTTGAGTTGACTTCGTCACAATATTTCGGCACAGTTGCATGCACCATGATCACGGTTGATTGTGCCGAAATATCGGAAGTCAACTCAACAAAATTTAGTCATGGTAAATATCCCGTTGTTTCATAAAAATTATGTACTTTTTATTAATTTCGTAAGTACTTCCCACAAAATACCCTATGGCCTTGAGTAGCAGCAGATGCTTGCCCGGCAGATGTCCATCAAAACTTGATTGATTGTCGCCGCGACCAAAAAATAACCGGCGAAAAGCTTGTCGGTGAATCAAATAATGTATAGTATTGTATAGTACTCCAGTCTGCCCTTCCGCTCCTCAAGGTCACTGCCAGATAGGGTGCTCCCCTAAAGCCGACCCTCTGTGTTTACAAATTAATTTGCAACTCGTCGCGTTTCGTGCCGTCTCAACGCGATTTAGGCATGTTTTCAGTTACGAGCAGTTTTTGATTTTGAATGATGATAGAGAAAATGTTTGAATTTTGAACCCAAGCAATTTGATTTATAGTCACTGTTTTTCTAAACCATAATTATTTAGTTTAGGCCGTTTTTAGGGTTCCTTAGCCAAATGGCAAAAACGGAACCCTTATAGATTCGTCATGTCCGTCTGTCTGTCTGTCTGTCTGTCTGTCAGTCCGTCCGTATGTCACAGCCATTTTTCTCCGAAACCATAAGAGCTAGACTGATGAAACTTGGTGAGTAAATGTATTCTGTGAACCGCATTAAGATTTTTATACAAAAATAGAAAAAAAACTATAAATTTTGGGGGTCCCAATACTTGAAACTGAAACTCAAAAAAAAAAAAAACATCGAACCCATACGTGTGGGGTATCTATGGATAGGTCTTCAAAAATGATGTTGAGGTTTCTATAATATCGTTTTTTTCTAAACTGAATAGTTTGCGCGACAGACGCTTCCAAAGTGGAAAAAAGTTGGTCCCCCCCTCTAACTTCTAAAATAAGAGAATGGTAAAACTAAAAAAAATATATGTTGTACATTACTATGTAAACTTTCAACGATATTTGGTTTGAACGAGATCTAGTCAGTAGTTTTTTTTTTATACGTCATAAATCGTAAACCGCTGTAAATAGCGGTTTCTTTAAAGCGGTACTTTCGACGAACTACAAAAACCTTTATAATATGTTATTTGATGCTACGGAATCCTTCATGGGCGAGTCCGACTCGCACTTGGCTGCTTTTTTTTTTCTAGCCTCTGTCGTCCCATTGCTGGTAAAGACATCACCCAATCACTTCAACTTTATTCCATCACTAGCATCCTCTTACTCCAATTTGTAGGTAAATTGACTTTTCCCTTTTCGAGTTTCACATGGTTTTCGAATTTACGAAGATTTCTCATTTGCAACGTGAGGTTGTCACGTTGCTTAGGTCATAAAGAAAAACTTTATACGGGGACGTTTGTTGTCACGCGGATTGGGGTGGCGATTTCGAAATCGTTGCGAGAAATTTTCCACATTTTTATTCGCATGAAAACCATATTTTCATCAACTTTTCTTTCGAACTAAACAACGTGACGGCTTCACGTTGCAAAAGAAAATCTGTCTCAGTAAATTTATTTTTTTCATTGTTAAAGTTTTCACTAGTACCTAATTTTCTTTAGTAGGTAAGTAACTCTTCTTTAAACATAAAACTAGAACAAATGTTTAGTACGAATCCGCTAATCTACTACTACTACTTAATACTTACTGGATTACAAGTAATATCTAGTTTTATGTTTATCAACGGAACAACGGAATTCCGCAAAGTCATGCCTGAATCAATTAATTATCGTAACTCTTTAACTCAAGTACGACAAAGTTCTTTGTTTTTCGACAACGTGACTTTATTTCACAATAAAAAACACACTAAAAACCAAAGCACAAGCTTCTAAAGAGAAAAAATAATTTACTTGGTCCTTCGATAGGTACTGCAAAATCAACATTTTTGTAACCTATTTTGTCCCACTGCTGGGCAAAGGTTCAAAGACTTCCTCTTATCTCTCTCTGGAGCCTCCTCCCACCATCTCAAAGGTGTCGATATCATTCCGCCAAAACAAAAATCAACATAACATTTCATTCAACATAACATTTTTCAATTGAATTATTGTAACGCCTGCCAACCACCACGAACCGGAAGACGAAACGTGGGAACGTCCGTAAGACCCGACCGACGACATTATTAAGATTGCGGGAAGTCGGTGGACGGAGAGAGCTCATAATTGTTCTTCTTGGCAATGTATAGGGGAGGCTTATGGCCAGCAGTGGACTTCCCAGTCTGATGATGATGCATGCCTGACAATGGTTGTGCTCAAGTTGAGCCTCACATGTGCTTGAGAAGTCTGAAAAATCACGCTCGTCGCGAAACCAAATAAAAAGCCTCAATGATCCCACAAAAAAATTAGACTACCCCACTTTACTAAAATACTTATACCGTGAAGCATTATGAAAAAGTGGTTTTAGTTTCAGAATCTTTTTCTATATTTTTAGATTTAGGGCTAATGAATCAATCTACAGATAAATTTATCAGTCAGATTAGAATATATCCATCTCTTTTTAAGGCTTATCAAAAACAAGGACCGATATTTTTTATTCAACGAATAGCGTTATTCCGTAGATGGTATATCTGCCCTTAGTAAAGCAAATAAATAGAATATCTAAAGACAGACGGATATGGACTTGGAGAAGATTCTTTGTCTATAAACAAGCCGTTTTTAAAACTGTTGCATCCCTCCCAAACCACCACCTCATAAATCTTTAGTCGCCCCTTGACTTTCAATTTTGACGCTCAACTGCGTGACAACAGTCATAAAATTTACATAAGTACTAGAAACGCCTAGAATATTCGATGTTTCGGAACATTCTCGACGCTAAGCTATAGACTACCCATCCTCGGTATTGATCGATTGCAGGCGTTGCATCATTTTTTGGTCTGTTTGTATGATTTATGGTGCGCATGTCCGATTGCAAACCTAGTTCCCTCCGGGGCACCTGCCCGTTCATTTTGATCTAGACTGCGTAGCAGGTGAGTCATGGTCAGTGAAATTTTAACTTAATTTGAATTTTGCATCAGTGTCAATTTTCCGGCGAAGCGATTAGCTCTGGCTCTTGTAGATTAAATTCAGTGCGTACTTTTAGGGCAACGGTCTTTCGCACGTGATTAAACCATATATTTTGAATGCGAGTTTTGGTGCAATGTGAGTTTTGGGGGCGAGTTTTGGTTTGGGCCTAGGCACCGGTTTTTTCGAATTTCTTACTAGAATAAATCTGTAATTATGCGCTTGTTCATCGAGCCGTCAGCGTCCTAGCAAAATTACCTCTCTTTCAATTTTGCATTATTTCTATATATTGTGATTAAGTGTGCATAAAAATTCCTATATTTTTCCCCATTTGAATTTTTGTAGATTGTGGAACAAAGAATAAGAGTTAGGCGGATATGGCGGAGCTGTGGGCGGGGCTTACCCCCGCTCTACCGCACCTCATCCCGCCAGGGCGAGCGCGTCTTTTTTGCTGGACAAAGAGAAAGTTATACAAAGAGTGTTTTCCTGGAAAAAGTGCGATTGATAAGCGCTGCAATAAATTTAAAAAGCAATGTTATATTAGTGTGTTTTTACAACTATAATATTGAGTGTATAAAATTTTTCAAACGTCAAAAGAAGATAGCGTTCGCTTATAATCAGGTGAGTGATCAGTAATTATGCTGCAGTTAAAAGTTCCTTTGAGTTTTATATTAACCCTTTCTTGTATTGATAATTTTCTAGGACGCCTTATGTTTTTTATGACATTATAATGATATGGTTTAGACAGAGACGCGTTATTCCGTTCCATTGACGTCAGTTGGTTAAATTCTATGAGTGCGCGGATGTACTATGTATCAGTTTTCGTTCGGTTATTGTAGTGAGAACGGTGTATAATCGTCATCGAACAAGCACGATCTATAATCTATCTCACTCTTCGTTCGGTTAGAGTAGGAAAGAACGATACACTTCCTATTTACCGCTCTGTGCAGCCGACCTTGGAGTTCGGTTAAGCAGAGCGAGAAGGGTGCCTCATCTTCTAGTTCATTCTCCCAATGCCTGGGCGCGTCCGTTGCAAAAATCGATTCAGCCAGTAACCGTGGAGTCGCGCTCAGTGGCAGTCGTGTTAGGTAATGGTGTATTAAACATCATGCGGATTTGATTTCAGCATATTGGCGGCCGTACCGCATGCTTGATCAATTCAGCATGATGCTAAATATACCTTTATAAGAACTACGATTATCCTAACTTTACAGTATCTTTGTTGAATCTTTCGTATTAAAAATCGAATTGAGATGTATCTGCTGAGTTATTATATAAAAAAGTGGATAGTGAGTTTTTTTGCAAACTGGGCGTGTATTAAATTTGTAAGTATCTTAGTGTAACTAGTTGGATGTTTTATGCTTATTGTTGTCATTTGTGAACCCTTAATAAAACATTCAAAAACCAAAACTAGGATAAAATAAAAGTAATGTATATTCTGGAAAACCTAGCGTTTTTAGGGACCTGAAATCTAGGTTGAACGGAGGAGGAGAAGGGTACGTCAGGGTATGGTAATAGACACGTCAACTTGCGCAGAACCCTTTTTTTCATACAATTGTCACAACTCACGCATCCAAAATGGCGCGGTGGCGTCCCTGGCGAGGTTCAACATAACCCTCAGATATATAATCTATTTCCGTGATTGGAAAGGTGGAGCAGTATTATGTGCCATTTCAGTTGCCATGTTCGATTGAAATCTAGGTTAAAATTAGGTCAGATTAGAGGGGGGGGGGGGGGGAATGTAAAAATGTATGCGCGTTTATCTTCACTTCGTGATTTTTTGGATAGATGTTTAGCACATTGTAGATTATTGTCGAAGTTGTCACCAGGTTTGTCACTAGGAATTGTACCAATATACAAATTCCTAATTTACAAGTACAGCCAGAGCTCGCCAGGGTGTGGCAAAGGGTGTGGCAAGTAGTGGAGGGGAGTGACGCGTCACATGCGTAGAACTCGTTTTTCATACTATGCGCATACAAAATGGCGCGGCGTCCCTGACGTAGCTCAACCAAGCCGTGCACAGTGTAGCATCAACGGCTTTATATGAAATCCCTTTGTTCTCAAATAAAGCTTGCCTAAATTTTATCATCTTTATTATCTTTGTCACTTTTTGTCATTATGTATTGGTATGAGATGACAAACCATTGTCTATCGTTTGACAGATTTTTATACATGGGCCAATAATGTTATTAAGTACACTTTAACTTTGGATATCTCGATTGGTAGAAAACGAGAGATCTTTGTAACACAAAGTTGGAATCTTATATTTTTTTTTTCATTCCCGCTGTTTCTTATAACTTGGCACAAACATATTTCCTACAAGACAAAAACATCTTATAAGAATTTAACTTTTCAATGCCTCGATTTTCACAGAATTTGACGATGAAGAGAATGTTCAATAAGTACATGCTGTCAAAATTAAACTAAGCATTTAAATATCAAAGTTTAGCGGTTTAAATTTTACGATAGGATGATCTCAAAAGTCTTCAAGACTGTCAACGCTGTCAACTGTCACTGATCGCCACTGCAGAACGCTTAGATGTGGGCAAGGCTTTACTAAAATCACTAGCTCAAAATGGTCGTTCCAAAATGACTTAAAATTTACATAAATATAGAGTTGTTTTTTGTTAAACAAAATTGAAGCCAATTAATTTAGGTGTTTAAAAAATTATGTTTGATGGTGCAAAAGCCAGAAATGAAATAAAAGATATGGCTTTATACGATTATCTGAAATATATGGCAGTGAAAGAAGTCGACAATTTTAGGATATAAAAATAGAATAGGACGTTGCTATGGCTAATGATTTTGCTTTTGCTTCAATTACTAAGGCGGATACACGGGTACGGTCTCGATCTCTATAGTCATACTAATATTATAGAGGAAATATTTCTGTTTTTATATGTTTCTATTATTATTTATTATTAGTAGTAGTAGGAACAGCTCTATGTGAAAAGCTCGTCTGGGGAAGTACGGCAAATCTCGCTCAAGTTGGGCAATGCCTGTAATGTGTAGGGCCCGTATTCAGAAACAGTGCTTGAGTCTGAGTCGAGCCTCAAGCATCGATTTTTTGACACTTTTCTATGGAGGTCTCTCAAAAAATCTATGTCTGAGGCTCGATTGTTTCTGAATAAGGGCCGTTAGTCCAATCTGGAAAGACATAACAACTAGCCTGAAATATAAAAAAATCCGGGGAGAGATTTTTTTTAAACGTCTGGGGGTGTTGTTGGAAGTATAAATCTCGATTTTCTAACTAATCCCAGTAGAGGGTTCGCCGGCAAATATTGATATTCGCCTGCAAATATTGATCCTAGCGTAAAAATTATTGTGACCAAACTTGTGAGAAATTAAATTTCCAACAACTTTGGATACTGCCATTTTTGCTCTAAAGTTGTAAATTTACGAGTTATTTTAGAAAAACTAAAAAATTGAACTTTAAAACAAGATGGTGGTGAACCCTCTACCGGGATTAGTTAGAAAATCGAGATTTATAAATCCAACCACACCCCCAGTCGCTTAAAAAAAAATCGCTCCCTGGATTTTTTTCTATTTAAATGTCTCCCACATACAGGACTACGTAGTCTCTTTGTAATACGCACGGAAAACAACACAGCATCACCTTTTATATCGCCCATTAAAATGCTGATACTAGTTACTATCTGCATTAACTGCTTCCGTCCGATCTTGACCTAGGTTGGTACCTGGTAAACGAGCATAGCTTGTACTGCGCAGTTGCAGTTCGTAACGCATCGATTGCCGCTACCTACCATAACTTGGCGTCGGCCAAGGCAACGGCCATCTTGTCTGCTGTGTATTACACGTATTACGTTTTATGGCGTGTTCCTTTGCCAAAGTTTTCGTTTTATGATGCACTTTTGAGAGCAATCACGTTGGTTCTAGTTTAAGACGATGAAAACCGTGAAATTACTTCTCGCTCGCATACTTGGAACTTCTGAAATATTATCGAAAATTACGGGCAACTTGGTATCCACACGTAACGCAAAAAAAATATTATCCACAAGTCTGCTAGCTCTTTGTGTGTGGCTCGTCCGGGAAAGTACGACCACCATGCCTATTACTGCCGTGAAGCAGCATTGCTGTGTTTCGGCTTGAAGGGTGTGGGTGCCGGTGAAATTACAGGCATGTGAGGCTGAACATCGTATGCCTCAAGGTGGTGGACTAAGGGAATTGCATCGTAAGGCACGTTCTTGACGTGCGTGGGCCATAAGCTTTTTTCATCAGATAGTTGTAAAAAAAATGGTTTTCCTCATGATGATGAAAACCATGAAACAACTTCTTGCTCGCACTCGGTTTTCAGAGTCTTAAATGCACTTCTATAGGACCAAAAACGTTGGTTGTACTTTAACATCATGCTTTAAAAGTTTACATATGGGGTGAAAAATATCTTTCAATAAACATCTACATTTATATTAGCTAGCTTCAGCCTGCAGTTTTGCTCGCGTTGTACTTGAATAAAAATAATCTGTTTAGCTCGCGTGATTGAGATTAAACTTTCGGTAATTATTTTTGGGGTATGTTATACAGTGTTACTACGGTTCTTAAATATTGTGAATGGACTCGTTATAAGGCCCCATTTAACCTCCTTTCGTCCTTACGGGTAGTTTGTAACACCCTGTATGCCTATAAACCAGGTTACATACTCCAAAATTAAGTAACCCATAAGCCATAACAAGGGGTTTTTTATCTTTTCGATAACGAAAACCTAAAAGCGAGATTACGATTACATTACGCCACTACAAATATAACGTATAGGTACTATCTAGTATATAGGCTGATATCTGTAGCGATGCATCGCTGTCACCGACCGAGTGCAGTAAGGTCACTTTGCCCAAGGTGGGGATCACAATAGGCTCATTGCGAAACACGACGCACTGTCTACCTACGCCATTCGAGATTTAAAAAGTTAAAAAAAAAGAAGAGCGTTCACATTCAAACGTCGCACGACTGCGCAACGGCAGTGTTCAGTGCGCGTCGAACTCGCCGGCTGAGCGGTCTTGTTACGAAACTGCATTTTATTACGAAACTAACAGGAATCTTGTGAGAAAAGTTCAGTTTTCAAAGTGACCGGTTGGTGTTTCCGCTATTTGCGATCGAAGGTGATTCATTTTAGGTTATATCAGCGGTTACTACGCCGCAAATCGAGCATCATTTGACGGGAGCGTACGACGCAGTTTCCTATCGGCCGGTCTTTTGTTGCTAACCGGGCAACTCACTGCGTATATTTTCAACTCGTTATGCTTGATATGCACAACATTTTAGCTGATTTTAATTAGGTATGCCTACTTTGTAGCTTTACTCGTAGTAACTTTTATACTTACAGGGATTCTAGGTCATGTCATGATAGTTACTTGTATGCGATTGCGATTGGCTAATTTTTCTGCAATTCGCTACTTATTACGTACATAATACACCGTCGTACCTAGTCATAATTCACAATCAGATTGCAACAGATAACATTAACAATTTCAGAATGCCTATCAACTTCTTTGGCATACCAGTAAATAAAGTGTGAAACAGCTGATATCAATGTTTTATAAACAAAATATGATTGTAAACAATTTTTATACAAATAGAATTAAAAACTCTTGTCAGTACCGGTTGAGCAATTATTTTTTATGTTCATCTGACACAATTATCAAAGTCCTTTTACTAAAAGCCAAACATAGTCTTTATTATGTCTCTATAACTTACCTCCATTGCAAATTGTACAAAGAGCAATTGAGCAAACGGCACTTTAAAATTCTTCAAACTATTTACTTACAAACATACCTACATAGAACCAAATCTCTTTCCAATGGGTGTAGACAGAGATCACAGATTTCCACTTACTACGATCCTAGCAATAATTCTTTCGCTTCATTCTCTCATAATACTAAGCGTAAATAAAGTTCTTCAATTATCCTCTTTTGATTTAAAAATAAATAACTAAAGGCCTGCGCACACCTAGGTCGTTGGCAATGGCGTTCAATGAAACGCTGTCTAATATCGCTGTCAAATTTGACAGCGGTTCACTGATCGTCGACGCCAGTGACCTAGGTGTGCGCAGGCCTTTAAAGCAACGCGATCTTTTAGCAGTGGATATGCGCATTAGCAAATCTTTAATATATTTCAAGTTTCACAAACGGTTTAGAGTTTGATTAAACCACACATTTTTTGAATCCTACTAATTATAAAAATGTTACGTGATCGTCTTACACCCATACCACACTAATCGTTAAACATTGCTCAAAATTCGTCTCTCTTTTTTATTACTCCATCTGTAAGAGATGGCAATAAAAATAACATTGCTTAAAATTTGAATATTTTCTGAAAAAAATACGTTGAATTGAAAATTGATTTGAATTAACTTTGGGTGAACCGAGAAACTTGGATTAAATTAAAACCGCGATTTGGAATAGAGATTTAGATAAATTTAGTTTTTTTTCCAGGTACAGTTGCCTGCACTAAGATATAATGCTCATACATTTTTAAATAAAATAAAAAAAAAATGGCAATGCACGTTATTAATTTTTTATCTAACGTCTGATAGACTCTGTTATTTCTCTCGTAGTTCCACCAAAAAGTTATTCATATAGTGCAGACAATTATACCACTCGAGCAAAGCAGTGAGCAGAAGGCAGAAGCTATTTTAAATTGAAATAAAAAAGGCAGAAGTTATTTTACATTATAAGTGGAAAGGCAGAAGCTATTTTACATGAAAATTAGGAAGGCAGAAGCTATTTTACATAAAAATTAGGAAGGCAGAAGCTATTTAACATCAATAGCAGAAATGCAGAAGTTATTTCACATTATAAGTAGGACGGCAGACACTGCTTTACATTGTAAGATGGAAAGCAGAAGCTGTTTTGCATGAAAAGTAGGAAGGTAGTAAGCTATTAAACTCTAAAAGTAGAAATGCAGAAGTTATTTTACGTTATTATTAGGAAGGCAGGCGCTACATTTCATTATAAGTAGTGTTAGCTGGTTTTGGGAATAGGACATCACTACTCCGACCGGGCAACGAGACACATCACTAGTGAGGAAGTAAAGAAAATGGCGTCGTTATGCGTAGATGATTGTTTTCCGTGTCATAAAGAAACAGAATTCGGACTGTATTCAATGGATAGTTTCGGCCTTATTAGTAGGAAGGTAGAAGCTATTTTACATTGTAAATATACAGAAGGCAGAAGACTATAAATGCCGGTTTTCCAGGATTCTATCGGCGTGTACGGATCGGCGGGAGCAGCGTCGGCGGACGGCAGCGAACGGCGTGAAGGTGGTAAGAGGGGACGCAGGCCTGGAAGGAAAGCCACGCTCGACAAATCCGATATGAAGGCTAAACTAGGTATGTTACCTATTTTTAGCATTAGTTCTACGATTATACAGAATTTTGGTTAAAAGAAATACGTTCAGTGGACGCGAATGTCTAGCGAACTGAAGCTGATGGACCTAGCATAATTATGGGCCTTCTTATGTTAAGTGGTAAACATTGCCATATCATTCCGCATTGCCTCGTAGGTCACGCACGTCAGGGACGTGCCCTACGATGCACTGCCCTGCGTCCATTTGCGGTGTACAGATGTTCAGCCTCACGTGCCAGTAATTACACCGGCACCCATGTCCTTCAAACCGAAACACAGCAATGCTGCTTCACTGTAGAAATAGGCAGGGTGGGAATGTAGGAACCAAACTGGAGGTGTCACGCAATTTTTTATACAAGCTGGCGCCGGCGCGTTTTGATAACTATTATATTTTTTTAGGTTTGAACATTATATTTAATACCATGTAGTATGTTTTTTTTTAGTAAATAGATGCATTTTAGAAGTTTACTGAATAAAATATCCAGTCCGTCCTTACCTACCAACTTTCCTTTTATTTAATAGCTTGGCGGTAAATTTTGCAGACATCAGTCATAATACTACCGTCTACCGGATATGTCGACCGTGCCTATGATACAAGGATCGTTATGTTCATTTCAGAGCGTAGCCGTCAGTCGGCGCGCGAGTGTCGCGCCCGCAAGAAGCTACGTTACCAATATCTTGAAGAGTTGGTGGCTGACCGGGAACGCTCCGTGCTTACTCTGAGGAAGGAGCTAGAGAAGGTAGCTACCATAAGCATTTACCATCTATTTATTTAGGACTAGCAACCCGCCGTGGTTTCGAATTTACTTTAGAATTTATCCACCCGAAGCCGGGACGGGTAGCTAGTTACACAAGAATAATGTAGCAAATTAATGGTGAAAAAAAATTTGAAATCGAACTATCACTTTTTGAGTTAGTTAAATTGTAGAGCGCTGTTGATTCGATTATGGGCCGACTCCACGGCTCATCTACGGACATCCACAGAAATTCTTTTGGATCCTTAAATAATTTGGTCCATGAATATAACTTTTGAAACTATCATGGTTTTTAACACTATTTTTATGAAACAACGGGATTCTTCGGCAAGTTTATCATGCGCACTTGTTGTGCGGGCAGGTTTTTTCCGCAAGTAGGCCGCTGGTGGGCCCTTTTTGCGTGACCCTTGGCACGTGTTGCTCGAACTTTTTTAGGTTCTACAACACGCCGGTTTCCTCACGATGTTTTCCTTCACCGTATTGAGAGTACTGGCATAGTGCACATAAATTTTTCGACAGAAAAACTCATAGGTACACGAGTGGATTTGAACCCACGACCTTCGGATCGGAAGGCGGGGCCACTACCACTAGACCACCAGTGCTCTCGAAACAACGGGATATTTACCATGATTAAATTTTTCTGAGTTGTCTTCCAATAAAAACGAAACCAATAAAAGAGTGCGAAAGAGGGTAGATCGATTTATCTGCCAATAACATTTCTTTTACTCGTCGGACTTCAGTTCAACCGTGATCATGGTGCATGCAACTGTGCCG
This sequence comes from Thera obeliscata, assembly GCA_947578465.1. Classification (NCBI taxonomy): domain Eukaryota; kingdom Metazoa; phylum Arthropoda; class Insecta; order Lepidoptera; family Geometridae; genus Thera; species Thera obeliscata. Next base: position 7,513,972 of record OX387918.1, on the reverse strand, counting down.
AAATATCGGAAGTCAACTCAGAAAAATTTAATCATGGTAAATATCCCGTTGTTTCATAAACATAGTGTTTGGTCCATGAATTTTAAAAATACTCAAACAAACTGCTTAAACCTTCCAGCTCTGCAAGATACACATGGAACTGGAGCAAGGCCGTACACCCGACGGCATCGAGTTAATGCTGCAAGAACAGATCAAGCAAGAGTAGTCTCCAAACAGGTACCCGGAAGACATATTTTACCAAATCTTATAATACATTTAGTACCTTTTAATTTTAAACCAGTAATTTTAAAAATATCCGCCTATCAACGGCTGAGGTTCAATTTGTATAACAAATTCAATAGAAAAGATTCTGAAAAAATTGACAGGTTTTTTTTTTTTTACGGCAGTTGAAAATTTGGTAGGTATCTCTGTACCCGAAGTCGGAGTTTTGCTACCACATTTCGTTACCAAATGTTGTTTTCGTTTCGCCTATTTGTCTCTCTCTATTGTATTGTGAAAATATGAGACGGCAAAAATACGTTACGTAGTTAGAGTTTTTGTCTCATCTTTTTTCCATACAATGGACAGAGACAAATAGGCGAAACGGATACAACATTTGGTAACGAAATGTTGTAAATGCACTGGGACTTCGGGTACTGTTATTGAAATTATTACTGTATAGTAGTAGGCAACAAATATTGCACATCGGCTAATTTCGCCTTCATAGAGCGTAGTGGGCGCCAGAAAGAGATAGCGCTCTACGAAAGCAGAAAAACCGATCTGCAATATTTATTGCCTACAACCGTACATAATTTTAAAACATTCAAAAGTAAAGATCTGGAACGAAAAACTCTATCAGTGTCAAATCAATGAAACTTTATTTTCTATATTGCCAAAAAAATGCCGCCCATAAGGTGGCTTTAAAAATAAAGAGTAATAAAACAATTTCCAACCTATCCGACCTCTTATAATTTATTTTTAAAATAAGTTTAAACGAAAACAGATTTAACACAGCTTAAAACTTTGTGTCATTTTGTCGTATTTTACTTCCCAATTTAATTTAATAAAATGCAGCGTTTACAAACGCTACCTACATATAAGATAAGTATTAGTATAAGATTAGAAATATAGAAATACGATTTAAATCTTTCTGTACTATTTCTTTCTTCTTCAATTCTTGAGTAACGAACGAAAAAAGAACCCAAAATTCATTTTAAAAAAACCTGAATTCTAGATGGTGGTAGAATTCGAACGATTGCATTTTGATATGTTATCTGTGCAAAGTCAATAAGAAGAAAAAAAAATAGTTTATGGTATGTAACGCCATCTAGGATTTGATTTGGCAGGCATTTTGTTCCATACTAAAAAATAACAGAAAATATTGGAATACCGTAACTGTTACTCAGAAACCCTAAAGAATGCCATAAAAATAGCAAAATTTATTTTACATTTAAACAGTTGGTTGGTCCAACTCTTTCATAAAAGATGCTCTATTTTCTAGAAAAAAAAAACTAATTTACAATCTGTCATAAAAATAAGTTTTCGTACGTGTAGGAAATTTTCGAATATTTCATATCGATGTTAGTATATAAGCGTTGCCAATTATAGTAGTAGGCAACAAAATATTGCACATCGGCTAATTTCGGCTTCATAGAGCGTAGTGTACGTCAGAAAGAGATAGCGCTCTACGAAAGCATAAAAAGCCGATGTGCAATATTTTTATTGCCTACAACTGTACAATATTTCTTAAAACGATTTGCCAATAACAATATGAGTTAATTTACTTACTACGTTTAATTATGAATTACGGCCCATACTCTCGTGCTTATTAAAAGATAATTTTACGTTTAAAAACTTGAAAAACTGACTACAACTAAATAATTTAGTGATCTCAAAATTATTCCTGAAACAACGAAGGTTTAAAATTGGTTTATAATTTGACGGATATATCAGTCAACATGCATTTAAAAACATACTGTGAAACGTAGTACCTCTGCCCTTTTTTTAAGTCGGTTAAAATTGCAGTTCTCAGCGGTATATTATTTATTTTATTACACGGTATATTTTTTGTGTTGTAAAAATAGTTTAGGTTTTTAGATTTAGTATGTTACTAACATGTCTATTAATTTGCTATCGCTTAAGGCTTGCGCACATTTAGGCGATGGGGATGGCGATCAGTGAAACGCTGTTATATTTGACAGTTCACTGGCCGCTATCGCAGATCGCTTAGACGTGCGCAAGGTTTCATGCCGACAGCAGCTAAAAAGAGTACGGTCGGCTGCACTAAAATGTAAATAACATCTTAATGCAACCGACTGTACCTACAGCAGTTTAGCAAAAATAACGTTCAAGTGTATTAATTTATCATGAGTTTAATTTATTTAAGTTTTACAAACTTAAACGAAATAATTCATGCAGAAGCCGAATCGTCATCCAATTTTGTAATTATTTTAGTAATACTTAAGTTGCGTTAGTTTTTTTTTAATATAAACAATCATATCATAGAATAAGTCATTTAATTAATTAAGTACTCGTCAACGGAGTGATAAAAACATAGTTTTTATTTAGTTGTATTTTTGTAATAAAATTAAAAATTCAAAAAAAAGTGACTTGAGAAATAGATTATTACTCAAGTCACAAAACATTTTGGGACCGTTCCTTAAGGTCTTATTGCGATTTCTTACTGAAAATTTGACAAATGAATTAACTTCAGTGCCGTCGTGGTAAGGTCCATTTTTGCCCAGTTCAGAGAAATGAATCGCAATGAGACTTCATGGGATGGCCTCAGAATAGAGTCGAGGCAATTTTGAGTCCACGAAAAGCCTGGAAATGTCAGTGATTCTCATTGATAAAGTACGGTTATGACTTAAAATTTGGCATGAGGTCAGGATTTAAAGCTACTTTTTCTTTTTGCAATAATTGAGAAAACAATTTTCTCTGTTTTAATTGAATCATTATTATATTGGCACCTAAACTAACCTAGCTTTGAGACGTTTCAAAGTGATCTTTTTGATACTATTCAATGAATACATTTTTGACTATGGTTACTCAGACACAAAATCCATAGATTTTAAGCATTTGCAAGCTGTACATATCACGAAAAAAGACGGCAGTATAAGATTAATCACGTATTTTAAAATGATACTACTAGTAAATAATTCGTCCTAGAATAAGTGCGTTTTGAGCTATAGACCCAGAATTGAGCTTGACGTATATAAAAAAAATAAGAAGTAAAGTATGCTAAATTCGAAACTGTCACGTTTTGAATCATCTTCATAATAATGTCACCAGTTCTTTTCTTTAGCCAAGTAAACAGACTTTGATCCCGACCTCTTATGCCACCGACAAATGATATTTGTTATTCCGTAGTTATGTAAGTAACTAACATAGTTACGTTACCTACAATACTAGTGTTGACACAGATCAATGACAGACATTCATAAACAGTGCGGTGAACGCATATCAAACAGAAACCTAAAATTACCCAAAAACTAACCGACCTCCTTAACAACGTTTTGTTTTTCACCGAGCATAGACAACTTCAGATTCCATCCAATCAGCTTCAAATCTTGGAGCCAAGGCTTAGAGCCGATTGGTTGGAATAATTTGTCTATGCGCAGTGATTTTCACCAAACATGGCTGCAAGAACTGGGGCTTGGTTCGCCTATACAAAAGCAGGCAGTTTGGCAGGCGCTGTTATCGTAAGTGACCTGCCCATTAGATGGCAATTTAAACCGAAATCTAACGGAAATAAGAACTACTTTAACAGGCATCATGCAATATTGACGTTCAAGTTCAATTTTCCTTGCAAAATGCTTTGTTTGATCTCCGTTCACTGGACCCGCGTCATAAAGAAACGAATCTAATAGAAAGCGCCTATAATCGTTACCTCTCACTCTACATTATTGAAAACAACAGTGTGCGACTGGGATGTAACTATTAGCAGTACGGCTACGGATTCGTTTCTTTTCTAGTTTCGTTTGCGTACGTTTGTCTGTTCTGTACCCGCATAAGGAATCAATAAATGAATAATAATAATGAATGTGTGCAATGAGTATTCCAAACAATGCAGGCATTGTATCGAAAGATAAGTACTTGAGTAAATCAAACATAACTAGTAATAGATTAATATATTTTTATTATAATATCATAAAAACAAAAAAAAAGTAGGCATACTTAGTTGCAACAATTTTAAAATGTATTCTCCATTAATTTTATGGGGTTTATATGCAGAGTTTCAGACGTTGATGTACTACTACTTTTTAGAGTTTCAGTCTCTTTTAGACTGATAATTGAGTCCAACTACTGACTCAGTTATTGAGACACTCGCTAACAACTCAGTCACTTCCGTTCCGACTCACTCTCCGTCAGTGTCAAGTTCAAGTCTAGATTTTGACTTTTGATTTTGAATAAGTGCGTTTTGAGCTATAGACCCAGAATTGAGCTTGACGTATATAAAAAAAATAAGAAGTAAAGTATGCTAAATTCGAAACTGTCACGTTTTGAATCATCTTCATAATAATGTCACCAGTTCTTTTCTTTAGCCAAGTAAACAGACTTTGATCCCGACCTCTTATGCCACCGACAAATGATATTTGTTATTCCGTAGTTATGTAAGTAACTAACATAGTTACGTTACCTACAATACTAGTGTTGACACAGATCAATGACAGACATTCATAAACAGTGCGGTGAACGCATATCAAACAGAAACCTAAAATTACCCAAAAACTAACCGACCTCCTTAACAACGTTTTGTTTTTCACCGAGCATAGACAACTTCAGATTCCATCCAATCAGCTTCAAATCTTGGAGCCAAGGCTTAGAGCCGATTGGTTGGAATAATTTGTCTATGCGCAGTGATTTTCACCAAACATGGCTGCAAGAACTGGGGCTTGGTTCGCCTATACAAAAGCAGGCAGTTTGGCAGGCGCTGTTATCGTAAGTGACCTGCCCATTAGATGGCAATTTAAACCGAAATCTAACGGAAATAAGAACTACTTTAACAGGCATCATGCAATATTGACGTTCAAGTTCAATTTTCCTTGCAAAATGCTTTGTTTGATCTCCGTTCACTGGACCCGCGTCATAAATCCCAAGTATCTCTACGAGAAGATCGCGAAGTTATCATCTAACAGGTCCTGCGAACGTCGCCAATGCTCGATGCAGCTCTCAACACAGCGGCACAGAACGACTGCTTTTAGAGGCAGTTTCCGCTACGCTGCATCGAAGTGTTGGAACAACATTCCCCCACCGATTAGGAACCTGCAGAGTATATACGGGTTCAGAAAAAAGCTCAAATCATATTTATTAGACTGGCAAAAAAAACAGGAAATTCTTTTGCATGATACAAGCGCTATATAATTACATATTTTTTTATATACATTTTATTCTAACAAATGAATATATTTTGTTATTTTCGTTTTTGATGTTGACTTTTATGATTTTATGTGAGTTAGTATGTGCTGCGTTTTAATTTTTGGTTTAGAATGCCTTTTTCATGTTGTTTTCTTTTTTTATTGTACGTATTTGCCTTTTTACCATTGTTTATTTTTATAGTTGGATAGTATTTAGTTTTCACGTCCGCTCATGGTAGATTTTTTTTTTAAATAGGGCCTAGCGGAAGACCAGCGTAGGTTGTTCTCGACCTGCATCATGCTGAGCTTTGGTCCTATTTGCAGCACTTTTGTAAAAAATATATTTATCTATATACGACTACCTTTTGATGTTGGTTTTTGTTAGTCTTATGTCTAGTTTGTAGGTATGTATTTGTTTTATATTGTTGTCACTGTCTATGTATGTGTTTCAAATAAAGTATTTTCATTTCATTTCATTTCATTTTCATAAAGAAACGAATCTAATAGAAAGCGCCTATAATCGTAACCTCTCACTCTACATTATTGAAAACAACAGTGTGCGACTGGGATGTAACTATTAGCAGTACGGCTACGGATTCGTTTCTTTTCTAGTTTCGTTTGCGTACGTTTGTCTGTTCTGTACCCGCATAAGGAATCAATAAATGAATAATAATAATGAATGTGTGCAATGAGTATTCCAAACAATGCAGGCATTGTATCGAAAGATAAGTACTTGAGTAAATCAAACATAACTAGTAATAGATTAATATATTTTTATTATAATATCATAAAAACAAAAAAAAAGTAGGCATACTTAGTTGCAACAATTTTAAAATGTATTCTCCATTAATTTTATGGGGTTTATATGCAGAGTTTCAGACGTTGATGTACTACTACTTTTTAGAGTTTCAGTCTCTTTTAGACTGATAATTGAGTCCAACTACTGACTCAGTTATTGAGACACTCGCTAACAACTCAGTCACTTCCGTTCCGACTCACTCTCCGTCAGTGTCAAGTTCAAGTCTAGATTTTGACTTTTGATTTTGATTTACTTAAATATCATCATCATCATCATCCGCAGCCTGACTTAACCCACTGCTGGGCATAGGCGTCTCTTTACTCCTGCCACTTACCAAGATCTTGGGCTACCCTCATCCAACTGCGGCCCACGACGCTGGTAATGTCGTCAACCCATCGTGCTAATGGACGTCCAACGCCTCTTTTCCCAGTCCTCGGCCACCATCCATAAATCTTTTGCACCACCTGTCGTCACCACGCCTTGCCAGATGTCCTACTTAAATATACATACTATAAAATTGTTGCAACAATAAAAATATTATTTTATTGTCATTTGAGCTGTCCACAATGATGATAGTCCGTGAAAGATCTGAAAATGTCAATGATCAAATCATTATCAAAGTACGATCGTGACTTAGCGTCGTTGTGGTTGCGGCTTAATTTCATTGGTACACAGGTGAAATAAAGAAGCGTGTAACATAGCCAGTAAGTTGTACCGATCGAAATCGGATAGATTATTAAGGAAGAATATGTTCAAAATGTGTACTCAAATACAAAGTAAGATTATAAGTAAGATAAGTATACGCGCCTATAATTTGATGTATTGTTAACAAGTCCATGAAAGACCGGAAAACTGCGTGCTTAAACAATATCTTATACCTTTAAACGAGAAAATCTTGTATAATATATATATTCAGGATCTCGGAAACTGCACCAACAATTTTCGCGAAATTTACTATACAAGGGTTTTCGGGGACGATAAAACGATCTAGCTAGGATTCATTTTCAGAAAATGAGTCTATTCGTAAAAAAAAAACTAAAAACATAAACTGAATATGTGACTGCTCCTGCCATCTATTGACGATTGTGAGCAACTAACTGCAAGCATGTCCAGTAGATGGCGTTGTTCAGTAAGAATAAACCAGTAAAGATAATATTAAGCTTCTTATGATTTCTTAAAAATACAAATTAACGAAAAAAATTCCGAGCGAAGCTCGGTTACCAACTAGTAAAACTAAAATTACGAGACCTGATGTTCTGAGGCGATTAATAAAAAAATAAATAGTAGCCCACACATTTTAAAAATTTCAAAACTTTTTTGATTATATCAGTTGCAGCATTTTTTTATAAAATCCGTTTAAAAAAATAAACAGCAGCCCACAAATAGACCGGAAGATTAAAAGACAACTAAAGCTTAGTCGGGGGAAGTAGGGTGGCATTTTGCAATACCTCCCTACGATTATTGAATCTCTCCCGATTGATTTTTGAATTTACTGTTTTTTTTACGTGTTCGTTCTATTTCATTGACGCATTGTAGTGAGTACGGTTGTGACTTGTGTTCTCCTGTAGGTGAACTCCGCAAAACGGTAGACAAATATTCATAGATTAATCGTCCTTTAATGACGTGATTCTCAAAAAAAGGGTGACCAGAAAAAAACATCATAATGATTCTAGTTGTATATCCCGACTAATTACTTTAAGCCAACCAGAACCCTGAACCCCTTATTTATCCAGATCTTACTTGTGTTTATTTGAACACGATAACAAAAATCCTGAATATTCTACAATATCCTTTGTAGGTATTAATAAATACAGGTGATTCTAGATAGACAGGGGGGAAGATGGTTTAAAACCTCGGCTCATCACAACATACAACGTGATAAATGGACATCTCTATAGATATTTTGCTAACTACGGTTCTTACATCACTTGGTGTAAAGCAGTGTAAACACGATCAACATCCCAGCATCCATGTTAGTCATAGATAAATAAATATATGAAATTTATTTTATTAGTAAATGATAAATATATTTTATAATAAAATGAAAAGAAAAGAGACTCGTAGTTTGCAACATTTCTTTATCATAACTTGCTGATGCATGAGGTATCATTAAAGTAGTGATTGCTTACATAACATCATATATATTTTCTACCTGGTTCGTAGCCTGTAATTAAGGCTTACCAGGTACGCAATATACATTAAAAATTATACTTTATTCAAATTAAAACGATCGTTGATATAAAAATGTTGCAAATGTATAAAAAAACAATAAAACATAGTTTTAAGGCATGATTAAAACTGAGTGGCAACTACATACATTATATTCCAACCCTTGTCTGGAGTCTGTTCATATTTGGATAAAAAACCTGTAGCATTTCTGTCAAAATCTTTTGCCAAAATAAATATTTCGGACAATCAACACCTATCTAGCCCCCAGCTGAGCAGAGCTCGTACGATGATATATATTTTTGTAAATACACCCAGCGAACAAACATTTACATTATGTTCACCACAAAAATATTTGTTCTCGATGGGGATAGAACCCACCAAAACCACAACTGTGAATGCTGTCAATTCAATCGGTTAATTCCGACCAGATCAGTCTGTCAAAATTCCAATCGGGATTAGGATTGGAATTTTTGTCTCTAGTAGTCACTCTGATCACTGCGGCATGATAATGGTCCGTGAAAAATCTGAAAATGTCAATGATAAAATCATTCTCAAAGTACGATGATGACTTAGGCCCGTATTCCGAAACAGTTTTCCCTCAGAGCTACGACATGGGGTCCTTCAAAAGGCGGGTATATCTATATTTAAAAGGCCGGCAGCGCACCGCCTCTGGTGTTGCAGGTGTATATGGGCGACGGTGACTGCTTTCCATCAGGTGGCTCGTCTGCTTGTCTGCCAGCTATGGCATAAAAAAAAAAAAAAAAAAACAGTGCTTGAGTCTGAGTCAAGCCTCAAGCACAGATTTTTGACACTTTTCAATGGAGAACTGTCATAAAATCTATGCTTGAGGCTCGACTCAGACTCAAGGGCTGTTTTGGAATACGGGCCTTAGTGCCGTAGTGGTTGAAATCATGCAATTCTATTTAAGATCGATTTCAAGGATTACTTATCGACCGACGCTAATATTTGACTTTAATTAATTTGACGTTAATTATAAATAACCGTTTTATCTTTTTATTCTAAAACTGACAAACACCCTTACAGGGTAAATTATGTATTGATTCAAAAACTAGTTCTAAGATCTGAAACTGTTAAATTTACATACATAATAAGGCAATAAATATACTGAAATACTGGCTTTGAGCTGTTGAGCTGTTTATCTCAATATTATGCTTGCATTTGACTGTTTCAAATTTCGCATCCAGAATTTTATGATAAACAGCTTTAAAATATTTGATCGGTCGATTAGTAATCCGTGAAATCGGTTTTAAGACAAAAAAAAATATTCGAAAGGTTAAACCAAAAATCGAATAAGGTATGCACTTCGTAAAAGATTAGTTTTTTATACTAACTATAATATTATACAACTTGTGTAGGTATGTTTTAGGAATATGGATAAACTAGAATGCGCGTTCGATAAGCTTAGATTAAAATATTAAAAAGCTAATAACTACGAGGCAATTTGCAATGCTTTGTTATTGGCGATGGTTACCACTTAACATCAGGTGGGCCATATACTTGTTCCATCAACTAGTTGTATAAAAAAAGCTACTAAATATTAATGAAAATTATAATAATGATAGATTAAAAAACTTTTCTAGGTTGTTTGATTTTCATACAAACAGATTTTCACTACATATGGGCGATTACAGTATAAGGTATTTATAAACTGAAAATGTATTTATTATTGTTTATTAAAACTTTACCATGCCTGTATTCGGTAATAACTTTGCAAAAGAAAATAAAAGCACATTTTAGTTTTTACCATGCATCATCATCATCCGCAGGCTGACTTAGCCCACTGCTGGGCAACTCTCTTTGCTCTTGCCATACACCACGATCTTGGACTACCCTCATCCATCTGCGGCCCACGACGCTGACAATGTCGTCAACCCATCGTGCTTAAAGACGTCCAACGTCTCTCTTCCCTCCCTCTGTCAATCTTTTGCACATTTTTTTACCATTATTACTGTTAATCTACAGTTTCCTTCAACTTTATATAGACTGGCGTAAATAAAGACCAATATAAAAGCAAGTTGTTTTCCAATTGAAACAGTTGTTTCAGTGTAAGTTTTTACTCTCATCGCCCATAAATGGTAAAATCAATTTGCATGGAAATCGAACCACCTTAAGGTATATCCCCACACATCAGTGTCAGGGCGGGGCAGGAACTTGGCCGTGGCAAGACCGAACATCCGTGTCCCGTCAGGAGCTGAGCTGTGACACAAGTCAGTGCCGCCGTGACAGTGCAAAAAATAATATAAATATCCACATATCTCGGGTTAGACAAGTCGTACTCAATACGCTATATACGCTTACAGTTCGAAGGAAAAGATATCAACACGTGCACGCCATGGAATTGAATCTGCACTTGAACACTTGCACACGTTACGGCGTCGGCCCTGACACTGAAGCTTCGTTGCTGGCACGGGCACGGACATGTGTGATCGATTTCATAGACAATGGATGCACTGATATTTAATTAGACTCCTGACGAAACACGTCCCTGCCCCGTCCATGACACGGCACTGATGTGTGTGGATATACCTTTAATCAATATATTTAGAAAAGTAATTTCTGACTTGTTTTTTCTGACAATAAAGTCCTGCAAGCTATAATTTGCAGTAAACCATGCCTTTGTGACTTAAACAGTCACCTTGGTATTTTTAGCTGTGATATGTTCCTCGACTAACACTGAGGTTTAAAGATCCCATTGATAGAATGGTTATTTAAGAATTAAAGCTAAGAAAAAAAATTAAAAGCAAAAAAATAATAAGATAAGGCAGAAAATAAAAGAAAAAAACAAAAAAATGTTATGTTAAGATTAGGTAGATAGGCTTAAGGCTAAGAAAAAAATGTGAAAATGCAAAAAAAAATATTATGATTAGGTTATGCCCCGATCCCGGTTTACGGATCGGGGTCACCAAGCAATGACAGCTTAATTCTTTTGATCGTAAGTCCACGAAAGACGTGGAAAACTAGCTTATTTGCTTATTCTTACATCTGCTGCGTTTGAGTTGCAATAAAAATATCACAGAAATTATTATAACTTACTTTTGTTTCTTGTTTTTTTGTTATTTATTTTGTCTTCACACAAACTTTGCAGTCTTCAATTTTTGTTATTTAATAGTTTAATAGACCCAAAAGAAAGATATTTTATTAACACAGAAATTAAACGTAGTTTAATCATCATTTAATTTTCAGGTTGACTATACATACCTATAGTCACTTGAGCATCGTAGCTGAGTAGTGAGTACAGTCATGACTTGCGTTCAAAGAAGCTGTCTTGTTGTGCACGTCACTATAAAATATGAGAGTATAAATACCAAGCTTACTTGAATAAAGTTTGAATTGCGTACCTTATCAACGGAATTCTAAAAATCACATCAGAGCTTAAGCTAGGTTTTTAAGATAAGATCTGAAGAAAACGGTGTCAAAAAACGCAAGTCCACGAAAGACCTGGAAAACTATATACTTATCAGCTGCTATTGACAGCGCAGATATTTGAGCATTGTAGCCGAGTACAGTCATGACTTGCGGTCAGTAGCCGAGATGCTTGGATTTACAACGAGAAGAGTGTCTTTGAGACGCCCTTCCATTCGCCACATTAGTTCTAAAAAACTTTTCGAGCTAATTGCAAATTAGAGAAATACTTAAGATACTAGTTTGCAAAAATTATAGTGTTTTACGAACTCAATGCGCAGTTTAGATGTTTTTTTGGAAGTTGGAGGTGTGCAGATAGGTACTTTATACTTGCAACTGCTTAGACGAAACAGTAAAATGATAAATATGTATCGCTTTTTAATATAATTATAGTTCATTTTTAATAGTAGTCCTTCCGAGCAGGTCAAATAAGTTATGAAGCGTTAAGCAATGCCACCACAAAAAAAAAATACGGGTTGCACTCCGGGAGTGCCGGCAGAAGTGAAAACTTGATTATTAACGTAGGAACCCTAAAAGTTGTTTATTTTATCAAGTTCCTCAATGTAGTAAAACCCCAATCAAAGTCCTAAGGAACCCTAAAAATTTTAGCATTATCAAGCTCCTAAGTGTAGTTGAAATTCCAATCAAAGTGCTAAGGAACCCTAAAATTGTTTACATAATCAAGGTCCTAAGTGTAGTTGAAAGTCCAATTAAAGGCCTAAGGAACCCTAAAAGTTGTTTATTTTATCAAGTTCCTCAATGTAGTAAAACCCCAATCAAAGTCCTAAGGAACCCTAAAAATTTTAGCATTATCAAGCTCCTAAGTGTAGTTGAAATTCCAATCAAAGTCCTAAGGAACCCTAAAAATGTTAACATTATCAAGCTCCTAAGTGTAGTTGAAACTCCAATCAAAGTCCTAAGGAACCCTAAAAGTTGACCACTTAATCAAATTCCTCAATGTAGTAAAACCCCAATCAAAGTCCTAAGGAACCCTAAAAATTTTAACATTATCAAGCTTCTAAGTGTAGTTGAAACTCCAATCAAAGTCCTAAGGAACCCTAAAAGTCGACCATTTAATCAAATTCCTCAATATAGTATAACCCCAATCAAAACCCTATACGGAACCCTAAATTTTACGTAAAGCCAAATCTTCAACGGGTCGGAACCGCTAGAAGGGACCTTGTCGCGCGACCTACAAGTAGGTCCTAAATGAAGTAAAACGGCAGACATAGGAGGAGGGGGTTCTGGGGGGCTAAGGGGGGTCACAGAAAGGCTCGCTTCGCTCGCCGCGCTGTTCCCCGTGGTCGCGTGGCGGCTCGCTTCGCTCGCCGCGACGCTCCCCCCGGGTTCAGGAAGAGGGGGTTCTGGGCGGCTTAGGGGGGTAACAGCACGGCTCGCTTCACTCGCCACGCTGTTCCCCGTGATCGCGTGGCGGCTCGCTTCGCTCGCCGCGACGCTCCCCCCGGGTTTCGGAGGAGGGGATTCTGGGGGGCTTAGGGGGGGTCACAGCACGGCTCGCTTCGCTCGCCGCGCTGTTCCCCGTGGTCACGTGGCGGCTCGCTTCGCTCGCCGCGACGCTCCCCCCGGGTTCAGGAGGAGGGGGTTCTGGGGGGCTTGGGGGGAGTCACAGCACGGCTCGCTTCGCTCGCCGCGCTGTTCCCATGGTCGCATGGCGGCTCGCTTCGCTCGCCGCAATGCTCCACTCGAAAAATAAATACAGTAGATCTATAAAATCATGTACCAATGACCACTACTACCTGCCGCGGGCGGCCGCTAGTTCATAAAATCTATAATAGGTATGTACCTATACCTACTACAGTCACGAAAAACGCCTTGGTATGCTTGCTACTAACTATTATCTATTCTGTGACGTTACCGTGTCATAGTAACTACTAGCGTATCTGTAGCGTCTTACGCTTTTTTTCGATTTTTATTATGAACTCTACGTTGTAGTCTTAGGGTACATTTCTGCAAAAAATCCGTCCTACGCTTTTTCGATCAGGGTCACGTGATCCTGACGCGAGTTTAAGATTTTATCCCCATTCAGAAAGTGCTCAACGCCGCTAAAGAAGTTTTCACTTCAAAAACGTAAAAATGCGCTGGTCGTTCCTAACAGGTAACTGTTACGGAATGCCCAGCAAAATGCAATGTCACAAAAAAAAACTGAAAAATTTCGTGGTGCAGCTTAGGTTAGTCTTACAAGGCAACCTATGTTATGACAAGTGCAGCTATGCCACTAAAAAAAATATAAAAAAGAGAAAAACTGCGTTGAAAATCGTATTCGTTTCTAACAGGTTCACTTCGGTAAGTCATGTTACGAAGCGGCTATAGCAAAAAAAAGTAAAAAAAGCGAAGCGGAATTTCGTCGTTTTAACAGGTCAACTAAGTTATAAAACGTACGATGCTGCTACGCGATAAAAAAAAAAACAAATAAAAAAAGCGTAAAAAGATGGTGGAAAATCATGGTCGTTTTCTAACAGATTTACTATGATCAGGCTGATTCGTTCCCTGATCCTGTAAAGTAGCGGCTATAGCGAAAAATAGTAAAAAATGCGTAGCGGAGTTTGGTCGTTTCTAACAGGTCAACTAAGTTATGAAACGTATAGCACTGCTACGCCAAAAAATAAAAAAAAGGAAAATAATACCTGGAAAATTCTAGTCGTTTTTTAACAGGTTCACAATGATCAGGCTGATTCGTTCCTTGATCCTGTAAAGTAGCGGCTATGGCAAAAAATAGTAAAAAATGCGTAGCGGAGTTTGGTCGTTTCTAACAGATCAACTAAGTTATGAAAAGTATAGCGCTGCTACGCAAAAAAACGAATAAAAAAAGAAAAAAACTAATAATCTTGATCGTTTCCAAAACTGATAAAACTGAATGTTTAGTCCTGTCATGAAACGGTTATAGGAAAAAATAGTAATAAATGCGTAGCGGAGCTAGGTCGTTTCTAACAGATCAACTAAGTTATGAAATGTACATTGCTGCTACGCAAAAGAAAAGAAATAAAAAAAGAAAAAAAGCGTTAAAATCTTGGTCGTCTCCAACAGGTTCACTTTGATAAAGCTGAATGTTCCTTAGTCCTGATCCTGATACGAAACGGCTATAGCAAAAAATTGTAAAAAAATGCGTAGCGGAGACAGGTCGTTTCTCACAGGTCAATTAAGTTATGAAACGTATTGCGCCGGTACGCAAAAAACAATAAAAAAAGAAAAAAATTAAAAAGCTTTGCCTTTTCCAACTTTCCAACAGGTTCACTATAAGGCGGAATGTTCCTCCTTCCTGTTCAAAGCGGCTATAGCGCAAAAAAATATAGTAAAAAGGTAAAAACTGCGTGGTAATTTGTTGAACGTTTCCTCGTAGAATTGCTCGGAAGTGGCTACTGCAAAAAAAATTGCGTGGCGTAGCTCGGTCATTCTTAACAAGGTGACAGCTATTTGACGCAATTAGTTAAAAAAAAATCTTGGGTGGCAACCAATAATAACTAAACTTATACCTGTCAAGGTAAACTAAGTTATGGAATGTTTACAAGTTATCATGTCACCTAAATAATTGTTTTAAAGCTTTTCCTTGCACAAAGCTTATTTTAATTTGTACTCCTTCGTTCAATTTTTAGATTTAGTTCTAAATTAATTTTGTGGCTGAACAGTCTTTAGTTTTAATTATTTAATTTAATCATGGACCTTTTATTTTAAGACATTTTCGTCAAATTACGACCCGTATCGCAACTAACAGACGTTCGTAGTTTTGTAACTTAGATTATTATACCACTTAAATGGGAGCACAGAAGCACTACTTTATTATTATAATTTTATTTAATTCAGTAAAGAGTATTTCTGCGCTTTCTTTTACCAATCCAAATCGTATAACATTAAATCTTCGTCTATTGTGAATAATTGTACCATCGCTAGCCACAAATACGATACGAAACATCACCCCGCAAACTTGACCTAATTCCATACAAAAACCGAATTCTAACTACCTTTTACACAGACATACACACATTGTCGTTTTGTACATGCGCGTTTATGTGCGGTTCCTACACAGACACTGCCCAAATGTCGTTTTGTACACGCGTGTGTGTATGCGGTTATTACACAGGCACTACACAAATGTCGTTTTGTACACGCGTGTGGGTGCGTGTGGTGTGTTTTGTATGAAAATCAGATCCTCGTCAGAGCAGACGCAGGAGCGGGGTGCGGAAGCCCCGATTGGTGGGGCACAATGTCCGCTCTATGCGTAGTACTTTTCTATGTTCTGTGACGCCAGTAAAGGTAATGTTAAAAATAAAGTTCGTTTAATGTAATACAATTTGGATTTTTCAAAATACTTCATACAACCGAATGGTAATCCACCTCACTTAGTGTTAAAATTATTAAAAGTAGGTTTTAATTTAAAGTTATTATTAAAGGCGTATTTCAACTAAGAATTTTTTTTTTCTACCATGTCCTGTGTATAGTTAGACTATTATATAAATAATTTTAATTTTTACCTAATTCGCCGTATCGAAGTATAGTTAACAACGGAAGTTTTTGAACATTTGATGGGAGGTATGTTTTAAATTTGGGCTACTATTTGAAGATTTGCTTTGTCTACTAATTATTTTCAAGCACAGTTACATAGCGGGAAAATAACCGTTTTTTTTTTCAACTGAAACTTAACTTTTGTTGAACACTGTACGAATCGATGGCGTATCCTTGTAAGAAAGTAGTCGTGTATTTGAAGTGTTTTATTTTTGCAAAACGTAGTCTTCATTTATAAAATAGGTTGTTTCTTAGATTTTTTACGATTTTTTTTATACACTAAACAAACCTATTGTGTATTGTATCCCATTGCTGGGCAAAGGGCTACACCAATACTAACTCGATTATTCTAGTATAGAATAGTACTTAATAGTACTTATAGAATAGTAATAATAGTATTAGTTATAACACTGGGAGCTTAACAAACTCTTAAATCGGCATTGATATAGTAGCATGACAGATTTAAGTCAAAAAATCAACAACGAGTTGAAAATTTTCTGCGGAATAAAAAGCGGCGAGGACGTATCGTTAAATATTATTCACCATTTTTTTAAATATAATAAATACTTAGTAGGATAATATAAATTGTAATATATTTTAAAGATATAGGCTAGATTTGTTTGTGAGCATTTTCTTCTAACCTAAGAATGTATTGTGTGTTAGTTTACGTAAAAATATTAGTTATTTTTGTCAATGTTTTGAACTGTGATCGTAAGAAACCAATTAATATTTAGGATATTAGGGTCACCGGTAATTTCGTAAAATTATTGGTGCAGATCAGTTCCTATATGAAACTGGTTACTATCGGGTTTTCTATGACATAAGCTGCAGCTGCTATTAAGCATGTAATGCAAGCTTGTGTCTAGGTTTTATAATAATAGGTAATTGCAAAACATTTCTTCGAGTTTGTAGTTTGTTTTTTAGACATCATACGTTTAGTTCATCGCTAGGTTGACTGAAAGAGCTCTATTTTTGTGATAAGATTGCACTTTGATGTTTTTATGTATTCCTTTGTTAATTTTATGTTGTGTGCAATATTTTCTATCTCTCTATCTAGTTTGGGGAAGGGGAAGTTTGGAAAAAGTAAAACTGAAACACATACCGTAGTTTAATCTACCATCATAGAACTCAAACAATATTTGAACCCCTAAACTACCGTTTCCTCGTGTTCTTGATCCTGTCCCGTAAACAGATCAACTCCAGCTCTTAAACCTGTCCCTAAACAGATCAACTCCAGCTCGTAATCCTGTCCCTAAACAGATCAACTCTAACTCTTTATCCTGTCCAGTAAACAGATCAACTCCAGCTCTTAATCCTGTCCCTAAACAGATCAACTCTAACTCTTAATCCTGTCCCTAAACAGATCAACTCTAACTCTTAATCCTGTCCCTAAACAGATCAACTCTAACTCTTAATCCTGTCCCTAAACAGATCAACTCTAACTCTTTATCATGTTTCGTTATCAGATCAACTCCAACTCTTTATCATGTTTCGTAAACAGATCAACTCCAACTCATAATTCTATCTCATATTTAAATCAACTCCGACTATGGTTTCCGAGCGTGCATGATCTTCTAAAACGTGATTGCAGCTTGCTGGAAACACCTCTAAAGCCACGAAAGAAGTTGCCAACAATATAATTCACTAGTTTTTTTTGAAACTACCACAATGCAACTAAGTTACGTAACTAACTAGTTGAATTCCATGAGATTGAGTCAAGTGGAACCCAGGAGTGGAACCAATAATTTATAAGTTTAGCAGTACCTAAAGCACTTTTCGTAATAATTACTACTTAGGAAAATCTGTTATTGGCCTATTTTAAGATTATATTATACTCTGCTTTCCAACATCTAATTGCTGTAGATATTTTTATAAAGAAAAAAATTAATTTAATAAAAATACTATAGCGTACGTATAAACAAAAACATAATATATAAAAAATATAGGCTAGTTAGATTTAAGAACTTAAGAAGATCAATAGGGGCCCAAATTAATTTTAATTTACTCCGCTGCTCGTGCACTCTGTAAATATGAAATGTGCGCTTACCCAGGAGATTATTTGGTTTAGTATTGTTATTAGGTACTTGTGTAGAACGTTCTAGCTAAGTGTATTTTTCTCTATTGATAAATTACGATTATAAGCAGTATCGAGATCCCAGTGGTTAGACTAACCTAACTTAGTTGAATTCCATGAGATTGAGTCAAGTGGAACCAATAATTTATAAGTTTAGCAGTAAAGCACTTTTCGTAATAATTACTACTTAGGAAAATGTTATTGGCCTATTTTAAGATTATATAATACTCTGCTTTCCTACTTCTGTAATTGCTATTGATTTTCTAATAAAGAAAACATTTACAGAAAAAATACTATGGCGTACGTACTCGTATAAACAAAAACATAATATATAAAAAACTAGTGGCCGCCCGCGGCTTCGCTCGCCCGTTCCCGTATCACCCCGTTCCCGTTGCTTTTTCGGGATAAGAAGTATCCTATGTCCTTCTCCTGGTTCTAAGCTACACCTCCCAACCAATTTTCAGCCAAATCGGTTCAGCCGTTCTTGAGTTATAAGTGAAGTAACTAACACGACTTTCTTTTATATATATAGAAGATCTTCTATATATATAGGCTAGTTAGATTTAAGAACTAAAGATGATCAATAGGGGCACAAATTAATTTTAATTTACTCCGCTGCTCGTGCACTCTGTAAATATGAAATGTGCGCTTGCCCAGGAGATTATTTTTTATTAGGTACTTGTGTAGATCGTTCTAACTAAGTGTATTTTTCTCTATCGATAAACTACAATTATAAGCGGTATCGAGATCCCAGTGGTTAGACTAACCTAACTTAGGCTTAAGCTACTGTTTGATTAAATATGTACTAAAAAAGTATTAGTAGTGAGTAGTTAGCTGTAAGAATGTTTATTTTTTGGTCGTAATGCAAAGCGACTTTTTTCATTTGTAATAAGTTTTCTTTTGGACTTAGTTTGACCGAGGATCGAACTTAATTGCAAAAATAATGTTAGATAGAAATTAGTTGATTGTTAAACTGTCAAACTAAAGTAATAACACTTATCTAGGTTATTACAGAAATTCTTCTACAAGTAGTCTGTGTAGTTTAAGTTGGCTAATTTTATTCTTCACGACGTCCATTTCCATTACAAACTTTTAAAATAAAAGCATCACTCGAATGAGTGAACTTTCTAATGAAGCATCTGTGGGAGGTAATGCAATTGTAATAAACAGTGGTACCGCTCAACACCAGGTAGGATCATCCGCTGATTTGGTGTTTTTTTTCCACACCTTGATTTTTTATGGAATTTTGCATAATATAATCGGTTTACTTAACCCGTATATAATCTGAATTTTTATGTTTGTATGGGGATCCGTGAAAAATTAACTCATAAGCCAAAAATTATATTATTGTGTGATAATGCTGTATTTGAAGCTTTCTGTAATAATATCCTAGGAAGACCTAGGCGCATCTATCTCGATCAGATCGCAGACGTTTTAGAGAAAGGCCAGGTTAGGAGTACCCTAAACCGAGCATGTATGAAGAATGTTATGAGAGTGAATGAAGCGAAAGAGGTGTGTCAGGATCGTAGCAAGTGGAAATCCGTGATAAGGCGTGATTTTATGTATGTAATAATATTAAAATGTGTAGTACTCGAATTGATTATGTTATCGTGGCGTTAGGTTTAAATTATATAGAATAGAGCTTTGTTGTATTTTTTTTTTCAAAAGATGTTTTATTCTTCATGACCATCTAATTAAAAGGCGAAGCGTTTGTTGCTAGCCAACAAACTTCACGCTGAGTCAGTGACAGTTTTGCATCTCTGGCCTTTTTTTTTTAATAATTTTGGTATTTCTGTGTATAGCGTTTCCAAATAAATATGTTTTCTTTCTTTTCTTTTAAATCGTCTGAATAGTTTTGTCTGCAATTTTATTACCGATTACGCTAAGTATTTTTCTATAAGTTTTGCAGTATGATGTAGGCACGAGAGTATGTCATGCGGACTTATACCGTTATTCTCAATTATGTAAGCTCTAGGAAAGCTCGTAAAAAGCAATTTACATATACATACTTTCGTTTTTCTTTGGCTGATATTATACCTACATTACTACGATATTTTTTGCGTAGAGTAATAATTATAATACTAAGGAGCCTCTTTGAGGCGCACTTAAAATCCTTTCACCACACTTGGTTCGAAAGATTCAGTGACACGATTAGAAGAAGAGACTATAATACTCGTAGCTAGGTGCTTCAATTTTTTAATTAGAATCTCTGTCTTCAGAATAATATATAGGCCCATTTATTTAAATTAATCAGAATTCCGAATATTACAATTTTTATCAACGTTGAGAATAAATTACCGATTTCGTAATTATTTGCAATTTATTCGGATTTATTCCTAAAAGTAACAGCAAATTGGATTGGCAAATCGTTTTTATAATACTTTTTCTTTATTGTGTTTTGTTTTAAGTTAAATCTACATGTTTAGTTATAATAATAGCATAAGAACTCTGGATGTGAATTTAGACTTTTGTAAACATTAAGTTATTTATAATTTTATATTTATGTGCCATTTGTGTGTATGATTTCCTAACTCCAAAAATTATGAAAATAAATAATAAAGGACATAAATGTTTTTGTATATTTGTTGTTTTATTGTTTCTTATATAGGTACCCAAATAATGTAACCAAAACGCAAGAGAAGTCTAGAATCTCAATTAACAACGGGGTTATGTAACTTATGGGATTTTTGAGATACCTAAACGTTTTATCGACTGAGTAAACAGGCTTTTCTAGTTTTTTAGGTAATTAAAAATGAAACGGCAACACTAAGGGTCATGCTACACGGGCGGTTCTCCCGCCGCGGGAATCCACTCGACAAAGCTTCCGCAGACCATTAAACTATACGGGACGCGGTTTTTCGCTGTCTTTTGTTCATTTCAACATGGACCCGCAACATGGAACGCAAGTGCACGAACGACGAGCGAGCGAGAAGGTCCCGCGCACAATGACGCAATAGCGGATAACCGCCCGTGTAGTTTAGAACGGCGGTAAACAGCGGCGGTTTGAAGCTGCATGCGGCGGTCAAATTTCTCCCGCCTGCAAACCGCGCCGTGTAGTTTGTAGCATACAATGTCCATAAGAATTGAGTCTAGTGCGGTTCAGAAGCGGATTCCCTCGGCGGGAGAACCGCCCGTGTAGCATAGCACTAAGTACTACTAACAAGACTTGCGTCCGGCAAGAGGGGCGATGATCTGCGACATGTAGCTGGCAAGCACTGGAGGAGAAGAGCCGAAGACCGGGCTCAGTGGCGCGTCTTGGGAGATACCTACGTCTAGCAGTGGACTGATATAGGTTGATGATGATGATGAAAATGAGACGAAGGAATATAAAGCGAGGTTTTATTATTTAGGTAGGTATAAGTAACAGTGTGGGTGCCGAGTTATGCCGAGCGAAAGAGGGCGGATCACTCCTGGCAAATCTTTTATGCCGCGTGCGCTGGTGTCGCACGTTTATAGAAGGAACTAATTACCCGACAGTACTAACACTGTAGCGGATGGTAAAAGGCCTGCGCACACCTAGTTCGCTGGCGGTAGCGATCAGTGAAACGCTGTCAAATTTACCTACCGCCAGCGAACTAGGTGTGCGCAGGCCTTAAGTACTGTGAGAAGTGGTTCAGCTGTTAAACCATAGATGGCGCTTAACATGATGCCAGAATTTCGAAAAAAAAAAATTCAAGAGCGATCCCTTCCAATATTGGTAATATTTAATAGGTATATAACTAAAATATATAACTAGGTCTTGGAGGTAAAGACAGGATGGAAGAGGTCTTCCTTCACCAACACCATGGTCCCGACAACGGGTCCTTTAGAGCTTCGCTTTGATAGATAGATAGATAACTTTATTATTTATATTAGATACTTTATTGATTACCATGACACATATAAATACGGTATTTAGCTTAAAAATAAACATTCACAGTAAAACAATGGAAGACCTTATCGCTAACAGCGATCTCTACCAGGTGCCAGGCCTGGGTTGCTGTAGCGTCCCGATGTAGTCCTTTAACCATCTTCTCCAGAAGTCTTGTTGAATTTGTTGTAGTTGTATTCCATAATTACGAGTCTTTCATATGCCCGAGACAGATTA
Organism: Thera obeliscata; assembly: GCA_947578465.1. Taxonomy (NCBI): domain Eukaryota; kingdom Metazoa; phylum Arthropoda; class Insecta; order Lepidoptera; family Geometridae; genus Thera; species Thera obeliscata. Next base: position 7,491,566 of record OX387918.1, on the reverse strand, counting down.
ATTAATAAATTTTAGGTTAAATAAAGGCTGCACAACTATTTTAATCATCCTCGTAGTCTAGTACAACTTCAAAAACATTCAGAGTAAATCAATTCTTAAACAACTTCAGAAGTAAGTTATAAAGCAAAAAAGTTGTTCAAAGGGAAACCCAATTTAAAATTCACCTTACTGGAAACGAAAACTGATCGGTATAGCTAAGTTAAAGAGTAGGTATACGAGCCTAGTGACTGGAACCAGTGTCCCAAGGATTTGTGACCCAGCTACTGGATTGGTGTAGACGCGATTCATTTACGAGTCAGTTTGATTGCATTTTACAGCCCCCCTTCTTCTTTTCCCCACGCATAGTCTTTTGTAATTATCCCAGATCGTCGCATTTTACAAAAACTAGCCCAAGTTCAGAGGACTGACTTGAAACTAGTGTTTGTAATGTCGCAGCCAACTAGCTCATTTTACTGTTAACGTTGTTTTAAGCCTTGCACACATCCAAGCGATCTGCGGTGGCGATCAGTGAAACGCTGTCATGAAATATGAGAGCGATTTTTGACAGCGTTTCACTAATCGCCAATGCGCGCAGGCCTTTACGAGCCCAGTTGCAAGTCAGCGCTGGACTTGTTTACTGTACTGCCACTGTGTAAACTGGTCCTAAGCAAGCTTAATAATTAGTTTAAGATTAACGAAACTTCTGGGATAAGACACCCTAAACTAGTTATAAGGCATCGTGATTAAAGTAGGTGCTAATCCTTTGCACACTTCAAAACATTCAAATACCTGGTCTGATTCGAAGTAATTCAGATAATTCCATAATTTCTAAAGTCTTAAAGTCTAGTTATAAAGTCGTAAAACAAACCTACGCCTCACTAAGTTGGAGTGGCACCACACTGGAACTACGCTGCTATTTTTATTTTAAAAAGGAATCATACAAAAAAAACGGTAGGAATCAAGCCGTAGTTGGTCGCTCGGAAGTACTCGGAACTGGCTTATCACCAAAGAAATCAAAATCAAAAGTGTATTTATTCAGTGGAATCGCAAGGATCACTTAGGTGCCAGTTTCACGCGACCAAGGCTAGAAGAACAGGCAACAAACTACGGCTTGGTTTCTACGGTTTTTTTATACCATACTTTTACAAATCAAAAAAATAGCAATGATGTTCCAGTGTGGTGCTACTTCACATAGTGAGACGGATATTACAACCTGCCCATCGTTTCTGTGTAAGCAAAGCTAGAAACTTAACTAATATTAATATCGTAGGTCAGTATGTACCAAGTCAGTATGTTAGCGTAGGTCAAGTTTGAGCAAATAAGAAAAGGTCGGCACTTTGTTTGACTTTGAACATAGTAGTTTAAACAGTAGTTTACCTAGCTACTGCTACTAACCTGAAAGTTATGATTTGTACATTCTAGTGCAACCAAGTGTACCTACCTACTTAGTAATTTGATTTCATACTTATCACCATATAAATCAAATACTCATTTTTTTGTAATACATAATTATGTGAGTGCAATTGTTTAAATTCCTAAATAAAAACTATGTGATCCCCTGCACTGAATTGTGTATTCTACTAATTATGTAAATCAAACGAGCTGTGTATACTACATAGCTAGCGTAGCACACCGTAGTATCGCCGTAGCGATGCTACGCTCTCGTAGTCGCAGCGTAGAGTTGCTACGCAAATCGCCAAATTCCAGTGTTTTGTGTTGTTCGCTACCTACTTTGTGAAAGAAAAATAAATGCTTTTATTATTTTATTATTATTATTATGAGTGTTTTATAAATTTTAACGTATTTAAAGATGCGCAGCGCAGCGGGAGAATAATACGGGTTCAACTTCACGCATTGGAATCAATGATCAATATACTGAATACTGTATACTCTACCTTATGTACTGTATACCTTACTATACCTTCTGAGTTAGTGCAAATAGAACCTTTACCTTCTCATCACGAAAGTTTTGCCCGGATTTATAATGTTGCACATAAATTATATATTATAGCTCTTTGAGGCCCTTTTTGTTCTTTATTGAAGCAAAAAATTTTACAAAAACTCACAACATTTTATGATTGCTGTTTGCACAGTTCTTGTCGGGCCGTTAGGTTTGAGTTTAAATAGCCATATGGCGCGCCTGATGTTAAGTGTTAACCATCGCCTATAAAGCATTGCCTCGCCACTTTCGCACGCTAGGAACGTGCCCTATAATGCACTGCCCAGCGTCCATCGACTTGAGGCATACAGGTGCCTCACGTGCCAGTAATTTCACTGGCAACCACACCAACACTGACCGAAACAAAGCAACGCTGCTTCACTTGCTTGCTTCAATATAGTTTTTGGGTTAGTTTTAGCAGTAATAATGCCTCTGCCTGCCAAAGAAGGTTGTCACCTCTTAAAGCCAAATAGACTGGGTCATCCTTCAAAGTTTGAAGAGACGATACACTTGTAAGTTACTTGTAAACTCGAATAACTTTTGGGTGCTTTGGCCTATTGGCTTCTTAACTTTTGATCACTTGGGAATTAGGTTAAATAGCCTACAGAAAGAGGACAAATCTATCCCAATTGATTTGGGATGACCTGAATGTATTTTACTAATGAAAAAAAAGCTGGTATCTTTATGTACAGGAGAGTTTCCTTAACCCACAATAACTCAATAAGTAGTTTATTTATTTAGTATACTTGATTTTGAAAAAATTGTATAATGTCTGAAAAGTTAAGAGCCGGAGGGATTTGAACACGCGACCTTCTTCTTGGTCCGATGATGCACTGACTGCTGTGCCATTTAAATCACAAATAACTACAAGGACTGTTAATACGGCACTAACGTGATCGTGGCTTTATCTACAGGTTTGACTTACAGTCAACTTCTTACCTGCTTGATAACCAAAGTTGCATACAGTTGATTCGACAAGAGATTTCATCTAATTTTCATCTAAATCAGTAGTGTTGGGTCAAGCTTTATACCTTCCTTATCTTATTTATGTTTCTATAGGTAATCACGAGTTTCCCAGATCCACAACAACTCTCAAGTAAGTTATTTGTTAAGAATACTTAATGACCGAAATCCTATAGGTAAAAGCAACCTAGCTACTAGTGTCTATTAGAACGTACGTAACATGATTGATCTATCGGGAGAGCTTTGAAAAGAAATGTACTGTCAGTGACGGAAGTAAATAAATATAAATAAATATTGTAGATAATACAATTGTAGACTGTGGGAACCAGATAGCTGATACTATACATGCATATTTTTTTCTATGTAAAATCATACCTATTTATTTATTTATTCGTATGGCATAATAATCTAGTACAATCGTTCTTATAATATAACCATGCTCTAAAAGTATCTTAAGTATAACCATAATCATACCTATTATAAAATACAAGGTGCAGTTTTGAACCTGCAAAACATTTCAGGAGGTTGTTATGAGACTCGTAAATAATCATATAACAATAAGATACCAAGTCAATAATAAATAATACTTTTTCTTTTCGATTTTTCAATTTTATTGTTTTTCAGAATAACCCTCTTCAAAAAAACAGAATCACCCATTGTGGTTGCGTTTGTTTGTGTGTGTGAAAGCGCAGTCTAAGGACACGTACAGATTGGTCGCGTTTTAAAAAGGGGAGTTCACACTTACCGATTTCCGTAAATAAGAATAAAATGAAAAAAAAATACCTGCCCATTTTATTGTTGATTCGGGTCGAGAATCACTTACATAATTACCTCCTAAAATGTTTTGCAGATCCAAAACTGCACGTTGTATAACACATCTACATATGTTCACCACACGTTTGTTTTCGGTGAGGCAAACCCACGATTTACGGCGCAAAAGGAAGAGCTACTACCAACTGAGCTGAGAGGCCAGTCAAAAGTTGATTAATGGAAGTTGATTAGTAGTTTGATTTTTTAAAAGCACTTTTTCTAAGCGTTATAAATGGTTACTCAAGGGCAAGTCCCACTTAATTTACAACATATCGTCTACGGAAATGTTTTGTTTTGCCCATTTGTATGGAGAAAGATGAAACAGCAAAAATACGTTACGTAGAAACGATCGAAACAAGTTGTTGTCTCATAAACTTTTCATACAAAAAAGGAGATACGTGCTCACACGAAAACAACATTTGGTTGACGAAATATATGGTAGCAAAACTCCGTCTTCGGAACTGAACGTTGGAAATTATGTATGATAAAATGAACCAAAGTCTTCAAGTATTCGTTTTCCGTCATTTTGGGAATTCACATAGCTTTTTGATTTCAATTGTTTTTCTGGTGTTATTTTGAGTTCTGTTGTGTAATTTCGGTGGTATTTTAACTTACATTACTTGAGGTCTTAGCTCAAAGTCTTAGCAGTTGGAATTCAAGTGTATTAAGTGATATTCTGATTTGATCGAAAATGTTTCAGATGGTTTTGGAAAAAAACGGCCATTTTTTGTTTCCAAAGCCAATTAGAGTAGGGCCGACTTGTCTATGACTGACTTAACTTGACGAAAAAGTATTTATCTAAGTATGTAATATATCCTCACTACTCGACACTGACAAAATTTATCCGAAATGGACAGATGCCATTCATTAAGATTCTGGTCTTCAAGTATTAGAATGATGAGCGAACGGAATCCGGATTGAACCCTTCACTAATGTAACCTTCCTTGGTCGGAATAAATTAGTAGGTTCAACCAATTTGGATCGTTCAGTCACGTTACGTTTGCCTTAGTAAACACCGGCTCAGCTGGAATTAATTTTGATTAATTACTCACTGCTTAGTATTGGTGAACATAAGCGAAATTTGCGGTGTGTGGCGGCTAACCACAGGTCAATCGAGCTGACGCGTAGGTAAGGTTTCCATTTTTTTTTACCTTTGCCTTTGCACTTTGACGATGGAGCAGGATGGTATAGAAGACACCTATTCACTCTTGCCTTGAAGACCCCAGATTGTAGTAGTCAGGAAAAACAGCCGTCGGCAATGAGTTCCATTCCCTGGAGGTTCGCATAATGAAGCATAATGGATTTGCTTTAATAGTCGTCTCTTTCCGTCTACTTCTCAATAATGGCATCTGTCCATTTTTGATCAATTTTGCCATATATTACATAAATAAATAGTTTTTAGTCAAGTCAGTCAATAATATACAAGCCGGTCCAACGGAAACGTTTTCGTTCAAATCAAAATATCACATAATACACTTTCATTCCAACTGTTAAAACTTTGAGCTAAGACCTCAAGTAATGTTGGTTAAAATACCACACACAAATTACACGACAGAACTCAACATAACACCAGAAAAACAATTAAAATGAAAATGCTATGTGACTTCCCAAAATGACAGAAAACGAATCCTCGTCTCTTTCCGCACGCATAACTATGGCATCCCCTTGTCAAGGGGAAGGTCTTCTTCTTCTTCTTCTTCTTAATTAATGGCATCTGTCCATTTTGGAACAATTTTGCCGGTAATTAGTATCAAAAAGCTCTAAATAAAGATAGATTTTTCGGTATAATACCAATCTTTGATCAGCCCTGAGTCCGTTTTTTAAAGGGTAATCGTCCATAAAGAATATTTCTACCAGCGTCACTTGTTTAAGTTAAAAAATATGTTTACTTAATCGACAAGCAAAGACTGTCGATCGCTACTGCAGGGCTACCACGAGCTCCATATGGTTATGGCTATGGCTGTCAAAATTGTGTCAACCGTGTCAACATATTCAAACCCAAGAAGAAAATGAATGTGAGGGTCAGCCGATCTATACACAATTTGACAGCCATAGCCATAACCATATGGAGCTCGTGGTAGCCCTGCTGCTTGTTTGTAAGAAATAGCTTCGCGGGCGAAAAAAATCCTTCGTGTCATGCCGAGCAAATAACGTAAGCCCCTTCACTCACACCATTTTTGGCTCGAGGGTAAGCGTAACCAATTTGAAATCACTCGGTAATTGAAGACACTTGTGCCTTTTTCCCGTAATGTAATAAATTATCGGTAACGAAGCGATGAGATGAGTTCTTCCTTTGTACAACAAAAGTTTACTAAAAGGTTGATGATTTTAAAAAAAGGTGTTTTCATTACTCATACTCTGAAAGTAGGTCTGAAGTTGCCTGGGGGGCCTAATTGAAAGTAAAACTTGCAGCCCTAGGGAGAATCGCTTTCTACTGACAGCTGTCAAATTATAAAAAAAAACAAGTTCTATTTTATTCAACCATGTTCCAACTTTCTAAAGTCTTTCTAACTGCAAGGAGGTCGTTGAACCAAATTCCAACTTTTTATTCAGCAAGTAGGTTGGAAACCCATTACAACGGTAAGAAGTTTAAAAAGTCTAATTAGAGCGCAATGTATAATTTTAATTTAAATAACATAAAGATAGTATTAAATAAATAATATATCTTCTAAATTACTTGATTCATATAATAATATAGCTTCAACTATTTATTTAAAATAACATAGATTTGAACAAACAATTTACAAATTTTTAAATTATGAAAATGAAAATAATGGCTGAATAATGCTGGCGAGCCGAAGCCGAAGGCCCGCCAGAGAAAAAAAAAAACCGGGAAGGCGGCAATTTAATCTTCATTTTCACTAATTTTTCTTTCATGTTTTTATTTTTACTTTCCTTGTATTCGTAATGAAAAGCACAGTGTTTACCTCGGGTGAATAATACATTGTTACCCGAGTGTTGAAAGTCACGTTTTTTGAGTCCCGAGACGGGTTTGGCGCCAGAGCGTTAGCGAGGGCGCCAATGGAGCTTGAGGGACTTAAAAGACTTTCACCCGAGGTAAACACTGTGCTTTTCATTACGAATACAAGGAAAGTAAAAATAAAAACATGAATGAAAAATTTGTGAAAATGAAGATTGAATTGCCGCCTTCCCGGTTTTTTTTTCTTTTTCTCTGGCGGGCCTTCGGCTACGGCTCGCCAGCATTATTCAGCCATTATTTTCATTTTCATAATTTAAAAAATGGTAAATTGTTTGCTCAAATCTATGTTATTTTAAATAAATAGTTGAAGTTATATATTAATCAAGTAATTTAGAAGATATATTATTTATTTAATACTATCTTTATGTTATTTAAATTTTACATTGCGCTCAAATTAGAGTTTTTAAACTTTTTACCGTTGTAATGGGTTTCCAACCTACTTGCTGAATAAAAAGTTGGAATTTGGTTCAACCTCCTTGCAGTTTAGAAAGTTGGAACATGGTTGAATAAAATAGAACTTGTTTTTTTTATAATTTGACAGCTGTCAGTAGAAAGCGATTCTCCCTAGGGCTGAAAGTATTACTTTCAATTAGGCCCCTCAGGCAACTTCAGACCTACTTTCAGAGTATGAGCAATGAAAAGTCTTTTAAGTCCCTCAAGCTCCATTTCATTTATAAACCCTCGAATGCAAAGAGAGGTTGTAAGAGTATTTACTTTTGTCTGTAGTCTCGTAGCTCCTTCGTAGCAGCCTCTCGTAGCAGCTCGTAGCAAGGTTTGGTATAAATCCATGCAGCTATTGAAAATTAACTTCTGCGAAGCGTAAATAACAGATACTGAGCCAGGGCCTTATTGACCTTTATTGAGTTGCTAATAAGTTACTACCTGTTGTAATTAGTTATTAAGTAGTCATAAGGTCAATAAAATGTTTTTCTTTCTTTCTTTCTTTTAAATGCTCCCGAAACCATAAGAATAAATGAGGTCAGATATCTTGACCTCATTTATCTCAGACAGGGACTGAATAACCATTAACATTACAACGGAATAGACAGACATTTAAGATTTATAACGCTTTTAAGCGATCAACGGATGCTTTGAAATAAACCAGCGTTTTTTTCTCTGAAGAAGCCTGAAGTATGAGTACCTTTCCAGACACTACCATCCACCGACTTCCCGCGATCTTAACGATGTCGTCGGGCCATCTGGTGCGTTGGGCGCCTTCGTTTCGTCTTCCGGTTCGTGGTAGCCATTCAAGAACCTATATTCCCCAACGGCCGTCGGTTCTTCGAGCTATATGACCACTTAAAATTACTAATTCTACGAGCTATGTCAGCCTTGGGTTTTCTACAGATATCCTCATTTCTGATTCTATCCCGTAGTGAAACACCCAGCATAGCTCTTTTCATAGCAGTATTAAATGAATACGGGTTCTTGTTTAAAAGTCCCTCTGTCTAAAAGTTGTACCGAAATTTTGTTAGCGTAACTTCGAACAGCATTATTACAAAGTTAAATGAGATAGGGATATGGGTAAATGATGTGTATTTAAAATTGTATCACGTAGCTTGATTTTTGTGTTTAACATCGTGTAAGTTTAAATAGCTAGCAACGGTAATAGACTTGCCACCGGTCACGTATAGAATGCTTAATAGAAGGACAATTTCTTTTTAAGATTTATAAAAACAAAATAAAATACACAAAAGTACGAAGCCATAGTTGCATCTCTTTCCAACAGCGATAGCTCTCGTTCATTTCCTTCAAAGTCTAGACTGTTCGATCACTTGCATCTCTTTTTAATAGTGCTGTCTCTTCACTCCTATGCAAATTTGGCTATATGAATTTACTGAAATGTCCATAAAGGATCCTGAAAACGTCTGTTCAGATCATTGCGTAAATCGTTAAGCCTGAAACAGACTGAAAACATGTTTCAAGCCACTGAAAACAACGACAACTTGGTCCAATTTGTGATAGTAATAATATTAATCCAATTTGTGATAATCCGCGAAGAAAGAGCCTATTCTAAAACGTGCTACCATTGCAACAGGAAACGGATATAGTATACTTTTTATCCCAAAAAAAACGGGAACGGGATCATCGAAACCGTGGGCGTCCGCTAGTATCATATAATAAAAAGCCTTGCGTCATTATTTGATGCTGAGAATTGTCCAATTATCGTTCACTATCGCAAGAATACATAAAAGTGAATATTCCTTTTACAGCCTTTGTCTCACGGAATTCGAGGGGTTTAATGTCCTTGACAAAGCAAATTAAACGAAATTTCCTACATCACTGTCTTGGCAAAAATTCTGTGTTATTTTTCATCTCGTCGCCTTTTTAGGACCCGCGATGCGAAGGAAAATTGGAAGCATATATTAGTATTATTGAATCTTCACTCCACACGTCATCATCATCATCTTCCTGCCCTTATCCCACGCTGCATGGGGTCGCCACAACAGGTTTTCTTCTTCAACTCACCTCTATCATACGCCATCTCAGCGCTCACTCCTTTCCTGCGCATGTCATCCTTGACGGTCTTAACAATATCGTCGGTCCATTGGGTAAGTGGACGCCCTACGTTTCGTCTTTTTCCGGTTCGTGCTCCAGTAAAAAAAGTTGTAGTTTCCTTTCAGCGATTGTACGTAACAGAGTTTCGTAACCTAGCTGCTACGTGAAGGAGTTTTTTTGGTTCGTTACCAGGTTAGGGCGATGCAAACCATAAATAGTTTAGTTTACGTGACCTCATAAATCAGCTGATTTGTCTTGGACGCAGATTTTTTGTAGTATTGGTAGAAATTCCACACTAGCTGTTTGGGTATCTGGGCAATAATTCAAGATGAATAAATATCATCATCATCATCATCCACAGCCTGACTTCACCCACTGCTGGGTATAGGCCTCTCTCTGTATGTGCCACTGTTGCCGGTCTTGTGCCAATCTCATCCAGGTCTTGCCTGCGATGTTAACCACATCGTCTGAATAAATATGAGCTCACGAAATTTATGTGAAGTGACTCCTAGTGCTTTTCGTGAAGAATATAATGAAATAGTTTTTTTATGATCATGATAAAATTCTTATAAAAATCAAATATAAAAAGTGTGTAAAGATTAAACTCTACTAAGGTCCAATTTCACCGTTAAACGCGTTAAACTAAACTCGTTTATGTGTACGTACACAAAAGAAATGCAACGGCATTGACAGGTCTTTAAGCGCGTTTAGACAAAAATGTACCAGCTGAATGCTTAAGCGAGTTTAAACGTCAGTAGAACGCGTTCAATTTCAACGGTGAAATTGGACCTAAGTCGTTTTTGGTAAGACAAGTAGCACAAATAATATTGTTTTACTCTGTGCTACGCCGTAGGTCGTAGCGGCGTAGCTCCGTAGCTTAGTTTAATTCTTCTTCTTATCGTATCACTGATACTTTCGAACCAAGTGTGGTGAAAGGATTTTATGTGCGCCTCAAAGAGGCGTCTTTCGTGACGTGGCGTAACTTTTATAATGTCCCAAAAGTTAAGAGCCGAGTGGGATTTGAACCCGCGACCTTCCCCTTTGTACGGGGCTGCGCTGAGCGCTGTGCCATCGGATCCTAATCTAACTCGACGAATAACTCTTAGAGACTGTTCGGCACTAACGCGAGCGCGAACTTAGTGAAGGTCGCAGGTTCAAATCCCACTCGGCTCTTAACTTTTGGGCCATTATAAAAATCTTTGTGATTTCCTTAAGTGTAGTAAACACTTAAAAAATCAATTAAAAGTAGTGACGTAACTTGACAGATATTTACGAATTTTTAAGGTTCAACGATTTGCCGGTTTCCTCACGATGTTTTCCTTCACCGTTTGAGAGCACTGGCATAGTGTACATAAATTGGACAGAAAAACTCATTGGTACACAACTGGTTTTGAACCCACGACCTTAGGATCGGAAGGCAGGGCCGTTACCACTAGGCCACCAGCGCTCGCAACTCAGGCTTTCATTAATAGTCGGGTATGTTATTGACATATTTCATCTTGTCTTTGAAGTCTCGACCTTATAATTAAGATAACTTAAAGTTCAAAAAGTAATCCCACTGTGGCTGAAATAAATGATTTGATCGTCAGATGTTTAATTATGGCTCGTTTGATGGCAAAGGATATAAACAAGACAACATTTAAGTACATAGGATTTTAATACTTTAAAAATATTAAATACAAGAACTTTCACCTACACAATTAAGACGTTATTCGTTATTATAATCTAACTATTATACCGTTAATATAATTAAAGGAAAGTAAAAGTAAACAGGCCTTTGTACCTATTGTAGATGATTTTATGCAGCGTCAGGGGCAATTGAAGTGCAAGTCTCACTTCATTAACAAAATTTCGTCTACGAAATGTTGTTTTCGTTTCGCCTATTTGTCTCTCTCTATTGTATGGAGAAAAGATGAGACAGCAAAAATACGTTACGTAGAAACGATCGAAACGAGTTGTTGTCTCATCAATTTTTCATACAAAAGAGAGAGACACGTGCACACGAAACCAACATTTTGGTAGATAAAATGTGGTAGCAAAACTCCGACTTAGGATACAGGTGTGCCCATGTCCCTACTTACGGGACGCTATCATGCCATAAAATAATAAATAACATTATCTTTATGTTCTTAATATGACCCTGAAGACCGTTGATTATATAATAAAAGTAAAGTTTAAAATTCACAAACTCTAAGCACGAGATATTTATACCTACATCAAATTTTATTAAAAATACATTTAAGTACTGTGAGAAATCAGAAAATATATGAATACTTACATAGTTACGAATGTAATTGAGTGGTGATTTATCTGAAACGACTTAAAAATTATGGACCAACCAAATTCTTGTTTTACCTGAGAAATAAAAAGTTAGATGGCCTTTATATCCAATCAAAATGATTTATACAGATCGTCACGGATCATAAGCAACCTTATTACACATTTCTCTATTTAAGGGGTTCTTTTTTTAGTGTCTGGGACTTTATATTATACTAGTGGAATCTCTTGCGACTACGTTCGCGAAAAGCTTTTTTGCAAACTTAAATTTTTAGCTTCTTGTTACGAAACCTAAAAATAATTGAGTAAATAAAAATATTTTTCATAATAAAAAAAAGTTACTTTGGGGCTAATTTTTTAAATCTACAGATATTTAGGCTCGTCAAAAACAGGGAAGAGGTCAAAACAAGGACTGACATTTTTTATTCGACAAATAACGTTAATTCTGTAAATGAAACAATCAGCCCTTACAAATAACAATGTCGTTAAAGTTTCGTTGATCAACACTAAAAGGATTCCCGAATGTCCTTTTCATTCAAAAGCTTTGATCAATCCCTATTGTTCTACGATTTCGAGATCCAAAAATTCAATTAATTTCGCTGTAAATTTTGCTTTAGTGCTTCGATAAACGACTTTATACCTTTGATTACTCAAACTACTACAATACTACAACTATAAGAATAATACTATAAGAATTGAAGAACCATGGAATAGTTATTTGGTCGAGTGCAAGGTTGCTTTTTAACCGAGTGCTCATTTTTGATGACCGAGCAAGCAAAAGATTCAGAGCACGAGGTGAAAAATCTTTGAACTCAAGTCTTCCATCCAACCTCAGCGAGGAAATGACTAAATTCAATGCAAAAAATAGCGTGGCGCGCGCGCGTAAATCAAATTAAAATAAAAGTAACAACACCATGAAGGTTCCGAGTCTGAGTTTTTAACTAATTAAAAAAGGTTGTGTGATAAGTTTAGCGCCATGGAGGCAGAAGTAATTAGGTTTAATGATGTTTTGAATTCACAAACTTAGGGCACATGGTACGAGTATTGTAAATTCAATTTTACTTTATGAAAAAATGAGATACGTGTTTTTTTTATTTAGCATCATCACAGCGTATTTTCTTTATTTTATTTCGAGATTCGTGATTTGTCTCATTCAGAATTTTATGGCCTCGTCTATCTTTTAAGCACTAATGTTGCTTAGAAGATTCAAATCTTTTTTACATTTGAAATAAACATAGTCTGGGATCTACAAATTGCAGTTTAGAACAGTGAGTAATGTTTAAGCCGCGTGCACATGCGAGAGATAGAATAGCCTTTGATTTCTTTGCACTAAAAGTTTTGTTACGAGAAATACAATACTGATTTTGGGAGTATAAAAGAGATTTATACAATACACTTTCGCTGAATTTCAATCAGATAGCGAATCTATCTACGTTTAGCCTATAAAGTTCGCTCAATTTATTATCGACGCTTGCTGCGGCGGCTCAGGAACATCGCACATGTGTGGCCGCTCGGAGAAGCGGTTGCAATATATGTTATCCGGTTTTGGAAATAGGACATCCCTACTGAGACCGGGCGAGAAGTCACATCACTAGTCGAGAGAGAAAAAAAGATGGCGTCGCAATGCGTAGATGTTTTGTTTGCCGTAACATAATTGTGATAACTTGATTAATTAATTTACAGGGCAGTACAAAATATTCAAAACTATTTATGTACACAATGCTAATGCTCTCAAACGGTGAAAGAAAACATCGTGAGAAAACCCTTGCTAGCTGCTAGCTCTGCACGTAATGATCATGTCTTTCCTGTGGATTAGGCCGACTAAGCTGTCAGGATGGTACAGGTGCTTGACAAGCCTATTCCATCTAAAAGCCTATTCCTGTCACTATAGCGTCCCGCAAGTAAAGCTTGTGTAATCACCAGTTGGACTTGACGCTTCAATCATCTACAATAGATGTATGTTTACTTACTTACAAAATCTCAATAGATGCAAAGACTGTATACTTACTTACAAAATGCAATTTCAAATCTCGGCGCATATCATTTAGTTCTTTTCATACCAAATTTCTCACCTAACAGTTTTTAACGATAACATTTGGCTTCTTTTTACCTGTATTTTTACCTGGGAACGTTACCGGACAAAGGATTTAAAAAAAAAGGTGAATTTTGATGGATTAATTCAATATGTTTACCTACCTTTGATGGATGTTTAAGCCAAAACGTACATGGTTTGTGGCCGATTGTTCAAAAACGTTTATCGGTTGTTTTGAATAAAATATAACTACATTTATATTCACAAAGCAATTAAAATTACACAAATATTTACAAATTTTTTATTAATTTTTATAGTGTTTACTACACTTAAGGAAATCACAAAGATTTTTATAATGTCCCAAAAGTTAAGAGCCGAGCGGGATTTGAACCCGCGACCTTCCCCTCGGTACGGGGCTGCGCTGACCACTGCGCCATCGGATCCTAATCACACTCGACGAATAACTCTTAGGGACTGTTCGGCACTAACGCGACCGTGGCTCCATCTACAGTTTTGACGTTATAGTCAACTAACCTGCTCGATAACCGAAGTTGCATTCAGTTGAATCGACGAGAGATGTCACCTTGCGTTTTTCATAATTTTTTATTCTTTTATTTACAAATTATACAAAATACACAAGGAACAGTTGAGCTATCTGCAGACCGTTACAAACTATCTAGAGATATCTTTAATAATGTATTCGAGTTCTTGAATAAGAAATATGTAACGTTGCTAGACCTATTTCAATCGTACTTATAAATAACCTTATTTATAAACATCTCAACTTACAGCTAAAATGCTATACGTACAAAAAAGTTAAAGTGAAAAAGTTCCTATTATCCAAGAAGTTAGTAACACTGATCTACAGATTTTTCTATTTGAAAGCACGATATTTAAACCTAATAGACTTCACTACTACGCACGAATATAAATTAATCATAAAAAACTGAAGACAAGAAAAGTTTTCGAAATTCTACTTATCTATATTATGACACTAAGCTCCTATAAGATTCAAAAAAGGAGCGTAAGTTCGTGACCCCCAATTGTGTTCCCCAAATGAATCGAATCTGAGAGTTTTTGAACAGTTTTTGTTACTTTTCTTTGAAATCACAGAATAAAACAAAACGCATTTGCTTCTGAGTTTGCAATCATAATAAACAAGTGAAGTTTAAAAAACTAGAAAACCCTTCAAGGCAAAACTGCTCATGAACAGGTTTTTATTTTTTTTCAATCAACTTATAAATGACAAAAATTTATGAGATAACAAACATTTAAAATTTCTTGCAGTTCGAAGGGAAGAGCTGGAGGTCGGGATACCGAATTTCTCGTCCGACCCCCAACACACCCTAACTACTTTTATGTTTGAGTACGTACGAGTTAAAAAATTCCCTAGAATAGAATAGATATAGTATGATATTGTTTTTGTAGCTCGTTTGTACTTAATCTCTATTTTTGAAATAAAAATTTTTTGATTTTGATTTGAAAAACAAAATTCAACCGAATTGAGAACCTTCTTTTTTATTTAAAATCGGTTAAAAACAGTCAAATTTCCGCAAATAAACATTCATATGAATAATCAAGTGATGGAAAAGGTTTTGAACTCACTACCCTCGTGCTCAATATGCAGTGGAGATGGATCCTTGACGTAATCTATTTTGATGAAGGACTGTCTTGACTCCCTGTGCCTGTTGGAGGCTGTGCTCGGTGTGACGTCACGGCAGGTCGTGTGCTCGCAGGTTCGAGAGTCGCGGCGTTTGATCACTTTGCGGCAGAGGAGAGTCTCTTGAAAGGCCTTGCGGTATCTGGAGAAAGTTAAATAAATAAATATAAATATTATAAATATTTTATTAAATATTTATATATTTATAAATATTTAATTAAATATAAATATTGACAATTCACACAACACTCTAGCCCCAAACTAAGCTGAACTTGTACGATGGGAACCAGTAGGCCGACCACAAGCTCTGTCTCTGGCTCTGTGAGACTGTTGACTAAATAAATCCTACGTCGAGACATCACACACACAGTATAATACTCTGGTGAGCACTCACATAGACTCAAAACCTTAGCCAGAGACAGAGCCAGACAGAGCTTCTGGTAGGCCTACAGCTGGTTGATTTAACTTGAATTTTTTTTTTAGCTGGTATTATGCTAAATACTATCTTTCTTTTGTAAATACATACCAATAAGCCTAAAACTATCTATTGAATACAATTAAAACTCTGTATATTTTTAACAAATATTGTAGAAAATTGAAAGAAAATATTGTAGAAAACAAATATCTACGCATTCTGTTTTTTTATCTCCCGGCAGTAGTCTCTTTGCCCGCTTGCAGTATTGATTTTCTATCCCAAAACCGGCTTACAATACGTAAAAAACAATATAACACCTTTAAGTATATTTTTTTATTTATATTCAAAAAAGTATTCCGCTATATCTATTTCAAATTGAATTTAAAGTAGTAGTTGCCTCATTGACGTGGGAGGCCTACGTTACCATTTCTTTCCAAATTCTCAACTTCTGAACAACTGAACTGAACTGAACTGAGGAAGACTGGAGTCTTGAGAATACGTTTTCGTACTAAAGGATACAATTACTTATTGTGTGATGTGATTAATATGATAAATGCCTCTTGCCCTTATATCTAACGAGCAACCAGGTTAAGGAAAATAATACCATTACATTAATTACTATTATTATTGAAGATTAATCTTAGTCACCTCTGTCAGTCAGCTAGAACTATTCCCGATGCTATAAAATAAATAAATGTTGTGTACAATCCACACAGCACTATCGAGCCCCAAATTAAGCAGAGCTTGTACTATGGGAACCAGATAGCTGATATAAGTATACATAAATATTTTTTTTGTATGTACATACTATATTACACCCAGACAGAGAACAAACCACACAAATAATATAAAAATAACAACTATTTATTCTCGGTGAGGATTGAACCCACGGCCTACGGCGCAGAAGGCAGAGCTACAACCAACGAGCTGAGAGGCCAGTCAAACTGAGAGAGAGTCAGCAATTATTACTAAATAAAAATATGGTTATACTAGCTGCACACTGCAGTGTGTAGCCACTGGATGCAAAACACCCATTAAAAACACGGTTCCTGTATGTAAGGGATCCCATAGAAACCGTGCATTTCTCCGGGATAAAAATTTGCCTGTCATGTCATTTTCTGACCCCTAAACTACCACTAACTACTAAAATCAAGTTGATCATTATTTTATCCTTATTTTCTTTTTACTGATTTGGATCAGTTGAGCTATTTCTAGATCGTTTGTAACGGTCTGCAGATAGCTCAACTTTTGCTTGTGTATTTTGTAAATGTTTGTTTAATTGTAAGTTTCTTTGTGTAAATAAATATTTGTTCTCCAAAAAAAGTGGATCCTTTGTTCAATCAAAAATTAAAACAATTCTATCCCACGGAAGCAATACATTTTACCGGGATAAAAAGTGCAATACCTCTCTGAAGTCCTGCTAAACAAGCTTGAACGCCTACAAAATCTCTGCATTCGGTTCATATTTGGATTACGCAAATATGACCACGTTTCTGAATTCCGCATGAAGCTCAAGTGGCTCCCTATTCGTTTTCGCTGGAATGCGCACTTTCTCTCGTTGCTTTATAATATTCTTTTTAATTCTTCCTCTCCACCTTATCTAAAAGAGCGTTTCGAGTTTTTGCATCAGGCAAATGATCGAAACCTGCGATCCACTGACACTTTGCAGCTCACAACTCCAGTCCATAGCTCTGTTATGTATGGTAAATCTTTTACGGTAAAAGCTGTGAAATTGTGGAACTCCTTGCCTGTGTCTGTTCGCTTATCCAAATCGCTCAACATTTTTAAAACAAAGGTTAATGACCATTACCTATCCTTGTCTGCTAATATTTAGGTATCTATCTTATTGTATGTGTCTTATTGTATATTTATTTAAGTAGCATGTATTTATATGTATTCACAGTATTATTATTATTATTTTAACAAGTTGATTTTAGGAATTAATTGGTTATTACTATTATTGTATTTCTCTTTTGAATTTAGTATTTAAAAACTTTTTGTGCACCGCCGTCTATCCGATTTTTATCTATCCTTTCCATCCAAAGGTTGTCTGGAAGAGATCGCTCTTAGCGATAAGGCCGCCCATTGTACTGAATATTTTTGTAATAGTTTCTATATGTATTTCTTTGTGTACAATAAAGTGTTAATCCTGACAAGCTTGACAAATTGACTGGCTTCACTGCTCAGACTTCTGTGCTGGGTAGCGGGTTCAATGCCTATCGAGAACGAACATCGTTTTATAAATCTTAGATCTTTAATGGAAGAGGACATGTAAATGAGAGCTCGACGCAATGGAATTCTGCGACGTTTTTCACTGTCGGATTGATAATCTATACTAATATTATAAAGAGGAAAGATTTGTATTTTTGTATGTATGTTTGTAATGAATAAACTCAAAAACTAATGTGTCGATTTCAAAACTTCTTTCACCATTGGAAAACTACATTCACTCTGAGTAACATAGGCTATATTTATGTGTTTAAAAATAAATATCACCCCGAATACTACATTCACTCTGAGTAACATAGGCTATATTTATGTGTTTAAAAAATAAATATCACCCCGAATACTACATTCACTCTGAGTAACATAGGCTATATTTATGTGTTTAAAAAATAAATATCCACGCGTGCGAAGCCGGGACAGGCCGCTAGTAATAAATCAAGTGAGTTCGTAGTTGTTTCCAAGAAAAAGTCTCTTAGCTAGAACTTTGATGGATAAAATCTCAGCTACATTGAATGAAGATTTACTAAAACTCTTTTGCTGATCCGAATTGAATATGGTTCTGAATTTAGAGCACATTGCATTATTTGGAAGATTTTTACTCGCGCGCGATAATTGCCGCTTGTAGAGCGTGTTTCTTTTTAATTACAAAAAGGAAGTGCTTAATTCTGAAGTGTTTTTTTTAATTTTGTTATTGCCATAACTTTGACATTTATGAACCGATTTGAAAATTAATGGCCTTACTTATAAAAATATGTCAAAAGATAAACAGTGCTTAAACTATTGCCATCCCTTACCACTGCGTAATGACAAACAGTGACAGGGCTAACTTTATGCAATGATTAAATTTAAATTGCGTTTATAAGTAGGGCTGTTACTCTTTTACCTGAATGATTCCAGGCTGGCCCTATAAAAATTTCTTAAAATTTGGTCGGAAGTCAGTTTCTTCAGTTTAAAAACTTATATTATATTATGTTTATAATTCAATCATTACCATGATTTGGATCACCCAGATCGAAATCACTGATATACATAATATTAATGAGACTGAATTATACATCAAAAATAGTTTATTTTATACACCAAAAGGGAAGTCACATCGTCTACAACAGTGGAGTTGGAGGGCTTACAATCCCTCCCTCTTTAACCAGAGTCAGTACATGCAACTCGGGCAGCCCCGGACAGCCGCCGCAAGCCGTAGCATCGCTGCCAGAGCAACGGCCACAACAACAGACTTGAGGAGCCCGTTGTCGCTACCAGCGGCTGGTAAAGCCGCTGGGACTTTCCCTCCTCGAGGTGGGCCTACAATAGGATCCTTAACGCATGTACTTGTTAAATACAACGCATTTCAGGGGCATGATTCTCGGGCCGACCGGGATTTTCAATGTCCCTAAAAGATCTCGGCCTATTGATCTCTGACAAACATAAGCTATCCCGAGTGAAAAATGTCTGTCTATACTCAAAAAGCCAATTCTCACTGAAATAGGACATTTTATCCCGGTTGATGGCATATTTTTCAACCGAGATGCGTTACGTTACACGCTTATCCAATAATCGAACGATTAATCGATCGATTATTTACTACTATTCTAGTGTTTTGTTCAATTATCTATCAAATGATATTTCAATTTGTTACTTCAAGTGAATTACGTATAAGTAAAGCTAAAATGTTGGGAAAAATTGAGTTTTTATGTCAAAATTCAAGTTTATTGTATCAAACTGACCAATAACGGAACGTAAGCGGGCATTTCAACGTAGTAGTGTTTGCATTTGATTCTTATGTCTTGGCGTTAGATCTAGCGGTTGGATTACTTACTCTCACCGACAATTTTTTTCAGTCGAAGTGTAGAATAGAAAATAGTGTTCGTTATCGTCCCCATACGTGTGGCATTTAAGGGTGAATAGGTCTTCAAAAATTATGTTGAGGTTTGTAATATCATTTTTTCTAAACAGAATAGTTTGTGCGAGAGACACTTCCAAAGTGGTAAGTAGTGGTGTATTTTTTGCCTCCTGATCAAAAGGTCCAAGTAGCAAAATGTCCAACAGAGCAAAAGGTCTAATGAGCAGTAAGACTAATTAGCAAAATGACCAAGTAGCAAAACGTCCAACTATCAGATGGTCTGTATAGCAGAACGTCTAGGTAGCAAAACGTCAGGTTCTCAAAATGTCTGTATACTCAGGCGCAAAATTCAACACACTTTGCATCGGAAGGGAAACGGACACGGCATTATTATACAGACGTGCACATACTATACTCTTCGGTCTATGTACATAAAGCGTAATAAATCATCATATCACAAATACAATAATATGTTCTCTAGATCGTTTGTAACGATCTGCAGATAGCTCAACTGTTTCTTGTGTATTTTGTACATTTTGTAAATATTTGTTTATTTGTAAGTTTCTTTGTGTAAAAAAAAGCTTTATTCAATAATATGTTATTTGAAGGAAATAAGAGAAGAAAGATCGATATAATATTCAATGCCAAACACAAAAATGAGCTGCAAAGACTTAAGGGTCAAAAAGCTAGTCTTTTTGTTTTTTTTTAAAACCTTGGCCATAATAATGGGACAAGGACAAGAAAATCATGATGATAAATTTTCATCCACCCAATGAAAAATAATATGTGTAGCAACTATTTTATATCTATTTGTCTACTGATAAACTTACAACAGCTTTTACAGAACAGAAAAAACAAACGCGGTTAATAATTTTCTATTTTTTTGATTGAACTAACTGAAATACATTTCACTAGCGGGCAACACTCAAACCAGAATCTCAGAAGAAGAAGAAAAATTTGTTTGTGTTTTTTGTAAAGTAAATAAATGATTTTATCCCCTAAATATTAGCATTAAGGACAAAACTATAAGCAGTAGGGCTCAATGGGTTATTTACAAAGTGTTAATGAGATGTTTGGAACTGTACCTACCTACCAAGCTGGAAAATTACCGAATAAAACTGAATAGAGGTTTTTCTACTCAAACAGCAGATGAGACTAGTATAAACAAACAGCAGTAGACGTACACTGTTAAATTTTACTAAAAGACTCGTGTAAATCCCTGTCAATCATAATAATTATTCATTGTCTCATTGAATACTATTATTTAATTGTCCAAATCTTTAGTTTTGATGTTTTGATGCATTACAGACCTATTTACTTGGTATAGGTGCTGGGCAAGCCTATTCCATCTAAAATCAAATCAAAATTGTCTTTATTCAGTTAAATTGCAAGAATCACTTTGAAATCCTGTTCCAGGCACTATAGTGTTCCTCGAGTAGGGCTTGAGTAATCATCAGTTGCCCCTGACGCCTATTTATATCATCTACAATAGATGCAAAGGCCTATATATAAATGCTTTTATTCATATTTGTATTTATTTATTTTGTTGCAGGAACATCTGATTATGGAAAGGTTGGCGAAGCCAAAAGAGAATTTACTGCAAAGCACTGTTATGGTTGACTAAAAATAGTGCTGGAAATTATATAAGTACTATCAGGCAACAATATTGACCGTCTACCACTGCACGCAGGACTTATTTACTTACTTTGCTTCGTCTATCTGTACAAACCATCGAGCTTGAAGCATTATTTGCAATCAGTCTGCGAATAGCCCAACGGTTTCATGTGAATTTTGTAATTATATGTTTGTAAATAAAGATGTGGTTTTTATTCAGTCTATTAATTTTTTTCCTATAGTAGGTATATAAAGTTTAGTAGGTATACAAATATTATTTATTTCTCTTTTAGGTAGAGACTGTTTGGAAACCATCAGTCTTATGATGTTTTTCTAATAATGTAGGTAATTTTTGATTTTGATTGTATGTAAGTTCTCTAGTCCAATTATGGTAACAGTATGGTAAGAATTGTAATGAAATCTCTTGTATTTAAATGATAATGATTAAAAAGACAAGCTTTTATCAGAGCATTGATTTAATATATTACTGCACTTTTATTCATCATATTATGAGTTGACTGTTGTGCCGGTAACTCTTGAAAAACCTTCCCCAATCTTTAGATACTGCCTCAACGGGGGTCGTTGGGAAGTGTACCCATTTTTTGAATTCTCTTGATACTGAAGATATGACAGATCCATTAGGATGCTCAGCCATAGCCGGTACCGACTAGCTCCCTGTGCCAAGAAGTATAATGTGATGAAGACCTAGAAAAATAATGTAATTGACATAAAATAATACTTAGTTTGCAATCCACAATGGCAGAACAGTGTACTAATTTAACTTATTATTTTCGGTAAGGCCTTATAGGTAGGGACTTGTCTTATTATGCTGTTATGAGGCATATCATATCCACCAAAGGTTCCTCACCATTGAATTATATTTGGTTGGTAAGAGGTTAGGTTACCACATTATACCTTTGATTTAGTGGAAATCTTTCTCTGCTGCAAGTAGGGACCGCACAATATCTTCGATGAGTTCCCAGGCCAATGCTTTACTTAGCTTATAGTGATTTTTATAAGCATAAACGGAGAGCTCAAAGGCATTGCACAACCCCGCACTTTTTCTGCGTTTTCCAAATATCGTATAGCTGTCGAGGCTTCTACAATGAGGTCGTCTATAAATTGCTCAAGGATTTAATCCATTCTCTCTTCGAAAAGAAGCAATAAAATAAAATTTTGCTGAAAATAATATTGTGTTTTGTCAAACCACTATCAAATTCAAGAGATCTCGAATACTGCGTTCTGTCTCGGCTAGTCCGGACTAGACGTTGCGTCTCGCATGAACTTCGACCGAGAAAATTGAAGGAAGAAATCGTGAGAATACGCCAAGATGGTTGTCACGACTTTTTGACCGACCTATGACGACATCTCCACCGAAAAATAATCCCGGTCGGCGCGAGAATGATGCCCCAGGACACGCACATCGCCGGCCACATCAGGGGTGATTTAGAACAGCTCACCCCTACAGCTGTTTTACTGTGTAGACACGGACTCCCCCAATAGGATAGTTATTGAATTTCTATATATTCTGCTCGTCGGAAAATTCCGTAAGCGCGATCGAGAATCTTAGCGAAATTTACGTCGTAGCACTTATATTTAAAGACTTTTCTATCTTTTTGCAATGCAATTCTATGTTCTAATATTTATCAAACATTATCCAATGTTACTAACAGTTCTATATCCGCAACAGATGATTGTAGAAACAATATTTTCAGCCGACAAGAGATAGCCGTATCTGTTTTCACTGAAGTGCGAAAAGGCAAGGGCATTATTGAGGTGGCATCTGTGTCACAGTCACGCCATCTTTTGTCTTAATACAGAACGAATAAATATTATTTTTAAAATAAAATATACACATTATTACCAACAGATTCATTTAGATAAAATAAGTATTGGGCAAACAACATATTGTTTCATGAGGCGCTTCTAATAACCCTTATAGTTATTTTATAGTGTCTATCCTAATCGAATATAAAACCTTCAAACCAATAGTTAGGTTGGTACGTAGGCAATTAGATTTTAAGAAAGAACCCGTATTATTTTACAAATATAAAAGAGTGCATAAACACACACTTATTCACACATCTCTACAAATAAGCTCTCTTTCAATTAAGAATATTCACTCAAAAGTCATAAATATATAAAAATTAAGACTTTTTGTAAGTTTTTTGTCAATCATTATGCTCTATTTTAAGATTATGATATCTTAGTTGTTCTGAATATGTACTTTAAATCACCTTATTTAATCCCAAAAACTGTTTTTAAATAAAATATAGATTTAATTAAGCTGCTTTTATATATAGTACTTAGTAGTAGAGCTCTTTGTGAAGGGCTCGTTCGGGGAAGTACTACCACCATGCCTATTTTTGCCGTGAAGCAGCATTGCTGTGTTTCGGTTTGAAGGGTGTGGGTGGTCTTCCTATCGTGTCACTCTGGTTCGAAAGAACGGTGAAAAGATTTTAAGTCACCTCAAAGAGGTTCCTTTCGTGCACTTGACACATGTCATTGTGTTGACTGGCCTCTCAGCTCAGTTGGTAGTAGCTCTGCCTTCTGTGCCGTAGGTCGTGGAATCGATCCCCATCGAAAACAAACATATTTGTGTGGTGAACACGGATGTTTGTTCTCTTTCTGGGTGTTTTTGTATTCTAAGTATGTATTTACAAAAAAAATTGTATTACATCAGCTATCTGATTCCCGTAGTACAAGTATTGCTTAATTTGGGGCTAGATAGTGTAGTAGTGTGGATTGTCCACAATACTTATTTATTTATCTCTACTATATAATAATTATAAGTTTAAAAAACTTGAGAAACCGACTTCATTGCCAAACGGCTAAACCGATTTTAATGAAATTTGTTTGGGACAGTCTGGACGTAAAAATAACCTTCCAAATAAAAAAACAATTTTCTAAATCGGTTCATAAATGACGGAAGCATGCAGTTACAAACATTAAAAAAATTATTTAAAAAAAAATGGCAACACCGATTTTAATAAAATTAAAATGGGACCAATCTGGAAGCAGTACCTTTCAGATAAAAAAATATTTTTTCAAATCGGCTCTCAAATGACGAAGTAATGCGGTAACAAACATTAAGAAAAAAAAAAAAACATACAACCGAATTGAGAACCTCCTCCTTTTTGATTGGAAGTCGGTTAAAAATAAGTCGGGATTTCCTTCCTGACGCTATAACTCGATAACGGCTGGACCGACTTGGCTGATTTTGGTCTTTAATGATTTGTGGAGGTCCAGAGAAGGTTTAAAAGGTTTTTTTTTTTCAACGGGAACGGTATAGACGAGTGAAGCCGCGGGCGGGCCGCTAGTTTGCTATAAATAATAACAACAAAACCAGCAGTTCAGCATCTTCAATCTATCAATCTGGGGACTAATTCTCGGGCCGATCTCGATCATTTTGCAATTTTATTTTATTGCTTCTTTTCACAACCCTGCACTTTTTCTACGTTTTCCGTATATTCCTTAGCTGTTGAAGCTTTTACGATGAGGTCGTTGATGAATTACTAATGGAAATCATCCATTCTCTCTTCGAAAAGAAGCAATAAAATAATATTCAATCGAGATCGGCCCGAGAATTTGCCCCATGATCACAACTCCTCACCTCTCACTCATAACATTGTAAAGTATCGGATTGACAGTAGCCGACACGTAGTACAAAGCACCAGCCACGTTGAACAGGTGCTCGTTGATCAGGTGGAACTGAGGCAGCCGGTAGCCGTAGATGAAGAACAGACGCTGGATGTGGAATGGCACCCAGCACACGAAGAATGCGATCACCACGGCCGCTGTTGGAGAAAAAAATATCATGTAATACAATATCCTGTCTTATTAAAAACCTACCAAAGGGATGCAGTGCGTGTATGTATGGTTGTGCCGAGAGCGCAGACGACCTATGTATCATTTTCTTTTTAACTGACTTCAAAAAAGGAAGAGGTTCTCAATGCAGTTGTTGTTATTTTTTGTTAGTTAAAAAAAAAAGGTTGGTATGTTATACTTCCAGATTGGTCCAGATCATACCAATTTCATCAAATTCGTTTTAATGTTTGTTACTGTACTGCATACATCCGTCATTGATAAAAAAATAATGAACTTAATCGGCTCATAAATTTTATGAAGCGATTAAGTTCATTTTTTTATCTAAAAGGTAAAGTACTTCCAGATTAGTCCCATAGAAATTTCATCAAAATTGGTTTAATAGTTTGGCCATGAAGTGGGTTTCTCAAGTTTTTCAAACTTATATATAAGTATCTACAAAGAGTAGTTTACGATGAAGGGATAAGAACAAACTAACGAATCCTGACACTTGAAGGAAAGTTTCAGCCCCGCTTTATTATTTTGACAGCATTTGTAATGAAATTAACGTCGGGTTCATGTCTGTATAACTTTAAGGAAAAGTTTTATACAAGGAGTACATCTACCCCTTCTTTTAAAACAGTTGTATTTAGTACTTCATGCCTATTTTTGTCGTGAAGCAGCATTGCTGTGTTTTGGTTTGAAGGGTGTGGGTGCCGGTAAAATTACTGGCACGTGAGGCTGAACATCTGTATGCTTCAAGTTGATGGACGCAGGGCAGTGCATCGTCGGGCCTGACGTGTATGACCGTCGAGGCAATGCTTTGTTATAGGCGATGGTTGCCACTTAACATCAGGTGGGCCATATGCTTGTTCCATCAGCAAGTTATGTAAAAAAAATAACTTGGCCTGTAATATCAATAGTCGATAGTATCAGCCAGCAAGATATCTTCTGAAGGGTAAGTCGCAGTTTGAACAACTCGTTTTGCCTACGTGTCTCTCTCTTTTATATGGTGAAAAGATGAGACAGCAACTACACATTACGTAGAAATGATCGAAACGAGTTGTTGTTGATTGAAATTGGCATTGGATCGAAATTGACATTGGATACAAGATACAAGAGTAACCCAGCCTAGTAAAACTCAGACTAGAGGTACAGGAGCCTAATTCTCGGGCCGACCGAGATTTTCATTGTCCCCTAAATACACATTGGCATTGCACCTATTGTTTATTACTAACATAGTTTCTTAGCAAGTTATTTTTCATTGCTCATACTCTGAAAGTAGGTCTGAAGTTGCCTGAGGGGCCTAATTGAAAGTAATACTTTCAGCCCTAGGGAGAATCGCTTTCTACTGACAGCTGTCAAATTATAAAAAAAACAAGTTCTATTTTATTCAACCATGTTTCAACTTTCTAAAGTCTTTCTAACTGCAAGGAGGTTGTTAAACCAAATTCCAACTTTTTATTCAGCAAGTAGGTTGAAAACAACGGTAAGAAGTTAAAAAAGTCTAATTAGAGCGCAATGTAAAATTTAAATTTAAATAACATAAAGATAGTATTAAATAAATAATATATCTTCTAAATTACTTTATTAATATATCATCGATGTCAACAATATTTATAAAAAATATGAAAAAAATTAGCACTGCCTACTATCCTCGTGTGTTGATCCCATAAACGGCTTAATTATTATATTCGTACTCGTACGTTCAACTATTTCTTTAAAATAACATAGATTTGCAAACAATTTACCATTTTTTAAATTCTGAAAATGAAAATTAAGGCTGGGAAGGCGGCAATTCAATCTTCATTTTCACTAATTTTTCTTTCATGGTTTTATTTTTACTTTCCTTGTATTCGTAATGAAAAGCACAGTGTTTACCTCGGATGAAAGTCTTTTAAGTCCCTCAAGCTCCATTGGCGCCCTCGCTACGCTCTGGCGCCAAACCCGTCTCGGGACTCAAAAAACGTGACTTTCAACACTCAGGTAACAATGTACTATTGTCGTGTTACTAACCCCTATGGATCAAGGTCTGAAATAAAGTTTTTTTTATTTTTTTATTTATTTATTTATTGCACAACCCAGCACTTTTTCTACGTTTTCCGTATATCGTAGCTGTCGAGGCTTCAACGATGAGGTCGTTGATGAATTACTCAAGGAAATCTGCCATTCTCTTTTCGAAAAGAAGCAATAAAACAAAATTGCAAAACATGAACACAATCGCATGATAAACGTTTATTGGGAACGAACGGGCCCGTGCCCAATTCGTGACTATCTGGAATGTTCTACGTACTAGTAGTATCCAATTTAGCAACGGCAGTCGTAGAACGAGCAACAAAATGTTATAGCTGTCCTTAGATTACTTTCGGAACCTTTGAGATGTTTCAATAAGGTTATTTAGTTCGTAACGGGGGCTTTAGAGGAAATATTTATTATTATTTTTGTTTTGTAAAAGGATCAAATAGAAAAAAGGTAGGACCCAAGCCGTAATTTGTTGCCTGTTCTTCTGGGCTCGGTCACGTGGAAGTGGCACCTAGACTCACCTAAGTTTAAGACGTTTTAAAGTGATATTTGTGATACCATCAAATACACATTTGACTTGACTTGAAATATTTAAGTGAAATATGAAATATTTAAGACTCAGGCTCCCATACACTTTTCGTGAAGAGACCCGAGTTCCAATGGCCAGAATCGTATTATTATGGTCGTTACTTTTATGCCAACAATACACAATGCATATAGTCCGTCCGTCGGTATCAATAAATACATGTCATCATCATCCTCATCAGCCTGAAGAAGTCCACTACTGGACATAGGCCCCCCCTACACATGTCCAAGAACGATTCTGAGCCCTTTCCCTCCACCGACTTCCCGCGATCTTAACAATGTAATCGGTCCATCTGGTGGGTGGGAGCCTTACGTTTCGTCTTCCGGTTCTTACAGATGTGCTACATAGATAAACCTAATCATATTTCAAAAATACTAAAAGAAGGTTCATTTACTTCAAAGATATTTTAGTATAATGAAAGAGACGGTACGATAAGACTTAATTAAAAATGTTTCACAATGCTCGATTATAACTAAATGAAAGTATTTTCATTGTATTAAAATTTCAGCCGCAGGGAAACACGCAGCAGTTGGTTTTTCAGAAAATCTTCTTCAGAAAGTCTTGTTTAAAGTGTTTTACAAAATTCCAAGACTTTTCCTAAGACGCCAAGAAAGGAATAGGTAATGATGTAAAATAAGTTAACCTTTTTTAAATTAAAAAAAAATCGGTAGTCTGTAAAGTCGGTTTACTGACGATAGTTGAACGTGATAACGTCATAAGAAAATACTGGTGGAATGGTTGCATTTTTCAAAAGAAAATTTTAGTTTTGCTGAATTAAATTGAATGTGAATGAAACTGAATGAAACTGAATGAAACTGAATGAAACTGAATGAAACTGAATGGAACTGAATGGAACTGAATGAAAATCCGGACCCGGACCCGGACCCGGACCCGGACCCAGACTGAACCCTTACCCTCATTTACCCTTACCCTCATTTACCCTTACCCATTACCCGACCCGGGCTCGGGCTCAGGTAAATGGAACGACGAAACGACGTAACGACGCATGAGTCATGTTTTTTCGTGCGTGCAGCCGGCTCCATCGATTTATAAGACGTTATCACGTCAATAATCTCTTCGTAATTTTTCGTAAGGCTTAAAAAAGAACTTTGTCGCATATTTTATGATTCGATATTTTAAAATAGATCATAATTGAATGGTTTTATTTAATGAAGGTTTCGTATTGAATAATTTTTCAAATTGGCTCTTAAATGACGAAATATTCTATACAACCGAATTGAGAACCTCCTCCTTTTTTATTTGAAGTCGGTTAAGACATTTGAGAAAAGCTACTGTCTTTATGGTCGATTAGCAATCCGTGAAACCGGCCCTTAATCAACTTAGTTACTTAAAGACTTAACAGATAATAATTTAAGGCGAGTGGAAAGATGTGGAAACTTCTAATTAAAATTGTTCAGATGTTTTGTAAATCACTGTTTTAAATGTATAAAGGTCTGCGCACACCTAGGTCACTGGCGATGGCGATCAGTGAAACGCTGTCAAATTTGACAGCGACATTTAAGATGGGCCTTTATAATGTGCGCTAGGTTTTAAGGTTAAATTATGTGTTGATTCAAAAAACGAATCCTAAGATCTGACAATGCATAATATGCATGCATGTAAATTTAACATTGTAAAAAGGTGTTGCAATATTATTAATCATGAAGATAAAGGAGTCCAAATTGCTGTTTTAGGGAATTTTCAATTAAATAGTTTAAAAAAAAAAATCGCTTCACATGTGATTGAAAACGTTTCGATATAATATTCCTATATTAGTTTGCAGGTAGAAATCTTGTGTTGTTAAATGTACTTTTATTCTGTAACCTATATTTAGCCTGCTCACTGTATAACATTATTTCAATGTAATTATTTCTTAAGACAATAAATTCTCTAAACCGAACTACGGCAACAATCTAAGTAAATATAGTAAACTGTACACTAATGCTCTATGGCCCCGCTCGCTACAACCGAGACGGAAGTGACACCCCTCCCACCATCCGCACTCTGCCTCGCGCTGCCTTTCAATACGCGACACGTGTAACATCAGAACACACCCCTTCCTTTTTATACCTCTACTTTCCTTACAAATAATAATTAAGTACGTTAATGAACCGTTCGGAAACGGGACACGCGTATGGCGCCGTAACATGCCCCCGGCCTTGGAAGCACCAGCTTCAAAGAGTGATGCGCTTTGTCCTCTTCATTCCGCGTAGCTTCTTCCCGGTACAGGGCACTTTCATCAGAAAGCTGCGTTTTATTGTGCTGCGTGGATGCTGTCTGGATATTTTGTCCGTGTGATATGACATCGTAGCCGCTAATGATGTGGATGATTTATTTGGGGTCGACTTTATGAAGGAGGCTTGACGTCCTTGATGGTCAGTAGGTGTTGTCCTTGGATGTGGACTATATTTACATTCCCTTCCCATGTGCAATCTGGTCGGCAGCTCGGATCCATATTCCCTCGCCCAGTACGTCCAGTCGTTGTATCGCATGTGCTCCGCTTGCTGGTGCTGGTCGAGTGGTCGTTCAGGTTCGCCTCGCATGTCCTGATTCACCAGCGGCGCTGTAAGCGGACGACCAACCAGGATATTACTGGGACTGAAGGAAAGGTAGTCGTGAGGTGATGATGATGATGATGGGGATGGAGGACAAGAATTTAGGATGGTGGAATCTTGTGTCAAAACCGTGGCAAGCTGAGCATGACTGATTGTACGTGTAAAGTACAACTTGCACGGTTTTACTCCAGCCTTCCCAAGACCTCCAAAATGAGCATCGCATGACGGAATAAATATAAACCTTATAGCTTGGCTACGAGCGTATTTATATGTATTACTAAAATGACTAATTGATTTATTTAATTTATTACTGGCACCGATGAAATTTGAAATTATTTCGTCGGGCTTTCTACTGGTTGAAACAATAATTTTTAATTTTAAATATAGAATGTGTGTAAATAGATAACTGACCAGTTCCAAGTTTAGAGCGCGCATAATGAAATACATACATAAACAAATTATATATGAATCCGCTTTAGAACCGCTACCTTTACGATTCAAGGCAAGTATCGGTCTTGCGTTATCTACCTTGTAGTGTAAAAAGTTAAAAGTTGTACCTTTCAATCGCTTGCACGCAACGCACTCGTTCACTATCTCCCGCGGGAGATTCCTCCCCCCAACCAGCCACCACTGCCGGCAGACTTCGTACAGCAGCGCTTGAGGAGCATGGTCAAGTATACGCTGGTGATTGAAACGCATGAGCACAACTGGAAACCGATGTTTTGAGCACAATGAGATTTGATGTTTTGTGTCGCATTTATGGTTTTTATTATTATTATTGAGATTAAATTTAGCTTTGGATAATTCGTCCCGCATTATGGATGGACTAGAATCCGAAGTTATGTTGGTGAACTTGGTTGCAATATCTAATGACGGCAAAAACACTTCACTGCGTTCGAATTTAGGTATACTAACGTTTGTCAGCGAAGCGACCTTGGCCTTGAAGCATAACAAGCGGACTGATCCACTGGCCGTCTTATCGCTGACCGTGCGAAAATACGAGCAAAAGTCATTAGCTGCAACAGCTGTTGTCGATGCATTGGTGTGTTTGCGTAATACACCGATATGCGGTAGAAACAAATGAGGTGCTACTCGCGTCGTGTGACCTAAAGATGCATACTCGTGAATAAAGTTTATGTTTAAGCTTTTGTATGCTAGATAGCTTTGTGATCGCTTTTTGATCGGTAAAAATCGGTTGAGAGCTTGAGGACACATTTCTCCTAGGCTTTGTGGTGAGGATTTGAGCGAAGTATCATAGCAAAACCTTTCGTCACTATTATTGCGCGTTGTAGTTATGACGAAAGGTTCGCACTCCTTCTCCTCCTCCGTACGCGTATCACAAAGCCTAGGAAGTTGTTCCTCAAGCTCACAAAACTTGTGTGGATGAATTTCCACCGTATGGAAGAAATTACACCGTATTATATTTTTATATCGCTTTATATTTAATGGACCCGATATGATCCATCCTAATTGCGTATTATGTAGGAATGGACCACTAGGTAAACGCATTTTTCCCTCGCTTAATAAATCCCAAAACTTATCCGCGCCTATCAGGATATCTATTTTTTGAGATTCATTTATTTATTTATTTATTTATTTATTTATTTATTGGAAAACCAACAGCAAGAAATAACTAGTTACATACATAGTATAGAAACGAGAGAGCCAATTAAAGGTTTTCACGGATACAAAACATATTAAAAACAAAAACTGTGAACGCCGTAAGTCGACATTAACATCAAAGAGCTTAGATAATACATAATACAGTGCATGCATATACGCTTTACTCGTTACCAAAGAACTCCCCGTTCAGCCGCTGCCTGGCTGAACCGACACTCGTACAAAATAGGTCAAAATCATGATGTTTGCTCAGCTTATTGTAATTCGCGCTTGCTCGCCACATAAATGTGTTCTGTCTATAGTTGGTGCCAACTACAGGAACATGAATAGAGGGATTATATCTTTTAGGTTTAGAAGGGACATATAATTTGATTTTATTTAATAAGTCAGGACAATTTATATCATTAGAGGTAATTTTTAATAAGAAACATAGATCAGCGATTTCACGCCGCTTAGCTAAAGGAAGAAAATGAAATTTTTTACACAAATTAAGGTAATCAGAGGAGCTATAGGGAATGCTTAAACGAAAACAAAGATATTTGATAAATTTAATTTGGATGCGCTCGATTCTATGTATGTATTTCTCATAGCGAGGATTCCAGATTTGAGACGCATATTCAAGGATGCTTCTTACGAAGGTACAGTAAAGAATCTTGAAAGTTTTAGCACGATGGAAGTTAGTTGCACTCCTCATGACAAAACCCAGGGCTTTGGACGCCTTAGAAACGATGGATTCAACATGATCATTAAACTGAAGCTTTGAATCGTGTAGCACACCGAGGTCTCTAACTACGCTGCATTTAAGTAAAGTATGGTTTTTAAGCAAGTAACTAGACTGAAGTTCTAATTTCTTACGTGTAAAGGTGACAACGGAGCACTTGGATGGATTTAAATCTAATTTATTAGTAGTACAGTAAGAGTTTAATCTCGATAGATCATCTTGTAGGTGTGATGAGTCCACTTGGGTATTAATAATTTTAAAGATCTTCATGTCATCAGCGAAACATAGTAAGTGACTATTTTGAAAACAGCTAGAGATGTCATTGATAAAAATTAGGAAAAGCAGAGGCCCTAAGAGGGAACCCTGCGGTACACCACTAGGAATAGAAACCCAGCTAGATATGTAGTTATTGATGACGATAGCTTGGGACCGATTATCAATATAAGAAGAAAACCATCGAAGCAAGTCACCTCTAATTCCGATGAGGTGCAGTTTCGACAAGAGCAACCTGTGGTCAATCCTATCAAAGGCCTTGCTGTAGTCGGTGTAGACTACATCGACTTGGTGGCCATTATCCATTGCTTCAGTCAGGAAGTCATTGAAGAGGACAAGATTTGACACAGTCGAGCGACCTTTAAGGAAACCATGCTGCGATGGATTGAAAGAATGTTTTAAAGCTGCATAGACTTGATTGTATATGACTCGTTCAAATATTTTAGCAATAATACATAATTTGGAAATAGGTCTATAGTTGGTAACTTCACTCCTAGAGCCTTTCTTATGAATAGGTGAAACAAAGGCAGACTTCCAGATGGAAGGAACGGAACAGTCTGCTAGAGATTTACGGAACAACAAGGATATGGGTATACAAATAGTTTTTGCACAACCGATCAAAAATATTGCACTGACGTCATCAGGTCCTGGTGATTTAGAACTATCTAAGGCCAATATTAATTTTTCAACGTCGTGCTCACGAATCTCTATATTACAAATATCTTGGGCATGGTTGAGATTGTGTATGTTAGGTAGATCACCACTTGTAGATTGCGCGGCTGGGGCCAGAAATGTAGAAAGGAAATAATCAGAGAAAGCCTCGCAAATAGATTCACCAGAGGTGGCCGTTGAATCTAGGTATTTGAGTGAAGTTGGGATACCGTTAGTTTTTGACCGGCTCTTAATAAAAGACCAGAAATGCTTTGGATGCTTTTCTATACCGTCTTCAATTGCTACTATATAATTTTGGTAACATTGGCTTTCCAACAATTGAACCCGGTCCCGTAATAATTTAAAAGTTTGAATGTCGGTTTGCATGCCATATGTTTTAAATTTTTTTAGGTATTTAAATTTTTCTTTAATTAGCTTAATAAGTGAAGGAGAATACCATTTGGGATAGGAGCTATTGGACACGACTTTAGTAGGTATGTATTGAATTTTTAATTGGTTAATTATAGAGTAAAAATATTCAACGGCTTCATCAAGGGACCTAGACGACATTTCCGTGACCCAGTCCACGTCAGATATTTTAGAATTGATCGAGTTATAGTTACCTTTATTAAACATAAATTTCATATAAGATTGGGACTTTAAATAAGGAATTTGTAAAAAACTTACACTAACTAGTAAGGCCTTGTGGTGGGGGTCAAGGGGTACCAAGGGGTCATAACATTCTGAGACAGTAACGTCATCATTTGATAAGGCTAGATCCAATATTTTACCGTGTGCATTTCTCACGCCATTAAATTGTCGAAGACTATGAGTGTTAATTTCATCAATGAGTAATGTTTCGATAGTACTAGAATAATTAGAAGGGGTAAAATGTGACTCAGAGCTAGGCAACCAGTCAATATTGCTCAGGTTAAAATCACCCAACACAAGGAATTTATCCAAAGGACTAGCTATTATTAGTTCATTAAGTTTGATTAAATAATTTTCCAGCTGCTCAGAGAAAGTATAACCTAAATTTTGCTTACAGAGATACAAACAACAAATATGAACGTTAGTAAATGACTTATTTTTGAGTTTTATTGAGATGGTTACCCACAAATCCTCAGCAGAAGATTGGAAGGAAGGCTGATGAGCAACATGAATATCTCTTCTAACTGCTATTAAAACCCCCCCTCCCCTTGACTGACCTGTCGAATCGTAATTCCTATCTCTGCGCCAAACCACATACCTACAGTCAAATAGCTCTGAGTTGGCCAGACTTTCAACAAGCCACGTCTCCGTCAGTACGATAATATCGTACGAACATAAACAAAGGTTGCGATAAAAAGTCGATGTTTTGGAACGAAGGCCTCTCACATTTTGGTAATATATATTTAAGTTGCATAGATTCGTGCTATCCATACTGGTACCCACCACATAGCCTCGAAATAAATACATTGTAACCTAAACCACAGCCTAAACGAGCATTAGTAGCTATCAAAAACTTCCAATTATGTCGATAACATCCAAGGAACATAGTTAAATTACACTGAGTTTCGATAAAATAAGCATATAGTAGCGAGCGGCAGGACTGACAACAATAATACGTAGCTAAAACTAAGATATTTACAATGCAAGAATAAGCAAGCGGTGCGTACGCGCACAGCTGTTGACAGAATGTGCGGGCGAGGTAATTAGTAAAGTTATCTACCTGCGCGCGAGAACAATAGCGAGTGGGCCGGGCAGCGGTGACGGCAGGGATTACAAACATTTTATTATTGGTAGCGAATGCAATGGATTTACGCAGTATAATTAAAAGTAAACTTATGATAGAAAAGGCAACGAAGTGGACTACAATCTCATTTAGAATAAGCATAACTGTAAGCTTAAAGCTAGTTAGCAAAGATAAGCTTTCATAGAAGCAGCTTAAACTATCTTGTTTAAATCAGTCTCCTGGTTGACAATGAACACTGGGGAAGTGTCAAGCTTACGGATGTGGATTTTCCCGTACTTTACCCAGATGTACTTGAACCCCTTCTCCTGCACTAGGGCCTTCGCCTTGTTCAGCAGGGCCTTGGAGTCCATGTTGAGGTGGTCGTTCACGAACACGCGGCGAACCGAGTCACGGAATCCGATATCAGGGGCCGCTAGGGTCTTCCGGGCTCGCGCTGCTGCCACGAAGTCCTCCTTGACGTATCGGTTCGTGAAGCTCACGATGATTGATTTGTCATTAGAGCCGTGCACCGGGACTCTGTAGAGGTAGTTGATATCGCTCTTCTGGAAGCTAAAATTGGAGGCTTTGCTAATAGCTTCGACTATAGAGAAGAGGTTTTCATCTTTGCGCACTGGAACTCCTTTGATCTCAACATTGTTGAGCCGGGATCTCTGATCGGCTGCCGACAGCTGAGCTCTCAATTCAGCGACTTCCTTCTCGAGGAAATCAACAGTCGACTGCATGTGTTCCACTTTGGAGACTCTGGTCTCAATGTCGGTGATCTTCGTAGAAAAGTTGTCCATACGATTTCCCATGAACTCGCAGCTTGTCTTAAGTTCGGTCAACTCAGTTTTAATGACCTCAACATCTTCGAGAAGAGTTGGGAGACCCATAAGTTGCTGTTTGATCTCACGTACTTCTATCATAATTAAGTCCAGAGGAGTCGGCTCTGGTGAAGCAGTTGGCCTTGGGGAAGAACCCTTGCACGAAGAGCATTTCCAGGCGGCTCTTCTATCGGCACCCAGCTTTCTCCAGCCAGATTATTCATGGAAATAGGGATCGGCTAACTGTACATTACCAGGGATCCCAAACTGCGCGTGTTGCTTGGGTATCTCTGGTAACGTAGATGTAATGTCTGGTAAAACAATACATTGCATTCGCATATTAAATGGGTTGGTTCGCGATTTAATTTCTATGTCACAGATTTGCGTAGACTGTGACACAGAATTACCAACCCCGCGTACTTCGTGAGTGGACTGTATGAATGGCGTGCCTAGTTTATTGCATAGTGATCGCGTTACAATACACCGCTCGCTTCCTGAATCAAGGAGCGCGCGCGCTATTTGATAATTATTGTGAATATCTTTCACCTCCACTAATGCCGTCGATAACAGGACAGGTTGCACACACGGGTAATTAGCGCATAGAATATTAGTGTGCGTGCATAATGTGAACTTGTCGCTGCTAGGATCCGCAGGCGGCGGTGGTGCGGCGAGGGACGGTTGCATCGCCGAAACCGGTTCACTATTCTCGCCTGACGTGTAAGAAGCTACATCGCGTCTAACTTCACTATCTTTGTGAATTAATGAGTTATGCTTTTGCTCGCATTTCCTACACGGACCGAACCTGCATTCATTCACGGAGTGCCCTGCGCGTAAACAGTTCTCGCATAGACTGTTATCTTTGACGAATGTTAACCTATCTTCTAAACTATAACTAAGAAATCTTTGACATGCGTATAGTTGATGGTTATGTTGTTTGCAAATTAGACATGTCTTTTTCTCTTGACAGTGCGGATTATCGGTGGAGACATTGCAGTGAATTTTGTGAATGTTATGCGTATTTGTGGATTGTTTAATGTTACTTGTGCTCGCGTGTGATACTTGCAATGTTTCCAACATATCCGCCCTGTCTTTGAGGAACGTCAGCAAAACATCTACCTTCAGGATCGACTTGGAGTCACCAGATTGTTTTAGTGTTGTGTTTTTGTATTGTTCCCACTCGCGTTCTGTGATTTTATCTAATTTTGTGACAACAATATAAATTATTAAAGTGTCCCAGCTGTCTACTGGTTCACCTAACAATTTTAAAGCGCGTAAATTCTTCAAAATTGTGTCTATTAAGTGACGTAACAGATCTGGTGCCTCTTTTGTCAACGCCTGAATGTTAAACAATGCTTTGACGTGATTGTGTACGAGTAACCTGCTATTGTCGTACCTATTTAGAAGCAGTTCCCATGCTACAGCGTAGTTTGCAACAGAAAACTACTACTCACGTTTGGCAAGTGGCAGCTATGCTGGCTGCGGCACACACTGCTAGACACTGTGCAAAACTGATGGTAGCTCACTGCGGCTCAAATACTGAAACAGTTTACCACGAAATGAACACAAGTAAGGACTGGCGGTTTGGAAAGGATGGATGGCTGGCCGTACCGTTTCTTCGTAATCTTTGGTATGCGTGCTTCTGGACAGCGATCCTGATGAATCCTTTGAAGAATCCGTGGAAATCTTCTGTAAAATCCGTTGACGCCGTGCGTCCGAGAGGTCGTGCGAAGGTCGTGCGTGCTTGAGTCCGTTGTAGATTCGGCTCCGAAGGTCCAATTTATGTTTGCGCCGTTTAGTGGGGTTCCTCTCGTGGCGTGGATAAATACGAAGACTTGGATTCTTGATATAATGCGTATAATATTGAATTAAAAAGTACAAATTACAGAGTTTGATGATGCGGTTAGCTTAGCGGTAAAAAGTTGTAGGCGAAGTGACAGACTGGGGTGGCTGTCAAAAATATTTGAAATATGGATTGTGACGTTTCGTTTCCGTTCGGAAACGGGACACGCGTATGGCGCCGTAACAGTTAAAGTTAAAGTTAAAATGAAATTAATTATTTTTTATTCTATTGACAGAGGTCGAAATGATTCAAACCACGTTGACATTGTACAATATTGACACTCACACATGAGGCGCCACAGATCCAATATGGATCCAATATCGCCAAAATTCCAGACTAGCGTTTTTATACTGTCACATTTTCCATTGGGATCCCGGCTTCAGTTGAGCTCGGTTTAAATAATACTGACGAAGGTTTCAATTTGTGTCTAGATAGACTGGTCTCCAGCGAGCAGTGAGAATTCACGTTTATTAATTTAAAAAGATTCAACCCCTTGATCGAATGGTCTTACTTATAAAAATATGCCAAAACATAAACAGTGCTTAAACTATTGCCTTGATTTCAATTGTTTTTCTGTTGTTATTTTGAGTTCTGCTGTGTATAATTTCGATGGTATTACTTGACAACATCACTTGAGGTTTTAGCTCAATGTATGAACATGTGGAATGAAAAAGTTCCATATAATTATTGACGTTTCCTGGGAAGATTTAAAAAAGTAATGACAAACAAACAAAAAATTTGCCATAAATTAAATTTAAATTGTTCCTTTATAAGTATGGCTGTTAACTGCTATTTTATCCCGAAACTTTCTTTCCTTTCCTTTTCTTTTCTTTTTTGGTTCGGAAGTGTGTGAATCTATATTTGCCTATTATAAGATCTAAAATGTACCATACCTACTTCAAGCAAATAAATTATTTCATTTCATTTTTTCATTTCATTTCATTTCGAAAAGTTTACAAAGACAGAATAAACGAACAGAACGAGTGAAGCCGCGGCCAACAGTTTATAAACCTTCCTGTAAGAACTTATTCTTTATTGTACAAACAAAATACACTTAGAAAACTTAAAATTAAGACGTGTACAAAGGCGAGCTTAACCAAAAGAATCCTCTTACAGCAAACCTTGGGCGTATGCTCAAGGTTGCACAAAAAAAGGAATTGAGAAATAATATTATAGCAAAAGTATTGGATAATAAGACAATAATTAAACCTACACATAATTTACCTTGTGTATTATATTTAAAGGAGAATTCCAAAATGTCTCTCATTATTACTAAGCATCGAAATACGTGCCTAGAACATACGCAAATAAAATAACTTCAAATTCTTGTATCATTTGCAAACCACACAAAGACTTTCGCTAAAATTTCTTCAAAGCAGTATTAAATAGGTATTATACATTTAAATTCAAGAAAAATCTTTACTAGGTACTTACAAACCTTTTCAAACTAGAAGGTGCAGAGAAAAATAGGACATTTCAAGTCTTTGTTACAGCTACTCGTATTATATAAAGAAGAACGCCTATAACATCAACTAGCTGATGGAACGAACATATAGCCCACCTGATGTTAAGTGGTAACCATCGCCTATAACAAAAGCATTGCCTCGTAGGTCACGCACGTTCTACGTTACACTGCCCTGCGTCCATTAACTTAGGGGATACAGATGTTCTGCCTCACGTGCCAGTAACCCAATAATTTCACCGGCACCCACACCCTTCAAACCAGGCAGAAAAAGACATGGTGGTAGTAGGTACTTCCTCAGACGAGCCCTTCACAAAGAGCTCTACTACTACTAATTATTTTTTTGTCCTTTCTTTTCCTCTCTTTCTAAGTACTTATCTAGGTAATTGTTAAAGTCAAATGTTTATTTAATAGAATCGGATTAATCCCTATTGAGATTTCAAAGCACGTAATCCTCAAGAAACAATCAAGTTATTTTGTATATTTATATCCAAAAAGGTTCATCCAATCAGCTTTTGTGAACATCTAAAAGGAACGGACTCGTAGGACTTTTCGGTAGGTTAGGTACCCGTTCCCATAATAAAAAGATTTTAGTGTGAATTTCCCAGTAGTATACTTTCTCTGTTAGGGTTCTCAGATCAAAAAATCAAAAAATCAAAGTTCCGGAGTAAAACCCTGACATTTAATGAAAATTCCGTAACTTTTTTGCAAATACAATATTAATGTCGTTAGTACTGTGGGCATACCACGAGCGCTGTCTGGCTCTGTCTCTAGCTCTGGTTTTGAGTCTGCGTGACTGCTGACAGAGACAGAGACAGAGGCAGACAGAGCTTGTGGTAGGCCTACTGTTATAATTATGATGAATATCGAAGCAAAATTTTAACATGAGAAAATTTTACCTCAAGTTGATAGACGCAAGACAGTGTAGGGCACGTTTCTGATGTGCGCGACCTACGAGGCAATGCTTTGTTAAAGGCGATGGTTACCACTTAACATCAGGTGGGCCATAGGCTTGTTCCATAAGCTAGTTTAACAAAAAAATATCTTGATATGAACCGTTTACCTTTCCAAATAAGCTAAGAGGATCATAGTCTCCAAGAATCTGAAGACAAAGAACAAACCCTAAAGCTCTGTTCTTGGCATTATAGCATCCCATAAAAAATACTCTTAGCTTGTACAAAATTAAATCACCGACGATAAATTCCTTCAATAGTAAACCACTGAGAAACAGAAAGCTATAAACCTTAAGCCCGTCACACACGTAGCTATATAATATAATAAATTAATATGCCCTGCGATAATATAAATTACGGTATAAGTTGGTGACGTCATAGAAATATATATTATAGCTGCGTCTGCGGCCACTTGAATATTTCTATAGAAAATATAAGTAATATACCCTTCTTTAATTTATCCCACTTACAATACATGTGAAAGTTTGTATGTATGGATGGATGGATGGATGTTTGTTAGTCAATAACGCCAGAACGGCTGAACAGATCTGAATATTTGGCGCAGAGATAGATTACAGTCTGGAATAGCACATAGACTTTTTATCCCGCTAAATAGGGTTTTTAATTTTTCATGTGAATTAACATGATTTTTTTTCATAATAATAACAGGCGAAAACACTATTCCACGCGGACGAAGTCGCGGGCACAGCTAGTAATAATATTATATTATAGCTGTGTGTGACGGGCATCATACTGGTTTGTATTCGCTTTATGATTATGACGCTGAAAATAGTTTGAGAACCAATTGATCAAGTAATCAATTGGTTGATTTATTGCGTGTGTTTGATTGGTTTACAACACACACGCACTTACATACAATGAAAGCAAGGGCCGCAAGTCATAGAAGCTTGCGGTAAAATATGATGTGAATTAAAAAACTGCTGATTTTTAAACTTATGAAAATATTTTCGTGACTTGAGCTACGAGTAAGAACACTTGCGATCTTTCAACCATTATAAACTACTTCGAAGTGAATGGGATTTTTTACCGGTTGTCTTGAAGTAATTTAATTAATTGTAGATGATTTATATAGCGTCGGAGCTACTGGTTTATAATTACTCATGCTCCTATTTACGGGACGCTACAGTGCCTGAGACATGATTTTAGATGGAATAGGCTTGCCCAGCACCTTATACCATCCTGACAGCTTAGTCGGCCTAATACACAAGAAAGACTTGGTTAATAAGTGCGGAGCTGACTAAGTGGCGGGTTTCTTTACGATGTTTTCCTTCACCGTTTGTTTTCAGTCCTTGTTTTTGATCCTAGCGAAGAGAAGGAAATATTTTTTATCTGACAGATAGCATTACTCTACAGATAAAAAAATCTGTCATGAGCAGATTTTTTTTTTTTGCTTTCCGCTTGTTTTAAGGGCAAAGCGACTTACCAAGCATTCTAATGATAGCCTTCCTGGATTTAGCCTGGCGCGTCTCGCCGTGAATGTGCCCGTTGAGTAAACTCAGCTTTGTCTTCTCAGTGATTTTCGTGGACCTGCAACAAATATTGTTGGTTTATTTCCAAAGTTAAAGTAGGTACAGGC
Organism: Thera obeliscata; assembly: GCA_947578465.1. Taxonomy (NCBI): domain Eukaryota; kingdom Metazoa; phylum Arthropoda; class Insecta; order Lepidoptera; family Geometridae; genus Thera; species Thera obeliscata. Next base: position 7,449,713 of record OX387918.1, on the reverse strand, counting down.
GCATGCCACCAGGAAACGTAACCGTAACTTCTAATTTGCACAGGAAGGTCTTCGCCACACACATTTTGTACTAGGCCCGCAGATGGTACGAAAATTAACGGACCGAACCATTTTCTTGATGGAATTAGACGTAGGTATTTCTGTTAAACGTTTTTTGATGATTTGCGTCCGACCTTAATCTACTGAGAGAAGACCGATTGGCCGATCTATTTTAATGAAATTTATATGCTTCCAATTTGAAAGTCAAAAAAGTCCTGTAAAACAATGATTTCCTACATTGGTACATATCAAACGGAGAAGAAGAAAGAAAACTAAAACCCATTCCATTTTAACAGTTTTATTCAGTCTATTAAAATTCCATCAAACGCTTTGGATTAATTGAGATTTCGGATATCGAAACAAAAAAGAATAGTTTACAAATTTTGTAAGTTCAAGAATTCAAAATCATAAAAGGTACCTTTTACATTTTCGTTGCGTCAACCAGACTATTTGGTATATACGATATTTTGCCACCCTAGTGGCGGCCACTGGATAAAGAGAGAGGCAGATATAAGTACAGATATAAGTATCTAAGTAGGTTTCTTCCACGCATGACCATTATCCACGGAAGAGTAAGTCTGCGCAATGGAATAGCTATCATATCGGTGATATTTTTTAGGAAAACTCGCCAAACTACCCGCAAAATCGCGTGACAGTCAGCGACAAAACGGTTTAGAAAATAATAGAATACTCGCTCGTAATACCGTGAGTTTGATGATCGGAGTATATAGCCAGTAACGATTCCTACAAAACCTTATGTAATAATCCTTTGCATATCAAAGCTACACCCTTCCAGCGCTCAGCGATATAGTAGCATGCTACTATAGCATTTATGCTAGTGGCATCCTATTATGTCATTGTTCCTTTTTATAACGCTTTTATTAGCTTCACTTGTATGTAAGTTTGTATGTAACCGACCCCTTTGAGCTCGATTTTGTCCTACTTTGAACGATCAGATTTGATTCAAACTTTGCACACCTGTCAAAGGTCGATGACAATGCAATAATATTGTGACGCCGTGCTGACGTAACTACGTAAGCGTGCAAGGCAGTGAAGTTTTTGGCAAACATTGTCATTGTTACAACGGCCGGGCTGTCAGAGCTACGACTGCAAAGCAGACGTACGCGAGTTCGAGCCCGGTCCAGCTATGAAGATTTTTGTTCGACATTTTAATGTTACCAGAAAATTCTAGTAGCGGCGAGTGCCTTCTTTAAGGAATTCAAATAAAGAACCGAAAGTTCTAGACTAAAACAAGAAATGATGTAAGAAGGAAAAGACGATCGGAATCCAACAGAAGAAAACGAAAAGACTAACGAAATTCAATAAATGACGATCGAAATCCAATAAATGACAATCGAAATTCCGGGTATATAAGGAGCTGCAAGCGCGTCTACGGGCAGTTCAGTGGAAAGTGATCTGAAGAAAGGAACAAGAAGAAAAAGTGAAAAGTGGAAAAAGTGAACAGTAAAAGTGAATAGTGAAGTAGACAGTGAATAGTGAAGTGAAGTGCAAAGTGGTGAAGTGCTCCCAGTGGACTGTCAGTGTTCGGAGCACAGCGTTGAACCGTGTAACGCATAGTGCGCGGGGACAGTGTCGGACAGTGCTACGCGTTCAGTGCAGTGTTACGTGTTCGTAGTGCGAATAAATCGCTACTTTCGGTAAAACGCTCGTTTCCTTCCAATCCCTGTACCCACTTCCGTAACAATATGAAAAAAAAAAAAAAACCTACTTTGAACGATCAGATTTGATTCAAACTTTGCACGCACCTGTCAAAGGTCGATGTCAAAGCAATAATATGAAAAAAAAAATGAAAAAAAAAATAACTAAAAAGTAAAAAATAAATTATACCTAGTTTAAAAAACTAAAAAAAAAAAAACGCTTTTATAACTAATTGAACTAAAAAGTTAAAAACAAAACTGTAATAATCAATTGAAAAATTTATATTATTGTACAAAAAGGGTGGGGGGCTTGATTTTGATTGTTGTAAATATTTTATCAATAGTTTAATACTCAATACTCAATATATTTATTGCTTTACACATGGTTAAGTTTGTACATACATAGTTTTTAGGTGTTAGTAGGTATCACATGGACCCTGCATAGGGTATAGCAAACATGGAGGCAGGCCGAGGTTTTAAGGTAAGTAGGTACTTTCGATTAAACTATATATATGTAGTTATCTTGATATTTAGGATTGTGATGTACCTTATCTTGGTAGGTAGTTATTGTGCCGGTTATTGTCTAGTTTTTGATGTCAAAATTTTATGCAGGTATCATGTCAAAGTTGGATTATATAATTAGAGGAAATGTCAAGTTTTTATTTAATTACGTACTTACACAAAAATGTTAGATTGTCATTAATATATGTTTCATTTGTTACAATTATTCTAAATAGTCTTTGATGTCATAATAGCATTTGTCAATTAAAAACGACTTTAGGGATCTGGTGAATAGGGAGCTTTTTTGTATGTTCTTTATTTCAAGAGGAAGTTTGTTATATATTTTGATTGACATTATATAGGGGCCGTCACTACATATAATATGTACATATAATATGTACATATATATGTTTATTATATATGAAGTTATTATAAAAAGCACCCCACGCTTTTTTGTACAATAATATAAATTTTTCAATTGATTATTTCAGTTTTATTTTTAACTTTTTAGTTCAATTAGTTATAAAAGCGTTTTTTTTTTAGTTTTTTAAACTATAATTTATTATTGCTAACACTTGATTATACTTCTGTGACGGATAATAACTTTTGATTTGATTTGTAAACAATTTTTAAACGCAAAATTCGATTACATACAACTTTACTACTAAGCTATCCCCGACGGCCTTAATAAAATAAGTCTAGCCTTTTGGAAAATAAACATTACTTTCTACCCTTTTCACGAAATTCACTGAATCGAAAATTCCTACACAAAACAATTTTGTAATCCTAAAGATCTGAATGCTTATTACAAATCTGGGAGGATGTGTAACGTGAGGGAATCACAGTCGTGATCACTGTACATGATATGTTAGTTCTTCTTCTTCTTCTAATCGTGACACACTGGTTCTATCAAACAAATGTGGTGAAAGGATGGTAAGTGTGATTTCCTCAAGTTATGCCAGTAATTTGAATGAAGATGTGTCAGAAAAATTACCTTCTCTATACTTACCTCACTCTACAGAAACTGCAATGTGAAATCGTTTGGTTTTTGTTATCAAACCTATTGCCTTTTTCGCTTAAAATACTAGCGAAATCGTTGAAGAAATACTATTAAAGAATTTTCCTAATCTACAATCCAGTTGTTTTATGTGCTTAATTATAGTGTTGAAATCAGTAGACCGGTATAAATAAGCTACGATGGCTACGAAAGGCTACGATGTTGGCACTCCACTAATCACCTATAATTACTTTACTGGTGAATAAAAACGCAATAGTTGCTGTCGAGAAATACTTGTATTTTTTTATGTGGCAACATTCTGAATCTCAACCACCGAGCTTAAATCTTTTTATAACGCTTTTATTAGCTTCACCTGTATGTATGTATGTATGTAACCGACCCCTTTGAGCTCGATTTTGTCCTACTTGGAACGATCAGATTTGATTCAAACTTTGCACACCTGTCAAAGGTCGATGACAATGCAATAATATGAAAAAAAAAATAAAAAAATATGAATAAATTAAAAAAAAAAACCTACTTTGAACGATCAGATTTGATTCAAACTTTGCACGCACCTGTCAAAGGTCGATGACAATGCAATAATATGAAAAACAAAAAAGAAAAAAAAAACTAAAAAGTTAAAAATAAAACTGTAATAATCAATTGAAAAATTTATATTATTGTACAAAAAGCGTGGGGGGCTTGATTTTGATTGTTGTAAATATTTTATCAATAGTCTATTATATCTGAAGTTATTATAAAAAGCACCCCACGCTTTTTTGTACAATAATATAATTTTTTCAATGAGCGTTTTTTTTTAGTTTTTTAAACTATAATTTATTTTATTTCGCCCCGCAAGGTTCTGCGGTATCACAATATGGCTGAAGTGATCTCCCTGCTGAGGTTTTCCCTAAGGACATAGCATAGGTTTCTTCAATAAGGGCGTTCTAAAAGTCTTAAAGGGTCGGCAACGAGCCTGTGTGATGCCTCTAATATTGCAGACGTCCATAGGCACGACTACAAAAAAAAGTTGATTTAAAATCTCTCAATTTTATTAATTGTGGTACCAACACCGTTCGTTTACCACAGATTATTACCAACACCAAACGGTGTTAGTATCTGTGCTACAAAATATAATCTGTGGTAAGCACAGATAATATTTTGTATATTTTGCAGTAAGCTTATCTCTACCGCGCCAGGTAGAAAGACTTCAAAACTCTATGTTGTGACAAGGGTTTCTTTACTCAAGCTATGATGAACACATTCCAGCCTTGGAGAAGCTAATTTATATGCAGTGTTAAATTCCTTAAGCCGTACGCATATCTAAACGTTCTGCGTTGGCGATCATTGAAACTATTGAAAGGCTGTTAAATATGTCTGCGATATTTGACAGCGTTACGCAGAACGCTTAGATGTGCGCAAGGTTACTGAAATTTTCTCATGCATAATATTCTAATTTTTTTCTTTTATTATATAAAAAAAATGAACATATTTTTTAAAGGTCACCAGAACAAACGTCACACGAATGTTTTGTGTTTGGTAGGAATAAAATCTATAACCTTCAGAGCAGATGGCAGAGTTATTGAGATTTGAGTTCTTTATGATTGAAATACATAGATGTAGGAATAAAATAGGTATAAGCAGTTGAGTAGAAAGATGAGTCGCTATAAAAGACAGTTAATTTAAATGCTATGCAAAATAAACTAAGCTAAGCTAATAAGCTAAGCAAAAAAGAGCCTGCTCACATGCACACGATTGCACCTAAACAGTGTTTTTTTATGTCAAACTTTGGTTCTGCTGATCGCTAATAAGCCAAATGTTTTTATTTTGTTTATTGAAAACCTTTTTAATTTTTTACACACTTGGTACTCTTGGTACTCTGGCGTGCGTGACCTATGCGCCAATGCTTTGTTAAAGGCAATGGTTACCACTAAATATCAGGTGAGCCATTAAAGCTTGTTCTATCAGTTAATTGTATAAAAAAAATCGGTTGTCTGTAAAGTCGGTTTACTGCAAGCTGATTGTCTAACTTGTCTCAAGACTTTCAGTTTTGGCGATTTAGCTGCGACGTCTTACGTTGATAACTTGGTGATTGTGATTGTCTATCTTGTTGTTTGCATCCTGCGACAGTTATCCAAGACGTCTCAACGGTCTCACGAGGAAATTTACAACATGAAGTTATTTGCAAATCAAACTAACCCGACTAATTTAAAAAGTACTACTTTAGTAAGGACCGTGTATGAAATTTATGACCACCCTAAATCAGCCGTTTTATCACAAAAATCTTGTCTGCTCTGTGGTTTTGTTCACGTTTTGTTCGTTCTCGTTCTGTTTACTTTTGACTGGATGAACTTTAGCGGGTTTTTTCTCTTGAGGTTTTTTCTCTCGTATGAATAAAGAATAAAGTACATCACAGTAATCGTAGGTAACTCAGTGATTGACCTACGCAGATTTTATATTCATAACTCTCCAAGTTCACCCATAATAATAATGTGCTAATCTCTAGGTACCTACATAGAAAGCATGCCGCCTGCCCATGTATCACATCGGCAGCTGGAAATTCTGATTGAATTTGTCGAAACGAATGCAGACATAGCCCTCAATCGTAGGGGAGGCGGCCCTTTGGGGCACCAAAGGTCCGTGAGAGCTTGGGAGGACTGTGCCCGGAAATTGAACGCCGTGGGGTACGGCCTCATGAAAACGGCCAAAGAATGGAAGCCAAATGGCCAAATTAATTATATTAATGGAAACTGTTGGCGGATTGAATAAATTGAATTGAATATTGGGCAATGGTTACCAAAGATAAAGAAAAATTGAAGCTGCTGGGTTCGTATGGGATAAGGGCAGGAAAGTGATGATGATAAGTGAAACTGTAGTACAAGCTAGTATGTATGGTAGCTGTGTGTGTATGCGCTCGTCGGGCGTCTCTCGGCCACACTTTAGACATATTATGAGAAGGAACTTACTTTGATATCATTCCGAATCGCTGTCGACCGGACACTTTCGGGAAGCAAGGGGATTACATCCCGACAGAGCCGGTCGAAGGCGTCTTTGCAGAGCCTAAATTTTGACTGGAATTCCGTTTCCGGAAGAGAAAGCGGATCGCTCGCGTCCCGCATTACTCTTCTTTGAAGAATTAACCTATTTTGGAGGCGTTGCTGCTCCGCGAGCCCAAGCAAGTATGCTCTAGACATTGTTACTGAAAATGAAAAAGCCTAGTAGTAACATACGTTTGTCCGTTACTACAAATTACAACGATTATTATAAATTGATTTGTACGTACTTAGATGAATTTACCTTTCACTTTCACAACACAAACCAATGTAATTTCTTTTGAAATACTCAATGAACGCAAATAAACACAAATACGCGCGCGATTTGGAGTATTGGATAGGTATGATAGGACCTTCAAGTTGTCCCAAGATGATACCATACCTAAACTGTCATTTTGCTTGAGACCGAGTTACGCGTTCGCAATCATACGTACTTTACATGACTTTTACATCATTATCGCGCTCAAGACCAACAATCACCTACAATGTTCTCAGACAAAGATCTCAGAGATAGACAATCGCTATTGCGTCACATTTGACAGTTTGATCGAATTTTAATGTCATTTTTGACAGAATTCTATCATCTTGCGACATGAGACAAGTTAGACAATCAGCTTGCTGATGTTATTTGAACGTGACAACGTCATACAGCTGTCCACGCGGACGCATCGCTCACTCAAGTAGGAGAGAGACAGATGTCAAACGCTGCCAAACGCGGAGGCCGATTGTGCCTCTTTGTCGCTCGTTCCGCGCTCTCGCTTGCACTTTAAGCCTTAAATGGAACGCCTCAGAGCGCGGTAACGCCGCATGAGTCATGTTTTTTCATGCGTGCAGCCGGCTCCATAGAATTATAAGACGTCACGTCAAAAAAACATACAAGACCTTGTGCATATAAGAAGGGACCACAGATTCAAACCCGTTAGTTAGTCGTCTATAGATGCGGGCGCATCTATAGACGACTAACTATAGACCTAACTAAGTTCGCCTTCGGATAACCGATTTTTGCGCTCAATTTAACAAATTGGAGACCATAGCATTTTATGCTACCTATATGAATATATTTTTATGAAAATAGTTTCCGAGACAAAATCTTGGTAACTTCCTAGCTATATGGTCAGTGATGCCCGGGGTACACGAGGCTAGTTTTTCAAGGCAGTAGGCCTACCACAAGCTTTATCTGGCTCTGGTTTTGAGTCTGTGTTAGCAAGATAGTGCTAGTAAGCTAGCAAGCTAGCAGTTCTTGCTTCGTGTAAACAGAACTTAATTTGTTGTATAGCAGTTCTGTTTACACAGTTCTAGCAGTTCTGGCTCTGGTTTTGAGTCTGTGTGTGTGACGTTTCGACTTAGGATTTATTTAGACATCACTCACACAGACTTAAAACCAGAGCCAAAGACAGAGCCAAACAGAGCACGAGCTCTGTTTGGCTCTGTCTCTGGCTCTACTCGCCTCTACTGGCCACTACTGGTAGTAGACCTCTACTGGCTCGAAAAACTAGCCTCGTTTATCCCGGGCATCAGAGACAAAAGGAGATAACCGAAGTTATTTTGACTGGCCTCTAGCTCAGTTGGTAGTAGCTCTGCCTTCTGCGCCATAGGTCGTGGGTTCGATCCCCACCGAGAACAAATATTTGTGTGGTGAACATCAATGTTTGTTCTCTGCCTGGGTGTTATATTGTATTCTAATTATGTATTTACAAAAAAAAAAAAATGTATTCAAGTATTATATCAGCTATCTGGTTCCCATATTACAAGCTCTGCTTAGTTTGGGGCTGGGTAGTGTTGTGTGAATTGTCCACAATATTTAATTTATTTATTTATTTATTCAATACAATAATAGCTTCCCTGGATTTAGTAAAGATATGACAACCTCTGTTTGCAGCTCAAGGCGGATCTTCAAAGAAAGCTGAAACTACGATCAAATGTGACGGTATTTTATAGCGGTTCCATAAGACGTAAAATGAATCGTTTTTGCGGCTCTTATTCCCAAAACCAATAACTTTTATTCAGTGTGTGGTTGATATTGTAGTTTATTATTTCACAACAGGAACGACCCTATCCCATTAGTACTAATACGTTGTTTTATGTTTGGCAGGTTTTATTTATAGCCTCCGGAGAAACTGGACATATTCTCAGCTGTAGGCTGACCCCAAGCTCCGTCTCCGTCTCCGTCTCCGTCTCCGTCTCCGTCTCTGTCTATGGTTTTGAATCTGTGTGAGTGCTCACCAGTGTATTATACTGTGCGTGTGACGTTTCGACGTAAGATTTATTTTATTCAGTTAGCACTCACACAAACTCAAAACCAGAGCCAGACAGAGCTGGCGGTAGGCCTAGCATGTGAGTGGCATAAAAATACGCTGATCACGCTTCAAGACGAATCCAAAAACATTCTCAGTCCATCGAACCGTTTAGGCTTAGTTCGAATACGACAGGATAAACCCAGCCGATCGAGTTTTATAAGCCCATTTCATTCACTGGTTTATAAAAGTACTTAGATTTTTTCAAAATACCATTTTCAGTAGTAGAAGAGCTCTTTGTGTGTGGCTCGTCCGGGGAAGTACTATCACTTTGCCTATTTCTGCCGTGAAGCAGCATTGAATGATGATGATAATAGACTGACCCGCACAAATACCAATGTCGTAAGTCTTTTCTTCTTAACTATAAGCAATAAAAAGGTTTTTCATAATTCTTTATTGCAATTAGGAAAAAGGTAAAAATATAGCACATGTACAAAGACGAGCTTACAACCCTAACAAGAGACGAGAGCTTTTATGTATAAAATGCCGACTCTGCCTAAGGCTAAAACGCGGCATTCTTTTGCAATTAGCCAAAATTTCACACGAGATATATAGGATATGAATTTCTAATATCCAAGCAATTTCCGGTATCTGACTGATCGCATTAACCCTTATTGAAGGAATTAATAATAATCTAGCATCCATATTGGGCAATCGAGAGCTTACAAAAAACGGGATTATTCCCCAATATTCCGGATATTGGGGAATTATGCCTGTTTTTCTGGTTTATTCAGCGAAGCAACCTCGCTTGTCAACGCAAAGGTCACGGGCTGCCGGAATCCAGCTGTAAACCAACTATTTTTATGAACAATTTCTTCACCGAGGACTAAACTTGTGTGATGAATATAAATGTTTGTCCTCTGGATATCTTCGATAAGTATCTATGTATTTACTTACTAAAAAGTGTAGATCTAACTTTCCAGTTCCCTAAGTACCTACTTAATATGCTTTGCTTATATTTCGGATGACAATAGTTGGTATTACATGCTTTTATTGGAAACATGAAGCCTAGGCTTCATACCTAGGTATATCGTGCTCCATACAAAAAAAGCAGTGCACTCCGGGAATGGCCTACAAACAAAACTTGAACAAATTACGTGTGTGTCTTGGAGCGGATAGAACCCGACTTTTCACGAAGTTTGTCGATCTTTGCCGAAGAGGCAGTGACGCGAGTTGGGTCCGGTTAATGTACACCCAGTTAAAACGAATCCACTTTTTTCCACTGTGAAATTATAAAGGCCCATGTACACTGTCGCAGATAAATATTTCGCTATAACTTTTTTTTATCTAGCGATGGATAATTGAGGTTATTGAAATAAAACATTTTCTGGTACTGCGGCGGCCGCTGCCTCGGCTCGCTCGCTCTGCTTGCTCGCCTTGTGCGTAATTTTTATGTTTTAACATAACCTAACCTATCCAAGTCGTATCCGCCTTAAAAAGTATCAAGTACAAGGAGATAAGTATCTAGTGCCAGAACAAAAAAGCAAAAATCCATGTTTGAATCGCTCCAGTGTGCATTTGGCTTAACTCGCATCGTAATAAAGGGGTGTACATTTGTACAATAACATGATGTACATTATCGCCTCTCCGCGAGTTAGTTTTTTTTTTCAAATCAAAAGAGTTTTTCACTTCAAAATTAGTATATTCTGACAAAAAACCTCCGGCTTGGCCCTCAATTATTACAAAGTCCCGTGAATAAGAACATGAGTAAGTACCCATAACGCTGCATAAATCATTTAGATAAGAATTTAAATAGGTTTTCTTGAACGAGCGAAGGATTAGATTTTTCCATTATTTTTTATAACCTATTACGAAAATCCTGACAAATCCTCTTATGTTTCTCATATTTTATTCCGAATAATCGTAGCCTGTTATAATAACTGCTATTTGGGTCGTTACAGTAATTTTGTTTTAGTAATAGAAACCGGGTCTGGATTGTTATTTTCTTTGCTATTGTTTTTCCGGGGTCCTTACCAGTTATGATCAATAGCACTCATATTATTACATAATATTATGGTTAATATCACTTTCGTACGCTAAACAAACATAATTATTGCTTAATAACTATTTTCATAGAGAAGTCCATTCTCAGCCAGACTTAAGCACATCTAAGCGTTGTGCGGTGGCGATCAGTGCAACGCTGGTAAATTTGACAGCGTTTCATGTCCACACCTCCAATTATTTCATATAAATCATATAAGGGTCATAATATTTTCTTTATCAATATGTTCCTGAAAAAAAGGAATACATACGAGCACGTATATAGCAGATCTGGATTTTATGAGACAAAATGGTTACTCTAGAGGCATTATCCAGGGCATTATAATAGGGGACTACGTTTGTATGGAGAGTCGCCTGTGTGATTCCCTCTTAAAGGCCAATCGCAGGCCATAGCGATGGCGATTAGTGAAACGCTGTCATTCTAGGGCCTAACTTACATAGAGTGATGCCTAAGCGCTAACCACAAAGTGCCTTTTTCACTTTATATAAAAAGCAATTTTCAAAACAAATTTTTGAAAATTCGCACTCTAAGTCCAGATAAATTATAAACTGCTGAAATTACCTTATATGCAGTCCCATTCTGACGTAGAGGCACAGGATGAGAACAGCGGGCAAGAAGAAGAAGAAGATGCTACTTAGCTCCAACAGCGGCGAGGGAGCCATGAGCGCGCAGAATGCAGATTCCATGGACACGTTGCCAGAATCTATAAGGAAAACGGTACATGTACGAGTATAAGAATAGATTAACTACAGGAAGTATGTATGAGAGATGAAATATTTGAATGGCTTCTGTTTGCAAACTTGGGATGAGAATCAAAATTAGTACAGCTGTCGAGCGATGCCGTGGCACATTTTTTATGCAGCTATACAGCTGATGGAACAAACAAATGGCCCGCCTGATATTAAGTGGTAACCATCGCCTATAGCAAAGCACTCAAACTCAAATTTTTTTTATTTATTTCAATTCCAAGAATCACTTTGGAACGTCTTAAAGCTAGGTGAGTCTAGGAGCCAGTTCCACGCGACTGCCTCTTAAGTCACGCACTACAGGAACGTGCCCTACCATGCACTGCCCTGTGTCCATCAACTTGAGGCATACAGAGATTGTGTGTGGGCTAAGACGAGTAGAATAAAAGAGATATTGTACCAATTAGTAAACTAATTGGTCGTGCCTCTGACTACCTGTCATAGTTTGAGTAACCAAGGTATCTGAATGGAATAGTTTTTAATTTACAATAAGACTGTTGCCTCTTTATTGACACGAATGTGGTAGTGATAAGTTCACTATAAACTCAGAAACTATAAAATACTTTATCACCCTTTAAGCTTTCGCATTTTGATATCCCTTAAAATGTTTATCTACAATGTGCCATATTAATAGTTTGTAACTGTAAACTGATACCAAACATTATGATATAATAATATGTATATCATTTATGTACACAATTCTGAGTGCTTGAGTTGATTTGCAAATTGCAATATGGTGGAAGACTATTCTGGGATATTTTATGGGAATTATGAAGTAGCGGAAGCTCTTAAGGCCTGCGCACATCTAAGCGATAGCTAACGCGATCAGCTGAAACGCTGTCAAATATGACAGCAATAATTGACAGCTTTTCACGCGATCGCCATCGCCATCACCTAGATGTGCGCAGACCTTTAGCTGATTTAGATAATATAATCAGCACGTGTTGTTTGAATGTAGAATCTAGTTCAATTGAGACAGACGTCACGGCTCAGTTGGTAGTAGCCTTCTGCGCCGCAGGCCGTGGGTTTGATTCCCACCCAAAAAAATTGGCAAATTCATCATCCGCACTTGGTGTGCAGACTGGTTTCCACAAGTAGGCCGCTGGCGTGACCCTTTTGCGTGACGCTTGACATCATGTTGTTCGAACTTTTTTAGGTTCTACGACACGCCGGTTTCATCACGATGTTTTCCTTCACCGCTCGTGAGTACTGGCATAGTGCACATATCTTTTTATTGATTTTATAGTGTTAACTAAACTTAAGGAAATCACAAAGATAAGTAGTTAACTGTGAAAGATAAGTACGGACTGTAACGTCAAACCTGTAGATGGAGCCACGGTCGCGTTAGTGCCGAACAGTCCCTAAGAGTTATTCGTCGAGTGTGATTAGGATCCGATCGCGCAGCGGTCAGCACAGCCCCGTACCGAGGGGAAGGTCGCGGGTTCAAATCCCGCTCAGTTCTTAACTTTTGGGACATTATAAAAATCTTCATCATCATCATCATCCACAGCCCGACTTCACCCACTGCTGGGTATAGGCCTCCCTTAGTTTGTGCCATCTACCTCGATCATTATTATGATTACCATTTTTTATGTTATGTTTATAAAAATCTTAGTGCACATTAATTTTTGGACAGAAAAACTTATTGGTACACGACTGGATTTGAACCCATGACCTCAGGATCGGAAGGCGGGGCTACCACTAAACCACCAGTGCTCTCCAATACATTGCTGCTATTAGATTATTCCAATGTACTACAGAACTAGCAAAGCTGCCCGTGACATTCATTTCGTATTGGTTGCGCACTTAAGGCTTGCACTTTGATACCGGCCAAGCCTAATCAACTGCATTAACCGCAAGCTAAACTGTTTACCTATAGTATACAATACATACACAATACACTTTTGTACAATTTAGCACGGGACGGGACTGATCGGGACCCAGTTCTGTTGGTTTTGGTAGGTGTTGTACCTACATTTTGTTTGTTTGCCTTCAGCTGTCCGTTCAGTGTAGGTTTTTAACCAACTTCCAATCAAAAAGGAGGAGGTTCTCAATTCGGTAGTTTTTTTTTTTTTTTTTTTTTAATGTTTGTTACCGCATAACTTCGTCATTTGTGAGCCGATTTGAAAAATTATTTTTTTATCTGAAAGGTACTGCTTTCAGATTGGTCCCATTTTAATTTTATTAAAATCGGTGTTGCCATTTTTTTTAAATAATTTTTTTAATGTTTGTAACTGCATGCCTCCGTCATTTATGAACCGATCTAGAAAATTATTTTTTTATTTGGAAGGTTATTCTTATGTCCAGATTGTCCCAAACAAATTTCATTAAAATCGGTTTAGCCGTTTGGCAATGAAGTCGGTTTCTCAAGTTTTTTAAACTTATAATTATTTAGTGTATTTGTCACTTTGAGTCAAATAAATTTATTTTCTCTCTTTCTTTTTATCCACTGACTTCCCGCTTGTTTTTATTTATACAACTAAGTTAGCAAACAAGCATATGGCCCACTTGATGGAAAGCGGTTACCGTAGCCTTAGGCATCACTCAGGCGTTGCTGACCCTTTAAATATTTTAAAACGCCCTTTTACATTAAATTTAATTTATTTTTTAATATTTTTTTTATAAGAGGAAGCCATTGGTTGCCGTTTTATTCACTGTATAAGTAATTAAATAAGTTTAAATAATTACTTATGTAATTATCACGACATTACCTGTATTATACCATCTTAATTACTTTGAGTTAATCATGTTAGTTCATTATAATTTGGGGTTAGATGACGAAATTGTCTTCCCAATTTTAAGTGAATTAAATATCACCTTTAGTTATTTTACCACAGCTGCTGGCCTACCATGAGCTTCATATGGTTATGGTTATGGCTGTCAAAATTGTGTAAACAGTGTCAACACATTCAAACCCAAGAAGAAAATGAATGTGTGGGTCAGCCTATCTATACACAATTTGACAGCCATAGCCATAACCATATGAAGCTCGCGGTAGCCCTGCAGCAGGGCTGCCGCAAATCTCCTGTAAATATTAAGGGCAAAACTAGGAAAACTTTCTTATTTATTGTGTCAAATTCAATTTAGAGGCAACTAGGCCGCAGCCGCAGAATAGCGGTTATTGCTTGTTGACATAATTTGATATTTCTTCTTTCAATAACTTTCAGGTTCAAAGACCTGTACCATGAGCTCTGTCTGGCTCTGTCTCTGACTCTGGTTCTGAGTCTGTGTGAAATGAAATGAAATGAAAAAAGTTTATTGAATGAACACAAACACAAAAAAAACTAGAACCTTAAATACAAATAGGGTATAGGTACAGGGTGAAAGGTTTGAGACAAAATATATGAAAACGAGCTAATTACTAGGTAGTGTGATGAGTGCTCACCAGTGTATTATAATATGTGTGTGACGTTTTGACGTAGGATTTATTTAGTCAACACTCACACAGACTGAAAACCAGAGCCAGAGACAGAGCCAGACAGAGCTTTTGGTAGACCTACTGTAGATAACTTTATAGAATGGAGCTGAAAGAGAATCTATATTTATAATGCTTTTGAACTAAATAGCGAACTTATTATCATAAAAACCTATTAAACTTAGCGCACATCTAAGCGGTCTGCGGTGGCGATCAGTAAAACGCTGTCATATTTGACACCGTTTAACTAATCGCCACCGCAGAACGCTTAGATGTGCGCAAGGCATTATACAATTTATAATTAGGTGTTTAGCATTTGGGCTATACCGTAGTATAGTTCTTTCTACAGCTTAGTTAGGATTTCTACGGCGTAGTACCCAAACTCTACGCCGTAGAACCAAAGAAAAATAAAAATTAAACCCAGAGCCACGGCGTAGAAGACTTGACCTATGTAGATAATGAACCTACTCAAATTAAATGTGTGTTATTTCTTATTTTTTTGATTGTTGAATTTTTTATCTTGAATTATGTTTTTTTTATGACGGTGGAATTTGTATTAATACTGTAACATTTTTGACTTGAATAATGCTACCAAATAAATTATTGAATTTAAGTTCTTCATACTCCTTATAGTAGAGGTATCTACGGTGTAGTACCCAGTGCTACGACGTAGAAATTGATTCGTAGTAAGGGTATCTACGGTGTAGCACTCTCCGCTACGACGTAAAACTCTGGTTCTTAAAACGGCTCGCAATAACTTTGAATTGTTGTTGGTTTGGTTTTGGTTTTGGTTCCCATCGTACAAGCTCTGCTTAGTCTAGGGCTAGATAGTGCTGAGTGGATTGTCCCGAATATTTATTTATTAATTATTATTATTGTAAAATAATCATGCTCTCGAGTGGCAGTGAGTCATGCCATAGAGCCGAATTGTGAATCGTTGTAGCAAACAAATAAAGTGGAGATCGCGTTTAGGTTAACGTAGTGTAGAACTCTCCCTCCTGCAAGGTGGAGCGACGATCTGCGAAATGTAGCTGGCAAGCACTGGAGAAGAGCCGCAGACCGGGCTCAGTGGCAAGTCTTGGGAGAGACCTACGTCCAGCAGTAGGCTGATAAAGGTTAATGGTACATGCTCTCGATTCTCGATTCTTGCTTACAACATAAAAAAATATTTATTATTTCGTCTCATTGGGGTCTGACACTAATGAGCTTGTTTTATTGAGGTTCTGGCTTTTAGACCCTTGCTATTGAACCTTTTAAGATCAGCCCTTACTACCCAACATTCATTCGCACTTTGTGGTTATTCCCATGACCTATGTTGAGTTTTAGTATGAAAGCGTGTTTTTCGGGAGGGTATTATCACATCCTCAATAAGCTGAACACAGGGAGGTGGTACACTTTATCATACATATATTCTAAATAATAATAAACAGCGAATAGTAAAAATAAAGCATTATTTTTATATACAACGGGATATTTACCATTATTAAATTTTGTGGGATAAAAACAAAAAAAATGCCAATAAAAAGAGTTTGAAAGAGGGTAGATCGATTTTTCTGAAATTTTTTTTACTCGTAGACTCGTAGTTCAACCGTGATCTTGGTGGATGCATCTTTGCCGAAATATCGGGAGTCAAAACTCTCAAAATTTAATCATGGTTAATAACGCGTTGTTTATAAAAATAGTGTTAAAAGCCTTAAATTTTTAAAAGTTAAAATAAAGTATATTTTTAAAGCTTTATAAAGTGCTAGTGCTTCCAACACTTTTACGATGTATTGTTATTGGCAGGCAATAAGCGATTGTATGCGGGTATCATAGAATTTGTAACTTGCTCATTTCTTCGACCCAATTCTATCCATTCCCTAAAACTGCTCTAAATAAACCTAAATAGAGCCATAAGAAGTAAAAGTTGTTGATTTGTATAGGAAACTTTTGCATCGAATCTTCAATTATTTTTGTAGATAACACTCAAAATAATCTATATCTATACTTCTATACTAATATTGTAGAGAGGAACGATTTGTTTTTTTATGTGTGTGTTTGTAATGAATAAACTCAAAAACTACGGAGCCGATTTCAAAAATTATTTCACCATTGGAAAGCTTCATTTACTCTGAGTAACTCAAACCGTGTGTTTGCGCCGTTTAGTGGGGTTCCTCTCGTGGCGTAGATAATAACGAAGACTTGGATTCTTGATATATTGCGTATAATATTGAATTAAAAAGTACAAATTACAGAGTTTGGTGATGCGGTTAGCTTAGCGGTTAAAAGTTGTAGGCGAAGTGACAGACTGGGGTGGCTGTCAAAAATATTTGAAATATGGATTGTGACGTTTCGTTTCCGTTCGGAAACGGGACACGCGTATGGCGCCGTAACATGCCCCCGGCCTTGGAAGCACCAGCTTCAAAGAGTGATGCGCTTTGTCCTCTTCATTCCGCGTAGCTTCTTTCCGGTACAGGGCACTTTCATCAGAAAGCTGCGTTTTATTGTGCTGCGTGGATGCTGTCTGGATATTTTGTCCGTGTGATATGACATCGTAGCCGCTGATGATGTGGATGATTTATTTGGGGTCGACTTTATGAAGGAGGCTTGACGTCCTTGATGGTCAGTAGGTGTTGTCCTTGGATGTGGACTATATTTACATTCCCTTCCCATGTGCAATCTGGTCGGCAGCTCGGATCCATATTCCTTCGCCCAGTACGTCCAGTTGTTGTACCGCATGTGCTCCGCTTGCTGGTGCTGGTCGAGTGGTCGTTCAGGTTCGCCTCGCATGTCCTGATTCACCAGCGGCGCTGTAAGCGGACGACCAACCAGGATATTACTGGGACTGAAGGAAAGGTAGTCGTGAGGTGATGATGATGATGATGGGGATGGAGGACAAGAATTTAGGATGGTGGAATCTTGTGTCAAAACCGTGGCAAGCTGAGCATGACTGTTTGTACGTGTGAAGTACAACTTGCACGGTTTTACTCCAGCCTTCCCAAGACCTCCAAAATGAGCATCGCATGACGGAATAAATATAAACCTTATAGCTTGGCTACGAGCGTATTTAATCACTAAAATGACTAATTGATTTATTTTATTACTGGCACCGATGAAATTTGAAATTATTTCGTCGGGCTTTCTACTACTTGAAACAATAATTTTAAATTTTAAACATAGAATGTGTATCTTAGTAAATAAATAACTGACCAGTTCCAAGTTTAGAGCGCGCATAATGAAATACATACATAAACAAATTATATATGAATCCGCTTTAGAACCGCTACCTTTACGATTCAAGGCAAGTATCGGTCTTGCGTTATCTACCTCGCAGTGTAAAAAGTTAAAAGTTGTACCTTTCAATCGCTTGTACGCAACGCACTTGTCCACTATCTCCCGCGGGAGATACCTCCCACCAAACAGCCACCATTGCTGGCAGACGTCGTACAGCAGCGCTTGAGGAGCATGGTCAAGCATACGATGGTGATCGAAACGCATGAGCACAACTGGAAACCGATGTTTTGAGCACAATGAGATTTGATGTTTTGTGTCGCATTTATAGTTTTTATTATTATTATTGTTACATTTAACTTCTGATAACTCGTCCCGCATTATGGATGGACTCGAATCAGAAGCTATGTTGATGTTCTCGACTGCACGATCTAATGACGACAAAAACACTTCACTACGTTCGAATTTAGGTATACTAACGTTTGTCAGCGAAGCGACCTTGGCCTTGAAGCATAACAAGCGGACTGATGATGCACTGGCCGTCTTATCGCTGACCGTGCGAAAATACGAGCAAAAGTCATTAGCTGCAACAGCTGTTGTCGATGCATTGGTGTGTTTGCGTAATACACCGATATGCGGTAGAAACAAATGAGGTGCTACTCGCGTCATGTGACCTAAAGATGCATACTCGTGAATAAAATTTATGTTTAAGCTTTTGTATTCTAGATCGCTTTGTGATCGTTTTTTGATCGGTAAAAATCGGTTGAGAGCTTGAGGATACATTTCTCCTAGGCTTTGTGGTGAGGATTTGAGCGAAGTGTCATAGCAAAACCTTTCGTCACTATTATTGCGCGTTGTAGTTATGACGAAAGGTTCGCACTCCTTCTTCTCCTCCGTACGCGTATCACAAAGCCTAGGAAGTTGTTCCTCAAGCTCACAAAACTTGTGTGGATGAATTTCCACCGTATGGAAGAAGTTACACCGTATTATATTTTTATTTCGCTTTATATTTAATGGACCCGATATGATCCATCCTAATTGCGTATTATGTAGGAATGGACCACTAGGTAAACGCATTTTTCCCTCGCTTAATAAATCCCAAAACTTATCCGCGCCTATCAGGATATCTATTTTTTGAGATTCATGGAAATAGGGATCGGCTAACTGTACATTACCAGGGATCCCAAACTGCGCGTGTTGTTTGGGTATCTCTGGTAACGTAGATGTAATGTCTGGTAGAACAATACATTGCATTCGCATTATAAATGGGTTGGTTCGCGATTTGATTTCTATGTCACAGATTTGCGTAGACTGTGACACAGAATTACCAACCCCGCGTACTTCGTGAGTGGACTGTATGAATGGCGTGCCTAGTTTATCGCATAGTGATCGCGTTACAATACACCGCTCGCTTAATCAAGGAGCGCGCGCGCTATTTGATAATTATTGTGAATATCTTTTACCTCCACTAATGCCGTCGATAACAAGACAGGTTGCACACACGGGTAATTAGCGCATAGGATATTAGTGTGCGTGCATAATGTGAACTTGTCACTGCTAGGGTCCGCAGGCGGCGGTGGTGCGGCGAGGGACGGTTGCATCGCCGAAACCGGTTCACTATTATGCGTGTGAACTTAGCAGATCATTGTCCAGCAGATCAAAAAAAAAAGTGAGTTCTATTCGCATGCAGCATAGTTCTACAGTTCCTGATACTTTTCAGGAATAGTTCTGGCCTGAAAACCTGAAAAAAACCAATTGAAAAATGCTCTGCCAACTTCCCGTAGCAGATCATTTTTCACCAATAAAATAAAAAAAAATATTTTCATGTGCCTAAAGCTCTGCTCTACAGTTCCTGATACTTTTCAGAAATAGTTCTGGCCTGAAAACCTGAAAAAAGTGATTTGAACAAAAAATATTAATATTTTTTTTATGGTTTTAAACAGTTTGCAAGAGCTAGAACTCTTTCGTCTCTCATAGATCCATACTAGAGCTACTACCTAGAACTTGAATCAAGTCTGGAACTCACGCAAAAAAACCAGCAGAGCAGGGTTGAAAGTTTAAAATATTTTTTTTATAGTGTTAAGGGGTTTGTAGAAAAAAGAAAAGAAAGAAAGAAAGAAAAAGAAAGAAAGTTGAAAGTTGTTGAAAGTTTAAAATATTTTTTTTATAGTGTTAAGGGGTTCGTAGAAACTAGCACTCTCGCGTTTATCATAGGTCCTTATAAGCCCTATAACCTACAAATTGAATTAAGTCTGGAACTCACGCAAAAAAACCAGCAGAGCAGGGTTGAAAGTTTAAAATATTTTTTTTATAGTGTTAAGGGGTTCGTAAAAACTAGCACTCTCGCGTTTATCATAGCTCCTTATAAGCCCTATAACCTACAAATTGAATCAAGTCTGGAACTCACGCAAAACGTTCAGCAGAGCAGGGTTGAAAGTTTAAAATATTTTTTTTATAGTGTTAAGGGGTTCGTAGAAACTAGCACTCTCGCGTTTATCATAGGTCCTTATAAGCCCTATAACCTACAAATTGAATTAAGTCTGGAACTCACGCAAAAAAACCAGCAGAGCAGGGTTGAAAGTTTAAAATATTTTTTTTATAGTGTTAAGGGGTTCGTAAAAACTAGCACTCTCGCGTTTATCATAGCTCCTTATAAGCCCTATAACCTACAAATTGAATCAAGTCTGGAACTCACGCAAAACGTTCAGCAGAGCAGGGTTGAAAGTTTAAAATATTTTTTTTATAGTGTTAAGGGGTTCGTAAAAACTAGCACTCTCGCGTTTATCATAGGTCCTTAAAAGCCCTATAACCAACAAATTGAATCAAATCTGGAACTAACGCAAAAAAACCAGCAGAGCAGGGTTGAAAGTTTAAAATATTTTTTTTATAGTGTTAAGGGGTTCGTAAAAACTAGCACTCTCGCGTTTATCATAGGTCCTTATAAGCCCTATAACCTACAAATTGAATTACGTCTGGAACTCACGCAAACCGTTCAGCAGAGCAGGGTTGAAAGTTTAAAATATTTTTTTTATAGTGTTAAGGGGTTCGTAAAAACTAGCACTCTCGCGTTTATCATAGGTCCTTATAAGCCCTATAACCCACAAATTGAATCAAGTCTGGAACTCACGCAAAAAAACCAGCAGAGCAGGGTTGAAAGTTTAAAATATTTTTTTTATAGTGTTTAGGGGTTCGTAGAAACTAGCACTCTCGCGTTTATCATAGGTCCTTATAAGCCCTATAACCTACAAATTGAATCACGTCTGGAACTCACGCAAAACGTTCAGCAGAGCAGGGTTGAAAGTTTAAAATATTTTTTTTATAGTGTTAAGGGGTTCGTAGAAACTAGCACTCTCACGTTTATCATAGGTCCTTATAGGTCCTTATATAACCTACAAATTGAATCACGTCTGGAACTCACGCAAAACGTTCAGCAGAGCAGGGTTGAAAGTTTAAAATAATTTTTTTATATTGTTAAGGGGTTCGTAAAAACTAGCACTCTCGCGTTTATCATAGGTCCTAATAAGCCCTATAACCTACAAATTGAATAAAGTCTGGAACTCACGCAAAAAAACCAGCAGAGCAGGGTTGAAAGATTAAATTATTTTTTTTATAGTGTTAAGGGGTTTGTAGAAACTAGCACTCTCGCGTTTATCATAGGTCCTTATAAGCCCTATAACCTAAAAATTGAATCACGTCTGGAACTCACGCAAAACGTTCAGCAGAGCAGGGTTGAAAGTTTAAAATATTTTTTTTATAGTGTTAAGGGGTTCGTAGAAACTAGCACTCTCGCGTTTATAATAGGTCCTTATAAGCCCTATAACTAACAAATTGAAACACGTCTGGAACTCACGCAAAACGTTCAGCAGAGCAGGGTTGAAAGTTTAAAATATTTTTTTTATATTGTTAAGGGGTTCGTAAAAACTAGCACTCTCGCGTTTATCATAGGTCCTTATAAGACCTATAACCTAATATTTGAATCAAGTCTGGAACTCACGCAAAAAAACCAGCAGAGCAGGGTTGAAAGTTTAAAATATTTTTTTTTATAGTGTTAAGGGGTTCGTAAAAACTAGCACTCTCGCGATTATCATAGGTCCTTATAAGCCCTATAACTTACAAATTGAATTACGTCTGGAACTCACGCAAAAAAACCAGCAGAGCAGGGTTGAAAGTTTAAAATATTTTTTTTATAGTGTTTAGGGGTTCGTAGAAACTAGCACTCTCGCGTTTATCATAGGTCCTTATAAGACCTATTACCTTATTTTTGAATCAAGTCTGGAACTCACGCAAAACGTTCAGCAGAGCAGGGTTGAAAGTTTAAAATATTTTTTTTATAGTGTTAAGGGGTTCGTAGAAACTAGCACTCTCACGTTTATCATAGGTCCTTATAAGCCCTATAACCTACAAATTGAATCACGTCTGGAACTCACGCAAAACTTTCAGCAGAGCAGGGTTGAAAGTTCAAAATATTTTTTTTATAGTGTTAAGGGATTCGTAGAAACTAGCACTCTCGCGTTTATCATAGGTCCTTATAAGCCCTATAACTTACAAATTGAATTACGTCTGGAACTCACGCAAAACGTTCAGCAGAGCAGGGTTGAAAGTTTAAAATATTTTTTTATAGTGTTAAGGGGTTCGTAGAAACTAGCACTCTCGAGTTTATCATAGGTCCTTATAAGCCCTATAACCTACAAATTGAATCACTTCTGGAACTCACGCAAAACGTTCAGCAGAGCAGGGTTGAAAGTTTAAAATATTTTTTTTATAGTGTTAAGGGGTTCGTAGAAACTAGCACTCTCGCGTTTATCATAGGTCCTTATAAGCCCTATAACCTACAAATTGAATCACTTCTGGAACTCACGCAAAACGTTCAGCAGAGCAGGGTTGAAAGTTTAAAATATTTTTTTTATAGTGTTAAGGGGTTCGTAAAAACTAGCACTCTCGCGTTTATCATAGGTCCTTCTAAGCCCTATAACCTACAAATTGAATAAAGTCTGGAACTCACGCAAAACGACCAGCAGAGCAGGGTTGAAAGTTTAAAATATTTTTTTTATAGTGTTAAGGGGTTCGTAGAAACTAGCACTCTCGCGTTTATCATAGGTCCTTATAAGCCCTATAACTAACAAATTGAAACACGTCTGGAACTCACGCAAAACGTTCAGCAGAGCAGGGTTGAAAGTTTAAAATATTTTTTTTATAGTGTTAAGGGGTTCGTAGAAACTAGCACTCTCGCGTTTATCATAGGTCCTTATAAGCCCTATAACCTACAAATTGAATCACTTCTGGAACTCACGCAAAACGTTCAGCAGAGCAGGGTTGAAAGTTTAAAATATTTTTTTTATAGTGTTAAGGGGTTCGTAAAAACTAGCACTCTCGCGTTTATCATAGGTCTTTATAAGCCCTATAACCTACAAATTGAATAAAGTCTGGAACTCACGCAAAACGACCAGCAGAGCAGGGTTGAAAGTTTAAAATATTTTTTTTATAGTGTTAAGGGGTTCGTAGAAACTAGCACTCTCGCGTTTATCATAGGTCCTTATAAGCCCTATAACTAACAAATTGAAACACGTCTGGAACTCACGCAAAACGTTCAGCAGAGCAGGGTTGAAAGTTTAAAATATTTTTTTTATAGTGTTTAGGGGTTCGTACAAACTAGCACTCTCGCGTTTATCATAAATCCTTATAAGCCCTATAACCTACAAATTGAATCAAGTCTGGAACTCACGCAAAAAAACCAGCAGAGCAGGGTTGAAAGTTTAAAATATTTTTTTTATAGTGTTAAGGGGTTCGTAGAAACTAGCACTCTCACGTTTATCATAGGTCCTTATAAGACCTATAACCTACAAATTGAATCACGTCTGGAACTCACGCAAAACGTTCAGCAGAGCAGGGTTGAAAGTTTAAAATAATGTTTTTATATTGTTAAGGGGTTCGTAAAAACTAGCACTCTCGCGTTTATCATAGGTCCTAATAAGCCCTATAACCTACAAATTGAATAAAGTCTGGAACTCACGCAAAAAAACCAGCAGAGCAGGGTTGAAAGATTAAATTATTTTTTTTATAGTGTTAAGGGGTTTGTAGAAACTAGCACTCTCGCGTTTATCATAGGTCCTTATAAGCCCTATAACCTAAAAATTGAATCACGTCTGGAACTCACGCAAAACGTTCAGCAGAGCAGGGTTGAAAGTTTAAAATATTTTTTTTATAGTGTTAAGGGGTTCGTAGAAACTAGCACTCTCGCGTTTATAATAGGTCCTTATAAGCCCTATAACTAACAAATTGAAACACGTCTGGAACTCACGCAAAACGTTCAGCAGAGCAGGGTTGAAAGTTTAAAATATTTTTTTTATATTGTTAAGGGGTTCGTAGAAACTAGCACTCTCGCGTTTATCATAGGTCCTTATAAGCCCTATAACTTACAAATTGAATGACGTCTGGAACTCACGCAAAACGTTCAGCAGAGCAGGGTTGAAAGTTTAAATTATTTTTTTTATAGTGTTAAGGGGTTCGTACAAACTAGCACTCTCGCGTTTATCATAAATCCTTATAAGCCCTATAACCTACAAATTGAATCAAGTCTGGAACTCACGCAAAAAAACCAGCAGAGCAGGGTTGAAAGTTTAAAATATTTTTTTTATAGTGTTAAGGGGTTCGTAAAAACTAGCACTCTCGCGTTTATCATAGGTCCTTATAAGACCTATAACCTAATATTTGAATCAAGTCTGGAACTCACGCAAAAAAACCAGCAGAGCAGGGTTGAAAGTTTAAAATATTTTTTTTATAGTGTTTAGGGGTTCGTAGAAAAAAGCACTCTCGCGTTTATCATAGGTCCTTATAAGTCCTATAACCTACAAATTGAATCAAGTCTGGAACTCACGCAAAACGTTCAGCAGAGCAGGGTTGAAAGTTTAAAATATTTTTTTATAGTGTTAAGGGGTTCGTAAAAACTAGCACTCTCACGTTTATAATAGGTCCTTAAAAGTTCTATAACCTACAAATTGAATCACGTCTGGAACTCACGCAAAACGATCAGCAGAGCAGGGTTGAAAGTTTAAAATATTTTTTTTATAGTGTTAAGGGGTTTGTAAAAACTAGCACTCTCGCGTTTATCATAGGTCCTTATAAGCCCTATAACCTACAAATTGAATCACGTCTGGAACTCATGCAAAACGTTCAGCAGAGCAGGGTTGAAAGTTAAAAATATATTTTTTATATTGTATAGGGGTTCGTACAAACTAGCACTCTGGCGTTTATCATAAATCCTTATAAGCCCTATAACCTACAAATTGAATCAAGTCTGGAACTCACGCAAAAAAACCAGCAGAGCAGGGTTGAAAGTTTAAAATATTTTTTTTATAGTGTTAAGGGGTTCGTAAAAACTAGCACTCTCGCGTTTATCATAGGTCCTTATAAGCCCTATAACCTACAAATTGAATTAAGTCTGGAACCTATGATAAACGCGAGAGTGCTAGTTTCTACGAACCCCTTAACAATATAAAAAAAATATTTTAAACTTTCAACCCTGCTCTGCTGGTCGTTTTGCGTGAGTTCCAGACGTGATTCAATTTGTAGGTTATAGGGCTTATAAAGACCTATGATAAACGCGAGAGTGCTAGTTTTTACGAACCCCTTAACACTATAAAAAAAATATTTTAAACTTTCAACCCTGCTCTGCTGAACGGTTTGCGTGAGTTCCAGACGAAATTCAATTTGTAGGTTATAGGGCTTATAAGGACCTATGATAAACGCGAGAGTGCTAGTTTCTACGAACCCCTTTACATTATAAAAAAAATATTTTAAACTTTCAACCCTGCTCTGCTGAACGTTTTGCGTGAGTTCCAGACTTGATTCAAAAATTAGGTAATAGATCTTATAAGGACCTATGATAAACGCGAGAGTGCTAGTTTTTACGAACCCCTTAACACTATAAAAAAAATATTTTAAACTTTCAACCCTGCTCTGCTGGTTTTTTTGCGTGAGTTCCAGACTTAATTCAATTTGTAGGTTATAGGGCTTATAAGGACCTATGATAAACTCGAGAGTGCTCGTTTCTACGAACCCCTTAACACTATAAAAAAATATTTTAAACTTTCAACCCTGCTCTGCTGAACGTTTTGCGTGAGTTCCAGACATAATTCAATTTGTAAGTTATAGGACTTATAAGGACCTATGATAAACGCGAGAGTGCTAGTTTCTACGAATCCCTTAACACTATAAAAAAAATATTTTAAACTTTCAACCCTGCTCTGCTGAACGTTTTGCGTGAGTTCCAGACTTGATTCAATTTGTAGGTTATAGGGCTTATAAGGACCTATGATAAACGCGAGAGTGCTAGTTTCTACAATCCCCTTAACACTATAAAAAAAATATTTTTAACTTTCAACCCTGCTCTGCTGGTCGTTTTGCGTGAGTTCCAGATTTGATTCAATTTGTAGGTTATAGGGCTTTTAAGGACCTATTATAAACGTGAGAGTGCTAGTTTTTACGAACCCCTTAACACTATAAAAAAAATATTTTAAACTTTCAACCCTGCTCTGCTGAACGTTTTGCGTGAGTCCCAGACTTGATTCAATTTGTAGGTTATAGGGCTTATAAGGACCTATGATAAACGCGAGAGTGCTAGTTTCTACGAACCCCTTAACACTATAAAAAAAATATTTTAAACTTTCAACCCTGCTCTGCTGAACGTTTTGCGTGAGTTCCAGACGTGATTCAATTTGTAGGTTATAGGTCTTATAAGGACCTATGATAAACGTGAGAGTGCTAGTTTCTACGAACCCCTTAACACTATAAAAAAAATATTTTAAACTTTCAACCCTGCTCTGCTGGTTTTTTTGCGTGAGTTCCAGACTTGATTCAATTTGTAGGTTATAGGGCTTATAAGGATTTATGATAAACGCGAGAGTGCTAGTTTGTACGAACCCCTAAACACTATAAAAAAAATATTTTAAACTTTCAACCCTGCTCTGCTGAACGTTTTGCGTGAGTTCCAGACGTGTTTCAATTTGTTAGTTATAGGGCTTATAAGGACCTATGATAAACGCGAGAGTGCTAGTTTCTACGAACCCCTTAACACTATAAAAAAAATATTTTAAACTTTCAACCCTGCTCTGCTGGTCGTTTTGCGTGAGTTCCAGACGTGATTCAATTTGTAGGTTATAGGGCTTATAAAGACCTATGATAAACGCGAGAGTGCTAGTTTTTACGAACCCCTTAACACTATAAAAAAAATATTTTAAACTTTCAACCCTGCTCTGCTGAACGGTTTGCGTGAGTTCCAGACGAAATTCAATTTGTAGGTTATAGGGCTTATAAGGACCTATGATAAACGCGAGAGTGCTAGTTTCTACGAACCCCTTTACATTATAAAAAAAATATTTTAAACTTTCAACCCTGCTCTGCTGAACGTTTTGCGTGAGTTCCAGACTTGATTCAAAAATTAGGTAATAGATCTTATAAGGACCTATGATAAACGCGAGAGTGCTAGTTTTTACGAACCCCTTAACACTATAAAAAAAATATTTTAAACTTTCAACCCTGCTCTGCTGGTTTTTTTGCGTGAGTTCCAGACTTAATTCAATTTGTAGGTTATAGGGCTTATAAGGACCTATGATAAACTCGAGAGTGCTAGTTTCTACGAACCCCTTAACACTATAAAAAAATATTTTAAACTTTCAACCCTGCTCTGCTGAACGTTTTGCGTGAGTTCCAGACATAATTCAATTTGTAAGTTATAGGACTTATAAGGACCTATGATAAACGCGAGAGTGCTAGTTTCTACGAATCCCTTAACACTATAAAAAAAATATTTTAAACTTTCAACCCTGCTCTGCTGAACGTTTTGCGTGAGTTCCAGACTTGATTCAATTTGTAGGTTATAGGGCTTATATGGACCTATGATAAACGCGAGAGTGCTAGTTTCTACAATCCCCTTAACACTATAAAAAAAATATTTTTAACTTTCAACCCTGCTCTGCTGGTCGTTTTGCGTGAGTTCCAGATTTGATTCAATTTGTAGGTTATAGGGCTTTTAAGGACCTATTATAAACGTGAGAGTGCTAGTTTTTACGAACCCCTTAACACTATAAAAAAAATATTTTAAACTTTCAACCCTGCTCTGCTGAACGTTTTGCGTGAGTCCCAGACTTGATTCAATTTGTAGGTTATAGGGCTTATAAGGACCTATGATAAACGTGAGAGTGCTAGTTTCTACGAACCCCTTAACACTATAAAAAAAATATTTTAAACTTTCAACCCTGCTCTGCTGGTTTTTTTGCGTGAGTTCCAGACTTAATTCAATTTGTAGGTTATAGGGCTTATAAGGACCTATGATAAACGTTAGAGTGCTAGTTTGTACAAACCCCTTAACACTATAAAAAAAATATTTTAAACTTTCAACCCTGCTCTGCTGAACGGTTTGCGTGAGTTCCAGACGTAATTCAATTTGTAAGTTATAGGGCTTATAAGGACCTATGATAAACTTGAGAGTGCTAGTTTCTACGAACCCCTTAACAATATAAAAAAAATATTTTAAACTTTCAACCCTGCTCTGCTGAACGTTTTGCGTGAGTTCCAGACGTGATTCAATTTGTAGGTTATAGGGCTTATAAGGACCTATGATAAACGCGAGAGTGCTAGTTTCTACGAACCCCTTAACACTATAAAAAAAATATTTTAAACTTTCAACCCTGCTCTGCTGAACGTTTTGCGGATTCCAGACGTGATTCAATTTGTAGGTTATAGGGCTTATAAGGACCTATGATAAACGCGAGAGTGCTAGTTTCTACGAACCCCTTAACAATATAAAAAAATTATTTTAAACTTTCAACCCTGCTCTGCTGAACGTTTTGCGTGAGTTCCAGACGTGATTCAATTTGTAGGTTATAGGGCTTATAAGGACCTATGATAAACGCGAGAGTGCTAGTTTCTACAAACCCCTTAACACTATAAAAAAAATATTTTAAACTTTCAACCCTGCTCTGCTGAACGTTTTGCGTGAGTTCCAGACGTGATTCAATTTGTAGGTTATAGGGCTTATAAGGACCTATGATAAACGCGAGAGTGCTAGTTTTACGAACCCCTTAACACTATAAAAAAAATATTTTAAACTTTCAACCCTGCTCTGCTGAACGTTTTGCGTGAGTTCCAGACTTGATTCAATTTGTAGGTTATAGGACTTATAAGGACCTATGATAAACGCGAGAGTGCTTTTTTCTACGAACCCCTAAACACTATAAAAAAAATATTTTAAACTTTCAACCCTGCTCTGCTGGTTTTTTTGCGTGAGTTCCAGACTTGATTCAATTTGTAGGTAATAGGTCTTATAAGGACCTATGATAAACGCGAGAGTGCTAGTTTTTACGAACCCCTTAACACTATAAAAAAAATATTTTAAATTTTCAACCCTGCTCTGCTGGTTTTTTTGCGTGAGTTCTAGACTTGATTCAATTTGTAGGTAATAGGTCTTATAAGGACCTATGATAAACGCGAGAGTGCTAGTTTTTACGAACCCCTTAACACTATAAAAAAAATATTTTAAACTTTCAACCCTGCTCTGCTGGTTTTTTTGCGTGAGTTCCAGACTTGATTCAAGTTCTAGGTAGTAGCTCTAGTATGGATCTATGAGAGACGAAAGAGTTCTAGCTCTTGCAAACTGTTTAAAACCATAAAAAAAATATTAATATTTTTTGTTCAAATCACTTTTTTCAGGTTTTCAGGCCAGAACTATTTCTGAAAAGTATCAGGAACTGTAGAGCAGAGCTTTAGGCACATGAAAATATTTTTTTTTATTTTATTGGTGAAAAATGATCTGCTACGGGAAGTTGGCAGAGCATTTTTTCAATTGGTTTTTTTCAGGTTTTCAGGCCAGAACTATTCCTGAAAAGTATCAGGAACTGTAGAACTATGCTGCATGCGAATAGAACTCACTTTTTTTTTTGATCTGCTGGACAATGATCTGCTAAGTTCACACGCATTTCACTATTCTCGCCTGACGTGTAAGAAGCTACATCGCGTCTAACTTCACTATCTTTGTGAATTAGTGAGTTATGCTTTTGCTCGCATTTCCTACACGGACCGAACCTGCATTCATTCACGGAGTGCCCTGCGCGCAAACAGTTCTTGCATAGGTCGTTGTCTTTGACAAGTTTTAGCCTAGCTTCTAAACTGAAACCTAAAAATCTTTGACATGCGTATAGTGGATGGCTATATTGTTTACAAATTAGACATGTCTTTTTCTCTTGACAGTGCGGATTATCAGTGGAGACATTGCAGTGAATTTTGTGAATGTTATGCGTATTTGTGGATTGTTTAATGTTACTTGTGCTCGCGTGTGATACTTGCAATGTTTCCAACATATCCGCCCTGTCTTTGAGGAACGTCAGCAAAACATCTACCTTCAGGATCGACTTGGAGTCACCAGATTGTTTTAGTGTTTGTTATGATTGTAGTGATTGTTATGTGTAACACCGTGAGTTTCCTGCCTTAAGAACAAGTTGATGGAACAAGCATATTTATGACCCACCTAATGTTAAGTGGTAACCATCGCCTATAAAACTGCCTCATAAGTCACGCACGTCAGGAACGTGCCTCACGATGCACTGCCTTGTGTCCATCAACTTGAGGCATACAGATTCAGCGTCACGTGCCAGTAATTTCACCGGCACCCACACCCTTCAAACCGAAACACATCAATGCTGCTTCACGGCAGAAATAGAAATAGGTAGTACTTCCCCGGACGAGCCTCTCACAAAGAGCTCTATTACTACTAAAACAAACAAGAACAGCGTGGTGACAATCCAACATAATGAATTAATCCTGTGGTTTCAATTAGGGACATCCACTTCAATCTTGGGTCAGAAGGCTACTACCAAATAATCTGTGGCTCCATCCCTGTAGTCCTCTTCTCCTTCTTCTTATCGTGTCACGGGTTTTTTCGAAACAAAGGATTATAAATTGCGCCTCAAAGAGACTCCTTTCGTACACATGACACATATTTTCGAAGTTTTCCTTTGAAGGTTTCCTCACGATGTTTTCCTTCGTCGTTTGAGAGTACTAGCACAGTGCAAAAAAATATTTCGACGATAAAATTCATTGGAGAATAATACCTACCGACAAATTACAGTTATTAATGAAATTGAGTATCTGATATATTTTTTAATATGCGGCGCTTTTTTGCATGACTAACGCATGTAGATTAGATTGAGCATTGACAATGTAGCAAATATGAATTGAATAGGAGGATTTGCTATTTTTTGCTGCAATTTTTTAGGGCAGAAAACTTATTGATTCGGTTAGATTTAAACCCTAGGATCGGAAGGCGGGACCGCCACCACTAGGCCACCAGCGCTCTCATCCCTGTGGTTACTTGTTCAAAGTAATTAGTTCCAATCCATAAACCCATTTGGATTTACTATAGAATAACCTGAAATCGGTTTATCGCCTCTAGCTATTTGAAAAGTTCTGATTGATTTAGTGTTTCAAAGCGAATATAACTTGTTCAATTTATACTATCAAAGAGTTTCTCAGCTCAGTTGGTAGTAGCTCTGCCTTTTGCGCCGTAGTCCGTGGGTTTGATCCCCACCGAGACCAATATTCTTGTGGTGAACACAGATGTTTGTTCTCTGTCTGGGTGTATATTGTATTCGAAAGTATGTATTTCAAAAAATGTTATGATATTATTATTATTCAGTTTCCATCGTACAAGCTCTGCTTAATTTGGGGCTAGATAGTACAATTTTTATTATTCATAATACAGCATCCAAAAAATCGGAGTTGATAAAATACTAGACTTTGTAGAAGGTACTATAAGTAAAATCCAATTTGGCTTATTTCACAACAAAACTGTTTCCAATAACGGAGCCAAATTGTTTATTGAGTGAAGGGGTAAAACTGATTTTTGTAAAACCATCGTGATCTTTATTTAAGAACCATATCTCCAGCAAATTTTAAGAAGTTTTTTTTTTTTATTTCTACAGTTTTTGGTTAACTTGTGAACGTTGGAGGCCGACCGATGTACCGACGACATTAAGATTGCGGGAAGTAGGTGGATGGAAAGGGTTCAGAATCGTTCTTCCTTGAAATGTAACTTCCCAGGTTGATGATGATTATATTGATGGTAAGCCTATTTTTTATTTTAGCCTGGATCGTGCCACTGCAGAGCAAAGGCCTTCCTCACCTCACAAATAAAAATCGAGATCGTCCCGCCATCTTCTCCGGGCCGACGTTATTCCATCACCAGACCACTAGATGTACGGAAATGAGGCATCCATTCATGGTTGATACACCTGCTTCCCGCACTAAGCACTTTGCCTCCACTTTTATCATGCGGACAGCCAAAGAGTGAAACTCGCTACCAGCGTCTATTTTTCCGATATACATATTTTTTGGACCGCAGAACAAAGTAGAACGGCCATGTGGCCGGAAAAGTGTCGCCAAAATACATTCTCCAAAAAGTGTCGCCAAAATGAGCTCCTTTCTCCATACAAATACAGTTTTTTCGGGAGTCGTAAAGTGTAAAAAAGCCTTGCAGCAGCGTAAGAATTACTTTCCGAACAAGTTAAGCGACAAGATAAAACATAAAAATACTTTCTTAACATCTTCCTTCCAACCTTTTTCTTAAAATCCATATTAATATTTAGTGATATTTTAAATATAATAGTGGAATAGTATAACTGGCGACATCGGTTCCCATACAAACAGCGCATGATCGCCTTTCTACTGTATTCTGTATTCTGTGATTTGAACGTTTTCAAAAAAAGTGAATAGATATCTTCTAGGTGAGCGCGCTACATCACTTAACACTAAATTGTAAAAAAAATCGTAAACTTACTTGGAGGATAATCCCTGTAGCTGATGTCAGTGTAAACTGCATACGGAGTCGCACAGAGGATGGATATGACCCACAGCACCAGGATGATCCTCGATGCTCTGGTCAGCCCTGCCATGGCGTACAGATGTAGGGGATGACATATAGCCAGGTACCGCTCAAGTGAGAAGGCGGCTATTGTTAAAACCGACACGTATGTTGCCCTGGGGAACAGATAAGACAGTAAACAAACATCCCATTAGTCTAAATTGGTTTATTTCGTTTAATTATAATTAAAACTATTATAAAAAAAGAAATTATATCATAAAAACGGGAGGCGATAATGTACATCACGATATTGTACACCCCGTTATATTACGATGCCAGTTATGCCAATGTACACTGTAGCAATTCCAACATGGATTTTTGCTTTTTTGTAGAAGAGCCGCCGCCGCCGCCCGCCTTAAAAATATTTTTTACAATTAAATCAAAGGCGGTATCCTCTTTAGAGCAATTATTCATCGCTAGATAAACAAAGTTAATAATTGAAATATTTATCTGCTACAGTGTACATGGACCTTAACAATTTCGCAGTGAAAAATAGTGGATTCGTTTTAACTGAGTGTACATTAACTGGCTGTAGGTACATTAACCGGACCCATAAAAACAGGAAGTACAGGAAGGTATCTTAATTCAAATATAATGGACAAAATAATAATGGTTATCGAAATAGCCGGGAGAAGTTCAGCGTTGAACAAAGAAAAATGGGAGGGACATTTTCCAGGAAGAAAGATTTTCATTCATGCGCGGGTCCAAGCTACGCACAATTTTGATGGAAAACAACACCAGTGGTTCCGCCTCTCATTTTAGAAATTACTAGCGACGCGCCCCGGTTTCGTATGGGTTGAAAAATTCGAATCCAGAGGCACTTTGCATAATTAATATTTTTTTTATTATACCCGTGCGAGGGCAGGGCAGATTGCTAGTAATAAATATGTATAGCCAATGTTACTCAGGCAGCATACATAGTGTATTGTATGTAGCATTAAAATGGTGAAAGAATTTAAAATCGGTCCAGTAGTTTTTCAGAGTCAAACATACAAAAATATAATTAAAATACAAATCTTTCCATGGTTATTATTTCATCAGTATGAATTCTATTTTCAAATGACGGTAAGGCGGTAAAATGATTTGAAAATGGAACGTTTTAAACAATGCATTGTGTTTTTAGACAAGTAGGTATTTAGGTTAAATTGTCTAAGAGGTATTGTGTTACAAATTCCTACTAACACAGCCTCTTTGCACAGCAGTAAATCCTACTTACTGAGCATGTGTGATGTAAAATAGGATAAACTCTAATCCTGTCAACTCACATAATATTTCATTGTAAAGTCGAGTAAGTGTATTCAGGGATTCGTTTTCTGTCATTTTGGGAAGTCACATAGCTTTTTCGTTTTAATGGTTTTTCTGGTGTTATTTTGAGTTCCGTTGTGTAATTTCGGTGGTATTTTAACCAACATTACCTACTTGAGGTCTTATCTCAAAGTGTTAGCAGTTGAAATGAAAGTGTACTATGTGATATTCTGATTTGATCCAAAATGTCAGATGGTTTTGGAAAAAACGGCCATCATTTGTTTTCAAAGCCAATTAGGGTAGGGCCGACTTGTCTATTGACTGACTTGACTTGTTTAAAACTATTTTATATGGTATAGTTCAGCCGTTCAGAGAATGCGTTCCTGACACGTCGCGATTGAACTGACGACGTAACTTTGTAATGGCGTTGCAGTTACGATAAAAATATTTTTGCTGGTTGTTTACCGTTTTAACAATTGATGAGCATTAAAACAACATTATTATATCAATAATCAATGAATTTTATAATTTTGTGCCGAACTGAGTGTCAAATAATAACTTGTTATACAATATTTTTCTAAATCTATACTGCGCTATTACAAGGTTATGTCAGCGCTTTATATTTGTAGTGCTGTACTAACTATGTGACTAACTGTGACTAACTGATCAAACTGTCAAACGCATTCTCTGAACGGCCGAATTATAATTTATAATGTAATAATATATCCTCACTCGACACTGGCAAAATTGATCCAAAATGGACAGATGCCATTAAATGAAGAAGAAGAAGAAGTGTATTCAGAGTCAGACAGACCAATAAATTATGTAAAGTAAGTAGCCATAACAAGGTTAATCGCTTTCGATCTATCGATTTCGTATAGCGTTCTGGAAATAATTATACTTTTGCAGCGTTATTCATAAACGTTGCTTAATTTTAAGCAAGCTTTTAAGTTGATTTGATGTATAGACCGGGCACGTAAAGCAGCCATCTGGAGTTCTAGAGAACTTTGTTCGTTAAGTACCTTCGAAGGTAGAGTTTTGGAAAGGTTTGAATTTGAACTAATCATAAAACTATAGGGCTGGTGAGTATCTGGCGCGGGCCCACTGCGGCGCACTTCGTGCACGGGCACGCGGCGCAGTTTGACTGCGTGTATTCATTAGTACAAGCTTTGCTTAGTTTGGGGCTAGATAGTGGTGTGTGGATTCTCTATAATATTTTTTTATTAATTTATTTGACAACGTGGGTCAACGTTTCTACTGGAGTACACGAAGACTATGTAGGTAGGTATAGCGCACGCGCCACTGCAATCCACGGACGAACTGCGCTGCGATAAGCGAGCTATACATATTTGTGGGTCATATTCGTGTATTCCAGTGGAAACGTAGACCCACGTCGACAGCGTTGAGCTATGTAATAGCCTATTCTAGCAAGCTACGCGTGTGTTAATGACGTCAATTCATGCGTAGCCTCTTCGTGGGTTGCAATGATGGTTGCAGTAGACACAACCACATACATTTTCTTACAAAACGAAGCTCAATACAAGTGCGCAGCGGTGGGCCCGCGCCCTTAGTATTTCTATTTAACGTGGCAATGCCGCCAGCGTCTTGGGAACGCTTCTGTTTAGCACTGATTTGCATCAGTTGAGTTATATTTAGAGGTAGATCGTTTGGAACGGTTTGACAGCTCAACTTTTCTTGTGTATTTTTTAAATACTTGTATTATTTGTAAGTTTCTTTGTGTAAACACATCAAATATTTTTATTTTACTTGATAGAACAAACGTTGTTTACCATGACGTGCTTTTGGGGTTACAGGGATAGGACGTAACCTTGTATTAAAAGAAATGGTAAAAAGGTCGTGATACACCCTGTATTATAAAAAACGGTTGTCTGTAAAGTCGGTTTACTGACGATAGTTGAACGTGACAACGTCATAAGCCGCAATTATAGTTGCTATAAACAATTGACACCACATCACGAAATAAAGAAGTAATGGAACTAGTATGTAGACGACCTTCTCACGCTTCAATTACGCGGAGTACCACGACTTCAAGCCCTCCTTTGTTTAGTCGTGTTTGAAGTCTGTCAGAAGAAACGTAACTAAGAAAAATACAAAAAAATAAAAAAATGCCGTATTGTGCGGTTTTGGAGTGCAAAAACGATAGCCGAACCAAAAATTTAACTAATGGGGGCATATCGTATCACCGGTAAGCAATATTTTATTATTTTATAGCGGTTTTGCTTGGTTTTTTAACATGAAAAACCGTCAAGCAAAAATAGACTGTGAACGATATTTGTTAAGGTCGCGTTTCTAAAAATCTCATCTTCGCTACTCAATTAGAGCTGTACCCCAATAAACTGATGAACGTGTTATCGAATACTTTATTGGTTATGTAAATATGTAGTTACTGTATGGCATTGATTTTTTTTATGCTATAGTGGTGATTTCATTCTGAATGTATTTATAATTCTACTTCTTTATTCTTATTCAATGCCTATGGTGCCTGCCCAGATAGTCAGATAGATAGATTACAGAAATATTTTGAAGAAATTACATAATATCTTCTGGTTTCAGTTTTCCCAAGGCACCAGATATAAAAAATCAATGGATAAATGCAACCGGAAAACAAAATTGGTTTCCTTCAAAATCAAGCACCATTTGCTCAGAGCACTTTAGGGACGAAGATTTTATGACAAAAAAAAGTGGATATAAATATATTGTTGCCACTGCCATACCAACTCTAAAAATTTTGTGTTTTCTGGTTATTATGGTGTTTGTTATATTAATGACGTTAAAGATTATGTAAAATTGAAATATAGTGAAACGTATCTAAACTAGTGGATGGTATAAATATATATACTATATTAGTATTATATATATTATTATATATATTATATATATTATTATACATATTACTATATTAATATATATATATAAGTATATATATATATACTTCCGCCCGCGGCTTCACTCGGGTGAGACCTGGATAGAAAGAAGCATAATTATGTCCTATTCCCAGTCATTATCTATTCCTTATTTTAAATTTCAGCCAAATCGATTAAGTGGTTGTTGAGCGGAACAAAATAGTATGTCTAAACATTCATCCATCCAAACATTCAAAATTTTGCATTTTATTATAGGTAATATGTTAATATTAGTGTGATTATAATGAATAAATTTGATAAAATTAATGAACAAAATTGCCTAACTTACCAATAAGATCTTCGCTCGCTTGATTGTTAATATTTTTCAAGTATTTACAATAGAATATAATTTTAAACCTTTGATTGTGTAAATAAAGAAAGAAAGATAAGAAAAGCTTTTTATTTCGACCACCACAAATATAACCTGACGCGCTACCGATCGTTACACATCAGTAGGTAGGAGCGCTGGTGAGTAGAGCGCTGGTGGCCTAGTGGTAGCGGCCCCACCTTCCGATCCTAAGGTCGTGGGTTCGAATCCAGTCGTGTACCAATGAGTTGTTCTGCCCAAAAATTTATGTACACTATGCCAGTGCTCTCAAACGGTGAAGGAAAACATCGTGAGGAAACCGGCATATCGTAGAACCTAAAAAGTTCGAAAATATGTGTCAAGTGCACGAAGCGTCTTCGAGGCGCACTTAAAATCCTTTCACCACACTTGGTTCGAAAGAATCAGTGACACGATAAGAAGAAGAAGTAGGTAGGTAATCATCGATGTCGATACATTCGTCTTGCATCCGCATTGGCACATCACTAAGTGAGTGGCTATGTCAAGTAATAGCCATTGTATTATGAATCTTATACCTTGTGGATAAAGACTAACAGAATTGTTTTCTATAACGCCATCTAGCGTCAAGTAGCTTTGTTTTGTTGTCAATCAAGTAACAGCCATTGTATTATCAATCTTATTGCAATTAAATAGAGACTAAAAGAAAAAAATACTGAATGAAAGCTGCCATCTGTTGGTAAATAGAATTTCATTTTAGCACTGTTTATTTTATTAAGTTTATAACCATGTTGCGATAGCTTTAAGGTTTATTATCAATTAAATTATTTTTTTGGTTTTAGGTCCTTTTTAACGTTTTTTTCGACCAATCATAACTTTTATTTCCATGTGTGTTTGTTTTTACGTGTATGAGTTTGGCGACACTGGTTCTCTTAGTAATAAGTCATCATGCTCCCTCTATTTTGCGTAAGCAAAAGCGTGTTTGGTGCTCTGTGCACCACATTCACTTTTCACTGCACTTCATACTTAACGAAAATATCTAAATGTATTATTGTATAGCAGCTGTCCACGCGGACGCATCGCATCGCTCACTCAAGTAGGAGAGAGACAGATGTCGCTGCCGAACACTGCCGAACGCGGAAGCCGATTGTGCCTCTTTGTCGCTTGTTCCGCGCTCTCGCTTGCACTTCAAGTCTTTAATGGAACGCCTCAGAGCGAGGTAATGCCGCATGAATCATGTTTTGTCGTGCGTGCAGCCGGCCCTATCGAATTATAAGACGTTTTCAAAGCTTGGTGAAAAATAAGCTCTCTCGATTTACAAAGATTGTACAATTTGTCAATAGGATTCTTGTGGTTATCAAATAATACTTATTGATTTTGATACCAATACTATAACTTCACAGACTTGAAGTAACAAATTAAGAAACTTTGGCATGTCACCAGAGAGCTGTCCATGTCCTTTCATTTATAAGTTTTGGAGAAGCTTTCAATATATCATTTATAGAACTAATCGTTCATCGGATGAACTAAAGATTTGACTTAAAGTGCAGGTTCAAAGTTTTTTTAATACTAATACATTTTGTTAGGACACGCAATTGGCCTCATGTATTATTATTATTATTACACGGGTAACGAGACATCACTAGTCGGGAGAGGAGAAAAGATGGCGTCGTAATGAGTAGATTATCGTTTCCCGTGTTTTAAAAATAAACAGAGTTCTATATTCAATGGATAGAGTACCAAGCGTAGTAGTACCGAGAGTAGTAGCTAAGTTTAAAGTTTGTATAGGCGATGGTTACCACTTAACATCAGGTGGGCCTTATTCATGTTCCATTAGCTTACAACTTGCTAATCAGAACAGGCACTATCAACGTCTCTGAATAGGCGCATGGATGGCAAGTTTTAAAAGTTACACTCGACTTAGTACAAAACTCTTAATTTACGGCTACGTGTTTCGTTCAAGGATTTTGGATCAGATAGCCGTCAAACGTCAACGAATACATATCTCCGTTATAAACAAACAAGAATTGTACCTGAAAGTGGACACATACATAACCACACATAAAAGAACAAGGACACATAAATAACACAGTTACGTTATGATAAAGTTTGACCCCATAAAGTTGTGACACTTGGGTATCTTTTCATTTAAAATTCAAATTAAACCGCTGAGCATGTGTTTTCTATTACCGAGGCTAAATTGAATGTTCTCGCGTTGAAGTGTTCTTTTGTTTTTTTTTTAAATTGCAAGCTTACCAAGTTTTTTTAAATTGCAAGCTTACTAAGTTACCTTCTTGGTTGCTATGTTTCGGAGTAAACGACCGTTCCATTTTTAAATTACACGATAGATATAATATGAGTTTACTATGTAATTTATCTGGCCGCTAAACACGACAGTAATGGATTTTCATACAACTTTTGCCGGCCGCAGCTCGCATTTTGGCCAGTACAGTAATTTCGATTTATCTCGAAGAAGGTTATCAAAATAATGCTCTTTCCGAGCATGTTTGAGAAAAATAAATGTGTCAGCGTCGTGGGCAGTAGATGGATGAGCCCAAGATCGTGTGAATTGAAACAAGGGCAGAGAGAGTTGGTACATCACGAATTTCACTTAGCCTCAGCTAAGTAAAACTCGTTGTAATAATAGTGAGTAGGTACCTAACCTACCTACTATTTTAGCACTCGTAACTATTAAATGCAAAGTTAACGTTTTGTTTGCGTGTTATATTATTGACCCATCAGATTTTTACGCTATATTGCACACAATTTTGTTGCCTGCATTTTACTTGCAGTGAATTTATATCATAAAATAAGTTGAAATGTGTGAGCAAGAACTTCAACGGTGGTCAGCACCTCAATAAAAACCGTTATGATTCTGATTATCCTGGATATACAGACAGACAGGCATTGATTTGTCATTGTACCTACTTCACTGTTACTAAAGGCCTGTGCACACCTAGTTCGCTGGCGGTAGCGATCAGTGAAATGCTGTCAAATATCGCTGTCAAATCTCAAATCTGACAGCGATATTTGACAGCGTTTCACTGATCGCTACCACCAGCGAACTAGGTGTGTTCGAGCCTTAAAAGTCCGTCATTCAATTTACGAGCCACATCGACCCTGCCTTTGTTACGAAGGTCGGTCCATACGCGCTCATAAACAAACAATGTCACGGAACCAAACATCTTACGTATTTGTTTTGATCATGCTTTTAGCGAATCGATTCCCAACTTGGTCCAGGCGGACCCCCAGGGGTCCACGGCAGACTCAACGCGGGTCTACGAAGGCGTGATAAAAAACTAGGGGCTCACAATTCGGGAGCGGGGGTCCACGAAAATGTATCTGGTTTGATAGTGAAGAACAAAAATGTCGGCTTAACTTCACCTATCAATGAAGGCAAGCTTAGCGCCTGTTGTAAAAACTTTTTTCGAAATTTGTTAATTCGTGGTAAGAACTCAGCCGCAACGCAAATCTCCATATTTATTGTCGGGAATATAGTAAAAATGTCGCTTAGGGGCTGGGGGTCCACCGGAACTAGCATAATTTTGAGGTCTATGAGAAAAAAAAGGTTGGGAGCCTCTGTTTTAGCGGATGGAAATAACTTCAAAGTATGGAGTGATCTAATACATAGCAAACGGAGGGTTTCGTGGGGGTTTATGTATGTTCCTTTGTGAGTAAATGGAGTAAATGCAAGATTGATGGATTTTGGTAAATGATGTGTCGTTGGATTTTTCTTCATCACCTTCACGTAACAATAATGTAAAAACGAGGGTTCCGCTCAATCAAGTAATGTTTTTCGTTTGAGACCAACTTTCAGGCGGTTTTTGTCTTTTGTGTTTTTTTTAATAAAAGTAGTAGTAGAGATTTTTAATCAACAGTGAAAGATTATGTAGATTGAAAAAAAAAATGCATTTTACAAGGAAATTAATAGGTAGGTAATGCCAACTTATCATTAGTTTCCTGTAGGCCTACCATGAACTCTGTCTAGCACTGTCTCTGGTTAAGGGTTGGAGTATGTGTGAGTGTTGACTAAATAAATCCTACGTCAAAACGTCACGCACTCAGTAGTAAATATATAATGCACTGGTGAGCACACGCACAGACTCAAAACCAGAGCCAGAGACAGAGCCAGACAGAGCTCATGGTAGGCCTACTGTAGTAAGTCTATATTTTTTTACTATAAAAAAGATGGTGACGTAGAATACTTACGCTTCTGATATTAGCGCCCTCAGCTTACAAAACACGATCCCCAAACTGTACGGATACTGATGCCAGTACACAGACAAGTCATTCGGGAGACCTGCAACAAGGAGAGACCACATCGAGCTTATGCCTGCCGTGCTAATTGAAAAAAAAAACAATTCATTTTCTTCCTTAAAACTAGGTAAGTACTTAATTTCTAGGAACAATGCACTAGGTATAATAAAAGCATTAATTAAAGGAGTGGTTTATACCTGTTCAGCGAGAAACTGGTGCCTGAGATAGGTTTTAAAAGCCTTATATTATAACCAAGGTTGGAAACCTACATAGCAAGGAGTTTAAGTACATATAGTACATATATAATTATTATAGTATAGCGTTAGTAGAATGGAATTTTAGTTAAATTAGGTACCTAAATTATTAAAATTTTAGTATGAATCCAAAATTTGCATCCCCGCGCACATCTAGGAGATAACGATGGCGATCCTGAAACGCTGTTAATAATAGCTGTCATAATCTGATCGCCATCGCCATCGCCTAGATGTGTGCAGGCCTGGTAAAGTTTAATACCCAAGCATGTTAATAAAACAATGCAAACATGCTCAAGTTTCTATTCAACATGTTACTTTGATAAAGTTGTTGTGTTCCACCTTCTAAAGACATGTTGTTGTAAATACCTACTGGTTCCGATCTGGCGCGTCTGCCTGTGACTTCGCGCGCCTTCCTTGCTCAGTTGGTAATAGCTCTGCATTCTGCCCTGGAGGGCGTGGGTTCGATCTCCATCGAGAACCAACATTTGTCTGGTTAACACAGATGTTTGTTCTTTGTCTGGGTTTATATTGTATTCTAAGTAAGTATGTATTTACAAAAAATATGTATATTAGTAATATCAGCTATCTGGTGCCCATAGTACAAGCTCTGCTTAGTTTGGGGCTAGATAGTGCTTTGTGAATTGTTCATAATATAAATCCTGATAGAAAACCTATGACCTATCCGTTATGACCTCTTTTATGACATAGTTCATCTTCTATGACACAGTGGCTTGACCATTCTACCCATCTATCTATCTATTTTGCACTCAGTTTAATCCAAGAGGCTCTAATCTAAGTTTTTGGCTTCACACTCGTGTTGGTTTCTTAGCCTTATAAATAAAAATTTAAAAAAAAAAAAATTTTGGATCTGAAAAATCCATAGAGCACAACATTTATTTAAATATCAAAGCATTGTCCCTGCAAGTAAAATTAACTATTTATTTAGAGATACTGAGTTACTTTTATAGCTGCTAACGGTTCACCTGATGGTAAGCAGTCCCCATCGCCTAACCGAACTGCCAGTGGCATTTTGAGCATGCCCTAAGACTCTCTTTATTTTTTTAAATACTTACCAAAGAGTAGCAACAGCAGATCGCTCACAGCCAAGCTGAACAGGTAGTAATTTGTCGCTGTGTGCAATCCCGGGTGTCGCACTATCAACACACACACGCACACATTTCCCACCACTCCGGTGAGGAAAATCACTATCAACAACACACTGAGTGGGACGATCTCTTTGAGGGGCAGTCTTCTAGAGCCCATCATCCACCAAAGCATCTCATCCTCGGTACAGTCGAAGTGGGTAGCGTTGTTGCAACGGTTGAAAAAGTCATCGTAAGTCTCGTTCTCACGGAGGAAAAATGTATCCATTTTTATTTGTGGTATTTAATTCGCATAAATAAATAGTTTGTCAACCAATTTTCATAAAATTAACTACATGAAAAGATTATTCTGTCACCATTTTCACTTAGATTAAAAAACATTACACGTATTTTTTGCTATTAAAAAATTATGTCGATCCAATTTTTTTTAAGTTTCAAAGTAAGGAATTTACGTAAATACTTCCTTACGAAACCCACATTTTCAGAGTTCATCCAACATGACCGATTCTGCTTGGGTTCGCGCGCGAACTGACGTAGTCGAAGTAAACTGACTGAAAAGTCACTGAAACTGAAACTGATTGGGTAACCAAGAAGGCGGTGGATGGAATCAGTTGGTAGGTACAGCGTCTTGCTTTTACCTGGGCCTATGTTTCAGGCTAATGTCATTAGCCTAAAAAGTTAAAAACCCGGATCTGAGCCTCCTTTATAATTTTTCAGGAAAAATAATGTTGAACATCTACTATTCCCTAACTCAGATTTTTTAAAACAGACACTAAAGAGAACCCCTTTTCAGCGAATAAAGCCCTCTTAGATCTTCACCTATGTCGTCGGTCCATCGGGTGAGGAGTCCTAAATAGATAAAGATTTTCCTTCCGCTGGTCGATTACCAAAAACAAGCAACAGCGATAGCAGTAGCAGGAAAATAAGTCGTTTCTTTGCAATTGCTATCGCTGCCTATGACACTTTTCCAAAAATGACCAATATTAGGGTAAGCTAAGATAACCTCATAAGTATATATTTTTAGTAATGACTAATGGACAATTCGTCGATTAGGGGAGGGGGGCCTAAAGCAGGCACCTTTAGTAAAAATTAAAGTTATAAAACGTTAAAAAAAGATTTACTGTTAATATTTTATTATAGCTTGGGCTGTATTTTATAGGCTTTAATATTGCTTGGTCAAATTGTAAAAAACTCTTAAAATGAAAATGCGAGTACAGTTAAAACGAACCCCTTACTGATGACCACTTTGCCCAAACAGTAAGCCTAAAGTGGGCACATGCTTTGGGCAAAACGGGCATGTAAATAGTGTTTGCATAAAGCATGAAAATATATCTAGTATTTTCTATTATAATCTTAAACAAAGCTATAAATAAAAGAGGGTAATATGTTCTATTCATCGTTTATTTATAAACGTGTCGAAAATCAGAATTTGTCTGATTTTCGTCTAATCTATATTTATTTAATAATTTGGTAACGTTTTTCGTAAAATTTAAGGCAGGAACTTTTTAATTAGGTAAATACTCTTAATTCTTCTTGCTCAGGGGTGAAGACTGTAGTGTGCTGTCCTAGTTTCTTTTTGGCAGATCCTGATTGAAGGTGTCTTTGGAGTGTAGACCTTGGAATACCATATTTTTTCAGTTTTTTGACGTCTTTATGGGCTCTTTGACGTCTCATCCCAAGCCGCTTGTGAGGTTTTTCTTATAAACTTGTTTACCATCTACAACAAAAAATACAAATGCCTGATAAACCTTTTTGATTCAGAGCGGAGCAAAGAGCAATGGGCAAAGTGGGCATGCCCACTATGCCCGGTTCACTTTGCCCTTTTCAACGATTTTTTCTTATAACCAAATTCTAACCTCTAACGAACTAGAAAGAGACGAGAAAAAATAACCAAAACACTTCCAGATACATACAAAACACTACCTACATTCTGATATTAAGACAACTGACACACAGATAATGAAAACACAATCAACTTACCGTGATATTTTTTTCAAAAAGCACTGT
This sequence comes from Thera obeliscata, assembly GCA_947578465.1. Taxonomy (NCBI): domain Eukaryota; kingdom Metazoa; phylum Arthropoda; class Insecta; order Lepidoptera; family Geometridae; genus Thera; species Thera obeliscata. The sequence goes on along the minus strand of OX387918.1, from coordinate 7,404,814 downwards.
TTTATTTTTCCGCGACGCAACGCGTGTGCTCGTCGGGTGCTGGCGGACTGGGTGACTGCCGCGGAAGGAGCATGGCGGGGAGGCATGTTGCCATGCAGTCGCGCCGAATTAGGTTTAGAAATTTGAGCTTTAATGAAGGGTGCCTGCTTTAGGCCCGGTGCCCACCTTAGGCCCCCCTCCCCTAAACGACAAGCATTTAATTGGACATAATTTTTTAGTTAAGCAGGTAACTGAAAAAAAAGCTGCTAAGTGCGAGTCGGACTCGCCCATGAAGGGTTCCGTAGCAGTAAGTAATATGTATAATATAGAAGTTCTAGAAGTTCGTCGAAAGGTAGGTACATGGCGGTTTACGATTAATGACGTAGGTACTTATTAAAAAAAGCGGCCAAGTGCGAGTCGGACTCGCCCATGAAGCCTTCCGTAGCAGTAAGTAATATAATATAGAAGTTCTAGTAGCTCGTCGAAAGCAGGTACATTGCGGCTTACGATTAATGACGTATTAAAAAAAAGCAGCCAAGTGCGAGTCGGACTCGCCCATGAAGGGTTCCGTAGCAACAAGTAACATAGTAAAAAGGTTTTTGTAGTTCGTCGAAAGGTAAATTGCGGTTTACGATTTATGACGTATAAAAAAAACTACTCACTAGATCTGGTTCAAACCAAATATTAAAAGTTTGCATAGTAATGTACAACATATATTTTTTTTAGTTTTATCATTCTCTTATTTTAGAAGGTAGAGGGGGGGACCAACTTTTTTCCACTTTGGAAGTGTCTCTCGCGCAAACTATTCAGTTAAGAAAAAAACGATGTTAGAAAACTCAACATCATTTTTGAAGACCTATTCATAAATACCCCACACGTATGGGTTCGATGAAAAAAAAATTTTTGAGTTTCAGTTTCAAGTATGGGGACCCCCAAAATTTATAGTTTTTTTTCAATTTTTGTGTCAAACCTTAATGCGGTTCACAGAATACATCTACTCGCAAAGTTTCATCAGTCTAGTCTTCCCTTACGGTTTCGGAGAAAAATGGCTGTGACACGGACGGACAGACAGACAGACATGACGAATCTATAAGGATTCCGTTTTTGCCATTTGGCTACGGAACGGAACCCTAAAAACTACTAACTAGATCTCGTTCAAACCAAATATCGTTGGAAGTTTACATAGTAATGTACATTATATATATTTTTTACTTCTATCATTCTCTTATTTTAGAAGTTACAGGGGGGGGACCAATATTTTACCACTTTGGAAGTGTCTCTCGCAAAAACTATTATGTTTAGAAAAAAACAATATTAGAAACATCAACATCATTTTTGAAGACCTAAGTATTCATAAATAGGTACCCCACACGGGTAAAAATACGGGTTTGATGAAAAAAAGTTTTTTTGAATTTCAGTTATAAGTAGACCCCCAAATTTTATTGTTTTTATTCTATGTTTGCTTAAAAATCTAAATGCGGTTCACAGAATACAGTCATCTACTTACCAAGTTACATCAGTGTAGCTCTTATAGTTTCGGAGAAAAGTAGCTGTGACATACGGACGGACAGAAAGACAGACATGTCGAGTCTCTATAGTTTTTGCCATTTGGCTACGGAACCCTAAAAAGTAACTTACAAAAGTCGTTTACTTATAAAAATAAGAGTAAGCATTTTGTTAGAAATTTTGAGTCGTGATCTTTACAAATAACAAGCCATCCATAGCGATAGCAATGACAAAACCTATCTATCTTCCTAACCTATCTATCTCTTGGAGGAATTAGATCTATCTACATAAATAAAAAGTAGGAGTATAGTGATTCTGTGGTCATCTGTGGTATTTTTATTATATTTAATCTATGGACTTTTGTCTATGCTATGAATGAATACGGATGCATGAATGAATGAATGAATGGTTCTTTAGAGAATCGGACCGATGCGCGTTGTATTTTTTGCAAAAGACATTTTTTTCCGTAAATAAATCAATCGTAGTTAATTCTCTTGTCAGCGAAAAGCGAAGATGTTACAGTAGTCTTTACTGTAAGTTAAAATTGTAGTGCTTAGTATGTCTCGTGACTGTCGTGACCAGATAATGTCTTCGCAACTAGGAGACGAATTGGATAACATCGCAATGTCAAGTTCTGACCCGGATTCGCAAACACAAAATGATGGTAAACAAACAAACTAATTTGCCAAATAATAAATATCTCTTCCAAAACTAGCGAAAGTATAAATAAGAGTTGGTTACTGAGTAAAGTGCATTTGTAAATAACTTTACTTGAAAAATACAACGTTACCTTTGACCTAACAAAACAGCTGACTGGATTCCGTGTGTATTAAATGTTTTGTTTTGTTGGGTCTTGGTGAAGGTAATTTTTCTAGGTCAAGTTACTATCATTTGTTTTTAACTAATTGTTCTAATTAAATTCTATAAAGCCCGCGGAACGGACCCATTAATGACTCATTTCTCATTTCTACTCTTTCTACACGCTCGGCTCTTTCCGTCCGACTATTTGTTGGTGGAAATACAAGTATGCAGTTTGCGTTTGCGAGTTCAACGGAGTCATTAAGGGGTCCGTTCCGCTCGCAGTGGAAACCAGGCTTAATCATAATATTAGCATAATCTGATCAATTCCTTAGTCTTATTTGGCTAGTAAATAAAGAACATTTTGCACAGTTGCAGCCAGTACATTAGCTGATGATGGTTCATCAACCAATGCAGCCACCCCGTCGGGTAGTGAGGGTCAAGCGTCTCGGCAGTCTAACTTGCAGCGTATCCAGCAAAGGAAGCAGCAAGTGTACAACTGGCCTCATAGCAAGAAACTGCTGAAGCTCGCCATCTATTCTGCTTGCCAGGTTCGTTTTTAAACTCTGCTTCGAGCTCGGGTAAAAGGGCCCACCAGCGGCCTTCTCGCATAAACCAGTTGCTACCAAATAGTACTATTCTGACAAAACACTGGCTTTATTATCTATATTTATTGTACACACAGAAATACATCTCATAAAAAAAGACATGTAACAAAGCCAATCTCTCTTTTCTTCTACAAAAAATGCCTGATGGACATTAAGCGGCAATTTAAAAAAATGTACTAACATCTAATACAATATACCTGTTGAATATTGTAATTATGTTCTCAGACACCAGAATGCACATGCAACGGATGGAAGACCCCAGCCCCGCAGCAGACAAAGGGTCTCCCTCGTGCTGACATCCAGCTTTTAGCCAGCTATAATGATCCATGTCGGAACTGCAATCATATACTTGGTCAGTTGTATTTGTGAATCCCACCACTACACTTCTTTCACCCAGTTTTCTTGATGGGGACACCATAAGCAATAGTGGGCTTGTGGTGTGTGGCTGAGGGCTTTTTAATTTGAGTACTCTTGGCTTAGCCTACGCGGGCCTTTAATCTTACGGTTGCCGAAAGCCAGGGCCGCTCAAGCCAGGGCCGCTCAAGCCAGGGCCGCTCAAGCTGGGGCCCGGATAGCAAAATGCCATTTCAACTGTATATGTCGGACGTTGCACAAGAATACCTCCCTACTATTACAAGAAGCTGTTTGAAAACAAGCAATAATACATTATAGTAAACAATACAGCATTTTCATTATGTCCAGTCCAGCAAAGATTTTTCATGGTGTGATATGCTTACAGAGAAACATGTGATCCAACTGCAAGGGTTAGCAACCGCTGAGGTGAACCGACTGCTCGGGGCCGTAGTGGATGTGGAGAACATCTTCATGTCTATGCATCGTGAGGATGATCATGATACCAAGCGAGTCTACTATTACTTGTTCAAGGTAAACCCCTTTTTTTAAATATTTTAATAGGCCACATTCGCCAAATTCATCATCAAATTGATGTGCGGACTGGTAGTCCGCTGACGGGCCCTTTTTGCGTGACGCTTGACACGTTTTGCTCGAACTTTTTTAGGTTCTACGACACGCCGCGCCGGTACCCTCACGATATTTTCCTTCACTGTTTTGAGAGTATCAAACATTTTTCGACAGAAAAACTCATAGGCTGGCCTCTCAGCTCAGTTGATAGTAGCTCTGCCTTCTGCGCCGTAGGTCGTGGGTTCGATCCCCACCGAGAACAAATATTTGTGTTGTGAATATAGAGGTAGATATTTGTTCTCTGTCTCGGTGTTATATTATATAGTATTCTAAGTGTGTATTTACAGAAAAAAAAAAAATTAAGTATTATAAGAGCTATATGGTTCCCCTAGTACTAGCTCTGCTTAGTTTGGGGCCAGATAGTGTTGTGTGGATTGTCCACAATATTTATTTTAATGACGCAGAATTTTATCCATATCAGTTTTCGGACCCTGCTCATAAGAAGTTCGTTTTAATTCATTTGTTTTAATAAAACCTATATGGTTCCCAGATTTTCCAGAGAGCACTGGTGGTCTAATGGTAGTGGCCCCGTCTTCCGATCCGAAGGTCGTGGGTTTAAATCCACTTGTGTGTTTAGAGTTTTTCTCTCGAAAAATGTATGTGCACTATGCCAGTACTCACAAAACGGTGAAGGAAAACATCGTGAGGAAACCGGCGTGTTTTAGAACCTAAGAAAGTTCGAGCAACACGTGTCAAGGGTCACGCAAAAAGGGCCCATCAGCGGCCTACTTGCGGAAAAACCTGCCCGCACATCAAGTGCGCATGATAAACTTGCCGAAACTTCCAGATTCTCCGAAAGTGCATCCTAGTCCGTTCACACCCCCGCATTGAGGGTCCCTTAGGCCAGCCTCCGTTCGAGCGGCCGTCCATAGCGAAGGCAATCACCAACTTCGTGCTATACAAGTTCCACACGCTGCAGCAACGCGAATGGCAGACCATGTACGACCTGGCTAAGATGTTCCTTCATTGTTTCAATCATTGGAACTTCGAGACGCCGAGCGTTAGGAAACTGGTGAGAGACAACTTCAAATGAAAAAGAATGGAAGGAGGTTCTCAATTCGGTTGTATTTATTTTTTATGTTTGATATCGCATACATTCGTCATTTATAAAACGATTGAAAAAAAAAATATCTGAGAGGTTCCTTTCAGATATTTCATCATCAGATTGGGCCCATCGAAATTTTATCAAAATCGGTTCAGCCATGAAGCCAAATTACTCAAGTTTTGAAACTCAACTTTTAAATTCGATCGATTTTAAAAGGTTTTTAGGGTTCTGTACCGAAAAAGTTAAACAGGACCCTATTACTAAGACTCCGCTGTCTGTCTGTTTGTCCAAACTGTATCTCATGAACCGTGATAGTTAGACAATTCTAATTTTCACAGATATGTATATCTGTTGCCGCTATAACAACAAATACTAAAACAAGAATTCAAATAGATATTTAAAGGGGCTCCCATACAACACACATGGTTTTCGCTCGTTATTGAAAACGGCAACAAGTACATGCTTGAAATATTCAAAGATTATTGAGTTATATTATTCACAGACAGACATAAAAGTATAATGATACGGAACCCTACGTGCGCGAGTCTGACTTGCACTTTTGCCCTAATTTTTTAGTTTTCCTGCTGTATTTATTTTTCTTTTTTAGCAAGTTTCAAACCCCGAAGACATATCAGCGTACCAAATAAACTACACAAGATGGCTAGTTTTCTGCCACGTGCCTGCCTTCTGCGATTCCCTACCTCACTACGACACGTCGCTGGTCTTCGGACGAACGCTGCTACGGGCTGTGTTCAAGTCGGTTTGCCGGCAATTGATGGATAAATGTCACTCGGAGCGAGATAGGATGCCTCCTGAAAAACGGGTATGATATTCAAAAGGTTTTATAACGCTTTTATTAGCTTCACCTGTATGTATGTATGTAACCGACGTCTTTGAGCTCGATTTTGTCCTACTTTGAACGATCAGATTTGATTCAAACTTTGCACACCTGTCAAAGGTCGTTGACATTGCAATAATATGAAAAAAAAATATAGTTTAAAAAACTAAAAAAAAAACGCTTTTATAACTAATTGAACTAAAAATTAAAAATAAAATTGTAATAATCAATTGAAAAATTTATATTATTGTACAAAAAGCGCGGGGGGCTTGATTTTGATTGTTTTAAATATTTTATCAATAGTTTATTATATCTGAAGTTATTATAAAAAGCACCCCACGCTTTTTTGTACAATAATATTAATTTTTCAATTGATTATTACAATTTTATTTTTAACTTTTTAGTTCAATTAGTTATAAAAGCGTTTTTTTTAGTTTTTTAAACTATAATTTAGATTAGAGTTGCCGCGAATACTCGCTATTATTCGGTATTCGGCATTACTCGACATTTTTTTGATATTCGTCGAATACCGAATAATAGCTAGTATTATTCGGCATTAGGCGAATAGTCGTCTAAAATAAACTTTTAATGAACAAAAAAACTAATGAGTTAAAAATAAACATTTTTTTAATTATTTTCTCTATTAAAACAATACAAAATATCAATTATTATATGTAACGTGTGCCTGTGTCTATCATATTCATGAAATCAAATTAGTTAGGCTTTTTAATTAATATTTAAAATCCAACAGAGGCAGATTGTGGTGCAAAAAAACTTTTTTTGCACGTTCGGGAGCAAGTCGGTTACGTTTTTCCTTGTAAATTAAACCTGCCTCGGAAAATAGTCTTTTTGAATAAACAGAGCTTGCTGGTGTGATTAAGTATCGTTTAGCAAGCTTACTTAAAATAGGAAATCTATTCTTATTGGTACTCAAAGTCCACCATTCATATGGGTTTATTTTTCTGTCAGCCTTTGCTAATGCGATGTAGTTGGCGATTTCTTCAGCAGTGGCTTTCTTGGGTTGCTCTTCAGTAGGTTGCTGTATATATGAAATATTTTTAATGTGTTTTTTATGTCGAATAGTGATGTCGAGTTATTCGACTATTCGCCAAAGTGAATGGCGATTAATCGGTATTCGACTATTCGCTATAACCACTATTCGCGGCAACTCTAATTTAGATGTCCATGAATGGAAGTGTTCAACTTCTGGTCCATGCGCAATTACCTAACTGACGCCACCTAAATCATCTGCAATAGATGTAACAGGCCAATGATAATGATGATGATGATGTAGTTAACCTAAAAAGGTATGGATGTATCTCTGTCTACCCTCTTAACCGCTTGTATGCCATCTGTGGGATTGCGTATTTTTTTGTTGCAATCAAAACCTAGTCGCATCTGTCAGTGTTGACATGATTTTGAACTTCGATTGCAATCAAAAACGAATCAATACAAATGTATCCTAATACCTTATCTTTGACAAGAAACGATTGTAACAAGACTGAATATTGAAGTAATAAACATGAGATAGCGAATATAAACTTCGCTTTGTAAAACTAGTATGGCAACAGATGGATAGTAGTCCAAAAATGTGATGAAATCATAAATCTTAATATAAGTTCTAACGCAATATAAGTTTTAATAAAATAAAATAAAAATAAAATTATACAGTTTAGTAGACAATCTACCGTTGCTTTTGATCAATACAGCAAGCCTTTTTCATGATTTTTTGTTGGTTTTCAGGTGCTAGTCCTAACCCACTTCCCCCGCTTCCTAGCACTCTTGGAGGAGGAGATATTCAGTCCCACCTCTCCAATATGGGACCCAGAGTATAAGCAACCACCGCCGAGCCATCTCCAAACGCTTATGGATAGCAAGAGTGAGTACAAACTCTTTTTGTATAGTCTTCTGTGCAAATTCATGTAGCACTTTACTTTGTTTTGTTGCAAATTCTTTTCATTTCAGTTATGAGCCTATCAAACATTTCAAACATTAAAAAAAAAATTGCGGACAATTCACACAACACTATCTAGCCCCAAACTAAGCAGAGCTTGTACTATGGGATCCAGATAGCTGATATAATACTTGTATATATTTTTTGTATACATACTTAGAATACAATACCAATAACCATACAGAGAACAAACATTTATGTTCACCACACAAATGTTTGTTCTTGGTGGGAATCGATCCCATGTTACCCAAATTGCGCGTTGTGAATGGACAACACCCTCATATAATTAACTTAGTTATATTATACCTTTGGCAACAATACCAGAGATAATAAAAAAGTTTTTTTATATCCATCCTCCAAATTTTTCACAAATAAAATGGTGTGATGGAAAACTTATAAAATATCTTCCTGAGGCAGTTTTTATATCTATAATTATGTCGCTGACTGTACATAATCTTTTCATAGCTATCAACCGAAACCTAGAAAAAAGAGAATGTCTAATAACTAAATCATCTCGTCATCATACCAGCCATTGTTTCAGTTAATCCAACTTTTTCAGTATATTCGCTTTGATCGTCGTACTACGCCTTTAGACTAAGCTAGAATTAGGTTTGATATAAATAAAAAAATTCTAATGATTTTTCTTGTATAAATTTTTATTTACCTTTTGTGTGTCTTTTGTGTGTGGCCTTATTTATACAATTCTCAATGTTATAAATAAACACAAAGTCATGAAAACCACTTAGAAATTCAAACCCAAGTTTTAAAAATGTCACTCTGTATTTTAAAGTTTCTAATACATAAACCGAAATCCTAAGATGAGTCTGGATGGTCGGGTCGTCGCGGCATCTCAGGCGAGTTTGAACGGGTCACGCCAGCTGGGGACAGCAAAGACGGATTTACAACTATCTCGCTCTCTTCAGGTGAAGATATTGACCAATCACGGGGCATGTGGACTGCAGCTTTTATATTCACCAAATACGCACTGAACTGCTTTCTACTGACCAGCCATAAGTCATAACCAAAATTTGTGTTACATTGACGGTCAGTCCTGCCCAGACATGAGGCATGTGGACTGCAGCTTTTATATTCACCAATCGCGAGGCACTTTGCTGCTTTATACTGACCATAAGTTATTATAACCGAAATCTGTGATACATTGACGGTCAGTCCTTTTCAATCATGGGGCAATCATCGGGCATGTGGACTGCAGCTTTTATATTCACCAATCACGAGGCACTTTACTGTTTTATACTGACCATAAGTTATTATAACCGAAATCTGTGTGTTGCATTGACGGCCAGTCCTGTGCAGTCGTATTGACCAATAACGGGACATATAGACTGCAGCTTTTATATTCACCAATCACGAGGCACTTTACTGTTTTATACTGACCATAAGTTATTATAACCGAAATCTGTGTGTTGCATTGACGGTCAGTCCTGTGCAGACATATTGATCAATAACGGGGCATATGGACTGCAGCTTTTATATTCCTCAATCACGAGGCACTTTACTGCTTTATACTGACCATGAGTTATAATAACCGAAATCTGTGCTACATTAGTAATAGGATAATCACCAATCATGGATAATTTGGACACCAATCACGCACTCAACTGCTTTTTACTGACAAACCATAAGTTATAACCAAAATATATTGTGTTACATTGACGGTCAGTCATATTGACCAAACATGGGGCATGTGGATTGGACAATCGCGAGGCACTTTACTGCTTTTTACTGACCAAACATTTGCAACCAATATCTGTGTTGAGTGTTACATGTGATGATATTGACCAATCACGGGGCATGTGGACTGCAGCTTTTATATTCATCAATCACGCACTGAATTGCTTTTTATTGACCAGCCATAAGCGATCACTAAAATCTGTGGTACACTGCCGGTTAGTCCTGCCCAGTCATATTGCTCAATCATGGGGCATGTGGACTGCAGCTTTTAATTTAACCAATCACGCACTCAACTGCTTTTTACTGACCAATTATATTGCAACCAAAATCTATAAAGACTGAAGAGTGATCAAAATTGACGGTCAGCCCTGAAGAGTTTTTACTCAGGTGATGATGTTGACTCAGCATTCAAGTATTGCACACTTAAAGTAAGCTGTTAACAAATCGCAAGCAATCCTTTAAAAACGATAAATACTCGTAAGAAAAAGCACCTTTTATATTATTACCCAAAATCACGCTTACTATAGTGCGGCCGTTCAGAGAATGCGTTTGACAGTTTGATCAGTTATTCACAGTTAGTCACATAGTTAGTACAGCACTAAAAATATAAAGCGCTGATATAACCTTGTAATAGCGCATTATATTTTCGAGCATTTTCATACAATTGATACATACCCCCCCCCCCCCCTCTCTCTCTCTCTCTCTCTCTCTCTCTCTCTCTCTCTCTCTCTCTCTCTCTCTCTCTCTCTCTCTCTCTCTCTCTCTCTCTCTCTCTCTCTCTACCTCTCCCTCTTAAAAAAATGCTCAAGCCCGCTTTAATAAATTCATACTACCTTATCCATCAGGCACAGTAAAACAAGAATCAGGGAAGCGTTCGTCCGAAGCGCGTTCGAGCGATTCTGCCACCGGTGGCACGGCGGTGAAACGACGACGCGTTGTTGAAGAGGGGGACGATGACGTCAGCGAACGGACCGTCGCGGATATAGTGGCCACTATCGACGACCCTAACTACATGTGCGGACCTGATGTAAGCGCACATATTTGCCTGGGAATATATATAGGATCCAATGTATAGGTAGCGGCACGTAACTTAAGCGCTGACCGTTATTGCGCAGAAGTCAAAAATAAGGTACCTGAGGAGGACTAGCGGGATGAAGGGCGTAAAGCCGATTGGCTCTCCGGTCTCCCGCACCGATACCACACCCCGCGCACATCCAGTGTACAGTCGCGTTCTCAATGGTTTTGTTACTGACAGATAATGTTTTTCTTTTTCTACTCCCTATAAACTTGGAAAAAATTGTGTTAGGTACCTTCTATAAATCTTTTGATTTCTTACTATTTAACATTACATTAAAATAATATCAAAATTACATTAAAATTATCGTTATTTAGCTAATAATTAATTGAAGTTATAATTGTATTGCGTGCGCGACAGTACACATGCGCAGCTATCCCCTCCGCGTATCGCTCAGCGCTAGACTTACGTGCCGCTAGTTATACGGTTGTAGGCAATAAATATTGCATGTATATATGTGAATGTTTCTGACAAATATAATAAAAACTAAAAAAAATTGATTGGATGGCAATAACAAATCACGTACAACCATAATTTACAATAAATGCAAAGCCTTCTTTACTTTTATGAAATTTACATTTAAATGAATGATTTATTTGCGAAACAAGAACTTACACTAAAATATAATTCCATAAAATTCCTAATACTACATTTTTTAGTCGAGCCGGTTGGTTAATGCTTTTTGTAATTGCAGGCTCTGTTCCAAATGCAAGCGCCGCGGGATGAGGCAGCCAAAGTGGAGGAACAACGCAAACTGATTGAGTTCCACGTCATCGGCAACTCGCTCACAGGACCTGTCAACAAGCAGACCATGCTCTGGCTTATAGGTAACTTCTGACAACAAGTAATTATTTAGGGTCCTCCAATAACAAAGTGGCCATTTTTTCAATGTCCGTTTAAGTAGGTACTCGGGTCCATTTCCGACTCAAGTAAAAGATTTATGAAAAAAATAAATATGCAGTTATTGTTTTCTAATAAATCGAGGGCATGACTCGTTGCACGACTTTTCCCTAACTCTCGAGGCTTCGGACTTGGCCATCACCGCCCTTCTCAAAAAACCACCCTGTATATTGATTTATCTCTAGAAGGATTTGTATTTTCGTATGTTTTTAATGAATAAACTCAAAAGCTACTGTACCGATTTCAAAAATTCTTTCACCATTGGAAAGCTACATTCACCCTGAGTAACATAAGCATTTTAAGTGTTTAAAAAATTAATATCCACCTGTGCGAAGTCAGGACAGGCCACTAGTAATTATTATGTTCGTTACAGGACTTCACAATGTGTTTTCACATCAATTACCGGAAATGACCAAGGAATACATATCTCAATTAGTTTTCGACTCGTGAGTATTTTTACATGCAATACAACCGTTAATATAGGTATAGATAAACCAGTCTAAAATTGCACGCCCCTCCACTACGTTTTTCTGACGTTGACTCACAGCAAAGTACTTCAAAAAGATCCTTGTTATGTAAGGAATAAAGAACAATTTACTTTGACTGACTGAAGTAGTGGGAAATGCCATTTAAGATTGGACGATCTCTACATGAACAAACAAGTACGTACGTGTTATGTACCCTATCTTATACATTAATTATTTAATGTCATTATATTTTTTATTTCAGTAAGCATAAGACACTAGCGTTAATAAAAGAAGGCAGACCTATTGGAGGAATATGCTTCAGGACTTTCCCATCTCAGGTATAGTCTATTATAGTTCATTACTATCAAGCTGTGCAAACCCCGTGGTGAAACAATCTCTGTTCTCATAAAATTATAACAAAACTTTTTACTGAAAAAAAATAGTTGCAACACACAGATGTGTGTAATGTGCGTCTGTGACTATTTTATCAATTATTTGTATTTTTTTTTTTCAATTTAGTTTTTTTTTTTTAATCAAATTTGTTTGGGACCATCTGGACGTAAGAATAACCTTCCAAATAAAAAAATAATTTTCTAAATCGGTTCATAAATGACGGAGGCATGCAGTTACAAACATTAAAAAAAATATTTAAAAAAAAATGGCAGCACCGATTTTAATAAAATTAAAATGGGACCATTCTGGAAGCAGTACCTTTCAGATAAAAAAATAATTTTTCATATTGGCTCACAAATGACGAAGTTATGCGGTAACAAATCCTCCTTTTTGATTGGAAGTCGGTTAATAAAATAGCTGGGTAGTGGCGTTCCTAACAGATATAATGTTTTTAGGGTTTCAGCGAGGTAGTATTCTGCGCGGTGACGTCCAACGAACAAGTGAAGGGATACGGAACTCACCTCATGAACCATCTCAAAGACTACCACATACGGAATAATATCCTGCATTTCCTCAGCTTTGCGGATGAGTTCGCTATCGGTAAGTTTCATTCTTCTTCTTATCGTATCACTGGTTCTTTCAAACTGGTGTGGTGAAAGGATTCTAAGTGCGCATCAGAGAGGCTGCTTAAAATTATTAATTAATTTAGGTTAGTTTTATTAACTAGTTTTTAGAGTAAAAGCAAACAGGCCTTTGTATCTAATCTAGATGATTTATCGTCAGGGACAACTCATTTTGCTCATGCCCCTACTTGCGGGACGCTATAGAGTCTGGGACAGGCAGTTTTTGATGAAATAAGCGTGTTCAGTGCCTATACCATCCTGACAGCTTAGTCGGCCTAATCCGTAGGAAAGGCATAGTCAATAGGTAATAGGGTTTCTGATGAAGATGTGAATAACGGTTTAAAATTTCTAAAAAACTATGCCTTTTTATATAAATGACTTTTGTCAGTTGCTTTTTCACTTATCTGCGTTTTGATTATGCCTATATGATAGAAAAGTCCAAACTCCCCTACTCACCGCAGGAGATCGAGGGGTTTATCTACTTCCACAGTGGGGAGTAGATCGTAGTCGGCAGTGATAGATAAAACTCTAAACATACGTACATTCACTTGCTTTTTAAAAATATTAATTTATTTATTACAATAGGCATGAAGACAGTCAAGTAACGCCAAAATATTTATCTGATCTAATGAAAAAGGATTCAAAGATTTTGATGTATGTATTTATTCTCTTATTAATGTCGAGATTAATAATTTATTTGTTAAAATAAATCTACAAAATACAACAATCCGCCATGATGGCTCAAACAGCGGTCAGAGCGGATTACGTCACGTTTACGTAAACGTCATTCCGATTTAATACAAAAGCACCAATGTTTACTGTTGATATACTTAACCGTGACGTAATAACAGACGCCATGACACCAGCGAGCGTTTTGGCGTGAATTTGAAAATTTAAATTTAAATGTATATTGCACAAAAACCTTAATTTTCTACAGAAATATGATATATTTTAGACATAATTGATATTTCTGAATATGATAGAAGAGATTTTGAAAATTAGTCGTCATGCCTATTGTTCTTATTGTAGGTTACTTCAAAAAGCAAGGCTTCAGCAAGGATATAAAGCTACCCCGAGCCATGTACCAAGGCTATATAAAGGACTACGAAGGCGCCACACTCATGCACTGCGAGCTAAACCCACGCATCGTCTACACGCAGTTTACTAGCGTTGTCAGACGACAGAAGGAGGTAATATCATCATCAACCTATATTAGTCCACTGCTGGACGTAGGCCTCTCCCAAGACGCGCCACTGAGCCCGGTCTTCGGCTCTTCGCCTCCAGTGCTTGCAAGCTACATTTCGCAGATCGTCGCCCCACCTTGCCGGAGGGCGTCCTACACTACGCTTATCTAAACGCGGTCTCCACTCTAGTATTCGTTTGCTCCAACGATTGTCTGTTCTTCGGCAAACATGACCGGCCCACTGCCACTTCAGCTGGCTAATCCTTTGAGCTATGTCGACCACCTTGGTTCCCTGTCGGATAACCTCGTTCCGGATTTTATCCTTCAGAGAGACTCCGAGCATAGCCCTCTCCATAGCTCGCTGAGCGACTGAGGTATACTATCTCTATACAACGTGTATCAAAATATGTGTACTATCCTGAAGGGGGGTGAATTTCCACCCCCCGGGGAACAACTTTTGTTCAACGACTTTTTGAACTTCGATTGGTATCTCTGAAAAAAACTGCAACGAAGTTTCAACATGAACAGCTGACTTTATACAAAGTGACAACCCTAAACTCAGCTACAGAGGTAGTAGGTAGTAGTAGTAGACCTACAGAGGTAGTAGGTCAAGGGGTAGGTGAGTTACAAGGATAGGGTTGTCAATTTATTTAGGCATTATGAAATTAAATATTTTTGTATGGGAAACTGAAAATAGGAATTTTTAATTTTCTCCCACCCACAACTGATCACCATTGTGGTCTGAAACCCCCCACCTTCGCATAGTACACATATTTAGATACACCTTGTATTCTTAGAAATAATATACCTTATTGCTAACAATATAGAGATCTTTTAGGGATACATTGTTTTACTGTGAATGTTTATTTTTAAGCTAAATAATGTATTTCTAAACCACCACCAGATGGACTGACGACATTGTTAAGATCGCAGGAAGTCAGTGGATGAAAAGGGCTCAGAATCGTTCTTCCTGGAAATGTGAATGGGAGGCCTATTTTTTTTTTTTTTTATACAACTAAGTTGACAAACAAGCATACGGCCCACCCGATGGGAAGCGGTTACCGTAGCCTATGGACACCTGCAATACCAGAGGCATCACAAGCGCGTTGCCGACCCTTTAAAACTTCCCCCAACCTAAAAACTTTAAAACTTGCCTATGTCCAGCAGTGGACTTCTTCAGGCTGATGATGATGATGATGTATTTATATAAGTGTCATGGTAATCAATTAAGAGCCATATATCTATCTATCTATCTACATATCATCTGAGGCTTGGAGATACTGCATTTTGAAGGTATCGCAAGATCGTCACAGCGTCACCGTCACTGACACCTCTTCGGCAAGGATTGACAAACTTAACCAAAAATGGGAGGAGGGGAATTGTTTAAGGTTACAGTTTTGTCGAGTCGCGGAGTTATTACGGAACGCTTTACTTTCATTAATAGATAATTAATTAATGATGATCGTAGCTCTGCTTTCTGCGCCGTAGAGTCGAGGGTTCGATCCCCACCGAGAACAAATATTTGTGGGGTGAACACAGATGTTTGTTATCTGTCTGGGTGTTATATTTATATTGTATTCTAAATATATATTTACAAAAAAAAAGTATTTATGTATTATAAGCTATCTGATTCCCATAGAACAAGCTCTGCTTAGTTTGGGGCTAGATTTTATGATGAATGATTGTTTCAGATCGTGAAGAAATTGATAGATATGCGACAGAAAGAAGTCAGAAAAGTGCATCCAGGTCTATCCTGCTTCAAAGAAGGCGTGAGTTTATTTATATTTCATTAAACCAAGCGTAAAAAGAAGAGTGCTCATTCTAATCTACTCCACTCAACTAACTATTCTAATCCACTGTAATCAACTCTCTCTATCCTCCAAGGTTTGCCGGTAGAAAACTCTATTTAGGGTTAAGCTCGCCTCTGTACATGCCCGCTTTATTATTTTTATTTATCATCTGTATGTGTGTACAATAAAGAAATAACATTCCTCGTCAAATTAATCTGACGAAGACGTATGTTACTTTTTTGAAGCAACTTTGGCTTTTATCAGACATTTTAATATTCTTTTACATCATACATGCTCAGTAAATAGGATTTACTTTAGCACAAAGAGGCTGTGAAAGTAGGCGTATGCAGCCCAGTGCATTGTAAATGCGTTCCATTTTCAAATCACTTGTGCCGTCACACTATGCTTGATACGTAATGGTTCATTAAAGTTCAAGAGCTATGCAAACCTCCTTGGTGATGGTTCATTACAGTTCAAGAGCTATGCAAACCTCCTTGGTGAAACAATCTCTTTTCTTACAAAATGATATGAAAACTTTTAACTGAAAAGATATAGTAGCTCACAGATGTGTGCATAAGTGTGCGTCTACGACTGTTTTAGCAGATACCTGCCGGTACAAATATTTTACTATTAATTTTAATAAAATTAATAGTATAATTATAATAATACTTATATTATTATTGTAATTTTATTTTTCTCAAATTAAAATTACATTTCGTCATACCCGTATAAATGTTGTGTTATTGTTGTATTGTAAGCCTATTTCTGCCGAAAAGCAGCATTGCTGTGTTTCGAGTTGAAGGGTATATGGGTGCCGGTGAAATCACTGACACGTGAGGCTGAACATCCGTATGCCTCAAGTTGATGGTCGTAGGGCAGTGCATTGTAGGGCACGTTCCTGACGTGCTTGACCTACGAGGCAATGCTTTGCTATAGGCAATGGTTACCACTTAACATCAGGTGGGCCATATGTTTGTTCCATCAGCTAGTTAAAAATTTACCTCGCATGAATGATGTAAAGTAGAATGCTTACCTCGGTCATAAGTAGCTATTGCACCCTCGAACTATATTTGCCCTCGCTCGCTTTGCTCGCTCGGGCATCTAAATATCTCGGGTACACTCGATCCATTAGCGCCCTTTGCGAGCTGCGCTCGCACGGGCGCCAAAAAGGATCTTGTTCTGCAAAAGCTCACTTACTGCCCTTGTATAACAATCTACTATTGGAATTGAAAGGAATGAAATCAACAGTAGTAGAGCTCTTTGTGTGTGGCTCGTCCGGGGAAGTACTACCACCATGCCTATTTCTGCCGTGAAGCAGCATTGCTGTGATTCCGTTTCGAAGGGCGGGCAGGTTTTTCCCAAGTAGGCCGCTGGCGGGCCTTTTTTGCGTGACCCTTGACACGTGTTGCTCGAACTTTTTTAGGTTCTACGACACGCCGGTTTCTTCACGATGTTTTCCTTCACCGTTTTGAGAGTACTGGCATAGTGCACAAAGTTTTTCGACAGAAAAACTCATTGGTACACGAATGGATTTGAACCCACGACCTTCGGGTCGAAAGGTGGGGCCGCTACTACTAGCCCACCAGTGCTCTTCTAGAGCTCATGCAAATGTCTTATAATTCAATGGAGCTGGCTGCACGCACGAAAAAACATGACTCATGCGGCGTTACCTCGCTCTGAGGCGTTCCATTTAAGGCTTGAAGTGCAAGCGAGAGTGCGGAACGCGACAAAGAGGCACGCACGGCCTCCGCGTTCGGCAGCGTTCGACATCTGTCTCTCTCCTACTTGAGTGAGCGATGCGTCTGCGTGGACAGCTGTATGACGTTGTCACGTTCAACTATCGTCAGTAAACCGACTTTACAGACAACCGATTTTTTTTGTATTTGTGTAATTGACTGGTTAAAATGTTATTGTCCAGGTGCGCAGTATCCCCTTAGAGTGCATCCCAGGTGTTCGCGAGGCGGGCGGGTCGCGGCCCGCATGCGGCGCGCGGCCCGCTGACCACGACGAGGCCGAGCCCGGGATGCTGCGGACCGTGCTGCATGCTGTAAGTGTACCACTGACCCTGCACTTGATAGATAGATAGATAGATAACACTTGGTGAGAGAGAGCACTGGTGGTCTAGTGGTAGTGACCCCGCCTTCCGATCCGAAGGCCGTGGGTTCAAATCCACTCGTGTACCAATGAGTTTTTCTGTCGAAAAATTTATGTGCACTATGCCAGTACTCTCATAACGGTGAAGGAAAACATCGTGAGGAAACCGGCGTGTTGTAGAACCTAAAAAAGTTCGAGCAACACGTGTCAAGGGTCACGCAAAAAGGGCCCACCAGCGGCCTACTTGCGGAAAAACCTGCCCGCACATCAAGTGCGCATGATAAACTTGCCAACTTGCCAACACTTGGTGAGCGGACTGGTTTCCGCAAGTAGGCCGCAGGCGGGCCCTTTTTGCGTGACGGGTGGTGGTGTTGCTAATTCAACCACCCGCACTGACCCTGCAATAACTCTCTCTTGTTCACGGCTGATTATCTATACAACGTGTTACAAAATTACAAAATACCCCGTAAAAATTATCAAAGCCAAAAATGTTGTCAAGTCTAGTAAGCTGTCATGTTAGAAAACCAAATTACTTATTTTACCTATTAGTTTTTTTCTTTATAAATGTTAAAATAATAATATTTTTTTTGGGTTTGTTATTTAGCGTTAATATGGTTCTTAAATATTGTGAATGAACTCGTTATAAAGCCCCATTACCCAAAGGACCACCTTTCAGCTTTACATGTAGTTTTGTAACACCCTGTTTATAGTATTGTGGACAATACATACTAACAATACAATATAACCCAGACAGAGAATAGTAATCTGTGTCACCACACAAATAAAATGTATACTCACAAAATTGTTGCTTTACACAGGGTCCATGTGATACTGACTTACACCTAAGAACTATTGTATGTACCTAAACTAACCCATGTGTATGCAATAATAGTACATTATTGCAAAGGCAGCGAAATAGGCAATTGCAGGTCGAGTATGAGTTTGAAGGCAAGGCCGCAGGCGAGGACTTCAATGATACGAGACAGGCAATTGCCATTTCGGCCGAGGCATATACATATAATGCTTTTCTTAAAAAAATGCAAGGAAATAAAAAAGGGTCTTTTACATAATAAATTTATTTTTTATTAACCAAATAACAACGAACTCCGCTTTACCGCCAATTTTTTTATTTTATAGTTTGTGCCGAAAGGTAAACGCATCTGTGGCTATACAGCCACGAGAACGCAATGTGTACGATAGATGAAAGAGTTCTAAATTCAAACAGCACACCGTTTCATACAACATTGCCGGAGCGAGAACGCGCTGGGAAGTGATTTTGGTTTTTCAGTCTACGTAAATAATATGATACTTCGCGTGTTCTATATTCAAAAGGAATGACAATATTTCCGCGCATGTTTAAGAAAATGTATTGAGTATTGATGTGTTCTAGGTGAAGAACCACGTAGCGGCGTGGCCTTTCCTGAAGCCAGTGGACAAGGCGGACGTCCCTGACTACTACGATCACATCAAGTATCCCATGGGTGATTATCATTATCCCTTGCGAACGCCATGCAATACAATATGAAAATATCAGGGGCTCAATTCTAGACCAGTGAATTTTTTGTCACAGTAGAAATTATATCACAAGAACTGTCAAATTCACTAAAGAAACTGACAGTTCTTGTGATTTATATTTAGCGTGACAAACAAGACACTGGTCTAGAATTGAGCCCCAGCTTAAAAAAAACACCTCAAAGATACACAAAATATTTTTTGCAAACTTAGTGTACGCATTATTTTTGCGTACACTAAGATATATCATCAATCATCACGGGCGACCTCAACTACCACCTCATGAAGACTGGAGCTACAGACAGCGACCTGTGTCGGGGCTGCCTACAGGACAAGGAAACTGTGGAGCATGTGGTACTGCACTGCTCCGCAACAGAAGAGGCGAGGTCCAAAACAGGGCTCAGGGAACTTATTGAGTCTTGTCCCTCCATATCCACATCCGTGTCACCATCCGGTTCACTGGAGCACTGCTGCCACCAACCCAAAGTCCTTCTCCGTTATTTTAAGGAGTTGGGCTGGCTGGGGTGAGGTTTGGCAGGGGGACAATGCACAATACACCCCATCGCGGGACGTCAGTGCAGATCGTACTCCCCCAAATCAAGTAGAATTAGAATTAAAATTATTTTTGCGATATTTTGTGACTTATAATTTTAAAGATTTTGTTACATCGAGAGATTTACAGGTTATTTACCGGTAGCGAATTTGGTGGTACTAATCCAATTCACATTTTTTAGGGACTTTACAAAAAAAAGCGATTTGTTGATGTTTGGTAAACTGATATAAATATTTTAATAAATTTATTGGACATTTTCATTCATTTTTATTTTATTCCAGTAAAATATCATGGTACACTTGTAAATGTCAAAATAAGTTCTTATTATAAATAATGTCCCATAATATTTATTTATTTTTTGATATTTTTAAGATGAGTGAAGATGAAGAAGGAAAGGAGGCCTTTGCCCAGCAGTGGGATAGACCAGGCTGAATAACAAAAATGAAAAAACGTTTTTTTTCCAGATCTCCGAACGATGGGCGAGCGACTAAAGTCCCGCTACTACGTATCAAAGCGCCTCTTCATCGCCGATCTGACAAGGATTTGCACCAACTGCCGCCTTTACAACTCGCCTGAGACTGATTACTACAAGTATGTTATATTTATCTTCTTTTTGGCAACACTAGTTAAATAAAATATACACCACTATTTTGTAATTACCAAAAAGTGCTTTTTTTGTTGTATATAAATTTTTAGAAAATGTAACACCCAGCAGAGAGCAAACATCTATTATGTTGTGGCTATAGATGTTATGTAGAACAAATATTTGTGTGGTGAAAATAGGTTCACCACACAAATATTTGTTCTCGGTGGGGATCGAACCCACGCCCTCCTGCCCAGAAAGCAAAGCTACTACCAACTGAGTTTTTTTCCACATCAAAAAACGCTCAAGCCTAAAGAAATATTCACTTAAAAATCTCAAAATACTATTTTAATTTCAGATGCGCAAACGCCCTAGAGAAATATTTCCACAGCAAGATGAAAGAGGTGGGCTTGTGGGACAAATGATCAGCGTTCAACTTCGATGATTTCTTCATAAAGCATCTCTTGAGCAACCAAGAGACGGAATCATCGTCTTCGAACTGAAGAGATCACGTCATCACGTGCAAAGACAATTTTAGTGAAGTTATAAGTGTAGAAATAATTGAACGCTGTTTGCTGCTGCTGTGCAGAAACAGCGTCCAATTATGTTTAAAAAAATATTACCCACCTTCTGGGCAGTCGGGTAAAACAGCTTAGGTTTTTTGTACCATGTACTATCAGCAAAATATACGCTTTACCGTTTTTGAAACAGATTTGCTTGCAAGTAGTCACTTTCACTAATTTTGACCAATGGGAGACATCTGTTTCACTTCGTAAAAGCCATCTGTTTTATGACATTTACAGTTCCAAAGACTGGTCACAATCAAATCACAGCGGGATATCGGTAAGCATCACAGAAAATGCACCGTTATGATGGTAAGGCAGAACTTTTTTGCTGATGGTACCTGCTTAAGATTATTTGAGTATATCTAAGGGGTAAATAAGATACGTGCAAATTATATTGGCGGTGCTCTTTAGATAAGCTAGTGTGCACGGGTTTGTCTAATATTAATAACCAACATTTGTTGTGATTTTGGTATTTTCATGAATATTGTTAGGCAAGTATGTTTTCATTATGTAAAACCATGAAAATGAAATTGTGGATGCTGGCTGATTCTTGATAAAATAAATAATTAGCTGAGTATACGTTAAGCTTATAAATAAATTATAAGATTATTAGATATCGAATCTAAATGAAATATTTTGGTCACCCACCCAACTGTAACTGTACAGATTTTAGTCTAGTAAATAGTGTTGGTATGACAATGATAAGATTTTTTTTGGGTAAATAGATACCAGTAGGTAGTACATTTTCCCATGTGGTGGGTACAGTCATGATCTAAAGACTAAATAAAGTATATTGTCAATTTCAGTTTGTAAATCCACTTTTCTCTGGATTTGTCAAAGATATGGCAATTACGGTTTATATGTATTGTAAATATTTGTGGCTCAAGTCGGATCTTCAAAAAAAGTTCCAACTTCAATCTAGGGTTTAAGAAATATTTGAACTTTACAAACCAGACATGCCAATCTTCTTTTGACGCTGACTGTACCTATGCATGCACTTTTACTGTTTTAAAGTGCAAGACTGATTTTTGTTTAACAGTTGTCTGTTGGATGAAATTATTTTTCAATCCCTTGTGAATCGTGTTCGTCTTTTTTTGTACATATTTTTATTTATGTGTAATATTAGCACAAATATTCTCATTGACTTTTATACTAGTTATTAATACATTTTCTTGAATCCCTGTAAATAGTATTTCTAAAGAAATAAATTCTGTTCCCAAACTACTCTTTTATTTATACTTTTCCTACAAATTGCTTACCAATAGGTAGTCAGTTACCAATCAAAACGGTTTTAATATAAATAAATATTATAACAATCCACACAGCACTATCTAGCCCCAAATTAAGTAGAGCTTGTACTATTGAACCAGATAGCTGATATAATACAAGATAACACCTAGTCAGAGAACTAACAGACCCAGAGATTGAACCCACGACGTACGGCGCAGAAGTCAGAGCTACTACCAGCTGAGCTAAGAGACCAGTCATAACCGCATTACCAAAATATGTTTGGCCTCCTAACCCTGTGGCCAAAAAAAGCTGAGCCTGGCTGGTATGCCCATTATTTAGTGACGAATTAGTAACGCAATTTTTATAGGTCGGCAAATTTTTCTTATATTAATTTTTACGAGGCCGCTGGCGGGCCCTTTTTGCGTGACCGTGTTGCTCGAACTTTTTTAGGTTCTACAACACGCCGGTTTCCTCACGATGTTTTCCTTCACCGTTTTGAGTGTACCTACTGGCATAGTGCACATATTTTTTTCGACTGAAAAACTCATTGGTACCTACACGACTGGATTTGAACCCATGACCGTCGGATCGGAAGGCGGGGCCGCTACCACTAGACCACCAGTGCTCTCAATTTGTATAGGTTTCAGAATTAGGATCCAAATTCGTCTCTTCCTAATCCTAATCAATGGTTAATAGCAACAGGGTTTAATTTAACATGCCTTGCAGGCGCTATCTGACTTTTATTGCAATATGTTAATGGCTTAACCCAACCCACCTACTTGGGTACTAAAATGAAACTGGGCTGGACACTTCTGCTGCATGTTTGACACCTTGTGGGCTAAGAAGACCACAGAGTGGATCCTACACAAATAGCAAAGCGGCGACGTAAAACCCAGAATGAGATGTCCGGACGAACTTGACTATCACTTTAGAATTAAGATCGTGGCCTGTCACTGCCTTAAAAAATGTTTCAAGTGCACGATAGGAAGCCTCTTTGAGGCGCACTTAAAATCCTTTCACCACACTTGGTTCAAAAGAATCAATAATAATAATAATAATAATAATAATAGTTATATCCTAATCCTCAATTATTATAATAATAATTGAGGATCCAGACAAAGAGTATAATTATGGAGGGATCGAAATGAAACTCAAATATAAATACTGTATTGGTTTTTATTCGCTTCATTTTCGCACATGGTGTAAAGAAGAAAATCGCAAGGGAATGTATAATATTATACACATTGTTTCTTTTTATTAATTACATACCAGTCTCCTTTTAATATGAAATCCAATGGATTTAAGTACATATGTACTGTGTTATTAATAACTTAAATGCTCACTTAAAATACCTTATCATTACGAAAAATATAACTTCATGTTTAGTATGAATACTCGCTTTTAAAACACAACTTATATGAAAAGAAAATATGCAAACACATGATTTGAACAAAAAACACAAAATTAAACCTTAAAATAGTTTTACAAGTAAATGAATTTAAAAGCGACACGATTTCAGACTAGATTAATATTACAATTTTCTTTACAAAACTAGTAACTATTTAGGTACTATCGATTAAGTTCTATACTCTTGCACCGATTAGCGCAAAAACGATTTCAATTCTACGAACTATCGAAATTACTCACCTAGCCTGACTTCAGTCACCTGACATGGCCCCTTAGCTTTGATTTTATAAATGATTATTTTGTAAACTAGAGGTGGTTAATCAACAGTCAATAAATGGTTATACGTATACTCTTATTACCTAAAGTATAAAGTTATTTTTCACTTGTCAAACTTCAGAAGGGCAAGTCCCAGTGCATTTACAACACATCGTCTACCAAATGTGGTTTTCGTGTGAGCACGTGTCTCTGAACGCACGAGCTTTTGTATGGAAAATTGATTTGTCAAAAACTCGTTTCAATTGTTTCTACGTAACATATTTTTGCTGTCTTATTTTTTCTCCATCCAATAGAGAGAGACAAATAGGCGATACAACAACAAAATTTCGTAGACGAAATGTTGTAAATGAAGTGGGACTCGCCCTTCTGGATAGGAAGTATCGATATGCTTAAACAAAGGAAGATTTGTAGGTCGCAAAAGACCCAGTAAATTGATGATAAAGGAAGTGACTACAAAGTTCTTAATGTACTCGATATTGTACAAGAAAAAACTCAAAATTAACATTTTAATTACGATATGGACGGATAGCCTGTATCCCACTAAGTAATAAAATCAATATAAGTACAGCATTTTAGTTGGCACCATGAATTACAATTAATTTTCAAAATCCATGCATATTTTGAATGTTACCAGTTTGGTGCCAGTTAAAAATAGCTACCAAATAGTTCCTCCGATCATCCCCCACTCTTATTTATAAACCACCACAACTTAAAAGATTGGATCTTACTTATGAGATCATGAACCAATCAATACATTAAGTACAATTATTTTAAGTTATTTAATAGGCCTTGTTAGTTTGTTATTATAATGTTATTTATCCTATCTCTTGGCAGATAATAGAGAACAGGTATGTTAGCTGATCACTAAAGTATTTCTTCGGTTTGAAAGAGTTTTTTTAAAACGAAAATATTATTAAACAACCTGTCACAATTTTTTATGTTGACTAGGCGGAGCTGTGGTGATCTCTATTTATAGCCTATTTACTTTAAGACTCGTTTGAACGATCAATATTTATTGACAATACCGTCAATCACCTGTACCCGAAGTCGGAGTTTTGCTACCATATTTCGTCTACCAAGTAATGTTTTCATGTGAGCACGTGTCTCTCTTTTGTATGGAAAATTGATGAGACAACAATTCGTTTTGAACGAACAATCGAAACGAATACGTAACGTATTTTTGCTATCTCATCTTTTCTCCATACAATAGAGAGACAAATAGGCAAAACGAAAACAACACATATTGACAACATTTCGTCAAAAATATAAAAGGTCGATATCGAAGATTGATTAAATATTGATCGTCACAACGATCTAATATCACTTATCCACCGCACACGTCACTATCACTGGATTTTTTTGAGTATTTTTCGTTTATTTTATGAACACATTCACTGTCTCACTTCACAAGTTTATTCATTCGCAATCGAAATCATCGTCCGCACTGTTGTAAAATTTCCGCTATTTCAACTTTACCTACTTAGAACACAGTTCAATTTCTTTATCAAACCAGAATTTCAGACGAACAATTCACTGAATGGAGTGGAACGCGCTTAGCTTTTTGTAAATGGCAGCACCAGCGACTGGCCTTTTTTGAATTTAAGTAGAATGACAGATATTAAAAGATTAATCTGTGGCTATAATGACTGTATCGACACGAAAGAAGAACTGTCAACCACATCAAACATGGCGGACGCTCTACGTATCAGTCGATGGTGCTGCCATCTAAAGTTGTATACTCCTGTCAGTGTCATTTACGTTGTTTTGCCTTAGCCTTGTACCTTTTTTCCAAATAAATATATTTGATTAACCAGGCAAAGTGAGCAAACGGCAGTTTTCCTCCCCGTCGGATTTACTCAGACGTTCAATCACATTGGTTTTATAACCGAGTATCAGGGCTAGTCAGAGTTAGTTCCAGGCAGTTCCAGCTAAGCACTGCATAGCAGATAAAGTCCAATCTTCATAGATGTGGCACAGGTCACTCGTGCGTGCTGGTAGAACTGAGAGAGACGTTGTCTTGTCTGTTCTCAGCGTGGGAGGTTGAACCGCAGGACCTGAAAGAATAGTAACTGTTTCTAATAAAGTATTCAATTCAGCTATGGGAACTAAAAATATTAAATATACAAATTAACATCGACACAATCGTGGCCAATATTGTGGCCTTTCAGCTCATTTGGTAGTAGCTCTGCCTTCTTGCCTTCTTCTGTTACATTGTAAGTACTGTATGTATTTAAAAAAAAATTACATTATACTTATAAGTATATTATTTCAGCTATCTGGTTAGTGGTTACCATAGTACAAGCTCTGCTTAGTTTGGAGATAGATAGTGTTGTGTGGATTTTCCAGATATTTCTTTATTTAATATGATTACTGATGGTTGAGCTAGTGAAACATTAAAGATTCAAGTTTCTTATCATTAAATACTTCTCAAAAATCATTTATTTAATGTGTGTAAAAATGCAAAAACGAATATCTCAGAACAGGTAAAAATTTAAAAACGTATTTAGTGCTTATAAAGCCAATTACATATTGTGTGTGGCAATTTCATCATCACTAGTTTCCGGACTGGCCCTTATCAAATAATCTATCAGCACGAATGTATTGAAACGATTACGTCATTGAAACTATAACAAGCGCGCTATAGCTTCTATACCGTAATTTCGTCACTCTCCGCAAGAGCAGAGTGGCGCAGTGGAAGCGTGCTGGGCCCATAACCCAGAGGTCCGTGGATCGAAACCACGCTCTGCTAGAAAACTTTTTGCACTCGATTTTACATATTTTTTATGCTCTACTGAGATCTGTATGATAGCTAATACGTTTCATTGTAAATAATTATAAAACGTTTTGTTCAAGGATTTCTATAGTTTTTTATCACCGAATCAACGTTACATTTATATTTTCTAAGACAAAAAAAAGAGGCCTTTGCATCTTATTGTAGATGATTTATATAGCGTCAGTGGCAACTGGTGATTACTCAAGCCCTAATTGCGGGACGCTATAGTGCCTGGTACAGGATTTTAGATGGGATAGGCTTGCCCAGCACCTATACCATCCTGACAGCTTAGTCGGCCTCATCCACAGGAAAGACATGGTCAATACGTGCGGAGCTGACTAAGCTATGGGTGTCCTCACGATGTTTTCCTAGCACCAGATAAAAATATATTCAGTTTTTGAATCATCAAAATTTTAGAACAATGTCTGTACCTAACGTACACTCGCGGTCTGAAAATGTTTACCACCTTAAGGTTGGTAATCGCATGCACAAAACGT
This sequence comes from Thera obeliscata, assembly GCA_947578465.1. Classification (NCBI taxonomy): domain Eukaryota; kingdom Metazoa; phylum Arthropoda; class Insecta; order Lepidoptera; family Geometridae; genus Thera; species Thera obeliscata. Next base: position 7,377,491 of record OX387918.1, on the reverse strand, counting down.
TTCATCATCAAAACGTCATGAAATACTTTTTTTGTTAGAATCGATGCTACAACTATTAAAAAGTAATATGTAGGACCGAGATATACCATTTAAGGGCGCTTGTACACGCTAAGAAAATTTGCCGTTCCTGCGGCAGACAAGACAAATTCTTCGTGTAGACGACAAGAATTTTGTCTTTTCCACACACGAAAACGCAACAACGTTCGCCGCGTCGTGTCTTGCGCAGATAAGATTTTTTTCGTGCACCGCTGCGAGCAGTGTACACAGTTATTTTCTAGTTACGACACGAATTCTTGGGTAGACCCGGCGTTTTTTCTTAGCGTGTACAAGCGCCCTTAGGCTTTACTGCACACAGTGTGCTAAAGAATCTAATTTGAAAACTGATAAACATGTTTAGACCCCTATTGTACAGGCAAGTTTAGTTTAGTGTGAAGTTTACCTAGTGTCGTGCGAGCACGGGTTTTCTCTCGGCAGCGAGGGCGCGAGCTCGTCGGGCGAGGAGGCACGACTGCTGCGTGCACTACCCGCCTCTGAATACGAGTTGTCACTCGTCAGCTGGAACATAATAATTATCAAATTTAATTATTTAGGTACCTTTTCATTTTAATAAGATGAAAAACTCTAGGCAAGAAAAGTGGGCCATCAAAAGCCGGGTGTTAAACTTACTTAAGTAAGAACTAGATGGCGCTAGTAAAAATGTAATAATGCTAGATCGCGCTGACGAAAACGCTGTGCTTCTATAAATTGTAAACAAGAGACCGCCTGCGGCTTCGTTCACCCCGTTCGTTTCTTTTTCGGGATAAAAAGTATCCTATGTCCGTTTCTTAATTGTAAACTACTTCCCCACCAATTTACAGCCAAATCGGATCAAGAAGTAAGGTAAAAACAATCAACCCCTTTCCAAATGCTATGCCCAATAGGCCCTGACTCAACATTTGCTGCTTAGCACATAGCATGTTCTATGATAATACCTACCTACCACGCCATGCACCAAGCAGCGCTGGTTTTCAGACAGGGAGGGGAGAGGGTTTTCAGGTCAACATGGAGGGAAAAAAAACCTAGTTAAAAAGCTAGTGTACCAAAGTGAGTGGATGCCGGTTCCTAGCGGGCGTGAGGGCGCGACTCCGAGCCTCTTCCACCTCCAGCTGCAGGATACTCTCCTGGCTGCCCGTGAACTGGAACAAAACATTTACATTTTAAACTTCAAAAAAAGGTTCTATGTCACACTTTACGTTTTTTTTTGTCTTCTTCGTATTGTGTCACATGATCTTTCAAATTAGTGTGGTGAAAGGATTTTGTGAGGCTCATTTCGTGCACTTGACACATGTTTACTAACTCTTTAGGTTCTACGACATGCCGGTTTTCTCACGATGTTTTTCTTCACCGTTTGAAAATACAGGTTTTAAGACGGGGTTTAAATTTTTTAAACTTTTCTTATAACGAAGATTTTTCTTTAGCTGTGTGCTTTAAATATGAGCAGAACCTAAAGTCAGAGCTTTTTTAGTTTTTTTTTATTTATTGGAAAACTGGGGTTTGTAGGGAACCATGAAAGATCTCAGTACGCTTGATACGCTGATCTCGTATCACGTCTCAATACAGAAAACAAAAAACATAAAACAAAACTAGGACTTGAGGTCTTTTCTAGTTGACAAGGATCGAGGGTTTTCAATTTTTTTTGTAAAATTACTTTTATTTTTTTAAAAAGAAGATTCAAAAAGGCTTACCACAAAGCCGTAGTACTTGAGTATGTCCATCTTGCACATAGGGCACGTGCGATGCTCTAAAAGCCACGGATCTATGCAGTTCTTGTGAAAATCGTGTCTGAAACCATACATAGAAATAACATTAGGATAAAAACCAGAAACGACGATATTTCTGGGATCGCGGGAAGTCGGTGAATGGAGAGTGCTCAGAATCATTCTTCCTGGTTTATAGGGGAGGGTTATGATTAGGGGGAGTGTTGATTTATAAGAAATCAATAACTGCATATTTATTTCTTTAAAAAATCTTTTACTTTTGAAGGAAATGGACGAGAATGATTTTTAAAAAAATTCACTTGTATTATTGAACCAATGGATTCTTTTGCTGTTAAGGATAAATCTTTGCGAATAAATCTTTTATTAAAAATAAATACAAATTTCACTATTTTCTACTTGTACACGGAAGAAAACTTAAACATTTCCGTCCAAAGTAAAAGATTTTTGAAAAAGATGAATATGCAGTTATTGTTTTCTTAATTAATTCGAGGGTATGACATCTTTCACGACTTTTCCCTAACTATAGTGGTTTCGGACTTGGCCCTTCTCTAAAAAAACACCCTGTATATCAGTCGAACCTCTCCTAAGAAATATTGTAGATATTTTTTTTCGTAAATAAAACTTGGCGGTTTCACAACGAACTAAAAGTAAGGAAGTACACATATTATAGGTATTAGGTTGGTTTTCCTACTAGTGATAGACAACTTACCTACAAGGAAGAGATCGGAGCGTCTCAGTCACCTTGTAAGGCTCTATGCAAATAGCACAGCATTCACCGTCTCCTTGTACTTCCTGGAATTACAATACAATCTTATGTCATACAAAGATATGCTCACAACATTTAAAAAACTAACTAACGCATAAGAAATGGAATTAAATATTTTTCAAAGGGTATAATTAACTCGTGGAAATAACTAGCGGCACATAACTTTAGCGCTGAGCGATACGCAGAGGGGATAACAGCGCATGCGTCGTAGTGTGCGTATGTCGCGCACACTGGATGTTGCAGAGTGTCCTATTGGTACAGTGAGCGGAGTGCGACTGGAGAGCCAATCAGCGCTACGCACGCCCGCCCTTCATACCGCGAGCCCCCCTCAGGTACCTTATTTTTGACTTCTGCGCAATAACGGTCAGCGCTAAAGTTATGTGCCGCTACCTATATTATAGTGACTGCCTTATTACTGGGTTTCGAAATGAGATGTTTCATGAAGCTATAGAGCCCGCGCTCGGTCTGTGTACACTAATAATAAATACAGTTTAGCAATATAGTATTCGGTTTAAATTATTATTTTTCTATAAATTTACTTCGTTTACTTGCACATAGAGATTTTCTTGACAAACGAGAGCAACGACCAAACATAAATGTAGAAGAAACTCAGAGATACGCCCAAAAATGAGTATATTGATCAGATGGGGGACGCTTTTTGTTTATTTAGTTTAGTAAAAAAAATATACTTACTCTATCTTCAGTCTTTAAACTCTTAACAGGTATTTTAGAGAGCGCCTTCTTGGCAGCACAGCATAGCCGTTTCTGGAAAATAAAACGTCAATTACTTAAAAAACTATATTTTAGTTCAGTAGTAGTAGAGCTCTTTGTGTGTGGCTCGTCCGGGGAAGTACTACCACCATGCCTATTTCTGTGTGAAGAAGCATTGCTGTGTTTCCGTTTGAAAGGTGCTGGTGAAATTACTGGCACGTGAGGCAGAACATCTGTATACCTCCAGTTGATGGCAGTGCATCGTAGGGCACATTCCTGACGTACGTGACCTACGAGGCAATGCTTTGTTATAGACGATGGTTACCACTTAACATCAGGGGGGCCATATGATTGTTTAATCAGCTAGTTACAAATATTTAATAAATATAATGTACCTACTTATGTAAAAGTAATCATTCATTAAGAAAGTACTTATTAAATCATTGTCACTTCTACATATAAGTTTACGGGTGCAATAAACACCCTGTATAATGTATTTATTACATACCAAATTTTTGGTATTTCATAATTTATCATAGCCAAATTGAAAGGGAAAATTCAATAGCCCAAAGTCCAAGGACGTCAACCAGTACAAACTTAGTTCTTCACTAAGATTTACAAAGTATACTTACAGACAGTCTATCTTTCGCGTGTATGTATCTAAACCGCTGTATGTAGTAGAAGACGAGCCAAGCGAGCGATATCACCATCAGCACTATGAATGATATCGACACGAAAAGAACTGACGTCCTGGAACAAGGAAACAAGTCGTTTAACCCATATATGCCCAAGAGCACGAAAACGACCCAAACTTTCTAATCGCGCATGAATGCCTCTAAAATTAAAATTACTTATAATAAATAGTTTTTAATGCCATCTATCTATTAAGTGATGAAATATCTAATCGCCTAATGTAGTTCACATGTCAACACAGCTCAATTTCGGTTGAATAATTGCAGTGCAAGTCGTGGCTTGATTTCTATAGTGAAATTTATGCACCGGCTCCGACAAAAATGTAAGTATTTATTTATTTACAAAAGTTTTGGTTTGTGTTTTTGAATTATTAGCTAAGTAAATATATAATATAGGTAAAAATAGTAATAAGTTTTGTGTAAAATATGGTTTTCACTACGTTATTTGAACGAATATTTGGATGGGTCACTACCGACCCTTCGGGCAGATATGATACAAAATCTTCACATTTTTCTCAGGTCACGTCGAGTACTATCTATCAATGATATACCTAATAAATGTCTCGGAGAGTTTGGGTGACGACGAAGGTCTTCAAAATGTTGAAGTCTATTTAGACCCGCTTTGTGATGGAGCGTTATCAGATGGTGATTCGGGAGATGAAATATGCGGTGATATTGAATGGTTGAACCATCATCAGCTACTTGTCCTTGCTGAGTTAATTTTACAACATACCCAAGATATCCAAGAGTGCTGAGGCTATTTCAATTGCTGTACTCCCACCAGGTCAGTCATCAACAAGACTATCACGGATTCAATCAGCAACTCAAGAAGTACCTACTGATCCAGTCATCCCATACACATCGAGGCAACCACGAAGTTCTGGATCTCAACCACAACCAAGAGAATGGATCAAGCAGGATTTACATCAGTCAGTGGACAGTTCCTCTACCACGAGCAGAACATACATTACAGGCATACATTCGAGGCAAGAAGTGGTACACTTCAATCCTGACATGGCTGGTTGATGTTATGGTGAACAACTCTGCTCTGCTGGCTAGATCAATAGGAGCCAACATCGATACCCTGGAGTTTCGAGGAAACACGCGGCTAATCATATGATTATGGTTACCCAGAACAGAACACGGTGTGCTGTTTGTAAGAATAAAACGGTAGAAATTTGCAGCACATGTTGTGTTAATCTTCATGACAAATGGTTTGCGAAATTCCATGCATAACCTGATGTTACGTGGTTTTTTATGTGATGATAGTTTGGTGCCTTAGCTGCTTAAGTTCCTAATTGTTTAACTTGCTAGTACATTAGTAAAAATATAAAATTTTGTCGTTTAATAATAACATACTGCGTTTAATTTACCCATACATTTTTCACTCTTGTCAAACTGTTATTTGCCCACGGGGTCGATAACGACCCTTATAAAAAAAAATACTTTCAGTTACTGAAACTCAAAATAAAAAAATATGGGTCTAATTATATTTCATTAGGAACAACATATGCAAAAATCACAAAAATCGGAGACCCAAATCTTTCTGGGCATATATGGGTTAAGGCCCTTTCGCACAGCTATAGTTCACGGCGATGTTTTTATTCATGCGAAATACAAAATATAAATTATAAAATACACATAGACAATTTGACGTATTTGTTTTTTATATTTTTTTGCGTTTTGTTGGTCAATTTTGACGTACAGTATACAAAACAGGTGCAGCGCTGCCATCTCATACCTAACTAACACTAGTAACACTAATAACTAATACTATATGCTAACTAATAGCTGCTAAATTAAGGTCGCGATCGCTAAATTAAGGTTTGTATTTTGAATTTTGAAGTATTTGAAATACTAATAACAAAATACCTCCGCGTCATTTATTTGAAATACGAATTACAAATTTCATTTTAAAGAAGTAATTGAAATACAAATACCGAATACATATTTGTATTTCAATTACGTAATACTGCCCGACCCTGCCCTGCAGTTAAACACGTACTTGTTAATATTATTAGTGACGTGTGCAAAGGTCCGTCCTTTGATGATGCCGACGACAACCCTAGTCCCGTTGTCGATGAGTCGAGCGATCTCTTCGCCTTTCCACTTGTAAGTGAACACTGCGCTTATGTTACCTGAAACAAGAAAAACATGGTATAGGTCACAGAATGGTATAGGTTTATTTACCTATTTAAACTATTACACGGGTATTTATCGCGTATAATTTTATTTATTTCCCGACCTTTCGGCTATGTTGCAATATTTTATTTTATTTACCTACTCAAGGATTTTTTTGAGAATCACCTTTATCATTGTTTTTAGCCAACCTCAAATAAAAACGGAGGTGGTTTTCAATTCAGTAGTTTTTTTATGTTTGTTAACGCATAACTTCCTCATAATGAACCAAATTAAAATTTTGTTTTCGAGATAAGTCTCATAGAAATTTTATCAAAATCGGTTCAGCAGTTTGGCCATGACGTCAGTGAATTTTAAAGAATTTTTCAAATCGGTTCACAAATATGAGGAAGTTTTGCGATAACAAACATAAAATAATAGAACCAAATTGAGAACCTCCTTTTGATTTAAAGACGGTTAAAAATTAGATTCAACGTCCTATCATCAATCAACCTATCATAATTCAACGTCCTAGAATTAGAACAAAAGGTTGTTGACATTGCGATGATAACAAAAAAGCAAAAAAATAATTGAAAAAATACTACGATAAAACTGTTTTGCAAGAGTATCTAAGTACCAATAATATAAAGTATGTATATAAATAAATAAATATTGTGGACAATTCACACAACACTATCTAGCCCCAAATTAAGCAGAGCTTGTACTATGGGAACCAGATAGCTAATATGATACTACAATATTTTTTTTGTAAATATATCAATGTGTAGTATATGTATAGTAAGAGTATGTATACATACTCTTACCATACATTACATTTTAGATACATACATGTATCTAATGCTTTGTTTCAAGTTGGCCATATGCTTATTCCATCAGGTAGTTGTATAAAAAAAAATATTTTCAACTATTCAAAAACGTGCCGTTAAAATTGTATTCATGTAATGACAGATGGTAGATCGGTACGTGTGTACCAAACGATAAGAGACATTGCATGATATCTCTTATCACAGCTGGGATCATATTATTACAATGTGGATCACGATTGTGGGGAAAAATGCTGCAATTTTAAATGTTTTGTCATGTTTTTCAGAAGCGTTATCGATGTTACGTTACAAAGATGGGTTTGCTTCCATGTAATTATGTGGTAATCAGTGTTTTTTGAGATTATTAGGCTCAATTTACACCGCCGCGGAATGGCACGAAAGCGACTTTTTTGTATGCAGCATAATGAACTTTATATCAATTGTATAACACACAAATTAAAAACATTTTTTAACTAGTTCGGGAGACTATGGGTTCAAAAACGATTTGTGAAACCTATTTATTAAGTCAATAAACATAACTTTATTATTTTGTTTTTTTAACGAGTTAAAAATTCGGCGGAATCCTTGCGCATTCTTTTCTAGGCTCGTATTTAATTAGTGTGTAATTGATATAAAGTTCATTATGCTATACAATTCCGTTGTTTCTATTCCGCGGCAGTGTAAATTGAGCCTGAATTTTGCTCACGACATTAATTTTTGAATTCTTTAATTGGGCGTTGGAAATCATGATTAAAAGCCAATTTTTTAACCTTCACTGTCCTACTGCCAGGCAAAGGTATCCCACAAAATCTTCTAACTATCACGATCTTTGGCGACTTTCCACCAATGCTTCCAGAACTTCAAGATCGTCTCGCCATCGTCTTTTCGGCCGGTTTTGTGAAAGCCTATTTACCATTATGAATTATGTAGGTATTTAACTAGGCATTAACAAAAGTCACAATAAAGGTTACGCTTCTCTAATGCGATAAGGCTTCAGGGTTTCACTGCCAAGGACTGTAATATGACCGCGCACGTGCGGGTAAAAATAGAAGTTAAATAAATTCAATTAGAACCTACAGTTGTGTGGGGCATGTAAAGTAATATTGTGGGTGGTCGCCTACGACTTTTGTGATACCGATACGTCCAGTATCACAAGTCAGAGTAATGTTTTTGATTTTCTGTATTTTATATGGAAGCAAAAAAGTTTTCAACACTTCCACTAGGGGCACTTATCGTGACTGCATCAAAAAAGCTGTCACGGCAGAAATACCGTGAAACAGCGACCGCATTTGCCGAGATTCATAATGCCATGGATATGATAATGTTTTTCGAACCTTGAACCCATGGCCTTAGGACCGAAAAGCTGGATTGCTACCAATAACTCAGGGCTTTTTTGCGGGTCCGGTTAATGTACGGTTAGTTAATGTCACCCCGTTAAAACGAATCCACTTTTTTCCACTATCAAATTGTTGAGGCCTATATGTATACACAATAGCAGTTCAATAATGTTTTTTTTTTATCATGCGATGGCTAATTGCTCTGAAGAAGATAAACGCCTTTCGATTTTATTGTAAAAAATACATTTTCTCGCTCTGCTCGCTTTGTGCGTAATTTCTATATTCTAATATAACCTAACCAATCCTAGTCGGATCCGTCTTATAAAGTCTCTAGGACACGTACGTACAAGTAACTGAAAATGATTGAATTGCCACAGTCTACATAAGGCTTAACTGGCATCGAAATAACGTAATAAAGTGGTGTACAATATCGTGATGTACATTATTGCCTCCCCTTTCATACTAGCTTGTAGGTATAGGAAAGGGCTATGGTGAAAACCATTAGTGCGATATCGCGTAGGCACGCAGACCGGGCGGCCTTCATAAGCCAACCACACGCACAATAACATCTGACTTGCGTCTGTAAGCCCTGTCAAGGCCATTTATAGATATTATAGATAGATTAATACTTTATTGTACACAAAAGAAGACTTAATCTATTCACATGTTACATGAAAACGGCAGAGCTGATTTGACTGAAAATTGGTGGAGAGGTACCTTAGGACCAGGAGACGGTCATAGGATACTTTTATCCCGAAAAAGTAACGGGAACGGGGCAAGGCGGTCGCTAGTATCATATAAACATTATGTCCCAAAAGTTAAGAGCCGAGCGAGATTAGGATCCGATGGCACAGCGGTCAGCGCAACCCAAAAGCCGATACCGCTCCGCTCATATATTTATAAAAAGTGAATTTTGAAACCTTTACAGAACTGAACCAAAATTGAGTTCCTGTACAACTGGATTACCTTCAAATTATTTATCATCTTCAGGAGAAAAAAATATATAATTAAAATGTCAAGATATGACCGGTATATTAATCACTTAACCTCAAGGCAACTGCAAAAAATAACATTAATTTTAATATCTTTACAGGTCAATAAACTGCAAATTATTTTATAAATTATACGAGTGCCTAATTTTTTTTTATTTAAAAAATCTAGAAGAAACACAACTGTTATGGTACGGCCGTGTCATGAGGAGTCCAGTAGATCACATGACTAGGAAAGTCCTTCACTACAAGTCAGGACCAAGCAAGCGCGGAAGACCCCGACTTACGTGGATCTCTATAAAAAATTACGAGATTGACCCAATACCGAGGAATGAATGATTAGAAGAACCGACCCCAAAAAAAGATGGGACAAGGCCCGAACCAATAGAAAACTATAACTTCAAAAGTCTCTCTGTCTACTCCTCTTAAAGTAGAAAAATCTGCTTAGGTATGTATGCAAAACATGATTCGAACCCACGACCTCAGGATCAGAAGGCGGAGTCTCTCTGTCCCACTAGACTACCGGTGCTTTCTACACCAACTTCAAAAATACAAAGAATTGGTGGAACAAATCGCGGATTCTGATTAGAACAGTTGTCTCTTGGTACCAGAAAATCTCTTATGGCATAAATAAATGCATGGAATGCCTTAAGAATGCTAATGAGGCGCAGAGGACGATGTATTTTTGAATGAGGTCACTGCACTCTGATTCTCATATTTAAACAAATATTGTGGACAATCCACACAACACTATCTAGCCCCCAACTAAGCAGAGCTTGAACTTTGAAAACCAGATATCTATATACATTTTTTGTAACTTGATTACTAAAATTCAATATAACACCCGGACAGAGAACAAACATCAGCGTTTACCACACAAATATTTGTTCTCGGTGGGGATCGAACCCACGACTTACGGCTCAGAAGGCAGAGCTACTACCAACTGAGCTGAGAGGCCAGCCAATTTGTCAACAATATTGTTGGTAAACATTGCGTATAAAAATAGAGGAGCAGTCCTTTGTGGTTTTCCTATTGTGACTTATAATAATTAATTGAATACAATGTTTTTACCGCAATACTTATACTGTATTGTATAGGAAACAGGAAATAAATAAACCTAAATAAATTGATATACACGGTTTTTAGTGAAGAAGCAACGTCTTATCGTTTGTTATTATTTAAGTTACGTTTGAGTACGTTAATAATTTCCTAAATTTGTAATTTATTGAAATAGAAATAATTAGAATAGAAATATATTGTTTTGAAGCTCGTTTCTACTTAATCTCTTATTTGTGAAATAAATAATTTGATTTGATGGTAATCCCGGAATTTCGTCATATAAAAACAATAAAGTACACGCTCTGCTCAATTTGGGGCTAGATAGTATTGTGTGGATTGTCCACGATATTTATGATTTTAGGCTGGCACTGCTACTGTTTTAACTTTTGCAGAGTCAAAGTTTTCATTATAAAACCATGTTTTGCTGTTATAAAGACTTTTGATTGATTTATATTTAAAGATACTTACGACCAGTATCAGTAGAGAGTTTCATCTTCTCAAGAATAGTGGTGTCCCTGTCATTGTAGATAAGAACGGCTGAAGCGTTAGCTCGCCAAGCATTCTGCACCTGTAACCAGAAACAAAAGTCTAGTAATTAATAGTAGTAGGGCTCTTTACCATCAGCAAAAGTTCTGCCTGGGTGCATTTTCTTTGAAGCTACCAATATCCCGTTGTGATTTGATTGTGCCCAGATTTTAACTAGTCTTTGGAAGTGTAAATGTCAACTGTCATAAAGATGCATGGCTTTTATGGCCTGCGCACATCTAGGCGCTGGCGATCAGCTGAAACGCTGTCTAATATGACAGCGACATTTCGCTGTCATATCGCCTAGATGTGCGCACGTCTTTACTGATGATGATGATGATGATGATCAATAATTTGTAGAGAGGAAGAGGATACAAACAATATAGCCTGCAATTTGATAATGAACAAATAGACTTTGGTTATTATGTTTGATGTTATAAGTCTTAGGTGACATTAATCGTATATCAAACTACGTGTCAACTTATCGCACTAATTTCAGCCAAAATGATACAAATTGTGATATAATATAGTATATCGTTTAATATAGAACGTTATCTTTCAATAAATCGTGGATATCAAAATGTAGTCATAAATCCCTTAATCGCTGATATTATGCCAAAATAACAAAGTCAGTAGGTCCGTGAGAAATACATAACAATGGCAACTTTATTCTTCTTCTTGTCCTTATCCCATTTTAAGTGTGGTCGGCACAACATTTTCACCTCTATCTCCTATATCAACCTTCATCTCTGTATTGTCACATTGTCACACTTTTTTCCTATCCATTAGGCCTAAGATGACCGCCACGAGAGTCGATTTATCTCGTCAAAAGTAGAGATATGTCTATATCTCTACACGAGCTAAGATGACCGCCTAAATTTGTCGTCACCATCTGTCAAATGAAGACTTACTTGGAATTCGAATTTTGATTTTTGAATTTTGTCGTCAAATGGTAAGATGACCGCCATATTTTCTCGTCTTTTGACGTTTCTGCGCGGGAAATTTTCTCGTCGACAGTTTTTGAAAACGAGATAAGTCTTCCGCTTGTCTTTTAGATTTTGTTTTGCTAACTGTACGAGAAAGGCTGCGCTATCGTATTAGGGTAAACCTGTAAAGATAGGGCAATGGTTGTAAATAAATAAATAATAAATAAACTTTTCAAAGGATGGCTATAACTTACTATAATCATCTTATTGCGATGTACGCCGATAAGCAAAACAGAAAGATGCAACGGAAAATAATCAGAGACGTATGTGGTATGTGACCCTTTTGACGTTGTTCAGGTAGAGTTTCAGTGCCTCTGGAGATTATCAAAACCCTAGGAATTCTACCTCATCAAACGTCTAAAACCCGATTTAGAGCCTAAAACTAGTACGGGCCTATCTTGCTGCGGGCGGTGCATTCGAAGGTGAGTACCTAGTTCATTTGAGGTTAACTACCCATAGATTTCTATGTGTTATCCTGCTTAAAATGTTATTGTAAAGGTCTAATATTAATAATAACAAATTATGTTAGTGTGAGTCAACACTGCTCATACATTTACCCAATTCAATCAATGTTTCAATAGTAAAGACGTGTCATTGGATCTCAGTTTACCAACTACGAACTACTACACTACGAATTTATGCAAAGTAAAAACTGAGTATAGTTACCTACCTATCTAATACTTTAGTAAACATATTTTAATAACAGGGTGACATTGGACGAAGATGCACGAGTCGAAAACGAAGAAGTTATCAACGGAGATTTGGCTGCAGAGGACCCATCACCTGCGGGTCAGCTTCGGCAAGGCCAAAGACGCGCAGAACTTTTACGTTATGTTAATGAATAGAATATTACAAAAGCCTTAAAAATATTTATACCTTATCAACCATAAGCACCTACAAAGAAAGCCCTCTTCATTAGTTCAACATTATTTAGGTAAAAAGACAGTTAACTGTGTGTAAATAAATTTATTTGTCATAAATTAAAATAGGTATATTATTTACAAGTTATGCAAATACCTATGTAAGGTGGAATGTTTGGTTTGTGGATGGCCCGTGGAATCTGAAAAGAAACAATAATACATTAATACTCGTATACGGACATGCTCTTATAGGTATTTCTGTATTCTCTATCCTGCATCCTGCAATCATTCCTTTAGTGCAAACTGCTTAGTCTACGCACATAAATACATTATGTAGTTCTATGAGTTAGTTTAGTTAGATACGGCTCGATGGACACTGAAAACAAAACTTGGTAGTTATGTACTACGGAGTATATTAAAGTAACTATAATACTTACATATCGAGGGTTTTAACACTGCACCCTCGATATATATTTTTTTTACCTATTTTAAAAATCCTCATTGATAAATAGCAACAAGTCAAAACAGGTATGTTTGCTATCAAAACGTACAATTTTCCACTGTCCACCGTCCTACCTAGGCTCAACTCGTCGGTCCTGAGCTCCTGAGGCGGTTCCACCCCGCTGTTATTTGTTGGACACTTTGCAGTGAGCTTTAATCACCTGCCGCAAATTCATAGTGCTCGGACATATTATACCGGCAAAGAAACTCTATTTGGATTCTGTTACTTCTAACCCTGAAATATTAATACAAACAAGTATAGCTAGCAGCATAGGTATGTACCGATTTTGAGAATACAATGAATCTATTTTGCTAGTGCTATCGGTTTTTAACAATAAATAGGGGTACCATAGGTATTTACTTACATTTCATTCCGTTTGCTTCCCTATTATTTTATTTTAGTTTTGGCGGGGTTTTTTTTCAGTCACAGGTATCAAATTGAATGAACGAAACCATTAAAAAATAAAAATACAATGGTAGATTATGGTAGAATATGGAAGAAATGATCACTGGTTTGTCTTCACGACATAGGCGAGTCGTCGACGACAGCTGTCTCTCTCGTGATGCTCATCTTACCGTAATCGACAAACGAATCGATGTCGACAAAATTTTCTCTTCTCGCGAAGACATATGTCACGTCGGTCATCTTAGGCCTACAGGTCATCTTTCACGCTCTTCTTCTTAAAGTTAAGAGCTTAGCTCTTGTTTAAGAACAGAACTTTATTATTACTTGTTTTAAATAAAATTAACGATAGAAAACAAGCCGTCAATATCTCGCCTGTTCTTCAAGACTTGGTCACGTGGAACTGGTGCTTTACGAGGCAACTTAATGTCAAACAACTTTTCACTCAAACGAAGACTCAAATAACAACTAACTAGAAAAACAAACTTTTTATCAGGAAAACTCGTTTGGATCCAAATTATAATTTAAGCCGAAACTTGTGCAATGTTATTTATTGCACACAACTTTAGTAACCTAAATTTTTCATATACACGTTCAATGATTACTTAGTATCTTCAAAAATATTCAAAATTAGTGAAAGAGAAGTTTTTTGACGAATGATGAGCAAAATTCAATAAAAGAAAATGTCCTCACTTTGATTTCAAAGTTGCAGCTGCCTCTTCTTATCACCGCCACCCAGGGCTCCTTGGGCAGAGTTTCGTTGGTGGTCACCGACCACAGGGGCCACATGCAACCGGTGTGGTCGTGGGCCCCTTCAGGGTCCTTCGCTCGGATGTGGACCGCCATCCCTCGTGAGGAACCGATGTAACCTTCACCGTACTTGCCCGACTGGAAAAGAAAAGATTTGCCATTTGAAAACCATATACAAAACATACAACCATCAACATTCATATGAACGGTATTTTCAAACTCGTTTATCAGAACCACAGATTACAGAAGAGAGGTCTGTACTGTCTGCGGTCAAAAATCTTGTGGTCAAACAATGCATAATTGCTATTTATTATAAAATTAGTGTGTGCACATATTATTATTTATTTTTTACCGAGTTTTTAGGGCTCCGCAACCAAAGGGAAAAACGGGGCCCTATTAATAAGACACCGCTGTTTGTCCATCTGTCCGTCTGTCTAACTATCATGAACCGTGATAGTGAGACAAATGACATATTCACAGAAGATGTATTTCTGTTGCTGCTATACAAATACTAAAGGGCGCTCCACATTCTCGCGAAAATCTCGTGAAAAGAAACACCGCGAGAAATAGGCGAGAAGCAAGGCTCCACTCTCGCGTTCTCGCGGTTTTCTCGCGTTCTCGCGAGATTCTCGCGAGAATGTGGAGCGCCCTTAAAACAGAATTAAGAGCCATACAACAAACGTGATGTTTTTGCCGTTTTTATAGAAAATGGTATTGAACCTACGGCGGCATAAGGCCATACACTTGTTTGTTAAGATAAATACATAAAAAACATGAAGTTACCTATATGTCTTTGTCCACGGCCCTAATAACATGTTGATAAGTCAAGACCACAAACCGTCAGACCTTGCAGCCTTGTCCAGTGCGTAATGTTTATTCAGTGCGGTGAACACACGTTGCGACTGACAATTCAAACAATATTTACACAATACATGCAGAGCCTACAGAAAGAATCAGAGACGTGGTATAAAAATAGCGATATATTCATGTCAGCTTTGTGTGGGCGGACGCTCCAATTTTATCACTTGTAAAGATTGTCTAAAATTAGCCCTGTATTTATTAAATGTAATTTTTGTTTGAAAAATTCGAAAATGGAACGCGGATTCAGGGATCACTCAATCGAGCTCTGCTGCCGGAATAGCAGAGCAGAACATTGAACAAGCCGGGTTCCGAAAAGTTTTTTTGCATATAAATAAATGTACTAACGCTATTATGGCCTGCCCACTGCCACTGCCAATTTTAAAAGCTGTTGGTGACATTGGTTCTTCTACAGCAAGAAGAAAGTTTGACAGTCCGTTAGTATAAATAAATTAATATTGTGAACAATCCACACAACACTATCTCGCCCCAAATTAAGCAGAGCTTGTCCTTTGGAACGGGATAGCTGACATAATGCTTAATTTTTTTTTTAATTCATATTCAGAATACAATATAACACCCAGACTGAGAAACAACATCTGTGTTCACCACACAAATATTTGTGCTCGGTAGGGATCTAACCCACGACCTACGGTGCAGAAAGCAGAGCTACTACCAACTGAGCTGAGAGACCAGTATTGATAACAGATCGCACTTTCTAGGTTAAACAACGAATAAGATTCATAATTATCTTGGTTTGGAGAACAAAACAAATAGTCTTAGCATGCACTAGCTTAGCCAACGTTAGCAATGATCACATTGGTTAAATAAATCAGACAAGCGTGAATAACATTAGCATAACAAAAGGATTGTTCGACGTCAAAAAACGAATAGAATTAAATAAGTTTGTATTTATTTGCAACACACAAAAATATCTAATAGTTGAAACGCTCTATGATGGCGTTGTCTAAAATGACAATCTATCCTAATACCGATACTGAATAGGTACTGTTATGTTGAACACGAGTCATATTCATATTGATGAGATTTAAAAGTAAAAGAAAAAATAAATAATATATTTATTGACTGTAATGTTAACTGATGATGTTTTAAATTCGTGTCTAGAATTATTTATGCATTGGTTTAATTGCTCAAATTAATTAATTTCAATATATCAAATTAAAAAATGCAGAAACTTCATACTTTTTTTACTAATGAGGAAAAAGTTTTAAGCAATTTAACGTTTTTATGTTTAGGAGTATTTTTTTATAAAATCCTAAAACAAGTCCTTAGCCGTATTTACCTCAAGCATGGATCTTTGACATTTTGCAATGGAGAACTGTCAAAAAATCTATGCCAAGCATAGAGGCTGCTTGAGGCTCGACTCAGACTCAAGCACTGTTTCTGAATTATTGCATTGATATTGCATGCTAGCTAATAGAGGACATGACCGCTTTCCAATTAAGGATACAGTATAGTACAGTTGATCTAAGTTGTAAAACAGGTGGTAAACTGCAAGCCTTAAACAGAGTCTAGTATGTGACCAACAAGTCTATGTAACTTACAATGTAACAAACTTGAAGGTCTTAAAAACCTCTCTCTAGCAAAACCTAAATACTTTTTAGTGTGCTTCTACTAAGACCAAAAGGCATGCGTTTATTTTTATACTGTCCTTAATATGAAATGGGCATTTTAGTTGTAAAACTGGTGGTAGACTGCAAGACTTGTACAGAGCTAGTATATTCATTCATTCATAATTATTTATTTCGGTCAACATGGATCATTTTGTTAGTAAAACTTAAATCAACCGTAAAAGTATATGACCAACTAGTCTATGTAATTTACAATGTAACAAACTTAAAGGTCTTAAAAGCCTCTCTCTAGCAAAACCTTAACTGCAGGTGAGATAGCGGTTAAACGCAAACCTGTAAACTGCAAAAAAAAACCTAAATACTTTTTAGTGTGCTTCTACTTAAACCAAAAGGCATGCGTTTATTTTTATACTGTCCTTAATATGAAATGCGCATTTGAAGTGAACGATTAATCAAGTCTTTCTATTATCACCAGTAAGCCTACTCCACCGAAAACCTGCTGCTATTTTGCTAGTGCTATCGGTTTTTAACAATAAATAGGGGTACCATAGGTATTTACTTACATTTCATTCCGTTTGCTTCCCTATTATTTTATTTTAGTTTTGGCGGGGTTTTTTTTCAGTCACAGGTATCAAATTGAATGAACGAAACCATTAAAAAATAAAAATACAATGGTAGATTATGGTAGAATATGGAAGAAATGATCACTGGTTTGTCTTCACGACATAGGCGAGTCGTCGACGACAGCTGTCTCTCTCGTGATGCTCATCTTACCGTAATCGACAAACGAATCGATGTCGACAAAATTTTCTCTTCTCGCGAAGACATATGTCACGTCGGTCATCTTAGGCCTACAGGTCATCTTTCACGCTCTTCTTCTTAAAGTTAAGAGCTTAGCTCTTGTTTAAGAACAGAACTTTATTATTACTTGTTTTAAATAAAATTAACGATAGAAAACAAGCCGTCAATATCTCGCCTGTTCTTCAAGACTTGGTCACGTGGAACTGGTGCTTTACGAGGCAACTTAATGTCAAACAACTTTTCACTCAAACGAAGACTCAAATAACAACTAACTAGAAAAACAAACTTTTTATCAGGAAAACTCGTTTGGATCCAAATTATAATTTAAGCCGAAACTTGTGCAATGTTATTTATTGCACACAACTTTAGTAACCTAAATTTTTCATATATACGTTCAATGATTACTTAGTATCTTCAAAAATATTCAAAATTAGTGAAAGAGAAGTTTTTTGACGAATGATGAGCAAAATTCAATAAAAGAAAATGTCCTCACTTTGATTTCAAAGTTGCAGCTGCCTCTTCTTATCACCGCCACCCAGGGCTCCTTGGGCAGAGTTTCGTTGGTGGTCACCGACCACAGGGGCCACATGCAACCGGTGTGGTCGTGGGCCCCTTCAGGGTATTTTTTTATAAAATCCTAAAACAAGTCCTTAGCCGTATTTACCTCAAGCATGGATCTTTGACATTTTGCAATGGAGAACTGTCAAAAAATCTATGCCAAGCATAGAGGCTGCTTGAGGCTCGACTCAGACTCAAGCACTGTTTCTGAATTATTGCATTGATATTGCATGCTAGCTAATAGAGGACATGACCGCTTTCCAATTAAGGATACAGTATAGTACAGTTGATCTAAGTTGTAAAACAGGTGGTAAACTGCAAGCCTTAAACAGAGTCTAGTATGTGACCAACAAGTCTATGTAACTTACAATGTAACAAACTTGAAGGTCTTAAAAACCTCTC
The DNA here is from genome assembly GCA_947578465.1 of Thera obeliscata. Taxonomy (NCBI): domain Eukaryota; kingdom Metazoa; phylum Arthropoda; class Insecta; order Lepidoptera; family Geometridae; genus Thera; species Thera obeliscata. The sequence goes on along the minus strand of OX387918.1, from coordinate 7,359,002 downwards.
TCTAGCAAAACCTAAATACTTTTTAGTGTGCTTCTACTAAGACCAAAAGGCATGCGTTTATTTTTATACTGTCCTTAATATGAAATGGGCATTTTAGTTGTAAAACTGGTGGTAGACTGCAAGACTTGTACAGAGCTAGTATATTCATTCATTCATAATTATTTATTTCGGTCAACATGGATCATTTTGTTAGTAAAACTTAAATCAACCGTAAAAGTATATGACCAACTAGTCTATGTAATTTACAATGTAACAAACTTAAAGGTCTTAAAAGCCTCTCTCTAGCAAAACCTTAACTGCAGGTGAGATAGCGGTTAAACGCAAACCTGTAAACTGCAAAAAAAAAACCTAAATACTTTTTAGTGTGCTTCTACTTAAACCAAAAGGCATGCGTTTATTTTTATACTGTCCTTAATATGAAATGCGCATTTGAAGTGAACGATTAATCAAGTCTTTCTATTATCACCAGTAAGCCTACTCCACCGAAAACCTGCTGAGGCAGACTATTATGTGGCTGTTTGCGTAGATTTGTGTCTGATTGTAGTTGTGTATATGCCTCTATTTATGGAACACTGTTGAGCATACAGTGTCCCATAATAACAATAAATAAAATAATAATGTAATCGTGTTCGGTTATGGCTAGTGAGCATTGCATAATTTAATATTTATCAAGGGCCTTAATATGGCTCGCTAGATCGGATTTTAATTTAAATTGTCGCATGGCGAATAGATCTAATCAGTATTATCTATATATTATATCTCCCATAAAAAAAAAGAAAGCTTAAGGTATGAGTGGAAAACTGCTCTCGATGCTGGATGATCCATCTACAGTTGCAAAGACCTATTTACTTTTCTTTTGCCGGTCTTCTTCTTATCGTGTCATTGATTCTTTCGAACCAAGTGTGGTGAAAGGATTTTTAAGTACGCCTCAAAGAGGCTCCTTTCGAGCACTTGACACATATTTTCGAACTTTGCCGGTGTCAGACTCTTTGTTTAGGGCTAGATAGTGCTGTGTGAAAACATTTAAACATATTAATGAAATACCTGTATCATTTCTGCAGATTACTTTGTCAGTCCTTCATTGGTAAGATACGGCCAATAGTTTAGCGGCAGATTTTAATAAAGCTGATAAATCTAAATTATCCGTTTTCCTCTGGTTATCCGGTTCCAAGGTATTAATGTCAATCAATTATGTACTAGTTGTTCAGTGTTCGATCGGATATGTGGGTCTCGTACGGTTGCTGCGGTCGCAATACAAATTAGGTTTATGTTAAATAAAATCACGGTTTCCGCTTCCTTCTTTGATAAGGTAACAAAAGACTTATTGCCCAATAGCTGTATATTCACAACTGGGTATATATTTTGATAGTCTAATACTGCATGTAGAGGCGAATTAATAAAAACTCTATACTTTATATGCGAACCACCAAATTCAGATAACAAACTACATATTTGTGCAGCACATAATATTTCACGTCTACCAGATCCGCCAACTGTAAGTAATATTGCATCGAAGGCTGTAATTTGATGCTTCTAAATTGAATTGATTTGCGAGTCAATTGAATTTCATAATGTTAGTTTTCTAATCGGTGTGGCCAATAACCAATAAGCCTGAAGTTACAGGAGTTAAGATTGATCATGCGCTGAGTCATGTCACCAGCGACGCCGACCGATATACTTTCGTACAGTCACCAAAGATCAACCACCTTGTTACTCATCATCCTATAACTTCACGCCATTCCATTTCTTACAGTTAGGTAATAAAGAGGAGAATCGTTTAGCGGTAGATTGTTGTTTACACACACTGCGTGGCAGTCGCATATGTTTATGTTACGAAAACAATACTAATTGAAGCAGGAGCGAGCGATAATAGGGTGCTGATAGACCTCCGACCGCCAGAGTTTGCAATTCAATACCTACAGTGCCTCTTATCTACGCTTTAATTATAGGTATCACACACACATAATAATATAGTATCATTCGTATGATTATTCATTTACACGTTGCGTTATTATGGAGGATGGTAAATATAACATATTATTGTTAAACATGAATGAAAAACTCTTCATGCCAAAGGAACAAATCTAGAAGATTGACAACCAAGATAGTAGAAAAACGAGAACATATGGCTGAAAAACAGTGCGAAAGTGAAATAACATACTACTCGTCTAATATTTATTTAGTAGAGTGTTATAACTAGCAAACCAGAAGACAATGACTCGAATATTTCACACACAAACAAAAGAATTAGAACAGAATATAATAGTGGAACGTAGTAGATTCTTGTAATGTTTATTACCTAGTTAAGTACTGTTTAGTATACGTGTGACTCGTATTATTCTTCATTCGTTTATGATAAAGCAAGTACTTTACCTACATAATAATTAAATGATACCATCGTTGCAAATTTAATTATCTCTTATGTGTAAAATGTAACTAACCGAAAAAAACGATGAAAACTACCTACCTTTTTATTTACAATAAAATCTTGAATTAACTTTATATCTCACTCAAACCATAAGATATTCACATATGATTATTTTATTTGCAGACGGTGGCCCATTTAAGTAGCCAACCAAAAAAAACGAAAAAGTGATTTTCACCAAAAGTGTCACATGAGAGATTTTGAATTTGCAACGACGATATACTCCTGTACAACCTCATGTACTTACCTACAAGGGCAGGTAAAAATTCATTGTTTATTTCCGTAAATTATATAATTATGTAGCATTCATAAAATGAGAACGGTTTTTCACCTATTGTTGATGATTTATATAGCGTCAGAGGCAACTGGTGATTACTCAAGGCTTACTCGCGGGACGCCATAGTGCCTGGGACAGGATTTTAGATGTAATGAGTAGGCATGCCCAGCACACTACATGTACCGCCTTGATGGCTAAGTCAACCTAATCCACAGGAAATACATTATTCATAATTAAAATCAGAATATTTGGCGATTTAAGTTTAAACTCTCTAAATTTTACTTAGGTTCACCGAATTATCTCTTTTCCTACTTACCTCTACTTACTAACTTTCACAAATTATGCAGTAAATTGAGAAATCGATTAAATTCTGCTTCTGTGTTAATAATGCCTTTCACTAAGGACTCCATAATTATGTAAGTAGTCCGCTAAGAGCCAGTTTTCTTTATTCTTAATTGTACCTACCCAACATTCAGATGACTAATAAACACTATAAATAAATAAATATTATAGACAATCCACACAACACTATCTAGCCTAAGCAGAGCTTGCACAATGGGAACCAGATAGCTGATATAATACCTATATACCTTTTTTTTGGAAATACTGTTAACCAGTTTTGGGAATAGGACGTCCCTATTCAAATCAAGCAAGAAGTTACATCTCTAGTAGAGTAAAAGAAGCGGAAGAAGGAGAATATGGCGTCGATACTTTGTTGGCCGTGTAATAAAGTCAAACGGAGTTGTAGCTATAATCAATGAAGAGTTTTCGTTGTAACAATACATACTTAGAAAACAATATAACACCTAGACAGAGAACACGCATCTGTGTTCACCACACAGATATTTGTTCTCGGAGGGAATCGAACCCACGATCTACGGCTCAGAAGGCAGAGCTACTACCAACTGAGCTGAGAGGCCAGTCTAAAGTGGGCATGTACAGAGGCGAGCTTAACCCTAGATAGAGTTTTCTTCTATCCACTGCCAAAGGGCATTTTTGTCCGCATTCTTAGGCATTGCAAAGGCAATGCCTAAGAATGCGGACAAAAATTACATTATCAACATTACAATTTGTTAGTTTATTGCTTAGGTATTCTTATGAAGTCTACTAATTGATGACTATTAATTCAGTTTTTTTAATGCCTTTGTACCTTGTTGATAAGAAATATGGCACTTTATAATCAAACCATATCATACCTTATAGGTTTATCTAAACAAATTATATTAGTCATCGCTGAGTCATCGTTATCATCCCCTAGTTTCTACCATTGTCCCACACTATTCACTTCTTTTTCCGGTTCCTTTGCTTTCTTTCTGTCATAATAAGTGTTCACTTCTTTTGTACGTATATAATCTTTCACACAGTCTCCATATCTCTGGCCTGCTTCTATTTCGAGCATTTGCACATCTCCTTAAACTCTTTTATACTCGTAAATACGACTTTCTTTCCTTCAGTACTCTTACTTTTTTCTGTCACTTAGTGCTACTTTCCTTCGACCTTCGACGTTTTTAAACGCAAAGTTCTGAATTTTTATACTAACTCAGAAGGTGCCATAGTCAAGCTGTAAAGGCAAAGGGCGATCAGTGAAACGCTGTCGAATATCGCTGTCATATTTGACAGCGTTTCATGGTTCACCATCGCAGGTCGCGTAGATCAAGTAGTAGTAGGCAAGTCTTTAGTAATAATATAAATATTGAAAACATGTTGAAAGATTATAATCTACCTTACTTATTTAAATTATTTTGATTTGACTTGATCGAACCGATAATTTTTTTATTTTGGCATTGAGTTATGATTGAGTTGCACGTCACAGCGATTCAATACTACTTTGCATAATAATTTTACAAGGAACCAGAAATTCAAGAGCATTATATTGGACGTTGACTTGTACAAAAACTTCATGGAGATACCTACTAAGTTAAGCACCTACATTGAGAAAACCTACCTACAATAATATATCTTCAATACAATAATATACCTACAATAATATTAGTGATTTGATTTTTTTTTTAAGTTTTTTAATAATATATTCTAACACTGTTTTCCGAAATAAAAAAAAAAACTAATTGAAAATCATTATTTAAATTTACCTAGTTGATTTAAGACAGCTGGTACTGGAAGCAGTTCCTTGCCAGTCGCACCCAGTAGGTACGTAGGTGACGTCACAAGCGTGTTTAATGTTTTTACTGCTTGTTTTTGCGGTAACTATAATTAAACTTATGTAATTTATTTTGCCTAGAAACCCAGCTAAACGTTTATGCAAATATTTGAGCAACAACAGAGCATAAATACTATAATAGCACTTGAATAAATTTTTATCTTTAAGGACGAACTGACAACACCGTTCTTGAAGTATCTTCTATGGACTTCATGTTATGATTATTAGTAGGTATATATAAGTCTGTTTGTATAAAGTTAGTGCCTCTGATAATGAAGATTAGGCAGTGCAAAGGTTCCAATACTGTACCTATTCAATTCCATATCTAATTTAAAACGGATCCTTACCTCTGAAGTCTCAGTGTATTCTTCTCCATGTTCATCTCGGTACGTAATATTGATGTTGGCCACGGTGTATGTGTCACTGATAAATCTGTCGTCCGAAGCCGGGCCGTACCGGACTGACTCAAGCTCACTTCCTGGTGCATGACAGCCCACTAAGCTGGTCACCAGTCCCAACGCAGCAAGCCCAGACCACAGCTGTTTAGCACGCATTTTTACACGATCACAGAAAGAACACTGCACGAATTAGAACTGTGTAAACTTGAAGAATGTTTTTAAACATCGGCGACGATGCTATTCAAACCGCACGGAGCACGTCTCGGTAGAAGCGCGGCGTCTTGCCGAATGAAAATAAGCAACAAAAACAACGCGACAGTATTAAAAACCAGCGGTTTCAAGCGATAATGTTATCGGTCTGACTTTGCACAACACTAGCTTCCTCGGGGAACTCTTTCGTGCTACGCGATTTAAGGCCTTGTTTGTTTTATGGTTCGCTTTAGGATCTAAAGGTCATGATATTTTAGTTATAATAGTCATTTTGGCGTGTTCTATAGCAGTCGTATTGAAGTCGACTGCTGCTCCATAACCGGCAAGGAACTTGTCAACAGCGGGCACCTGAAACAATGGAATACGTATTGAATTAATTACTGGTGACGTAACCTGCTCATAATTATAATGATAAAGATTGTTCAAGACCATCGTATTTAATGTTAGGAAACGTAGTGTATCATAGTATAGCCAATACTATTTTTATCAGCAGCGATTCAAATTCGTGTGGTGTGGCAATTTAAACTCTGTTCTACGTGCCCTCCGAAGCACGAAGCGCCAGATAAAAAATGCGACTAGCACTCATCCATTTAGGCCCGTATTCAGAAACAATGCTTTGACAGTTCTCCATTTAAAAGTGTCAAAAATCTATGCTGAGGCTCAACAGTGCTTGAGTCCGACTCAAGCACTGTGTCTGAATACGTGCCTCAGATATTGACTACGCAAAACGAATTGACTGAGTCAATTCTGCCCAAATAGTTTCCCTACAGAAATAATATTCCGAAGATTTATGAAAGAAATTTATCATTCTAGGTGAACGACACCGAATGAACTTTATCGCCATTCGACTGATTATAAATTCACCCATAAAACTGTAAAACTTGTTTTTACGATTTATTATTGCCATTTTGTTCTGGGTTTTTTCAAGTACACATAGGTAGTAGCAAATGTAGCAATATGTAAAATAGGTTAGTGGTACAAAAACAATTCTGTATCCGGTTTATTCTACCCATATAGGAACAGTCTGGTGTCCTCATTGAAAAAATGATTTGTGTATTTCGTATTTTATTATTCGTATTATAGCTAAGCTACATAAATTGTACCTAAACGTGTTGGAATATGAGAAATATATGCAGACCACCACTTCACATTCTTCATTTTCAACCAACTTCAAATAAAAGGGATAAGGTTCTCAATTCGGTTGAATTTTTTATGTTTGTTATTGCATATCTCCGTCATTTATGACAGGTTTTTTGAAGTGAAAACTTCTTTAGCGGCGTTGAGCACTTTCTGTAATGGGTATAAAATCTTAAACTCGCGTCAGGGCGTCAGGGCGTCAGGATCACGTGACCTTATCGAAAAAGCGTAGGACGGATTTTTTGCAGAAATGTACCCTAAGACTACAACGTAGAGTTCATAATAAAAATCGAAAAAAAGCGTAAGACGCTACAGATACGCTAGTAGTTACTATGACACGGTAACGTCACAGAATAGATAATAGTTAGTAGCAAGCATACCAAGGCGTTTTTCGTGACTGTAGTAGGTATAGGTACATACCTATTATAGATTTTATGAACTAGCGGCCGCCCGCGGCAGGTAGTAGTGGTCATTGGTACATGATTTTATAGATCTACTGTATTTATTTTTCGAGTGGAGCATTGCGGCGAGCGAAGCGAGCCGCCATGCGACCATGGGAACAGCGCGGCGAGCGAAGCGAGCCGTGCTGTGACTCCCCCCAAGCCCCCCAGAACCCCCTCCTCCTGAACCCGGGGGGAGCGTCGCGGCGAGCGAAGCGAGCCGCCACGTGACCACGGGGAACAGCGCGGCGAGCGAAGCGAGCCGTGCTGTGACCCCCCCTAAGCCCCCCAGAACCCCCTCCTCCGAAACCCGGGGGGCGCGTCGCGGCGAGCGAAGCGAGCCGCCACGCGATCACGGGGAACAGCGTGGCGAGTGAAGCGAGCCGTGCTGTTACCCCCCTAAGCCCCCAAGAACCCCCTCCTCCTGAACCCGGGGGGAGCGTCGCGGCGAGCGAAGCGAGCCGCCACGCGACCACGGGGAACAGCGCGGCGAGCGCAGCGAGCCGTGCTGTGACCCCCCTTAGCCCCCCAGAACCCCCTCCTCCTATGTCTGCCGTTTTACTTCATTTAGGACCTACTTGTAGGTCGCGCGACAAGGTCCCTTCTAGCGGTTCCGACCCGTTGAGGATTTGGCTTTACGTAAAATTTAGGGTTCCGTATAGGGTTTTGATTAGGGTTATACTATATTGAGGAATTTGATTAAATGGTCGACTTTTAGGGTTCCTTAGGACTTTGATTGGAGTTTCAACTACACTTAGAAGCTTGATAATGTTAAAATTTTTAGGGTTCCTTAGGACTTTGATTTGGGTTTTACTACATTGAGGAATTTGATTAAGTGGTCAACTTTTAGGGTTCCTTAGGACTTTGATTGGAGTTTCAACTACACTTAGGAGCTTGATAATGTTAACATTTTTAGGGTTCCTTAGGACTTTGATTGGAATTTCAACTACACTTAGGAGCTTGATAATGCTAAAATTTTTAGGGTTCCTTAGGACTTTGATTGGGGTTTTACTACATTGAGGAACTTGATAAAATAAACAACTTTTAGGGTTCCTTAGGCCTTTAATTGGACTTTCAACTACACTTAGGACCTTGATTATGTAAACAATTTTAGGGTTCCTTAGCACTTTGATTGGAATTTCAACTACACTTAGGAGCTTGATAATGCTAAAATTTTTAGGGTTCCTTAGGACTTTGATTGGGGTTTTACTACATTGAGGAACTTGATAAAATAAACAACTTTTAGGGTTCCTACGTTAATAATCAAGTTTTCACTTCTGCCGGCACTCCCGGAGTGCAACCCGTATTTTTTTTTATCTGAAAAGTTTCTTCCAAGTTAGTCCCATAGAAATTTCATCAAAATCGGTTCAGCATTAGCCATGAAGTCGATATCTCAAGTTTTTTAAATTCACTTGTACTTGTAACAGAATGTACAGCATATAATGACGATCCATTAATCTTCCGTTATATGCTGAGTTGGAAAATAAACCGAACACGGCAACATCAGCATTTTTGTCGATTATAGCATTAGCCTTTCCGTAGTGCAAGGTCGGGCAGCGACCGTGACAGAGCTCTCTTCAAGGCTTCACTATGGGGTTGGAATAGGGTTGGGAAAGAGTTATTATCGATAGCGACGTAAATACTACCGGGTTTTGGTAATCGGAGAGGCAACTTATAGTAAACCGTATTATACGATGACTGGGAGTTACTACTTCTCAACATTTGTATTCTTTAGTATACGTGCTGTCCACTCCAGAACCTTCATTACATCACTTAAATGAACTTGCAATTTTTCATTACATCACTTAAATAAACTTGCAAATCCCATCTCAAAATCAACTTGGCCGTACTCAAGCTCACCATCGACTCCAAACATTATGTGGTCTGAAGGGCAAGTCACAGTTTTACTCGATCAGTTTGAACAATTCGGCTACCTGTCTCTCTCTTTTGAATGGACAAGAGATGAGTTGACAACAATATGTTACGTAGAAACGATCGAAATGAGTTTTTGCCTCATCATTTCGCCGTACAAAAGAGAGAGACACGTAGACGAAACAAATTGTTCAAATTGATCGAGTAAAACTCAGACTTGGGGTACTGAAGTAAAAGTACACCGTCAACCTCAGCTTCAAAATTCCAATTGAACCTTGCAGTTTTGTAAAAGACGCAAAAGTGGCTCTTCTTATCGTGCCATTGGTTTTTTCGAACCAAGTGTGGTGAAAGGATTTTAAGTGCGCCTCAAAGAGGCTTCTTTCGTGCACTTGACACATTGTCTGCGACATGCCAGTTTCCTCACGATGCTTTTCTAAAGTCTACGGATCACGGCACAGCACTAACATAAATAACAAGGGGTAGCTGGGGGTGAATCGCGTGCTATACTATCGACCATACCATGAACTTCAGCAGCATTTACACGGCGAAGGCTGCTATAAACTTAGACCCTAATGGACTATTTGACATTGACGCGCTTCCATGGTGACCATGCATCGATCGGTGTTCGCTACAGTCAATAAAGGGCGAGGTTCGTTGATTGCCTATAGCCATGGCTGAGGGGTTCGGAGGTAAGATATTTATTAGGTGTGTCTAGCGATAAGGTATATCCAATGTGATTGCAACAGGTCATAAAATGGATTCCGATAATTCCATGCTCACCAATTTCAACTGAGCCATTTTGACTACGTCGGAAAAGAAGCGTTGCTTCACTACCACGATGTGGAATAGCATCCAAGGACAGAATAATCTCTACGTTGTAACATGCCAAGATGGAACCTGTTTCACCCACAAGCACAACTAGTGTTCGCGCCACCATTGAAAACCGATAGACGCAGCGGCGCTGCTATCGCAATTTTATAGACTTTAGTCCAGGCGCGGACTCTATCGGCAGGCCTACCATGAGCTCTGTCTGGCTCTGTCGCTTGCTCTGGTTTTGAGTCTGTGTGAGTGCTTACCAGTGCATTATACTGTGTGTGTGACGTTTAGACGTAGGATTTATTTATTCAACACTCACACAGACGCAAAACCAGAACCCGAGACAGAGCCAGACAGAGCTCATGGTAGGCCTACTGTTTTGCACAAAGATACCTATCTATTCTTAGTTATCTACATTACCTATTTTTCCTTGTTTATTATTTTAATACAGTCTGGCTTTGTTTATTACTGTAAGTACTTTCACTTTACAATTGGGTATTTCTGTTTTTATTTACATTATATCCAATTCTCAGAACAATCTAACCAAAACATGTTTTTCTTGCGTGTTATCAAGTAAATCTGAGCTAAAGTAATTTGTAAACGCATAAGAATGTAAATTTTATTATTGAAGAAAAATGCCAATCTACATCTACACTTCTACACTAATATAATGAAGAAAAATTTGCAATTTTTGTGTGTATGTCTGTAATGAATAAACTCAAAAACTACTGTGCCGATTTTAAAAATTCTCTCACCATTGGATAGCTACATTCACCCTGAGTAACATAGGCTATATTTATGTGTTTAAAAATAAATGTCCACCCGTGCGAAGCCGGGACAGGCCGTTAGTGGTTAATATATCAATATCAACATTATTTTGGTGAAAAGAAAACCAATAACGCAAGGATCTATGCGTCGTTTGATTTTCATGATCGATAGCTCGATGGTGATTTTTCATCCACCAGCCATTCAGAAGGAGAAGACTTCCCGATAGCCAGTTTTTGCAGTGTCCAATCACGCAGAAAAATGGAGCGGTGGCGCACTCTTAATTGAACATTTTTTATTGCAGCTGTTCCGTGTAGAAAAAGTTTGCTTTTGTTTGATGAGTAGTCTTGTAATAAAATGTTTTTGCTGTAGAAAAACAAAAGCTTTGAGGTTATTGTGCTAGTTTCAAGTCTTTTGTGATTCTAACCTAACCGCAAGAAACATTAAAACAAACCTATTCAAGAAAAATAAATAATATGTACTACTTACTCAAATTACTTGTAAAATAACCTAGAATGAGTACGTTGCCATTGCCAGACACCAAATGTGGTTAATTTCTCTGTTCGGAAGACTATAAAATCTAGGAAGCATTAACGTGCGTCATTTGTTAACCTTTTGAGGCCAAGTAGGTGACGAAAGTAGTTACCTACCAGGATATAAATTCAGCTACGCATTAATTAGCTCTTTCTTTGTGGCAATTGGTAAATGACATCTTGAAGGCACTCGACTCAAGGAAGTTTAATAACATTGCTAAGAGTATTAGGTATTATAAAAGCGAAAACTATCCATTGAATAAAGCACTCACTCTCACTTCTCTCTCTCTCTTGTTTATAGTTATAACACGGAATACAATCATCTTCGCATTCCGACGCCATCTTTTCTCTATCTCCCGACTAGTGAGGTGTCTCAGTAGTGATGTTCTATTCCCAAAACCGGGTAACAGTATGTATATGTATTGTTGTAGGAATTAACCAATCCGGTCTTTTAACCTATATATCAGCCACAAAAACGGTTATAGAAAACAGCGTGGGGAGACCCGCGGCTTAATCAACTCCACACGCATTGACTATGTCTTTCCTGTGGATTAGGCCGACTAAGCTGTCAGGATGGTATAGGTGATGGGCAAGCATATTTATCTAAAATCCTGTCTCAAGCACTATAGTGTACGTAAGTAGCGGCATGAGTAAACACCAGTTGCTCCTGACGATACATAAATCATCTACAATAGATGCTAAAGCTTCTTTACTATCAGCCACATTCACCTTTCGAATGGCCACCGTAATCTTGGGTAGGTTACCATGGCCCTGGAGAGGCGAGATACAGTGAGAGATACTTGGTTTACTTTAATTTTAATAAGCCCTTTACTACTTTCATTAACTTAATCATTTTGTAGAAAGCGTTGAAGGACGCTCGTTAGATCTACACCATTTCTTCTGTGGATCTACTTCGTATTTCAATCTCACTTTATATTATCTGGATAATTATATCCAATTGTCACTTATAATAGTGATAGTTCAACGATAGTGTCTCCCTTCAGTGCCTTGATGGCGATAACCTTGCAAGTTGCGTAGGTGGCTTGTGTGCTAACAAATACCGGGTCAGAGATCACCTCCCGACCAGCAGAAACATCGAGAGAATGGTATGATCTCTAAAGATATTCCGCTCACGACAGGGGATTCTATTTTTGTTCAGTTGACAAATACATTTTCAAAAGATGGAAAGGCCATTAAACGCTGTTTTTAGAATTTGAGCATCGTGGCAAAATTATTTGATGTACGAGTACAATAGTTTAGACGAGAATTGAAATTAAGTTAATATTCCAATATGTATTTGATTTTGAACAGAAAAACGACTCACTGAATGAATTTTACCTAATCACTACATAAGCGGATATGATAAATCAAACAGATAAGAAAGATAATAATAGTAATAACTGTCACAATCTGATCAGTTCTGGACTGACTGATAAGGGTAAAACTCGCCAGGAAGATAATCGACTGACACCTTACGAACAAAACAATCTTGTATTTACGTTTACTCTCGGAAGTAAGTAAACATAAGAATAATACAATCTAGAAACATCTCATTCAGGATCACCAAGGCAGAGATAAAAACGATTAAATACATAATAGAACAAATTAATTGGCCAATAGATTAACTGCATGCAACCGGCTGGTGCGGTTGAAACAACAATCACTTGATACTTTGAACCTGTCAACAAAAGAATGACGGATTATGTAAGCAGGTTTTTTGGTAAACAATAGAAATACGGCAGACCAGACTAATCACTGACAAATTGCCATTGAAGGTGATTGTGTAAGCAAGTTTTTTAGTAAACAATAAAAATACGGTAGACCAAACTGAACACTGACAAGTCGTCATTGAAGGTAAGCGATAAATAGATTCGTATAGTATACGGCACGTAGAGCTACTATGTTTTAATTTGTAAACTAATAAATCGAAGCTGGCACCAAAACAGATAAAGATTGACTAGAACGATCGAGTGGAGGTCATAAGTTTTATGCATAGATAAGTTTCAGAATTCGATATTTGCGTTCTAAACGATAATGAACAACTAGGATACACTTAGAAAATGTAGATAATGTCTTTAGTCGTAATTTCTATACCTACTATATTAATCAAACAGGTTGGCACAAACAACAGAGCTTGTGGTAAAGTAGGTTTTAAACACAGAATCAGATGCCTATCGCCTTCATATCTGTGGTTTTATCTAATAGTGGGTGTTCCTAGCTGATTTTAATCAATAGTGGACACGAGGCGAGCAAGAACACAGGTTTCTCCAGTTTATGTATAGCATTTGAGCATGCCTTTGTTTGAGCACCTGTCTATAGCCACGATTTAGCTAACACAGTAGTACGAATTAAAATTCATAACTTATTTATTCAGTTGTATTGTATGACAAGGATCACTTAAAAACGTTTTAAAGCTCGATGAGTCTAGGTGCTAGATCTACGCGAATACAAAATGATGTAAAACTGCTAAATATCGATGTTGTTATGATGCCTGATAGAAAATACATGAGTATAGAAACTCTGAATGTGCAACCCATTGCGAAATTTGTATTTATTGTATGAAAGAAAATGTTTTAATCATCACTGAACGGCGATGAGAACAATGCAACTGGAGTATATTATAATAATCGTTCTATTGTATGCGTGGGGATGTGAGTAGGTACTCATAACATAGGAAATCATGAAGTAACACAATCAAGGATGCTGTTTCATAATACGATGCCGCTGATGATAGTGTCATGACACTGATAATGATAACCCTGAGTTACCCTTACTAAATAAACAAAAGGACCTGTTAGTGCTTTTGTGTTCCAAAGAGTGCTAAAAGATTAATGTAGCAGCATTGATTGGTGGAGCTGCTATAAAATCTATGGCTTTCAAGTTAGGTTGCTAATTACAATCGTAAACTTTGTATACCGGTTTATCGTTTGTTGTTTCCTGAGTAACAGCAACAGTTGATTGGAGACTAATAAAACAAACTGTTTTACCTACCACTCCACTCTTGGCCAGGCTCAATCTTATGACTACAGTTGCGTTACATTTACCGACTGAAACTGTTCCTAGATAGTCAATTGTATCTCAATTGGGCTTTAGTAATTACTCTTAGTGAAAGTAATTTTCTGCATTTGGCAAATATTTTTAATATCCTGCTTTATGTCATAAAAAAAAATAAGCTAACTTATGCCGGATATTGTTGAGCTGTCGCTATTACACAGATACTTAATTCAAAACTATTTCAAACTTTGAATCTAAACATGACTTGTTTTTTGTTTCTGTATAGAAATACGTTCGGTTTCAAGTGTATAAACAGTGGCATCAGATCTAGCTTAGTCATAAAATATTTTAAGGGTTAAAGAGGTGACTTGCTAGAAACTGTATTGACACAGCTGAAGCCATGCTCCAGAGTTGGGACATTATTAATGTCAATGATCACTAGAGCACGCACGCGTGCATTCCGATACTCCAATGGGTTCATGACAACAATGATAGTAGAGCCTTTATTTTTACAGCCGTTAGGCTCGTGTCATTCTACACTATTGTCCTAGCTATAATAACTGAGTATCTGCTTTCCCGTTACAGCCCCTATTGAAACACGTGAAACATTATACACCATTTAGCGTTTCCTGAGGGCGACAACTATGACGAGCTAGGCGTGCCTGAGATATCAAAGGGTACAGGACTTATATAGGATAAGAGTCAATGAACTTATGAATCAGGACTAGAGAGGTATTCATTATCTTTTAAAATTTCTAGCATTGCACCAGAATAAACGATAATACCCATTTGTTTTAGCGCTTCGATAAAAACTGTATTAGTACAACATAATTTGTCGAGCTTGAGAAACAGTTCGTCTATGGGAAGTACTATTACCGTACCTATTTCTGTACCTATCTAGCAGTGACACTCGTTGCTGTATTTCGATTTGAAGGCTAGGTGCCAGGCACATTTACGTCTCAGAGTGATGGATGTACAATGTCTTAAAGGGCACGTTCTCAGTAAGCGTGCTCCGTGGAGTAATGTTTTTTTTTATGGGCAGCCACCCGCTCAATAACCGTTGTGCCATCGCTACGAGCTCCGTTTTTTTTCTTCCAAAAATATATCTTTACAAAACGTTCAGGATGTAATAATTTTGCCTTGGTAAGTGGCCAATGAGCTGTGTCTTCAATTCTTGGGACCAGTATCTTCACATCCTGTATTTTATGGCTTCATCTATATTCTAGAAGCGAGCTCCGTCTCTAATAAACAATTTTCCAGTCGTCCTTCAATAAGCTGATGTCTTATAGATATGAATGTCACAAAGTTCATGAGAGTGCAAATGATAAAAGGCAAAGTCGTGTAAAACATGTCGAATGATGAGAGTTCTTGCCTCGTCTCTCTAGGACAAAGAGACAAAGTTTTGTTTATTGTACGTAAATAGCCATGCAACTATCAAAACAAACTTGAATTTCTTGATATTGTGTGGTCGTGGCGAGCCGATTGACAGAACGAGCCTTTTCTAATTAGCAAGGTAACTTTATGCCTCAGACCGTTCAACTCCAATTTGACATTCGTAGATGTGAAAAATATTCGACCATTTATACAACCTAGTTACCACGCCTTGTATGCTTTCAATAGGTTTCGCGCAGGTATTGTTCGTTCAAGTAGCAAGCGATTATAGTAATTTAGCATAAATTTAGTTTTTATTAACAAAATTAAGCAACAAATTGTATGAGTCACGCGAGGTAACATTAAAGTAATCTATGACATGGGCAATGAATAAATAATAGTAGATACTTACTACGTACGTGAAGAGAGGCCAACATGTTGAGTAGGTAGTAATAATTAATTAACTTACAGTGAAGACCAGGAAGCAATTGGTTTATCAAAGTACAAACTATATAAAATGCCTACATAAACCTTGTATTGAATGTGAGAACAATTTAACGAAAGAACAATTTAACTAAAAGGCTTAAAAATTTAATTTTAGAGTCTACATTAAAGAACAGTCATAATACTCAAGACGTCTAGATAGTAAAAGCAGTGAAGATAACCTAGTAAGCATGTAAAAACCAAATAAGCATAATATGGCATTTGAGAAATCAATCTCATTGCTCCATGGGTAAGGGAACAATATGTGGTGTTTGATATTGCACTTCTCATTCTTAATTTAGTTAATTTAAGTTGGTATTTGACTGTTTTTGTGCTGAATTTACAAGGTGTCACATTTACGATCGCCCAAAAGTTCTGGATTGCCATCAATGGATACATTACATGAAAAGAAGTAGAACACTATGCGAATTTTAGTAGTGGTAGAGCTCTTTGTGAAGGGCTCGCCTGGGGAAGTACTATCACTCTGTCTACTTCTGCCGTGAAGCATGACTGTGTTTCGGTTTAAAAGAAGTGGATGCCGGTGAAATTACTGGTACGTGTGGCTGAACATCTGTATGCCTCAAGTGGATGCAGGGCAGTGCATCGTGGGGCACGTTCCTGAAATGCGTGATCTACGAGGCAATACTTTGTTATAGTCGCTGGTTGCCGCTTAAAATCAGGTGGACCATAATGCTTGTTCCATACGCTAGGTACCTATGCCTAGTTATGTAGCATTTCAGCAGAAGGGATACAGTTTTATGATCACAAATATAAAATTAAGGTATTTTATAAGAATTATAATCGAAAATTGATTTAGTAATGTCATTAAAATAACTATGTAAATAGGTCAAGTCAATTACAAATTCGTATTTGACGAGATGAAATTACTTAATCAAAAATAAATTAACTGCCGATGACCTCAGTTTTATCAAACTTATTAATTTAAGTTTTCGTAGAGCCGTGACAGATGGACCGAGTCGCACCTTCTGAGTTCTGTGGTTGCACCATAAGGGTTATATTTCATAGTTCTGGTTCGAAACCCTAAACTCGATTGTGATTGTCATTATTCATTGCTTCATGTGTTTTATAGGTCTTAGGGAATAATAACTTTTCTTTTCTGATTTCGCAAAAGACAGAAAAGTCCTTCTAGAAACTTTTAAAACCTTTAAAATGACTTGAAACAATGTGATGTAACCAATTATCGAGTGACTTCGTGTCTTCAGCTTGACCGTGCCTTTCTCATTTTAACCGACGCGACACTATCTTAAAGAATACTACAAACAGTATGTTATACAACAGTTGAATTGTAATCAACATACTCGTATATAATAAAAAGCAAGTGTACTATGTACAGGGTTTTCTCCATCACCATCAACTGGGATCTACTCCTCGTTCCGATGTTACGAGTAGATCACAACAAGGGACATTGGTGGAGACCTGAAGACCAAGAGGTACCTATACCCCTTGGTCTCCCCCTGTGAGTAAGGAAGTTTGGACGGAGTTGAATTGGATTGTGGGTGACAAAAGTTTTGAAATCTATGTCTGTCCTTTACTCTTTCCAGTGATGTCTGTCCAGTGCTGTCTGTGTCTGCCTCCAATAGGCCAGTGGTCAATTACTTCATCTCTCCAAAGTTCATTTGATCTTTTCAATCTCTTGACCAGTGATGAATCGTAGTACGACAACACCTTATCTTTGGAGATCAAAGGGTATCTAGTTATTTTCCAAGATACCCCTTGGTCTCCCTCCCCCTGTGAGTAAGGAAGTTTGGACGGAGTTGAAGTGGGTTGTGGGAGGCAAAAGTTTTGAAATCTATGTCTGTCCTTTTCTCTTTCCAGTGATGTCTGTCCAGTGCTGTGCCAGTGCCTCTAATAGGCCAGTGGTCAATTACTTCATCTTGCCAAAGTACATTTGATCTTTTTCAATCTCTTGGGTACCAGTGATGAATTGTAATATGACAAAACCTAATCTTTCTAAGGAAGCAACATAATGTACTTATTTCTTTGCCATTGCTAAAAGGTTGAGACCTTGCACGTGCGTTTGAATTGACACCCTTGAATAACTTTTGGTTATTACCGTCTATTATACAAAACGAATGCGGAAGCTTTGTATCATGATTCTGATGACCTTGGCATGATAATATCTTTCACTGCTTTCTACATAATTTCAATAATTATGTGTTTTATGAAATAACAGTTCTTGGGGCTTTTCGAAATTTCATGCTTCGAACTTGAATTTTTAGATTTATACTATGTAGTGAAATTGAAGTGGGTTATCACATCACAAGACTAATGTTATGTACAATGTGCTAATATTATGTAGTGAAATATATATTTAGTACCATACTATACATAAACAGCTTGGTTCGCGTGAGTGACGCATACAACGCACAGCCTAGACCGTTTGTTGTAGCAACTTCAAATTTGGAGGGTGTGTTCTTTATAAAGTGTACACTACGAAAGTGTTTTTGTAGATTCAACCCCAAAAGGGATGCAGCGGGGGTTGAAGAATTGACAAAGCTTAACGCGAACGAAGTAGCGAGGGATTCGACTAGTAGATATACAATAAGTATACTATTTTCCGTCATATTGAAATGAACATAGCTATAAATGCACGTTTTTGTCGGCTTATAGCAGTCGCCAATCGCCTTCGGACGACCTATAAACGTCATCTTCAGATACCATCTGGCTCACATGAACCTTAAAATGTTATTATAAATAAAAAGAATATTTACAAAATGAAACCGTGTAATGAGTTCTTGTCTTCCAACCCGGATACGTCGACGAAGAAAGGCAGTTATTGTGTTGATCGACCCTCTGAAAGGTCATCAAAGCATTCGATCGGTCTTGTAAGGTCGATATAGTTA
This sequence comes from Thera obeliscata, assembly GCA_947578465.1. NCBI lineage: Eukaryota > Metazoa > Arthropoda > Insecta > Lepidoptera > Geometridae > Thera > Thera obeliscata. Next base: position 7,340,259 of record OX387918.1, on the reverse strand, counting down.
TTTGTATTACAACCAGCATGTATTTGCATTCGGTTAAAAAATATTGCGTTTTAAACGAGTAAGTTGCCATTTTCCAAAATGTAGCATGCGTCTGTTGCGTCAACTTGCGTCCGTAGGTTAAAAGACATATTTTTGATAAGGCAACTACTATACAAATTTAATTTAAATCAGTTTAGCCGTTATTGTTGTAAAATTAAATTCTTCTTCTTCTCATCGTGTCACTAGTTCTTTTGAAGCAGTGCCAGTGTGGTGAAAGAATTTCAACTGCGCCTCAGAATGGCTACTTTCGTGCAATTGACACTTGTTTTCGAGCATTTTAGGTTCTACGACATGCCAGTTTTCTCACGATGTTTTCCTTCACCGTTAAAATTGAATTACTCGTAGCTCTTGTAAGCATTTGTAGAGCTCCTTATTCTTTATTAAAATGGAACATTGTTGTGTTCCTTTCCATAGTGCTCATCTTTAAATAGATAAACTTTTATTTGGCACATAATATACGTGACACACGAATTTTCAAAAGAATAAGGAAGAAACATTAATAACATACAGCATACAAATATCTAATTTAATCCTACTAGCTAAAATTTGTGTGGGTGGCCGTACAACGTAAACATGAGTTAAAAAAGGTTAAAGTCAGCTTATCTTATTTTTATTTCACATTATGTGGTTATTGTATTATTTATTTATCTAACTTTTTATTTACAATTCTCTGATTTAGGCCCGTAAAACACGTCCGATATTTATTCCGATTGTCTGATCAGACCTGTCTGCGGCTGCAATACATCGGACGTTGCCGATCTTACAAATGAAAATAACTATATCTTTAATTAGTGTAGGTAATGAAATAACCCATATTATTAAGACTAAACAAAAAAGAAAAGAAACAAAGAAAAGCTATAAATTGGTAGGTGATTAAGAAACAGAAAATAATCCTGCTCTCTACTGAATGTAAGCAGACATTACTGAAAAATATGACGCCATGTGCATATGAAAAGGCGAAATGTTACACGCATGAGGTATTAGTATTATCGAACATGCTGTTGCATAAACTATGCTGTTTTATCGACATAACATTGTTTACTTCCTTTGTGTGAAAAAATACTTTCTATTTCACCTATTTTTCAGCGCAATTGTAAACTGGTAAGGTATTTATGTGGCAATTTTTTGCCTTCTTATAAGACAAAAATATTCGTTTTCTCAATCACCATGGGATACATCCCCAAGATCTCTTAATTCCAAGTAGAGTAAGCCCGTCCTAGAGGGTCATATATTTTTTTTCCAAATATTAGTGCAGTCAGTCAGTAGTCATTTCAAACGGTAAAGTGGGGTCGGCACAACAGGTTTCCGTTCTCCACTCTCCTCTATTAGCCGTAAATTCAGCAGTCACTTCTTTCTTACCCATGTCATCGTTCACACCAAGTTCACACAATCCATCCATCTTTTATTTGGCCTACCTCTACTTCTAAATGGTAAACGGTAAAGTAAAATATCGCTGGTAAATTATGTGTCTTGAATGGACACACGACGGCTTTCAACGAATTGATAGACAAGTTAACTCTCAGGTTTTATCTTTATCACAGTCTTTTCATTAGTAGTGTGACCTACTTATTTCTACTCTATAGTAGTATGTGTAGTTTAATACAAGTAGGCACTCGTATAGTTTATTACACGATTAAATTTACGATATGGTCTGTAGTAGTATGAAGCAAGTATTCGAATAACCGCATGCTTTAAAAATACTTGATTGATTTGATTTGTACATCTCCACTTCAGCGGAGTACCAAACATGTGCTCAAGAAATTTTTACTCACAGTGGTTGCCAAATGAAGCTACTAAAAACCTCTGCATCCGGCAATCTGCAATGCACGGTAATATGGAGCAGGCTGATTATAATAAAATATAACCCTTATTACAATAAATATAGGAGCTAAATTGATTGACTCATATACCGAATAGAGAACTGTGAAATAGTAGGACGGTTACACATCCAATTGCATCACACACCATGTTGCCAAGCCATCGTTTGAAGCTATAATCGTTTCGTCAAGGTTTTTAGTTCAGTGAGTGTTTATGGCGCATTTATTTGATAACTTTGAATGCGATGGAAGTGACTGTATCAAATATTTTGAAGTTTCTTTGATGAATTTTATTGTTTGTAGTGATAGAACATATTTTAACTTTGAAGAGAAATGTACGCTGTTTGTGTAAGCGATGTATTGTCATAAAATGGTCATAAAGTATCTTTACTTTTTTAATTACTGGACTTTACCTTGAGTGCAATATGATAAGAAATGAGATCATCTCACTAGCGTCAAGCCAGTCACGCGCACAAAACTATGACAAGGAAGCAAAACAATGAAATCACTAATATCTAGATATTCCCATTGTTACTTATATCGAAGAAAGTGTGACAAATAAAAATGTCTGTCAGGACTCAGGAGGCTAACGAGTAACGACCATCTGTTGTATTGTTACCACAGTTTTGCCCATCTGGCAATAATTTAAAATATGTATTTAAACCCCTGACGGTTAAACCCCACACGTAGTTTAAAACTGCACCAGTTAAAAACAAAAATCTATATGTAAACAAGCCAAGCGAAGAACGCATATGGCATGCATAAAAATATCACCAAGTTGATGCTAGCACATGACTACCAGAATGTTTTAAAAATAAAAACGAATTGAGAACCTCCTCCTTTTTTGTTTGGCTATCGATGCTTTTTTAATTAAAATCTGAAGTATCTAAAAGTATAGGCAATCCTGCAAATCTTACCTATATTTTTTTTATACAACTAGCTGATTAAACAGTCATATGGCCCGCCTGATCTTAAGTGGTAACCATCGCCTATAACAAAGCATTGCCTCGTAGGTCACGCACGCCAGGAACGTGCCCTACGATGCACTGCCCTGCGTCTATCAACTTAAGGCATACAAATGTTCAGCCTCACGTGCCAGCAATTTCACCGCACCCTTCAAACCGAAACACAGCAATGCTGCTTCAACGTAGATATAAGCATGGGATTGTGGATTATGGCGTAGAGCCTACAGAGTACGTCCACCAACAACCCAGCCTTTGTGGCATTGAACTGTGTCATCACTCTGAATTATTAAGTCTCATAGTAGATAGAAGCAGTATAAGTCCAAACTCAATGGATTTATTTTCAGAAATAAACAGTAGCGTCATAAGTAGTGACGACATTCTGCAACGTGGCACCCAAGGTAATCCTCACTTACGTGTTCTATTGTAAGCACTAGAGGCAATCAAATAGATCAAAGCTAGTTTCTCAGTTCACACTAATCAGGGTTATGATCATGTTAATACACTCCGATGCTGACCAATCATGACTGTGAATCCAGTAGAATTTTCGAGTCATTGATCAAGAAACCAAGCCCTGAAAATATATGATAATTGCCTATACAATTCTACAGACGTTTCGCAACCTGAAGAAGAAGTAGACCTGCAGCCTTACCAATTAGCCAGTTTGACACCGAGCAATCCAAGCATAGACAACTCTTGACTCCAACCAATCAGCTGCAGTCTTGCCGCAAAGATTTGAAGCTGATTGGTTGAAATCAGGCGTTGTCTGAGCTCGGTGAGCTTCATAGACTCCACGAAACTTAGCGGTAAGGCGGCTGGACAAGGTAGGCTAAACAAAAAACCAAATTCGATGCTCCACAACTGCACCAAGTAGCTTCATATTAGAATTCATCCACAGAAACTTGGAGTTCATGTTCGCAGCAACAATGGCTTGCAGTCACTTCCATAACTGGGTGATATTTGGCAAACCAGGACTGTTGAAGTGCCAAATGATTCCTGTACGTTGCACCTTGGCAGTATTAAATGTAATCAGGTCAGTTTAATGCATCCAATACACTTAACAAAATATTTGAATGACAAGTTTTACAAACAACTTGCAAAAGACTACTTTAAATTTCCATTAATGTTGGTTTAAACTTCGCAAGTGCCCTGAAGTTTTCTGGGCCCTGTTATTCGCTCATGCTCGAATATTGCCTGGAGTTTAGACGCCAGTTAGTCGAGTTTTGGATGCTTTGAGATGAACTTGAGAACTTTGGAATAAGGTGCTTAATGTGCACGAAGTGAGCCTCTTTGAAGTGAACTTAAATTCTTTCACCACACTTGGTTCGAAAAAACGAATGACACGATCACAAGGTGCTTATTTATTTAGTAGAACGAGTATGTGTTCCGTGATAAAATTCTTGGTTTCTACAGATGTTTTAACAGCTGACTCATGCTCGCAGCTTGCACGTCTCCACGTATTCCTTCCGTCCTATAAATCACGCTTTATTGTCAAGGAAGTCGAAGTGGTTATTATCATATTAAAATGGTACTAGCAAAATCTTGTTCAAAAGCCGGTAAATATTGTATTTTGTAATTGCGCAGTGTTTCTCATCGCTTGGGCACATTGCCAGTTCCTTAGTGCATGTAAAAACCTTTTCATTACTCATACTCTGAAAGTAGGTCTGAAGTTGCCTGAGGGGCCTAATTGAAAGTAAAACTTTCAGCCCTAGGGAGAATCGCTTTCTACTGACAGCTGTCAAATTAAAAAAAAAAACCAGTTCTATTTTATTCAACCATGTTCCAACTTTCTTCCAAGTCTTTCTAACTGCAAGGAGGTCGTTGAACCAAATTCCAACTTTTTATTCAGCAAGTAGGTTGGAAACCCATTACAACGGTAAGAAGTTTAAAAAGTCTAATTAGAGCGCAATGTAAAATTTAAATTTAAATAACATAAAGATAGTATTGAATAAATAATATATCTTCTAAATTACTTGATTAATATATAGCTTCAACTATTTATTTAAAATAACATAGATTTGAGCAAACAATTTACCATTTTTTAAATTATGAGAATGAAAATAATGGCTGAATAATGCTGGCGAGCCGTAGCCGAAGGCCCGCCAGAGAAAAAGAAAAAAAAACCGGGAAGGCGGCAATTCAATCTTCATTTTCACAAATTTTTCTTTCATGTTTTTATTTTTACTTTCCTTGTATTCGTAATGAAAAGCACAGTGTTTACCTCGGGTGAAAGTCTTTTAAGTCCCTCAAGCTCCATTGGCGCCCTCGCTAACGCTCTGGCGCCAAACCCGTCTCGGGACTCAAAAACGTGGCTTTCAACACTCAGGTAACAATGTATTATTAATAACCAAATTGCAAGCATTTGTGGTCACTATCAGGAATAATTAAACGCAAGCTGATTGTCTAACTTGTCTCAAGACTTTCAGTTTTGGCGATTTAGCTGCGACGTCTTACGTTGATAACTTGGTGATTGTGATTGTCTATCTTGTTGTTTGCATCCTGCGACAGTTATCCAAGACGTCTCATCGGTCTCACGAGGAAATTTACAACATGAAGTTATTTGCAAATCAAACTAACCCGACTAATTTAAAAAGTACTACTTTAGTAAGGACCGTGTATGAAATTTATGACCACCCTAAATCAGCCGTTTTATCACAAAAATCTTGTCTGCTCTGTGGTTTTGTTCACGTTTTGTTCGTTCTCGTTCTGTTTACTTTTGACTGGATGAACTTTAGCGGGTTTTTTCTCTTGAGGTTTTTTCTCTCGTATGAATAAAGAATAAAGTACATCACAGTAATCGTAGGTAACTCAGTGATTGACCTACGCAGATTTTATATTCATAACTCTCCAAGTTCACCCATAATAATAATGTGCAAATTGTGAATTGCACATAATGTGTGTGAATTGTGAGTCTCTATCTATCTATCTATTCAGCCTGTATGCAACCACTGCTGGGTATAGGCCTCCTCTCTACTCCGCCACAATCCCTTGCAAGTCTCATCCATTGCTGCCCAGCCACGTTCACGATGTCATCGGACCAACGAGCGGGCGGTCTGCCTCGCGCTCGTCGGGCGTCTCTCGGCCACACTTTAGACATATTATGAGAAGGAACTTACTTTGATATCATTCCGAATCGCTGTCGACCGGACACTTTCGGGAAGCAAGGGGATTACATCCCGACAGAGCCGGTCGAAGGCGTCTTTGCAGAGCCTGAATTTTGACTGGAATTCCGTTTCCGGAAGAGAAAGCGGATCGCTCGCGTCCCGCATTACTCTTCTTTGAAGAATTAACCTATTTTGGAGGCGTTGCTGCTCCGCGAGCCCAAGCAAGTATGCTCTAGACATTGTTACTGAAAATGAAAAAGCCTAGTAGTAACATACGTTTGTCCGTTACTACAAATTACAACGATTATTATAAATTGATTTGTACGTACTTAGATGAATTTACCTTTCACTTTCACAACACAAACCAATGTAATTTCTTTTGAAATACTCAATGAACGCAAATAAACACAAATACGCGCGCGATTTGGAGTATTGGATAGGTATGATAGGACCTTCAAGTTGTCCCAAGATGATACCATACCTAAACTGTCATTTTGCTTGAGACCGAGTTACGCGTTCGCAATCATACGTACTTTACATGACTTTTACATCATTATCGCGCTCAAGACCAACAATCACCTACAATGTTCTCAGACAAAGATCTCAGAGATAGACAATCGCTATTGCGTCACATTTGACAGTTTGATCGAATTTTAATGTCATTTTTGACAGAATTCTATCATCTTGCGACATGAGACAAGTTAGACAATCAGCTTGCAGATGACAGTTCACAGCTCGCGTGTCAACTGCCAGATGGTTCCGGCATTGTTTAAAAACAGAACTAGCGCCAGACGCCAAACTTTTGCATATTAGTGATATTAATATGTTTTTGCTCAGTTGTTTGTTGTTTGGTTCGGTTCGGACCACGCTTACAATTCATGCACGGCCGTCTTATTTTAAAGACTCTTATCATTGGCAGGGTGACAGGTCCACGTCCGGGTTTACCAGTTGTTTTCAAAACGGCATATCGAGAGGCATTTCGAGAACTAACGTGTTGTTATTAACAGGTTAGCTGTCCGATGAGGCACATGTGCATCATGGGTGATTGCACTGGTACGTCCATGAGGCATATGTGCCTCATGGCCAATGATGTAGATAATGCAATCGATCTAGCGTTAGCTGTCATTATTTACTACGAGGACGTGTACAAAGAAGATCGAAACTTGCTTCGGGACAGCTAACCTGTTAAGTTCTTAGTCAGGCATATAGCGGTGGTTTCAAAAGGTTACAAAGGTTCTCGGCATCGAGGCCGTCTTGTTTCCGGTCGGCCATATCATTTATTTATAGTACCTACGAAGGAAGTACGCTCAAAGGTGGTTTCCTAATCTTATGCTATGCGCGACTGAACATTTTTCCTGTGGCAAAACTTCCTCTGTTTGCTTGAATTAATGGATTTTGTCAGCAAACACCAGTGGAGTATGAACTTGGGTAATAATTGTGGCATCACGGTGTAATCATGGATTAGGCAGTGGCCTAGCCTAATGTCATAGAATAAGGCCTTCGACTAATAGCTGCGTGCTAAAACAATCGACTTTGGTGGTCGTATTCTCTTCTAATACACTAGCTAGAAGATTTCGAGTGACGGTTATTCATTGCTTGGTGGGATAACACGTCCGTCTCTAGTCTAGTTTAGTTAATCCTGCATCCTTCACACTTATCTTTTCTGCCTAGTCGCTCGTGGGCTCTATTCAAATAAAGGACATGATCATTATGAAAATGCGAAGATTTTTTCCCCTTTCTCCATCATTTGCTGCATCAGAGCAGAGCATCGTGCATTACATTTTTGTAAAATAGAAAAAGAAACATTTGAACTCACGACCTTAGAATCGGAGAGCGGGTTCGCTGCCACTAGACCACCCAGTGCTCTTGAGTAGTCATACTAATTGCTGCATTTATAAAACGACGGGTAATACATTGCCCACATTTTATTTCAAAATGTCATGTCTGACTCACAAGACGTATTTTACTTTTAATTGCATGAACTTTCCGGAACCTGATATGGGTCAAATAAACATCTGTTTTTATGCGAGACCCAAAACAGAACAACATAATTGGGGTCTGCATGGGCGATGACTGGCAGTAAGAATAACGACTGTCTGGGCAGTTTTATGTAACGTAATTAATTAACAGAGTAAAATCGAGTTGAAAGCTACAATGAGCATTTCAATCACAGAAGAGTTGGCAAATGGGGTTGAATAACTCGTAATTTCAACCAAGTTGTTTATGCTTTTAAGCTAGTATACAGACACAAACGGTCTGTCCGTACTCAGACCGTAATTTAATTTATTTGTTTGACAGAGTTCCCAATTCGAACATCATAAATCTTTAATCAGTTATTTCTACTGTAAGTGGGTCAGCTCTAAGGATCAGAGATCGAGAGGGTTCAACCCACGCACACCTAGCAATGTTCGATATCAATTCCAATATTTATGATTTCGGCCAAACTAAATATAACCGGTCATTGAACTCAAACCACAGTTTACTGACTATTGCTTACTCTGTGTGGAAATCATTGACCTGCATAAGATAAAGCTAAAAACTGGGCTTGAGCCAGTTGGTTGCGACACTATCATCTGTATGGAGCTAAATGCATTTACCGGAGTATTTTTATGATAAGTAACTCGGTGCAGCGACCTTTTTAATCAAAGTTGTGTCTAAGTGAAGGTTGAAAATTTTATAGGTACTTTAGTAAATATATCAAGTGACCACTAGGCTATCAACCATCTGCCTCCAGCGAGTCTTTGAGTATTTCGGGCATATCGCCAGGAAACAGGGTGACAACCTGCAAAAACTTGTCGTCACTGGCAAAATTGAAGGCGAGAGACCACGAGGCCGAAGCCCGATACGTTGGTCCGACCAAATCCGCTCCACTCTCGACGTGAAGGTCCATGAAGCCATTCAGGTTGCCGGTGACAGATCCAGGTGGACAAACATTGTCAGGGATAAATTGATCCATGGAGGTGGTCACGACCCTCAGCAGTGATGAGCACGACGCGAGGAGAAGGAAAAATAGCAAGAGTTGCAGAGTCATGGATGCATTGTAATGCCATAGAGCACGTCTTCAGTTGCCATGCCTTGTGATAGTGAAGGATTTTTTATCGGCAAAGGCTCAACGTCAAGTGGGCTATCAGATAGATCAAATAATTTTACGCATAAAAAAAGATAGATAAGTGATATTTAGAGTTAAAAAAGCGTGCTCAAAAAATAGCACGATAACCTTCGGAGAAAAATGTCTGGGGAAAGTTTAAAATAAATTGGAAACACTCATATTTTGCTTATACTCATAAGCTAGTTTCTTCAAAATTACAGCTACTCAATGTCTACTGTCTAGTCAACGTATGTTATTTCCAAACAACACTGAATGCGAAATTATAGTGTTGTCGCTGCACCAACTAAATATATGGTGGTGTCTTCAGATGGGAAAAGTGAATGAACTCAAACATAGGGGTATAGTACCGCTAGCTAATAATAATAATACATATTGTAGACAATCCACACAACCTAGCCCCAAATTAGGCAGAGCTTGTACTATGTGAACTAGATGGCTAGCATAATACTTTTGTTTTTTTTTTTGTAAATACATACATTAGAATACAATATACCACCCAGACAGAGAACAAACATCTGTGTTTACCACACAATTATTTGTTCTCGGTGGGGATAGAACGTGGGTTCTGTCCCCACCTACGGCACAGAAGGCAGGGCTACTGCCAACTTAGCTGAGAGGTCAGTCAAAAGTTAAGGTATTTATTCGGTAAAAACTATTTGAAAAGGCCGCGCTTTGGCACATTTTTTTTTTCTTTTGAACATTTTTAAAAAACACTTTTTGTCATTATCCAGAAAATTGCTGATGATCAAGATCTGAAGAGATTTTCTTGAATCATGAAGACCCTTGATGGTAACTTTTCGAACAAAAAACTAGCTATTTCAAAACCTGTTTGACTAAGATACAAAACTACACACGTTTAACTTTTATGACCCCTCTGTTTGCGTTGGGACTTGAGAATTAAGATGAAGAGGAACGCAAAATGCAATGACGTCAATGGTCTCCTTGGTCTACTGAACCAGTGGTGTAGGTGGTACTATGGACTGGTCTGTCAGACCACGTCACGAGCCATTAATCAAATCAGATCACGCGGAAACCTCAACAGTGCAGCATGTGCCCAGCAATACAAATCTCATTAGTTTGATTTGATTGCGTAAACATTACTTCTGATGACACTGGCTTTTCGAAAGAACCAGTGTGCGTCTCCAAGAGTTAGTTTCGTACAACTAAGAAGAAACTACTGCTAATATGACGGCGGAGGAAAGTGGAGAGAAAAAACCTGGTTTGCCTGGTTTGCTGGTTATGCAAGAAGTGGAATAAGGGAAGGAAAATGATGAACTTGCTGACTTCAAATAAAAAAGGTTCTCAATTCGGTTCTATATTTTTTTTTTTGTTTATTATTGCATAACTTCGTCATTTATGTCAATCTATCCCCTATTACGAGTAGTATAGCAGAAACTCTCTATAATACATTCGTTCTATAAGTGAAGTACCTGTGTAGGTAAGGTACCTTTTATTGCGTTGGCCTATGGTAGTGAAATGGTACAGAAACTTGCTTCACCAAGGTTCGCTTCCAACCATACCGGTTTGAAGCATGCATTCGTTTTGCTCCAATACAACATACTACCATAGAATAAATACTACATAGCTAGATAACTATATGTAGGTAAAAAAGGTACATGTGGCAGAGATGCGAATGTTGAGATGGATGTGTGGAGTGACTAAAATGGATAGGATACGGAATGAGTATATCAAGGGAAGTTTGAAAGTAGCGCCAGTGACAGGAAAAAGGAGCAGTAGGCTAGCAAGGTACGGGCATGTCATGAGGGATGAAAGTCATGTGACTAGGAGAGTGATGAGACCAAGGAAAACATGGATGAGCTGTGTGAAAGGTGACATGGATAAAGAGGAGTCAATGCAGAGATGACGGCTGACAGAGAGGAATGGAGGAGGAATACACGTTGTGCCGACCCCACATGAAGTTATGGATAAGGGCAGGAAGAAGAAGAAATATATGTAGGTATATTTTACTGAGCTGAGACTATCAGTTGACTGGCCTCTAGCTCAGTTGGTAGTAGCTCTGCCTTCTGCGCCGTAGGTCGTGGGTTCGATCCCCACCGAGAACAAATATTTGTGTGGTGAACATAAATGTTTGTTCTCTGTCTGGGTGTTATATTGTATTCTAAGGCCCGTATTCCGAAACAGCGCTTGAGTCTGAGTCAAGCCTCAAGCATAGATTTTATGACAGTTCTCCATTGAAAAGTGTCAAAAATCTGTGCTTGAGGCTCGACTCAGACCTAAGCACTGTTTCAGAATACGGGCCTTAGTATGTATTTACAAAAAAAAAATGTATTCAAGTATTATATCAGCTATCTGGTTCCCATATTACAAGCTCTGCTTAGTTTGGGGCTGGGTAGTGTTGTGTGAATTGTCCACAATATTTATTTATTTATTATTTATTATGCTTCAAGGAAGTTAATTAAACCTTCGGAAGTTACAAAGACAATTCTATTCTATAACATTTTAATATCTTCCGGAATTCAATTGACATCCATTAACAATTGATAGTTTTTTTTATTTCTTATAAGAAACACGGTAGAGAATTATAATTAGATTTCCTACAGGTATAATATGAAAATTAGTAGGTGATGTTTGTGATGCAATCATTAATAGCATAGTCTGGCGACTGGCCTCTCAGCTCAGTTGGTAGTAGCTCTGCCTTCTGAGCCGTAGGTCGTGGGTTCGATCCCCACCGAGAACAAATATTTTTGTGGTGAACACAGATGTTTGTTCTCTGTTTGGGTGTTATATTTATATTGTATGTATAAAAAAAAAAGTATTATATCTGGTTCCCATAGTACATGCTCTGCTTAGTTTGGGGCTAGTTAGTGTTGAGTGGATACTGCTGTGCTACCCATAATATGGTGCGTTTTCTTTGCCGTAGGACTATGCTGGGGTTACCAAGGGCGTAGGTATAAATAAATTCCCTATAGTATGTAAATATTCAGTTTTGGTTGTATTGTTATTTATATTTATGAATTATGTGTGATGTCATCCTTTTTGGCCCTGCCTGAAAACTAGCGTTGCTTGACATGGTAGCTACTGCCATATCAAGCAGCAAAAAGCTGAGTCGGGGCCTATTTGACATAATAATCTCTTAACCATTCAGCACAGGACGGGACTGGTTGGGACCCAGTTTTCTTGTTATTGTGATCGTAATAGCGTGTTCTGTGCCCAGTTTTGTATGTATTATTACCTTCTTAGGTAGCCTGCCTGCTTTCAGTTGTCCGTTCTGTGTGTTTTGTTTGTTTTATCTGTCTTACTTATGTCAAATAAATTTATTTTCTTTCTTTCTTTTCTTTCTAGGTACGTAGCCGGGGTGAAAAGCTAGTCTATCTGAGTGTGAAAGTGATAACGTCACATGCACTCAATTCTACTTTATCACGTAGCAGAGTATTATTTGATAAAGCCATTTTCCTTTGTTTGCTCCTAACAAATAGATAGCACTTACTACAATCGGTATTCATAGTGATGTTGGGGTCACTAAAGTCCAAGAGAAACCACCTTTTAACGTATGCCCACTTGAAATTGAATAGGTTAAACTCAGGATTTTGAAGGTTGTACAGGTATAAATAAGTTTATTTATCTACTGTAAAGTAAGTAAACACGCCTCTACATCTATTGTAGATTATTTATACATATAGCGTCAGGGGCAACTGTTTTTGCTCATGCCCTTACTTTCGGGACGCTATAGTGCCTGGGCCAGGATTTTTAGATGGAATAGGCTTGCCCAGCACCTATACCATCCTGACAGCTTAGTCGGCGTAATCCATAGAACAGACATGGTTAATACGTGCGGAGCTGACTAAGCCGGCTATCTAACTGAGGTGTATGAAATAGAAGCCGAGGCCAAAATGTAACATGTACTAATAGCCTAGCTAGATTTGATTATTATTTAGACCATAAAATGTATTAGGTACTGATTAGTTCATTTTATGGTTTTGTTTGCATCCAACAGAACAGTAGGCACAGGTTGTATCTTGATCATACGTGACTGAGTGCACGGTACGATTGTAACTTTGATTATGAAGGGAAATTTTATATCAATTAATAGTGGATGCTATACGCAGCTTCGATTGCGTAGTGGTGATAATTACTAACACATAACATGCTAACATAGTACATTACGGCAATGGCCAGCAAAAGAGGCATTGATGGACGAACGTGGAAAAAAACATAGGTCCATCAGTATTTAATTTTGCCACAGTTAGAGATTTCAATAAAACAGTTGATAAGTTAGGTATCTACCTCCTTTGTGGTTGCCATAGTTCGCAGTGAAAGATGATTTTTAAATTACACGACAGGAATATGAGTTCAATGTTCAATGATCGCATCACCCCAGAGCCGATCACCGTCGCCGGAATGCATCTTGAAGTTGTGCAGGAGTATGTCTACCTCGGGCAAACTTTGCGGTTAGGTAGACACAACATTGAGAGAGAGCTAAACAGAAGAATACAGCTGGGCTGGGCTGCGTTTGGGAAACTCCGTCAGGTTTTCTCGTCGCTGATCCCACAATGTCTGAAGACCAAAGTCTTCAACCAGAGCGTCCTACCTTTAATGAAATGACCTTTGCTGCCGAAACAGTAGGATCGGTCCACAAACTGAAAGTCGCTCAGCGAGCTATGGAGAGGGCTATGCTCGGAGTCTCTCTGAAGGATAAAATCCGGAACGAGGTTATCCGATAGAGAACCAAGGTAGTCGACATAGCTCAAAGGATTAGCCAGCTGAAGTGGCAGTGGGCCGGTCATGTTTGCCGAAGAACAGACAATCGTTGGAGCAAACGAATACTAGAGTGGCGACCGTGTTTAAAATCTAAGGCCATTGAATCGAGATAATATAGGTATTTTCAAGTCAAACGGGGTGGTGAACTCACATTCGTTCCGTTTCATTGTTTACAGTGTTTATTTAAAACTATTATTGGCAGCCGACAACATTAATTGATTACTGTTGGTACGCGAAATCAGAAATAACTGAGATAGCAAAAATCATCGTGACCAGCTGTTTCCTGTATGTTAGAATGGAACTCCCGTCCAGAAATAGAGGACATTCACTTTGTTATCACAATATTGTCTTTATATGTTTAAACAGGTTACTGTATCTATTTTGTAGATAAAAGTACCTAACTAAATCACCATCATCTCAGCCTGGTATCACCCACTGCTGGGTATAGGCCTCCTTCATCTTCTGCCAGCTTCCTCTGTCCTGCGCGTCTTTTGTTGAGGTATTTCCTGCGACCTTTACGATGTCGTCGCGTCGACCCATCGCGCTTTCGGACGACCCAGATTTCTTCGGCCTAACTACATGGCAACTTTTAATACAACTAGCTAATGGAACAAGCATATGGTCCACCTGATATTAAGTGGTAACCATCGCATATAACAAAGCAGTGCTTAGTAGGACACGCACGGCAAGAACGTGCCCTACGATGCACTGCCTTGCGTTCATCAAATTGAGGCATACCAGTTAGTGATTTCTGATTCCTAAAACCGGCTAACAGTTCTAAGTTACTAGCCTAGTTGATTGAAGACGAATTTTCCGTTATTTTCCGCTATTGGCGTGGCCTCAATGTTTAAAGCCTCATTTCCGCGTTTTAACTTTTTCAGCAACAGTTTGATTAACTTTTTGCCTCTAAATAGTCGATAATGGAACTAGCTATAGAGCTAATTAGAAACTAAGGGAACTCTTCCATTGTTGTTTCCTATATTTATAAGCTCTTATAACCATGTGATAAGGTTGAAATTGGCTGGTTTTGTCGAAGAAATTTGATTTGAATATGGTTTAATTAATCATTATGTAGGTAGGTACTGGGTACCTAAATAGCTTGAGTGGACCTAGATAACTCCACTAATCAGTTACTAATTGATTAGTAGAATTTGCAGTTACGAAGTACTTATTAGCTTGCAGAAGCAAGCTAATTTATTTACAGTGTTATCAGCATGAAATCTTCCGTTTTTGTTTTTAATTCCAAACCAAAGTTTGGAGTGGTCGCTTCCACTCCAAATATTGCTATGCCCAAAACTTAAGGGCCTATTAAGTATTCACTATTTTTTAACTTTAAGAGTCTTAAAGTTAAAAATGGTCTTAAATTAAGACCTCACCATGTAACATAATAATTCCAATAAATAATATGAGCATGAGTCAATACAGAAACAAGCCCATGAATATCAAAGAAAAAAAAACTTTGGCACTAGAATGGCTGAAAATATTATAATTTCGAAGCTTTTCTCAATCTGACTGATCTAATCATTCCCAAACAAGGGCATTGGTTCTATTTAAATCTACCTACACAGAGCAGTTTTGAGTAAGGCACCTAGGTAGTTAAAAGTAAATCTATCTAGCCAACCTAAGTATGTGTCACACCTACTAGGTTTAATTTATGCAGCTTAGTTTTATTTTATTCTGTTCTATCAGTGATGGCAATAATCATAGGTAATTTGCATCAAAATAACACAAAAATGGAAAACATCAACAATATTTATGTAGGTAGTAAAATAAAAAAACATAAGGTGGTGAATTATCTAGGTAATTCTTAGACAGGTTATTAAAAACAACACAGATTTTACAAGAACGGGTTGGAATTAACATATGACACTAGATTTGGTACATAAGGTCACTGCACTAAAATCTTGGTTGATAAACTTTCTCTTGCAGGCAATGTTTAAGCATAATGCATAATCCACCCCTGTCTAGGTTTTTTTGTTTCTATGCAAAGCAACTTAGTTATAGGTAAAAAAGTGTAGGAAGGTTGATGGGACTTAATATTTTTAATCACTACATTTCAAGTACTACTTCATTGTACCTCCATACTAAGCAGACAACAGCTCTATATATACATTGGCAATTAAGTTATTGGAAATAATACACTTGAGACAGCGCTAAATAAATAAGCGACTACTACTACTCTATACGCATAAATGAAGTTGAAGTTGGTGATTATAGCGGGCCGCGGCCGCCGCACGGCTAAAGAGGAACGCCTATACCTGTGTAAATAGTTGTACAGTGTACACAGCTCATATTTATCTAATAACCATCAGCAAACACATAAAAATATTAACTAGATGTATTAGCAATGTGAAAATACTCACAGTATAAAGCATACTATTCAGAAACAGCTGTTGTGATCCCTTTCCCGGATTTAGAACAATATTTTGCTGGCCAGAAACACAACACAGCTCCGTTAAAAAGTTTTTGTGATATTACTCGATCATTCTACACCATTTGAAAGACTCCACACACAAACTTTTCTAACAAGTCTGAAATAAAAGCGTAAAACGTAGTTTCATTGGGCTAGTATTGAACAGCGAACGCACAGTATTCACAAAAATTCAGCGCGACACACGTCTCGTTCGCTGGACCTCAAAAAACATTTTGAGATTTTTGAACGAGCCGATCAGCCGAGGGAGAACAAAAATTTGTTTTTGAACGAATGGAGTTTTGTTGTGCTGTCCGTCCTGTATGTGGACTCTGTGGATTGAATGAATGGCTGGTCATGTTGCCATAACTAAAAAGTTGTCTATTATTGAACGCCTTTTCACACGATCAAGCTCGAGGCTTTTTGAGCTACGTTCGAGGGGTAGAGCTGATGTTAAGATGCTAGCCGTACACCATGCCATTTCACTTACTCAATTTGATTGGTCTAATAATCTAGAGATAAACTCTTCAGAACCAGAACCCAATCATTTTGGATACAAGATGCAAGTAGGTTCTTGTTAAAAGTATTTTCAGTATCTCTAAAATCAGACGATCTGGGAATTATGAGAGTATGTCTTATTAATTTAAACAATGCTAGTGCTCTCAGACGGTAAACGAAAACCCCATGGCTTAGTCCGCACATAATGTATTGACCATGTCCTTCCTGTGGGTTAGGCAATCTAAATCGTCCGGATGGTAAAGATGCTGGGCAAACCGATTCCATATGAAATCCTCTCGCAGGCCCCTTAGACCCGTCTCAAATGCACAGTTGCTCGCCGTCAGGTTTTGAAGCTAAGGTGACATAACAGAACCCGAGCGTCAGATAGTCTATCAACGTGATGCAAAAATGAGACCTATCCACTTGAGATGGAGCAGCGCCCTTCCATACCACGACAAATTTCCGTCAAAGCCTCGTGGTGCACATCGCAACCAAAAAAAAATAGTTGGGTAAACGTGTGACGTCACGCGACCTCGAGGCTGAATCACCGACGCTAGCATATGTTTTGGCGCCAAGACGCCCCGTCGCGCGCGACCCACTTGAAACGCCAGATGTGTGTTTATGTTCTTGGAACTCCCGTCTTGTAACAATCTCTTGTATTCGAGCATAATGGCATGATGAATTGCATTTAGAATTTTGATAAGTTTGCTGGCCTAATACTACAGTAAACAGTTCCGAATCAAAAATTTTGACTAACTCAAAAACTTTGACAGTACTCGAAGCATTAATTTAAATTAACTTAAAAATAAAGCGATAAAAATGTTTTATATGTGATATTATATTCAATCTGAGCATAAATATATAAAAACACAACAGTCCGTAGTATAAAAAACATTTTAAAAATATTTTTTTAGGTACCTGCTTTTAAGAAAATAATAGCATATTTTTTTTGCATCTAGGTGCGCAGGCGGATCGTAATAATATTTAATTTCTAGAAAAGTCCTACTTGTAATTATAGTTCAAAAAATAGTATCCCCTGAAAGCTTATTTCAGCCCTGAAGCAAGGGTTTAGTTGCATTTATCATAATTTGTCATACTAATAATTTTTAATACTTACATAAAAAAGTGGCTTGAAAAAAATTTCTTGCGAAAAAATTTCAAGAATGTGTTGGTTATTTTAGTCGATTTTAACGAATTCAATCACTGCTTACACAAAACTATATCGTTAATAACTACTTATTGAGTTATTATTGCGATATTTAAACACTAAACAACACAAAACACTTGCAAAATAGCAAAAACACAAAAATTCACACGTAAACAATGCCCGCGCGCGTGGTTCCGTAAGACTGATTTTGAATTTTTGTGTTGTTGACGTCTAGGTAACTGTTTTGAAGTTGACCTACATATTTACAAAGCTCAAATTAGTGCGAAAAGGATGGTGTTTCGTTCCTTACGGGCATTGTAGTAGAAAAAGCGAGTCAGACAGATGTCTCAACGCTTGGCGCGAAACTTTTTTTTGGTATGGAAATGCACCACGGTGATTTTACGGAGTTTTGTGTTTGGTATGGAAGTGCATCAAGGCGTTTTTACCGGTTAGTGACTTTACGTGTCAGTGATTGTCAAATCCTCAAAATGGCGACGGTAGCACTAGCGGCTATGGCAGCAAAACCACAAAGTGTTTGTCTTGCTGATTCCGAATCAATTAGAAAAAGGAGTGACATTTGACTGAAAGTACTAAAAATATAGTTGGATTCGTTTTCTGTCAGCTTTTGCGTGACTGGCCTCTAGCTCAGTTGGTAGTAGCTCTGCCTTCTGCGCCGTAGGTCGTGGGTTCGATCCCCACCGAGAACAAATATTTGTGTGGTTAACATAAATGTTTGTTCTCTGTCTGGGTATTATATTGTATTCTAAGTATGTATTTACAAAAAAAAATGTATTCAAGTATTATATATCAGCTATCCGGTTCCCATATTACAAGCTCTGCTTAGTTTGGGGCTGGGTAGTGTTGTGTGAATTGTCCACAATATTTATTTATTTTAATTTTAATTGTTTTTCTGGTGTTATTTTGAATTCTGTTGTGTAATTTCGGTGGTATTTTAACCAATACTACTTGAGGTCTTAGCTCAAAGTGTTAGCAGATGGGATTAAATTAAATTGGAATTAAGGTGTAGTATGGCATATTCTGATTTGATCGAAAATGTTTCAGATGGTTTTGGAAAAAACGGCCATCTTTTGTTTTCAAAGCAAATTAAGGTTGACTTGACGAAAAAGTATTTTATCTATGTAATAATATCCTCACTACTCGACACTGGCAAAATTGATTCGAAATGGATAGATGCCATTCATTAAAAAGAAAAAGAAAAAATATAGTTTTTTAGTGCTAGAATAAGACGCCCGGCTCCCGTCTCCCGTCATGCGCGTGGGACAGCACATGAGCCGTCCGTCTCGGATTAGATAGACCTCGAGAACCATGAAACAGTTCGTCTGAAGATCCCCTAGTTGAGCTTTTTCACTTTCTTGACAGGATGACAAGACTGATGACCTAATATTTTACAGTGGCAACTTCAGTCTTTTCAGTTTCTTTCTTCTCTTCCGTTCCGTTCATTCATTCACGTCCATTTTCATTTCACAAGCGCAAATTAAAAAAAACGGCGACGGAAAAGAAAAATACTTTTTTCTCTCGGATTTGTAAATTTATTGCTGTTTGTCTTGCCGTTAAATAATGAGAAAGTGTTCTGCAGTTTACATTCATGAGTTTTGCTGATACTAACAATAGGGTGTAACCAGCAGAAGATTAAACGGTAAGATTAGTTTCGTTGATTTGTTTGTACAACGAGAAAGTGACCGTTGTCGGAAGATCAAAGTAGTTCGTTGCAGATGCGGTCCAGTTTCTCATCTCTCTCGACATCCATGTAATTGGGCACGGCTCTAAATGAACCGGTCAGTATTTAACTGTTTCGCGTTCAAGTAGCCATTTGTCTAGCTCAGCTGTGGCTGAATGACCCTTAGTTGGTGTTCTAACGATTTTTGGTGCATTGTGGTCGATTCCCAATAGCTCTAAAAATACATGCTTACGCGTTTTGAAAGTTGGCATGACACTTAGGAACACCTAGTTACAATCTCTATCAAAGATACCATCACCATGTAGTGTAGGATTATTACCAAAACACATAAACTGACTTAGTTCAAACACTTTGTATTGGTACCATACTTCTTGATTGCTATTAAAGTTCTAAGAAAGAAAGTAACAAAGAAAACTTAATTTAACAGCTGTAGGTACTTTGACCTTCTTGAAGAAACTGCATCGGGTAAAAAGGTCAAATGTAATTACACTTTAATTTATCTACATTTATGTTCAGGGTTAGCTGGAATCCATATACAGAAATCATGTGTTGCAGTCTCTCATGTTAACTATTTTACAAGAATCTGTTGACGGTTTTTGACTTACAAAACATCATCATGGATAAACTTTTTTAAATAATTTATAAGCACCCTAGAAATCTTACAAAAACCCAAGATAATTAGTAGTTACAAAGTTGATACCTCTTAAAGCTGGCTGAAAATCTCAATTGTGGAGTTTGCTGTGTGAGGGAGGTTGTGTACCCATTAGTGGGTACACAACCTTCCTTCACATAGCACTATATATCATAAAGTGCACCCAGAGGGCATCAATGAGGGAGGAGTTAGGGCGAGCTGGAGAAATCAATAAGCTCAATATGGGAATGTTCCATAGTGTGTTAGTAACTCCAACCGCAAATGTGGCTAGCATGCTCTTCCAATCCATTTATGGGCTAGTTTAAGAATATAGACAAAGAGGGCAGTATAGAGTTGACAATGCATTTCATTTATTCATAAACAAAGAAGTTAGAATTGTATTTGAAATTATATTATTACACACCACAACACAGCACACAAAAGATTAAAATAATATTAGCAATGAAATGTCAACAAATAACATTCTTAATCTAAATTAAAATTTCTTAAGCAATAATTTCATTAACTTTGTAGACAGGGTCGGGAACTAACCAAAGTTCCTTATTTAAAGAAAAAAAAGCAGCCAAGTGCGAGTCGGACTCGCCCATGAAGGGTTCCGTAGCATCAATTAACATAATATAAAGGTTTTTGTAGTTTGTCGAAAGGTAAATTGCGGTTTACGATTTATGACGTATAAAAAAAAAACTACTGAGTAGATCTCGTTCAAACCAAATATCGTTGGAAGTTTGCATTGTAATGTACAACATATATTTTTTTTGTATTTATCATTCTCTTATTTTAGAAGTTAGAGGGGGGGGGGGGGACCAACATTTTTCCACTTTGGAAGTGTCTCTCGCGCAAACTATTCAGTTTAGAAAAAAACTATATTAGTAACCTCAACATCATTTTTGAAGACCTATCCATAGATACCCCACACGTATGGGTTCGATGAAAAAAAAATTTTTGAGTTTCAGTTTCAAGTATGGGGACCCCCAAAATTTATAGTTTTAGAAAAAAACGATATTAGAAACCTCAACATAACTTTTAAAGACCTATCCATAGATACCCCACACGTATGGGTTCGATGAAAAAAACATTTTTGAGTTTCAGTTTCAAGTATGGGGACCCCCAAAATTTATAGTTTTTTTTCTATTTTTGTGTAAAAACCTAAATGCGGTTCACAGAATACATCTACTCACCAAGTTTCATCAGTCTAGCTCTTATGTTTTCGGAGAAAAATGGCTGTGACTCGGCCGGACAGACAGACAGACAGACAGACAGACATGACGAATCTATAAGGGTTCCGTTTTTGCCATTTGGCTACGGAACCCTAAAAAGCCAATGAGGTGCAATCAAAATCTTTTCATCTCACTGGTTTTTTTGATAGAACTAATTCTTATTATAGGTGGGGGAATAAAGTCTGCTCTGATGCCCCGCAATGGGATGTGTTGTGCATTGTCCCCCTGCTAACCTCACCCCAGCCAGCCCAACTCCATAAAAAATAGAAGCTTAATAGAAATAGTGACACAACAAAAAATGGATACAGCTGTAATAATTCAAATGGAAACAGAAACCTAAATGCAAATGGACTCAATATTGATGATTTACACACAATGAATAGATTATCTAGGTCACTAGGTTTTAACATAATGAAAATCTTATGCATTGAAATGAAACAGTCATTTTAGGCTACTTTCTTTCATCCTTTTTTATAATATGAACAGTTATGCAGTCTTTTTAATGACTTTAACATTTGTTTTGTAGTGTAAAAAAACCTGACAAAGCTTTAAAATATTTAAGTAAGTCTGGTACTGATTTGGATCAGTTGAGCTATCTCTAGATTGTTTGTAACGGTCTGCAGATAGCTCAACTGTTTCTTGTGTATTTTGTACATTTTGTTTAATTGTAAGTTTCTTTGTGTAACAAACGTAATACCCCTTTGTCTTTTCACACTGTTATCACAACTCATTCAAGTTACAAAGATTAATCTTATTCAGCTTTTAGGTCTTTTCAGGACACAGTATGCCAGTACTCTTAAACGGTGAAGGAAAACATCGTGAGGAAACCGACGTGTTGTAGAACCTAAAAAAATTCGAGCAACATGTGTCAAGGGTCACGCTAAAAGAGCCCGCCAGCGGCCTACTTGCGGAAAAACCAGCCTGTACATCAAGTGCGGATGATGAAAAATTGCCGAAAATTAGGTATTTTAGGGCAATTGGATGCATAAATCTAATTTAATCTAATTTGTTGCCAGAATACAACCAAAACAGACGTGCCGACACTATGGATGATGACAATGAATACAAAAAGCTGCCGACAGAAGAAAAATGTGTACACAAGCTGTGGAAGGCCCGGGTGGCCGGCTACGAGGAAGCTATGAAACTCTTCAACCAGATTGATGATGAGAAGTCTCCGGAGTGGAACAAGTACTTGGGACTGATAAAGAAGTTTGTCTCTGACAGTAATGCTGTGGCCCAGGAGAAAGGTTTGTAAAATTTTATTTGTCTACACACCAGAACACTGCAAAGATAGTTTACTTTTTATTTGGCTCAAAAACACAAAAGTAGAGCGCAACTTAGCAAAAGAAAACAAAACAACTGAAAAAGAAGACAAAAATGAAAAAAATATGAACACCTAATAGAAACACAGAAACTAGCACCACATAATCTTATGTTCTAATGTTCAAAGCTGATAGAATGAGGATGTTGTGTAAGTAACAAGGGGTGATGGAAAAAATGTAAGAATTGATTGTTTATTTGACTTTCTCCAACTCACACATTGACAGTAACTCAACGAGTGACTTTAAATAACCATCCTGTTCCTTCTTTATATAGCACTGTATACCTAATTAAATGATAATACCTACTCATTTGTAGTGTGTATGAGCTAAATTTACCTAAAAAGCAGGTTGAACTTGCTTGTAAATCAGTACTAGCCATAGACATGCTCCAAACATGCATATGATTAGTGATTTTCTGAACATGAGGGGGAACAAAATTACCTGAAAACACTGTGCAGTAAACTTAATGCAATATGGAAATAACCATAGACTTATAAATTTTTTTTGGATGAAGCATTATTTTTGAAATCAGTTTAAAACGCCTCTCTGTGTCAGATTCGTTCAAAAAATAACTTTTTGAACAGGAATGTAGTAGTATCGCTATTTATACCGGTAGGCACCGGTAAACAGACACCGCCGGCAACCTGCATTCTATGTGATTGCGTCCAATGTAAATTATTGCATCCAGATGCACAGAAATAAACTGAAACATTTCTTTGTGTGGGCTGCACCCATGTACTTAGGTCTTAGGTAGAGATGGTCTGTGCAGACAGATGTTCTTTTGTTATATCGGTCATTGGTCTCATTTGGTCTCTTGGTGGTTTCTTGATCAGTAAATAACCTTAATTTTATGGCGAGGTTGGAACAAACGAATACTAGAGTGGAGACCGCATTTATGTAAGCGTAGTGTAGGACGCCCTCCAGCAAGGTGGGACGACGATCTGCGAAAGGTAGCTGGTTTCACGCATATTGTATTCCTCGCTACATCTTCGTCTATAGTGCGCTTGTGCTATACTATATCGTACTTACCTAGTTGGTCATGGAAATCAATAAAGAGTTATCTATCTATCACGGCAGAAATAGAAATGGTAGTAGTACTTCCCCGAACGAGCTCTTTACAATGAGCTCTATTGCTACTGAATATCAATGATGTATAATACAGAAAGCACAACAAGCCATTGGAAATAAAATAAAACGCCTTGTTCGAACAATTAATAAACAGGTTATAATGTCCACATTGTCCATTTAGTAGTTTTAATCTTACAGATCAACTTGGTATATTAAACTGACTAACGTATCGCACGTTTGTCCTGTGCGAAGCCGGGGTGGGGCGCTAGTAAGTAACGCCTATGTTACTCAGGGATAATGTAGCTTTTTAATGGTGAAATAATTTTTGAAATCCGACCAGGTGTTTTTGAGTTTATTCTTTACATACAAAGCTTTCCTCTTTATAATATTAGCGTATCAACAAATGTACGTTTTTTTTACTGAAAATAACCCCGAAATGAAAAAAAATCACTCGTGTTATATCGACAACACTTTTTTGTAAACCACAAGACATTTAATATACGAAAATATTAAAATTAAAGCGAAGTACAATAGGTGGTAGTTATACATATCTATACTTCTATGCTAATATTATACAGAGGAAAGATTTGTATTTTTGTATGTTTGTAATGAATAAACTCAAAAAGTAGTAGTAGTTTTTAAGGTTTTTTTCTGTTTTTTGTTTTAAATTAAGTTATTCTTTTTTATGTATAAGTAAGTATAAGTTGGCAGTAGGTAGGTACCCATTGTAGTATTCTTTCTTAAGGTCAATAAAATGTTTTTCTTTCTTTCTTTCAAAAACTACTGTGCCGATTTCAAAAATTATTTCACCATTGGAAAGCTACATTCACCCTGAGTAACATTTAAGCTATATTTATGTGTTTAAAAAACTTTACTCACTCCTACTCTTTTACATTATACATTGACAGTAAAGTTTTGAAGACATTGAACGTTAGTATCGATTGACCTACATCAATCGATACTAACGTTCTCAGAAAAGTATCAGTGTCCATGCCAATGAACTGATAAGAATCACCCTCGATTCCTCGTGAAAGTTCAAAGTTTAGATCGTTAATTTTAAATCCAATAGTGAACATGGCTTCACGCACGTTTTTACACATGCTTTTAAAAGCTAATGCTATAGGTAACTCCCGTGTTTACACATGCTCCAAAAACCTACAGGTCACGTGCGAATAATAAGCAAAAGTAGACAGCCGAAATAGGATTAGCCAGAGATCTAATTAGTAATTACTAATTACAGAAGCAGTCGTGAATGTCCTAGAATAATTCTAGGCAATAATTTTAAGTTCTAAGCGTATTGTCAAAACTGCTTTTCGTCATTACCCAATTATTCAAAAGTGCTTTTTGTCAAAGTACAACTTTTGCCAAAGATGCGGGTCGTCAAATATTCTTGGTTAAAATATGATTTTCGTCAAAATTTATTCACTTATTGTTTCATAATAATATTTCTTAAAATCCTTTCACCACACTTGGTTCGAAAGAATCAGTGACACGATAAGAAGAAGAATAATATTTCTTGTAAATAATGTACATTCGGTTGTAAATAATTAAA
The DNA here is from genome assembly GCA_947578465.1 of Thera obeliscata. Lineage (NCBI taxonomy): Eukaryota > Metazoa > Arthropoda > Insecta > Lepidoptera > Geometridae > Thera > Thera obeliscata. The sequence goes on along the minus strand of OX387918.1, from coordinate 7,314,944 downwards.
TTTGATTCTAGGCAATTATTTCCTTTTATTGGTCGGACTGTTGAACCCACGCGTTTTCACTTTCTTTATAGGTTCATTGACCGCACCGCTTGACCACCTTCGCAAAAATAATCATTGCTTAGAAATAATTACGCAATGAAAAAATGTTTATAATCTTTGCGAAAACTTTAGTTTCCTGAGCATAAAGGTAAATGTGTTATAGGCAGAGGTAACCGCTCAACAACAGGTGAACCTCATACTCATATTATTTATTGCAATTATTATGTAACATGGTGAGGTCTTAAAAGTTAAAAATGGTTGATAAATTATAATAAAATGAATTCTTCAATTTGCGCTTGAGTGCTCATCGTCAACTTGATTATTTATTTTTTTGTAAGACATACACACAACATTAATAAAGTATGTTACAAATTTTTGATTTGGCTCTAAACAAAAAAGCACAGCACGACTTATCAAGAAAAGAAAACAGCAGAAAAAGAAGAACATTGAATACAGGAAAATGCAAACACGAATGAATGCTCTTAAAACTAGATTCTTCTTATGGTGTCACTGATTCTTTGAACCAAGTGTGGTGAATGGATTTTAAGTGCGCCTCAAAGAGGCTCATTTCGTGCACTTGACACATATTTTCCAATTTGTTAGGTTCTACGATATGCCGGTTAAAACTAGATGTTCTCAAATGATGGTGGAAAATATTCATATTCGGACTTTTTTAGAGTCCGTAATAGAATGCGTCATAAAACCATTAGCTGGATGTGGCGTTGCTCAAGCTAGGTATAAATAAATTCTAGGAAGACGGCCAGTCTGTCGACCGTTATCCAATCAGCGTAAACTGTTAGTAATGGTCTCTATAAAATTGGTAATTATAAAGGGGTCAGAATTGTTTGTCTGTTTTTTAAACGCGTTCTAGATAAATCACTAACATCTATGTGTTGCGTAACGCAGTTTCCCTCCAAAGGAATAATTAGGAATTTATATTTTTATTTTGAAAAAAAATTAAGGGAAATACCTATATCTTCCGATCAGTAACATAAATGGGGGAATCGAACTAGCATTGCGTTTGATGCTAGTTCTTGTTTGTGATTTGGCGATTTTTTTACATTTTCAGTAATCCGTCACGTGCAAAGTTGTCTTGCGCGGACTCTAGTTGCCTGTTCTTCGAGGATTGGTCGCGTGAAACAAACACCTAAATTCACCTAATATAGTGTTAGAATTGAATAAATGCACATGTCTTAGACTCCTGATTCTAATCTGTGATCGTTATTTGTAGGTTTGGAAGCGGCTCTGGTATTTGTTGAGAACTGCCATGTTGCGGGCAAGACGACCGGCGAAGTGATGTCGGGGATAGTCGCTAAATGCATCGCCGCACCTAAAACTAAGACCAAGGATCTTGCATTGCAAGTAAGAACTGCTTCTTAACTCTATGTTTGTAGAATTATGTCCCTGCTGTACCTAAAGTCGGAGTTTTGCTACCACATTTCGTCTACCAAATTTTGTTTTCGTTCCGCCTATTTGTCTCTCTCTATTGTATGGAGAAAAGATGAGACAGCAAAAATACGTTACGTAGAAACGATCGAAACGAGTTTTTGTCTTATCAATTTTCCATACAGAAGAGAGAGACAAGAGCTCACACGAAAACAACATTTGGTAGACGAAATGTGGTAGCCAAACTCCGACTTCGGGTACTGATGTTTTGATGCGTTGCGGTAAGCGTATTGTGGGACGCCCTTTGGCAAAGTGGGGCGACGATCTCCGGCAAGCAATGTAGCTGGCAAGCACTGGAGGAGAAGAGCCGAAGACCGTGCTCAGTGGCACGTCTTGGGAGAGACCTACGTCCAGCAGTGGACTGATATAGGTTGATGATGATTTTTTTTTCTTAGACACAATAGATTGGGCTCTTTATGTATTTAAAATGTTTGAACGCAATGCGCATTTGGCTCATGCCTCTTATTTTGCAGATGTCTAATAAAGGTAGCCCTTTCTATATAAATCTTTATAAAGGTAAACTTGCTCAAATGTAATTTGCCAAACTGGCGGAAAACATCGCACATGCAGTAAACCAATTTTGTTTGTTAGATTATTTCTTTCTACATTAGTTTTTATGTACAACGGGATATATACCATGATTAAATTTGTGAGTTTTGACTCCCGATATTTCCGCACAGTGGCATGCATCCGTTGTTCATAAAAATAATGTTATAAACCATGATAGTTTCAAAAGTTCTTTCTACATGTCTCGTAAAAAGATTTCGATGCAATTCCGTATGATGGTAGTTTATCAGGAATTTCTCGTTATCGTAGGCCATGAGTCAGGTGTAATTGAATCATGCTATCGACCCTTTGTATATTAACCATGATAGTTTCAAAAGTTCTTTCTACATGTCTCTCACCTTCGAAGATTTTAGATGCAATTCCGTATGGAAGTTTATCATGAATTTCTCGTTATCGTAGGCCATGAGTCAGGTGTAATTGAATCGTGCTATCGACCCTTTGTATATAAAAGCGAGGCAATACCGCACCGCCTACCGTGAGTCATAATTGTCGAGAATTTAATAAAGAAACTAACTAAAAATTGTTCGTCTGGTCATCATCATCAGCCTGAAGAAGTCCACTGCTAGATATAGGCCTCCCCTACACATTTCCAAGAAGAACGAATCTCAGCCCTTTCCATCCATCAAAAGATCATACAAACCAAAAATCATACAAATAACGGTAGGAACCGAGCCGTAGTTTGTTGCCTGTTCTTCTAGGCTTGGTCGCATGCAACTGGCACCTAGATTCACCTAGCTTTAAGACGTTTCAAAGTGATTCTTGCAATCCTACTGAATAAATAGACTTTTGATTTGATTTGACTCACACCTTTCAAACCGAAACACAGCAATGCTGTTTCACGGTAGAAATAGGCATGGTGGTAGTACTTCCCCAGACGATTCCTTCACAAAAAACTCTACTAGAGTCTGTTCAGAAAGAGAACCTTCGTGGGATTGGTGGGCGCTGCTGTGCTTAATCACCTTTTTTGTTTAGTGGGCAATACAATAGCGCGTCTGTTGCGTTTTGATCCTATCACAACTAGTGTACTATTCCTTTATTTAGTTTTTATGATGCAAAATGCTGACAGAAAAAAAGGGATAAGCTGCCATATAAAAATCGAAACGTTAGTTCTCAATTTGGCCACGACGGTTCTCTTTCTGAACAGACTCTACTACTGAAACAGTTCAGTTACTATTCGCAGAACTATTAGTAATATTCTAACTTCTTTTCAACTTCCAGGTGACCCTAATGTACGTAGAAATAGAAAAGCATGAGGTGGTCTCCGAAGAGCTGATCAAAGGAATGGAACAGAAGAACCCGAAGGTGGTAGCGGCGTGCGTAGCCGCCCTTCATCAGGCTCTCAAGCAGTTTGGCAATAAAGTGATCGCCATCAAGCCTATGGTGAAGAAGATATCTGTTCTACTTGCGGATAGAGATAAAACGGTGCGAGATGAGATGAAAGCGCTCGTTGTTGAAATGCACAGGTTTGTTTTATGATTTTTTTATTTTAGTTGTCTTTTTTGTACGAATTTTCAACCAATTGTATTAAGACTTGATTTACCAATATAATAATTTACTCGTATAATTATGAAATGCGGCGTCGTGGAAGACCCAAAATGAGATGGCGGGACGAACTTGACTGTCAAGTTCGTCCCGCCATCTCATTCTGGGTACCTTAGATCGAGGCCTGCAACAGCGTTAAGTCGTGAGGACAGGAAAGAAAGAAGAAAGGCCTTTGCCCTGCAGTGGGACAAAAAGGGCTAAATAATAATATTATTAATTTATCGGTGTTCTGCGACAGATAACCGTCAAACAACTCTAAATGATGAGAATGAATGAAGAAATGAATATTTTCGCCTGTATCTTTAGTCTAAACATCTAAACAATTTATTTTAAGAAGAACTCAAGTCAAGAAGAAGAACTTTATTTCAGGAAGAGTCTGACTTTTTAACCGACTTCCAATCAAAAAGGAGGAGGTTCTCAGTTCGGTTGTTTTTTTTTTTTTTTTTTTTTTGTTACCGCATGTTTGTTACCGCATAACTTCGTCATTTGTGAGCCGATTTGAAAAATTATTTTTTTATCTGAAAGGTACTGCTTCCAGATTGGTCCCATTTTAATTTTTATTAAAATCGGTGTTGCCATTTTTTTTTAAATAATTTTTTAAATGTTTGTAACTGCATGCCTCCGTCATTTATACAAAGACACAAGTCTGCGCGTTTACCGCAAAAAAAACCCCATTTGTCGTAGCTCCCAGATTCCAAAACACTCCCCTGAGTATTTCTGAGAGCATTGGAATCCTCGGTGTCGACATTTCGAGTGACGTCCAATTCCGCTGTCACCTGGAAGGGAAGGCCAAACTGGCCTCCAAAAAGCTTGGCGTCCTCAACAGAGCGAGTCGGTACTTCACGTCGGTTCAAAAGCTTATGCTTTACAAAGCACAAGTCCGACCGCACGTGGAGTACTGCTCTCATCTCTGGGCCGGGGCGCCCCAATATCAGCTCCTTCCTCTTGACCGGATCCAACGTCGAGCAGCTCGTATTGTCGACGATTCCAAGCTCACAGATGACATAGAGCCCTTAGGTCTGCGGAGAGACGTTGGTTCTCTGTGTGTGCTCTATCGTCTCTACAATGGGGAGTGTTCTGAGGAACTGTTTAGTTTGGTGCCCGCGGCTGATTTCTATCATCGTACCACACGCCGCAGAACCAGATTCCATCCTCACCACCTGGATGGCTGGTTTTCCACAACTGCTCGTTTTTCGCGTTCCTTCTTGCCGCGCACGAGTAAGTTGTGGAATGAACTACCCTCTGCGGTTTTCCCTCAGAGCTACGACATGGGGTCCTTCAAAAGGCGGGTATATCTATACTTAAAAGGCCGGCAGCGCATCGGCACCACCTCTGGTGTTGCAGGTGTATATGGGCGACGGTGACTGCTTTTCATCAGGTGGCTCGTCTGCTCGTCTGCCAGCTATGGCATAAAAAAAAAAAAAAAAAAAAAAAAAAAATATGAACCGATTTAGAAAATTATTTTTTTATTTGGAAGGTTATTCTTATGTCCAGATTGTCCCAAACAAGTTTCATTAAAATCGGTTTAGCCGTTTGGCAATGAAGTCGGTTTCTCAAGTTTTTTAAACTTATAATTATACTTTGTGTGTTTATCAGTTTTAACGGTTTTGTTTGCTTGTACTCTCTTTTGTATGGAGAAAAAATTAGACAAAAACAATATTATGTTACGTAGAAATAATCGAAACGAGTTGTCAGACTGATGGTATAATATAGCGTGTTTTTGTGTAAATTGATATATATCTGGTTACAGATGGATCGGCGCAGCAATAGAGCCACATATTGCGTCATTACAAGCGGTCGTCCAGCAGGAGTTGAGAGAAGCATTCGGTAGCACCGGGGCTGCGATCCCAACTCGATATCTACGCTCGCAACAGCATAAGATCAGAGACGCACCGACAGCATCCGCTGTTGATGGTATGTGTATCTCACAGCTCGTAGAATAAGGCTACATACGCACTATGCGGTTACCCGCAATGCGGCTAGCCGTTGCGGTCAGCCGGACGGCTAGCCGCACAATTATGTACGTAATATTCATTTCTATGCGCACTGCGATGCGGCTATCCGCAAACCGCTCCGGTCGCGCTGCTCGAGTGACAGGCACCCGGACGGTTGCTATACGCACTGTGCGGCTCAGTCTGCGGCTGTCCGCAGACTTCTTTCTTTGTTTTTTCTTCTTTACGTAACGTGCGTAAATGTAGTAAATAGATGCAACTTCGTCCACGTCCATCTTTGAAATGGATCGATCGATAACCGCAAATCGCAGCGGTTCTTCAACCGCAAGTTGCGGGCAGCCGCATTCGTAAACGCAACCTGCGGTCAGCCGCACGGCTAGCCGCATTGCGGGTAACCGCATAGTGCGTATGTAGCCTTAGTTGAAGCGGCAATGGGCAGGTCATATAGCTCGAGGAACCGACACCCGTTGGAGAATAACGGTTCTCGAATGGCGACCACGAACCGGAATACGAAACGTAGGGGGCGATCTTAAGGGGGTACGATTTCCATACAAACTTAATTTACACAACTATGAGCGAATAAAGTATTAATTTACACTGAAATAGCTGTAATAGGCTTTTACAGTGGTCCTTATTATCGGCCAGTTATATAAAGTTGGAGTGGTAGCCGTTGGTCGTGGCAGTCGGGGCTTCAGAAAAAGAACTAACAGACTTTTACGACTATTTTGAGACATATGTTTTACGCTCATTCACGTATTCAATGCCGAGTACCCGTTAGAAAGAATGACGAAAAAATTACTTTTTTGGTTTTTTATTAATATTTCTGTTATCCTACAGTTTTCTCCAACTTTATATAACTGGCCGGCAATAAAGACCACTGTAAAATTCTATTACAGCTATTTCAGTGTACATTTATACTTTGTTTGCCCATAGTTGTGTAAATTCAGTTTGTATAGGAATCGAACAACCTTAAATGTCAATGTCGTCAGTCCATTTGGAGGGTTCCAGATAGACCGAGCACATTGTTAAGATCGCAAGAAGTCCGTGGATGGAAAGGGCTCAGAATTGGCGTTATTGAGTAACAAACATCCATCCATCCAAACTTTCGCATTTATAATATTAAGTGGGATTACTTCAACTTACTTAGCTTTACTTGGTATTTCTGCTATTAAAGTTATAGCCGAACGCACTTCACGCGGTTTTACTGAGTTGTTGTTAATTTTCTTATACACTCAGGCGCAGTAGAAGATGAAGACGACGACGCAGGAGGTGGTGACTCTGCCGACATGGATCCTTTCGACCTCCTAGACCCGGTGGAAATCATCTCTAAGCTACCGAAAGACTTCTACGACAAACTTGAGGCTAAGAAATGGCAGGACAGGAAAGAGGCGCTCGACGCTTTGGAGAATCTGCTCAAAAACGCACCTAAACTTGAGCCTGGCGATTATTCGGATTTGGTTCGCGCTTTGAAAAAGGTAAATTTGCATCTGAATTCTACTGCCCTAATAATCTATGTCAAGGAGGTTGCCCTCAAAAGAAATACCTGGAGAAAAATGCATACATTACGCCGACAAGAGCGTTGCTCTTAAATTAGAAGAAGAATAATCTATGTATCTCTGTGTACATTTTTGTGTTTGACTGGCCCTCTCAGCTGAGTTGATAATAGATCTGCCTTCTGTGCCGTAGGTTGTGGGTTCGATCCCTACCGCGTACAAATATATGTGTGGTAAACACTGATGTTTGTTTTCCGTGGACCCAAAAATCAATGTAATATATCAGCTACCGGTTTTCCATCGTACAAGCTCTGCTTAGTTTGGGGCTGGATAGTGTGGATTGTCCGAATTTTTTTATCACCTCGGTTGGGGGTGAATTTATGCAAAACTCGTAAGTCTAATATATTTATTCAGTAGTATCACAAGGATCACTTTGAAACGTCTTAAAGCTCGTTGAGTCTAGGTGCCAGTTCCACGCGACAATCAGACAACAACTACGGCTTGGTTCCTACCGTTTTTTGTATGATCCTTTTACAAAACAAAAATATTAATTGATAGTAGTGAAGTTCCAATGTGGTGCCACTCCACGTAGTGAGACGTAGGCTATAGTACTACTAACTAATCTTACCTTTTCCAGATCATAACAAAAGACTCAAATGTGATAATAGTAGCGCTAGCGACGCGTCTCCTAGGCATGATAGCGAGCGGGCTTCGCAACAAGTTCTCACCGTACGCGACCGCGTGCGTCCAAGCTATACTAGAGAAGTTCAAGGAGAAAAAAACTAATGTGGTGGCCGCTTTGAGAGAAACTATCGACGCGATCTACCCTAGTGTAAGTATAACTAGCGGCACATAACTTTAGCGCTGAGCGATACGGGGAGGGGATAGCTGCGCATGCGTTGTAGTGTGCGCATGTCGCGCAAATTTTTTATCATCCGCATTTGATTTGGCTGGTTTTTCCGCAAGTAGGCCGCTGGCGGGCCCTTTTTACGTGACACGTGTTGCTCGAACTTTTTTAGGTTCTAAAACACGCCGCTTTTCCTCACGATGTTTTCCTTCACTGTTTTGAGAGTACTGGCATAGTGCACATAAATATATTTTTTTCGACAGAATAACTCATTGGGACCTTTGAATGGGAAAGTGGGGCCGCTGCCACTAGACCACCAGTGCTCTCATCACAAATGTATTGAGCTACTGTTTCATTCACAGACAAATCTAGAAGCGATAAGCGAAGACATGCTAGCCGCGTTTGACAACAAAAACCCGTCGATCAAAGCTGAGAGTTCGCTGTTCCTCGCGCGAGCGCTCTGTATCACTCAGCCGGCGGCGTTCAACAAGAAACTCATCAAGGCCTATGTTGGTGGATTGCTGAAGCTAATGGAAAGCGCAGGTAACATTTCTTGATAGTTATATACTGTCACCAGCTTTTAATTTCCAGTTTTATCATTTTTTTGACGTGACAACGTCTTATAATTCGATGGAGCCGGCTGCACGCACGAAAAAACATGACTCATGTAGCGTTACCTCGCTCTGAGGCGTTCCATTAAGAGCCTGTCCAGATGGGGCGTTTTACGCGCGAGTGTCCTTGCGCGTAAACATTCGCGCGTTCTCCAGATACTAGAGCGCTATACATCCCGTCCAGACGCTGCCGTGCGATTCCTCAATCGCGCGTAAAACGCGAGCAACTCGCCGGACTCTCGACTTGCACGTGTTACGCGCGAGCGCCACGCGAGTCGAGATACTCTGGTGCCATAGCTGCGTCCAGTGGTGCGCGTGAGTCCGACGCGAGTGGACGTATTTGGAACGAAAATGGAGAGTGATAATTTTGATAATTTCTAGTAAATCATCAAACGATGTTACTGACATCCGAAAGTAGTTAAAAAACTTTTCGTTATGTTCTCTGAGCTTTGGGTATAATGTTATAAACATACTATGTGTCATTCTGTCACGTAGAATTGGATGCACATTAAATCGTCGACTTTCTCTTTGTTTACGTTTCCATCTGCGGTATGCAAGCCACAATACGACTGCTTTGTCTGGCTCCATGTTTATAACTGTCCCTGGGTCCCTCCCAAATACATCGCGCGTAGGAGCGCGCGTAAAACGCAGCATCTGGACGCAATATAAATTAAAACGCGCGAGGGCACTCGCGCGTAAAACGCTCCATCTGGACAGGCTCTAAGGCTTGAAGTGCAAGCGAGAGCGCGGAACGAACGAGAAAGGGGCACAATCGGCCTCCGCGTTCGGCAGCGTTCGACATGTCTCTCTCCTACTTGAGTGAGCGATGCGTCCGGACAGCTGCTATACAATAATACATTTTACATGTTTTCGTCAAGTATGAAGTGCAGTGAAAAGTGAATTTGGTTTCAATTGTTTATAGCAACGATAATTGCGGCTGATGACCTTGTCACGATCAACTATCTTCAGTAAACCCGTTATAGACAACCGATTTTTTTAATTGTATATATTTATTTATACTTAGCTGTTAAGACCTGTCGTTCTGTATGGGTCTGAGTGTTGGGTAACGAAAGGGGCGGATGAGAAAGAGAAATAATGTGAATGTGCTGAAATGTGAATGTGGATAAAAGAAGGAATGAGTACATTAGAGGAAGTCTGAAAGGGGCGCCGGTGACGGACAAGATGAGGAGTAATAGGTCGGTATGGGCATGTCATGCAGAGGGATGAAGGTCATATTACGTGGAAAATGTTAGATATGGATGTGGATGGTGGTTATAGAATAAGAGGTAGACGAAAGAGGAAAGAAAAGATAAATGGACTGCGTCAAGGATAACACGAGCGGGAAAAGACTGAGCACTGAGATAACGAATGATAGAGGGTGAATGAAAGAAGAAAACCTGTTGTGACGACTCTATTTAGCGTAGGATAAAGGCAGGATGATGATGATGATGATGATGAGTCCGCTAAAGGCTACAATATTTTTCATCTAAATTATTCCACCGTTTCACAGATCCAACTGTGAGAGACGCAGCAGCAGAAGCCTTGGGTACTGCCACCAAACTGGTTGGCGAGAAGAACATTGCGCCTCATATCGGTAAATTGGAACCACTCAAAGAACAGAAAATCAAAGAGTTTGCTGATAAGGTGAGTTCATTATTACATAAAAATATTGTTTTGTGTGATCTTTACAAACTCAATTTTGTAAAGATCTGTATTTTTATTGTAAGTGTAGGCGGAATGCAACATGCACCTCTTGGAGGATATAATGAAAAAAAAATCAGCACTTCAATGGACTTTTATTCAGATGCGAAACCAAACGGAATACAGAAGAACAACTGCCGCTAGATTCTGTTGTTTCGCATGCCTTGCTATTTGAATTTTGAAAAAATTAACCGAGTTTGATTAAAATACCATGGCTACTAAAAAGTTACTAAGTTACTACTAATAGTTTGCCACTGTAAGTTTGCTTAGCATTGCATTTTTTCTATGTCCCGTGTATGGCGATTCCATCCACACAAATGTTCATAATGCAACAATACCAAAGGAATTGCCACTAAACATTCCTGTTTTTTTTAACCTATTTTGTTCCACTGCTGGGCAAAGGTCTCTCCCAAAGACTTCCACTTATCTCTCTCTCGAGCCTCCTCCCACCATCTCCACTCAAAGATGTCGATATCGTCCCGCCAACGCTTTCTTGGGCGGCCCCGTGACCATTCCTGTTTACGGGTTTTATTTAAGGCCTGTGCACACCTAGGTCGCTGGCGATTGCGATCAATGAAACGCTGTCAAATATAGCTGTCAAATTTGACAGCGTTTCACTGATCGCCATCGCCAGCGACCTAGGTGTGCGCAGGCCTTTACTGTATAAAATATATCCTACTTTTTTACATCTTAATAAAACTACTTTAATAAATCTCTTGTAGGCTGTAATACTGCAACTGAAACGGTCATTTTCTTTGAAGATTCATTTTAAAAGGGTCAGTTTTACTTGTGTTTGTGTTAGTAGACCGTTGTTGTCCATTCGTTATGTTCCATCAGTATTTATTCACAAAACTTATGTAAAATTAGACCAGAATTCTGTATTATTCTCGTAGTTTTTTTATAATAGTTCAGTCTTTATGTAACCAATTTTAAACCTTACTTTACACTAATTTAAAACTAAATATGCCGTAAATAAAAAACAGTTATAGAGGCCGGAGTCTAAATTTTATTTAACACTTACAGGCAGAAATAAAAGTGAAAGTAGCAGCGCCCAAGAAAGACGCCAAGTCTAAAGGCCCGCCGCCATCCGGCAAGGGCGATGCTAAGCCCGCCGCGGGGTCTTCGCAGCCTAAACCAGTCAGACGTCCTGCCTCATGTAAGTAGAACTTATAAAAGTGGGTGATCCATTGGCGAGCCTAAACCGACGATCCTGCGAGCCAAAGGTGCACCTTTAAAACCGCGGTCGCACTTTAGAGATCACTGGTGGTGTTGTGGTAGCGGTCTTTTCCAATACTAAGGTCTGGAATCAAATCCGGTCGAGTGCCAATGAGTTTTTCTGTCCAAAAATGTATGAAAACTATGTACTGTCAGAAGGCGAAGAAAATCACCGTGAGGAAACTGGAAGGATCAATTCTAGACAAAGGCTCCTATTCAGAAACAGTGCTTGAGTCTGAGTCGAGCCTTGATTCAAGCATTGATTTTTAGACAGTTCTCCATTGAAAAATGACAAAAATCATAGAATAGTTTTATTTACAAACTGACGAGCATGCATGAAGAATGTTATGAGAGTGAATGAAGCGAAAGAGGTGTGTCAGGATCGTAGCAAGTGGAATTCCGTAATCTCTGCCTATCCCCATGGGAATGAGGCGTGATTTTATGCATGTATGTAAGGTAGATTTATCTAGGGTAGGCAACGCAATGACAGCACCTTTAGTGTTGTTGGTATCTATGGGCGACAGTGACCGCTTACCATCAGGTGGGCTGTAAGCTCGTTTGTCTATCTTTTACATTTAAAAAATATGTATTTACAGCAAAGAAACCAGCAGCGTCTAAGAAAGCGCCCGCCAGAGGGCAGGCTAGTCCACCGCGTGAACACGAGTTATCGCAAGACGAGGTCGATCTCAAAGCTGAGGAAATATTCACTGCTGATGTTATCAATGGTATGTGCATTTCAATTAGTCATTATTATGCATTGTGGTGTTGTTTAGTTTACATTTTCTTCCTAAGTTATGCATAGAACAAATAGCTAATTAGCATGTATGTAGCTAGACTGACCTCTCAGCTCAGTTGGTAGTACCTCTGCCATCTGCGCCGTAGGTCGTGGGTTCGAACCCCACTGATAACAAATATTTGTGTGGTGAACACAGACGGTTCTCTGTCTGCTGTTATTTATTGACACTTTTCATTGAACTACCAAAAATTCTATTTCAGAGGAACTTCCTCCCGCAAACACTCAAACTGTAGTCAACTCAAACCTTCCTGTTGAGGTTTTCCCTAAAAAAAGGGAGTTTTAAAAGTTTTAAGAGTCTGCAACGCGCTTGTGATAAAAAAAACTGTGCTTGAGGATCAATTCTGAAGAATTCTTCTGCACACGGCCCTTATCGCATAGTTAAAGTGGCTTATTCCTATTGTGCATTTACCCTCAGGTCTCGGCGATGGTAACTGGAAGACTCGCCTATCATCCGTGCAGTCGTTCCATACAACAACCCGTGGCCTTACACCGGTAGACGCCGGCGCACAAGTCTTACTACGCATTCTCAACAAGAAGCCGGGACTTAAAGATACTAATGTACAGGTCATGAAGGCTAGGCTGGACGCCTGCAAATATGTTACGGAGAACTTTCCTGTTTCCACGTGAGTTCTTTTTTAGCTTTACACACATTGGCAGCCTGAAAAATGTCTCGATCGATCCGTTCAGAAGGTCATTGCTGACTAAAAGCAGGGAGAAGAATTTTGGTCTTTCCATTCATGGACGATTGGTTTTGTCTCATTTAAGACGCTTGGCGTAGGCGTATTAGTAGACTGGCCTCTCAGCTAGATAATAAAATTTGCCTTCTATGCCATAGGTCGTGGGTTCGATCCTCACCGCGAACTAATATTTTTGTGGTGAACACAGATGTTTGTTCTTTCTCTGGCTGTTATATTGTATTCTAAGTATGTAGTTACAAAAAAATGCACCTAAGTATTATATGTATTAACAATCTGGTTCCCATAGTACAAGCTCTGCTTAGTTTGGGGCCAGATAGTGTTGTTTGGATTGTCCACATTATTGATTTATTTATTAGTGATTGCAGGCTCGAAATTATTCACTCAGGAAATCTATAAAGAAGTTCTGTCTTGATATTATAATAGTGATGATCGTGAAATGAACATGTAATCGTCTCCACAGTACCGCAGCAGACTTCGTCCTACAAGACGTAGTGAACAAACTGGGCGAGTCATCCTGCGCCGCCATCTCTGCGGAATGCCTCACCTCACTCGCTGAGGCATGCGGCTTGGAGCACGTCCTCAATGAGGGACTCACTTACGCTATGGACTCGCAGAAAAACCCCAAGGTTCAATCGGAGATGTTCAATTGGATGTCAAATGCTATAAAGGAGTTTGGTTTCTCGTAAGTATTGTTGAAATTGTAGCGTCTCGCTTTGCTCACGCAGGGGATTGGTGAGCTAAGCGAGCGTGTACAAGCATGAAAAATGAGAATGAGAGAGAGAAATAAAAAATGAAGGACTGACTGACGCTATGGACTCGCAGAAGGGCCTAGAAGAAAAGTTCAGTCGAAGATGTTCCATTCGATGTTAATGCAATTAAGGAGTTTGGTAGGTCGTAATTTTTAGATTTGGTTTTTTTGTAGGTACTTTTCAGCGTTGTTTTAATGTGATAATGTTCCTCGTATGTTGTGTGAGACAAAAAACATTATACATATCTTTATTTCGTCTGTATTTTCGAAATTTGTAAGCAAAGCGAGCCATTACAAGTATAAATTAAAGTCCTTCGCCGCGTCTTCTGTCTGATATCATCATTGTATTAAATCTAGGTACAATTGAACATTCAATCATAAGAAAAATATTCCTTTACAGAATGAACATAAAATCCATAGTCGCACACTCGAAGAAAGCTCTCTCCGCCACGAACCCCAACGTTCGAACATCTACAGTCAACTTCCTCGGAATAGTGTCTCTGTACGTTGGTCCGTCGCTGATCAGCCACTTTGACAGCGAGAAACCGGCAACTAAACAGCTGATTAGCTTGGAGCTGGACAAACACGCGAATAGCACGCCGCCAACCCCGACTAGACAGCTGGGCACTGTTAGCAAGGTATTAATTTTTATAAAAGTATTTAGTGAAGGTATTTTTTGGCTAATCTTATCTTATACCTTTAAACGAGAAAATCTTGTACATATATATATACAGTGGTGGTCATATAATTAGAAACACAGAGTCACTTGGTAGTGTTAGTAACTTTTTATGATAATAGTGCAATTAATTGGAAGGTAAAAGATTCATTTACAACATTAAAATGTACACTCGTAACACTAGTGTCTATACGATCATTAACTTTCTGTTAATTAATAGAAAAATATAAAAAGATATATCTTGGAAAATATACTATCAATATCTTCGGTACTGGCAGTCGGACAGCAAATTAGAAACAAAATGTAACTTAAGTTCTAAAATTTTATTTTAAAACTACAATACTTCTTGCATAATGTCATCATAATAGGCAGTTTCCGGCCTTTTTTTATTCATTTCGTTTGGTTACATTCTGAAAGGTTTTATTAGTGAAAATGGGTAAAAACAAGCGCTGTGATGCAGCAATAAGAAAAATTACAGTGAATTTTCATTTCAAGCGAAAATGGGCTTACAGAAAAATAGCCGCTCACTTAGAGTGTTCCGTTAGGATAGTATTTAACGCCGTAGCACATTACAAACAGCATGGAACACCGGGTAATGTGCCAAGAAATGTTCGGCCAAGGAAGACCACAATTCAAGAAAACAGGCTTATGATTCGTTTCGCTAAGACGGACCCCTTCAAAGGTTCTAATGTTATTCGAAAATAAGTATTTTCACAGGACGATACTCGAAACGCATCCGCAAGACTAGTCCGTAGGCGGTTGGTTGAAGGGAAATTGTTTGGGAGACTTGCTAGGAGTGCCACTTCTTACCACCCTAGCCTTCGCGAGAAAATATGGCAGTTGGACAGTTCATCAATGGAAAAAAGTTTTATTTTCGGATCAAACTTAAATAAATTTGGTAAATTCCGACGGAAAGCGATACGTACGACGACCAATTAACGAGGCTTTGAATAATAAGTACTCGTAAAAGACAGTTAAGCACGGCGGTGGAAATGTTAAGGTTTGGGGATGTTTTTCTGCATACGGGGTTGGTCCCGCGAGAAAGATTAATTAACTAATGGATCAGTATCAGTACAGAGGTATCTTAGAGGAAACAATGATTCCATATTCTGATGAAAATTGGCCAGTGAGTTGGATATTTCAACACGATAATGACCAAAGGATACAGCAAATAGCGATAAAGTGTTTCTCAGAGAACAATCGGTGACTATGTTAGAGTGGCCTGCCAATAGTCCGGACTTAAATCCGATGGAGAATTTGTGGCACATTTTGAAGAAAGCACTATCGGATAAACATATCACTAACGTTAACCAACTTCACGACGCATTTGTTGAAGTTTGGAGACCTATTTCATTGGAAACGAGTGAAAAACTGATAGTAACAATACCATGTCGATGTAAAGCTGTAATCGACAACAAAGGCCACCCAACCAAGTACTAATCGGTTATGAATAAGTATTCGAAGGTATCCATTTCACGATTAAACCAAATTATTGGAGTTTTGTTTAAGTTTTTAGTGTTGATTTCTTGTGTTTCTAATTAGTTGTCCGACTACCAGTAATAAATATATTCATGTTATTTTCTAATTTGCATTTTTTTATATTTTTTAACCAAATATCAGAATGTTAATGATCGGTTTTTGAAACTAGTGTTACGAGTGTACATTTTAATGTGGTAAACGAATCTCTTACCTTCCAATTAATTGCAATAATAACATAAGAAGTAATTAACACTAACAAGTGACTCTGTGTTTCTAATTATATGACCACCACTGTATATATATATATATATTTAGGATCTCGGAAACTGAGCCAACAATTTTCACGAAATTTACTATACAAGGGTTTTCGGGGGCGATAAATCGATCTAATTAGGATTCATTTTTAGAAAATGACGAGAAGTTGGTGTTTTGCAATAATCAAACATAAACTCAATATACGACTGTTCCTGCCATCTATTGGCGGTTGTGAGCAACTAACTGCAAGCTAGAAGGCGTTGATAATTAAAAATAAGCCAATAAAGATACGACTCTTTCTGACATCTATTAGCAAATAATAATACTATTTTTTTTAAACCCGAGCGAAGCTCGGTCATACCGGCTCGTTTTGGAGGAGGAAGACATGCTGTGTCGATCCCACATAAAGTGGGATAAGGGCAGGAAGAAGAGTCAAGGTCTTTTAAATAAATAACCTAGTTATGATTTTTTATTCTGAATGTTTGATTTTTGATTCAAGTCTGCAAGCAAAGCGTCAGTTGGCGACGACTTGGACGAGGCATACGAAGACGCAACGGAAGATGAACCCGCACCTGTAGAAGACAATCGCGCGAGGACCGATATCGCACCGCTCATCACAGAGACGCTCGTTGGAGAGATCAATGATAAGAACTGGAAGGTATGTTGTGCTCAAAGCACATTCAGTATATTTATTGCCTATGCATGTAAATTTAACAGTGTCAGATCTTAGGACTAAAAGTGCAAAAGTGTTTGAATCAATACATAATTTACCTTGTAAAGGTGTTGCATCTATTCCATCCAAATGTTGTCTAGAATATATTAGGCCAGTTAAATTAGGTAACAATCTCGGAATTCGAGATACCCAGTTGTAAGTCTGTAAATACTTGTATATCGACACCCTAAAAGTTGTCTCGCGCGGTCACAGTCCGGTCGTCGGTTGACCTGAAGTGATGCTGTGACCGCGCGCTCTCTGCCCTCTATCTCGAAAACGGTTCACCGTATGAAAAATGTTTTTAAACAAAAATTGTGTAGAATTTTGTATTATACAATATTGATATTAAATACAAATAGCAAAAAACCCATAGGAAATGAGATATTATACCCTACCATATGCAGGTTTTGAGACAACTTTTAGGGTGTCAATATACAAGTATTCACAGACTTACACTGGGTATCTCGAATTCCGAGATTCTTACCTAATTTAAGCTTAAATGACTGGCCTATATCGCTCTTAGCGATAAAGCCCGCCCATTGTACACATTATTTTTAAAAGATGCTGTATTTATTTCTGTACTATAAAGAGTTTATCTATCTACAGTAGTAGGCAAAAAATATTGCACATCGGCTAATTTCGGCTTCATGGAGCGTAGTGTGCGACAGAAACAGATAGCGCTCTACGAAAGCAGAAAAGCCGATATTCAATATTTATTGCCTACAACCGTTGTTTGGGTGTTTAGTACATCATGTTTTTCTGGTTACCTCAACTATGATGAAATTTTTCAAAACCACCATTAAATTTTATAGTTATACATGGATGGTTTGTTTAGTTTATATTTATTCCAGGTCCGCAACGAAGGGCTCGACAAAGTAAAGGCTATGATCACGAGCTCATCGCCCATAAAGCCGTCTCTGGGCGAGCTACCACCAGCGCTTTCAGCCCGTCTTCTCGACTCCAACTCGAAACTAGCGCAAAGTGCGCTGCAGATATGCGAAATGTTGGCCACTGCTATGGGGACCAAGTCCAAGTCGCACGTTCGGACGTTCTTCCCGGCTTTCTTTCAAGGTAAGCCATGAAAACCAACAACATAACAGTCATAATAATATAATGTTTAATAAACTTGAAAAAACCCACTTCATGGCCAAACTATTAAACGGATTTTGATGAAATTTCAATGGGACCAATCTGGAATTATTACTTTTCAGATAACAAAAAAAAAATTTTCAAATCTGCTCATAAATGAATGAATAAATGAGAAGTTTTCTTCTTCCACTCACCTCTATCATTCGGCATCTTAGTGCTCACTCCTTTCTTGGTCATGTCATCTTTGACACAGTCCAGCCATCTTTTCTTTGGTCTACCTTTTCTGTAACCGCCATCCACCACCACACATACGAGACAAAATATCACCAACTTCATAGTCCAAACTCCACTACCATTTCCTGACAAGTCCCATGATACCACGCAACAGTCCTAGAACATTAAACATTCCGCCGCGCAATCGAGCCTATTGAATTCACTATTGTTACGATTCTGACATATGTACCTCTTTTGCTTCGTTCACTCGCATAACATTCTTTAAACATGCTCATCGGTTTAGTGTACTCCTGACCTTTCTCTAAATAGTCAGCTATCCGACCGATATACATGCGCATGTCTTCCCCCTTTCAGCAGTTCCATTCACACTCGCCTGATGCACCTGTTTTGTTAATCTCCTTTCATCAATTTTCTCTACATGACCAAAACATCTTAGCATACGTTACTCTATTCACACTCGCCTGATGCACCTGTTTTGTTAATCTCCTTTCATCCATTTTCTCTACATGACCAAAACATCTTAGCATACGTTACTCTACTCTCATCACTATGTCTTCTTGCACACCGCATTTTTCTCTTATCACACTGTTCCTCATTCTATTATTTCTATCTCTATTTGCAGTATATTGCTTGCTATAAACCACAATGTATCCCCAGCTCTAGGCGACAGCAAGCAATGGATCCGCACCGCAGCCGTCTCCTGCATCGAGACTTGGTGCCGCGAAGCTGGTCCTACCGCGCCTTTAGAAGGAGAGATGATATTTGACGCGCTTAAAGCGGGATCGCCTGTGTTGCGAGCGGCTTTGCTGCAGTGGCTTAGCGAGCATTTACCTAATGGTAAGTGACTAGCAGCTATATAGTCTAGAATTAGTGAGCTGAAGTGGCAACAGGCAGGTCATATAGCTCGAAGAACTGACAACCGTTGGAGAATAAAGGTTCTCGAATGGCGACCACGAACTGGAAGACAAAACGTAGGGCGCCCACCCACCAGATGGACCGATGACATTGTTAAGATCGCTGGTAGTCGGTGGATAAAAAGAGCTCAGAATCGTTCTTCCTGGAAATGTGTAGGGAAGGCCTATGCCCAGCAGTGGACTTCTTTAGGCTGATGAAGATGATGATGAAGTGTCTAGCTGTGGGCTTGTATTTACTTATTTTGTATCTCTGCATGTATATTTACAGGATTAAAAAATTAATCTTCTTCGTAGGGAATATGAGGACAAGAGACAAAGGGCAAAGAAGTTAGTTAGGAAAAGGGCTTTATAATGTACAATCCAATATAATTTTTATTTATTTTAATTACGCGGAATATTTCTATACTTTTCTTTAATGGTACTTGAGATACAAAGTTGTGTCTATTGTACCATTGGTGGTACAATAGACACAACGTTATATCTCAGATGATAAGGTGTATTTCAAATGATAAATAATAAAAACTAAATATTTTAGACAATCCACTATCTGGCCCCAAACTAAGAAGACCTTGTACTATGGGAACCAGATAGCTAATATACTACTTATATGCATTTTTTTGTAAATACATACTTAGAATACAATATAACACCCAGACAGAGAACAAACATCTGCGTTCACCACACAAATATTTGTTCTCGGTGGGGATAGAACCCACGGCCTACGGCGCAGAAGGCAGAGCTTCTACCAACTGAGCTGAGAGGCAAGTCAATTTATCATAATGTTCCAGTGCCCCTAAAGTCGTTCCCCAAGGAAGAGCTATCAGCGTGCGTTCCTACCCTCTTCGCGTGTATAGAGGATCGCGCGGCGGACGTGCGGAAAGCGACCGCTGATTGTGTACTGCCCTTCATGTTGCATCTTGGGTATGACGCGATGCATAAGCAACTGGATAAGTTAAAGGTATGGAAAACTATACCAGTAGGCCTAATTTTTATTTTTATTTTGAAGGTTATACTTCCAGATTGATCCCATAGAAGTCTCAAAATTGGTTTAGCAGTTAGACCATGAAGTCGGTTTCTTAAGTTTTTTGACACGTTTTATAAGCATTCAAAATAAGAGTTATACAGTCTTTTCAGGCACTCATTAGCGTATTTCTAACTGTTTTTTTTATTCCCAGCCGGCCTCAAAACCAGGCGTACTAGCAGCCTTGGACAAAGCAAGGCCAAATCTCCCCGTGCAACCACTACCTCCTTCCAAGGGGAAGAAGGATGAACCGAGAGGCGTCAAGTCAGCGGGTGCCCTCAAAAAGGACGCTGAGAAGAAAGGATCCGCGCCTGCTAAGGGCAAGGTTCGTTTGTACTGTTCTATGATATGATTTATTTCGTCTTCCTCTTTTTTCTTTCTTCTTCTTGGGCTACATACGCACTATGCGGTTACCCGCAATGCGGCTAGCCGTCCGGCTGACCGCAAGCACAATTATGTACGTAATATTCATTTCTATGCGCACTGTGATGCGGCTACCTGCAGACCGACAATGCGCAGTTTCTGTCTTCGATTTTTACAATTTGATTTATGTATGAAATGCAGTGTGCATTCAAACGTTGAAGGAATTCTTCGCACCTCAATATCAATATCTCAATATCAGAACCTCAGAAGCTGTTTGAAGGTTGTATTCTGATCTTGGCAGCTCGGAGTGTCGCGCTGCATTTTTCATACAAATTGTGTGCGTGCGACGGTGAGACACTGCAGCTCGGTACTGTCACCCCGCCGCGCACAGAATTTGTATTGAAAAACCTGCGTGTCTCGCGACAGTGCTGCTTGCTGCCGAGATCGGAATCATGCATAATGCTCTTGCTAATCACGCATGGAATACAAATTCCTTTCGGAGTACATATTAGCAGGAGCTTGGAAATCATCTTCGTGCTTATAGATCAAGTAACACGTGTTGGAGACTGGTTACGTCAAATATTCACTTTTTCAATTGCAGTAAACCATTATTCTCAGTTTTACACGATCAGTTTGGACAATTTTCTTTCGCCTATGTGTCTCATTTGTATAGAGAAAGATGAGACAGCAACAATACGTTACGTAGAATCGATCGAAACGCATAGGCGAAAGGAATTGTTGAAACTGATTGAGTAAAACTGAAAATAAGGGTCTTTATTCGACTTTGTGGCATATTTCAGGTTGTAAAACCATCGTCCGCTACGAGCCGCGGCAAGAAAGACGACGAAGACTTCTCACCGCTACTTCCCAACAACAATGCGAAAAACCAGCGTATCATTGATGACCAGAAACTCAAAGGTATAATATCTAACTTTGGCATGAGGCTTTGCTCACGAAAAATATTTTTGTCCGACTTTTTGACCGAAATTCTTCTTATCGTGGTTCTTTTGAACCAAGTGTGGTGAAAGGATTTAAAGTACGCCTCAATGATGTTGAAGTTTTACCTCAGGATACTACCACCACTCAAGCGTCAGGAAATTACAGTAAAGCACAATCTATTAAAAAAATATTTTTTATGAAAATGGAAAATTAATTCTACCAGTAACTAAATTGCAGGATAGCATTACAGTATTTACGCATCAAAAGTGGGCAAGTTCTATAAATTAATTAATGATTTTATTTCAGTATTGAAATGGAACTTCACAACTCCACGTGAGGAGTTCTTCGAGCTGCTGAAGGAACAAATGGGAACCGCAGGACTCAACAAGTCTCTTATCGCCAACATGTTCCATAGCGATTTCAGGTAATTTAGGATCAATTGGTTTATTTTGCACCTACATTCTACTAGCAATCACGCTAGTATTAAGGCCTGCGCACACCTAGGCCGCTGGCGTCGGCAATCAGTGAAACGCTGTCAAATTTGACAGCGATATTTGACAGTGTTTCACTGATCGCTACCGCTAGCGAACTAGGTTTGTGCAAGCCTTTAAATGTATGGGATTGATGCGACATGCACCAGTCCTATGTAACAGTCATCACACCACTCTCATCATCAATCTAGGGTTTGGCCATAAGTTCGAATAAATAAAGCTTTTTGGTTGGAAAACTTTATTGGATCAAATTGTTGTTTTTTTCTGAACTGTGTGCTATTGCACGCAGCAAGTTTTTTCATCAACAAGTTCAGTTCAAGATTTTATAAGTACCTCTTGAACTTCGATCATAAATTATTGGTCGAAGCTTTTGAATGATCTTTCGAATGGTGGACCAAAACCGGCTACAGAAACGTAAGACGTAAGCAACAAGGTGGGTGAACATCGTCAAAATCACGGGGCGGAACTGGGTTATAGTGAGTGGTACATGAACGCGGTAGAGGATTTGACTTTGACTTTGTAGATGGCACAAACTTTGGGAGGCTTATACCCTAGCAGCGGTGAAGTCGGGCTATGGATAATGATTTTTTGAAATGTTGGAATGTAAAGTGGCGGAATGAAAATGTTCGTCGATTTTCAACTTGATTTGTTCAACGTATCACGATCACATACTACCTTTTCAAACTGAATAGACAGAATACACCTATATGGCGTCACAAATTATGTCAAAATGTGTTCATGATCAAGGCACTGGTGCAAGCGAAAACCGACTCTAAGGTGACGAACATTTTCATACCGCGACAGTACGAGCGAGAATGCCTATTGAAGGTAGTCAGCCGCTAAAGTTTTTTTTTTACCCATCTTATTATTTTTCAGGTATCATCTAAAAGCGATAGAATCCTTATCTGATGACCTCAGCGAGAACGGTTCAGCGCTAATGGCGAACTTAGATCTAGTCCTCAAATGGCTCACTCTGAGATTCTTCGACACAAATCCATCAGTCATCTTGAAAGGACTGGAGTATCTGTCAGTTGTGTTCCAGTTTCTGATGGACAGCGATTATACTATGGCGGAGTATGAGGCCAATTGCTTTATACCTTACCTGGTTTTGAAGGTAAGACACATGCCTATCAATATTCTACCGAATATCATATCGGTGAGTGTGTCACCCTTTTATTTTCGGATTACTAGGCGTACCCTTTCATGGTTGACGCCTCTCAACATCTCACAAAGCGCTTCGCTTCCACTTTTTTAGTGCAAACTGCCAAGGCAGTGGACCTATTTACCGTCGTCAATATTTCCGGAATACGATTAACCTTGGAATTATCAAGTCAAAAGTGAACAAGTGGAAACTGATTGCGGGAAGTCGTTGGATGTAGATGGCTCAGAATCGTTCTTTCTGGAAATTAAAAAAATGTCCAGCAGTGAACTTCATCTGGCTGATGTTGATGATTACAAAAAAAGGCACTGTCATAACTTATTTTAATTTCAGAGCTGAGTGCCGACTTTAGTTTGAGCACTATTGTCTAAACTTACGTCTGTTTTCAGGTGGGTGATCCAAAAGACACCGTCCGTAATGGCGTCAAAGCTCTGTTCAAGCAGATTTGTGTCGTGTACTCTGTGACTAAACTGTTTGGATATCTCATGGAGGGGCTAAAGTCGAAGAATGCTAGACAAAGGGCAGGTAAGGAGAGGAGAACTAACCTTTTTTTATATTCTATGTAATAAACATCGTAAAGGCACAATTTAGATAACGAGTCACTTCATTACTGTTGTTGGCAATAAATATTGCGCATCGGCTTTTCTGCTGTCGTAGAGCGCTATCTCTTTCTGATGCACATTACGCTCTATAAAGCTAAAATTAGCGGATTTGCTATATTTGTTGCCTACTACTATTATATTGGTCACTGACAGCTCAAGAGAGATACCAACTCGAGGTTTGCCAACGAGCCATGGAGCGCAGCATATTAGGTGTCAAACTTACAGACCGCATACAGAACACCATACTGCGCTCCAAAACAAAAATCGATGTAACCATGAAAGCGGCGAACCTTAAATGGGATTGAGCAGGGCATGTGGCTCGTATGGTGGACATTCTTTGGGCCAAAATATTAACCGATTGGGTCCCACAAGGTCGGCGTCGTAGAGGAAGACCCCGGAGAAGATGGCGGGACGATCTCGATTCTCATATGAACGACTGGCGCATTGTAGCCAAAGATCGAGAGGTGTGGAAGAAGGGGAGGGAGGCCTTTGCCCTGCAGTGGGACGACCCAGGCTAAAAATAAAAATAAATACTATTTTTATATACTTAGTTTCAAAAATTCCCATAAAAGTAATAAAAAAAGGCCAAGAAATCGTGACGCGTCGAAAACTTTCTGTTTATTCTTTATTCGACCACAAACGTAATAGAAACTTTTTTATCTGAACGGTTATACTTCCAGATTGGTAGAAATTTAATAAAAATAGGTTCTGCAGTTTAGCCATGAAGTCGATTACTCAAGTTTTTAAACCTAATTATACATTTTCAGAATGCCTAGAGTGCATAGGGCACCTAATAGAGACGTACGGCTCCACGGTAATGTCACCGGGCGGCACCGCGGCGCTGAAGGAACTGGCGCGACACATCGGCGACCGCGACAACGCGGTGCGATCCGGCGCGCTCAACTGTGTCGCGAGCGCTTACTTCCTTGAAGGGGAGAAGGTTTACAAGATGATTGGACAAGTTAGTACACTAATATAAAAGTAACATAGAACTGACGCTACCATAAAAATGTTTCTCTTTCTATCCAAAAAAAATTAGACGATAATAGCGAAGAAGAAGAAGAGAGGCCACCACCAGCGCTGTTTGGCATAGTAGATAATGCCTATTACACGGCAAACAATACATGTCCGCATTACGACGCCAACTTCTCTCTCTAATACTAGTGATGTGTCTCGTCGCTCGGTCCCAGTAGGGATGTCCTATTTCTAAAACCAGCTAAAGAAAGAAAATACATTTATTTTACATACGTGTGTATGTAAAATATGTACGTGTGTAATATGTAGTGTATGTACGTATGAGTGTGTAATGCATACTCTTAAAACATCAGTTAAAACATTCTCAAGGATCTAATTAACAAAAGGCTCGAGGATGTCCCTGATATGTTTTATATAATTTTCGTTGTTCATAACTCTAAAGTCGTTGGATTTTTTAAGGTTTTGGGAAATCTAGAGGAACCCTAGGATGACGGTAATCTACTCCAACGACTGGTTAAAATCAAAGAACCATTTACTAACAAGTACAACAATTTTAATCATTACTTTTTCTTATACTAGATTTCGGACAAAGATCTATCACTACTGGAAGAGCGTATAAAGAGGGCCAGTAAGACTCGCAGCGCTGAGTCAAGACGATCCATGGTGGTGCCATTATCTGCTTCCGGGAAACCTATCCAGCAACCATCTGAGGTAAATTCTACTGAACCAACCTACTATTGCTATAAAGGCACTTGTCCGATCGCAAACGGTGAGCAAGCGATTAGCTAAAGCTATTTTCTCGCTCAAAAATCGAACAGAAATAATTTTTGTGTCAATAAAAGAGGCAAAACTAATAGAGCTACTCGCTTCTCGCCAACTCGCTTGTCGCTCATCATCGGTGATCGGGCAATCGGAGATCAGTCAAATGATTCAAAGTCAAATATATATTTATTCAGTTTTATCACAAGGATCACTTAAAACGTCTTAAATCTAGGTGAGTCTAGGTGCCAGTTCCACGCGACTAGGCCTAGAAGAACAGGCAACAATTATCACTATTAACTGTGTAAAGTTCGCGAATATTTATTTGTTATTATTACAAAAGGATATGGAACCTCCAAGACGTGCGATGTCGCATACGATCGCGCCTCCCGTAGAATACGACGAGGAAGAAGAAGAGGAGGAGGAATTACCACCACCAGTTGTGCACCCGTGAGTACCATAATGTACTGTTGCGATAACAAATAAGGGAGCCCAGGTTATATTGGTTAATAGCAGCCCTGATTCCAGAATGTTAAAGAACATTCTAGAACGTTTGGGAGCATTCTATTTTATCAAAATCGATAATTTGAAGATGAGGATGGAAATAGAAAAGTCCCTACGTGTTAGAAAAGGATAGACATAGATTTTTGCAACATTTTGCATTGATGCTGTTCCTTTTAGTCGTAGCGTGATGTTATATAGCCTATAGACTTCGAGATTCGAAAACAGTACTGTTTTTGTCGTATTTCAATTATACTCTTTTTTTTGTTTTAAGGCTTGTTACTCCAATTTTTAGATCTCGTTATATTTCCTAGCTCGGACAAACAGTTCGAAAGTTCAGATTAACGTACAACGCCAATTCGTCAAGTTATTAAAAATCTTACTCAACCAATATATTTCAGTGTGGTACCAGAACCGAGAATAATCTCCGGTCCATTCGGGCTGGACCCCGAACTGATTGCGAGACTGGACGCTATCGTGCCTGTGTTAAAACAGCCCAATCTGCCCGAGCTGGATCTCAAGTTCCTGGACGAGCCCATTCCTGTGGGAGCAGGACGGCCTCACTCGGCTATCAGTCAGCCTATCCGCTCCTGGTTAGGGTACAATCACAAATCTTAGTCTACCCACACATATTTTTTTTTTAATTATTGTATCACCAGACCCAGGCGTCTAAAGATATTTTTCCATTAAGATACGCAAAGGCGACTCAAGGATCCCGTCGATCAAGTCTCGAGACTAGTCACCGCCTAGTATCTCACATAAGCGTCCCCTAGACGCTGCAATAATTAGTGCTAATATAATAACCTAGTACTTAATATATTATCATAGCCCGAAGAACCGACAACCGTTGGGGAATAAAGGTTCTCGAACCGGAAGATGAAACGTAGGGCGCTACAAGATGGACGGACGACATTGTTAAGATCGCGGGAGGTCGCTGGTATGGAAAGGGCTCAAAAGCGTTCTTCCTGGAAACGTGTACCCTGTGGCCTGTGGCCTATGTCCAGCAGTGGACTTCTTCAGGATGATGATGATTTTTATTTTTTTCAATAATTTACCAGACGTTCCATGTTAGTGATTAAAACACTAAAGGTAAATTTGTTTGCAGCATGGTTCCAATGTCTCCTCCAAGACACATGGCCCCCCATCCAATGGCGCCGCCTGCGACGGTCATGTCATCAGCCGTCGACGACTCACAGCTGGCTGATACAATCCACTCGATTGCCAGCCCTGATCTCAACGTAAGCACTGTTTTAAACAATTCTATGTAAAGCGTATTGATGGCATTCTAAAAACTTGTCAAGAATCGAAATATATTTTTTTTCGGTGATTCTCGCGAATGGAAGTTGATTATTACTAGTTTGGGAAGTCTGTGGATGGAGATAGTTCGAAATCCATCTTGGAATATGAACAGGGAATTCTACATTGGCGAGTAAAACGCACATATACATACACAGTAACTTTTTCTAGATTGTTTTTTATCCGTGAAAATCTGTAATTGGCTCATTAGTTTCTAGGGTATTTATGTTATTAAGCTATTATAAGCTGTTGGTTTTCCAATAAATAAATAAAATAAATATGGGACGGCATACACCCAGCAGTCTTCTCCAGACTTCAGAATACATAATGACTATAATGCTAACTAGTCCCTCTACGCCAAAAAAAGTCTTCAAATTATCAGATTTTGTCCTATTACAGGCGGCCATCCGTGCATTGTCCCTAATATCATGCGCTCTAGCCTCGGGCCGCGGGGCCGCGTTGGTAGCGCACGAGCAGCGGTTAGTGTGCGCTATCGCGGCGCAAGTGAAGAGGCTAAGGACCGGTACCCATACGCAGGACACTCTGCCGGCCTACAAGTATATTGCGGGAGCGCTTACTAGCGTAAGTTTATGACGATATTTTTTTTAGTCTCCATTAAAAGTGTTAAAAATCTATGATATCTTTAGGCTGGACTCAGACTCACGCACTGTTTCTAAATACGGGCCATAGTCTCCAATGCTCATTATATATAATGTTATAGCACTTATCGGGATTTAATAAAGTTAATCGCGATAAATACCCGTTTGTTCCATATAATTACATAATGTTATGTTCCAGTTCTACGAGACGGGCGGCTGCGGTGCGCAAGTGGGTGAGAGCGCCTTATGCGCAGTGCTGGGCGAGCTACTCCGCGTACTGGGCGGCGGCTGCGGCGCGGCGGGGGACGCCGAGAGACTCGTGCGGGTGCTCAACAACGTATGCGTGAAGCTGCTGGAGCGATCGCCGAGGACGCCGCTACTGTGGTCTGTACTCGCACTACTTACACACTCTCTTCACTAACTAGCAGCCTGTCCCGGCTTCGCACAAGTGAGGGGTGCGCAGGTAGGTGAGAGCGCGTTAGGCGCCGTGCTAGTCGAGCTGCTACGTGTGCTGGGCGGCGGCTGCGGCGCGGCGGGGGACGCCGAGAGACTCGTGCGTCAAGCTGCTGGATTGATCACCGAGGACGCCGCTACTCTGGCCTGTACACTGGGAGACGATAATGTACATCACGTTATTGTACACCCCGCTACTACGATGCCAGTTAAGCTACATGCACACTGAAGCAATTCAAACTGGGTACCTATACCTTTTCCTTGATACTTTGTGCGGATCCGACTTGGATAGGTTAGGTTTTAGAAATTAAAAATTACGCACAAGGCGAGCAAGCAGAGCGAGCGTTCCAGAAAATGTTTTTTTTTTTCAATACACCAAAGGGGCTATCAATTATTCATCGCTAGATAATTCTAATAAAACGATGAATTTTGCCCCAGGGTCTTTGATTAGCTAGCTATGCCATCTAATAAAAGCTTTGCGTGTTCCACCCCATATATTGAAATCGTTTTCATGTTAATAATAAATTTTCCCTTTACAGTGCAATAGTATCTCTCCTCCACGAATCAATCGGCGTGTCCGACCCTGCCTACCCTCGATACCAGGACCTGCTTCTCAAATGCTTCTGGAAGACGTTGAAGATGATACCGTCATGGGATGTCAACTCTATAGATTACGATGCTGTGCTGTTTAAAATACATCTGTTTTATAAGGCGTATCCGAATAGTTACTGGAAGAAGAATCCGGATATTAGTGATACTCCTTACAGGTTGGTAGTAACTGTACAATCATCACTCCGAATAAGGTATTTCGACAGAAAACAGATGGCATCAAAAGTTGATGTTATTTTCAGAATTTTAAAACTGCTTAACTTAGAATTGACTTAGGGCTAGAATACTTTCTTCACGGAAACCACTTTAAATTACTAAATAGATTTTTTTATCAATTAGAACTGGCTCTTTTTTTTTACTTTTTTATCAACTTTGTTCAATGTGTTTTATTGACATACTACGACTACTTTTGTCGATGTAAAATTTAAAATAATAAACTATGTCATATTTTCTTTTTATAATATTTTTTTTTTCTAGAACCGTGAAAACCTTGGTACATACTCTAGTCAAGATGAAGGGGTCCTCAATCACGAACCATCTCACTCAAATACCAGACGTTAATGAATCTGATCTCTACCCGTATCTACTCAAAGTACTCAAGGTATGTTTATCTATGACGTATTCTAACGTATTGGAAGATGCGTTTATTCATATTTTACGTGTGACACCTACGCAAAAGGAAATACCTACAAAAAGAGTCAGACCGTCAGAGGATCGTAGTAAATAGAGAAGCCCACATGATGTGATGATGTAAGGAATTTCACGGTATGCAGGCATAATTTCCTGTGACTTATAGAATAGTAACATCAAATGAAGTCCTGCAAACAACTAATAGAAATACAATATTGTTGCCTCATCTTTAACCTCTTACCTTTGTCTTTGTGCTTTTAATTTTAAATGCCCATCAGATGCACATTAGGGCGAAGGTGGATAAATGAAATAGACTACTACTCAAAAGAATGGTCTACACTACAGTAACCAAAACTAGAGATGAATGGAGGAAAGGAAAGAATGTCTTTGCTCTGTAGTGGGACACCGCAGGCTCTTAATAATAACAATAGATAACTCTTGATTTGTATACAATAAACACTTATGTATGTTATTAAAATAAAAGTTATCCATCTATCTTCATTTTGTAACCTTATTATATTTACAGCAATTAAAACTAGACGAGAAGAAAGAGAACACAACAGAGCCTATAAACGGCAGCTCAGTTCTTAGCGCGGTCAGTGGAAACACAGCTCTGAACGCGGGCCGGTTGCCTCGCGCATTGCACGAAGAATTGGCGCTAATACTAAAACGGATTGGCACTAAGGAGCATAATAAACAAGCTTTGGAACAGTTGTATGATCTCAGAGTAAGTGTTATTAGAAAATAGTTAACGTAACATTATATTAAAAAGTAATAAGGTTTAGTTAGAGTAACGCAAGAAAAAAAAACTAAATAAAATCCTACCGGCTGCGCCATGTATATTCACGCATCAATCAATATTATATTTTGTTTAATGCATCATTACTGTTCTTAGATGTTACTAAAGTATTATTATAGTTATTTTCAATATTCAGATTAGTAAACTAGACTTTAAAAGCTTGTACGATATAAATGTATGTCAATACGACTTCTACGCAAACTGGTTGTACTATACTATAATACTCTTGCCATTATCTAGTATAGGGTTATACCTTTCTCTTTCTTGCATGTTTTAACAGTTATAAGAGTGAATGAAGCGAAAGATGTCAGGATCGTAGCAAGTGGAAATCCGTGATCTCTACCTACCCCCATGGGAAAGAGGCGTGATTTTATGTATGTACATACATGTACATAAGAAACATTTGCTTTCACAGGAACGCCACCCAGAAGTAGATATATGGACGTTCATGCAAGGCTCATCATTCTACTTCCGAAACTTCGTCGAGAGGGGATTACGGGAGGTGGCCGATCAAAGGAAACTCGCCTCTATGCCCATGTTCAAACACGATTATAAGGCGGATAATATAGGTGTGTGCTTATGCTTATATTTTGTGTCTTAGTTAAAGTAAAAATTAGAGGGTATGTCTGTGTGTTCCTATATTAGGATCTCGGAAACTGCACCAACGATTTTCACGAAATTTTGTATACAGGGGTTTTCGGGGGCGATAATCGATCTAGCTAGGATTCATTTTTAGAAAATAACGAGAAGTTGGTGTTTTGCAATAATCAAACATAAACTCAATATACGACTGTTCCTGCCATCTATTGGCGATTGTGAGCAACTAACTGCTAGCTATTCCAGCAGATAGCGTTGTTAATTAAATATAAGCCAATAAAGATACGACTCTTCCTGACGAATAATAATACTATTTTATTTAACCCCGAGCGAAGCTCGGTCATAACAGCTCGTCTATTTTAAATTCTAAATACAGCGTTTTGCCTTTGCGTGGTATTAAGTAAATAAATCTCTGGTACAAGGTAGAGAATATGGTAATCAAGGCCCAATATTTCACTTGCGCATTTATTTATAAGGTTTTTTGGTACGTCGTCTGTTCATATACTAATTATCATATTTTTTGCAGATATTACCAACGAAAATGATGAAAAATCTCACGTTATGTTCTTAGAAAGATTACGCGCTTTGCAGGTAAGCTATCTTTTGTCTTTACGTAAGCGTAAATATACTATGTCGTCATACAAAAAATGAAAACGCTCTGACGTCCCGCGATTGGGTGTATTGTGCATTGTCCCCCTGCTAATCCAAGGTCTGCTGATGGCAACAATATTCCAGTAGACCGGATGGTGATACAGATGTACGTTTACAGGTCTACGTTTGTTTGAACTTGACTGATTGGTCTGCATTTGGTTTTCGAACGAACGAAATTCAGATAATAAAATTATAAACTTTTATCATCAGTTTATGTTTAATTTTCGTGTACTTTACAGGCTAAAGCCGGTCTGAAAACTGACTCAAACCCATCATCCCAGCCTCGCACGCCAATCGGTGATAACCGAGCTTTGACTGACTCTATCAACGAGAACACACTGCCTAGAACACACAGCATTGACCCACAACTCGAGGTAATTAAGAATCTACTTTATATGATGGTAAAGGTCTAAGGAATAAGAATGGATTGTGTGAGACATGTCTAAAGAATTGAGTACTGAGTACATATTGAAAAGACTGATGATTCACTACCGTTCAGCGACATAAGCTATGTTTTAGAATACATGGAGCATACAAACTGACAAAACTATTTGGCCGTGGCCCTATTAGGTGAACTGTTCGCTAGCTATAACTTCACCAAGCTAAGTTTATATATAAATTATTTTCAGCTTCACACAACTCAAATGCCGCAAAAGAACGAGGCCGCAGTCGACCTACTCCGACAAAAACTCCAGCAAATCAAGAGCTCGTCCAAGAGATAAGGCAGTCCCTGTCGCACGCGTTCCGTAATTGGTAGCTCTCTCACTCTCACATCACAACACGCGGTTAACGCGAATTTGTACCTTATCCTGCTTCAAATTAGACTGAATATGACAAAAACTTGTTGGCTTATAAAAAAACAGTGAATCATTCCCATCCCATTTAATTCCCAGGGCTACTTAGTATTAAAATGGCCTAAAAGTAACGTCCATACATTTGGTATGTCCTAAGTTCACCGATACAATAATGGCGCGTAGCACCCAAAAACGTACAAAAATAAAATGACATTAGCTTGACAGATGCTGAAGCTAAACTAATGTAATTTTTGTTCATCTTTCCGCGAGTCTGACGCTAAGAGAAGTCTTGTCTAGGCCCCCCCACTCCCCCCTGTTTCGACGTACAATTAATTTATTACACTAAAAAATGTGATAATTTGAGCTTTGAGCCCTAATTATAATCTGAGTTGGAGGAATAAGGACACTGGCAAAGGGGTGTATTGTGCATTGTGTCCCTGCTAACCCCACCCCAGCCAGCCCAACACCTTAAAATAGCGGAGAAGAATCTTATTGGAAAAAACTTTTTATCTAAAAAGTAATGTATCCAGATTGGTTCCATAGAAATTTCATCAAAATAGTTTCACCATAGAGTCGGTTTCTCAAAATTTTTAAAAACGTATGTTATTGTATTGGTGAACAATGAGCATAGGATTCGACAATACGGCTAACAGTATCACCTAACAGGGTAGAATGGTGGTGCACTTGTGTCTTAGGAGTTGTTCTAATTTCACATCATAGTTACTTTTTCAACTCACGAACTTCTAACATTCACGAAACGTGTAAATTATTTGAAATGAAATGGTTAGTGGAAGTAACTATGGTACGAAATGTTTTTGATAAAATCGAGTTGTCTGTGTAAACATAGAACTTAAGAATTGCAGGTATAATCAACGACAAAAGCGTAATCGCAAAATCGCAATAACAAATTTACTTTGTCTAAAAAACATCACGGTTTTCAAAAACATGCTCCATCTTAAAAAAAAAGAACTGCTTTTGTCGTTGATTGTATTTATTTGCCTTGGAATTTATAGTCGAACGAGGCATGTATTAAAATGTTTATACTAATTTGAATAATCTTTAGTAATGGTTGAATTTTAAACACGTAGCTCACTACTTGTTTTGTGCATTAGTTTGTTTGCACCTGTTAGCACTATCAACATCTATGATCTATGTATTCTATGTGGCCTGCCTCATATTTTTACTTCGAAATTGTTTCACAGGTACAGCTAAGTCTTGCTAATGTTTCTTTGCAACACTATACAAAAAATCTACGTAATGTTTTGTCTACTGTCGTGGGTTTAGTTTTCGAAACAAAGTTTTGACAGTCAAGATATTTATGTAGCGAAACAATGTCTTGTGTGCAAGTCTGTGTTTCGAAAAACGTAGCAGTATACCCAACTTCTTCAAAAGTTATTGATTCAAAAATCGACTTCAAAAGTTATTGCTTTGAAGGGCATGCAAAATGTTGTTTTCGTTTCGCCTATTTGTCTCTCTCTATTATATGGAGAAAAGATAAGACAGCAAAAATACTATACGTAGAAACGATCGGAACGAGATGTTGTCTCATCAATTTTCCATACAAAAGAGAGAGACACGTGCTCACACTAAAACAACATATATGGTAGACGAAATATTGTAAATGCACTGGGACTTGCCCTTCAGATTATCTCGATACAAGCAAATCTACTTCTGTTGTGGCTTTGGCGTAAGTTGAATGTTTTAAAGTGAATATTAAATATAGCACCGGAATGTAAACATTGGTTGTAGTATTTAAAATGGATGTTTGATAGGTGTGCTAGGATAGTCCAAATTGCCTTCTAGCACCGTGTACTCTGCTAAATTTGATTATTAGATGATATAATGTAAATTTTAGAATGATGTCTACCACATTACATGACAAGAACCAAGATAAATAATTTTATTTATGCTAAGAACAAGGATTCACTAAGTCATTTAAAAAATTAAATTGAGTGCAACTTTTTTAGAAACCCATGTTTTTTGAGCCATAATGTTGTCGTGTTTTTTTTTTACCATTCTGTAAAAGCAGCGTTATTGTATAACGTAAGATACAACCATTAAATCTTACCATGAAATCGAAAAAGTAATGGAAATCAAAACTATGATGACATCAATTACCAAAATGTTTATTACAGTTTCTTGTTAATCCCGCGTCTAAGCCGCATTTATAAAAAGCATTAATAATTATTGTTATACAAGGACTAAATTGTCACATATAATTTTGTATACGTTATCAATGTAGTTTTCACTCAGCTGAAAACTATCTATTGTTGTTATCATGACAATCTTTGTATGTTGATTTTGTGTTTGAAACTGCTGTGTTCCCTTGAGTTTTAAGACTGTTTGAAGTTGAGCAATACTCTATTATGACATTTTCTATTTGGCAACACTGGAGTCAGTGTTGATGCGTGAGTTGTGATACATGTTACTCATTAATTATTTAGTGCCGGTTTTAACATCTCTGAGTAATTCTATCTATCTTATATTCTTGTTGGCCCTTGTTTTTGTAGTCTAAAAAAGTAAACGGATTTTTGAGGTGGGTAAAAACCAATGAACTCGTCAACGTCACGTGACACCTCTTCGGCAAATATCGACAAACTTCGTTAAAGTCGGGGGCTAAATTGTTCCCGGAGTGCTACGATTTTTTTTATGAGGTGGATATTGATACTCAGAGATGGTAAATAGACCCTAGTGTGTTATGTTTAATTGAAGTCTAATTGTGTTCTGCTATCATCCAGTAGGTTTGTTAGAAAACTTAGCAGCTGAGATGAGGCTTTTTATCATTAGTCCAGTGTTTTTCTTATGTTTTTAACCTTATATTTCTGGGTTAAATAGCCCCAGGTTTGAGAAAGCTGATTTAGTCTCATTATTAATACACGCTACATAAAAATTACTAAAACAATGTAAACAGAACATTCCCTTCAGTATTGGTCTTGTATTTGTCCCATTTTTGTGATCTAGAATAAATTAAATCATTAAATACCATACATTAATCATATAATAATCATCCATCATTTTTAATATCTATAAACAATAATAGTAATTCTGGGCTTGCATAATGTATCTTTAAAACAGTACCTATTTTGAAAATGCGCTATCGCAAGATCTAGTTTGACGTTTGATAAATTAGTTGGATTTTACAAAATATTAAAACTGCTTATTAAAATTGGTATCCAGCCGAGACAATCATGTCGTAGGTATGCGATAGAGGTTGCGATAAAATCGTGAAAATTTGTCAGCGGATTTATGATTTTAAAGCTATAATTCTGGTTTTTTCTTTGTTCGACTTATTTTTTATAATGTAATCTCCTATTTGTTTTTACATTACATGATGACTTCATAAATATATTTAATTGTTAGCATTTATTTATTGTAAAATGTAAATTAACCTTTAAATCATGATGTATTATTAATAAATGATAATAAAGTTCATACCTACAAATTGGTTCTATTAATTTAGTAACCATAATGCTTACATTTTTGCCCAGGCTAGAAATAATAATAATAATTGTTTACGTTATGGTTATTATTGATTACTCAATAGATATACCGAGGCATACTTGGAAATGAGTGATGGGCCGAAAAGTGGTTTCACTGAATACGAATATTCTGCTGATTGGTGTTCGGTGTGGAAAGTGTGCCGAACCAATAGACCGAGGCCAGGATTGATGAACCGAAACAAACAATGGTTTCACTCAAAGAGTAAGCCCTAAACATCTAGGCCCGTATTCCCCGAAACATTCTCCAAGTCCGAAACAGGTTGAGTCTGAGTTGAGCCTCAAGCACAGAGATTTTTGACACTTCAATGAAGAACTTGCATAAAATCTATGCTTGAGACTCGACTCAAACACTGTTTCAAGTTGAAATGTAGGATTTCCGAGCACTGGGCGTCGATTCCAGCGACACAAATCACTCAAGCGACCGCGTAAATCGATGTGGTGAGTTGCACATTCTTGTTTGAATAATTTGAAAATGGAACGCGGATTCAGCGATCACTCAATCGAGCCGTGTTGCTGGAATCGGCGTCGATTCCAACAACACTGCTGCAGTGACGACTCGTCACTGACGAGTGTTGTTGCTTGCGCAAACCAAAAGCTGAATATAATTACCACCACCGGAGCACCACCCCAGTGCATTGTTCTAAACAAGCAGCCACTGAACTATAGATGGCGCTGCGCAAAATAAACTATGCAGCTTTCCTACTCACCAATAGATGTCGCTCATTGGCATCATCACCAATCATCATCAAGACCTTTTGTTACTTATTTCATCTGTGGTTTTATGTAGCTTTATGCTACGCGCCAACAGATGGCTATTGTGTTTAACACCCGGCTTTTGTACTCTGTGGTTGAACCATAGACAATTTACTAGCGGCATCCAATCAAAATCAAAATCAAATCACCGAACGAAATGAAAGTTCGCCACATGTCCGCCATATCTACATCTTCTTTCTAGTGACGTTAGAATTATTTTGTGTTAGTTGTTGTACGTAGATTATTGTTTAATTTAATTAATTTGGTCAAACAAAGAAATAAAAAAAGCGGTGAGTTAAAAATGCAGTGATTACGTCAATCGGGAAAACTTTTGTGGTGTAATTTTTGTTTGGCCGCGGCGTAACTTCAATGCTCTCTGTCAAAAAGGAAAATGCTTTTTCTCTCTTGATTACGGCCTATTTCATTCAAATTATGCAGGATTCTGTAGATATGCCATCTATTTTATAGATTACAAGCCTTTTGATCGTCGAAAACTCGTATTGTTCGCGTCAACATAGCCTTACTGTGCTCATATAATTTGCAGACCCTGGATAGCAAAAACCACGATGGAGTCACCGCGAAAATTTAACGACTGCTACTTTTACTACTATTCCACGTGCACCAAGGTAAGCCAGTTAGAAACTACACGTTGAGTAACAATTTGACAATATTTATTATTCAACTAAATACACTGAATAGTCGTCGGTAATTTGGAATTCCAATGCTGTAAACAGTGTGGTCTTGTTGGTTAGCAACCCCACGTCTAAATAGTGAAGACTCGACTAATTTTCAGCCCTTTATGCAGCATACAATTATGATAGGACAAAGTTAAACAGCTCTGAGAAAACAAGTGAGGTGTGAAACCATGGATCATGCACTTTCCTTCATGATTGCAGTTTTTGATCAGCATATTATTCCATAATATCACTAACTATGATTCAGTCAGTGTTGCACAATAATAACTAAACAGATTGTAGAGGATTAATTACTTACCTGAACATGACAATGCAATATTCACATTAGATGTTCCAATTGCTCTGTTGTGATGGAATACAAGTCCAATTTGACTTTTCAAAGCATATTTTTTGGAAGATAGAGCCATCTCTCAATAATAAGTGCAGAATAGAATCTTTTTATTCATTCCATTTCACATATACGAAACATTGAAGATACATACAGTTAGTTTGATGGTCTAGCCCTGTTTTTTGAGTCACATTATTTTGTGTTGGTCCTGACTACCCCTTCAACATGTCCCAAGGATGTTGTAAGGTATAAAGATGTCACCATCCGGTCTACTAGAACATTGCTGCCATCAACCTAAGATTCTTCTCCGCTATCTAAAAGTAGGGTAGTAAAGTTGGGTTGGTGAGCAACTGAGCACTAATAGATCTCTCTTTCTTAAGAGACGTGAATTTCCAATTTTAGCGAACTTCAAAAAATATTATGTTTAGGGTGACAACTGTGTTTTCCGCCATGAGCCATCGGCTCTTGGTTGTGAGACCATGTGCACTGCCTGGCAACAAGGCAAGTGCCTCGACAAACGATGCAAACTGCGCCATATGGAATTGAGGGTATGTCTTTTACATTTAAATATATCTTACTAATAATACTTACAAACAGTTTATTTACACAAAGAAACTTACAATTAAACAAATATTTACAAAATTTACAAAATACACAAGAAACAGTTGAGCTATCTGCAGATCGTTACAAACGATCTAGAGATAGCTCAACTGATCCAAATCAGTGCCAGACGGAAGTGTCCCCAAGACTTACAAACTGAAAATTTAATTCTGTTCTTGAACAGATCTTGTTTTTGGTGTAACTTTTGGAACACAACCGGCACCCAGACCCTTCAAATCGAAACATTACAGGATTCCAGATCTCTACAGTTTTATTTTACTTTTGCTTCTTATTAATTTGATGTCAGCTTTTTGTCTTCAACCTTATTTAAATTCTGTTCTTGTAGTTCAGTATTTATGATAAATTTTGCAGAAAAACCGCAAGCAGATCCCCTGCTACTGGGAGAACCAGCCGGGTGGATGCCGCAAGATCCACTGCCCCTTCATGCACAAGAACCCGGAGGCACGTACCGACGGCATAGCGCCCAGCCAGCCTATCCCTATGTCTGTATGTACTTACATACTAAGCAGCCGATAAGCTATGTTGATATGAGCTATGAGCGGCCTAAAAACTCTGTAGAAACAGTGTTGGTCGCTATCTTTCAAAACATTCACATTCACATGTAACAATTTAATTCATTTTTTGCACATTCACATGGGGTACTTACGGGGTTGGCTTGATAAATAGTTATTTAGAACAGAAAATCAATTCATTCAATTTTTACCCTTCATACATAATAATAAGGTATTTACTAAACATTTAAATAAGTCACTATGTGCTAGTCACTTTAACAGTAGAGTGATCCGTTATTGGAATGCACTATAAGTTGAAATTATTACTGCTATTTCAGTTAATACCAAGAACATACTCAACAACTGGCTTGAAACTAATAAATCGGTGCTCAAAAAGTAATTACTAAAAGACAATCCCACCCAACCCTCCCAAAAAATCTAAATAGAATCTTGTAGTTTTGAATTTTAAATTGTAAAAATGATTCCAGATGCCAGGTATGCCGTTGAATGATGGAGTGCCTTCTGAGCCTCCAATGTCAGCCGTGACCCCGGCACCCGTGCCAGCTCCCGTACCTTTGCTGTGGCAGCAACAACGTCAAGGTAACATAAGAATATTGTACTTGAATTATAATGATCGCCTTCAAACGTTTTAAAGTTAGGTAAGTCTAGGTGCCAGGTCCATGTGACCAAGCCACAGAACGAAGTAGAACGGCCATGTGGCCGGAAAAATGTCGCCAAAATACATGAGCATATGCTCCTTTCTCCATACAAATTCAACAGTTTTTTCGGGAGTCGTAAAGTGAAAAATGCCTTGCAGCAGCGCAAGAATGACTTTCCGAACAAGTTTAGCGACAATATAAAACATAGTAAAACTTTCTTAACATCTTCCTTCCTTTTACGAACTTAAAAATTTTAGAATTTTCATATTTAGTGATATTTTAAATATAATAGTGGAAATATAAAACTGGCGACATCGGCTACCATAAAACGGCACATGATCGCCTTTCTACTGTATTCCGTATTCTGTGAACCAAGCCTAGAAGATGCTTATGACAGCAACAACCATCTATGTTAACCACATAAATATTTGTTCTCGGTGGGGATTGAACCTACGACCTACGAGAGGTTATCTGGAAGAGATCGCTCATAGTGACCGCCCATTGTACTTCGCTTTAATTTTAATATTTTCGTTAAATGTGTAATGTCCTCTTCTTGTGGTGTACATTAAAGTGTTATCTATCTATCTACGGCGCAGAGGGCAGAGCCACTGCCAACTGAGCTGAGAGACCAGTCAGCCATCAGTTTATAAATATAAATATTTTGGACAATCCACACAACACTATCTAGTCCTAAACTAAGCAGAGCTTGTACTATGGGAACCAGATAGCTGATTATAAAACTTGAATACTTTTTTGTAAATACATACATAGAATATAATATAACACCCAGACAGAGAACAAACATCGATGTTCACCACACAAATGTTTGTTCTCGGTGGGGATCGAACCCACGACCTACGGCGCAGAAGGCAGAGGTACTACCAACTGAGCTGAAAGGCCAGTCAGCCATCAGTTTGGTGCAATAATAAATTGTTGTCTGATTTAGATCACCTGCCTCCCGTGGTGCTGGACTCCAGCATGCTGGGCGTGCTGCCGGCGTCCAGCGAGCTGCGCCGCATGCTCACCCCGCACGCGCACCCGCACCCGCACCCGCATCCGCACCCGCACGCGCACCCGCACCCGCACGACGCGCCCAACCCGTACGCGCCGATGCCCGTCGACCCTCTCGTCGTCAACTTCGAGGAAGGTATGCGCCTCTACTGAAACTACATGTACTAAGCCCTTGTGAGACGATTTGAGAGCTTTCTGTGAGGCGCGGGGGAGACGGCTTTTGGATTTGGGTGGACGATAACGTAAATATCCTGTATTTATGGCCTTTGGTATATTTATTATTAGTATTGACGTGACAACGTCTTATAATGCGATGGAGTCGGCTGCACACATGAAAAAAACATGACTCATGCGGCGTTACCTCGCTCTGAGGCGTTCCATTTAACGTTCTCACGTTCAACTATCGTCAGTAAACTGACTTTACAGACAACCGATTTTTTTTAGTTAGTTATTAGGATCTGTAACTTCAAGACAGTGGCATCTATAATGCTTGAGTCATGGTAGAGATCGGCAAAGCTATTTTAAATATTCGGAAATTATTCCGATTGAAATCGACGGAACCTGTCTCTTAATTGTATGGTTTACTTTTAAAATAAAATGTACCGAAAGAGATATTTCATCCAAATGTATTTTATGTATATGTAAGCAATAAATAAAATAAAATAATTCCGATTGCTTTAAAATAGCCATGCTGTCCTCTGTAAGATAAAAAATGTCTTGGATTTAAATAGGTACTTTTATGTATTTAACTAATACTTTGACTACAATTTCACCTATTGCAAGTAAAATGACATGTTATCAAATACGTTTTTTAAGAATGTTATAAGTCCTAAAACCCACACAAGCGACGTAAGGCAGCAGGCGTAGAACAGGCGTGGCGCAGGCGTGCGCCGCTTCAAAACGATTTCATACAAAATGTATGCAGGCGACGTTTTTGAATTATACTGAAGCGACGCGGCGCAGACACGCCGTTTCGTTGCTTGCGCCGCGTCGCGCGTCGCTAGCAGTCGGTTCTTCGTCTTCTGAAGACGAACGACGATCTTATCGCACCAAAGTCAGCCTATAAAATGCCGCATGTGAACG
The DNA here is from genome assembly GCA_947578465.1 of Thera obeliscata. Lineage (NCBI taxonomy): Eukaryota > Metazoa > Arthropoda > Insecta > Lepidoptera > Geometridae > Thera > Thera obeliscata. The sequence goes on along the minus strand of OX387918.1, from coordinate 7,273,551 downwards.
TTTCTTGCCTGTTCCACGCCTCTTCTGATATAATTCAAATCGCGTCTGCGCCGTATCTGTCCCACGCCTGCGCCACGCCTGTTCCACGACGTCGCTTGTGTGTGTTTTAGGCCTTAGAATGCTCTATGCGCCTCTAGCTCTGCGCTCTATGAGCCTCAAGCATTGTTTCGGAATACGGGCCTAAGTCAGACAAATTGTAGTTCATCTACCAAAAAGGAATTAAAATATTTCCTTCCCAGGGCCATAAATAAGTCAGGAATAAGGAAGTTTAGAGATTTTTTAGTATGTGAAGAGTTTGATCGATATTCAGGCATATATTGGATTAAGTAGAGTGAAAGCTGACAGTAGCTCAAGAACAGCTCAAATAAGGTTTTTTCAGTCAGCTGAGTTTAGAAAAAACTGTGGTTATTTGCCATATTTAGTGAAAATTGAGTATTTTCGCTAGCTGCAGTCTTCCTAAACTGGAAAGGATTTAAATGGAATAGGCCTTGATAATGTTGTAATGAAATGATTGTAAACGTTCCCTCGTCCACCCAAAGACAAGCTACATGTATTATTGAGTTCAGGGTTCCATGTTCCTAAAGCCCTTTTGTTTTCTTTATGTGACTTTATTGGGTAAAGATTGTGTTTATAATTTAAATTTCGTCTTTACTCAAAGTTGCGAGCTCGTCCCCTCGTGTCGAGAGTTCTCAAATGGTGTGATCGGGGCTTAAGGCCATGCTAAGACGTCATGGTGTTCTGAAATCGTTCTGGAACGTTACCGAGAAGCTTGTGTTTCGAAGCTTCATCAGAACTGCCAGTTCGTATTTTGTTTTATCTTTGTTTTTATTTTGCGTGAATATCCAGGCTTCGTTTCGTGGTAATGTTTTGGTCGATTTTCGATATCATTTCTGTGGCCAACTAAATGGACTATCTTGTGTGTTCGATTCAGTTGCGGTTTATTGCATATATTGTATTAATGTACTACAAGGTTTTTAAGAGTAATGCTTTACGTAGACATACGAAGTCGAATGCATTCACGTAGATTGACGATAACATGAGTAGGACTAAAATGTATATTAATGTAGACATCACACTATGAATTTTTGTAACTTTTAGAATTATATATTTTGTCAAGGCATTTTGAAAATTGTGATACATGAAGCATTTCGTCGTTCGATGGTGGTCAATGGACTGTGATGTTTTAAGGTACATCTGTCATGTGGTTGTATAATGCGGTTGTATTAAGCGCTAGGTGAAGCGTATTATGATTTCAGTGTAGTTGGGAAAGGAGAACGTGTAACTAGACGATCTGTTTCATGTGTTCCGCCAATTTCACTTGTAAGTTTCACTGGTTTGAGGGAAATGCTGTAGGAGCTATTTGTCGAATGACAAAAGAGGAAAATGGGGGAAGTAATGACTTTGTTTTGCTTTGAATGTGTTGCGTCTACAAAGATAGACTGCGATCTATCGAGCAAGAAGTCGAAACCAAAGGTTGAAAAGTGGTAAAAGAATAATATTACTACTTTATTAAGTAGTACGCGAACGAAATAAGAATTCGAGCGACATTTTCGAACGATCTCTCAAACTAGTGAAACTATAAATGAAATATTTCAGATTGGGTCTTCCATACGCCATGCGGCCTGGCATGAAAACTGAAAATAAGTAATAAAGAGACTCTTACTAAGCTATGTTGATATCTTATAATGCCTCTTAATTAAGCCTCCTGGCTCATGGAAGGCCCCAACGTCAAAAGTAGCCTTTATTTATAATATTCACAATATAGGCAGAATGGACTTTAGTTGTGCCAATTTTTATGATGTCAAACTGTTTAGACTAGCTTCAAATATTTATTTTATTCATATGTTGTTATTTAAGAGATTTTCTTATTTCGTTGCGGCAAACTGGGAAATGTAAATGTGAAGTTTGATATGTTACGTTACGTAAAAATAACTTCGCAGCAGGTGAAATATGGGTCTATATGGTGGGGGGTATTTACCGGTGCGATTATAATACGTCAGTCTACCTCTGCCTCCGTGCGCAGACTAATCCCCTCCAGTTTTTTTTACGTGACGTAATTTTACCTCCATGTAGCTCTTTTAAAAAAAAACCCAAGTTTGCAGCGCGGTTTCATTTTTAAGCAGTTGTTTTTATACTCTTCCGTGGTCATATAGACTATAAGATTGAAATAATATTCAGTTAACGAACATAGCTTTTTGTTTATTCAGAGGATTTGTCATTTTGTTTGCTAATGGATAGCATTTTTTATAGTTCTTTCATTTGGTTTATTACTGTTATGATATTTGCTAAATATACCCTTAAGTTTAGGGAAGGGTTGTATCGTTTTTAGCTTTAGCAAGCTTAGAAATGAGAGTATATTTAAACCTCTATTATACATTAGAATAGCTCTCTCATTTTGACATGTAACGTATTCATTTGAAGTCATGTCGGTATTTTTATATGTGCAATAATTTAGTGAATTAAACATTCATATCTTAGCAAACTAGATTCATGATAATATTAACTCGCTTTTCATTCTATATAAATATTATATCACATTTTCACATAATACTAGGACTATCTGGTAAATGGTGATAGGATCAGTCTTCATACTATTCCATCTATATTTACTAGAAATGTCGGATAGTTTTTTTTTATAGATGTTGATATAATCTTTGTCTATGATAGAAAAGTACATAATGAATAGGTTAAATAAACATATGGAAATACAAATAAAAATATATATACACGATTATTATAACTCATTTATTATAGGCAAAAAAAGAAAAAAAAAATGCTTGAAAGCCTTTTAAATTGTTTGTAAGTTAGTGTGTAGGTTGTTTTAAAGGGGCTTTGGCAGTTTATAAAGGTACCCACACTGTTACGGCCCCGCATGATAATCGCACCGTGAGGAGTAGATAGAGCTAATAAAAATAGATAATAAACTAATCGGACACTCAGTCTTACATTGTAAATATATCTCAAAGAATACAATATAATATTGAGTGTCCAAACAAAAAAAAAACTTTTTGTGCTTAAGAATAATATACTACCATGTTTAGAAGAGGATAAATTAAACAAAACTAAAAAAAAAATAAGCATACTTATGCTTAGCGTTTTTGGAAATAATACGTATTTGATAAATGCTTCAGATTTCTACATAGATTTTGTCTTTGGTTTGTTATATGAATTTTTGATTTTGGAACATTTTCAGAATTTGTTTTGTTTTTGTTTATATTTTGCACTGAAAGCCAAGTTCCTATATTTATTAACAAAAATTCAGATTGTATAAACCAGACATACATCGCACCTTGACGAGTAAAGATTTTATCTGTGGTCCATGGTACGCCTAGTCATTATTTATGTATAAAGTATTTATCAATAATATAACGTGGAAAAAAAAATGTTGACTTGAAGGATAGCGTAAGAGGCGAGACGTTTGTTATCTCATTTTATGTGCTCATTTTTTACTCAAACTATTCTGTAAATTTTGTAACAGTACGTCGGTCACAAGTTTTCTAGCGAACTCCGTCATTTGTCTGTGAAAAACTGCGCTCTTGGCCGATTATATTGGTATATCTTACCAAAAATGATTTGTGATTACTGCTAATGGGTCCGGTTAATGTACAGCCAGTTAATGTAGGTACATCCAGTTAAAACGAATCCACTTTTTCCAATGTGAAATTGTAAAGGCAAATGTATAATTGTCCTAAACGGGACAGCCCCTTGAGGGGATTGAAAAAGTCATTTTAAGGCACTGTGGCGTCCGCTACCGCGGCACGCTCGCTCTGCTCGCTCGCCTTGTTATATGTGGCTAACATAACGTAGCTTATCCAAGTCGGATCCGCGCTTTAAAGTATCAAGGACAAAGTATAAGAATCATTTTTTTTATAGCTCCAGAGTGCATGTAGCTTAACTGGCATCGTAATTACGGGGTGTACAATAACGTGATGTACATTATCGCCTCCCCTGCTAATGGTAAGGGAACACACACTTTAGCAGTGTAAATACGTGTGGAACTTGTGAACCTCCTTCGTTTAATTGTTATTGGGAATTCAATTCCCAGGATAACAATTTATGTGATGAATAGATCTTGGGGGTTTTTTAATACAACTAGCTGATGGAACAAGCATATGGCCCACCTGATGTTAAGTGGTAACCATCGCCTATAGCAAAGCATTGCCTCGTAGGTCACGCTCGTCAGGAACGTGACCTACGTCCATGAACTTACAGTTTACTGGTTTAGTGGTATAATGAATTTACAAAGATGTATTTTATCATTTTATTTGGTTTCCCTGGAGCATTGTTTAGTTTGATTAAATAGAAGGTGCAGTGTAGAATACTGGTCAGATTTTTTGGCTAAGGGCGCCTGTAGATTTTAGTTTGATTAAAAAAAAATATTTGTAAATGTATCGCTAGATGTCAGATTGAGCTAAAGGGCTCTCTGAAGTATAAAAACTTGTGGCAGAGGTACTGATTAAAAAAAATAGGTTTTCATTCAAATTGATTAGCGTTATGTACTGATTATTTACGGTCAGATAGAATGTGTTAGTACAAAACGGTTGACGGCAGCTGTATATTGTATTGGTTTCGCTCGCAACCCTAGCAATATTTTCATAATTTATCTAGCATTAATGTAGCCTTTTCTTATCTATTTATTTAACCTTAGATTAATTGTTGAGTTATTGTTTAGCAGTAAACATTTATATCTTAACGGGATCACCAATAGTTTACGTCCTAAATAAGAGTCTAGAAATTTTCTAGACTAGAAAATGTATTGTGTTAAACACCCGTGAGGTTTGAAATTTACATGTAAATTATTGGTGATCCCGAAAGTCGTGTTGCGTTTGTCGATAAAAATACTGTATGTAGTATTTGCATATTTGGCACCATTATGCCAGCGTGACACGGCATCCCTAAAAATTGATGGCCGTAATAAATAAACTTCATAAAACGTGGATATAATAAATTCTTATTCGATTTCTACTTTGCTGTATTGTATCCTAGTTAACAAATTGAATCGGCTATCAATTTTTGTGTGTTTTTTATAAGATTTGTATTGCGGGGGTGGGATGTAGAATAAAGATAGACGGTAGCACTTTTGATACTTATAAATTATCACATTGGTGGCCTCTGTCGACCGACGCGAGGACGGGACGGGCCGGAGTAGACTAGCTTTGGATTGATAGAAATAATGGTGTGAAACTAAACCAAGTATTATAATTTACTTTTTCTTCAGACGTGCTGCCACTTCCTTGTTTGAAATAATAAAAGGGGTTGTTATTATGTTAATCTTTAGTCTTATTTACATAATAAGAAATTCAAAATAATGTTTATGTTTAGTACAGCGTGTGTTTCAGATCTTTCGTTCTAACTGATTAACATTCAAACCGATATAGAAACTCGTATTGGAACTGTGTCTTGGCTTGTTCAAATTGTGTTTATTATACCAACGAGTAAATAAAAATGTTTCGTATTATGATTTTTGTAATTATTTTTGACCGCCCACCGTGAGGGGAGCGCTTTCAGATCTTTACAAGAACACACGCGAGTATTCCGAAACGGGACGTTTCAAAATTAATTACGAAAATCATGAGACGCGAATTCATCGCATTTCACTAAGCGGATACTCGTGTGTTCTTGCAGAGTCGGATAACGAAAGCGCTCCCTCGAGTACGCCCACCAAGTGCGAGGAAGGCAGCAAGTCGCACGAGCTGCTACTGCTGGAGAGAATCCAGGCGGAAGCGGCGGCCTACTACAGCTACGACCCCCTGCCTGTCGCCGCCGACATTACCCACGATAGGAAACTAGTGCGCACCAATCTAGCCACCAAGTACGACAAGGTATCGCTCGATGAGATCGCAGGTAAAAAGCAGCCGCAAGAACAACGAAACCTAGACTTCAAAATTCTATCCCTAGACGAAATCAGAGCTAGGAAAACTAAAAACGACGCCATTCCGCCTATAACGCTCAATCTTAGAAAACGAAAACTGTCTACGCAGGAAACTGTCACGACTTCAGGGAACAAAATACTCAAAGTAGTTCGTAGTAAATCTATTGTGTACAAAAAGATTGATCAGAATGCACCCGCGACCTCCGCTCAAGCTAAAGTAGGAATAAAACCAAGTGATAGTGAAAGTAGGAAACGAACTTTCTCAGAACAGAGCGATGTTTGCGAACTGCAGGAGCACGAACTTGAAGACAACTGTTACGAATTCAAACGAATCAAAGTCAACGAACAGAGTACACAAAACAAACCTAGACTAATAAGAAATAGGAATGCTAGCGAGAATAAAGACGTAGACGAATCTGTGCCTACAGAAACTATAATAAGTAATGCAGACAACGATTCTGATAACGAAGTACAAATTGTAAGCGTAGACATTTCGAACGATTTAAGTTTAGATAAAATATACGATAGTGATATTGAAGTGGAGCCAACAAAACCTGTAGAAATAGTAGATATTAGTAGTAGTGATGACGAAGATAATAGTGAAGTCACTATTGGAGAATTAGATTTAGCCAAGAATGTGCCCGATGTAGTTGCTAGTTGTCAAAGAAGTACAGTAGTCAGAGACAGTGATAGAATTAATGTAACAGATGATATGCCTGATGAAATTATTACTCAAATAGATGATATTCTAAGTGATGAGTTATGATTTAGAAATTGCTAATTTCGATTTTAAAATCATACGTACAAAGTTACTGTGAGATTTAAATAGTAATTACCTACTACTTCAGTCGGGCGATAGACCTACGGTAGCATATTTTTATATTTTGAGGGAACATGAAAATAGAAAATAGACTTTTCGTTATTATAGTTTAGTTTTATTTATGTGTGCGAGTATTTTATGATGCTGATGTCCAAAGAAAGTGACATGGTCAAGTTTAAAAGTTGTGTTTTTAGGATATTTGTTTTAAAAATATCAATACTTACCTATAGGTATGCTAAAAGTATTTTTTTCACTAAATCAATTATATTTTAAAAGGCATTGAAGAAGCCTAAGGGGACCTTCATAATCGCAGTTGTAGTGTGTTGTGTAATCGAGACGGTTCGGTTAGGATAAGGAACAAAGGAAATTATACAGGGTGTAACTGGAATGGTGGACCAACGGTGGCAGGGCGATGGGGGACCTCCATGCCTATCGATTGAAGCCCCTGTATGGTCGCGTGGAACTGGCAGCTTGACTCACGGAGCTTAAAGATGTTTCAAAGTGATCCTTGCAATCGTATTGAATTAATACACTTTTGATTTTGATTTTTGTAGTTAGTTTCTCCATACCGACGGAGTGGCCGTGGGGGGGCCTATAGCTTGGCCTCCAAGGTCCTCAGATTTAAATCCCGTAGATTTATTCATCTGGGGCTAAAAGAGTTGGTGTACAAATCAGAATATTCCTCTGTAGAATGATTGAGGCATAAACTGGACCCAGGCCCGAATGAAGATCAGAAAAAAAAGATCATTCCGCAACCTCGAAAGGATTTTTTTTAAAAGGTGGTGGTTATGCATAGTCAATAATGGAGCCCATTTTGAGGAAAAATACGGTCGTAGCCCTAATAGTTTGGCTACACTTGGAAATCTAACCTAAAAATCTGGTTTAGACTAAAATTTCCTAAAAATGCGAATAATATTTGAACGACTGAATATCGCGGAACAAACAGGGGGCTTCAATCGATAGGCATGGAGGTCCCCCATCGCTCTGCCACCTTTGTTCCAACAGTCCAGTTACAGTTACACCTTGTCATAGAGGAATACTACGGGGGGGGGGAACACCTTGTCTAAATAACGTCCTTGTGAGAAACATTCTTAATATTTTTTTAAAAATGTAATTGTTTCCCAGTCGATTCCTAGATGGCGCTGTGCGTATGGCAAACGAAAGTTGCCTTCGATTAATCCGCTACAGATAGGTAACATAGTAAAATAATTTTCCTGTTCATATTCCAAGGATTTTATATACTTTGATTCATACTACATAATAGCATAATAGCGCCATTGGAAAAAAATAGGAATTCCATATAGGTACTCATGTTGTTAAATCTACACTTACCTATATTATAAAAAGAAATAATTTGTATGTAACAAATAAATTCAAAAACTGCTGAACCGACTTTAAAAATTCCTTTACTATTAGAAAGGTACATTATCCTTCGTAACATAAACTATTTACTAGCGACCTGCTCTCTCAATAGTCCTTAGGGAAAACCTCAGCAGGGAGATCATACCACACCCTGAGCGTTCACGGGAAGAAGTTCCTCTGAAACCGAACGGTGCGCGACCACCCAGGTTCTAAGGTGTGGGGATGAACTCACTGCCTATGGCAAATAAATGCTTCCATCAACTTGAGGCATACAGATGTGAGAAATGACACCCGTACGAAGCTAGGGCGGATCGCTAGTTATAAATGAAAACCAAATGTTGATCCAAAAGTGTATTTATATTTATGCTGTTAAAAAGATCATCGACATCACACAGTTATATACAACTTAATAATAATAATACTATACATGCTATACACTTTAAAACTAAGGTAAATTCAAATGAATTCTTTGAAAATAATACTTTATCTACCAGTACAATAGCATCGAAAGTAGATTGTCATTTCTGGTTTGTAAAGTTCGAATATTTCTTTAGCCGAAGGGCAAGTCCCACTTCTACGAAATGTTGTTTTCTTTTCCCTTAATTGTCTCTCTCTATTGAATGCAGAAAAGATGAGACAGCAAAAATACGTTAGGTACGTAGTGAAAGTTGTCGTCTCATCAATTTTCCATACAAAAGAGAGAGACAGGTGCTCACACGAAAACTACATTTGGTAGACGAAATGTGGTAGCAAAACTCCGACTTCGGGTACTGAAGTTACAAATGGCATTTGCCAAATCTAGAGAAAAAGGAAGTTTTATAATCGAAATTGCCAATCTACTTTAAATGCTGACTGTAAATACATGCAGTACTAGGAGAAGGAAAATTTTGACATTCACTTTAATGAATCTACAGGTCGAAAATATTGAATATTTTAAGAGCGGGTCGTGCGAAAATTTGAGATTTTTTTAAAAAAATTCATAACTAAATAACTAAGTGACATTTTAAAAATCGCAAAAGGACTAATTGTAGACTATACATTTGAGATAAATTCGAATTTAAGTGTGTCAAAAAAATATACTACATTACATATATTTAACATGACATTCTATTTAACGCTGACATACGATTTTCATTAGCGTTAGTTATTTAGTTATGAATTTTTTTTTTAAATCTCAAATTTTCGCACGACCCGCTCTTAAAATGACGGTATAATTCTTAAATAAAACCAGTTTAATTAAAATGATGTAAGGTTGGTTATAACAATAATTTCCCACCAAAATAACTAGGTTTTATATACAACTTATGTACTATGTGCACTTATGTACATATTTTTCTGTAATACCCTTTAAAAGAAAATTTAATTTCAATTGACTTATACCACATGTCTATATTTTTATTATTTTTTGTTGTATTTGCAATTTGTTATAGGCATCCTTTCTTAAGTAATATAAATATTATTTCTATGTATATTTAGATTATTGTTTTGATCTCAACGGGTTGTTTGAATATTAAAATTTAAAATTTAAAAGCAATTAAAATTTTAGTCTTAAAAAACCTTATGGCCATTTTTTAATTCTTAATACGACCTATCAAAGTACAATGCTCAAACTCATTATATTAAACATTTACAATAATTTACAGACAAATAACTACTTTCTAATCTTATCTACCTACCTATCTATCTAGCTGTAAAAAAAAATTGGCATTCCGACAGAAGTGAAAAAAAATGAACCCTCCTAGTTTTGGCGAATTTTGTCAAAAGTTCGATAGAAGTTTGTTTGATGGAACAAGCATATGGCCCACCTGATGTTAAATGCATTGCCTCGTAGACCAGGCACGTCAGGAACGTGCCCTACGATGCAATTACCTGCGTCCATTAATTTGAGGCATACAGATATTCAGCCTCACGTGCCAGTAATTTCAAGTATACAAAGGCGATCAACCTGCGTCCTGCGTTCTGTTCTGTACAATGATTTGGTAGGTGCTGGTTCAGTTCTATATCTATGCATTTTCCACTTCATTTTCAAGTTGTTCCTTATGGGACCAATCTTGACCCAGGTTTGAAAACAACGACAACATCAAAAATATAAATCACTAACCCCCGAATACTGAAACGCAACTCAGATTTAAGCACGTCTCAAGCGACGAATATTTGACAGATTTTCATTGAAAACTGTCAAATATTCGTTGCTTGAGACGTGCTTAAATCTGAGTTGCGTTTCAGTATTCGGGGGTTAATCTGTTCATTATAAGTTGACGAATGACAGTTACTAGCTCAAAGAGTTACAAATACACTGTCCAATATTTAAAAACTAATACAAAATCCTAGGCACCTTTGAATTGCGCCTATTATAGGTGGTACAATTGAATTAAATAAGTGAACTGTCATTCGACATACAATAATTTGAGCCTACAGTTTGTGCTCGAGTCCAGTTTTGTGGCAACTTAAGGTGATATCAGACGGTTCATTTTTTGTTCATTTTCACCTTTCATTCGGTACATTTCACTCGAAATGAAATGACTGAACAAAAAATGAAACATGAGTGCCGAATGAATTCATTAGTGAACCGATCCAACAGTGTTGGATATTGGCATCCGGTATCTTTCATTCCCACTCCGAATGAACGAGAAATGAACGGTCTGAACACTGAGAGCACGTTAACGCACCCACCACCGTCGACGTTTTCTTTGCTTCTTTTTTGTCAACTCTTTGATTAAATGATCACAAATTTTAAACTAATTCCAAGACGTACGACTTCATTCGGTGACATATTTAAAAGAAAGAACAATGAATGTTCATTTCTGTATCATTTCGTCTAAGCCGTGTGAACATAGAATTAAAAAAAAATGAAGCATTCACTCGAGTGAACAATCATTCGAGTGAACCGTCTGATATCACCTTTACGGATATGTTAATTCTTTATACCTACTATGTGATTACAATAAAATGTTCAGAATTGTTAAATAGTCATTTTTTATTATACCTACTCATTTTTACCCAAATACAAAGAAAGTAAGACTGGCCAGGATTCAAAAACACCAGTCGAGTGTTTGGGTCCGGTTAATGTACGGCCAGTTAAAACGAATCCACTTTTTTCCACTGGGAAATTGTTAAGGCCCGTGTAATATATTGTTGAATTTGTAATTTACTTTACAAAACACGGAATTATGACCGAAAGTTTCCTCGGAAGTGGGAAAACCGTGCAGATTTGTTCTAGACTGTTCATAAGGTATGTTCAAGTGGTGGTGTGCTGGGCTGTGCTTGAACTAACTCCACCAGGGTCACTGGAGACGAGACCAGTACTGCTGCGAGTCCTGGCCGGGCACCGCCAGGGGAACTGATACTCCGGCGCCTAGGAGGCCACCCAACTCTGGAAGACAAACATTTTAAATCAGAACTGGGAAAAAGACAGGTAAGAGATACTTGGTGTAAAAAGATAAAGCTGTTCTGACGAGTAATTAGTGGTGAGAGAAGTTCGTGAATTTTTGGATCTTGGGCAATCTTGCCAATGTCAAGTAAGTAAATTATAAAATCAAACGAGTCAAATCTGATCAAATTAGGCAGAAAAAATTGTGGCGAAAAATATCCTTGTAGCGCGGGTAGCCGAGAAACCCTTCCGTCCAGAGATCCTCACTGGACTGGCCGCATCACTAACCTAAATCAATTTACTAATAAATGCTTATGGATTAACCTGGCGGTAGAGAGGATGCCTCGTGCTGGTAGTGGTTCACGTAAGGATGTGGCTGCCGGTAGCCGAGGTTGTAGCGCGGGTAGCCGAAAAACCCTCCCTTGCAGAGATCCTCACAAGACTGGTCTCGTCACTAACCTGGTGGAGGAGAGGATGCCTCGTGCTGGTAGTGGTTGACGTAAGGATGTGGCTGTCGGTAGCCGAGCTTGTAGCGCGGGTAGCCGAAAAACCCTCCCTTGCAGAGATCCTCACAAGACTGGTCTCGTCACTAACCTGGTGGAGGAGAGGATGCCTCGTGCTGGTAGTGGTTGACATAAGGATGTGGCTGCCGGTAGCCGAGCTCGTAGCGCGGGTAGCCGAGGAACCCTCCCTTGCAGAGATCTGCCTCACTGTCGCACACAGAACTCTCCACCATGCCGCCACCATAGCCCATCGGGGTGAGGGGGCTGGAAAATTTACTTTCATCATCAAATTATGAAACTGTGGCATTAAACGCTGTTCCTACTAATATAAAACATCGGACTAAAAAAAGGATTTATTAAATCCTTTTTTTTTAATACCGACTGTTCTGGAGACGACCTGAGAAGACGTCTGAAAAGTTTAGAACATTCCGTAATACAAATAATTACAGTACACGTGCTAGTGCCATGTAAGGAAGCGTTGACTTAGCCTATCTTCCATGGAGCATTGTGAGCTATGTTTGGCCAGTTTTTAGGAACGGTATAGTCATGTGTTTCAAACGGTAGACCGAATTTAAATGCAATGGGTAAAACAATAATAATAATAAATAAATTGTTAATTTCTCTCAAGCAAAGTAGGTAAATAATGCTGGCTGGAATGAAAGTGGATTGAGGCGAGATGTTTTCGGGAGACTGGTGCCTGAGATAGGTTTACAAAACCTGTGATACAGGTCACCAGTAGGCCTAAGATGACCGCCACGAGAGTCGATTTATCTCGTCAAAAGTAGAGATATGTCTATATCTCTACACGAGCTAAGATGACCGCCTAAATATATCGTCATCTTCTGTCAAATGAAGACTTACTCGGAATTCGAATTTTGATTTTTGAATTTTGTCGTCTAATGGTAAGATGACCGCCATATTTTCTCGTCTTTTGACGTTTCTGCGCGGGAAATTTTCTCGTCGACAGTTTTTGAAAACGAGATAAGTCTTCCGCTTGTCTTTTAGATTTTGTTTTGCTAACTTTTCAAAGGATGGCTATAACTTACTATAATCATCTTATTGCGATGTACGCCGATAAGCAAAACAGAAAGATGCAACGGAAAATAATCAGAGACGTATGTGGACTATGTGGTATGTGATCCTTTTGACGTTGTTCAGGTAGAGTTTCAGTGCCTCTGGAGATTATCAAAACCCTGGGAATTCTACCTCATCAAACGTCTAAAACCCGATTTAGAGCCTAAAACTAGTACGGGCCTATCTTGCTGCGGGCGGTGCATTCGAAGGTGAGTACCTAGTTCATTTGAGGTTAACTACCCATAGATTTCTATGTGTTATCCTGCTTAAAGTGTTATTGTAAAGGTCTAAAATTAATAATAACAAATTAGGTTAGTGTGAGTCAACACTTCTCATACATTTACCCGATTCACTCAATGTTTCAATAGTGAAGACGTGTCATTGGATCTCAGTTTACCAACTACGAACTACTACACTACGAATTTATGCAAAGTAAAAACTGAGTATCCTACCTACCTACCTATCTAATACTTTAGTAAAAAAATTTTAATAACAGGGTGACATTGGACGAAGATGCACGAGTCGAAAACGAAGAAGCTATCAACGGAGATTTGGCTGCAGAGGACCCATCACCTGCGGCTCTGCTTCGGCAAGGCCAAAGACGCGCAGAACTTCTATGTTATATTAATGAATAGAATATTACAAAAGCCTTAAATATATTTATACCTTATCAACCATAAGCACCTACAAAGAAAGCCCTCTTCATTATTTAGGTAAAAAGACAGTTTTCTGTGTGTAAATAAATTTATTTGTCATAAATTAAAATAGGTATATTATTTACAAGTTATGCAAATACCTATGTAAGGTGGAATGTTTGGTTTGTGGATGGCCCGTGGAATCTGAAAAGAAACAAATACATTAATATACGGACATGCTCATAAAGGTATCTGTATTCTCTATCCTGCATCCTGCAATCATTCCTTTAGTGCAAACTGCTTAGTCTACGCACATAAATACATTATGTAGTTCTATGAGTTAGTTTAGTTAGATACGGCTCAATGGACACTGAAAACAAAACTTGGTAGTTATGTACTACGGAGTATATTAAAGTAGGTAACTAATACTTACATATCGAAGGTTTTAACACTGCACCCTCGATATATAATTTTTTTTACCTATTTTAAAAATCCTCATTGATAAATAGCAACAGGTCAAAACAGGTATGGATGCTATCAAAACGTACAATTTTCCACTGTCCACCGTCTTACCTAGGCTCAACTCGTCGGTCTTGAGGCGGTTCCACCCCGCTGTTATTTGTTGGACACTTTGCAGTGAGCTTTAATCACCTGCCGCAAATTCATAGTGCTCGGACATATCATACCGGCAAAGAAACTCTATTTGGATTCTGTTACTTCTAACCCTGAAATATTAATACAAACAAGTATAGCTAGCAGCATAGATATCTACCGATTTTTAGAATACAATGAATCTATTTTGCTAGTGCTATCGGTTTTTAACAATAAATAGGGGTACCATAGGTATTTACTTACATTTTCATTCCGTTTGCTTCCCAATTATTTTATTTTAGTTTTGGCGGGTTTTTTTTTTTCAGTCACAGGTATCAAATTGAATGAACGAAACCATTAAAAAATAAAAATACAATGGTAGATTATGGTAGAATATGGAAGAAATGATCACTGGTTTGTCTTCACGACATAGGCGAGTCGTCGACGACAGCTGTCTCTCTCGTGATGCTCATCTTACCGTAATCGACAAACGAATCGATGTCGACAAAATTTTCTCTTCTCGCGAAGACATATGTCACGTCGGTCATCTTAGGCCTACAGGGCTCCGCTCCGCGCGTTCAATTAAGTTAAAATCTATGGGTTCATAGGTAAACATGTGCAATGTTTGCTATTTTGTGTACAAAATAGGAGTTTGTATGGTTTGTGTATAGCTGTATGGCAATAGACTAAGGTAAACAATATTTTCCTTAGTCTATGGTTGATTGTAAGTTTAAGAGTGAGAATGCAACCGTGAAAAGATGTTACCTGTAAGCATCGACATTGAGCGGCGGCTGGTAAGGCTGGTGCGCGGCGTGTGGCTGCGGCGGCAGCGCGGGATGCGGCGGGTGCGCGTGCGAGGGGAGCGGCGGGTGCGCGGGGGGCGGCGGGTGCGCGGGGTGCGCCGCGTACCCGCACTCGGGGCTGCGCCGCTGCGAGCGGATCTTCTCCTCGCGACGCCACTTCGCGCGCCGATTCGAGAACCACACCTTTATGTCGGGCCGGGTTATCAATAGCGCGGGGTAAACGCGCACTACACATTACACTAGGTTTTTGTCCCACCTCCGACGATGAGCGAGAAGCAAGTACTCGAGTTTTATCTTGAGGTTGTTGTCACTACGACAAAATAGCGGAGACATAGTTTCTCGCCGCCAGTGTTAACGGCTAGTGATTAATTACTATTAGGTAGGTACTCATGTGCATCTTTTATGCTTCCTTTTGTTTAATCTTGAGCAAGAAAACTGTTGTTAGCTAATCGCTTGCTCGTCGGTGGTCGGACAAGTGCCTAAGGGTGACCAAAGTGGATAAAACTAGTTACAAATAAGTTTATTCTAATGTTTATATTCTTCTTGCGACGCCACTTCACGCGCGAATTCGAGAACCACACCTTTATGTCAGGCCGGGCTATCAATAGCGCGGGATAAACGCGCACTACACACATAAGCTTACGTAAAACTTATATAAGCTTGTACCTTCTTAGTACTTATGCTTTACTAGCGTAGGTATACTTTTGGTGTTATCTCGGAAAAGGTAAAATCAAGTTTAACGTTTCAGACTTTTCTGAACCAGGATTTGTCTAGTCAGTGTTAGAAAACGTCTGTCCAAACATTGATGGAACACGACTGGGTTTCAAAGTGATCCTTACGGATTCAAGTTAATAAAAAAGTTGGTGAACCAAGGTTTAGGAGCTCACCTGTATTCTGGCTTCCGGGAGGCCTATCTTAGCTGCAAGTCTCTCTCTGGCGAACACGTCTGGATAGTGGGTTCTCTCGAATTCTGAAACCGAATGTCACGCTGTTTTCAAGATAAACGTTTCTTCAACATATTCCTGCTGTTTGTTTGCCAACTTTTTTTTACAGCTTACACATTGCACATTAAACCACCAAAAGAATCACTTTCCATCCTAAGAAATGAGGCAGCCCATTGTACTTTATATAGTTACACTTAGTCACTGTGATTAATAGATTACAACAAAGTGTAATCTATCTATCTAAAGCATTGGAAGGTCACGTACATTAATAACATGCTCTACTAAGGGCACTTAGCACCTAGTCTCGTCTAGCTTTTTTTGACTTGACTTTGTGGCTGTAATTTCACTTCCACCCTTAAAACTGAAGCACAGCTACGTTGCTTATAGGCACCTCGTTCCAAGCTGTCAATCTGTTCATTGGTGAAGCTGGTGCGGTTCCGCTGCAGTTTCCTCTTCAGCCTCAGTCTGGCTGCGTCATCATCAGCGCCGCTAGAGCCTGCGTTGGAGTTGTCTCCGGATCCTGTCTCGTCGGAGTTCAGGCCTTCGAGACCTTCCAGGGGTTCGTCGCCTGTGGACAATTTAAGTTTACCTGTGTATGGTGATTTGATAGATGCAGCTTGGCTTATCTAAGAAGCCTATAACAGAATTGAAAACCCTAATAGAAACCAAAAACCCTAGTATATAAGTTCCTATAGAATATGACAGTCTAGGGGTATATTCAAGTCTACGGCTCTAAGGGTAATAATGTTCAAATCAGGTTTTTTAACAGTTGCTTGCAATAAAATGGTGACACTCCTTCATTACAACGTCGAAGGTAGCTTTTGAAAATTACTTTTTGGAGTAAAAAAGTATAACTCTGCAAAACGTGAAAGGATTTGAATGTACTTTTATTTTGTATACCTATAGATTGACGTAATATAAACATTATAAAATGTAAACTATTCATTTTATAGAGATTTGGCTCACATAAAACTAAGATACTTTCCTTTAGGGCACGCAACTAGGTATACAAAGGTATGAACCTAGCTATGAAACAATAGAACCCTAGGTACCATCCACCTGCCTAAGTAACTATTTACAAAGTTAAGCACAGCTTAGCCAACTTCGAAGCTATCATCGCCAATAACTCACAACTTTTAATCGCGACTTAATAACTGAATCGTAAGTCAGCGTACCCGGCGGATAACGTAAAATTTACGCCGGAACGTAGATTAAAATCGCGCCAAGTCGAATAAATTCGCGGTAATCAAGGATTGTTTGGGAATTAATTGTACCTAACTGTTCAGAGCGGTGGCCATGTTTGGGAATGGATTCGACTGCTACTTATTTATGTCTTACTACTATTACTATTACTACTAGCCTGTAGTGTCCCACTGTTGGGCAAAAGCCTCCCCCCATTTACGCCAGTCACTACGATTTTCTGCTTTACGTTGCCAATCCCGCTCAAAAGCGTCCAGCTCGTCCCTCCATCTCATAATCTAGAAAAATACCTCCGAAGAGTGCCCTTGCCTTTCAGACCACTAGTCTAGGCCCTGTAGTTGGAGAGATTTCGTGAACTTTTGTAAATGTAGATTTTCCATATGGATCATTATTTTTTCTTACATGACTAGATCAGTTAAACAAAGTTAAAGAGGTATGACGCTTACTAGATGGAAATAAAAGCGACCAGTGTATTAGTTTCATTCGTATCTTCATGTACAAGCTCTGCTTGGTAATTTATGGCTATAAGACATGCTAAAAGTCGAATGTTTAATCCTATTTTTTTACTTCCTCTGTCGTCAAGACAATTGATAAGTTTCCTAGTTTAAGTTAATTTAATGATCCCCAGATCTAACCGATCCTGCGGCATGTCCTCACTAATCCTCCGGGAAGTGTCTCGCGGCCAGCCCTTCTGCACTGGCTTAAACTACGACTGAATGTTTTGATATTATTGCACAACTTTAAAATTTTAAATGTAAAAATCTGTGATCTCTATCACTATTAGAGTGAGTAAGTGAGTAACAGTGATGACATGAGACCTTGGAGCCACTGAGGGCAACTAGGGCATGCGACCACATGGTCTTATGGCATGCAATTACATAAGTAGTTTATACAATGCTATAGAACAAACACGTAACCCACAAAACTTCATCGCGTATTTGACTCAACTTTGCCTCGAAACCCCAAATTATCGAAACTACCTAACATGTCTTAACTTTGGAGCACGAACACCAAACACTAAATTACATTCAAGTGTCAAAATCTCACAGTCCGTGTCTCCAAGCAGGAGGGGGTGGTATACGGGTGGTGGGGGGTGAAGAGAGGGGGTAGCGTAACGGGCGCGTTCAGGCGGAAACTGACGATAACGGCCGAGCCTACCACGTAACCCTGTATGACGGTAACTCAAAAATGTATGCCCAATAATGAAGTTTGATAAGAGAGTTAGTTGAAGTTTTTGGTGAGCCAGAGATAAGATACAGCTGGGAATATTAGCTGCCTTTAAAGAGGTCAAAATAGAAGTTAAACATACTGAGAAAATTTCTTTCATGTAAGTAAGTAGGTAAACGTTCAAAAGTGTACTTAGAAAATGCAAAATAAAATTTACAAAAAAATTATATTTGTCAAGAATGCAAGCGTAGCTAGCTATTGCTACGGCGTAGCACGTCTACGCGGTAATAATGGAAGTTATTTTATTATTTCTACAGGTTATTATTAACTATTATGATTATATTATTTTTTTGTATGTAAGCTATCGTTTCGCAAGTACCTACCTATTTACATAGACGAGCTATACAAAAAGAAACAAACCATTGTTGTAACCTTACGTTTTGAAATTCGAACTTTAAATTATGGCTCAACTAAATGTATCGATTCTAAAACACAAATATCGATATGAAATGTGTTTTATTTGAATCGAGTTATCGTCGTAGGGGAGCTTTGAAGCTGGAGTGTTTTTATAGCTACAACGGATGACAGTTATAAAGAGTTCTTATCTACAAGTAGGAATCTGAATAAGGACGTTAGACTAGCTAGATATGCATGTGAATTCTTATGCATGAGGAATTGTTTTTATGCAACAACCCTTTTTATTCTTGTTATATGGCTATTGTTTTTACTTTTTTTATGGTGATAGTCGAATTATTATCCCATTGGTACAGTGGGTACGTGAGGCTCAAGTTGATGGACGCAGAGCAGTGCATCGTAGGGTACGTTCCTGACGTGCGTGACCTTTGAGACAATGCTTTGTTGTAGGCTATGGTTACCACATAACATCAGGTGGGCCATACGCCTGTTACAGCAACTAGTTGTGTAAAAAAAATATTTTTTCTTTGATTAATACTTATTAAATTGTTTTAGAATCTTGTCTGTTTTTTTTTTCATTTAATGAATAAAATATTTACTTACCTGAATTTGATTACCTACAACAGATCTTTTTTCAATTTTCGTTTTTCCTACCTATGTTTCATATTGTTAATATGATGATAGATCAGTTTTCAAGTAGACTTGAAAACTACTTACTTAAAAAAAAAAAAAAAACTAACATTAAGCAATGTTATCCCTAAAAATTCTAATCATCAAAAAACACTAATACGAATTCGCTAACCACATCGAATATGACACTATCCCCAAACAAAACACATTCCCTTATGTCGGGGCAATAAAGTCCAAAATCGCTGACATGATAGAAATATAATGTTTATCGGGATCCCATCTGTCAGCAGAACATTAATGTTTCATGAAGGTGTAGATCCATATCAGATAATAGACAGGCTCTGTTTACCGTCACTCACTGTCTGCTGGCGCGACACTCGTGTACTAATGGGAATACATTTCCTAAACTATAGGTACTAGCAAACAAAGATCGGTAGTACTTTCATACCTCAGTAAGACACCTGAGTAGATTTGGTGAATTTCATGAAAGTAATTCGATCGACATTTGTAAACAGTATAGAGGTCAATGACCGTGAAATACATCTAATTTTTACTGGCGTGGAAAGTTGCTGTTATTATTAGCTGTCAATTTGAACTAAAGTAATTGTATACTTAATCTTTATACCAAACGTCTCATCAGCGATATTTTTTAGAAAAAAATAACCTCAATCACGCATGACTCTGGGACGAAATTCAATGTAATTTTAGTAAGGAAGCGAATTTAAAATTTAAAATAAGAATCAGCCACCCAACTGGCTTAAAGGCAGCTTAAAAAAATCCAGCACAAGCAAAGCAAGCAAAATAACACGTCATATAGTTGCCATTTTCCCGCTTTCCCGCCAAGAAAAGCAAGATGGCGGCGGAACCATAAACAAAACTTGGCTTATCGCAAAAACGTCGTCGGTATGACATGTATTTCATTCGCCGGTATTCCCCTGTGCCGTCCCTCGGTGGGGAGTTGTGTTTTGTTCAGAAACCCGCAATATCTAGATAATGCTGTTTTTGAAATAAGAGAGTTTTATATATTACAGGAGTTATTTTTGTAAATATCCTAGAAATTTCAGCTGGGTAGGTAAGTATTTCAAAAGCGTCTAAGGTTATTACGATTGAAAGGAAGATGCAACTGACTTGTTAATAGGTGTGAATTTTATTACCTATAACAAAAAATACCGTCTTTAAAGCAAACTTCGTGCTGAGAACTTTCACCTTCCATAACCCGAAGATATTCTTAAATTCCAAACATTAGCATTCAGCGATATGAATGAGTAATAATAAATTGTGAGTTGAGTCACGCGTCAGCCATTTTGTCGCAAAACGGCGGGAAAAGGCTGACACGCTCCACTGCACATCAGGTGTAACCGATACCATAGCGAATACGCCCGATGCATACTGAATTATTTAAAATTGGAATTCATTTTTGTTTTTAATTACGGTTTGTTTACAGTTCGAAACATTAGTTTTCAATTACGAGCTTGTTTGAGAGTTGGTAAGTTGAAAGAAGTGAATTGGAAACAGATGTGTAAATAGTTTATTTTTATTATTAGCTAAGTAAACAACATAAACTGAGAAAAGTTATAGTTACCTATACATCTTGTTATTGTTGAAGTGCTTTGCACGAAATGTCACACGAATAAGAAATATAAAAAGATAGAGCAAATTAAGTTTGTGAAAACACTGTACCTACACATGTTTGTGTACAGTGATTTCACACCCGATGCACCGATGACATTTTTAAGTATGCGGGATGTCGTTGGATGGAGAGGGCTGTGAATGTTCTTGAAAATTTGTATGGGTGGCCTATGTTTAGCAGTGGACTGCTCCAGGCTGATCATAATGATGATGAGAAACATTCTATTACAGATACGAGAGGTAAGTATACCTCTACTTATTACTTATACTCTATAGAGTCTGAAACAATAAATTAATTTTGTATCAGAGTTCTAAAAGGCCATATTCAAACAATAATTATACGTTGTGTATATGTGGGCGGGCATTGGGGCGGCACTAACACGCGCGGGGTACCGCCTCCGACCATCGACAATTTTTTTCTTTATGAGTAAGCCAATAGTTTGTTTGGCGTTTTTCAGCCTTTGATCATTTTCTTTCAAAGTCAAGTGTCCCGTCCCGTGTCTACTTATTTTGGTTAAAATTTTCTTATGAGAATTTTCTCATCATGACAGCGTTATCTATATTTTGACGATTTTGTGAACTGTCAAGCAAGATTTGAATCTTTAGTCTCTTTAGAGTAGCGCTTAAAAAAAACTAAATTTGGATTGACAAAGTCAAATGCCATATTTTTTATTTTAACTATAGGATTACTTTAAAATGTATCGTTAGTTAATCAAACTATTACTGGATTTACTGGACTGGATGAAATAAACGCTCGAAGCTAGGTAAATGGTTGTAGAGAAACTAAGCTTAATTGAGTATACCAAGTATATGTATACGAGAACAGTGTGCCTTATAACATAAAGTAGGATTTTTTTATAGGTATAAACTCTCTGTCAACATTACCTATAACTATGATATAGCAACAACTATATTATTGACTATAATTCAGAACCAAGAAAGCACGGAAGACCCCGATTTACGGTTAAAAAAAGACAGAAAATAACAAGATTGAACCAATGACGACCCAGGATAGACCTCTTTGTAGAAGAATGATTAGGAAAACCGACCCCAAATAAAGATCCCGAAAAAGAACTCTCTGTCAACATTGTTCTTCTAGGCTTGGTCGCGTGGAACTGGCACCTAGACTGACCTAGCTTTAAGACGTTTTATATTAGTGACTCTTGTAATCCTACTGAATAAATACACTTTATGCCATACCCCCTCTAAAAAGCTTATTTTATTTACTGCAAACAGTGAATAAAAAGCCCTTTTAATCACTGTTTTGGTGTTTGAATTTGGAACACACTAATAAGGTCAACGTCCATCTCAATACCTAAAACCTTCTTGCGCCATAAATACTTTGGATATGAATTTTTGACAAGGAGTTTAGCGTTGGATTATATACTGTTTTAGTAGAAAACTTAAATTTATTTATCCTTCTTTTTTTACAAATCAAAAATTATTTGTTTTATGTCATTTAAGAATAGTATAAACAAAGTTCATAGTTTTTAATCCCTTTTCGCTTAAATCTTTCTTTTTCTCGAAGTCTTGGTATAAAATATAGTATGCAACTCTTGAATAAAACGGATTTATATCGAGGGCCATGAATCACGGCGTCGTTTAGGATTCTAACACTTGAATCACTTGCTTGTGATTCATCTACGGCCCTCGATTTAAATCAGTCTTTTATTCACTAGTTACATAATATACTATTTGATTTCATTTGATTTGTATGATAAAGATACAACACGAAAATAGATAAGTGGAGGAATATAATATAGGTCAAATATATAGGCTACCTAAGTAAAAGCTTCAAAGACTGTGGTTAATGGCCCATTATTACCTATTTACTAATTACCAAATTGCAATTGCAATCCAACATACCAAGTAATCACAAATGTAATTACTTAGTTAATTGGAAATCTATCCTATGATCAATCATGCTTAGGATGCCATTATAATAAGTTTACCTGTATGTGTGAGAGACTAGTGGTAGCGAAATTGGCTTCCGTTTCCAGTAACGGGTTCAAATCCAGTCGTATACCCATGAGTTTTTAAATTCGATAAATTTATGTGTGCAATACTAGTGCTCTCAAACGGTGAAAGAAAACATCGTGAAAAATCCCGCGGTTTAGTCAGTTCTGCACGTATTGACCATGTTTTACTGTGGATTAGGCCGACGTAAAAGAATCATACAAAAAAACGGTAGGAATCAAACCGTAGTTTGTTGCCTGTTCTTTATATAGGCGTGTTGCGTGGAACGGCACTTTACCTAATTTTAAGATGTTTCAAGGTGATCCCTGTGATAAATTTGAAATAACTGCTAGTATGGTATAGGGGCTGAGCAAGTCTACTCTCATCGTCAGTCGTAGATCGAACCCACGACCTACGGCGCAGAAGGCAGAGCTACTACCAACTTAGTCTTTTTTTGAACATAAGTCATGGTATAACCGTGAACCAATTGAGTAAAAATGCGTTAGAAAATTTCTGTGATAAGTCTGCTGTTGGTATAATTCTTCTTCTTATCGTGCCACTAATTATTTCAAACCAGTGTGGTGAAAGGATTTTAAGTGCGCCTCAGAGAGGCTCCTTTCGTGCACTCGTTGGTATCATTGAAAAATTAATAGAATTACAAAATATCTTAATGGATGAGATAAACATAGTTCCCTACCCACCTACACTCCTTCCTCCCTCCCCCTTCCTTTCTTATCGCTGTTAGCTATAAGGCCGCCTTTTGTTTTACTGTAAATGTTTATTTTTAAGCTAAATACTGTATTTATATTATGCGTCATGGTAATCAATAAAGAATTATCTATCTATCTACACCTATAGGTACGTATGTAATAGGGGTTCGTAGTCGGTTAGACACATGCAAATTAACATCTATAATTACACGTAAACCATACAAACGAGGGGATGAAACCGCCCTTTAGCGAACATTTTCATGTTTTAATCCTGTTTCATGCGTTATTGGCCTCAACCCTTTGTGATCGTTCGCTCGAAAACTGTGCGACGGCGACGTCTGTGGGACGTATTTGATTCGGAAAATTAACCCGTTGTGTTTAGTTCCAGAAGTTCTAATTGATTAATATCGTTGGTTTGTAGCTTAGGAAATATTAGAATCACATGGTTGTGTAGATAACAGTAGGTAAGAAAAAATAAGTTAAAATTATGATGCTGGTAAAACCGTCTGCGTGTTGTATCTTTAGCATGAAAATTAGCGGAGACAGTTGACTTTACATTATCGGAGGACTGGTTTTTGCATTGATTCGCAAGTTGAAGAACTTTATATTCAAAGTTTTATTGAAATTGTACTTTTCGAACTTTCACAATCATAACACACACTGAATCTATTAAAAAAAAATTTAAGGTGTATAAAATAAAGTAATTAATGCGATTAATACCCGTGTAATAGATTCATTGATATTGGTCATCATTGTGGATGGTCTGAGCCACATATCAAAACACCATGGTATTGATCGATGATTTCAAGTATTTAACAGTGAGGATTGTAAAAAAAATATGTATACCTCACACGGTACATACTACCAAATAATTCAAGATTTTCTTTAAATATTGCCCTCGATAGACATGCAAACACTTGGCACAGTTTTTATGTTCTTTTCATTGTGTTCTTAATATGTAACTACGACATAATATTTATCTCTGGTTACAAAACAATATTATTAAGAGTTTCAAGTTGTCTTAATAAATAGAAAGACAAAAAGAAAAAACATTCCTTTGACACACAAAACACAGAAATAAATAAATATAGTAATGAAAATTATTTTCAGACTTTTACCGTCAATTGCCAATACGGCCACATCCTCAATATCTGCCGCACCCTAACCACCCGTGCAGTGAAAGGGTTGTAATGAAGGCGAAGGATTTAATTGCTGTTTTGGCTGGGTGTGTGTCCCGGAGTCCCTTTCATCCTCCAGGGATTACATACCTACTGTTAGGTACACCGCATCCGTTCCGGTATAGAGGTTCTGTGTTGACTATATCTTAATAAAATTGGTATGACTGACTGACTACAAACATAGGTTCTAGAAGTATGAAAAAAGCAGCCAAGTGCGAGTCGGACTCGCCCATGAAGGGTTCCGTAGCATCAATTAACATAATATAAAGGTTTTTGTAGTTCGTCGAAAGGTAAATTGCGGTTTACGATTTATGACGTATAAAAAAAAAACTACTGACTAGATCTCGTTCAAACCAAATATCGTTGGAAGTTTGCATAGTAATGTACAACATATATTTTTTTTGGATTTATCATTCTCTTATTTTAGAAGTTAGAGGGGGGGGGGACCAACTTTTTTCCACTTTGGAAGTGTCTCTCGCGTAAACTATTCAGTTTAGAAAAAAACGATATTAGAAACCTCAATATCATTTTTAAAGACCTATCCATAGATATCCCACACGTATGAGTTCGATGAAAAAACATTTTTTGAGTTTCAGTTTCAAGTATGGGGACCCCCAAAATTTATAGTTTTAGAAAAAAACGATATTAGAAACCTATATATAATTTTTGAAGACCTATCCATAGATACCCCACACGTATGGGTTTGATGAAAAAAATTTTTTTGAGTTTCAGTTTCAAGTATGGGGACCCCCTAAATTTATAGTTTTTTTTCTATTTTTGTGTAAAAACCTTAATGCGGTTCACAGAATACATCTACTCACCAAGTTTTATCAGTCTAGCTTTTATGGTTTCGGAGAAAAATGGCTGTGACACGGCCGGACAGACAGACAGACAGACAGACAGACAGACAGACAGACAGACAGACAGACATGACGAATCTATAAGGGTTCCGTTTTTGCCATTTGGCTACGGAACCCTAAAAAGGAGTCTTCCTTTATCGTCATATAGGAACAAACATTGGTTTTTATTTTTCTTGGTTTATTTTGATGGTCTTAATTAGACCATTCCGAGTAAAATTCCATTAGACCGTCTAATGGAATTTTACTCACAAAGACTTACTGGCAAGTAATGCAAATAAGTTTAGCTAAAAGCATGAAAAGATAGGTGGTATTTTTTTCATGGTACAATAATGTAGTGAAAAAATAGCTCACGCCAAAAACGCTGGGTTGGGTTTTAGGCTTAATTGTTTAGCTTTTCCCAGTTGTCGAAAAATACATGCATCCTCAGACTTAATCTTTTAGGCTTCGAAAGATTATCCCATCTGTAATTTACAATTTCACGTCGTTAAAGCAACATTTACCATGTCAATAAACCTTAATTACCAAACCAAATTATCTATCAAAACAATCCATCCTATATACTACATAAATTCCCCGGCACATGGTATGTCGGCATGCTCAAAGCGTGTCGGGCGCGGCGCAAACCCTTTGATCTGCCACATATACCGATATACGGACTGTGTACCTATAGCTTGTCTAACGTTGAAGGCCCTTCTATTTTGGTAGATCTTAGGGCGCTTGTACACGCTAAGAAAAAACGCCGGGTCTACCCAAGAATTCGTGTCGTAAGGGCGCTTGTACACGCTAAGAAAAAATGCCGGGTCTACCCAAGAATTCTTGTCGTAACTAGAAAATAACTGTGTACACTGCTCGCAGCGGTGCACGAAAAAAATCTTATCTGCGCAAGACACGACGCGGCGAACGTTGTTGCGTTTTCGTGTGTGGAAAAGACAAAATTCTTGTCTTGCGCAGATAAGATTTTTTTCGTGCACCGCTGCGAGCCGTGTACACAGTAATTTTCTTGTTACGACACGAATTCTTGGGTAGGCCCGGCGTTTTTTCTTAGCGTGTACAAGCGCCCTAACTAGAAAATAACTGTGTACACTGCTCGCAGCGGTGCACGAAAAAAATCTTATCTGCGCAAGACACGACGCGGCGAACGTTGTTGCGTTTTCGTGTGTGGAAAAGACAAAATTCTTGTCGTCTACACGAAGAATTTGTCTTGTCTGTCGCAGGAACGGCAAATTTTCTTAGCGTGTACAAGCGCCCTTAGGGTTGAAATATGGCTTAAACTGGTAAAGGACTGTTTGTATTAAGTTATGAATTATTTCGAGAGTTAAGCCTTGCGCACCTCTAAGCATTCTACGGTGGCTATCAATGAAATATGTCAACGATATTTGACAGCGTTTCACCGCAGAACGGCTTGGTGTTGTTAGTTGCTAACACGCCAAAGCGATAACTCTGTCACAAAAAAAGTCATGAGCAAAGCGTGAATAAAGGAACCAGACAAACGATAAAATATTTTTTGATCAATATTTCTTAACTAAGAATATTAATATTAAACTAACAATATTACATAAATACTGTCCTTTATTTCCAACAAAGCTAATGCTCTCAACGAACGGTGCGAAACATCGTGACGAAACCCGCGGCGTATTCAGCTCAGCACGTATTGATCATGTCTTTCCTGAGAATTAGGCTGACTAAGCTGTCCGGATGGTATAGGTTCTGGGCAAACCTACTCCATCTAAAAATCCTGTCCCAGGCACTCTAGCATCCTGAAAGGGCATGAGCAAAAAACAGTTGCCGTGACGCTATATAAAATCATCTAGAATAGATGCAAAGGCCTTTTACATAATCTTATTTCTTTTCAACAAGGACTGAACGTGATCTTTATATTAGTTTTTTTTTCTTAAACCAACGCCTAGAAGTACCAACCGCAAGTTTGATACTAATTTTGTAGTTGTGTATAATTAAAATAAATTATGAAAATGTTTCCGTTAAATGAACCGGAAAAATAAAGTGTCTTTTTGAATGAGAATCGCGAGTGGTGAAACGGTCATTAAAATTCACATTAAACCAATAATAATTCATTTATATTATTCGATAAACCGAAATGGATATTCCGTAGACAAAAGTTGTAGTAGGTACATTTGCTTACACAAGAATTCACAATTTTAAATACCTATTGATTTATTTTGATAATTACGTCTGGTGGACCGCCATATGCGACTACAAAGGCCATTTTAAAAATTTCGCAGTTTAGTCATTTTAATGCTACCTATCGAATTTAATGATGTAAAACCACATCTTACTGCTGAAAGTGGTACATATATTTTTGATGAGTAGGTGTCCCCTTTATACATTATTCACTTCGCTCTAGCATAACATTCTCAGATCTAGACGGATTGCCAAATAAAATAAAATATCATACCAGTGTTTGAAGAGCGGACCGAGTTGGGAATACTTTCGGATATTCGCATCAAAACACTTCAAATCCGCCTAACTTTCTCCGTCTAGCAAGACAAACGACCCAGCAAACAAAGTGTGACAATTCCAACCGCAAGCGACATAACTCACATGCCCAATAAATACATATTCAACTAGGCCGTAGAGGCCGTAGATCTCACTAATTTACTACTCTTGTACCCCATAATAACCATTCATTGTCCGGAGAAATCTAGAGGCATTTTTCTTCACCTTATCTTGTAGACCAGACAGTCGTGTTTCTCTCTCCAACTTGTGGAAAGTCTAGTTCTATCTCGCTCGCACAGTGTTTTATCTTTCCCCCCCTCTTTTATTCAGTACGTTTTATTTAGTTTTCACCCCTAAATGGATTTATTCCGCGTTGTGGTTCTTTGACCTTGTCGGTCTGTCTGTAATAAAGTGTGACCTAAAACTGTAGGTTTGTAGGTGGAATAGGTAAGTAAATATAAGCTTTCTATTTCACTATTTTTTTTTCTATTATGAAGGCCGATATACGAGCTTTTACTTTCTCAGATGCTATTCAAATTCTTAAGATATAACGTGATCCCACAGAAGTTGTGTTGATAGGGAAAGTTTGAACGAGCGACCATCAATTTAGCATATTATCTGCTGACTTTCAGGCTAGTTTCTCTTGTTTGAATAGTGGTATTTTGCAAGAAAAACAAGTATACCTGCTATTGCACCTGTTTCGTTTTTGTTTTTTTTACGATTAGCTGTCAAAATTGACAGACGAAAAAAAAGCGTCAGCGTGGTGTCACTTTTGATTATGTCAGTTTTCTGAACACGTTTGAAAAATACTAGCAGGAGATTCGTTTTCTGTCATTTTGAGAATCAGCATACTTTGTTTTTTTTTTCATCTAATTGTGTTTCTAGAGTTCTTTCTAGTTCTTTCGGTGAAATTTTAACATTAACTGAGATCTTAGCGCAATGAGCAGTTCGAATGAAAGTGTAAACGTGGTATCTAAAAATTTAATCTAACAATTTAAACGCCATAAATTTCAAAAATTTAAACTTCATAAATGTAAAAACTGGTCCACGGCTGAACATTTAATTTTGTCAAAGTCAAATATGTATCTATTCAAAAAAAAGGATCACTTTGAGACGTCTGAGTCTAGATGAGTATTCAATGGTATCAAAAAGATCACTTTGAAACGTCTGAGTCTAGATGAGTCTAGCTGTCAACCGAGGTAATCGAACCCACCTCTAATCTAGCTGCGTCAAAAGTCACAAATCAAATATAATCACATATTATTTCGCAAAATAGACAAGCAGTAACTATTGATCATGGGTCATTATGGCACCACGATCATAAATAAAGTCCCCTACGCGAGGGATGGGGGAAGTGAAAATAAAATTAGTTACACTGCTTTATCACGTGTGTAGGACCCTTAAACTGTTAGTCGATATGGTACTTGAAAAGCTACTTGTTGTCTAAGTTATTGTTGAACTTAAAGGACTCGGGATTCAGTTTTGCGCCCTCGTCGAAAAATCATACTTTAACCTTTTTTGAAACAATAGGCAATTAAAAAAGTCGTTATTTATGTCTGTTATAATTATTCTAACAAAATGTACATAAATTATATGTTTTTTTTTAATTTTATGTTACGTTTTTATTGTTTTTTTTGTGTGTTTTTACATTTTTTTAATTAGCATAATATGTAAACTAAACTTATACCAATACTAGCATTCATACGCGGCTCTACTTGCGTATTACCTCCTTTGCCCTCCGATGTCTTAAAAACCTATATGTGTTATCCAGGTCACGAGCTATGTTTTTTCCAAGTCTCATAAAAATCCGTATAACCTTTAAGATGAGACAAACATACTCACTCACAAACTTACCCCTTTTAATATTAATAGGATTGTTATTAATAAATAAATAAATAAATATTGTAGACAATCCACACAACACTATCTAGCAAATTAAGCCGAGCTTGTACTTTGGAAACCAGGTAGCTGATATAATACTTAAATACATTTTTTTTGTAAATATATACAATACAATATAACACCCAGAAGAATACAATATAAAACCCAGACAGAGAACAAACATCTGCGTTCACCAAACAAATATTTGTTCTCGGTGGGGATCGAACCCACGACCTACGGCGCAGAAGGCAGAGCTATACTACCAACTGAGGTAGAGGCCAGTCCAGTAGATGTTTCATCTATATACGAACCAAAATAACAGATACAAAATAAAGATTATTAGCAAATGTGTCCAAACCGCCACGTGCAGTAATTGCCGCCACAAAGGCACAGTAATTGGCAAATAGCAAACAGTTACAAAGCGATGCCTTTAGCGATGCCTCAGGGCCTACAATAGAGCTGTCCTGTCCTGAACTAACAGCTGTAGGCCTACCACTAGCTCTGTCTGGCTCTGTCTCTGGGTCTGGTTTTGAGTCTGTGTGAGTGCTGTCTAAATAAATCACAAAACCAGAGCCAGAGATAGAGCCAGACAGAGCTCATGGTAGGCCTACTGGTTTTAGGTCTGTGTGAGTGCTCACCAGTGTATTATACTGTGTGTGTGACGTTTCGACGTAGAGTTTATTTAGTCAACACTCACATTGACTCAAAACTATAGCCAGAGACAGAGCCAGACAAAGTAAACAGCTGAATCTATTTTGATGATATATTTTCAAATCGGTTCACAAATGACGATGTTATGCAATACTTACCGACTAACAAACATTAAAAAAAACTGAATTGAGAACCTCCTCTTTTTTATTTTAAGTCGGTTAAAACGTTACCTAAGTTCGATAACTTTAACATTTTTAGACCTAATCAAGTTCGGGAATATTTTCACCTTCGGTTTACGGTCACCTTTACTTATTAGATAAATTTTATAATAAATATAGAACGAAGTGAACGAAAAAAATAAGCTTGAATAAATACATCCGGAATACCGCAAGAGAAAATTTCCCCGAACCAAAATAATATTGTTTCATCACAGCCGATCCTAATGGGTTTGAGAGATCGAAATTAAAAATTCCATAACTCGGTTTGTAGGAGTCCCAGAAAAATCTCAAAGCCACCTAATTGGATACAGAATACCACTACAAAGGGGGATGTTTGAGATAAAAATGAAAATTAAATCTTCCAAGCGGATGGGCAGGGTAATGTTTTTGACGGTACCGGAGTCGGGCCGCCCCCACCCTTTAGGGGGGAGGGGGTGCCGCAAATCGACTATCAAAATGCTGCTGAAAAAAGTTTTGTTGCGATGCCAGTGTGACCGGCTGTTGCGGATTTCTGGCCATTCTGTGTGCTTTTGTTTTTATTCTGCGGTTTTGGCTCGTCTGATGCGTGGATCGATTATGCCCGTTGCCGTACGTTGGTTTACTGTTTTTATTAAAACAATAGTAAGGCTGTTGAGAAGCTTTTGTAACCATTATAGACAATGTATACCATTTGCTAAAGTTTTTATGCAATTAGCTCATGGAACAAGCTTAATGCCCATCCGATGTTAAGTGGTAACCATCGCCTATAATAAAGTCTTGCCTCGGAAATCACGCACGTCAAGAACATGCCCTATGATACACTGCCCTGTAAAGATGTTAAGCTTCACGTGCCAGTAATTTTGTCGGCACCTACGCACTTCAAACCAAAACACAGCGATGCTGCTTCACAGTAGAAATAGGCATGGTTTTATTACTTCCCCGGACGAGCCATATTGCCAAGGTAGTAATAATAAGGGTTAGTAACCTTAAGCCCTACTTATAATAAGGGTTAGTACAAGGAATACGAGTAGTATATGTACAAATGGTACAAAATAACCACCAGAGTGGTGCCCGTAAGAGCCAAGGCGTAGCGGCATGAAGAACAAGATGGCAAGACGAACTTGACAAGGCAGTCCACAGTGGAACATCTCAGCACAGGACCGCACAGAGTGGAGAGGATTGGGGAAGGCCTTTGCCCAGCAGTGGGACATAGAAGGCTCATAATAATAGTACGAGTGGTATAAGGTAAGATACTAACCTTTCTTCATCCCACCCATGTCTCCATTACACCCTATCGCCTGAGGTCCAGGGCTTAGGCTGTGTAGCTGGTACGGCGGGGTCCTGGTGTCGATCTGCGTTGGCCACGGAGGCCTAGGCCAGGCGGGTGCTGCGCCGGGGGTGCTCAGGAGTCGCAGCCGCTCGTAGACCGGCGCGGAACAGTCCGATGGAGACTGGGTGTTGGACTTCTCCTTCTGCGCAGCCAGGTTCCGCAGCACGCGATTGATGGAGGAAACCTGGTGAATGTTTCATATTATGAATTAATTTCATTTAAAATATAACACCGACTGCACCAATCCACCTGCCAAGCGTAGTGACTATGGCCAACCGCCCTGCATAGTGTAGGGGAGGCCTGTGTCCAGCAGTGGACTTCTTCAGATTAATGATGATTATGATTCATTTCGTAGTTTTTTTATGCTTTAAAGTAAAGTAAAAGCGATGGAAAGCGGCTACCGTAACCTATGGACGCTAGCAACACCAGAAAAATCGCTCGCGCGTTGCTGACCCTTAAAAAAAATTTAAACTGCTTTTTTTAAGACACCCTAAGAATAACCCTAACCCTAAGATAATCCTCTGTGCCTTCTGAATCTTGTGGACGATATTATAACCTCATAAACAGTGAGTGGATTTTATTTATATACTCCCGAGGCAGTACCCACACGTCTATAAATCTTATCCTGTAGTCTCTAGGGAAAACCTCAGCAGGAAGAGCATTCCACAACCCTATGGAGAGCGCGCGAGGAAGTTCCTCTGAAACCGAACGATGCGCGACCATGCAAGTTATGTCGATGAACCCTTGCCTAAAATGAGCTTATCTAAGCTCTTCTTATCTTACGCTCATAATATACGAGCTATTGTGTTGTGAAGATTAAATCACATTAGATCACATTACAAATAGGTAAGATTTCGGTCAAGTGTTTGCAAATAACTGAATTGCTTGTTTTTTTATCGGTTCCAAGTTTATTTTGAATTAAGAACGATGAGAAGTCAAGCCCTCGAAAATATTTAAATTTGAACTTTTGATTTTCGATCGCAGACAATTTAGAAATCAAAATGTGATACGTAAGCTAAAACACATCGTTTCATAACGGATAGTGGGTTCATGAGACATGATCCTATGTTTACGACAAAGGGAACCGACCCGTTGATGACACGAAGTCGGAGAAGCGTGCAATAAATTGATTATCAATCTTATTTCTGAGATCTTTGTCGCGCTTCGTAAGACTTGAGGAAGATGTGACAGTCGCTTGTTTGATTTTATTTGGTTCACAGAATTGAAAAATGTTTGATGAATATTATAAGTCTGTAAAGGTCACTGCCCAAAACAGTCTAATTTTAGACCCTATTTTTATTTTCAATTCATATGACTTGGCAAAAGAGTGGTTCTAAAATTGGAAAAATACCTATATGTACTAGACCAGCATTCATTTGCATGGGTGCATGGCTCCTATTGATAATGTAACCTAGACGGCCCAAAAATACTTTTCAACGTATGTATACATAGTGATGTAGCCCACCCATGGCATACCGAAAAAGTCCCATGGCGCACCAACTGTCACTGTCATATGACAGCGCGCGAAACGGACATGAGTACGTAACTTAGACGTAGGGCAGGAAGGCCGTAAGACGATAGAAGGTAACTTGATACGCGGCCGCGCGGTGGTCCACGCCTTGCCCTGACTGGCAGATGACGGAATGCCTGATGGAGCGAGAAAGCGTGCCACGTTCGAGAAAAGCTTTTTTTGCGTTTTGTCTACGATGTAGTTTTGTTATGATATTTTGTTTCGATAATTGGAAGTTTTTATAACTTATCGTATATTTTTTATTGAGTTTAACTTAATAATCTAATATTTCAATCTAAATACCCCTACAATACTAACTCAGTGCTATAAGTATTAAACTTTAAATCTTTTTAAAACTTACAATTTTATGAGCAAGCACTTCAATTCTTCAATCGGAAAAATAACAAGTTGTATAAGAAGGTACGTGATTAAAAGTCAGACTCTCATTTAAAGCAAATGTTAAAATATTTCTTAAAGGGTTGAACTTTGAGTGGACACAAATGAAATGGAAATTTTTAACAAGATATATAACTTTTAGAATCAATGATTCGCGCCAATTAGATGTTTCCCTTTTAATTTCTTGTTATTTGTTTTCTTAAACATTAATTGATGCTTGTTTGCTTAGAAAGCTACTTGATTGACCGGAAATCTTAAATTGACTGAGACTCAACAAATTGAAGAGCCTTGTCTTAAAAATGACGATATCTCGTGACAAATTGGAAAACCTATTTAGATGCCACATAAAAATGTAGGTGTATTTGTTTAGGCAACCAAAACTATACAGGGTTATTCATTATTAGCTGCAAATACTCAGGAATTAAGTTCAACAAATAAATTAAAAAATATTTATGAAATGATTTTTTTTAAGTTTTGTTATGAAAATCCCGAGAAAAGCGATAAAGGAATCATTGGCGCCTGACCTATTTTGACCTTTGATCCGCGCCCGCGCGCCGTGAGTGACACTCTGCGTTCTGTCACCGCCTGGGTGGGTCATCGTCCTGTTCTCCGTGGCAATCATTATGCAATAGCCGTAAAGAAATTAATAAAAATAAAATTTTGATACAAAAACTTGAAAAAATTTTTGATCAAATTTAAAAAAAAAAAAATCATAAATATTTTTTATTCTATTTGTTGAACCTAATTCCTGAGTATTTGCAGTTAATAATGAATAACCCTGTAGAAAAATCAAAAACGAATAAACGGCCAAATTTAGTTTATGCTATCTTAAAATAACCCAGACTATTTTTCATTGGACCTAACTCACCTAAGTAATGCATGGGTTAATCTCGTAGTCATTTCAAAATACTGCTGAATCACCCAGCGACCAACCGCGCTGCGCAAGTGTGGCCATGTGTGTAACCTTCAGTAGGGTTGCAGTATGTAAAAATAAAACCCAAAGGACCTGTAAACAGTCCTCTAATTCGAATCACACACTCGAATTCCCTCGTTTCAACGATACCACGATTCTACTCAACCGATATACCAATTAGTAAAATCCCTATTTGAAAATTTTTGTTTATATGTTTATAATGAATTTTATCTGAAAGACCGCATTTAGACAATGTTTTATGACAATGGGTGCATTTCGTACGATTAGGTCCAAAAGCGATTTTTTGTGGTTTTCAAGATGTGTTCACGGTGCGTTGATTTGTAATTTGGTAAATACAGGTAGCTAAGCTTACGAATTCATGAGAGTTTAGAGGAAGGGTTAAATCAGGATTACTGAAGTTTACGTCTTTTTTTTTTCAATAAGTAGGTATTGGAGACATAAAAAGTAAGGAGGGACTTACCACAAAAAACATAGTACCTACCTGGCACAAAGCTACCGAAAAACTCATTTTACTTTTTTAAACATATTTCATTACATTTCATTCATTTTTGTATTTATTTGATTCAGTTTTGTATAGTGTGTATTTTTTTTATATAGTAGTTATATTAATTAAATAATAATATACCTATACTACAAAAGTCAGCATCTTGTTTTTATTTCACTAAGTAGGTAGGTATACTTCTTTTAAAATTTGCTATTTAAAAAGTATGAAGCTTTGTTTATCAAGCACCTATCAATAATAATAACTACAATTAAATTTAATTCCAAAATAAATGCAATTTATCGATCAACAATACCATTAATCGAGTCCCAAGACTCTATGAGAACGCACCTAATAAATGCATATCATTTCACTCTACTGATTCCGAATACTATTGAATAGGCCTAACACCTCGATCTACTCAATAAGGACCTAAGGGCCCAACACACGCCCCCCGTGGCGACAACGTATTGACAACTTATTCCCAATCAAACAAAGACCAGTTCCTTAATATTGACCCATTTCTTTGATTACCAACAATAGAAATCGACAATTAAAATAAAATAGGAAACGTGGGAATGGAACGATTATAATAAGTGCAGTTTTTGACTTTTGCTGTCATCTTATTTTTTTTCTTAGAGGCGTTTTCGATGTGGTCGTGGTGGGGCGGTACGTAGCTTTTATGTTTGATTGTTGTCTTCCTATGGTCCTTTGAAGCACCTTTGTACGTTGATTTATTTGTTTGGATAATGTAGTTTCGAGTAATTTAATTATGGGCTTATTTTCTCATGAGATTATGAATGAGGTGTTGAATATTCCGAGGGTCAGTGAAATATTATGCCTTTATTGTACTGAATTATTTAATTTATTCCAAAGTTCATTTACTCAACTAGGTAAAGCAACAAAAACTCGTAGAAATTACTATATTACTTATTCTAGATAGGTACTGTTTATAATAAAATAAAACAAATATTAATTCATGCATGGCTTGTTACGTCACATAACAAATAACAATACAGACCTAGTAAGAAGCCTGAAAAAAACCAAACCTTTTGAGTAAGTGTAGTGATAAATTTCATATTGTGTAGTGATAGCACTACTTTTATGAACACATAAACAAGGTGTCACCTTACATAGAGACGGTAAAAAAAGTGCCAAGGGACACATTTTTAGTATACATAATACTAATTTTATAAAACTAAGCTCAAGCAAAATTGCTCATTAGCCTTTTTGGTTAGATCATAATATTATTAGGGTACGCATACTATCACACACGGGTGGCACACTAATTAAGTAAAAAAACAACATATAGGTACCTAGATATCTTTACAAAACTGGTTCTTTAGAAAGCTATCAATTCAAGTGATGACTCCCTTCTTTTTGCATTCAAACCCTCACAACATCCACTTCAATTAATTCATTACTACGCAAAAAGCTAAAACAAAGGCGACGGACGATATAAATAGTGAGACAACAGGAATAAAGCAAAAAAAAATGCGCACCTACATTTTACGCGAGGCGCCCTGCGCGCTTACTTGCAAAATGTTGAAAACATTCGAGAGAAAGTCACCAAAAATATTGACTCGCTAAGTGCCGACTTGGCACACAATAGAACCAGCAGGTCGCCTTTTGTCGGCACCCTCCTGTAAGCGACAATGCACCGCTTTTTATTTTCGCTTTAAATATCGCGAGTGAGGTAAAGATTTTAGGCAAATGTGAAATAATGGCTGCGAAAATGTAAGAAAAAGTTTATTTTATCGAATTTACCATTATTTTACCGATATAGCTGAAGTACGTTTTCGTTTTCAATAAAACCACAAGTTACAGAATTCAGATTCGGCTTTAGATTTCAAAAATATTTATCTGCAATCAACTTCTGCTTCTATTTTATTACGAAACTGAAATATAATTTTATTAAAATTATTCGAATCAAATTTATTCTGCTCATAAAAATAGTTAATTACATGCATAACTATAAACGTTCTGCCAGCCGATTTCAACATAAATAGTTACCTATATACCTACTCTTCAGTTTACGTGCGCAGTGAGGTAATGTAATTGCTATAAATAGAGATAACCGCTCAACATCAGGTGAGCCATCTGCTTATTCCTACGCTTTTTTAAATCTATTTAAAAAGACTTATTGCCAATTTCTTTTATACAAACTCCAAACTAAACAGAATCCTTCATCCCATTACATATAACATGTTAGTAAATGTAATAAGCAATCAATCTATGCACAGCAATCAGAGAAAGCAAAGCAGCGATCAATAGAGCACCCTCTATTTGCGCGTTTCGTTTTACGCCGTGCTTTACAAGATGGCTCTCGCAAAATAAAATAAAAAAAATCGCTCTCTAAGCTTATTGAAAAGTATTCTCGCCCTGCGTTCACGGCGTCTGAACAAATATAAGATAATTTTCGCGCTTCGCCTCACCCGGTATTTAGGGGGCACCTTTCATACTTACGGCACCGTTTGATAGGTACACGCTGGGAACGGAACGTTTTTAATGTAATTTATTTTGAATTCGGAACGCGTTGTTTTACTTTTAACGGGCGCGCTTCGACCTTGATTTTTGAGAGCTCAATTCGGTCGATCAATCGACTGACTAACTCGTGTTTTGATCAATCACTTTACTTTTATTTGTCACGTTCGTATTTATTGTATAATGATACAAATTGTACCTTACCTTATCAATATACGAATTCTTTATTTCCGAAATAAAGTGTTCTCTGCATACTTAAATTATCTTCGGTCAAGCGCAAAACGCGTGTAAACATCCACCAG
The DNA here is from genome assembly GCA_947578465.1 of Thera obeliscata. NCBI lineage: Eukaryota > Metazoa > Arthropoda > Insecta > Lepidoptera > Geometridae > Thera > Thera obeliscata. Next base: position 7,235,213 of record OX387918.1, on the reverse strand, counting down.
AGCATGCTACGACTCTACACTCGTAAATAATAAGTAGGTAAGTGCGATTTTCGAATTTTTCCGCTCACACTATTGACGCTCCAGACATTTTCGTAAAACCCATCGCCGAAAAGAATCCTTTAAAAATTTTGGACAGGCGTGTGGCGTAAAATTGTTTGCTGATTTATATCTTAAGGTCGTAAAAATAGGGTCGAAAATGGGAAGTAGCTTTATGCTTGAATTGAGTGAAATAATAGGGTCGCCGGAGACTAACTGATTTTCACGGTTATAAAACTGCAATGAAATTATTAGATGATTGAAAGTCAAACACGTTAAGGATACAGTAGATATACTTAAAATAGTTTAATATAATGCTTATTCTTCGTAATTTATTTATAAAAAAAGAAAAGGTATTTATATTCGTATATGATAAATTAAGTATTGTGTATACAAATATCAATATACAATCACACTAATAATACCGACTTCCTCTTTCTAATCTTAATAATAAATACATTTTTATACATTCTTACTTCTATACCAATATTTACTATACTGTAATATATAAAGTGATATAAGATGTAACATGCGAATGAAATAATAATAAACAAGTTTCCACTGAATTAACAATTATTTTGAACAAGGTACGTGTTTTGTTTCTACAAAATATTTAAAAGCTTATATCGTGAAATATGTTTAAATAATGAACTAAAATAACCGTAGGGTCAATATAATTAAATACCTACATCTTTGAAAACCAGCCAAATGGCAAAAGTCAATTGTGTTTGTTTGGCGAACTGGTATCGCACCGTCAGTAATGATTCCCATTTTAATAACAATAAGAGTCACTATTATTATTAATAAAACTTTATAATAGTGTATTATTACGATTGGCACGGGGATAGACGCTCGAGTGAATCAGAATGACAACTTTTTCAACGGTTTTTTATTTTATTTTTGTTACACTCTTATTTTGGTAGAACTATTAATGAAACCAGTTTCATTTTTTGATAAATTTTGCGTTCGGGTTTTTTAATAAGTAGACTTTTTGCGACTGGTCTCTTAGCTCAGTTGGTAGTTAGCCCTGCCGTCTATGACGTAGGTCGTGCGATCCCCCCTTGTGTGGTGGTTTGTTCTCTACCTGGGAATGTGTATTTACAAAAGAAAATATAAATAAACATCCAAATTAATGACTATTAATACCAGTAATAACCAGTAAGCAAAAATAAGAAGGTTTAGGTTTGATTTTTATTTTTTTAAATGTTTATTATAATGTTCATCTGTTTACACCTTTAGTCTGCTTTTCGCTAGTTCATCCCACTGTGTCAATACGATGCCCAATACTTCAGTCAGGTGTTTTTTTGAAAATATTTTCTTACATGTACATGTAAGAGTAAATAAATAAATAGCAATAGTTCTTGAAGTACTTTTAGGTCAGTAAGTACATCTCAATACGACATTAGTATATTATGACTCAAAAGATACGATCAAACGAATCAAACACCCAAACCCCTGTAATATGAATACTGTGGCTTCCAGTAATTACAGACAACTGACACTAAGCAATCATCAGATTATAGAAATCAGTTGAAAAAACACATAAATATTCATCCTATCCCCCCTACACAACGAACGATGACAAGTAAGTACATCGTTTAATACACAAAAGCGACACTGCATACCGTGGACATCGCATAAAATTATAATAAATATCTGCAGAGCGAGACAGCACATTATGTCTGTGGGAGGGAAAGAGATGCAGGCGGTCATCCCTGGAGTTGCATCTTTATGCATAGGGTTGTCGGAGATGTGTCGGGGATTTCCCTCGCGTCTGTCAGTCATGTTGTGGAGATGAAGCTGTTGATACGAGACTGAGAACTATAGGAATAAATTACATGTAATGTAATTTGTTACTTTATAAAAGCAAAAAAATAAAAGCCAGATTTTAGAGCTTTGCCAAATATCATGCTATTTTAAGTTCAGAACATCGTAAAAGGAGGTGTGTACTTCTTTGAAAATCATTCGTTAAACTGCTACAATTGTTTATTACGGCTCAACTCGATTCCGTGAATTATCATCGATTCGTGAAACCAAAATTATAATAGACATTTAATTTTGAGCTTGGTGGTAATGAAATGTTATAGTCAGTGGTAACTACGTCGAGTAATCATCATGTGTGACATAATGCTTAACACAATCACTTTTCATTCAGACCCCAATGCAGGTCTAGGTCACACAGAAATAGTAAATAATTGGTAAATAGAAATAACTTATTTTAAAAAAGAAAAAGCAGCCAAGTGCGAGTCGGACTCGCCCATGAAGGGTTCCGTAGCACGACGAACTACAAGAACCTTTATATAATTAACTTGATGTAACATAATAAGGTTCTTGTAGTTCGTCGAAAGGTAAATTGCGGTTTACGGTTTATGACGTATAAAAAAAAAACTACTGACTAGATCTCGTTCAAACCAAATATCGTTGGAAGTTTACATAGTAATGTACAACATATATTTTTTTTAGTATTATCATTCTCTTACTTTAGAAGTTAGAGGGGGGGGGACCAACTTTTTTCCACTTTGGAAGTGTCTCTCGCGCAAACTATTCAGTTTAGAAAAAAACGGTATTAGAAACCTAAACATCATTTTTGAAGACCTATTCATAGATACCCCACACGTATGGGTTCAATGAAAAAAAAAATTTTGAGTTTCAGTTTCAAGTATGGGGACCCCCGAAATTTATAGTTTATTTTTTATTTTTATGTAAAAATCTTAATGCGGTTCACAGAATACATCTACTCGCCAAGTTTCATTAGTCTAGCTCTTATGGTTTCGGAGAAAAATGGCTGTGACATACGGACGGACAGACAGACAGACAGACAGACAGACAGACATGACGAATCTATAAGGGTTCAGTTTTTGCCATTTGGCTACGGAACCCTAAAAAACAACTTTCCGTCAGTCAGCCCTATTCAAAATAAACTACTCAATGCCAGCCCTGATAAAGCGTTACCACATTCGTAAATTGTAAAGGTGACAATACATCGACACGTCATTTGGCATCGAACAGGGGCTATTAGATGTCCGACTGTGTGTGGGGTACTTTATGGCCATAACTCATTGTAACGAGAGGGTCCTACAATGATTCAGATTCATAAATGAATAAAGTGATGATTCGTGCTGATACAAGGGGCGAATGACATCTGTGAAATTATTGTAAAATCGCTTTGGAATTCTAAACAGTTCGATTATACGGTGTTTGAAAGGAAACTTGCATTTTATAAGCGAGATATTTTTCAATTCGGCATGGATTGGAGTGCTACGCTTTTCGTAGCTGTTGCTACGAATTTTTTTAGACTACGTATAAAAAAACTCTTAATTTAAATCTTAAAAAATATGATTTCATAAAAATAAAATAATACAAAATTATTCATAGCAAGGAATTAAAGAATTCACACAAATTTTTTGTACGAAATTGCCACAAATAATACTTACCTATGATGTAATAGGAGAGTTTATTGGTCAAAAAGCTCAGTGTGCCTTCACTAAAAAAAGCAGCCAAGTGCGAGTCGGACTCGCCCATGAAGGGTTCCGTAGCATCAACTAACATAATATACAGAAAATAAACAGGAAACAGGTTCTTGTAGTTCGTCGAAAGGTAAATTGCGGTTTACGATTTATGACGTATTAAAAAAAAAACTGCTGGCTAGATCTTGTTCAAACCAAATATCGTTGAAAGTTTGCATAGTAATGTACAACATATATTTTTTTTAGTTTTATCATTCCCTTATTTTAGAAGTTAGAGGGGGGGGGACCAACTTTTTTCAACTTTGGAAGTGTCTCTCGCGCAAACTATTCAGTTTAGGAAAAAACGATATTAAAAACCTCAACATCATTTTTGAAGACCTATTCATAAATACCCCACACGTATGGGTTCAACGAAAAAAATTTTTTTGAGTTGCAGTTTGAAGTATGGGGACCCCCAAAATTTATAGTTTTTTTTCTATTTTTGTGTAAAAATCTTAATGCGGTTTACAGAATACATCTACTCGCCAAGTTTCATCAGTGTAGCTCTTATGGTTTCGGAGATAAATGGCTGTGACACGGTCGGACAGACAGACAGACAGACAGACAGACAGACAGACAGACAGACATGACGAATCTATAAGGGTTCCGTTTTTGCCATTTGGCTACGGAACCCTAAAAAGCAAAACCTGCCTAACGGATTTCATAAGTATCCGAGATACGGGGTAATCAGAGGTAAAGTACACACATTTTTTGTCAGTCCATCGTTACTATAGTAGTACTAGCTGGCTAAAAAACTATTGACTTATCAGTATCACAGACAGATGTAATTGTAATACTTAATATTCCATATCGGTCCGCTTCTACTGTATTGCAACACCCTTGCAGGGTAAATTATGTATTGATTCTTAATTAGTTCTAAGATCTCACTGTTAAATTTACATGCATAATAAGGCAATAAATATACTGAATACTGAAAAAACAACTGTTTATGTCTATTGCTTTTTTGGTCTGCTCTAGAAGCATTTGCGGATTGTAGCTATTAGCACTACCGCAGTTGCGGCCGGCCGGTATTGCACGCGTGCGAATAGGTAATGTGCAATATCGCTCTTTGTGGTGCATTGGGTTAAAGCGGCTTTGATCGCGGAGCCGAAGATTTCTGCCAATTAGAATGTTTGAGCGATTCGTTTAGGTCTAATTCCATTGCGAATGTATTTGGTATATATTTTGAGTAGTCATAGATCATTTCAGTTTGATGCGGAGACACCAGCCTATATGATTTTGATGATCGTTTTAGCTCTATAACGAACGTACCATAAAACCAGCTTGGATTTTTTTGGAGAGACTTCATGGTGTGTATGGCTCCAGGCATAAAAAAATGATTGGCTGTTGTCAGTACGATGGGCCAGTGGTACGGAGCTGCACGGTGTGGTTTTTAAGGCCCTGGTATGTATTTATTTTGCATTTTCCATAATAAATGCATTTTCGCACTTTTGGCTTAACTTATTTTCACAGAGATAACATTGAGTATTTCAAAAACTAAAAAGCAAACAATAAAGATGATAGAAAATAGTATATTATGCCAGCTTGTGGAGAAAAAATTATGTGAGAATGCGGTCAAGCGTTTGCCTATAGAGTGTAAAAAACTGTTCGATTTTTAAACTTTTAAATATTTATTGCTATTTTACACAACGTTGACTATCAAAGTTGATGTTATCTTAAGCAGATGGTGGAATTAAGTTTTTGTCAAAAATTGACACAAAATCAATATTATGCTATTGATTTACACTCTTTGGACCGTAGACAAAGTTGCTTTTAGACACAAAAAGCTATTAAACTACCTCACTGTCCGTCCGTCAAGTTCAAACAAGACAAATTAAATTCCTCCAAAGACGCTAATGTCGGTTATCAAAGAAGCCTAAACATCTGATCGTGACTGTTGCGCGGCTGTAAGGCCCGTTTGAAGTGCACCCATCTGGAAACGCCCTAAGAATGCCTTCAGCCGAACTCACTTTGAATATATTTGCGTATATTCAACAAGTAAATAGTTACTAAGGTAGTATATACTGGGGAGAGGTAAACTGCTAGGTGCTAGAATACCTATCTGAGTTGATAGGGATCGAACGTAGGTTCTCGGTTCGATCCGTATCAAATCAACTAATAATTTTGTAATGAATATAGATGTTTGTTGGTGGATGATTAGATATTAGATTGATCTATGAAGTAACGCTAATTGTTAGATAATAGTAGATTGTTATACAAGGAGCTAAAATGACCCACTATATACGGGGGACTAAATAATAGAAACTTAGTAGAATGGGTTTTTAGCGCCGTGTGTTACACTTTACTTTTTACTACAAAAAAACAATACAACATGAAATAGTTGAGAAAATTTCTAAATTTTTCAAGTCAATGTATTTTTTTTAATTTCTTCTGTAGCCACAATGCATTGCGTGCATTCTACCAAAGAGCTCGCCAACTTTAGTTCCATTTTCAAAAATAAAATGTTCATCTTATTTTTTGAATAAGTCGAGTCTTTATTCATGATATTCTACTTATGACTAAATACTTTTTCATTTTTGTAGGCTCATTGTTGACAGTTAATTGACAGACAAAAATAAATGCAATTTTTTTTTTCACTCTGGTACGCCACAATGACAGTCTTTTTGAGCAAAAGGAGTGAAAAAATATTAATATCTCCCCTACGCTACCTACTGATTACATCTGTTTCACGTTTATTTATATTTATTAATAAGACTATGAAACAGTTCAACACGATCATATAAAATCTAAAACATGAAGTGCGGATTAAAATGAAAGTGCGTAAAACGCGAAACATATGCGCTCATTTGAATGCGGGGTCACCCCACCGTGCCTAACCGGGATTTAAGCTAAACGACACTTGTTTAAAATATAAATACGTTGGTGAAATAGGTGTACGAATAACGTTGAATAAACAGCATTAACAAATATTTCAAATTATAACGCATAAACTATTGCCACGTTCCACAACTTTTTTTAATTCTTTTTTTTGCAATATAAGTATAATGTTACCTATTACCTAAGTTAAGATTAAGGGTGGGTTGAAGTGAAGATGAAGAGAAGAAGTTTAAGATATCTACAGATTAGTTTATCCGTCAGATGCATCTCATTTTAGGCTTGTCAAAACAAAGACTAACACTTTTTTATTCGTTTATTCGACCAATAAGAAAAAGATCCTATTATGCTCGTTTTCAAAGAAACCCACACTAAACGAGTGGGTGGTTTCGTATAGGAGAAAACTTAAACACCTAGCAGAGAAAGACTGGATTAATGTAGACTGGTTGTTACCTCATCCAGTCCAATCCTAGATTGAGTCACAATACAGGACTGGAATAGTGAAAACCGACTTTAAAACTGCACAAAACTGAACAACACTCGAATTCGTTTGAACTTCGAATCGACAACACAATGAAATGTTTTAATTCGATCACCCCAATATGTATCCTCAGTTGTAACGTATCTTATCTAATATCAGCTGATGGTATCACTGTATCACCATTTAATATCGCCCCGGACAGGGGAGACTGTACGGTTTACAAAAAAAAACATCATGATTTAGTTTAAAAACTTGAAAAACCGACTTCATAACCAAACTGCTGAGTTGTATTTGATGACATTTCTATGGACAAAATCTTTCACATGCTTATATTTTTTAAAAAAGGAACCCTTTTGTTCACTAATATTTATTTTTTACTATCCTAATGGTTGCACAATATCTTCTATGGACAAAATCTTTCACATGCTTATATTTTTTAAATAATATTTAATCAGCGTAAAAATGAGTTATTTTTAATTTACGGAGTCTTTATTGCAGTAAACAAAAAAACAACTGAATTCAAGACCTTCTTTTATTGATATTAAAAAGCAAACAAATAAATATACAAAGTGTGCTATGGTGTTTTTATTCAGTTGTTCGGTCCACGTACTTAGTCCTCGTTCCTTTTTACTATGGTTGTGGAGTGACCAGTGGGTGATTCGTAGCTGCTGTCAAATTGGTTGCCATACAGTCGTATAAATTTTATTGGTGGCGTCACTATACGACAGTGTTCTAGTCTAGTTTATTTTCTATTTTTCCTACATTTACAGCATGTTACAGTATGGTATACATGTTACCAATGATATTTAAAAAGATTAATAAAAAACATTAAAGTGACCGATTGTTTTGCTGACCGTACGATCACTAGAGTGATTCGGCGTCATTTTGGCTGATGGAATTGATGGGATTTAGTGCTAATACAAGCAATCTGGACACAGAAGCATCTACCGTGTTAGATTATCTACTTCCCTAGTTCACCGACATAACTGGGCGTTAGGACGATTACCTTTGAGACTGATTTGTAGGTATATAAATAATATATAACAAAATAAAAGCATTTATTTTTCTTTTACAGAGTAGGTAGTGATACAATATCGTCGTTGTGGTGCGAGAAGTCACTAAGTGACATTTTTTGCCAAAATGAGTTATTGATGCCAAAGTGTTTTGAAACCCATTATGTACCTTCTCAGAATGTAAAAGAGTAGATTTTACTAAAATTTTAGATAATACAAGAATGTCAGAAGTGCATAACTACCCGTAGAGGCAAGAATCTGTCTACAAAAATCACCTAAGGGTTCTTAAGTAGTTTAATTCAATCACTTTACCTACAATATTCTTCAAGTCTTGGGGTTGCACTGCTCACTAAAGTCACTTAGTGATTTCTTGCAGATAAAAAGCTATTGAATGAAATGAAATTCTGTTCTGTCCGGTAAGAGTCATCAACCGATCATATTAAGTAATATTTAATCAAGGTATTACGGTAATGCGTATGCCAAAATTAATTAACTTACTTTTTGTTATGTATCTCAGTAACCATATAATTACTTTCATTAATTTGTTGAAAGTTAATGTGTAAGGTAAAATTATCTATATTTTATATGAACAAACCTCTTTTATAACTATAAGTGTTGATAAGTTACACTCATTTTATGAACAAAAAAACTTAAAAACGCGATTATCTCGAGACTAGCTTTTTGCACTTATTTACTTCTCGCACCACAACGACGATATATGGTGAAGATTTATTAGGAAAGTAATTAGTTGGGATGTGTCTACCCGCTTTGTAAGAGACTGGAGCTTGAGATAGGCTTATATAGCCTGTAATACAAGTCTCCAGGGCCTTCCGCCATGGATAATGACACTCATTTCCTCGACAGTACACAACCATTCAAGTACCTATGCATCGTTACAAACTGATAAAAGAAAACTAAATATCTAAACTAACTAGGTACTAAAACACGGTTAAGGAGACCTTACTTTTGGGTGTGTGTGTATGAGTATGTGTGTATATGTGATGGTGTTATGAAAGTAAGGGTGAGTTCTGGGAGTTCTCCTGTTACACAAGCCTCATAAATGAATAAAATAAATATTTTAGACAATTCACTCAACACTATCTAGCCCCAAACTAAGCAAAGCTTGTGCTATGGAAACCAGATAGCTGATATAATACTTATATATCTACATTTTTTTTAAATAGATACCATAATACAATATAACACTCAGACAGTGAACAAACATCTGTGTTCATCACACAAATATTTGTTCTCGGTGAGGATCGAACCCACGACCTACGGCGCAGAAGGCAGCTACTACCAATTGAGCTAAGAGGCCAGTCCGTATGTGTTTTTAGTATGTTTATTATAAAAATTATAGACGTTTTAGTTACACCATTTATAACTAACGGTTAGACCGATTTGGATGAAACTTAGATTTAATATATTATGTAGTTATCAACTTGGGTTTTGCAATGAAGGAACCCTTTTGTTCACTAATATTTATTTTTTACTATCCTAATGGTTGCACAATATCTTTAAGTTTAAATAGAAGAATGTGATCGATAAATATAAAAATTATTAGTACGCAATAAAGTATCCAATAAAACCGTTAATACCGTCCGAAAGTGTAGGGCAATAATAATAAGTAGGGATAATACAAAAATTGCATATCCCGGCTTAGTGAGCACGTGGCTCGCGGTACTTATGCCGCTTCGCTTCTCACCCTAGTGGGAAGTCTCCTTTACTTTTGCAACTGATTTTTTAGAGATTTTTAAACTCTGTTCGTAGGTCTGGACTGTACGATATGTCCGCTTATTATACTTTTGTTATAATGATGTAATTTTCTTTGTTTGGACCTAACTACATTGTGCAAAAGATAATTTACTCTGCACTTTAGAGGTTATGTTATAGAAAAGTCAAAGTCAATGATGTCTTTATTCAGTAATAACCTATAGATCACTTTGAAACGTCTTAAAGGAAAGTCTAGATGCCAGTTCCACGCGACCGAGCCAACAAACTACGGCTTGGTTCCTACCGTTTTTCTTGTATGATCCTTGTACAATTCAAAATAATAATAACAGCAGTGAAGTTCCAGTGTGGTGCCACTTCACTTAGTGGGACGTATGCAATAATATGAAAGGAAAGTTACAATGACAGCACACGCTACGCTTCAAAGTAATAATAAAGTACCTATACACAGCATATAAAAAGAAGATACGAAAATAGTAGGTACAGACATTGCATATTGAAAAAATCCTTTTACGGTACACTTTTATGCAATAAAATGAAAATATCCTAAAAATGTGAAGTCGTATGTCAGTCAAAGTCATTACGAATGTTCTTGTCATGGATTGAATAAGTAGTTTCATACAAAAGACATCAACGCGTGCATTCAGTATTTAAATATGCACTATAGAAACGCCTTGATGTGGCCAGGCCGTAAGATTGTGTGAGGCCTAGACCTACGAATATTTACAATAAAAAGTATCCAAATATTATTTTATTTCTCTTCGTGTTGTAGTAAAATTAAATAATCGACATTTTGCATATTCCATACAAAAAAGATGAAGATTTTTGGTTCATGAATTTCAAATATTTCTTAAAAATCTTTAAATGAAGATCTTCAAATACATGGTCCCAATATACCATGTATTTGAAGATCTTCACTTGTTCAATTGCATTTATTCATTAAAAAACAGCATTTAATTTTGCAACTCGGTTCGAAATTTAAATAAAACATCGTTTAAAAGATCGTTTCATTTTTAAATTTCACTAAAGGTACGACAGCAATGGATTTTCATGCAAGTTTTGCCGGTCGATTTTCGAAGAAGGTTCTCAAAATAATGCTCGCCGAGCATGTTTGTGAAAAACTTCTTGGTTGGATGAAAGGTGTACATGTTTTGACAGATTTTTATAAGTTACGCTGTAAGGGCATTGGGTAACTTTGTATGGAGTCGTGGCGTTGTTTTTTTTTAATGCGACCACTGATGCAATGTGTTTTGAATTGAAGTACTACACCTGTATACATAATATCAAAAACAAAAAACGTCGTAACTTATATCGGAGCAAAAATATACGACTTTGAAGTTAGAAGAATAACATTGTCCAAGTATGGGATAAAATGCATTTTATTTAAAAAACTACTATTATTACCTTTGGAATTGGTAAATTAGGAATAAAAAACATGGATCCCATAAATAATCATCATCATCATCAACCTATATCAGTCTACTGCTGGACGTAGGTCTCTCCCAAGACGTGCCACTGAGCCCGATCTTCGGCTCTTCTCCTCCAGTGCTTGCCAGCTACATTTCGCAGATCGTCGCCCCACCTTGCCGGAGGGCGTCCTACACTACGCTTACCTAAACGCGGTCTCCACTCTCGTATTCGTTCATAGCTCAAAGGTTCTCTGTCGGATAACCTCGTTCCGGATTTTATCCTTCAGAGAGACTCCGAGCAAAGCCCTCTCCATAGCTCGCTGAGCGGCTTTCAGTTTGTGGACCGACCCTACTGTTAGTGTCCACGTTTCGGCAGCATAGCATTACAGGTCGCACTGGTTGAAGACTTTCGTCTTCATGCATTGTAGGATCGGCGACGAGAAAACCTGACGGAGTTTCCCAAACGCAGCCCAGCCCAGCTGTATTCTCCGGTTTAGCTCTCTCTCAAAGTTGTGTCTACCTAACCGCAAGGTTTACCCGAGGTAGACATACTCCTGCACAACTTCGAGAGGCATTCCGGCGACGGTGATCGGCTCTGGGGTGATACGATCATTGAACATGATCTTAGTTTTATCCAAGTTCATGCCCAGGCCAACCCGTCGTGAGGAAACAGCTAGGCTGTTCAGCATAGGTTGTAGGTCCTGCAACGAATCTACCAATAATGGAGATGTCATCAGCAAATCGTAAGTGTGAGATGTATTCGCCATTGATATTGATGCCTATTCCAGTCCAATTCAGCGTCTTAAACAAATCTTCCAGTGCGCTTGTGAACAATTTGGGGGATATAACGTCCCCTTGCCTCACTCCGCGGTGCAACTGGATAGGTTTTGACTGCTGGTTCTGGACCTGAACAGAAATGATGGCGTCATTGTAAAAACATCTCAACACTTCGATACATCGCCAGTCAACCTGACATCGTTGCAGGGACTGTAGAACAGCCCAGGTTTCAACAGAGTCAAAGGCCTTCTCATAGTTCACAAACGCTAAGCACAACGGCTGATTATTATATAATATGTACTCTTCAGATTTTTGTATAATCTGCCGCACTGTGTGAATGTGGTATATGGTGTCAAATCCTCCTCGAAACCCAGCCTGCTCCGGTGTTTAAAACTCTTTAAGTCTTCGCGCAAGACGGTTCAAAATAACCCTGGAAAACAGTTTGTAGACATGGCTTAAGATTGAGATCAGTCTATAGTTCTTCAATAAAGCTTTATTGCCTTTCTTGAAGAACAATACCACGACACTCCCTGCTCCATGCCTTTGGAGTTCTCCCATGGTTGAGAGCAGAATTGAAGACACGTTGGAGTTCCTTCAGAACAGGAGAACTACCTGCTCTTAGGAGCTCTGAAGTGATTCCGTCTTCCCCTGGGCCTTTTCCATTTTTCAACTGTGGTCTAGAAATTGTGCCAGGGAGACAGACTGATTTGTTTGGTATCGCTCCCACCCCAGGCAATGGTGTCCTATAATGGCGTATCACCCTTGAACTTCTCGTTTGACTATGTTAACCAAATAGGTTCGATTGTTTATATGTCGCGGTTGTATCCTTCCACGTTACATCCATGTATTGATGCCACCAGGGTTCTGAGGATGAGTTGGTTTGGATTCAAGTCTACTTCAATCATATAAATGCCTTGCTTGATATGTTCTCCATAACAGCTTTGTGATTGAGCTATTTGGTATGTACCAAAGGCGAATATATCAGCAATTATATGTGGAAATTCACCCATTGCAGATACATCAGCTGCAATTGATTAAAAATCGGTTCGTCTTCTGTTCAGATTGTTTGCGATTATGAATTCACATGACTCCACTGAGCTCCAGGCAGGTTTACAAAAGAGCACGTTATGTTCATGTTATGTTTGTCAACTTCGACTAAAAGATCAGCCAGACGAATCCAACTCGGATGAACAGCGTTCGAGAAATTGCACCACACTTTCTTGTCTCAGATACCGCAGAGCCCCAAGACAAAAGTCTTTAATCCGTGCGTTTTACCAGTGATGACTTATGGAAATGAGACGTGGTCGCTAACTATTGGCCTCATTCACAAGCCAAAGCGCAACGAGCTATGGAGAGAGCCATGCTGGGAGTTTCACTACGTGATAAAATCAGAAATGAGGATATCCGTAAAAGAACAAGGTCATGGATATAGCTCGTATAATTAGTAAGTTGAAGTGACAATCGGCAGGGAAGACTAAACGTAGGGCGCCCAACCACCAGATAGACCGATGATATTGTTAAGATCGTGGGAAATTGATGGATGGAAAGGGCTCAGAATCGTTCTTCCTGGAAATGTGTAGTGGAGGCCTATGTCCAGCAGTGGACTTCTTCAGGCTGATGCTGATGATGATAATGTTATGTTTAACATCACCATCTATTATACTATTACTATATCTACCACCTACGATTACTATATCTTTAGGAAAATCTTATTAATTGGCTATTTAGACGACACTTTTATGAATTTTTGCAATTTAATATCTCGCTTCCGATATACTTTACGCAGTTGCTGTGATAATAAAAGTTGCTTATTTTTGAGAGTACTAATAAATGGCAATAGTTTTTTTACTGGTCGCGGGTCTTCAAAAACAACGCCACTTTTACCCAATGCCCTTTAGAAGCAAATAAGCCGCCAAAGTACACATCATCAATTTAATACCCTGTGTATCTCTAAAATCTTGTACATTCTTACATGAGGGTGCATTCTATATGTCATGCTACCCCACGATTAATCTCAACGAGTTAATTATAAGGCTTTATCCAATAAACTGCCTCCCTGTGGTGAGACACGTGGGACATACCTACTTATACATCTGAAATTAATATAGGTACTAGTCATTTGCAAATACAAGAATTAATATATATTTAAGTAGAAGGCCCATTAAGACTTCGTACTTATATCGTAACTTTTTGATGTTTTAATTTTAAGTTTGAGATGAGATTTAGATCAGTCGAGCTATCTCTAGATTGTTTGCAGATAGCTCGATTGTTTCTTGTTTATTTTGTAAATAAATATATACTTGTATTTGTAATTATTTGTAGTATGAAAATTTTAAATAAATAAATAAATATTTCACGTCTTACGGCGCCGAAGGCAAAGCTACTTCAACTAAACTGGGAGTCCAGTCATATGTAAATGTATTAGGTTCGCGTAGAATATTATATGAAACAGTAGTTTCTCTTTAGCCCGAAGCTTCTTCTGCAAATGACACTACCATTACAGGCAGACAACAATCGGCACAATTTTCTATATTTATTTACTCTTCCGATTACACTCTCAACAATATAAGCCTTAAATCCTTAGAATTGTGGTATTAATTTCCCTCCAACACTTCTTATTTTTAAGCAACTTTTACATCCACCTTCCACATGGTAAAAGCAACCGTATATCCAAACAATACAATCCATATCTCCTTATCGTGTCATATGACTTTTTGGAATAGCCGTGTGCATTCAAAAACATGCCTTCAGGCTTTGAGCTAGAGTTTTGTTTTCTGTGGTCTCGAAATGATAGGGTAAAGCGGCTATGATCTACCACATGCCTGTCACGTGCCCGCCACGCGTCATCTCCGATAATCTTCTTTGCCGTCGCTTTTGTTACAATTTGTTGCTGTACCGATATATTTAGACCCCCCGAGATCGAAGATATGATACGTAATGATATTTTAAATCAGCTTTTGAAAGAGCTATTTATAAGGTTTTTGTAGAATAAAGGATCGTTGGTATTACTTGAACATTGCAATATTAACATTCCTGGTTTTGATTTGCATTTCAACTATGCTCAGGTAAAATTACACCTAAGCTAATATAAGTGTAACATGTATGCAATAAATAAATGATAAATGAATTGTATTTATTCAGTAGAATCGCAAGGATCACTTTGAAACGTCTTAAAACTAGGTGAGTCTAGGTGCCAGTTCCACGCAACCAAGCCTAGAAAAACAGGCAACAAACTACGGCTTGGTTCCTACCGTTTAGCGAAACAATAATGCATCAAAATTAGTTAATTATACTACGAAGTAACCCCCTTACTTACAAGGGTTTCTTAAAAGATGATCAGTGTGTAAGCAACTGCTATTTCTTACACCTAGGTATTGTTAAACATTGTAAGAGCTAACTTTAAGCATTATCTGACACCTAGGTCTCTTGTAATTAAGACCAAAATTTCAAACAAAATCAACAAATTTATTGATTCTTCTTTTATCAATTCATTGATTAAAATGTAGCACAAATAAAATGAATATTTTAAATAAAAAGAAGCAAAAACCGTGTAAAGTCAACATCAAAACAATCGAAAAAATCGCGACAACACCAAAGTGACAAGAAAATATCGAGCACAATGAAATAAAGTTGTCATCCACAGTGAAAGGGCCGGGGAGCGTGCTAAATGCATTAATTTAGCCTGGATTTAGTGGCCCGGAAGTGATTTGCTACGGGAACGCATGTTACAATTGACCCTACACTGGTGTACTTACCCTACACTACTTGACACATTTTTGAGACAATCAAAAACTGACTTTAGTTTTTGTGCATTAGATCTATATTAGAATATCAATAGTTTTTTCGGTTGCTGTAGATTTTGTTGAATATTATCTAGCGCTCACAGAATCCGATTTGGTTGAACTTTTTGCCAGTTAAAAATAAACTTTGAATTTGAGTGTTTAAGATCAATATTTACGTGACAGTTTTTTTTTTTAAATTGTATGAAATTGTTAACGGGGTTTATCACATCTTTTAGTTAAGGGTCGTTAGGACGGATTAGCAATACTTTGAAGCTTTTGTTTGTTTTAAGCTTTTTTTAACAGTTTATTGATATTGTTCAAAAACTACTTTTGAAACTATCGTGGACATAATTTTTTTTAGCTGCAGTTTTTGATAATCCCAGCCAAAACAATCGTTAGCCGAACATCATTTATGGGCTGATTCAATCTGAATAACGCTATTTTGAAGTAAAAATGTCAGTCCTCGTTTTAGACAAACCTAAAAAAAGAGATGGATAATATTTTTTATCTGTAGATTGATAAATCAACCCTAAAATGAAGCAAGGTCGTGGCAGCGGCCTGTGTAATTAAACCTACAAATTAAACTTAACTACTTAGCTTCTACAGATTTTTTTGAGGAAGTCTGAAATGTCATGAGGAGCGATGAGGTTCATATTACGAGGAAAGTGTCAAAGTCAAAGTCAATAATTTTTTATTCAGTACGATGCAAGAATCACTTTGAAACGTCTTAAAGCTAGGTGAGTCTAGGTGCCAGTTCCACGCGACCAAGCGTAGAAGAACAGGCAACAAACTACGTCTCGGTTCCTACCGTTTTTATAAAATAGTCTAAAATAATAGCAGTGAAGTTCCAGTGTTGGATATGGATGTTGATGGTGGTTATAGAAGACCAGGTAGACCAAAGAAAAGGTGGATGGAATGTGTCAAAGATGACATGAGCAAGGAGTGCGCACTGAGATGACGAATGATAGAGGTGAGTGGAAGAAGAAAACCTGTTGTGCCGACCCCACTTAGCGTGGGATAAGGGCAGGAAGATGATGACAAGCTACTACTGATTTTTCAGATTTTCAAAAATCGAATACTTTAGCACTAACAAAATATTATGAGGGTAATTGTCCATGTTTTAAGTTTTCGGAAAATGTCTCCACCCTATTTAAACCTAAATTTTCTTATACTCGTCTTGTCAGCTTTTCATGTCTTAAATTAATACAAGCAGACAAACCACCCCATCGATCCGAAGCCGACGTTAATATATTCAAACTTAAGCACCCTTAAACAATATACGTAAACACAATAACCCGATATATTCCTCTTTTACCCACCTTTACCCGTCTTGCCTGTGCCTCTCTATCTGTTTTTAATGCAAAATGTTCTTTATCTCATTTGTATAAGATTCAAAATGGTCTAAAAGCCAGTCTGTTAGCAAAATCTTGGGAGAAATTTTATTGTTGGCACTGTTATTTTTTTTTAGTTATTAAAGACTTCTAGTACCTACCCATGATTTATTCTTAATATACGTATTAGTAGTTTAATCCAAGCTGTTGGTTGTCTGTTGTTGGTTGTGGTTTAATTTGATTTAAACATATGACGTCTTTGGTGTTAGATTATTATTTGAAGAACTAGAGGCTGATAACGAACAAATAGGTAATATATCGAGTTTCTAATGTCGAGATCCGAGGGCGTACCAAAGTCCAAGACATCGGAATACGAATAATGTAGCTTAAAAGTAGTTGGGCAGGACACACTTGGCAAGGTGTGGTGACGACAGGTGTTGCAAAAGATTAACGAAGTGGTGGCCGAGGACTGGGAAGAGAGGCGTTGGACGTAGTTTGTTGCCTGTTCTCGTCTGTGCCTATTGAGGCCGTGGAATTGGCACCTATACTCACCTAGACGTTTCAAAGTGATTTTTGCAATCCAACTGAATAAATACACTTTTGATTTGATTTGGACGTCCACTAGCACGATGGGTTGACGACATTGTCAGCGTCGAGGGCCGCAGATGGATGATGGTAGCCCATGATCGTGATGAATGAAAAGAGCAAAGAGCGGCCTATGCCCAGCAGAGTCAGGTTGCGGCGAGGTGATATACTTTTTCTTCAGAAAATGAAATCAGATCTAAGCACATGTAAAAATGTCTAAAGATAAATAAAGATTATGATTATGATTATTGTGCCCGAGAATAAACACGTAAATCTATTTATTTTTTATTTAGATTTTTGCAGTGAAATTTGAATTTGAGAGTATTATAATATAATCTGTGTTTCTACGTCATGCCACCCCTTGACGACCCCTGATAACTTAAAGACTTTATCCGAAGGAATTTTTATAACAAAACCGTTCATATTTTCTTTTTAGATGTTCCTTTAAGAATGAGAATAGATAGCTAACTCTTTCTCGCTCATTAAACGCGTATATGGCTGTCTTATTCTTGCTTTATAGGGTTCGTTGTTCTGTTGATAAAGTACGTCAACTTATGGATAAGAACATCTAAAAAGGTTAAAGAATCTGTCGGACTGTTGCAATTTTTCTGCTGAGGTCATAGCCTCACAGCGTGTTGGTGTCTTATAGGTATTGGGTTTGATTACAACCCACGATAATCATAGCTGTGTTTGAATAGTATTAGTGGGTGTTAAATATATAATAGGATTTTCAGTAATTTTCAGTAGCAATTCTTAAGCTCTATAAGCGCCTGGCACATGGGAAACTACTCTGCACCTAGCTTTGCTACCTTTTTTACATTAAAGTTTGTTTTTCTGAAAATATTCCTCGCATGTTGTGAGAGACAAATAATAGTACATTGTTACCCGAGTGTTGAAAGTCACGTTTTTTGAGTCCCGAGACGGGTTTGGCGCCAGAGCGTAGCGAGGGCGCCAATGGAGCTTGAGGGACTTAAAAGACTTTCATCAGAGGTAAACACTGTGCTTTTCATTACGAATACAAGGAAAGTAAAAATAAAAACATGAAAGAAAAATTAGTGAAAATGAAGATTGAATTGCCGCCTTCCGGTTTTTTTTTTCTTTTTCTCTGGCGGGCCTTCGGCTTTGGCTCGCCAGCATTATTCAGCCATTATTTTCATTCTCATAATTTGAAAAATAGTAAATTGTTTGCTCAAATCTATGTTATTTTAAATAAATAGTTGAAGCTATATATTAATCAAGTAATTTAGAAGATATATTATTTATTTAATACTATCTTTATGTTATTTAAATTTAAATTTTACATTGCGCTCTAATTAGACTTTTTAAACTTCTTAGCGTTGTAATGGGTTTCCAACCTACTTGCTGAATAAAAAGTTGGAATTTGGTTCAACGACCTCCTTGCAGTTAGAAAGACTTTAGAAAGTTGGAACATGGTTGAATAAAATAGAACTTGTTTTTTTTTATAATTTGACAGCTGTCAGTAGAAAGCGATTCTCCCTAGGGCTGAAAGTTTTACTTTCAATTAGGCCCCTCAGGCAACTTCAGACCTACATTCAGAGTATGAGTAATGAAAACGTATTTTTCGTTACCAAAATAACTTTGCCACGGAGCCCTCGATCATAACAAAAGCTCACTCTTGGCCAGTTTTTCTTAATAATTCCCGTCACCAACAGAAAGATGCCGTGAATTTCTTAATTAATTTATGATAAGCACCCGGCTCCAAAGGGTGTTAATGGACGAATGACAGTCGTAAAGAAGATTTTTCGCGATGTTAAAGATTTTAGTATTTTTCGCGGTACGTTAAGTTTTATCCCGTTTGTACACTTATCTCGAAAGAGTTGGAAGTGTAAAAAACAACTGTGTGCGTTCGCCCAGTAGATTATTAGGGTTGTATTTGTTCGTTGTGTTTGTTTTCATTGTGTAAGTTATTAGTTAAACCTAACTTAGGCTTTAAACCACTGTTTGTATAAATTGTACCTAACTCTCTGTTTAATAAATAAATATAAATATGTATATGAATGATAAGCTCGTTGCTTTGTAACCTCCTCCTTCCTATTTTTTCTGCCTTTATCACACTTTATGTGGGGTCGGCACAACATGTTCTCCTCTTCCATTCTCCTATATCTCTGTATTCCCTTCTTTCTTATCAATTTCACACTGTTTATCCAGCTTTTCTTTTGCCTACCTCTACTCAACCGGGTTATAAACTAAGAAAAATCTGGATGACAATTGAATGACACATTTTTTTACCCGGTTATTACGAACTAATAAAACTCCTTCTACGTAACTTGTTACGAAGTGGACAATCCACATAACACTATCTAGCCCCAAATTAAGCAGTGCTTGTACTTTTGGGAACCAGATAGTTGATATAATGCTTTTTTTTTGTAAATACATACTTAGAATACAATATAGCACCCAGACAGAGAACAAATATTTATGATCACAACACAAATATATGTTCTCGGTGGGGATCAAACCCACGACCTACGGCGCAGAAGGCAGAGCTACAACCAAGTGAGCTGAGAGGCCAGATAGATGGACTGTGTTACATGTTCTTCAATTCATTCATTAATAGTACATTGTTACCTGAGTGTTGAAAGTCACGTTTTTTGAGTCCCGAGACGGGTTTGGCGCCAGAGCGTAGCGAGGGCGCCAATGGAGCTTGAGGGACTTAAAAAACTTTCACCCGAGGTAAACACTGTGCTTTTCATTACGAATACAAGGAAAGTAAAAATAAAAACATGAAAGAAAAATTAGTGAAAATGAAGATTGAATTGCCGCCTTCCCGGTTTTTTTTTCTTTTTCTCTGGCGGGCCTTCGGCTACGGCTCGCCAGCATTATTCAGCCATTATTTTCATTTTCATAATTTACAAAATGGTAAATTGTTTGCTCAAATCTATGTTATTTTAAATAAATAGTTGAAGCTATATATTAATCAAGTAATTTAGAAGATATATTATTTATTTAATACTATCTTTATGTTATTAAAATTTAAATTTTACATTGCGCTCTAGTTAGACTTTTTAAACTTCTTACCGGTGTAATGGGTTTCCAACCTACTTGCTGAATAAAAAGTTGGAATTTGGTTCAACAACCTCCTTGCAGTTAGAAAGACTTTAGAAAGTTGGAACGTGGTTGAATAAAATAGAACTTGTTTTTTTTTTATAATTTGACAGCTGTCAGTAGAAAGCGATTCTCCCTAGGGCTGAAAGTATTACTTTCAATTGGGCCCCTCAGGCAACTTCAGACCTACTTTCAGAGTATGAGCAATGAAAAATACATTTAGTTACATGATACTTCTAGAGAGATAGGGTTATGCCTACCAAAGAGTTTCCTGAAAACATTACATAATATGAATACGATTTCCCGATAGCAATCTTCATCTAAAATATGGACGACTAAGGGATGTCTCGGTAGGGAGCGAGCGTATTCTAAAAAAGGAAAAAATGATGAAAAAAAGTTATAACGTCATATTGTTTTGCCGCGAAATGGGGAGGAGGGGGTGGAAAGGGGAGACTTGTATAGTGCAGGGGAGATAAGGCATCCTGTAGAGTCGGTATGGATAGTACCATTGTGTTTTACGGAGCACCCCTGCTTATTTTTCTTATCCGAACGGCGTTTTCGTAAAAGGTGGCTTATGTAAATCGGGTTTTGTGCTCTATATACAGCCTTTAGAGTACCTTAGAGCGCATATCTTCGACAACACAACACGATTATTTCCAAAAAGTGTAATTTAATAGTGTAGGTAGTACGTATACCTACGTATTCGATCATACTGACTCGATTCCAATCCCAATTTTAATTTGATTTAAGTTTTCACAGAAATATGACAGCAAACCTTCTGTAAAATGTGTGGCTTTCTGCAAAAAATCCAGCAAAATTGGTATTGGAATAGGTAAATGTAGTGCTTAAGGTCGTCCGATTTCCATACAAATTGATTTATAGAACTATGGGCGATGAGAGTACAGTTGTAGACTGAAAGGACAGTGGTTGGCTTTTATATATGGATCTTTATAAACGGTAAAACATATTTGGTTGAAGAAAACTGTCGATTTACAGTGAAAAGTGTTAGTGTTTAGTTGGTGATACGTTTTCTGGCCTTATAGAAAAAGGCTTATACAAAAGAGTATTTATGACGACCGGCCAAAAGCAAAAGAACACCACGGAAACTCACTATAGCATAGCTAAAAAAAAATAACTTTTCTTTTTTTTAAGTAACTAGCTGATGGAACAGGCATATGGCCCACCTTATGTTCAGTGGTAACCATCGCCTATAATAAATCATATCGCTTCCTAAGAAGAACAGACTTCGTTCGTGTTGAGTTTTGTCCATGCAAACTTCAACCCCCACTGCACCCTTTTTGGGGCTGAATTTACAAAAATCCCTTCTAAGGCCCGTCTGCAGAAACAAATGCTCGAGTCTGAGTGGAGCCTCAAGCATACACTTTTTCACGATTTTTGACACTTTTGAATGGGGAACTGTCTTGTCATCCCGAGATAACGCTCGTCCTATTTTTGGATATGTATCCCTTGTGCGTCTGACATAGACAGTTCGGTTCCCCCCCGTCTCGCCGCGCGCATACCTAAGGTACAGCGGTCTCGGTCAAACTTTGCTGAATCTGAAAAATATGTTACTCACGCTAGGTATATTATCCGAGGTGCAGACACCTTCACTCAGCAGACGATCCCTGATCTCCCAGGCGAAGATCGAGGGGCACTCCCTTTTGTACTGGGCGATCTTGCTGACCACCTCCGCGGTGGCTACCCTAGGCTTGGAGCCACCGATAGCCCGTGGCCTTATCGACCCCGTCTCGTAGTACCTGGTAGAAAGGGCAGTTTAGATTAGCAACTCTCTAAATCGTTATATCTATCACTAGCAGCTACTCGTGGCTTCACTCGATCCGTTCACTTTTGTTTTTCGATATAAAAAATTATTCTCCTGATTCTAAGCTACCTCCCCACCAATTTTCTGCCAAATCGGTTAAGCCGTTCCCGAGTTATAAATGGAAGAAGATAGGTATATATTTCTATCGCAACGGCAACGGCAGATACTTCTGTTTCATTTGTTCTGGAAGAGATCGCTCCCTTCACTGCTATTTTTATTTATGCTTTGTAAAAGGGTCATGCAAAAAAACGGTAGAAACCAAGTCCATTTGCGATTGTGATCAACTAACTGCAAGCTAAACCAGCAGATGGCGTTGTTAATTAAAAATAAGCCAATAAAGATACGACTCTTCCTGACATCTATTGGCGAATAATATTACTATTTTTTTTAACCTCGAGCGAAGCTCGGTCATACCAGCTCGTTATACCTTATGTATGAATAACACAGAATACGTGACACCAGCGTAGAGTTTGCAAACTGTCACCGTCCACCATAAGTTGGTGTCGGATGTCGGTATCAGGTTCGATGCCAGACCGGCACTGTTTTTATACCGCGCAGTGACCGTTTGCCACCTGTCGATATTTTTTTAAGAGTTTATAGAAGCAAAAAATATATGAAAATAGTTTTCTGGCAAATTTTTATTCAAACATAGTAAAACGGGTTTTTTATTTTTACTTTTAGTTAAAAAAATTATATTTTGACACTTGGTCACTTATTTTAAATTATAAGTTAGGTATAAATTGCTTTCTTTACAGAAAATTTAAAGACAATTATAATCTTATTTTTTTAATAATATTTAAAATAATTAATAACCATTTTAAAACTAAGCAGGTTAAAACAATAGTGTAAAAGACATCCCAATAAATAAAAGAAATTGATCTTCAATTATTAACATTTGCCTTTGTACAATGTCCTCTATTTCTCTACTTTTCTTATGTTTTGTATTGTGTGCAATAAATTAATTTATTATTTAGGTGCAATAATAGATTTTTGCTAGTTTTCAATATAACTCATCTGAAATTATATCAATTTATCATTTACTTTTGATATTAATTTTATTGTACATCCAAATTTAAAAAAAATCTTACCTTAATCAAACACCTGACCACATAACGAATAATTAAAAAAAACTTTTAATTAAAAACAAGTATCAAATTACTCTCAATCGTGTGTCGCCTAGACCTTCATCTCACCTTGTCATACCAGTCAACCATTATACCCTGATCTATAAGTAAAAATAACTACAGTAACTTTGCAGTTCTAGTTATATTGGTCGTAGGTAAAGACCAATTTACATAGAAAGCTGGTTTGAATTCTACCGACATTTTATTACGAGTACTAGCAAAGTAACTCATAAAATTTAATGACAGTTGTTGAATTTTGAAAGTGGCATAATAACTTTAGTTAAAAAAACGATTTAGTTATTAATTAATCATAAACGATGACCGCAGCAAAATACATATCAATGCAGTTATTTTCTTCTATCACTTAGTTTTTCTTTTTATAATCTAAATAGGCAAGTAAACGAAA
This sequence comes from Thera obeliscata, assembly GCA_947578465.1. Lineage (NCBI taxonomy): Eukaryota > Metazoa > Arthropoda > Insecta > Lepidoptera > Geometridae > Thera > Thera obeliscata. The sequence continues at coordinate 7,211,309 of OX387918.1, read as the reverse complement.
TGTGTACTTTAAGACGCACTTAAAATCCTTTCACCACATTTGTTCGAAACAACTAGTAACACGACAATAAGAAACCGATCACTTTTTAATTTTGGTTTCTTAAACCGGTTATGAACTAAGAAAGTTTGACTATGACTTTGGACGACGGTGAAGCTCGCTTTCCTAGATTCTAGGTAAGTGAGATGTGTGTACACAACTTTGTAAATGATTCAATAGACTATCATTCTGATCCAAAAACGTTTTTCAACCAAAAAGTCCTTTTACTAAGTAGTTTGTTTACACCAACTTTTTCAGGAAGACATATCCTGGAGGTCTACCTGCTTCCTATGTGAGTAAGCCCAGCGAGTGCCTGCGGTTTCGCCTACGAAGTGAGGTAGACAACTATGAGCGTGCGGTCGCGACCAGTTAGACGCGGATAGGTTTTCAACAGCATTTTTGGGATAGCAAGGTGTAGTGTTGCCTGTCTATTAGAATCTGAGACGTTTGCGGTTGAAATATATTTTGTTTATGGCAATACAGCGTTTTTCATTAAATCTTGCTGTACCAGCAGGGTTATTAAAAAACTCAATTCCAATCCCTCCACTCACACCCTCAAACCAAACCTTCTGCGCCGTAGGTTGTGGGTTCGATCCCCACCGAGAACAAATATTTGTGTGGTGAAAATAGATATTTGTTCTCTGTCTGGCTGTTATATGCATGTATTTACAAAACAAAGCATTTAAGTATTATATCAAGTATCTGGTTCCCATAATACAAGCTCTGCTTCGTTTGGGGCCAGATATTGTTGTGTGGACGGGCTTAATGAAGGATGAAAATCTTGTGACTAGGAGAGTGATGAGTATGGATGTGGATGGATATGTAAGCAGAGGTAGACCAAAGAAAACATGAATGTACTGTGTGAAAGATGACATGGATAAGCGAGGAGTGTATGCAGAGATGACGGCTGACAAAGGGGAATGGAGGAGGAAGACATGTTGGGCCGACCCCACATAAAGTGGGATAAGGGCAGGAAGAAGAAGATTTATTTAATTAAAGCCAGCATACTGACCTGCCTAGTATCTTGGAGACGCAGCCGTTGGAGACTTGCAGTATCCTGCTGATATCACACGGGCGGGCTCCGGAGTGCGCCAACTCCACAATCTTCTGCCTGGTGGAGTCCGGCAGAGGTCGGCCCCCTACAAACACCCCGCCGAGCTGGTTAACACCGCTGTGACCTGCCGCACCATAACTAAGCTTAACCTATTAATCTCGTACTTACTTGTAGGAGATTCTAATTTATTGCAACGAGTTTATTAGGACCCCCTTAAAATATTATTTCTACTACCTATGTACGGCATAAAAATGAAATTGTCACAGTTTATCATCGTTGGTTTAACTCATCAAGTGTGTCAAAAAATTAAATTAGTTGCCCCTGACGCTATAAAAATTACTAGCGGCCTGTCCCGGCTTTGCACGGGTGGACATTTATTATTTAAACACATAAATATAGCCTATGTTACTCAAGGTGAATGTAGCTTTCCAATGGTGAAAGAATTTTTGAAATCGGGTAAGCAGTTTTTGAGTATATTCATTACAAAAATAGTTTCAACCAAATCGGTTCAGCCGTTCTTGAGTTAGAAATAGTGTAACTAACGCGACTTTATTTTATTTATATAGAAAGTATTGAGCTGTGAATTTATTTTTATCCTATAGATCGATAAGTAAAATTCGCTTATAGATTTTCCAGAATAACCTATTGAAGCCTTATAAAAGCTCTTCAATCAGTTGGTTGCAGCAATATACCCCATCGATGTTAACCAGTTAGGCGTATTTTATTCGATTCTTTTGCAACGTCTCGATGCTACGATGCAAAAAGATGGCGATGGAAATTTGGAATATTCGATTAATCAAATTAATCTCGGTTTAATAAACGGGATTTTATACAGGGTGTAAGAAAACAGCTCGCGCAAACTGAAGGTTTTGGCTGTTACCATTTTTTATAACATCAGAAACATGCGAGTTGGAATTACTGATTATTCTTTTGAAAAGCTTGATGTGAGATTTTGGGAGTTAGTTTTGCTACACCCTGTATTTGTGGATACAATAAAGCCAACAATACATACCTAATCTACAGCAAACAGTTTCTTAAAATTAGATTTTATAATTGCAGATAAACACGTTTTTATTAAAAAAGCATCGCAAGTTCCAGCTTCAAATATATTTCTTAGAGGAATGATTTTACACTATGACTTGTTTTATACTTTTGCAACTTATTAACAAAGACCTACTACTAAGCATCCAATAAAAACACATTGTTCATTCTCGCTCATGGCATGGCGCGTAGGTACATTTTCCCGATTACCAGTGATAAATATAAAAACTAACATTTTTATGGTTAGAGTAAGAAGAATAAAAAAAATATTAAAGATAATTGTTAGCTATTGCCATCTCTTATCAATGTATAATGATAAAAAGGGACAAGGCTGTGAGCCATGTCTAATTGAACATTTATTGAAAATGGAACTTCGTGCTTGTTGGTCGAGACTATTGGAATGGCAGTCACCATTACCTTTACCTTTGTGCGCGAGATCGTCCATCCTGTCCAGCAGGTTGCCATCAGGTGGCCACGGGCTGATCGGCGCCAGTTGTTGTGCTGGCAGCATCGTGTACACCCCGTAGTCTTCTATCGTGCCGCCCTACAAGGTAACATCTGTGAGCTGGTAGTTGAACATTTTTTTCCTGGATTATATTATAGCCCTTTCTTCATGTTCTTAATGCTTGACACTTTTCGGCTCGCCAAAAGTGTCTTGTTAGTGTTTTTTTCATGTCAACAAACAGGCTTAGCGGCCTGCTAAACTAATTGAGTGCTATAAGACCATGATGATTGTGACCCCAAAAAACGCATTAGAATATAAAAAAATTCGTTGTCTTCGGTAGAAAAACTAGACTTAACGAGGCGTTTAAGTTTTCGGAAATCGTTTTTTTACACCTTGTATACATATATGTATATATTTTGTTTTTATACAATTTGCTGATGGAACAAACATATGGCCCACCTAATTTTATGTGGCAACCTTTGCGTATAACATTGCCTCGTAGGTCACGCCCGCTAGGAACGTTATTTAAATATTTTATAGTTTTTATCGAGTTCTACGTCGTAGTACCGAACATACACCTCAAAACGATGTGCCTAGTCTAAGCTTTACTTTTTAGTAATACTGTAAAATCAAAACTATAAATTGCTTTGTCCTCAACCACCTTAACCTTTAAGCCTTGCGCACATCTAAACTTTCTACTGTGGCGATCAGAAAAACGCTGTCAAATATTTCTGTCATATTTGGCAGCGTTTCCCTGATCACCACCAGAACGCTTAGATGGTGCAATGCTGAAATGGTTAATCTCATGTTGGTAAGTTAAGCAGATTATTACTACATTATAGAATAGAATAGAATAGAAATAATTTATTTTGCGTCAACTTAGAATTAAAAGGTACCTACAGTTGAACTTAAATGAAATATACCTACACGATTCGAAAAAAAATCATACAGGGTGTTACAAAAGTACCTGTAAAGCCGAAATGAGGTTAAATGGGTCCTTATAACGAGTCCATTCACAATATTTAAGAACTGTAGTAATGCTGTCTCACATACCCCCAAAAAAAAAATGATATAAGTATGTGAATGAAAAATAGAAAAATTATTAAAGTAGACAATCATTAGGTAAAATAGCAGAAGATAGGTCTTTCTATTAAATTATCTGGTTCCCTGACATGACAGCTTACAAGGGTAGACATTTTTTTAAAATTTATATTTTTTTGAGGTATTTTGCCACACGTTGTATAATGCCTAGCACAAGATTTAAGAATCTAAAATGTTAAACATTTCGGATTCTGCTGAACGCTTCGATGAATTCTCCCAGTAGGAAGCGCCTTATGGCTCAAAAGGAGGGTTTACTTCTTGACCACCGGAGCTCAAAAATACATGAACATAGTTTTCAACCACTTCGTCTCAATTACTCCACGCGTTGATTTTATTTTATCAGGAATTAAATTTCACCGAAGCGTTCAGCCGAGACTCGTTCCAATCCGGTTTGATACATTGTTTTGAAACATGCAAAATGCTTACTTTCTTTGGCTGTTGTTATTTTTTTCTTATGTTTGGGATGTGGACGTGTTTGTGTGAAAAGGTACTGGTTGACTCTATCCCAGAATTGTATTTGAGGTACAGAGAGGCTTTAGATAATAGTGGTAAGCATTTTTAGATAAAAAAATTGGATCTACAGAGAAAAAGTTTCTCAGTAGGGTATATTCAATATAATTGACGAAAAACCGTGGCTGACAGCGTTGTAGCTCAAGATCACGCCTGGCTCGACCATTTAAGCCTTGCAAGCTGTCAAATATGACAGTTAAATTTGTCAATTTTTCACTGATCGCCATCGCCATCGCACTAGTGTGCGCAGTTAGACCTCAAAAGAGAAAAAACATATCCAACGCATCTTAGACCCCGTAACATCCCCAGATTCTTTAACCTGCGGTAAATGCGGCCGTGTCTGCCAACCCGTATCTATATAGCCATGTACGGAAGTGTTCTTCTTCAGGATCTCCTGCAAGGGTTCCACATGTGCAATTATTCAACTGACGCCACCTAAATCATCTGCAATAGATGTTACAGGCCTTGTGAAAATAACAATCTTTTTAAAACTGATTCCGGAAATGTTGTCTTAATAAGGACGTTTACAAAATCTTTAAATGTTTTGTATTCAGAAAAAATTGTTCTTATAAAGTCAAAAAATAACTAATGTTCGATTTTATCATTAGATGAAAAAACTGTTGTATTCAGACGGTTCCTAAGAAACAATAAACAATATAACATTCACCTAAACAAATTGAGAGATGTCAATGGTATCAAGAAGCATAACCTTATAGTCAAAGAAGAATCTGATGATAACCCACTGATCTATGTCAACAATCCAGTAGAAACCAGTATACCTAATGCCTATTTATCTTTAGAAGGCTTTAGAGAGTTATTAACAGGAAGGGTGCTAAGACAAAGGAACGAATTTCAGCCACAGCATTACAAAACACTTGCCACATCAAAGCCAGTGCAACATTCAACGGTAAAGCGAAATAAAACAGCACACTTTACGAAATTTAAGGAAAAGTTTACGAAAACGAAAAAAGTAAAAAAGAAAATGACTGCAACAGCTATGATGATAACTGCAAGTGTGAGCAATAAAATAAAATACACTACTAAAACAACCATTTCCACAAGTATGATTGAAGATACATCACAAAAAGCCCCAATTTTGAAAGGCAGTGTCCTAAATTCTACGGTCATTATGGCAAGTATGCCAAAGAAGAACAACTCAACTGAATACATTTTGCCTATAAAACTACTTGATTCAATCTCAAATTCGACAAAGCAGATTGAAACTCGATACACAACTGAACATTTTACTACTGATTCTCCTACTGCAAAAAATACTCATATAGTCAATGCTACGTTACATCACATATTACACAAGAATTCAATAGAAAATATTGAACACGCAGAAACAGAAAACCAAGCGAAAAGTGTTACAAATGGTGCTATTACTGCAAAAAGTATTTTGAAAACAGATGCTGTATCTTATCATACTTTAGGAACAAATATGAGTAAAGACTATGAAAACACTGAAACAAAACCAAGTGCCAGAAGTGTCACAACTGCTTTTAACACTGCAGAAAGTACATTAAAAGTAGATGGTGTGTTTGATGACACTTTATACACAAATTTAAAAGAATATACTGAAAAACCAGAAACTAAAGATTTCGTCAAAAGTAACAAAAATGTTTCAACTACTGAAGAGAGTACATTGAAAACAGATGGTGTGCTTCATCACACTTTAGATATAATTTCATTGGAGTACATTGAAAACATAGAAACAGATAATAGTATCCCAAATGATTCTACTGTTACTGCAAGTACAGATGTAATGACTGAAACAGAGAGTCTAAACAACATTACACCAACCACTGGACTTTTAAACTTCGAAGAAAATAATAACTCAGAATCCACTTTTATGGAGTTCAATACCGAAAAACTCGCTAGAAGCTTGCTAACACTTGAAAAGGCTACCACTGAAAAAGCTATTTTTGGAAAGACTGTGACTGCAGATTTCTTAACTGAGGAGTTCATTACTACTACTTCAGATTCTTCAGAAGAAACTGGTACTAAAAACACTATAATTGCAAATATGATTACTAAAGAAACTAATAACGAAGAGTCTACTACCATAAATTCTACTACAGAAAATGCAACCACCAAAAAGCTTAAACTTGAAAAGCCTACTCCAAGAAGACAAGCAACAGTCCAGTATATGCCTGAAATAATAACCTTTATAACAACAAAACGACCAACAACGACGCCAACCACCACAAAAAAAGCAACAAAAAGGACCACTATCGGGGTAAGATTTTCCAAATTAAATACCTTACCAAAACTTGTCATGAAAGTAATATGACCGAAACGAGAGTAATGATTAAGAATGTGGATGGATATGTAAGTAGAGGTAGGCCATAGAAAAGATGGATGAACTGTGTGAGAAAGAAGTGAAAAACGCGGTACGAACCAAGCCGTAGTTTATTGCTTGTTCTTCTAGGCTTGGTCGTGTGGAACTAGCACCTAGACTCATATTAAGCTTTGAAAAGTTTCAAAGAGTTTTTTTGTTTAACTGTAAGTGTTTTGTGTAAATGAATGTGTTTGCTTTGAAATAATTCATTTGACATGGGCCGAATAATATTATTTCCCTCTTGAAGTCTGACCGGACGAAGTGGAATCAAAAACACTTGTGTGAAGTGATTTTACAGCGTGAATTGCCATTTTCAGCTAATAAGTTTGCTAATAAGTTACTGGTTTTTCAACGGTGAAGGAAAACACCGTGAGGAAACAAGTTATTCTAAAGGAGGTGATGGGCTTGTAACCTTGATACATATGTATCTTTTTAGGGTTCCGTAGCCAAATGGCAAAAACGGAACCCTTATAGATTCGTCATGTCTGTCTGTCTGTCTGTCCGTCCGTGTCACAGCCATTTTTCTCCGAAACCGTAAGAGCTAGACTGATGAATCTTGGCGAGTAGATGTATTCTAAACTGAATTAAGATTTTTACACAAAAATAGAAAAAAAACTATAAATTTTGGGGGTCCCCATACTTGAAAATGAAACTCAAAAAAAAAAAATTTATCGTACCCATACTTGTGAGATATCTATGAATAGGTTTCCAAAAATGATGTTGAGGTTTCTGATATCGTTTTTTCTAAACTGAATAGTTTGCGCGAGAGACACTTCCAAAGTGGAAAAAAGTTGGTCCTCCCCCCTCTAACTTCTAAAATAAGAGAATGATAAAACTAAAAAATATATATGTTGTAAATTACTATGCAAACTTTCAACGATATTTAATTGAACGAGATCTAGACCGTAGTTTTTTTTTTATACGTCATAAATCGTAAACCGCAATTTACCTTTCGACGAACTACAAGAACCTTTATATTATGTTACTTGATGCTACGGAACCCTTCATGTGCGAGTCCGACTCGCACTTGGCTGCTTTTTTTAGAATAGAATATAACACCCAGACAGAGAACAAAAATCAGCGTTTACCACACAAATATTGGTTCTCAGTTGTCAGTCATTGAGCCCACGGCCTACGGCGCAGAAGGCAAAGCTAGGATAGTCGAAAAAAAGAAATCTAATTTAACTCATTATATTTCAGAGACCCTTAGTTTTCATGGGCGGTTGGGAAAATTCCTAACAAAGCACTAACTGTCTCAAACACTGAAGAATCCAGAATAATGATGCTTGAGAAAAAATTGAAACTTTAGCTTTTTGTAAGTGAGACAACAGGACAAAAACTCTTTGGAGAAAACGGAAAACCAAAAGATAAGTGATATGTGATGGGAAAAACATTGAGATAAGTTTTCGAATATACTTTTGGATTTGGTTAGGACAATATTTTCCTTAAAAAATCCCGCTGTCTTAACTTTTGGGACATCATTTTTTTGCGATTTCCTTAATATAAGTATAGACACCATAAAATCAATAAAAATATGTTATTCTTAAAAGTTCCCTTTTATGACAGCGAGCATGTTTATAATAAAATAAAAATGAAATGTTTCTAATACATGGACGGATCTATTTTTTTAAACGTGATGCCGAAGTCTGGTTAAATTATTAGTAAGCAATGTATTTATTAGAATATAAAGATTGTGGTGGAGTTTCAAAGATAAAATAAGATTTTGGAAAGGTACCTTTTCAAAATCAGTTTGTGCATGAAATATTTAGAAAACAATTCCCTTTCATATATATATTTTTGTGGACTTCCCGTTAAGTTATGTGTAAAACTATACAAAGGGTAACTGGAAGAGAATGCTCTCTAGCATTAAGTTCGTTGATGTACGATGCAAGTTTTGTTTTAGTGGAATAATGAATTTTCCTTCACGTCTATCTATGTATATATTTTATTTTTCGTCTTAAACCTGGATGAAAAAAGAAAAATTTAAAGATACACCGCAGAAAACATGCGGATTCTTCAAAACAAAAAAATTGGCTTAAAATATTTGCGGTTCTTTTTTCTATGTGATAATAATGATACCCAACTTTGAGTCCCACCAAAGTTTTCAGAATTAATTTTTATACACCCTGTATTTAAATGCATTTTCATGAGTAATTCAGTCTTACCTTTTATAACTTCTAAATTAAAAATATCCAAGTTATTGCTAAAGCAATAACAATCTTCAACTGGCCTCTAACATCACTATAAAATTTTCATATTTGTAAAAAAGTTCACAAAATAAACTCAAAAAAGACGTTCACTATTTCACCAAAAAAAAAACTATAAAAATATTTCGCGCCAAATCGAAACGTCAAACTGTCAAACGGCCGAGCGTTTTGGTTCTACATCTGAATAAAGACGCCACTTCACTGATTACAAAACACAATCTCACGTGGACCTCCCGTACTAAGCTATAACCTTTATAAATATGAGGGGCCGGCATCGAGACAGCTCTATCGCCAGACCCAGCCAGAGCGAGACAGCAACTGCCCCGAGTGTCAACACCCATTGTAAGCTCCTTACTGCATTCAAAACTGCTCATTTGTGCGAGCGAGACACACAGCTTTATATTGTGGAGCTTTAAATCAAGCCCCGCCCATTCCTCATTTATCCCCCGGTGGTGGGGTAAACTTGGGCAGTTTTAAATTATCTATTATAATAAAATTATTTCGCAAAATAAGGGGTTGGTTATGGTAATGATGTGTTTAATTTATATCTTTATCTTTGTGAGGCTCGACAACTATGACAGTACTAAGGTAACCTTAAATTACATACACCCATAATTTTCAGTAGGGATTATTCGTAGGGATATTTGTTATTTTCATAGCTTTGCAAATAACAAATACCTAATTAATATTGACGAATCATGAAGTAAAAGTACCTAGTAAAAGTAAATATTAATTACGTACGAAGTACTCACTTTCTTATGAAATGTAGGAACGAAACTGAAAAATATCTCTCAAAGTTTTTCATAGATCAGACATTTGCGTAAAATAAATAATTAAGGGAGCATTTATTAAAATTAGCACGTTAGCTGATACGGTCTCTTTTCCACACGTACCGGAATGTATCATGATCGAATTCTTTCTCCCTCGCCCACACACTTCCGCTGATATACACAGTATGTCATATAAATACTCTCTCTAACTTATTAGCATAGGGTTGTTTATCTTTTGCATGTATTGCAAGGGCCTTTGTCAACATTTGCGGTTGCGTTTTGGTTTATCTCCCCCGCACAAAATAACATTATCTTTGGCCAATGGTACGTAACCACTGGCTTTTTTTAGCCAATCCATGAGCCTAAACATTTGGTTTTTACGGCTTCCAAATTCAAATTTTCTTTTGTTCTAATTTTAAAATGCAACTGCCTTTGCAAATACTTTTTTAATTTTAGTTAGATTAAATGATAGGATACAAATCCATTATTATAGGTATTAAAAAAACAGAGGTTTAACCGTATTCGGAATTCAAATTAATGTTGATAGGAGTACTGTAGTAACAGAGGTTCCAACTCTACTGATCTAGGTTTTAGGTCGTTTTAGGCCTATAAAAGCTTTAACGTCTGCTTAAGGCGAAACCAAAAGTTCTCCTCCTTAAAAATCCGAAATCCTTTCACCACACCTGGTTCGAAAGAACTTGTGACCCGACAAGAAGATAAACATAGGGATGCAAGAAGTTCAAGTTTGTAAGAAAATTGCTTACGAGCAAAGACGCGGGCACCACTAGGTCAATAGTCACTCCGGCCATCGAGTAGGTCAATAAAACAGTAGATTGCACATCCAAACAGTGGTCCCGTCAAGGTGTGGTAATGCTTACACGTCCTCTTTAATGCTCAATTTGGTGGAGTAGATTGGTTCCTTCAAAGTGCTCGCTAAGTGTGGAGACAGACCTCCTTTAAGAAAGTCTTTCAGAGTAGGCACCGTAGTAATGACGCATCTGGTGATGTTAGAAATTGTAGGCGACGGTAAGTAACCGCTTTCCATCAGGTGGACCGTAATTTGTCATACCTACAATTTTTTTTTTAAATACTGGCTTAGAGTTGGCTTAACATTGTCGTTTGGCCTAAATGTCTGTAAAGTAGAGTTTTTTTATACAACCCGCTGATGGAACAAGCATGGCCACCCATGACTGGCCTCTCAGCTCAGTTTGTAGTAGCTTTACTGCCTTCTGCGCCGTAGGTCGTGGGTTCGATCCCGACCGAGAACAAATATTTCGTCGTTGTGGTGCGAGAAGTCACTAGGTAAGTGACATTTTTTGCCAAAATGAGTTATTGATGCCAAAGTGTTTTGAAACCCATTATGTACCTTCTCAGAATGTAAAAGAGTAGATTTTACTACAATTTTAGATAATACAAGAATGTCAGAAGTGCATAACTACCCGTAGAGGCGAAAATCTATCTACAAAAATCACCTAAGGCATCTTAAGTAGTTTAATTCAATCACTTTACATTCAATATTCTTCAAGTCTTGGGGTTGCACTGCTCACTAAAGTCACTTAGTGATTTCTTGCAGATAAAAAGCTATTGAATGAAATGAAATTCTGTTGTCAGTAAGAGTCATCAACAGATCATAATTAAGTAATATTTAATCAAGGTATTACGTTAATGTGTATGCCAGAATTAATTAACTTACTTTTTGTTATGTATCTCAGTAACCATATAATTACTTACATTAATTTGTTGAAAGTTAGTGTGTAAGGTAAAATTATCTATATTTTATATGAAGAAACATCTTTTGTAACTATAAGTGTTGATAAGTTACACTCATTTTAAGAACAAAAAAACTTTAAAACGCGATTATCTCGAGACTAGCTTTTTGCACTTAGTTACTTCTCGCACCACAACGACGATTTGTGTGGTGATCGTAGATGTTTGTTCTCTGTCTGAATGTTATATGTATTCTAAGTATGTATCTGGTTCCCATAGTACACGCTCTGCTTAGTTTGGGAATAGATTGTGTTGATTGGATTGTTTACAATATTTATTTATTTATTTACTATTAGGCTGTGGGCAAAAATTTTCCCCACTCACACACGAGATTTTGGGGGCAATCGTTAAAGTATGGAAAAAATATTTTTTTTTAGGAAAATCTCATCGTATTGCCTGCGTGACCTTCAGCCCGTAAAGTGTCTAGTTCCACACTAAGCAGCCCACACTGGCGTGCCCAGCGCAGTGTGTGCGCAATTGCACAGCCATAGGATGCTACCTAGCTGCTTCCACTGTGCTACCACACCAACCACTTATTCTACATTTGAAGAAGATCTTCGGCATGTGTAAAAATATAAAAACATTCTACTTATATAACTTTCTTGAGGAAAACTAATAATTTATGCAAATATTTTTTTTACAAAATGTACAAAATATTCAAGAAACAGTTGAGCTATCCGCCAGTCCGTAACAAACGATCTTGAGATCCAAATCAGTGCCAGACGGAAGCGTCCCTAAGATGCTGGCGGCATTGCCACGCTGAATAGCAATGGTAATGCGCTGCGCCAGATACCCACCATCTCTTGGGACACGGGTCGCTTCGTTCTGGCCTTGGAAAAAAAATTACTTATTTTTTTGTACATTTATAATGCACTTATCAAAGAGAAACCGTTGGCAGAGGCCCCCGCCTTAAGTGATGATACGGACGTCGGCATCGCACGCTTAAGGCCTGTGCACACATAGGTCGCTGGCGATGGCGATCAGTGAAACGCTGTCATATTTGACAGCGAAATTTGACGGCGTTTCATTGATCGCCATCGCGAGCGACCTAGGTGTGCGCAGGCCTATATACTTATAAAAATATTCACTACGTATAAACGTAACCAAAACGGTCTAATTAAGCAAATTCATCTTGAAACCAAACCACAAAATGTATCTAGCCCAGCTGCACCCATTCCCAGAAGTGCACTACTCACTAATCTGTGACAACCACAGCTTAAACCACAGTTAGTATGCACCGAGGGTGACAGGCAACTACAGTACCCGAAGTCGGAGTTTTGCTACCACATTTCGTCCACCTAGTGTTGTTTTCGTGTGAGCACTTGTCTTTCTCTTTTTTATGGAAAATTAATGAGACAACAACTCGTTTCGATCGTTTCTACGCTACGTATTTTTACTGTCATGAAAAATTGATGAGACAACAACTCGTTTCGATCGTTTCTATTATACGCAACGTACCTATGTTTACTGTTTAAACTTTCGCGATCATAAAACATATTTATACTATCACACTTATTACTATTTATTACTATTTATCGCGTATATTACCTTATTTTCTGTAGCGTTTTGCGTAGTGTTAGTGCAAATAAGGGTAGTTAGTGATGCTGCCTCTACTTTTCAAACGACGGTAGCACTCATATCAATGCTCCAGTCTGCCCGCGACCACGGTTATTGCAACATAGCCGAAACGTCGGGAAAATAAATAAAATAAGGTAATATACGCGATAAATACCCGTGTAATAGTATAAGTATGTTTACTGTCTCATATCAACTATGCAATAGAGAGAGACAATTTACTTCTCCATGCAATAGGCGAAACGAAAACAACATTTGGTAGACTAAATGAACCCCGACTTCGGGTACCTACAGCTTTCAGTAAAGTTGGTGCGCATCGAGGGTGACAACCGCCATTTTAATGAGCTTAGGCCGTTTGTTTGGTAATGATCATGTATCGTTTAACATAACCACTAGGTTTACTGTTTAGTTCGCTTTCATGTTCGCACGTGTGGATTATCTTTGATGATCATTTCAATTCGAATACGATTTGGCAATAAGGGGTTGTTAGTAAAAGCTTGAACTGCGACTGGCCTTTCAGCTCTGCCTTCTGCGCCGCTGGACGTGGGTTCGATCCCCACTGAGAACAAATATTTGTGGTGAACGCAGATGTTTGTTCTATGTGGGTGTTATATTGTATTCTTGGTATGTACGAAATATATAAATATTATATCAGCAGGCCTACCACAAGCTCTGTCTGGCTGTGTATCTGGCTCTGGTTTTGAATCTGTGTGAGTGCTCATCAGTGTATTATACCTACTTTGTGTGTGACAATTCCACGTAAGATTTATTTAGACAACATCCACACAGACTTAAAACCAGAGCCAGAGACAGAGCCAGACAGAGCTTGTGGTCTACAGCTATTACTTAGCCTACAGCTATTACTTAGACCTTAATTAAGCAGAGCTTGTACTACGGGAACCAGATAACTGATATAATACTTACATCCTTTTTTGTAATTACGTACTTATAATGTAATTATAACACTTAGACATAGATAGATCTGTGATGTAGATAGAGGTAGATAGGCATTGTGTAGGACTAGTGCACGGCGTGCACTCACTGAGTGGACTTCCGTTACATGCGTGCAATTATTATGCAAATTTTGTATGCGTTGAAAAACTGTAGGTACACTGTGGTACATACAGCTGCAATAAATTTCATAATTTTATAAAATACAATTCGTAATTAAATAAATACAACCCTATCTAGCCCCAAATTAAACGTAGCTTGTACTATGGGAACCAAATAGCTGATATAATACTTACTGATATATGTATATTTTTGTAAATATATCATAAGTACTTAGAATTCAATTAATACCCAGACAGAGAACAAACATTTGTGTTCACCACACAAATATTTGTTCTCGGTGGGGCTCGAACCCACGACCTGCGCAGAAGGTAGAGCTAGGTACTACGAACTGTTTAACACATGTTTTATCTATTTATACTTTTTTAGTATTTACGCTTTCATTGCGGAGGTGCGACACTCACAAGTTTTTGAATTGAATTAATTCTAGTGTAGTCGACTGTACCTATTAACATAATTTTCACAAGCCTTGACTAATTTGAATGAATAACAATGTTTTAAAGGCATTGTTTTGTTTAGTACTACAAAAATATGATCAAGTGCGTGTCGGACCACGCACAGGTAAAGTTTCCAAAGTGTATTCTTTATTTACCTTTGTAACTTTTTCATGACTAACGCCATCTATGGTTGTAAAAGTGTGAAGTTAATTTTACTAAACCGCTCAATAGATGGCGGTATAAAGCTCACCCAAAATGTTGAGATAACCCTGTAAGAGATGACAGCACCCTCAGGTTTACAGAAAATAATTTGTTGTTGAGCGACTATTAACTGACGACGCGACGATAGAAATTCGTAGCGAAGCGAATTCGTTTATGCAGCTTTTCAAAGATGGCGCTTAACCAAAACACTGTCTCAAATTTTAGATTTTTATATGATTTTTTCAAAAATAAATTTGTTTCGAGTTTTGTTTGTTTTTGGTCGAATTCAATTTACGATCGTGAGCCTATAGTTTTTGTTACTCAATTTTGGGGTCAATCTAGAATCGATAAGAAATGGGATGACTTGTTTTTAGTTAACCTACATTGTTATCTACATTGTGACTGGCCTGTCAGCTTTGACTGGTCTCTCAGCTCAGTTGGTAGTAGCTCTGCCTTCTGCACCGTAGGCCGTGGGTTCGATCCCCACTGAGAACAAATATTTGTGTGGTGAACGCAAATGTTTGTTCTCTGTCTGGGTGTTATATTGTATTCTATGTATGTATTTACAAAAAAAAGTATTTAAGTATTATATCAGCTATCTGTTCCCATAGTACAAGCTGTGCTTAGTTTGGGGCTAGATAGTGTTGTGTGGATTGTCCGCAATATTTATGATTATTGGCCCACTGCTGGACTAAGGTCATTCCTGGGCTGGCCTTTAGTTTTTCTAAGCTAATAACCTAATTAAGCTTTGCTTTGTAGGTGCCATAGTAAATTAATTAGTACATAATATTGAAGTTACGTCGTCTAGTGAGTATTAAAAGCTCATTTTCCCCTCAGGTTCGTCGGATATTGCACAAAATGACTGTAAACTTGCTCTGAATATCCTGATTTCCATATTAAATTAAACTTATTTCTAGCATACTTTAGCTACTAACAAAGCCTGCGGGACTGGCTGCTAATCAAGTTAACGTTTCTCGATTTTCGACCTTAACGTTAAGGACATAGAGACTTCAACATCAATTTCAATAATTAGGGCAGTCATAATAGAATCTGCCGTTTTCTTTTAAAATGTAGCTACGTGCGTAGCCTGATTGCTACGCCCGTAGCACTCTCACTACGGGCGTAGCAACTGGGCTACGTGTGATTTCTTAATTGTGAAAACATTATTCTTGCGTATTTTTTTTATGAAGCATGCAACAACTTCTTGAAGTAGGTACGAGTTTATACTTCGTGCGTGGGAATCTACCTTAGGTAGAAATTAATTTCTACCTTGTCCTAATTAATAAATAAATAAATAAATATTCTGGACAATTCACACAACACTATCCAGCCCCAAACTAAGCAGAGCTTGTAATATGGGAACCAGATAGCTGATATAATACTTGAATACATTTTTTTTTGTAAATACATACTTAGAATACAATATAACACCCAGACAGAGAACAAACATTTATGATCACCATACAAATATTTGTTCTCGGTGGGGATCGAACCCACGACCTACGGCGCAGAAGGCAGAGCTACTACCAACTGAGCTAGAGGCCAGTCTATCTATAATTCTAATTCTAATTACTATTTTGAAGGTTTATGAAGGGAAAACTTCTTAAGGTGGACTTCAGCGGTTTTTTAAATAGGTTTAATGGCCATAGTATTCAGTATTTTTACTGCCTTATTATGTATGTAAGTTTAACATTGTCAGATCTCTGCGGCAAAGATAAACAAACTTCGCCAAAAGTCGGGGTCTATCCGCCCGCAGGCAGCCAGGGAGGGTATCACACGTAATTGTTGAAGTTTTCACTTCTGTTGGCATTCTCAGAGTGCCACTGTTTTTTTTTATTATTTATGTTCCTTGTGACTTATGTCTTTTGATTTTGATCGATTATTTCGGAACTTCTTGCTGATGTGAAACTAAATTAATATTAGATAGCATCATAATAAACACGTACGTAACATATACAAGGTACTTACTTCAAGAAGTAGTTGAGGAAAAGTAAAAAAATAGGGTCAATGTTATTCATAATTCTACGAAGCCCCCGTCTGACAGACAGTGTTGAATAATCAGACCTCGCAGATTTGATACTTGGTATCGCCGCTTGAGGCTTTGGTTTAGTAAGTTGGATTAATTCTTTTTTTTATGCAATTTGATGGTGAAACATTGCTGATTGCCCACCTTATGTCAGGTGGTCTTGTTATGTATTTAGTTTTTTCAAACCCTGTCTAGTGAAAGGATTTTAATGGTGCCTTCAAATTGAAAGTGCTCTTTTCGTGCACCTGACACAGACATGTTTTTTGAACTTTTATGTTCTACGACTTGCTAGTTTTCTCATGGTGCTAATAATATAGGTAATGCCTACACAGAGATCTAACATCTATTTTTCATACAAGATGTTTTTTCCCGCTGGGGATCTAGCCCAAGGCTTACAGAGCAGAAGAGAGAGCTTCTTTTATCTGAGCTGTGTGGCCTGTCGTATGTTATCGTAGTACTAGCTACGCCCCGCGGTGTTACCTGCGATAAGTTAATCCTCTGTAGCAACTGGATAGGGAACAAAACCACCAATCTTGCCAATCTATCTTTGTACCAAATTTCATCCAGATCCGTTCAGTCGTTCTAGCGTTATTGAGCAACAAACATCCATATATACTAACTTTCCCATTTATAATATAAGTTGGATTTAAGTTTAAACTATCAAAACCATGCGTACTCACTAATTTAAGACTAATATGATCACGTATAGAATCAGCACTCTCTCTCAATTTGCACCTACGTTTCTGACAGATTTACCTAAATTATTCAAGGCTTCAAACTACTTGAGCCTTTAGAAATAAAATTGTATATACCCACGACTGTACTCAAAAAAATCAGAAAAAAATAAAGGTTAATTTATTCCGAACTGTTGTGAGTGTTGACTAAATAAATGCTACGTCAAAACGTCACACACACACTATAATATACTGGTGAGCACTCACACAGACACAAAACCAGAGCCAGAGACAGAGCCAGACAGAGCTTGTGGTAACTGTTTACAAAAAATATTATTATGAAAAATAACGTGAAAAAAATACAAACTACATTTTAAAAGAACAATGTCCTGTCAAATATATTATTTTGTTTAGTGTAGGAGTTTTACGATGCTCTACCACACTGGTTCGTTCACTTTTAGTACTCAGGTAGAAAAAAAGTAAAAAAAAATGCTTCCACAACCTGGTACAAATCAAATAATTATCCTCTCTTTAGAAACGTCTTCAGAATAACTAAACAGCTGTTTAAATTAAATAATATCAACTTTCTTTAAGTCTTAACTCGAAATTACCTAAGGTGCCTTGTTATTATTCGCAGATCGAGTGTTGGTTCAAATTCCAAACTGTAAAACATATTAAAAAAAATCACGTTTTGAGACATCTTTAAAATGCTTGATAATACATTTCAGTCCTTCCATAATTTATTTAGCTGCCAAGTATGCACTTCTTCTTATCGTGCCACTGGTTCTTTCAAGCCAAGTGTGGTGAAAGGATTGAAAGTGCTCCTCAAAGAGGCTTCTTTCGTGCACTTGTTTTTGAAGCATATAGATGTAAAGCCATTTTATCATTTTATACTAAACCTGCTTACAATCTACGTGATTATAATCATATCGGCCCGCTTCTACAGTATTGCAACACCCTTACAGGGTAAATTATGTATTGATTCAAAAACTAGTTCTACGATCTGACACTGTTAAATTTTCATACATAATAAGGCAATAAATATACTGCATACTGAAGCCTCACGTTCTTACAATTTCACCGGCAACGTTCATACCAAAACACAGCATTGCTGCTGCACGACAGAAATAGACATTGTGGCGTTCCCCGGACGAGTCCTTCACAAAGAGCTTTTCTACTACTAAAATGAAGATACTAGATGGCGACTGAACAATCAAACAGCATAAGTATTCTTTCAGTGTACCATTAACGGATTACCGAAATCAGAGGGATTGGCTGAATGACTGAGTGCCGTCAAACGGACCCTTTGTTTTAGTTGAATTAAGACAAAGTTGCTAATAAGATTATAACGGCTGTCAGTTGCGGAGGTTCATAATGAGAAGAGCTATAGCTTTATAGCTCAGTAGCTGTTGTGGATTCGATTCGCACGTGGTTAAGAGGGAATTACACAGGCGACTCTCCATACAAACGTAGTCCCCTATTTCCTCCCTGGATAATGCCTCTAGAGTATCCATTTTGTCTCATAAAATCCAAATCTGCTGTATACGTGCTCGTATGTTTTCCTTTTTTTCAGAAACTTATTGATAAAGAAAATATTTCATATAAATCATATGAGGGCCATATTTTCTTTATCAATAAGTTTCTGAAAAAAAGTTATCCAGGGAGGAAATAGGGAACTACGTTTGTATGGAGAGTCGCCTGTGATTCCCTCTTAAGGGGCAGAGAGCAATATCCTGGTTAAGGTGCAAACCGCCAATGCTGAATTTTTGAGCACTGGTGGTCTAGTGGTAGCGGCCCCGCCTTCTGATCCCAAGGTCGTGGGTTCAAATCCAGTTGTGTACCAATGAGTTTTTCTGTCGAAAAATGTATGTGCACTATGCCAGTACTCTCAAAATCGGTGAAGGAAAACATCGTGAGGAAACCAGCATGTCACAGAACCTAAAAAAGTTCGAGCAACACGTGTCAAGGAGGGTCACGCAAAAAGGGCCCGCCAGCGGACTACTTGCGGAAAAACCAGTCCGCACATCAAATGCGGATGATAAAAATTTGCCGAAATTTGCCAATACTGATCGCTATCAAACCCACAACCTTAGGATTGGAAGGCCGGGCTGCTACCACAAGACCACCAGTGCTCTCTTAATTAGTCGGATAGGTAGGATAATTAAATCCTGAAGGTTTACAAACTGTTTATGCAATATTCCTCCCCTACATGCATCTACCCCACTTTAAATAAATTGGGTTACTAGTATCCTGCCTTTTAGTTCCGGCTGTGAGTGCCTCTGTACATCGACTAATGCGGTTATACCAAACCATTTCCGATACTTTGAACGCAAACTGTTTAGTGGGCCTTTACGGCAGATAACTTTGTTATGAATATTGATGTTTTCTTAGCCGCTACTGATAAGAAAAATGTATAAGTTTGAGGCCTTATGGTCGGGTTTTACACATAAAATAAATAATCTAGCCCCAAAGCAAAACTTATAATTGGGGAACCCTATAATACATGTATTTTTTTTCCATTCTCCCCTATCACTCGCCATCTCAGTGCTCACTCCTTTCTTGGACATATCATCTCTCACACAATCCATCCATCTTTTCTTTTATCAATTTTAAATAAATGAATTATTTAAATTTCAGGTTTTGGGCCCCTTTCTATCTCCTGACATTGAAATTTGATCGTCTACTCCACCATGGAGAGTCCCGTGTCGCGGCGCCTTCACGGCGTCTCTGCAAACGTAGACAAATGTATTCCCATTCAAACCCCATCAACTGATATATATCTTCCAGTCTTAAAGGGTGGCTTTTCAAACCCCATCAACGTAAATATGTCTTCCAGTCTTATAGGTGGGAGGTCAGTCTCAAATTTCAATACTCAATACTCAATATATCTATTGCATACACATGGTTTAGTTTAAAAAAATTAAGGTAGGTAGGTAAGGTGATTTGAGGATTTTACGGTAATAATTTAAACCACGCAATCGAACGAGGGAATTACTAAATATCAAAGCCCATTTTAATATTTGTGTGTAACTTATTTATAATACTTTTGTGTACATTAATAAGCAGGGAGAATCAGATTGTGAGTGTGTAATTTCCGCCATTGAGAGTTTTTTACGCGTTGAACGTACAAAATCCATCCTTTACCACTGAATTACTTTTTAAACGAATTTTAACGAATGTTTTGGGATATTGTTTTTTGGCGTGACAACGTCTTATACTTCGATGGAGCCGGCTGCACAGCCGGCTCCATCGAAGTATGGCACGGCAACGCACACAGAAATGGCTCTTGTGCTACCGCGCACCTCAGCGCACGAGACCGTTCCCATGGTGTGTCGTGCGAGCTGATCCGCCTTCGTGCGCGATATCACACACCAGTGGGAAGGGGCTATAAGACTTGACAAATAATGTGGGTTAGATCTACACCGAGAAAAAATATTTGTGTGGTGAAAGCAGATGTTTGTTCTCTGTCTGGGTGTTATACTGTATTCTTAGTATGTATTTACAAAAAAATATATACAAGTACTATATCAGTTATCTGTTTCCCATAATACAAGCTCTGCTGATTTTGAAGCTGTCAAAGTCGAAGTAAATTTGATAAAGTAATTACTTAGAGTACGTGTCGAAAAGATGTTCAATTAAAATACGTAATGTTCAATGGATTCTGCTTAATATTTTTATTTATTAAAAATGCAAATATTTTTAACTCTCTGATATAGTGATGTTCTGGAGAAAGCAAACTTTAGTTATTATTTCGAGTTTCAAGACATTCCCATACATTGACAAATATCTATTTTGGATATGATCAAAGTTACCCAAAAGTTCTAGACACCCAGAAGTTTTTCTGTTCCACCTATCGAGTTTGATTGTAGTTTGTATATAAATAAAACAGTGGTTTTGTTGGGCGAGGGTGCCGCCGCCGGGGGCGCTTAAATGAATTCTCTTTAAACAGTGCGGACGTGATTCTGGTACCAAGCCTCGACTGCAGTGCTCAAACTTTTCACCGATAGCTATGATACAGACACGTGTAGTTTAAAATAAATAAATATTTACTGCTAGTTTTAGGTGATGTTTTTTATGTAGCTGTCATGTCGTAAAAAATGACCAAAAATTATTCTCTTCGGTTTTGTATCGTCTCAAGCACGGAAGAGAAAATCATTATTGTTTTTGTTCTGGGGTCTCAAGTAGAAATTTCTTCTCTTTTACTCGCTCTATGACCACTTCGTTCATAACTTTTACCGTCCAACGAATTTTCTCCACGAACAATAAATACAAATAATTCTCTCGTTTTCTTGAATTCAGAAGTATCCGAAGCTGGTGTCTGAATCTCCCAGAGTAGTTTGCTGGTACGTGTTCGTCAAGGCTATAGAATTTTAAGTTTGTATCGTCAAGTATTTTCCTGTATAACTGTTTAATCAGGGGTTTCTTGGGTGTGATTTATTGATTTTTTAATATGTAAAACTTTTTTTAAAATGTCCTAGCTGAGTAGTTTTTGAACCCACGACCCATCCTTTGGCACGGGGGTTCACCGACCGCTGCGCTTTCGGATCAAACCCAAATTTATTTTGACATGATAACGTCTTATAAATCGATGGAGCCGGCTGCACGCACGAAAAAACATGACTCATGCGTCGTTACGTCGTTTCGTCGTTCCATTTACCTGAGCCCGAGCCCGGGTCGGGTAATGGGTAAGGGTAAATGAGGGTAAGGGTAAATGAGGGTAAAGGTAAGGGTTCAGTCTGGGTCCGGGTCCGGGTCCGGGTCCGGGTCCGGGTCCGGGTCCGGGTCCGGGTCCGGGTCCGGATTTTCATTCAGTTTCATTCAGTTCCATTCAGTTTCATTCAGTTTCATTCAGTTTCATTCAGTATCATTCAGTTTCATTCACATTCAATTCAATTCAGTAAAACTAAAATTTTCTTTTGAAAAATGCAACCATTCCATCAGTATTTTCTTATGACGTTATCACGTTCAACTATCGTCAGTAAACTGACTTTACAGACAACCGATTTTTTTATATTTATAGCCTCCACTCCCACGTAAAGTTTGAGCACCCCTGGCTTAAAGCTCTCCCGCCCTATAAAAGCTACTGGGAGCAGATCACGGCACAGCATTCAACACGCAACAGGTGAAGAGAAAGGTAAGTCAGTGACTTAACATGTTATTATAATAAAATTTATTGATAGTGATACGAAAAACAAAGCAGGAGTGCATTACATAAAATAAAAAAATCATTCTTGAGTGTCGAGTAAAAAATAAATCAAATTAAAAAAATCTAAATCTTTATTATAAAATATACACAACTAAATATATTTGTATTATTTATTTTAAAAGAAAGTTTTTTCTGCGCTAATTACAAACCACTGTAAAATAACCTCTTATCAGAATAAATTAGTAAAAATATAAACGGGTTACAAAATGTCAATCAGTTATTAATTTTAGGTAAATTTCATCCGTATTACTACCTGCACCTCTATAATGCTTGAAACGGTTTAATGCTCAAATCTGAATACTTTTTTATAACATTTGATAGATCTACAAGAAGTGAAAACAAAAATAACAGAAGCCGAATGAATATGACACCTGAATTAGAACATTATTTCAACAGCTGTAGAACAGTTTTCTGCACATACATCACTCGAGACATGCGTCATTTTAATTCACCTGTTATATTATCGACACAGTGAATAAACAAATTGTGAAATTACTTGAAAAAGTATTTAAAATTTTTAATTCAATTAAACCAAGTTTTATGTCGATCAGTACAATAATAGTTCAACTGTAAATATGTAACAAATAGACCGACACACTATAATAAAGTATGGATATGGGAATAAGTTGTGTAACTTTCCCGCCCATGCCTCCTAAAAGTCGTGTCAGTTCAGTCAGTTCTTGTGAACCAGTGCAGTGTGGTGAAAGGATTTTAAGTGCGCCCCAAGAAGGCTTCTTTTGTGCACTTGACACACACGTCAAACTTTCAGGTTCTATGACATGTCATTTCACGATGTTATCGTTCACCGTTTGAGAGTACTGGCATAGTGTACATGCTAAACTAACACTGATTAAAAATATTATATTAGTAAATAGTTCAGTTATGCATTTGTTGGTCTTAAATAATTTACCAATCTATGCTTTTGCACAGTATTTACCAAGCACGCATTCCAGACTTTTTGAAGATGTGTAAGGAAGTCAGAAAAGCGTCTTAAATTACATTTGGCAAATACCCACAGTAGGATACTGTATTGAATTAATTTAATTTGAATTAATGACTAATCAAACTACACAGTTTAATAAGTCATTAATTCAATTTAAATTGCATTTATTTTATTTTATTTAAATTTAATTTATTAACATAATCCACAGCTTTTTTAGTATCTTATAATATAACTTACAGCCAATTACGGATTTACATTTTTCAAATGAAATCAAAATCAAATCAAATTATTTATTCTATGCCACACAAGTAGGTACCTATTAAAATATATCATTATTATTTCGTGTAAAACTGATAATAAAAAACGACTATCACTAAGCCGAACTAAGTAATTGCTTACTAAAAATAATACAAGTATGTAGGTAAGTGTACCCAAACCTAAATGTATGAAATTGGGTTGGGCAAGTGCATGTGTGTATATTTGGTTTGTCCTGATTACACAAGCCTCTTAAATAAACAAATAATAAATTCACATTTGTTATAAAATTCAATTCACATTTGACATTAAAATTCAATTCACATTTGGTATTAAAATTCAATGCACATTTAATATTAAAACTCATCACAATATCAAAACGATTGAGGTTCGCACAAAAATTAAAAATTCCATCAAGAATGGCAAATATAATAAATTATTCTACAGGATATTGTTCATTTTGTTTGAAAATTGGAATTGGCAATTTGATTTCCATCCGGTCAGTATAAATTTACCTTAGAAAATAACAGTAGCTATTCAATGAGGTTACTTCAGTGTTTTAGCCACAATTAATGGCCCGAAAATCGCTGGCGGTAGCGATCAGTGAAACGCTGTCAAATATCGCTGTCAGATTTGAGATTTGACAGCGAATATTTGACAGCGTTTCACTGATCGCTACCGCTAGCGAACTAGGTGTGCGCAGGCCTTAAATTTGATCTCTCTTTTCAACCGACTTTTTTGTCCAGATATAAAAAAATAATTCGAAATTCGTTTAGCGGTTTTGTTTTAATGTTTGTTACTGCATACCTCTGTCATTTATGAACCGATTAGTCAATTATAAAAACCTACGTCCAGATTGGTCTATTGAATTTTTATCAAAATTCATAGTTTTAATGAGATTTCCCACGCAGTCTTTAGTTTCTCAAGTTTTTTAAAATTAAATTATTTAATCTGCGTTAAAAGTTTGAAGCCTAGCCTTACCTACTTGCTCTGCTTAATTTGGGGCTAGATAGTGTTGCGTTGATTGTCTAAAAAACTGCTCCAGGATAGGCAACGCAACGACAGCGCCGGTGATGTTGGTCTCGGTGACCACTTATCATCAGTAGGCTTACCATGAGCTCTGTCTGGCTCAGTCTCTGGCTCTGGTTTTGAGTCTGTGTGAGTTTTGACTAAATAAATCCTACGTCAAAACGTCACACACATAGTATAATACACTGGTGAGCACTCACACAAATGCATGGTGCATGGTGGTCGGCCCTCAGGTCGGCCGTAAGCTCGTATGTCTATCTTTTACATAAAAAACTTCTTAGTTATGTATGATACGATGCTACGATAGTTATAGCCTTAGCAACCGGCCTTCAGACTAGTCTAGTCTACAAGCCACGTCTACTGGGATCATTTACACTTGGAAGCACAAGCTGAGAGGACGTAAACGAGTGCTGGGTTATACATCATTTTCGATATTACAGCCTATGGATAGCTATAGAGAAATAGCTAACATAATACTTGTTTTTTTGTTAATTTATTGAACTCTTTATTGCAAAAAATCCAACCTGGGTAAAGAATGGCGTTGACGTGCTTACATAAAAAGAAAAACTTAGGTATTTAAATTAACAACTACTTATTAGTTATCGTCCGATGAGATAACTAATTCAGGAAATGCTTATAAACTAATTAAACGCTGATATATTGGGAATCTTTTTGATGTCATCTGCTTCAGGAATTGCTCATAAATCTAACGCTAGTTATTTATTTATTTATAATATAACATCCAAACAGGCAGACACCAAACGTCTGCGTTCAGCACACAAATATAATTTGTTCTAGGTGAGGATGGCAAAATAAAATTTCATTTCATTTCATTAATGATGATAATGGTGTAGGATCAATTACTTACTAAAATGTTTGTTTCAGTCAAGATGCAGCCCGTACTAAGGTTCACCGTTTCGCTGTTTCTACTCTCATCGGCTCTTGCTAGCTACCGTAAGTAACTTACCTTATAGATGTACTAATATTGTAAGATTTTTTTAATTTTTTTTCAAAGATAATCATAAAGATTATTTATTTGCATAAACATGTGTTAAAATGAAGATGGTGAACAAATGTGTGGTACAAACATGCTTTACCAATGTCGGTGCACAAATATGGAGATGGCACTTAAATAATGTCAATGTAAGCGACAATTAAAATAAATGTATAAAAAAATATATAAAAAAATAAAAATTATACAGAATTAAATGTTAGGTTATTCAGATAGCTTACTCTGAGTGGGAATCCAAGAAGGAGAGAGTGTTACCGTTCTAGTAACTTTGAATAAATGGCATGCTCGAATTACTTGATAATAAATAAATAATGCGGAAAATCCACACAAAACTATCTAGCCCCAAACTAAGCAGAGCTTGTACTAGGGGATCCAGATAGTTGACATTTTGTTTTTGTAAATACATGCATAAAATACAGTATAACACCCAGACAGAGAACAATTATCGATGTTCCCCGCACATACATATATTTGTTGATTTGTTCTCGGTGGGGATCGAACCCACGCCCTCCAGCGCAGAAGGCAGAGCTTCCAACTGAGCTGTGATGCTTGTGGCATTTTTATTGCCAGTGAAAAACACTACACTTACTCGGATTTACTCTACTTCGAAGACCTAAAGTACAAGCCTAGGCTTCAACAAATAGAGTGTGCTTCTAGATTGTTATTGGTTCAGGAAGTCGCTCCACCTACAATAATAAAGATTATTTTCATCTATAGGTTACGATAAGACACGAAGTTTAAGCGATCCAGTTGGCCTGTCTGGCTCTGTCTCTGGCTCTGGTTTTGAGTCTGTGTGAGTGTTGATTCAATAATTCCTACGTCGAAACGTCACATTTTAATACACTGGTGAGCACTCACACAGACTCAAAACCAGAGACAGAGCCAGACAGAGCTTGTGGTTGACCTACAGATTATTGTGAAAGCAAGCAGTTACGAGCAGAATTTTGATTAAGACTAGGGTACCGAAAGCCCAAAGCTATATAAGTATATGATGGAATGATGAAACATCTGTGAACGAATACATAATTAAAAAATATGCCATAGCAATCATTATATTCACCAAAATAAAATGAACTAGCTTCCTGTCCCAGTTCTTTGTGTAAATAAATGCAAAAAACCTAATAATTATTTGTTTGAATACGAAAATACTTGTTCCTAATGCACAAATTTTTTTTTGTATATGTAAAATAAATTTGAAATGAATTAAGTGTTTTTCTAAAGGTGACCTACTGAGCCTTTTTTAAGTTATCCAACAGAAATTTGCAATTTGGATATCATCATTGCTTTGCTTTTCATGCTGACAATACGTTTTCTTTTGTCCTTTGGTCCCAAGCTGATGGGGTTTGGGGTTAAAAATAAAACGTTATTGGTTTATTAGCGATGCTTTGATTGATTTATGGTGAAAGGTCCACAATACATTAAAAGGGTATATTTTTTATCTATTCTGGGCTTTTTCAACAGATTTGTACCGTAGAGTCTGTTCAGAAAGAGAACCGTCGTGGCCAAATTGAGAACTAACGTTTCGATTTTTATATGGCAGCTCATCCCTTTCTTTCTGTCAGCATTTTGCATCATAAAAATTAAATAAAGGAATAGTACACTAGTTGTGACAGGATCAAAACGCAACAGATGCGCTATTGTATTGCACACTAAACAAAAAAGGTGATTAAGCACAGCAGCGCCCTCCAATCCCACGACGGTTCTCTTTCTGAACAGACTCTATCTATATATTTACAGTACGAATATATGACGACTGGCCTCTCAGCTTAGTTGGTAGTAGCTCTGCCTTCTGCGCCGTAGGTCGTGAGTTCGATCCCCACCGAGAACAAATATTTGTGTGGTGAACACAGATGTTTGTTCTCTGTCTGGGTGCTTATATTGTATTATGAGTATGTATTTACAAAAAAAAATGTATTCAATTATTGTATCAGCTATCTGGTTCCCATAGTACAAGCTCTGCTTAGTTTGGGGTTAGATAGTGTTGTGTGAATTGTCCTCATTATTTATTTATTTATATTATTTTTTATTTTACGCCGACGATCATAAAATCTAAGATGAAATCGTCATGAAAGCTGCAAAAAGTATACGTTTTAGTACATCCGTACAACAAGTGCTCAAACTCAAAGATTTATTCAGTAGTATCACAAGAATCACTTTGAAACGTCTTAAATCTAGGTGAGTCTAGGTGCCAGTTCCACGCGACCAAGTCTAGAAGAACAGGCAACAAACTAAGGCTTGGTACCTCTTAGTTACCTTATACTGGAAACTACGGCTTGGTACCTCTTTTGCTGCCTTCCTACGGTGCGTGGTTCTGCAGATCATCACGCACAGTCGACGAGGACGCACGGCAACGCACATAGAAAGGGCTCCTGTGCTACCGCGCACCTCGGCGCACGAGACCGTTCCCATGGTGTGTCGTGCGAGCTGATCCGCCTCCGTGCGCGATATCACACACCAGTAGGAAGGGGCTATTAGTTACCTAATATTGGAATTGACACAAACTATTGACATTCGGTTTTAATAAACGGGATTAATACCAGAAATACCTTCTGAATCATGATCAAATTGAACTTTAATTATACATACTCGTATAAGGATTACAATATTGGCAATTAATGGTAACCCTCAAAGATATTTCGTACAATAAGCAAACATAATAAATGAACTTGCCTTGTTTTAGTATTAACATTTTATTTTTGAACAAAGCTTTGAACTTCATTGGAAGACTTGCAAAAAACAAGTGACCATTCATTATTTATTTATTTTGAACCTGTGATGTCCCACTGCAGTAGGCCTTCCTCAAGCTTTGTCTGGCTCTGTCTCTGGCTCTGGTTATGAGTCTGTGTGAGTGCTCACCAGTATATTATACTGTGTGTGTGACGTTTCGACAACTTGATTTATACAGTGTGTGACGTTTCTACGTAGGATTTATTTAGTGAACACTCACACAGAGTCAAAACCAGAGCGAGAGACAGAGCCAGACAGAGTTTGTGGTAAGCCTACTGTTTTAAAATACTGACTTTCACCCTTCCCAGAGGTTAAATCCTTTGATTGTGATCTATAGAGGCACTAGTCGTGGGAGTGATGCTGATGCATGCTATTTGTGGCCCATAGATTTGCTATTAGACGTATTTGATTCTGTGAATGGTTTTAATGAAATTATTTCTATTGATAAACTTGAAAAACCGACTAGAAATGAAATTAAATGTATTCATTCGCTTGAAATATTGGTTTTAATGAAATTGTTTCTAATACAGTTTGATAAACTTGTACAACCGACTAGAAATTAAATTAAATGTGTTTATTCGCTTGAAGTATGGTTAATAATTACAGAACAGAGAAAACGCTTACTGTTGTCAATATTCAAAATCTTTTTAATAATAACTTCGTCAGAGACCGATATGCAAAGTCATAACCCATATACTTTTTGTTAGCAAATTTAACATTAAGTTAAATTTGCTAACAAAAAGTATATGGGCTAGAAATTTAAGGACAATTTAGGTATCCGCACTTGGTGTGCGTTTTGCGTGACGCTTGACACATGTTGCTCGAACATTTTCAAGGTTCTACGACCGGTTTCTTCACGATGTTTTCCTTCACCGTTTTGTGAGTACTGGCATAGTGCACATACATTTTTCAACATACTCATTGATACGCGACTGGATTTGAACCCACGACCTTAGGATCGGAAGACGGGACCACTAAACCACCAGTGCTCGGTGCCTGTCTTATTATTATGTTTGTCAATATAGCCGTTCTGTGTATTGTGTAAATAAATAAATTTTCTTTCTTTCTTTCTTTCTTTCTTTCATACAGACACCAGCACAAAGCTACGCCGAGATGGAGTTCTAAACCTGTATCCTTTCCCACGGGTGGGACGCGCATCGAGACACACTTGGCAAGTCCCCCTGAAAGACTTACTAGGTAAGGTTTAGTAATATAAGCTACTTTTACCTAAAACATACGAACGTAACCGCGTGTGGTTGCTTGTATGAATGAAACTCTTCATATTTAAGAGCTATTAAGCTCTTGTCGGCGTTAAGTATGCATTTTCCTCCCAGGTATTTCGTTTGAGGGCAACTTCTTTGACCTCTTTATAATGACAGCGATCTTCGCTTTTATTTAGCTCATGTAGCTTATCCTTGGTCTTCCCCTTCCGCTCTTTCCTTCTGCCATGTTCTTTCTATCTATGAATGAAACCTAAAACCTATTTTTGACTGGCCTCTAGCTCAGTTGGTAGTAGCTCTGCCTTCTGCGCCGTAGGTCGTGGGTTCGATCCCCACCGAGAACAAATATTTGTGTGGTATACATAGATGTTTGGGGCTGGGTAGTGTTGTGTGAATTGTCCACAATATTTATTTATTTATTTATTTTATAGTACCTTATTAAAAAATAATAAGATGAATAGCAGGATAATTAATTAGCGTTATAATTGATCTAGCTATGCTTAAAGGAGCAGTGCAGGTTGCGAGTTCGATACCCACCGGGGGCAACTATTTGTGTTATTAACTAACAAGTTGTATGTGCTAGTTTTATCGTTTTGGCTAGCCGTTAGAATAGCTCTGAACCTAAATCTGTAAATTAAAAACAGTACAACATTTAAAAATAACAGTGAAGTTCTAGTGTGGTGCCACTCCAACTTAAGACTTTTAAGACCACAGATAAGATAATACTATAGATAGTGCAATCCACAAAGGCGCGCCCCACTATTCCTCCTAACCGTTTATATTATATGTGTGCAAGCTTCTGTCAATAAAGAGTGTTATCGGTACACACTAATTACCTATGAGTGCACACGCACACTACAATGAATAGACTACGGTTCGCGACTGCCGCTCGGAGCAAACTCCCCGCACCCCGCGAGGGGCGCGTCTTCGTGAATTGCAATATCTATATACTAGTAGTAAGACGTAGCCATTATAGACGTCGTAAGTAGGAAATAAATAAAATGATGTTTCTTCGTGTCTGGATGTTATAACAAATAAGCTTTCCGTACTTTGCGGCTAGATGGCGCTGTATAAAACATCCGCCATTTTTTTTTTACCACAGAGTATGAACCAGTACAAAAGCGACAGTTGTACGCATTCCCGCGCGTTGGTCGCAGCGACCTTCGAGAGTCCATAGTCCCAGAGCTGCCAGGCGAGCAAGCTGGGATGTGGTTCGGCCCACGTGTGGGAAGAAGTGACCCTTCTCTCCGAGAACCTGCCTTCCAACCAACGCTGGTAAGAAGGGCTGAGCTGCCTGGCATGTGGTTTGGACCACGACTTGGCAGATCTTTCAAGAGTGATGATGGTAAGACCAATTTGTGATAGCAACCAAGAAATAGCGGTAGAACTCTTGAGTTACTCCTTCCTCCATGAACGGGTAGGTAACGGGAACGGGTATGTGAGCGTGCCGCACAGGCTCGAACTTTTTGTCAAAAGCTTTTGGGATTTGAATGAAACAAAGAAGTTTCAGCAAGCGACTTGACTCCTTTTTCATCGTGTCGATGATTCCCGCATGATATTTTTTATGATATTAGGTACGTGTTTTGTCCAGAAATAAGCCACGGTAATTGCTTTTCCAGAATACAGGTTCGGCACGCGATAATTGTTATCGAACCAATGACATTTCGTCTCCATTGTAATGGATTTCCCACCTCCTTGTTTTTTCATGTTATACCTAACTTTTTCACACGATTGTTTGTTGAAATAGCAAGCAACAAAATAGATGAATGAAAAATAACATGGTCACATAAAATTAGGGAAAATAGTATCTCGACTAGTCATTTTAGAGCTGGTTTTTCATTGTTTCACAGTTTAAATTACCAATTTTCCACAGATGTAACAATCCAGAACGACTTAAATGACCGCAGCGAGCCAGAACAAATTGAACCTGTCCTCGAAGAGAGAGAAAAACGACAAGTGTAAAAATAGCCCCTATCCTTGTACAAATAAAGCTCAAAACGCATCACAATTGAACAAGACAACTTAATTATTATACCTAATTGTATGTACCTTGGTTGTATTTAGTCAAAGAGTAATGTTTAGACAGACAAGGCAAAAGATCTCCCTACACTAAGTTTACCTATACCTATAATGTAGTTTTAAAATTTAGATAAGCTATGTATATTTTAATGTACTGAGTACATATTTAAATTATTATAATGTGATTGTACACTTGTAAAATTGAAGTAGATTAATTGCCAATATTATTAATAAGGCTGGGTGGTGTTTTGATTTTGAGTTACCAAAATCAAAATCCACTAAATAATTTTGGCAATGTTATTTTTAAAGTAAAAGTTGTAAGATATTGTTTGTATTTGGATTTATTGAATGAATAAAATGTCATTACAATTTCAGTTTTTTATTGAACCTTCTCATTCATAATGCCTGGGCGATGGCGATGGCGCATGGCGGTTAGCTGAAACGCTATCAAATATCGCTGTCATATTTAACAGTGTTTCAGCTGATCGTCATCGCCATCGCTTAGGTGTGCGCAGGCAAGTATCTTGTCCCTTTCATGTCGACAAGTAGAGATGGCAACAGATTTAGCTAAATTACTACTGTAGAACCATTCTAAAAACTAGTCCTAAGATCTGACACTGCTAAAATAAGGCATTATAAGGCAATACATATTATAGGGTGTTATTAATAAAACTGGTGCAACGCTGGAGTAGTTAAATCGTGTTTTGTCACATTTGTTCGAGTTGACAATTGCATGTCAATGCAAGAGACAAAACACGGATTAACTAGTCCAACGCTACGCTAGGATTATTAATAAGACCCATACTGAATAGATAGATAGATAACTCTTTATTGTTCACCACACAAAAATACAGTACATGACGTAAAAGTAAACAATTAGACAAAACAATGGGCGACCTTATCGCTGAGAGCGATCTCTTCCAGGCAACCTTGTATAGAAATAAATAACGCATTGGAGGCGCTGTGAATACTGAACATCATTCCTATATAATTAGGTCGCCAAGTAAGCAATACGATCGAAAAACCTAAAACCAAATCTGTTGGGAGTTAGGATTCCATTGACAGTAGGAGCTGAGAATCGTTCTTCCTAGAAATGTAGGTATAGTCCAAAGGCAAACCTACATGCCAACTAAGTTGAGAGGCCTGTCAATTAACCTAAGTAAATACCTTCTTACCACCATGCCTATTTCTGCCGTGAAGCAGCATTGCTGTGTTTCGGTTTGAAACGTGTAGGAGCCGGTGAAATTACTGACACGTGAGGCTGAAAATATATTGCCTCAAGTTGATGGACGCAGGAGAGTGCATCGTAGGGTACATTCCTGACGAGGCAATGCTTTTGTTATAGGCGATGGTTACCACTTAACATAAGGTGGGCCATAAGCTTGTTCTATCAGCTAGTTGAATAAAAAAAACAACTCAGCGTTTCTTTAGTTCCAAACATTTTTTTTTGTTTCATCGTGGGTAGCTGCTACAGTAGGCCTACCATGAGCTCTGTTTGGCTCTGTCTCTGGTTCTAGTTTGGAGTCTGTGTGAGTGTTGACTAAATACATACTACGTCAAAACGTCACACACACAGTATAATGCACTATGAGCACTCACACAGACTCAAAACCAGAACCAGAGTCAGAGCCAGACAGAACTTGTGGTAGGCCTACTGGTGGGTCATATGCTTGTTCTAGCAGCTAGATTAATAAAAAAAAAGCAGCCAAGTGCGAGTCGGACTCGCCCATGAAGGGTTCCGTAGCATCAATTAACATAATATAAAGGTTTTTGTAGTTCGTCGAAAGGTAAATTGCGGTTTACGATTTATGACGTATAAAAAAAAAAAACTACTGACTAGATCTCGTTCAAACCAAATATCGTTGAAAGTTTGCATAGTAATGTACAACATATATTTTTTTTGGATTTATCATTCTCTTATTTTAGAAGTTAGAGGGGGGGGACCAACTTTTTTCCACTTTGGAAGTGTCTCTCGCGCAAACTATTCAGTTTAGAAAAAAACGATATTAGAAACCTCAACATCATTTTTAAAGACCTATCCATAGATACCCCACACGTATGGGTTCGATGAAAAAATAATTTGCGATTTACGATTTATGACGTATAAAAAAAAACTTCTGACTAGATCTCGTTCAAACCAAATATCGTTGAAAGTTTGCATAGTAATGTATAACATATATTTTTTCTGGATTTATCATTCTCTTATTTTAGAAGTTAGAGGGGGGGGGACCAACTTTTTTCCACTTTGGAAGTGTCTCTCGCGCAAACTGTTCAGTTTAGAAAAAAAAGCAGCCAAGTGCGAGTCGGACTCGCCCATGAAGGGTTCCGTACAAGAACCTTTATATTATGTTACTTGATGTAACATAATAAGGTTCTTGTAGTTCGTCGAAAGGTAAATTGCGGTTTACGGTTTATGACGTATAAAAAAAAACTACTGACTAGATCTCGTTCAAACCAAAAATCGTTAGAAGTTTACATAGTAATGTACAACATATATTTTTTTTAGTATTATCATTCTCTTACTTTAGAAGTTAGAGGGGGGGGGACCAACTTTTTTCCACTTTGGAAGTGTCTCTCGCGCAAACTATTCAGTTTAGAAAAAAACGATATTAGAAACCTCAACATCATTTTTGAAGACCTATTTATAGATACGCCACACGTTTGGGTTCGATGAAAAAAAAATTTTTGAGTTTCAGTTTCAAGTATGGGGACCCCCGAAATTTATAGTTTTATTTTTATTTTTATGTTAAAATCTTAATGCGGTTTACAGAATACATCTACTCGCCAAGTTTCATCAGTCTAGCTCTTACGGTTTCGGAGAAAAATGGCTGTGACATACGGACGGACAGACAGACAGACAGACAGACAGACAGACAGACAGACATGACGAATCTATAAGGGTTCCGTTTTTGCCATTTGGCTACGGAACCCTAAAAACGATATTAGAAACCTCAACATCATTTTTAAAGACCTATCCATAGATACCCATAGATACACGTATGGGTTTGATGAAAAAAAAAATGTTGAGTTTCAGTTTCAAGTACGGGGACCCCCAAAATTTATAGTGTTTTTTCTATTTTTATGTAAAAACCTTAATGCGGTTCACAGAATACATCTACTCACCAAGTTTCATCAGTCTATTAGCTTTTATGGTTTCGGAGAAAAATGGCTGTGACACGGTCGGACAGACAGACAGACAGTCAGACAGACATGACGAATCTATAAGGGTTCTGTTTTTGCCATTTGGCTACGGAACCCTACAAACAGTTTTTTTAGTTAAAAACTAATATTTTCTTTTCATTGTGGGTAGCTGCAACTCTTGAGATTATACTCAAAAATAGAATACAGAAGATGTAAAAGTAATAAAAAAGCTTTAATCAAAAAACTTGTAATATCTAGAGAGATGTAAAAATACAGTGACATTGCTCAGTGTAAATAACTGAGAATTCTTTATTTATGGACGAGATGATAAGGATTATCCTACCCGGGGGATCCCCGGGCTGTGGTCTGCAAATTAAAAAAGTATAGTACAAGCTCTGCTTAATTTGGGGCTAGATAGTGTTGTGTGGGTTGTCCACAATATTTATTTATTTAAAGTGTACCACGTTTTTATTGCTTGCGATTTAAACGCAATCGGACGCTTCTTCTTCTTTCATTTATACTAATAGCCTTACTTATAAAAATATGTTAGAGATAAACAGTATTAAAGTATTGCCATCTCTTACCACTTTTTCTTCTTATTGTGTCACTGGTTATTCAGTGTGGTGAAAGGACTTTAGGTGCGCCTCAAAGAGGCACCTTTCGTGCACTTGAAAAATGTTGTACGAACTTTACGAAACTAGGTTCTACGAAATGCCGATTTCCTCACGATGTTTTCCTTCACTGTTTGAAAGTACTGATAGATAGTGCACATACATTTTTTATACATTTTAGGACAGAAAAACTTATTGGCACACGAATGGATTTGAACCTACGACCTTAGGATCGGAATGCGGGGCCGCTACCACTAGACCACCTCTTGCCTAATGTAAATTACAAACATTGCACCACCTGATGTTGAGTGGTAACCATCGCCCCCCACAAACTTCTAACCGAAACACAGCGTTGCTACTTGGCGGTAAAAATAAGCATGGTGGTAGTACATCCCCAGACGAGCCATTCCCAAAAAAAATCTCTACTACTACTGCAAAAAATATTTTAGTGTCTTCTGTAGAGCTATCAAAAAACAAAGAGGTAATTTTTACTTTACACAAAGCGTGACTCAGAGAAATATGCATAGAATGACGATCAACTTTCTATACAAATATTCAAGTGACCGTACACGAAGAACGTAGAATATTCTATGACGTCACCAACTTATATCGTAAATAACCGTTATAAATATATTATAGCACGGCATATTAATATATATTATAGCTACATGTGTGACGGGCTTTATGAGTTTCAATCATTCATGCAAACTAAAATCCATACAAATCTATTTAAAAATAAAATACACAAATTAAATTTTCCTTCAAACAATATATTTAATCCGCGGATTACAGACACGGGCAATAATACTCAATAACACACCTTAACTCCATACAAATACAGTCTATAATACCGGCGTGCAATGCAAACCGCCTAAAAGCCTGCTGAATCCGCGTAGCACACGAAGTATTGTTTGTCTGTTATCTGGGTGTGGTCGGATATGTAGCGGTTTCCATACAAACTTAATTTACACAACTATGGGCGAATAAAGTATTAATGTACACTGAAATAGCTGTAATAGGCTTTTACAGTGGTCCTTATTACCGGCCAGTTATATAAAGTTGGAGTGTCAGCCGTTGGTCGTGGCAGTCGAGGCTTCAGAAAAAGAACTAACAGACTTTTACGTCTATTTTGAAACAGTGATGTAAAAAATTGACTCTATGCTAAAAGCTAGTATCCCTTAGAAAGAATGACGATAAAATTACTTTTTTGTTTTTTTATTAATGTTTCTGTTATCCTACAGTTTTCTCCAACTTTATATAACTGGCCGGCAATAAAGACCACTGTAAAATTCTATTACAGCTATTTCAGTGTACATTTATACTTTGTTTGCCCATAGTTGTGTAAATTCCCTTTGTATCGGAATCGAACAACCTTAGTACCTTCCATTGGTATAACTTTTTGTAATGTTCGATTGTTGTTTGAAACAACGGATTCAAACAACAATCGAACATTACAGAAGCCACCACGGTCCGGCTCGTGCGCTCACTTGTTTTCCCTATATTTCTGTACGCTGCAGAGACATGGTCCCTTCGTGAAGTAGAGAAAAAGAAGATTGATGCTTTGGAAATGTGGTGCTGGAAACGACTGCTTGAAGTATCGTGGGCTGAATTTCGCACCAATGTTTCAATACTCTAAGAACTAAATATCAATCGAAATACAAAAATTGTACTACGAAGGTTCAAGAGAAAACGACGAAGTTGGTGGCGCGGCCAGGAAGGCCTCCTTCGCAGCCGCGCCACCATGTATACGCAGCTTGGCGCGGGTAAAAATATAAAAAAAGAATCCCTCTATTTGACTGGCCTCTCAGCTCAATTGGTAGTAGCTCTGCCTTCTGCGCCGTAGATTTTAATGATTTTAATGATTTTATTGAGGGTTTGATCTTCACCGAGAACAAATATTTGTGTGGTAAACGCAGATGTTTGTTCTATGTCTGTGTATTTATTTTCAAAAAAATATGCTTACAAGTATCATAATAATATCAGCTACTAGCTGTCACCCGCGACTTCGTCCGCGTGGTTAGTATAAAGTCATAGTTTGAGTTCGTTTAAAAGAAACTATTTTATGGTGGAAAGCGGACAACTATTGATGTGTTTTCACTGTTTTTTGCGTATTTTTTGAGAGTTATTTTTCGTGAATTTGCCTTAGTGGCTAAGTTGGGTTATGTATGCGTTGGTTTTACATGACCAAGTGCTGGTTACCTTAGTTTTGAGTTTGCATTCAAAACTATATAAATTGTGTTCGAAAGATGGTAAATGCTGTTGTAGCCGATTTTTTTCAGCTGTGTTTAGTTTTGGTATGATAGGTGCTTCCCGCGATTTTGTCTTAGTGGTTATCATGGGGTTTTTTGTAAACCTTTGTGTGTATTCAAACCTGGTGACAGATGCTGCGGTAGCAGAATTTTTTCTAATGTTTTTTGCGTATTTTGTAAAGCTCTTTTTCGTGATTTTGTTTTAGTGGCTAATTTGGGCTATCGTTTTCGTTGGTGTATAATTGAATCTTGTTTTTTTAGTTTGACATGATCAAATGCAAGTTACCATCGTTTTGAGCTTGTAGTTTAGAGTGTATTTGAATTTGAAGGTGAGTACTGTTGTAGCCGTTTTTTTTCAGCGGTGTTTAGTTTAAGTATGATAGATGATTCCCGCGATTTTGTCTTGGTGGTTATCATGGGGTTTTTTGTAAACCTTTGTGTGTATTAAAACCTGGTGACAAATGCTGCGGTAGCTGAAAATTTTTTAATGTTTTTTTTGCGTATTTTGTAAAGCTATTTTTTGTGATTTTATGTTATATTAGTGGCTAATTTGGGGTTTCGTATGCATGTTGGTGTATAATCGAATCTGAATTTTTAATTTGACATGACCAACTGCTGGTTACCATAGTTTTGAGCATGTACTTTAGAGTGTCTTTGAATTTGAAGGCGAGTGCTGTTGTAGCCGATTTCTTTCTGAGGTGTTTAGTTTAAGTATGATAGATAATTCCCGCAATTTTGTCTAAGTGGTTATCTTTGGTTTTATTGTAAACCTTTGTGTGTATTCAAACCTGGTGACAGATGCTGCGGTAGCTGAAAATTTTTTAATGTTTTTTTTTGCCTATTTTGTAAAGCTCGTTTTCGGGATTTGTTTTAGTGGCTAATTTGGGCTATCGTATTCGTTGGTGTATGATCGAATCTGGTTTTTTTAGTTTGACATGATCAAATGCAAGTTACCATAGTTTTGAGCTTGTACTTTAGAGTGTATTTGAATTTGAAGGCGAGTTCTGTTGTAGCTGTTTTTTTTCAGCGGTGTTTAGTTTAAGTATGATAGATGATTCCCGCAATTTTATCTTAGTGGTTATCATCGGTTTTTTTGTAAACATTTGTGTGTATTAAAACCTGGTGACAAATGCTGCGGTAGCAGAAAATTTTTTAACGTTTTTTTTTGCGTATTTTGTAAAGCTATTTTTTGTGATTTTATGTTATATTAGTGGCTAATTTTGGGTTTCGTATGCGTGTTGGTGTATAATCGAATCAATTTTTTTAATTTGACGTGACCAACTGCTGGTTACCATAGTTTTGAGCATGTACTTTAGAGTTTATTTGAATTTGAAGGCGAGTGCTGTTGTAGCCGATTTTTTTCAGCGGTGTTTAGCTTAAGTATGATAGATGATTCCCGCAATTTTGTCTAAGTGATTATCATTGTTTTTTTTGCGTATTTTGTAAAGCAATTTTTTGTGATTTTATGTTGTATTAGTGGCTAATTTAGGGTTTCAAATCAGATTTTTTTAATTTGACATGACCAGCTGGTTACCATAGTTTTGAGCATGTTCTTTAGCCATTTTTTGAAGCGGTGCGGTGGTTAGTTTCGGTATGATAGGTGTTTTCCGCGATTTTGTCTTAGTGGTTATGGTGGGGTTTATGTAAACTTTTGTGTGTATTCAAATTTGGTGACAGAAGCTGCGGTAGCAGATTTTTTTTTACTGTTTTTTTGCGTATTTTGTAAAGCAATTTTTTGTGATTTTTCTTTAAACTATTTTTCCTTTTTTTCTTCTTTTAGGGAAATAATGTTCCTATTTTCTTTCTTAGTGCACCTTTGCTCTATAAGAGGAACACATCTTCCAAGTTTCATGCTTCTAGGACTAATGGTTTAGGCTGTGTGTTGATTTTTCTTTAAACCTTTTTTCCCCTTTTTCTCCTCTTCGGGAAAGAATTTTCCAATTTCCTTTCTTAGTACACCTCTACGCTATAAGAGGAACATACCCTCCAAGTTTCATGCTTCTAGGACTAATGGTTTAGGCTGTGCGTTGATTGTCAGTCAGTCAGTCAGTCAGTCAGTAACGAAAGAGTTTTATATATTTAGAAGTTTTATATATTTAGATTAATTTGACATGACCAGCTGGTTACCATAGTTTTGAGCATGTTCTTTAGCCATTTTTTGAAGCGGTGCGGTGGTTAGTTTCGGTATGATAGGTGTTTTCCGCGATTTTGTCTTAGTGGTTATGGTGGGGTTTATGTAAACTTTTGTGTGTATTCAAATTTGGTGACAGAAGCTGCGGTAGCAGATTTTTTTTTACTGTTTTTTTGCGTATTTTGTAAAGCAATTTTTTGTGATTTTTCTTTAAACTATTTTTCCTTTTTTTCTTCTTTTAGGGAAATAATGTTCCTATTTTCTTTCTTAGTGCACCTTTGCTCTATAAGAGGAACACATCTTCCAAGTTTCATGCTTCTAGGACTAATGGTTTAGGCTGTGTGTTGATTTTTCTTTAAACCTTTTTTCCCCTTTTTCTCCTCTTCGGGAAAGAATTTTCCAATTTCCTTTCTTAGTACACCTCTACGCTATAAGAGGAACATACCCTCCAAGTTTCATGCTTCTAGGACTAATGGTTTAGGCTGTGCGTTGATTGTCAGTCAGTCAGTCAGTCAGTCAGTCAGTAACGAAAGAGTTTTATATATTTAGATTTGGTTCCAATAGTACAAGCTCTGTTTAATTTGGGATTGAGTTGAAAGTTGTGTGGATTAGTTGAGATTTTTCCACAATATTTATGTAAAATCAGCCAAGAAAATATTTTTTTTATAATTGCCATCCCTTACCAAAGGTACAAACAGTGAAAAGGCATATTAAAAGCAATAACATTTTATAATAACTGTTCATATTTCCTCATCTCTAAAGGCCTGCGCACACCTAGGCCGCTGGCGTTGGCGATCAGTGAAACGCTGTCAAATTTGGCAGTGATATTTGACAGTGTTTCACTGATCGCTACCGCCAGCGACCTAGGTGTGCGCAGGCCTTAACGCGTTTTACTGATCGCTACCGCCAGCGAACTAGGTGTGCGCGGGCTTTAACAGTAGCACTCTACCTTTTCAACCAACCAACTACTGTAAATATAGATTAGGCGAACTGTTTACTTCGTTACACGTGTTTTGAAGTGGGTCACTGCCACGTGCAAGAATTTAATTTTACTATCTGAAGAAAAAGAAGAAACTAAGCCGCAAGTTTCTTGCCAGTTCTACTAAGCTTGGTCGCGTGGAAGTTGTACTTAGACGACGTTTCAAAGTGATGTTATTGTTTATAAATAGCTATGGTTTTTGCCTTCGACTTGAAGAATACAACAACTGGACATACGCCTGTTCCATTTGCAAAGAAGAACGATTGTGAGTAGGAACCAAGCATTAGTTTGTTGCCTGTATTGGTTCTTGAAATACAAGATTTACTTAGATTAAGGCTAGATAATGTTGAAATATCTATGTTTTTATTTTTATTTTTATGAACAACGGGATATTTAACATAATTGAATTTGTGAGTTATTCGAAATATCGGGAGTCAAAGCTTTCGTAAAATATATATACTATATATATATATTTTTTTTTTTTTTTTTTTTATTGTTGATAGCTAAACGTTTGACTGCCATCACACCTGATGGAAAGTGAAAATGCAGCCTAAGGTGGAGCACGCTTAGCTATTATCCAATTGTTCACTCTTGACTTGAAAATACATATACTGTTGTTCATAAAAATTGTGTTAAAACCATAACAGCTGGCCCACCATGAGCTTCATATGGTTATAGTTATGGCTGTCAAAATTGTGTCAACAGTGTCAACACATTCAAACCCAAGAAGAAAATGAATGTGTGGGTCAGCCTATCTATCTATGCACAATTTAACAGCCATAGCCATAACCATATGAAGCTCGTGGTAGCCCTGCAGTTTCCAATGGGTTTTTTCTCTTTCACCTTTCGAGCTTCAGGCTGCATTTTCACTTTCCTAAATATTTTTCTGTCAGCAATATAAAAAAAAATCAGATCGCGTGCTTGCAACTCTCATAATGCTGAGTTTTCAGACAACTAACCCCATTTTTTTTTGCCTAGCGATAAAAATACAGCACAGCAGCCAGCACCAAGAACGTCGCAACACTAGCAGTGGTTGTACTGTCCGCTGAGTTGCAGTGGTCAGAGAAGCACTGGCAGACCGTCTCGTAGTGATCCTGGTTGTCGTTTCTGTAGCAAGGCTTATTCAACTCGTTGCGGACCCAACCGCAACCTCGCGTGACGCGGACCTCGGGCTCATGGGTCGAGACGAAGACTGGAAAAAAGCAGATATCAGTGATCATGAAACCGGCTTGTTGTAGGAGCTAATAAGTTCAGATCAATGAAGCACTGTCAAATATCGCTGTCATATTTGATAGCATTGATCGCCATCGCAGATCGCTTCGATGTACGCAAGGCTTAAGTATTATTGACGAGGAAAAATTGGTAAATTCATCATCCCCACTTGGTGAGTTAACTGGTTTCCGCAAGTAGGCCGCTGGCGGGCCCTTTTTACGTGACGTTTGACACGTGTTGTTCGAACTTTTTTAGCTTCTACAACACGCCTGTTTCCTCACGATGTTTTCCTTCACCATTAGAGAGTGGCATAGTGACAACACGACTGGACATTTTATTTTTTATAATATTGTTGACAATTCACAGAACACTATCTAGCCCCAAATTAAGCAGAACTTGAACTATGGGAACCAGATAGCTGATGTAATACTTATATACATTTTTTTTTGTAAATACATACTCGTACAGAATACAATATAACACCCAGACAGAGAACAAACATCTGTGTTCACCACACAAATATTTGTTCTCGGTGGGGATCGAACCCACGACCTACGGCGCAGACGGCAGAGCTACTACCAACTGAGCTGAGAGGCCAGTCAATGGATCAGAATTAACATGCTACTCACTGGTCTGTATAATCTTGCGGCAGAAGAAGTGTATCGACTCGGGCCCAGGGATGGCCGTATCGCAGTTGACCACGGGAATGATGCGAGCGCGCATCTCGTCATCATATGCGTTGGTGTCAAGGCAGGCGGAGTTGTTGGCGCTGTTGCAGTAGTAGCAATGGATGCAGGAACCTGAAATTATAGAAAAATGCTTACAACGATAGTATATAAAGATACAGCACTGTCCCCGATAATAAAAAAGGCGCATGTAACAATGAGTCAAAAAGAGTAAAGAAGAAGGGCAAGACTGAATAGGTGTCTTCTAGACCATCTTGCTTCATCGTCGGCTACATCGTCGCTTAACCATCAGGTGAGATTGTAGCCAAAGGCTATTTGGCATAGCATGTACCCAGCGCGAGACGTAGCTCATTTTTCTTTCTTTCTTTATTATTTGTGTGTTACATTTTTATTTTTTATTATTACCTATTTTTTTGTACTTATTTTAGTACCTAAGTAATGTTCCTTTCTGTGTACTTGTATTTTGTCAAATAAATAAATTTTCTTTCTTTCTTTCTTTTCTTTCCAAAGGATGGTCTATATAATGTAAAAAAAAGTCGGCAATATAGATAACTCAAATCCGGTAAAAATGTTAGATGCGCCTTTTTAACTATCGGGGGCAGAGCTCAAGTAACATGAAGACCTAAAGAAAAATGACGCTTACTAAAAGGACATAAGAGCTAAGTCTGATGCTTATCCTTGTGCCTACCTTCCTTGTGATATGCCATCATGAAGGATAGATTATGCCAATTCAGATATCAGAAAAAAAAGCAGCCAAATGCGAGTCGGACTCGCCCATGAAGGGTTCCGTAGCAACAAGTAACATAATATAAAGGTTCTTATAGTTCGTCGAAAGGTAATTTGCGGTTTACGATTTATGACGTATATATAAAAAAAATAACCCACTTTTGGAGAAAAATGACTGTGACATACGGACGGACGGACAGACAGACAGACAGACAGACATGACAGACATGACGAATCTATAAGGGTTCCGTTTTTGCCAAAATGAAATATTTAAAAAAGCTGATCTACAAATAATAAAATAAGTACCAACCTTTGCTAATCAGAGAAACGAGAACAGTTACTGATAATATAATTATGTTGCACGACGCCATTTTGAAATCTGAAAAAATAACAAAACATACTGGTGAGACATTCTGCACGC
Organism: Thera obeliscata; assembly: GCA_947578465.1. Classification (NCBI taxonomy): domain Eukaryota; kingdom Metazoa; phylum Arthropoda; class Insecta; order Lepidoptera; family Geometridae; genus Thera; species Thera obeliscata. The sequence continues at coordinate 7,167,486 of OX387918.1, read as the reverse complement.
TATTTTTTTTTATACAACTATCTCTCTCTGGTATTTGTGTAGATGGATAATTTAAAAAATAAAAATCTTAAGTTGTTGGAAGAATCTTAAGTCCAATTCCAATATGTTTGGTCCATACAGGTATTTAGACAGCGTAGTGTTTACACGTCAGGAACGTGCCCTACGATGCACTACCCTGCGTCCATCAACATGAGGCATACAGATGTCCAGCCTCATTTGCCAGTAATTTCACCAAAATTCATTTACTTATTTCAGTAAGTAATGTATCCGCAAAATGCGTGATGCGGAGAAATGAGTTGCTTTTTATTGAGTTCACTTTTAAAATAACCCTTTTGAAAGGAGCTAAAGTGAGCTAAACAACAAAAGAGCTTTTTAAAAGCTTTAAAAATAAAATGATTCATTTTCCATTATCTAACCTGAAAAGGGTTGAGGGTTTTGAAATGGCGGTGACTGTAATAAATTACGTCCGTAAAAATCTAAAAATAGATATTTACTAAAGGTACGGCCACATCTAGGCAAAAATCACAAAAAATGACAAATATACAGGTAACGGCGAAGGAAAACATTGTAAGGAAACCCGTGGCTTAGTCAGCTCTGCACGTATTGACCATGTCTTTCCTGTGGATGAGGCTGACTAAGCTGTCAGGATGGTATAGGTGCTGGGCAAGCCTATTCCATCTAAAATCCTGTCCCAGGCACTATAGCGTCCCGTGAGTAAGGGCATGAGTAATCACCAGTTGCCCCTGACGCTATATAAAATCATCTACAATAAAATAACCTCAGCCGAGCGAAATATTTTCTTATTCAAGTAACTTCAAAAATCTACGTCAAAAATACATTTAAATCCATACCCGCTGCTACGAAAATGTATAAACTGGGCACTTAATAAGTCAGCACTGTCCAGAAGTAACTGCAGTTCAACAAAATATAGTTATCTATTACACGATAAAAAATCACCCCGTTCTTTGTTATGTGCCGACTATCCAGCAAGGGTTCAATGCAACTGGACAACTATCTGTAACCCTATAAGTACATACATGTAATTAGTATACTGTTTTGTAGTCACGATCGCCTTCGACTTTGCTGAGAACCTAGCGGGAGTTGATCGATTTTTTTCATAGTCTGTTCCCGAAGTCGGAGTTTTGCTACACATTTCGTAACCAAATGTTGTTTTACTTTGCCTACGTGTCTCTGTCTTTTGTAAGGAGAAAAGATGAGACAGCAAAAATACGTTACGTAGTTAGAGTTGTTGTCTCATAATTTTTTCATGCAAGAGAAAGACACGATGGCGTAACGAAAACAACATTTGGCAACGAAATGTTGTAAATGCACTGGGACTTTGGGTACTGAAGGGCAAATCCCACTTCATTTACAACGTTTCGTCCACGAATGTTGTTTTCGTTTCGTATTTGTCTCTCTCTATTGTATGGAGAAAAGATGAGACAGCAAAAATACGTTACGCAGAAACGATCGAAACGAGTTTTTGTCTCATCAATTTTCCCTAAAAAGAGAGACACGTGCTCACACGACAACAACATTTGGTAGACGAAATGTGGTAGCAAAACTCCGACTTTAGGTACTGGTTTGGTGTAAGTACACGAAATTTTTGTATGAAAACCAAAATTTCGCCCGGTGATGACAGCTATTTGTTTTTTCTATGCAAAAAATTCGTAAACAGAAAAATGCATACCTATAACTTCATTTCGTTTATTAAATAACAATGCTCTATCTGTCTGTTAACCTAAGATGCTATAAAGTTCAAGGTCTAAACAAACGAATAATTAAAAAACACAAAAGTTGAAATTGGAAATAAAAACACAAGCAAAAGCAAAATAGAATCAAATGTCAGAATAAACTATAAACACCACCGCAGATTCAATATCAAAATGAGTTTTATTTGTAGCTACTAAGTTACAAAAAAACTACTAAGCTACAAAATATAGTAGTAGTTGAGAGTACTTGGTAGGTTTGTACCTCTACTAAGTAGTCAAAATGTCAGATATTATGTGGCTCTTCTACTGAATTAACAATCAGACAAATTGTTTGTTTTCTATAGCTATAATTAACTACCATCGTTTGTTTATTGTATTAATGTAGTATAACGCAATGATCTTGATAAATTAAGGAAGTTTTTTTTATGAATGTTACTCAATTGGTAAATTGCTTTAATTGCCCTGTCATTGTTTGTCCTAAAACATATTTTTAATTTTATATTTTGTTATAAGGACTAAAAACTATGATGTAAACATTTTTCAGATGCAAAACAGTTTTTGTCCAGTGTAAAATAAACCTAGATGTAAAATAAACATTACAGTAATGTTTGCCCTTAGTGAAGATCGACCTCTTAATCTACAGCGCAGAAGATGATAAGCTACTATGATCTGAGCTATAAGACTACTCAAAAAATCAGTTAAGCTATCTCTTGATAGTTTGTAACGGTCTGCAGATAGCTAGACTGTTTCTTGTGTATTTTGTATATTTTATAAACATTTGTTTATACAAAAAATGAAAAGTTTGAGTATCAAATTAATAAATCCCATGTCGGGTAGTTGACCGATTTTGTCTTCATGCGATAACAGCAACCTTTGACATCTCTGATAACTATTTTGAATGAGGAGTTGTAAGTATAACTAATTATGTAAGTAAGTGATAGATAACAAACAAGCATGGCTTTTGAGCGCTGTGACGCGGTGTCAAATAAAAATTCGACTCCCACTGTATTTTAATATAATATGGAAATGAAAAGAAAACGAGCAAACGAATTTTTTTTTCTAAACTATCCATGAAAGTTATCGGCTCATAATATCAATACTCAAATCAGCTGTTCCGAGGAGCACTGGTGTGCGAACAGATATTTGTGTGGTGAACACGGATGTTTATTCTCTTTTGGGTGTAATATTGTATTCTAACTGTGTATTTACAAAAGAAGAAAAATATCTTAGTATTATATCAGCTATCTGGTTCCCATAGCACAAACTCTTTGGCTTGATTGGGGTCTGCTAAATAGTGTTTTGTGGATTGTCCACAATTTTGACGTGACAACATCTTATAATTCGATGGAGCCGGCTGCACGCACGAAAAAACATGACTCATGTGGCGTTACCTCGCTCTGAGGCGTTCCATTTAAGGCTTGAAGCGCAAGCGAGGGCGCGGAACGAGCGACAAAGAGGCACAATCGGCCTCCGCGTTCGGCAACGTTCGACATCAGCTGTCTCTCTCCTACTTGAGTGAACGATGCGTCCGCGTGGACAGCTTGTCGCGTTCAAATATCGTCAGTACAGACTTTGTCACTTTACAGACAACCGATTTTTTTTCTGCCAACTTAAGTACCTTACGGTAAGTGCAAACAGTGGAGTTCTAAAGGATGATGATGATGATGATGATAGCCTGACAGGCCATTCACCCCGATCCTAGGTGGTAACACAGAAAGCGATGGTGGTAGGTAACCTGAGTATTATCCGTGAAATTGTAAGGTTTCAGTAATGTCTAGGCAATACCTATCTGTATTTGTATAGTACCTATTTGTCACTAGTTCCGCATATTCTATTAAGTCGACTGTCTAAAATATATTTTTTTTAATCAAACAAGGCAGCACGGCTACCACAAGCTCCATATGGTAATGGCTATGGCTGTCGAAATTGTGTTAACCGTGTCAACACATTCAAACGCAAGAAGAAAATGAATGTGTGGGTCAGCCTATCTATACACAATTTGACAGCCATAGCCATAACCATATGGAGCTCGTGGTAGCCCTGCTGATATAATTATTGGTCGAGTGCCATCACAATTTAAAAAGTTTAAAAGTAAGGTAGGTACCTTACCTATATTATGTAGCGTCCCGTAAGTAGGGGCATGAGTAAACACTGGTTGCCCCTGACGCGATATAAATTATCTATAACAAAAAAAATTAATGTAGACAATCCACACAACACTATCTAACCCTAAACTAAGCAGAGCTTGTACTATGGGAACCAGATAGCTGATATAATACTTGCATACATTTTTTTAAATACATAGAATACACACCCAGACAGGGAACAAACATCTGTGTTCACCACACAAATATTTGTTCTCGGTGGGGATCGAACCCACGACCTACAGCGCAGAAGGCAGAGCTACTACCAACTGAGCTGAGAGGTCAAGAGATGTAAAGGCCTGTTTTTTTATAATATATGTATATTTAATTTTATATATTTATATGTGAAAACTACGATGTTGGATGTTTATGGCTCAATCACGCTCAAACCACTAGTCCGATAAGGATGTTTTTTTATAAAACAAAGTAGACAAACAAGAAGACGGCCCACCTGATGGGAAGCGGATCTTATGAACGCCTGCATAGGCATCACAACCGCGTTGCCAACCCTTTTAAAACTCCCTTTTTTGAAGAACCCCATACTAAAGCCAACAGGGAAAACCAGAATTAACTAAAAAAATGAATTAAATTTTGATGTCAGCAAACTCTACTATTACGCTAGTAAAGCCGCGGACGGCAACTAGTATACAAACAAATTATTTATAAATGTTATGTCCATTAGCGCATAATTATAAAGCGCAAGGATAAAAATGTTATCTATGCACGTTTCATTTAGTTTATCTACTGTATAGACAATCGTGACTAGCTCTTAGTACTCAGAACACGTCGAAACAATTATTATATTTTATTTTATTCAATATGTTTGTGTCTTGAAAACAACAAAGAGAACCTTTTGATAAAATGACAATTTTAAAATGTCTGTGTGTGATGATAATTCTGTAAGTATGTTTCTCTTCTTAGTAGTAGCACTCTTGACAGTGGTCGTCTTGAGGATATTGTGAAGAGTGGCTCGCTTCGTGACATTTTTCGTCACTTCTCTTGCACCACTGCTCTTCTAGTGCATTCAGACATCGTGGCTGCTTTGATGTGGTCCGTCCATCTCATGACTTGCCGCGAGCTTTTATTCCCTCAAACTTCCCCTAGACTTTCTATAGACGTTCTATGGAGACCTCTCCACAAGGCAACACGTTCCCAAAAAAGGTGACAAAAGATGACTCCACAAATAATGATAGACGCTGCTTGATACAGAGTTCTTGTTTTATCTACAACATCTACTCTTTACAAAACGGAAAACAGTTTTAGTTCGAATTTTCTAATCAGAACCCGAAGTCGGAGTTTTGCTACCACATTTCATTACCAAATGTTGTTTTCGCTTCGCCTTTTTGTCTCTTTCTACTGCATGGAGAAAATATGAGACTGCAAAAATACGTTACGTAGTTAGAGTTGGTGTCTCATCTTTTCTCCATACAATAGAGAGAGACTGGCCTCTAGCTCAGTTGGTAGTAGCTCTGCCTTCTGCGCCGTAGGTCGTGGGTTCGATCCCCACCGAGAACAAATATTTGTGTGGTGAACATAAATGTTTGTTCTCTGTCTGGGTGTTATATTGTATTCTAAGTATGTATTTACAAAAAAAAAATGTATTCAAGTATTATATCAGCTATCCGGTTCCCATATTACAAGCTCTGCTTAGTTTGGGGCTGGGTAGTGTTGTGTGAATTGTCCACAATATTTATTTATTTACAAAAAGGCGAAACGAAAACAACATTTGGTAACGAAATGTTGTAAATGCACTGGGACTTCGGGTACAGGTTACTTTTATTTTTATTTTTTATTTTTAATCTTGTTTTCGTACTTTTTATTGTAACTTACGTTTTATTTTTCTTATCACCAATATCTACTGCACTTGTTACTTAAATTATTACTTATTGTTCTTCATAACAAGACCAGATTTGTTCGCAGAGTGGGGCCTGGTGACCTGTAATACAGGTTCTTACGAACTTACCTCAGGCACCAGTCTTTCACAATGCAGGCATACTTATCTTTGTTTGTAAGGCCATTACACCATTGACTTAGCATTGTGAAAGAAAATAAATCCTTTTTACTTTTTTTTTTCCCCAAACACAAATTGTATTAGGGCTTAGCAATGAATTTGTTTCTTGGTGGCGAAATTTCCATACAAATAGATTTTACCAGTTAAGAGCGAGAGTATCTATAATTTATACACTAAAATAGATATGGTTGGCTTTATATTGGTCTAAATAAAAAATGTTGTTAAAGAAAACTGTAAAAGTAATTAAAATAAAAAAAAAATGTATGTTCTACGAGTAGATAGCGGTAAAATGTTGGCTTATAAAAAAAATATTGATTTTTGATAAAACACGAAAGGTACAGTTTAAAAAAAAATGGAAAAATGTGTCGTAAATTAAGTTCATGCCAGGTGCCAGGGTAAGCCTGCACAAAAATTAAAATTAAATATTTCTTTATTAGCATAGCAATACTTGTTTTGAATACTGGTTTCAAAACGTAATGACAAAGTGGCTTATTTGATTTTGATGATATTTATGAATACCTAACAATACTCGTTTTTGAATACTGGTTGCAGCTATGATATTATAGCTAAGTAGCTTATATGAGTTTGACGATATTTTAATGTGTTTATGACCTGTTCAAATAAAGAAACGAATCTATAACATGTACTAGCTTAACTAAATAAGAAAGCAAAAACCTCGTGTGTTAATAGATTTTTACACGAATAGCGTTTGGCTTAATAAGTTAACTATAATTCAGTTAAAAATATGTGAATTGAAATGAATAATAAGAAAAAGAAAATTTCCACCAAAAATCTAGTGCCGTTTACTGCAAATGATTTTATTTCTGTGTATACTTATTCCACTTATGATTGTTATTGTTTACTTCTTCAACAGGTCTGCTGCAGGCCTAGAGATGGTCAGGTCACACTTCAATAACCCATCTCGAGGAATCAATACAGTCAGCAGAGAGAACTGGAATGAAAAGTGCCACCTCATCAATATATTTATAACAAAAATAAAGGAAGGAGAATCTATACTTCCAGAAAAAAAACCACCAGCGTTTACTAAACTAGAAAAACAAGAAATTGAAAACCCTCTGACGAACTGTGATTTCACTAGCTTGTATGAGATCAAGGACACTGTTATTGCGTTTGACAAATTTAAAGATATAATCATGAAGTGTTTGGATGACAAAAATCAATGTGATCAATCATTGTCATCCAAAACAAAAGCCGAGAAAAAACAAGCATTTTATGAGGCAGAAAAGAAATTACCTAGCCTAGCACTATTATGGGATAATTCTACTTATACTCAGTCTCTGAACCATGTAAACACATATTTTTCTACCTTAGGTGAAAAGTTAGCAACAAATATATTAAAAAAAATGAACACAAATGAGTCAAATTTGGCCAAATCTATAGATACTACTTCAAATAAGTTTAACTTTGAACTGTCACCAACTAATGAAGATGAAATATTGAAGATTCTAGACAGTTTTAAATGGAAGCATAGGGCTGCATCAAAATTCGATTACCTAAATAACAACTTGATTGTGCAAGCAAAAGATGCCCTTACTCCTCCTATAGCATATATTTGCAACCTCAGTTTCTCTACGGGAATTTTCCCTGATAGCATCAAAGTTGCTAACGTAATCCCCATACTAAAATCTGGCGATGCAAAGATCCTTTCCAACTATAGGCCTATCTCCATACTGAGTTTTATTTCCAAAGTTATTGAGAAAGTCGTTAATAGCCGACTTCGTTTGTTCCTCGAATCCAACAATATATTGTCTGAAAATCAGTTTGGATTTCGTGTAAATCGGACGAGGAAAAAAGCAGTAGCTGAAGCAATACATCATATTACCGGCAAACTTGAGTCTGGACAAAAGTGTATTGGAATTTTTCTTGATCTTCTTAAGGCTTTTGATACTGTTTCTCGTCCAATTTTGTTAAGAAAAATGGAATCGGTAGGAATCCGTGGACTAGCCTTAAACTGGTTTGAGTCATACCTTACAAACCGAACACAAATGGTCTCTTTAGCAAATAGAACTAGTGATCTTTCAGTGGTTAAATATGGTTTGCCTCAGGGAAGTGTGCTAGGGCCAGCACTGTTTTTAATTTATTTAAATGATTTGTTACAATTGAATCTTACTCAAACCAAGCCAATTGCATATGCAGATGATGCGATTTTTATTATTCATGGTGATTCTTGGAAGACGACAATGGAAGTGGCTCAAACGAACCTTGATCGAGTGTATAACTGGTTACTTAATAACCTCATGTCATGGAGAGCACTGGTGGTCTAGTGGTAGTGGCCCCGCCTTCCAATCCGAAGGTCGTGGGTTCAAATCCACTCGTGTACCAATGAGTTTTTCTGTCGAAAAATTTATGTGCACTATGCCAGTACTCTCAAAACGGTGAAGGAAAACATCGTGAGGAAACCGGCGTGTTGTAGAACCTCAAAAAGTTCGAGCAACACGTGTCAAGGGTCACGCAAAAAGGGCCCACTAGCGGCCTACTTGCGGAAAAAACCTGCCCGCACATCAAGTGCGCATTATAAAACTTGCCAACTTGCCAACCTCATGTCATTCAACATTTCCAAAACCAAATTCCTTACATTCAGTTTGAATAACCTTACAGCTGATATACCCATCTCCCTAAAAATTCGTGATTGTGCCCAAAAAGATATTTCACAATGTAAAGAAAGTTTTGAATTGGACCATGTTCATTCCACCAGATATCTAGGTATTGTCATTGATGAACATCTAAACATACAACCGTCATTGAAGAAAACCAAATGATAAAAGTAAATCTGTATGTTAAAATACTATCACTACACCTATATACACTTAATCTAATCTAAGTTTTTAGTTCTTGTTGCGTCTTTACCATTTGCTAAGGTCTAAAGTATTTATTTTTCTTTTTAATGTCTATTATATTAAATATTCTGGAATTGTTTGTTATTGTTGTGTGTCTGGCCTCACAGCTACTAGTTTTTTATTGTCTGTCTGGGTGTAATACTGTTTTCAAAGTATGCATTTTGGTTCCCATAGTAAAAGCTCTGCTTAGTTTGAGGCTAGATAGTGTTGTGTGCACAATATTGAATTTACTGTCATAAATGTTACCTATTTGTTACATTGCTACGAATACAAATAAAGTGACTTGATAATAATCATAGTTTTAACTCTCAAGCTTAATCTCAGGTAGCTTTGTAATAATTATCTATTCAAGACTGTGAAAAATGAGAATGTTGTAAAAAACTATGAGAAAATAAGGAGTCGTGGAAAAAAATCAAAAGTGAGAAAGTCCAATCTGTCAGGCACCTCTATTTGTGATTGCTGTAACTTTTCAATAAGCCGCGCGAAACTCTTCAATTTGCTGGCGGTGACAACTTTGCTATTTCAATTTTTTCCCTCACTGACAAAATGGTGGTGAATTTGTGAAGATTCAGAGACCGTATTATGCTGTTGCTGTTACTATATGAGGTTAGGAACCCTATGCTATGAGAAGATAGATAGATAGATATTATTGAACTCTTTATTGCACAAAAAACTTAAATTTATGTACAAAAGGTGGGCTTAATGCTTTAAGCGTTTTCTACCTGCCAACCTTAGAGGTAGGAATGGCGTTGGGTGCTTACATCAAAAAGGAAAGCTTAGATATTAAAATTAACAACATGGTACAATACTTATTAGTTAAGGTCCGATGAGATCTGGTTCAGGAAATGCTCATAAACCAGACGATTAAAAGATGACTTATGGGGATAGATAGATAACTCTTTATTGATTACCATGGCACATATAGAAATATAGTATTTAGCTAAAACTATGATTATAAAACATGAAATGATTAAAATAAACATTACATTTTATAAGAAACTAGAAAATTTAATAATGAACTCTGTTTTCCACCCGTAGGTATTACAGGTAGAAAACAGAGTTCAGATATTATTTTATTAGCTTAATAAATAATAAACATTCACAGTAAAACAATGGGCGGTTTTATCTCTAACAGCGATCTCTACCAGGCCACTTTGAACCTAGAAGGCAGCGCTGTAAATTTGTTTATGTGGGTAAGTAAGCAAAATCTTATACCTTTAAACGAGAAAATCTAGTATATATATTTAGGATCTCGGAAACTGCACCAACGATTTTCACGAAATTTAGTATACAGGGGTTTTCGGGGGCGATAAATTGATCTAGCTAGGATCATTTTTAGAAAATGATTATTTCTTTCCGAGTTCAATAATTAAACATAAACTGAATATATGACTGCTCCTGCCATCTATTGACGATTGTGAGCAACTAACTCCAAGCATGTCCAGCTGATGGCATTATTTAGTAAGAATAAACCAGTAAAGATGATAATAATTATGAGTCTTATGATTTCTTAAAAATACAAATTAACGAAAAAAATTCCGAGCGAAGCTTGGTTACCAACTGCTAGTTGCTGTAATAAGAGTACTGGTGGTCTAGTGGTAGTCACCCCGCCTTCCGGTCCTACGGTCGCGGCTTTGAATCCAGTCGTGTACTTATGGATTTTTCTGGTCAGAAAATGCATGTACCCAGTGCTGGTACTCTCTGGTAAAGGAAAGCATCGCGAGAGAACCCGCGGCTTAGTCAGCTCCACATGTAATGACACATGCCTTTCCTGTGGTCGACTAAGCTGTCAGTAGGCCTACCACAAGCTCTGTCTGGCTCTGTCTCGGTTTGTGAGTTTTTTGAGTCTGTGTGAGTTCTGACCAGTGTATTATACTGTGTGTTCTGACGTAGTATTTATTGAGTCAACACTTACACAGACTCAAAACCAGAGCCAGAGACAGAGCCAGACAGAGCTTGTGGTAGGCCTACAGGATGGTATAGGTGCTAGACAAGCACCTATTCCATCAACCACCGACTTGAATAAATAAAAATAACTAAAGAAATCGTGCGGCAATTTCACGCTAGAAACATAACAAGAATGTTAACTTAGAACTACTGAAAAGAAAATAAAACGTGTAAGTTTTCAGAACCCCAAGTTTCCAAATAAGTTTAACTTCAGAAAACAAGTAGTTCCTGCTACACCGGAAAACTCCTGTCAAAAGATAGATAGATAACACTTTATTGTACACAAGGACACAGGTAACTAAGCTTAATTAAACAAGGTAATATTGAATACTAGTCTTAACTAGTCGTAAATAAAATCCCGAAGTATTTTTTTTTTCTTTTTAAAATAACGATCCAACGCGTTTACGTAAGAAACCCACATTTTGAAAAATCTCACGTGAGATTGGGGAATGGGGGAGGGGGTGGAATAAAATCTCACGACATCCACGGGGGGAAGGGGGAGGGAGAGACAGAAAATTTAAAAAAACACCTCACGTAATTTATGCTATCTAACCTAACGAGATTATTTAACAGAAAGGCCTAAGTACCTATTTTATTTAATAATTGTCTACTTTAATAGTTTTTATTTTTTCATTTATAAATGAAAAAATTAAAACTATTACTATTTTCATAAAGCATTTAAACTATCGAAGCAAAATATTCCTCGACTACAGATCAAGCTGCAACAAGGATATTTTAACCAAGGGATACGTCAATAAACTGTTTTCGCCTTTACCCCTCTTGCCAAGTAGTGTCCCATTTTAGTGTACTTATCCAAATGACGTTGTCAGTGTGCCCTTTGCTCTCGAAGAAAACACAACGGGAAATATGACGAAATGCGCCGTACTATTTTGTAAAAACTACAGTGGCCGAACAGATACATTTTCTTATCACGCGTGAGTACAATTTTATCCCATAAAAGCGGCTATTTTTTCATAAAATCGATTAAATATGGTTTGTTTACTTCTATTATTACACTATTTTAAGTAGGTACTATTTTTTCAGTGCAATGTAACCAAAAAAGTGGTATACTGAAACAATTCGGATTATACCGTTCATTTTTCATTCGTTCTTCTTTCATGCTTCCAAATAGGGCTTGAAACTATCGATGAAAAGATATCGATGTAAATGAATGAACAAACTAACACACTTTCAGATTCCTAACTGATCCGGCTAGGAAGAGAGAGTGGGTGAAAGCAATCCGTAGACAGCGGGCATGGATCCCACAAAAACATAACAGAATAATTATGTAGTTTACATTTTGAGCCGGAGTTCTTCGATCCAAAGATTAAAACAATAAGAAAACTATACAAAGATGCTGTTCATACACTACATTTGTCTGAGTTTGTAAGTTAGAGCTTGAAATGCCACATACAACTCTTATAATAATCATCATCATCTTAATGCAGTAGCTTGTGGAAGCTACTGCTTAAAATCGTCCTTGCTCAAAGAGTGACAATCGGCTAAGCATGGCAAATGATCACAATTTATTACCGACTGACCGACTTCAAACAAAGGAATAGGTTACTCAATTTGGTTGTATATAATTAGTGGCAGATTTGCAGTGTTGGCCGTCCTAGGCCCCAGGCCATGTGCCGCCCCTTCTCAGCACCCATCATATAGACTAGATACATAATGAATTTACTTTATTGCCAACTTTTATCTAAATCTAATGATAAATTAATTATTTTTTCTTTTCCTAAATATATAAAACTAAGCACACTCTATACCGTAAATTTTACAAAAGTTATTTAGGAAGATACTACAGGTACGTTGCATTGCGGTTTGGTCCGCTCCGGCCGGCGCCATAATATGTGCAGCCTTTTAAATATTTAGGTACTTTGCATTTGATATATTTTTTGCTATCATCGGTGGTTTTTTTGTCACGATTTGCCACCCCTAATATCTGCTGCCCAACTGTGCCTTAGGGCAAATCCACTTTATATAATGTAAAATTATGTATATTTTTATGTCTGTTCGGGCATAAATTATTTGTTTATGAACCGATTATATTGATTCTTTTGTTGGAAAGGAGATACTGCGAGAATGGTCCCATACATATGTGACCATTCTCGCAGTATCTCTTTTCTACTTGGCGAGGATCTTTAGAGTGATCGGTATCTTCTTGTTATAAACTTTATCGTGTAAATATACTTTTAGACACATGAAACGAAAGATTATGAGATGAAAACATCACAAAGTCACAAAGTACCGGAAAATAACTTAGGCGTAAGTACTTAATAGTATTGTACATGTTATTGCAGTAATAGATAGATTAAATACTTAGTAAACTTGCAGTAAAACCAGTAAGTAGTAGATTTATGATAGAAGAAAAATGCTTACTATTGTATTTTAATAATTTACGTATCAGAATAATATTAGAAATTGTCATCGATACTAAATAATAAATAAATAGTAAATCATCTAGCTTTTATAAGTTAAGTTTATAAGTTTTTATAACTTGCAATATATGCATATGCATGTGTCAGAGAAGTGATAATTCTCATTTTTAATTTAACGTCATCTATTAGCTGTCAGTTTGATTTGGAAACGTCAAGTGTCAATCACTTGGGTGAAATCGATACAGAATAAGCACAGGACGCTATTGTTTTGCTATTGGGTCAGTTCGTTCGTCCAGAGTGGAACAAATGGGTAAGCTTGTCTTTTACTTTTGAGCGGAGCTGTCGTACAACCCACTTTGAATCGAAATCATCTCGTTTCTAACCTTAATCTGAAATTATCCGAGTAATCCTGTTTTATTTTCATAAAATCATTATTGTAGTCCATATATAAAGGTCTAAACTATATTGTGAAGCTAGAATTTTGGCCATGTCTGAACTTCCTGAAGAATCGCTCTTTAACCACGTTTCGTTATAATGTACCTATGCGTACTTAGTAATATTAAGTTTTGTTGGTCTGTGGATTGATGTACAGTGAACGCTAGTGAGTGAGTGTGAGTGGCGGTGCTAGTGTCGCGTGTCGACTCCACTCACTCGAAAAGAGAAGCGCTCGTTTTGCTAGCAAGACTCGCATCGTTGCTAGCAAAACGAGCGCTTTCACTTTCCTTTGGAGCGCCACGCCAGGCAGAAGACCTCTCTTAGCATCGAAACTGTCACGTCCACCGTAAAAAATAAGAAATAAATAAATAAATATGACTTAGTTTTATCAGTGTAATGATAGCACTCATTGTATACCTCTGTATATCTAGACATAATTATACCTATATACGGTCCGGTGCTCAATCAAATTTGAGCCCCGGACCTGATGGATATTTTATGGTTTATGTAAACTTCACCTACCTTTGACAACATTTGGTAAAGTATGTATCCACTTTACGTACTTAGAACTACGATTAGGTAAGTAAAAGTATGCAGGTAAGAACTTACTAGCCACGAGTGGGCACTAGTACTAGTAGGTACGGTAAGGTAAAACAGAAAAGTCGATAGCTACCCAACCCATCCCCTTCAGTGGCACTAAATAAAACCAAATCAAGCATAAAAATTAAAATTAGTGCTCTGGTATTTTCCGTCATTCATTCATTTTTATCGATACAATTTCATCGACTGCATCAAGCACTAGAGTAAATCAGCAGTGACTTTTAGACAGTGACAACGCTATATGCCAAAATGAAGCAGAAATAAACCCTCCCTCCCGCGTCCCGCAAAAATTGGTTGACCGTGATTTCATTAGCTTTTCGAGCGTTTCGTATCCATTGGTTAAAAAATCCTTGAGCTGCAAGCACTATAACCTGTTATCACTAGAAGATCGGCGTACACTTTTAGATATGATGCTGTTAAACAACATTATAAATGGAGGTATAGACTCCCCGACCCTCCTTGCATCTATCAATATTAATGCACCCACTAAGCGAACACGACATAGGTACTTCTCTCTTCTGTCCGGACTTTCAGAGCACAAACTATGCAAAAAACTCACCCATTAACCGAATTTGTTCCACATATAATAAACGTTTCTCGAGCGTAGACATCCTCAATACTAGTAAAATTTCTTTCCGTAAGAAGATCATTGGCTTTCTTGCTAACGTATAAATAAACTTTAAATTAATTACAGTAACACGTGATGTACCTTTCTTTGTGAATGAATAAAGATATTATTAATAAAAACTCCCCCCCCTTCACCATACACACACACACACACACCCTCACACACGCACACACCCTCGCACACGTACACACCTACCCACACACCCACACTTGCGCAGAAACACTTAAATCACTAGTGAACTTGTTATTTTTTTCTTTAACACTACCTTTTTTTAGTTTTCGTTAAAATTAGTATTGTAATAGTTTACTTGAAAACCTGTAATTGGCTAGTTATTTTCTCCTATTTAAGTTTAATTTGTTTTATCTTAACTGCTGTTGGTTTTCTAATAAAATAAAATTAAATAAAATTAAACTACTAACTGCTACTATTAATTTAAGCATTTTTATTCTCAATTAAAATTGAATAAAAAATAATAATAAAAGTAATAACAACAATAATAAAATAAATATTGTGAATGGAATCGTTTTAAGGCCCAATTTAACCTCCTTTCGGCTTTACGGGTACTTTTGTAACACCTTGTATACTCTACAATCCTCCTGCAATCGAGTAAAAGGGTTGTAACGAAGCAATCAAACTGATCAATAAATGCACTAGTAATACTAATAATTGCGGTCAAGCATCAAAAGATTATAAAGTTTACGATTCCTGATACTTCGACACTAGTTTTACCTCCTGATTTCGATTGATTTCCAAAAGTTGTCGTAGGTATCGTGGTTTTTATTTTTCTTTTACTTTAAAGAGTTGGTTTTGCTGATAGGGTTCGCTATCTAAAGGATAAAACCGGACTTTATTACTAAGACTCTGCTGTTTGTACGTCTGTCTGTCTCGCATCCTTAACCTTTAAAAAAAAATTGGTTGTCTGTAAAGTCGGTTTACTGTGACGATAGTTGAACGTGACAACGTCATCCAGCTGTCCACGCGGACCGTAGACAGATAATCTAATAGACGCCGGGGTCGCGTAACCACTATAGTCCCTTTCACTCGCTCACAGCAGTGTTTCCACTGTGGGCTATCACCCACAAAAAGGGAAGGTTCTTGTTTGTGAAGCGTACGTCAATAATTGAACTTATTTGCTTGTTGTTGATCGAACCCACGACCTACGACGCAGAAGGCAGAGCTACTACCAAGTACCCACTGAGCTGAGAGGCCAGTCAAAAAATTCTATTTAGTATTGGTATTAGTAGGCGGTGGTAGCCTAGTGGGAGAAATCAAATCCCAGTGCAAGCATTTACCTATTTGTTTCTGTAATAGTAGATTGTTACACAAGGGCAGTAAGTGAGCTATTGCGAACAAGATCCTGTTTGGCTAACGGATCGAGTGCACCCAAGATATTTAGACGCCTGAGCGAGCGAAGCGAGAAAGGGCGTTTATAGTTCGAGGGTGCAATAGCTACTTACACCCGAGGTAAGCATTCTGCTTTTCATCATTCATGCGAGGTAAATAAAACATTCAAATAGGTATAACAAAAAATTTATTATGGAAAAACAATTATTTATTAAAAATTAATTGTAAAATATTTGCAACGGTATATCTGCTAAAATAGGCGCAAACGCGTATAACGGTAAAGCACACTGTGTGAATCTGCAATTTTTTTATCAGACTTAAGTTTTCATATCATTTTGTAAGAAAAGAGATTGTTGAAATCAATTCAAATCAAAAGTGTATTTATTCAGTAGGATTACAATAATCGCTTTGAAACGTCTTAAAGCTAGGTGAGTCTAGGTGCCAGTTCCACGCGACCAAGCCTAGAAGAACAGACAACAAAATACGGCTCGGTTTCTACCGTTTTTTATAATTATCTTTTTACAAATCAAAAATAATCTAAAATGATAGTCGTGAAGTTCCAGTGTAGTGCCACTTCACTTAGTGAGACGTATGCAATAATACAAAAGCAAAAGTTTCGCTTCAAAGTATATAAAAGTACCTACCTACACAGCATATAAAAATAAGATAAACCGAAAGAGTGAGATACATAACAGGTTTTGTAGCAAAAAAATGGACATACAGCCTTAAATAAGAAGAATGCTTGCTTGCATTGCATGCTGATGATAAATATGACATTTATATTTTTAAAAAAGATGAGGGTGGTCTTATTTATGCTTCAGGTGACATGGTTACTTAATATTTGTGAAAAAATATTCCGGGCGAAGTGTGCAGGCGAAGGGTTAGGTTTTCTTAAGGAAAATCATATTTTACCTGAAAATAAAAAAAAAATTATGTTACATAGTCGTATAGCCACTAGTATACGAAAACAATTCAACATATTATAATATTTATCTATTGTAAACAATACACCTTACAAATCCTGCTATAATAATTTGTAAGGGAGGTCGGGCCTCGAGTAATTATGAGACTTTGCTGGCAACACAGTTTTGAGGTTATCATTTATGCAAAAGTTTTATAATTTGAAATAAATGACCGTGAACCTCATAATACTTATAATAAGTATCCATGTATATCATGAGTAGTTCAGGAATTCCAATACTTAGTCAAGAATTATGTTTACTTACGCGTGAAATGTAATGCCTTCAATTTTTCGTTCACCTCGGCTTTTACATCTATTAACACTGCACGACACCATGTTATAAAATCAAACAGTTTTCTAGCTTATACTGCAAAATATTACCGAATTTTAATAGCATAAACTAATGAAAATCAATAAAACACTCCGTGACAGTCGCATTATTTGCCCTCAAAATAGAGGACAGGCAAAAAAAAAAGGTTGTACGGAGAAAAGGCCAACAATAAAGTAGCTACATCTCTATCTTACAAGGGCTATTATGATATATGCATCCTTTGCTGAATGAGTGAAGGAAAACATATCGCGCCGTCTTTTAGATTATCTGTCTACGACGCGGACGCATCGCTCACTCAAGTAGGAGAGAGACAGATGTCGAACGCTGCCGAACGCGGAGGCCGTGCGTGCCTCTTTGTCACTCGTTCCGCGCTCTCGCTTGCGCTTCAAGCCTTAAATGGAACGCCTCAGAGCGAGGTAGCGCCGCATGAGTCATGTTTTTTCGTGCGTGCAGCCGGCTCGATGGAACATAAGACGTTGACACGTCAAAAAAATGTCCCCCTCTCTGGAGGCGACTATACATATAACTAATACTATAGATGTTAAGTTAAAAGCCACAGACAGACACGCAGACTCTACCAATATTAGTTAAACTAACATTTACGTAGTTACCATTTTACTCAATTATCACAAGTGCAACGCTAAAAGTTCTAGAAATCATACCGACGTCAAGTAACGACCGTAAGTAACTGACTGCAGAGACTTAATTTTTTTCATCCCTCCCATCTCGGAAAGAGTCTATTTGCTATTCGGTAAGTGGAAAAGCTGTTTTTAGCCGCGAGAAGATAATACACCCTACCATATGTAGGTTTAGAGACAACTTTTAGGGTGTCAATATACAAGTACCTATTTACAGAGTTACAGCTGGGTAACAACACCGTGTGCACTAAGTTTGTGAATTTAAAACATCATTGTACCTTTTTACTTCGACCTCCATGGTGATTGTTGATCATACAACTGGCCCGTATTCTGAAACAGTACTTGGGTCTGAGTCGAGCACAGATTTTTGACACTTTTCAATGGAGAACTGTCATAAAATCTATGCTTGAGGCTCGACTCAGACTCAAGCACTGTTTCGGAATACGGGCCTTAGACGTCGATGATGAGCATCTTGTGCCTGTAATGTCATCGGCACCTACACCTTTCAAACCAAATCACATCAATGTTGCTTGGCGGCGAAATAAGCATGGTAGTTGTATCTGTTGCTTTTGCCCACTAAATAAAGTTATCTTTAAGATGTATTGTATCCCTAGCATTAATAATTTCTCGCAGTTAGAAAGGAAGCGCTGGAGGTCGGGATACAGAATTTCTCGTCCGACCCTCAACACACCCTACCTACTTTTATGTTTGAGTACTTACGAGTTAATAATTTCCCTAGAATAGAATAGGTACAATGATATTGTTTTTGTAGCTCGATTGTACCTAATCTCTATTTTTGTGAAATAAAAAATTATTTGATTCGTATTTGATTTGATCTAGATATTTCCCTGGACGAGCCCTTCCTACTTCTGCTTTACTGGCCTCGACTTTAACATGATATAGCGGTGACCACTTCTTGGCGATCCAAGTAACTTAGGTAAAGAGGAATAAAGCAATTGGACTGTACCTCCAATTCCCTTACCAAGCTAGTGTTTTAATAACTCTGTTTAATCTTCCAAGCTTAGTCAACGAAAGAAGAGGTCCAATGACTTTACCAAATGGAGTTACTGGAAAATCCACAAGCAACATCTACTTAGGTGATTATTTTATGTTATTATTTTTTTTGTAACTACACAGTGAGTGCACTGGTGGCCTAGTGGTGGTACCTTCAGAACTTTTTTTTTTTTATTTAACTATAGTACCCACCTTATGTTAAGTGGTAACCATCGCCTATAACAAAGCTTTTTCTTGACGTGCGTGACGTACGAGGTACGTCACGCACGTCAAGAACGTGCCCTACGATGCACTCCCCTGCTTTCGCCAACTTGAGGCCTCACCAACTTGATTGTTTCGCCTCACGTGCCCGTAATTACTGTAGGTAATTCTGGGAATGGCCTCTCAGTTCAGTTGGTAGTAGCTCTGCCTTCTGCGCCGTAGGTCGTGGGTTCGATCCCCACCGAGAACAAATATTTGTGTGGTGAACATAGATGTTTGTTCTCTGACTGGGTGTTATATTGCATTCTAAGTAAGTAATTACAAAAAAAAATGTATTTAAGTATTATATCTGGTTCCGATAGATTTACAAGCTCGGCTTAATTTGGGGCTAGATAGTGTTGTGTGGATTGTCTACAATATTTATTTAATTCTGTGTGTGCTCACGTATATATAATGTATTTATTTCTTATATGTATTACAGGCGACTATTATATAAAGGACTTTAAGTACATAAGCCCGGATGCTTTAGTGCCGAGGAATGTGAAGGTAGCTGAAGAGAAGACGCTTCTGGAGAAGTGGTTCCTGGAAGTCGTGAAAGGACTGAAGCAGTTTTTCTATCAGGGCTCTTTGCATGGAGTCAAGTAAGTCACCACTTTTGTTTAGTTTATGCTCTCAAATAAGAGTACTAATGAATTTTTCTGTCGAAAAAAATATTAATACAATGCTAGTGCTCTCAAACGGTGAACGAAAACATCGTGAGGAAACCCGCGGCTTAGTCAGCTCCGCACGTATTGACCATGTCTTGCCTGTGGATCAGGCCGACTAAGCTGTCAGGGTGGTATTTATTGTAGATGATTTATATAGCGTCAGAGGCAACTGGTGATTACTCATGCCTCTACTATGGACGCTACAGTGCCTGGGACAGGATTTTTAGATGGAATAGACTTGCCCAGCACCTAAGTCTATTCCATCTAAAAATCCTGTCCCAGGCACTGTAGCGTCCATAGTAGAGGCATGAGTAATCACCAGTTGCCTCTGACGCTATATAAATCATCTACAATAAATGCAAAGGCCTGTTTAGACCTACATCTAATAATTTATTCTAAGCTAGGGTCAAAAAAATGCTTTTCTTTCTTTCTTACTTACTTACCAATTTTTTTCTCAGATACATCTTCGAACCGACCTTCAGCATGAAAGAACGGGCCACCTGGGTGGTGATAATGCTCATCAGCATCGCAGTGTGTTCCGTCAACATCATCCAGCTGTTCTGCAAGTGGACCTCGACTCCGTTCGTGAACGTGATTGATTCAGCTCCGTCTCCAATCTGGGCGGTTCCGTTCCCAACTGTGGTGCTATGTCCTCATTTGCACGTGAAGCTGTCATATGAAAATGTCTCGGAGTTGGGAGAGTAAGTCATTGAACTCTGGCTGGAAGGCTCTTTTTTGCTACGAGTTCGTAGCAAAGTGCTACGGACGCGTAGCAGTCATCCATAACTATGAATCCCTATTTCCCTTGGTCACGCCGTCACACGTGAACGACTGATATGGCTGAAAATTGGTGGGAAGTAGCTGAAACGCAACTTAACGCTGAAATTTCACTGAACGGAAATGAACCAGAACACGGTTATAGGATACTTTTTATGCCTGAAAAAGTTACGGGAACAGGGCTAAGACGCGAGCTGCCTTTAGTTTGAAATATTATAGACAATCCACACAGTGGCAGTGGGCCGGTCATGTTTGCCGTAGAACAGACAATCTTCGGAGCAAACGAATACTAGAGTGGAGACCGCGTTTAGGTAAGCGTAGTGTAGGACGCCCTCCGGCAAGGTGGGGCGACGAGAAATGTAGCTGGCAAGCACTGGAGGAAAAGAGCCGAAAACCGGGCTCAGTGGCACGTCTTGGGAGAGACCTTCGTCCAGCAGTGGGCTGATATAGGTAGTTGATGATGATGATGAATCCAAACAACACTATTTCATCAATACATTATAAATGTTTTACTATCCTATTGAACAGACAATTAACTGATGCACGTGCTCTACTCAATTTATCCTGAAAGGTTTTTAAAAAATCTCAGATTTTTTATTTTCACGAGAGCTCACGTATTTTTCTAAAATATGAAGCAAACATTGAAAAATAAAAAGAAAAGCGTGCAATAAAGCCTTTCAAAATTAAATTTATGCTATGAACTTTTTTAAAAAGGCACTTATCGAAAAAAATACATTCACTGTCAAAGGCTGCTAATAGGGAAAACCAATTTGGGTATAATCAAATTGTGTACCCGATATCGTGGGGTTGCCCAGAGGTCAGTGACCTGTAGCTATTGAACTCTATATCACTCATATTAAAAAAAAAACGTGTTCCAGATTTGAATATGGTTTGGAGGATGTAGGTAGCGAATATATTAATTTATACAATATCTGAAGACTCGCTAGGGACTGGCAAAGGCCTGCGCACATCTAGCGCAATGGCGATGGTAATAAGTGAAACGCTGTCATATTTGACGACGTTTCACTGATCGCAATCGCTCTAGGCGTGCACATTTGCACAAGGCTTTATAGTGGCGTAATAAAAAGATACTATAGGTCTATACTCTCTATACTCAGCCGTATGTTCAAACGGGCTAAAATTATGAAAATTAATAGGAACATATCAGAGAACAGGTGGAATGAACGGGTATAAAACTTCCAGTTGGTCCCCAGAGGGGACGAATTGTTTGGATGAGCAGAAATAACTTGAATAATCTAAGGAGAAGGTTTGATAAAAAAAAAGAGGGGTCTCAATTAATTCTTCTTCTGTACCTCTCTCTCTCTCTTCTGCTCTTGTTGTTGGAAGGACGCTCAGAGTTAAGGCCTGCGCGCATCTAGGCGACGGCGATGGCGATGGACCTCTAGATTCCCTTGTGGTTTTACCGTCTTTTCTGCAACACTTTTGAGGCTACCATCTTTAATTTCTCAAGCTATCAAACCAAAGTAGGTATGCGACACCTTTCTTCATCCGATGGCATTGGCAGCTTTAAAAAGATTGCAGAATGTCGGTAGAAGACCCAAAAGCGTTCTTTCTGGAAATGTTGATGAGGCATATGTCGAGCAGTTGACTTCTTAAATATGTGAGGATAATACCTTTGTTTTATTCATTAAAACGCAAGTTTATGCTGCTTTTAGCTTGGAGCAGTTCTTCGCCTCTCTGGTCTGCCCCCTGATGTTTAACAGGAAGATGACAGAGCGACAGCTGGACTTGGAACAGATACATTTGCTGCATGACTTCATAGTCAAGGTATGGCAACATCCCACCACCACCGATGACATAACATAATTACTTACTCATGATTGTGTGTAAGTAATTATGTTATGTCATCGGACTACTAGACGCGCGGAAATGTTCCAACTGTCCGCACCAAGCGCTTTGCTTCAACTCTTATGTTGCGGACAGGTATCTTCTAGGCAAGCGTGCTATATCGTCGACCGCATTATCACTTAACATCAGGTGAGATTGCGGTCCAACGCAAGCCTATAATATTGAAAAAAAAGTGTTTTTTTTTCTATAAATATGGAGAGTGGTGTCACAAAAGACCAGCGCTAAAACACACGCTACTATAGCATGTATGCTGAGTGGCAGCCAATTGTCATGTTATTGTTCCTTTTTTAACCGACTTCCAATCAAAAAGGAGGAGGTTCTCAATTCGGTTGTATGTTTTTTGTATTTTTTTTTTTTTTTTTTTTTATGTTTGTTACCGCATAACTTCGTCATTTGTGAGCCGATTTGAAAAATTATTTTTTTATCTGAAAGGTACTGCTTCCAGATTGGTCCCATTTTAATTTTATTAAAATCGGTGTTGCCATTTTTTTAAATATTTTTTTTAATGTTTGTAACTGCATGCCTCCGTCATTTATGAACCGATTTAGAAAATTATTTTTTTATTTGGAAGGTTATTCTTACGTCCAGATTGTCCCAAACAAATTTCATTAAAATCGGTTTAGCCGTTTAGCAATGAAGTCGGTTTCTCAAGTTTTTTAAACTTTTAATTATTATTCATAACACTTGTTTTACTATTCTTATATGATTTGATGTGCTTGGAGTTTCCGCATTCTTACCCACTAAATAAGAAATGAGGGGTTCTTTACTGATTTGGGATAACACCTGAAACGAGATGGGCAAGGTAAGGCACTGTCATCATTCATTGGGAAACTTTTTATAGCTTTTGTACAGTACTGTTTGTACAGACTACTTTCTTACTCTGAGGAAGAAAATTAAGCTGGTGGTTTCGGCTTTAGCAGTTTGTTTTCTGACAGTCCAAATTCTGCTACTACCTCATACAAACCTTACTATTTTGACAGGCGTCTCCAACATGCGACGAAGTGGTAAAAACGTGCAACTGGCCAGCAATACACTACGCCCAATGGAAATCAGAGAACTGCTGTGAGCTCTTCCAACCCATCTTCACCAACTACGGACTCTGCTTTGCATTTAACAGCTTACCTTTGAATGGAATGTCAGTATTTATGCTCCTGTATTCTTAGTCTTCTGCCTTAGAAAGTCTAAAAGCCATATTGCAAAGCTTTTCTTTCGTACACAGGTAAACCAAACTCCTGTCGTGTTGCCAAGCGTTTAGTCCTCCTTTCTTTTGCAGGTCAAATGGTACTTTACCCTGGCTAAAGTCCTTCAACGAAAACGCTTCAGCATCATCCTTAGAATGGGACCTCGATAATGGCTACCCCAAGATATTTCCTCTGGATCCCAAGATGCAACCTTTCCGGGTCAGGGCTTCTGGTGAAGCTAATGGGCTTGGGTTGGAGCTGTATTTGAACAGCAGTGAGCACCAGTTTGTTTGTGATGGGAATAGCTTGGGATTTACTGTTAGTATGTCTGATTCATAACTTGTAGAAAATTAAAATAAAAAAGCAGCCAAGTGCGAGTCGGACTCGCCCATGAAGGGTTCCGTAGCATCAAGTAACCTAATATACAGAAAATAAACAGGAAACAGGTTCTTGTAGTTCGTCGAAAGGTAAATTGCGGTTTACGATTTATGACGTATAAAAAAAAACTACTGGCTAGATCTCGTTCAAACCAAATATCGTTGAAAGTTTGCATAGTAATGTACAACATATATTTTTTTTAGTTTTATCATTCCCTTATTTTAGAAGTTAGAGGGGGGGGGACCAACTTTTTTCAACTTTGGAAGTGTCTCTCGCGCAAACTGTTCAGTTTAGAAAAAAACGATATTAGAAACCTCAACATCATTTTTGAAGACCTATTCATAGATACCCAACACATATGGGTTCGACGAAAAATTTTTTTTTGAGTTGCAGTTTGAAGTATGGGGACCCTCAAAATTTATAGTTTTTTTTCTATTTTTGTGTAAAAATCTTAATGCGGTTTACAGAATACATCTACTCGCCAAGTTTCATCAGTGTAGCTCTTATGGTTTCGGAGAAAAATGGCTGTGACACGGTCGGACAGACAGACAGACAGACAGACAGACAGACAGACAGACAGACAGACATGACGAATCTATAAGGGTTCCGTTTTTGCCATTTGGCTACGGAACCCTAAAAAACAACTAAAAGTAGGTCCATCAGGATTACTTTTTTCCTGAACTGACTCATGTATGATCACTCCAGGTGTTGGTAAGCGCGCCAACAGACCACGTCTACACCAGCACCGTTCTCCGCCTTCCCATGGATCGAATGACGACGATCGAGGTTTCCCCCATCACCTACAAGACGGACCCCAGTCTTCGCGCCCTGACACCAGCCCAGCGGCAATGCTACTTCCAGAACGAGAGGGAGCTGGAGTACTATGAGTTTTACACTGACAGCAACTGCAAGCATGATATGTTGGTGCGGCAAGCAAGGAATGAATGTGACTGTGTACTTTTCAATTGGCCCAGTAAGTAGCATACTACTTACATTATTCATAAATAATGACTAGGCTCAACTTAACAGCCACAGCCATCAAAGAGGTGCAAAACCTTTCACACACACGTCAATTAGATGGACTTGGATGGACATGGATGATGGACATGTATGATGGGCATGGATGATGGGCATGGCTTACCCAGCACCGTACCCACTCTCTAAACCTAAGCTTTTTTATTTATTAGTAGCGCGTGCGTGATACGTAGGTATGTTACGGGCTTCCATACCTCAATTTTGTTCATCCTGTACTATGCACATAGGTACCAAATGTGCACACTAAAAAACCTGTTCTTTGAGTGCGGGCCAGCTCCAACACCATCCTGAGCGTGTTTGCCAGTAGGTTTGATTGTCATTACATGAACCATTGCGATATGGTTCATTTAATGACAAGCAAAACTACAATTAGATAGGTTACACGCTGCGGGGTTCTCTCCATATAAATGTATGCGTATAGGTTAATTAAGTACTACTAGCAATAGATTTAAGTTTTACTAACAAAATGATCCATGTTGACCGAAATAAATAATTATGAATTTGCGAATTCAGACCTTTCTTGTTTTCATAGCGTGTTTATAACATTGTCGTTTATCCAGGAAAGCATATCCGCGAGCCAATCTGCTCGACACCAACAGAGTTCGATTGCATCGAGCATGTAAAAGCAGAAGTGGACGAGCAACTGATCTACGCGTACTTCGCGGACAGTGACGAGATGGACCACAACGAAGAGTCGCTGTCTTGCCACCCGTCATGTAATGACGTCATCTACACCAGCCAGGTTTTCTACTCGGATCTGACCAAGGATTCGGATGGTGCACGGCATTGGCAGCAGCCGAAATCGTAAGTTTGGAAGGATGCAGACATTTTTAAGGTGAAAATTAAGCGGTATAATTCCAAGTGGGAAGGTGCTTATGCCACATCCATCTTTTCTTTGGCTTACCTCTACCCGCATAACCATCTACATTCATACTCATCACTCTCCTAGTCGCATGGCTTTCAAGCCTCCTCATGACATGCCCTTACCACGCCAGCCTGTTGCTCCTCACTTTTTCTGTCACCAGTGCTACTTTCAGACTTACCCCAATACACTTGTTTCGTATCTTTAAAATTTGATTGTATTTCAGGGGTGAGGTGACTCAGATCAACGTTCACTTCTACGACGATATCTTCCTCGGCCACCATCGTCATGCGCAATATGACAAATATTATTTTGTTGGTAAGTTTTAACACACTTTTCCAGCATGTTCCATAAAATATAAGCAAATAAAATACCACATCTATGAACATCCTCATAATTTTTTTTCAGGTGCTACTGGTGGTCTCCTGAGCTTGTTCCTTGGCTTCAGCATCATCAGCGTAGCAGAGCTCGTATACTTTGTTATTTTGAGACCTGTGTACTTAGTGTTTAAGGTTACTTTTGCTCTGATTGATTAAAATCTTTGTTTTCCTGCGTATTCTCAAGATCTGTTCAATATTTGTATTTCAAAAATGAGTGTTGTTTTTTATTATTATGAAGATAAGTAAGTTTTATTTATTTTTAACAAAACTAGATAATTTACTCGTACATTTTCCTTTGCGTGGCTACATCTAGCGAACGGTGCGAGCATCGTTTGATCAGCAAGGAATTTCTAGTAAAACCCGGTTTTTCATGTTTCTGAGATTGGAGGCCAAGCCATCTAGCGGAGGGCGCACAAACTACTATATACAGTGGGTTACAAAAATTGTACACACAGATGGCACTACAATCGATTGGTAACAAAGAGGTAAGAAACTCTTATAAAGCAAGGATTTTCTAAGGTGACGTAATGGATGAAGATCAAAAAGGTTGGAAACTACTGCGCAGCAAGAAGTTTTTAGGCCCAGAGTTTCCTCTATCAATGAGGTGGTATATAATATAATATAGGTACGTTTCGTTTCAATTTACGCAGATTTAGAGGTTGCCAATTTGACAAACATTTCCAAAACAAACATCTTTTTTGATAAATCTAAGTTTTACTCCAATTTTGACGATAGTTATACTATACTTCTACAATGAGCTCTGAAGGTTACATAGGCTGCCCATGCAGTGTGGAAAAGCTAAGGGTGCTGAATGATATGCTGAACGTTAAGGTAGTGGAACAGGTGAACGAGACGCAGGAGCTCGTGATGCTGAACAACTTCGCCAGGGAAACCAATGAGTGTCTGTTCAAGAAGTGCTTGCAGGAAAGGTTGGTATTATTATTAATTATCGTAGGTCGTGGGTTCGATCCCCACCGAGAACAAATATTTGTGTGGTGAACATAAATGTTTGTTCTGTCTGGGTGTTATATTGTATTCTAAGTATGTATTTACAAAAAAATGTATTCAAGTATTTTACCAGCTATCTGGTTCCCATATTACAAGCTCTGCTTAGTTTGGGGCTGGGTAGTGTTGTGTGAATTGTCCACAATATTTATTTATTTAATTACCTACTTATTATACGACTGACGACAGGCTCACGAGAAGTAGTTGGTAAAGAAGGCTCCGACCAATATTTTTTGAAATGTACAGAGAGCTCATTCTGAGCTTTAGCAGAATTATTACTGACGAACGCTACGTAAACACATTAGTTCACGCCATCCCACTAGGCACGCTCATCGTATCTTTGTTAAAACTCGGCTGGTAGGTACTTTCCAAATGCTCGTTATGGGGTAGGCCTATGTCCAGTAGTGGACTTCTTTAGGCTGATGATGGTGATGAAGTAGGTGGTCTGTATTCTTACTTTTTTAACCGATTTCAAATAGAATAGGACGACGTTCTCAATACAATTGTTTTTTTTAACATAAATGGGTACCTAATCTGCAGCTGCCAATCATTGTAGCCGTACTTACTGAATAAGAGTTTTGGTAGGTTTGGCCACCAGCCAGCTAGACTTATGTAATGTCATATACTTACCTACGCTACGGGCGGCTGAGCCAGTGCCACGGTATATACCTAACCCTTTAGTTATCCAGAATATCAGACATAGAGTCCTGGCGATGGGTCCTAGAAGACCTGGCTAAGCGGCTGGAAGAGGCCATCAGCTCGCTCAAGTACGAGCACAACGCCGTCCGTGTGGTAGGAGAGAGGGTTCAGAATGAGATAGATGAGCACTCCCAGGAAGGCAGCCGGCCTGGTGCTCTGAGCCCCAAGTCTGATACTGTAGAGCAAGCCATCTTTCAGGTACTTACCTACCTACTGCTAGCCGGTTTTGGGGATAGGACATCCCTACTGAGACTGGGTGACGAGTCACATCACTAGTCGGGATAGAAAAAGATGGCGTCGTAATGCGCAGTTGTTTTGTTTGACGTCAATGGATAGTTAACGCTACCTACCTGCATTTACCTACCCTCATCTCTCTCAGATCCCTTCGTACTAAAGCCATGGGTAATAGATAGAGCCAACCAAATATAAAAGGTCGTCACTTTAGCTCATCCTCTTTGATATAGGAATTCAACTTCCTGCGCGATCAAAGGAAGAAATTCGAGAAGCTGATTCTGGAGATAGAGAAGCAAGTTGCCTCCATGCAGAAGACCAAAAAGCGTATAGAGACCGATGTCCTCCACAAGAACCAAGCACTTTCCGTTGAAGAGAACTGCGCTAGTATAAAAGCTAACACGTGTAAACTTGAAACAGGGCCCAGGAAAAAAAAGAAAAGGTAAATCAGCTTTCAAAGCACCAGTTCTTTAGTTCCTGGCTGCTGCTGTGGCACATAACTGAAGCATGTATTAGAATGAACCCAGCTTTGTATACTAAAATCCCCATTCTATAAGTAAACAGGCCTTTGCAACTATTGTAGGTGATTTTTATAGCGTCTGGGACAGCTGTTTTTTCTCATGCCCCTTGAAGGCAAGACCACGAGGCCGAAGCCCGATACGATGGTCCGACCAAATCCGCTCCACTCTCGATGTGAAGGTCCATGAAGCCATTCAGGCTGCCGGTATCAAATCCAGGTGGCGAAACATTGTTAACGATAAATTGAGTCACGGATAGGGGGTCACGACCCTCAGCAATGAGGAGCACGACACCGGGAGGAGGTAGGTACCTACAAAGGTAATACTTTCGATTAGCCACAGCATGAGCCAGGAACAATCCTCGTTGTGACGCTTAAATACCTACGCTGATGTAGAAAATTCACACCCTGATTTCAGAGGGTCACCAGAGAGCCGCTGGGAAAATCGATGCTTGTTCTTAAAAAGAGCTGGTCTTCGCGCGTTGGGCAATGCCATCTTCACACGGCAACAGGTGAGCTGAGTAGATTGAATAAACCTGCGAAGCACCATAACATAAATGAACTTTTTAGCAAAATTGCTTGGTTTATGATGAAAACTTAGAATGTCCGATAGCGTGGGTAAACTAGGCGCTCTTTCAAAGTATTAATGAATGGCGCACAAACAAAGATGAATAAAAAAACCTTATCTATCTGACGTTAGGAGACGAAAGTCTTGAATAGACGTGGTATGCTTTGGTCAGCTTTATATAGACTTTGAATCTGCTAAGGACTTTCAGCCTATCATAACTTTTTAGAGCCTGCCTTCTAAAACCTATTGCTTTGACCATCTTAAGGTCAGAGGAGCAAGGGTACACCTTTCTATAGCAGCTCAAGCTTACGCAGCAAGAGTGGACTCCGCGTTGCGGAGGCGAATGCATTCAAACAAAATCAAACTACAGGAACTCAAATGGCAGAAAGAGGAGGTACGTTGACTCCTGAAGTTCTTAGATAACCTAAAACGTGAGGAAACTAGCCACATGTTATTATTTAATAGTCAGTATAATCCAACAGCTTGTATTTGTTCGCGTGCCGTGCCTATCCTACATTGAACTAGCCTACAACACCTATACAGTGTTACTCGAATATATTTGGTCCTTCGATCCGGCTCGAAGGACCATAACTATAACTGTTCGCGTGCCTGAATAGGTGTTGTAGACTAGTTATACTTAGAGGAACCACTTAAATTACTTTAAAATTTGTACGAATGTACGTGTAGCTCAAACGCATAGTCTGAGACGGATACAATAACCATAAACAATTAAACTTCTATGATTGTTATTTCACAATAATAATTATAATCTGTGTTGGGATGCCCACAGTACCTATTAAAACACTGCTGGGCCTAAGTCTACTTCACAGGGCTGGTCTTTGGCTTTTGGACCTTTTGCTTACAGGTCTTTCCCTGAACTGCATTCAAAGACCACAGTGTTGGTCTGCTAAGATCTCTTCTTTTCTCTAACTAGGCTATCATTCTGTCCTTACTCTGCGATGGTAAAATAAAGTGTTCAGTAATCTCTCTAGGCTATAAGGGATTACAAATCCTTGCAAGAGGAGTTGGAAACCACGGAAAAGAATCTCATAGAGACAATGGATCAAGAAAGGCTGGTGGAAGCTCGAAGGTCTGACCGCTTCCTCAGACCAGCCAGGGAGCTGACCAAGGACCAAGTCGATAGGAACCTGAAGGATGAGCTTGGGAGATTGAGGAGCTTCAGCAAGCAGCTTCGAAACAATCTTGAGAGGATAACGTTAGTAATTTGCAACTTTCCGACCCCACCTCTTGTTCCCAAGGACGTGGTCACGAATTTGATCGTGCACCAAAGAAAAATGTGCAGCATTGTGCTCTCAACGGCGAAGAATAACATCTCTCTACTTCCCCATGTATTTTTCGTATGTAGTGTTACGACGAAAACTCTTCAGTGAATATAGCTATTAGAACTCTGTTTTACTTTAGTAACGGCAAAACAATACAACTCCGCATTACGACGCTCTTCTCCCTCCACTAGTGATGTGTCGGTCTAAATAGGGATGACCTTTTCCCAAAACCGACTAACAGTAGCTACACTCATAGAAGATAGGTATGAAATCTGTTACGATGGTGGGTTCATCCTCATCATCATCAGCCCTGGACTTCATCAGGACATAGGCCTCCCCTATAAAATCCAAGAATAACGATTCTGAGCCCTTTCCATCTGACTTCCAGAGATCTTTACAAAGCCGTCGGTTCTTATGTACCTAGGTAAGGAAAAATTGCAAAAAAAAATCATAAGAAGGTACATACGTATATTGTATACCTAATAGGTACATACGTTTATTGTATAATTAAGTAATTGCACGTTTGATTAATGGTTTAGTGGAACGCCAATTACCTACGATCACAAGAAGACAGACTATGTAAGGTAGGTGTAGGTTATCACTACACCATAAAGAAGTCCACTGGTGAACACAGGCCTCCCTTATTTTTCAGGATAAACGATTTTGAACTCTTTACCCATAAACTTCCTGGGACATTAATCTTCTCATCTTCTTTATCTTTACAATGACCACAGTCCCTCTTTCCAGGCGTCCATAGTTTCGTTTCCCAATTCACTTCTAAACTATTAGCAATAATAGGTATTATATTTTTATTGAAACAACCATGGTCTAAAAAGTTTTAGTCTAGGGGTTAATCTGTAAACTAACAGATTTCGTCCTATAAGAGAAACAGGTAAAAATGAATAACGTTAAAGACAATCTACACAACACTATCTAGCCCCAAACTAAGCAGAGCTTATACTAAGGGAACCAGATACCTGATAAATATAATACTTAAAGACATTTTATTGTTTTGCAAATACGTACCTACTTAGAATAGAATACAATATAACACCCAGACAGAGAACAAATATCTATGTTCACCACACAAATATATGTTCTCGGTGGAGATCGAACCCACGACCTACGGCGCAAAAGGCAGAGCAACTACCAACTGAACTTGAGTCAAGCTTAAATTCCTTTAAACTGAGCTCAGATACCTATAAAAGCTTCTGTATTTAGTTCTTTGCAGAACCACCTAACGGATTCCCTGACGAAGATCGACTGTTACACCGACGATTTGATCCAGGTCATCAGTCTTGATGAGGAGAGGATATCAGCAAGAGGGGGAGACGTTCCAGATTGCAACTGCGGGGCTTCTGGAGGTTCCCCTGGCGGTACTTCTGGTTACCCTGGCGGTGCTCCTAGTTACCCTGGCGCAAAGCAGTCGCCTCTGGAGCCCTGCAGCCCCTTAGGAGATCACTTGACGGCTATAAAGGAAGAAGATGAAGATGATTATCCGTTTGATCAATAAATTTTAATTTAATATTTGTGGCATTTCATATGACGCTATATTCTGTCTCTTTCTGAACCTGTCCACAGATACGCAAATATTGTACTAGGTACTAGCTGTTACCCGCGACTTCGTCCGCATGGTTAGGTAGGTACCTACTTAGATAAAGATCGTTAAAAAAATATCTTGTGGTGATAGGCTATTTGTAACAGCTTATGATCTCTCTCTCGTCTCTGCTTTTTTAACTGCTCAAGTTTTCACATAAATATTGTGGACAATCAACATAACACTACCCAGCCCCAAAGTAAGCAAAGCTTGTACTATGGGAACCAGATAGCTGATATAAAACTTATTTAAGTAAATACATACTTAGAATGCAATATAACGCCTAGACAGAGAAGAAGCATCTGTGTTCAGTTGTTCACCACACCACACAAATATTTGTTCTGGGTGAGGATCGAACTCACGACTTATATGGCGCAGAAGGCAGAGCTACTACCAACTTGATGAAAGGCCAGTCCAATGCATGGAGAGGCATCAAAAGAGAAGAACAGTAGTTTTGGGCAATCGTTGATAAACTTAAATCCATACAATTTATATGGCAAAATTACTTAAATTTTCTATACTTACATCGCCAATTCGAAGGTTGGTCCCGGCAGATCGTTGACTTTCATCGTGCTTTTTTTCTCGTCGAGCTACCGTCACGTCACGTATTTTTGAATCGCTATAAAGAGTCTCTTCTACGATAGTACCTACAAGTAGCGTAGTAGAGGATTTTGAATGAGGCAGCGCGCACTAAAAGAAAACTCTACGACTACAACTCGTACCCTATAATGTGTGTATGTATCGGTTAAATCTCGTCACTAGCTCTTCAGAAGCATCGTAACGAAAAAAACTCAAATATCTCCAATTACACCACTTCGGCCAAAAACCATAATGGGCTAGCGATTTTACTTTTTTGAAACTGGAATGCTTTCGCCTTAGTCTATGAGGTTCGCTGTGGACGTGAGCTGTGATATTGCGAAAGTCAGGCAACAGCTCTAAATCACATCTTGTGCACAATACTTTAGATTCGTTTACATCAGCGAGATACTTCAAAATGGAGATATCATTCAGCGTTCTTAGTTGAACACCAAAGAACCATTGCCCATGCTCTAAATTTCCAGTGATATGCATGAGTACGTCCTCAGAGCTATCCATCACCAAATCACAAATCTTACACCACATCGCTGTGCTATTTTCTACAGCAAATACTCCTGTGTACGGTAATAAAGCTTCCAGAAACAATTTCCGGTGAGATATTTCCGATGTGTGCATTAATATAGCTTGCGCGGTGCACTCAACCTCTATGTTGCATAGTTTGCAGAAAGCGTAGTCAGATGTACACTCCTTAAACTTTGTTATCGAAACAACGTACAATGCACTCAAGTATGATGTTTCACAGTGGCACACTGCTTCTAACTGTGCGAGAAGAGACTTATGGCGTGGTGCCCATACGTGCTCTTCAACATCTTCTGTATCATCCAAGTTCCCGTCGCAAATCCTGCACAGTAGATGTACATTCTTCGAAGAATCGTCAATACATATGCTATTACGACGCACGAGGGATAAAATTTTCATATGGCGACATGTACGATTGTGTTTTGATTTGATTTCTTCCTTCATGTGATCCGGTACTCTTGGTAGATACTCTTTGCAGAAAAAGCATACAACAGGGCCCTGAGGCAGCCCTTTACGCAGGGCAGCACTTATCTTTGAATATGTGAAGGTATTGATGTTGACAGGGCGAGCCCAATACCGTTGATTGTCATCTACTTCGACCATCATGTTGGATTTTCTTTATTAAAACGCACTTCACAGTTCACTGTGTGGACTTTTGTGAACACCACGAATCAAACGATCGGAATCGGTAGACTACAGAGAAAGGGTTGGGGGTTGGGACTGGACGATCAATAACGCGCGGCAGTGTTGCCAGACTGCTTTATTAGGTGGAAGAGGGTAGAAATTAAAAAACCTACAGTAACAAGATTTTATAGGTACCTAGGTACTTAAATTCATGTTAAGATGGATAGGTACGGGCATTTCATTGATGCAGGCATTAGACTGCAAAAGTAAGCTAATAATGCATTATTTTGTATTCAAATAATAATTGTGCCTATTGAACAAAATAAATATGCTACAGGTAAAGTGTAATCATGTGAATGGTATGTATTTATGTACCTACCACTACGAAAATGGCTCAGTGATTAATAAACCAATGAACGCAATTTAGCGCTGAATAGCTAACACAGAAGTTGGGCGTATGAGTAGGTTTGGTTTGTTATAAAAAATAACGACAATAATTAATATAGCCTTTTAATGCACTTGTTAAATAATATACCTATGGTCAATGAATAAAGTAGAGAAAGTAAAGAAGTATTTTAATTGAATATAAAAAAGGATAGGTACCTCAAAGATTTTTATAATGTCCCAAAAGTTAAGAGCCGAGCGGGATTTGAACCCGCGATCTTCCCCTTGGTACGGGGCTGCGCTGACCGCTGCGCCATCGGATCCTAATCACACTTTCACTTGACGAATAACTCGTAGGGACTGTTCGGCACTAACGCGACCGTTTGGACATTTGTGATTTCCATATGTGTAGTAAACACTATAAAATCAATAAAAAGGATACCTCGTTAGTCAGATTTTAAATTGGCTAATTGGGCTTTTGGGTAACGGCCTCCTCAAGTTTTTCCAGTTGGTTCTTTCTTCTGCCTTTGTAAACCATGCCTGACCAGCGACTTTTTTGCGTTCATCGGTCCAGCGTTCTATTGGGCGACCTCTTACTCTCTTCCCTGTTGGTCCACATAATAGTGGTATTGGTTGGACCATGTTGTTGCTTTTCGAGTTCACCTTTTGTCTTGTAGACGTGCAACATGACACTTCTCCTTGAGCAGTTGAGTATAATTCAATTTAGCTATGAGTTTTCATGTTTTTTACCGTTAATATGCCTCTGCAAGTTATCTACATTGCAAGGCACTTCAATTTTACATTTCTTGCAAAATGCCTTATCCTGTTTAAGGCTTTGTAAATAATTCTCAATATTAATATTCTGTCCGTCTATTAGCCTTAATAACTTACGCATGTAGATGGCATGTTCAGAGTCTTCGACATGCTGTATTATCAATTCAACATAGTTATCGAAGAAAACTTGGCATATCTTACACCATAGATAGCTGTTGTTGTCTTCAACGGAAAATATTCCGTTCAAAGGTTGTAGTACCATTGACTTGGTTTGGCTATGTCTTGGCGATTCTAGATGTTTCTTCAAAGACGGAATAACAAATTCTATTTCACTGTTGCAGATGCAGCAGTGGATGCAACTCTTATCATCGGATATTCGAGTAAAGTTTCCATCTCTATTGATAACTTCTTTGACAGTCAACAGGTTTTGTCTATGATTTGAGGTTTCAATGTGATGGGTTAACTTTGATATCTCAATACTGTGGTTGCATAAAGAGCAGCATAACTCTGATTTATTTATAAATATACTATTACGAGACATTAATCTTTTCATGTAACTCTCTCTGTGTTTTCTACTATCTAAGTGTGATTCTATTACTCTATCATTATTTTCCATTATTTCCTCGCAGAGTGAACATCTCAGGAAGTTGTTTGGTATAATCACTATGTCTTCATAATACGCCATAACGGTTATTGACTGATACTGAAATTAAATGAACCTAGATTAATTATCTAAACTTTTATCATCCGCACTTGATGCCCGGGCTGGTTTTTCCACAAGTAAGCCACTGGTGGGCCCTTTTTGCGTGTCCCTTGACACTTGTTGCTCAAACTTTTTTAGGTTTTACAACACACCGGTTTCCTTACGATGTTTTCCTTCACCGTTTTGAGAGTACTGGCAGAAAAACTCATTGGTACACGACTGGATTTGAACCCACGACCTTCGGATGGCCGCTACTACTAGACCACCAGTGCTCTCTGTGAGACTGGTCTCTCAGCTCAGGTGGTAGTAGCTCTGTCTTCTGCGCCATAGGTCATGGGTTCAATCCCCACCGAGAACAAGTATTTGTAAAGATGTCATGTAATACCTTTGTCATAAGCAGAGGTTACCGCTCAATATCAGGTGAGCTATACGCTTGTTCCATCACATTCTTTCCGCCTAAACCATCTAGCAAAGAATTGGCTACGTATGTAAGTTGTTTATCTGTAAAAGGGATGATAATTTTGAGGTTCGATGTTGCTGTTAATCCCCCAATCAAAGCGACAGTCGAACGTCACAAACGAGAGAATTACAGTCAGTACAGTAGGTGATACTGCTTACATGCAATTTATCAAATCCATTTTTCATTACTTTTACGATTTTATTCGATGCATTAGTTAGCACAGAACAAAATAATTTAACGTAAAATAAAATAGAAAACAAAGAAAAGCACAACGACAACACAAAGCAACCCGTATTGTCATGACCACAGAACACATATACTCATGACACACATTTACACATGTTACACATTTTGACATTTGATTTGACATTGACGTTGACAGTATGAATGATAAACAGTTGAGTGGGTGATGCTCACCTCCTTCCACCTTAGACCTTTCTGAAGTTAGCCGTTTGTCAAATCTTCCATTCGCCATTGGCACTCGGCCAACTTGAAATTAGCAGTTTAGCCAATCTTTCATTTGCCATTGGTGGCCACTGGCCACCATTGCTCATTCCGCTCATTCACTTATAAAATGGGAAAATGGGAGAGTACTGATTGAACTGAACGTGCTGAATGAGCTTAGTCTGTGGTGTGGATCAAGGGATGCCCAAAAAAGTGTATTGTATCGATATATCGCATCGTAACTGTATCGAACTTGGTTGTATCGATACTCGATATTATCAATTTGCTTTGTATCGATATATCGTATCGTAACCGTATCGCATGCCTTTCAATTAATATGCGATATAATGAGTACATTATATTATCTTTCAAAGGGTTATCTTTTTAGTAGTTTTACTATATTCTTTTATTTTTTTGAAAGAAACAAATAATTATATGTATCTAAAATAATTTTATTTAACAAAAAAAACACAATTGCCATTGATCAGCACTTAAACAACGCAAAAATAATAATTTTGATAAGCGCTGTGGATTTAACCTATTACGGCACCGACATAGTTTGATACGATACGGTAATGAGATATTTTTATAAGAATGCGATATATCGAAGCGTATCGTATGGTCAAAATATCGCATCAAATATTGCTAAATCGTATAGCGCTGTATCGATACTCCGATAAATCGTATCGTAACGGGCATCCTTATCTTTGAAAATTTTGTTGTGAAGCGAAGAGTTTTACAACTTATTTTCCTTTTTATTTCTCGTCGTTTTGCAGATGTGATGTGATGAATGTATTTTGTAAATAGGTACAACAAGTACAATTTATGGTGTCTTTTCTTCGCTGGCTTTGTAATTTCATAAACCGAGACACAAATGGAACGCACCATGTCTTCTGAGAAGATACAAACTGAACAAGATTTAGAAAAAGCTATACAAGACCTCGAGGTAACATTAGGCTTGATTACTACCTAGATTAAAATGGTTTAGCTAGCTTTGTTCTACTTAATTTACATGCCTCAATTCATTTCATTTCATTTCCATGCATAATAATAAATAGCAGAAATCTGTCGCATGCAAATGGTTCATTTTCGTTGATATTTTCGCATTGCTTTCCATTTGAGCATATTGTTACTTGTCCTGCTCATCAGGACAAAGGTAAAGAATATTGTTGTAAAGGTTTCATCCAAATATTTCCAACAGTTTTCTAGATAAACCAAATTTAATGTTTGGAGGTATGCCCACCTAGACATTTTCTAACTTAATATTTCAATTCTTTCAGGATGACGTTGAAGCACTCTACAAATTCAAAAACTTTTTCTTTGAAAATCACCCTCTTGAGATGGCAACAGAAAAAAACAAACTTTTAAAAGAAAGAGTGGAATTAGTATCGGAAAAATTTGACCTTTTGGATGGTAATTTGTGTTTTACTTTAGCTTTCCCTGATATACTACCCTACATAAATCACAATGTTAAATTAACTTTATTTTAGATGAAGTCCTGATGCATTTATTCAACCAAATGGCAAGAAGCTTTTTGAAATATCTAAATTTGTCATAATTTTATTATTTATTCACCATTTGGAACACAGGGGACACTTGGTTTAGGTGAATTTAGGAGTCAATTTCAGTTATGATAAACAAGCTGTCTGGTAATAAAATAGTTTGTAGTTATTTTTTTGTTTCGTGTTGATCTGCAATCAGTTGGTGTATGAATTAATGGGGCTAGGATCTCTTATTGTAGGTTTTGCTTTGTGTTGGTGGGTTTAAAGTGGGCTTAGAGCATTCAATAGGACATTGTTACCCGAGGATTGAAAGTCACAAATTTAATTCCCGAGATAGACTTGGCCAATGGAGCTCGAGGGACTTAAATAAGTCTTTCACCCGAGGTAAACACTGTGCTTTTCATTACGAATACAAGGAAAGTAAAAGTAAAAACGAATTACACTATTTAAACTTCTTACCAACCTCCTTGCTGAGTAAAAAGTTGGAATTTGGTTCAATAACCTCCTTGCTGGTTAGAAAGTTGAAACATGGTTGAATAAAAATGTGAAAATAGAACTTGTTTTTTTTTTTTAATAATTTGACGGCTGTCAGTAGAAAGCGATTCTCCGTAGGGCTGAAAGTGTTACTTTCAATTAGGCCCCTCAGGCAACTTCAGACCTACTTTCCGAGTATGAGCAATGAAAAATACTTTCACAACATCACATTCTGACACAACAAGAAAAAAAGTTTGTTTTTGTTTTCAGAATCCGATGTGCCTGTAAACCTCCGCACAAAATACCTATACACCAAGGGGCGCTGCTATAATGTTGTTCCAGCCTATGACCCTAGAGCTCTGGAGTGTTTCAGCAAAGCGGTTAAACTAAACCCTAACATGGTTGAAGCATGGAACGAACTGGGAGAGAGTTACTGGAAGAATATGAATTTTAAGGAATCGCAAGAATGCCTTGAAGGCTCACTGAAAAGAGTAAGTGTGCTTAATATACCTATAGGTAGAGTCACAATAGAGAGCACTAGTGGTCTAGTAGTAGCAGCCCTGCCTTCCGATCCTAAGGTTGTGGGCTCAAATCCAGTTGTGCTTCAATGAGTTTTTCTGCCCAAAAATGTATGTGTCATATGGTAGTACTCAAACGGTAAAGCTGCGCCAAATTCTTTAATCCGCACTTTGCGTGCGGACACCGCATGTAGGCCGCTGGCGGGTCCTTTTTGCGTAACGCTTGACACGTGTTTATGGTATTTTTAGGTTCTACGACATGCCGGTTTCCTCACGTCATTTTCCTTCAACCTTTGAGAGTACCTACTGGCTTAGTGCTCATAAATATTTGGATAGAAAAATTCATTGGTGCACTGCACCTGTATGTCACCCCACCACGCCTTTGGATCGGAAGTAGGAGTCGCTACCACTACGCTACCAAAACAGTGCTTAAGTCTGAGCCAAGCCTCACTCAAGCACTCTCAAGCATAGATTCTTTGACAGATCTCCATTGAAAAATGATAAAAATCTATCCTTGAGGCTTGACTCAGACTCAAGCACTGTTTCTGAACACAGGCCTTATTCTTATATCAAATTCCACAGCAACGTCATCGCGTCACTCTTCGGAGTCTCTCCATCCTCTTGAGACAACAAGCTGCCTTAACACGCAATGGCCGTGAAGGCAAGAGCATGATCATCCGTAGTGTGGACCTGGCTAAAGAGGCAGTTTCCTTGGAACCTAAGGATGGGATATCCTGGAGTGTGCTGGGAAATTCGTATTTATGCCAGTACTTTGCTGTGGAGCAGCTGCCTCAGACACTCAAGTCGGCTATGTCTGCTTATAAGCAGGCGTGGGCTGATCCGATAGCTAGAGGCACGCCTGACTTGCCTTATAATAAGGGAGTTGTAAGTACATTATTTATTAATTTAATTAACAGACAAAAAAAAAGAGGATGTTGCAGGCTACGGTAACCGTTTCCCATCAGGTGGGCCGTATGCTTGTTTGTCTACTTTGTTGCATAAAAAAACTAAAGAAAAGGTTCTCAATTCAGTTTTTTTTAATGTTTGCTATAGCGTAACCTCGTCATATAAAGAGCCGATTTGAAAATATATTTTTTTATCTGTAAAGTAATATTTTCCGAGTGATCCCATACAAATTTCACCGAAATCGGTTTTGCTGTTTTGTTTTGATTATTGTTACTGCTTATCTCAGTCACTTCCAGAAAATATTTCTGAAAGATTCAGATTTACAGAAGGGATAAAAAAGCTGCTACTTATGAGTATATTAAAGCTTCAAAAATCTTGAAACTTATTTTCCAGGCGTCTTACTACGAAGAGAATTACGAAGAAGCGATGAGCAGTTTCGAGTTGGCGCATCGACTAGAGCCGACTTGGCAACCACCACTCAAGCAAATGACTCGGAATGCGGAATTCCTGCAGTACATAGACGACCTTGTGCATAGCAAGGGAAGGCTCAAAATCAAGCGGCTGCAGCAGATGGTCCAGGTACTTTTCTGCATGTTCTTTAATCAACTTTTCATTGAATTTTGATTTTGAAAAACAATAGGCGGTCTTATCGCTAAGCAGCGATCTCTACCTGACAGCCGTTGGATGGATAGGACTGATGTTACTTACAAGGGGTGATTTATGTGCGTGGATAAATTAAAATAATCACAAAAATATTAAAAAATATAAAATGTTTTATGATCGCGGAAGTTTAAAAAATACGATAGTTAATAACGTGTTTTTTTTTCATAATGTTTCAGTCAGTTGACGCAAAGCAGTACGGTCAATACGCTCCCGGCGTTCCCTGCACCGTGAACAAACGTGAAGTGTGTCTCGAGCGGCTGAAGATCGCAGACATGGAGGAAGGACTCAATGAGGGGAAAGTCACGCTGGGACATGTTGTTGGTAGCTATCATAGCGAGAATACCGTGCCCTTGTAAGTATAAACAAGTTTGGTAAGAAATACTTATTTGTTATACAAGAGTGCAAAGGTGCTTTTTAACCGCATGCTCAATTTTGATGACCGAGCAATCGAAGGATTCCAAAATTAAACAACGAGCGGAGCGAGTGTTTCAAAAATTAGAATCCTGAGCGTTAGCGAGGGTGGAAAAAGGAAAGGTGGAGGGGTTTGGAATGAGCTACCAACAGAGGTCTTTCCCCTCAGTCATAACATAAAAAGGTTCAAGAAAAAATTTAAAAAAGTTCCTTCAGGGTAGGCAACGCAACAACAGCACCCTTGGTGTTGATGGTGTCTATGGGCGACGGTGACCGCTTACCATCTGGTCTTACCATCAGGTGGGCCGTAAGCCCATTTGTCAATCATTTGCGCATTAAAAAAAAATAGGATGCTATAGGGCATGCTTCCTCATCTTAAATACTGACCACCATAAACTATATTCCTGGAAATATATTTGAACGTTTTTATTTTCCAGTACGTTCGCGATAATTGACGACAGTATGTCGTGTGTCGCGGTGAACGTTTACAACTGGGCGAACGGACGCGGCGTTATCATCGGCGAGAGTGTTTGCATTCCCGAGCCTACGGTCTCCACGCACGTGCAGAAAGACAAGTTTCCTGTAAGTCATTTTATAGCTCATAGGATTAGCAAGCCAGAAGATCAAGTCGCAGTTTTACTTGATCAGTTTCAACATTTCGTTTCGCCTATTGTATGGAGAAAATATGAGACAGTAAAAATACGTTACGTACAAACGATAGAAACGAATTGTTGTCTAATCAATTTTGGACACTTGCTCACACGAAACAACATGTGGTTAACGAAATTTTGTAAATGCACTGGGACTTGCCCTTCAAAAAACTAATACTGGAGAGGAAACTGCGTTAAGGTAATCGTAGTGAAGTAAAACATCGTGAGGAAACCCGCGGTTTAGTCAGCTCCGCACGTATTGACTTCTTTCCTGTAGATTAGGTCGACTAATCTGTCAATATGTATGGTATAGGTGCTGGCCATCCTATTCCTTCTAAAATCCTGTCCCAGGTATAGATAGTGCAATCCACGAAGGCGCGCCCCACTATTCCTCCTTAACCGTTTATAGTATATGTGTGCAAGCCTCCGTCAATGTTTGAGTGTTATCGGTACACACTAATTACCTATGAGTGCACACGCACACTACAATGAATAGACTATACGGTTCGCGACTGCCGCTCGGAGCAAACTCTTCGCACCCCGCGATCCCCTCAACCGAAAACTGGTGGGGCGCGTCTTCGTGAATTGCACTATAATACTACAGTGTCCCGTAGGGGCATGAGTAATCCCCAGTTGCCCCTGCCGCTATATTGTCTTATATAAATTCAACTCATTGTGTGGACAGATACGAGCTAAAATTCAATTCGACGGCACCGCCACGGCCCGGCGCCTCCGGCCCGGTGTAGCGTGAATCAGCCTTAAAAGTGATCGTTGTTTTTACGCTTGTATTTCAGGATGTAGTCCAGACTAATGAATCAAATAATGGAAAAATGAAAAATACGAAATCAAAGAGTGAAAAGGTAATTTTTTTTCCACTACTTATACTAAAAATAAAGATAAAATCCCACTATTTTTATCCAAGTAGTTTTGATCCGTACTTTGAGAGCAGTTTTCGCAATTGGTCTTTTTTGCTCGACGTTTCATATTTGTTTATTTGCTGCACTAGACCACCAGTGCAAGTGCCATAAACCAAAAATGTTTTTTTATTTATTTATTTTTTTATTCCAGATGTACAACTTCAGAACGATCCGTGTGAACAATCCTATGAGCATCCTCATCAACGGTCGGCAACCAGGTGCCAACCAATACGCGGGTACCAGAGTATCTACCATACTGGAGACTCATTGATTTCTTCTTAATTCAACGAGATTTAGAACTGATCGTAAATGCACCTTGAGTGTGTTAGTGAGTGTTGAAATAAATTTGTGTCTAAGTGCGAACTAATACGCAAGCACAAGAATATCTACCATATTGGAGAGACATTGACGAGGGCTGAAAAATTTCTTCTGAATCCAACGAGATATAGAACTGATCGTAAATGCACCTTTTGTGTGTTAGTGAGTGTTGAAATAAATCTAT
The DNA here is from genome assembly GCA_947578465.1 of Thera obeliscata. Taxonomy (NCBI): domain Eukaryota; kingdom Metazoa; phylum Arthropoda; class Insecta; order Lepidoptera; family Geometridae; genus Thera; species Thera obeliscata. The sequence continues at coordinate 7,124,144 of OX387918.1, read as the reverse complement.
GTCTAGGTGTGAACTAATATGCAAGCACAAGAATATCTACCATATTGGAGATACACTGACAACGGCAGAAAAAATATCCTGCATCCAACGATATTTCGTAAAATGGTTTATGATGTTAGTGAGTGTTGAAATAAATCTGTGTCTAGGTGCGCATCAATACGCAGGAACCATACTGGAGAGACACTGACGACGGAAGCATGACTAATAAAATAACATTTTTGGAAGAGATCACAGATGTACATGTCATTTATCTCGTTTTTGTTGTGAGCCTTGTGTTAGTGAGTGTTGGAATAAGACATCATACGGAAATTTGTGAGTGTTATACATTGTATGATAATCACGACAATAGAATATACATGACTGAGAATAATAATACATGCTTACAAAACACGATGGTATAATTGAGTGAGATTTACTTACAAGTTATAATGTTAGTGAGAGTCTGAATAAGTTTGTGCGAATTTGTGAGTTTATACGACATGTTACATCATGCATGTGTATAGCACACAAAATGGCATAATTGAAAACTAACTTTGTGAGTTTCAATCCTGATAGTGGGTGATGGAATTAGACGTCCGAGCTAATTTATTTCTGAGTATTATGTGTCACATGTTTACTATTTTATTAAGTTTGTGAGTGTTGAAATAAGTCTGTCTGTAGGGCCTTTTTAAATGAGCGTTTTGTATACTAAATGTTAAATCGCCAATATTACTGTGTCAAAACTAGACAGTCAAGTGGTTGTGTTACTGAGCCCCAAGTGAGTGAAACTTATATTTTTACTTTGATATTTCAAATTAGAATTTAGAAATACATTTTTGTTTTTACGTTGTGTCGTCATATTATATTTAGATATCGCTGCTCTCTTCAAAGTCAAACGTTTATACATTCGTCACAAAGATCACTTTGAAACGTCATATATATATATATATATATTTATATCACGTTGAAGCTAGGTGAGTCTAGGTGCTAGTTCTTTATGAGTGTTATGTCTATTATTGAAAAAGAGATAGTTTGTCTAATGAAAATAAGAATAACTTCAGTGTGTTCATTCTTCAGAAATGTAGAATTGTGCCAGTCAGTGGTTTGATGGTTGCAAAGCTATTAGCGGTCACCCATACAAGTGGTGATATATTGTAAGCACGAGGATCTTATAAAGTGATTTGAAATATAACTAACTTCCAAAATAAATATCACAAATTTTATCAAAAAATCCCTAAAATTTAATTAAAAAATAAAAATCTTAAGTAGGTTTGTACTTTGGTGATTAAATACATAGTTGAATTGAATATGTTAGTAACTTAATATTCTTAATTTATTGTTTAAAACGCGTGCTTGTTTTAATTTAAATTTTAATGCTTTATTTGGAACACAAAGACTGGTAAAATTAATCATGGATAATGATGGTGTAACAATTTGATCGTTCTAAGAAAAAAACTCTTATTTGCTGTAACGTTTGTTTAGAAAAATCATAATGTATAACTTGAAATGTTAAAAATATGCTTGTATGATGCACCTACTTAAATTATTGTCAAACATTTATCATTGATATTTAATGGTTAGGCTTAGGCCTTGAACTTATATGTATATTTTACTTAATTTTATTATGTTGAATAAAACAATCTTGTTCAATTTGGTTTTTATTGTAAAAATACCTTGCTTAATGATAACATCAATAATCGAGACTAGCCCCCGAATACTGAAACGCAACTCATATAGCACGTCTTAAGCGACGAATATTTGACAGTTTTCAATGAAAATCTGTCAAATATTCGTCGCTTGAGACGTGCTTAAATCTGAGTTGCGTTTCAGTATTTGGGGGATGTTTATTAAAAAACCCAAAAAATATAGCATATTCAGGGTTAAAAGTACGTGAATGTTTAGTTTTTAATAGGTTCAATTTTCACAGTTTGTCCTGGACTGTACGTCCAGGACAAACTGACGTATAAAAAACGGACGTATAAAAGAATAAAAATTAATCGAAACTGTTCAATCGACTTTTGTTGCTATACCCTCTAGTATTTCAATCGAGTTTTTAGGTCTTGCTATGTCTAAAAATCTAAATCAAATATGTATTTTTTCAATAGTATCACAAGGATCACTTTGAAACGTCTTAAAGCTAGGGTAGTCTTGGTGCTAGTTCCACGCGACCAAGCCTAGAAGAACAGGCAAACTACGGCTTGGTTCCTACCGTTTTTTTGTGTGATCATTTTTAGATTTTAAGTAGGTCTTTGACTACGAATTGACTTCCCACAACTGCAAATCGTTCTCCACAATCTCGCTATACATCTCCCCTTTACGTGTATCTCTAAACAAAGGTCGTAAAGTCTTCAATCCTAGGCCTAGTAACGCCTTATCGTCCAATAAGTCGTTGAGATTATACACTAATAGTGGGTTGTAGTGCAGCCGAAGTAGGCTGGGCCGAGAGTATAGGTACTGGCTGTCTCGTAGATTCCAACGCGCCCACGCTTCAACTGTTTTGTTGCCGCTGGCGACCTGAAAAAACAAAAATATTGATACCAAACTTGCATGAAGGACATCTCCATAATCCGTGTCCTAAGAAGTGGAAAGAAACTAAGGGTCCATCATGCTTTTCCGCGTTCTGGGCGCCTTTTTAGGGTTCCGTAGCCAAATGGCAAAAACGGAACCAAGAACGGAACCCTTAGATTCGTCATGTCTGTCTGTCTGTCCGGCCGTGTCACAGCCATTTTTCTCCGAAACCATAAAAGCTAGACTGATGAAACTTGGTGAGTAGATGTATTCTGTGAACCGCATTAAGATTTTAACACAAAAATAGAAAAAAAACTATAAACTTTGGGGGTCCCCATACTTGAAACTGAAACTCAAAAAAATTTTTTTCATCGAACCCATACGTGTGGGGTATCTATGAATAGGTCTTCAAAAATGATGTTGAGGTTTCTAATATAGTTTTTTTCTAAACTGAATAGTTTGCGCGAGAGACACTTCCAAAGTGGAAAAAAGTTGGTCCCCCCCCCCCTCTAACTTCTAAAGTAAGAGAATGATAATACTAAAAAAAATATATGTTGTACATTACTATGTAAACTTTCAACGATATTTGGTTTGTACGAGATCTAGTCAGTAGTTTTTTTTTTATACGTCATAAACCGTAAACCGCAATTTACCTTTCGACGAACTACAAGAACCTTTTTGTTATGTTACTTGTTGCTACGGAACCCTTCATGGGCAAGTCCGACTCGCACTTGGCTGCTTTTTTTTATATTGTATGACGTCGATTAATCTTATCACAAAAATAATGACGTCATTTTGAAATGTGCTGGCTAAGTTTGAAATTGGTTGTTGGACTTGTATTGCATTTCAAAATACTTAGTTTGCTATAGAAGGCGCTTGGACTGGGTATCAAAAAATACCACTTAGAGTGAAGCTGGCTGCAAGAGTGTTTTTTCTATGGCTTAATTATGCCCTAGTGATTACGAAAATGCGAAAAAATCAAAAAATGAAATTTGGCGCTTGGACTCCTTATGCATAACTGTATCCAATTTACCTTTCAACGAACTACAGGAACCTTATTATGTTACATCAAGTAACATATCTATAGGTTCTTGTAGTTCGTCGTGCTACGGAACCCTTCATGGGCGAGTCCGACTCGCACTTGGCTGCTTTTTTTTACTTTTATCGCAACAAAATTCATCTAGCGGTGCCGCTTTAGCTGTTCTGCAGCGGAGGTGTGCTAACGGGCGTCAAAGGATTACAATTTACTAAATCGGTTCATAAATGACGAAGTTTTGCGATAACAAGCATTAAAAAAAATACAACCGAATTGAGAACTTCCTCTTTTTTATATGAAGTCCGTTAAAAAGAGAAAGACACGAAGACGAAACGAATTGTTCAAATTGATCGAGTAAAACTCAAACTAGGGGTACCTAACCTACTGATCTGTCGTTTTTCTACTCAAGATAAAACATAGGTACGGTCAGGTTGGTACGGTTTTATGCAACAAATATTGCACACATCGGCTAATTTCGGCTTCATAGAGTGTTGGGGGCGTCAGAAAGAGATAGCGCTATAATAAGCCGAAAAGCCGATCTGCAATACCTATTGTCTCCAACCGTACATGGAACTTACCCGAATATCTCCAACTTGCTTCAGGAAGTATGAAGAGAAGTAGAACCTGAGATTATCCGGCGCAGATGGTCGGTTGGTCCGTATTCGAATGTAGGACCTCAGTAAGTTGTATCCTGCTCTCTTGTACTTGAACACCTGAAATAACATTAATTATCCACATGAAATCTTAGGACCTTCAGGCCATCCCATCAGGCTCGGCCTAGCGCTCAACTTTTCCGGATTTTATTACGAGAGAATCAACTCTTGAACACCTAAAAATCACCATGAAATAGGGGCTTAAACCTTATGGAAAAAAAACACAAAAAAAATTAGATTCCTACTCAATTCAAATATTGTGAGTTTACATAATTGCCTAAATAGGTTCATTCCTTTATTAAACTTATTACATTGTTGTTTGGAGGAAATCGCTGCGTGCCATATGACCACCGATTGTAGGACTAGGTATACATTGTAATGTCATTGCCGGTCATTGCCCTAAGTATATTTACGCCTCAATAAAGAGTTTATTTTATTTTATTTTTATATTACCATTTGCAATTATTGTTCGTTTCAAAAGTAGCATAACAAACCAGGAGATCTATAATACCTGCGCATGTCAAAGTAATCATTTTAATTCCAATTTCAAACGCTCCTTGGTCCGAGCGCTTCAAAATCAATGTTCACTAAGCAAATTGTCATCAACAACCCTAGTTTGACGATTACCTTAGTATCTTTTCTGACTTCTCGCTTACCTGATAGATAAAATTCCCCGTGATATACGAGTCGATATAATGGGTCCCGTAGCTTTTCATGAATTTCCTCACTTCAGAAGAATCAGTTACGTTTAAATCTTCAATCGCTCTGGCCACGTATCCTTTTACTGCTACTCCTTCTAAATTATCCAGTTGCACGGTTTTTTCTCGTTTACCTAGAAATAAAACATAAAATACTTAGTTATGTTTTATTTACAATATTCATGAAGTTTGCCAATTTGCCAATAGTTTTGGAGCCATCAAACATCTTCGGTGCATTCATAATTTTAATATTAAGTAGTGAACTTACAGCGCCCTACAGGGTATACATGTACTCGCCTAATAGTAATATCTATTATAGACCTAAGCTATGTAAGTAATGTACATGGATGTTGGCAATAAATAAATCTAAATCAAATAATTCATACTTCTTCCGTTGACTTTTAAGAAAAGTTTTATGACTAACCTAACTTTACAAGCACGTAGCAGCAGTTGTCAGGTTTCCCATCGTACTCTATGCCGAATGTACGCATGATTTCGTCTTGTATCCAGTCGCCTAGAAATGCTTTCCATGGCTTGTCAGTTCTGTCAAAAAAAAAATGTTATTTACTTGCTTTGTATCCTCTGTTTTCCGAATAAATTAACTTAGCTAAGACTAGAACCTAATCAAAGGGGATTCGTACTAACTTACACTACACTAAAGATTATTAAAATACGTGCAGCTTACAAAAGTCATTTTGAGCTTTTGAAATTATGAAAGGTGCTCACTGTTCTTTAGACTCTGCACATATTTTGCTTCACACATCTTTTTCTTTGCTTATCAAATCCCCCCCTAATACATTTGCAAAAACTTTGTCTTAGACTAAGACCTCCTATAAACACACAACCCCTTGCACACTAATCAGTGATCTGCATCAGCAAGAAAGCTTTGCGAACTTCTGAGGTCTGCTACTAGCCAGAATTTTTGTCAAAATTACCTTGACGTCACTTTATTTATTGAAGCGTTTTTTATATTCCCTCTGAAACATCTTATTTATTGGATTCGTGCTCTTTTCGAAATTATAAATTCAGTAAGCTTACCCTTCGATAACAAAGTTCTTGAAATACGCGTTCAGCAAGTCATCAAACGTCTCACACAGTTGTACATCCATATCCGTGATGCCATCCCTAGTTGTGCTCTTACTGGACACGTTCACGAAAACCCGTATGTTCTTCTCGCTGAATGGGACTATAGCATCAGGCTTGCTGTCATCCTCATAGTCTGCTGAGACCACTTGTGTCACTTGAGACAGATCTCCATAGCTAAGTAACCAAAATATTGTAGAGTTATTTAGCTTTTCGTTTAACTCTTAAAATTGCTCAAAGATTTAATTGCGTGTCAGAAGCTACGTGTTATTCAATTCACTTGATACGTACCTACGATGTGCCAATGTTATATGAGAAACACACATCTATAACCTTTATCAAATTGTGTTAGTTACATACATGTATCTTTAATACTAGTGCATATTGCGATTCAGTGATATATCTCTTTGCAGAATATTGTCAATATCAAAGTTAATTTAATACTCACTTAGCAAAAACATCTATGGCATTCCCAATGTTGAGTCCATAGCCTACTGTATCACTTTGTTCGCTATTATTTGCACAAAATAACACTAAGAAGAACAGGTAAAACATGTTAATACTACTTTGCTATATTTTTAACAAAATAACTGATCGTAGTTTCATGTTATCACAGTATACAGGCTGGCCGTAGAGTTCAAACTGATTTTTTCAACATTTTGCTAATATTATAAAGTAAACATGCTCTTGACCTAAGAGATTAGGTATCATAGAGTAGTAAGGGGCAAACTAGAGGTTAGTAATTTGTCTGAACGTTAGACAATGGTGTACTATAGGTACACTACCTATCTTGCTGTTAAATTCTTATTTCTCACTTGAGCACTTGCGTGTGCACTTGCCTGCTAATAGACCACAATTTTCCCTCTGTACCTACTTATTCACTATGAATAGTACATAATTAGTTCAATTTTGTTTGTTGAACCTGTGTTTTTCCAAAGAACTTGAGTGTGATCAAAGACATCTAATGAAAGGTTATTATTCATTGCTCTTTTTACAGTGTGATAAGTTTATTGCAATTACTTCCTTTTCATCAGGAAAATGTACATTTTCTGTAGCTAGAGGTTTTTCGAATTAGGTTCTAAATTGGGGATTAATATATATAATATTCATACCGTCAGAAAAGAAATAATATTGATTACTTAGATACTTTTACAAGTTATATTGTATGTTATATTAAGTATAGTCTATGTATGTATTTACAAAAAAATAGTATTTAAGTATTATATCAGCTATCTGATTCCCATAGTACAAGCTCTGCTTAGTTTGGGGCTACATAGAGTTGTGTGGATTGTCCGCATTATTTATTTATTTAGTTATAGGCAACAGTTAGATCAATCTCGTCATCTGTAAAAAATATAAATTTATTGACTCATAATTTAATGTGCGAACTTTACTTAAAATTTTACTGAATCAATTGTGATTCTCAATTATTGTTAATGTTCAGCAGTTTTTTTCTCTACTTATTTATCCGCCAACTGAATTTTTATTATATTGTGTTACTTTAGAAAGATTTAACCATTCTTCCTCATTATACTTATAGTTTAGTAAGTGTGCGATGTCAATTCATATGGTAATTTGGTTTTCTTGACAAATTTCAATGTAAAAACTTGGTAAAACAGACAAAAATCAAAATCTTTTTGCGCTGTACTATACCTAGACACGTTTAAGATAACCCTAACTTGACCTAGGTGTGAAAACGCTATTTGAAACCTTATCTCTTAAGAGAACGTCGATCTAAATCTTAGTTTTACTTAGGTACCTACCGAAAAACGGACAATTGTTATTTTATGCTCAAACTTTTTTACAATTTAGTTGTACCTTAGTGTGGTTTTTATAGGAATGTTTTGCCTACGCTAACTGTAAAAACATTACTGTTTATTTATAATTTTTATGAATTAAGTATAATCATGTTACTTAGGGCTGATTTTTCCATCTACGTAATAACGCTATTCTTCAAATAAAAAATCTAAATGACGAATAGGAATAGAAATGTTTTCATTCAGAACTCAGAACTCAGAATAAATGCATCTGTACTTAGATAGAATAAAAAAGCAGCCAAGTGCGAGTCGGACTCGCCCATGAAGGGTTCCGTAGCATCAATTAACATAATATAAACGTTTTTGTAGTTCGTCGAAAGGTAAATTGCGGTTTACGATTTATGACGAATAAAAAAAAAACTACTGACTAGATCTCGTTCAAATCAAATATCGTTGGAAGTTTGCATAGTAATGTACAACATATATTTTTTTTGGATTTATCATTCTCTTATTTTAGAAGTTAGAGGGGGGGGGACCAACTTTTTTCCACTTTGGAAGTGTCTCTCGCGCAAACTATTCAGTTTAGAAAAAAACTATATTAGAAACCTCAACATCATTTTTGAAGACCTATCCATAGATACCCCACACGTATGGGTTCGATGAAAAAAAAATTTTTGAGTTTCAGTTTCAAGTATGGGGGTATGGGGGTATGACCCCCAAAATGTATAGTTTTTTTTCTATTTTTGTGTAAAAACCTTAATGCGGTTTACAGAATACATCTACTCACCAAGTTTCATCAGTCTAACTCTTATGGTTTCGGAGAAAAATGGCTGTGACACTGCCGGACAGACAGACAGACAGACAGACAGACAGACAGACATGACGAATCTATAAGGGTTCCGTTTTTGCCATTTGGCTTCGGAACCCTAAAAATCAGCTATTCTTCATTGTCAAAATAGTTGTTAAGCTACTTATGAAAGTTAGTCTACCATGAAGTTTACTTAAGGGTTTATTTATTTATTTTCAGCTAAGTTATCCCATTGCAAAGGCATACTTTTCCTTTTCCAGCATTCCCGGTCAATCAAGGTTGATGTATCTAGAATGTGGTAGACATTACTGTGAAATTGTCGAAAAATAGTAATAGTATAGGATCCCTAGAAGAAGGACCTTCACCGAGCTGGTTATTTAATGAAACGTATTTTATATTTAACTAGCTGACACCCGCGACTTCGTCCGCGTGGTTAGTATAAAGTCATAGTTTGAGTTCGTTTAAAAGAAACTATTTTATGGTGGAAAGCGGACAACTATTGATATGTGTTCACTGTTTTTTGCTTATATTTTGAGAGTTATTTTTCGTGAATTTGCCTTAGTGGCTAAGTTGGGTTATGTATGCATTGGTTTTACATGACCAAGTTCTGGTTACCTTAGTTTTGAGTTTGCATTCAAAACTATATAAAGTGTGTTCGAAAGATGGTAACTGCTGTTGCAGCCGTTTTTTTTCAGCGGTGTTTAGTTTAAGTATGATAGATGATTCCCGCGATTTTGTCTTGGTGGTTATCATCGGTTTTTTTGTAAACATTTGTGTGTATTAAAACCTGGTGACAAATGCTGCGGTAGCTGAAAAATTTTTAATGTTTTTTTTTGCGTATTTTGTAAAGCTGTTTTTTGTGATTTTATGTTATATTAGTGGCTAGTTTTGGGTTTCGTATGCGTGTTGGTGTATAATCGAATCAATTTTTTTAATTTGACTTGACCAACTGCTGGTTACCATAGTTTTGAGCATGTACTTTAGAGTGTATTTGAATTTGAAGGCGAGTGCTGTTGTAGCCAATTTTTTTCAGCGGTGTTTAGTTTAAGTATGATAGATGATTCCCGCGATTTGTCTTGGTGGTTATCATCGGTTTTTTTGTAAACATTTGTGTGTATTAAAACCTGGTGACAAATGCTGCGGGAGCTGAAATTTTTTTAATGTTGTTTTTTTGCGTATTTTGTAAAGCTATTTTTTGGGATTTTATGTTATATTAGTGGCTAATTTGGGGTTTCGTATGCGTGTTGGTGTATAATCGAATCAATTTTTTTAATTTGACGTGACCAACTGCTAGTTACCATAGTTTTGAGCATGTACTTTAGAGTTTATTTGAATTTGAACGCGAGTGCTGTTGTAGCCGATTTTTTTCAGCGGTGTTTAGCTTAAGTATGATAGATGATTCCCGCAATTTTGTCTAAGTGACAATCATTGTTTTTTTTGTAAACCTTTGTGTGTATTCAAACCTGGTGACAGATGCTGCGGTAGCGGAAATTTTTTTAATGTTTTTTTTTGCGTATTTTGTAAAGCAATTTTTTGTGATTTTATGTTGTATTAGTGGCTAATTTAGGGTTTCGTATGCGTGTTGGTGTATAATCGAATCAGATTTTTTTAATTTGACATGACCAGCTGGTTACCATAGTTTTGAGCATGTTCTTTAGCCATTTTTTGAAGCGGTGCGGTGTTTAGTTTCGGTATGATAGGTGTTTTCCGCGATTTTGTCTTAGTGGTTACGGTGGGGTTTATGTAAACTTTTGTGTGTATTCAAATTTGGTGACAGAAGCTGCGGTAGCAGATTTTTTTTTACAGTTTTTTTAAGTATTTTGTAAAGCAATTTTTTGTGATTTTTCTTTAAACTATTTTTCCCATTTTTCTTCTTTTAGGGAAATAATTTTCCTATTTTCTTTCTTAGTGCACCTTTGCTCTATAAGAGGAACACATCTTCCAAGTTTCATGCTTCTAGGACTAATGGTTTAGGCTGTGTGTTGATTTTTCTTTAAACCTTTTTTCCCCTTTTTCTCCTCTTCGGGAAAGAATTTTCCAATTTCCTTTCTTAGTACACCTCTACGCTATAAGAGGAACATACCCTCCAAGTTTCATGCTTCTAGGACTAACGGTTTAGGCTGTGCGTTGATTGTCAGTCAGTCAGTGAGTCAGTCAGTCAGTCAGTAACGAAAGAGTTTTATATATTTAGATTAAACATGCCAATAAATATATTCTATATGGGTTGCCTATCAAATTTCAGTCCAGGATATGATTAATTAATAATTAAAAAAAAAAATGTTTTTTAACTTTCCACCGGTTTGTTTATTAGACAAATTCTATACCAATCGAAAGTATAGATCCCATAGAATATGCAAACGTTAGGTTGCCTATTTTTTTCCGGTCACAACTCTCGGGTAGCCAGGTATAAACAGGAAAATCGATACTAGCATTTTGCACCGGTATGTTTATTGAATAAAAATACTGGGGTCTAATACTTTCGATTGGTATAGAATTTGTCTAATAAACAAACCGGTGGAAAGTTAAAAAAACTTTTTTTTTTTTAATTATTAATTAATCATATCCTGGACTGAAATTTGATAGGCAACCCATATAGAATATATTTATTGGCATGTTTAATTAAATATAAAATACGTTTCATTATATAACCAGCTCGGTGAAGGTCCTTCTTCTAGGGATCTTAGACTATAAGCAGTTATTTTTTTCTCATTAAAATTAAATGATTTAAAATGCGAACTGTTTATGAAGCTAATGACTTATGAATAGGTTAGTTAGTTGATAAAATCGTAAAGGCATTGACCTCAATCGCAATAGATAAGCTAACTAGGTCTTTCAGATTATTTTAGAAGATTTTTGTGAACTGACACTATCTTCATCCATCTCATTACCGGACTACGGCGAATCAAAGAGGGTTATTGGAAATTGTTGGTCCTTTAGTGTTATACTTATTGGTTGCTAAGTAATTTTTTTATCATTGAAAATAATAGGTAGCCTCCCTTTTACAACCGTAGATTTTATTTTTAATAAAAAGGAGAAAGGAATAATTCCAATTCCAAACACAAATAATTATGTCACAAAATCATTTTAATTTATCAGATTTAAATTATACAAAATTCGAAAAATATTTACATCAATTTAATTGACTAAAAATATTAGTTAAACAAAACTAAATGCATTGTCGGTTTAATTCTGCGTGTATTTACAAATTCGTCTAGTATTGCACTTTTAAAATAGACATAGCAAAAATATTGATCTTTAGCTTAGACCTAGTATTGTATTCATCAATAGATGGCGCTAAAATAAATTTTCGTTGAACATTCATATAAAGGCACTTTTATCATTATGGACCTTTTACAATCTATTGTTATAACCTGAAAAATCACAATAAAATCAATTTAATAATCACATTTTTGTCTTACTAAGTTATTTTATAATGTTGCTATAAATGTCATTAGTAGGCATTTAAGTGGTTATTGAAAATGTATGTTTGGATAATTTTTTAAATTACACATTTTGGTCATTTATTTTTCTAACTGATTTTAATAATATGGCAGATGTGTCAAAAAATATCCCTTAAAATCCATTAATAAATAGAATTACTTTTAAATTAATTCAAAAATAAATCTACTTAAAACTAAAATTTTACTTATCGTCACATATTACTTTCCCACAGTTTTAAATAATTGTCTATCACTTCTTCAAACCACTTTTGTTTCTTAACGTCTTTGAACGCAGGCGATAATGTCTTTAATTCTAATTGTAATAAGGCTTCATTTCCTAGAAGCGAGTCCAGGTTTCTTAGTAGACTTTGTTCTCCATGGAGCTTTAGAAGGCTAGGGTATGAAAATATGTAGTAATGGGCCCTTAATCGCTTTGTCGCCCAATTTTCTACCGTCTTATTTCCACTGGCCACCTGAAAAAAATACAAATTATAAAAAAAATCTTTAAGCTTCATCAAACGTTTCAATTTTCAAACATTATTAGTAAAAGTGAACAAGTGAAGTATTTAGAATGAGGTCGAATTTATGGCAATATGGAAAGAAACATTGAAATTGAATGATTGAAATCGGAAAATGACTGATGAAATGTATAAGCCTTTGCCGTGAAACTCAACGAGCGAGTCAAAAATACACTTTCTAAATCATGAAACTTTCCTTTAACTAGGGGCAGATTTTAACATCTCGTAGTAGGTATCTGTCAGAATTTCAGAAAATCAGAAAAAGGAATGAAATATTTTTGTCTGATGGATAAAATTAAGTTACTCAGACATGGTAAAAGCCACCGTTATTTTTACTTTAGACTTGTCAAAAACAAAGACTCCCGTCTTTGTTCCGCATTATTGTTTGACGGATAGCAATAGGTCAACTCTGAGATTGTAAAAGCCCTGAGATATAATATAGGGTAAAGTAAACTTAGGTAAAATACTTTCACTTAGTTTTTAACTAATTCCAAGTAGTAAATAGTTTATTTTTGATTTATAATTTACCTTTATCTGACCAATGTGCTTAGAATGCCAAGGCGAGAAATAGCCTTCCAGTTCTTTAGCGGTAATATCCGCCACGCCTTTGGACTTAAGTCTTTCTTTTATCATAGAATAAGCGGTTCTAGAGAACACGAACACCTGGGAGAGCATAGACAATAGTAATGTAAACAATTTTTTTTTTCAACAAACTAGGGTAGTTTTAAATCTTAGACGCTGGCGCGGTCAAAGTTTGTTGGTATCTTTTTACCGCCATGTTTGTTAATATCTTCTCTTCATAGCAGTTTCACAGTTGTATGCTCTCATATTTTAAATGTAATTCTTGTCATTTGAATAAAATCTATATAAGTTGTTTTGGTCTAAAAAAGTAACGTCGTGCGATTAAAACTAAAGGCTGGTCTAGATGATGGAGTTCATAGGACGCCATTATTATGGCTTGGTTGCATCCTAGTCAGAAACAAAAGCTTGACATGCTAACTGATTGCCAGTGGCCTTAGTAAAGTAAGAGTCCTAGGACGATCATTGGTTTTTAAAGATAGTGCAATGTAAAATGTCTAGAAAAGTTGAGAAATGTATGAACTGCCAATGAAAATGATATGAAAAGAAGTTACGAAATGTACGACGCTTGTTAATCGTTTGCAGGCAGATGGTTGAACATTGAACACCTGGTTTTTAAATGAGGAGCAGAAATTATGAAATTAGTCGATCTTCACATGATTTCGTTTTCTAAACATAGTTTCTAAACTTTGGTCCTCAACGAAGCAAACGGCTATGTAAAATACTGCTTTTAAAACATTAATTTCACTTTTTTTTGTCAAAAATCGATTGAGTAGCTTTGACGTTCTTCAATAACTATTATTTTGTATTTTTCAATAATTTATTAAAAGATATTTATAAATTAGATTTTTTGTTTCAGAAAAGTAAAGAAATCATGTGAAAGCCTTTCATAGAACAATGTTTTCCATGAACATGTAAAAGAAAAATCAGGTGCATGGCAAATGTCAAACCTTGACCGCGCCGACGTGTTCCGCATACATAGGCGAGAAGAAGCTATTCATCTCGTTGGGGGGGATGTCTGACACCCCCCGGGATTTCACCCGCTCCTTGATGCGGGCGTATACCCCCCGGGAGAAGACAAACACCTGGAGTTTATTAAGAGTTGTGAGCTAGTGGTGACAGAGTTCGTTGATTGAAAGACTCCGCTTTCGCCTGTTTGGACCATAGCTTGGCGTGGCCCTTAGTTTAGAAATATAGAATAGCAAAAGTACTACCCAATTATTTTAACATTGATTGAGGCTGCTCACGCACGCTTTTCTATAACAAAGCATTGCCTCGTAGGTCACACAAGACAGGAACGTGCCTTACGATGCACTACCCTGCGTCCATCAACATGAGACATACAGTTGTCTCGTGCCAGTAATTTCAACGGCACCCACACCGTTCAAACCGAAACACAGCGATGCTGCTTCACGGCAGAAATAGGCATGGTGGTAGTCCGGGGAAGTCCCAAGAGCTCAACTACTATTAAAATATGCATTTTCCAGTTAATTATTCCTCAACAACTACCAAAAAAACTGTGCTAAACTAGTGCCCAAAGCTCATAAATAATTCTAGGCTATTACCTAGATATTAAGGCTTCTAACTTGACATCATCACTTCTACAAACTGTTAGCCGGTTTTAGGAATAGCGCATCCCTACTGGGACCGAGCCACGAGACACACGAGAGAAAAAATGGCGTCGTAGTGGGTAGTTGTTTGGTTTGCGTTTTTTTAATTAAAACAGAGTTCTAGCTTAACACAACAACAACAGAGTTATAACCAATGAAAAGTTTTCGCCGTAATAAAACCAAGCAGTGATGAACTCACCTGATACAAGGAGTTACCCGTAATATACGAGGCGATGTAATGTGAGCCGTATTTTCGTATAAAGTCGGCTATGGACGCTGTGTCCCCGGTTATAGAATCCTGAATGGCATCAAACACAACGTCTTCTACTGCTATGTTGGGCGGGAGATCGCTCAGTTTACCTGTCTCCCGAAATCTGTAAAATATTTATATTTTCAACAACAGTGTACCTAGGTACAATGAGATAATATTTAGAGAGGTGTAAAGGTTTGTAGGTAGGTGAGTGACAGTCAGCGTTGCCAGACTGTTATTTTTGTAATATACTTATTTTACGTTACTTTTTACCCTGTCATGTTTACCTCCATGTTACATCCACTGTACAACGACTCAGTATAAATAAAATTTAAATATTAGTTATATTTTAGCAGACAAAAAACAATATCTTGAAACGGAAGGCATCCAAGAATATTTATGTTTTTGTGTAAAAAAGCGCCCTAATAAAGAAGTGTATCGTTTTCCACATAATTTATGGTAATGTTACTTTTATCTTGAAATGTTACTTTTTAGGCTGTCTCATGTTATATTTGACTAACTGCCACTGGCAACACTGGTGACACTATGTTCGGTGGTGCCGAGCGAAAGAGAACGGGAGCACTCCGGACAAACAGTGATTCAGTTGTTAAATCGAAGATGATAAATCATAGAGAGTAGAGGCATCAGTAAACAGCAGTTGTCCCTGACGCTTATAAATCATCTACAATAGATGCAAAGGCCGGTTTACTTTCAGTTATAGTTCATGCATTTCACGAAGACGCGTCAATTAAAGCATTTTGGCTCTTATTAAGTTATTACAACCAGATAAATATCACTGGATGCGTCTTCGTGAAATGCATGAACTATAGTTACCTTGAAACCCTGAGCACTGGTGGTCTAGTGGTAGTGGCCCCGCCTTCCGATCCGAAGGTCGTTGGTTCAAATCCACTCGTGTACCAATGAGTTTTTCTGTCGAAAAATTTAAATGCACTATGCCAGTACTCTCAAAACGGTGAAGGAAAACATCTTGAGGAAACCGGCGGCGTGTTGTAGAGCCTAAAAAAGTTCGAGCAACACGTGTCAAGGGTCACGCAAAAAGGGCCCACCAGCGCCCTACTTGCGGAAAAACCTGCCCACACTTCAAGTGCGCATGATAAACTTGCCGAACTACCTTGAAACCCTAACCAGCACATAGCAGTGGTCTCCGTTGATGAACGAAGAGTTGATGCCGAGGTTCCTCGCTATGATATCGTTCGGCCAGCCAGCTGTGAACGCACGCCACGGCCGCTCTAATCTGAAATAGCAAAATGGATTTTGGCAACTTAGGTACCTTTCGTCACCGCGTTACCAACTGAGTAGTGCGGCCCTATATCATTTCACAAGGTCTTACTCGCTCGCACTTGTGGGTCTTATGGAGCCGCATAGTGATGTGCGTAAGATGGTTATAGGCACATATCGATAAGAATAAAATCAGATCGAAACATAGTAGATAGCATTGTGGCCATGAAAAGGGCCAACGGACAACTCAGTTGGTAACGCGGTGATTATAGTCAAATACCCAGGTAGGTAAATTCACAAGCGTTTTTTTTTTCTGTGTGTAAAATTGTTCGTCAAAAGTTTGCCAGGAACAGATTGCTCCATTGAACGAGGTCTATCGCTATGAGTTTGTTGACGTTTTACCTTCGTTCGAGAGTGTTCTATTAGAGCCTTCCGATCCTAAGGTCGTGGGTACAAATCCAGTCGTGTACCAATGAGCTTTCCGTCGAAAAATGTATGTGCGATAAGCCGTACTCTCAAACGGCGAAGGAAAACATCGTGGGAAGAGCAACACGTGTCATGCGTCACGCAAAAAGGGCCCGCCAGCGGCCACTTGCGGAACGGAAACCAGTCCGCACACCAAGTGCGGATGATGTTTTTGCCAAATTTTTGAGTGTTCTATCAAAGTATGCTACAAATATAATAGTAGTTATCATCATCATCATAAAGAAGTCCACTGCTGGACATAGGTACGCCTCCCCTTTAAAAATGTTCAGGCGATTCTGAGCCTTCTCCACCTACTTCCCGCGATCTTTATATGGTCGGTCCATCAGGTACGAGGGCACTCTACGTTCCGTCTTTCGATTCGTGGTCTACTAATTACAACTCCTTTAGGAGGTCAGTTCTCAAGCTAGATAAAGTAGATACTCGTAGGTATAAGTATTCATCACCTTTCAAAACTAAAGTCTCTAAAGTAAGCCTGCAGCAGCTGCTTCAGGTTATCGCAGAACTCCATGTGGAAGTCTCCGTCGAAGAGTGCCTTCGCCTGTCGTGGCTTGGGTGCCACCGCGAAACGCTCCACATCCCGGAACACGCTGACTGTGGGCTCTCGGAACACCCAACCTTCTGTATCGTTGCGCGGTACCACCCGCATGCATATGCTGAGGTAGCCATATCTGGAATCATGAGGGAAGCAGTCGATTTAAAATCTCATAGAAACTCAAAGATTTGCCAAGTGAAGAATATTTGTTCAAAGTTTTATCGCTAGATGGCGTTAATCTTTGAAAGTTTTCTTAAATTTATTGTAGTAGGTAGTACTATTATATGCTCTGCTCTATTAGTCTTAATCCTAATTGAATCACCTACTATTATAGAAGTGTCGTGATTGCTTGCATTGTTAGATGGTTTAAAAATTAAAAGGGGCAGTGTAAGAAAAAAATACTTTATTATTTCAAGCGCCTACCAAAACGTAGCAGCAAAATGTAGTTAGCAATCGTTGCTAAGGCTTATAACTCTAATCTTAGAGTCAAAACTTTTTAATTTTCCCCACTCAAGAGGCCTTTGCCCAGCAGTGGGGTTATTACCAACAAACAACAACAGGGGTCTATCCTACCGCGTAGGGACGTTTGCCCCGCATCACCCAATGATTCAATCTAGCATTAGAGTCATTGGACTAACCTCATAAATATGTTAATTGCCTTGCCAACCCCTAGCTCGGAGTCCGTGGTGGTGGCGGCTCGGCACAGTGCTACCGCCAGCAGCAGAACCTGCACCCGCATCACACACACTCACCACACCTGCGGACAAACAAACATAAATGTAAAAATAACTGTTTGGAAAAAATGCGGGCCAGTCACAAGTCGGCGCACCGAGAGCGCAGAAGTCAGTGACCGTCAAGATGGCTGGACCTATATCGGAATTAAAATAGGCTCACGATTAATTATCTATTTGCTACTACTTTGCCTGAAAACCAGCGCTGCTTGGGGTGGTAGGTTCATATCCCGCTTAGCAGCAAAAGCTGAGTCAGGGCCTATTTGGCATAACATGTACCTAGCGCGGGACGTAGTTGTTTTTTTTACATTCTTTTGCAAAGATAAAAAAATTCTAAGACCAACAAAACTTTTGCATCTTCGAAATAGATCATCATAATTCGTGAGCAACTAGGTAATTACTAGGTCAAGGCTAAACAATTTATTGAATGCCTTATACCTACTATTATTTTTTCAGTCATACCGCACTACTAATACTAAAAATATAAAAAAAATACTGTCTAGCAAGGGATCTAGTGATATCTACCAAAAATTGTTTTTTAGATTACGCTAGCATTTAAAATATTACTCAAGATAAATTTTAAATTTGCAAAAAAATTCTCTCCGGCGGGGAATCGAACCCCGGTCTCCCGCGTGACAGGCGGGGATACTTACCACTATACTACCGAAGACTGCTTTAAATATCTCAAATTAATCTAAACAACACGATAGAATGCACTGGATTGCACAGTTTAAATTTTAAAGCAAACCACTATTCATGCAAAACATTAGTTTGATGAGCTCGAAGCATAATAAATGCCAGCGAGTTGAGCAGTCTATGCCATTTACTAAATTCTCTAGCAGCTTTTACAGCATTTGACTGGTTTTGATAAATAATTCTTAAAATGTCATTTTATTATTTTTAGATGTCTAAACATCTAAAAATAATAATCCATCTAATGCCATTTTTTCAAGATCAACAAAATCCTGACAAAAAAACTGTCGACACAAAAACTTTTGTCAGAAGTGGGATTCGAACCCACGCCCTCAGAGAGGACCAGAACAGCTCATAACCTGTCATACAGGTAAGGGGTAACCTTGAGTCTGGCGCCTTAGACCGCTCGGCCATCCTGACAGTTGTGCTCAGCGCTGAAATTAGCCATCCGCCTCTATGTAATGTTGTTTATAGCGAGTTGTGTATAGATGGCGCTGCTTGTACGATTTTACATAAAATAAAAGTGTATTACGATCGTGTAGGTTTCGGTATTCAAATAATCACTGACATAGATTACAATAATTTCAATTGCATCGCAAAATAAGTATAGCAAGCTATTACGAGTAGAGACAAAAGGTCTACAGACACTTTTTATTTCTATTTTGTGGTGATTCCAAGTTAGTCAACCGTTAATTAGATGAAAATGGTCTAAGAGATGAAACCTAATTTGCTACTTTGATTGTCCATTTTGTAACTGCAAGTAGAGAGGTAGAGCTATAAAACAAATAAGAATTTTCTTATTTCTGTAAGGTTTGGTTTAAGTAATAGATAATAATACTTAATAAATATTGTGGACAATCCACACACCACAATCTAGCCCCAAATTAAGCAGAGCTAAATAGCTTATATTAAATACTTATAAATGCTTTTTTTTGTAAAAATACAATATAAACACCCAGACAAAATCTGTGTTTACCACACAAATAATTTGTTTTCGGTGGGGATCGAGCCCATGACCTACGGCGCAGAAGGCAGAGCTACTACCAACTGAGCTGAGAGGTCAGTCAGACACAAGTGGGGTATTTCGGCAATCTCAAGAGTTCTAATTGTTGCAACGAGTGTATACTTACCTCATTCAATTGAAATGCATTACAATCATGTTTATCGTCGGTTTTAAGTTGCAACATCATCTCAAGTGCAATAGGCTCTTGTAATAGTTATTTAAATAGCTCTTTTGTTAATTGGAAGGCATTCATTTGGGATTCCGTTGAAAGTACATTACTTCAAATATGTGTATAGGTTAATTAAGTACTAACAATAGATTTATAAGTTGTACTAATAAAATGATCCTATGTTGACCGAAATAAATTAATTGATAATAATAAGGGTCTTCAAAAATTGCAAATATCTTTCTTTTTTTAATTGCTATCCCTAACAGAATTTAAAAAAAAAACATAAAAATAGCATACATTTTCCGCAGAGAATTGGTCATTCAATCATAACTATAGGCGATCAATGAAACGCTGCCAAATATCGCTGTCATATATTTGACAGCGTTTCGCTGATCGCCATTACAGATTGCTTAGATGTGCGCAAAGCTTAAGATAGAGGCTGACAGCCTGCAAACCATTTTTTACTTGCACTTCTCATCAGTTTCTCAGATCTTTAGTTTAGGTGAGTCTTAGGTGCCAGTTCCTCGCGACCAAGCCTATTAGAAGAACAGGCAACCAACTACGGCCTGGTACCTACCGTTTTTTGTATGATCCTTCTACAAATAAAAAAGTAAAAGTAAAAAGTTGTTTATTTTTACTTTAAGGCTCGAACACACCTAGTTCGCTGGCGGTAGCGATCAGTGAAAAGCTGTCAAATATCGCTGTCAGATTTAAGATTTGACAGCGATATTTGACAGCGTTTCACTGTTCGCTACCGCCAGCGAACTAGGTGTGCGCAGGCCATTACTTTTACAAATAAAAAATAATAATAATAGAAGTGTAGTTCCGATGTGGTACTAACTCATACGAACAGTACCTAACCTATGTGTTGTTTACATACAATCTGTACAATGAACCGCGCAATGCATTCTCGTCAATAAATCAGCTCCCTAAAAGGTACAAGCTGCGCTTTGCATTCCCGTTCAGGTATTTATAGACTGTACTACGACACGCACTCTTGCGCATCTGACTGACAAACATCATGCGTGTGTTTTCACACAGAAAAATAATACTTACATCTTCCGTCCCGCTTACACACGGGTGGAAAAGTCACACACTTCACATTTTTCATATCCTTCTTTACTAAATTGGACCCGCCCGAACCCGTGGTGAAGCGCTAGTAAGCAATAGCCTATGTTGCTCAGGAATAATATAACATTTTATTTGTAAAAGAGTGAAAGTGAAGAGAGTTATTGATATCAGTCAAATAGTTTTTGAGTTTATTCGTTACAAACATACAATTTGATCATCTTCATTTGGTCGTGTCACCCGTTCTTTCAAATTAGTGTGGTGATAGGATCAGTGCGCCTCAAAGAGGCACCTTTCGTGTACTTGACACATGCCATTGAACTTTTTTGACCTTACTTATAAAAATATGTCAAAAGATAAGCTGCGCTTAAACTATTGCCATCTCTTACCACTGGGTAATGACAAAAAGTGACAGGCAACACTTTAATCTATGACTAAATTTAAATTGCGTTTAATAATATGGCTGTTTAGGTTCTATGGCTTGACGGTTTCCACACGATGTTAACCTTCACTGTTTGAGAGTACTAACATAGCGCACTTTTGGACATAAAAAGGTTCTCGACTGGATTTGACGTCACGAGCTTATAGGATCGCAAGGCGGGGCCGCTCCCATCTAGGCCACTAATGCTCTAATTTTTTGATCAATTTAATATGAGTTCGAACGACGTTGTTGCTAGAAGGAACCCGAAAGAGCGGCGCAATAATGAGGAGGCCTATACCACAAAACAGATGTTTTGTGCCTATACTCAGCAGTGGGCTGATATGATGATGCTAAGGCCCGTATAAAACAGTGCTTGAGTCTGAGTCAAATCTCAAGCACAGATGTTTGTCATTTGTCAATGGAGAACTGTCAAACAATCTATGCTTGAGGCTCGATTCTGACTGAGTATGAAATGCTTTGTCATGGTTGCTTCACAGGCTTGGAGAAGTGACCACGTAAGCTTGGTCCTTTACGTCTAATACTTTTTTTTTATATAAAAGTTAGACAAACGAGCTTACGGCCCACCTGATGGTAAGCGGTCACCGTCGCCCATAGACACCGACAACACCAAGGGTGCTGTCGTTGAGTTGCCGACCCTAGAGGAATTTTTTATCGTTTTTCTTGAAGCTATTCATGTTGTAACAGGAGGGAACACCTCAGGTGGTAGCTCATTCCACAATTTATGGGTATGAGGAAGAAACGATCTTGAGAAGCGAGCTGTACGAAGAAACCCATGGATCCAAAATGTGTGGATGAGCACGGTCTCTATGTCGAGAAGAACGGTGGTAGAATCTCGATACTTTAGTATTATAAGTTGATATGCTAAAAAACAGGTATGCATGTGTCGTATCTAGTAGATAATAGGGGCTAAAATTTATTCAATTTGATATTTAAATGCTTTTAGAAATCTGTATTAAAATAATAATGATTATTGAAGTAAGAAAGAAGGATAGTCTATAATGTTTAAAATAAAAAGATAGTTTAGTTTATTTAATTTAAGAACAATGTAGTTGCTTTAAAACGATTTGATAAATAATGTTATATTTTATTATTATTTGTTCGAAATTATTAACAATTTATTATATCAATAAATTGTTAATGGTAGTCAGAAGCTACGCAGAACGGAGGACGATATTGCCGATAGGGGGCGCTGTCTATCAACTGTCATGTGGGTCGCCTGACTGAGGCTAGGCGAGGCGGTGGATTATTCTGGGCTTGAGACTCGACTGAGGAGGTTATCGTTTCGTTCTGTGTACTGTCGATGTAATTCGGCTCTGAGTACACCCCTTGATTGTTAAGATAAGTACCTAGTTCTCTTTGTAGTTGATATATTTTTACTGTAAGGTAGTTTTGTGTTGAATAACGTGTCTAAAGCTATAACTTAGTTAAATAAAGTGTAAATTGTAAAGACATTGATGTAATTAAACCATTTACTTACTATTTCATATTTTCTTTACAATATAAAGTTACCCTGATCTAATATCAGAGCGTGGGATATAACTTTTGCCCACAGAAAACTAACATTTATTCTTATTCCAGAATGTGAAGTGCCGTATCGTAAACCGGAGACATTATCGACTGACAAATGAAGTGACAATTCCTACGTTATCCGAAGTAGGATACAAAGCCGTGTATGTATCTGGAATAAAACGGAGTGGACTTCAAGTGATGTAAAAGTAAGGTAAGGCCTTGTTAGGCTCTGCATTGATTTGGCCAAATAGTGTCTAACGGTATCCTATCCGAACAGTTTTATTTTTGCCAAGAAACACTTTTATTTTCTTTTGTGAGAGTACCCGCATTTTTATTGCTCGTGCCATATTTTTTTCAATATAATTTTGTAAGTAGTACTGAAGCAGAATGGCCAAGCGATTTGTTCTTCACTACACTACAGACAAACGTTAAATTATTGGGGAATTCTTCTAAATGGGTTGTTTAATTTTACGGTTGGGCTGGTGTAAAGTTTGGACATCGCGATAGTTGCGATTACGTGATGGAACTGAACACGACAGGCAAACGTTAAAATATTGGGGGATTCTTTTAAATATATGGTTGGACTGGTGTGACGTTTGGACATTGTAGTAGTTGCGATTATGCGATGGAACTGAACACGACAGGCAAACGTTAAAATATTGGGGGATTCTTTTAAATATATGGTTGGACTGGTGTGACGTTTGGACATTGTAGTAGTTGCGATTATGCGATGGAACTGAGCACGACAGTCGACAGCCAGAGCTTGATGATATTTGTA
This sequence comes from Thera obeliscata, assembly GCA_947578465.1. Taxonomy (NCBI): domain Eukaryota; kingdom Metazoa; phylum Arthropoda; class Insecta; order Lepidoptera; family Geometridae; genus Thera; species Thera obeliscata. The sequence continues at coordinate 7,100,575 of OX387918.1, read as the reverse complement.
TAAATGTTGGTAGACCTAGTTGGCCTGATCCTTTGTTTGGACATCGCGATGCCAACTCGCAATGGAACTTAGCATGACAGCCTAACTTATGGTACTTTATTATTTTTCCTTACATAGGTATGGTGAGTAAATTGGCTAAGGAATGTTTAATAGTTTTTATGTTAACATTATTCTTGTGCTTTCAGATTTCATGTCAGGTTATTTAGTACTTTATTGGCCTATGTGATACCAGGATCTCTGACACACTAGTACCCTGACTCTCAGCTGAGCCAGTGAGTTTGGAAAATACTTGGAGATACTTCGGGGACGAAGTATTTTGCAGAATGGCCGTGTCGTATCTAGTAGATAATAGGGGCTAAAATTTATTCAATTTGATATTTAAATGCTTTTAGAAATCTGTATTAAAATAATAATGATTATTGAAGTAAGAAAGAAGGATAGTCTATAATGTTTAAAATAAAAAGATAGTTTAGTTTATTTAATTTAAGAACAATGTAGTTGCTTTAAAACGATTTGATAAATAATGTTATATTTTATTATTATTTGTTCGAAATTATTAACAATTTATTATATCAATAAATTGTTAATGGTAGTCAGAAGCTACGCAGAACGGAGGACGATATTGCCGATAGGGGGCGCTGTCTATCAACTGTCATGTGGGTCGCCTGACTGAGGCTAGGCGAGGCGGTGGATTATTCTGGGCTTGAGACTCGACTGAGGAGGTTATCGTTTCGTTCTGTGTACTGTCGATGTAATTCGGCTCTGAGTACACCCCTTGATTGTTAAGATAAGTACCTAGTTCTCTTTGTAGTTGATATATTTTTACTGTAAGGTAGTTTTGTGTTGAATAACGTGTCTAAAGCTATAACTTAGTTAAATAAAGTGTAAATTGTAAAGACATTGATGTAATTAAACCATTTACTTACTATTTCATATTTTCTTTATAATATAAAGTTACCCTGATCTAATACATGCACCCACAGGTATTTATAATTTCAAGATGTTCTAATGGTTGCAAAATGTCAACCACATTCCTGCTGATGATGCTTCAACCGGTGTTCATAATACCTAAACATGTATTAATGAATTAATTTTCATTAAGCTATGCTTGATATTTGCTATATTACTGTGCATCTATTATTTTTGAGTCCGTAAAATTTTCACTCGTGCAAAAGTTAACTTTGTTAGTATTGTCTATAAACTATACTTCAAATGAAATAAAAAAAATATATTGAATAAATACAAACACAAATGACTTTCGATTATTATATTTTATAAAGTGATTGAAAGTGAAATACAAATAATAAATACAAAACACAAAAAAAAACTAAAAGACAAATAGGGTGAAGATATAGGCAGAAGAGAGAGCCGGAAGACGAATGAAAAATTATAAAAATTAAGTTAAAACTACTAGATATAACAGAATAAACTAGACTATTCCTACTCATCGATTGAAACTTAGATAGTCCATGAATAGAAAAAAAATATAGACCTAGCTCTACGATATAAACTCTACGCTTATAAATTGCTTTCATACATAGTCACACAAACATTACAAACAGCGTTGGCATTTGTATAATAACAATGTTCTCGATCCAGACGCAACTTATGATTAGTTCTACATGCACAAACGATTTACATTCGTAATGGATGATGTGATGGCATAAACAGAACCCCACCTGCAGCCTGACGTCATTGACTAAGCCTAATAGCATCAGTCAGTTTTAGTAGCAGTAGAGCTCTTTGGAAAGGCTCGTCGGGAGACGAGTCACCATGCTTATTTCTACCGGCGCGCTGCTGTTTCGGGTTGAAAGGTGTGATGAAATTTCTGGCACGTGAGGCTTAACTATTTACTTGTATGCCTCAAGTTGATAGATGCATGGCCAAGATGCCTTGTACAAATAAAATGTATCTATATAACCTGGCGTCTAGCACGATCCTCTTTTGGTTTGACAAACCTATCTACGGAAAGATAAATTGTACGCTTATCTATCAATCCACAGTAAAATTTATCTGCAAATAAAAATATATCCATCTCTTTTATAGGCTTGTCAAAAAAGGTGAATTATCTTTGCACTCGAGTGCAACACGTAACTTTTCATCCCACCTCAGCGAGGAAATGACTAAATGCAAAAAGGAACATGGGCGACTAAAAGTAACACACCAAGAAGGTTCCGAGTATGAGTTTTTAAAAAGTTTGTATGATAAATTCAGCACCATGCAGGTAGAAGTAAATAGGTATAATTGTGTTTTGAATTCACAAATACACCAAGAAGGTTACGAGTGCGAGTTTTTCACAAAATAAAAAAGGTTGTATGATAAGTTCGGCACCATGGAGGTAGAAGTAAATAGGTTGTGTATTCACAAACTTATTGAACACGATATTCTAAATTCAAATTTACTTTATCCTCTAGCGGATAAAAACGGCTTTTGCAGTCAGATATTGAACAGCAAAAACACACTTTCAGAGCTGTTGGGATGAAATAGTATATTATGTAACTAGTGAATAAAAGACGGATTTAAATCGAGGGTCATAGATGAATCACGAGCAAGTGAAGGGTTCTAACGAATGAATCACGACCGTAGGGAGTGATTCACTAGCGAGTGATTCAAGTGTTAGAACCCTAAACGACGCGAGTAATTCATGGCCCTCGATACAAATCCGTTTTATTCAAGGGTTGCATACTATACTTTATACCATGACTTCGAGAAAAAGAAAGATTTAAGCGAAAAACGTGCGTAGGGCGCCCATCTACCAGATGGACCACATTGTTAAGATCGCGGGAAGTCGGTGGATGGAAAGGGATCGTTCTTCCTGGAAACGTGTAGGGGAGGCCTATGTCCAGAAGTAGACTTCTTCAGGCTGATGATGATGAAAAAGGATTAAAAAATTTGTTTGTACTATTCTAATGTGACATAAAACCAATAACTTTTGATTTTGATTTTATTTGAAAAAAAAGGAAGGTAAACTAAACAATACTCAATCGAACAACAAAACTCACCACTTTTTCATCCCTAGAATGCATTTTCAATCGATTTATTATTACCGAACTTTGTGTTGCATAACTTACGTAAGTACAGTATTCAAAATAGCGCCAATTTACTAATATTTATGACAATGACAACAAAGGACACAAAAAAGTATTTAAACAAGGAGTTCAGCATTGTCTAAACTCATTGTTAAAAATTTCGACCAATCAAATTAAAATATTTTTGACGCAAGGAGGTTGTATAGTATTGATATGGAGGTCGACCTTATTGGTGTGTTCCAAATTCAAACACCAAAACAGTGAATAAAAGAGCTTTTTATTCACTGTTTGCAGTGAATAAAATCAGCTTTTTAGAGGGGGTATGGCATAAAAATAATTACTTCGTTTTGCAGACTAAGGGCCTAAGATTCCCAGGTAGGTAGGATCTACCACCTACTTAGACCTTATACCCTCCCTAAGACCACCTTCGTGAATTTGAGAAGGGTATCCTAACGATAAATCGATTAGGATACCCTTCTCAAATTCACGAAGGCTGCTGGAAGGTTGATAACTATGAACAGTCACTAAGATGAAAATTCTGTGCAAGTAATTAGGTATTACAAAATTCTGTGAATCATCTTATAATTTTATACACCTACTCATCATTTCAGGTTATACGATGTAAAGTAGCAAAACAAGAAGTAAATGCCAACTATACCTACGGACGTAGGTAGACATAGACAGGTATACGCCTAAAGACGATTTTTTGGAAATGCTAAACTTTGAATAAACTGTTCTGAGTTTTGTCAAAATAATTTGTTCATGCACGATACTATCACTTATACCACCAACATACCAATTTATTCACTTTCTGCTCAGTACTCGACAAGGCTTGTCTTTTGCGAGTGAATTTTTCCTGCTTTGTAGAGAGGCGAAACACGTGTCGAAATCTTATCAAGATTTTATTTTTGTTGTGTCTAATCTAATACACCTTATTTCACTTTGCAGGATTTATGGGTGCTGTGTAGGATGCACAATTGCACACACAAGTCCAAGTCTTTAGTAAAGTTATCTTACATAGATTACATTATGATTAGAGGATTAGTACTATAGATATATGTTCTTGTTAATTTATGTTTAACAATTTAATTCCGCAAAGTCACGCCTGAATCGTTTAATTATCTTATGATAACATTTTTTATCTAAACGGAAAAAATTGGTGCAGACAAGCTTTTTCATATAAAAATGCATTAAGTATGCATTTTAAGAGTCTATTTCCATGTTCTGGTCTGACTCATCGCCGCGCCGTTTCCTGCTCTTCAACACTTTGCTCACTTATTTTGACCTTATTTCAATTCCTGAATTGGTTGTAAGAAAACAAAGACCACTTAGTAATAATATTGTCTGATTGGAGCTCATCTTGGGTTGTAATTCAATTTATATTTTTACTAAAGTTGTGTTTGAAAAATATATTGAGCCTTGATAAATTTTGTGTTGATTTGAAAAATATTTAAATTTAACAAAATGTAAAGTGTTAATAATAACGTATATTATGGTGTAATTGAAGAGCAACAGGCTGGCGAGGTACGGACATGGTCATGAAGAGGGATGGAAGTCATGTGACTAGGAGAGTGTTGATGGATATGTAGAGGAAGACCGAACAAGGGATGGATGAATTGTGTGAAAGATGGATAAGAAAGAAGTGAGCACTGAAATGACGAATGAAAGAGGTAAGTGGAAAAAGTAAACCGGTTGTGCCGACCCCACTTTAGCGTGGAACAAGGGTAAGTAGATGATAATGATGATGAAAACAGGAATGTAATTTATGATTATAATTATTTCAAAATGGAATTTATTGTCTGTGACATTTAGAAATTAAATACTTATTCCAAAAAGTCATACAAATAAAATACAAATACAAATATTTATTTTCTTTAAACTTAATTTATAGTACATTATCATAGGTTTGGGACCCTCTTTTAAGTATAGAAATACCTGTGTTAGAGGGTCCCGCTCTTCTGTAATATAATTGTCTTGACTTAAAACTATGTAAATGATAAAAAACTTTTTTTTTTTAATTTATATATGGAGCTTACATTAGGTGCGGGATGCGTGAGTGTGTGTGAGGGTGTGTTGTGCGTGTAAGGGTGTGTTGAGTATGTGTGTATGTGTGAGCTCGTTGGGTGTTGGGGGTAGGCCTCCATGACTCTCTCTCATGGACTTCACAACTGATTTTATAGTTATTGCTATACAGGGTTATTCATTATTAGCTGCAAATACTCAGGAATTAGGTTCAACAAATAGAATAAAAAATATTTATGAAATTATTTTTTTAAAATTTGATCAAAAAATTTTTCAAGTTTTTGTATCAAAATTTTATTTTTATTAATTTCTTTACGGCTATTGCATAATGATTGCCATGGAGAACAGGACGATGACCCACCCAGGCGGTGACTGAACGCAGAGTGTCACTCACGGCGCGCGGGCGCGGATCAAAGGTCAAAATAGGTCAGGCGCCAATGATTCCTTTATCGATTTTCTCGGGATTTTCATAACAAAACTTAAAAAAAATGATTTCATAAATATTTTTTATTTTATTTGTGGAACCTAACTCCTGAGTATTTGCAGCTAATAATGAATAACCCTGTATAGTTGCAGGAACTCATATGTGTTACTATTGGTAACATTATGAAATGTATAAAACATAGCGTAACCGACTGAACATCTACTTCACTTCGCTGACAGTACCACCTTATTGTAAAGTACGTTATTCTATTTTAAATCTGGTGACTATTTTTACTCAAAACTAATAGATCAGCCTTCAGAAGACGTTACATGGTTAGGGTCATATTTCGCAATAAGTGGTTCAAAGTAACCTTGACTTCGGTAGAGTAAGGTTATATTTGTTTTACTTGGTTAGGCATGCTCATAAAAAAGCAACATGGTTAACATTAACATATTAACATATTAACATGGTCTAGATATAAAAACTGACCTATCCAGGAGATCCGTAAGGTTTTATTGAATGAAATCTTGAGTGATTTACTTTCTTGAGCGGTTCTTGAGACGTCTGAAAATAGGAATTGCAAAAGAAAGTTATGCGAAGACCGATGATCTGTAAGAGTCTTAACTCGTACCTACTTCCTGGAATTTGACTGGCCTCTCAGCTCAGTTGGTAGTAGCTCTACCTTCTGCGCCGTAGGTCGTGGCTTCGATCCCCAACGAGAAAAAATATTTGTGTGGTGAACACAGATGTTTGTTCTCTGTCTGGGTGTTATATTGAATTTTATTCTATACTATTTTTTGTATTATATCAGCTAGCTATCCGGCTCCCATAGTACAAGTTCTATTTAATTTAGAGTTATAGACATATTTATTTATTTATAATGAATAGAGAGATTATCGCAGATATACCAAAGTACCTAATGTTATAACACCACAGTATTAATAAAAATCAATTAATACATAAATGCTGACATCAGATAAATTAAATCGATTAGAACATCAATAATAATTGACCTATGATTTAAAAATCATCTTTGAATAACCCGTTATAAAATGTAATCTTATGTCTAATTGATTATTAAATCAATTGTATAGATAAAACGTTTCCAGTTTATAATTGAAATACACAGTTAAAGGAAAAATACAGCAGTAAAAGTTTATGAAAAAAATTAGTTTCTGTGTAGTGGAACCCCAGCGCGACTTCGTTAAGCTTTTTCCATAGAAACTTCAACTCCTGTTGCACCCTTTTTTTGGGTTGAATTTTCAAAAAACCTTAATGTTCCTACACTTTTCATAAAGAACACACTCTTCAAATTTCAAGTCGCTACGACCAACGATTTAGGCTGTGCGTTGTATTTATTTAATATTATTTAATTTACAACACAAACACACACCACACCTGTTTTCACAACTAATCACGCACTGTCACACACAAATACACAACTTTCTTCTACCACTCCACACACGGTATCTCCTGTTGCCCAGACTCTTAAGAGACTGGTGCCTCAGGAGAACCTTAACTTGCTAGCCTATAATAATATATTATTTGTTTTTTTTTATGTCCTCACAGGGTCAAATGGCTCTGACCACCGGTTCTGGCAGAATAACAGCGCTGAGCTGCCGCTGGTGGTGAAGCATTACGCTGAGCTAGAGCCGATTTGCTGCAGTGGCACACATACACACTCTTACTTACTCTTTTTGTTGTTTCTATTATGTTTTAGTATGTATTTTTTTTCAATGTAATTTTTCTTTAGTACCTAAGTTGTAATTTTCAATGACAAAAATGTAATTTCTCTTTAGTACTTAGTTCGTAATATCGTGTATCTTTCTTTGTTTTCATTTTTTATTTTAATAGTGTGTATATGTGCTGAAGCAGTAAATAAATCAATGTCTATGTCTATGTGAAAACATCGTGATGAAACCCGTGGCTTAGTCAGCTCCGCACGTATTGACCATGTCTTTCCTGTGGATTAGGCCAACTAAGCTGTCAGGATGGTATAGGTGCTGGGCAAGCTTATCCCATCTAAAAATCCTGTCCCAGGCACTATAGCGTCCCGTAAGTAGGGGCATGAGTAATCACCAGTTGCCCCTGACGCTATATAAATCATCTACAATAGATGCAAAGGCCTGTTTACTTTTTATGTCTATGTCTATGTCTTGTATGTCACTCACCAAGCTCTTTTACAAAGTATTGTGATTGTAATTATTGGGGTGGCGGCTGTAGGTCTTTGGAATGCGCTCCCTTATTGACATCAAGAAGGCTCTCATTTAGAGTCTGGTTTATGAGCATATCCTGGAGCAGATTTCATCGGATGATGACTAATGAGATGGTAGGTACCATGATGTTAATTTAAAAACCTAAGTTTCCCTTTTATGTTAGCACGCCAACGCCGTTCTCTTCCTCTAGGGTTGGCAGGTAGAAAATGCTTATAGCATTAAGCCCACTTCTTGTAGATCCATATAATTTTAAGTTTTTGTGCACTATAGAGTTAAATAATCTTACCAACGCCACAGACAATGCAGCAATTGGTAAAAAATCATGAAAACTGCCTATTTGACACGAAAAATTGAAAAATAATGCCTATTAATTTTATAAGAGAAATATGCGTGTTAAACGTAAAAACAGGCTAACTTGGTCGAGCCGGGTTTCCTTGTTTATTATTTAGTTATCGTGATTGTGTGAAGTTTTCCTGTTCCTTCGTGTGTGGGCTGGCCAATTTGAAAAACTTACACATGTCTCAAGTTCTGGGTTTTTGGTATTTTGAGTTCTGTATTGCGAATCGGTTTTGAATGAGTCACGAAAGCTCTCAACGCGCTCGTTATGAGCACTTATCGGGTCTCCATACGAATACCTACAGAAACACGATTACAAAAAACAAAACATTGCTGTCTCACTTTAAGCCTTGCGCACTTCTAGCGATGGCGATGCCGGTCAGTGGAACGCTGTCAAATTTGGCAGCTTACTGATCGGAAGTTTTACTGATCACCAACACCATCGCGCAGGCCTTTAGTTAAAATAAAGACACCAGCTACAAAGATTTAAAAAATCTGGTGTTGTCAAAAGTGCTCGAAATGGTTCGTATAACCTGCTATACTGAAGGTAAATACGGTTTATTCCCAATTCAATTGATTTTCATTATTCTTCATATTTAAGAGCAATATGCTCTTGTCAGCGTAATGTATGCATTTTTCTCCAGGTAGGTATTTATTTTTAGGGCAACCTCTTTGACCTTCTTATACGACCAAAGGTTGTCTGGAAGAGATCGCTCATAGCGATAAGACCGCCCATTGTACTTCGCTTTAGTTTAAGTATTTTCGTTAAATGTGTAATGTCCTATCCTTGTGGTGTACAATAAAGTGTTATCTATCTATATATCTATCTATCTACGACATGACGGCGATCATCGCTTTTATTTGGCTCATGTAGCTTATCCATGGTCTTCCTTTTCCTCTCTTTCCTTCTACCTTTCCTTCGATTATATTTCTGATAAAGCTGTCATGTCGTACATGATTTTTATTTCAGATCCCCACAGAAATTAAGTAAGTTTAAATTTAACAGATTTGAGTAGTAATAGAGGTCTTTGTGAAGGGCTCGTCCGGGAAAGTACTACCACTATGCTTATTTTTGCGCCCTCAAGCAGTGTCCTTGTGTTTTGGTTTATTGCCGATGCGTCAGCCGTTTCTTCTTATCGTGTCACTGATTCTTTCGAATTATTATTCAGCCGTTTCTTTCCCAAATTTGGCTGACAATATGTGATAAACTATTTCAATGGCACACCACAACACAATAGTATCTGTAACAGCTATTTTTAGAGACCACAATATGATAGACGTGATCTATGGCACAGAATATGGAATACAGTAGAAAGGCGATCATGCGCCATTAGATGAGACCGTTGTCGCCAGTTTTATATTTTCACTGTTTTATTTATAATGTCACTAAATAATGAGGGTTCTCAAAAAAAAGGAAGGAAGGAGGATTGAAAGAAAGTATTTCTTTGTCTTACCTTGTTGATTTCTTGTTCAGAAAGTATTTATTGCTCAACATGGTATTCACAACATGGTTTTTAATCTTAGTGTAGTCTCTGCATATCGCATTATGTGCAAACATTGTCAAGAAACTCACAGGATTTTTGGCAGTTTAGAAACTTGTGGGTTCTTTTTGCTTAGATGTTATACTAGCCTATTTTTTTTATTAAAAACTTTGTGTAAGTCTTTATTAATTTTACATTATAAGACTCCGAAAAATCTATCGGAATCTAATCGGAATTTGGATGGATAAAGGAGCATATAAGCGTAGGAGACCTACGTCCAGCAGTGGACTAATATAGGTTGATGATTATGAAAGGAGCATATTATGCTCCTTATTTTGGCGACACATTAATGACCGTTCTAGTTTGTTCTGTGATCTAATGCTTATTCCCACGGGAACACGTCACCCCCGCGGTGTTTATTAAACACGGGTTAGATAACCTGGATGTGGAAAGTGCGATAACAATAAAGGTTACCTCGGTAATGCAACACGAGCTTGTTTTGATACGATAGTGGAGTATAGATATTGTATAGCGTAGGTGCACGTATGAACGGGTGGCAGTAGGCATATTCTGACTTTTAACGTCATTTCTTAAGGCCTGCGCACACCTAGGCGATGGCGATGGCGATCAGCTGAAACGATGTCAAATGTGACAGCGATATTTGACTTATCGTTACTCGTCGACCATTACAAAACCGTAGATCGAAAAACCTAAAAAGTTCTGGTGTCAACTGTACGAAAAGAGCCGTTTGATACGCATTTAAAAATCTATCACTACCGGCACTAAAACACCAGAACTAGAAGAAAAAAAGCACACTTTCGTATTACTCAGAAATGAAAAATCACTTCAACACCATTTAAGTACGAACAAGACGACATCCGCGCGAGGTTTAGCTATCGCTATACCCAGTTGCATATTGTCCCCCCTTTCTCTAACGCCTGTGGGTGGCCTATCCTAGGAAGACAGCTGCATGAGCTGTTATAGGTTCTCAACATTATTTAGTATAGCTACGAAGTCGTTATTCATAAGTGAAGGTATGTTCGAGGAACACATTACATACTATGGTTATGTACCCAGTAAGAACATTAAACGAAGCTATTATCACTTTGGTGTTTTATGACACTGAAAACAGTCTGGCAATTTATCGCTAGTACATTTCAACACATTTGAAAATATAATATAAATTTATTAGGGCTAATTTTTCTATCTAACGGAATCTGGGAAGAGGGAAAGAATATAAGGAATTTCCAGACCGTTCCCATGTGCGCGTCCTTGCAAGATTTATGCCTTTCTCATGTTTGTTATAACGTTATGCAGAGGTGCAAATGGAACAGAATAACGCTATATATATTTGCTTCAAAAACAAACTCGACAACTGGCTACGAACTAGTAAATCAATGCTTAAATTGTGAAGTTAAAATTGTAAAGTTTAAAGTAGTAAAAAAAAATCGAAACCGATTTTGATTATTAACTTTCAGATAAAACAATGTTTTTCATATCGGTTGATCAATGACGAAGTTATGCGAAAGTCATGCGTTAAAAAAAATTGTGCAATGAAATAGTTTATTTGCTTGAAGCATGGGTAAATTTTAAAACGTAATATAAATATACAACCGTATTGAGAACCACCTCCCTTTTTCTTTTTTAAATCGGTTAAAAAGGAAGTACACGAGACTTGCATGTTCCTTGTCCGATAAATTATGCTAAGCACAGGATATCGGTGATCAGCTCATTGTTCCGACCGTTGACCCCGACAATAACAGTTACTGTTAAAGATTATATCAGACTTTTGTTGTTCTGCGAAAGGACTATATCCGATCTTAAGGCAAAATAAGCCGGTCTTTGCATATTTTTAGTATAATAAACAATAATGTCTCAATACGTAGTATTATGAGTTGTTATTAAAGATACAAAAATGCACAAGAAATTGATGAGAGGCTACGACTATTACGGGAAGGGGAGTGACGTCACAGTATTTTTGGCGGCAGTGTCTAGAGAGCTGTCATAATCCAATAATTGACGTTGACATCTCAGATGCATCGTACAGTATAAGTTCTAATTTAATAAGTAAAGTTTAAGTTACTTCAATAACTTTTTAAAAACTTAAAATAAACTCTTATGAATCGCTGATTTAAATATTGTCGCAATGGAAACCTTAAATATATTTGAAGATAAATCGATAAACGTCTCGTAAAATAAATTATCAGTATTTTAAAACATACGTGTACATACTGCTTGCCGTAATAAGTATTATTATTGTCCCGTTGACCTCCGTTACATAAGTGCATCATTTTAAAGATGCACCAAGCAAGGTCGTTAATAAAAGCCTGTTCTGTTTGGTAACGATGTACGTCCATCATTACTGACAAGTATAAATTGTAAGGTCACAGATAATAAATATAATTCAGCCCACGCAAGGAGTTTTTACTGAGCTGTTGGTCTGCATTGGTTGAGCAAAGAATCAAGAACTTGGAAAAAGTTGCTAGTTTGTAGCATAGCAGTCTAACCGTTGAAAATTAATATTATGTCGACACACTGAAATATAAAGATGTTTTTTGCAATAAAATAATCGTAATTATATGAACTCGTATTACGTTTGGGATTAACAAAAACCGTATTGCAAGAGGTTAGAGAGAGAAGAAGAGACGGAGCATAGCCTGTGAGTGAGACAGCCTACCGGCAGTCTTTGTCAAAATGACAGTGACATACAATACATAATGACTGTTTACTAAAGATCCAACAGCTTTGATGGCTAAAATTAAATGTGGGTCAAATGGCTGAAAAGGTTGGTCATAAAAAACTATGTTCATACATTCCAAACCAGTTATTTTTTTATTGGTAAGTATTATATACGACGAAAATTACAGTTTATATAGTTAGAAAACCAATGTAACGTGTGCTCTCATAATGTAAGAAATTTAATGATTTTGTAGCCCAAATAAGATAATTATCCAATCTTAATTTTCTCTAAAATAGTTTTCGAATAAGCATAATCAACTCTTGTCATGATTGTGTAACCTTGACATCAACCTCGTGTATTTTGATTCCATTATTCAAATAGCATCAGCGTACAGATCAGATCTACTTTCAAGTCAAATAATATTAAAAATTAAACTAAGGCCCGTATTGCATGTTTCAATCAGTCCAGTTTAGCAGTAGTAGACCAGTGTATGAGTCCCTTTATGTCACTAAGTAATTATGACCAATCAGTGGGGACCCTTATTGAAAAAGACTTTTTGAATTTCGAGTTCCATTTCATATTAATTGAAGGCCCTGCGCACACCTAGGTCGCTGGCGTCCGCGATCAGTGAAACGCTGTCAAATATCGCTGTCAAATCTGACAGCGTTTCACTGATTGCAGACGTCAGCGACCTAGGTGTGCGCAGACCTTGACGCAGTGGTGTTCTCTAAAAGCCAGTATAGTAGGTTTTTTGACAGTTCACCATAGAAAAGTGTCAAAAAATGTAGGCATAAGGCTCGACTCAGACTCAAGCATTGTTACTGCATACGGTCTAATAATGTCATGTCAAGGTTCACATTTGAGATGATTCGATCGAGGCAAAGAGAACCGTCGTTTTAAAAATATATCACAATCACAGGCATATAAGGATTACCATGGTTACGTCACTGTATGATGGACACATTGACAATACCGAATAGGGCACGTTATAGGCGGACGTGCCCTTCGAGGTAATTGATATTATTGGTAGAGGCACTTGATATCACAAAACACTCTTGGCCTGGATCATACAATTCCAAATTCTCTTTCTTTTTCGACGACCTGTAATCTCCGAATATCGGTCTACTTGGTAGACGTTCTTGACGTGCGAGGCAATGCTTTGTTATAGCATCTATACCACTTAACGTCAGGTGGGCCATATGCTTGTTCAATCAGCTAGTTGTATAAAAAAAAGCAGCCAAGTGCGAGTCGGACTCGCCCATGAAGGGTTCCGTAGCATCAAGTAAAATATAAAGGTTTTTGTAGTTCGTCGAAAGGTAAATTGCGGTTTACGATTTATTACGTATAAAAAAAAAACTACTCACTAGATCTCGTTTAAACCAAATATCGTTGAAAGTTTGCATAGCAATCTCCAACATATATTTTTTTTAGTTTTATCATTCTCTTATTTTAGAAGTTAGAGGGGGGGGGGACCAGCTTTTTTCCACTTTGGAAGTGTCTCTCGCGCAAACTATTTGGTTTAGAAAAAAACGATATTAGAAACCTCAACATCATTTTTGAAGACCTATTCATAAATACCCCACACGTATGGGTACGATGAAATTTTTTTTTTATAGTTTCAATTTCAAGTATGGGGACCCCCAAAATTTATAGTTTTTTTTCTATTTTTGTATCAAAATCTTAATGCGGTTCACAGAATACATCTACTCGCCAAGTTTCATCAGTCTAGCTCTTACGGTTTTGGAGAAAAATGGCTGTGACATACGGACGGACAGACAGACAGACAGACAGACAGACAGACATGACGAATCTATAAGGGTTCCGTTTTTGCCATTTGGCTACGGAACCCTAAAAAGAAGACACAATGGACTGCTGTGATTCCCTTTACTATTATGTGAAACCCGCGGCTTAGTCAGCTCCGGACAAATTGACCATTTTTCCTGTGGATTAGGCCGACTAAGCTGTCCGGATGGTATAGGTGCAGGGCAAGCCTATTCCATCTAAAATCCTGTCCCAGGCACTGTAGCATCCCGTAATTAGGGGCATGAGTAATCACCCTTGACGCTATATGAATCATCTACATTAGATGAAAAGGCCTGAAAAGTGGCAGTTTATTTAAGGTAGTAACGACGTCACAGTGCCTCTATATTATATTGTGCAAGTTGACCTTTCCTATCGAAGTCAAGTGTTCTTGACATTTTGTATTGTACGTAGCAGAACTAATGGAAGATGAATAGACTTTGTCGATTTTTTTTATAAAACTAGCTAATGGAACAAGCATACCTATAGCTCCTCTGATTATAAATGGTAACCTTCGCCTCTATCAAAGCATTGTCTCGTAGGTCACGCACGTCTGGAAAGTGCACTACGATGCACTGCCCTGCGTCCATCGACTTGAGGCATACAGATGTTCGCCTCACTTGCCAGTTATTACAACGGCAGTAATCAAACCGAAACACAGTTTCACGGCAGAAACGTGTAGCTTGGGATAAGGGCAGGAATTTGGTGCTAAGGGTATACAAAACTGACAACACCATTATCCCTTGAGCCTTGAGACATCTAATGCCGCCTTCCTACGGTGCGTGATATCACGCACCAGCCCGCACCGCGCACGACGACGCACGGCAACGCACACAGAAAATGCTCTTGTGCTACCGCGCACCTCGGCGCACGAGACCGTTCCCATGGTGTGTCGTGCGTGCTGGTGCGGGCTGGTGCGCGATATCATGCACCAGTGGGAAGGGGCTATAATGCTGCCTTCCTACGGTGCGTGGTTCTGCAGATCATCACGCACCGCGCACGATGACGCAAGGCAACGCACACAGAAAAGGCTCGTGTGCTACCACCGCGCACCTCGGCGCACGAAACCGTTCCCATGGTGTGTCGTGCGAGCTGGTGCGGGCTGGTGCGCGATATCACGCACCGGTGGGAAGGGGCTATAAGCGTTCTGCAGTAGTGATCAGTAAAACGCTGACATAATTGACGTGCATTGATCGCCACCGCAGAACTTATAAGAACGTAATCACCATATTTTTAAAGATGACCACCATTAAAAGGATGTTCTCAATTCCTGAAGATAAAAAAGATAATCCACGATACAAAAAACTAAAGTATTTTTCAATCTACAACTGACTGTTAATTAAAGTTGAATTCGTAAAATACTCATTAACCTCAAACCAGGTCAAAACGTGTTTTAATAAATAATTAAGTAACAGAACAAAACGTGACTGCACAGTATTTAGTTCACCTTATTCCAAACATTGCAATTAGGAAGTGTGGCATTTTGGTTTTGTCACGTAGATTACGTCATAAAGTAATTCTTAGAACAATTAAAAGTAAATTGCTACTGAAAGAGTATTCTTATTTTAAATAGTTTTCATTACCTCATCCAGGTTGTTTTTGATAAGGGCGGGAATGACCAAGTCCGAAATCACGAGAGCTTGAAAGGAGTCATGCCCTCAATTTATAAGAAACAATAACTGCATTTTTTTTAAAGTTTGAATAGGAGGTGAGTTTACTTCCGTATAAAAATATGAAATACCTAGTGAAAATTTGCTATTTCCATTCATGCTTAGTAAAACATTTATTTGCAAAGTTGAAGAATGTTTGTATTTACATACTTATTTATATATACAATAATTATTTATTTTATTGCCAACTAAATGTCAGCTAAAACTTGTTGGACATATACATATGCATACCCTACCTATTAGCCTAGTATGTACCATGATATTGACGCAACCGAGTTCAAAATGATCAACATGACTTTCATCCCTCATAAGTCATAACATAAGACATTCTCAAGCACCAAACAGTCCTTTGATATTTTACACTTCGAAGTCAAAGAATCAAACAATGCCATCTAGGAAAGATGTGATGTGCTTGAAAAAACACATTGTCGATGACTTATTCAAGACGCGACTTGACGACGAAAACGATGTCTTTGTAGTAAATCAGCTAATGGGAAAAATCGCAAGAATGCAAGTTATTTCGCGCGTTAAACTGACAAACTACAATAAAATCTAGAGTAAGTAGGTATAGTTGGACGAATTCCCACGGCCATACTCACACCTGATTTTGTCTAGGCACAATCATTTCCTGATTGTTTGAATACGCGCGTGGGTAACAAGGTAGGTATAGGTAAGAGTACCTATGTAAACAATGAAATGAAAACCGCGAAATAGCGATTCTTAGAATATTGCTGTAAGTTCCGCACGTATTGATCATGTTTTTTCATGTTAATATGTCTCTAAATTAGGGTAAAACATGTAATAACTGGCCGCTTAAGCATCTTGGCCAATACAAATTGTTACAGTTTTTATTATACGGCATTCAAGTTGTGTTTAGACGGTGTTAACGGAAAGAGGAAAGGTTTTTACATAATATTAATTAAAATAAAAGTATATCACATAGTTTTTATAGGATTTATATTAGTCAGAACTAAAAAATACCGCTATTTTTCACTTACTGGCCACAAATTGAAAAGAGTAAAGTGACATTAAAGTTGTACAGTATTCACTAGGATAAACAAAAAAAGCAGCCAAGAGCGAGTCGGACTCGCCCATGAAGGGTTCCGTAGCATCAAGTAACATAATATAAAGGTTCTTGTAGTTCGTCGAAAGGTAAATTGCGGTTTACGATTTATGACGTATAAAAAAAAACTACTGGCTAGATCTCGTTCAAACTAAATATCGTTGAAAGTTTGCATAG
This sequence comes from Thera obeliscata, assembly GCA_947578465.1. Classification (NCBI taxonomy): domain Eukaryota; kingdom Metazoa; phylum Arthropoda; class Insecta; order Lepidoptera; family Geometridae; genus Thera; species Thera obeliscata. The sequence continues at coordinate 7,083,677 of OX387918.1, read as the reverse complement.
TAATGTACAACATATATTTTTTTTAGATTTATCATTCCCTTATTTTAGAAGTTAGAGGGGGGGGACCAACTTTTTTCAACTTTGGAAGTGTCTCTCGCGCAAACTATTCAGTTTAGAAAAAAACGATATTAGAAACCTCAACATCATTTTTAAAGACCTATTCATAAATACCCCACACGTATGGGTTCGATGAAAAAAATTTTTTTGAGTTTCAGTTTGAAGTATGGGGACCCCCAAAATTTATAGTTTTTTTTCTATTTTTGTGTAAAAATCTTAATGCGGTTTACAGAATACATCTACTCGCCAAGTTTCATCAGTGTAGCTCTTATGGTTTCGGAGAAAAATGGCTGTGACACGGTCGGACAGACAGACAGACAGACATGACGAATCTATAAGGGTTCCGTTTTTGCCATTTGGCTACGGAACCCTAAAAATGTTGCAACTTCTGATTTTTAATATTAAATTTAAGAGTGGCCAGTCACTTTACTCAATACATGCATGCATACCATTCATAGACATGGTTTGTTGTGCGGTGTTTATACAGTGGTCTGTTACTAAAAGTGGCCAGTTACACCTCTTTTACCCTACTTAAAAAAAGTATTTCAAGTTTAGTAATATTGTTAATAATAAAACATTTGCGTCACAGCTCAATTGTAGGTAAACAACAAAACGCACTAATATCGCCCTCGGCTACATTGGCCAACGGCAGTGAAAGGACAGTCAATTCGATCTCGTTGGACTGTGGCCCGAGTTCGAGAGGGAAGCGATTTAAAGTACTAAAAAAACACTTAGGTAACAAACTTGAGAACTTCTAACACACAACTTCATTTATTCCTAGAGGAGTTATTTTTTTTCTTTTTAACTGACTTCAAATAAAAAAAGAGAAGGTTCTCAATTTGACTGTATTTTTTTATGTTTTTTATCGCAAAACTATATTTTTATCTAACAATAATTAGTAAGTAGGTACTTCCAACTTGGGTCCATAGAAATTTCATTAAGCAGTTTTTTTTTCTTGTATCATACCGCTATCATTAGTACCAATTTATCTACAATTTTTTTTTTATCTACTCAGTCATACTTCCCGATTGGCCCCATAGAAATTTAATCAATATCAGTTAAGCAGTTTAGTCAAGTTTAAAGCAGTATGAAGTCAGTTTCTCAAGTGTTTTATTGGTAACACAACCCTAAAATATGTACCTATTTTCATCTCTGTAAAAAATGCAAATATTTATCGTTTAACTTCCGTAAGCGATTGCAATAAAATCGCTTACGTCTCTCACTCCGACCTTGCATATGAAGCAATATTGCAACGCAACTCATGCAAAATTAGATTAAATAAACACGTATTACTATTCATTCTTTGACTAGTATTACTATCTAGGCTGCAGTTCACTAAATCCTTTGACCACACTCGTTCTTTCACCATCATTACTAGACTTATTTTCAAGGTACTACCTATTTCATTTCACCGCTGTGATCTTGTGCTACATTTGGGTTGGGATTGGGACACTATTGTACTATTCGTACTCGTAGTAACTAGTTTTTAGTTACAATCGTTACTAAAATATAGAAATTAGGTAGCTAGGCAAATTATGTACCCACCTATAACTTACTTTATAGTACTTATGATACTTTGTTACACCAACAAGTTGCATAATAGTTATTTGCTATACAAGAGTGCAAAGCTGCTTTTTAACCGCGTGCTCAATTTTGATGACTGAGCAAGCGCAGGATTCTAAAGTTTAACCACGAGCGTAGCGAGTGGTTAAAAGTTAGAATCCTAAGCGTTGGCGAAGGAATCAAAAGAGCACAAGGTGAAAAATCTTTACACTCGAGTGCAACACGTAACTTTTCATCCCACCTCAGCGAGGAAATGACTAATGCAAAAAAGAACATGGCGCGACTAAAAGTAACACACCAAGAAGGTTCCGAGTATGAGTTATTAACAAATTTAAAAAGGTTGTATGATAAATTCGGCACCATGCAGGTAGAAGTAAATAGGTTTAATGGTGTTTTGAATTCACAAATACACCAAGAAGGTTATACGAATGCGAGTTTTTAACAAAATAAAAAAGGTTGTATGATAAGTTCGGCACCATGGAGGTAGAAGTAAATAGGTCGTGTATTCACAAACTTATTGAACACGATATTCTAAATTCAAATTTACTTTATCCTCTAGCGGATAAAAACGGCTTTTCCAGTCAGAAATTAAACAGCAAAAACACACTTTCAGAGCTGGTGGGATGAAAAAATATTTCTTAGTCCGATTTTATAAGCAGGTTTTAAATTACAATTGGCCGGTTGTATATTTTTTATTTAAAGCAAAATCTCATTGTTAGGTATGCTATTTTTAACTGACTGCTAATAAAAAGGAGGAAGTCCTCAATTCGGTTGTATTTTTAAATGTTTTTTTGTCGCATAACTTCGTAATTTATGAGATAAAAAAATTATCTGAAAGGTGATTAATATAATATTTATGTATAACTTCAAGATTGATTCTATAGAATATCATCAAAATCAGTTTCAGCAGTTTGACCATGAAGACGGTTTTTCAAGTTTTTTAAACTAATATTTTTTGTTTGATTATTGCCACGTCCCGTTCCGCGTATTGAAAACCAAGGAAAAGTTACATTGAAAAATACTTTTTACCCGATTGGGCAAAAGATACTGTACCCGAAGTCCCAGTGCATTTACAACATTTCAACTTTTACAAGTGTTTCAATTCAATTTACAAATGTTGTTTTCGTTTCGCTTATTGGTCTCTCTCTATTGTATGGAGAAAATATGAGACGGCAAAAATACGTTACGTAGTTAGACTTGTTGTCTCATTTTTTCTCCATACAATAGACAGAGACAAATTGGCAAAACGAAAACAACATTTGGTAACGAAATGTTGTAAATGCACTGAGACTTCGGGCTCTGATTATGACATCATTAGTTTGCGTAGATCATCGCGTTAAATCCTTTGTAAGACTAAGAAGACAGTATTGCAAGTCTAAGAAGGTCAGTCATCATTCATTATTCCGTACAGTGTTCCAGATTTTTTATCTGTGGCATTGCAACAATAGCTTGAGAAAATGCAATGTGAACTGACAGCTATGATATTGCGGTATTTTATTTTACATCTGCTGTAGTAATGTGACTAGTTCGATAGCCTTGTGATACCAAATGTAAAAAAAAATACTATGTTCTAACTACCTACTAATTCGAAAGTGTTTCTTAATGTTTTTTACATCGTTTTATTTATATGAATGAATCCTTAAACTTTTATTAATATTATTATTATTCCTTTAAGTATATCATTGCTATTTTATTTATGTGTTTTGGCTATTGTTATTTATTTTTTTAGGATTTTTGCTAGCTAAGCTTACATCTAAAGGTCACGTCACATATTTGTCTCGAAGATTTTTTTTATCATTCACACTTGTCAATTTTATGTATATAAAACTTAAATTTTATAATAATGTCTATAGTCATTACATCCCTAGTTAGAATAATTATTTTTATAATCGCGGTGGCGTGTTTAATGGATAATAAATTAGTGCCATGCATAAAGTTCATGATAGATAAACCAATGACATTTAAACTACCAGCAAAAAAAATATGATTAGGTGAATTATAAAAATTAATTAGTTATTAATTAATCATTTTCGTAGCTCCATGTCTCTTTGTAACTGCAGTAGGCCTACCATGAGCTCTGTCTGGCTCTGTCTCTGGTTCTGGTTTTGGTCTGTGTGAGTGTTGAATAAATAAATCCTACGTCAAAACGTCACACACACAGTATAATACACTGGTGAGCACTCACACAGACTTTAACACTCACTCACTTTCCTGGTTCAGGTGGGAAGTCAGTGGATGAAGTATGCTCGAATTGTTCGTCCTGGAAATGTACAGGCATATGTCTATCAGTGAACTTCTTCAGTTTTGGTTTATTATTCGTAACTAAATAGAGACATGGGCATTTTGTACACAGTTTTCTGTGTACAAAATGAGGGTTACACAGAGAGCCAAGAAGCGTGCCATGCTCGGCATCAAGCTTTTAGACCGAGCTCTTGCGTCAGCGTCGTAGGACGCAGATGTATGAGGGTAGCCCAAGATAGTGGTGAATGGCAAGAGCAAAATGATGCTAATGCCCAGCAGTGGGTTAAATCTGACTGCGGAATCAAAGCATCATCTTAGCTGAACTTTAATTAAAAGTCAAGTAATTGTCACACTCTAAATTTCACAATTACCAAAGGTTTTCAATTTCGATTCAATGTAATTAATCTTAATCTACAGAGGCCGTATCGATATCTGGAAACTAAGTGTGGCAATTCTAAAGTTCTAATTCGCTCCAGTTATTATTAGTGGTTAATAAGGTTTATTTAGACCATCATCCACCAAAACAATATTTTACTCAAATTTAAAAATTCTTTAATCAGTGGTACCTATAATAATAATAATAATAATTTTATTTCAGAAAAAATCCAATTTGTTAGTAGCACACAAAACTAGAACTAATGTTAATAAATGGCAATGACAAATAATACATAATACAAAATATAATTATAATTACTGATATGTTGGATCCATACTTCAACAGTCACTCTTCTCACTTCTCACTGGGTCACTAAGTGGGCAACCGGTACCAGTTTTGCCATGCAGTACCTATGCCAAACATCAATTTGAAACGTCTTAGAGTTAGGTGAGTCTAGGTGCCAGTTGCATTCAACCAAGCCTATATAGAACCAGAAATGAGGATATCCGTAGAAGAACCAAGGTCACCGACATAGCTCGTAGAGTGAGTAAGTTGAAGTGGCAACGGGCAGGCCATATAGCTCGAAGAACTGACAACCGTTGGGGAATAAAGGTTCTCGAATGGCGACCACGAACCGGAAAACGAAGCGTAGGGCGCCCACCCACCAGATGGACCGACGACATTGTTAGGATCACAGGAAGTCGATGGATGGAAAATGGCTCGGAATCGTTCTTCCTGGAAATGTGTAGGGGAGGTCTATGTCTATCTATTTCATAGCTATATCATACTTATAAGCTATTCGACTGGCTACTACCAACTGAGCTTGAGTCAGTTGGTAGTAGCTCTGCCTTCGGCGAAGTAGGCCGTGGGTTCGATCCCCACCAAGAACAAAATGTTTATGTGGTGAACATAGATGTTTGTTCTCTGTCATAGGTGTTATATTGTATTCTAAGAATTAAAAAAAAAATAAGTATTTTATCAGCTGTCTGGTTCCCATAGTACAATCTCTGCTTAGTTTGGAGCTATAGTGTTGTGTCGATGGTCTGCAATATTTATTATTTATAGCATAGTTATGTTAATTCCTTAAAATATCTTAAGATTAATATACTACTCAGTCAAACGCGTCCTAATTGTATTAGCTAATATTTAGGAGATCGATTGCTAGGAAATCGATTAGTGCCTACTAATTAAACATGCTAATATTTACCAAGGAGAAAAAACTATGACCATGACAGATATTGACAAAGCCGGAACTATAAAAATTTGAGATGTTAGATATATAAATATCGACCTATACAGGGTTATTCATAATTTTTATTTTATTTATTGAACCTAATTCCTGAGTATTTGCAGCAAATAATGAATGATGCTGTACCTTTTAGCAATTCATCATGGTATGAGTTTATTAACGAAACTTAAAATTAATACAAGTATTTACAAAATACACAAAAACAGATGAGCTATCTACCGACCGTGATTAACGATCTAGAGATAGCCCAACTGATACAAATCAGTGCCAAACGGAAGCGTCCTCAAGACGCTGACAGCATTGCCACGCATGAGGTTAATATAATAAATAAAACATTTAACTTAATTCGAAGTCAAAACTAGTATTTTAGGGTGGTCTATAATCTCAGAGTAAAATATTTTAAGAAATGGTTTGGTATGACAATCCTTGTAAAAACATTTGATTGCTAAAACTTTGTTATATCAGGTTTTTGAATACCCAGAAAATATTTTTTGCAAATATTATTTTAATTACATGCAAAATATTTATTCAAAATCTAGTTTTTTACAATAACTTCAATTCTGTTTAAGCATGTACAAATATAAACTTGACACAAAAAATGGACACACTATTATAACACTAACTAAATTACATGGGTACACGTAACAGTTAAAAGCACAGAATGTAACAACAGTATGTATCACGTAATAAAATATTATTATTATTATTATTATTATTAAGCCATTTTATTCCGAAGACATTTTTCGTTACATGTTTACATAATACATATTATTAATTCAAATTAATTTTAATTATTATATAAATTTAGTTTTTAATACAATACATGATCATTTCATTAAATTATTATTATTTATTATTATTTTTTATTTTATTTTTTATTATGATTATATTTTTATTGAGTCTTGGGACGCCCATTTAAGGGCAAAGGCCTCCTCCAACCCTTTCCAACTTTTCCTATCTTTAGCCAGCCGGGTCCATGTTGCACCAGCTACTCCCATAATGTCGTCCCGCCATCGTCGTCTTGGTCTTCCACGGGGGCGAGTCGCATTTCGGGGGTACCAGTGGAGAATTCGTTCGCTCCACCTTTCATCTGTCGCTCGTGCCACGTGGCCCGCCCATCTCCATTTGAGTTTGCATGCTAGTTCCGCAGCATCTATTATTTTAGTTTTGGCCCGGAATAAAATATATCATGCTATAATATAGACCCAAGGACACCGCCTTTCATTCCTACATACAGATGGACAGACAAACGAAACATGTATAAAAGTGGACTAGTACATACACTGGTAACAAGGTCGTAGGCTTGTTACCTATTGGCAATGAATGCACTAATTTGTGGAGCTGGATTGAGCTGGTTTTGACAGCGGCATTCTTTGAGCAGATCATTTATCTTTGGTCAATTGCTGACGATAAACATGACTGTTCAACATTCGATTTTGAAAAAATGTCTGCTAACAACATGTTTCGAGCGAGCTAAGCGAACAACTGTTTTATGTTTATATGTCGTTACGTTGACACTCGCGTACGTTGTAAAACTTACCTACATGAAACTTAGTGCACGCCTGGTGCACAGGTTTTAAAATTACATGGCAGGGGTGAGTTTGGGAGAAAATTAATTATTTGCATGCTATTTATCAACCAATTGAATGTTTCGCACCAATATGCAAAAAGTTTGTGATCGCGATATCTTTTTTAGCAGCAATTACCTACTAGGGTTTAATGAGTTCATTGGCTTAAAAAAATCATTATACAAAGTTGGAGAAATGTTTCAGTGCAAGATATTTTACCGGAAAAGTTGAATGTCAATGTGCTTTTCAAGGTGAGGCAACGCGGATGAAAGCTGAGAATTATTCTAGACAATTATTTTTGGAATATGAAGGTCAAAATGACAAAATCTTTAGTGAGCGTGGAAAAACATTTTTAAGTCTTCCATTTAGAAATTTTTATAGTATGAATAGAGAGCATGGTGGCAGGCTGGCGTTGTACGGGCTTGTCATGAGGAGAGATGAAAGTAATGTGACTAAGAGAGTAATGATTATTTGGGTAGAGGTAGGCCAAAGAAAAGATGGATGAACAGCGTCAAAGATGACATGGATGAGAAAAAAGTGAATACATAGAGGTGGCGGCTAATAGAGGAGAATGGAAGAGGAGAACATGTTGTGCCGACCCCACATAAAGTGTAGCTCCAAACTATGCAAATCTTGTTAAAACCAGATAACTAGGTTTAACAAAATATGTAGCACTGTTTGTGACCTTTATCTTACGTCATCAACATCCGGTTCAACATGTTATTTTGATGTCGTTACAAGACATGTCTATTAGTCAAGGACAAACATACCCGTTGTTCGAATTTCTTCTATATCAAGATAAAATACGGTTGTAGGCAATAAGTGTTGCGCATCGGTTTTTCTGCTTTCGTAGAACGCTATCTCTTTCTGACGGACACTACGCTCTTATAAAGCCGAAATTAGCCGATGTGAAATTTTTGTTGCCTACTACAGAGGTCTTTGTTTAAATATTTTAATACGATTCTTTGGTAAATGTTCTCATGGTTTTGAGTTGCAATATTTTTTCTCTCACGTTTGTATTTAACTAGTTTAGTAATGTGAAGTAATTCGTCCAGATTATATTGATAAGACGTGTGTAGGTACATAGTTAACACAAAAATGTTTGATTCAACTAATAAACGGGTATTTTTTTAATCGATCAATATTTGAATAATAAAATAAAAAACTTAAAATCGTAGGGGAATAAAGGTTCTCACATGGCGACCACGAACCGGAAGACGACACGTAGGGCGCCCACCCACCAGACGGACTGACGACATTGTTAAGATCGCGGGAAGTCAGCGGATGGAAAGGGCTCAGAATCGTTCTTCCTGGAAATGTGTAGGGGAGGCCTATGTCCAGCAGTGGACTTCTTCAGGCTGATGATGATGATTTGAATAATCGTGACACGGAATATAAATTAGAATAATAAATAATACAATGAGTATTATTGCTATGTCGAATCAATTCTAAACAGCAGTAAATTACTATAGGTAATTAGTTCGAAGGCATTACAATTGTAAAACTTCAGGTAGAAGTATGTCATTGTAATTTTCAAGGCTTTCATAATATTGTTACTTACAAGTTTTTTCAATAATTTGCTGACGTCAAAGTTTTTTATTTTTCTTTATTTAAAAGGCTTTGTCGAATGATGTCAAAGTTCTCTGCCCATAAAATTAAATGTGACTGCTATGTAATTTTATTCATTTTATAGTTCAAGTACAATGTAGGCACTATAAACTCCTTGTTGTGTTTTTAACCTCTTTGCTCCAGTACCTATGGCATTCAACCAATCAGAAAACAAACCCAGCAAGGAGTATTAATTTTTTTTTCTCATTTTTCGTTTAAAGGACTGTGTAGCCAGTGTCAAAAGTTCAAGTAAACTGTCATAATTATATTTAAAAAAAAAAATATTTGGCAGATTCTTAATTATTTTAAAATATGATGGTCTTCCTTAACTAACATTATTTTTCCTTGATGTTTTATTAATATAGATTTTGCAAACTTTCTCATTCTTCTGTAAAAATCTCTTCTATCAAGAATCTCTTTTTATGTAATAGTTATATTTTTAACTATAGATAATAGAACTCCTGTTGTTGGTAGGTAACTTTCATAAATATAGACATTTCTTTTTCTTCATTCTTTTCATTTTTTTTATACAACTAGCTGAAGGAAATCGCATATGGCCTGATGTTAAGTGGTAACCGTCACCTACAACAAAGGATTGCAGCGTAGGTCACTACATAAGCATACATAAACCAGAAGAAAACGAAGACACTAAAAGAAGAAAGATGCAATGAGATGATAATAATAATATCAATACTGGAGAAGTACGTGCCTTGCGTGTGTGTGAGTGTGGATGAAAGAGAGAGAAAGAGAGATGTGTTGCGCATGTATGAAAATAAAGGTTCTCCTGGCAACACGAGTCTCCCAAGAGCAAAGGTTGAACAGGAGAACCCTTGTGTAAGTGTGTGTGTGTGTGATTTCAGCGGTCGCCTAGAATGAAAATATTCATCTTACATGGCTAAAACCAATAAAGTATTGGAATTAAGTATTGTAAAAATAAGCAGATAACAGAAATCACGTTTGATAAGTTTTTAATCATTTTAACTGCACGGTACTTTTCATTTTATAAAAGTACTCTTGAGCATAGAATCAAATAGTTATAAAACTAATACCATAAGTAATAAAATTAGGCTTTCATTATTCTCAGATTATGTATGTTAAAAGACTAATTTTAATAAGTCAGATTGTATTCACTGTAGATGAACTGTCTGAAAAATGACATGGATAGGAGAGGAGTGAATGCAGAGATGACGGCTGACAGAGGGAAATGGAGGAAGAAGACATGTCGTGCAGACCTCACATAAGGGCAGAAGAAGAAGAATCTGACTCACTGTAAATCTAACAGGGCTACAAGTACCTCATAGGCTAGTATAACAGGATCATAAATTCACGAATTGGGCCAGAACAGTGACATAACTGAACCGGCCAGTAGGCAGCGGGTCAGATTGTTCCATCGTATCCGCTGACCCGATACTCAATTGCTTCTTCCCGTCTGGGTGTGTTGATCTTTAAACCTACATCCCACGCGGATCTGCAGTACTGGATTTTGGTATACTTGGGTCAGGGACGTATCAAATCCAGCCAGGATCGATGAAGCAGAAAATATTTTGTATTGCGTATGAAGTTTTTAAAAAAGATTGTAAATTAGTAAGTTGTGCGAGAAGCTCTAAAAAATATGTGAGTATTTAAAACAATAAATAAATGAAATACTGTTAATTTTTCTAAAATATTGTTAATTTTTCTAAAATACTGTTCGTTTTCTAAAGTACTGTTTAATTATTCTTTATAGACCTGAATATACTTTATTTCTTGTAAAAAAAGTTGACAACCCTAGATCCAGGGCCCATTTGATATTTCCACCCTGTATACTTATAAAATGCAGAACGAACTACAACTAATGCTTTGCACACATTTAGCCCGATGGCGACGGCGATCAGTGAAACGCTTTCATAATGACAGTTTCACTGATCGCCATCGCAATCATATTACAGAATAGGTAATTTAGGTATTTTCTTATTTAATCTGTGGAGGAATAACTATTTCTTCTGTTAGGCACAGAATAAATAAGTTCAGATAAGGTCACCCTTGGTGCGTGAGTTTACTCACACTTGGCGATATTAACATTCCGAGTGTGTCCTGAAGGTAGGTTAAGCCTATTGAGGGAAGGCCAGCGCGTGCGTCGACTGCTAAAGCTTATCTAATGATGTGGGTGCTTTGCATCTGTCAACTTGACATTGGTGTCTGCTATCGTGTAAAATCATGCAGGTAATAAAGTGTCATCATTATCAGTCAAGTGCACGAAAGGTGCCTTTTTGAGGGGCACCTCAAATCCTTTTTTTTTAATAATGCACAATCCACACAACACTATCTAGTCCCAAACTAAAGAGAGCTTGTATTATGGGAACCAGATAGCTGATACTTTATTACTTTTTTTTTTCAAATACATACCTACTTAGAATACAATAGGCAGAGAACAAACATCGTTCCACTGCAGGGCAAAAGCCTCCTTAATCCCTTCCACTCTTCCCGGTCCTGAGCTGTGGATGCCCAGTCTTCCTTAAACGAGTCAAGATCGTCCTGCCATCTGAGTCTTGGTCTGCCGCGGTATCACTTACAGTAAAAATTATAATATGCCGAAAAAAAAATATCACGATTCAACGCAGGCATACAAGTTTATTACCATAAGTCGTGACGCCTGCAAACGCTTAAAATTTGACTTCTCAATTTTAAAAAGGTTACCAGAAATGAATGACTATCAAACAAAAGCATTTATTTTGTAATTTTCATTGTTTATTTGGCAATCCGTTCAGCTAGGTTAGTTCTAGCATACTATTCTCTATTCCCTGGTTCTATAATGCCGTTCAGATCGTGATGGTGTCTCAATGGAAATGTCGTGGTTCATGACCACGAGCTCCTTTCCAACGGTCCATGGATCATGCTATAGGTATCTCATAACAAATGGTAATGCTAAACTATAGAATAATTATTAAAGATGAGAAACGGTAGTTTAAGACCGTGTAGTGCCACTAAAGTTACTTTCAGATGGGACGGTGCAGCACTTTTTTCGTTTGGGGCCAGATAGTGTTGTGTAGATTGTCCACAATATTTATTTATTTAATTATAGTAGCCGCCCGGCTTCGCTCGCCCCGTTCTCGTTACGCCCCGTTCCCGTTACTTTTTCGGGATAAAAAGTATCTTATGTCCGTCTCCTGGTTCTATATTCCACATTCAAATTCTACACGTTGACAATAAAAATTTTAGCACTGAACATTTTTTGTGTTTCACATGACAAGCAAATAATACAAAAGTGGAGAAAATAATCATCTTAAAATGTAAGTTTTTATGTTGTTTTCCCCATAATATAGCGAAGCGCAAACTTCCTTACACTGTAGGTAAACCTAGTTCTAGCCTCTATCTCTGGTACGTGCATTTGTTGACACAAAACGCAGTTAATTGCTGCAATTATGATGCTTGTCTTATCTTGAGTCAAATTAAATTGCCGTAAATCTACAGAATAGACCAATTGACACAGATGTGTTGGGGTTAGCCCCATTTTTGTGTAGCTAAGGGTCATCCCGCCACCGATGACGTTCATCACACGCACACTAATCACTTCACTTATTTGCCGAAAATCACGAGCAACTAGGTATCTTATGTGCAATCCGATTGCACACAATCTAAAAAAATAAAAATTGTTTGCTTAAGTAATGATTCTGTAAAAAATACAATAAATAAATAATGATTCTTCAGTTCTTCTTGTTGTGTCACTGGTTTTAAGATAATTAACATTTCGATACATCGATTCCAAACCATTGCCGTATGTCATCACATCACTCATCACGTATTTGAACCTTCCTTTTTCAAATGTGGTAGGTGAGTTCTAGCATTATTATTAGGTACATTATTATTTTAATGGATAAGGTTATAATTATCATTTATTAATTTTGCCCCATCACAGTCACAGCCTCTATTCATAGAACACTTACTTAATCTTTTGGGGTATAAAGTACGACTGTTTTGCCAAAGGTTTTTTTTCTGATAATTGACTTCCACTTATCTTACCTCGTGGAGATTTTTTGAGCGATAATGACTTAGAAGATTCCTAAGCAGACCTTTGCCCTGCCAAGCCTGATGGGGAAGAATTTTAAGTTGGAGTAAAAACAGGTGGTTTGACTTGTAATTTTTTCTTTTTGGTGTTATTTTCTTTTGATAAATACGAAGTGTCCTATTTGTATTTTTTATTTTGTTTTATTCGGGAAACAGACCGTACAATAGTAACTATGGGTAATACATTTAAAATAACACATAAACCAGTGCAGTTTCCACTGTTAAATAAACATGAAAAGCGTGTGAACAGACAGACATACATACAGTTAAATAAATGACTATATACTACATAATAAGGTACCTATCTCCTTATTACCTAAAGGTTAGCTGGTAGATAATAGTATCCAGTATTAAGCTCGCCTGTGCACAGTTCTTTTTATTTGTGCAATAAAAAATCTATCTATCTAGGTATACTATGTGTTTTCAAATCTTATCTCACTTTGCTAGATTTGTAAAGGCATAAAAAACATTTTCATTGTTTCACCATTTGATTTTTTCGTAACCTTTTATAAAACTTAATATATGCTTGTAGCTGGCAATTTATGGTCTAATGAAAAACAAATCTAGTATAGATGTGCTTAGCAACCCCGTATCTTCTATATTTGAATGCATAAAAACATGTAAATCAGATAAGTTTGTTTTTGTAGGATCCTCAACAGTTTCAAGATCAGATATAAATTGGTTTTGCCGTTTTTTAGACGCCTTCTCTAAACTTAGATGAACTTGAAAAAAATAGATTACAAGTACATCCGGGTTTATAATAACAGTTGATGTAAGAATGACGTCCATGCTTCTTATCTGAGGATCTGAGGGAGTATCTACCATGCCTGGGATTTAAGTTGAAATCATCTATAGATTTTATTTTTTTAGGCATGTCAAGAACAATGATGGTGAAAGACGAATATAGTATTATCTACGGAGATTAAAAAATTGACTTGCTGTCGATTCAGACAAAATATATTGAGACATAATGTCCTTATTGACACTTCATTTTAATATTTTTGTTATCATGTTATTACGGCAAAAAAAAACAGTAATTTGGATAGTAAAAACAATTCAGCATCATTCTGCGCTGTAGGTTATCGTTTGAGTTTTCATACAAAAGCAAACTTTTTGGTAGGAAAACTTTTTGGATCAAAATGTAGCACATGACTTTTCGGACAGCAATTTTTCTATTATGCTTATGGCCTGCGCACACCTAGTTCGCTGGCGGTAGCGATCAGTGAAATGCTGTCAAATATCGCAAATCTCAAATCTCAAATCTGACAGCGATATTTGACAGCGTTTCACTGATCGCTACCGCCAGCGAACTAGGTGTGCGCAGGCCTTTAGTGATTTTATGATTGTCAAAATATTAAGCCTTATAATAGCAGAAATGGTAATAGACGAGGAATTTTCGACCTTCGAAGCTAGGAGTGACTGAATACACAAATATGCTATAATAACCCCCTTATTCATATTGGTCGCTGGGTGCTGTAACTACAGTGGTCCCTAAGTCTGTTGCCGTCTCCTTTTGTTGACATGTAAGTGACAGTGACAAAAATATATCATATGTGTCAGGGAATAAGAAAGGGGGAACCCTTCTAGCAGCCGACACGGTGAGGCTCTTCTATTTACGTATTCAAGAATCTGTATAACTTATTTAGAATCGTTTCATGACACGACGATTTGGCTAAATGTTATTTTTAGCATTGTGGCTCATTAAATTTTATTTTGAAACAAAATCTTTCGAAATTAGGATGAATTTAGAATGAAATTAGGATTTTATTGAAAGCATGTATATATTAAATATTCTTATACATATTAAGCATATTCTTAGGCATATTTAGTATTCTCATGACAACGATATTTTTTCCATCTACAGATAAAGGTTGCTGGAAGAGATCGCTCAAAGCGATAAGGTCGCCCATTGTTTTGCCAAAAATCTTCATGAATCCTGTATTATGTTTCTGTGTGGTGAACAATAAGAGTTATCTATCTATCTATAAAGTTGAAAACGTAATACATCCGTAATACATACATTATATATTTTAGTTTTTAAGGCATTTATGCTATGAAACATGTAGGTATTATTAAGATCTATGTATAGATATATGTATAAGTACTATGTTGCCTGAAATAAATGAATAAGAAGAAGAATAAAATCGGTCAGGTAAAAACATCTCTTGACAAAAAATGACAGTCCTCGTCAAAAACAAGGGCTGACATTTTTATTCGAAGAATGGCATGTGTTCATTCGTCAATGGTCATTTCGTAGATGGAAAAAAATCCCTAATTTATTTAATTTATATAACAAGTCTAGTTTATTAACATATCTCACATCTAGCCAATTCTTCATAATGGCTAACACCTAGAATGGTATTGTGAAGGCAATTTAAAAATTGCAAAACAAAAGAAACTACAGGTACGCAAACTGTAAAGGCTTGGCAAGGTCGGTTGGACCTCCATGGTCGGAGATCCAAATTGTGCAATACCTAGCGTTCCTATTGGATTAGTAAATAATAATCATAAAAACCTTGACTGATTTGAAAAAACTATTATTAATACAAGCGCGTTTGTGTATTTTTTGAATGACACTAGTTGCTGTTGCTAAAACACTTTAGTTTTTTTAATTATACAAACTTATTATTGATGCAGTTTTTTACTTTAATACTTCTGTGTAGTACTTGCAAGTATTACTTACCTAACCCCCGAATACTGAAACGCAACTCAGATTTAAGCACGTCTCAAGCGACGAATATTTGACAGATTTTCATTGAAAACTGTCAAATATTCGTCGCTAAAGCATAAACGTGCTTAAATCTGAGTTGCGTTTCAGTATTCGGGGGTTAGGTTATTAGTAAGTAATAAGTTTCTTAATAAATAATTGTTTACTTATATCTATCTTTTATTTAGCTTATCTTTCAAATTTTTATTGTCAGGTTGATAAAGTTCATATTTTTTAAAACTAAAATCAAAGTCTTAAAATAATTGAGTAACATTACGCGCCAACTTTAGACTTAACTTAAAACTAACTTCAATCACGTTTGTAATTAAAATAGACTTACCAGTTTCAAAATCCCATGAAATGTCAAAGTAATAATCCTATGAGCTCGTTCAAGAACAACATCCTGTCATAGTCGCAACATTGAATCCACAAACAAAACACAGCCACGGAAAAAATTAAAAAACTTGACTTTTTATCAGAAACTTTGCTCAACTTTTTTCGTGCACTCGTTTTAGGTTAGGCGATTTGTAGAGGTCGTATTGTTTTGTTTTGTGGTGGTTACCATAGATGATTTTGTTTGTTTGGGTAGGTTTGGGCGGTGGCAGTGGCAGCACGCGGGTCTGTGGCGGCACGTCCGGAGGTTAACTGACGCTTGACTGGTTTGGTTGGTCGAGTTGACGCAGCTTGTTGAACTTGAAACAGATTCGTTGCACTTTTTTGTTGATGACACTTGCGTGTGCCAGGTTGCCCAGGTTAGACGATTGCACGGGCGATAAAAATGTTATGCTTGATAATCTTGGTTGCAGTTGGGAAGTTTAAAGTGCGCTAATTGATGTAAAAAAATACAATAGGTACCTTCTACCAGGGCTATACACCATCAGTCTAACAATTTAGTTATGTTCTAGAAAAACATCTAAATTTTATTCATTTTCTACGACTTACATACTACGGAAAATGTAATTAGTAAGAATGATCGCAAACCTTCAATTTTGAATATCAAACATTGCACTGAAGTAGGTCTCTCCCAGGTTAGTCAGGTACCTATGATAAATAAAATAATGCATCACAATCTGCTTGGATTCTTTTTTTATTTTTTTTATTTTTAGCCTACATCGTCCCACTGCTGGGCAAAGGCCTCTCCCAAAGACTTCCAGTTCCCTCTATTCTGAGCCTCCTCCCACCATTGCTTTTTTTATTGTGAAAATTAAAACTGTGCAAAGCGCCCTCTATTTTATTTTTGAGACATCAGATTCAAGAACATTCATACCTTTGCTTAGTTCTACAACGGGCTATGAGATGGCGTAACTAGTTCTAAACAGCGCCATCAGCCGATGTTTGTATGAACCTGACCATTCGCTGTGATTAAAATATGATTCAGGGTGAATGGCATAGATGGCGATTACGAAGTTACTCTATAAAATAATTTTGACCATTATTTAGGTAAGTAAGGACCTAGGCTTAGACCTCGCTGTAAATAAATAGCTTTTTCAAGCCTAGGTACTTTACTTACCTGACTAGTGATGTTTTTTTTGCGTGCACAGTGCGACTTCCTGAAAAAGTTATTATATTATTACTTTACTGCTGCTAAAATTTTAAGGGTATTCTGCCTATTTACACCCGGTTTGTTAATAAAGAGAAGAGGTAAAATTGGATATACAGTTGAATTGAATGAAAGACTTCCATAAAATGCTTAGAACTCACAAAATGTATTCATACAATTAATTCTTTTCTAGATCAGTATATTCTTTTAACAAGCCGTGTTTTGCTGATAATCATAGTATATGCTTTTAAAATAATGAAATAAATTTATGAATTAAGTTATTTTTATTCCTTCATTCTCCCTTTCACGCTGAGAGGGGTTCCACTACTGGTAGCAGCTCTACCTCCAATAATCCTTTCCGCAATATCATCTTCATTTACCTCCACTTCAACATTTTTGTAGTTAGGTGTAGAAGATAATACTCCTTTGTCATGCCTCAATGAAGCAAAAAGATTTATAGGTGTCTCAGCGGATTTTATAGCATCATTGCCATCCCACAATGGTTGAAACTTTAGAACTGGATTTGGTTTTAGCAAAGTAAAGATAGATTTTCTTATCTTTGGACCTAAAACGGGAACGTGCGCAGATAGTTGTATATGTTTATTTCCATTTATGTATCCCATATTAAATTCCGCACTTGGTTTTGTATGCCCGATTGGTCTAATAATTGGGTGAGTGTGATAATGTTTTGGCCTATGCAATAAAGTGTGAATATTGTGATAGTGAGGTTTGACTAAAGAAGAGAAGGCTTTCACAGTTGAAGGAGGAATATCAGTTTTCCCAATCGGTATGATTCCTAATATCATAGTTGGACTTGATTGTGTCACTAGGATGGCTTGCAAATATGCCGAATGTGTCGGCAACACTAAATCTGTTGGTATTTCTTTCAGTATAGATCCAAACGCCAAGGATTTACCTATCAGTATCGGCCTTAGATGAAAATTGTGCACATTTAAAACTCTCCCAAAGGAATCTGTCAGCACACCTTCATCTGATACATGCATATCGTTGTCATGTAGTATTTTAAGAATATGCTTTTCGATCATTACTAAGTCAATTGATCTGTCATGATCAGTATATGATTTGAACCGTTGCATTTGCTGGATAAACCATCTGTCGAATGTCTCGTATGTATTGTAATTTTTTATAAAACCTTGGTTTTCAGCAATATTATGAGTTTTGTCAGTTAAATATTCTACTTCATTCGGCTGTATATATGCATACCATTTGTTTTTGTTTGTTTGGGTTTCACTTTGTTGGGGTATATTATTTGTAGAGTTATGTGGCAGAACATTTTGCCCACCATTGACATTATAGTACAATGTGCCTTTGCCAGGAAAATTTATTTTATTAGTTGGTAGCACATAAAAAGGTTTTGGACCGTGATAGTTAAAGCCATTAATGTTGATATTTTCAGCTAGAATATCTATTTCTTTTGATGGTAGTCTGTTAGTATCAAAACTATTATCTGGCCAATAGTGCTTTTCACCATAGTCAAAACCATCAACATTTAAACCTTTTGCTGGTATAGTTACTCCTTCAAATTGTACGCTAATACTATTTTGCTTATTATGTTTGCCATCATCAATATTTAAACCTTCAATTGCGATGTTTTCTTCTATAGATAGTGTTTTGATATTATCGACATTATTTTCTGGCAAATTGTGCTTTTTATAATAGTCAAAACCATCAATATTTATACTTTCAGCTGGTGTGTTAACTTGTTTTGGTAGTTTTACCATCATACTATTTGGCTCATTATAGTTGGTATCCTTAATAATGATACCTTTATCTGATATATCTACTTCTACTTCTTCTGTTGGTGTTTTTTCAATATCAATATAATTTCCTGGAAAGTTGGCAAAACTATCATCATTTATACTTCCACTTGGTGTATTTACTTCGGGTGGTATTACAAATATACCACTTGGCTTCATATAGTTAGCGCTGTCAATATAAATGCCATTATTAGGAATATCAATTGTATTAGTTAGTATTTTGTCAATTTCAATATAGTTTTGATCGTAGCCAAAACCATCAACATCTATAATTTTGGCTGGTATATTCACTATTTCGGGTAGTATTTCATTATTCAAACTTGAATCATAATTGCTGTTGTTATCAAAAACCTTTTTATATCTTTTAGGGCTATGAGATACTTCATGTGAAATAACGTACGGTATCGTATTTTTGGTTGAAATTACCATATTACCATCTGCATGTTCTGGCATATCCTCTGCATGAGGCTCGTTTGCTATTGGCATATCATGGTAAGAAAATGCTGGACGTAAATATAAATTGAAAACATCTTTGATTTGGCTAATATCTTCGAGAGTGTTTAGTTTATCATCTACCTCGAAAGGTAGGTCAGGCACTAGTCTTTGCTTCTCTGCATTTGGAATATACAGTTTTACTTGATCAGTGCTATCTTTGTATAGGTACACAACTAGCCTTTCAAGATTGCCATTGTTATTGAGTAAGTGTGGTACTTTAAGATAACCTCCTGGTTTTTTGAAGCAAAAGCAATCTTCATTGCTACCATCTATGTTGTTGGGGACCAAATACTTGCCGACCGACATACATTTGCTGCAAAGATAAAAAGATTATTAACGGCGCTTTGTAGTAGTTACATGTTTTTATAAAAACAACGAAAGAAAATCAAATAAAAAAATGGATTTCCAGTGATGAGTCATCATCATCATCAGCCTGAAGAGGCCCACTGTTGGGCATAGGCCTCCCCTACACATTTCCAGGAAGAACAATTCTGATCCCTTTCCATCCACCGACTTCCCGCGATCTTAACAATGTCGTCGGTCCATCTGGTGGGTGGGCGCCCTATGTTTCGTCTTCCCGTTCAGTGATGAGTAATGATGATCAGTTATGAAAATAAGATGGGATTGCTAACTATTGGGTCTCGTAAGAACAAGCTAAAACCCAAAATCGGGATAAGGAGAGAACTATGCTGAGAGTCTCACGTGCCAGTAATTTCACAGGCAACCACACCCTTCAAATCGAAACATACCAATACTGCTTCACGGCAGAAATAGGCATGGTTGTAGTACTTCTCCGGATGAGCCCTTCACAATGAAGTCAAAGTCAAAAGTGTATTTATTCAGTAGAATCGCAAGGATCACTTGGAAACGTCTTAAAGCTAGGCGAGTCTAGGTGCCACTTCCACGCGACCAAGCCTAGAAGAGCTCTAATACTAACAGAACTATTAGCTGACTACTACTAGAATAGTACTACTAGTAAAGTAGCCAATAGTGATAAAATAACAACATAATTTAATATACAAAACATTACCTCATGCTGAACGTTGATATTATCAGAAGAAACCATAGTGGGATCTGGAAATAAAACGGTTCTATCTCAGACATCTGTGTTCACCACACAAATATTTTTGTTCTTGGGATCGAACCCACGACCTACGGCGCAGAAAGCAGAGCTACTACCAACTGAGCTGAGAGGCCAGTCAAAATCAAGAAGAATCAAGAAGTCAAGAATTACTAGCAAATAGCTATAAGGCCAATCAAATGGTTAGGCAGAGTACTTATACCCTAGGGATAGATATCAGGTTGATGAACCTAAGTTGACGGTGCCATAGACAAAGACTTACTTTTGGGAGATCCATTTTGTACACCAAGTTGTCAGTCTTCACAAATACATTCTCAAGACTAATTTTATTTCAATCAGTTGTTGTATTTTATATTTGAAATATTTGTTGGAATAATGACCGAAAAATCTAATAATTTATTTAGTTCAGCTAATTATCTGAAGCAAATGTTCTCACAGGACATTGAAATACACATGTTTTGATAACACCACTAATTGCACTGTGATTGTGTAACTACTAATGACGCAACTAAAAGTTTTTTTACGCAAATAATAGTATGAGTAGACGATATTATACAGACGGCAAGATGGGCAGACGATGAGCCGAACATCGCATTATTTTAGAAGATACTGTAATAAGAGTTTTTCTGCCCAAAAATGTATGTACACTATGCCAGTGCTCTTTAACGGCGAAGGAAAACATCGTGAGGAAACCGGCATATCGTAGAACCTAAAGAAGTTCGAAAATATGTGTGTGTATAAGTGCACGAAAGGAGCCTCTTTGAGGCGCACTTAAAATCCTTTCACCACACTTGGTTTGAAAGAAATCACACGATAAGAAGAAGATACCAGGAATTTGAGATAATAAATGCACGGAATATTAATTCATTGCTAAAGCTTTTAATTTATTTATTTCTTATTTTTTTAGTTTTATAATGTAGCCAAAACGATTTCTTTAGTATATACTTTTCATTAAATAAAACGAATAACTTCTTTAACAAAAACTTTTTAAGAATTTAGCAATTTTTTTTAAATTGACATCTGAAATTGACGTTATCATATACCGCAAATAAAAACTGAAAAATGAATTTCATGAAATTTTCTTCAGCGTTCCGCTATGAGATTCAATGAGTACCTTTCGAGGAGTCTGACTGTACCAGCAGGCACTCCGGGTGCTGGTGCTGGCAAGGGGGGTGGAGCAGGGGGATCAGTGAGGGAGTCGGGAGGAGGGCTCGGCAAGTACGGAGCTGCCCAAGAAGAAGGCTACTTCTATGGAAAACAGAAGGAGCAGCTAAAAAAGATAAAACAAAAACTCAAAGAAGAGGAAGAATTATCGCCAAAGAAAGAGGAATAAAACACAAAGATCTGACTGAGATGTTTATTGATGAAAAAATTATGGACAATAGGATAGATTGTGTTTGAATGTTTTTTTTTTTGTGTGATGCTAACGTGAATTGTTTTTGGTAATGGCTGCTATGTTTAATTTCTTTTGCATAAAATTACTTACTTGAAACTTTTTTTTATTACTAGCTATAGATATAACATAATATTAGATAGAACAAGCACATGGCCGGATGTTAAGTATAAATCGTAGGGCATGTTTCTAAAGTGCGTAATCTGTGAAACATCGCATTGTTATAGGTAATGATGATTTGCATTGTAATAATAGGCTTTACGTTATTCTTGTTCCATCAGCTAGTGCTACCTATAACCCTAACATACCTATAAAAAATTAAGAACTGTGTACACCTGCTTTCTTGTCCACTGTGCACGACCAACTGCACTGTGGAATACTAAAACGTGGCAAAGAATAAAGCAATTGAGGTGGCTACATATTGATGTAGCCACCTCAATTGCTTCACGCTTCACGCTTGAAACCACGTTCACGCTTCACGTTGACTAAAAATTATTTTATGTATGTAAAATATCCTCACCCAACACTGGCAAAATTGGCTGAGTCTATTAATACAGGTACTGTACGAACAATTTATAATTATTAATACGGTTACCATACGAACAATTTATAATTATTAATACGGGTACTGCGGGGGGAGGGGGGGGGGGGCATTCTTGAAATTAAGTAGGTATAAAAAAAAAAAAAAACCTTACTAACCTTACTGTTACTTTTGTGACTTAAGTCGGAGTGCCCCGAGTTTGAATCTGGATTTTTAAAACACTTTACAGTCGCTTAAAAGGCGTAGTAAAGTTAAAATTTGGGTTGGCTGTAGTATTGTTAGGGAGGAGGAGGGACGGGGGAGGGGTCCTCTCTGCACTGACATGCACCATTCTTGAAATTAAGTAGGTATAAAAAAAAAAACCTAACAACCTACTGTTACTTTTGTGACTTAAGTCGGGGTGCCCCGAGTTTGAATAATATCCTTACGAATAAATATAATTTATTCATCCAGCACCCGTACAAATAGTCACTTCCGGCAAAATTGATCCGAAATGGACAGATGCCATAATTAAGAAGAAGAAAGTTTTTTCTGGTTTTTTTTTTTTTTCGCAAATCAGTTTATTTTCGCGTTCAGAGAAATCCATCATTCAAGATGATCCTCGTATAGCTACTATCAGCCAATCCACAATAACTATTAGCACTGTAACTATTAAAGTCTTCTAATTCTTCTAAAACTTCACGACAGAGATGGCTCTCTGCACTACCACTAGAAGAAGTTTAGGACCTATTCTAAAACTATTCAACAGCATAATATCCAATAACACCAGGCAGATCAGAAAGTTCAAAGGAATTAAAAACACCAAATGTCACGCATACATCCCATCCAAAAAACAGCCAGTCATCCACTCTAAAAATGGTAACAACAGAGAAATTTCCCAGTCTTCTTCTTTAGGAGGTCTCTGCGTCTTTCCTGGCATGAAAATGAAGCAGGAAAATTCAACATCTGCCTACTGGAAATATTATGAGGAAGCCAGAAAGTCCAGCAGCACAGCCCCAAGCAACGTGAGTCCAATGTCTGCCTATTGGAGATATTACAAGGAAGCCAGAGAACCTGGCAGCCTAGCCCCGAGCATAGGAGGAGTAGTAATGACAAAAGAAGGAATCGGGAACCTAGATGCACCGAATAAAAGTAGCTTCATGCATAAAGTGAACAAGTTAAGGCAAGAGCACATCAAACAGAATCTGTTAAAAGAGAAAACAATGCTAAAGGGCACGGACAACCATGGTGAGACGGACTCAAAATGAACGAAAGTGACAAAGACTCACGCATGGGTTAATTATGAGCCCCAACAAAGTTTGTTTCTTTTTAATACCAAAGATGAAGTTGCTGAAGCTATACTTACTGAAGTTAACTAATAACAGAAAATAAAATTGTGAACACAGTTATCTGGTTTTACTGTAATTAGTGTTTTACGTCCATGTCTAAAATGTTTTTATGGCTTACAGTTTCTTTAAACCATGTCGTATGCATCATGAGAACTATTTTCAATTTTAAATAATTGATGTTCTTCTGACACCAAATCAAACCCCAGATCATACCAGTTCATTACATATTTAAATTTCTGCTGTAATTATCGTTTAGGTATACTTATTTTTGTCTTGTCTTTACTTGTGTTTGTCTTTTGTGTTGTATTTTTGTCTTTACTCACTTTTTTCGAAATAAATATACATAAATAAATATATCAAAATATATATTTATAAATATATTTTGATATTTGATACTTACAGCCACTGCAGTAGATCTATGCCGAGTAGTGGTCTTATTCAGGATGCTCTGATGATGATGTTATCTAAGAGGCTGGAGGATGTGACTAACGATTAAAGGCCTGCGTATATCTAGGTGATGGCGATCAGCTGAAACGCTGTCAAATATCGCTGTCATATTTGATAGCATTTCAGCTGATCGCCATCGCCATCGCTTAGATTTGCGCAGGCTTTAAAAGGGGCATAAAGGGATATTATCTAGGAAAAAAGATATTATTTTAGGAACGACTTGATTAAGGACTGACTGGATCGACTCGATTAAAAACTTATTCTATCTATTTCATTTGACACTAGCAAGACCGAAAGACCGTCTGTTGAATGACGGACAAGTACCATGAAAAAAAGAAGAAGTAATCATCACGTTTCGACAAAAATCATGTCCAAATTTTCACAACAAAATCAAAACATCCTAATAAAGAACTGCAAATAAATAAATTGCAGTTTTTTAGAACGAAACAGAGTTTCCTGATAGCTATGCTTATTCGATTCTTCACCAAATTCTACCCCAACGTTCCATTCAAATCTAACGTGAGATCCATCATCAAACCAAAAAGAGACAGCTGGTCGTTCCAAGAAGTAGAAGTTTCCTACAAAAATCAGCAAAGAACTTTCGTTGGAGAGAGGAATAAGCCTAAAGCACCAGGGAAAGAAGAGACGGCAACCGTGAAAATGCCAGGGTTCGTTCACCAGAAGACGATAAATGAAGAAGGGTACTTCACGCAGAAAGCCAAGCAGAAGATAGAAGAAATGGAAAGAAAAGATGATAAGCCAACTTTAACCAATCCTGAAAAGAACAATTAAGCTGAGGAAAAATATGCTCGTATAGTGTAAAATGGGTCGTCACAATATAATAAAATATTAAATTCAAATTTAAAACATTTACTAGCGGCTGCTCGCGGCTTCGCTTTGCATTGTTCTCGTTGCGGCCCGTTCCTGTTATTTTTTCGAGATAAAAAGTATAGAATGCTTTTTCCTTCTCCTGTCCTGTCTGTCTCCTGTTTCTAAGCTATCCCACCAATTTTCAAGCAAATCGTGATAAACCACAGGGAGTTTGTTCCACTCACTCGTACGTGGCAGAAACGACCAACGAACATTGGTGCAAAACCAGGATGGCTAGTAATTGTTGTTTTAAAACAATAACTTTCTGTTCCTCATGATTATTTTATTTACGTTGATTACATTCTACCCATACCCCATACATAAGAAAGAACCAACCACGTACCATACATGTATAAAGATATTGAGAGCTTGTTGCAGAGACTTGTCTTGACGTTATTGGCAAACGGCAGGAAACAAACACTTCTATTTGATACTTTTTAACATAACCTTCTTCGAGATCAGTGTACCAATTTCAAACTTTTTGTTCGGTGTATGCTTTTCTGTCAAAAATTAAGTCACAAGTTTTGGTGCCACATTTTAGTGAACCACATTTTTGGTATCCTTTTTTCTATCCGCATTCACACAAATCCCTCGTCCAACATGATCACAGTTCTCTGATAATATTTGCTTTCAGTCAATCTAATACCATTAGAACCGTAAGTCTTAACATTCTTCTAAAATTTTATGATAGAGATGGCTCTCTACACTACCACCAGAAGAAGTTTAGGACCCATCCTAACACCGTCTAGAACTATAACTACTAACACCCCCAAACAAGTACGGTTGTTCAAAGGGATTAGAAATATAAAATGCAACGCCTACATCCAATCCCAAAGACAACCGATGATCCGCTTCAGAAAAGGGAACAGAGGACTTTCCCAGTCTACTTCTCCTTTAAATCTCTGCGTTCCTGGCATGAAAATGAAGAAGGAAAGTCCAATAGCCGCCTATTGGAGATACTACGTGGAAACCAAAGAAGCCGGTAGTCCAACCTCAAAAAAAGTGAGTCCAATGTCTGCCTATTGGAGATATTACGAAGAAACTAAAGAGTCCGGCAGCCCAACATCAAGCAAAGAAAGTCCAATAGCTGCCTATTGGAGATATTACGTGGAAGCCAAGGCGTTTGACAACCCAACCCCAAGCAAAGTGAGTCCCATGGCTGCCGATTCGAAATATTATGCGGAAGCCAAAGAACCCGGTAGCCCAACTCGGAGCAAAGGAGGACCAGTAAAGACTGTAGGTGGAGAAATCGGGAAAATAGATGCAGCGAATGAAAGCGGCTTTTTTTATAAAGTAAACAAGTCTAAGTTGGACGAGATGAAACAGATGTTGAAGGAAAAAAGGATAAAGCGCCAAGAAGACGAAAGTAAGACGGACACGAAATGAAGAAAAGTGAGGAAGGCTTAAACATGAGATGGGTTAATTATTAGCCTGTATAAAATGTAGTCTGAATTTCACTTTGAAATACAGAAAGTAGGAGGTAGGTTGTAGGTACAAGCTTACCGTTAACAGAAAAGAAAATATTTTAAATATTTCACAAGTGTCTATTCTCATCTAATCGTTTTAGATTATATGTATTGTTTTTGTATCAAGTAAAATTGATTTCACAAACACAACACACACATTGGTTGGAGGCACAGAAAAGCAAAAACGCTTTGGTTGGGGGATTGGTTAGTATAGCAGAAGGATAACGTTATTTGGTACTTTGGAAACTTTTTGTTTAGTCTATGCTTCAAAAGTCACAGCAGCAATGAGTTTAAAAATCTATTGTATCTGTGGTAACACATTTTCCTGTCACTTTATAGTGACGCACAAACTATTCGGAAAATCTTCTTTCTTTTGAGACTCTTCTTTTTCTTCAAAATGGACAGATGCCATTCATTAAGAAGAAGTAGAGGATAAACGGATAAACTATATAATTTTTATCCGCGTACACACAAATCTGTCATCCAATTATGCTCTCAGTTCAGAATAAAGACTAAAGCAGTTCTCAGACCTACTATCATACAATTCCAACTAACCACTAAACCCGTCATACAATGAGAAGAATATAGAAATTACATACAAGAAATGGCTCTCTACACCACCGTTGTAACACCATTCAGAGCCATAACCAATAACACCTCCAGACAAGTCCGGGTTTTTCGCCTCAACTATGGTCACAATTCTCCCATAGCGAGGCACTCTGATATAAAGGAGAAGCAAGAGAGTCCTATAGCTGCCTATTGCGGATGCTACGTTAAAGACAAAGAGTCTGACAGCCCAACATCAAGCAAAAAGGTCCCAGTAGCTGCCTATTGGAGATTTTACGTTGAAGCTGATGATTCTACAATCTCAAGCAAAGGAAGTTCAGCTGCTGCTTATTGGAGATACGTAGAAGACAAAGAGTCCAGCAACCCAACGCTTAGCAAAGATTTTCCAATAGCGTCCTATAAGACATATTTTGCGCAAACCAAAGAACCTGGTAGCCCAGCCCCGATCAAAAAAGAAGCAGTTACTACTTCAGGTGGAGGAGAAACATCGAATGAAAGCGTAGGAGAACTTTTCCATAAGGCGCTGAATGAGATCAAACAGTTGTGGAAGGATAAAACAATGACAAAGCGTCCAAAGACTTCAAAATGATGAAATTGAGTGAGGCTCACACATGAGATGGGTTAATAAATTAGCCCATAAAACTTTGGTGCAAGAGAGTTATTTGTACTTTTTAAAAAACAATAAAACGAAAAATATGAGCATGTATATACTTTTATATGCACTAAATTATAATAATAAGTATGTTCTAAATTGAAATGATTTAAATATTTCATTGGCAAGCTGGAGTACTTGAAATACCTTTTAGATTGAACTGGTGTTCTTCTGACAGCAACTCAAACCCTGGACCTCACGACTGTCACTGCTCATCACACGTACAGCTAGCAAAACAGTACCTATTTACGAGCGTTTTGGCGTTGGAGGTAATATAAGTGCTGGGCAAGCCTATTCCATCTAAAATTTATTTTCCCAAGCCCCTATTTACGGGATGCTGTGGGCAAATAGAGGGTAAATAAAAGAACTGAAAGGTATAAATCATACGCATGATGTACTTTAGGGACACCCCCATCTATATCATCTACAATAGATGCAAAGGCTTGTTTATTTACAAATTAAAACTACAGGCGTAAAAAATATGTCACGTATTATTTACGTATTCAGTGGCTGTTCGATCTCCGCTGAGAACAGTAGCGTCTCGCGTTCGCGCGTAGGTACCTACAGTGCAAAGTGCAAGCGCATCACAAAAACGTCACCGCGGACGTGCTGCCGACTGTGACAATGACCCCGTTCTTTGTCGCGTAAGGCATGTGCATCGACGACGAATTATATTGTTAAGGTGACACCATTTATTGCCTTTACAATGGATACGCCATCAAAGGTACGCTTTACCCTGCATACAGAGCTGGAGCATACTTTGTATGACCACTACAATGACGCAGTCCGTCTTTTTAAAGAAGAAAGGCAAGAGCGTGAAAAGCTTCAGGGCCTTGTTGGGAACTTGAAGAACCAAATTGAAGTTCTTCAAGAGCAGCTGAAATGCGTTGCGCAATCAACAAACATGCCATCAACATCAAGCATGGAAACTTCCTCGGTACAGGTGGAATATGTTACGGACGAGGAAGAACTAGCAAAAGAGACAGAGTGGATAAGAGCGAAATCAAGGAAAAAGCGGAAAATGAACACCTCGCCCATTGTCTCACCACAAGGAAATGCCAATACTCCAGCAAAAGAAAAACAAAAAAAAATTCCTTCCCCACCTCCGATCATAGTAGACGGGGTGAATAATTACCAAAATTTTTACGACTCCTTGTCTTTAAAACAGCCCGCTGGTACCTTTAAAATCAAGATACTAAGCGGTGAGAGTGTTAAAGTAAATGCCATCAATGATGATGCATACAGAGCCTTAACAAAAATTCTAAGCGAAAGCGAGTACCCCTGGCACTCCTATGAAAACAAACAAGAGAGACCGATAAGAGTTATGGTCAAGAAATTGCCTTCCTCGTGTAAACCTGACCGAATTATCGAAGACCTAAATGGAAGAGGCTACAAGATTGAAGAAGTTGTCAACAAACTAAGTTGGAAAACTAAGGAACCACTAAACATGTTCATGGCCACCTTCAGCAACGAAGAAGATGTAAAAAAAATATATGAAATAAAACATATATTGGGGTGCGTGGTCGAGATTCAACCACTAAGATCCACCAAACTTATCCCACAGTGCAAGAAATGCCAAGTATATGGTCATACACAAAAGTACTGCTCCAAAGAACCAAGATGTGTTAAATGCACAGGTAAGCACCTTACAAAGGACTGCAAAAAACCTGCAGAAGAAAAACCAAAGTGTGTGCACTGTGGGGAAGCACACCCAGCAAACTACCGAGGCTGCATGGTAGCTAAAGAAATGCAGAAGATGCGGACCAAAAGTATAAATAAAACTCAGGCTACACCGTAAAACGCCAGCAGCAAACAGCAAGTAGCTCCTCCAGGCTCTAACGTAAGAACTCCTTCAGTTAGCACCACTCACAAATCTGTGTCATATGCCCAGGCAACTGCCAAAAACACACCAACCATGCAGCGCAAAGAGCCAAGCAACGATAACAAGCTAGATGTCATTCTGAAGCTCATGACATCCTTTGATGAGAGATTGAAAATAATAGAAAATAGCACCAAACAAGCTATTCCTAAGAGTAAAAAATAATTTGTACACTTAAAAACATGGCTTGGAACTGCAATGGGCTACTTAATCATCAAAACGAACTGCAAGTAGTCCTAGACATAGAAAATGTCGATTTGTGTCTCGTGTCTGAAACGCATTTCAATAAACAGTCACACATCACTTTCAAAGGCTATAAAACCTATCATGCACTACACCCAGATAACAAAGGAAGGGGGGGTAGTGCTGTTATCGTGAAAGAAAACATAAAGCACTATGAAGTAAGTAAATGTGAAGAGCCAGATATCCAGTCCGTAGCTATTTGCATTAATACAACGCGGTATTCTCTTACGGTAGCAGCCATATACTGCCCACCGCGCCATACGATACATGAACATGACTACTCAAGATTTTTACAAACCCTTGGTGAAAGATTTGTACTTGGAGGTGACTTCAATGCAAAGAATACGTACTGGGGATCCAGACTAACGAATACAAAGGGCCGAAACTTATTGAATGCCATTAAACATATAAAAGGTGACGTTATATCTACTGGTTCACCAACATACTGGCCAACTGACCAAAACAAAATTCCAGACCTGATAGACTTCTTCATCTACAAAAATCTATCGAGTAACTACCTACGAATGAAGCAAAGTTATGATATGAACTCTGACCATTCTCCAATATATCTAGAAATAAGTGAAAAAGTTTCACAAATAGAAAACGCTCTGACCCTGGTAAATAAGTATACTGATTGGGAGAGTTTTAAAATAGAATTAGATTTTAATATAGACCTAAAAGTTCCTCTGAAAGCCCCGGAGCAACTTAACCTAGAAATAGACAATTTTACTAAAATCATACAACAAGTTGCCTGGAATAATACACCAGTAAACAAAAAAAGAGGCACAAGAAATCACTACCCTCAGGATATCTTGCAACTCATAAGTGAAAAAAGAAAACAGAGAAACGTTTGGCACCAAACTAGATTTCTACAAAACAAAACTAAATTAAATAATCTCACAAAACTGCTCAAAAGAAAAATTCAAGCTTTTAATGACGAGTCAACTAACAGCTATCTCCAGAACCTCACCAGTGATCGCAGTACAAACTACTCACTCTGGAAGGCAACTAAACATATGAAACGACCCATTACCCAAATTCCTCCGATTAATATAGGGTCTGGAAAATGGGCCGTTAGTAACGAACAGAAAGCCAAAAGATTTGCAGAACATCTTGAAGAAATATTTACACCTAATGAAGGCCAAACAAACCAAGTACCTATGATTAACGAAGTTTGTGACGAAACACTTTCGATAAAGCTGGTAACACCCAGAGAAGTCTGGAGCGAAATAAAACACCATATAAACCCAAAGAAATCTCCTGGATTCGACCTTATCTCAGGAGAAATACTACACCATCTTCCACGAAAAGCGCTAGTGAAACTGACGACCCTCATAAACGCAGCACTCAGACTAAAGGTTGTACCAGATTTATGGAAGGTTGCCGAAGTCATTATGATAGCAAAGCCAGGAAAACCACCTCATGAGACCTCATCTTATAGGCCAATTTCTCTGCTACCTATCATGTCAAAATTATTTGAAAAACTGTTACTAAAAAGACTTAAGCCACTTATAGAAAGTAAAAACATCATACCAGATCACCAATTTGGATTCCGAGAACAGCATTCAACAATAGATCAAGTTCATAGAATTACAGATGTTATTGAGAGGACTCTCGAAGAAAAAAAGGTCTGCTCCACTATCTTTTTAGACGTGGCACAGGCATTCGATAAGGTATGGCATGAGGGCCTTTTACTGAAATTAAGAAAAGTATTACCTCCTGAATTTACAGATGTAATAGAATCCTACTTATCTGATAGAACTTTTAGAATAAGGCAAGAAGACGCCTTCTCTGAACTTAAGAAAATAAGAGCTGGGGTACCACAAGGAAGCGTACTAGGTCCGGTCCTTTACCTTCTTTATACAAGTGATATTCCCGTCCTAGCCAATAATACCATTGCAACCTTCGCTGATGACACTGCCATAATGGCTGTCGGAGGCACTCATGCAGAAGCAGCTGAAAAGGTACAAGTAGCTATTAATGAAATCCATGATTGGACTAGAAAATGGAGAATAAAACTAAATGAATCCAAATCGGTTCACATCAACTTTACTAACAAGAAAGACCAATACTGTGCGGTATTCATTAACAATAAAATCATTCCATATGGAAACACAGCTAAATACCTTGGTATGACTCTTGACGCAAAGCTGCGCTGGAAAGCACACGTCAAGAAGAAAAAAGAAGAGCTAGAGTTACGCTACAAGAGGATGTACTGGCTGCTTGGAAGGCAATCTACTCTTTCAGTGCCTAACAAACTTTTGTTGTACAAACAAGTCCTAATGCCGATATGGACTTATGGTATACAGCTGTGGGGCTGTACCTGTAAAAGTAATACTGCAATAATTCAACGATTCCAGAATAAAGTGTTAAGGGGCATTGTTAATGCACCCTGGTACGTGAGAGACGAAGATCTGCACCGGGACCTCCAGATCGAATTCGTTGATAAATTAATTAAAAAATTCGCAGAAGCTCACGAGAAAAGACTTCATCACCACGTGAATGTCGAGGCCATCCAGCTCCTCGATAACACAGACAAAGTGAGAAGGCTCAAAAGAATCAAACCTTTTGAGTTAGTGTAATGTTAAAGTTATTGTGCAGTAATAATAGTGCTACTTTTAATGAACACAAGAACAAAGTGTCATCACAAAGTGTAGAGACTGTAAGAAAAGTGCCGATGGACACATTCTTGTAATATTTTCTTCTATAAAAATAAGTTAAAGCAAAATTGCTCATTAGCCTACTTGGCTAGATTGTAATGTTATTAGGATACCGCATCAAAGGGGTATACTAATTTAATGAAAAAAAAAAAAAAAAAAAAAAAAAAAAATTACGTAAAAAGAAAATATTTATATCGTCTTTATTTGCTGTTGGTACATGCGCACACGCATTGCTACGGGAGCTTGACGAGCACAGCGAGGGGCCAATCTCTGTTTGTGGAGATAATCTCACTGTCCAACATACTGACAAACGTGATGCATGAGGGCTGCCTCCTTCGACGACATGAGGCTTTTAGGCGGCCTAGGGACTCCGCTACCTAAAAATATGGACAATCCACACAACGCTATCTAGCCTAAACTAAGAGAGCTTTTATTATAGGAACCTTATACTTCTATATATATTTTTTAATACATTCTTAGAATACAATATTATACCCAGACAGAGAATAAACATCTGTGCTCACCACACAAATATTTATTCTCAGTGGGAGTTGAACCCTACCACCTACGGCGCAGAAGGCAAAGTTCTACTGACTGAGCTATAATAGCATTCTTCTTTTTCTGTTCGTGTACTAGTTCTTTCAAACCAGTGTGGTGAAAGGATGTTAAGTGCGCCTCAAAAAGGGTGCTTTTGAACACTTGACGCAACACTTTCAAATTCTAGGTTCTAGGACATGTCAATTTTCTTACGATGTTTTCCTTCACCATTTGAAAGTACTGGCGCAGTGCACATACTGCGCCAGTACTTTCAAATGGTGACTGGATTCGAACCCACGATCTTAGGACCAGAAAGCGGGGTCGCTACCATGCACTAGGTCACCAGTGTCTCAATAATTAGCAGAAAGCCGTGAGTATATAAAGACACGTGAGGCTTAACATCTGTATGCCTCAAGTTGATGGACGCAGGGCAGTGCATCAAAGGGCACGTTCTTGACGTGCGTCACCTACAATGCAATGCTTTGTTAAAGGCGATGGTTACCACTTAACATCAAGCGGGCGAAACGCTTGTTCGAACGGCTAATTGTATAAAAAAAAAACTTGAGAAGTGTCAAGGGACACCCGGATGGAGCGAATTTCTTTTATTACTATTTACAAAAAACCTGTATAAACTCAACAAAAATAATCGTCGCGACACCACAATGTTCAATGCGAAATAGAAATGAAAATATCTGGCTTGCTTTCTGTAAGAGAGAGAGAGAGAGAGAGAGAGAGAGACAGACAGAGAAACATGCGCACGTCGCACAGCTTACATTAGCTTACTATAGCAAAAAGTGTCGTGACAACTTTTCGTAAGATTTTTTTCCGTATAGGCCCCTTTTACAACGCGCGATAAGGAACTTCGTTCCAAAACTTTCTTTCACCGGCACCCACTCCTTTCAAACCGAAACACAGCGATGCTGCTTCACGGCAGAAAGTCATGTTGGTAGTATTTCCCCGGACGAGCCCTTCACAAATAACTCTCTTACTACTGACATTACATATATTGGTAACTTAGCATTCTACCAATAACAAAATCTGTGTATCAAGTTCGAGTAGAATCAAAAAGCGATTCAACTGATTCTTCTTTACAAAAAGAACCGCGTTTCATCATAAACGCCGCGCCTTTGACGCGCCGCTTTGTTCGCTACTGAATACATCTCAGAATACTGAATACTGTACGGTATTCATTACATGATCCCAATTGATAATTAAGCTTACTTTACAAAGTGTATGAAAGCATTTCTTTAGGTGTCGGCCGGCAGTGGTCCTGAGTCGGTCGGTGTTCTAAGATGTGGTTTTATACATTTTGTATCACTTAATATATGGGGATCAGTAATCACTGCAGTAAATTGGTACTTACTTATTACGGTAGGATATAGCTCAAGTTACCTATAAACAAAGAAAAATGACGCTTACTGCAAGGACATACGAGCTAGCAGTATATAGTCTGATGCGTAACCTTGTGTACCTACCTATTTTTAACTGACTTCAAATAAGAAATTAGGAGGATCTCAATTGGGTTGTAATTTTTTTTTATGTATGTTATTGCATAACTTCGTCGTTTAGAAAAATTCGAAAAAATATTTATTTAAGCGATAAGCAAAAAAAAAATTGTAAAGTAAATTGATCTCTTAGAAATTCTATCAAAATCGGTTCAGCAGTTTGGCCATAAAGTCGGTTTCTCAAGGTTTTCTAAACTTCACTTGCATAGATCCACAAAGTTTTTTTATTATTATATTATTCATTTATCATTCATATATCTAAACAAAGCGTATAAAAATCGAAATTAGGTGGAAAAAACGAGATTAAGTATATGAAACATAATTGAAACTTCTAAGATATATTACGGCACATCTAACAAAAATAAGTTGGTTTAAATATTACATTAGCCAGGCATCAACCCCTGTTGATCCCAATGCTAGACTACTCCTCCAGTCAAGCCTCCTGAGGACCAAAAAAATCAGACAAGGCCTTTTTCATTTTACCTAAGACCCATGACCATCAAAAAGCCGAAACATTCCTGTCGGCAACACTCTCACAATGCCGAAAACCAGAGTCCCGAATAACGATAGCGGATAATCCTACAAAGCGAAACCTCCCAAGACGAGACTATTTTGCGACAGAGTCCGTAAAAAGGTTTTTCATCCCATCTATTCAAAAAGAGGCGATTGGTTCCCTAAATAGTGCGCCTAAAGAAACTACTTTAGGCGCACTATTGGTACAGTGACACAATGACTTTTAAATTTGGAATACTATTAAATTGAAAAGTTTGAACGCAATTCGCTACGATAAAATACTGGCTGGTAGTGGTAGTATGAACAAGCGAGCCTGTAGCCGCGGTATTGGTTAATAAAAAAAAAATACGCGGGAACTTCTTATTGTATTTTTATTACTTTCTAACAAACTACTACAAGCAATTTATATATAATACACAAAAAAACAATTAAAT
Organism: Thera obeliscata; assembly: GCA_947578465.1. Classification (NCBI taxonomy): domain Eukaryota; kingdom Metazoa; phylum Arthropoda; class Insecta; order Lepidoptera; family Geometridae; genus Thera; species Thera obeliscata. The sequence continues at coordinate 7,048,335 of OX387918.1, read as the reverse complement.
ATGAGTTCTAGCAGTGAAAGTGATATATTACAAAACCATCAACTAGAGTCTGAAGTTATTACGAATACCCAAGTGATAAATAAGTCAACTACATTTTCTGTTCCCAACAAAACAGTTACAATAAACTTCAAAAATTGCGGAAATGTATCTAATATTAATATAAATTTGTAATTTAGTTATGTAAATATAAATGATTATCTACTAAAAGCTTCTCTTATTTAATTTTCTCATAGAGGGGGATGAAAAGCAGAGTGTGCCACACGGTACCAAAATTATTTAACCTTGAGCGACGTACTTTGAATCCTTCGTTACGTTCAGGATTCTACTATAGGACCCCTCGTTTCACTCGGGATCCTACTCTAGAATCCTTCACTTCACTCTGGATTTAAAAAATCGCTCTCTCCCTAAATACTTTATTTTGGCCCCTTATGACACAATCTACTATTAATGCATCTGTTTATTTCATAGACTTTTAAACTTTCTTGCAACCAACCTTCTTGGTTTCTTTTCATAATTTGAAGATGCACCAATGAGGTTCTGATATTTGAAAAAAATGTGCAAACCTTATCTACTCAAATGGTACAGCGTAGAGGAAGTCCACAGCCTAGCTAGTTCCTCACGAGTCACGTTTTAACTACTTCTTTCTAAAGATTGGATCATTTATATTATGAGGATGAGGATGCTAGACTAGTCTAGGTAATCTGACTAGACTGAGAGCATGTAAGTGCTATAGAAGCGTACTTAAAATCCAGGCTATACTATAGCATTTTGTGACTAGGAGGAGACATGGTTCCAAAGTTGCTTTGGACGCATCTGATCTAACTTTGTCACCTATTTCTAAGTAGATGTTGTGAGTAATAGAGGATGCTATTGTTCGATTTATCACAAATCTTGAAAACTACGGGCGATCGTTGTGACATCGAATGTAACAACTGCTTATACGCTTCACGGTTCCGGCTATTTTAGTAAATCGATTCAAGTTCATCGGACGAAACTTAATCGAACGCCCGCGATTATCGCTCCACATCAAAACAGTGATGGGAAAAATAAATCTGTAATGCAAACATACTACCTACAACTTTTGAAAAATGCCAATCTTTCGGTTGAAAGACTTTTATTTTCTAGCCGTAGATCAATTTCAAAATAATAGACAGTGACTAAAATCAAACAAATTATAAAAATTATAGCATTAACAAAGTTGCATCAAATTTACGTTTTATAACAATAAACATCATGATCTGTATTTTTGTTTGGGTACATATTTTTAATTTTTCCTTATACTATAAATAATATAACTTGTTCTCTATACTTACTACTCAAGGACATCCTTACTCCAAATACTTCAAATTTCAAACGCACCAATGGTCAGTTCGAATTCGGCGCCGATTTTTTTTTTAATTCTTAAGCGCGGCTAAGACGCGTCGGTAGAACGCAAGGAGCTTTTACTGAGGATTAAAAATACACAATAATTGCATGTAACAGATATGCAGTAGTGCATAAACGGCTCTGTTTGCGATATGCCGACACCTCAAAAGTGTTATTGTTGCTTAAGAGCTCTTGGAGATAGTAGAATGACCATTAGAACCATGAGGTCTAACCAAAAGTTTTTAATTTTTTTTTTCTTTTATAATAGCCATAGCGGTTGGCTACTGACCATAGTGACCATTTTCTTTCCTACCCTTGTCTAAAAACTCTTTTATTTTTATATGTTTCTTACGTAAAAATTAAACTTATCGCCTCATCTACATTTAATTAAACTCGTATCGTAGTAGCTTCTATTTTTCGCCTCGCTGCATCTTGACATTCAGAAACCGACTAAATTAAAAACTACATAGAAAAACACATATACAGCAATATAGGCTCTATAGTAGTTCTAAATAAAGCTGAAAATTATTATATTGTGTAAAAAGATAAAATAATTAATGGTTTATATGAAATCAAAGGTCAATGAGCTTAGTTTTTGCGTTTATAAAACAGATATTAACTTCTGTAAGTAAAAAAACATTATTTTGCAAACTACAAATTTGTCAAAGGCAAAGTATATTTATTGCTAATATTATACATATAACTAGCTACATATAGATATGTACATAATAGGTTCTACGACATTACAGCAACAAAAAGAACATCATTGAAGGAAGGGTTGAAGCAAAACGGGGAAGAGGAAGGCCAATAATAAGTTACGTGAGTCTGATAAAAGAAAAAGTCTCTGTCATGTCACATAAGGAAGTCAAGGAGGTCGCATTCGAAAGACATCTTCGAACTATTTAGCTCCCTAATATCCCTGAATAAGCAAGCTTTTTACTTCACTCACCTTTTCTTAGTTAGGGGGAATGTATTAATTGAGTCATTTAATATCAAAAACGGCATTCTCCACTTTACTTACATTTGAAATAAACATGAAAAATGTATTTTGATTCATTATTTTGTCTAGGAGATTGCCGCTTTTGTAACTTACTCAAAAGTTTAAAGTCATTTTTGGTAGGGAGAATGCTGTTTCTGTAAAAAACTTATTAATCAAGATGGAAGATTAGTTCTTAGAGAATATTTTGGCATAGATAAGTTATTTTCTCTTAAATGTGGAGATTGCCGGTTTTGATACTATAAGACTCAATTAGAGTTTGGTAATTTCACACAACATGCTCGCTCATAACTTGTTTTCAAACATACAATTACATCTGTAAAGATTGGAGGATTAATTAAATTACAATTTGACCTCTGCTACCGGTGGCCGCGGGTGGCAAACTTGAAATTAGCTTGTTGATATTGTGTGGTCACACGCTTCTCTGTTCCACACTGAAGTAGGCCTTTCTGGAAGAACTTGTGTGGTAAAAGTATAATCTGGGCTAATTAATAAAGCGTAGGCTTAGGGTTGCATGCAGAAACAACAATAAATACATTTAATTTCATCACACATATCCATAATTCGTTATTTCAACCTGCGAATTTCTCAACTCAGACTCAATCTATCATCAATGGACGACCTCTGTGGTGCGGTGGGCGAATGTCCACCTGCGACGCAAGAGGTTGCGGGTTCGATTCCCGCCTTGGAACAAATATTTGTACGATCTGCAGGTATTTGTTCCGGGTGTTCTGGTCGTTTACTATTTAAAATAAAAAATATCTATACATGTAATGTATTGTATTATGTATATCAGTTATCTAGCACCAAGCACCAAGTTATCAAACACAAGCTCTGCTTAGCTTGGGGCTAGATAATGTTGTGTGAATTATCCAGCATTATTTATTTATTTATTATTTATTTATTAATCATAGAGTTTTTGACAGTTTTCCATTGAAAAGTTTCTATAATTAGTATACCTACAGCAGTTCAACTGGAAATACTACTGAGATAGCCGGTACCTTCCCGGAACGAGTAACTTTTTATCAAAGTAAACTTCTACGATGGCCCTTCCAGCTGAACAACCCTTAAATCCATGTCTAAGGTATACAACTGCCAGTCAGGAGGTGTCGATAGATCATTCATACACATTTCTAACTGACAGATGATGTATGAAGGAAGCTTTGACCTCTTATGAACCAGTACAATTTTTATCAAACCATTTTAAGTTTGTCGGGCACGTTGCGAAATGCATTTAAAATTGATAATTAAAAAGTTCTAAAAAGTTTGTGAACCGAATTGAAGGTACCTAACAAAATAACACAATTTCTTCAAAAAGCTAAAACTAATAAAAAAAAACAAAGTGCTCGTGCCTATCTTAACAAAACAAAAGAAAACTTTTTAAAGATTTCAATTTCAACCGTTATGAAAAAAAACAAAAGCTTGATTTTCAAATTGGTTCCGTTATGTTTCTTTTGAAGTAAGAATCAAAGAGTTATAAGCTCTTTTTAAAAAACATCTTTTTTTACCTATTCTTTATTAAAAAGCTCTGAATATACCTACTTTTTCCTGGAACATTATCGAGAAGTAGATAGTAAGTAATACTTAAACAACAAACAACTATCCTATAGTCCCGAAAAGGGATTATCATAATGACATTTCTTTGTATAACTAAGCCACCAAAATCGTTGCCTATTTCCATCAAAAACCACTTTCCTTATTCTTATAGTTTTAAGGTTGAATTTATAGCCGAAAGTTTGTGTTTTTGTCATCTGCAAAATTAACTTTTGCCCAATAAAATTCAGCACAGTTGTCGGTAAAAGCTACTGGGCGGTCGCTTGCAAAAAATCAGAACTAAGACTGTTATGATGGCTTTTTGACAGTAGAAAATCATTTGATACATGTTTCTCTATTGCCAACCTCTTCACTGTTTTTTTTTAGTTTCTTGTTGACTTTGATGAAGGATCGTGTTCTAAGATCATAAAATAAAAAAAAAGAACACCGTCACGTGTATTTTTTTCTTTACAAATTTGCAATAGATACCAAGATGGCACGAGTTTATACGAATCTTATGGTAGAGCATGCATTGGACCCGATCGAAATTCAAATAAAACCTTTGATAAGTTACCTGCTTGGTTGCCATGTTTCGAAGTAAGAGATTGTTCCATTTTTAAATCACTCGACAGATTTAAGTTTACTGTGTTATTTATCTGGCCGCTTTATACGATCGTAATGGATTTTCATATAACTTTTACCGGCCGCTGCTTGCATGTATTTGGCCAGTACAGCAGTTTCTATTTATATCGAAGAAGGTTGTCATAATAATGATCTTTCCGAGTAAAAAGTTTTGCAAACAGAAGCATGACTGAAAAAGTAGTCCCTATCGTTGCATATCATCTAAAATAGCAAAGGCATGTTTACGGCTCCAGTATCATAGTCTCTGGTAGATGAAGCGTGCATGAGCAAATGGGTTGGCGCTAGCACGCTCGCGTGGGCTTCTGCGAGGTGACAATGTCTTTATCTACAGAGAATCTTAAACTTTTTTACAAAAAAGCATACATATAATTATTTGCTACAAGGACAACATTTGTTTGAAAATTTCATTATTTTTGAAATTGTATAATTACTGACCTTATGTCACTCATGAAAAATTGTAAAAACCATTTTTTTTTGCGTTGAGTCGCGAAGAGTACTGATGGGGAAGAGAGCTTTTTTTCTTTGCCTTGCAGTGGGACAAAACGGCCACATAATAATAATAATAATACATTTTTGGACAATAACATGAGTAAACAAAAATTTCAAGCAAAATGTTGGTCCAAATAAATGTTCCTACCAAACATTTTTAAAGCATTAAAAACCTTTTTAAATAAATTTAAAACTATGAAGCAATATGAATTTTTTAATACAGTTGCTCAAAAAGTGGCGTATTGCAGGGACGTATAGCGTTCGGGATGTGGGCTATTACACACGCGTGCTTTTTTTTTACCATTCCCGCACTAGTGCTTTTTCTTTCCCAACTGTCAAAATAATGTCTAAAAAGAAAAACCAACCATGAAGTTTTTACTAAAAAAATTCATCGAAGTTTTTTTTTTTTTTTTTTTTTTATACAACTAAGTTGACAAACAAGCATACGGCCCACCTGATGGGAAGCGGTTACCGTAGCCTATGGACACCTGCAATACCAGTTAAAAGCGAAAGCTGCGAAGTTTTTATGATTAATGCAAATACGTATTATTTCTAAAAAGAAGCTACTAATTTGTTTCATTAACAGATTTAATGATTTGATTGAATGAGTTATGTTAGGTTTCATTTCATTTCATCTCATTAAATTTCATTTTCAATTCATATCAATAAAAAAAATCTACTGAAGACTTGGCTGTATGGGTATAGTTCCCTTTGCCTTCCAGAATGGGTGAAGAAAAAAAAAAAATCTCTGCTTATATTTTACGGTTGGCGTTGGCGCCATTTTTCAGAAATTATCTTTGCGAGTTTATTTGTTTGTTGCACAAAATGAGTAATTTCGACCCTAGTTTTTTTGAATTAACACCACCGGAACTCAGTATAATTGCACAAAATGCTTCGGAGAACATTTTACCGGAAAAGTCAAAAAGTCGCTACATGCATACATACGACGAACTTATTGCGTGGAGAGAAGAGAAAAAAGCAAATGGTATTTTTATTATTTTATTAAATTGCTTAATTTTTTCGCAACTGTATTAAAAATAGTCGTTCAGTACACGTGCGGAACCGTCATTGCAACTTGTTCCGACTGTCAACCCTCGCCTTCGGCTCGGGTAGACATTTGTCGGAACTCTTTGCAATGACAGCCTTCCCGCACTTGTAATGAAATATACTATTACATTTCACGATCAACATCACGATTGTTATTGAATGTACGAGAGCGTAGGTACCTCTAGTGAAAACATATCACGGCATGTCCCAATTACCAGTTTGGAAACGCCGAAACACATTCGGGTCAATTAAATCGACAACTCGATAACGAAATGACCGGCCAACACCTCGGACGACAACGATCCATCATACCGAGCCATTTCCATGGCTCTCAATGTTTTGCCCAAACCCTAATTTGAGGTAAAATTTTTTTGGCACTCGAAAAGCAAAATAAACCCTTTTATTTTAGTGGCTTTATCCCATGCGTAATGCATAATTATTATTTGGTATTGCTATTTATTATTTACACCTCATCATCATCAACCTGAAGAAGTCCTCCCCTGTCCTGCAGGACATAGGCCTCACACACTACTTACACCTCGGAAAGGTTAATTAATTTATTTTTTTGGGGATTTAATCAATAAATTAATTGAAATAGCTATATTAGGCGGGTGTACCATTAACCATAAAGCCGGCAGTGTATCAGCAGCACCTCTGGTGTCGCAGGTGTCTATGGGCGTCAACCATTTTCCATCAGGTGGTCCGTCTGCTAATCTGTTGTCATAAAAAATACAGTACCTAAGTATTTTCTGAATTACTAATAATTATAAGCAAATTGTTACTATAATCGATATAATTTATAATCGATTTTCTAAAAATGCCCTAAAGTAAAGGTTGAGATCCACTGGTGCTCACAGGCGGGCGCGTGACAGGCTCGTCGCAGCTAATTTATCGGTACACGACAATTATTCCGAATAATTAGTTGCACACCGACGCACTGGCCGTACGGAGTAGTATTTTTTTTTATGAATTGGCGCCGGGTTCACAAAAACAATTATTTACAAACATTATTTTACAGTACATAATGTATAAGCTTCAATTAGTCTAGTTATCTATTTTTAATGACTGAACAAATCAACTACAATATACACTCGATTCCAATTTCAAACTTTTTCAAAAAACCCAAAAGAACACGACCTAATAGAAGCTCAATAGACATTCGCAATCTCAATCTAAAATTTTGACAGAAAACCAATTCAATTTCTGTGAAATTTTCAACTAAATCAAAATTGGAAGGAACTGAAATTTAATGCCGGCAGTACCTGCAGCCACTCATAATGTAAGCCCCTTTTTTTTAATTGTATAGGTGTGAAAATTGGCTCGTAGGCTCACTAAACCTAAATCATCGTTCGTGAGCTTTTACGAGTATGCTGTAGGAAGCAATGTATGCACTTAAGTTATATAAGTAGCTCCTTAAAAGTGTATTTTTAATTACAAATAATATGAAATACATAAAAGTAAAATTAAAGATAAACTGCATCCTATCTTTCCAATCTGAAATTCTGTTGTTAATCAGAAAACAATTTATATTTGCTGTCCATCCACACCAAACTTTTTAAAATAAACTCTAAGTCGATGCAAAAAGGTTTCAGTTGGAAGTTTGACAGCAAACGTCATTGTCACGTGGTCATGATCGGTCGACATTTTGACAATTTGGGTCTTGCCCGCAGAGCCGGGTGTCAGCGTACTTTGAGGACCACCAGGCAACGCCATGCGAGATCAGACTGATAAGGATAGTTTAAGTTACAATTAGAGGGAAAATATTTAGAATGGTGAAGTTTTAGCTCGTAATAATATAAGCTTAAAACGTGGAAAGCTTTCCCATAATATCAAAATTGGAAATTAGAGAAATAGGCATCAGGACTAATCACGTCCCAAAGTACGTTTGACAGTTTCCTTGGATTTCATTTAGTAGGTGAAATAGGCAGGTGAGTAAGTGTGTGTTTGCCCAGGAGATAATAGGTATGAAGACTAATAAGCATTTAACCACTCTAAATTCTTTATTGAAGTCTAAGTTAAAGAATAATGTATTCAGAAGTTTTACTTAATATGAGTATCTTTAACGAATAATAGCTTCCTTCTTAAATTGTTTCTAATCTTTTCTAAAATTATATTATTTCTAATTGATTTTTATGTTTTAGTTAAATTATACTGACGTATTCCAAATTCTCACCAAATCTATCACAGCTACTCAAATAGCTATCTTGATTCCATACAACACCTTCACCAAACCTGATATAACAAAGAGTTGAGACGATGCCGACATCAAATAAAAAATATCAAGGAATGAAAACGAAAAAATAAATAATCCGCCCCATGTATCAAATAATAAACTTAGTAGCAAGTGCATTTTGGGGATCGGGTTGCGTTCCGTTTTACGGCGGTAAAAAAGAAAGATCCCTTTTTAGGGTTAAGGTTCTATAAAAGCATAGACGTATATATAATTATTGTTGTATAGATACGTCTAATACGGGTCACGGGGAATAGTGAAAATCTAGCGGTATTCGGCCGGATTTTCACTATTTCCCGTGTGTTGCGGCGCGTCAGAAGTCTGTCAGTCCTATACATTTTGTATGGAAGTGATCTAGTGACACTATAGTGTCACTAGATTACTTCCTCGCGCGTTGACCCGCTCGGGTCTACGCGTCTACGCATTAGATCCTCGTCTCTGTCTGGCCTCATACTAAATGAGAGGGACAGGTTGCGTTACAACACACCGATCGTCAATAGTGAAAAGCCTTGCGATTCAAATGAAATAGACAATATTTTTATTTTGACTATTCAATTCAACATTATAGTTTATACATAGAATTATTTTCCATAGCTTGGTTTCTTGCGATTTTCATAAATAACCTTAATTAAGTAATGATATATTTTCGAAAATATAGTTAGTAATGTTGGCGCGTCTAAAAGGAAAATTAGATTTTTGGGAACAAAATAGGCTGCATCAACGTTGCAAAAAATTGTACAGAACCCCACCACTTCCTTGTGTGGAACATCCTTGACAGATTTTTTATAATCATTCAAATTTAAAACTGACGGATAACGTCAGCAGCAGGGTATGGTACGAAAATGGTCAGATATTAACTTGAGTCAAGTATTTGTTTAGTTTACAAAATGATAGAGCTGTAGTGAAATAGGGATTGTATTTAACTGTTCAAAATAAAAATAAAAACATGCAGGGAGACTGTAAGTTGTTATATATAAGGTTAACCAGTCCGACATACATGATTTTCAGCAGTAGTGTGATAATACCTACCTATATGTACTTATATATACATAATTAAAAAGTCTATTTTATGTAAATGGCACTCCTATTTAACCGATTCCAAAAGGAGGGATTCTCAATTTATAAAAAAGTCAATAAAAAATACATCATTACATGAAATGTATATCTTCTTTATTTTGGTTGACGTGTTATACTTTGTCTTAGCATGGGCAGATAATAAATAAATAAATAAATATGTTCGACAATCCACACAACACTATCTAGCCCCAGATTAAGCAGAGCTTGTGTTATGGGACCCAGATAGCTGATATAATACTTATCATACATTATTTTTTTGTAATTACATACTTAGAATACAATATAACTCCCAGACAGAGAACAAACATCTGTGTTCACCACACAAATATTTGTTCTCGGTGGGGATCGAACCCACGACCTACGGCGCAGAAGGCAGAGCTACTTACCAACTGAGCTGAGAGGCCAGTCAAAGATGAGCATGAAATGAAAAAAAATAATGAAGCTTTTTTCAAAGTTTCCAAATTGAACAATATCATGGAAATAATCGCCACATTCTTCTTATATTAAGGTAATGTTAACCATCTCGCTGGATTAACCAAATCATAAAACGCTTCCATTTAATTATTCATTCATCGCGTCCGAAAGAAATACCCCACAACAGGTTATCGGGATAACGATGATTAAAAACTTAAAAAATAATAATTTGGAGCCACACTCACGCAATATCAAACCTTCTTACATTGAATTTAAGAATTTAAAACACTGGCCGTTAGATCGAAGATAAAGAAATAAAAGTAAAAGGCGGGCTGTTTGAATATGGAACGTCATGTCAAGTGAAACGTCAAATTGTGACAGTTTCCGCGCGGGCGATCAGCGTGTCGGGATCGTTGCACCCGCCTTCTCAGAATATTCGGTGTTTGGTAAATTATGGCTTGTTTTTAAACTCAATTTGATACGGAATTTGATTGCTCATCAGAATGTTATCTTGTTACAAGCGCTATCTAATTACAGTTTGAATAAAATTTGGTAAAAACCTTTGTTGCAACGAAAATTAGGTGGCATTTTTTTATGTTGTTAGTTTTATTATTTTGCTTAGGTTTACATTATGACTTGATCATTATTTTTATCAAAAATAAGCATAAACAATCATTTATATTTTTCTTAAGATGTTTTTATAGCTATTTCCTGCCACCTGTCATCTAGCGAATACTCATTTTCAGGATAAAAAAATATAAGTACCTATGACACAAATCGATCCTTCACCTGGAAATTAATACAACAATCGAGTAATTATTATCGATTACAACGCTTGAATAATCGACTTGACTACGAGGACATACCTTATTGTTGGTTTACGGACGCAAATGGCGGAAGGCAAATTATGTTATCGAAATAATTAGTTCACGGATAAATAGGTTTATGGGAAAACTGGTTAGAAATCATGCCATGTCCTGTCACTGAGTAATTTTTGCCTACACACACATTACATTTCATTTTATGGGCCGAAGTGTCTGGAAAAAAAGATATATCAGCACGGGTCTGTTTCTCCGTCTCTCCTCTTCTGAGTAAGGCTACCTGTAATAAGAAACTAAAAAAAACTGGCTAACAATTACTTGCTGTGAGGCTTTTGGGTGTGTGGTTTGTGACATCAGCATTTCGAATGTTTAAAAGAACCTTACAATTCAAAACTTGATTATTAGTAAATTAAATTTTAAATATTGTAGACAATTCCCACAACACTATCTAGCCCCAAACTAGGCAGAGCTTGTATGATAGAAACCAGGTAGCTGATATAATGCTTGAATAATTTTTTTTGTAAATACATACATTACATACAATTTGAGAATACAGTATAACGCCCAGACAGAGAACAAAATTAAATATCTATGTTGATTTTCGTGGGGTTCGAACCCACGGCCTACGGCGCAGAAGGCATGGCTACTACCAACTGAGCTGAGAGACCAGTCAAATAGTGTGAACAGCAAGATTTATTTTAATCTTGCTGTTCACACTATTTTCAAAATAACGGGATTTGTACATTGATTTCTTTCATTCATCCTAACTTGATTCTACTTATATTTTTCAAGAAAAGTGGTGATGATTTTCTTATATTCTGAAAGTACTTGTGCCTATTTCCACAGAGCCTTACCGTTTTGAAAGACTGCTTAAAAGCTGTAGGTATCCTATCAAGCGAAGGTAACTTGTCAAACAGCAACAATGGAGCCATAAGCCGAAGGAGCCTGCCAGACCGATCATGGCACAACAGACCTCCTTCCCACACCATCCTTCTGTTTAAATTGAAAATATGGAATAACTTTGTAAACATCTAAGACTGTAGATGGATAAATTGTTTTGATACTTACAATATTAGCTCTTGTAAAATTCTTATTTTTTTATGAGGAACTACAAACTTATTTTATTGAGGAAAAATACAATTTAGACTTCTCCAAAGCTCCCAAATGCTAGAAAAATACAATTAAAACGATTAGGTGAAGATAATTGTAGGTTTTCTCTTTGAAGATTTTAAAAGTTAGTAATAATCAATATTGCGTACAATCCGCAAAACACACTATAGCTAGCTCCAAACAAAGAGGAGTATGTACTACGGTAATCAAATAGCTAATACATTATTTATAGAATACAACACTCAGGCAGAAAACAAACATCTTTGTTTACCACACACATATTTGTTTTTGGTGGGGATCGAACCCGCGCCTTCCAGCACTGAAAGCAGAGCTACTACCAACTAAGCTGAAAGAGCTGAAGTAGTATTTGTGTGAAGAAGATACGAACACACTTGTTCATCTATTATTTTTCATCATCATCATCATCATCAACCAATATCTGTTCATTGCTGGACATAGGTCTCCCAAGACGCGCTACTGAGCCCGGTCTTCGGCTCTTCTCCTCCAGTCTTTGCTACATTTTGCAGATCGTCGCCACCTAACCGGAGAGCGTCCCACACTACGCTTATCTACCTAAGCGCTTATTTTTCGTAAAAGTATCAAAACTACTGAAACCGTCTTCTAGAACCAGGAGCCCAATTCTCTGAAGCGTACTAACGCCATTACGGCGGTTGGTGAAGTGAACTATGAAAATAAGATTTCTTTAACTCCCTCCCCTTCCACAATACCAGGTGGGATTATGAAGATTATCACGAAAATTGAGTATGAGGCGACGAAAAATAATTATTTTATTTATTAAAGTTACCTACTAAAAATAAATGAAGCGAGTCTTGATGTCATAACGTAGGTAATATTTCGATGGATCTCAACTCCCTGGAAGAGTCGCCCACTGGGACTAAATTTAATAAATAATTGGGACTGGGACTAATTTTAAGCTAAAACTGTATTCTATTTTATTTTTATGAAACAACGGGGTATTTACCATGATTAAATTTTTGAGTTGTCTTCCGTTGATCCCGTTGTTTCATAAAAATATTGTTAAAAACCATGACAGTTTCAAAAGTTGTATTCTACTTACCTAGTGTGTAAATGTATATTACCAAGGCGCACTTAAAATCCTTTCACCACACTGATTTGAAAGACTCAGTGACACTTTAAAAACAATAAGAAAAAGAAGAAAACAAATAAAGAGTTCTCATCTATCTATCTCCTATATCCTTTAAGCTTTGCGCACATTCTTAGGTTCTGTGGTGGTTTAAGAATCATGAATTGATATTTAAATATATATCGCCGGAGGTATTTACCGTGCCTGGGGATCAATGCTTAGCTTTTTTCATTTACAAATAAAAAAAAATGAAAAATTTTGTCGGCATTGTTGGCATCGCTCACTTGTTATAATTTCCCATCAAAATCACAATAAAATGTATGTTTACAAACCAAACATGAATTGTTATCAAACAATGGTAAAAGATTAAAGAAACCTGCAAGTTTTGTTGCGCAAACGCCGTAATCTTTACAAAGATGCCGAATCGCCGAAACCTTGGTTCAAATGCCGACAAAGAATAGTTTAACCTCTTTGCATTGTTACTTATATTTTGCGGATAATTGCAGCTTAAAAAATGGCTGAAAAATCGTACCATTTGCCACAAGTTTTAAAAAAATATCGTAGCCGATACAGGTAATATTATAAACTAGTTTTTGCAAGTGTTCTCGGTCACGTGGTACAGTTAGCGATAAAATATTTAAATATGATGGTCAATCCAAACAACACAACTAGCCCCAAATTAAGCAGAGTTTGTAGTGTGGGAACCAGGAGCCTAATTCTCGGCTCATCTCTGATCATTTTGCAATTTTATTTTATTGCTTGTTTTCGAAGAAATAAATGATTTCCTTGAGTAATTCATCGACGACCTCATCGTAGAAGCCTCTACAGCTACGATATACAGAAAACATAGAAAAAGTGTGGGGTTGTGCAATGCCAATGTGTATTTATGGGACATTGAAAATCTCGGTCGGCCCGAGAATTAGGCTCCAGATAGCTGATATTAATACTTATATCCCTTTTTTTGGTAAATACATACTTAGAATACAATATAACATCAAGACAAATAATAAACATGAATATTTGCTCTCGGTGATGGGGATCGAACCCACAACCTACGGCTCAGAAGGTAGAGCTTCTACCAACTGTGATCGAGCCCAGTCAATAATTATTAATTACCAATATTCTTTAATTTTCAAAGAAATAACAACTTTGATTTGCAAATGACACTAGTTTGAGAACCGTAGAAACCCTGAAACATCTTTTTTAGCGCTAACTGTACCTGAATAAAAATAAAGTACTTATAATATTCTGTGTTGTGAACTCAATCTATATAAAAAAATATAAACAATAGCATGTTAAAATATTAGTGCTAATAAAATGTCTATGCAGTGAAACGCCATCTATTGAGAGGTGCAAGTACTTCATTCCAACATGACTTTTACCCTCTGACCTCTCCCTCTGGATTCCTCTCAGTGCGAATTTACGGAACCCTCACCCAACCTTTGTTAGTATGATTTTTAATTTGACTATAGATGACGCTACTAGTTCTGAAAACTAAAATAAGCAAGCCAATGTTGTTTTTAATGAAAAAACAACGTGAATCACAATAACAAATAAATACTTAGTTAAAACAACATGCAGTAAAAGAAATTAAATGAAGTAAAAGAATTAAAATTGTATAGTAAAATTATATTTCATAGTATTGACTTCAGTTAAAACCTCTATGAATCTTTAGATCGTTTGTAACGGTCTGCAGATGGCTCAACTGTGTTTGTGCATTTTAAAAGTTTCTTGCTTGAAATCAAAGTTAAAAGAGTCCATGAGATAATTTATAAAACTGGCCGAATATGTATATAATATAAAAAAGTCGTAAAAGTTTGGTTAAACTTTATCAGCTACATATCAAGGCCAAACAAACTAAAGGAATCAGCTAGCTAATACAATATTGGTACACTATTCTTCTTCTTGTCGTGTGGTGAAAGGATTTTAAGTGCGTCTCAAAGAGGGAGCCTCTTTTGTGCACTTGACACATGTTTTCGAACTTTTTAGGTGCTACACATACATGCCCGTTTCCTCACTATGTTTTCCCTCATCGCTTGAGAGTACTGGCATGGTGCACATTTTTGTATAGGTAAACTCATTGGCACACGACTGGATTTGAATCCAGGACCTTAATAGGTATCTATTTTTGGTACATTATACCAAACTAACACCCAGATACAAAACAAACATTTTATGCTCACCACTTTGTTTGTTATTGATCGAAACTGAATCTGTAATCTAAAGCACGGGAGGGAGAACTCAGAAAGAGCTGTTGGCCTACCAAAAGCTTAGTCTGGCTCTGTCTGTGGGCTCTGGTTTTGAGTCTGTGTGAGTGCTCACCAGTGTATTAAACTGTGTGTGTGACGTTTCGACGTATGGATTTATTTAGACAGCACTCACACAGACTCAATACCAGAGCCAAAGACAGAGCCAGACAGAGCTTGTGGTGGGCTTACTGTAAAGCCAGACACGATAGGAGGTAAAAATAAAATCCTTCGACCACCAGATGTCTCTGCTCGCCTTTAAATCAAATCTGTAACGACCAATATTCATCAGTGCTTCAAACAGACTATTAACCAACAATTATATCTAGAGGGAGCAACAAATAAAAATAAAACGATACACGACAATAAATAGCCGGGCCACCCTCTTTGGCTTACCGCCGGGGTAGCACCCCTTTTAAAAATAGTGTTGTGCTACGCACGCTTCACTGGGTATCGATATCGATAGACCGCTGTGTGCTGACGATCTTAGCCTTTGTGTGTAATCGGGTGGTCATTGCAATTTTATTTGTAAACAGAAGATGATACCTACGTGGTTTTGTTTTATTTTCTTGACACTTGACTGGAGGTTGAACAACATTTTTTTATTCTGAACGAACTCTATGTTCTTTTTTTCATAAAGGCGTTACTTTTATTACAAACTAAGTGCAATTACATTTCTTCAAGAATAATTGAATCGAAGCAAACGGTGAAGAAAACCATCGTGATGGCATGAGTTATGGTAGTGATGATGACTCATAACGTCCTCATCTTCTGATCATACAGACATAAGAGTCTGGAGAGATTCACCTGAAACAGTCTGCCTGCATGCCTGCGTGCTTGCCTGCCTGCCTGCCTGCCTGCCTGCCTGCATGCCTACCTGCCTGCCTGTCTACCTGTTTGCCTATTTTTTGTCTGTACCTATGTCTCGCAGGTAAGATCATGAGCAAAATTAAATTTCAAATATGTACATGTTTAGATTAAATTCATATTAGGTCTAGCAGTAATGATAATGATGTTCCTATAAATATTTAGTAAATCTATTTGAAAAGTCATAATTTCATCGATAAGATGTTGGTAGAGTTCAAATTGGCGTGCACCTTTTTGGAAATTTATCGGTACTGTCCCTTCACTGTGCGTGCGCGGGTCGATTTCGATCCCCAATACAATCACACTGTGTGTAGACTCGTTACTGCACAAGCTTCTCAACACTCTTTAACCATTGTTGCATAAAATATGCCTAAATCCAACGAATTAAAACACAAATTGGCGCAGCAGAAACATCCCCAAACTTTCACCTCTTTCAATACGAGTTTAAACCTAAATACCTTGCGTAGGAAAGCTTTCGCTTTTCAGGAATTACTCGCCTCTTCGATTAGGATTTTGAACTGTAAATTGCGAGTCGTAAGGGTGGGTTTGGGTTATTTTGACGATGTTTTTCCGAAGGCTGTAGGCTTAAAACTCTCGAAACCAATTCTCGAGGGTCCGGAGGTCTAAAGCCTCCAAACAATAGAGGAACAATTCGATATTTAGCCGATTATAACGTTCACTGTAATGCTCTTAGTGAGGTGTGATTTTTGGCCCAACCCATAGAAATTTCGTGATTTAAGCACGAAGTTTTGATAGAAAATGGGGTTCTAATGAATTGTTTCGCTGTAAACCTATAATCTGCCTGAAAATTCTTCATTATACAAAAAAGTAATAGTGGAGCTCTTTGTGAAGAGCTCGTCCGGGGAAGTACTACCATCATGCCTATTTCTGCCGTGAAGCAGCATTGCTGTGTTTCGGTTTGAAGGGTGTGAGTGCCGGTGAAATTAGTGGCACATAAGGCTGAACATATGTATGCCTCAATTTAATGGATGCAGGGCAGTGCATCGTACGGCACGTTCCTGACGTGAGTGACCTACAATGCAATGCTTTGTTATAGGCGATGGTTACGACTTAACATCAGGTGGGCCATATGCTTGTTCCATCAGCTAGTTGTATAAAAAAGCTAACATTCTTGAGCTACAATGTGGGCACAAGGGTGGCTGGACTCCACACTCTCAATTACCGCATCACATGGCACATCGCGTCGTATTGTGCGCATACGCAGCCGCGCTCAAGCGTCGTCTCTAGTTTTATTTATCTTCATACCTTTGGATGCATATTTTTTTGATGAGCGAGAAGTGAGTGAGTGAAATCAGAAATATTTATTGCAGAACTTTTGGACAGAAAAGATCTTAATTATTTATATGCATCTAGTGCAAAAAGCATGATGATAGTACTTCCCTGAATGGATCATTTCTTCTTCTTCTTTATTCATGGCCTCTGTCTATTCGGATTGATGCCATGAAATAATTAACACAAAGGAACTTACAATTAAATGCATGCATTACATGTGTCTACTAAAATATTTACACAATGTACAAAATACACACGAAACATTTGAGCTATCTGCAGACCGTTAAAAACGATCTAGAGATAGCTCAACTGATCAAAATCTGTACCAGACGGAAGCGTCCCCAAGACGCTGGCGGCATTGCCACACTGAATAGCAATGCTATTGCGCTGCGCCAGATACCCACACCAGCCCTGAAAGAATAGATTTGTTTTGATGATGATTTAGCCAATATCAACATATAACATAAAAAAAGTTAATAGACAAGTCAGCCGAAATCGGTTTTGAAGAAAATGGTGGCGTTTTTCTTCGAAACCATCGGAATCATTTTTGTTAAAATCAGTACCTATAGTACCTACCAGATACTACAGTTTCATTCTAAATGCACCTCAAGTAATGTTGGTTAAAACTTCACCGAAATAACACAGCAGAACTCAAAACACCATTAGTGTTCTCAAAATGACAAAAAAAACAACACAAAAAAAAATTAGTCATCTTCTCTTTTTCTCTTCAAAACAGTTGACAATTCGTCGACTGCCTGTCAACTCCTCAATCAACAATAACACTCCTTAGAACAAACATAAAACCTTCTTTATGTAATGTGCTAACAGTCAGTACCAGCAGCACTTAGACAATTAGGTTAAATTGTCTAAGCAGCAGCATCATAAATAAAAATGCAAGTTTTAGAACGAATGATTTTTGTTTTGTTGTCTAGATGTTTTAATGTTTTTCAGACAAAATAATATGTTCATATTAATTTGGTATCCATAATACAAGGTTTGCTTAATTTTGGGGTAAAAAACAAACGCGTTAAATAGGTATACCATAGAAATTATTTTCAGCAATACCTACAATCGGTCTTATTGGATTTGTGGTCTCCAGAAGTATTATTTAAATTCTCATCAGACTAAAAAAACGGATATAATAAAATGTTTGAAAAAGGTTTTGAATCAGAAAAAAACAATACTTAGGTATGAGATATTACTTACTAAATTATTACTTAGGATAAGATTTTTGTACAAAACGAATTTTATATAATTATGTTAGGGTCTGAACATTCTAGGAGGGTAAAATACCCAAAATAGTATTTTTCTCTGCAATAGTTTTTGCAGACATTTCCATGTCAGGTTTATTTAAACACGCGCCTTTCCCAATATCCTACGCGCAGTTATAATTACTTACATGGAATATTTCGATACAAAAAACACTCACAAATATTACAAAACATTTTCAGTCCGAATGAAAAGCCGACGGGAAAATTTTGATTTTAGAACGCTAGCGACGGGAAAATGCCGTCGGGTGGCTGCTGCCGACGGCTTCGACGCGCGCTCTCCCTTCCACCAATCACAAGCCAGTATCCGCCCCAAGAGGGAACGAGACAGAAGCACGCCGGAAAACCTAGCGCAAGACAAGGACGGAAGTTACGCATGTGTTTATATCGTCTACGGGGGAATATGATGCATCGCGTTGTTTTAGTATCGGTTACTGTTCGATTTATTTATGTATTTTCATTTTTTTGCAAAAGGTAAGGAGTGGATTAACTTGAAGTTATGGATTCTAGGTATAACATGCTCACTTATGTTTTTCAAGTATCGAATACTTTTTACACTTGATATGTACTTACTTTAGAATAAAATTACTACATTAATTTTAAACTGAGAATGAGAAAATGATGAATTTTGAAATGATACGTTTCAAGTTTGTGCTATCTACGTTACGTAGTATGCGTCTGTGTGTATTCGAAATTGATGTTTGTATGTGTGTGTTCCCGCTGAAGGGGAAAGCTTGCCACACGCACAATAATATTAACTTCGGTAATTTAGTTTTTTCCGTTTTTGAACTTCGTTTATAAGAATTAGTGCAACACTATGTAGGACATTTTTATGTCAGTTAATTATGTGTATGTCCAAATTGTTGCCTTAATTTTAACTTGTTACTAACTGGACATTTAATCTAAAAATAAAATTGTTAATTTTTATTCTATTTGTTCATGGAGTACTGGACAAGAGCGCATGTAGGTACTTTACTCTTCTCTTGACCAGTATGTAACGAGAGTCATTGTTATAAGTATGTTTTATTTTGTTTTGTATTTAGCTATAATGATTTTATTGTGTACTATGGGACTCTGTAATGATAATGACACATTGACTGGCCTCTCAGCTCAGTTGGCAGAGGCTCTGCCTTCTGCGCCGTAGGTCGTGGGTTCGATCCCCACCGAGGACAAATATTTGTGTGGTGAACACAGATGTTTATTCTCTGTCTAGGTGTTATATTGTATTCTATTTATGTATTTACAAAAAAAATATTTTAGTATTATATCAGCTATCTGGTTCGCATAGTACAAGCTCTGCTTAGTTTGGGGCTGGATAGTGAGGTGTGGATTGCCCGCATTATATATTTATTTATATTTATAAGAAGTCTGAAGTCAAAATTTTGAAATGAATTTCATTAAATACTTTAGATAGATTTATGTCTATGTTAGGTGGTTACTTGTTTAGCTATTTAATCACGAAGTTTATGAATAAAAGGGGCCAATAAAATATTAATTATTCAAAATTCCTTAGGCGATTTCTCCCCTACAGTCTAAACAGATGCAACTAATAACAAATTCACTGTTATTTATGAATTCATTGGTGCAAAAGAGTATATTTTGAATACTAATACTGATTATTATTCTATTGTCTTTTATGTACTGATGAAGGGGCATTTTTTGTGGGAACAAAAAACTTCCTTCTGTTTGTAAGTGGATTAAGAAAGACATGATAAAAATGATTAAATAATTAATAACATTATGTCTTACAGATTAGTTGGTAGCTTTACCTTCTGCGCTTTGAGTTGGGGGTTCGATGCTTAGGGTCAAAAATGGTCTATTGTCAATTGATGGAAATGGGTGTTTGCTATGAGATTTATTAAAAAAAAAACTATTTTATCAGATTGCTGGTTTTGATATTACCTACGAGTACATGCTTTAATGAAGTGTTCAACAATGGGTATTTAATTTAATATTTCACAAAATCATTAAAAATATAATGTTTGATCTTACGAGAATCGCAATTCATATGAAGGTCGCCCCATACTGAAAACGCTAATAGTAGCATACAAAAGATGTTTTCATGCGTGCATATAGGGTCGTAGCATTACCTATCTCGTGACCCGTGAAGCAAAATGCGGTAACTCAAAACCGCATAGAAGACGGAAGACTTGCGTGGCCCTAAACCTACGAGTACTTATTTACTGTCAAAAGTTAGATTTGACATTTGCAACGTACCTAAAGTTTTTTTTTGTTTTTCGATTATCCTAGAAGCTAGAAGTTATACATTTGTGTTTTTCAGACACAAACATGTATAATTGTTAATGAAATAAATAAATGAATGAAAATGAAATGAAGCCAAGGCATTCAAACACGAAATGCATTTTGCTATATTGTCTATACCAGATCAACCAAATAAAAGAAAATTTAGTTTTACCTGAATTGCCAAAAGACCGCCATCGAGTTAGAAAAATCCGCCCTTTAAAATATCCACAAATTATATTTATAAATGTTACGGTACGTAAAATTAAAGAAAATTTTAAAAGTACATTAAAAAAATACCTAATTATGTTATGACCACGAAAGCTTATAAAGACAATTCCATCTAAATCGTGACCCGAGAAGTAAAACGTGGTAACCTAAAACCGCACGGAACGCGTCGGGTGCGGAAGACTCGCGTCAAATTGGCTGCATCCCTTCTAATCTGTAACCTATCGCTGAAAAGGATTCTTCTCTTTTTTCATTCAAGATTGTGGTCCAAGTTATAAGATACCTATTTGTGCCATTAAGTGATGATGCTCGTATTACTGTTTGGATTTGATTAGGTGCTGGTGCAACACGACGTTTTATCACTTTTTGTTTCAGTCACCTAAACATTTTATTTTGCAAATATTTTTTTATTCTTTTTCGCAAACCGATCATCAATCATATAAGTTAGTTTTTTATGCAATAAAATCATATCTAGCGATGTCATCATCATCATCATCAGCTATAAGTCAGTCAGCTATATAATAAGTACACTGTTTGACTGGCATTTCTGCTCCATTTTAGTAGCTCTGCTCTAGTGAACACAGATATTTGTTCTCTGTCAGGGTGTTCTAATATATTATATTCTAAGTATTAAAATAAGTGTTATCAGCTATCTGGTTCCCATAGTACAAGTTCCACTTGATTTGGGGCTAAATAGTGTTGTGCGGATTGTCCACAAAATGTATTCATTTACTACTAGACATAAGCTTCCACTATACATTTCCAAGTAGAACGATTCTGAGTCCTCTCTATACACTGGATAACTAAGTAAGCCAGAAAATGAAACATCATTGTGCATAGTGCACGAAAGAAGCCACTTTTAGGCGCACTTCAAGTCCTTTCACCACATTTGGTTCAAAAGAACCAGTGACATGACAAGAAGAAGAAGTAGAAGAACATAATTTTCCTCTTCATCATTGCCGTTTCTCTCATGACTTGGGCCGCGACATCAAATCTATCGGCATGCTCAAAGCATTCGTTACTAAAGCCGGCGTGTTGTGAGTGCCAGTGATGCATGTAAGACGGCGCAGCTGCCGGGAGCTTCTTTGCTAATATTTAGCGGTATTTTTGCGTACTCGAAACAAAGATAACCAAACCTTTTAAGGTAATTGAAACTGCCAATGCTGTCACTGAAATATGCAGAGGACAGCCATGGAGACTAAGATATTGTTAAGTAAGATTTCGTGCAATAATAGTGCCGAGCGAGTAACTTGGCATACATGTACAGTCTAGACTACCTATATAGGCTTTCGAGTTGATAGGTAGATAGATAACTTTTTATTGATTACCATGATACATTAGGCTAGTAAGGTGCACATTAGGTAAGTTTTTAGCTTAAAAATAAACGGTCACAGTAATACAATGGGCGGGCTTATCGCTAACAGCGATCTCTACATTAGAATCTATGAAAGCCATGGAATCAAATAGGTGTCATACTTTTGAGACGTTTCTACTAAAGGTAGAAAAGTCTTTATCAAAAAGGTATTTTTTTAAATCTTTTTTTAGTTAAGAATTTTGGTGGCCATCACACCTGATGGAAAGTGAGGATGTAGCCTAAGATGTAGCATGCGTAGCCATAATCCACCTACTCACTCTTGTCTTATAAAAAATAAAATAATCAAATAACGATTATTTTAATTTAGGATTCATGTGTTTAAGGCATCACAAACAAAATTCATAGATAAGTCAAATCAAAAATATATTAATTCCGTTGTATCACAAGGATCACTTTGAAACGTGACAAGATAAATACGAGCTTGTAAAGCATGAGTTACAATTATTAAAATATTAATGAGTCCAACGATTATAACGACATGATGAAGATGATGTTTAATAACAAAATCAATAACATCACATCAATCTAAAAGCTCTTTAAAATAAATAGGCTCCTTGATGTTCGCACAATGGCTCCACAGTGCGCCGTGGAGCGCAATGTTACAAAACGCGCCAAGAACAATTTCTTCCAAAATCTGGCTTACAACACTTCAGGTTCACATGCCGTGTAAAATGTACTCTCTGGAGCTGGTTGTAAACTTCAAGATGGAGTTATCTAAGTAAATGTATTAGGAACAAAGATTTTATATACATAGATGTAACTGAAAATAAAACGAAACGCAATTTATTTGACTGGCCTCTCGTCGGCAGTAGCTCTGCCTTCTGCGCCGTAGGTCGTGGGTTTGATCCCCACTGAGAACAAATATTTTTGTGATGAACACAGATATATTTTGTTCTCGGCCTATATGGTGTTATATTAAAATCTAAGTATGTAATTACAAAAAATATATAAATAAATAAACATATAGAAGTGTTATCAGCTATCTGGTTCCCATAGTTCCTATAGTAGATTTGAGGCCAGATAGTGTTTTGTGCATGGATTGCTCACAACAAATATTTGTGTGGTGAACAATATAGATGTTTGTTCTCTGTTTGGGTGCTATATTATTATTGCGTTATATTATTACGTATTTACAAAAAAAGTATTTAACTATCATCTGCACGTCACGCACGTCAGAAACGTGCCCTACGATTTACTGCCCTGTGTCCATCAACTTGAGAAATTCGGATGTTCAGCCTCACGTGCCAGTAATTTAACCAGCACCCACACCCTTCAAACCAAAACACAACAATGCTGCTTCACGGCAGGAATAGGCGTGGTGGTAGTACTTTCCCGGACGAGCCACTCAAAAAGAGCTCTACTACTACTGAAAACTATAATGCTATAAGAACTGATTGGTTATCAGAGTGAAGCTTTTGTAATATTAGATCTATTACATAATCTACGGCAAATGCGAAACTACAGAATACATCTATCGGTGCGTAAATTAAGGATACCATTCAGTAAAGGTATGAGAGCAAATAACAAAAAAATCTAAAGAAAATGTTTTAGCCCCGCGTATCTAGATGTCCCGCTGCGGTGCCCCACATTGTTCTTAGACAAACACTTTCTTTATACGAAAAAAGCTCCATTATTGTATTTTTTTTTAGTAAATGCCCGATTCCATTGTCAAGAGATTTTTGATGGTTGAATTAATTCGCGTTGAAATTCTTAAATTAAGCACCCAACCGATGACGTATTGTGGATTGTATCGAGACTTATTTGTAAACACGTTGTAAAACACGATCATTTGACCCTAGGGATGGAAAAAATGACGTCTCAATCAGAGCGAAATAACCAGTCGTGTCGAATACCATGACATGGTCTCGCAAAATCTCACAATAACTAAAAACGAGCGTGAAATTAGGTCGGGATAAATGAGGGCTAATTCATTCTTCTAAAAACGGCATGACGGAGCCGCGTGGCATGCCTTGCGAGACGCCGGCGTGCGAAACCATTTTGGTGATTTAACGAGTTGTAGCGTTGTGCTGTCGGGTGACCGTGATGCTGACGTAATTAATAGCGTGTGACGTATCTTGTGTCATTGTTTGTTTTGGTAGTTTGGTATTGATGTGGATGATTTTATTAGTGTTGTTCTTTGGATGCTTTGGATGACTGCATTGATAATTTTTTCGCTACTGAGTACATCATTTGGTGCTTCTATAGAGAATCCAATTGTCCAGGGCTGAAGCTTTTAGGGGTTAAGCCTTGCTCATTTAAGCGATCTGCGGTGGCGATCCGTGAAGCGCTGTCGAAAATGTCAAAAATGTTTGATAGTGTTTCACTGATTGCCACCGCAGAATGCTAAGATCTTTAGGCATAGTAAACCTACCATCAGATTTATTTTTCAAGGTATTTGTGGATGTCAAGGAGAGATAACCAAAAGTGCGTCTATTTACACAGCAAATGCCCATTGTCTAGTGCGAGAGTGTTAAATTTCGTACAAGCCTATCACCACAGCTAGAATACAGTAAAACTTAACTTCCCAAGCCTAAAAGTGCCAACAGCATAAAAAAGTTAGGACATCTTACATAAAACCGAAATGTTTCACATAAAATGCATAAAGATACTTGCGTGTGTAGCTAAACTAATTCTGGAGTTTATAACCCTTTGCTGCTTACCCGACAAACCATTACAGTACCTAGGATATCGGGCATTAACCCTCACTTCGGCAGTAAAATATTTTATTCGCAATTTACGATCTCGACAAGAAAGAAAGTATCCTATCAACTACAGAATTTGTCTGAAAACTAGACAATTCCAAGCGAACATAAAAATGAAATGTTATGAAATGCGTAACATTTTATACGTTACCTACTATTATTTATTATCTATACTTATATTATAAAGAGGAAAGATTTGTATTTTTGTATGTTTGTATACTCCAAAACTACTGTGCCGATTTCAAAATTTTTTTCACCATTGGAAAGCTATACATTCACCCTGAGTAACATAAGTTATATTTATTAAAAAATAAATGTTCACCCATGCGAAGCCGGGACAGGCCGCTAGTATTAATAAAAAAATGAGTATAGAATCTGAGTCGGTCAAAACACTCGAGTAAATTAATTGTAAGAGTTGTAAATAAGTTTGTACGAAATTTAACACTTAAAATCACATCCGATTTAAAATACTGCCAAGAAACAGCCCTGAAATAGCACAATCACATAAACTTTTCATTCCTAAAACAATACAAAACAGAAATCATCGAAAGGCCGGCGTCACACAGCTTGTTCGTATCGTAACGACTGGTGGCACGCCGAACTCGATGTGGGCGTCGGGTGTGTATGTAGTGGTGCGGTTGTGTCTGTGTGCGTCACCCACCCTAGGGTGAGCGCTGAGCCTGTAGGGGTACAAGCCCCGCCCCCAGCGATGCTCACACGGCTGACTTGGAATCAGATGGCCTGGCCAGTCGTAACCCAGCCGTGTCATCGTGAACGGATCGCAGCTTCCGAGCTCTCAATATAAGCATTCGATGATTACGCGGTACGCTGACCACCGAAACTTGTCAAATTAAAGAATTCCGGTTTGCGACGTTGCGCGTTTGTCACATCTATTGACTGGACTGTGTTTTATTTTGGTTTAGTGGTTTTTGTGATTTTGAACTTTAGTGATTTTGGTGTTGGCGCGACAAAGATTTTTTAGGTATGTAACTTTGTGCTATGATTATTATGTTAGCTTATTATATTCAATTGAGAATAGGTATACACTATCAATAGATTTTAAAATGGGTGCTACGAAGCTGCTACGTAGTATCTACGGATAATGCTACGAAACAAATATTTTAAAAATAAATTACTTTGTAAAAATTTTTATTTTAATAAACAACGTGAAACAAGGTTTTGAAATAAGGAGAGGATGTATACTGTGTCTGGGATTACAGTCGTGAGCTTTTTTCGTTTTTATTTTTTAGTAAACACTACTTTTCTTAAAACTTAGTTCTTAAAAATTTTTACCGTTTAAATTAAACGAAATGTTGTGATTGTAATTTCTACATCACATTAAAAAATTGTTTCGACCATTTTATTTAAAAACAATTAATCCAATCGACCAATTTTTTAAAGTGCTCCAACTCATATTTTTTATAAAATAAAATGGATAGAAAGACATGTTGAAAGCCTTGATAACGAAAGTGTCTAATGTCTACCTGTATCTCATTTTGACAAAGGTCTCCTTAAAATAGTAACTCGATATTTTTGTTTGGCTCGATCCCGCGGGATTTTTTTCTATGTAATTGAATCATTTACACTTTTGTTATAGATAATTCGTTATAGTAAACATTTGGTTCTATTGTAAGGATTTTGCGGGGTAACTCGATACATTTGACTGTAGCTGCAAAAATAATTGTTATTTAAAACAAATGTAATGTTATGCATGACTTATTTTAATAAATTAACTGCCAAGTATTTTTATCGCGTAACATGATACTATATTTTAAGTGATCTACGTGTTGAAAACAATATTACAACCAATCAATAAATCTAACTTACTATACCTAAATTAAAAATATTATTTCATTTGGGAGAGGTATTAAATACCTACCTGAATATTTTTACATTCAAAGATGCGTACACAAAAAACAAAATTATATTCCCCAGAGCAAATAAATCTGGTTCAAACGAAATCGAAAACATCTTTTCACGACGTACCTTTGAAGTTGCCGATAATGCTTCTTCTTTTGTGTAGAACGTACAAAATTTGTAATTTCGTTAAATAGAGATATCCAGCTGTATTGTCGGGTAGCAGATAATTTTTGCGGTAAGTGATACTTGAGGCACAATAGGTGACAGTGACGTAGGGCGATACGGCAAGATGATGGTATTTATGAATGAAGAGTTTCTCATAAATACCACCATCTTCAGATATTTAGACAATTTTATTTATTCCTGAAAAAAATATGGCAGCAAAAAAAAATTTTTTTTTTTTTATCTAATACTCCATCTACGGAATAACGCTATTTATAGAATAAAAACTGCCAGTCTGGTTAATGGCAAACTTAAAAAAGAGAATGACATATTTTTATCTGAGGCATAATATAAAATCTGTATATTGAAAAAAATGTCCTTAGTAACATAATCTACCAATAATATTCTAATATGACAAAAGGTTCTTGCATAATATCAAATTTAATTTATCTTAGTTAAAACAAACATAGGAATTAAAAAAACTTCATAAATAATTTTATTAAAAAAGCATATTAAGAATAGACATTTTGTGCATTATGTTCAGAAATTTGGATGTAGCGTAGGAGTTAAAAATATACATATCAATATAAAAAATATATATAGAAAGAATTCTGTTAAATCTTTCTTTATTTAATCTACAGCAGATATTTTTAAATTGCATGAAACTTAATAAAAAGTCACGACAAGTTCTAGAGTACCGCTGTCAAAAGTCATGGCAAAAATCAATAAATAAAACGAGAAGTCGATTCAGGCGTGCCGACAAAGTGTTGCAAAAGTAACCATTGTTACTTACTATTATTTATATTTGAACAGCGTTTTCAAGTGTTGACGTGCCTATTATACAACAACTCCCAGGGGTGCCTCGCTAGCACTTTGACAGTTTTTTTCACGTATTAATGACATATTTTTGACAATGAAAGACATGACCATTGATATAGGTTCTCACATGCTGTCGTTACACGGTATTTAATGTGATTTCGCTACTTATGTTAATCGTTTGATGTTACAAGTTTGTTAGGCCCGTTGCAAGCTTATGAGCTATGAACTAACACAACTAGCAACAGTTTGACCTCAGCAGTAATTATGATAATATAATATAATAAAATAAAGCTTAATCTAACTTTTCTAAATATCTGAAAGTAAGCTTAAAACAATATAACTTTTGAAACTATCATGCTTTTTAAAACTACTTATTTTGATTCGCAATATTTCAGCACAGTTGCATGCACCATGATCACAAAATGCCATTGTTCATACAACTATGCCGAAATATCAGGAATCAAAACTCACAAACTCACAAAATCCCGTTGTTCATAAAAAAGCTTAAAACAGTTTATTCTTTTAGTCAAATAAAACTATGTCTTTACTATTTCATAGTGAAATAATCTTAAATAAATAACGGTATTAATTTGACCATTATAAATATATTAACCCAGAATTAAAACATATAAACGAGCATTAATATCAATTCAGGGTTAAGCTTTTAAAATAAAACTTGTATATTTGTAAGTTCATCTCCGATATAATTTATAATCTTCTTATTTTTGATATAAGCACCGACTCCCGAGTTACGGTATCAAATTCTTACCATAATAAAATTTAAAAATAAATAATCTGGTACGAATAACACCTCTTTGGTCTCAATAGCAACCCTTCCAACGATGAGGCTTAATAAGGATTAAGATATAGGTTTTTTTGAGTAAAAAGCTTTCCATGTAGCTCGTATTTATCCTTTTTATCTGAATTATTATTCAAGATTTGAATAGAACAAGTGAATATAGAGTTTTTTATCATAACGTGAAAAGTGTAGTGAAATATCAGCTTTAGCTTTTTTAATTTAGAATAAATAAATATTAGACTGCTTAAATATTATGTTTGTTTGATGATGTATGATCCACAACAAAACTACAAATATTATAAGACATCCTATACTAATATTATAAAGAAGAAAGATTTGTATTTTATTGTGTATGTTTGTAGTAAATAAGCTCAAAATCTACTATGCCGATTTCAAAAAATCTTTCACCATTGGAAAGCTATATTCACCGTGAGTAATATAAAGCTAATTTATGTTTTTAAGAAATAAAAATCCATCCGTGCGAAGCCGGGAAAGGCCGCTAGTTCATAATAAAAGGGCTAGAATCTAGTACCAGAACAAAATGACATTATGACTGTAGCGTCTGACTGTAACGTCAAATCTGTAGATGGAGCCACAATCGCGTTAGTGCCGTATTAACAGTCTCTAAGAATTATTCTTCGATTTTGATTAGGATCCGATGGCGCAGCGGTCAGTGCAGGCTTGTACCAATGGGAAGGTCACGGATTCAAACCCCACTCGCACTTTTGGGACATTATAAATGATTTCCAACTATCAGCACCCCATGGATTCCTGACGGACGATGGCCTCGTGGTCGACCGAGAAAGCGTTGGCGTGACGATCCGGATGCCTTGGAAAGGAGATGGTAGCTGGAGGCTCAGGATAGTGAAAACTGGAAGTCTTTGGGGGAGGCCTTGCCCAGTAGTGGGACTACATAGGCTAGGGCCGCTTCTCCAGTATTGCAACACTCTTACAGGGTAAATTATGTATTGATTCAAAAACTGTTTCTAAGATCTGACACTGTTATATTTACATACATAATAAGGCAATAAATATACTGAATACTGGAAAAAAAAATGATTTCCATAAATGCAGCACTAAGAAAAACAGTTTAAAAAAATACCATTGTATCCATTTTAAACGCCTACATCTTAGTTCTTGATTTGCAAAAATGTTGTTTTATTTCTAACCTTTGAATCAAAAGTAATGTTTCAAAAGAATATTCTACTGTACTTTCCACATCTACCTCTCTTTGTATTAACTTCAAAGCCGCACGTGCATGCTCAAAATCCATGCCATTTCGTCGAGTGCTCTCTTTTTGAGTTGCAAGGCTGTCAAAGCAAGCCTCTTCCTTTTCACTACGTTTATAAAATACCATCTGAATACGATGTTGGATTATAATTAACAGTGGTGGAACCCGGCTTAGATTAAACTCTCTTTGCGGTTTTAAGTGTCATCGTTCGTGTGTTGGTTGTAGTATTTGCACCGTTTTTATTTCAACCCGTGAAAAATCTAAACCCTTCATAATGCCCGCCACTTTTTCTTCTTCTTCTTCTTGTGAATTAGATGACATCTAAAACCCTTCCAACGAAACCAACTACTACACAACAACAACAACAGCTATACAAATATTTGGACAATTTTACCAGTGTCAAGTGAGTCAGTCAATAGACAAGTCGCCCGTCCCGTCATAGGCTGTTTTTTTCAAAACTATCGGAAAACTTTTGGATTATATCAGGATATCATATTAATACACTTTCATTGCAACTGCTCACACTTTGAGCTAAGACCTCAAGCAGTGTTGGTTAAAATATACCACTGAAATTACTTAGCCGAACTCCAAATAACTCCAAATAACACCAGAAAAACAATTAAAATTAAAAACCTATGTGACTTCCCAAAATGACCGAAAACGAACTCCTAAAACTTTAGTTTTTATTCTGAGCCTAAAACTTATTTATAATGCCCGTAACTTTTCAACGGCTCGCTAAAAGTTTTTTGTCACTGTCGCTTCCATGTTAACAAATAGAGATGGCAACATACTTAGCGGCCTGTTAAGCTAAAAGACTACAGTAGGACCAATATTAATACATATGACCCGAATTTTATGAAAATATTGCATACTTCATTTACGAGTAGATTCATTACTCTTTGTTCATGTGATGCAATTCATAACTTTTTTTCTTCTTTTCGTGTCATTATTACCAATAAAACACTGCTAATAAATATTTGTGTGGTGAGCCTTAATGTTTGTTCTCTGTCTGGGTGTTATATCGTATTTTAAGTATGTATATTATGTATGTATTAACAAAAATATATTATGAGTACTATATCAGCTATTTGGTTCCCTTAATACACCTCTAAATAATTTAAGGCTAGATTGTGTTGTGTACAATTGTGCATTTTCCACAATATTAATATTATTTTAACTGGTATTTTACTTTAGTTTTGGGTCAATAGCATATTTCATGATACCATAAAAACAATTCCATACTATAATTTAATCTATACAGTTACAGCTACCGAATACTGTCCAACGCAATCGGTACACTTTAGTACTGTCAGAATAGAAAATAAATTACGATCTCGAATGCCGTTTGTACAGTCAGCACGCGGCGGGCTATTTGTTACATTGATTTAAAACTGACGGGTACCGCTTGCACAACTGGCATAACTAACAAATTAATTAAATTGAATCAATTTGATTTGTTGAAGTGGCAATGGGCAGGTTGTATTTTTTTTAATGTTGGTCTTTGCATTACTTCGTCATATAGGAACTGATTTGTTTTTTTTCTGAAAGGTCTTCCAGAAATGGTCCCATAATCAAAATTCGTTCAGGAGTCATGAAGTCGGTTTTTCAAGTTTTTTGAACTTCACTTGTATTTATTATTGCCTTTTAATTAGATTATTTGTCTGCAATCGGTACATACGTCCAGTTTGACTCTACACCGCACAGTGGGTTATGGCATGCGTAGTGTCGGCACGATAAATCAATAGCAAACGTAGTGACGAGCCGCCATGCATAACACAACATCTTCATATAGGTATTCTGATACTCCATAGAATAATTTGGAATTATTAGACGATAATCGGCTAATATTGCAAGGCTTTAGAAGCACTGTAATTGCAATTTCAAAGAAATAATGATATGGACATAATTATGTATCCTTTCGTGCAATTGACACATATTTTCAAAGGTTTGAAAGAATCACGTTGAAAGAAAGTGTTACGATACGAAAAAGGCCGGAAAGAAGATGCTTTACGAATTTGAAGTCTTGCGTACCTACATCTAAACGCTGTCAAATATGACAGCTGTATTTGACAGTCTACTGATCACCACCGCACAACGCTTAGATGTGCAAACAGCTTAAGGTCTTATGATATAAAAACTATCTCGCTGAAAGGAAGCTTCAAATTGAATGGCGGGAACGTTTGAAAAGGTATGAGTTTATTCGATCGTTACGATTGGGTTTACCTATTAGAAATCGGGTGTTACATAACTGATTTACTATCACTCTTTTTCCTATCGTGTCACTGGTTCTTTTGACCTAGTAGTGTGGGGAAAGGCTTTGAGTGCGCTCCGAAGAGGCTTTTTTCATGCACATGTTTTCAAGCTTTTAAGGTTCTATTACATGCTGGTCACTACAACATGTGCATAAAAACTTTAGGACATAAAAAAAATATTGGTAAACGATTGAATTTGAATCCACGGCGTAAGAATCGTAAGGCCACGAGGCTACCAGCTTTTAAGAGACTATTATAACAACTTCTTAGTTTTCATTGCAATCATTCAATCTAATTTAGACAAACCTTGTATTTACTCTTTCAATATTTTATTTAAAAAATATCATCATGAAAAAATATAAACTAGCAAACTCATCAAAGAAACATCTTCACTACACCAACGGTAGAGTTTTCAAAGAAAAACCTAGGAAATACGATTAGAGCGTACTCGTTTGAGTAAAAGCGACATTAATGGGAGGCGCGCAAATCACAGGCTCTAATGAGGTGTGTCGAGAGCAGACATTCGATACGAAACCACTTGAAAATTTGCCGGGAATTTAAAAAAACTGATTTGTAGAGTTCTTTGTGCTTGGCGACGAATCGTGCAGAAACTTTTTTTGTAGACAATCAACACAACGCTACCTAGCCCCAAATTAGGCAGAGATTGTACTATTATTGGAAACAGATAACTGCCTGTCGATTCCAGTAACACGGCTCGATTGAGTGATCGCTGAATCCGCGTTCCATTTTCAAATTTTTCAAACAAAAATTTACAACTCGCATCGATTTATGCTTGCTTGAGTGATTTGTGTTGCTAGAATCGACGCCCAGACATAGTTTTTTTTGTAACTATGTAAGTTTTTTTTTGGTATGATATAGCCTTTTGATTGGTATGATAAAACTACTAGGGTGATTATTTTTTTCAAGTAACGGGTTCGATCCCGGTATAACCATTATTTAAATGCAAGTTAAATTGTTTTTTAAATTCAAATAATGGTTTCTTTCAGTAAAATGTTCCATCTACAATATTTAAGGTACTTTCCCTCAATAGCATATACTGCGTCCAACGTACGTTGGACGCCCTGTATAATATTAGGTATTAGAGTGGGATAGTATCATGTAAGATGCTTTTAATAATAATTCCAAGACATAGAAACAACAGTACTTATCGACAAGCTAACATTATCCAGAGCTAGAATAAGGGTGGAATTTAAAATCATTCCCGACTTCATCCCCATTTAGAGTGCTTTGCATGCAGCCTTCTCGATTCTGCGTCACTGTTAACTACCCTCAAAGTAAAATGGTCTCTATTGCACTGACTTTTGAATTCAGTTTGGCATAATTTTGAGACTAAATAAAAAGCCAGGAAAGCTTTCATGATTAAGTCTTATCTGTTCTGGATTGATTTCTCTCAAAACAAGGAATCGTGCAAATCATGATCATTATTATCAGCCTGAAGAATTCCACTGCTGGACATAGACCTCCCCTATACAATGCCAGGGAGGATGATTCTGAGCCCTTTCCATCCACCGACGTCCTGCGATCTTAACAATGTCGTCGGTCCATCTGGATGCAATCTATTTGCAAGATTGCATCCAGGTTAAAATGTTTCCGTCAAGGCTGAGTGGCTGTCAACCTGGTAGTAAGCTACACCACGATCGTTTCAACAAGTCTTCTTCTCTTGGGGCTACTAGTTCTTTCAATCCAGTGTGGTGGAAGGATTTAAAGTGCGCCTCAAAGAGGCTCTTCGTGCAATTAACACATGCTTTTCAAACTTTTTAGGTTTTAAACCATGCTGGCTGACAATTTTTTCCTTTACTGGACAGTATCGTTAAGATCCTTTCAACACACTGGTTTGAAAGAAAACGTAACACGATACGAAGAAAAAGACCAGACAGTAGATACTTTACTTGCTCAAAAGGTTCTGTGCCAGCGCTAAAAAAAATCACAAAAACAAAATCGCTGTCATATTCGACAGCAGCGTTTCACTGATTGACCCCGCTAAAGGTTCGAAGGCAGTCAGAGTGAAACATCGGCACGTCTAGGTAGACCCCCGTCTGTGGCGCTGCCTCCAAGTTAGAGCCTTTGACGTACTCAGACGGCCACTTACAACGAATACTGTGTTTTTTTCTCAACATTTTAGGTATTTTTTCTCGGTATTTTTCAGATATTCAAGAGCACTTTACCGTGTCTGCGAAGTTGCAAATGGGTTTCAGTTCACTCTGATGTTATTACTTAGAATGCGTTGGTGTTTCGGATGATCGCGTTTTACTCATATTTTTATTACAGATGTTTGTTCTCTGTCTGGGTGTTATATTGTATTCAAATTAAATATTTACAAAAAAAATGTATAAGTAATAAGTATTATATCTGCTATCTGGTTCCCATAGTACAAGCGCTGCTTAATTTGGGGCTAGATAGT
Source organism: Thera obeliscata (assembly GCA_947578465.1). Lineage (NCBI taxonomy): Eukaryota > Metazoa > Arthropoda > Insecta > Lepidoptera > Geometridae > Thera > Thera obeliscata. The sequence goes on along the minus strand of OX387918.1, from coordinate 7,013,740 downwards.
GTTGTGTGGACTATCCCCGATATTTCTTCTCCTTTTTCTCATTTAAGAGCAACGCTCTTGTCGGCGTAATGTATGCATTTTTCTCCAGGTATTTCATTTGAGGGCAACCTCCTTGACCGATATTTATTTATTTATTATTTAACTCTACGGTCAGTTTCCTCCAACTTACGCACCCGTCTTGGCGGCTAATTATAGTAATTATAAACAGGTTTGGTAACCAAACACCGCGATAGAGGCGGCACAAAGCTCGATCCGACCATAGATCTGCTGATAAGGCTGTCCGTCAGTCGGCTACATGTATCACAGAGTATACATGTATCATGGTATACGTCATCTCGGGTGGGAAAGATTGAACGAAAGGATCGTATTTATTGGGTGAGCCTACCGTATTACTGTTACGTTTTAGGTACAAGCTTAATAGGTGTGGGGTGATTGCGTTTTTGTTGCAATCTAAACTAAGTCTGTCAGTTTTGACATTATTTGAATTTCGATTGCATTAAAAAAATCGGTTGTCTGTAAAGTCGGTTTACTGACGATAGTTGAACGTGACAACGTCATGCAGCTGTCCACGCGGACGCATCGCTCACTCAAGTAGGAGAGAGACAGATGTCGAACGCTGCCGAACGCGGAGGCCGATTGCCGATCGCTTGCACTTCAAGCCTTAAATGGAACGCCTCAGAGCAAAGTAACGCCGCATGAGTCATGTTTTATCGTGCGTGCAGCCGGCTCCATCGAATTATAAGACGTTGGTACGTCAAAAATGAATTGAAACGAAACTTATCAATGACAAGAAACAATTGCAACAAAACTGAATGTTGATATAATCAAATTTTATCGTGTTACTAACCTCTATGTATCAAGGTCTGAAAAAAAAAGTTTTTTTTTATAAACATGAATGTGATAGTGAATAGGAACTTCGTTTTGTAAAACTAGTATGGCACTAGATAGATAGAGGTGGAAAAATTATGGCGTTTGAAAGATTATGTGATCGCTGTTCCTTGATAGTATCAAACTTTTGATTGCAACAAAATTACATTATCGCCTAGCTGGACTTTTGGTATTTTTGATAACTAATATTTATGAATATACAAAAAAAAACAGAAAACTTTACCTATATTGTAAACAAAAACCAATAAAATGAATATTTGTGCGATAAAAGTGGCGGTAGTGGTTGGTGGTTTTACTAGGCATCTTTTAAAAATGGCCGTCGTACTTTCAATGTCACTTTCAACATCATTTTGTAAAATAAAAATGCAAACAAGCTCATTAGGGCAAGTCCGAGCACACGCCAATACTTCACGACGTCACATTTTAGTGTACACCACTTTAGGCCCTTTGAGGTTCTTTCAGTCTAGTCAAAGTAAGTTCAATTTATAACCCTCAGATCCTGCCTTTGGTCTATTGTGCCTCGTAGGGGAATATATCAAAGACTCGTTCGATTGGGACTTGAAAAGATCAAATACGTGCCCGATTTGAGTACCTGTGACTTTTCTGAAACGATTGCTGGTTGATTATGTAGGCATGAAATTGCTCGCAGGGGTTATACCTACCCGTCTTTAGGGGTTGACTAATCTGTCAATGTAGGAATCTGTTCAATTGATAGATTATCTTGACTCTTTAGATAATTTCAGCACCCTCTGTTAACAGAGTCTAAAAATATCTGCCTTAATTTATTAACGAACTGTAAATAATTCCTTTTACTTTCGAAAATATCTCATAAATTGCTTCTTTTCTATAGTCTTGATCAAGTTTTGGTTGACATATTCGTTGTGAGATACATAACCTCTTTTGAGACCTCTATGCACCTTGTACGGAACACACAAAGAGGTTTCGTAACCTACGAGTTCACGCATGACCTACTAACCCAAACTCAACGTCTAAAATAATAAAAAAAACAACAAAACATATCGAAAGACTACCGTTCGGAGGCTACTCTATGGGTGGTACGACTAACTTCATTTACCATCGATCATTATCGATGCACGGAGCTATTTGTACTATGCAACAATAGATGGCGCTTTCACATACATTCAGCACCATCATCCACCAATTAGTACCTTCTGTCTCTCTTTTTTTAGGCGTAAGAGAAAGAGAGGCACTTCAAAAGAGCGTAATGACGCTGATTGTAATTGATGATGCGATCTATCGGGGTCAATTTTGTTTGAAACGAGGATTTCTTTCTTCGTGGGTCACGAAGTAGGTGCGGCTGATTTAAAAGGATTACAGAAAAATGTTTTAGAAAGAGAAGATATGATTTTAAATAAATAAAAAACCTTTTATTTCAGACTTTGGTCCATACATAAGGGTTAAGCACACAATAAAATAACTTAGAACTATGTTAGAAATAAACAAGTAGGTTTACACGCACTCACAATTACTTAGACACTAGGCGAGAGATCGGCCTAAGCACAGCCATCCAGTATCTCATAAAACATGAGCACATGTCCTCGGCAACGACTTTCAGTAGACTGTTGGTGCCTCCTCGTATAAGCGGCTTAGCAGGGTTACGGTTCTCTGGCGTATTTTAGGATGACTTTACTACCTACCTACCACAATATACTGTTGTTGAAAAAACGTTACTCCTATGAATGCGTCTAAAATATTAAGGGCGCTTGTACACGCTAAGAAAAAACGCCGGGTCTACCCAAGAATTCGTGTCGTAACTAGAAAATAACTGTGTACACTGCTCGCAGCGGTGCACAAAAAAAATCTTATCTGCGCAAGACACGACGCGGCGAACGTTGTTGCGTTTTCGTGTGTGGTAAAGACAAAATTCTTGTCGTCTACACGAAGAATTTGTCTTGTCTGCCGCAGGAACGGCAAATTTTCTTAGCGTGTACAAATGCCCTAAGGCATTCATCTTTAATTTGTCAATGCTAATAGCAAAAAAGCATAAACCATTAGTTTCCTGTCATCACAAGATAAGTATTTCGATCGCTCGTTTATCCAAAGCCTCTCATTAATTTAGTTTTTCTTTCTTTCCAGGTCACAAAACTATGGTGTTTTAGTCACAATTCAGTTCCCCACGCGCCTGCATCGCGTATTCCCGGTGATACGGGGGGCTCGTCAAGTTGGGGGGTTGTGCGTTCGAGGGGGTAGAGCGGCACGGAGGGACGGTGTACGGGGTGGCGCTGCACGGGGGCTGGGGGCGGGGGGCGCCCGCGCCCGCGCACGCCGCCACCACGCTGGTGGGGGGGCTGGTACCGCCGCCGCGGGAGCCCACCACGGCGGCAGAAGCCTTCTGGAAGATGCCGCATAAAGGTAAATCATAGACTTAGGAATATTATATCTTTACTGCGCTGTCATCAACATCATCATCAGCCTTGAAGAAGTCCACTGCTGGGCCTATGCCCAGGGCCATGTGCTATGTGTAGAGGAGACCTATAAATCATAGACTTAGGAACAGGACTGAGGACAACTCCTTACTGGACTGACATCACCATCATCAGCCTGAAGAACTCCACTGCTGGATATGTCCAGCAGTGGAGCATAGGGCTGGGTGCTGGACAAAGGTCTCCCCTATATATAAGATCCAAGAAGAACTATTTTAATGCCTTTATCCAGATTTGCGTGGTCGGTCTTTCAGAAGACAAGATTCAAAACTCATGTTTACTAAAAAAAAAAAAAAAAAAAAAAAATATTGTGGACAATTCACACAACACTACCCAGCCCCAAACTAAGCAGAGCTTGTAATATGGGAACCGGATAGCTGATATAATACTTGAATACATTTTTTTTGTAAATACATACTTAGAATACAATATAACACCCAGACAGAGAACAAACATTTATGTTCACCACACAAATATTTGTTCTCGGTGGGGATCGAACCCACGACCTGCGGCGCAGAAGGCAGAGCTACTACCAACTGAGCTAGAGGCCAGTCCTGAGGTAGAGGCTAGAGGTCAGTGAGTAGAGACTAAATATCAAGTTAGTCGAAATCACCTCTTCATTTGGAGCAAATAATAATACAAGTGGTAGACCACCTCCTAAATGGTAAGTTACGTCCGTGTAACTTCATGAGTTGCTTGGTTACTACGCTTATTCCAACTTAAGTCTTTTCCAGAGACCCTACTACGGGATTCTTAATTATTTAATTTGAGAAGACTGTTTTCTTGTTAATATTATCATCAGCCTAAAGCCTGCTGCCTCTTCTATACTTTACCAGGATGAAAAACATTTTAGATCTCTCCATCCATCAACTTCCCAAGATCTCTACTATATCGTCGGTCCATTTAGTAGGCGTCCTAAGTTTTATATTTTGGTTCCCCACATCGAAAACATGTTGCCTCTATACACTAATAGAAAATCACAATGAAGATATTATGTAATGTGGAGACTTTTTAAGGCCTGCGCAGATCTAGGCGATGGCGATGGCGATCAGTGAAACGCTGTCAAATATCGCTGTCATATTTGATAGTGTTTCACTGATCGCCATTGCAGATGGCTTAGATGTGCGCAAGGCTTAAATCAAGGTTTTCGAAAGAGGTAACGTGTTGTAACAAGTAAATGCTCACATACGTCAAAGGAATCTATCGATTGAATTAATTATAATGATTTTTTTATAATTGTTTAATTGTAAGTTTCTTTGACTAAATAAAAGTAATTCTATTAAAAAAAATGATTGAAAATTTTACGAAAAACTTGCATTCGAGAAAATTGTGAGTTCCATTAGTACCAAACATCAAAACCAAATCTCAAGTCAAGCCGCTGGCCAGGATGCTGGAAACTTGTGCCTTGTAGCTTGTAGACTGGCAACACTTGTATTTTGAAGTTAGTAGTTTCTACCTTGTTAGGGGCAATATTATCATACAACTTCTAGTGCTTTTATTGTTACTATTTTCCGCCCACGCTTTTGATTGAATAGTACCTGAATAATAAAAAACTTGAGTTACTAAGTATTGTTTATTCTGGGTATACATACCTTCTCAAAAAAGGGGTTCAAAATTACACTATAGTTCTTGTTCATAGTTGGGATGTGAAAAGTTTTGATAATGTTAGCAACACTGACATTGTGTCACTTTGACATGACATTGACATAAGAACAACATCAGTCACTTTCTTTTTTCAAAAATAAAAGAACATTTCCGTAGTTTTAACTAAAACTTGCGCTTAAAATCTTCGAACAAAATTATAATTACGAGTACGTAGCCGCGCCAAGTTAACCGAGCTTGCGGCTATCGTGTCGCATTAGGAGACAGATAAAGACAAATAGCCCGGAAAAACACTTGTTCGAGTGAGATAAACAGTGTTTTCTTTGTGCTAAAAGAATTTAAATGATTGAGTGCCTGGCTCTTAGACGAGCGCTTGGTAACAGAATTTTAATTCAGTTTGCGTATTTTTCAAGTAGAATCACTTTTTTTTAGTATGGGTACGCGTTCTATCAGATTTTGAAGTGCGTTTCTAGCAGTCTTACGCTAAAATATACTCAATAACAATTCGTATTTTTTTTTATTTCTTTTACATTTAACTAGGTATGACAATTGAAATTATTTAAACCAACAAAAATCAACAAACATAAGATGAAATTACTTATGACCTCTAAAATCGTATCCTCATTTTGGCTGATATTATTGGACTTTCCTTGACTCCTAAAAGTTTTCAAGGCATTATTATCGGAAGAAAGGCGTCTACGTATCGGAAAGAAAATTAGTTATACAAACTCAAATTGTAAATCACGGGAGTTGATTTAAAGAAAATAAGTTTTTAGAGGTCAGAAGTACATATTTCTATTATGTGTTTGTTGATTTGAAAAATTTCAATTATCTTTGAGTATATTTTGCTACTGACTGTACTAGGTCAGATAATCTTCATACCGTTAATCTCAGTAAAGGTGATATCAGACGGTTCACTCGAATGATTGTTCACTCGAGTGAATGCTTCATTTTTTTTTCATTCTATGTTCACACGGCTTAGATGAAATGATACAGAAATGAACATTCATTGTTCTTTCTTTTAAATATGTCATCGAATGAAGTCGTACGTCTTGGAATTAACTTCGTCGACAACGTGATGTCCGTCGGCTACAGGACTCGAAACAAAATGGCCGAATCCGAATGAACGTTCTCTCAGTGTTCAGACCGTTCATTTCTCGTTCATTCGGAGTGGGAATGAAAGATGCCGGATGCCAATATCCAACACTGTTGGATCGGTTCACTAATGAATTCATTCGGCACTCGTGTTTCATTTTTTGTTCAGACATTTCATTTCGAGTGAAATGTACCGAATGAAAGGTGAAAATGAACAAAAAATGAACCGTCTGATATCACCTTAAGAGGATGAACCAAAATCTCAGTAACTTTTACAAAGATTACATAAAACCTTATTCAAACAATGTAAGCTAACCCTTTTGTTTGTACTGCAGATTCAAAATGGCTAAACGTTAGTTGGATTAAATTATTGCAAACTTGGTAATCACTTCAGCCTTACCTAGTGATGTTTGTATTTATGTTTTATTTTAAGGCAAAAACCACCGTCAATGTACTTCTAGTTCGCACGTGTTGACCTTTTGAAAGATCTAAAATTATTTTGCCTAAAAAAAAACTTTAAAAAAACTCGTCTCTCAACTCTCTCAACTTCGACGTGTTCATTTTTTTTTTTTCAATTATATTGCAAGCCAATTCGAAATTTAAATAAAACCTTCTTTTTTAAAAGTTCCTATATAAGACCTCTTCAGTGACCATGTTTCGGAGTCGAAAATTGTTCAATTAAAAAAAAAAAAATACGTGTTGCACTCCGGGAGTGCCGGCAGAAGTGAAAACTTGATTATTAACGTAGGAACCCTAAAAGTTGTTTATTTTATCAAGTTCCTCAATGTAGTAAAACCCCAATCAAAGTCCTAAGGAACCCTAAAAATTTTAGCATTATCAAGCTCCTAAGTGTAGTTGAAATTCCAATCAAAGTGCTAAGGAACCCTAAAATTGTTTACATAATCAAGGTCCTAAGTGTAGTTGAAAGTCCAATTAAAGGCCTAAGGAACCCTAAAAGTTGTTTATTTTATCAAGTTCCTCAATGTAGTAAAACCCCAATCAAAGTCCTAAGGAACCCTAAAAATTTTAGCATTATCAAGCTCCTAAGTGTAGTTGAAATTCCAATCAAAGTCCTAAGGAACCCTAAAAATGTTAACATTATCAAGCTCCTAAGTGTAGTTGAAACTCCAATCAAAGTCCTAAGGAACCCTAAAAGTTGACCACTTAATCAAATTCCTCAATGTAGTAAAACCCCAATCAAAGTCCTAAGGAACCCTAAAAATTTTAACATTATCAAGCTTCTAAGTGTAGTTGAAACTCCAATCAAAGTCCTAAGGAACCCTAAATGTCGACCATTTAATCAAATTCCTCAATATAGTATAACCCTAATCAAAACCCTATACGGAACCCTAAATTTTACGTAAAGCCAAATCCTCAACGGGTCGGAACCGCTAGAAGGGACCTTGTCGCGCGACCTACAAGTAGGTCCTAAATGAAGTAAAACGGCAGACATAGGAGGAGGGGGTTCTGGGGGGCTAAGGGGGGTCACAGCACGGCTCGCTTCGCTCGCCGCGCTGTTCCCCGTGGTCGCGTGGCGGCTCGCTTCGCTCGCCGCGACGCTCCCCCCGGGTTCAGGAAGAGGGGGTTCTTGGGGGCTTAGGGGGGTAACAGCACGGCTCGCTTCACTCACCACGCTGTTCCCCGTGATCGCGTGGCGGCTCGCTTCGCTCGCCGCGACGCTCCCCCCGGGTTTCGGAGGAGGGGGTTCTGGGGGGCTTAGGGGGGGTCACAGCACGGCTCGCTTCGCTCGCCGCGCTGTTCCCCGTGGTCACGTGGCGGCTCGCTTCGCTCGCCGCGACGCTCCCCCCGGGTTCAGGAGGAGGGGGTTCTGGGGGGCTTGGGGGGAGTCACAGCACGGCTCGCTTCGCTCGCCGCGCTGTTCCCATGGTCGCATGGCGGCTCGCTTCGCTCGCCGCAATGCTCCACTCGAAAAATAAATACAGTAGATCTATAAAATCATGTACCAATGACCACTACTACCTGCCGCGGGCGGCCGCTAGTTCATAAAATCTATAATAGGTATGTACCTATACCTACTACAGTCACGAAAAACGCCTTGGTATGCTTGCTACTAACTATTATCTATTCTGTGCCGTTACCGTGTCATAGTAACTACTAGCGTATCTGTAGCGTCTTACGCTTTTTTTCGATTTTTATTATGAACTCTACGTTGTAGTCTTAGGGTACATTTCTGCAAAAAATCCGTCCTACGCTTTTTCGATAAGGTCACGTGATCCTGACGCCCTGACGCCCTGACGCGAGTTTAAGATTTTATACCCATTACAGAAAGTGCTCAACGCCGCTAAAGAAGTTTTCACTTCAAAAATCAAATTACACACAAGTTTTTCATGTAGTTTTTCTGGCTGCTAAAAACGACAGAAATAGACTTTCATACAACTTTTGCCGGCCGCTACTCGCATGTATTTGGCCAGTCGGAATTCTTGAAGAAACTTGGCAAAATAATGCTCAAATTTCGGAGCAGATTTTGAGAAAAAACCGGCTTTTACTATCAGGTTTTTGATCCTCAAAATGTTCATCCAGCCTTACAAAACTGCCAAGCATTCATAAAGTTATTTTAGTGACACTGGCACAGATTCATACCCAATCGTTGATAAAAATATAACACGCGTAAAAACGGCCAAACTATTTTAGCAGCTTTTATTTTATTTTAGTTTGTGAATAGTTTTTTGTGCTCATCCATTAGGGGCGTGGTTCATGCCGCGTACTATAAATTATGTCAGTTCAGACAAACAATTGGGAGTCAATGGATTCTGTGACGATTTTTTTTATAGAATGCTACTTTTGTAAAAGGCCGTATAAGTACGGAAACAGTGTTGGCCTCAAGCATAGATTTTTGACACTTTTTAATAGAGAACTGTCAAAAATAAGCTTGAGACGCGACTCAGACTCAAGCATTGTTATTGCATACGGATAAGTACCGTACCAATATTCAAGTTCAAGACTTTAACTGAGGTTTATGACTTTGATGGTTCATTTATAAACCTCAATTTTGGGTTAATTAAAACATCTTTATCTGTTTAAGAAAACCTTTAAAATTAAAAAGCCACATTGAGGTAGGATTGTCTATAAATATTTGGTTCCATTTAGCATAAACGTTTTATAATTTTATTTATAAAACCAATTTTTAATTAAACTTAGGCAGCTGAATCTTTCAGGTCTAATTATACAGTAGATTTAAACAAACAAGGTTAAAATCATAAGGTCCATTTTAAATAATGCCGAATTAAAAACCGGATTTTGATGATTCAAAATGGCGTTTAGCCGTACGATTAAACCACCCCTAGATATTTCAAAAACAGATACAATATAATAATAAGATGAGTATTTAGGGGGAAATTGTCTGTGCCAGGTGTGTCTATACGGGGTCGTCCCCTCTATGTATTTGAGTATATAATTATAGAAGTTTGGCTAGTCGTTATTTAACGTTTTATAGTTTTTTACACATAGCATCATATTTTTATTTCCTTGCTTGGTTTTATTTTAATGAATAAATGATATTTGAATTTTAGCTACGTATTAACATGGCCTAACTTAAAAACCTGAAAAATATGGACATCACTTTAAAGTAAGTTTTAAGTTGAATTTTGAAAAACAGTTAATATACCTGGCCTGGTATCTCAACTGGTAGTAGCTCTGCCCACTGTGCCAAAGGCCGTGGGTTTGATCCCCAGCGAGAACAAATATTTGTGTGGTGATCACATGTTTGTGTTCTGTCTGGGGTTTATGTTGTATTTTAGGTATTTATTTACATAAAAAAATATTTAAGTATAACTGGTTCCTGGTTCCTGGGTAACGAAAAACAGTGGTAGTAAGAAACAAAGTTTCGGAATATTTTTATAATTCGCTTATAATTATGGGAAAACAAATAACTTAAATCAAATATATAAGATTCAATATACATGTTCAGGCTTTCAAAGGAAATGTGTAATTAAAGCCATAGAAGCAAACACGTAAATAAAATCGCTTGAACTAACAATTCACGACCTAGAACGTGTTACACCCTGTACTCAGGAATTTTAACGTTTCACTCGACTCCCGGAAAAAAACAATAAACAAAAACTAAATATATAACTACGTACGTTTATTGCGTGGTGCCATAAAAACGGGGATTAAAAATAAATCGCTTGAATAAATTGCACCTCTGAAATTAAAACACCCCCTCCCTCATACGACACGCGTACCCACTGGCTGTGTGTGGTGCATGTTACAAGCTGAAGCGGGACGGATGGTATAAGTGGTATGACCCCTGTACGGCTTAAATTTGCTAGTGTTATGACTTAAATTTGCTGGAGCTTGCTAGATTTGCCAGAATAATATTACGGCGTGTTTAAAATTTGGCAGGTTTTTTATGGACGGTAGTTTTCAAGAACCAATTTAGTTTAATTTAAAAAAATATATTTTGAAAAGTTACAAAAGTGAAAGAACTGCTTGAAAAAGTGCGTCTACGACGTAGCACCTGTAGTGCGTTGAAGTCTTTTTTTAAGGAAATAGTTAAAATCTAGCTACTAATTTGCAAAACAAAATATTTCAAACCAACATGGCACTCGGGTCTACTGATTCATTACCAAGAAGACCACGTGACCACAAATTAACCAATTTTTCGACTAGTCAAAACTACTGTATTTGCAAAAGCTTCACTCGATTCATCCGGCACAAAACATGCTTTGAGTTCTGCATGATCTTTGTGCAGGCATGCACAAAACTTATTTCCATAGATGAAATTTCTAAAGTGTTTTAATGTCTTTCATTAAAATAAAATGGCATAGTCTTCCAATCTGTTACCAATCGGTAGCGGCAGCGTGAGGTCTCCCAATCCGCTCGCTTTCATAACTTACCCCTCAGCACTACGATTGTCCATTGTTCTTTTAACAGGCTCGCTTGTTAGTCGCGCGACCCGGCGACCGAGAGGTGTGATCGCGGCTCGAGTAGTCGCGCCTATATTAATTGGCGGAGCACTTTCAGGTGTAATGAAATTTATATTCGTTGAAACTTGGGAGTCGAATTTTTTGCGCGAAATACCGGTGTTTTTAGTATACGAGTACGATCAAATATTGTATTCACTTGTATTTTGGTAAATAAAATATTTCAATCCAGCAAATTATCAAGTTTTTCCATTTATTGTATACTAGCAGCCGCCCGCGGCTTCGCTTCTCCCGTTCCTGTTACATTTTCGGGATAATAAGGAGCCTTATGTTAGATATTCGATGAATGTTAAGATTTTTCCAATATTTCCCTATTATTGCATTGGTTTTCATCAAATAAAGAAAACCAAGCCTTTTTTTAGCCTAACCTTTCTCCCCAAAAAGGTGCAATCACCTCCAATAATCGAAATTCCAAAACAGAACTTCAAAAACAAAGAACTAATTCCGCATTTGCAATCTGAGCACGAGCGCGTCACAGAAATAATGGCGAAACAATAAACTGGCCTGCCCGGCCTTAATCAAAGGCCTGCCCTAAATTCGCCCACAAATTGCATCCAATTGTTCACTTTTTACCACGAGGCGTAAAGGGTGGGCAGAGTATTGTCTCACACCGATCCACAAGCGTAGGCGCACGTTTAAGCGCACTCCTATAGAAGCCCACTGGCTTGTAAGAATCGTAATTGCTCGTATTATGCCCATCTGTAATTTGCGGGGCAATAAAGGATTGTAATCGGTTTGGCGGTTTCATGGTCATCTGAAAGTTTAATGAACTATATTTTTATTTTTTTCTAGCTCGTTGAACCTATTCATATTCGTCCATGTAGTTGCAATTGAGTCATTATTTGAAACCAACTTCTCGTTTCATTTCTCAATCTCAATATTGCACGAGCATAAAATGCTTAGCATTGTTTTCAAAAAGAAACTAGAAATCTCTTTTATTTTTTCCTTGTGGCTTATGGAGTGATGCCAAAAAATCTCCAAAAAGACTTATCCTTAGACATCAGAAGGTCTTTAACGGATCCAACACAATGTCTCGGCAGTTAAAGATTAGATAAAAACTGTAAAAAACTGCGGTTTTCTGGCACCGCGAAACCCTTTTTCAATCGATCCTTTTTATTTTCGCAAAGCGGATTATTTTGAAGGGTTAGTTTTTTAATTTTTTGCCGAAGATGCACCAACGTATTGTGGCAGATAGACGATAATATCTATGAAATACGATGGATTATAAAACATTGTAAGGCTTTAAATCCACTTGAGTTTAAAATTGCGGGGTACCTTGGCTGTTGAAAGGGGTACTTAATTTTTTTTGATCTGTTTTTTATTAAAAGTAAAAAGCGAAATATCAGTATTAAATAGCAATTTTAAGTTAAGCTTAGATAACTTAGAAATTACTTACAAAAAAAATATTGCGTGAAAATAAAAAATAAATAAATATTTAGACAATCCACACAAAACTATCTGGCCCCAAACTAAACAGAACTTGTACTATGGGAACCAGATAGCTGATATACTACTTATATACATATTTTTTTTTGTAAATACATACTTAGAATACAATATAACACCCAGACAGAGAACAAACATTTGTATTCACCACACAACTATTTGTTCTCGATGGGGATCGAACCACGTCCTCCAGCGCAAAAAGTAGAGCTACTACCAACTTAGCTGTGAAGGCAGTTTCATGTAATACTTATCTCCAAATCGGCGCATCGAGATTTTCTTTTGTCGAGAACCTCCAACTATTTAATCATTGAGACAGACGAGCTATGAACTTTACTTCCGTTTTTTGTTATAGATGAGCTCATGCATAGCGCGGCGATGGGCGGAGGTCTGTTCGGCTGTTCCTCTGCCGGGCACAGTGGAATCAACCAACTCGGTGGGGTCTACGTCAACGGCAGACCTCTGCCGGACTCCACCAGGCAGAAGATAGTGGAGCTGGCACACTCTGGAGCCCGACCGTGTGATATCAGCAGGATACTGCAAGTCTCCAACGGCTGCGTCTCCAAGATACTAGGCAGGTCAGTATCGGTTGTTGTGGAAGGTTGATGTAAATTGTTGGACCTAATTTACTTTTTGCTTGCTCGTGTAGCTTTATTTTTTATTGTTATTCATGAAAATTAATTATGTATCACTAGAAGACATGACGTTAAAGACGTGAAAATATCACCAGCGGAATTTATCCGTTTTTACTAAAGATGACGTCATCTCTCCCAACCACTTGTCGAACGTTTCAAAGCACGAAATGTACTTAAAAATGAAAAAAGACATTAAAATAATTTGATTAGTAACTCGAAGTAAAGAAGTTGTGGTACACATTCGTTCAACATCACATCATATTTTAATGTAATCTGATTGTGTGCTCTTTGTACTATTGCCATTGCCCCTACACTTATACAATTCATCTGGAATCCTATTAAATAAATTCTCGAAGTAACCCACATTACTAAGCACCCATAACAATTAAACCGAGTACATCGAATTATTTAGCACAAAACCTATTGTAGAAAAACGTCTTGACGGGGTCAAATTCGTTCGCCACGCGCACCAAATTGATGGAATTCCCACAATACCGCCCAAGACGAGGCACAATGAGGTTCACAATACCACCGAGTACACCGGACAAAATTAAGGAATATTTCAATGACTTAATCAATACAATACATTCCCATACAAGCTTTGTTTTTGTATAGCGTTTTGCTCCACATGCTAGCTGGGAATCGACATCGGGTGACGGGATAGTCTGGGGTGCAAAAGTGCAAGGGTGCCACTCATTTCCACGGTTTCCTTGATTGAGATTTTATCTGGGTATCAAGGAGGATTTGTGCCCTCTCGGTAGGTGACAGATGATTGAAAGCAATGGGTGCACAATTGTTTATCCTAATTCCTTTTTGATATAATTTTGCAATGACGAAAAAAATAACCTTTTTTGTTATTCTATTAAGTCTGGAAGTAGATTTATAGAATCTAGAGAGGTTGAGTGATTTAAAATGTCTACCATGCGAGGGGGTGTCTAACGTACTTAGGGAATCAAGTTTGTGATACTAACTCTTTTATATTACTTAATAATAGCTCCGTACAAAAAAAATCTAACTCATCTTTCAAATAATTTAAATTGAAGTGAAATTTAAGTTTTCATTATATTAGGACAAAAATAGGAATAACAATAAATTAAAGAAATCATAATAATGCCAAAACTAAGGTGCTGACTGACATAATAATAGGTCCATGGGAACATAACTGTCAAAGCAATACAATAAACTAATGCAAAAGACGTCAATCAAAGAAACTTGACTTTTAATACAGGGTGTGCCTTTCAGGGTTGTCCCACGACCGCCCCTAAATAAAAATCTAAATACAACATTATTTTCTAGTAATTGGCACCCCTACTGTGATCCGCTTGACGCCACTTCAAGAGATCTTATAGGAAAATATATTTGGTACCCTGTGCTACCCTCAGGCACATGTTGTTATTTTGTTTCGTTTGTTGATGCTTCTGTTCCCAACTTTACCTTATGTTGTGGTTGATTGGCTTTTAATGCTCGTTTAGTCTAGATTTTGAGCTTTTACTTTGTTAAAACAAAAACACTTATGGGTTAACCTTTTGTGTGCTTTGTCTAACTTTGTTTTTATGCCCAAAAAAACAAATGAAGATTCATCGTGTTTAACGTTTGTAAAATAATTTATTAATATAATTTGCAAACCTGTTTGGTTAGTATATTTTTTTTACATAGCTTATGAAACTATAAAATCTAGATTTCAATGCAAGACCTTCTGTCAAATTATCACTTGTGCGAGCAACCTTCTGATGCTACTAAGGTCGTGGGTTTAAATCCAGTTGTGCACCAATTCATTTGCTTATTACAAAAAAAAACATGCAATTTTAGCAGCGGCACTATATATTAAAAAAAAACCGATTTACTGAAAACTGAAAGCTTCTGCCAAACTTAATTGTTGGACGTGCTTCTGACTACTCAAAAGAGATTTTGTAGGTTACTAGTTTAATAAATAAGTTCTGAAAAGTTGTCTACCGAGTCCTAAGGATTACAGTCACGAAATTGTTATTTTTTTTTTATTGCCGATGTCTGAGTCCTCAATTAAGATCCTTGAAGTGCACTGTCAAGTTCAGAAATATCTACAACCTGTCACTATTTAAAAGCCTTTAGCAAAAAGATAATTTTAATCCGATTATCAAAAACTGTACATTTGAATACAAGACTGGCATCCTGTAGCTTTGCTCGTGTTGTACTCGTGAATCATCAGAGCTTGTCTTTACTCTTTTCCATCTTTACACTTCATTTTGAATATAATAGTATATTTTGTCGTCATATTCAAAAATATTTTGATAAATATAATACAAATGTTTGTTTTATTTAATAAATAAAAAAAAATATTAAAAAGACACCTATAGCTTTAGTTTTTCCGATACACCAATTATTATTGTTGGTTCAATTCCAGTTGTGGCAAATCGAAACTTACAAATTTTAAGGTTAAAGAAGTTTATTCTCATAAAAACTAAACAGTTCACTTATAATGAGATACAGTTTTTAAATTAAGGTATTATAACTAAATGAAAAACAGTGAGGTTTAATAGGCTTATAGTTTAATTTTTCTTCTATTTTATTTAATCTTAAACCTTTAAACGAATCTTGTATTATATATTTAGGATCTCGGAAACTGCGCCAACAATTTTCACGAAATTTTGTATATAGGGGTTTTCGGGGGCGATAAATCGATCTAGCTAGGATTCATTTTTAGAAAATAACGAGAAGTTTATTATTTTGCAATAATCAAACATAAACTCAATATACGACTGTTCCTGCCATTGGCAATTGTGAGCAACTAACTGCAAGCTATTCCAGCAGATGGCGTTGTTAATTAAAAATAAGCTCTTCTTGACATCTATTGGCGAATAATAATACTATTTTTTTTAACCCCGAGCGAAGCTCAGTCATACCAGCTCGTGTTAATTTAAATTGTGAATGTTTCAACTTTTAAATATAATTATGTGTGTGATACGGTTCCAAATGGTCTGAAATAAATAAATTAAAACAATTATTTTTTGGTGCAACCGATCTATGAGTATAATAATATCTCGTTTACAAATATCGAAACATACGAAGAGAATAAAATAATTCTGAATATATTTATTCCCTCTTGGAAGCTGGCAAGTGCACTACGACATGTTTTTCCCACACACCCCATACATTCTTATCGTGCCAATTAAAGAAAGGGGTTCTAAAGAGTACCTTAGGGCTTTATAAAGGGCAAGCGTGGCAGGACTCCTAATTAAGGAGGTACCCCGTTGAGCCGTCCTGACTTTTGGTTTTGGGAAAGTGGTCTACTTATTGTACTGAGTACTGCGTTAAGTGGATTGAAAGTACTGATAAACATTCAAAGCTTTGTTAAGGAAACTGGCGTTTAGTGGGAACTAAATCTCATTATTCGAAGGAAAGTTATTCAAAAACCAAATCAAAATAATTTATGTCCGTAAAATTAAGTTGTGGTAACAAAATTTACATCTTTAAAGTTTTGCGCACATCGCGATGGCGATCATACGTATCCCACTGTCAAAGTTCACGGCGGTATTGTGTGTATATTTGCAAATGCCTATGCAGAATCTGATCGCCGTCGTAGATCGCCTAGATGTGCGCAATGCTTAACTAGGCAATTATGTGAGGCCTTCATCGCTAGCACGGAGTGGACACTAGTAGTAGCGTCTTCGAAAACTTTTTAGCGCCAGGTAAAGATGAAAGCAAATGTATGGCACTGCTTAGTATTACCCTGAGAAGATTTAAATCCCTCCATCACCTCAATAAGAGGCGACAATAAGTTCGCACCAGGTAATGATATGGATAGATAGATTGATTCTTTATTGTACACAAAAGAAGAATTTATAGACTGAGGCTCGTATGCGGAAACAGTGCTTGAGTCTGAGTCAAGCCTCAAGCAAAGATATTTGTCATTTTTCAATGGAGAACTGCCAAAAAACCTATGCTTGAGGTGCTTGAGGCTTGACTTAGACTCAAGCACTGTTTCTGAATTCGGACCTAAGTAGCAGAACAAGTGGTTAAATAATTAAATAACAAGGTCTTAATAATCATCACTAATTTTTTTGTTATCCGTCACTCGTTTCATTATTCAGATTGAGATCTGGACCACCATAACATTTTAGTATACCTAAGTCTTGAAAAAGGCGATAGAATGATCTTCATAAACTCTACCAGAGTTAGTTCTAAAGTCTCATAGAAATGATTATCTAAACAAACGTCTGAAACACAACATGTTTCTAATCCCTTGTTTGCAAAATCGCATCAGCCGCGCCATTGGACCGGCAGAAGTGCAGTAACTCAGTTTAACTCACATTTAAATAACCACTTCAAAAACAATCTCTCGTAAGTGGCTACACGTTGCCCCTGAAACTATCTACAATCTATCCTTTAGGGGTGCAGCAGATGGACTTCACTGGTGAATTCAGAGGGACTTCAAGTTTGCAGTCTTGTCTAAACTTTTATCTACTTCCAGAGATGAAGTTTATCGGCTACTCAAAGCCATTTGTTAAGGATTACAAACTACAATTTGTTTATTCAGAAGATTCTATTTGACGCAAGTATTGCGTACCACAGTACTTGCGTCAAATAAAATCATGTATTTTACAAACCAAATTCTTTATATTACAAACCAAATTCCAGGTTTTGTTGATTTTGTTATATTGATCATAATAAGCTGAGATGTCTTAGGAAGTTAAAGAAATACCTCACGTAGTGGTTTCTGTGAGGTTTATCCGTCTGCAATTTAACACACTAAATAGCCAACTACAAAACTAAAAACAAATGCAATCCTCTTTAAGTGCTACAGCTACAAAACAGCCACTAAAAAGTTCCCTAGAAAGCGCCAGTGAAGTCCATCTGCCAGCACCCTCGAATAAATGCGTTCTATCGACCGGTAACCACTGCTGTGCTTTAGTCTCCGTCTTTAGAAGCTGGAAATGAATGATAAACAATAAATTGGTCCCGCTACCGTATTGTTTGATTTGCGACAGATTTCGATCAATTTGTTATTGTTTGAATCGGTAACTTCAGTGCTCGGTTGGACGTTTTGTGTGCGATTTGATTTTATCTACCAACGCTGGTGATTTTCCACTTCGGTGAACTGATAATGAGCTTGATAAATGAGTAATGGTTAATCGTTTTCATTCAAAATTCTTTGATTTTTTGACTTGCCTCTCAGCTCAGTTGGTAGTAGCTCTACCTTCTGCACCGTAGTGTGGGTCGATTTTCACAGGTAAAAAATATTTGTGTGGTGAACGCAGATTTTTGTTCTTTGTATTATATTAGCTATCTGGTTCCCATAGTACAAACTCTGTTTAATTTGAGGCTAGATAGTGTTATGTGTTTTGTCCACAATATTGATTTATAAAAAAAAACAATTCATTTTAAAAAAGAATACCTACTTATTATAGTAAAAAAAATACTCAAACCTATATGAGTAACCTATTCGATTTGTTATACGATGTGGAATAAGGTGATAGTCAGAATACGTCCCAAACATTACATTTGACACTCATTTTGCCGCTAATATGTCTGACAGCAGCTACTAACAGTTTTTAAATCCGAAATTAAAATGTCTTCAACACATCCCCCCTCCCCCTAAAAGCCTTCGGGCTATACAAAATTGCTTGCGGCACAAGCACAGGGTATCAGATTGGTACCCTTACCGATGATAACTATTTAAGCGATCCACAATACCTAAATAAACATTTGGCAAATGACAATTGTGTGTTTATTTTGAGGGATGACATTGGAATAACAGTTTTTGTGTCGGTTTCTGTGTTTCTATGACCTACTTTGGGTACTATTGATTTTTGTAACTGTTATTTTTGATACACAATGGAATAATGTACAATCAATGTTTTTAATACAGTTAACCGGCAAATTGTATTATACTTTATGTACAATTTGTATTTTATAACTTTTGAAACTACCTTGTTTTTCAACACAATTTTTATGAACAACGTTATAGTTACCATGCATTAATTTTGTGATATTTGACTCCCGATATTTTGACACAGTTGCATGCAACATGATCACGGGTTATACTGAAGTCCACGAGTAAAAGAAATGTTATGGTTTCATAAAAATTTAGTAAATCATAAAAATTAAGAAATGAATGTCAAATTATTCTGTACTCCGTTGTTTTTTACTATCGCCTATTTTTTCTTCATGAAAAAGAAACATCTGCGTAAAAACTTTCTTGAACCCTATTCAAGTCTAGATTAAAGTCTTGTTACCAATCTAAAGTTTTTTTTAGTCTCGAGTCCTGGTACGCTAACCAAGATATACTAGTCGTGGGAAGATTGTGTGCTGGATTGTAGACTGAGGGTAAAGGTTTGTTTTATTAAGGGACTGACTACCTCTTCACAGCATTTTGAAAGATATGAAACCACTGAACTTGTTTATGGAAATTTGCAATGAGCATGTTGTGTGTGTGTACTTTGACCTTTTAAAGGATATAACATCTCTGAACTTATTTATCAAAAACCGCGAGTAACTATTTTTTTGTAATAGAATATTTTTGATCAAAAGATAAGCAAACCTTTTGTACAAAAACGTGTTAGAATTTAATGTAATTTTGTACTAAACTGTGTCAGATTGTACACAAAATAGTTGCTGGTGTTCATCGCCTAAGTTAACAGTGAGCAAAGTCACGGGCATAACCTAAACAGCATAGTACACCTTGAGCCTAAATCTAATCCAACAGTTTCCATTATCCCTACATCGACAATCGTATTGCCAATCGATTGTTACTAATATCGACACATGTCGATCGCAACAATAGCGTAGCTCGAGTACATCCTGTGTCGATATCGAACTATCCCAACCCTAGTTATTATTAACAACTCTTATTTCCCTATATTTAAGGTTGAATTTAGCATAAAAACTGGGCACAGTAAGCAATAGTAATGTTGTATCCGTTACCTATCTTATTCAATCCCATCTTAATTTGGTACTTATTTGCAATAGCATAAGGTGTAATTTAGCTTAGATTTTGATAATATTTAGCCTGTATAGGCACTTCAATTTAAGGGGATAGTTGCTGAGATTACGTTTGTAATTGTGTTTTAATACTTTTCGAGTGGGAAGGGAAGCAGAATATGGAAATGTTGTTTTACAAAATGTTTGTAACGGTTTTAATAGCTTGATAGTACTTAGGTTCTATTGTTTTAAATGGGTTCTTATTTCTTCTTATTGTGTCACTGATTCTTTCGAACCAAGTGTGGTGAAAGGATTTTAAGTGCGCCTCAAAGAGGCTTATTGAAATTGAAGACTGTTGGCATGTCATTTTACTATGACTCTATTATACAAACTTTTTGAGTATAATTTTTGTGACGAATAAAGTACTAACTTACTACCAACTGATGAAATAATCGAGGCGAAGACTGTCGATGTACTTTTTGTCTCTTTGAAAGATTCATCATCATCAGCCTGGAGAATTCCACAACATAGGCCTCCCCTATACATTTCCAGGAAGAACAATTCTGAAATTATGAAGCTTTTGACAGATTATAAAATCACTGAACTTATCTATCAAAAATCGTAAACAATTTTCTTGTTTCGACATCAGCATATTATTTATGCAAAAAAATAATATTGATATTAACACGTTTTCCTAAAAAGACTACAAAGTTTCCTAAATGGGTTTTTACTTTAGAAATATAGATAAATAAGTTCAGTGAATTTTATATTTTTCAAAAAGTCAAAGTATTTGAGCGAGTTGTTGATTCACGGAGATTAAGATTGTCAGTTTTCAAGGGGTTAATTATTTGTCTAACAAAATATTTTTGATCAAAATGACTTCCATCTTAAGTTATAGATGATGTACGCTTTTATAGGTTTTCTTATAGCACAACAAAACAAAGTCAGAAATAATATTTTTAAATTTTTTGATTGCAAGCTCATGCCCATTTGCAATTTTATCACTTTCCAAAATCCAAACTAAGTTCAGCTTTACGCGCAGATATTACGAGACGGGGTCCATAAAGCCCCGCGCCATTGGGGGGTCCAAGCCCAGAGTGGCCACGACACCAGTGGTCCAGAAGATCGCTGACTACAAGAGGGAATGTCCGTCAATCTTCGCCTGGGAGATCCGAGATCGTCTGCTCAGTGAGAACGTGTGCAATAACGATAATATTCCTAGTGTGAGTATCTTTTGAATTGTTTGCATGCTTTGTAGATTAGCTGCTAACGTGCTGTAAGCCTACCATGAGCTCTGTCTGGCTCTGCTTTTGAGTCTGTGTGAGTGCTCACCAGTGCATTATACTGGGTGTGTGACGTTTTGACGTCGGATTTATTTCACCAACACTCACACAGACTCAAAACCAGAACCAGAGACAGAGCCAGACAGAGCTCATGGGAGGCCTACTGGTATGGTATAAGCGATGTTACACGGTCAAAGTGTGCTTAGAATAAGTATATTCTCTTCTTCTTAAATTTAAGGGCTTAACTCTTGTCAGGGTTTTGATGCAGTTTTCTCCAGTTAAGTCTTTCGAAAAAAGTATAGTATTCAAAAATACTTACTTGTAAGATGCTACTAACAAACTAGAAGTATTGGCTGAGTGTTGGTCTAGCTAGATGATCTCGACTAAAGGCGAAGGGACACGGTCAAAGTTGTGTAAATTATGACTTAAATTCGATGAAATTCGTTTCGTCTTTATTCAAGTTTGTCAGCTCTTTGTATTTTATGTGGTAACAACAACAATACAAAATTCACAGATTTGTTTTCAAATAAATTCAAGCGTTTCATGTTCATTTTAGATGCATTTATTCAGCATGAAAACAGTGGTAAGTGCACTTAGAACTGTTAACTTGACAAGCAAAACCAACTTATTATGCACCAAACACATACTCTGCATTGCTTATAGTGCTTAAACTTAACGTCTGTGTACACACATTCTAATCTAATTTCAAAATATCACAACATTCAATGAAATTAAATAATTTCTAAACATACTCTCCTCCGCCTATTGTGCCGCCCATCAAAATAATCCGTACAAAATGTCCCTGCACTTTAAAATTCTTCCTTTATAATCCAATTTTGCAATAATTTTATGCGAGCATATGTTTCGGTATGCGGGACCCATTGTCCGGTTATAGGCCCTTGCCGTCAAGATAGACTGGACATAATACTTACTTTATTCCCAACATAATTGATGACGGCTTAAATTTTAGGTCGGGCCGTTGATGGCACCGTTTTATTTGGTTTTTGTGTGCTATTGCTATACAAATGGCAGTCCATTCAGTTTGCGAGTTCATAAATTTCGATATTTGTAAAGGTTTTAGTTAAAAAATACCGCGGCAACTATAATGAAGACGAGACAAATTGCGATACCGAATGCAACAGTTTTTATCTTTTCTCATAATTGTAAAACACAAGTAAAAAGACGTAATTACTTTTGCATCGGAATCGATTCCGTTTGCAAGCGAGTCACGAAAAAAGTAAAAATGAAAGACAGCGGTCCGTATGAAAAATATCTCGTACAAGATATTAAAAATAAAGCTTGCGATAAAGTTGTAACCGAATTGACACCACGAGTAATCGAACCAGACGTCTCGAACATCTGCGCGGTTATAAAAAATAACAAAGCAAAAATTGTAAATTCTATCTATTCATCGGGCCAATTTTTCTGTTAATAATGTCACAACTCGAAAATCATGTTTTTGTGATTCCGCCAGCGTGCAGTAATGTAAACACTTGGGTATACAATGACACGGGGCAAAAAAATGTTTTGTGTTTTCGAGTTCGAATCTTTTGGTTTTGTGGATATGTCATCTTTGATCTCAAGATGTAGAATGCCTATCGATAGTTAACAATACCTATGTATAAATTATTGAAGTCTCCGTCTCAGTGTTTACTAACAATTAGACTAGTGGAATCTCGCGTGACTTTGTTCGCCACTTTATGTCTGTAGGAATGTTAAACTTATAATGAATTGAATTGAAATAAAGTTTTAAATGTCGCTGCAATGATTCTATTTTATACAGTCAGTAGCAGAATCTAGGATGAGTTATAATAATGAACTTTATGCTGACTATTTAAATAGTATATTTTAATATAACTTGACCATTAAAACGAGACTCCAAGGTTTTAAGAGAAAGGGTTAAAATGAGACTCCAAGGTTTTAAGAGAAAGGGTCCGCAACGGGATTACATAAAAGCTTTAAACTTTCATCGAGTGAAATCCTCAACGAGGCTCGTCTACATGCCAGACAAAAACACCTATAACCATAAGCAATCATAAACGTACCTACTCCACCCTCCTAACGAGAGGGCACAAAATCGAAATACTACCCCTAGAAGATTCGGCGCCAAAGGGGCTATTTTTATGACTGTCGTACGTACGCACTCGGCCCACTGGGCAAATAGGTGAGGAGTACAGTGTTATACACTTACACACGTGTTAGAAAGAGATAGGTGTTTATCGTGCGTTCCGTTGCCTAGTCATAACGGTCGAATGGGCGTGATGTTTCTTACCAACAGAAAGCGGACAAAAATACGTGGAACAATCGATTGCGGCTCAGCGGTAAAAGGGCGCAAGCGGCAGCGGGAGCGTTTGTCAAACACGTTTTACTCAATAATATCTGCTATTTCTGGGATATTCGCTAGTTGTCTTCAGTAAGTAGCTAAAACTTCTTCAATTCATCAAAGCTAAATATTTTTTATTACTATCATAAACACTCGATTTTTAAAGTTTGGTAATTATTATTGAGAAAACAACAGTATAACTCAATAACTTTATTGTCATCACATTGGTAGTACCTATATCATGACTTCATTCGAAATGGTTATCTAACTAAGCTGTTAATATACTTTACTATATTATGCAGACAAATCCTCTGATCATTCAGCCAAGATTGAAGCATTCACATAACTCGCTATCTCCGTAAACCGCCGCGCCATCAGAAAGCATCAAGTGCACTTACGCCTTTTTTCTTCCCGCGCATGATACGATAATTCCACAGTTTACGCGTGAGTGCACAGAACATTTGCCGTCGCATTCATACTTATAGTGATTCCGTAAAGATCTGCATTGAGTTATATTCCCCTCCTTGTCAGACGGATTAACGTCAAAAGCTTATGATGGCATTGAATTTGACGGTTTTAAGTTCACAGATATTTATGGAAATGTGAGGGAATTTCGGGAACGAGACTGTAGCTATAGCGATGGAAACTTTCAGATATTTCTATACCTTGGCACGACTTATTTTCAATTATGAACCAAAGTTAAGACGATACTTTAGGTAGATAAGTTCAGTAGAGCTTTAAAATTAAACGGGCTTAAAATATATTTCCTATAGGAAAACTGTTGAACGGCTTAAGTTCTTGAGTACACCAAAATATCGACTAGAAAAGAGTAAGCGTTGACAAACCTCAAACAAAAAAATTCTTAACGTCTAAAAACAAACGCACGTCTATGCAAAACAAAACGAATCTAAGCACAAAATCTTGTGTACAATCATAATGTAAAACAGCGTAACTGACATTTAGGAAAACCACCGATCAACTGTTGCGAAACCGAGGAGCGTTAAATGCGATTTGGAGACATCTAATTTAAATTTAGAAATTCATGAGTTCGATCGAGCGACGCGCATTGGCCCAACATAAATTGAAAGCTTCTGCTGAAAATTACCCTGACGATGCCATAGAATGTTGCATAAATGAGTTAAACTGAAAATAGAACCTTTATTTTTTAAGCCAGTTCAGCATTTTTCGTAATAGCGTTTTTCTCATCGGATTTATAACGTTTCGATGTATAGATTTTTAAAATCAAAATTGCTTTTTATGAGACGGTTTTTTTTAACTCTGTTTGTAAGTAGAATAATAAATTTTAGTAGCTTAGTACTTGCTTACTAAGCCAACATTCTTATTCCGCTCATTTTGTCAGAAACTTGAAGAGTTTTCAGTGCGGAGCAACGTGGGATCGGAGTTTAAGGAACTCGACACCGCCAAAACTGGCTACTGTCGAGCATTTAGAAGGCTTCCACGTATTATATAGCCGTACTGTAGTGTACACAGGCCTTTGGCACTTAAATTCGGCTTTAGCGTAAAATGAGCTGTATAACGCTCTTTTTAGATTCGAAATTGGTTGAATACAAAGTTTCTGAGTTAGGCAATATTCGATTGTCATCCAGACTTTTAACGTTCGTCACGATAACAGAGATAATGTTTTGACGAGGTTCACTTTTTTCCTCTTTAGTTGTCGCATTTGACATTTTATATGTCGATTAAGATCGAAGTTATGTTCACCTAAGTGTTAGTAAACACTTTTGACCTTATCAAATTAGTAAAGAAAACCGATTGTTATTTCAAAATCAACGTTACGTTACGAAAACAGAAGTGATTTTAAGGTTAAAGAAGTTTATTTTCTTATAAACCAAACAGTTCACTTATAATGAGATACTGTTTTAAATTATAGTGTTACATAAGATAAGGCATATTGATTTTAAGGCAATACAAACATTGTTTAATCGTGTAAGATATTAAAACTAAAAAAGACTTTGCAATCTAAACAGCTACAGTGAATAAAATTTTCAGGCTATTTACATTTCGTGTCACTAATTCGTGTCTGTTCAAGATTCAGACCAAGTGCTTGTTTTAGTACGACCAAAGTGACACTTGAGTTTGATAGTATATTCCTTCCATGGTATTATGTCAGTACAACATATATCGGGTGTACATAAGCGGTTTCATTTTCGTTTACACGCAAAACTGTTGTAATTGGAGACTGTTCGTGTTGTTACGTTTTTTTTGAGGTCCTGTGACTTTCCGTTGTAAAGATGTTAAGTTCACAAGAACAAGAAGTTGCTTTTTTTTTTTTTAGTAAATTTGTTTAATGAATTAATAATGCATTTTACTTGGGTGTACTCTCGCATTTATCTGCCTGCAGTCAGTCATCCAACCAGTCAGTAGGATTTTAGCTCGTTAATGGTTTATGATGCAATATTAAATTGTTAGTTTTGAAGTTGTTGAAGGTTACCCAAATTCATTGCTCTTGAGTGTATTATTCATACTTTTGTACTTTTGAGTATACACTCCAAATGATAAAATTATAATTAATATGAGGCTTTTAAGGTATATTTTTAGTTGGTATATTTCTGCAAAGAGTAACTAAACTTGACTGCGCTACAAATACTGCTGTTTTTTTCGACCAGAAATAATAAGGGAGGAACTCTCTCCGTCAAAATTTAAGCATCCTCTCTAAAATCATCATCAATACATCAAAATACACATGAATATAAACGTTATCTACAGTTTAGTAATAAGCACAATTACATTTGTACTTGCCCCGCTGAGACCCTTCGTTACGCGATGCCTCCTGCTCACTGTCACATAAGCAGAGATCCTTGAAAGTATTAATTTGAGGGGCAATGCTCCATTTTGATAGAAAAAAACAAAGAATAAATAAATAAAAAATGTGGGCAATCCATGCAACATTATCTAGTCCCAAATTAGGCAGAGCTTGTACTATAGAAAGCAGATAGCTGATATAACACAGAAGGAAAAAACATCTGAGCTCACCTCACAAAATATATTCGATCTCGATGGGGAACGAACCCACGCCATGGCCTAAGAAGATTCATGTATATTTTTAAATTATCTATATCTATATTTATAAAAAAAAGTCGTGTTAGTTACACTATTTATAACTCAAGAACGGCGGAACCGATTTGGCAGAAAATTAGTGGGGAGGTAGCTTAGAACCGGGAGAAGGACATAGGATACTTTTTATCCCGAAAAAGCAACGGGAACGGGGTGTTACGGGAACGGGCGAGCGAAGCCGCGGGCGGCCACTAGTTTTTAATAAACCAACAAAATGTTACAGTTTAAGTAAGTTGTTTCCTTCCACCACACTGGTTCGAAAGGACTAGTGACACGATAAGAATAAGTTCTAGATCATCCTGCTACATCGTCGGCTACATCGTCGCTTACCATCAGGTGAGATTGTAGCCGAAGGATGGTCTAACTATATCATGTAATAAAGTTAGGTGTCAAAAGTTTTAATTTCTGTTTGTCATTAGTCATCAAGCATTATTTTACCTTTTGACAGATTTTATAAGTAGGGCAACGAGATCAATTAAATATAAAAAAACTCGTAAATAATTCGAAAAAATGTATATCTGTTTACCTAGCTCAATCTTCAGACAAAGCAAAACATCTGCATTATAAACTCTCCGTCATATTCATCAAAAACACTCCAAACCAAAATCACAGACAACAATTTAGACCCATAATGAACTCAGCGAAAGCTTCACATGCAACCCCTTGCAAAAAGCTCCCCCTAGCGGCCGCACCCCAAAACCTCAGGTCTCCGCGGGTTAAGCGAATACGTTAAAATGTTTATAGATAATACCATAGGTAATAGTAATTCTAATTCTGCTCAGGGGTCGTTCTACCCCCTGTATGACGTAATCTGTGCCCGCACCAACGGAATGCGTATTCATCCTAATGGCTTTTGTCCGGATCTCATCGGTTTGTTGTTGAATTGGCAAGGAAAAGTAGCGTGGGTGCGTGTTCCTGCTTTTCTTTGGTTTTTTTTTATGCTTGGGGTAGGTACCGGTTAGCTTTCCCACGATTTAATTTATTAGGCTTTTCAGCATTAGGCAGAACTTTTTCTTCCTGCCCTTATCCTACTTAATGTGGGGTCGGCACAACATGCTCTGCTCTTCCCTCTGTCAGCCGTCATCACTGCGTTCACTCCTCGCATATTCATGTCATCGTTCACACAGTTCATCCATGTTTTTTTTGCTCACCATATTTATCCACATCCATACTCATCACTCTTCTACAGTCACATGACTTTTATCCCTCCTCAAGACATGCCCGTACCACCTTGGTGCCAATTTGCTCCTCAATTTTTCTGTCACTACTTTCAAACTCTCCCTGATGTCCTCGTTCACAACATTAGGCAGAACTAAATTATTAAAATTATGCATGTTATGAAACTTGCCAGTTTTTTCTGCCTTAATTAAAATTCTCAAGACATATTTTTTATAAATAAATTCACGTATTTTTCTTATTTTCTGAAGTCATAAGCAATTTGTCAAATCATCAATCAACTCAACCAAACCCACAAATTCGTTTAACCGCGTAAACGCTCATTTACCTCTAACGTTTTTTTTCCAAAGACCACCAACGCATCGACTCTCGAACACTATCGATAGCTAGATGCACCGATACGTCTCACCTAATGAGAAGCGCTCGCGCAACGCGGTGACACCTGTCAACTGTCACTGTCAACGTGACGTAAGAACGCCCGCGCGTTCGGCGATCGAAAATGATCTATGAGCCTCGTGGTCGCGAAACATGATATAATTATGTTCAGTTTTAATTAGATGCTGTGGAGATTATGATTTTATCTGGATAAAGAGTTGGATGTAAAAGTATTATGTTAATCTTGACAGGACATTATATCGGGTTTTCATAATATATGTAATACAATTTCAAGGTTAAAAATGTTAACAAGACGTTTTGATTTTTACATTTATTTAGAGCTTCATCAATGTGAACATATTTAAGTTGACCTATTGATAGACAAAGATTTTGACATTGTAACTACTGTCAGTGTCAACGCCACATCAAACTTTTCATTACCCAAAAAATCAACCGACCTTTTGTATCTCATAAATGCCAAAAAATGCACATTGTATCATTTTACGTCTTGGCGCACGCCTGTCACGGTGAGGTAGGTATCTGGTTTCGCGCGATCGTACGGTAGTTGCCGGATTTTAGGCATCGTTACACTTATTAGGCCTGGAATACACATGTCTGCAGCACAATGGCATGTTATGAGCACACAAAAACCATTGGCACGTGTGTTCATTTAGGATGCTTGGCCACTGGAACAGCGCATTTGTGCAAAAGTCACACTTTTCTTTCTAATGGTTGGCATTGCTCTTTTTCTCTTCATTGCAATATGCTAGGTAACTTTAGAGGCATGTTTCTAGGTACCTAACTAATTGCATATTTTTCATAATTATTTTTTAGACATAATTTTGCTTCACCGTAGCCTTTGTTATAGAAAAAAAACAGGAATTTACTAATTTTAATACATACTGCTTGGTAGTATTTTTAAGTCTATTTTGCATACATACGAGTGTACTAAATGCTATCGATCGTACTTATAATAATACCAGTAGTGTCAAACGACGAAGAAAATAGGTAAAAAAGGAAGATTGACAGTGGTGTTGGGTTTGAAACCGATCATATGGAATCTCCCGTAATTCAAGTAAAAAAAAGGATGAGCCTCTGACAACCCCCTAAGACATCCTAGAAGATCCTCCTAAGGCCTGCGCACATCTAGCGCAATGGCGATGGCGATCAGTGAAACGCTGTCAAATATCGCTGTCATATTTGACAGAGTTTCACTGATCGCTATCCCATCGCGCTAGATGTGCGCAAGGCTTCAGATCTTTAAACACCAACTAGATATAACAGTCATTTAGCGATGTAGTTTTTATTTTCCAATTAAAATCCAAAAAAAAATATTTTATTTAAAACTTACAAGACTTTCTATAAAATATGCGTATAATTTTGCCTTGTTAAAAAGCCAAGCCATATTCGGCTAACTCTTAAAAGCGAGTATTTTTAAAACTGTATAGCCCCCTGTCCACGGGCCGACACACCCGGTGCGTGTAACAGTCGAAAGTTTTAGAGACCCTTTACACACATCGCTGATCACTAATTCGTATCGCTTCGTTGAGAAACGGCGTAAGTTGTCTATGGGGAAGTTCTGACTTTTTCAGTTAAACAAAAAAAAGTTTCTACATCGAAAAAAGACGCAACTTTTATTATGAAAAAGATTTTTTGTAAAATTTATACGTAAAATAATTTTATAAAAAGGAAAAGAAGTTACAATTTGCTCTGAAAATAAATAATGTAGAAATATTTTTATCTTAAAATAAATAATTAGGTAAGAAATTATCTCTGTCAAATGAATAAAAAATATTCAAAATGCTAATTAACGAAACAAATACTTATACAAACACGTTAACGTTACTTTTACGAATTCAGCAGCTGCGTTCAACGTGCCGTAATAATGTGTAAAAGGTACGATTTAATCTTCGGGTTTTAAACCAAAATATACATGTTCAAAAATGTTTTATTATTTTATTTAATATAACTCATCGTATAGCTAAGCATCGTTATGCCTATCAGGTTGCCAATATTAGTAGAAAAAAGATCAGCAATCAATTCAAATACCAAGCTTAGAACAAAATATGCATCAAACAAGCAAAAAATCCTTTAAAATTCTAATATAGGAACGTGTGCTCTTTAATCTTTCGTACCTATCTGATTGGTCGGGCCGGCTGTCAGAAACAGAACAACGCTTTGAATGCATCTCTCTTATTGGTTCAATCGTGGTTCCAATTTCAAAAAATGTTTTAGGAGTTAGAATAGAGAGCTATTTGATTGAGGAGTTCGGTAATTGGTTTTTTATTTTAATCAGTGTTTGAAATCGATTGACGTCATCTGACCTTTAGATCATCTAATCTGTTTAGGTTACAAATTGATATTTGAAATTAGGTTTTTTTTTACTAGCCAATTAAAAATATTTTTCTATGCAACTTGGTCCAAATTTAATAAGATCGTATGTTGGGTTACAACATAAAACGTTTTAAAGTTTCTTTAGTAAACAGTATTTAATCAGGCTTGTTTGTGTATTTAGTTATTTTACAACGTATCTATTTAGAGCATCCACTCACCGCACTACTCAACGTGCCCACATTATCTTCCATTAGCGGTACATGGGATTATACCCAATTGGAGCGAACTTGAACAACATTTGTTTACTTACCCCTTTATACTTTTGGTGCCTTTGGCATTGATTTAAAGCTGGAGTTTTTCTTTTGAGATTTTATTATATTTATTTTCCCCTCTTTTTTGACATTAAAAAATAAGCTATTGGTGTGTATTCTGAAGTAACTAAGCAATAAAGTTATTATACTTAATCAAATATTATTTGTTAAAAAATGAGGTGAATGACCTTTGGATCACTTAAACCAGAATTTTTGGTCTATCTGTAATTATTCTGTTTCTGTTCTAAACGATTACCATTGTTTCTAAACGCGCTTCGCATTTCATTCCCGATTCCTTCCGTTTTCCCATCGGCAGAGAAAACTCGTTGCTATGGCAACGCGAAAACAGATTTACCACGGCTGCGGGCGGGTATCGAAGAATGAACAAAATATTCCATTTTCGAATTCAGTCGGTAACAAAGTTCAACGGCTTTTGTGTTTATCCGTATTTTACAAGTTTTTATACTCGACGCTAAGAATAAGTTATATCGGAAATAGTTTTGGGTATATACTCAACTTTTTTCTAGTATTACAATAAGAGGTAAGGTAGAACATACAGAAATAATAAGAAATTAGTGAACACTATTAGCACATAGTCAATCTATAATGCAACCAAATTACGGTGTTACTTAACCTGAAAGGAATCTTTGAAAGTACTCGTACAATGAACATGATAGAGTATTTTCTACTCGGTCACATAACCATAATGTTTTTTACTGTGGCAAAATAGGCATACATGATTTTATATTTGTGTGCGTCTGGTTGCCAGGTTTTCACGCATGCGTAGGTTTGCCGAAAGTAGATATTGGGGTTTTTAGGCCCTCAAGGGTGAGGCGGGGTAGGGAGAGGTGCCCTAATCTGTGTCCCTTTGAGAAACCCGATTGGAATTTAGTAATCATATTAGATTTTAAATTACACGTGTTTGTAGTTAAAGGGCGGGGGCGAAGCTATTTGTTTCCTATTAGATACTGGTACTATGTAAATCTAATTGGGTCTGTTTTTGTCATTGAGTAAGATTTTAGGCATTCTCAAATAATGTTGAATTGGTACTTTGTCAGAGATCTGAAGGGATATCTACCATTCCTGTGGATTCAAAACATGATGCTGTTACTGTTTTTTTGACTGATTTTATAGTAAACTCCTAATACCTTGGTTGAATTGATACGACCGACTTTTGTGTTTAATGCTACAGCAAAATGTTTTGGTTTCAACATCTTTTACTTAAGGGAACTGAAAAAAATACTCAAACATTACAAAAAAGATTGAAAAAACTAGAAAAATCCCATCGCTTTACAGAGAAAAATGTTTATTTTTTAATTTATTGAAATAACTCAATAGGTATCCTCCATAAACCGCGTGCTCCGAAACCTGGCCTCGCAGAAGGAACAAGCGGCATCAGTGCAGAACGACAGCGTTTACGAGAAACTGAGGATGTTCAACGGTCAGGCTGCGACGGGGTGGTGGTATCCTGGTCTACCAACAGCTCCTGCAGCACCTATACCAGCACCGCCTTTACCACCTCAACTGAATAGGACGCCGGAAGAACATAAAAGAGGTAAGCCTTAAAGCATAAACTCAAACTCAAACTCAAAAATTTTTTATTCAGTACGATGCAAGAATCACTTTGAAACGTCTTAAAGCTAGGTGAGTCTAGGTGCCAGTTCCACGCGACCAAGCGTAGAAGAACAGGCAATAAACTACGTGTCGGTTCCTACCGTATTTTTATATGATCCTTTCATACATTTTTACCATTTAGGTAATTGTTTGTTTTGTTTTGTCTCTGGGTGCTACAGCTAACATAAACATGTCAGGAGTAATTAACATTATTTCCCAAAAGCTTGCTTTGAAATTTGGGTATGTTTTTGACAACTTTAATAAATACATATTGCGGACAATCCCCACAACACTATCTGGCCCCAAACTAAGCAGAGCTAATACACTAGAAATAAAAATAAAAATAAACTTTATATTCCCAAATTTCGCCTGCAGAAGGTAAATGGGTCTTTTATGGGGAACACTGTACGCTTTTATAATAAACTTCCGGAAAATGCAACTAAGCTTCCTATTCGGAAGTTTAAAGCCTATGTTAAGAATAATTTAATAAAGAAAGCGTACTATGCTCTAGATAGCTATATGAATGATAAAACTGCGTGGCCCAATGTCCCGGTCACTCTACCCATCATAGGAAGCTAACATGTCGATTTGCAATGTCTGTACCTACTATTTCGTATCTTATTTTTATATAAGCTGTGTAGATACTATAGTATAACATTGAAGCGTAGCGTGTGCTGTCTTTGAAACTTTTGCTTTTGTATTATTGCATTGCATACGTCTGACTAAGTGAAGTGGCACCACACTGGAACTTCACTGCTATTATTTTAGACTATTTTTGATTTGTAAAAGGATTATATAAAAAAACAGTAGGAACCGAGACGTAGTTTGTTGCCTGTTCTTCTACGCTTGGTCGCGTGGAACTGGCACCTAGACTCACCTAGCTATAAGACGTTTCAAAGTGATTCTTGCATCGTAATGAATAAAAAATTATTGAGTTTTGAGTTTGAGTTTTATACTATGGGAACCAAATAGCTGATATAATACGTAAATATTTTTTTTTCTGTAAATACATACTTAGAATACAATTATTATATCACCCTTACCGAGAATTAATATCGATACATAAAATTAAACATTCTTCGAATTCTTCGAATAGAAATTGCTGTACTGGCCAAATAAATACATGCGAGCAGCGGCTGGCAAAAGTTGTATGAAAATCCATTTCTGTCGTGTTTAGCGGCCAGATAAATTGCATAGTAAATTCATAATGTCGTGTTATTTAAAAATGGAACGATCTTTTGCTCCGAAACAGCTACCAAAGAGGTATCTTATCACAGGTTTTATTTTAATAAAAAACAAATTAACACTTCAACGTGAGAAACAATAGTGTTTTCAGTTATCGGTTCCTGTAGCATAAAGACTGCTTTTGGCAAAAAGTTTTAATAATTACCAAAAACAGTCTCTGTGGTAACAGCAATATTTCATTTTGAAAAGTGCGCTTCCTCAGGTGCTAACCGGTATTCAACAAGACACTTTCCAAACGTCGTTTTCAGATTCGTTTGGTCTGGAAAAGTATTTGAGACGACTGAAAAAGATGAAAACATGGTTGAGTTTACAAAGACGAGGTAGAAATCCGATGCTGAAAATATTTTAATATCGAAGATACATTTCTGTTCAAATAAGCACGTCTAAAAATAGTTCATCGGAAGATCTACAAAGATGTAGTAATACTAAGATGTAGTATCACAGGGTGGATGTTCTTTCGCGTTTCGCTTTGGCGCGTGTCTTGGCAGCTCTTTTGAATGTGACGGCGTGTTAGGGTTGGCACTACGTAGATTCTAATATTATAAATGGAAAAATGTACGAGTGAGTGTATAATATGTTTGCTTCCACTTATATCGTATCGGCTGTACAGGTTTCGATAAAACTTGGAATATGCATTATATGCGTTGGTAAATCTAAAATAATACACATTTTAAGCGGACGTAAGATAAATTATTCAAATATTATAATAATTTTTTTACAAAAAAATAACTGTGTTTGATTATTTTAATTTTATTCGGCTTTTAAAAATACAGTGCAGTAAAGTCAAAACTTTGCTAGAAAAGTGTATTTTGCCAACTTTTAATTTACTATTGAGTCTTATAACGAAAATTATATTTGGTTAACATTGGTTCGTAATATTAATTTATTCCTACAAGCGTTGCCTGATAATGTTGTCTAACCCTATCATCATCCCCCGTAGTGGGTGGTGGGGGTGAGTCGTTGTTACAGAGTTTCTTACCAACACCTTCACAGTACGGCCCAGATTATATGTCAGCTTTGTGCTTTATTTGTGGTACTTCCGCATTGCTAATTATCATTTTATGAATTAGACTAGCCTCTCAGCTCAGTTGATAGTAGCCATCTGCACCATAGGCCGTGGGTTCGATTCCCAACGAGAACAAATATTTGTGTTGTGAACACAGATGTTTGTTCTCTGTCTGGGTGTTATATTGTATTCTAATAATGTATTTACAACAAATTAAGTATTATATTACCTATCTGGTTCCCATTGTACAAGCTCTGCTTAGTTTGGGACTTGATAGTGTAGTGTGAGTTGTCCAAAAATATATTCTTTTAATTACATGAATAGTATGGGGAATCTGCCAAGGTAGTGACTAACAAAAAGCTGCCTTGGAGTCGCCAGGGATAGCGAAAAAATAAATAAGAAATCTTCACGAACTAATTACCCAGACAAGGTAGTTATATTTTTAGGTCCATCTTCTTCTCTTCTTAAATTTAAGAGCTTAGCTCTTGTCGGTGTTTTCATGCAGTTTTCTCCAATTGAGTCTTTTGAATGCGGCCTCCTTGAGTTCAAAACGACGACCTTTTCTTTTATCTGGCTCATGTAACTTATTCTTGGTCTTCCTCTTCTCCGTTCTACTTCAACCTTTCCTTCAATGATGTTCCTTAGCTAGGAAAAAGCTTAGCAAAAAAATTGTGGTGATTTCCTTCAAAACCTTCGAGAATCATTTTAGTTTCAATCAGTTATTTATTGTCAAAGAGATCTTTAACATGACACTTAATTTGTACCCATTGACTTATAAAACTTAGCACATGCTCAAAGAAACCTCCCTTACAAAGGCCCAGTCAAGTGAGGGTGTCCCAAAAATAACCCTTAAGGTCACAGGTCAACCCTTCACACCCTTGATTCCACGGCGCTTAAAAGGAAGCTCATAATATTAAGGAGAGGGTTGAGAAAATTTTGCTAAATATTTTCGAAAAACATACCTACGTTAATAGCTCCCACATACGGTGACATTTTTGAAAATATCTAGGAACTTAAGATCTTTGTGATTTCTTATAAGACTAGTCAGAGACACATCCAAACATTTAACACAATATGTTTCAAAAATGTTTATATAATCTAAGAAATCTAGGGGGAAATTTTCGAAGGGGTATCAAGATTTTTAAACAATTTTTAAACACTTTTTTTTAATGTTAGGGAGATAAAAATCAAAACATTGATGAAAAACATTGATTCATCATGAAATTACTTTCAGATTAAACAAATTGTTTGTTTAGGTCCTATGAAAGGTTAGAAGTTTCAAAAGAGAACCTAAACCTACTTCACAACCAGCAAAGTAGGTTAAATGTAGATTCTCTCGCATAATCATGACACTTTCGAAAGTTGAGCACGAAGACTTCAGGACTGAAAGTTTCAGGTCACGTGCGCCTAAGCGGGGGTCGGGGGTCGGGAGTCATGGGTCACAGCATCTCACGTAAATACGGGTTTTGTATGCCAAGAAATTGTGACTCAACCTTATTTTAAGCCGGTTCACCATTGCTATTCTTTTGGCTTTCGTCGCTTTTTTCAACGACACAAATAATATCAATATCAAATTTAATTTAAAAAATATTTATTGCATTATTATTTTTGATTTGTAAAAGGATCATAAAAGCGGTAGGAACCAAGCCGTAGTTCGTTGCCTGTTCTTCTAGGCTTGGCTAATTTCGCTGTCATATTTGACAACGTTTCGCTGATGCTGATACCTCAGCGCCTCTCTTTTTCTCTTCAATTTGAAATTTCCCTCTCGTGCGCCATCTTTGTTTTGGAAGTTGCTCAACTGAAGCGGTTGTTTTGAATATTGTGAAGAAAATCCGGTTTTTAGTCTGTTTTTCAGTAGTTTTAAATCGATAAAGTTGGTGAAAGTTTTAAAGTTTTCTTCCTCACATTCAAATGTGGTCTTCGGCATACCTAGGCCTAGACCTAGACTTAATTTAGTGCCTAATAATTAAGTACCTACAGTGCCTATAAGGTATTTTATTTTATTATTTCGTATAACAATTAAATTAATTTAGATTTTCTGCTTTTGTACTAAAAACTGTCTATGCGAAAACACATCTACTTTCAACTTTTTTACTGATTCGTCATACCACGATGTCAAGGTCAAAGTCAAATATACCTATACTTATTCAATAGTATCAAAAGGATCACTTTGAGTTAGGTGAGTCTAGGTGCCAGTTCCACGCGACCAAGCCTAGAAGAACAGGCAACAAACTACGGCTTGGTTCCTACCATTTTTATTGTACGATCCTTTTACAAAACAAAAAAAAAATACTTACCTGATTACTCAGACATGTTTCTCTTTATTAAATTGCACAAATATTTTTCCAAGTCGTAACAAAAATGGAATGAAAGCCTTATACCTATACCCTTACGACCCTTATGTTTTATTTTACTACCCCGTCTATATAACCACACCTAGGGTTTAGATGTATAGAAATAAAATGTCCGGAGCCAATAAAACAGCCCGTACATAAAAGGTATATAAAAAGGGGCATTTATTGCTTTTACGTCGCTTCACGAAAGAATATATTTTTTACTAAAATTAACTTCCTGCCCAGTTGTAATAAAGGTTTGTGTTGATCGTTGAAGGTTAATTACTAGGTACATTAACCCTTAGATAAATAAAAAAACTTTATTGCGCCACTTGCGAACTTCATGCCAAATACCACTATCTACCAGCTAACTTATAACCCATAGATCTGCATTTATTTGCCTCGTAGGTCATGCACGTCAGGAACGTGCCCTACAATGCTCTTCTCTGCGTCCATCTTGAGACATACAGGATGTTGCCTCTACGACATGACATGACAGCTAAATAAAGAATTTAATTGAAGGAAAGCTTGAAGGAAAGCGGGGAAGAAGAAGGCCAAGAATAAGTGACGTGAGCCAGTGAAAAGGTCGCTGTCATGTCGTTTAAGGAAGTCAAGAAGGCCGCATTCGAATGAATTTATTGGAGAAAACTGCATCAAACCCCTGGCGAGAGCTAAGCTCGAAGATAGCATAATACCAGCCTAAAACTACAACTACAGAGGAACATCGCTATTATTACTGAAAGGCTTTTCATTCGATTTGATCAAAGCCAATTTATTTCAGTGTCATCCTATGGCCCACGCATTTTTAATATCGTGCACTGTTTGGTTCACGGGTCGACGGGCGCGCCCAATGTTTCGGAAGTATCCAAAAATGGACAAAAAATAAATAAAATTCCTGATATTCTGAAAATAGTTCAGCTTTGAGCGATTGACGCGTATAGAACGGTCACGTCAGAATTGCAAATGTATTGGGAATTGATAGCTGCTGAATAAATAAAACTATGAAATTGTTATCTTTTTACGAACTGGTTTTACAAGTAAGATAAAACCAAACAAAAAGTTTTCAAAATTTTATCAGTGTTTGTGTATGATTTGTTGCAATCAAAACCTATAGTCTCATCTGTCAGATTGCAATATAATATAAAACGAATACAAACAAAACGTATCTACGACAAAAAGCGACTTGAAACCTAAGGGCTGGTGAGAGTCTGGTTCAACGCATTAGAATTTGCTATTCAATGTGGTAAGTCAGCCAGCGTCTACTCCAAGAGTTACTGTTTTTAGCTGGCAGATGACTGATTTCGATTACCTTAGCTGTCTTTAGATTTTTTTTGGAACAATCTGCAGTTTTGTGTGTATTTTGTATTTATAATTTTCATTGTTAAATATCTTCATTAGTTTGTGTTGAGTTTTGTTAAAGCCACTGAATCAAATTATAACTGCTGTATTTTGTATGGCCACAAAACAAACAAAATTATTCATTATTAGTCCAATGGAACCAGCACAATAATGTACAAACAATTTGTGTAAACTTGGTTATGGGCACAAACACCAAATACAGTGGTTAGACCTAATCATGCATTGATTAACTTAGCTTCAATTGTATAATTGTTGGCCAAATAAATGAAATTGCAGCTTTGTCTGTCCGTGAAATTACTAATTGTTGACACTGCTCTTCCCACATCATTACACAGTCACATTTCATTTAGTTTAAATAAATAAATAAATATTGTACACACACAACACTATCTAGCCCCAAACTAAGCAGAGCTTGTTCTATGGGTACCAGATAGCTGATTAAATACTTATATTTTATATACATAAATACATACGCACATAAAATGCCAAATCGCCCAAGTTGTTTGTAAGATCTTCGTTCGCTTCGCTCACTCGATCAAAAATGTGGTCAAAAAATCAAAAGTAAATTCAGTGGCATCGCAAGGATCACTTTGAAACGTCTAAAAGCTAGGTGAGTCTAGGTCCACGCGACCAAGCCTAGAACGTTTTTTAATATGATTCTGGTTCAAACATAAAAACTATTAAACAATTTCACAACGTAAACAATAAGGTTAGGAACTCGATGTAAATATTTACGCGGTGAGCAGTGACGCGGTGCTGGCAAATTGTTCGTGGTTAGTTTACCCCGTTGGTGAACTAGAATGTGAAAAGTCAAACTTTGAAAATCGTGATAACAGATTTATTTATTTATTTAGCAACATCAAGGCTGCGAAACTAATTTTCCCCGAAACGAGTCGTCTGTTCTGTTTTTTTTTTCAAAATAACATACCTACTTAATGTTTGAAAACATATTTTTTTATTTGAAAGGTAATTCCAGATTATTGTTCATATCGCTGTCATATTTGACAGCGTTTCACTGATTGCCACCGCAAAACGCTAGCATGTGCGCAGGCCTTAACAGTTCATCAAAATAAAAACAAAAGGTTAGCTTTTGACTTCATTAAGTGAAAGCCAGGTGCCGGCACCAGCGGAAACAATACAAGTTAAACTCAACAAAACTATCAATTACACTACAGTTGAAGTGGTAATGCAACAAAGCAACGCGGGGCGGTTTCAAGCCCGCTGTGCACTCGAAGGTGCTTGACAGTAAACGTGCCACGCGCTATATTGTTTCAACGAAGTTATTTGAAAGTAATCGGTAAATTTTTTTTAGCTTTTAAAACTTTTATTGTTGGCTTGTTAACTTCATCCACCAATCTTCGCGTGGAATGAGTTATTATTTTGACAACCTTCTTCGAGATAAATCGAAATTGTTGTGCTAGCCAAATACATGCGAGCAGCGGCCGGTAAAAGTTGTATGAAAATCCATTACTGTCATGCTTAGACAATTTAGATCAGGACCTGCCTTGCATGGATCTTCCCCTCTGCCAAAAGGTACAAGACTAATGAATCTGACATATCTAGCACGTTTATAAAAACCACTTCGTAATCGATCTTTATCAGTGTCAGTATCGGTATCGCGGTGAAAGGACCTCTTCTAAAAATGCCAACATGTGCAGTTGCAGTGTGTAATAGGAAGTCCAACACATCAAGCTTGTAAAAGGATGGTGTAACATTTCATATGTAATTATTTTTTTGCATAATTAATGTTTTTTTCTATTAAAATAATGTGAAATTGTTGTGCGGCGTTTAGCTCTAGAACATCGATTCAGTATACGATTATACGAAAAAGATCGAATCGCCTCGAGTTTCCTGCCGTCAATTATCCGCATTTAATTTTCAACCTTATCACAAAATGAAATAGACTATAATTGCGAAATAATCTCTAATTGCCAAGCAATTTTAGTCACTAGCAAAAATTTAAAATTGTAACGAGACTACCTATGACGTACCTATGAACTCCCTACGAGACTAGTTGGCATTTCAAAAATGAATTTTTGACCTTACAGATTTAGATATTAAGTCGATTTGGCTTTGAATTTTTCCAGACCTGACAGGCCCGAGACATCAAAACCCCGCCCTCCGGTAGCGAGACTAGTGATAGAGGTGGATAAATGTTTACACACAGTTTTTTATCGATATCGATAAAAGCACGGGTGTTCTAGCGAGTAGATTTGTCTTAGCTTTCTGATTGGTTGTGGGTTCAAATCCAGTCGTGCACCAACGGATTGTGTTGAAGTTGTAACGTGTTATTTTATACATAACATTACGTAGCCTACATGTTTAATTTAACAATGTAGCTGTTGAACAATTTAGGAACTTAAAAAACTTTTAACTTTATACTTTGTGGAAAAACCAGCCCGCACATTGGAGTGCGGAAACCGCACACCAAGTGCGGATGATAAAATTTGCCAATTTGCGTATTCGGACATCCAAAAGCATAGCATTTGACACAAATTTAGTTCCAAACATTTATTCATCCCACCTTTTATAAGATGGATAGTTTTTGTGATCTTTTACCTTGAAAAACTAACGTAGTCATCATAGAATTTCATGCTATTTTTTAAAGAACTTTTAGAACACCTTTATGACGGTGTATACGAGTTTCCAGCTTATTCGCTCTTATTCTGAGGTTGACCCCATATTGGTCCTAAAATGATAAGTTTATTTAGGCCAAATAAAAACATCGATATCTTTGATTTTAAGCTCAGAAAATTTATCAATCTCTATGAAAGTGTCAGTTTTGAGTAGTAATGCTGCCAACTTAATCAAGATGTAGTTTGTTGAGATTTGGGGTAAAAATAGGTTCTTAGTGCAAGTAATGAGTAACATACAATATAGGATTTGTATAGCATCTACCGTACCTACATTCACCTGGTAGCCAAACTGTCGTTCATATAGAGTTAATTTTTAAATGTGATACTAACCTATCTCTGATAAGTTTTCTAAAAACTTTAGAAACAATAGGTAGCAACGAGATAGGCCTATAATTTTTATATTGTTTGTCTTGAACATAAATAATACCCGACGACCATTAGTGCCATGAAATCTAAAATAATATTCAGAATGAATATTTAATAAATAAATCTTACTGACTTCGGAAGCCTTACATTCTTTCATACTTAACATAGGGTAAAATAAAATGATGATACGGCATCACTGTTGTGGTTCTCTGTATTTTGAATGTGTGTCACCTGTTTATACAGTAAACTTGAACTAGTGTTAAAGATTTGTATTTGTGTGCGTTCATAACAACACAAATAATTGTTGTGTGTGTTACGATCGTTTGAATGTGTGTCGCTTTCGTTTCAGTGTGTGCTTTCCTCGTCCCCCTCAAAATATGGCAGAAAAATTTGTTAGGCTGAATAGATGCAAGGCAAGTCCTTAGGTTAAATTGTCTAAGCTGTCATGTTTAGCGGCCAACTAAATTACATAGCGAACTCATTATATTGTCATTTAATTTAAAAATGGAACCATCTTTTACTCCGAAAAATGGCGACCAAGGAGGTAACATAACCAAGGTTTAATTTAAATTTAGAACTGGCTTGCAAAGTTAAATGCTGTTTATCGAAAAAATCAAATGAAGATTTCAACGCGAGAATAAATTGTGTTGTGCGTTGTTTGTGGTACATTATTGTATTTGACAAAATTAGTTCAATACGTAGTTTTAATTTCTTCGCATTATTTGAGAAAAGTAATGTACTTAAGCATCTCCGAAACCAAGTAGAAAATATTGCTAAATTTTTTAGTTTACCACGTTATAACAACATATTCTTCTCTTCCATTCTCCTCTATCAGATATGACGGCATACCTGTATTCACTTCTATTTTATCCATATCATCTTTCACACTTCATCCATCTTTTTTTGGCCTATCTCTACCCACATATCCATATCTACATTCATACTCATCACTCTCCTAGTACGTTATAACATCTAATTATGTTAATTCATATCAAAAATGAGCACTTACTACATTTCTCCGCCCCAACAATCCTCCCTTGAGTTACATTAGTACACAATTGCCCTCGAAGTCACAATAATAAAAACTTAACCTCATCTACCCTAAGTAATTTAGATGACCGTGTATGGGACATTAAGTGAATGGATGATTACAACCAATTTATCTCGAGCCGCAGTATGTCCCAGGATGCTCGTAAAATGTGGCGGAGGTTGAAAGAAAGAGGTCTCGATTGAGTGGTTTTATCTTGATTAAGGAAGACATGTGCATGTGACATGGGCATAAATGAAACTTCGTATCGTACTTTTACCACACTGGTGACATAAATGCCCTTTCGAATTTACAACCTGATCAATGATCCCTAAACAGGTTGAATCAACACGAGGTGATAAATTTCCTAAAAATATAAAAACGGCCGAAGCGACACGTGACCCAAGGGCTGGTGCGTATCTGGCGGAGCGTATTAGCGTGCTGGTAATGCCACCAGCGTCTTGGAAACGCGTCTGTATGGTTAGATATACTGATTTGGCTCAGTTGAGCTATCTCTAGATTGTCTGTAAATGGCTCAACTGTTTCTTGTGTATTATGTACATTTTGTAAGTACTTGTGTCATTAAACTACACTAAGTTTCTTTGTGCAAATACATGTATGTTATGAGGTAAGTATATTACATGTGAAGTACCTGCATAAAACATTCATATTCCATGGCAAGTTGCTAGAATTGCAAGCCCGTCTAACGACACGTTATTTTAAAGTTAGAAACTAATGAGAAAATCCACAAGTCGTTTATTTATAGGGGGTGTAGCGAGATAGGCGCAGTGGGACGCTCGCGGTAGCGTTGGAGCGGTGCTGTTGCGGTGCCGGTATAATGTGCTATAACCTTAAAGGTTATAGCACATTATACCGGCACCGCAACAGCACCGCTCCAAACCAGCAATTAACTTGTCATTCAATTTAGAGCATTAAATCGTGTGTAGTATAATATATTTTATAATGTCAATATGAAAAAGCCAACGGCGGGCAGTCAGCGCGCTTGCCGCTACCACACAACTCGACTCGCAGCCCGCGTGCTGCAAGCGAGCGGACCTTGTGCGCACAGCGCGCCGACGGCATGCTTATTACGCGCCGACTCCGAGTCGGCAGCTAAAGCCAGGCGAGTGTTCAATCATAAATGCCATAATAACAATATTGAGTTCGCGGTGACAACAAGCTTGCACCTCGCGGCCACCGCGCGGACTGTGAGCTTACACGTCACGGCCGGCGCGCGGACTGCGAGCTTGCACCTTGCGGACAACGCGTAGTTAGCGCGCTGGCAGCTAGCCGTAGTCTAAATTCGAGGCGAAGCCGTGCTGCAGCTGCGCAGTTGCGGTGCCGGTATAATGTGCTATAACCTTTAGCCCGCGCCTTGTCCGACCGGGCTGCGGCCTGTACTTGGCTTTGGCGTGGTGCGAATGGGGCCGATAAGCGGGGATTTATAAGCATACGCATGAAGACTGCAGTTTTTGCCATAAAACTTTCAAATTGCAAAGATTTGCGTCAGAACCCTTAACTTGCACATATCTAGCTCGATGGCGATGGCGATAAGTGAAATGCTGTCAAATATGGCAGTGATATTTGACAGATCGCCATTGCAATTGCGCTATATGTGCGTAGGCCTTTATTTAGGTACATATTATACATTATTAAGATCCTAGAATGTCTGCAAGTATTCATAATAAATTAAAAAAAAATGATCAAACCAGAAAGCTTTGAGAGGAATTCCGTGTCATACATGCATAATATATTGGCAATTTTCGGGACAATGTAATTTTTTTTCATATTTTAATGTAGTACCTAACTATTTATTTTATTGGTTTTTACATAGTTTAAAAAAGTGGTTTAACTGACATCAATTTGTTTACCCAAAACTCCCAATGGAGACAACTACTCTATGATTTCGTTTGCATACCCGCTGCCGCTTATGGCTGGCCCCGCTCGCGTGAGTGACAGTATCGATCTCCCATAATCGCGCTGGCAATCGGCCCCCACCTCGCCGTGTTTCGCCCCGATAACTCGCAATTCCGTTTTATCTCCCCAACTCCAACTTTCTTGTCCCCTTTGTGCTTATTTTCTTCAATTTTTTTCCTACCGCCCCCACTTTTATTCCTTTCCTTTTATTTCCTACTACTATTATTTTCTCTTATGTATTTTTCGTG
The DNA here is from genome assembly GCA_947578465.1 of Thera obeliscata. Classification (NCBI taxonomy): domain Eukaryota; kingdom Metazoa; phylum Arthropoda; class Insecta; order Lepidoptera; family Geometridae; genus Thera; species Thera obeliscata. Next base: position 6,969,165 of record OX387918.1, on the reverse strand, counting down.
TTTCATCCCCACTGGAAGTTTTTTCCTTCAATCATTTTGTTGGTCGTTATTGGTGGTATTGTGGCTAAGTGCCGCGGTCTATCGAATTGGTTTTTATAATGAATTCTTTTATGTTAGAGCGGGGAATAAATAATGAGAATCTCGGGCAATTCAAAAATACTTGTTTAGAATAAAAGTTCTCGATTGTTATTTGTAAAACTAAAGTGCATAATGAGATGATGGCGATAATGAGTCTCACTCTCTTTCTCATTTCCTTTAGAGCACTGAAGTCATTCAATTAGGAGGAACATAGGTTTTGATACTATCAAAATAAGCTAATTTCAGATAAAACACAACTAAATCGACACCACATTTTGTTTATTGGCATCCATAAAATAACTAAATTAATTTCATCTCAAATTATTTATGAGTTGGTAAAATGCACAGGGGCTTAGAGATTTTGTCAAGATATTAAATACCTATCCAATTTCATCAACTTATTTGTAAACACGTTTGAAGCCGTGACATTATTGGCGTTTCCACACTTTCTGCACACACAGCACAGTTTTGAGGCTACAGACTGCACCCTGGGATTCGTTTTCTGTTATTTTGGGAAATCACAGCTTTTTCAAATTAATTGTTTTTCTGGTGTTATTTTGAGTTCTGTTGTGTAATTTCAGTGGTATTTTAACCAACATTACTTGAGGTCTTAACGAAAAGTGGGAGCAGTTGGAATGAAATTGTGAAATGATTCTGATGGTTTTGAAGAAAACCGCCATCTTTTTCTTTAAAGCCAGTGACAGCCGATTTGTGACTAAAAACTATTTTATTTATGTAATATATTCTCACTGTACAGTGTACACTGGCAAAATTGATCCAAAATGAAAGATGTCATTAATAAAGAAGAAAACTGCACCATGTTTTTAACGATCGGTTCAGTCACAGCCAAAATCAAAATTGGATATAAAGTTATCAGCACGTGTGGAAGCTTCTTAAAGGTCTGCGCACACCTAGGTCGCTGGCGATGGCGATCAGTGAAACGCTGTCAAATTTGACAGCGATATTTCACAGCGTTTTATTGATCGCCATCGCCAGCGACCTAAGTGTGCGCAGGCCTTAAGGCGTGTGCAGAGTGCGGGCGATCAATCAAAATTGTCAACCGATTGGAAAGCTGATTCGACATCAATCATGTCAAGTTTGATCGCCTCTCGTTTATAGAAATTTGATGGGTTTTGTTGTGCATTTAGGTCTTTTAACTCGTAAGCCCAAAGCAAACCATTTTGAAGAGGTGTTTTTATTGTAAGAAAAATACAAAACATTAGGTACGTTTTTTTTTCTTTAAAGAAAATTACCCAGAAGCGTAGAAAAAAATTACTGTTTTGTTTTTTCATGAGTTCGTTCAAATATAAAAAATATTAGACATTAAATTTTATTCGTGTTTTATTTGGTATATTGGTTTTATAAAAGAGTATCAAAGTAATTAGAGAAGTAGACATGACAGAGGCAGATCAACAATGTCAAATTCCATTACCAAAGAGCAAGGCACATGCCCACCATAGCCCACAATACAGCAAACGCGACATATTGCGTAACAGTCGTCCTTTTCATCGGAATCAGCAAGCCGTGGACCATTATCCCGGGAATCGAACCCCCGACTCAAGTGGTAACCATAAAGCAAATTAATCAATTAGCAAGAGGCATGTCGACAGCATTACGAGCAACGTTTAATTTTGCCCTTACTTTCGGGGTTTAAACAACCAGAGTATGTTGATCCTCCGTCACAGAATAAATACACCAACCGTTACACAGAAAGCTCACTTTAAAAATTCCGCGAAAAACACGCGCGCGATTTTGAAACTTCAACCAGCGAGCGAGCGCTTAAACTTCTTTCACCGCCATCACAGGCAGTCATACGAATAAACGCAAGCGAAATTGAAATCTAAGTCAAGGTATGAAGGTTCATAATTCGTTATACCAGAAGTTGTGATGGTATAGTATTGCCACAGTTGCTACAGAAGGGTGTTTTTCCAAAGGTCCTGAGAAGCGAAGTGGGTAATTTTTGTCTGTAACGTTGGGGGTAATTTTGTGCAATTCTGTTGACGCATTTGGCTGATATTCGTGGAGTGCGCTGAGTACATTGTGTTGATAGTTTATGATGAAGAGCTCTGGTCTCCCCCTGTAAACACTGTTTGTCAATGACTCTGCTTTGTAACTGCTTTGAAATGTAGGTATTTAAATCATATATTAGAAAGTTGCATGTAGAGGCAATACATTTAGACTAATAAATGATGAGTAGGACTTTTGTGACAATAATTTTTTTGCATAGACATTTGTTTTAGACTAGAGTCTGTCTTAGAGGCTATTGAGGTCACCACAATTTAAATGCACGTGACTGATCTAGAGGCTGACCAAAAATAAAATTGACTCCGTTAACATTTTGAGTTACTATTACTAAGTATGAGAACCACTAAAGGTTGTTTTATTTTATTTTTATTTTATTTATTAACAAAATCCACAGCTCTTAAGGGGCCGGCGGAGGGCGAATTTTCATACAAACATAATACCAAAATGATTACTAATTTAAGCAGATTTTCACTACATTATTGTAATAATTGTATTTGTATAGTATTTATCTAGGTTCCTGAACAGTTTTTATTGTAAGAGCGCATCGTGCGAAAATTTGAGATTAAAAAAAAAAAATCATAACTAAATAACTAAGTGACATTTTAAAAATCGCAAAAGGACTAATTGTAGACTATACATTTGAGATTAATTCGAATTTAAGTGTGTTAAAAAAATATACTATTTAACATGACATTCTATTTAACGCCGACATACGATTTTCATAAGCGTAAAAATCTCAAATTTTCGCACGATGCGCTCTTAAATTACTTACCTCCAATGAAATAAACGCCAATCATATTTTGCAAAGAAAAAAATGTGTAAAATGCGATTGGTGTTTATTTCATTTCAGGTAAATAATTTAAAATAAAAACCGTTCAGGAACCTAGATAAATACTATACGAATACAGTTATTACAATAATATAGTGAAAATCTGCCTAAACTAGTAATAATTTAGGTATTACGTTTGTATGAAAATATGCCCTCCGCCGGCCTCTTAAGGTTTACATAACATATCATATAATGTAACTTATTTTCCGAACTCAACAGCACGCAGCAGTGTTGCCGCAGCACTGCAGCGGCAGCTGCAAATAGTACTGCTGCCTGCTGCCGATATTGAAATACAACCTTAAGTTACGCTTTTTTTATTTTAAATACTGGTCATTATAGGTAACAATTGTAACACCCAGACACAAAACAAACATCTTAGAAAATAATTATAAATTATAAACCATTTTTTTTAACCTGTTCTTCCTTCCACAGTAGACACCCTCCAATCTGAAGCTGGTTCAGACGGGAACAGCGAGCATGCATCCTCAGGAGACGAAGACTCACAGATGAGGCTTCGACTGAAGAGGAAACTGCAGCGAAATAGAACCTCCTTTACGAACGACCAGATTGATAGCCTTGAAAAAGGTAATTACTGATGTTTCTTACTCACTTTCTTACTTAAATAATATGAGTATGAGTATTTTATCAAAGAAAAGAATTTCACGATGAAGTCATTTTATAAAAAACAAATTTCCGTGATCACAAGATTACTAATTTAAGGGGCATATTGAGAAATTGGGGAATAAAGGTTCTCGAATGGGGACCATAAACCGAAAGACGAAACGTAAGGGCGCCCACGATGGACCGACGACGGTGGATTGAAAGGGCTCAGAATCGTTCTTCCTGGTAATGTGTAGGGGGGGGAGGCCTTTGTCCAGCAGTGGACTTCTTCAGGCTGATGATGATGATGACGATTGAGATTTTTTTAGAATCTAATTAGGAATCCATTGGATAGAGAAGACTTGACCAACAGTGCAATTCTTTACGTTGATGATGTTAACAAAAATTATCGAAATAAAAACAAAATGAATTGCATTCTTGGTGGTATTGTGACAAAAAATCAAAATATTTTTTTTTTATTCAGAGTTTGGTATTTATTACAATGATAACTTTAAAACGTTTTAAAGCAAAGTGAGTCTAGGTGCCACTTCCACGCGACCAAGTCTAGAAGAACAGGCAAAGCAAGAACGTGCAACGAAAAAAGGGTGTTATTGCCTTTGATCTTTGTCATCCAACAGTCCACTTATACGTCATAAATCAGAAATCTCCACTTCCCACAAGAGGTCCCCAGTGTCTTCATAAACCCATTCTGTCCCTTATTTATTGTTTGTCCCGTTATTAGCAAATAAATAAATATTGTCCCTCGATATTTGCTCAGCTCTCTTAGTGTGGCACCATTGCCAATTATTATGTTGACCTGATAATTTTTGCTTATTTATTTTGCTGTTGAAGTGTGTTATTGCTTTATGCCTCTTGAATTTAATTTGAAGAGATAATATAGGAAGTAGTTAATGCAATTTAAAAATCCAGTCATCGAGAAGTCGGAAAAACCGGTCTTAGATGATGAAGAATCCAAAGAATTAAGAAACTCCTTTCTACGTAATACTTTTCAAACTCCTTGCCCTGGACTAATTTAAAAAATCTAAAGCCATTGCTTACGGCATAATATGTATTGGAGTAGGGTGACATGGGACCTAAAGTTTGAAAATAGAACGATTGGGTTAGAATTTAAATCTAGTGATGTGGACAAAAATATAAAATCGATCAATAAACTCGGGCGGTGATATGAAATCATTGCGCGTTCTATATTTAAATTTGTGTTCTTTATTCAAACAGAATTCGAGAGGACGCATTACCCTGACGTGTTCGCGCGAGAACGACTGGCCGAAAAGATCGGATTGCCTGAGGCACGTATCCAGGTAAAATAAAATCCAGTTTTCATCGTGGTAAGACTAACAAATGGTGGGGTCTGCACTGACATAGGCATTTGTCTAACTAACCCTACGGTGGTGGTAAAGAGGAATGGTAAAATAAATAACTCGTAAGGTCTTTTTATGGTATAATTTTGTGCATTTTTTTGTATGGTGTTGGTATTAATCATTTTTACTTCATCGAAATAAAACTCACAAACACGACCGCTAGGTAATTAATCACAAAACTAATAAAGTGTAATGTAATTGTCGGCGATCCAATCAATGCATGCAAATTAATTCAGTTTTAAATAAAATCCACTAAAACACGAGTAGGGCGGGGTTTATTAAAAAGCGTCCACAGATGCGTTCATAAGGGCCTGTTTACACTGTCTGTTTGTGTAGGCATGGGCCGCATGTAGATGCGTCTTTAGCAAACAGGCTAAAAAAACAAGGGCTTTGGTAATATGGCCCGGCGAGCGACGGTGTGCAAATATAATACGTTGGTATGGCCAATATACTTATTACATAGGTGAGTAAATATTGTGAATTGCGGGGTCTTTGTCCTGATTTCCATTCAATTTTAGGGGGCAGCGTTTTTATTATTAGATTTTAAATATCTCAGTCATTCCGAAACGTTTAAAACGACATTCATTTTGTTTCGAAAAAACCATGACGTTTCTTATACAGTCATAGATTTATTTATGCTTAGCAAAATATTTTGACACCAAATTCATCCTTTCTAATTTTAAAAAGTTAATTATGTATTAAAAAAAAACTTGTCGCAACTTTGACGTCGCATTTGCCAAAACGACGCAAACTTTCAAACACCAATAAAAGAAAAAGTTACGTCCGCGTCACTATTCTCAATTATCGATAAAATCTAAAACTAAGCGTCGCTTACCCCGACACTTGTAACGTTGGTACCAGTTTAAAACGTCATTAATCACGGCAAGTCGGTTCTCTCAAGTTTATAATGCCTTAATGTGATTTAAACTGCAACCTTTTAAGTTTTCAGACTTATTTCATTTAAAATGGTATAATCTGATTTGCTGAGTGCATGTTTTGATGCTGTTTTGAACATTAGTGATGTTGTTATGATACTTCGAAATTATGACTATACTGGGGTCTGTCAAATAAGATTAAAGGCTACTATTATTTAAATAAGACCCTAAATATTCACAGTAATATGTGGATTACATTTTTTCTGAATCGAACAAGTAGGTAAGACACTTTTACTATTTGCATTCATAGCAAAAGTTATTAACCTTCACTCTACACAAAAAGGAAACGTCTCACAGAAAACTTTACAAAGCGAGAAAGTTCTCGGAAGAGTTTTCTTGTTCGCGCAAAGAAAAAAGAAAATGGCGTCGGCTGTGTTCCGAGAGCGAGCTAAGCTCCCACATTAGCCTCGTGTCGTCGGCCGGTTGTTAATATTCTGCGCGTGCTATGCCACTTTGTGTTCAAACGGAGAGTAAATGCCTATGTTTTTAACTTCGAATCCTGTGTCATGCCACGGCGTGTCACGTCTTATATTGAAATCTATTTTTTAAAACGTAGCATGCGTTATTGGTGTCTACTTAAATGCGTCGGTTTTCCATAATGAGTGGTTCTGTCCGATTTAATCTTACAATAAGCTTATGGCAGTATGTAGCGAGAGAATGTACCTACTCACTGCGAGACAAGGACGACTTTGGAGCGTTGCGATGCCGCGTGTCACTGCGTATTGTACTCGTAAAGGGCAGCGCACATTTAGGAGAAGGTGATGATGATCAGCTAAAACGCTTTCAAATATCGCTGTCATATTTGACAGCGTTTCAGCTGATTGCCATCGCCAATGCCTAGATGTGCGCAGGTCGTAACTGAATTTGTCAATATTACTTCTACTATACTTATGAAAGTGCATCCCCTCGTCTGCGCAGCACGATTCGCGAAAAATGGCGGATGTGCGCACTACCTTCGTTAGAGGTCGGCCGCGCATGCCGCTTTGTAAATGAATGATGATTCTCTTTTATTTTTCTACTATCACTCCGTAGTAATTATACCTCTTTGAAATCAGCTTGAAATATTCTAACTAATTGAATAATAATTATTACTTGTTTACAAATGTACACTTCGCTACTCGAAGTCAAAGATTTAGAAAACGGATGGAAATACACACTTGGAATTTATGTGATGTAGTCAGAGGCGTCTCTAGCCCATGTAGCGCCCGTGTGCAAACATTACCCAAGCGCCCCTAGTAAGTGCGCGTTCAAAATGGAATGGATACAAAGTACAAGTAACAGCACATCAAGTTACAACAAACTGTCAAATTTCCCCAATGGGTAATTAACTCTATTGTTTGGAGATTTTTAAGAAGAAATTTTTCTGTTTGGTTACCACAATGTCCTGTTGACTATTATATAGGTATTTAGAATTATTACTATGCAAGGTGTTCTGGTGTTTACCCTAACAAGCCAAAACTTATCCATGATTATGATGTTGACATGACTATGTTCTGCTTCTTTTTTCTTCTAAATATGTATAAAACTCTTACGTTACTGACTGACTGACTGATAATGAACGGATAGCCTAAACCGTTACTCCTAGAAGCATGAAACTTGGAGGGTGTGTTTCTTTTATAGCGTAGAGGTGCACTAAGAAAGGAAATTGGAGAATTCTCTCCCTATGATGAGAAAAAGGAGGTAAATGGTTTAAAAAAAAAACAACGCACAGCCTAAACCGTACGTTCTAGAAGCATGAAACTTGGAGGGTGTGTTTCTTTTATAGCTTAGAAATGCATTTAGAAAGAAAATTTGAAAATTATTTCTTTATGAGGAGATAAAAGGGGGGGGGGAGGGCGCCGAGTGCCAGCGGCGCTCGTCTGCCCCTATGATGTTATTCATCAAATATTAGAAGAGCTCAAGATGTTATAAAAAATCTATGCAGAGCGGAGCTTTTTTTACGTTGGTAATTGAAAGTGCGGCGCCCGGCCAACGCACCCACCAAGTTGAGCTCCGTAGCGGTCCTAAGGGGCGCCGAACGCAAAGCGGAGCGCTTTTTACGTTGGTCATTGAAAGTGCGGCGCCCGGCCTACGCGCCCGCCAAGTTGAACTCCGTAGCGGTCCTAGGGGGCGCCGAACGCAGAGCGGAGCGCTTTTTACGTTAGTCATTGAAAGTGCAGCGCCCGTCCAACGCGCCCGCCATGTTGAGCTCCGTAGCGGTCCTAGGGGGCGCCGAACGCAGAGCGGAACGCTTTTTACGTTGGTCATTGAAAGTGCGGCGTCCGGCCAACGCGCCTGCTGAGTGGCCGAGCGCCCCGCCGCGGCGCTCGGCGCCCCCTAGTAACGCTGCGCCCGTGTGCACCGCACACCCTGCACAATAGGTAAAGACGCCGCTGGATGTAGTACAAAGTAGGTTCAATGAGTTAGACAAAAACATTGATATCCAAAAACATGAATATATTTACAAAAGATTCATGATAAAAAAATAACCTATTACCATACAAAAACATTTAGAAATTCAACAATCAAAAACTTGCAATTTTCTATGATAACAGTGCAAAGGATTTCTCGAACGGCCAGCTCCTGGCTCATGTATGGAATGCTAGTATTTATTTCACTATTTTGAAGAAACCTAATTACATTCTAACAATATAACACTTAAATAACATAAAAATATGTATTGTTGACCTATTCCACTGGTTTTTTAGTACGGACAGTTAGATTTTAAGTCTAAACAAGAGATTTTGTTGGAAAACTTCGCAGAAAAAAAATGACAGCGGAACGGCCCGCTCCTGGCTCATGTATGGAATGCTAGTATTTATTTCACTATTTTGAAGAAACCTAATTACATTCTAACAATATAACACATAAATAACATAAAAATATGTATTGTTGACCTATTCCACTGGTTTTTTAGTAAGGACAGTTAGATTTTAAGTCTAAACAAAGAGATTTTGTTGGAGAACTTCGCAGAAAAAAAATTTGGTGGCTGATGAAATTAGCAAGTTTTGAATGAAAACTTATCAAAACCGAATTCAATGAATGTAAAAACATTAAAAACTTACCTGTTCATCGTTAGAATAGCACCAACAACAAAATAATTCACTTTTTACCCTGTAAACCAGCAACAAAACACAAACTTGTTACACGATGACCGGCCGCGAAAGTGCGCGTAAATAAAATGAACTTTGGAACGTTGTCTCCGTTGGCCGTATTTTTATGAACATTTGCTACCTGTCTCTATTCTTCAACGAAGCCAGTGACTAGGTTAGAGAAGTGCAGCTATAGGTTAATGCCGTTAATTTCGTACAAATACTGAGAGCCCTGAGAGGCATGCGATCGGCCAGGAGCTCGCCGGTGCGCGAATGTGTGAATTTTGAAGGTAGCCAGGGCCTGGCCGATTGCCAAAATAAAGGATAAGGCTTTATCGGTTAATGACCGCAAAATATGCATTTAAAAAGGCCTCTGTTAGCAGTAGAGACCAGACTTCATCTATTTTTACAGCTGTTAGGTTAATGCATGAGATTTTGGTTTAAAATTTAAATAAAACTCGTGGAAAAGCAAACATTTGCCACGTATTTACCGAAATTATTCTTCCCCCGAAAGCGAAATATCGACAGTTATAATTGAACTGGGTTGTCACATCCCTAGCTGAAACTTCAGTGGTATGTGCATCACATTACAAGCCACATTGGATTTTAACAGTGCGGAGTAAAGCTCAATTTCGTCTGCATTAACGGGCAGTAGGCTCTCAAGGAGTAGAGTCAGCATCATTTTGTATTCGGAGGAACTCCACCACGTGTTGCCCCCGGGTTCAAGGCTGTGCCCGACGACGAGGTAGTGTAGCCACAATTTAAGAAAGTTGAGGATATTATTGGTAGGGAAAATAGGGCAAGAGTAGGCAGACACATCGCATTATTTTGGCCTATAGGTAATCAAGGTTATTAGATTTACCTTCATATTCATTATATAAAGCATTTATATCTTTAACATTATAATACCTTGAATTGGTAAATATTTAAAACTGCTATATTTTTAACTGCTCCGGCAAAGTGCGTGAGCCTGATTTTTTAATTTCAAACTAGATTTTTTGAATGATTAATCTATATTCCTATTCTGAATCTAAGTTTTGACTCAAATTCTGTAATTTATTCTTTTAAAAACAAATTACAACAATCCAATATTTTCAATACCTAACTGGAATGTATTCCTTTTAAAATAAAAATCCATAATATTCCTTGGACATAGTCACAATAGCCAGGGGTGTGTATCGATCCTCGAGCCTACCGGAAGCGGGGGTGCGTTTCCGGTGCGAGGTGGAGGAGGTGTTTTGAAAAATTGGCACCTCCAAATATTTTTGCCTTGTAGTCGAAAACAACTCTAGAGTCATATAAATAAAGTTGTATTTCGAGGGGTAGATGAGTAGATACTTTGTGGTGCTACAATGAGGCTGGACTCAGGTTTTCCCTGTTTTTATTCCGTTTGATTAATAGACGTTTTTGTAAAGATAATGGTGTAATCATGTAGCTATAGATTCGAAGCAAATGCGTAATCAGGAATTTTGTTACATTCCATTCCAACAAGTCTGGCGAAAAGTTTTTCTACATAACTGAAAATGTTCCAAAACAGTACAAATTCTGCGTGTTCGGGAAAATTAAATACAATGTTTTACATTCATAATGTTATCCTTATAGTTCACTAATGAACAAACTTTGCTGCACTTATTACATATTCAACAAAACACGAAAATTAAATCATATTTTCATTAAAATATTGCGGCGAATACCAGACAGTAAACAATTAGGGTACCGCGGCCGCGGCTCGTTTATTTAATAAAATTATGGGAAAATCCCATTTGGTAAGGAACCCCTCTAACTCTATTTTGCCGTAACTATGAGGGTAGGCGTACAATTTATAAAAGGCCAATGGAAATAGCTGAGAGGCGGGAAAAGGCCTGTCATTGCTGTCATAGACAACATATCTATAGAGGGAATGAGAAAAATGGGAGATGTCACTATATTTTATACCGTTAAGCTGCGCACACATTCATGAAAGGTACGTAGCACTACGTAGCGCTGCGTAGCGACTCTACAGTTTCATTAATAGCAAGCATTTCTAGAATTATCCTAACTAATTTTAAATAGTTGTCAAACGTAATTAGCTTAGTAATTACTTTTAAATTACTTCGGAATTGTGTATAAATTGGACTTTTAAAGCAAGTTTTTATCATATGATAATTTTTCTACGTCATATAATAATCTTAACAAAACTAATGAATATAATTATTCCAAGAATAAAAAAATTATATTTTTTGTGATAAAAATGTAGTTCCTTGGAGTCTTTTATAAAACTTGTTTTATCTACATTTATGTAGAAAGGTACCTATTATTTTAATTTCCGTAACTTTTCTCCAGTGTGATCGTAGCTTTCCGGACCCTTCCATAGTCCTTGCGAGGGTTGGAATAAAATATTGCCGGTAACATTTTACCGAATTTGTTGGAGGCCGAAGCAATAATATTATGACATATTGCCTTATACGAAACCTTTTTGAACGTGGTACGTATTTCCTTTTCCTTTAAGCTAAGGAGTGGGTGGTTGCGTATTTTCTTTATGTTGTGTACTTAGCTGAACAGTTCTATAGCCGACCCAACTTTGCTAACAACTTCAAATTCAAGATGGATCAACTACTCAAAATTTAGGTAGGTATACAAGCATAAAAGTTCCTTTGCATAATTGAAACTGATTAAAAAAAATTGAGACAAAAAAACTGCGGAATATTAGAGTAACCTACCTCTGCTTTAGAATATCTTCTAGGAATCAACCCTAATGTTTTTAGCTTGGTTAGTCAAAAGTCGTATGAAATGAGTTTGCTTCCAGCCTTTACTGCCTAAGTACCAACACAAAAACAGAGGTTTTCAAAATGAGGTTGCAGCCTACACATATATAGAAACTTAGGTGTTACAATATTCGTAGCATTCGTGAATTCCGGTGTGGCACACAAAGCGCGGGAAAGCGGCGAGCGCCATATTGTCGTCGCCATGACTCCTGGCCGGAAGTGACGCGCACGTGAGGGCTGCTTCCGGCCGCGTTCCGTTCCACGCAGTTCAATGTCACAATATTATTGTGCCAACGCTTGGAGGATTACTTGCTGAAATCTTTTTCGACTTTCTTACTAGAGGTAGATTGGTACTTTCTAGTTAACGGTTGATTTTTTATGCATCTTTCATAGAATATTTTAGTAGTTTAGGATAAAAAACCTCATAAAAAGGAACAAACTTCTATAATAAATTGCAAAATAATTTGATGTGTGGAAATCGGGTCAAAGACTTTAAAAAATACTTCAGTTAAATGAAAATGCGAACGTTTCACTACGCTGAAAGTTACCGCAGGCTTTATATAAAAATGTTGATAAGCTCATGGCGTGTCATAACCACACAGACTGTTAATATCATAATTAAGTACGTACCTATACATTAACTTTATTAACGCTGTAATCAACGGGTGTGGCGCACGGTAGCAGACTTGCCTACGCGGGGCGTTAAAATATTTTACAATGTTAAATTGCTTTGCATTAGGGTGTTTATAACTTGCGTAGAACGGATCAAAAGTTGTCTACTGCTGTACCTACTGGCTGGTAACTTCCTTGTTATTTTTATTTTGATTTTTATTCGAATAAAATTAATTTGATAGCTTATGAGACATTCAATTAACGACTTTAAGTTTCTAAGCTTAGGTATGTACGACTTAAAGTTTCTAACATTATATGGTTGGTTATGAATAACTACGTTTTTTTTTCATAAAAAATGACCTAGGTATTCATTCATCATCATATACCATTTTAAATGTAGATTTTCTCTCACAATAAAAATAACCGTAAGCTATCAAAACTTTCAGCACAGTTTTTTTACAAACACCTAACAGCAACATCGTCCACAGGTCTGGTTCTCCAACCGACGCGCGAAATGGCGGCGGGAAGAGAAGCTACGAAGTCAAAGGAGGGATGCCCCTGCTGCATCACCCCCCGCACCTCCCACCCCCCGGCTGCCCCTGAATGGGGGGTTCAACTCTATGTACAGTCCAATTCCGCAACCGATCGCTACCATGGGTGATACTTATAGGTAAGAGAAACTCCGAAGAGAGGTTCTTGCTGCATTACCCCCCACTTACTTAGCCCTTTTCAAAACTAGGCAAGTGTTTGACCGCTATCTCATCTGATCATTAGTGCTGATTCTGTCGGCGATGTAACATTCACTACCTCACCTAGGTACCGACAACTATGGCCTACAAAAACAACCCATTTATTAATAGCTATTCGGAAAAACAGACATCATTGGTGAAGAATCTGATTCTTTGATTTCCATGTTAGAAGTTGAAGCACAGAACGTTTTGTAAATCGTTCTATTCTATCATTATACAATGTTTTGTAACGCCATCTATCATCGAGAAGCGACACTAATTGAATAGCGCATGAAATCGAGCGGCAAAAGGTCTCTTGCTCCTTGTTTCCCGCCATTGCACCTACACCAAGCTAGACGATCCAAGTTCCCGCCGAAGGTCGGCTTTCCACTTGAATTGATTTTTAATAGTGAACTGCGAGTTTTCGCTTTTGTTGTCGAGCAAATTAACTGACGAAGTTTTCTCTTTAGTTTAGCCTCTGTGTTGGCTATGAATAATTTGCTAGTTGTAAGCAATGTTCATTTCTTTGAATCGCTTTCTTGTTTTTTTACTAAAGTTTCTCAGATTAACTAAGACTAGGTAATAGCTTGGTACTTAGGTGCTATTCTTCTTGGGTGTATTTTTAGTTTTTATGAGACACAAGTCAAAGTCAACTGACCGTCTTTTTTTAATTGTTTTCCAAAGGGTAATTAAACAGTAAGCGGAAATGACGGATTCATAGACAATATTTTACTTTTTTTTTTAATTTAAACATGTAATGACAGCGCGTTTTCCAACAGTTCGATGTCGGGTGGTCTGACGTCGTCGTGCCTGCAGCAGAGAGAAGGCGGATACCCCTACATGTTTGGAGACGTGCTGGGCGGCGGCGGCTACTCGCGAGCGCCGGCCGCACACCAACAGCATCCAGCGTACTCGCAACCACAGCCCACCGGTGGCACTGGTGAGTTAACATGACAACCATTTATAGTGGAAGAGTTGTGAGGAACTTGGATGCAAAATCCAATGCACATTTCCGGGTACCAAGCTATAGTGAGAGAGAAGGTAAACAAGTAGACGTAGATGGCATAAAAGTGGATGGAAGATTGAAAAACTGGTAGAAGTACTTTCCTATGATAGAGTTAAGGCCAACAGTAGTCTCATTTTCCCAGAAAATCAGGCCAAAAGGTACACATGTAGCGGGTAATTTAAAAATGTTGTGTATACAAAGAATCATTAGGTATTACCTACAAAGTAAAATTGAGAGGTCTTGAAAAAATATTTGCCAACTTTCGCAATAAAATGTAAAAAATGCTGAGTCAAGAGCAAGGGGCGTCTGGCACAAGACCGCGACATGGCGGTAAAACAAAAAAGAAGGGGAAAGGAAAAATAGACGCTCATCCCCCGATTGGATTTGCTGTTGTCTGTTCTTTACAAATAGGTTTGGGATTGATTTTGAATATAGAACGGCTATATTTACAAATAATAAAACTCCGACTTAAGTTTGTCCAGTATCATTTTGATTCTCGAATTGCAGCGAGCAAATGCCGCAGCAATCATTCCTCCAAAGCATAAATACATAAACAGAAAAATCCAGATTTATTATTCAGAGAGGGAATAAACCGAGGCGCTGCCGCTGCCATTGTTTTAAAAAGCCGTAACTTTTCCATTTGATATTATATATCACGCGGCGGACATTTTTAGCCGTAGGTGGCGGAAAGCGGTATGAATTATTGTTGTTTGGGGCGTTTCGCGGCATTGTTCGACTGCGGAGTTTCCACCACGGACCGCGAACAAAAGAGTTTTTCACAATTCAAAATGCACGCTCTCGTTTCATTTACTCTTTTGCGCTCTTTCGACGGGCGCATTTCCAGCTTCATGCGGTATTAAATAAGGCAGATTTGTTCTACTTTTCGCTTTTTGGCCCGCGGTTCTATCACGCATTTTAGCGAGAACGCGGTGTTTTTCATGCCATAATTTTTGTAGATTAGTAATTTGCGTAAAAGCTTTTTGCAAACCAGCGAAGGAACTAGAGCTAGGTGTTTTAAACCAATGTATTATTATTATTTTATTGCAATGACTTTGAATTAAAATTATTTACTTGCTTAAAATTCAATTTTCCGAAAGACTTTTAGGTTAGTTTTACGCAAACACTTTCTTAGGTTCCTACCGCCGTATGTAAAACAAATCTAGCGTCAAATGTGACAATTTAAAACGATAGCATCCATAAACAAGCTTGCAGACACAGACGATTGACTAAACGGGTCTCCCCGGAGCTGTTTAGTGGCGATAATAACGAGTAATGAATGTAAGCGTGCCCCTGTAGAGGCACCATGAACGGGTGTTATCTCGCGCCCGCACGCCGCCCCCTTTGGAAGGGTTAGTGAGGCTAATAGCCGCATCCATAGGTTACTACTACTATTATTATGGCAATTCTATTGATTTCACTGCAAAAAAATTGTTAGACAACGCCAAGGTCAAAGATGTTTAGGTCAATATATTAGGTTCAAAATGAAAGTATAGGCTTGCTAAACGTGGTAATTACAGAAAACTCCACAAATAAAGGAGAAGCATCTTTATCGGTGAAATCATTTATGATGGCTGATGATGATAAGCTCATCAATAGTCAGGCTGATGATCATGAAGGACAATACAGGCACAACAAAAGTTACTGCTTTGATAAGCGCTGTGCACAAGCATTTTAGATACATACTTTGACATTATTGTAATAGAATCTCTCAAAATACAAGAACGCAAAACATTTCGTTCAACTCTGGTGTCTTTATCATAAAAACAAATGCCCAGTTGCCTCCACTGAACGCCATGCCACCTCACATTCTATAACAGCCCTCATAAAGCGATTTAGTCCTTTCAAAGCGGCATTAAATAGGCGGCTGTCTCATCATCGCTATACGACGGCATCGTCATGGCTATAGGTACCTATGTGTATAGGCAGATGCTCTAGGTATATGCTGATAGACATTTATGAATGCATTTAAGCAGAAATCAGGTAACCAGCACCTTTACTCAATCACACTTGGTACCAAGTACTATAACTTGCTTTGTACAGTCTGACTTAAACTATGATAATATATTTAAAAAAAAAAATATAAGTCAAGTATCAGCTATCTGGTTCTCATATTCAGTACAAGCTCTGCTTAGTTTTGGCCCACATTAGTGTTGTGTGGATTGTTCACAATAGGTAGGTACTTTGTAAATTCAGAGCATGAACTTAGATTATTCAAAATTCATGGCGTATTCTTCCATGGATCCGTGTTTACTTTTTTATCCCCGTCATTGTCACTTTCACGTCAACAAATAGAGATAGCAACAGACTTATCGGTCTGCTAAGCTATCGATATACCTACCCGAAATTGCATCATCAAGTTTATTTCACAATTGTCAACCCTATCTATGAAGTAGATAGAGGAAATATTGACGTGATGAAACTGACGTATAATAGACGTGACTGTACTTGACATTTTGATCGCGTTTGCAGGCGAGTATACGGCAACGAGTACCGATAGCACGCTTGTGTGAATTTGTGTGTAATAAACGGAACGCGATCCCAATCCTATTAGATGTATGGCCGGGCCGATAGATGGTTCCTAATAGGTTTCACGTTAGCTGTTAACATGCTGGTTTGATTGACTGGACGTAGGGATAGGCGTAGGTTATGCTTGTATGGGTATTGTGTAGGCAATGTGCGTCTGTGTGCGAGAAAGGCAGATTGGTAGGGTTGGTTCAAAGAGGAATGAGGAATTGCTTTGAAGTCAAAAAGATACGTGGTGATTGTCCTTGATTGAGTCCATTACTTTTACCATTAGCTATTACTCTCGTAGTTTAGCTATGAGTAAGAGATGTCAACAATATCAGTAAATAGCGTCGCTTTTTTTCATACGGGGCATATTAATTGAAGATAGGTAAATTCTAATTGCTCTTAAAAGTTGAAAAAATTTCTTAGAAGACCAAATCTTATTGAGAGACAATAGACAACTAATTCTTCACGTTTATTTTTACTAATTTTATATTAGCTATATTACTAAGATATTTATTAACTTCAGATAAAAAACGTCTCTAGTCAAACAAGTAATAAACAATATACGAATAGCCCACCCTCGCAAACTTGAAGGGACATCTAATAATGTGCAATTTCGCTGACATCGCCCTCTTTGTTCCGTAGGTGTAATATCGGCGGGCGTGAGCGTGCCAGTCCAAATACCTTCGCAGGGACCCGACCTCGCGTCGAACTACTGGGGTCGGCTTCAGTGATCGCAGCTTTTCGGGTTCCCGCGCCTTTTAATGCCCGAGAACCCGAATGTACAGGAACCGCCATCTAGCGGCGATCCCCACAACTACACCGACGCTCACTTGTTGTCTATGAACGCAATAAACATGACAGCCGGGCACGAGTTGGCGGGAGAGTTGCAGGAAAACAATTCTGTGTCATAATGTGCAGTGACTGTGGATCCTTTTGTAAAAATATTTCTGTGTTAATTCTAATTAAGGCAACTGATGATGTTCAAACCTAGTGGTAAGATCTTACACGGTGATGTTTAATTGTTAGCAGTTGGGTTACAGCTAATCAAAAAGCTTACAATGTAACTCATCTGTCAATTCTTGTAAATAATTTGATTGGTACTTTGGTACCCGTCTTAATGTGGTCACTAGTTTTAAAGCATTTGTGAATATTAGCGCCATCTACCGTCGGGTAGAGGAAGTTCAAAATGTGAATTGTGCCAACATTTTGTATTAATTGAGTGTTTCGCCCCACGCAAACACATTTCACCCCTTTTATTCCTTTGATGTATGCAATAGGGGTGCAAAAATATTAATCTGTACGGGAAAAATGTGGCAATGAGCTTCGTTACGGCCGTTTGTCGACTGACACCCCCTTGTGTTCGCTTACAAATTGACAAACAGAATAATCATATTTGTGTTATTGCGATTATTTGCGATACAAATTGTATAATATTACACTAACGATATTGTATCCGTGTGTATACATGTTCTTAATTGCAATATTACCAAACTTTATTTGAAATATACTTATTTATTATTAGTTTAAGTCGGCAAGAACTTTGGTAGATCTGGGGGCTAATTCTCGGGCCGATCTCGATCATTTCGAAATTTTATTTTATTGCTTCTTTTCGAAGGGGGAATGGATAATTTCCTTGAGTAACTCATAAACGACCTCTTCGTAAAAGCCTCGACAGCTACGATATACGGAAAACGTACAAAAAGTGCGGGGTTGTGAAAAGAAGCAATAAAATAAAATTTCAAAATGATCGAGATTGGCCCGAGAATTAACCCCCTGAACAGTATTTTTTGTAATTTATTTTTTCAGACTGACCAAAAAAACGTTTATCGACTATTTTATTTAAATATGTAATTCCTGTGATTTATCGAAATAAATTAATAGCCATGTTTTGTACAAATTGGTTGTGCAGTATCATTCTGGATAGTTAAAACTAAATACTTGTACAAAGTTGTATACAAAGTCGATAAGAATACCCTGTAAAATATTTTGTTCACTTTAAATGGTGCTTTAACGGCACAAGTTATCACAATTACCCTAAGAACTGTACATTACAATATATATAATATTATATTTTCATTGTAGATATAAAAAATGCAATATGGTCGAAAAAAGGAGTTGAAATTGTACGTTTTAGTGAATTTTAAGTGTAATGTAAATTATTATTGTATTTAAGAAGAATTGAGAAAATTACAGTGAAATTTATGAATAAATATTGCATTAATCATTATTTTGTCTATCATTGGCAAACTACCCACAACTCAATCAGGTGTTGAACTATGAACCTATTTTGTATTCACTTATCTTTAGACAGTTTCTTTAAGCCCTAGATACATACATTGTATTATTTTTTTCTTTTGTAAAACTCAAGAAAATCTCTGGCAGTATTGCGACCCACAAAATATGTCGCATTGCACTCTGTCTGTCTCTATTTTTACAGTATTGAAGACAGCATTCTTAAGCAAAAATAATATTCTATTTATGGGCAGATTTGAAATCCACGGTAGATTTCAAATAACGCTGTTCCTCAAATAAAAAATGTCAGTCCTTATTTTTGACAAGCCTAAAAAGAGATGGATACATTTTCATCTATAGGTAGATGGAATTAGCTCGTACGCACTTATAAATATAAAAATGCTTTACTTTTACCATACAATTAATTTTATGTGACGACTCGGCAAGATTTTCCGAGGGGTGGACACAAAAGGATGGGATTTAGCGAATTGTAAGCATTATAAAAAACAGTGTCGTTTTGGACGTGGATTCAAATCGGCAGTTCCAAGTTTCGACTCTAGGTACATGTATAAATATGAAAATATGATACTTTGAGTATAATACGGGAGTAGTCAGAAGACATAGGTTCAAATTGGATTTGGCACCTACACAAGTTGTTGGTTGGTATAACAATTTTACAAACGACCCCAACGTGGGCGGGTTTTTTGTACACAACTTGCTGATGGAACAAGCATACGGCCCACCTGATGGTAAGTGGTACCCATCGAAAACAAAGCTTTGCCTCGCAGGGTAGTTGACACACACACACACAGCAGGAGCATTGGTAAGTAAATACTTATAATAACTAAGTATACTGTTTACATACCTAATCTATAGATAATCTATAAATAATCTATAGGTACATTGTATATGTCATATAATACCTATAGATTGAGTCAGAGATGATGAAATGATATATTTTTTTTACATTAGCGTATAGTAGGGGTTCCTAGGGCACACCTAGGACGCTGGCGATGGCGATCAGTGAAACGCTGTCACATTTGACAGCAATATTTGACAGCGTTTCATTGATCACCATCACCAGCGACCTAGGTGTGCAACTCTAAAAAATAATATTGTCACTGTCACTTTAATGTCAATAAAAAGAGATAGCAACAGCCTAAGCGGCTTGCTCTGCGACTAATATACAAAATAGATTGTACATGAATCTCGCGAAAAAGCGCCCACATTCGCCTATATTTAACAATAGCAGATTATCAACGGTTGTAAGTTGGATTAGATTGTCTGTGTCCCCTTTGAGAGATGCTGAATAAATGAACGTTTGAATACGTTTGATTTTATTTAATTTAATTTGGGTATAAGCTAATAATGGTTGAACATAGCCATATGCTAGTAAAAATACTTACACATGTTAAGCTTACAAAATAGTATTCGTAAATAAGTATTTTTTCGACTGGCCTCTCAGCTCAGTTGGTAGTAGCTCTGTCCTTTGTGCCGTAAGTCGTGGGTTCGATCCCCACCGAGAACAAATATTTGTGTGGTGAATAAAGAAGTTTGTTCTCCGTCTGGGTAATATTGTAGTCGAAGTATGAATTTAAAAAAAAAATAAAGTTCTGCTTAATTTGGGGCTAGATAGTGTTGTGTGGATTGTCTACACTATTTATTTATTTACCATTTCTAAAGAAAAGTCCGAAAGCGCGATGGGTCGACGACATCGTAAGGGTCGCGGGAAACACCTGGACAAGAGACGCACAGGACAGAGGAGTCTGGCAGAAAATGAAGGAGGCCTATACCCAGCAGTGGGTGATACCGGGCTGAAATGATGATGATGATGATTTCTAAAGAAAAAACGATTTCTTTATCAATCATATTTTATTTCAAAACTGATTAGTAAAAATTGTTTCATTACAATAAGCAGTCTTTTTTATTTAAGCAAAATACTTTTTGTAGTACAAGTTTTTTTGAAAAATGATTTAATTTATACATATTTCATGCTGCTTTCATGCAAGCAAAAAATTAAAAATTAAATTTTTGAATATACCTACATTGATAATCATGAAATTATGAGTAGGTATATTTAATTTAAAAATTATAGAACATTCAAAATCACAACAGTTCCAAGACATCTCTTTGGGTTATATTTTAAGCTTAAAAAATATTCAAACCTACCATTAAGTGTCATTTTTGAGCACCTACCAAGAACAACCCCTACTCAATAATCAGTCTAAGTTTCACTGTCATGATAAACTTAAAAGAAACATACTTTTCAGTTTACTAAACATAATAAAATAGCCTCTTAGACTTATCACTTTACGTGAAATAATAACAACATAGATACGCAACTCCCTTTAAATTTAGATAAAGAGAACTATCAAATTCAGTTCAGTGGTCTTGCTTATCACATGCACCGTCAAGGACGGTCTATTCAATGCCTACATTAATAACATAATTGTCTTTGTTTTTCATAGATAACTTTGGCATCATGAACTAATAAACCTATCATCGAGTTCAATATACCCGAATCTACTACTTCAATATACAAGGTTATCCAGGTTAAGATTACATATTATTACTGATAGATATGGAACTCCTAGACTCTAGGAGCTCTCTCTTTACGTCTTCAATACTCTAGAAACATGAGTATCGGATGGCCAAATGAAGGCGTACGATATCTGTACTTCTCATTCGCATTTGTGCCTTTTTGGAAGGTTACTCACGAGTTTCACTTCTGCATACGTTTGTTAATTTATTATTCCATTTGTTTTATAGTGTTTACAGTGTGTTGGGTGTAAAATAAAAGTTATTTAAAAAAAAAAATAGTTATTTAAATGTTTTTACACTTAGCTTCGCATAGGTTTTAAACTATCCCATACTGATCAACGTTCGTAGAATTTGAACCCACGACCCATTGATACTAATCTCACTTGGTTCATAGCTTTTAGGATAATATAAAAACTTTGTGATTTCCCAAACTTACACTAAAACAAATAAAAAATAAATTCAATTATATATACAGAACTAAAACTAGTGGGTAATTTTTATCTAATATTATAAGATTTTTTGGACTTCACATTATTATTACAAATAAAGTAAGCCTCACTGTTTGGTGCATTGCTGTATTTTCACGCCAGCAATGGAGTCCGTTCGTTGAAGTAATAAGGCAGAGAGCGAACTCCGCCCTCGTTGTTCAAACTCCTCCTGAAATTACGGAAAAACATTCATTTATTACAAAAAATATTAATATAATTTAAAAAAGTACAGCCCAATTGAGAACCCCCTTTTTTTAAAGTCAGTATGTCTGTTTAGTATTCAGTCAACCGCCTACTAGTTACGAAGAAACACTGGCTAAATGTTTAGTAAGTTGCCAGTAACTATTTTGTAAGTTTGTCAGTAACATTATTTGAATAAAACTAAAACTACATTTTAACTAAAGAAAAATAACAATAATAAAGATTGTGGACAATCCACACAACATTCACACAAATATTTGCTCTCGGTGAGGATCAAACCCACGACCTACTACGAACTGAGCTGAGACTAGTCAATCGACCAAAAAATACTAATAATGTTTTACTTGTAACACCTACAGGTGGAAAATAGGGTTCTGATTGCCCGTAACTATTTTGTAAGTTGCCAGTAACTGCTTTGTAATTTGCCAGTAACTGCTTTGCAAGTTGCCAGTAACGGGGCTTTGTAATTTGCCAGTAACTGCTTTGTAAGTTGCCAGTAACTGCTTTGTAAGTTGCCAGTAACTGCTTTGCAAGTTGCCAGTAACTGCTTTGCAAGTTGCCAGTAACTGCTTTGTAACTTTTAAGTTAATAACTATACCTATATCCACTAGGTCCAGCAATAGGTGCAGCTTCTTCTGGAACTGCCCTGACACTTCTAGGCGGCGGCGGAAACGGCGGCCGACCCTTATTTTGATAATACTGATATATAAACCCAGTTGTTGACAAGCCCAGCCAGAGGAAAACGAGCAACCAGTCTGTAAGAAAATATTATATAAAAACTTGAGAAACTACTTCATGGACAAACTATTAAACCGATTTTGATGAAATTTCAATGGGGCCAATCTGGAAGTATAGTAGAATCTGGATATAACAACCTTCAAGGGACCGGCGAGATTTGGTCGTAATAAACCGGACGACGCACAAAACGACCGGGTATATAATTTAGTTGTTTTTTATTGCATATTTAAGAATTAATATTGCTGTATTTCTTATTCTAGTGTAATGTTGCATACAATACATACAATTGAATTAGATGTAAATTAATACTGCACACAGTTTAATCAGAGTACCTACTACCGATATCTACCTACCAAGCAATCCCATTATTATACACTTATGTATGTACTGCATTTTTTTTACTGCTGTATTACCAATCAGATACAATTTTTTTTTTCAAATCGGCTCATTAATGAGGAAATTATTCTTTAGCATGAAAAAAAATAATAATATTAAAAATACTACCCAATTCAGAACCTTCTCCGTTTTTATTCAAGTTACAAATACCCGTAAGGTTTATTAACCTTACGGGTATTTGTAACTTCAATGTAACTAATGGGGCCGTTATTTATTAGTAACGGCCCCATTAGTTAGTTGACCTTTGCTTTGTAAGTCTTGCAACCCAAAAGGGAGGAAACAATGATGAAAAATTTACATTGTTAAATGCAATGGCCACCCATGACGCAACCTACCTACATATTTCATAATATATTTTTTATTTTCCTTACGCTAAAAATAGTAGTTAGCACATGCATAATTATTTAGTTACCTGTTTTACGTCAAAATATTATCCCACTCATATAAAATGCCCGACACTTTTTAACGGTTCGCTAAAAGTCTCTTGTCTCTGTCACTTTCATGTCAAAAAATAGAGTTGGCAACAGACTTGGCGAAATAAATGTTTACCATGTTTTATATTATGATGATGATGATGATGATGATGATGTGTGCTTTCCTGAAGTTTTTACCTTTCCACTGAAAAGTCGGCATCCTCACAGCTTTGTGGTAATCCTTTAATGTTGCTCTCCTCACTATATTGATTATGATGTATTTCATTTGCGAGCCCACATAGTAATCTATTGGAAGTATAGTTGCATACGCGCCGATGATCGCGCAACATATAGGGTTAGCTATAAAATTTATTGCAAGCAGGGCGATAGTGACTAATGTTATTATTATAATGAAGAGTGACCAGAAATTTACATCTAGATATAGGTACAACGATTTTGATAATTCATCTGAAACAATAACATAATATTTAGTAATAGTGTGAAAGTGAAAGAAGCAGCCAAGTGCGAGTCGGACTCGCCCATGAAGGGTTCCGTAGCATCAAGTAACATAATATAAAGGTTCTTGTAGTTCGTCGAAAGGTAAATTGCTGATAACGATTTATGACGTATAAAAAAAAACTACTGACTAGATCTCGTTCAAACCAAATATCGTTGAAAGTTTGCATAGTAATGTACAACATATATTTTTTTTAGTTTTATCATTCTCTTACTTTAGAAGTTAGAGGGGACCAACTTTTTTCCACTTTGGAAGTGTCTGTCGCGCAAACTATTCAGTTAAAAAAAAACTATATGAGAAACCTCAACATCATTTTTGAAGACCTATTCATAGATACCCTACACGTATGGGTTCGATGAAAAATTTTTTTTGAGTTTCAGTTTCAACTATGGGGACCCCCAAAATTTATAGTCTTTTTTCTATTTTCGTGTAAAAATTCGCAACCTTATTACTGCAGGTGATGTTTATTTACTTATAGGTAAATTTTCCTGTACAGTATGTTTTATATCTTTGTAATGTAAACGTGTTGAAAGTGCCAGCTTTAAAGGCCGTTCTTAATATTCAATCTATCTCTTGAAATTAAATGAAATATATTTATTAGCATTCATCTTGTTTTGAAGTTTTGAATATTGATAACGGCTGTTAAACAAACTAGTAACCACTAACCAATAACAGCCATACCTATAAACGCAATTTAAATTTAATAATTGCTTGAAGTAAGGTAAGAGATGACGATAACGGACGAACCGGCACTGTTTATCTTTTGTCATATTTTTATATGTATATGGCTTAATTTACCTGAAATTCCGTAAAACGCCAAAGATGTGAGCAGAAACCCTACGTCAGCTGATGACAATATAATGGAAAACACTGGTAATCCGTATATCCACCAGAAAACCAGTCTTGATGCTCCAACACATAATCCAGAAAGAGCAGCCAGGGCCAGAATAGCTACAATTAAATTATAATCTTTAGGAACACAATATCATGATAATATACCCACTATGCGAGCCACTTTTTCTTACATGACGATCGAATTGTACCATGCTTCTTGCAAATAAATATTTCATTCCATTTCATTTCAAAATAGTCAGAGGAAGTACAAGTTTCTAAATACAATATTGGATCTTACACAAGCGTGTGATTTTGATGTTCATTTAAAAATACCACTCAATGCTTATGTACGCAAATAAAGGTAGGTTCAGTCATCAGGAAAAATAATATGGACTAAACTGATTCAGTTCATGTTGTTTCCATAGGCAGTTGAATATTATTAAATGCTCTATTGATTTGGAGTTCAACAAGGATGCACCTTTCTGCCCATACTATAAATGTTGTATATGCAATAAAAACCAGGTCATACCAGGTCTATCAAAGTCCTTCCTGAACAATGAGATTAAAACGCAGGTCACGACCAGCCCACTCAAGAATCCAATAAAAAACGTGTGCGTCTTGAAGAAGCGATGTCCGAAGTAGCACATGAAAAGTCCAACGAAGAAAAGTCCAGCACACATGAACTGGGAAAGGGAATCATCTGGAAAAAAAACATAAATTATACAAAATTTTATGGTGATTAAATTAGTTAGTTGGTGGGATAGGAACATAATTATGTAAAGAAAAATAATATATTGCTCTTTAGGTACTCATGAGCACCACAACAATGGGAGGTAGACAAGTAGTAAAGCCCTTTGTGATGGGCTCATCTGGGGAGGTACTACCACCATGTCTATTTATGCTGTGCAGCAGCATTGCTGTTTCGGTTTGAAGGGTGTAGGAGTCGGTGAAATTACGGGCACGTAAGGCTGAACGTACGGGTACGTAGGGCACGTTCCCGTGCGTTACCTACGTGTCAATGCTTTGTTATAGGTTAGTTAGGTACCATTTATTTATACTTGTTTCAACTAGCTGTATAAAAAAAAGCGGGCAAGTGCGGACTCGCCCATGAAGGGTTCCGTAGCATCAAGTAACATAATTTATAGGTTCTTGTAGTTCGTCGAAAGGTAAATTGCGGTTTACGATTTATGACGTATAAAAAAAAACTACTGACTAGATCTCGTTCAAACCAAATATCGTTGAAAGTTTGCATAGTAATGTACAACATATATTTTTTTTAGATTTATCATTCTCTTATTTGAGAAGTTAGAGGGGGGGGGACCAACTTTTTTCCACTTTGAAAGTGTCTCTCGCGCAAACTATTCAGTTTTTTTTGACTGGCCTCTAGCTCAGTTGGTAGTAGCTCTGCCTTCTGCGCCGTAGGTCGTGGTTTCGATCCCCACCGAGAACAAATATTTGTGTGGTGAACATAAATGTTTGTTCTCTGTCTGGGTGTTATATTGTATTCTAAGTATGTATTTACAAAAAAAAAAAAAATGTATTCAAGTATTATATCAGCTATCCGGTTCCCATATTACAAGCTCCGCTTAGTTTGGGGCTGGGTAGTGTTGTGTGAACTGTCCACAATATTTATTTATTTATTTATTTATTAGTTTAGAAAAAAACTATATTAGAAACCTCATCATCATTTTTGAAGACCTATTCATAGATACCCCACACGTATGGGTTCGATGAAAACAATTTTTTTGAGTTTCAGTTTCAAGTATGGGGAGGGACCCCTAAAATTTATAGTTTTTTTTCTATTTTTGTGTCAAAATCTTAATGCGGTTCACAGAATACATCTACTCGCCAAGTTTCATCAGTCTAGCTCTTACGGTTTCGGAGAAAAATGGCTGTGACATACGGACGGACAGACAGACAGACAGACATGACGAATCTATAAGGGTTCCGTTTTTGCCATTTGGCTACGGAACCCTAAAAAGATTGGTCTAACAATAACCACTTACCAACTGGTGGATTGTATGCTAGGTATTATAAAAACCGATTGTCTACGGTTTATACTTCTCGGCTTTCTCGATTTATATCTATAGTAACTCCTCAAAACTCACCCAGCAACTCGCAGTCACCGTCCACCGAGGGATCGCAGCCATAGCTGATGGCTGGCACATACGCGGCGTAAGTATAATTGTAAGGAGCAAAATCCGATCGTGCGAAGGCGACGGTGACGTAAACTGCGCCAGTGCCAGTGTAAGCATTGAGTATCCGACGCGTGTTCCAACCTGTTTCCGGAATCTGTAATGAAAAGTGAGAACTACCTACATTGGACTCTTTTCCCTCAGTAAAGCCAGTCACACACGTAGCTATAATATGTACTAATATAAATTATAGCAAGGCATATCACGATATATTTTCTAACCAAATATTCATTAAGCGACCGCACACGCAGCTACGTGTGTGACGGGCTTAAACATAATTTCAGATTCGTTATTTTTATAGCTCTACTATAGACTTATCCTCCACCAAATAAAGCATTCAGGTATACAGTGAGATTTTAAGATACTTACAAGTCTTCCATTCTTTAAAATATTGTTTAAGCTCATCATACTCTTGATTCCTTCAAAATACACATCAGAATTATAGTTTTGTTCAGGCAGATACAACATGTAAAACTGCAGTTCTATTTTGTCTGATAAATAGCATTCCAGGTCATCATAATACTGAGCAGGTGCTGCGTCCACCAGGATATAGTTTCTGTCGTAGGTTGATTTTAGGAATGGCGGTATATACACTGATGGGAACATTGCAACCATTTCACATCCGCCTGGGATGGGGTCTGAAATAATTATATTTATCAACTAAAGATCCGCCCACATGCATTAAATTTTCACCTTTCTGCTAAATGGTACCCGTGCAAAGTCAATGCTACTCAGAGATAATTTTTCTTTCTAATGGTGAAAGATTTTTTCTAATCCGTCAAGTACTTTTTGAGCTTATTGATTATGTATATCTTTTCTAATATTAGTGTAGATGAAGGATAAAAAATCATGAATGTGGATGGATTGGGTAGTAGTTTGCTTGGTTACTTTTTGGACCAACTACTAGGTACTTATAGAATAGGTATCTTCGAGAAGGTTCTTTGGAGAAGTGCTGTCGCTACGCCTTTTAATATTTCTGCCACCTGCTGCGGATATTTGATTCAACTTGAAAATGCAAGATCTTATACGTACTTAGTTATTGTCCACAATATTTATTTATTTATTTAGTTAAACTGAGATTCATCTCGGCTCTTCATTATTAATAAAAAACTCAGGGCAAAACCATTCATACCACTGTTAAAGTTCCTATGATTTTTGTTATGTGTAGAATGTTCTGAAACCTTTTCTCTGAAGCTGAATTTTTGAGCAAATCCCTACATAAGCTAGTAATCATAAAGACCACAAACCTGAAAGAATGTAGCCATGGACAGCAACATACACTTTAAGATCAATTACAGGATTCAAGTTCTTAACAAAAAATATGTCATTTTCTAATGTGACGTTTGTAGTATACAGGCCTAAGTTTGTCCCGGTCGCTTTATCTCCTGTACCATTATTGTATAATGTTATATTATAAAGATGACTGTGAACTTGAATTATTATAAATCCCAAGTCCGCTCTGATGTTTTCAAAGTTAACTTGAAGTGTTGATGTTCGGTTCAGAGTAATAAAGTCTCCATACAACTGTTTTTCTGTAAATGTTGTGGTTTTGTTCAGGGATATAGTGATATTAATATCTGGAACAAACAATTGTATTATAAGCAATTATCCCTACAATGCGCTATGGAGAGAGCTATGCTGGGAGTTTTGGAACAAAC
The DNA here is from genome assembly GCA_947578465.1 of Thera obeliscata. Lineage (NCBI taxonomy): Eukaryota > Metazoa > Arthropoda > Insecta > Lepidoptera > Geometridae > Thera > Thera obeliscata. The sequence continues at coordinate 6,940,434 of OX387918.1, read as the reverse complement.
AGTATTATTAAGTGTAATTATCCCTAAAATATGCTATGGAGAGAGCTATGCTGGGAGTGTCACTAACTGATAGAATCAGATATGAGGAAATTCATAGACGAACCAAGGCCACCAACACCACATGACTTGAAACATAGTGCACTATGATAGGGGATGTCTGGGCTAGTTCCTATCAAATACTAGGGATTACAGTTCTAGCAACATTTTCACCAACAAGTGTTGGGGAATAAAAGTTCTCAAATGGCGACCACGAACTGGATGACGAAAAGTACGGCGCCCACCCACCAGATGGATCGACGACATTTTTAATATCACAGGAAGTTGGTGGATGGAAAGGGCTCAGAATCGTTCTTCCTGGAAATGTGTAGGGGAGGGCAAAATCCAGCGGACTTCTTCAAGCTGATGATGATGAACATATTTCACCATATCGGTATGCTTATCCCAGTTTTAATGGGTTTACCAAAGGCCACTGCGCCATACTTTAGTATAAATAAAGTCAGTTTTACCTGTTGGTAAGCCGAATGCATAGGATAGGTAAGTACAGGTACTGTATACCTACCTACTGCCAGAGATGAGACAGAAAGCGACTAGACATACCATAAACTTACCCTGTGTAGAAACTATAGAGGCACAAACTAAAAGTACTAAACTGTTTGATAAACTAAGTATTAGCATTTTCACATATTACAGTAGACTATTTTACAGCAAAATTGTATATGGTATTTGTTGCAAGCATTCATCAGCTGATTGCCGTGACAGCTTATGTTCTGTAAGTAAACACAGACTGGCTCGATCCTTCGATCGGCAATTTTCACGATTTTTAAACTCAGTAAAATAAGAATTGTTCAACAGGCAACAAGTTTAGTGAACCCACATCACACAACACACACAAACACAACCGAATCAGTCGATGCTATCAAGGAAGGACAATCAAACAAAAATTCGTATTTCGTATAAAGTATCGTCGTACAGCTACACACGACGAAAATAAAATCACTAGCAACTAAAAAAAAAAAATAGAAATCAACAAACAGCGAACATGAATCTACATACTTCGACAGCGAACTAAAAACTGACAGTGACAGTAACAGTGGCAGATACCAAGTGGTAGTCAATTTTTGACTTTGACATTGTACTCTATCTAGGCATAGACAGTTTGATCTTTCCTTCAAGTTCGACAAAGACCTTGACACATCACATCAACGAATCCACTTTTAACCAAAGTATGTAGATTCATGCATAAAACCCACTGTAAAATTATTGTTATGGCCCATGTACACTGGAGCAGATAAATATTTTGATTAAGTATTAGGCTAAACTTTCCTTTAAGCCACTGCTAGTTGGAAGTTCATATTTTTTTGTAGATAGTACTCCTAAATAGAAAGCTTTTTGCAAATTTTCAACTTGCGGAAACTCACGGTTTACGAGATATAATTTTCTAAAGCCAACCCAAATTTTAACTTTACTACGCCTTTTAAGCGACTGTAAAGTGTTTTGAGGTTAGGTTACATTAATCGGTTTTTCTCATTTTCTTGTAATGCTGGTAGTACCAGGGGGCAGGGGGACCCCCCCCTCCCCACCCCTCCCGTTTTCGCCTGCTATACTCTGCTAAATGTTTACCTATAGTGCTATTTCATCATCATCAACCTAAAAGTTTAACTGTGGATATCTCCATAACCATAGGGTTCCGCAGGGTGGGGATGGTACCGGGGGGTAGCCCCTCCTCCCCCCCTTCCCCCCACCCACTTTCACCCCTTAATTCGTAGTGACTTAAAGGAAATTTTAACCAAGTATTACTTTTTTTAAATGGCTATTAATTGTCCTATAAGGGACAGTCCCTTTGAGGTTATTGAAAACAATCATTTTCTGGCACTGCGGTGGCCCCTGCCATAGCAAGTTCCCTCTGCTTGCTCGCCGTAAATTGTATGTTCTAAATTTTTTGAACCCAGGAGAAATGTTATACGCATCCACACCCAAAGGAAGAATGGGCGAGGTATGTGGGACTTCCCGGCGCCGCCCGCCAACTAAGACCGTTATACCCACTGAAAAATCCAGCAGCTTTCTGGCATCGTCTTCATGGAAAGAAACTGGGAAACCAGCAAAGCCTTTACATCCAGTCTTCCGCCGACGAATGCCCACCTTAGGGCGGGCCCCACACGCCTCGCCCCCTGATCAGGGGCGACTAAGCGGTAGCGACTGTGCACGTCGTTCCCGTTCATCATCATCATCATTGTTTTATTAAAACCTAACATAACCAAGTCGATTCCAATTTCCACCCTTTAAAGTATCAAGAACAAGTAGGTTTAAGTATTCAGTGGCAGGATAAAAACCAATTATCAATGATTGAATTGCTACAGTGGACAAGGAGGTTCAACTGGCATCGTAATAACTTTACAATGACTGGTTAAATTGTCTAAGCAATGACTGGATGTAAATTAGTGTTAGTGCCTCCCGTTCGTCACCATCCCGCACATGAATTGGCATCCCGGCATCGGCAGCTTGCTCGTGCTTGGCCAAAGCAAGCGTGAACAGAACAGACGTGAAGACCGTGAACCACGAATGTCGATGGCTTTCGCGCCTGTTCACGCATTTCAACTCAAGCATGTTCACACCTTTGCCCCGAAAATATTATTCGGAATTTGCACCCGCTTCAAAGTGTAAACCTCACGTGAACGCAAGCGCATCCACACTGTAAAATCTGCGAATGATGTCGTCGAACAATGAATAATCACGTTATTTATTCGAATTATATTACCTTAGACGAAAAGTAACAAAATATAAACAAATACCTACTCCGGAAATGCCGATGTAAAACTTAAACCCTTAAACCCTAGACTTGAACAATACAATAACCTCCTTGGCTTTTGGCGGAGTTTGTTGATTTTGCCTAAGGCTGCGCTCACTTTGGATACGTTTTCGTACGAATTCCATTCGTGCAGAAACGTATCCAAAGTGAGCGCAGCCTTAGTTTGTTATAGATAAAGGCACTATTTATAAAGGTGACAGTGCTGGTCACGTGACGCGATTAGGGATGTCGGAAATGCAATAAAGTATCGATATATATCGTATCGATGTTTTTTGAAAATATCAATATCGATATTGATATTTTTATTAAAAAATATCGATATATCGGTGCTAACTTAAAAACCAAACTATAAAACAGCAAATCAAGTCGACCAAAAACAAAAAATACATAAAATATAATTTGTTAGAAGATGTTGGTATAAAAAAGTATTTTCTTTTTGGGATTTTTTAATCTTAAAACTTATAAATGTTTTTTGGTCTGAAAAAAATATCGGTTTTTATACCTTTTCGATACTTAGAATTTTATATCGATACATCGATATATCGAACTATTAAATATCGCTCAAAAATATCGATATATTGAAAAAATAATATCGATATATCGATGTATCAATATTTTTTCAACAAGCCTAGACGCGATTTCATTGTTTTTTTTGCTTTTTTTAACATAAGCTACCTACTTACTTACACTACTGACTGACTTCAAATCATTTTCAAATACTTAATTAAAATTTAGAGACCTCTAGGGAAAATATTATTTTTCCCGTAGGTGCCTAGAAGAAGGAACTGGCACAATAATTGTTCTCCCTGAATAGAAATTAAACTACTTGGTACAGTCGTATTTTTTGTTCAATTATGTGCCTGTCTAAAAGTTGAAACTGAAACTTTCCGAGAAGTGCCCCACTATGTTTGCCCCACATAGCAGCCTGCCCTGCCTGACCACAATCTGAAGAAATGGTTGCTCCAATCGATTCCTTCGACGGCCGCTAGAGCGCACTCACGTCAAATCTACAAAAATGGCGGCCTCGCGATCAATGGAGTAGTAGAGTGTAGTGTAAAAATAATGATTATTCGGTGTTGTTTTTGTGACTAGTGTTATATTATTCATGGGCCATGGGCCGAGGCCAAGAATTATTGGAAGCGGCTAGCAAAGCTGACAGGAGTACCGTGGAAAGAATTATTGGACAAATAACTAAAAGGAGTGGTCCATTTCCAAGGTACGTACCTAACAAATTCATGTTTCTGGGTTTAACAGCCTCTCTTGAAGCCTCAACGAAGTCATTATCATGTCATAGGGCGGACTCAGTATTTAGATTTCTGCCAGACAATCCTACAGAACCGTAAGGTCTATTTTTATCAACAAAGATGTATTGTATGTTTACGTGCTTAGCATGACACTTGATGGGGTTCTGGAGACTTTCAATACATACACATACATCATAGATTCTAAGTACTGTAACGGGGAACCAGTTCAGATAAGTTAAATTTTTTGGTTATCTGCAGTCATCCTCCAGTTGTTAGTAGCTGGTAGCTATGGACTTTCAGGGGGGAGCAAACATGTGGGTCCTGCATTCCAGTCAGTTCCTTGGCTCTATGTATAATTACATGAATAGTAAAGTATTTATATTTGGACATAATAAACTTGTATTATTTGTATAGCTGAGTTCAGAATAGCTATTTAACCGAGCTGTTTCATAAATCTGTGTTTGAAGCTTTAAAAGATGAGTGCTTTTACACAATGTTGTAAGCAGAAACAATCAATGTAATGACCATATCAAAATATAGGTTTTTATTAAGTGGATTTTAAAATAGGTAAATAATGTTGTAGGTACTTAACCCGGCGTCATGGGGGTGGAAAATGACTACACCGACGTTGGGGTGGGTCATTATGACCCAACATTTTGACCGACGATATTTCTAATATTTCAAAGACATGAATTCTTATTTTTAAGTTTATGTGTTTATTGTTTCATAGTTTAGTAAATTAAACAAGAATTTTCATTGCAGAAAGTTTTTATTATGTATATAAACCTTTAAAAAGAAACATGTAAGAAAATCAACAAAATTTGCATTCCTTAGCTAAATCTCACTTATCTTATCATAAATTAACAATCTATAATCTTTTATAGTACTTTTATAAACTAAACTAAGACATCTTTGGAAAAAACTTACTAAAATCTAATCAGAATCATCGTTGTAAATACAATCACTGCAGAAAGGTACGACATCTTCAGAGCAAATATATTTGTTTCAACCATGATAAGTATGGGTTGTTTTGCGATATTTCTTGGCTGGACATACCTGACATCTTTTACGAGCATTGGCTCTCTTAGCTGAAGGCTCTCCTGTAAACCTTCGCCAGCGAATTGTAGAATTTTTTTTTTCAGTTCTCGAGGCAAATTTGCCACATTCTGGCGGAAAAAGTAAATCAATTATCAATCAATGATAACAAAAGCATAATACACATAAAATTACACCAAAAGCAACAAAAATCATTACAAATCTTATAAAATCATTACGAAAACAATGGTGCAAAATTGTTACACCGAGTGCGGGGATGGGTCATAAATACCTTTTTTAACTTTGGGCACACGCAGCTGCAAGCACTGTCGCCGTCCAACTGTTTCTTTGTCAACAACACTTAGAGCAACTCATTAACTCCAGCTACTGAGAAAAAAGGCAGCGTCGCCTACGTATTTACGAATCTGCAAGCTAAAAGAAACGTCCCGGGTCAATTTGACCCAACCCCCATGACGCCGGGTTAATTTATGTTATGTAATTATATTTTTGGAAATGGATTTGGATATGGAATGTAAAGAAAATTGCAACTTTCAAGCAAATAAAGAAATTCAATTCTATTCTTAACTCAATATGCTGTAAAATAATTCTAAAGTACCTAGTTAACTATGCTTACGGCTAGTTTCTGAAAGCTCTAACAAACTTTTTGTCAGCTGAGCAGATGTTCAGCCTCATATGCCAGTCATTTCACCAGCAACACCACCAAACCGAAACACAGCAATGGTACTTTAAGTCCCATACAGATGAGCCCTTCACAAAGAGCTCTAATACTACAGGATCATACAAAAAAATTGGTAGGAAGGAATCTAGCCTGTTCTTCAAGCCTTGGTTGCATGGAACTGGCAACTAGACTCATCTAACTTCAATACATTTCAAAGTGAACCTTGTGATACAACTGAATAAGCAGTTTTTTACTTTGACCTTATGAAACTACAGGGTCTACAGATCTTTGAAAGTTAATCTTTGAAAGGGTTGAAAATGGGTGTCAGAGTTTGTATAGAATTTGCTTCTCCTTAATGAAGTAAGGTAATTGAAACATATTTTTTATAAGTTCTCATCGACCGACTTTTGAGTCCATTTGCGGAAACAGGAGTCCGATACACATACACACACACACACATACACATATAAGTTCTCATTGCTTTTTTGTTCATTATTTTCCCCTTTTCTTATTTATGAGCAATGCTCTTGTCGGTAATCTTCTTCTTCTTATTTAAGAGCAACGCTCTTGTCGGCGTAATGTATGCATTTTTCTCCAGGTATTTCTTTTGAGGGCAACCTGCTTGACCTCCTTATACGACATGACAGCGATCTTTGCTTTAATTTGGCTCATGTAGCTTATCCTTGGTCTTCCCCTTCCCCTCCTTCCTTCCACCTTTCCTTCGATGATATTTCTGATAAAGCTGTCATGTAATAAATGTCGAAAATATATGCACTTTAACCCACTGGTAATTTTTCAAAAATTAGGTAATATTTTGGTAGGTTTATTTATTTTCCTCAAAATTTAGTATTATAATTCACATTATGGTTCTTAATAATAGTTTTTTTAAAATGTACATTCTGTTGTAAATAAAAATCAATTTCCTCAATAATTCATTGGGCATTTCAAATTATTCCTTCAAAGTGGAGATGAGCTAATAAAATGAACCAATCTTGTTTTTAAATCAATGAGGTACCTACATACTAGGTTGTTATTGTTGTATACGTAGGTAAGTAGGTTACTCATATGGGTGTTTCAGATTAAATACTAAACTGGTACATACTATAAAAAGCTATGAATGAGAGAGAGAGAGAGAGAGAGAACTGTGTTACTTACTTAGTGGAACTAAGTTTTTGCTTAGTATTAGGTATATTGAAGTATGAAGGTAGGTTGTTTTCTTCTTATTCGTCCTGACAGGGAAGTGGCTCGCTTGTAAATTATCCTTTAATCCTCTCGCACCTCGTCTTCTTAAATTTAAGAGCTTATTAGCTCTTGTCGGGGTTTTGATGCAGTTTTCTCCAATTAAGTCTTTCGAATGTGGCCTCCTTGACTTCCTTATACGACATGACAGCGACTTTTTCTTTTATCTGGCTCATGTAACTAATTCTTGGCCTTCCTCTTCCCCGTTTCCCTTCGCACCTGTATTAAAAAAAATGCTTAAGGCCTGCGCACTTCTAGGCGATGGCAATGGCGAAAAGTTGAAATGCTGTCAAATATTGCTGTCATATTTGACAGCGTTTGCTCGCCATCGCCTAGATGTGTACAGGCCTTTAGGCTCTACTGCTCAACAAGTGAACAAAGGACTGCTAAGTGCACACACTGCTAATAATATTTCATTAAAATAAACACTATCATCAAAAGTACAAGCTCTGATTAGTTTGGAGCTAGATATGGCTGTGTGGATTTTCCTACAATATTTATTTTTGACCTACATTCCTGCCAATAAATGATTATGATAGGTAGAAAAGTGAGTTGATAGGTAAGGATAAATTAAACCATTGATGTTGAGTATTTGGCTGCTGGCCAGACATCAATCGATGTAGAGGTAGTACATTGAACTGTGTCAGTGTCTGGTACGTGGCAGACGGCTCCAGAGTTGTTATTATGCACGCCAGACACAGTCAAAAACTGGCGCATAGGCTAAATTAGGAGAAACTTATTTGTTTTGAGTTAGCGGCCGCCCGCAGCTTCGCTCGCGTAGTGGCTCTTTCTTGTTAGAGTCTGTTCAGAAAGGGCCAAATTGTGAACTAGCGTTTCGATTTTTATATGTCAGCTCCCTTTCTTTCTGTCAGCATTTTGCATCATAAAAACTAAATAAAGGAATAGTACAATATTTGTGATAGGATCAAAGCGCAACAGACGCGTTATTGTATTGCCCACTAAACAAAAAAGGTAATTAAGCACAGGAGCGCCCTCCAATCCCACGACGGTTCTCTTTCTGAACAGACTACTTTAGGATGCGATGCCTAATGTTAATCCAGGTTATAAACTGTATTCATTCCAAAAGTTATCCTCATTGTTCCAATTTTTAAGACGTGACTGAGCCACAAAGATCTAAAATCCAAACATCGTAACTTTTGCAGCTAATTGTATTAGTGAGACTAACTTTCGTCCGCAGCTTCGCTTGCATGCTATCCGGGTGAAGTCCGCTTGTTTTGAGTCGACCTTTTTATTCTATCCAAGTTTCGCTCAAATCGATCCAGCCGCTGCGTCATCCATCATTGTGTCGCAAATATTCAACAGTAAAAGTAGATGGCCCACCTCATGATAAGTGGTAGGCATTGCCTGGCAGACCACGCACGCGTGCGTATCCTACGATGCACTACCCTGCGTAGTATGCAACTTAGGCATAATTTCACCGGCACCCACACTCTTCAACGTCTATTATCTGTTCTAGATTTCCGCGATCTTCCTTTCGCAATATTCTCATCACGCTTGCCTGATACGTCTTCTTTCATACATCTTCTCTTGACCCAATTCTAATATTGTAAATGCTCTTTATGGTTGTTTCAATTGAGGTCCAAGGCGCTTCGCTAATCAGATAATAGACTTATTACTCCTACCTAATTTCTAGATAAGTATTACCAGGCTAAATCTGTTCCGAAGACGTAAATCCCAGTTAACGCTTGATCGCATCATCGATGGATCTAGCACTTTGTATTATTTAGATCTATGGGCAACCCAGCCCTCTGAATCTTCAGGTCGGGTTCCCAATTTCAATACATACCAATCAGATTTCTGTCCAAAAATGTTTGTATGTGCACTATGTCAGTAATATTAAAAAGTTAAGGAAACAATCGTGAGGAAACCGGCATGTGCCGGAGAACCTTATAAGGTCGAAAAACGTGTGTCAAGTGTACGAAATTAGGTTAATTTTCTATCGAATCAGGCAATGGTTTAATTTGACTCATTTTTGTCATAACTTGAGCTACCTATCTTTGGCGAAATAAGTCGCGGGTTTTTATCATTTTAAGTAAAATGCTCTCGCATGCTTTTGTTATTTCTTCGTAAAATCCTAGGCTTTGTTACATCACATCAGATAACATTGGCATTGAATTCAGAACGCCCAACGTTGAGTGAATATTTATGAGCGATTTTTGACGGATTTGCCTGTTGTTGTTATGATTCTTTGTTTGCTTTCGTTCTACTTGGCTGACACACAGTACCTACGCAAGTGATTGGTAATGTTCATTTCTGGTACACATTAGTCTTAATTTTTGTCTGTGTTATATTCACTGGAAATGAGAATTCTATTTTATTAGTAACAGTCATTGCAACAGTTTTATCGAGGCCAACGAAGGTAAAACAACAACTACGAACTACAATCATTAATTAGCAAATTCTCATCGAAGCGGGACACTGTCTCCTCACTCTGTTACAGTTAGGCAGGAAAAAGATACCGCTACCAAAAGTTTAGAGTCCATGATTCATTCGAAGCCTGGTCACAGATACCACGACAGTAACTGCAGTAACCACCACTCTCCGCTTAGTCACGAACCGCTTGGTCGTTCGCTCTGTCAAATATTTTAATTCAATATTTGCATAGTGCCCAAAAGTTACTGATAAGACATCATCATACATACCTAACCTGCTACAGTGAACGCCAAGGATCGCAGTGATTTTAAGTGATGTGTTTATAGAGTTGTCTATGATTGTGTTTGGTGCCTACAGCGTTGTTAACAATGAAGTGGAAGCTACCGAAGTTTGATAGAGAGGTAGCGCATTTCAGAAGTCTTATGAGAAGAGTGAAGTTTGAATACGAGTATGTTATTCTTTTTAGTTTTCAATAACGATCATTTATGTGCTAATCACTTTTCATTAAATCACTTCTTACGTTTTCATATTGGTCACTCACATAATACACTTATAATAAGACCTTGCAATAAGACTAGGATAGGATTCTTAACACACTTGGTTTACAGACCTGTTTGTTTACAAACTGTTTGCAATTACCTACCATTGTCTGGTTATCCGTTATTATCTTGCGTTGCTTGCGAATTTAAGCGAGGTTAAGATAACATAACGGTCGTTCACAGAACGAAGTTGGATAACATTTTGACTATTTAAACAGCGTTTCTTTCCAGGAAATGATAACGAAGCAAATGGTAAATTCAATTTTAAAAAATATATTTTTGTATGTAAAATTCCGGGTCCAAATCAAAATAAACTAAATGTTACGTAGATGTATGCTAATGAGATTGTGCAAAAAAAATACGGGTTGCACTCCGGGAGTGCCGGCAGAAGTGAAAACTTGATTATTAACGTAGGAACCCTAAAAGTTGTTTATTTTATCAAGTTCCTCAATGTAGTAAAACCCCAATCAAAGTCCTAAGGAACCCTAAAAATTTTAGCATTATCAAGCTCCTAAGTGTAGTTGAAATTCCAATCAAAGTGCTAAGGAACCCTAAAATTGTTTACATAATCAAGGTCCTAAGTGTAGTTGAAAGTCCAATTAAAGGCCTAAGGAACCCTAAAAGTTGTTTATTTTATCAAGTTCCTCAATGTAGTAAAACCCCAATCAAAGTCCTAAGGAACCCTAAAAATTTTAGCATTATCAAGCTCCTAAGTGTAGTTGAAATTCCAATCAAAGTCCTAAGGAACCCTAAAAATGTTAACATTATCAAGCTCCTAAGTGTAGTTGAAACTCCAATCAAAGTCCTAAGGAACCCTAAAAGTTGACCACTTAATCAAATTCCTCAATGTAGTATAACCCCAATCAAAGTCCTAAGGAACCCTAAAAATTTTAACATTATCAAGCTTCTAAGTGTAGTTGAAACTCCAATCAAAGTCCTAAGGAACCCTAAAAGTCGACCATTTAATCAAATTCCTCAATATAGTATAACCCCAATCAAAACCCTATACGGAACCCTAAATTTTACGTAAAGCCAAATCCTCAACGGGTCGGAACCGCTAGAAGGGACCTTGTCGCGCGACCTACAAGTAGGTCCTAAATGAAGTAAAACGGCAGACATAGGAGGAGGGGGTTCTGGGGGGCTAAGGGGGGTCACAGCACGGCTCGCTTCGCTCGCCGCGCTGTTCCCCGTGGTCGCGTGGCGGCTCGCTTCGCTCGCCGCGACGCTCCCCCCGGGTTCAGGAAGAGGGGGTTCTGGGGGGCTTAGGGGGGTAACAGCACGGCTCGCTTCACTCGCCACGCTGTTCCCCGTGATCGCGTGGCGGCTCGCTTCGCTCGCCGCGACGCTCCCCCCGGGTTTCGGAGGAGGGGGTTCTGGGGGGCTTAGGGGGGGTCACAGCACGGCTCGCTTCGCTCGCCGCGCTGTTCCCCGTAGTCACGTGGCGGCTCGCTTCGCTCGCCGCGACGCTCCCCCCGGGTTCAGGAGGAGGGGGTTCTGGGGGGCTTGGGGGGAGTCACAGCACGGCTCGCTTCGCTCGCCGCGCTGTTCCCATGGTCGCATGGCGGCTCGCTTCGCTCGCCGCAATGCTCCACTCGAAAAAAAAGGCTTAAAAATAGGGCATTTTTAGGTTTTTTAAATAATAAAGGGGTCTAGAGGGAAAGGGGGGAAAAATTTATATTGCTTTCAAAATAATCTCACCTTCCCTACATGACCCAAAAAAAAAAAGTGCTCAACGCCGCTAAAGAAGTTTTCACTTCAAAAACTTTGCATTTATAGAATAAGAATTATATTGACTCCGCTTTTTATTGTTTATTATTTGCAATAATTTAATTTGGAGATCCTTGGCTTTTTTTCACTTGTTATAATTATTGCACAATAATTGTGCAGTTCTGTGTAAGTGGGCAATTCTCGTGCAGTTTAATGTTTTTTTATTATGAACTCTACGTTGTAGTCTTAGGGTACATTTCTACAAAAACATCCGTCTTACGCTTTTTCGATTTTTATTATGAACTCTACGTTGTAGTCTTAGGGTACATTTCTACAAAAACATCCGTCTTACGCTTTTTCGATCAGGGTCACGTGATCCTGACGCGAGTTTAAGATTTTATACCCATTACAGAAAGTGCTCAACGCCGCTAAAGAAGTTTTCACTTCAAAAACAAACAGGGTTTTAAAATAATGATGATGCTCCAGTTCTTTTGCCTACAACTATCATGAATGCTTCCTCAATAACAGTCAAAAAGAAACCATGTCAAGTTTAACCTACGCTCAATCAAGTCAAATAGCGCTGACCGGCCTTAGCGGCTCCAACAATAATTGATTATGATAAATCCTGTGGTACGTTCCTTACTCAAAGCAGCACGTTTATGTAAAAAAGTATTGTATCTGTTTAATTATTTACGTGCATTACTACTTTGTTTTCTTTTATGACCTTGCCTATTGCCGAACTATAATATTTGAGGAGTCACTAGAAAGCCTTACTATGATTTGACTCAATACAATCTTAAACCAATGCGTTGTGAGCTTGTTTAATGGATTCCCGATTATGATTAATATTTTGTATTAATTCGCTTACGTTTTAGCATTTCCTTGGTCCACTTTGGGTATCTTATCGTACGCAAGCTATCTTATCAACTGGTACTAAGCTATTGTTTTGTCTTCATTCCAAAAAGTATACACAGTTGTTTTCATTCGTACGTTGTTGCTTGTGATTGTGCAGTGTACGAACAGTAATTATTTAATATACCGTGTGCATTTCGTAATGATGTAGATCGTTTCATGTTTTGCGAGTTCTTATTTTGTTTTATTACCACTATTCGTAAAGGTGTACTCTTTAGTTGCATCTGGACTACCACAAGCGGTGGTAGTTCTTTACAATGACGATGTCCAATACGGATGAAAAAATAACGTGTTGTGGAAGGGATTTGAACCTCAATTTCAATGATATAAAATACAATTTCAATTCTGGTTTTAGTGAAGTGAAGTTCAGTCTAAAAAGGAACTGGATTAAAACTAAGAAAGTGAAGGATAATTTGCTAGATAGAAATAGGTGAGTTTCGAACACGAAGTTGAAGAAATAAGTGAAAGTAATGAAAGTGATTTGTTTTTGGATACTGTTTCAACTGGTGTGTGTGACCTAGATAATGTTTAATGTATAAAACCTGAGGCTAACACGTACTTGTTCAATTCCTAATAATAAATCCTTTTCATTGACATGCCGTGTTCTCTTATTTGATTTTATTATTACTCTGTAATTTGATAGGAAACTTCATGTCTGGGCTGTACCAGGAAAATAGATTTACCTCTTCTGTAAAGTTCATGAACTAAAATAATTGGTTTACCAATTGGTCATACATACCTAATCCTCTCTTGTAATCAACAACATGTTAGGATACAATTTATTTAAGCGCTCTCCACACTTTAAACGTGGTTAGATAGCTTTAAGGCTTTTAACGCCTTTTGAAACTTCAATTTAGAAACTGTTTCTGTGTAGACAATGGATAACTTAAAAGAGATCCTTTTTTACGTTTTTGTATAATCAAGCCCTGAGCAGGTAGAGCCGCAAAACGATAAGCAAAGAAACCTTTGTTTTGCTCCAAATAAGTAACTTCTATACCACCGTGACGTCCTTCAAAGTCTTCGAACATCCTCAACCTTACCTGTGCGTCCGGTTTCACGTAATTTCCGTTTCTCCGAATAGTTTTTATAAATCTATCATTATTTATAATTTAAAACAGTTTATTAGCGTTTTATCTAATAGAATTTGCATTCGCATGACTCATTCCTTGTCTTGTTTCATCGGATGTTCGTTATACGGCCTTGACTTTGTTTGGAAATGAGTTGATTCAATAAAATATCGATAAAAAAATACGCCTTCCAGTTTCCAAAGTTCAATCTTGTCACTTTGATAAAATAGGAGTTTTCTCCACGAATACACTTGGGTTATTTTTTTAAAGCGTAGCAGTGATAATGATGTAGATTCTGCTGTTACATTATCTGGGTAATTAAGCGGTTTCATATGTATTAGTTATGCAGCTAATATTTCCTCTTCTGCTCCAAATTCTATTTTTATTTTTGAAGGATTAATTTTAATACAATTTGTAGTTACATTAAAATATTTATCATATAACGATCGCTTTCCGTAACAGCTTATATTGAAAATATAGTGAATCCTTTTAAAATTAAGTTCCAAAGAATCTTAAATGAAACAATTTTCAAATTAGTCGCCTTGTTTGATTATTGAGAACATTATCGGCTGACCCCTATATCAACTTATGGAACAATAAGTTACTGACGAACTGGATGGATCAGATGTTCGGCTTGTCTATTTTCAATGCAAGCTCTTTGTAAATATAGAGAGAGGTCATTGACTGAAACCACATATTGAGATCAAGATTTTTATTATACTGTGTTCTTTTCTATGTACCTAGTAGATACTCGTACCTAACCTATGTTTTGTGTTTATTAGAAAGTCGTGCCTAAGGCTAAAGCACAGAACATTTTTATGTAGGTACTCCGTGGAGTGAAGCGTCATATTTGCGCTGGATTATTTCGGCGAGTCTGACATGAGCAGCCGTGGCCGAGCGGTTAAGGCGTCTGACTAGAAATCAGATTCCCTCTGGGAGCGTAGGTTCGAATCCTACCGGCTGCGAATACTTTTTGCTCATGTTTTTTTCTTTTTTTGCAGTTTACGACGTTTACCTGGAGTCAACTTCAAAGATGACAATGGTTATACAGCATTGCATCACGCCTGTTTAAATGGCCACGAGTAAGTTCTACCTTCTATTTAGTTAGTTTGTATTCATTGAAGTCAGGTCTGCCTCGAAGCCTTAGGGTTTTTACCGATTTGGTCCAATAATAGGTGAGGGTAGTGCTACTGTGTTGCTGGCATAAGGACTTTCCAAATTCTTCTGCAAATTTCCTAAGAGGTGACCAAGGGAACGTACCAGCCGGGTGATTGTGTAATTCTGTTACAATCAAAAGTTGTATATTATGTACAAACAAATAAATGATACTAACAAGTTACAGCGATCACATATTATGCAGCCATCATTTTTGGACCACTATCCATCTGTTGCTAGTTTTACAAAACAAAGTTCCTATTCGCTATCTCATGTTTATTACGTCAACATTCAGTCTTGTTGCAATCGTTCCTTGTCTTAGATAGGTTTTGTTTTAATTCGTTTTTTATTGCAATCGAAGCTCGAAATAATGTCAAAACTTAAGGTTTTGATTGCAACAAAAGATACGCAATCGCCCCACTGCACAGGGATGGGTAGCACTAGCAGCATCTCCCGAGTAGGTACTTAACATCAACATTGCGGTCACCGACCCTGCAAGCCTGCAAGCGTGGTAGTAATGAGTAAATCTCTCAAATATGAGGGAGTCTAGTGGTTGAAGAGCTCCTATTTACGTAAACAACGAATTATCAAGTTAACTAACTAACGAGATGCCACCATAAAAAGCTGTTCTTGAAAAGTAGTATGTGCTTTGACCATAATTGGCACACTTCAATCCATTTACGGACAAGGCCGCACGCGATCTTGTTATGTAGTTCGTTGAAACGGAGCATTGACTATAGAGTAGGTTAGTCGGCTATTATGAGATGTTATGTTACGACGTCACAGATGCTGTTATTTTAAGTACCCGTTGGTCATGGTCAACAGCCTTGAAATAATGAAAAAAGCAGTAATTCGATCTCTGCCTATTTATTTAGGTGAATGAGGAGGTACTAATTTATTTTATTGGTTTTTTCAACTAGGTATACTCTCAGGTGTTAAACCAAGTGTGGTGAAAGGATTTTAAGTGCGCCTCAATGAGGCTCCTTTCATCTTACACTACGCTTGCTCTACACGCTGCGCTGTTGCGATTATAATATTGAATAAATAAATAAATATTGTGGACAATCCACACATCACTATCCCAAATTGAGCAGAGCTAGTACTATGGGAACCAGAAAGCTGATATGATACCTAGATATATTTTTTTTGTAAATGGGTACCTACTTAGAAAACAATAATAACACCCAGACAGTGACCAAACATCTACGTTCACCACACAAATATTAGTTCTGGCAGGGATCGAACCCTTGACCTACAGTGCAGAAGGCAGAGCTACTACCAACTGAGCTGAGAGGCCAGATAAATATTTGGAAAGTTATTGGCAACTCTAGTAACCCCCGCTAACTCAGACCACCGCTGCTGGAATCGACTTAGATTTTACTAATGTGGTTTTTTTTCCAGGGATATCGTGCCGTTACTCCTGTCAGCTGATGCCTCGCCGAATCTGGCGGATAAGAGCGGCGCCACCCCGCTACATCTGGCCACTTTCAATGGCCACGTCAGGGTGGTGGCCATGCTTCTGGCACATAACAATCCGCCTGTCAACATCGATCAGCTGGTACGTCTTATTCTAATTCCAGTGTGGCTCATTTAACGACATTCAAGGCCGGTAGTCTCGACATAGGTATATTTAGTGTGGGTAGTTGAAAAATCTACCGAAATCTATCTGCTTGAAAAATTCCAGCCTGACTGTTGGACTTTGGGCTTCCCCTATTCAGATCTAGCAGGTCTATCATGAGCCCTATGCAATGATTTGTCTGCGAAGAACCAAAACTATTGCTGTCACTTTTTTCATCGAATAAAAGAAAGAGGTGTAGCATGAATTGTCTTCTTTTAGGTGATAATAAATGTTATCTCGGACTCTCATGCTAAGAACGATTTTTAAGCCTTCGCCATATACAGACTCTTCGTCATGACGATGATGATGTCCAGCATCGTCGGAATTCCCTGTTTAGTAGCTTATATCGGCAATAAAAGTTAAATTCCCCATTATACCAAGTAAAGGAATGTGGAAGGCGTTTAGTGAATATAAATTGAAGCTGTGGGCAGTTCCTAGAACCGGTCTAGGTCGTTGACTTGTGCAAGCAGACTTGCATTCGGCGTGTGCTGACCCCTGACTCTCAGATATACAATTGGAGAGGAATTACAGCATCGTGCCGAAACCAAAACGATAGTTTTTTTTATTCTTCTTATCGTGTCACTGATTCTTTCGAAACAAATGTGGTGAAAGCATTTTAAGTGCGCCTCAAAGATGCTCCTTTCGTGTACTTGACACATATTTTCGAGTTTTTTCACTCACGATGTTTTCCTTCATCTTTTGAGAGCCCTGGCATAGTGTACATAAATTTTAAATTAAAATGAGCAGATGGAACTATCTTATGGCCCACCTGATATTAAGTGGTAACCATCGCCTATAACAAAGCATTGACTTATGTCTTGTGTTAGTGCGATAAGCTATAATATTATTCCACTCCAACAGACGCACAAACATGACACGGCTCTTCAGATGGCGGCTAGAGCCGGTCTCACAGATGTGGTCTCTATGCTGATCTCCAGAGGCGCTGACGTCACCATCCAGAACAGCGACACGATGAACGCACTGGATTTGGCTGTGCAATTCGGGAAGTAAGTTACTATGCCACTGTTCTTTCAGTGATCATCAACCTATATCAGTCCACTGCTGGTCGTAGGTCTCTCCCAAGACGCGCCACTGAGCCCGGTCTTCGGCTCTTCTCCTCCAGTGCTTGCCAGCTACATTTCGCAGATCGTCGCCCCACCTTGCCGGAGGGCGTCCTACACTACGCTTACCTAAACGCGTTCTCCATTAAAGAACGAGAAATGCCACTGTTATTCGTTCAAATTTCTAGGGTCCAAGCTACTGTCTAACTTCTCGCAAGCACAGTAAAACAGTTTGAAAGATAAGATATAGAACCACTCAAACATCAAAAAGTTCGAAAACAAGTAAAACAAACATTTTTATAGGAAAACTTGTTTGGATCCAATTGATATTTTTCCTGTAATTTGTGTAATATTGCACACAACTTATTTGTTTACGATTTTTCCTAAATAAGTTCAGTGAGATCTTATTCCCTTCATCTCGCATGAGATGGACGGACGAGCTGGATGCTTATGAGCGGCAGTGGTAACTTAGGGATCGTAGTGACTGGCGTAAAAGAGGCCTTTGCCTAAGCCCCTAGTTCGGCAAGTTTTATCATGCGCACTTGATGTGCGGGCAGGTTTTTCCGCAAGTAGGCCACTGGTGGGCCCTTTTTGCGTGACCCTTGACACGTGTTGCTCGAACTTTTTTAGGTTCTACAACACGCCGGTTTCCTCACGATGTTTTCCTTCACCGTTTTGAGAGTACTGGCATAGTGCACATAAATTTTTCGACAGAAAAACTCATTGGTACACGAGTGGATTTGAACCCACGACCTTCGGATCGGAAGGCGGGGCCACTACCACTAGACCACCAGTGCTCTCTAAGCCCCTAGACGACAAGGTATGGAAAAGTAATGTGAGAGGGAGATGAAAGTATTTGTTTCCACGACCGCACCTACAGTACCTTATATTCCCAGAAAAGCATTATCCTGTAACTAATAATCTTTAGTTTGACTACGGTGCCGTGCGTGTGCCTACTTTATTCGGTGGTTCATAGGTTTTTGACACTAAGTTCCAGAATTTTCTATCATATCTCGTAAGGTTTTTTGACACAAAGCTCCAGCATACGCAGCACGCCCAGAAATGCGTTACATCTTATCTTTCCTTCGAGTTTAAAATGTCTAATGGTGTTGTTCGGTGTGCACAAAAAGTTGAATCAATGCGGTGATGTATCTTTTGTTGCAATGAAAATCTGGTTGCATCTGTTAATTTTGACATAATTTTGAACTTTAATTGCAAGGAACGATTGCAACATAAAATAGTGAATAGGAACTTCACGCTGTAAACTAGTATTGCAGCAGATGTAAAGCGGTTGAAAAATCACAGCAACAAGATACGTGATCCCGCTGGTAAATTGTACGCTCGCTTACTGTCAGCGTCTGACAAAACGCTCAGTCTGAAAGCGGCATTATACCTATAAATTCTCATTTATAAAGTCATTGACCCTTTCTTAGTCACTCTCATGACGTTAGTCAGGTGACCAAGTTATGACCCAAATCTAGGGCAGTGTGAATAATAAATCTTTCTCAAGTTTTCAAAAAAAATCTAACAATAATTTGAATTTGTCACCTTTTACCAATGGGTAATTACTCTCACCAGAATAGAAACGAATTTTAAGGTGGTACGATTTCCATACAAATTGATTTAACCATTTATGGGCGCTGAGAGTATATTGTACACTGAAATAAATTTGGTTGGCTTGCATATTGGTATTGTTTCTGGCAAGGCTTGTCAACATATTTAACAACATTAATTTACAGTTTTCTTCAACTTTATAAAGTTTGCTGGAAATAAAGACTTACATGAAAGCCAGCTACTGTAATTCCAAAGCACAATTAAAAATACTCTTATCGACCATAAAATTGGAAAAAACCTGTTTGCATGGAAATCGAAAAACCTTAAATGGCATCGCTAATCTCTTTCGAGACGTTTAGGTAACTAATACCAATAATAGTGTATGAGTGAGGGATGAAAGTCATGTGACTAGGAGAGTAATGAGTATGGATGTGGATGGATATGTGAGCAGAGGTAGACCAAGGAAAACATGGATGAACTGTGTGAAAAATGACATGGAAAGGAGAGGAGTGAATGCAGAGATGACGGCTGACAGAGGGAAATGGAGGAAGAAGACATGTTGTGCCGACCCCACATAAAGTGGGATAAGGGCAGGAAGAAGAAGAGTGAGAGGTCATTTTAAAATGATTTCAAAGTATAGTCGTTGGTATCAAGTTGTAAACCTCTAAAACTCCTAAATGTACGCTCAGTAGAAATTCTGAATCAAAACCTCTGAATAAAAGTATTATGGTCCCAGTCATACCACTAACCCTCAAACATACTGCCAAAGTTCACCAAAAGCTTCGGGTGGTTATGGATCACAGCAGTACCTACAGTTTCTAGTCAAATGAAATGATATCAAAAGTGTATTTATTCAGTAGGATCGTAAGGATCACAACGTCTTAAAGCTAAGTGAGTTTAGGTGCCATGCCAGTTCTACACGACCAAGCGTTGAAGAACAGTCAACAAACTACGGCCGTTGGGCAAAAATGTTTTCGACCGATTCTCTGTCTGTCTGTTGTCGCCTCCCAGATCGCATTTTTCATCCGATCTGCTGAACGACACTTGGCACACAGGTGTTTATGACTATAGAACTTTTTCGTCCTTGATTGGAGGGGCACTTCTTCCAAAAAAGAACAGGGTATATTATATTTATCCTTATTAATATTATAAATGCGTTTGTAACTCTGTCTGTCTGTCTGTCTGTCGTCCTGTCTGGCTTTCACGCCAAAACTACTGAACCGATTGAAATGAAATTTGGTACACAGATAGTAGAGGGCCTGAGGAAGGACATAGGCTACTTTTTATTGCAAAAAAAGGGTTGTAAGGGGTTGAAAATAGGGGTTGAAAGTTGTATGGAAGTATCGTCATTTTTAGAGCTAGAAACTTAAAACTTATTTTTAGTCTGTTGATTTGATATAAAAAAATATGACATTCAAAGTTTGTGCTGGGGGGTAGAGGGAGGGGAGTACAGGGGGGAGTGTGGAGGGGAGGTGCGGGGGGAGTGTGGAGGGGAGTACAGGGGGAGTGTGGAGGGGAGGTGCAGGGAGAGTGTGGAGGGGAGTACAGGGGGGAGTGTGGAGGGGAGGTGGGGGGGGAGTGTGGAGGGGAGGTGCGGGGGGAGTGTGGAGGGGAGTACAGGGGGAGTGTGGAGGGGAGGAGCGAGGGGGGATGCGGGGTAGTACAGGGGGAGTGTGGAGGGGAGGTGCGGGGGGAATGTGGGGGGGTGTTGAGGAGAGTGGGGGGAGTGTGGGGGGAGTTCGGAGAGGAATGCGGGGGGGATGAAAGTGTGGCGTAGTACGACGCCATATGTCTAAGTTTAGTAAGAGGGCAGACGACTGTGTCACGTGCACGCGAATATGACGTTGTTATTTAATTACTGTTTTCTTCCGATGCAAATTAAAAATGCTACCCATAGACATTATACCACGCGGACGAAGTCGCGGGCACAGCTAGTATTTAGTATGTTTTATAGCATATCAGATACTTAACATCTGGTTAAACAACAGCCGCTTAACCATCCGTTGTGTTGGTAAACTTGGGCTTTAACCGCGCTATAATCTAACCGAGTTTTCTCAAGTAGCTTGTTAGTTGTTACTCATTTTGAACTCCCGACCGCAGTTTCTAACTTGAAATATTACTTTGAGACAGTTTTGAATTTCAAAGATTTTCTGACTTAATAATCTTGGAAGTTAAAACCGGAGCTAACATGCTTTTGCCTGTGGCTTTTTTCACTTTTCATTCATTCATTTCATTTATTTATTTCATTAACAATTATACATTTGTGTCTGAAAAATAGTACATAATAAGCCTTTGAAGTAAATGTAAAAGAATAGATGGGTTGATTTAGTACGCACCGTATCAAAATCTTAAATTGCCAATGGATTGGTATTGGATATGGTTTGTGAAATAAAAAAATGCGAAGGTTGTAATGTTTGGATGTTAGTGGCTCAATCACGGGCTAACTATTGAACATATTTGACAAAAACTTAGAAGAAATACAGTTTTAACCTGGATTTTGAAGCTCCTTTTCATCCCGAAAAAAATTACTGACAACACGAGAAAGGCCGCTAGTAATTTTTTTTTTAATAAGCAAAAACTTTTTTTTACATATTATATAGGCTTGCGTGTGACCGCAATCTCACCTGCTGTTAAATGATGATGCGGTCAACGGTGTAGCACGCTTACCTAGAAGATACCTGTTCACTCTACACTTAAAACATCCAAGTCCCCCCTTCTAACTTAATCTATTTTAAATTGTATCATTACTGTTTATGGTAGTGTTTAACTACCATAAAAGCCTCATCAAATTTCGTATTTATAGCGCAGATTTTTCGGTACCTATTAGAAGTAAAGGCGCCATTTTGTGTTTGTGGTAACCTATGTGTGTCACTGGTGGTGGTTTCCTTGACAAAACTATTTTAGGTCAATTACTAAGTTTCGTTTTAATTCGTTTATAATTATTTTAATTGGTTTTTGTGCTTTGGAGAGCACGTTTCAGCTGTTCTTGGTTCTTTGTTAAAAATAATTTATACAATTGAATCATAACAATCACTTTAAAACGCCTTAAAACTAGGTGAAGCTTGGTGCTAGTTCCAGTTTTGTGCCCGTTCTCGTTATATTCCAAGATTTCTCAGGTATTTTTTCTTCTTTATTTGCTACTCAGTCATTGATTGAAAGGATGAATGTGAGTGCTAATTAGATGTTTAGACGTGCCTCTGACTAATCTTGATCTCTGTGGAGCCACTGATATCCAACGCTGCAGGGATTTTGGGGCTACCAAATTTTGAGCGGTGTCTGATTTTCTTAATTATTTTGTTAGTTAAGGGTGCTCTATTTCCTTACCTGTAACATTTTTAGTGTAAAATTGTAATCATCACTCATAACTGGTAAAAAAGTTGCTTAGAAATCGAACCACCTTAATAAATACTAGTAAAATAAAGTATTTATTAAGGTGGTTCGATTTCTTAACAATTAGTTCCATTTATGAGTATAATAATAAAATAATACCATCGTATTATTTTTACGACAAGCTGATATTCATCTTATTTTCAGGAAAGACGTGGTGAAACTTCTGCTTCGTATGCGACCACAGTTGATCGACCAGTACCGAATGCCGGTTCGCGATGGAGTGATATTCCAACATACTCCGTTGCATCTCGCCTGCAAGCATGGAAAAGAGTAAGTTTACTATAGAACTCGTTAAGAAGGAAATTAAAGAAAATACATTTATTTGACATACATACATCTCTGTAAACGTCAACAATAAATATTTTATACCAATATTATAAAGTCAAGGAAGCCGCATTCGAAAGACTTAATTGGAGAAAACTGCACATCAAAACTCCGAGAAGAGCTAAGCCCTTAAATTTAAGAAGAAGAATATTTTATAGAGGAATAATTTGTACTTTTGTGTGTATGTTTGTAATGAATAAACTCAAAAACTGCAATGCCGATTTCAATACTCAATACTCAATAGATTTATTGTAAACACATGGTAAGTGAGGTGTTAATTTTACAAACAGTGGTAAGTAACACATGTGATTTCAAAAATTATTTCACCATTGGAAAGCTGCATTCACCCTGATAGGCTATATTAATGTGTTAAAAATAAATGTCCAGCCATGCGAAGCCGGGACAGGCAGTTAGTATGGAATATCTTGTTCTTCTCCATCGTGTCGATGGTTCCCATTATATTTTGTTTTCCTTCATGTGTTTTGCCCAGAATTTTTTGAAATCCCCTTTGAACTTTTATCCCGGCGCATCAACCCCGAAATGGGTCTTGGCCTCCGACACAATAGAACGCCATTGATTCCTCTCCTGCGCCACCTCGTGCCAGTTGAAAGGAACCCTTTGAACTTAGGGATATTTTTTTTATTAAGTTTATTCGTATCTCGTCAAAATCTTGCTACTTGTTGGTGTAATAAAAACACTATCAAATTTATGAATTCCATTTCGGGTTTGCGTTATTGCTGGACCCGAACAATCGCGTGATAGACATTGCTTGCAAAAGAAGAATTGTCTCGGTGACCCTGATTCTCGATGTAGACATCGTCTTTGACCTATGTTGAAAAGATGGTAAATATCATTGAAATAATCGATTTTACACCAGAAATACACAACTAAGATAAACAAATAATGCGGACAATCCATACATTACTATGATGATGTAGTTAACCTATAGTTTGAATTCGGGGGGCTTGTTTTCCCGTTATCTCTCTTTTGACTGGCCTCTAGCTCAGTTGGTAGTAGCTCTGACTTCTGCGCCGTAGGTCGTGGGTTCGATCCCCACCGAGAACAAATATTTGTGTGGTAAACATAAAAATGTTTGTTCTCTGTCTGGGTGTTGTATTGTATGTATAGTTACAAAAAAAAATGTATTCAAGTATTATATCAGCTATCTGGTTCCCATATTACAAGCTCTGCTAGTTTGGGGCTGGGTAGTGTTGTGTGAATTGTCCACAATATTTATTTATGCCGGTATTCAGAAATAGTGCTTGTCTGAGTCTGAGTCGAGACTCAAGCATAGGTTTTTGACATTTTTTAATGGAGAACTGTCAAAAAATCTTTGCTTGAGAGTGCTTGAGGCTCGACTCAGACTCAAGCACTGTTTCTCAATACGGGCCCTAGTAGAAAATACCAACCCAAGATACTTTGAGCTTCTATGAGGGGGATTTTTTTTAAAGAACGATAACTTATTTGTTTTGCAAACACTAAGCTAGGTACACAATACATGCTTACTGAGGAAAATTTACGAACTAGAGTCAATACAAGAGGAAAAACGCACCACGCACCCCGACACACCATGAAACTAAGGCAGTAGTTTGACCTTTGTTGTCATGAAATTGACAGTAACAAAAGACTTAACGAGCCGTTACGAAGTGTCCGCTATTATGAATGAGGTGGTTAATATAGAGATTTGTAAAGTTAAATAATAAAAACGGTAAGCAGGTAGGTTCGTAAATAATAAAGGTAATCGCGATAATACCCGTTTCTTCCATATTATGCATATATTGACTGGCCTCTAGCTCAGTTGGTAGTAGCTCTGCCTTCTGCGCCGTAGGTCGTGGGTTCGATCCCCACCGAGAACAAATATTTGTGTGGTGAACATAAATGTTTGTTCTCTGTCTGGGTGTTATATTGTATTCTAAGTATGTATTTACAAAAAAAAAAAATGTATTCAAGTATTATATCAGCTATCTGGTTCCCATATTACAAGCTCTGCTTAGTTTGGGGCTGGGTAGTGTTGTGTGAATTGTCCACAATATTTATTTATTATTTATTTATTCGTAAAGTTAGTTGTACAGTAAACAAAATCGCATGTCACAATGCCTCAAAACTTTGGCATAATTCATATGAATAATGGTAATATATTACGAAGGCGCGTCGTCAACTCAATATCCATATTCGTTCGTTATACCGCATCGATACCTTCGTGCGGGCGAATTTACCTTACATTCAACTCGGAAAGTGTTAGTGGATGCGGTATCTGCGTACGCTTTGGGTTCAATTCCGGTCGAATTTTGGAAATCGAACAAGCTGTAAAAGATTATGGAAAGCACGAAGGCACAAGGAACATTGGAATACAAATTGTGAAGTCGTTAGCACTTTTTAAATTACCGCGATCGTTATGCATTATAAGGAAGAATTACGCGTCACGGGTAGACCACGACTGCTGTAACACGGTCGCGTGAAATACCAAAGGTAATCGTTATAAATAACCGTTTCTTCCATATAACTGTGAAGTCGTTGTTGCGCTCCAGCAATAAGTAATATATAAGTATAATATCGAATTAAAATTGTACCTAAAGTCATACTGCGGTTTAAATTAAAGTTGGTGAGCTCATATCGGTCGGTTTATAAAAACACATTGACTCGTAGTCCTTTTGTATGAATGGAATTAATACCTACGCTCAGAAAAATAATCCTGTGTTTGATTAAATTGGCGCATCCATTTTTTCTTTCTTTCCTTAATGTTGTGTCTATGTGTCAATTTTCCGCGTACATTGCCGGAGGGCTGAAATTGGTAACGTTTGACGGCTTACGTGTACCGAGTAACGAGAGTAACCTATAGTAAGGTTACTCTCGTTACTCGAGCTAGCGATACATCATAATTGACACTATAGTTCGAATACCTATGTACCTAAATCTTTTTTCCTTATTAAACTAGCGGTCGCCCGCGGCTTTGCTCGCTCCGTTCCTGTTACTTTTTTGGAATAAATATATCCTATGTCCGGCTCCTGGTTTTAAGCTACCTCCCCTCCAATTTTCAGCCAAATCGTCCATACGAAGGCCCACTTAAAAAAAGGCCAAAAATAGTATTAAACCTCTATTATTATTGAAAAATATAATTTTCGCAAATGAGGAAACAAATGTAGCTTCTATATTATAATTTCGTTCACAGTTTAGGTATGCTTTTAACATAATTATTTCGGACATCCAACATTATTTTCCTTAGTTCTGAGAAATTTATGTGCGTAATCGTAATATAATGGTTATGAAAGTATTTATTATTTTACATTTTGGTCTTTTCCCTAATAAGGTAGAATCATCATCTAAACCACAGCATAATTTTTTATTTTAGAATTTTTCTACGAAATATGTTTTGCGATTATTTTTCTTATCGTGTCACTGGACCTTGCGAACAAAGTGTGGCGAAAGGACATTTCTTAATGCTTGACATTTTGAAGCGTCACTGTCATCATCTTCCTGCCCTTATCCCACGCTAAGTGGGGTCGGCCCAACAGGTTTTCTTCTTCCACTCACCTCTATCATTCGTCATCTCAGTGCTCACTCCTTTCCTGCTCATGTCATCCTTGACGCATTCCATCCATCTTTTCTTTGGTCAACCTCTTCTATAACTACCATCCACATCCATATCCAACCCTTTCCTTTGTAGTGTCACTGTCATGTCAACAAATTCAAATTATTCTATACTAGCAGCCCGTCCCGGCTTCGCACGGGGTAGAAAATATTGTTGTACATTATTTTGTTCTATCGCTAATAGTTTCGGCAGCGCATTCGACGAAAGACACCTTCGGTTAAATTTTACCAAGGATCCCTAATTTTTTTCAAAATGAAATGTAGCCTATGACAAATTGGAAGAATGTAGCATTCTATTGGTGAAAGATTTTTTTAAATCGGCCCAGTACTTTTTGAGCCTATTCATTACAAACATACAAACATACAAAAATAGGTACAAATCTTTCCTCTTTATAATATTTATTCTATATTCAGTCAATTAGATCGCTTTGAAACATCTTTAAGCTAGGTGAGTAGGTTCCACGCGACCAAGCCTAGGGGAAAAGCAAAAAATTAGATGGCAACAGACTTAGCGGCCTTCTTATCTAAATTAATATGTTTGAAGGGTTGAAACAACCCTTGTAGTTACAAGAGTTGTTTCGAAATTCGCAGATGGATTATTGAACTGACGGAAATGGTAAACTTACCATTTCCGTCAGTTCAATAATCCATCTGTCCTTTGAGTCTTTTTAACCTATATTTTCATCATACCTCCGAAGTTCATAATTCCGTTTTGTTTGTGAGAATATTTTTCTAAAAGTTCAACGCTGATTATTCACAGAAGCGCGTCATTTTATGAAACAATTTTTACCCCAATTTGGTGATGTTCTGAAAAACAAACAGGCGTACCTACAGTCCATCTGTTCGTTAGTCCCATGAATATGTATGAATTGATTTACGGATGTTCTGTGGAGTCTCATAGTTGTTCTTGATTGGTTGTAAAGGTAATAGGATCAGTTGATCAATGATGACAATCTTTATGATCGTTTTTATGGTTACAACTTTCTAACGTGTAATTGAGATGGTATTTTTATTGCGGATTTGTCAATGGTGAAGTTTTATTGCCCCGCGGTAATTTTTTTATCAGCCTATTGTGTCCCACTGCTGGGCAAAGGTCTCCCCCAAAACTTTCTATTCATCCCGATCTCCGGCGATCTCCCACCAATCTTTCCGGTGAAGGTCGAGATCGTCCCGACAACGTCTTCTCGGCCGGCCTCGCCGTCGCCTTCCGTCTTCAGGAACCCAAGGTATTACCCGCGATTAAAAAGTATATACTTTTCCTCTATGTCGATGATAAGTTCATCGAAGCCGGGGTGGGTCGCTATTGCATCTATATTTTGAACTAGTCTCACAGCTTGACACATTCTCAAACAACTTCATGCTGCAAGCACATTTCAACACTTTGAAGATATAATATCACTGAACTTATAAAAAATCGCGATCAACAAAAATGTGTGCAACACTGCACACCATTCAGCAAAAATATCAATTTTATCCGAGTAGTATTTCTACCAAAAAGTTTGCAAACTGTAGAGTAGAAATGTGTATGAGCTTCAAAAAATTTAAATGTGCGAACGAGAAGTGGTTTGAGTATTGAAGGACTAAGCTTGTGCCGTGAACAAAAAGTAAAATTGAACATCTTCCATCAGAGACGTGGTCAGAGAACTCCTCGCTGCTGGAGTGGACCCGAACCTCCACACGGAAGACGGAACACCTCTACACGTAGCGGCGTGCTTCGCCAGAGACACTGTGGTCCGTCTACTGCTAAGACAAGGCGCTGATCTGCGGTCACGTGACACCAAGGGACGAACCGTCATGCAGATGCTGGCTGGGTACTCTGAAGAGTCTACCAGGAGCGTCCGGCAAGTTATACAAGGTATGCCTCCACATAATGTCTGACGGTTTTTAGCTTGCCATAAGTCTCTTGTCTCTGCCACTTTCATGTCAACAAATAGAGATGGCAACAGACTTAGCGTCCTGCTAAGCTAAATGACTGCTATAAGACCATTAAGTATTTAGTTAAATATCACCCTCTCATTCATACAAACCAGTAGGAACCAGTAGTTTGTTGCTTGTTCTTCTAGGTTTGGTTGCGGGGAACTGGCACCTAGACTCACCTAGCTTTGAGACGTTTAAAAGTGATCTTGGCTATTTTATTGAATAAATTATTTGATGACTTTGATTTTTTCACAGTTCCTATTTAGCGGTTCCCTAAAATGTTTATTCACTTTTTTTCATATCGACAAATAGAGACGGCAATAGACTTAGCGGCCTGCTAAGCTAAGTCTGTTGCCATCTTCTGCTTTATGACCATTATGAACGTGAGGGGAGGACTTAAAATGTAGTCAGTTTCCGTAAAAGTAAAATAAAATCTGAATAAAAAAATATACTGCACAAATAACTTCATTCAGTGAAGCCTTGCGCACATTTAAGAGTTCTGCGGTGGTGATCAGTGAAACGCTCTCAAATATGACACCGATATTTTAAACCGCTTCGCTGATCGCCACCGTAGAGCGCTTAGATGTTCAGGCTTGAGAAATAGAGACGACATTCAATTGGAAAATATGGATTTTAAGCAAAGGTCAAATCTTGCAAGCAGAATTAAACCACTTCCTCTTATCTAAATGTAGTTGAATTTATACGTGTTGTTTCAGTTCCGATGACAATGCAAATTTTTGGTAAGCATGATCTGAATATATCCAGGATTAACTCCAGAGAAAATAACTGTTCATCTCTCATTATGTGTCCATTTTATCAGGATAGCCGGTTTTCTCATGACATGGCTACTGCACTCAAGATTGGCTCTCACTTCCAACGGCTAACAACACAGACTTAAAATATTGTGTGCCCGTTTTATCAGGATAGCCGGTTTTCTCATGACATGGCTACTGCACTCAAGATTGGCTCTCACTTCCAACGGCTAACAACACAGACATAAAATATTGTGTGCCCGTTTTATCAGGGGAGCC
Source organism: Thera obeliscata (assembly GCA_947578465.1). Classification (NCBI taxonomy): domain Eukaryota; kingdom Metazoa; phylum Arthropoda; class Insecta; order Lepidoptera; family Geometridae; genus Thera; species Thera obeliscata. The sequence continues at coordinate 6,911,174 of OX387918.1, read as the reverse complement.
GATTTTATCATGACATGGCTACTGGACTCAAAATCGGCTATCAATTTCAACGGCTTACAGCACAGACAAGAAATGTTGTATGAGCATTTAATTGTCAAAGCCCGTTTAATTGTTAAAAACTTGTTTGTATTATTTATTTATTTTATTTTAGCTTATTTCTTTGCAGATTACAAAAATCGAAAATGTTTGTATGATAGCGAAGAAGACGTGCCGCCGTTCCCAGTGATCGATAGTCCCCCCGCCCCACCGTAAGTCGTATTCGTATTACTATAAGGTTTAAAATACGTTGTTGGTTATTTAAAATGTTATAAAGAGTTTCATCATTTGAACAATGTCAAAAACTACATTGTTATTTTTTACAAGAAAAATCTTTATCTTAATATACCTAGTTAGTATTTTTAGATTTCCTTATCATTTATTCATTCACCGTTATTTTCATGATTGTGTAGATAGTTTTCATTGTATAACAGCACTGATTTCTTATATCATGGTGTGGGCTCTTTTCTATATCTCTAACATTGCATGTATAAGGACTGGCACCATTCAAATCTAAAAGGATGCTCACGTAATTACTCAAAGAATACGCAAGCGCTCTAAACATTCGTTTTTAATTGGAGTACCGGCTTGAAACACACGCTTTCTCCGCCATCTTTGAACTCCTGATTGCTATCTTGGGGACACCTCTTTACGTTTCCCTACCTTGTTGTTTTTAGTTCACTGTACAAAACCTCATTCACGTAACCAGTTTGTGCTTCAAACGAACGGAAAACGCAATATTGATGCCAAAATTCATAATCAAAGACTTGTTTTCCATAAAAATAACTTCACGTGCAAAGAATGGATGGAGCACAAAAAGCGTGAAAAACATTCAATGGCGGTGCCTCATTAAAATCTTCCGTGTCTTTGATTTTGTCTGAAAACGGCCAGCGGAGATGTCTATAATGTAGGAGAAGATTTACCCGCGCCCCGACTTCCTTTGATGAGTGAGTTTCTGCATTTAAAAAATAAAACAGAACCAGCCAGTGAAAGATAAACCTTATAAAATTAACGAGGTTCATGCGACCTCTCTCTGCGATATTTATGAATAATATGCGTCTTCAAATGTTGGTGCAATGAGAATCGTTTTAGGATTGTTGTCTATAAGGACACATTAGTCAAACTATTTTAACGTAAGTTTTTATCACTATAGCTATAATATAATTTCAAAAGTACCTCTTTCAATTTACAGGTTATTAAAACCGTCTCCTAGTTTTTCGGCCGCTAATAAATCATTTGTGTTCGATAACATAAAACCACATGTTGTGACTAATGCTAATATATCTTCTTTCAAACCACCATCGCCGTCTACTTCAATCAGTGATTTATACCCCGATAACGAAGAACAAATTATAAGAACTGACAGCTTTTTATCAAGGCAAAAGATGCTTAAACAGCTGACTTTTGGTGATGAAAAGGCAGAATCTAAAGCTTTTATTCAACACTATAAAGTTATTTTTGAAATACAACATATGAATCAAGCTCTAGCATCAAACAGTATTAAACCACCGATTCGCGATAAAAAATTTATGGAAACTTCCGTGTACGAAAATGTCGTACACAATTGGCCTAATCTGGATCGCGACTCGTACGTGAGACACGGTAAAATAGAGAACGAATACTACCAACCTGAAGAAGTGAACAAAATAAGTGGAATAAACAGTCTCGAAAAGAAAGCAAAACCTGATGTTCATCGAGAATATAATCATTTACATGGAGCGAAGGTCAACCTAATAAGTGCTCTCAAGTATGACACCGATTCTAACGATAACAATAATTATAATACAAATCGTAGTCCTGATTTAAATCGCGAACAAACTGTAAAAACAACCCTCGAACATGATAGTACTAAACAAGTAAATCGTCAGCCTATTATAGATAGTCCCATAATAAAAACAATCAGCCAAAAGGATTTAAGCCGACCTAACTGGTCACCAAAGATGAAACGACAACCAGATTTTAGTTCAAAAAAGAAGAATGAAACTGAAACTACGGTTCAGCATGTTAGACGTGTCACCCTAGACAACAAGTTTAAACAAGCTTGTGAACCCCCAGCATTCAACTACGAACCGAAAAATAATACTTTACCCAAATTTTACCATGGCCACCCTTTCAGACTTAGAGTGGATAATAAGTGCATTGATACTGCTAGCGTACAGGCAAATACCAATCCTAATTTCAAAAGCGAATTTAAGTCTATCAAAAAGAAACCTCTTCCTCTACCTAAACCTGTGGTTACTAATAAAATCAGTAATGCTATAGAGAAATTCAAGTATGGACAAATGGCTGGCCTATCTCCAGAATATGAATCTTCTGACCTTTATGAAGAGTTAAATCCGTTTTCATCAAATCAATATCCAAGTGAACTTATTTATGAGAACTTACCACCGAACATGCCGGATGATATGAAAGCACATATGTCTACCGGTGAAACAGATGAACCAACATATCTAGTAATGGAACCAGTCAAACCAAGTTGTACACGTAAGCGGTTTATTTCTGATTTCGTTCCTCCTATATTTGATACCGTACACACAGATTATGTGAAGGCTGAGCGAATAAGCTTATCGTACGATTATGTCCCCTTTGATGGAATACAAGGTTTCAGTTTTAAAGACACGAAAATTTCTCGAGCTCTGTCCATTCCCAATTGTTTTACGTATGGAGAAAGAGCAAGAAGTATGCATATAAGAGGTGCTCCTGGATGTCATCACGAAGCAGATGATTACCAAACCATATATATTGTGAACCCGAGAACATTATGCGAGAACGTTCAACCGTTTATCAAGAAGAAAGAAAAAGCTACCCCAATGCCGTGTTATTGCCATTTAAATAATGTGCCTAACGAGGTACAGCCTGATATAGACAGAAGCCAAATGTTGTTCTATAGTTGCGAGAATGTAACAGAAGATGATGATCAAGATTATTATACTGTAGGTGAGTATGAAGTTCAACCATTTGATCAACCTGGAACTAATGATTCAGTTTTAACTCCGCTTGAAGAACGCAACGACTCGTCACCAGAACTGGAGGACGATGTTAGATTGGAAAGAAAACTAACTGTAATATTAAGAAAAAAAATTACTCAAATAAAGAACGTTTTAACCGACTGGTCTGTCCCCACAACCCAAAAACCGGTAGTACCGTCAAATTGAGTTTTCACGACTTTGTATTAATTCACTTCCATCAGACATCATATTTAATTTTGTAATATTTTTTAGTCATATCGCAATACTCCTATATTATATTTTTAATTGGCGTGTTCATTCTTCCGTGTCATACCGCCATTGAGTGTCCGATTTAACGTTTTAAAGAAAAAATTAAAACTAGCAGTAGGTAATTGAAATCATGAATAATTGTATAATACCTATACTAATAAATCTTTAGCTAGAGCGTTAATTTCTTAATATTTTATAATCACAAGTATGTTAATTCATCGAATGGTGGTGGGGTGGTAGTTTAGTTTTCTTATTACTAACCATCATCATTTTAATTTCATCATCGACTTTCTAAGTTAGTATAATAGTTTAATGCTATAATTTGTTTCATTTTTGTTGCTCTATATGTTTTACAGGACAGCCCCAGAGACCCAAGAAATATCTAACAAATATGAAAGCTTTTTATCACCATCCTCATCATCTTTAACAAAAATTCATCCTCAAAGTTTTGTTAAAAAGCTTGCTTCCAAATGCCTGGGCCTTAAAGCTAAGTTTAACTCCGCTCCTAATATTTCTAACAGCACAGAACCGGATGTCGACGTAACATCCAAACGAGCAAATCAAAAGAATAGCACTTCCAATACTTTGCTCATAGGCAATAGCAAATTTTTCAATAGATTGTCAAAAAAAGAAGAGACTGGTGAAGTTGTTTGCAATGATGAGTTTGACACGATATCTCTAGATAGATTGGGCACCCTTAATAGAGATTCTGTGGTGAATAGAAGTAATAGAAGCTGTCCTGGCTTCAAAACTTCGTTGCCAAATATATCAGAAAACAACGAACTTAGTGATCAAGAATCAATAACGGAATCTCTGGTTATAACGGAATTATGCGACAGTAAAAATAAAATTGAGACAAAAGATTTGAACGAAGCATTAAATTTAAATATTAACATTTTTGAACCTAGGGATAGATTTTCTGTTATTTCAAATAAATCGTCTGGATCAGCTATTTTAATTAATGAATATTACGAGTCCTATGAGTTCAAAGACACTGAACTAAGAATAACAAATAATACAATACCGCGGCCATTACCGCGACCTAATCTTACAACAGCTGTTGTTAGTTCTACAAACAGTGAGGATTTGATTTATGAAAATCTTATTAATATAAAGTGTAAACCAACTCCAGCAGCTCGAACGCACATTCCTGTAAAACTTCCTTTAGATGAAGTAGAAAAAAAAGTATTATATGAAAATGTAACGCTATTACGTGACAAGAAACCAGATCCACCTAAAAGAACTTTGTTTCCAAACCAAATACGATATGAAAGCTTAGACAAAGAGGGTTCCCGCAGTATGAGTAGATCTTCTACGGCATCTTCTGATTCTATGGTCGATGAGTCAAACCTTGAAGATATATTGTTATCCGCAAAGTCAAAGTCATTTCGACACGGGCAAGTTACCTCGTATTATTCCGGATCAGGTAAATCTACTGCTTCCAGAACAAAGTCTAATGCTTCCAACTCTTCTGAAGATAGTGATGCGAGTGCTATCGAAAATGTTGACTGTAGTGAAGATCTCGATACTAGTAAAGATGAAAATAAAGCTATATACTTATCAATGATAGGGACACTACCGAACAAAAAACCTGAGGACAAAGAAAATAAAAAAGTTCTCTTCAGGCACAAAACTTTTACGAATATAGAAGTTGATAGAAATTCTGTAAAAGTAAAAGCTTTGCCGCAGTGGAATAATACCTTTTTAAAGGAAACTCTGGCTCACTATCACATTAGAGGTACTGGTCATTGTATCTATGAAGCACCTTCAGTCCAAGAATTCATGTCTATATTTAATAGAGAAACATTATATAAAGATGTACCTCCATTTATCGAAGTCCCTACTGTAAAAAGAGATAGCTATTTTGAAACAGCAATATGCTTTTGTAAACCTTTACCTCCTAAGCACCATAAAAGTGCCGAAGATCTATTAGCCTCAGAGGTATCTAATGATGACGACGAAAAAGTATCGATTGATTATGAAGCTTTACAAAATAGGCGCGAAATATTCTCGACTTCTTTCAAATGTTTTTGTGAGTCCGGTACTTGCAAGTTCCATTCAAAACGCCGTGAAACATTAAAAGATTTAGTTGTTAAGTTTTCGGCTATAAAAAAAAGTATTTCAACTCCAGACATCACCTTGGGTTATTCCCCTTATTCAACAAGTCTGAGATCAAAGTTACCTAAAAATGGGTCTGTCCCACAAAATCTAGAAGATCCCTACGCGGTTGTAAACGTTGAAGATATCGTTGAAAGAAATAAAAGTATCGAAAGTGCTGTTGAGCAAGGGTACACTCTCATGTCACACCCATCGACACTATCGTCTCATCCCTCTACATTGTCTTCAAATTCATCAGCTCGTCCTTACTCTATAAAAGATATAGCAGAAGTTATATCTCTTAACCGATCAACTTCGACTGCCTCTTCTGTGTCTACAGCTTCTGATGTGTATTTACCTGTTCAAAAGTCAAGCTCCTCGGAATACTCTGGTCACTGGTCATTACAATCTTGCAATTCCAACGTAACCATAAAGTCTGACTTATCATTCAAATCATGTATTGAGGAGTCATCTGACGATGGTTCCGACGGGACCCTGCATTCAGACGACGATTCAGACGCGGAGACTATTAAATCCGACGTAAGCACGGCTAAGCGACCGTGGCTGCACAGTGACTCTTTCCGGTTCGGTAGCAACTCCAAACCGGAAATAGAAACGATCGCAGAGGAAAGTCAGAGCTCGTTCGAGGACAGTAAATTGGAATCAATGTCTTCGAAGTTTGAAAGTGGTATAAGCGTAGAAGGGTCTGAAAGTTCGTCGTCTGGAGGCGAGGATGACAGTGGTATCCCGAGGAGTAGGACGGATGTGTCGCTTGGTGCTTCGCTTGAGCGGGGGTCGGTAACCGGGGGTGTTCGCAGCGGGTCGGGGCGGCGGCGTTGGGACGACCTTGAAGGCACCAGTGAGGGCGATGCGCTCAGCATATCCAGTGCCGCATCAAGTTGCGCACCACTGCATCTGATACACCACTACGAGCACAGCAAAGTTTCGGTAAGTGCTTTTCTCCCAGATAAGGTGTTCGTATACGATTTGTGCTAATACCATGGGTACTTAACCTTTTTATTTCTTATGCATTAGGAATAAAAAAGTTTAGTACCAAGATGCCTAAATTTGTATTATGTTATTTGTTATTATTATATTTGGAATCTTGGTCGAAGCTAGTATTAGTATTTGATTTCTTTTTATACCCCTCAAGCCAATGTCGGTTACAGGCCATACAAATAATTCATAACTTTATTTCATTCCATTGGTTTTTAGCCGGCATAAAGTTGCTGAATTTTAATCTAAACACATAAACACAAAGTCGGTTAACTGGGTTCGAAAACACAAGCCTTTGTCTTCTCTTGTATCTTCGATATAATTATATTTTTATTTATTGCATCGTCCTTTGTCATGCGATGATCTTAAATTGTTTGTGCGAAAAGCTATTAATTAAAAACAATCAACTCCACTGCGTATTATTATTATTCTGTAAAGTATAAACTAACTCGTTCAATGGTCACTGTCCTAAAACTACGTTTACAACTTCTTAAGGGGCCGGCGGAGGGCGAGTTTTCATACAAACGTAATACCAAAATGATTACTAATTTAAGCAGATTTTCACTATATTATTGTAATAATTGTATTTGTATAGTATTTATCTAGGTTCCTGAATAATTTTGATTTTAAATTACTTACCTCAAATGAAATAAACACAAATCGCATTTTGAATCAAAACTGCATTCTTAAGGGGCCGGCCCCTTAAGAATGCAGTTTTGATTCAACCGGTAATTTAATTTCCTCTATTACTTTATCCCACTCACGGACTTCGTTTATATAATACGTCACCTATGCAATGGTGTTCATATCTTCAACGCAACAAATTGTGTTCTTACTTTATAAATCGTCATAAGTTTGTTTGGAAATGGTACTGTGGAATAATAAATAAATATTGTGGACGATCTACACAACACTATCTAGCCCTAAATTAAGGACAGCTTGTATCATGTATTCGTTTTAGTTACTCGTACATAAGTTTGAGTAATAACATATCTTTATCTTGATCTATGGGAACTTACAGATACTATACTTACCTACATTAGTTTTTTTGTAAATACTTGATAAACAATAATAACACCCAGACAGAGAACAAACATTTGCGTTCACCACATAAATATTTTTCTCGGTGGGGATTGAACCCACAACCTACGGCGCAGAAGGCAGAGCTACAACCAACTGTGCTTAGAGGAATCTCTGGGTGACTTTGTTTTTCCAATTTTGACTATTCTTCTAACTAACTAAATAAAAGCTGTCTAAAGATGAACAATACTATCTAATCTACAAAAAGGTACAGTACATAAAGGTAGTGTCGATGTAGGTCAACAAAAATGTGTAGGTATATTTATAGATAGATAGATAGAAAATTCTTTATTGTACACCTTACAAACTAACAAAAAGAGAATTTAACACATGAATACTATTATCTAAATGTACAATGGGCGGTCTTTTCGCTATAAAGCGATTTCTTCCAGACACAACAAAACATGTACAAGTAAATACTACGTAAGGTACGTACTATTACTATTAGTTAATAATTACGGTTCACCTAGTGACCTGTTGAGTTACCTTGAACACGCAACCATCACTTATTATTATTATTATTATTATTATGTGCCCTCCGGGTCCCACTGCTGGGCAAAGGCCTCCCCCCATTCCTTCCAGACATCGCGATCCTGGGCTACGCCTGCCCAATCCGTCAGGAAACCATCAAGCTCGTCTCGCCATCGCCGTTTTGGTCTGCCGCGTCGCCTTCTCGCTAGGTCAGGATGCCAATCGGTGGCTATCTTTGCCCACAGGTCATTTGGCATACGGCAAATATGACCAGCCCAGTTCCACTTCAGCTTTGCGGCTTTCAAAGCTACATCTGCGATTTGTGTTTTTGAGCGCAGTTCTGTGTTACGGATTCTATCCAGCCGTTTGACACCTAGAATACTGCGCTCCATCGCACGTTGGCAAACCTTGAGTTTGGACTTTTGAAGTTGCGTCAATGACCAAGTTTGCGCACCATAGGTCAAGACGGGGAGAATGCATGTGTCCATCAGCTTTCGCTTTAGTGACAGTGGGAAATCGGGATTTTTCATCAGATCTCCCATGGCCCAATAGCTCCTCCAGGCATTTTCGGTTCGCCGAGCGATCTCCTTGTCTTGCCTGGACTCGAAGGATACTATTTGGCCAAGGTAGATGTAGTCTTCCACGTAAAGCAATTCTTCCCCGTCTACTTCAACTCTGGTTTTAACGCTATTGGTCATGAGCTTGGTTTTCGACCTATTCATCTTAAGTCCAACCTCAAGGCTTGCCATGCTAAGGTCTTCAAGCATCACTTGTAGCTCTGAAAAGGATGTTGAAAATAGGACAATGTCGTCGGCGAAGCGAAGGTTAGTCAACCTTACTCCGCCGACGTCAATTCCCTTTCCATCCCATCCTGCCGCCTTAATACGATACTTAATACGATACTTAATCACATCAATAGTACATTGTTACCTGAGTGTTGAAAGTCACGTTTTTTGAGTCCCGAGACGGGTTTGGCGCCAGAGCGTAAGCGAGGGCGCCAATGGAGCTTGAGGGACTTAAAAGACTTTCACCCGAGGTGAACACTGTGCTTTTCATTACGAATACAAGGAAAGTAAAAATAAAAACATGAAAGAAAAATTAGTGAAAATGAAGATTGAATTGCCGCCTTCCCGGTTTTTTTTTTCTTTTTCTCTGGCGGGCCTTTGGCTTCGGCTCGCCAGCATTATTCAGCCATTATTTTCATTCTCATAATTTAAAAAATGGTAAATTGTTTGCTCAAATCTATGTTATTTTAAATAAATAGTTGAAGCGATATATTAATCAAGTAATTTAGAAGATATATTATTTATTTAATACTATCTTTATGTTATTTAAATTTAAATTTTACATTGCGCTCTAATTAGACTTTTTAAACTTCTCACCGTTGTAATGGTTTCCAACCTACTTGCTGAATAAAAAGTTGGAATTTGGTTAAACGACCTCCTTGCAGTTAGAAAAACTTTAGAAAGTTGGAACATGGTTGAATAAAATAGAACTTGTTTTTTTTTATAATTTGACAGCTGTCAGTAGAAAGCGATTCTCCCTAGGGCTGAAAGTTTTACTTTCAATTAGGCCCCTCAGGCAACTTCAGACCTACTTTCAGAGTATGAGTAATGAAAAAGATATTAATATGCGCGCAAAAGAAAGCTTCAAACTGTTGACGCACCAAATACCAAGACTAATAAAAACATCGTGGGAAATACTGTAAACGTCATTCGGTTTCTTCCCACGTGACGAAGAAAATACTGTTTTCTGCCAATTAGGAAATAGTTTCTCAATCTCTTTCTAAAATTTCGATCGATTCGTAATCGGTGTTTTCGATATCTCCTGTGACATCACTATTATTAGCATCATCGTCAAAATAAATAAGCATTGTTAAATGAAAATAAAATTCCCTTAAACCCGTTTAAAAATGGATTTTAGAGGTATTTCACATTTCGGTTCACCTTATTAATTAGAAATATTGAAAGCTCGCTTTAACAAAAGCGATTAGAGTATTCAATCACTCGACAATAGGCTATCGTCTATTTATAGTTCTGTATTGTTACACTTGTGAGCTCATTTTCATCCCACATGTGTGTATACAGTACGGTGTTGAAGAAATTCGGCGGCCAGTCGTACCGAAGCGCAAGACATCGACGCTTGCGTTGTCGTTCGGTAATCGAGTCTCAGCATCGATATTCGGTCGTAAATACCGATAATCGATCGTGTATATCGGTATTCGGACGTATGGTTCGATATTCGGGCGTATATTATCGATAATCGGGAGCTAGTTGTGTACTCGGATATCGAAATATCGCGAAACATCGGTAATTAGGTGAAAGTGGTTGTGATAAGTGATATGATTGTGAAGTGTGGAGGATATAGTGCGTTTTATATGTAAGTATACTGATATTCTCACTGATAATGGAATTTTAGATTGCCTGAATGAGAGTGAATGGATGTTGATTTGCGATGGATATAAAATATAGGTCAATAGTAAGAACAAGCTGAAATGATATTTGTTTAGTTAATGAACGTTATGCATTAACTGTTACGAAGTTGACGAGAATACGGTTGCATATAGGATTCATAATAAAATTTACAGCTGATCTACTGTATTTTGTACCAATATGTACAAATCGACATGAAACAGTAGAGCCATTATGCAAACTGTCACTAAGCTGTTCCAAACTAGCTATAAACAAAGGTTATACATATTATTTAACAATCGATTTTTTTCATCCTTGAACAAGCTGCGCCCTATATTTGTCTGTGGATGGAATTTAGGCAAGGCGCGCGTGTAACTAAAATACCGAAGTTATTATAAAACATTGTGTCAAGGGCTCTATAACCCAATTTCGCTGTGTGTTTAATCACCAGGTTTCAAATTTTCTATTATAAATTTTTATTCAAGAAAGATAACTTATTTACGCAGTTTTTTTGTAGGTTAAGCGGTAATCAGGATGAGATCACTGTTTAATCTAAAGATAATGATTAGCCAAACCTAGATTAAAGTGCACGAAAGGAGCATATTTGAGGCATATTATAACATCCTTTCTCCACACTTGGTTTGAAAAAAACCAGTGACACAAGAAGAAGAATTGGTTCGAAAAATCTAGTAAAAAGCAGAAGTCTAATCTACCGATTTAGTTATGGCTAAGAAACAAAAACACATGTTCTTTCTCAGTAGTCTACACTTTGAAAACGATTTTCATTCTTTTCTATCAATTAAAATGTTTTTATTTGTAAATGTTTTTATTTTTATATAATAAACATTCACATAAATTTAATCCAATTTGTGCAATTCCTCACGTCTAACAAAATATATTCGTGCACATTGTTGATAAATTGTAAGTTCTAAATTTACGGAAATAGCAAATGGACTGACGTTTGGCGGGTCGCCAGTTCGAACTCGTACAAATAATCGTACATTTACATACGTTTTTGATAAAACGTTATTCACGCAGGGAAAGCCTATGCATTTACCTATGTATATTAGTAGGCAACAAATATTGCACATCGGCTAATTTCGGCTTCATAGAGCGTAGTGTGCGTCAGAAAGATAGCGCTCTAAGAAAGAAAGATCGTAGAAACCGATGGCTGCGTATGGATGTATAAAGACTTGAATGACGCCTATGAACCAAGGACAAAGCCTAGGATTCACTTCTCGCTGATGCACCGAAGACCGTAATGGCGGCAAGTTGGTGGATGAATAAATAGTTTTCCTTGAAAATGCTCTGCCTTTTTTCAGCAATGTTATTCTTCTGGCAGATTTATGATATTCTTTTATTTATTTTAGGTAGTAAAATCGTAAAGTAGTATTAGTTTGTGTGTCTGTCGGGGGAATCTTGAAGTTTTCCGTCTCAAATTCTCATTTTAATCGCAGATCAACAATGTGTTAAATTTGTTAAAACACCCATTTTAGCCATGTGTTGATTGCAACATACAAACAGACATGTGGCTGATAGCAGATGTTGATATAATATCTACTATACTTACGTGATTATTGCACGTCAGTCTGAACTGTAACTATGGGTGGTTTCAAAACATAATTCTGGGTTAACAGATCGTGGTAACTTTCAATGGTGAATGCAACATCAGAATAGAAGAAAACTTACTTTAGCTCATGTTTGACAATTCGACTAAGTTCCACATTATCTAGTGTAGTACCGAGAAGAGCTCTTTGTTTAGTAGAAGTAGAGCTCTTTGTGAAGGGCTCGTCCGGGGAAGTACCACCACCATGCCTATTTCTGCCGTGAAGCAGCATTGCTGTGTTTCGGTTTGAAGGGTGTGGGTGCCGGTGAAATTAATGGCACGTGAATTGTTTTTTTAAATTCAAATATTGCCTTCTTTCAGTAAAATGTTCCATCTACAATATTTAATGTACTTTCCCTCTATGTGGCACCTCCGTAGGACGCCCTGTATAGTCTAATACTGTCATTATAATTCGTAAAACAATATACTTTTATCAATTAGCCTTAAGATTTCACGAACCCTTCTAATTCTTCAAATACCACTTAATTAGAACATTTATTTATCAGAAAAACATATTATGCTCACAGAAGCCATGCAACTTTTTTTCTTTGCCGACGGGACATTCCTCCATATATTCTACTTTAGTTAACGTTTGACACGAGTTCTTCTTAATTCTAAATAAGTCCAGCTTTGTTCCAACCAGAGATAAGTAAATCAGTCACGACCGAAGTTTGCATTTCCTCATTTACACATATCAATGAAGGGCCATCCGAGTTGGCGCCATATTAATGTGCCATGCGTATGCGCATGTAATTTATACCGGCTTCTCTTGTGTCACTAGTGCTTTTTCCTGTAAAAAACTGAAGAAAAGTTTGGGTGTCGTTGAAATTACTAGCACGTAAGGCTGAACATCTGTGTGCTTCAAGCTGATGGACGCAGGGCAGGTTATCGTAGGGCACGTTCCTGAGGTGGCTTTGTAATAGGCGATTAACATCGGGTGGGCCATATGCTTATTACCACCGGTTGTATAACAAAAAAATTATACGATAAATAATAAATATTAGATAAAAAAATCGTTACTACAATAAAAATAATAAAATTTTACTGCCATAAAGATTATTCGGTCTAATGCTGATAATCTTATTATGATTATGCAATGCCAAATACACAAAATGTATTTTAAATAAGCGTTATTATGGTATGTTATCATGGTATTTTCCTAAGTTGACGTGACACGTCAACTTCAGTCGACGTTAAAGTGAATAATATGAGGGTAGTTTTGTAACGAGTGAAGCTTCTAAACATCAGTACTTTTATAATAATCTGTGATATTCCCTTTGATGTCGGACGCTCATCCTTCGTATGATGGTATATGTTTCGAAGAACATAGTAGCTTTGTAGCTTTCGCGTTAATATGTTTATGGCCATCGAGCTTGATGCTTGGTAGCCCATTAATATACGGACCGTTTGGTAGTCCAGTCTTGTCTTTTATGAATAACGTCGTTTAGAAATCTCAGTGTTGTTTATGGCGGTTTTCAAAGGGTTGTTTGTGGTGCACTATCTTCGTACTTACTTTTGTCCTTTCTTGTTTCGGTGTCCTGATGAGGGTCGGACCTTTGTGCAGGACCATAGTTTGCCTATGTTCCTCCATCGTGTTCTGTCCTCCGTGGCATGGACGGCTTTGCTCACGGAGGTGTCTGTTACTGAGCGCACCTGGTCGCGTCTGGTATTATGCATAATAATTATACTAAACCTTACAACACATAATTATTATACTCATAATACTTACAAATCGGGCGTGGTACGGGGATGTCATGAGGAGGGATGAAAGTCATGTGACTAGGAGAGTGATGAGTATGAATTTAGATGGATTGTAGGTAGAGGTAGGCCAAAGAAAATATGGATGAACGTTGTGAAAGATGATATGGATAAGAAAGAAGTAAACAGAGATGACGGCTGATAAAAGAAAATGGAAGAAGAGAACATGTTGTGCCGACCCCAAATAAAGTAGGATAACCCTTAATAGGGCAAAGGGCAATTGCTTACCACCTCAGCTTTTTGACCATAGAGCAAGAGTCGTTCTTTGTACACTTTCTTGTAAACAAAATTTACAATGCGTGAAGACCCTTAGAAGTTTTATAAGTACTGGCAATTACGCTAACTGTCAAGGTTTGCGAACTACCAACATTCAAATTTTAATAGCGAAGAATTTTGAAAATCGGAGGTGCTTGGCGCAAATAAATTGAAATTTAGTTGTAACAGGAATCCGGCAAGTGGTTTTGTGATATTTGGTAACACAATTGATTATATTATTATCCTATATGACCCGTAGAATACCTTTTGAAATGAAACGAACTAATTAGAAAATCGTCGTAAAATCGGTGGTAAAACTCTTACCTTTGCCCGGTAACATCAACATAGTTGTATTTGGTGGTAATATAGTTACCGTTACCCATTAGCGTGCTCATTATTTCAGCAGAATGTCGAAGAAAACGAAGTTATCTGATAGTACTATCGCCAGTATTCTAGAAGATGATCTCTCCGCTATTGAAAATAGCGACGAAAGTGTTTCGGAAGAACCACTTTTGGGTGATTTCGTACTAGATTACGACGATTAAATTTCGCGAGGTCTTTCAACAATATTTGGTGAAGTGCATGAGTTGGAGACAAGAGGATTAGATAATTTTCAAGACCCTCCCGGGCCACGTGTTTCGGTAGAATATAAAAAAGCATTGAACCAGTCACTGAAGAACCGGTGAGGGAAGTAAGTATGAACTACGTAGAAGACCAAGGGAAATTTACTAGATGCCGATTTTGCAGCACGAAAAATACTCAAAAGCGTTCAAGGATCATTTGCGATGCCTGCAAAGTAGCTTTATGCGCTACACCATGCTTCAAAAGCTTTCATATTGCTCCAGGTGAAGGAGAGGCTATGAACTGTAGCAGCTCTGCTTCTAGTACCTTAACGGGCTAAGGTCAAATAATAACCACCAACACCGAATCGTAAACGGGCTAAGGTCAAATAATTACTACCAACACCGAACCGTAAACGGGCGATGGTAAAATGATTACCACCGAATTTTCGCGTACTTGTGATTATATATTTTTAGATTTTTATAAATAATGTTAAAAAGGGTCCTAATAAACGTATAAATAATAACACAAAACTTGGTTTTTCAATAACTTTGATCTCCGCCCTATTAAGGGATAAAGACGAGAATAGAGGTACAATACTTACAAGCTTTTCTTAATGTATAAGCAGCTGCCATCTCCTAGCCCTAAGGAATAAGACAAACATACTGTGGCAGGACTAACTTAAGCAATGTTTTACACCTAAATAACTCTTATAAGTAAGGCCGATGATTATTAAAAGAAAATGTATAAGCAGCTGCAATCTCCTAACACCAAGGAATAACAAACATACTGTGGCAGGACTAACTTAAGCAATGTTTTACACCTAAATAACTCTTATAAGTCAGGCCGAAAATGACTATATTTGGGCAAAAGTCTAATAGCATTGGTATAGCTATGAATCGTTTGCGTTGTTCACCGTCCGCATCATCAACAGGTTAGATTGCGGTCAATAAAGTAGTACGTATGAAAACTTTTAGGTAGAACAATTTTCATGTGTTATTTAGAACTGGCTGGCCTCTCAGCTCATTGGTAGTAGCCCTGCCTTTGCGCCGTAGGTCGATCGATTCGATCCCCACCGAGAACAAATATTTGTGTGGTGAACGCAGATGATTGTTCTCTGTCTGGGCGTTATATTGTATTTAAGTATGTACCTACATATTTCCAAAAAAAATATATGGTATTATATCAGTTACCGCACTCGAACTTCACTGCTATATTTTAGATTATTTTTGATTTGTAAAAGGATCATATAAAAAAAAAGCAGCCAAGTGCGAGTCGGACTCGCCCATGAAGGGTTCCGTAGCACGACGAACTACAAGAACCTGTATATTATGTTACTTGATGTAACATAATAAGGTTCTTGTAGTTCGTCGAAAGGTTAATTGCGGTTTACGGTTTATGACGTATAAAAAAAAACTACTGACTAGATCTCGTTCAAACCAAAAATCGTTGGAAGTTTACATAGTAATGCACAACATACATTTTTTTTTGTATTATCATTCTCTTACTTTAGAAGTTAGAGGGGGGGGGGACCAACTTTTTTCCACTTTGGAAGTGTCTCTCGCGCAAACTATTCAGTTTAGAAAAAAACTATATTAGAAACCTCAACATCATTTTTAAAGACCTATTCATAGATACCCCACACGTATGGGTTCGATGAAAAAATAATTTTTGAGTTTCAGTTTCGAGTATGGGGACCCCCGAAATTTATAGTTTTTTTTTTATTTTTATGTTAAAATCTTAATGCGGTTCACAGAATACATCTACTCGCCAAGTTTCATCAGTCTAGCTCTTACGGTTTCGGAGAAAAATGGCTGTGACATACGGACGGACAGACAGACAGACAGACAGACAGACAGACAGACAGACAGACAGACATGACGAATCTATAAGGGTTCCGTTTTTGCCATTTGGCTACGGAACCCTAAAAATGGTAGGAACAGAGCCGTTGTTTGTTGCCTGTTCTATTGGGCTTGGTCGCTTGGAACTGGCACCAAGACTCACCTAGCTTTAAGACGTTTCAAAGTTATTCTTGCAATCCTACTGAATAAATAGGTAAACTTTTGATTTTGATTTTGACCGGGTTAGATAAATAGATAGATAGGGTTCCTATAGTACAAGCTATGCTTCATTTGGGGCAAGATACTGTTGTGTGGATTGTCCACAATATTTTTTTAATAACTAAATATTGAACAGTTATTTGTTCATTATTGACTATTACAGAAAATAGATGCTATTTTAACTAAACGTAGGTAGACCGGTGCCTTTTTTTTGTGGGACGATAATTCACGTCCATTGCATTCAAGGTAAACAGTTGCTTGCGTCAATGGTTTTACCGTAACTTGACACATACTATATATTTTCGAACCTTTCTTTAATTTAGTTTTAATTATAAAATTAATTTGTGCGATTTCCATACAAACAATTTTTTATCATTTATGGGCGATTAGAGTATAATTGTACGCTGGAAATTCTGTAGTTGGCTTTTATATTGTTCTTATTTAAAAGATTTAGTTAAAGGAAACTGTAGGCCAACTGTAATAATAAAATTTGGCTACGAATCTCACCTGATGTTGCGAGGAGGCCTACGATTGAGCAGGACGATCTTTATCTACAGTGAGCGAACTTTTTCTATGTCAAAAGCTAGGTTGCCATACCACAAGAGTACCAACTTCACCCATACCCCGGTTGTGGAAGCCGTTACAAAACTACATCCGAATTTAACTTTTCAGATACTGTTAAAATTAAAACGAATAAATAAATAAATAAATACTACAGACAATCCACACAACACTATCTAGCCCCAAACTAAGCAGAGCTCGTACTATGGGAACCAGATGGCTGATATATATACTTTTTTTGTACCTAAATACATACAAAGAATACAATATAAAACCCAGACAGAGAACAAACATCTGTGTTAACCTCACAAATATTTGTTCTCGGTGGGGATCGAACCCACGACCTACGGCGCAGAAGGCAGAGCTACTGCCAACTGAGCTGAGAGGCAAGTCAATCCTACAATAGGCTGGTTGGCACATAATTGGCATTTTACTTTGTAAACGTCCCATCTAGTGACCGGCTGTGACCAATTTGCTCCTCATCCGTGGCTTACTATTGAATTACTTGGACCACTTGGGTCATAAAATAGGCTCTAAGTCATGAGAGATTGCGGTTTGCAAATTCAATTTTTCTTTCGAAAGTCATTCGCAGTCTCTAGCGATTCAGATCTGTACCACACCGTAGAACCGTTTATAATACCGTTTATCTAAGTCAGACCATCTTAGGTATCTTCCACGGTATCATTTCCTTTTCCTTTTCTTAGTAAGAGATCGCATATCGACTATCTAATTTTGTTTTTCTCTGCGACGAGCTGTTTTGGCCGTGCGTTGTCAAACATTATATTCCAAAGCCATGTATTTGTAGTATTTGTATTCTGTTCTATGATTGTTCTAAGTGGAACGTTTTAGCGCTGTATCATAAAAATATATCTATCCATATTAGTAACCGCTGCAATTTTTTACTTGGACCACACGTTTAGTGTCATCCTCATAGTCATTTAAATTCGCTATTACTCAATTGCGGGCACTTATCTTCTCAGCAGATTACAATGAGACGGGACCGAAATAGATCCTTTTTACGCCTTTGTTAGTGAAGTGGTCGTTATTGGACTTTCGTATATAAAAATATAAAATGGCCTGAAATAAAAAAGCTTTATAAAAAAAAACTTTTGGTCTTATTAACTTCTAATACGAATTAATTAATTACCTATGTACCTATTGATGTAAGACCGAACCTGTTAACCGACTGATGAATTCAACTTTCTTTCTTAAAATACTGCGTATTCTTCTAAATTTTCTAACTCCTGTATAAAACACACTTAAACACAACATCCTAACATTATTTTAAGCAATTATACATATATATTAAATATAAATAGACTTTACCCGATGACAAAATAATAAAATTATCCTTAGGCCCCCATCTGGCAAACTGTGAGCGGCTAACTGTTTGCCTCTAGTTCGCCTTCCTGTATATTTTATAATATGGAGTGTCCAAACATGTAGCGCAGTAGAGTGCGCGTACTGTTCGTAGTTTTGAGACGTTTCGCTTGCTGGCTCCGTCTTCTTAATTAATGACATCTGTCCTTTCGAATCATTTTGCCAATGTCAAATGAGGATATATTACTTAAATAAAATAGTTTTTAGTCAAGTCAATCAGCGGCTGAGGCGCAGCGAACGATGGTCGCTGTCAGCGGCTCAGTCCGCTCACTCGATTTTGAGTTAGCGACCGATACGCCGCTAAAAGTTTGCTACGAACAGTCAGCCGCTAATAGTCCGTCTAATGGGGCCACGGCCTTATCGGCTACTCAAGTACTCACTAATCCGCATACATCACACAAAAAACCACTGAGCTTATGAATAAAAGCTCTGTGCAAATCAAAAGCAACTATTTTCTTTGCAATCCCATTGCACATAGTTCAGCAATAAATAATTTTGATTCTAACTTAATTTTCTTCTAAAAAGTTTATTTTTGTAATAGACCTAATTTTTTTTTTTGCTGGTGCTTCTGTGTGTTTTGGATTGTGCACAAAATAGTTGCTTGCGATTTCTCATAAATAAGTTCAGTAAATTTATATCCTTCTAAAAGTCAAGTGTGCGATCGAGAAGTTGTTTCACGATGTTATTCGTCTTAATTGCAATCTCCTAGGAACGATTTATCAATTTGAATGACCAGAAGGGCAAGTCCCAGTTCGTTTACAACATTTCGTCTACGAAATGTGGTTTTCGTTTCGCCTATTTGTCTCTCTATTGTATGGAGAAAAGATGAGACAGCATAAATACGTTACGTAGAAACGATTGGAACGAGTTGTTGTCTCGTCAATTTTCCATACAAAAGAGCGACACACATGCTCACACGTAAACAGCGGCAGCGTCCAATTGGTAGACGAAATGTTGTAAATGTACTGGGACTTGCCCTTCTGATCAATTTGATGGTTCTTTCATTGAAATCAAATAAGTACTTGAATGGTTGTGTACTGTCGAGGAAATGGGAGTCTTTATCCATGGCGGAAGGCCCTGGAGACAGGCTATATAAGACTATCTCAAGCTCCAGTCTCTTGCAAAGTGGGTGGGCACATCCCATCTAATTACTTTTCCTATTAAATCTTCACCATAATATATTATTGATATAGCCCGTAAAACCAATCTTCTAGCATGATACAAAGCTTTTGTGATAGTTCAGCATTATCCCTGACACTCCCTCCGCCTTACAGCCCACCCCGCCCAAGAAGCCTCCTCGCCGGAACCTGTCCGTGTCCCCAACTCACGCCAACTCACCCTCGTCAGGGTACAGCTATGAGCTCAGGGTGCATGCGAGGAGTCAGGACGATCTGGATGATATACAGGTAACTGGAGCAGACTTTCTACTCCTACGATGAGTTCAAGGGCAGTAATAGAATAGTCAGGTACTGTGTAGGTACTTGATGGTTACCTACAAAAGTTTGATATTATTATTCATATTCTATCTTATCTTATTTTGTAATTATCAAAAATGAAATCTAAACTAGAGTGTAACTAATTTTTTTATATTACTGTATTTAAGTTTTTATTTTTTTCTATTTCCCATGTTGACTTAAAATAATTATTATCAATAAATGACTTATGACTGGGGACCTGGAGAATCGATCTGGTGCTTCATGCAGATGGATTATGGTTAAGCATGCTCCATCTTAGGCTGCATGCTCAATTTCCATCAGGTGTGATGGCAGTATTAGCTATCTAAACAGCACGAGTTTGAATTCGTATGTTATCCCGAAAGGGGGTTATGCTACTCCTGAATGTCAACAGCATTAGTTCTATGACTTTTCTGAATCAGGACTTTTTCGTTCAACAAATGGTGTGTAAAGTTTACGCCATGATTTTGCTTAAAAGCTTGCTAAGCAATCCTATAACCAGCTGATTACTTGACCTCTGTTGAACTATGTCTTATTTGACACCCAAAATCTGCCATTGGCAAGTCAAAAAGCAATAAAAATTTATTACCGCCACAAGTGTCATTATTGGCTAGCAAAAAATGTGATTGGATGCCTGCAATGGCCAAAATCCAATCAAATTAGCGCCGGCCCCGCCCAAGATGTAGGGTTTTCACACAAAACATTTTGTTTAAGCATTTCAATTGATTATTTTTTTTGTATGGAAGATTTAGATTTCGTATTTTACAGAAAGGTTTTCATAGCATGTGCAAAACCATGGTCCCTATCACCACCTTTCGGGATAACATACGAATTCAAACTCAGCTGTATAAAAAAAGGCTTGATTTGGCCGGGAAAATCTCACGATGGAGACGTCACGACGTCATTCTCAAAACGAGGTGGTGACACGAGTTTTTAGCGATAGACGTCAGCGTATTTCGCTAAAAACTCACCATGTCACGCCATGGACGCAGGGCATGTACATCGTAGGGCACGTTCATGACGTGCGGTGACTACGAGGCAATGCTTTGTTACCACTTAATATCAGGTGGGCCATATACTTGTTCCATCATTCTATTCAATTCTCTATTCTTAGTTGTGTGATGTTAGACCCCTATGGTTTCTTCGGCAATTGTTTAGAATTAAGTCATTAAAATGACGTACATTACCTGGCGTACGTGCAAAAGGTTATAGAATATGACGAAAACTGATTTGAATAATTCTGCGTAAACCTATGGTTTGCGGTTGATTACTTTACATATACCTATGGTTATTTGTATAACAACAGTAACCGATGTACAGTCAGTCTTAGAAGTTAATGACATTTCAGAATTGCTTTAAAATACATTATAATAAACTTTACTCTTCACCGCGAAATTTTAAAAAATTAGAATCGTTCTGTCCTTGAATAGAACTTTGTAGAAATGCGTTTGTGTGTGAGGTTTTTGAAAGAGTATCTTGCAATACTATTGTCGTCGTCCATTTTCTGAGCCGTTGCTAACTTTAAATCTTTTGTTGCAGGGTGCCAAACACTACTTCAAGCACGGCCGTTCGGTCGACCACTACGAAAGCAAACTCTCCTACTCCGAATACGAGGAGAATCACAATTCTCCCAGAGTCAAACCTATCCCCACCCCTCGGCCGAGTTTGAAACAACAGCCCATCGCAATCACAGCTATGTACGAAAACGTCGCCGTAAAAGAACAGAACCCAAGGCGAAAACTCAGAAGAAATATCCAACCTGGAGAGACATATGAGCCGAGAATGAACGACCGCGTCCGGAAATACTCGAACCAGGAGCGGTCTTCTCTGGAAAGCTTGTTGGATAGTCCAAGCGATTGTGAGCGTTATTCTGACGGGTCGAGGGTTGAAGCTCCGTTGTCGCCGTCGCATTATGCGCAGCCGCCGACGCCTGATCATCCGCCGCCATCGGCGAAGCAAGCCGAGAAAAGCATCCACGAACGGATCAGGCCTTTGAGCCAGGTTAGTCCTGATTGAAGCTAGTTGTTTACTCTTAGGCCTATTTCACTAAATTATCAGAAAATTAAAAAAAAATGTTTTCATGTAGGCTTTATTCACAGAATTTTCCAAATTTTTTTTCTAAGAAACAATCGATACGCATGAATTCTTGTCATTTATATTCATAGGAATTAAAGAGACAATGGAATTGTTTGAGTTTTTTAGCGAGCCTTGTAATTGTTTATCCCTTGACTTACTAGTGTCACACATTTTATAATACTGACTTTCAAATAACCATTAACTCAAAAAAAAAGAAATCATAATTCTGTCACTCTGTTTCAATTGTGTGTACACTTGGATTCATCAAAACTTGTGCAATTCCATCGTTTCTACGAATATAGGGGAAATCAAAATTTACGCTTCAATAGACTGAAGTATAAAAACTAATATTCAGAAAATTGAGAACGAACGAATTGAGAACCTTTTTATTTGAAGTCGGTTAAAAAAGGTATAGACAAAGGTTTTTTTTAACGATCAATAGATTATAATTTTATGCGTATATTTTGATAGACCGTGTATAATGAGTATTCCTGATTTTGTAAATAATACCAGCACTGTAGCTAACATAACACTCGCATGGGCATGAAAACACGAATTTTTTTATTTCATATTATTTTTTGATAATTTCAGCTTATTATGGAGGTTGTAGAAGAGATAAGAATTAGAAAAAAAACACAAGGTGACGTCACTAATAGTTGATTTAAGATTTTGTCAGATCATGTTTAAAAATCTGAGAGCAAACTGTCATTTTGGGATCTATTTGAAGTACATTTTAATCTACCCTTTAGAAAGCACTTTTATTTATAAAAGCACTATATCTGTGGGTAATATTAGCGTGTCAAAAATATCGACTACCCTAAAATGACGTCGGCTCTTGTATGTAAGCTATTTACAATTTTATGTTTTGTGTGTATTGTATGGTGCTCTGTAGTTTAAGATACATTTATTAGATAATATAAAATAGATTTTACTTTATCTGTAATTAAGGTGCTAATTCATCTTTAAGTATTATTTTTTACTTTTAGTTATTTTTGTTTGCGTTGTCTTCATTATTATTTCAAACACGTATTTGTCAGAAAGAATTTGCGGTATTTGAATGCTTTTTTTTGTTAAGATTTTAAATTTTTCTAAATATACTAACTTAATTAACGTGACAGAATGTTTTTTTTAAAGTAACTCATATTCATTTTCTAGATAGTTTTTATTTTAAACATAAAAGTTTCATGCATTTAAATGTCACAAAATGAATTTAACAGTTTTTAACTATTATTTGTTTGAATTTATAAATGAATTAAAATTGTCCGCAATTTATAAGTTCTACCAATTGAATCAGTGAGACAGTTTAAGTTTTTACTATGCATAAGTATAAAAATTTTAATGTTTTGGTCGTAATAAAAAAAACATAAACATGGCGACAAATAAGTTGTTCGTTAAATAATGAACCACGTGGGATGCGCAGAACCAAAATATCATATCAAAATTCGTTCTGCGCTGAGTCACGTGGTTCATTAGCGGCCAACTTGTCTGGCGCCTCTATACCTAATTGGAGTATTATTATTGGTTGTACTTTGTTGAAAGTAAGACTATTAGACTGATACTAAACCAGAATGTTCCATTAGACGAGTTTATTACAGAATATAATCTTATTTTAAGTTTTAACTTTTACGTTAAGTTTTAATTTGTGTATTTCAAATTATTTTACTTACCCTTATTTAATAAAACATTTTTTTTATTTCTTTTATTGTTTTATTTTTTGTTGCATTTATTTTATTTATCATCTTGTTTACAGTTATTTCTGTATCAGTAATCTAAGGTGGTTTTACTACTGTTCCATTCGAAACGACACTCATTCTTACCACAGTAAAATATTAATAAAATCGGCGTCATAAAAAAGTTATTCTTACCCGCTTTACTATAATGCTATGTTTCCATGCGTGCCGTGCAGCCCGGCAGGCTGCCTGGCAGGCTGCCTGGCGGGCTGCGTGGCATGCAGCCCGTCCCGGGCCGGCGAACATTCAAGCTGTTTACATGCATGCCGTGCAGCCCGGCGAGCTGCCTGGCGAGCTGCGCGGCATGCAACCAGTGTTACCAGGTACACGGTAATTACCGTAGATGCACGGTATTTTTGGCTTAAACACGGTATACGGTAATGTTTCACTACCGTGTCATTTCTACGGTATTTTTAATTATGAAATACCTTGACAGTCAATAAGTAAATAATTACGAAGTAGGTATTCCCCGATCATCAAAATACGTCTAAATGTAAAAGTATGCCCTTTGCCCTGCCCACTAGTTAAACAATTAGTGTATATGAAAATTGCTTGTATAATAAATGAATGAATGAATCGCTTTCTCGCAACTCTCACCGTACTCTTTTTTCTTCGATAGTTTTGTTGGTGTTTGATGTTTGGCAAGTGCGCAGTGCATTATTCAATGAAACAATACTTTTAATTTCGTTCGACGCAACGTACCTACACAAAAATGGGTAGTCATAGTGACACTGATAGCTTTTTTCCCCCAAGCATTGTGGATTTTTTTCTTGTCCTTATGGAATTTATGCTCGGGGTTCCATAATAATTCTTGTTCCTGGTAATGTTCCAGGAACGTCAAAATTGTCTCGTTAGACCAATCGACCATTAGGCCTAAGATGACCGCCACGAGAGTCGGTTTATCTCGTCAAAAGTAGAGATATGTCTATTTCTCTACACGAGCTAAGATGACCGCCTTAATATGTCGTCATCATCTGTCAAATGAAGACTTACTCGGAATTCGAATTTTGATTTTTGAATTTTGTCGTCAAATGGTAAGATGACCGCCATATTTTCTCGTCTTTTGACGTGTCTGCGCGGGAAATTTTCTCGTCGACAGTTTTTGAAAACGAGATAAGTCTTCCGCTTGTCTTTTAGATTTTGTTTTGCTAACTTTTCAAAGGATGGCGATACCTTACTATAATCATCTTATTGCGATGTACGCCGATAAGCAAAACAGAAAGATTCAACGGAAAATAATCAGAGACGTATGTGGTATGTGATCTTTTTGACGTTGTTCAGTTTAGAGAGAGTAGAGTTTCAGTGCCTCTGGAGATTATCAAAACCCTGGGAATTCTACCTCATCAAACGTCTAAAACCCGATTTAGAGCCTAAAACTAGTACGGGCCTACCTTGCTGCGGGCGATGCTTTCGAAGGTGAGTAGGTACCTAGTTCATTTGAGGTTAACTACCCATAGATTTCTATGTGTTATCCTGCTTATAATGTTATTGTAAAGGTCTAAAATTAATAATAACAAATTAGGTTAGTGTGAGTCAACACTTCTCATACATTTACCCGATTCACTCAATGTTTCAATAGTGAAGACGTGTCATTGGATCTCAGTTTACCAACTACGAACTACCTACCTACTACACTACGAATTTAGGCAAAGTAAAAACTGAGTATAGTTACCTACCTATCTAATACTTTAGTAAAAATATTTTAATAACAGGGTGACATTGGACGAAGATGTACGAGTCGAAAACGAAGAAGTTATCAACGGAGATTTGGCTGCAGAGGACCTGCGGGTCTGCTTCGGCAAGGCCAAAGACGCGCAGAACTTCTCCGTTATGTTAATGAATAGAATATTACAAAAGCCTTAAAAATTTGGTAGCTTGATTTTTTAATAACCTTATCAACCATAAGCACCTACAAAGAAAGCCCTCTTCATTAGTTCAACATTATTTAGTTAAAAAGACAATTTTCTGTGTGTAAATAAATTTATTTGTCATAAATTATAATAGGTATATTATTTACAAGTTATGCAAATACCTATGTAAGGTGGAATGTTTGGTTTGTGGATGGCCCGTGGAATCTGAAAAGAAACAAATACATTAATATACGGATATGCTCATAAAGGTATTTCTGTATTCTCTATCGTGCATCCTGCAATCATTCCTTTAGTGCAAACTGTAAGCAGTTTAGTCTACGCACATAAATACATATGTAGTTCTATGAGTTAGTTTAAGTAGGTACGGCTCAATGGACACTGAAAACAAAACTTAGTAGTTATGTACTACGGAGTATATTAAAGTAACTAATACTAACATATCGAGGGTTTTAACACTGCACCCTCGATATATAATTTTTTTTACCTACTTTAAAAATCCTCATTGATAAATAGCAAAAGGTCAAAACAGGTATGGTTGCTATCAAAACGTACAATTTTCCACTGGTCACCGTCACCGTCCTACCTAGGCTCAACTCGTCGGTCTTGAGGCGGTTCCACCCCGCTGTTATTTGTTGGACACTTTGCAGTGAGCTATATTCACCTGCCGCAAATTCATAGTGCTCGGACATATTATACCGGCAAAGAAACTCTATTTGGATTCTGTTACTTCTTACCCTGAAATAATAAGACAAACAAGTATAGCTAGCAGCATAGGTTTGACCGATTTTGAGAATACAATGAATCTATTTTGCTAGTCCTATCGGTTTTTAACAATAAATAGAGGTACCATAGGTATTTACTTACATTTTCATTCCGTTTGCTTCTTTATTATTTTATTTTAGTTTTGGCGGGCTTTTTTTTTCAGTCACAGGTACCAAATTGAATGAACGAAACCATTAAAAAATAAAAATACAATGGTAGATTATGGTAGAATATGGAAGAAATGATCACTGGTTTGTCTTCACGACATAGGCGAGTCGTCGACGACAGCTAAGTCTCTCGTGATGCTCATCTTACCGTAATCGACAAACGAATCGATGTCGACAAAATTTTGTCATCTCGCGAAGACATATGTCACGTCGGTCATCTTAGGCCTACATGTTGTAATTATTACGACCATTATAGAAGAGTACTCGGTGATTACGACTTTGTAACCTAACTAAACATGAAGACATTTGTCAAACAATTATTGACTCGTTGTCTTAGCAACAGTCACAGAGGTTTTATTCTAACTGATGCAACCTCAACAGTAATCTCCGATCGTAGCGACTTTTTTTAGCAACGTCCACTCGTCACGAAAGCGCGAGAGAGACTGACTGCCCACCAGTGTTGCCACGTGCCAAAGCAAAATATCTGGGGACAGACGGACAGATAGACAGACAGACAGTCAGATGGATAGACAGTGAAGTCTTAGTAACTATATTAACTATTCTAATAGTATTATCAAAAGTGGATCTAAATGAATATTTTTTGCCTTTATTATGTTTAAAGATGTTCATCTTATCATAGACTAAATCAGATTCCAAAAATCTGTATAAAAGTAGGGTAAAATCTGTAATCTGTAATACTACCCTAAATTCTGTATAAATACAGATCAATCTGTATAATTGGCAACACCAATTTGGCCCGCGCGCGTGTATAATGCCACGTTTCCACGCGTGCGTTCAACTCGACATTCAACGTGCACATTCACATTCACGGGCGCGTTTACGGGCTCGGGCGTACCGTTTCCACGCGCGTGAATGTGAATGTGCACGTTGAATGTCGAGTTGAACGCACGCGTGGAAACGTGGCATAATATGAAGTTTAATGTAAAATCAGGTTTTTTCAAAATCATTGAGTTTATTTTAGATTTCAAAACGTAAAATCCTTAGTAACATAAAAATACGTATGCAGGCAATTTTTGTGGCCCAGTTTCCTAGCCCAGTACCTATTATGAAAAAATATCAACGCCTTGAAGAATTCTGACAGCAAACTCCTTTGAAGTAATATTTCAGAGAATGCCACTGTAGCTCTTATTTTTAATTTTCATTACAAGTGCTTTTATGTTTTATTCAAAACAGAACGAAGTTGATATTTTGCACAATCTTTGAAAAAAGTTCTACGCTGGAAAAGTATTTCTTTCATTAAAATCTTTATTCTTCTCGAGTTAGATAAGGCCTCTGTATCTATCTAGTTTGAGAATTGGCCCACACGTGCCATCAGCAAAAGCTATGCCCCAATACCTTAGGGTGCATTTTCTAAAAGAAGTTAGTTACCGATATCCCGCTGTGATTTGATGGTGACCAGATTTTAACTAGTCTTTGAAAGCATAAATGTCATAAATAAATTGGTCAAAACCAAAACCATTGGTCAAAATTAGTGAACAAGTAAATCTTAGGCGTCAGCAGTCAGCAGCGTGCAGTAAGTCAGCAGATTATTTCTTCTGTGCCCACACGCATTAAAGTGCCTGCGCGATCACCCATTGCAAGGCGTTACGAACACAGAATAGTTGAATGAAACACTAATAGGGTAGGAGTAACTAAGTACCTACTCAGTATAGTTATAGTAAGTATGCTCAACATTTTAACTTGGATACATCCAATGCAAAGGACCATTCAGAACCCGTGACAGGTGGTAAGCTTTTAGCCTTTAGCTAAGGTAAAGTGGGACTCACAAGTTTAGTATAGGTAATAGAGGAGCATACCTTAACCTATTTCCAGACGTTAAAAACTGCAAATGTGATTGCGGTTTATGATGGTAATGAAAATTGAAAAAGGTAATGTAGGTTGAAGGAAATATAATAAAACCATAATAAGCACGAAACGTAGGGCACTCACCAACCCGAGCGATGGACCGACGACATTGCTGAGATCGCGGGAAGACAGGATGGAAAGAGCTCAGAATCGTTCTTTCTGGAAATGTATAAGGGAGGCCTATGTCCAGCAGTGTACTACTTCAGGTTTATGACGATGAAGTGCAATGACTTTCTGCTCTTGTTCGGGTAAGTTCGGAATTTAACTAATTGTTCTCTAAATTAAAATCCATTGCTAAGTTAGGTATTACCATCTCTTTTTCTCCAACAGGAATACAAAAGAAGATCTACGCTTCGCGACAGCTATACAGAAACAGAAGTGTTGCTTCGCGCGCCGTCTTTCGCTTCGGTTGCTTCTGGCGCGACGGACAGAAGCGGTAACACTGACAACTGTGTGGAAGAGTACGTGTGCGACGTGCCTTTTGCTGGTAAGTCTTTTTGAATCTTATTTCTTCTAGATATAATATTCGTACTGTAACTGAGATACATGGAAGATTTAAGGAATAGAAATTGCTACTCGACATTTTGCCAAGAAGATTTTTAAAGATTTTTATAATGTCCCAAAAGCTAAGAGCGGAGCGATTAGGATCCAATGGCGCAGCGGTCAGCGCAACCCCGTACCAACGAGCGAGGTCGCGGGTTCAAATCTCCTTCGGCTCTTAACTTTTGTAAAAATCTTTGTGATTTCCTTATGTGTAGTATACACTATAAAGTAAATAAAAAGTGTGATTTATCTTCTGACATCGATTATTTATAAGTACCTACCTATTTATGTGAGTAAAAACTTTGATCCTTTAGTAAAATTCCTCCAAGATTTTCAGCACTTACTCTAATCGTTTCATCCACTAAGTAAACGAAACCGCAAAGCCTCTACAAAGTCGCATAAATAAAATAAACCTTCATAACTTCAGAAAGGGTGGTGAGGTCGACGACACTCACGAAATACAATACGCTTAAATTGCGGCATTTTTGCGATCCGAATTCGTAGTTTTTCCCCATTTTTGGAGATATTTATCTAGCAAACAAGGAGACGCGCCACTGGGTTGTCAAACAGCAGCAGACGGCAAGCAAACAACACTGTATCCAAAACTCCCAACCAAAAATGCCGCTGCGATATATTTTACCAATATTTGGTAAGTTGGACTACTTAATTTTATTCTGTGGTATGTTACTTACCTACTCGTTTATTTGTGACATGAATTGTAGAATCGTAAGTGAATATTCCAAGAATTTTCTTACATTGTAGGTTAAGTAAATATGGAGGTAGAGTTAATAAAATTATATCTGAGCAATTTCTATTGACTAAAATATGTTGCACATTCAGTCTAACTGTATGATTATATCAGTATTGTAAATATTGTTTAAAGTTAAGTCCTGTTTACTATAAGGGTAGGTAGTAGGTAAGATGAGAGAGCATTGGTCCAGTGGTCTTCTGCTCCTAAGGTCGTGGGTTCAATCAATCAATCAAATTATTTATTTTATGCCAGAAAATTACACATATATTACACAAGGATCATTTTCAAGGTTCAAATCCAGTCGTGTACCAATTAGTTTTCCTGTCGAAAAATGTATGTGCACTATGCCAGTACCTACTCTCAACCGGTGAAGGAAAACATCATGAGGAAATCAGCGAGAACCTAAAAAAGTTCAATCAACACAATTCAAAGCTTCACGCAAAAAGGGCCCGCCAGCGGCCTACTTAGAAAACCAATCCGCACACCAAGTGCGGATGCGGAACTTGCCATTTTTAGGGGTATGTAGGTACCTAATGATAGAGTGGAATCTATTTATTGAATTCAGTTAGAACTATGTTTATCTTTATATTACGGAAAACAATAATCTACACATTGCGACGCCACCTTTTTCCCGACTCGTGATGTGTTTCGCTCTCCGAGTAGTGATGTCCTATTCCTAAAACCGACCAACTAAGCACAAGTCATTTGTCTAATCACTCGTGTCGGGTACTACATGTAGTGTAATTCAAAACCTTACGAAATCTAAAGCCATTCCCATTGGTAAGTACTTTAACCGGAATTTAGTAATGTAACGTCGGCTGGTGCAATTACTTTTTTACGCACCAATCAATCTCAATCATGATTTCTATGTAAGTAGTTTCTATGTAGTATTCTAGTACGCGTAGCTTAAAGTAATCAGCTTCGGTATTTTGTAATTCTTTACTTCAACAAGTTTACTAATATCATTTCAAAAACGCAAAATGGAACATGTTGTTGATGGTACGGACTAAAAAATACGATTATTCGTCTACGGTATTTATTATTCGTAGTTTTAGGTATCATTTTTCAACGAAAATCAACGTTTATTTCTGTGAGATATATGATATAGATTTGTTGTTCTGTCCCAGGGGCTCAATTCTAGACCAGTGACTTTTTGGTCACGGTAGATAAATATCACAAGAACTGTCAAATTCACTTAAGAAACTGACAGTTCTTGTGATATATGTCTACCGTGACAAAAAAGTCACTGGTCTAGAATAGAGCCCCAGACACTACATAGTACCGTAACTAGACATAAAAAACCCACTTTTTCTATCTGCGGTATTACTAATTACGCTAGTACCTCTGTCTCTCGTGATATGGTAATTATTATATGCTAGTACCTGCGTATGGTACGTAATACCAAACCAACCATCGATACGCCCTTGCCCGTTATTGCTAGTTGCTGTATGGTAATTTATATCGACCAAATTAAAGGCCTCTTACCACTGGTTTTAATGTTACCTACTACTTCATAGCTTTTGATAGTTGAGAGTAGATAAGATTGTCTCATTAAACGTTCAATTAAATTGCAAGGGCAAATTTGATTATGACCAACCGTTCCCAATATTGAATACTAGCGATCCGCTAAAAGGTGGGGCCTTTACAAAGAACTAATACAAAGATAGAGAGATAGAACAACACTTTTTATTTTTTATTTAACCTATTTTGTCCCACTGCTGGGCAAAGGTCTCCCCCAAAGATTTCCACTTACCTCTCTCTCGAGCCTTCTCCCACCATCTCCTCTCAAAAATACTTTATTGCTCTCAAAAACATAGAAACAGACATAAAAAAATAAAAACATTTTTAGGAACAATAGGCGGTTTTATCGCTAAGCAGCGATCTCTACCAGACAACCAAGAAAATGACAGGTGCTTTTAAGAAATATCTGTTTGGTAACGCGGAAAAAGTCCACCTGCAGAAACAAAGATGCCCACCAATTATTATTTTATTTTAAATTGCTTATACCTACAATGATAATCGTTTTAATTACGAAGCAGGTAACAAAAGCCTGCACATAATTTTTCTTTTATCAGTCCTTTACAGATTATGCACCTGCCACTTGCATACCATTATTTAAAGATGTTTTGCATGGCCATTGGCCATTTTGTATAACCTGCTATAAAAGCCTCAAGTCATTTCTATGCCAAACATAAAATGAGAAGATGTAAGAACCGAATTTGTAAGACACGTTGTGCCTAATTAAATCCTATTTAAAACAATTGTGCTTTTATTGAGCTTTCAGTAATATGAAAATACTAGCTGATACCCGCGACTTCGTCCGCGTGGATATTTGAGTTCGTTTTTTTTAGTTTGATATGACCAACTGCTAGTTACCATTGTTTTGAGCTTGTACTTTAGAGTGTATTTGAATTTGAAGGTGAGTGCTGTTGGAGCCGATTTTTTTCAGCAGTGTTTAGTTTAAGTATAATAGATGTTTCCTGCGATTTTGTCGTAGTGGTTATCATCGGTTTGTTTGTGAACCTTTGTGTGTAATTGAACCTGGTGCCAGATGCTGCGGTAGCTGAATTTATTTTTTAATTGTTTTTTTTGCGTATTTTGTAAAGCTATTTTTTGTGATTTTTCTTAAAATCATTTTCCGTTTTTTCTTCTTTTAGGGGAAGAATTTTCCTATTTTCTCTCTTAGTGCACCTCTGCTCTATTAGAGGAACACACCTTCTAAGTTTCATGCTTCTAGGGCTAACGGTTTAGGCTGTGCGTTGATTTTTCTTTAAACCATTTTTCCCCTTTTTCTCCTCTTTGGAAAATAATTTTCCATTTTCCTTTCTTAGCGGATGTCTACGTCATAACATCTACCTGCATGCCAAATTTTAGCCCGATCCGTCCAGTGGTTTGGGCTGTGCGTTGATAGATCACTATGTCAGTCAGTCAGTCAGTCACCTTTGAGTTATATATATATATAGATATCTTACTAAGTAGTATATACCTCTAGTATAGATTTTTTAATAGTAAGTACATCGATATCATGATTTAGCCATTGTGTTTTTTATGGGACTGCCCATCAAACAACGTATTTTCACTTAGGTACCTACATTGCATTTATCTTGAGAAAAAACATCAAATTCATTTTATAGAGTATATTTTTTTTTATAACATATTATTTTTTATAACAATATATTGTATAACATTTTATGCATTCATGTTTGATTATTAACATTTATTTTATCGTAAAAATCTCCAATTTATTTATAACTCCGTGACCTCTCACCGATGACCGTGAGATCTAACCGAACGGTTGATTTAATATCTAAACCGCGAGCCAGAAGCCACAGGTTTCCTCATACTTCGACATGTGGTTACTAACTCTTTAATACCCGTTAAACCGATGGTTAACCTATAAAATATTGGTGGAAATTTCATGTAGCGATATTTATCCCCAAAATAATCAAAGATTTTTTGAGATTTCTTTGGGATTTTTTCGGAACACAACATCTATCTATACAACACAGATAAAAAATCTATTGGTTTTTTTGTCTTTATTAACATTGTTATCAAAAGGTGTGAGAGTAAGGTTATAATTATTAATTAGAGAAAGAAAATAACGATTGTCGCCATCTTGGATTTGTTTCTTTAGCTGTGCGAGTTATACCCATAAGAGTAGGTAGAGCTCTTTGTGTGTTGCTCGTCCGAGGAAGTACTACCACCATGCCTATTACTGCCGTGAAGCAGCATTGCTGTTTTAAAAAAAAACTGTGCGGTAATCTAACCCACAACGAAGATAACAAAGCTACTACGATTACAGTTACTAGTTAGAGAGATTAAGGGCATCATTCTGACAAGACCCCACATAAAGTGATCCCACTTTATGTGGGGTCTTGTCAGATCGATGCCCAAGAGAAGGAAAAAGAAGATTTTGACAAAATTAAATAAAAAATGTTTCCACACCTCGTTGGTTTCTATAACCGATGGTTATATTAACCGTGATGGTGAACAGTGAGCTTTGTATTCTTGATTAGTTCACGTTAAACAGCTTGAGACGGCTGACCACAAATGATTCGATCTCAACTTACAATCGTATAAGTATGTAGTGACCTTTATTAGGACCATCGATTTATGTATTTTGTAATAACTTCTATGATCGTTGCGTGGCATAATAAACTACAGAAAAAAAAGAAACAGTGTCACTAATGTAAAATCACGAATAGCAAAATAGAATTTCATTTGTCGCACACCTCAAACGGGGTAACTAAATACCTAACTCATTAAAAACTGGTTAAAAGGCCTTAGGTATGTCCACCGGCGGTATTTTTCCAAACCAAAAGTTGTCATACACTTCTGAGGATAATTTATGATGTCGATGGACCCACGACAATGTGAAGATCACGGGAAGTGAAAGATATAGAGAGGGCCCAACTTTTCCTGGAAATTTAGGGGATGCCTTTGCCCAGCAGTGGACTTCTTTATGATGATGGTTGCCATAAAAAAGAAAGCAAAGAAAGAAAATTTATTTATTTGACGCAAAAACACGTTGAACAAATACACTATCCAAAAATATTCCATGTTTTCACTAATTACGGCTGATGATGTTGATGAAAAATAAATCTTTCCATGTCTTGCCTGCTAAGTAACTCAAGCGCACGCAATGCCCTTGTATAGGTGTAAAAATAATGACTCGAGCGCCAAGCCGACATTTCTTATTCATTTTATTTTATCCATTTATATTTGACCCGAGCCAACGTAATGTTTTTTAGTTGATTGAGAACATACGATGGAATCAAAAACACTGTTTTGAGTATAATATCTGCCATTTAGAATCAACAACACTGTTTTAGAAATTGTAAGCTTTGTGACAGTATGAACGAGCCCTATACGTAAAGCTGCATCCACATCAAGACATTTCATCGGACTTTCCAACGTACCCGTTGAAAAATTGACGTACTAAATTGCCGACGGTAATTTGTCACGCAGACCAATATTAAATGACGCATCATTGCAAGCGGTCCATCCTTTTAATATTTTAAGTTCACGTTCACATACGATATATGACGTAGGTACCTAAGTAGCGTCACTTAAAGAGAGGAACATGGTGGGGAGAAGCCAGTTTTGTGTTGTGGTGAACATGAATACAAATAGGACGCGCTGGAGGTCTGCCATCATCCTAATGATCACGATCTTCAGTCATGAAGTGCCGACCACAGAGTTGGCGTCACAATTGTGGGATGTGCTAAGCACATCCTACACTTCTACTTCTATGCTGAACTACTACTACTACTACTACTTCTATGCTGAACAAACTAAGCACATTGTGCTTAGTTTGTTCAGCATAGAGCGTTGGTAGGTATGCCTCACACAGGGTACCTAATCCTAGTTTTTTGGGTATAAATGTTATCCTACCAGGAAATTTCCTTTGTAAGCTGTAACCTAACTGTATAATAATGTTACTGTAATGTGTGTTACTATTTAATACATTTCATTTCATTTCAAGTCACGGTAAGTTGTCACATTGAAAAGCCCTGATGTAGACCCACCTTAATGTTGGTATTTATTTCAATTTATAGGTGCTATAAGTAGGTGAATGACTATTGGGCCAATTTAAAGGCCTGTTTTTAACAAAGGGCGTAATTGGGCACTTCAGGTTTGGCGCCATCTGACCTGATACAATAAAAATGCCCGTTTTATTTACTGTCCAATTAAAATATTGACAGCTATAATAGTTATTTGTTATACAAGAGTGCAAAGCTGCTTTTTAACCCCGTGCTCAATTTTGATGACTGAGCAAGCGCAGGATTCTAAAGTTTAACCACGAGCGTAGCGAGTGGTTTAAAAGTTAGAATCCTAAGCGTTGGCGAAGGAATCAAAAGAGCACAAGGTGAAAAATCTTTGCACTCGAGTGCAACACGTAACTTTTCATCCCACCTCAGCGAGGAAATGACTAAATTCAAAAAAGAACATGGCGCGTCTAAAAGTAACACACCAGGAAGGTTCCGAGTATGAGTTATTAACAAATTTAAAAAGGTTGTATGATAAATTCGGCACCATGCAGGTAGAAGTAAATAGGTTTAATGGTGTTTTGAATTCACAAATACACCAAGAAGGTTACGAGTGCGAGTTTTTAACAAAATAAAAAAGGTTGTATGATAAGTTCAGCACCATGGAGGTAGAAGTAAATAGGTTGTGTATTCACAAACTTATTGAACACGATATTCTAAATTCAAATTTACTTTATCCTCTAGCGGATAAAAACGGCTTTTCCAGTCAGATATTAAACAGCAAAAACACACTTTCAGAGCTGGTGGGATGAAAAATATATTTGACACCTGCAGTTTTCAATTTCATATGCTGAGATTCAAAGTTTTTTTAAATAAATCTTGCTTTTGTATTGCCGTCTCCGTCGTCTCACTAAGTTTGAGTGGCACCACACTGGAACTTCACTGCTATTTTTATTTTGTTAAAGGATCATACAAAAAAAACGGTAAGAACCAAGTCTTAGTTGTAAGCTTGGTCGCTTGGAACTGGCGCCTATTAGTCTCACAACTTTCAAACTCCGTTTCAAAGTGATCCTTGTGAGTGATACAGCTGAATAAACAATTTTTAATTTCCACTTTAAATCTACCTAATATAGGTATACGTAAGCGATAATAGCTTTCATATTCAAAGTACCCTACCTACCTATTCGTAGTAAATATATGCATTGTCTTTTACGACTTATAACTTTTTGAACAAACAAACATTACGACACTAAATGCAAATTAGTTTGTATGTCGTTGGTATACCATAATATTAACTTCATAGACCAGCAACCTTTACCTATACGTAAACTAAGTAATATGGTTTCAAACAGCGCCATTAGTACTCATAACTAAGCAAAGCATACAGATAGGTAAACAATTTTTCTTCTTATTTAGGTTTTTTAATACATGTATTTCGAAATCATGCCAAGTGGTCAAAAAGAGCTTTACTGAGGTACGCTTAAAATCCTATCAGTTTTTTTTAAAAGAACTTCTGACACGTGTAGAAAAATAGATAGGTACTTACATCACGTTAGTAGGTGATATCTGTATAAGCTAGGCATAATCGACAACCGTCGCGGAATAAAGGTTCTTGAATGGCGACCGCGAACCGGAAGACAAAACGTCCACCCAACCGGATAGACCAATGACTTTGTAAGATCCCGGGAAGTTGGTGGATGGAAAGGGATCAGAATCGCTCTTCTTGAAAATGTATAGGGGAGGCCTATGGTAACAAAACACCCAGGCACAAATCAATCCTAAAAAAGGTTCTTCCTCGCTGGAAATGGAACTTATAACAATCAACACAGAAAGCAGAAGCTGAGCTACCACCAAATGAGCTGTGAGCGCTAATACAACATTGCGGTGTTGCTTCTGATTGCTTTTGTGGTTTGAGGTCAATTTAATAAGCTTTGGAATTCAGGCTGAGGAATCCGTGTAGATTTGGTTTCATTGTCGGTCTCAACTTTCAACACTGCTTTCTTCAATTTAGATAGCTCGTGCGTGTGCTTATCAAGATTCTAATTCTCGATTCGAAAATATAGTTTGAATCTATTGCTGAGAAATTCTTCCGAGTATATCTCCTATGGAAGGGAGTTAGGGAGGCCTTTGCCCTGCAGTGGGACGATGCAGGCTAAAAATAATAATAATAATAATAATATCTCCTATGCCTATAACGTTTGCTATATCTATGAGACCGATACATCTATAGCTGACGTTGTTCTTGGGCCTTACTTTTTCCTATAACTTGATCTTTTACTGGTGGACCAAACACCTACCTACACTCCTATATCCAAAAAAGATAATATAAAAGCAATAAAAAGATTTCCCACACATAATCGCATTACCGCTGCAAGTCTTAAAAGAAAATTATAGAGGCTTAACGCCACTAACGCTGATGTGGGTGAAGGTTCAGACGAGATGTATATTACAATAAATTGATAAACAGCGCGCAGTCGTAGGTCAAAGGCTAAGGCGACCGGTTGTAAGATTATAGAAAGATTGGTATGCGAATAGAATATCACACAGTATACCTACTGCCAAAAAATGGGGTGCAGTTGCATTATGGACTTGGCCGTTTTTCGTACGTGAAAACGTCCTAAAATGGGTAAGGACTTCGGGGCTTCCCCATCCGGGGCGCGCGATGTGTTACAGTCCATAATTAGCGTAATAAATTCTTTGATTTAGCTATCCAGCGGTGTAATTGAAATTTAGATAGGGATGCAACACTAAACTGTATCCCCCGATTTTGTTATCTTTTTTTTTATTTGCGGCTATGGAAGCAATTATAAGGACGTATTTACGTCAAAACTATGAATTTTAAATAGGGTATTTCAGTCAAAAACTTATATGACAGCTGGTGAATAGAAAACTGCAGGGTGAATAGTTTGCTTCGAAACATTATTAGGTTAGTTACCTATTGTGTTTCAGTTTGTAAGTACCTACCGGTGAAATTGTAGCCACATGAGGCCTAAAACTTGTATATCTTGTATGATCGGAGCAAGGCAATGCATAAGATGCTTTTAAATACCTATAATAACCACGAGTTTTTTCCAATAGCTCAAAAAACTTCGAATCTCTGCGATAAGATTTTCGATAAAGTATGCTTGTCCAGCAGCAGTTTTCTTTCACCTTTTGAGAGAAATAGCATTGTGTACATACATTTTCGAACAAAAAAGTCCATAGGTACTACACACCTGAATTTGAACCCGCGGCCGGTTGGAAGTTACTACCACTAGAACACCAGTCAAAACTTCGCTACTTATAAAGGCAGAGTAACATCGAAGATTGGATGTCTCGTACCAGTATTTCATACTTGCTGTAAAGCAGACATGTTAATTTGTTTCGATAATGTACGGTTCCGTTTTGGGAGACATTAAATTAATTTTTGGCAGGCTTTAATTGAAAAATGGCTCGTGAAAATTAAGCTGTCTCTTAGGTGAGACAACTTTAGGTACTTTAAATATACATAAATATCAGACTTGTTGACGTATGATCGGAATATTGAAGAAGTTTCACTCTTTTCATATAAAATTAATTAAAAAACTCAAAAGGTTTGGGCTTGTGTATCATTAATCAACTCCATGATACATCGTATGAGACTGCGCAAGTAGTCAAACTATTTAGTCACCGAGCCGTATTATTTCGAAACTATTTTTGTGTTGGATTTAACCATATATTTGGTTCTCTCTTCTCACGCTAGGTTGGCTTTCCAGAAGACGAAGAGAGAAAGAGCTTGTTTCTCTTTCTTCATTGTGCCTCTTTCCTAAATAATCTTTCACACATTCTTTCCATCTATCTTTGGCCTTACCTCTACTTTATTACTATCTACATTGATAAGTAACACTCTTGTCATACAACTTTACTTTTAACTGACTTCAAATTAAAAGGAGGAGTTTCAATTCGGCTGTGTTTTTACTAGTTTTCACTTTATACAACTACTATCAACTTTATCATTTATGAGCAGATTTGAAAAAGTATTTTATCTGAAAGGCCATGCATACTTTCAGATTGGTTCCATCAAATTTTCAGGCACCTTAGTATGACTTTTTAAAGTCAGAAATTCATATTCAATTCAAACATAATGCATTCTCTCAAAATGTTTTATCCCATGGCTGTCTTTTGCAATCTGAACTGTAGACATACAGCCAAAATAACGAGACGAATTAATTGCATCTCCAGCTGACAGGAACAGGCGTGTTGAAAGTACCAAATAAATAAATCTGAGAAAATAACATAAGATGAATTCATTAAACGATGGACAAACACGACATGCAGCAATATCATAAACACGGTCGATGAACGATTAAGATATCTGAAGGTGATATATTGAATGACCCAATATTATGGACGTAGAAACAAAAAAAGAAATTACTAGAACAAATGTGAGTAACTACAGGCCCACTGATGAAGCGTTTACCGTAGCCTATGGGCTCAGAGGCACAGAGGCTCGTTGTCGACCCTATAAACATTTTAAAACGCTCTTTTGGAAGAAACCCATGCTATAGTCTCTAGGAAAAACCTCAGCAGGGAGATCATTCCACAACCTACGAGCCCTCGGATAAAAGTTCCTCTGGAAACGAACAGTCTGTGACTTTTCTGATTCCAAAGTCTAAGGATAAAATCACTTTCCTAGGGCGAGTAGTGTGATGGTAAAATGAAGATGTAGGCATTACGTCAAACAACTCCATTGACCCATTTAAACAAACGAAAATAAATGAAAATAAACAAAAGTATACAAATTACAACCGTCTTTTCCTATTTAATTTGTCGGCAGTCTTGTAAAATAGACCTACTATAACCATAGGAGATCATGGTTAGAACGAAACGAGAAAAAGAATTCGAAAAAAGAAAAAGCCTCCATGGCTCTTGTCGCTTGTGTATGTTTAATTTAAATTGCCTTTAAATGAGTGCATGTTAAGGTTCACCGTCAAAAGATAGCCAAAAATAAACAAACCGACAAGCGACATGACCTAGCGCAACGAATCACGAAGTTGTCGCCTTCATGTCGCGACACAGCACCGTCTACTAAAAACAAACTGTAACCTTTTCCATGCGATATTCAACCTTATCACCACACAATAAAGACTGTTGCTATGGCGCCAGCCGACTAAAAACAGTCGAGTTTTTGGTCCAAACGGTCTGAAAATAAACCTTATTGCTTACAAAATAAGGTGAGCGTAAACGTGTAAGTAGCCATGTCTGTATCCTTTCCGTTCGCAGCCCCAGATGGAAACGCGTATAAATGCGTTATATTTAATTTTGCTAAATATATTTTGCATTAGATATAAATTATTTTCATATAATTGCATGTGATGACTGTATTATAGTTACCTTATTAAAGATGCGAAGAGCAGGCAATATCTTATACCTTTAAACGAGAAAATCTTGTATATATAAATATATATATTTAGGATCTAGGAAACTGCGCCAACGATTTTCATGAAATT
Source organism: Thera obeliscata (assembly GCA_947578465.1). Lineage (NCBI taxonomy): Eukaryota > Metazoa > Arthropoda > Insecta > Lepidoptera > Geometridae > Thera > Thera obeliscata. The sequence goes on along the minus strand of OX387918.1, from coordinate 6,870,507 downwards.
ATGTATACAGAGGGTTTCGGGGGCAATAAATCGATCTAGCTAGGATTCATTTTCAGAAAATGAGTCTGTTCGTTAAAAAAAAACTTAAAACATAAAACTGAATATGTGACTGCTCCTGCCATCTATTGACGATTGTGAGCAACTAACTGCAAGCATGTTCAGCAGATGGTGTGGTTCAGTAAGAATAAACCAGTAAAGATAATAATATAACTCTTATGATTTCTTAAAAATACAAATTAACGAAAAAAATTCCGCGTGAAGCTCGGTTACCAACTAGTTATTATTAGACTATTACAAAGGTTTAGTTGCAAACTAATATAAAATTAACTGTGCACCTAGTTTTACCTATCTAGACTTAGTTTTACTATAGACAACTTTGTAAATAATAATAACCATGTAACATAATAATTGCAATAAATAATATGAGTATGAGTATGAGTAAACCTTTTAAGAAAATAAATATTTTTATTATTATTATTAAAAGTAGCCAAAAACTAATTTGTGTAAAATATTTGTAATGATCGTTATCAAAATTATTAACATTATTAACATTAAATTATTAACAAAAATAAGGACGCCGGTCGCTTAAGAGGGGGTCGAGCGAAAATTTGAGATTTGTTGTTAAAAAATTCATAACTAAATAACTAAGTGACATTTTAATAGAATGTCATGTTAAATAGTATATTTTTTTAACACACTTAAATTCGAATTATTCTCAAATGTATAGTCTACAATTAGTCCGTTTGCGATTTTTAAAATGTCACTTAGTTATTTAGTTATGAATTTTTTAACAACAAATCTCAAATTTTCGCACGACCCGCTCTTAACATTAATAAATTAGGGCATTTTGAAAGGAAAAGTAGTTTATTTTCCTTATTTTTTTCCGGGCAAGATAAAGTTTAGAGGCTCCAATAAAAATCAGAAAGCCCTATCCTCTAAGTATTTAATTACCGTAACTATTATGCAAATACAATTAAAATATATGAGGCTAAATATATAAATCGCTACAAATATAATCAGCGAATCGAATAGGATACGGCCAATTAGGGTTTCTGATGTACACACACTTTTTGTAAAAGCAACAATTGTGCATAATTTACAATTGTTACTTTTTAAAAAAGACGTAAGTGCAAATCTTACTTTTTCTACCTCCGCCTGTCATGAATCAGATGGCGTGTCGAAGTCGCGACGTCTACGTCGAACTGACGCCAACGGTTTCTGGGTCGTAGAGACGTATTTCCTCTTAATGACTCACGAGCTGTGTTTAAAGAAAGATTTCGAGCCCAATTGTGGGCATTAAACCTTTTTAAAATGGATGACCGACGAAAGATGGCTTTGCGAAAGAATGTTGGGTTTTTATAGCATTTGGTAAAATTGATTTGACATCTTTAGAAGGTATTTTAACATGACTTTTATGATTATTTAAGCTTTTATCTAGTTTTTTATTATTTCTCGTAGGTTTATACTTCAGTGGCTTAGCTATTTATACACAAAATTATCGGTCAAAAATAACTCAAGAAGTGATTCATTTCCTTTGTGAAAACAGATTCTTCCGTAAATATTTAGAAAGAAAATTAGCTCACCTACTTACAAAGTTAGAAAACAACAAATTTCGTTTAATTGTTTAGGCAACCCAAATATTTGTGCGAAGTTTGCGAAAATATTTACACCAATTGCCTTGAATAAAATGTAAACCAGACGATAAAACGTGATAGTAAACAATGAAAGATATTATGTCATAACCGTGTCACAAATTTTTACCAATAAATTCGTGATAAATGCCAAGGTAGACCTTAATCAGAAGGCACTAGACTAATTAAAGTATTGATCTTTCAAAATCACTAATTGGATTACCGCAACGTTTTTTTATTAACGTTTCCAAGACTTGCGTTGGTGCAATTTATATATTGTCTAATTGAATAGCTGTTTTATAAATATAAATAAATATTATAAATATTGTTGACTATTCACACAACACTACCCAGCCCCAAACTAAGCAGAGCTTGTAATATGGGAACCAGATAGCTGATATAATACTTAAATACATTTTTTTTTTGTAAATGCATACTTAGAATACAATATAACACCCAGACAGAGAACAAACATTTATGTTTACCTCACAAATATTTGTTCTCGGTGGGGATCGAACCCACGACCTACGGCGCAGAAGGCAGAGCTACTACCAACTGAGCTGGAGGCCAGTGTTTACTACTTATATTTTATTATTGTGGTAGTTTCATCAGCTGTTTGTGCCTCTCACCGACTTTACGATTCAAACGTTACAAGCTTTTTAAGAATAAGTCAAGCTATTTCAATACTATCATTATGTTTCAATGGTTTTGAATGTATAATCCAAATATAAATTCGCATTTGACGGATTGCGTTTCTTAAAGTTTTATGAATTATTTATGGAAATAATTATTTATTCATTTATATTCTTTTAGAATTATTCCCAGCTCTAGTTATAATAGAAATGATTAACGAATCAGTTTTATTATTCCTGAAATCTTTACGTCAGCTTTTTGCTCACCTCTGTATTACCTGAGTTTTATCGTTAGCGTGGTTTTGCCTATAGTTTTTCTTTCTTAAAAGCTTAAACCGATCAGTTACAATCAGTTAATTTGAATAAAGAGCAACCAACAGTACTTCAGTTATATAATTCGTCGTCCTCGAGGAGCGGGCTTGCGTTCGTTGACACCAGCCCACTGTTCCGTGTTATTGGTCCAAATCGCACCGAGGATATACTCGTAGATCGTATGTGGAACGATTTTAACGACTCTAATGAGAGGCCTCTGTTTCGATAAAGGAGTTTCGAAAGAATTGATTAATTTGGTGGAGAGCAAAAACTCTATTCACAGTTTTTTGTGATGATACCGTAGAAAAACATTGTTGGAGTTTGTGGTCACGTAAAATGTTCTTTACTAATCGAATACCTACGCATTAAACGAAATCGACGCCTGCATTTTATAAATCTTTTAATTTATTTATTTGATTATAAATACTAGTAGAGGTCAATTTATACGATTCTAAGATTGCATAATTCATAATGCTATCTGTCTATTTCAAGACTGGTGTTGATAATCTCAATCCTGTTCTATGAAGGTATATTCTATATTAAGTTTACAACCCACATAACAAACTTCTATAACGTAAAGCGTGCTATATTATTGGTATAATACTGTAGTATAAGAAATATGATGGTGCTACGAGACAATACAGTACATTTTATTATTATCGACAATGATTACCTACACGATTTTAGTAACAGAAGCCCTTGGCCCTTACAGAAGTTATTACCTGCCCCGTATCTACTAAAAATACATCAGTTTCACGGTGAATAAACATACTACAACCCGGCTTATTCAAATCCTTCCAATCTCCAAGTAAACTCCAAGAAGGAGCGTCAACTTGAACTCGGTCGTCCAAAACGTGCGCGGGCGCATGGTTCGACGATACAACTGTCAGTAGCGCTCGATCGATGAAAGCTGTTGCACGTGTGCTGAGTTCTCAAATTATTGATCGTTATAAAAAATCATTTTTGTGATCCTGTGAAGCTTTGACTAGTGTTTTGACATCGTATATTCGACTCAGTGGATTGTTTTGTGTGACTTTACCATTACTGACTATTACCGGTACGTATATTATTGCTTATTTATTATTATCTACGATGCACTAATGTCATTCTTAGATAAGAGTGGTAGTGATTTGGTTAACATAGTCAAACTGACATAAAATGCATATAACCTCTGAACCTAATCCAAAATTGTTTCTTACGAGTATTCTCTATCATAATTCTTGTCTCTTCAGAATCTGTGATATCATCAAAAGCAAACAGATTTTGACTCATAATTATGAATGGAGTAGATCTAATGAAAATAACATTGGTATCTTCGCACACACATAATACTCTACTTATCATATTGTCAATGTTATTATCACTTGTTTACGTAGCGAAGGTTTGAGTCTAATGCCAAACAATTAATTTTGTTGATAGAGGTCACGCTTTGAAAACAAGTTAATCGGGTTTGGTTTTGATAGCTGGATTTGTGAATTAATTACACAATTTAGAAAATTGTATCGTAAAGATTATAAACCATTTAGGTCTGTTATTAATTATTATATTAACAAAGTAAAGGTTTTGATGAATCGTTTGAAAAATTTGATCAGTAGTTATCTATAGAAATGTCTGTAGGTACTTTCGTAGTGTCAATAGCCACACACGTGAAGTGTAGATGCTCAAAAACATGTTAGGGCTACCTGTGTGTAACCATGTAAGATAAGTAGATAATTGTAGCCCGTGGCTTCTTAAACCCTCAGTCCAGGAATAACTAGAGAAGAGTTTTAACTAATGTCATACTTGCTACTTGCAGTGGGTTCCTTAAATTTATCATCACGTTCTTTAAATGGCGTTAAGCTGACAGTCTTAATAACTATAGTAAAGACAGGATATGAGATGGTTTAGCAACTGCTTTATCGTACGATGAAGCCTTCGGGTGGCCTAATAACATTGTCGCTAATGCCTTTGGCATTATTATACGAAACTTTACAACACTGGCAAAGACGTTAAAAACTCCTAGTTTTACGTCGAAGCGATAAACGCATACGTAACCATTGACCTCACTGGGAAATTAGATAAACAAAGCTAATTAACATTTTTCTACCAACTATTACATAATCTTATCAGAAGGTAGGTGATTCATTATTGGTTTTGAGATATGTTTTGATGGCGATGTGTTGTCTAACCAAACATTGGCTTAACCTGAGGTAGCACTCTATCACCTTGACTTGGTCATGTGTTCGAAAATTACTGTAGAATAATTTTCGAATTAGGAGTACCCTTTATATAGCTAACAACTGATCAGTAACGCTATTAGTAACTAACCGAAAATCAACGCCTATCAAAATAAATGTCTTATTTAATCTAAACCATGATGGTGGAGTTTGACAAGTTGTAATGTTACTTGTATGTAATGCTCATCATCATTAGCCTTAAAACATCCACGGACGCCTTAGGAGGCCTTTCCCATACATTTCCAGGAAAAATCGTACTGTCCTTTCTTTCCACGGATCTTTACGCTGTAATCTATTGATTTTGTGACTTATGAAAGCCAAATTCAAAATTAAACTACCTACTGAAGGGCTGGTGAGTATCTGGTCCAGCATATTAACATTGCTATTTAGCGTGACAATTCGGCCAACATCTTGGATTCTGTATGTAATTTGATCAGTTGAGCTATCTCTAGATAGTTTTTAACTGCAGATAGCTCAACAGATCCTTGTGTATTTTGTACATTTTGTAAACACTTACTTGTATCAATTGTAAATTTCTTTGTGTAAATAAGTTCATTAACTCAGTATAAGGTTGTCATGGTATTATTTTGCGAACTTCTCACCTAGTTGCCTCATGCAACACGAGTTAATTATACTTTTAGTCTAATCGTATCTCTCGTAATCTGGGTGTCGTCTAGAATAACACCTATCGAATGATCTGCTATATTCTAATATACTAGCTGCCTGTCCCGGCTTCGCACGGGTGGACATTTATTTTTTAAACACACAAATATAGCCTTTGTTACTCAAGGTGAACCTACGTCCAGCAGTGGACTGATATCAATTGATGATGATGATGAAAGAACATTCTATAACGTTTAGGGGCACTATTTTCTAGAACATTTTGTCCAAATCTAGAATTCAAAACCGTTTGCATGGGTATATTTGAGTATTCTAGATAATTCTGGATTACTAACGTTTGGGTGGGAGCATTCCGGATGCTAACCGACTTTAAATTTGATTATTCCAGATCATTCGAGAACCTTAGAGAACATTGTAGAGCGTATGAGCATTCTGTTCTCGTCAAAGTCGAGAATTTTCTGAAAAATCCCTAAGCGATAGAAAGGGATAGACATATATAAGTCCCTACGTGATAGAAAGGGATAGACATAGATTTCAAAACTTTTGCCCCTTATAAATTAATAACACCTAAAGGTCGATTTATATCTACAGACATTGAGTGTGGCAGACACGTGCCGTGACAGACACCGACAGACACCATTTATTTATATCTACAGACATTGAGTGTGGCAGACACGTGCCGTGACAGTCAAGGAGCCACAGACACGTACAGACATGAACCGCGCAGACAAAATATTCTTTCCGAGAATACTGGCCGGGCACGACACGTGTCTGTAAGCGTCTGTACGGCCGTGTTACGATAAATATAAATACGTTAATAGTTACTGTATGGAAGAATATCATTTTGTCTGCCACGGCACGTGTCTGCCACACTCAATGTCTGTAGATATAAATCGACCTTTAATATTGAATATAAACTATCCTATCTTTTAAGTCCGACCATATTTTAGGCAGTTGCAAAATTTTATCGAAATCCGTTCAGTAGTTTCGGAGTTTATCGCGTTCCAAATTGTGACACGAAAGATTTATATATATAGATAACTACGTATAACAGTACAGTTTTTAATGCTCTTTTGTCTCTAAAACTAGAAGGCATAAAAAATAACGGATGCAGAGTCAGTTTTTGTCAGAAGGATGCGGGTTCGGTTTCCGCAGCTATTGCTTAAGCTTACTGTTTTTATTGCAATTGGTTCTTCTGTAAAAACTTTACTTGTACTTTTCTATTATAATGTAACAGACTGTAATTCTGTGCAAAACGTCTTACACATAGTTTAACATTATTTTCTTCCTACCGGTCACACCTTCCTTTTTAAATATCATCTTCTGCTTGTATGTTCTTTTATCTTTTTGATTTTATAATGATTCATAATTACTTATAATATGAACAAAAAAAGTCTCACAAAATCAATATATTTTTTATTAAAATATAACGTTTCCGGCATTTTGAGTGTTACCGGATGGTGGAGATTGCGCTCGCAGATGCTCAAACACAGAATGGGTAATAGTTCATATGAACACAGGTACTCATATCACTTTGACGGCGTTTAATACCAACACAATGTTTATATCTGTATAATATATGGTTCAACTGAGCTCCTTTGAATAACACAGTCTTTTCCTTAAATAAAACTGATTGACAAAAAAAATTACAAACAAAAAACTAATCCAAATCAATTAAATTGGAAGCTTCCCCAATTCGCTGCCTGGCATGGCGATGCTAATGCTATTATATTATTATAGCAAACATCCTAATTACTAGCAAACTAGTATAATGTAGCTTGCTAGTTATTTGAATGGCATTTTGATTTCAACAAGTTTTTGTTCTCATTGTGTTCTACTAGTTTTTGTACCTCAATAAAAAATATTGGGTAGAAGTGAAATACGTGCGCGTGCTTACTTAGATGCAGTGTCAAATTGTGCCGTTAGGTGTGGTCGTGCTCTGTGTTTGAACACTTGAGTTGACAGATATCAGACTTGTTTTGATTGCATTAGGGTTTTTGACTAGCGATGATCTTGAGATGAGTTCAAGACAAGGTTCAAGATCATTAGTAAACTGATTTGATTTTGTTTTAGTTCGGTACCTGAAACAATATGTAATATAGGCTTTTTAGCCGAGTTATTCTGTTCGTCCCACAAGCTTTGGGACCGAACCAGGAATCATAAATTTATTAATATTTTCATTTATGTTTCGTCCCAGATAGCTAGAGGTACTACGTAAGTAGGGCCGCGAGCAGATGCTAGTCATTGACTGGAACATGATGAACTGGGGTCCGTTACGTTTTTATTAAAGACGGTGAAGGTTTTATTACCACTCAAATTATCACAACAAAAAGCGGGTTTCCTAAATTGGTGTTCGATCAACAGCAATCACGAATTTTTATGGTGACAGATACGAGAGAAAGATTTTTGAGAATTGATTGAGGCATTTTCATTAATTGAAAATACAGGTTTTTGATCGCTGACACAGTAATAGTGAAATTGTTATTCATCATCAGAAATACATTACCTTTGTGGTATTACTTCTATAGCATAATGTTTAGAACAGAAAGGTATTTAAGTTTAGAGAAATATTTTCTAATTCAACGATCAATGGAGTTCTTCTATTATGAGAGCACAAAAAGCTGTGTGAAGTATTTGAAGTTTACATTATGAGAATCGATTTCCATTCCGACCATTCATAACATTCGTTATTGGAATTCTCATGTTCGGCATCTTAGTAATTTTCCTCACAGTCACGCACGAATTTCTTTTTTTAACTTTCGAGATCAGAACACGTAAACACTTACTAGATTTTTTAAAGGTAAGAAATCAGACTAGAACCACCAAGCTCTATCTAATAAAAATACACAACTAGTGTAAAAAAGAAGACCTTAAAAGGATTAAAACAATTTATACTCAACCAAAGATAAGGATCACGACGAATTAAAAAAGATATAAAAATATGCTTATCGTAGATATCCTTAAAAATAAACTAGAGAGATAAATGATAGTAGATAAACCAGTAGTGCGACTACTGATATAGCTAATGTGCCCAGCGTGAGCATGCCTGGATTTCAGATAAGCGTAGATAAATGACCACGTGCGTACATTTTAGACGCGTAGGTGTATTAAATATTGGATATAAACACAGCCACGTACTTCTTTACAATTCTTTATTACTTAGGTTTTGATCTAATTCTTTTAAAAATCTCGTAGTTCCAGTTTGTTTCGAACTAATTTTATATACCACGAGAATTTGGCAGTTTTCTTTATAAGTTATTTAATCTTAGTCTTTAATTGTATTACTCTAATATTGAAGCTAAAAGAAGGTACAAATATAATTATGGTCATCGAGATATAAGTACTATGCACGTAGTACTTAGTTTATTTTTTGATTCATTATTTTTTGGTGCTTATGATATCATTATTTACACTAAGATACATAAAATTACTAAAATTGCTTATGATTTATTAAATAGACTACTAAAACACTTGTTTAGGCTGCTTTACAATTAAAGTCTATAAAACTTTATTACTCAAAATAATTTCTTTCAAAAGGCTCACAAATCTCTAGTTCTTTTATCAGACAACCTTACAGTCATCACTTCGTTTCATAACCCACTTTCATCAACGTTGTACGATGGAGCAACGGTTTTATTATCAGTTTCGCCAGAGGATACAAGGCCAGGTAGACTGTTTGTTGAAACTGTTAGGGACTCAGTATTTGTACTGATACGAGACTCTTCAAGGGTTTATTGGTAGTGATAAAACTTTTAAGACATATTTCGGGGAAAAGATAAGAAGCTCTCTTACAAAGTATTAAGGTTTTTGTTTGCCAAGGGTTGCAGGTACTTAGTCGATTTCTGAATAATGATATAGGTACTGGTAGAAACATCAACGTCAAAGTAAATTTTTGAAATACAGAAAATACTCGTAACTGGATTTGGGTCAACTGGCTCTCAATCAGATGGTTGCAGTTTAACTACCTGTATTAAAAGTATTGAAACAGGCAATTCTATTGTTCACAACAACAAAATCGCAACAACGCGAAAGCATGACGATCCATCGCATCGCCCTAATTACACCATCATTCGTTTCGGTACGAACACCGACCAACCAATTGTCAGTAACGCCACATTTTATTGTTACAGCGTTTCAGATGCAACACCAGTATACAACGACCTATCTGGCTTTCCCCGTCTCATTTATATTTCTACTATTATAAAATCCAGAGTATCTTGATAGAGTTCATTATATTCTGGTCGTGGTTTGACCTCGAAATGGACTCGTTGATATCATCTATGCAGGTCGCGACCTTCGGACGTAATCCAAATACGTAGGAGTTTCATGGTTTGAATGATATTAAATTGAATTTGATACGGTTATTCGTTGGGCTAGGGTTGAGTGATTTGACATTGACCATGATTTAGAAGCTCAAGACAGATTTTTGGTTTTAAGTGATAAGATTTCACTCAGCGCAAGTATGGGTTATTTCTTTGATTTATACTACCACGCCAGCAAACAAGCCTTTACTTAGGGTATAAATCGATAACTTCTCTTTTACAGCTTGCTACATAATTCAGTCTTTAAGTACCTACTTGGTTGGGTTGTAAAATAAAAATAGTAAAATTGTAATCTGGTGAAGTTGAGTATAAAAATATGTACTTACTTTATTTTTATTTTCGTATCTAATAGCCTTTTACGGAGAAACTGAGGCTTGTTTACCACAAAAGGCGTTCCTCGGAATAATATTAGGCTGCAATAATATAGGCCAACAATGTTGGTGGCACATTGTATTCTATTTCAATTGTTCAAACTGTGCCTGCCTACCTACCATTAAACCTTAAATAGCCGTCATTGTCTCCCTGCGCTTTAACTAGCTAAGTATTTACTTCTTTCATGCTCGTGGTCTCATCTCCTACACCAAAGTGAACCCTATTTTTTAGATCTGTAGAGTTATAACTGTTTGATCTTCAGTTTTTCTATTATCATTGTTAATTTCAGCGATGTAATCGCCCTGACAATTGCTTGATTACAACAATTAATCGCAATTGAACGGAATTTGTACGTTTCCTTCTTCAATATTACGAAATTCATCATTGGGCCGGCATGTTCAGTAATTGCTCTATCAGTAACTCTAGTCCTCAAACGTGTGAAAATTGCGAAGTGACTTCTGCGTCCTGTTTTAGTAACTGCGTCCTTTAAGATTTGTGGTCCTTTGAATCTTTAAATTAAACTGCACAGACGAAACCCGTTTCGAAACCCGTCAAGTGAGAGCCGTAAATCGGATTATAAACTGAAAAACGACGCCTGTTCTGAGATATATGGCGGCAAACTGGTAGATGACCTGTGAAAGTTCAAGTTTAATGTTTCTTTGCAAATCTGTTATTAAATCTTACGTTCGCTCGTTTCTATTGTTTTTATTTGTAAATACTCAACGAGTTAATTTTTTAAAATATTGTTACAGATTCTTGTTTACATAAATCTTAATTTCTAGCATAGTGCATTGAACCTCAAATTTTACACGAGCTGTTACTTTTACAGTTTCTCATATAACAGACGTTTTCCTTATTGCATTCGTGAACTAATCTGAATTCACAGCCGAAGTCAGCTAACGTTTGTTCTCAGAATGGACAGGAAGCACAGTATACTGCTCCATACCAATGTTCATTCATTCACAATTGCATACTAAAAGCATATCTGTTTTGGATCCATCGATTAATGGTTCTTTGTTATCATTATTTAGAACTAATTTGCTTTGTATTTTGGTTAGTGATAGGATGTTTAGATGAAACACGTGCGTGTGTCCCACAGTTTTATACTTTGGGGAATAGATCGTGATTTGGAAGTCTATTTTTATCGTGCGTTCTATAATATTGTGTTCCAATATTTGTCTTGTATTACCCAACATTTTGTATTTAAACATTTATTAATAAGCTTGAAGTACATTATGCTAATTGTTATTTGTCAATAAAATATGTTGCGTTATTGACAACATTTCAAAGATAAGTTTTGCACTTTATTTTTGGTTTCATATTCCAGTGTCAGTCGTCTCGTTTTCATAATCACATTTCATCGAAATTCAATGTCATGGCTTTGACGGTTTTTATGCAAATATTATACTGGTCTTTGTATACCTTACTCACATACGCTTAAAATGGTATACTTAATATAATGTAGTACCTACGTAAAACGTGATTTTCTATGGCGTAACTAGTAATAAGACTACGTGCTGTTGCGACTGACGACGTTGGCTGCACAACATACAAATAGATGCTATTATTTACTACGTGAATATCCAATACATAACGACTTGGTGCAATCGATACATGCATAAATATGGACCATTCCAGATATCAAAGCTCGTCTATATACCTAACGTTGGTCAAAAAATCATACATCTATAAAAAAATCTTAAAAATAGAGGTGATGATAATGACTATGATAAACACGTCATAGAGTTGGTCATAGTTTTCTTAAATCATCTGATCAACCTAATATTTTACTTTATTTTGAATCAGAAGGCTATTTGGATTGGTTCGGCCTAAAGTCAAGAAAACTAAAGTGTCTATTATCTGTACTCCCCATCAAAATGTTCGAGGTCTCTAAACTCAAAACAGAAAGTGCTCGTGGCGAAGTTTGCTTGGACATTATTCCTAACCAATCGCCTAAATTAAGCATTCTGCGCGCTCAACATTTGAATGTTTGACTGCTAGAAGCGCGGTCATTAAGCCATTATAGAGGCCTTAAGCGGGTTCAAATATCTGTCATCAAGTAAGCCACTTTCATACGTACTAACTAAAAGGAAATCAGTAGAAGAACCAAGGTCATCCATACAGATTGCAGAATCAGCCAATTCAAGTGGCAATGAACATGTCACAAAGCACAAAGACCTAAAAATCGATGACGACCAAACACTAGGGGATAAAGCATGCCTCCCTACCCGATAGACCGACGGGAAGTCAGCGGATGGAAAGAACTCAGTCGTTCTAACTGGAGTTCTACCTCTATAAGGAAAGCATATGACCTGTAGTAGACTTCTTGAAGCTGATAATGAAGATACGAACTTACTACCAAGAAAAACATTCTTATCAGTTAAACATTAAAAGCACCGGTTCATATATTAAACATACAAGCGTAGTCCAGTACCATCCACGGCTCGTATACCGCATTAATTATTCGCAATTAGTCATTGTTCTGAGCACTGGTAACGCATTCCTCCACTGTGACGATACTAGTACTTTGGCAAATGAGCACTTTGATGTTCATGATCAGTCGCTTCGCGTAGACTAATAATATAAGCTGGATCATTTTTGTAGCTTTTCTAAAAGGTTTAAAAAGATGGATGAACTGTGTGAAAGATGACATGGATAAGAAAGGGGTGAAAGAGATATATTGACAGAAAAGGAGGAGGAAAACGTTGATGAATCAGGAAGATGAACTAATAACAGTATTGAAAATGAAACGAATACAACAATCAAATGAGACAATTCATAATATAATTCTACTGGATCTTGGGGAACTTAAAATCATGTAATCTTATTTGTTAACATCGTAATAAACATGAGGTGGAGGGCAAGTCGTGAGTTCAGCCCGTTAGGATCCTCCCAATTTAACGGTGGAACACTGCGCACGCGCATGCTTTAAGTTTGGTGTGTCTGTGTGTGTCTTTGATAAATGTTGACCGTTGGATGACAGACGTATAGTTAGAACTTTTATCAGTGGATGTGGAAAATTGTCATAGATGATGCTGATATAGACTAAGTAAATGAAGCCGAATGAATGCTTATACGCCTGTGTCTATGATTGATTTTCCAAATTAATTGACAAACTATGACAGACAAATGGATAAGTGGAGTATCTAATAGGGAGAATGGACACCTGAAACGAGCAAATTATTGCTAATTAGCCTGCAATCGTATGGTTGTTCTGCTTAAACAAATAGTCCGTAAACGATACGACTATAAAAATCAGGGTAGCTGGTACAAATATAGCTTACAAGCACCCTAAGCATGTAATTGAAAATTACGATCACCGCTATAACACACTCGTCGTTATAACAGCTCCGGGTCCTTACTGGCTATACAATGTTTTTGGATGAATGTAGAGCGGATGTGTGCAGGGTCAGCGATGTCCCTTTGTATGGTAACAAGGACTGCGCTGGTCAGGCATGTGGAATTAGGTCGGTTCTTCTGTCACGATTTTATTGAAAGCCGTGTATGAAGGGAATGATGTTGAATAATCGCAAACACCTAAAAATTGTAGAATAGTAATCTACTGTATATATTTTAAATGAATCCTTATTTCCCTTGGTCACGCCATCACGCATAAACGGCTGGACCGATTTGGCTTAGAACCAGAAGTTTTTTTTCTTTTTCTAATGGACAAAATGCTGGTGATCTTCTGACGATTCTTACAGCGCTACCGGACAATGGTGAGCGCAGAGGGCGCTCAACCGGTAAAGTTAGGTTGGGGCAACAAACTCAAGGGCATCGCTATGGTACAACCTCGGCTTGGGCTGTTGCCAGGGGGGGGGTTTGAATCTAGTTTACGCCCGTAGAGGGCGGGCACTAAGGGACGTCTTCGATCCCGCTGGCGGGGTCGGTGAATCTGTGCAGTGTTTCTGTCCAACCTGGATGACTCGATCGCCTCCGCGTTAGCGGCGGTGATATAGTCATCGGGATCACCGAGGATATGCCTCGGTCTACGGAGGGATTTAGAACCAGGAGACGGATATGGGATACTTTTTATCCCGAAAAAGTAACGGGAGCGGAGTGCAACGGGAATGGAGAGAGCGAAGCTCGTGCTCCGTCAAGAGCCTTATACTCCCAGAAAAGACCATAAAACACAGCAAAAAGCAACAACCAACAGCATCCTGCAGGTCATACCTGTTGGGTATGCCCGAAATGAAGTTTTTCATTCAGGTCCTGATTTGAAAGTCTCATGAGAGACTATTACATTACATTAGGGACCAAATGAAAGACATTCTTTATCTGCTTTAACATACTAACATAGTTTAAGATGTTAGATGTAAGAGAGATGTAAGTTTACTAACACAAAGATGTCTGATTAATAAATAAATAATAGTAAAGACTATATAGATCATAGAACTATACAGACCATAAGAACCATTAGGGCCAAAAAGACCATGAGTAAAGTAAAGTTATGATCATTTCTTCTGAATGAAATGGTGATGCTATTCAATTTCAATAAATTCTAACGGTTATCTCGTAGGAAGGCTCAGCAGGAATCTAACAAGACCACCGGGATCGTGTGTTTTTGTACAACATATTTAACAGGTGGTAGTGCTGATGGCATTCGATGGAGACTAGTGACAGTATACAATACACCCACGTAACTATACCGGAAATAGTCAAATAACATTTTATTTATTATTGTGGAGAATACACTTATTTACACGTTTACACTTATTTATCATAATTCATAATTAAATCTAATTTAATTATGATTTATAAATTTTTCTTAATTTATTTTTTTGTTTTTGACTCTCTACCTACTTAAAATTTAAAAAGTGGCTATAACTCATATTTTGAAATATTTGACTGGTGTGTGACAGGTTATCAAATTTTGTAATATTTGGCAACCTGTCAAATATTTAACAGTTGATTAGCAATCCGGCCCCAACTGTAGGTATACCTACTCATTGGAACGTCTTTTCATACATCAGATAATTTAAAGCCTTGCGCATCTCAGCATTCTACGGTGGCGACCAGTGAAACGCTGTCAAATATGTCAGCGTTTCACTGTTCGCCAGCGCAGAACAGCGCAAATTAACAACGGGCTTAAACCTAAGTTTAAAAATTAAGTAGCTTTATAATTCAGCTTATTCCAAATCTTTTTTCTCACGCTAACTCAACTGATTTATATTTTAGTAAACAGTCCGTTTTTGTGGACATAAAAACGACGATTAACCATCACGTGGCCAATGGCCCGTCCTAAAGCCATACCATATGGTTTCTACAAACATTTACGATATTTGATTTTTCGAGGCTTTGTTTATGCAATGTCCTTTAATTTACACAAAATCTTTAACTTACACACTCTTTGTTCGTCATCTTTTACTAACGAGATATGTATTTTTTTTTACATATGTATAGGCAATCTCACCTGCTGTTAAGTGATGATGCGGTCGACGGTGTAGCACGCTTACCTACCTGAACAACTAAATCTAAACAAAAATGCTTACTTAACTAAATAAATAAATAAAAATGTATAACTATGCACTAAACCTAATATTGACTTTTTTTTCAATGGTTTATCAAGGATCACTTTGAATTGTCACTAAAAACAGCTAAAGAGATATCTAAAGTGGCTGTCATGACAAAAAACTGTTGTTAAAAAATACCTATCATCATATTTGTCAGCTTTAAACATTGGCAGCACAAAGTGAATTACCAAGTTGGTAGCAATACGTTTTCTCTACTACCGAAGGTAGGTTTAGTACCTACTTAAACTATCTTCGATGACTTCCGAATATATTGTTTTCGGAAGATATCCTGCATCCTAAATTTAGCTGTAACCAACACCTTGACACCCTGCTGATTCCCCAAACCGTACGCTCATCCTTACCAGTTTTAGAAAACAGGACCAACTATTCCAAGCCCCTTCTTTCATACGCTTCCTTTTCTTACAAAGTTCTTTGCCAACTGGTTTCAATACCAATTTTAGGAAGTTAAACCACTGTTGTTAGGACTCTCTGCAGACCAATTTCATATGATAAGAGAGTCTTTTGTCGATTGGTTTAAATAGTAGAGGGATTTCGAAAAGCCAATTTATCTGTCTGTCAACAGGATAAGGGATATTTAGTGGTCGTGCCTCAACGGGAGAGTTAAAGCGATTTTGTTCTATATTTAGGCCTAATTATGGTAGAAAAATAAGCTCATTGGTTTCATGACAGATCTTTGTTGCACAAAGTCGCTTTCATTTCAAGACAGTAAATAAAATAAATAAAAAACATTTAGCATGTGTGTGAGGATAACATCATATTATTATCCATGTAGTATCTAAAGTATGTAAACTACGTATGACATAATATATAGTTAGTGTTACAAATATCTTCCTAATACCCTAAATACAAAGAATAAACGTGGAATCCACTCCTTGTAACTTATTGCTAATTCTTTAAGGAACTCATCAATAAAAACGCCCACTCTACCCCTCATTGCTACCAAAGTCATTATTGTAGATGCTTTTATTTAAAACAAATTGAAAACTGATCCCTTTCCGCTTGTGTAACCAATAAAAAACAAACTTTTTATTTTTTAAAGCTACTTTGTGGTAGAATAGTCCGGCGATGTGAGCCAGATGTTTTCTACTCCATAAAAAAAGAAATAAATTAGTCGTTGAATGAGAAGTCCTCCCGACCTTGAACGTGATGAGATGTCAGGATTCGAAATTTAAAAATACGAAATTAGAATGTTCCCGCGGTTCGAACGGCTGGTTCACTGTTAACTGAAAGTTCTATTTTCGTACAGAACTCCCGGCAGAATGGCGTCTTATTGTTTTTGCTGGCCATTTATAGGATATTCACAGACATTTTATTATAATTGATGTTGAACCGCTTTTTGTCTGTCTGAGCTTGCAACATAGAAAAATAAACTAGTTAGCTACTGAAACAAAAGTAAATGTAGGTTATCTTTAAACATCGATACACATTTTCAAACAAACCACTACTTACCTTTTTTTTTAAACTTAGTTTTTTTATGACTCTGGCTTAATCTAACTATACTTATGAACCGAGGTCATAAGTTTTAAGGTTGCATTGAAAAGCTCATTAGTTGTATTTTGTTGTTTCTTCATCTTTACCGCCACTTCTTGCCCAGTTCAAGACATAAACTACTTGTCTTTTATACATCCATATCTTCATACTTTACTTACTTAAAATTGTTTATGTAAGGATCCTTAGTAAAAACATTCGTTCTAGTTACAGTCCTTATAAAACAGCTAGCCCATTTTAATTTAAAACTAATTGCGCTAACAGGGTATGTCTTGAGTCTTTCTTTTTTTGTGGGCTTCGTTAGCTATGATACGAAGCCCACAAAAAAGGAAAGACTCTCTTTAGGTTTAAGGGGCTGACCACTGTCAAAAGAAAGTTTGTGTAAATACGGAAACTAGTGTTTTTTTTATTCAGCTCGGTCTATCTCACTGCTGGGCAAAGGTCTCCCCCTTTCCTTACACACATCTAAAACTAGTATTAACAAACCAAAGTTATATGTTTGTTGATTCTTGTGTAATATACACACAATTTTGTTGATTGCGTTTTTACATTCATAATGTCCAGTGATCTATTTATGTTCAAAAAAATGTATGCGGAATTATTTGACGTTTATCAGACCCTTGAAGGCCCGAACACACCTAGGCCGCTGGCGGTAGCGATCAGTGAAACGCTGTCAAATATCGCTGTCAGATTTGAGATTTGACAGCGTTTCACTGATCGCTACCGCCAGCGAACTAGGTGTGCGCACGCCTTGAGAGAACTGGCTGTTTCTTTATGTCTATGACCCACGTCTCAGTTGACGTGACTTGATATCCACCAAATGCGGTGTCATAAACTTCCTCTGTTATTAGCTGAAATAATATCTGAAAGCTGATATCCTTGAAGCCCATTAAAATTTGCTTAATAGGAGAGGAAGGTAGGTGTTAGGTTATTAGCATTCTTATCGTCCAAATAAAGTGTAATTTTTTAATAAGAAAAATCAGATGCTCGCAAGAAAATTACACAGTTACTTGCTAGTTTATTGATTAAGGAAATGCCAGTTTGACCATAAACCAAATCACTAGAACACCGAGACTTTGGAACTCTTGTAAAGGGTGTAAACCTCTTTGCTAAAACCTCCTTTTGTTGTTTTGTTAAATTTAGACGTCTATTTTTGTTTGTTGCTTTATTTTTGTTTTTCTTTGAAGGTAAACGAGATTCAGCGGTTCAGAAAATGAGTTCGGAGTTCAAGTGAGATTATGGACGAGAATGTCTAGTGATTTTCTGTGATTCAGTGTGTCGTGTGCTCTTTTCAATTCACGCCTCATATTACTGAGGAGCAAATGGGTATGTTACTTTAAATTTTCATTTTCTTAATTTTTCTTCTTATAAATAAATTGTACACTCGACAGCAAAAGGAAATGAAGAACATTTTTTAAATTAAACTAGCAAATGAATGATCTTTTTTTCCGCTGGGCTTGAGAAATTAAAGCTTAAAAACTAGTATGGTGGTGAAAATACTTTATCAAAACTCCGAAAAAGTTATCTGATTTTTTTTGTTATTGTACTACTAGTACCTAGCTAGCTGTAGACCTCGCGAGCACACGAAAAACATGAAATTTGCTGCATTTGAGGAGCTATTCTGCTCATCATGCCGAAGATCCTCATCAGATCTTCCCGAGATTTTTATGACACGAATTTGAACTTTAACGTAACTTTCCAATAAAAAAAACATCAAATTCGGATATCATTCGGCAGAGATATCCAGTAGCTCTCTTTTTAGGGTTCCGTAGCCAAATGGCAAAAACGGAACCCTTATAGATTCGTCATGTCTGTCTGTCTGTCTGTCTTTCTGTCCGTCCGTATGACATACCCATTTTTTTGAGGAAGCTCCTCCATAAAAAATCCCCGACAACAAACAATTCCACAAAGTCATAAAAGCTTTGTATATGCCAATTTTTGTTCAGATCGATTTAAAAATATGACCTGTAGAGAACAGACAGACACACAGCCGAACAAAAGTATTTTTGGCCAATCCCGAAACGTACGCTTCGCTCGTTCAGTCAATTAGAACCAGATTATCTGTTAGAATACCGTTTTTTAATAGGTAACTCATAAAAAGAGGAATGTTTGTATTTCGGGTCACCCCAAGAACTGTTTTTAACAATAGTCTGATTTATAAGTCTGGCTCGGCAACCATAAATCCATGTCAATTGAATACAACTTTTTTCCCCAATGAAGTATTCGGAAGTCTCTGCTTATGTTTTAAGGGACCATTTACCCTAACCGAAGATACATCAATTTACATCATCCATTGTTGAAAATAATGAACTTGACAATAAAAAATCTTTTACAAAATTAAACTCCATTCAAAAAGTAGAGCAGCGATGCTGCACATTTTAAACTACCCCCAAAATATATTTTATTTACAAGAGCTTATGATTTCGAATCCTTTGCCGTCATTATTTTCTCAAGACTGTTTATAAGTGAAATTGTATGTTATGTCAAGGGAATTAAAGTATATTTTACGTCAAAGAAAACATTAATTTTGTTGCTCTTTTTAAATACAAATCCGTTACAATTTGAAGACTTGCACGATTGTAATAAAGTTTTAAATGGAATAACAAGAACGATGTTCTTACGAGAGTGCATTGTGTTTCTGGGATCAGATAAAAGCATACAATGCATGAAGAACAGCAGTTTATTTCCATAGAAAGAGGATAAAATCGAGAAGCTCCATTTAAAACGGATTCTTGCACGTGTAGAAATGCAATACATTAAAATGATCACACAGAAAATGAGTCTTCGAGTATCAACTTCTTTCAATTATTATTTTAAATCGACTTCATAAAAAAAAGTAGTGGTCGTTCTCAATTCGGCAGTTTTTTATTATTTTTAATGTTTGCTATCGCATACCTCTGTCATTTATGAACTATCGGTTATCTCTTTCTAGGTTGGTCTCATCTATGTGTATTCGACCAAAATCAGTTTATCAGTTTTGTTTTCCTGATTTTCCAAGTATATTGAACTTATTACTTTCTACTTGTATTTTAAATTCTACACATTTTAAATTATCCCGCAAAAAATAACACATTGAAACGATAAATCTGTTCTTTTAACCGACTTCAAATAAGGAGGAGGTTCTCAATTCGGTTGTATTTTTTTATGACTGAAACTTTACATTGTGACTTTTACCAATAAGCATTTTTTTAATCTTTCGGTCATAAAATTATATATTTTGATCCTTCATCTTCTTGTGGTGTCATTAGTTCGTTCTTTGGTGAAAGGATTTTGATTTTAACCCTAATAGGTAGGTACTACTACTAGTCGGCTAAGCGCAAGCTGGGAGTACCAATATTATATTATTATGAACTGTCCGCTTTCTCTTCTTCTGTCTCTTCTTTCTCTCCAGTCGTTTCTATGTTGTGCCCTTGTAGACCATTCCTTTAAGGCGTCCATTTCATTCCTCTATCTTCGCTGTGGTCTACCGCGAGGTCGCATACATTTTTAATAGTTTTTTTTTATTTCAATCGATCCATTAACTTGTCGATTTTACGACTCACAATACAAAAACCCATCACAGACAGACCGACTAATCAAGTGCAACCTATTGTTACTTACATAAACCGGAAAGGGCTACCTGTGTACTTCCGGAAGGTTTATTCTTCCGTATTTCCGGTGTATTTAATCCTATTGAGTCCCTTTGAGTACCTTAACTACCCGTGATGTGTGCAAGGCTGTATAATAAATGAAACATGCATGACGCAAAGGTTTTTAAATGTATTTTAATAATGGTTTCAATTGTGAAACTTTTGTATAGGAGTGGTTCTCACGGATTTTGGGTTCTCATTGGTTGATTCTGGCATTTACTAAGGGTTCTGTAGGTAAAAATTTATTATTGGAGATGGGAAATGCTAAATGGCTTATAACGTGATGTTTACTGCTTCACATCAGGTGGGCCATCGCTTGTCCCATCAGCCACTCATTAGTATAGCATAAAAAAATATATAATTCGTCAAAAATCCTATTTTGAAACTTGAATAATGGAATATTCTTATGAAATTAGTGTATTGTCATCGTCCTCGAAAAATCTAAAGTTTGAATGAAATTTGGCCGTTTAAAATGGATCATAATCGCGTCCTAAGGAGTCGGTTACAAACATACAAACATACTAACTTACAAGTTAAGCTAATATAAAGCGTGTAAAAAAAGAAAAGCTGTAATAGTTCGTGTTCTGGAATAGCTTTAAGTTTGTTATTTGTAATAAAGTATCTACAAAGTCAGTGTATTATTAAACCAGGCGTGACCTTTTCCGGAATTGTGTTGACGCTACGTGTTTTGATATGTTTGGAAAGTGTTTAGTTGCGCACGCGCAAAGTGAGTAGCTACTTTAATAATATTAGGCTGGGAATAGACGGACATGCAGTTTGAGCGACTGCTCAAGCACTGTCAAGCGGTAACCGAAGAGCTGCTAAGTATATTGTTCATTCCATGTGCCTCTTCTTGAATATACTTATCTAATGTTATAGACTCCAGCAGTGCTAAGTGTTAACTACCATCATCACTGCCAAAATACATATTTCACTCTTTTTATAACAGATTTAAATTAAAAAAGGGGTTTTCAATTCGGTTGTTTGTTTTTAGTATGTTGTTGCATAACTGCCTCATTTATATGCCAATTTATAAAAAACTTGGAAAATATGTATTCAGATTAGCCCCATAGAAAATTCATCAGTTTGGCCATGACGTCGGTTTCTCAATTTCTTTAAACTTTACTTGTTATTTTTTTGTTTAATATTTGCCTTTGCTCTGATCAGCAGATTAGAAAACACAGTGAAATCTATCCACCGTATTTGAATTCCAGCTTAGATCTAAAATAAATCGGAACCACCACGACCGTGTATCGAATTGTAACTGTTTAAAACTGAGTGATGCAGCAAGTTGTCCGTCTATCATCGGCCTTACAAGCCCTACGGTGTACTTAGCACCTTGAATGTAAGTAGGTCGAAGTAATTGACGACAAGGTTGTACAATAATCCGTAGAAATAAATTTAAATTCACACGACAGTACTTGCATGTAATAAATGTAAAATTAAGTAACTGTTGAGCTCAATGTGAATTTATAGTTATGTTTTGTACCGCGTGTTTATCAAAAGAACTGATAGACAACTTCTAATTTTTTTGTAAGGATTTTTCATTAGTAAAGTTATACATTATAATATAGATTATAGGTCAAGACAAAAAATATATACAATTTTTTTATTCTTAGAGTGACATTTTACCGCTCTTAACCACCACCTGATTTTAAGTGGTAACTATCTTCTATAACAAAGCCTTATTTCGCACGTCAGGAACGTGCCCTACGTTAATCAAATTGAGGCATGTAATGTTCAGCCTCACGTGCCAATAATTTCACCGGCACCCACACCCTTCAAACCAAAACACAGCGATGCTGCTTCACGGCAGAAATAGGCATGGGTGTAGTACTTTCCCGGACGAGCCACACACACAAAGGGCTCTTTACTGGAATGTCAAATAAATAGGTATTTCTTTTTAACGATAATATAAAAAAAAACATAAGCAACAAAATACCATTTTATCGTTTGGTGCGAGTAATCCGAAAGGTATGGGTATTGAAACAAAAAGAAAGTGAACATTTGCATTACATAATAGCCTAATGGGTGGATGGATGGGTAGGTCGGAATGCCAGCAAATACCCATCCTAAATACCCAGCATTACAATTATGGTATAAATGATACAGCAGTCATCAATTTCTCTCTTTATAGTTTTGAAAGCGTAGAGAAACTAAGGGTATTCATTTCTTGTTAATTCACAGAATATTTCTAAAGGTATATACTCACAACTTAATGTTTGTTAGATGAATTCAATAAAATAAAATTTATATGGGTGGGGTTTTCAAGAATATTTTCTCTCTACTCACTTTCAATTCTAAGGCTTTGCGCAAATCTAGCGCGATGGCGGTGGCGATCAAATCGAACAAATATTTACAAAATGTACAAAATAATATTTATAATTATATCTGACAGATGACATCATAAAATCCACATTACTACAGATTTCTTAGAACCTACATCTACTCAATATTCTGGGGGAAGTCCAAGTCTCGACTCACACGTAAAATTTTTACGAATACCCACCTACTTGCCTACTTAGAGTCCAGTAGCTATAGAACCCAGACGAGACCGGCTGTAGTAACGACTTGCGACTCATCGCTTTTGTTAGAAAATGGTGACACACACCATCAAATTTTACGTTGCATTAGTGCTTTCAACATATTTGTACAGTTGACCAAAGGGGAACTAATAGCGCTGTTTCATTTCAATTCGCTGTCAGTTCCTATTTTTTCTATAAAAAAATGCTATACCGATATAATAAGGAGAAAAGATTAATTTGATTGTTTGTTTACATTGAATAGGCTCCACAACTACTCGACCGATTTTAAAAATTATTTCGCCGTTGGGAAGCTATATATCCCCAGGTGACATAGGCTATATTATATTTTCAAAGAAGTGGGGGAGAGAAAGGGAGGGACTTACTAAAACTTATACTAATAATGTAGCCCAAGGCACAGATAAGATAATACTATACTAGTACCCAAGGTAGCGATGGGCGATTGCTTCAAAAAAAACAATCGAATGAATCGAAAATTGCGCTACTGCGCGTTCGATTGTTGATTTAGTAGTTCCTCCCCATGATTATTCGAATAACAATCGACAAACTACTAACTACTATACATGTAAATATGCGTGCGGTGCGGTGAACTGCGCTGCGGAAGGCCACGCGGGGCGGTGCATGCGGGGGCGGGACGGTGTTGTGTCGATTGTTTCTAAGTAATAATACTTCGGTTGCATTTAATGTTAACACGTAGGTAGTATATTTTAATATTATGAATAAACATTTTATAGAAATGTAAAATTGACCTTGTCAAGTAAAAAGTATAGTTACCAAAATTATGTTAGAAGGTAGATTTATAGCTATAAGTTGATTTTCTGTAAGAAAATATATTTCAAATAAGTATCTATAATTATCTATAATTTTTATTCTAGTCTGTGTTTTCCTTAGTTAGAAACTCATTACCTACTCTTCTATTCGTAATTTGTTATACTTTAAAACAAATCAATTAATGTAATAAATTAAATCACATAATAACTGCATTAAGTAGCGGCGCACTGACTTAATCTATAGATTTGTAGCGCAGCGCACGCCCGACGCACCATCTTTTGTAACTACTGATTCAGTAGTACGCACGAAAATAGTAGTTAGGTGCGTTGCGTGAATGCGTGACCGCGCGGCAAAAATAGTAGTTAGGTGCGTTGCGTGGTTGCGTGGCGTGACCGCGCGGCAAATAGTAGTTAAAGTTGGTGCTAGTCGTTGTCGCCGCGCGCCGCACGCCGCACGCGCCGTCAGTCGATAACAATCGACTAGTTTCAATTGTTATCGACTTTTATCGACTGAACCGAACAATCGACTAATTCGATAAAATATAGTAGTAATCGCCCATCGCTAACCCAAGGTGTAAAATAATCAGTTCTAAAATGTCTTTCAACACATGCGCTGCAGAAATTATTAATGATAGAACAAAAAAACATTCTACAATATAAAAGAATAATATCAATCATAATCCTTTTCTTCTTAATTACACTCGTGCGAAGCCAACCGTTTCTCACCGCGGTAGACACCATGGGCCACCTAACAGCCTTAGTTTTTTTGCTTCAAATACTGTTTTAAATCTTCTAATGCTTACAATTTTATCAAATTACCCATAAATGTAATAGCAACAAGAAATTGGCTTCACGTAATAGAGAAATGTGATAAATATAGTCTCGCGGCGAGGCAAGGTCAGCAGGTGCGGTGGGTCAGTGCAACGACTCGATTGCGTAGCTCCACTGTTCTATCCAACACGATAATTATGCATCGATTGTCGAATCGATAATGATTACGCATCGATTGCCGAAAGAAATCCAATACTCTCAGAAGAAGCCTCTTCCTCTTAGTTGTGTATAAATATTTTTCAACAATTACTTATGTAGTATTTTAATTCTAAACTATTCTAAGTTTTGAACGTTCAGCTCGTTTTACTTGATCCCCAGTAGTGTCATACATAACACACTTTAATCAACAGACAAAAACATCAACTGATGAAAACGTTCTGTGATGATCACAGACACAAAAAGGAACCACTTTTTTTTATTATTTTAAATATATTTAAAAAAAAACTGCGACCTTTATAAATAAAGTATCGTTGGTGTCTTTGAGTTATCTTATCGTGCTACAACAATGGAAACCAACCTTATTGGAGTCATCGAACTGCCTTTGTCCACCCTGTATGGAACGCATATTTTTAATGCAAGGGTTTATTGTAAGTGTACCTAGCATAAATACAAACAAACAATTATTGTTCTTTGAAAGCATTATTATGGTAATTCCTTTGTTAAGATGGCGATAATTTATTATCACGACTAATGTTTGGGAAACGGTATTATTTCCTCATACTATTATAATCAAACAGCGGATTGCAATTCACTAACAACATTATCACACACTATCAAGGTCGCGTTTGTTCAATAAAAACAAGAGCTGTTATCAAATATTTAGCATTTTGTATGGATGAGTCATGTTTAAATTGTATGAGTCAGAATACTCCATCTACCTATTGTATGAGTCAAGGGAACGAGGCGATTTCCTAGATTTTCTTAAACTATAATTTCACGGTAGACTGCACGGTGACACAGATTTTTTTGCAGGGCGTGTATTGCATAGTTTTATTTTCCTATCGAACAAGCGAATTTCGTAAAAAATTAAGAAATATATTGTACCATGTCCGTGTTGATATTTATGTTATTATTTATCTCAACAAAGACCATATTATTGATTTTTTAGTAGTAGTAGAGCTCTTTGTGAAGTGCTCGTCCGGGGAAATTCTACCACCATGCCTTTGCAAGCGCAAGGCGCTCAAGGCTTCAACTCAAAAGAAAAATTCGTTTAAAAAGACCGTCACTTGCTCAAATATAAATGATCTACAGTGCAGCGCGTGATGCATGTTTTTCGTAATACATTATGACGACATTTTATTCTCATAGTAGATAAATTTGAATTACGCATACGACTCTACATTATACTAGATAAAGCATTGAGACATTTAAATCTTTTGTAACTGTCTATCATACAGTTTCTATCTGATATGATTGCTATTATACCTATCGTTAGTGTTTTAATTTGACACGTGTTTTTTTCTAGAGTTGGTACTACACTTTGCTTTATTAGTTATTGCACAATACCATGATGCCTAAAGTTTTTTAACAGGGCCTTTTACGAAATATTGGTAAACTCACTGGCCTCTCAGCTCAGTTGGTAGTAGCTCAGCCTTCTACGCCGTAAGTCGTGTGTTCGATTCCCACTGAGAACAAATATTTGTGTGGTGAACGCAGTTGTTTGTTCTCTATCTGGGTGTACTATTGTATTATATGTATGTATTTACAAAAGTAATAAATCAGCAGTTTAGTTCCCATAGTATAAGCTCTGCTTAATTTGGGGCTAGATAGTGTTGTGTGTGGATTGTTCACAATATTTATTTATTTGACTGGCCTCTCAACTCAGTTGGTAGTAGCTCTACCTTCTGAGCCATAGGTCGTGGGTTCGAATCCCACCGAGAACAAATATTTGTGTGGTGAACATAAATGTTTGTTCTCAGTCTGGGTGTTATATTGTATTCTAAGTATGTATTTACAAAAAAAAGCAAACTAGTAGTATATCAGCTATCTGGTTCCCATAGTACAAGCTCTGCTTAGTTTGGGTCTAGATAGTTTTAGTAAATTGTCTAAAATATTTATTTTATTTATTAGTTTATAAATTTCTGTATCATAATTCCATCTGATAGTCTCTCTCATCCCTACAATATTAAAATGTAACATTTGGGTTCGCTTAAAACCATTACTATCAAGTTTCACTTCAACCTGATAGCTTAATTTTATCTGTTTTAATCCATTCTATTCTGATTCTTATTTAGAAAGGCATAAAGATGGCTTTCCTCTGCTGTGTTCTGGATTTTATTTGTTGGCTTCCTAACAAATTTTGACGTTTTGTGAGAAATTTACTGGATTGAGTTACATGTTTTTTGGGTGCTATCTTTAGAACAGTTTTTTACAGTGAAGGATAGGGTTTCTTTGAAGGTAAAACAGTTGCTTTTACGTTTGAGAATGTGAACCAGATGACAGAACAATTGGGTATGGCTATAAAAAAACTAAGTTAATATATATAATATTATGGCAAGGTAATTTTTTAAAACGAAAAATACTTACTGTCTCATCAACATGATTCTGCCAATAGTTTTTTTTCTTTTTATACTAGTTGATGGAACAAGCATATGGCCCACTTTATGTTAAGTGGTAACCATCGCCTATAACAAAGCACTGCCTCGTAGGTCACGCACGTCAAGAACGTGCCCTATGATGCACTGCTTTGTGTCCACCAATTTGAGACATGCAGATGTTCAGCCTCACGTGTCAGTAATTTCCCCGGCACCCACACCCTTCAAACCGAAACACAGCAATGCTGTTTCACGGCAGAAGTAAGCATGGTGGTAGTACTTCCCCGGACGAGCCAGACAAAAAGAGCTCTACTACTAATTAAGAAAGTAATCTAGAAACGAGGATAAAAGAACTTAAAACAACACGTCTGCATAAATTGAAGTGAATGAGTTTAACCTTGCCTAACCTTGGGCGCACATGTCTATAGTTAGGTAACTCTAATTAACAACATGTGCCTCTGTGAGGGGTGCTGATATAATTATCGACACTTACGCACGTTTTATAGCTAGTTCTATTTCCATATGAATTATACTTTGATGTACCTGCGTTTATTATAGTAGCGAAGATCACATATTAATTAAAAACTTACAACCATAAATATATAAGGTTCTCGAATGGCGACCACAAATCGTAAGACGAAAATAGGGTGCCCACCTACCAAATGGACTGATGTCATTGTTAAGATCGCGGGAAGTCGGTGGATGGAAAGAGCTCAGAATCGTTCTTCCTGGAAATGTGTAGGGGAGGCCTATGTCCAGCAGTGGACTTCTTCAAGCTGATGATAATGAACCATAAATACGTTTCTGAATGTATCTTTTTTTCGTGTCAAGGTTCTTTTAAACCTAGAGTGGTGAAAGTTTTAAGTGCGGCTCAAAAAAGCTCCTTTCGTGCACTCGACACATTTTCTAACTTTTTAGGTTCTATGAAATGCCAGTTTCCTCACGATGTTTTTCCATTTAAGAGAACCGTACCTACTAGGTCTTCCACAAGTTCTGTCTGGCTCTGTCTCTGGCTCTGGTTTTGAGTCTGTGTGAGTATTGACAAACAAACCCTACGTCAAAACGTCACACACACAGGTATAATACACTAGTGAGCACTCACGCAGACTCAAAAGCTTCTGGTAGGCCTGCTAGTATAGTGCACGTACATTTATCAAACACATCGATGGGTCCAGCATAGAATTAGTCACGGTGACCTAGTAACCTAACACAGAATAATCCACAATCAAATATCCTGTATTCTGAGTAAGAATGACTGTCATTAGTTTACAAAAAACACAAACTATAATGATAAAAAGCATAGAAACAGATGTTGTATTTCAATTAATTATAAATTTTCCTATATCAATCATTATTATCTTAATGGTCAGTAAATTACAAGAGCTTATGGTTATGTCCAAAATTAAAGGAATGTTATCACTTTAAAATGTGATAAATTTTAAACAGTTAACCGAAGCCTACGACTTGAATGTGAGAATGGGGATACAACTGATGTCGATAATGCTGTAGGCAATTTGAATTTTAAATCTAATAAAGTAGCCGACGTGAGAGATGCAGTAATAAAGAACCTATTTACTATGATGATGATTAGTTTTCAATGATCGATGATAAAACTCAGCATAACTAGTGAAAATCATAGATTAGCTTGAGACGTAAGCATTTTAGAAGAACAGGAATAAAGCTTAGAAAGTTTAATTAATGATGTCAAAGAAATTAAAGCTGTTGCAAAGGGTTTGAAACCCGAAGAGTTACAAACCTTTTGCAAGAAAAAACCACTTCCTAATACTCTACAAAGTTGTTATACGTAGGTTATATTTAGTATGACTGTAGGTGAGTAATAGTATAACTACAGTCATAACGTTATTACTAAAAATAGTTCGTTACTTTGTTATGCACTCAAAAACAACATTCCGAAGGAAATTCTAGATCAATATCTATCGGTATAAATAATATCGATGCAAATTAGTGTTTACGATTTTACAATCCATAGACAAACATCATAACTTTACTGTTCTTGATGTTAATCGTTGCAACAGACGACGTAAAATTACTTAACGTGGTATCTTATGCTACTGGCTTCTGCACATAGCTTTCCTTGCAATTTACTCGAACATAACGCATAAGTTGTAATATTTAATTATTTGGTTATGATCCTATGTATGAAAACCAATTTTTAATGAATGCCAAATAATGAAAAGGTGCCAATAATATTATATTATAGGCACCTTTTCATTATTTCGTCCTTTGGAAAATAGCGATTGGATGAGAAATAATATGTTTTCCAATCTAAATTGGAAAACATATTATTTCTCATCCAATCGTCAAATCTAAATTTGAAAAAGTAGCAAAGCCCTACCTTTCAAACTTCCCAAATTTTATACCTGTATGATATATAATTTGTATAAATGTTAGTCATAAGAAAAGCAACTCAGTGAATTAACGGCCAGCAACACTTTCGGGTATATATCACGTTTATCAGATAAACATGACACTCTTTGATAATGCAGTAAATTCGCAGAAATATTGAAACTTTTTACCTCGTATGGAGTCTTATCTGGAGATTGAATTGCAAACATGAGTTTTAAGGAAATCTGTGTCACACGCTTTAGTGTTTCCATTGATAACAACAAATTCATTGATAATTTTATACCACTGAAGTAGGTAATTTTATAGTCTTTTTAGCTAAGTATCTTCGTGATTGCGATTCACAGTGCTTTAGTAATACCAGACAGTGACATACTCAGCCAATTGTCTCCATAAATAAATTGATGCAGATTAATAAAGTGGTCGATAAGTGACGTCGCGGTCTTATCAATAATATTTCACTTTCGTCGTGCTTCAGACCAGTTGCTTCGCGGCCGGCTCTTAACGCGACCGCATTTCGTCTACAATCGTCACTTTATTATTTATTTCTTCAAATTGCATGTAAATACAACCCACGCGAGTGGAAAAGCACCATCGATCAATGATAATAACTATTGCGTCGGAATTTATTAAGTCTCGACAGTAGTAACTGTTGCTAATCTATGTAGATGGACATTATGGTAAACGTGTGAAAAGAATTCGTGAATAGAAAATAAATTGTTGTTCAAATGTGACTGTGATGTGTAGAAATGATTGTGTACGAATCTTATGGAATTTTTGATGTTTATAACACTGATGGGGAACTGTAAGTACATAATTTAATGCACAATTAATATAATTAAAGGTAACTTTGCGTCAATAAAGAGATAACAAGATACGATCATACTCACGATGTCTTACAAGTGTTGAAACTGCATTACATTGTCATAATATGGACGTGACAAGATAATATATTACGAAATAATAAAAACAAAGATTTCTCTTAATAATCAGCAAGCTGTTGTAGCGTTACCATTGTACACATAGCAAGCTACATTCATATTGTTTATGTTATTAAAGCTTATAAAAGCTTGACCGAGTGACAAATTCGTCACTCTATCGTAAGACACTCTACCGTAAGACAGTCTATCGGAACACTCGCTCCTAGCGCGGTCACGCTAACTAACTGTAATAATTATTCGTTTTATGTTTAATTAAAAGAACACATTCAAATATAAATCTTATTATTTAGCAAACATCTTCCACACAAAATATACGGAGATCAAAAAGCTAAATTGGTGACCCCGACGTGATCATTTTTTCTGGTTTAAATTCACGTATTATGTGATAACCAGTAAAAGTGTACTAGTTTACTAATTAAACGTGAAAGTGCAAGTGACTATTTTAAATTAAATTCAGTGGTTTGTGCCAAGTAGTAGTTTTACAATGACTACCACCTCCGATCACACCGAGCTTAACATGGAGCCTGGACCGGAGGGCGCGGCATACGCAGCGCAGGCGCAGCCATCCACCGACAGCCTCATCACTGCTGTCACCATCAGCTCCAGGATATCCACCTTCTGGACCAACCAGCCGCGACTCTGGTTCCACCAATTCGATGCCATAGTCGCGCCACAGAAAGCAGGTGACTTGCACAAGTTTCAGTTAGTTATAGCTAAGCTGGGTAGGGACGAGTTAGCGCAAGTAAGCGACATTTTAGAGAACCCACCCACAGACCATAAGTATGACTGTATAAAGGCCCGCCTCATATCAGCTTACGAAGAGTCGGAGACCAAGCAGCTCCAAAATCTGCTCACGGAAATCGAACTCGGTGACCAAAAACCGTCACAACTACTGCGGCGGATGCGCGAGTTAGGTCACAATAAAGTACCAGAATCTACTCTCAAAATATTATGGGTGAACAGACTACCACAAAGTGTACGGCCCGTAATCACTGCATGCGACACGGTTGACCTTGAGCAGGCGGCCAATATTGCCGATAAAATTATAGAAACTATGAGACCTGCGGATGTGTTCCAACTCCAAACACCATCATCATCATCATCGACGTCTGTAACAGAGCAGCTAAAAAAATTAACGCTCGAATTAACCGCTTTGAAAAATAAATTCAACCAAATAGACAACGAGCGGCGAGAAGGCGGTCGATCAAAGGAGCGTAATACTCATAGTAATAATACTCGTAGCACCAGCAGATCACATTCACGTGGTAGAAGTAATTTCATCAAATATCAGAATCAAACTGCTGTTCCTGGTGACAGCGACTTCAAATGCTACTACCATTTCATATATGAAGATAAAGCCACCAAATGTGGTCACGACCAATGTTGCAAGAAAAGGTCGTTAAACTAGAACAGGCTACTAATGCGGCGAGTTTAGTTGCCGATCACACATATCGCCTCAGTGTTACGGATTATAAGTACGGCTACCGTTTTTTAATTGATACCGGTGCCGACGTATCCGTACTTGCGTGCAAAAAACGCCCAAACCAACAACCAGACGACTATACACTATATGCTGCGAATGGAACGCCAATATCAACATATGGAGTGAAAACATTAACTCTAGATCTTGGCCTACGGCGCCCAATGCGTTGGACATTCATACTAGCAGACGTACAACGGTCAATCATCGGAGCAGATTTCCTAGCCAAAAATCAACTATTAGTTGACCTACACGGCAGAAAACTAATAGATAAGCTGACCAACATTTCCAAGAATATACAAGCTATTTCGGATAATTTCCCTACCATAAAAGTCGTCAACACCACAGATAAATACCATACACTGCTGTTGCGGTATCCCGATATAACTAAACTAGAATCATTCAAATCGATTCCCAAACACAATGTGCAACACTATATTTGCACAAAGGGCGCACCCGTATATGAGAAAGCGCGACCCTTAAATCCAGCCAAATACAAATTAGTAAAAGAAGAGTTTGAACGAATGATGGAGTTGGGTATATGTAGACCATCTACTAGCCCGTGGGCAAATGCACTACACGTCGTCAATAAAAAAAACGGCGAATTACGTCCGTGCGGCGATTATCGTCGATTAAATGCAATAACAGAACCCGATAGATATCCAATACCAAGATTAATGGATTTCACATACATTTTAAGGGATAAAACAATCATGTCTAAAATTGACATACGACGCGCATACCACCACATACCCATCGCACCGGAGGACATTCCTAAATCAGCAGTAATAACCCCCTTTGGATTATTTGAATTCTTAAAAATGAATTATGGTTTACGCAATGGGGCGCAAAGCTTTCAACGCTTCATAAACAACGTCATGAAAGACACAAGAAATACTTTCTGCTATTTAGACGATATATTAGTCGCTTCCGAAAACGAGGAAACGCATTTAAAAGATCTTGATGAAATATTCAAACGACTAAATCAATTCGGCATAACAATAAACAGCGGAAAATGTGAGTTTGGCAAAAAGGAACTACTATTCCTCGGCTACCACGTCAGCTGCAATGGCATCAAACCGAACCAAGAAAAGGTAAATGCTATAACAGACTATTCGCAACCCGAAACTATCCAGGAACTAAGACGATTTCTTGGACTCATCAACTTTTACAGAAGCAGTATTCCTAAAGCAGCCGAAGTACAATCTGTGTTAGAAAAATACTTACACAATTCTAAGAAGAACGATAAAACTAAAATCGTGTGGACACCAGAAGCCACAGACGCGTTCAACAAATGTAAACAATTAGTAAGCGAAGCGGTACTACTAGCCCATCCAGATTCATCACCAAATTTAGTGCTAATGACTGATGCTTCAGACAGCTGCATGGGAGCCGCGCTACACCAATCAATTAACGGTGAACTTAAACCACTAAGTTTTTATTCAAAAAAACTCACTACAGCTCAAACTAAATACAGTACCTACGACAGAGAACTTTTAGCGATCTTCATGGGTATTAAGCATTTTCGTTATATCATAGAAGGACGAAATGTTATAGTAGTGACCGACCATAAACCTCTTACTTTCGCCCTAACAAAAAAAGAGTCGAAATCCGATTCACCAAGACGCTTACGTCAACTTGATTTTATCGCGCAATTTTGTAATGAAATAAAGTACATAAAAGGAGAAATGAATGCTGCTGCGGATTTCTTATCAAGAATAGAGGAAATCCATTTACCTGATATCTTCGATTATGAGCTGCTGTACCAGAGCCAGATCGAAGATGCAGAGTTACAGGAGTTGAGAAATAAAAATAATTTACAATTTAAATCGATTATCATGCCATACTCGGAACGAGAACTAATATTTGAAATATCAACATCGCAAGCTCGTTTATACCTACCTACAACATTCCGAGAACAAGCTCTCTTATGTACTCATGGACTAAGCCATGCAGGAGTAACTGCAACAAGACGCCTTATTACACAACGTTATTTTTGGCCCGGCATGAACCACGATGTCGCTAAATTTGTACAAAAATGCATAAAGTGTCAAAAATGTAAAGTCCAAAGACACACAATTACACCACTTGGAGAGTTTGAAAATTCAAATCGATTTACTCATGTTCATATTGATATTATCGGACCATTGATACCCTCCGAAGACTTCACATATTGCCTCACCATCATAGATCGTTTCACTAAATGGCCTGAAGTCATACCCATTAAGGATATCACAGCCGAAACAATAGCAAATAAATTTGTAGAGCATTGGATTTCAAGATTTGGCTGTCCAGTAAAAATAACAACTGATCAAGGTAGACAGTTCGAATCTCAACTTTTTACACAATTAACAAAAAGACTAGGCATAGAAAAAATCCACACTACAGCATACAATCCTAAAGCAAACGGACAAGTAGAGCGCATGCATCGCACACTTAAAGCATCCATTATGTCACGCTGCGACAACTCTAATCAATGGGTGAGAGAGCTACCTATGGTACTTTTAGGTCTTAGATCAACTATAAAAGAGGACATAGGATTTAGCCCAGCGCAAATGACCTTTGGAATGCCTATCCGTCTACCAGGAGATTTTTTCGTACCATCAGAAGCACATATTAATGATGCTGAGTATACACGTAATTTAATGGAAACATTGGCTACAATACAATCAAGTGCAAGAAAGCAATCGGATCATAGAAAAACTTTTATACATAAGGATCTCGCAACTACGGACTACGTCTTTGTTAGAAGAGAAGTGAAAAAATCACTAACTCCACCGTATGAGGGACCCTTTAAAGTAATAGAACGGAACCCTAAATTCTATACAGTTCAAATAGGTTCTCGAAAAGTCGTTATTTCGCTAGATAGGCTCAAACCAGCTTACGCTATAAACTACACACCTAGCAACGCGACCCCAGAAACAATAGTTTCTCAGAGTCCGACACTTGTTGAAACAACAACGCCACTAAGTAACCCAAATAAAACTCCTCGGCAACCTGATGAAATGGGTCCGCCGACATTTGATGTGAAAACAACAGCTCCAGTCATAACGAGATCCGGTCGGACGGTTAAAAAGACTGTGCGGTTTGATATTTGACTCTAGCTTATCAAGTGCTCACTATTACCAACAGCGAACAATACCGAGGTTATAAACAAAGATCATTCAGGACTACTCATTCACGCACTTGGGAACAAAGGGACTGGCCTATTTACAGCTACTGTACACTTCAACTGTCAGCATCTTGCGCCAGCCGCGTAACGCACTCAGCAGGGGTGCCATGTAACCACTTGACATCGGCGGCGGTCAACAAAACGGCAGTGTTCAAGTATAGTATAAACAGTGATTAACAATAACAAAAGTGCAGTGCGCGTTTAAGTATCTTTGTTCTAAAAAGAGACCTTTTGTTTATCAAAACATTAGCCACAGTGTACGCTATAATTACCATGAACTCTATATCACTTTAAGTATTAATATTTTTAGTAGGAATATTTTTATGAGATAATTTTTTTTAATGTTTAACTATAATCAAGTTAGTTTGTATTTTTTACAAGTTTACAAACTTTAAATTTTTATTTTATATAATACCTACTTTTAAAATTATGTTATAATTTTTTTTTTTATGTGGGATGTAGATGTAGCGTTACCATTGTACACATAGCAAGCTACATTCATATTGTTTATGTTATTAAAGCTTATAAAAGCTTGACCGAGTGACAAATTCGTCACTCTATCGTAAGACACTCTACCGTAAGACAGTCTATCGGAACACTCGCTCCTAGCGCGGTCACGCTAACTAACTGTAATAATTATTCGTTTTATGTTTAATTAAAAGAACACATTCAAATATAAATCTTATTATTTAGCAAACATCTTCCACACAAAATATACGGAGATCAAAAAGCTAAACTGTAAAACAGATGTTCCTTGTACAAACATATTAATTTAAGTTACTGACATGATAAAGAAAAGCTTTTTGGCAGTTTCCGTAGCACAGGAGTCTTTTCTATGTGCGTTGCCGTGCGTCGTCGTGCGGCAGTATGCGGGAAGGCAGCATAAGCCTAAGATTTTCAATTTGATCACGAAATGGTCAACCTCAAAGAGTCTTGACGTGTGTGAGCAGCCGTGTTTTGATTTGTATCAAAGACAGCAACGCGTATGAAGCTTTTCTTTCATGATTTTCTTACTAATGCTTTACGATCACACTACAAGCAAGTCCACCGATAGCTTAACGATGTATGTTTATTATTAAACAAGTGTCAGGGGAATGTTTATGTTCACCATAGGTTACATAATTACCATCAGATGTATCATCGCTTCCCGAACGGTAACAATAGTCCATTGTTCGGTCTGTGTGTATCGTCAGTGTCAGCTTTGTTACTGACTTCAACTTTCAAGTCTTTTATTTTTATGCTACTGTCCTGGCGTATATGAGTTTTATCACAATGTTTTTCATTCTTTATTACAATCCAGTAAGCCAGTTAGGTAGAGAAAATATCAAAGAAACATCTTGCCAAACTATGTCTTGCGAGGTTTTTATAGGCAAAGGTGATTGCTCCATATCATGTGGATCATATAATTATATAAACAAAGACCCAATTCTACAGAGTAAATCATCATTTTCATTATCAAGGATAATACAACGTGCCATAATTTAATATCGACCATATTTTGTACTAATAGAGACTTCTCAAAAATTCAGTCTAAAACAAGTCACTATATTTAAACCCTTCTTTATTATTTAAATACTGCATTTGAGTAGGTATTTTACCAACTAACGTGCGCCAAACATGTGGTTCAGCAATTATTATGAAATATTAACTAACAATGCTGTACGTGAATTGGCACAATTGTATGGAATGTACACGCGACAGACACATGCGAGTTATACATTCACACATAGTTTGTCTGGAACAACATCATCTAGCTCTAATTTCTAAAAACTATCAACAGTGTTTTCTTGTTCGTTCATAATGTTTCATCAATTATTCTCTTGAGTCTCTAACAATCGGGTAATGGATCTATTCATGAAGATTACAGCTGATTGTTTAGTCGTGAGCTTATTTTTTTCAATGCCAACCCGCTTATTTTTCTATTCACATTCCGATATTGCCTATCAATCAACTCTTTATTCAGCCTTGCTAAAATAGGTTCTGCTATGATAACTTATCGTTTGAACCTTGGCATCGTTTTCTTCTTTTCCACTTTTCTTTTTTTAACTGCGTCAGGGTCACCCAACCGTAACGAGTTTAAAAGCAATGGTTGTTTATTATTATACCTTTTTCCGGATCATTTGGTGTTGTAATTTTATGGCTAGGATTTGTTACCATCATTTTGTTCAACTTGTCTTACGTGACATTTTCGTTTAAGCTAATGAGGTGATAAATTGATTGTTAATAACTTCCCACACAAAGTAAACATACTAGATTATACAACACGTTCATTTCTATACATTGGACGAAGCAGTCTTAGTGTATGTAGTATCACGTACTATCTGTATACTTAGTACTACATTGCTCGTATATTGTATACTATAGATAGATAGACACTAAACCTTATCACTCCCATATTTAGGGTTAACTGTGCGTGTTCACCTTAGACCAATTCCGTGGCTGACCTTCAGGATTCCAAGTTACACGTGGACTCCAGACCTTGGAGTGTAGGTGCAGAGGGGCATTTATCGTTTATGTTTCGAAATATTTTTTGCGCTTGACTTCGTGTGAATAAGATCCCTAGGACGATATTGGCTTCGTGTGAATAAGATCCAGTCAATGGATTAAAATGAAAAGATTTATTTTTGCTAGAAGTATTGGTTGTGTACAGGTCATAATGCTAATTTATATATAATTTATATGTATTTAGTACTAGAGTACTAGACTAGTAGTAGAGTACTAGATGCAGACTACCTGGGAATGAGTAGATGAGACTCGCAAGAGACCGGAAAGAGTGGCGCAATAAAGAAAAGCATACTCAGCAGTGGGTCCAAATTAGTTGATATGATGATAATAATGTCAAAGTAAAGCTAAGCTAAGAAATTGACAGTAAAAATTAAACATGAATAAAACGATTGAATTAGGTAATAAAACTGATGAAATTAACGTATCATACACACACAACTATATACAACATGGAAAATACATTATTTATAGATTTTAGACTCGTTTAATATCTCGGCTTAGTTTAAGGATGTCTCTTACACGAGACCTGTTGCCGAGGCTCAACTGGTCTGTACTATAAAGACTGTTGGTTTTGGTTCTGGCAATGAGAGAAGGTAACCTCAAAACTGCGTCATCAACCACGGATATTATATCTACTGCCACATTTGAAATTATTTAGGATATTTTGCAGCGTTTTCCTCTCTACTTGTTATTTC
This sequence comes from Thera obeliscata, assembly GCA_947578465.1. NCBI lineage: Eukaryota > Metazoa > Arthropoda > Insecta > Lepidoptera > Geometridae > Thera > Thera obeliscata. The sequence goes on along the minus strand of OX387918.1, from coordinate 6,831,915 downwards.
CTTATCACGAATATTCTAGATTATTTACAGTACAAAAGCGACAAAGGAGTGGCTTGGTCGTAAATATAATAGTGCCAGTAATTATTATGTCATATTGCGTCTTGATATTTCTCAGACAATATTTTATGAGTAGTACGTCTTTGTCTTTATTAAAATTGTAACCTACATACACATTGTAATTATACATCAAAATTGTCGTATTCATTTGTATCATTAGAACTGTAAGCCTACCACAAGTTTTGAGCCTGTGTGAGTGTTGACTGAATAACACAAAATGTGAACAAAATGTGAAATGTGACAAAATGTCACACACACAGTATAATACACAGGTGAGTACTGACACAGACTCAAAACCAGAGACAGAGTCAGACAGAGTTTGTGGTAAGCCTACTGACTCTAAATCGTTTGCAATCTGCAGATGGCTCTATTGTATCATGTGTACTTTGTGAAAATAAATGCTTAGGTTGTATTTTTGTTGTAAATCAAATTATTTTGTCTAAAGATTATTTTCACTTGTTCACAGGCCTCTTCAAAGGCTCAACGACAACGCTAGACGGCATCGGGTTGCGGCCGATGCCTGCCGAGCGTCCCAAGACGTTGCGCAAACTGAAATCAGTTTACGACTCGTCGCCAACCGAACCCCAACACGTCTTGAACAATGGTGTGGAGAGAAGCAATGGAGAGGAAGAAGTTAGGAGGCGGAGCAACACTACATCTTCGAACCACAGCGCTGACAAGAGCCTGTCAATACTCAGCCCTTTCGATGAGCAGGTATGGTTTTACAAACATCTTTTTATTTAATTTTATTTGCGTATTTTTTTGCTAACTTTCCCAGGGATTTCAGTGTTGAGACTGCGTTTTCTTTTTTTTTAATATTTCCTGGAGATTTTGATAAAATCATGTTACAAATATGTTTTCTTTCGCTATTTGAGAGTACTGGGGGCTAATTCTCGCGCCGATCTCTATCATTTTGCAATTTTATTTTATTGCTTCTTTTCGAAGAGAGAATGGATGATTTCCTTGAGTAATTCATCAACGACCTCTTTGTAAAAGCCTCGACAGCTACGATATACGGAAAACGTAGAAAAAGTGCAGGGTTGTGAAAAGAAGCAATGAAATAAAATTGCAAAATGATTGAGATCGGCCCGAGAATTAGCCCCCTGGCATAATGCAATTTGGAATTGTATATATACTTATATATTTAATTTTTAAGAAGTAAAGTGACATAAATATTTATATCGGCTATTATAATTCCTAAAACATAATACATAATTTTATTTAGCAATGAAAATGATAGTATTCCATATTATAATTATCTATTCATCCACCTTGACCGCGATGCATATAATTTCTGTAAATAAATTTGCATTCACAAATGAAACGACGCGACGGCGGCGACGTCTTCCGATGACACACGCTTCTAACAACACTCGACTGTGCTCAACTGTGACAAGCTTCGTATTTACACAGAAATATTTTTTCCGTCATTGTCTGAAAGGGGTTTTTTATCTAACTGTAATCAGTGTACAACAGTAACTGTAACAGTGGCAATGGGCAGGCCATATAGCTCGAAGAATCGACAACCGTTGGGGAGTAAAGTTTCTCGAATGGCGGCCACGAACCGGTAGACAAAGCGTCGGGCGCCCACCCACCAGATGGACCGACGACGTTGTTAAGATCGCGGGAAGTCGATGGATGGAAAGGGCTCAGAATCGTTCTTCCTGGAAATGTGTAGGGGAGACCTATGTCCAGCAGTGGACTTCTTCAGGCTGATGATGATGATGAATCAACTCTGATTTTGATTCTGATTCCTACTCATAAGGAAAATAAAGAATTTGACTATAAGAAGCAATTGCATTGCAATAAATCATTAAGACATTCCCCATAACACCCCAAACCAGAGCTTGTACTGATAATATTATAATGATTTCATAATTTGGCCACAGAAAGGGGCCTGTTTAGTAATTGTTATTTTTGTATGAAAAGGGACAAAATTAACCTATGATAATAAACTTGCATAGAGAATATTATATTGAACTCGTGTTATAGAAAGCCGAGTCGGTGCCGAAAACCTGCTTTCTAAATCAACAGTACTCTAAACTCCCAACTTGTTATTACATAGTGACAAAGGCAGGAAACTGCAGAATTATATTTGAACGGTCTTACCACCTGTGGTGGGGTATTGTTTCTCTGCGGTTTAACGGTTATGAGGGTAGTCGTAATAATGGGTTGCAGCGTTTATTCAATAATACTTAGAATTTAGCGGTGTCTTCAAAAAGTCTCCGAAAACATTACTTTCCATTTAAAATAAATTTTACTTTTAATATTTTATCATTGATACTGTCACTGAATATCTATAGGTATTATATAAAAAATACCCCTATTTCGCGTGAATGACTGGACCGATTTGGCTGAAAATTGCTTAGAACTAGAAGCCAAATAATATTTTTTATCTCGAAAAAGTAACAGGAATAGGGAGCAACGGGAACGGAACGAGCGAAGCCGCGAGCAGCTGCTAGTATTTTATAATTCAAAAATCTTACTTGAACATGTATTATAATAAAAAATGATGTCTTCCATTATTATTAACATATTACGTTCAAAGTTAAGTATTATACAACGTGTATCAAAATATGTGTAATATCCTGAAGGGGGGTGAATTTCCACCCCCCGGGGAACAACTTTTGTTCAACGACTTTTCAAACTTCGATTGGTATCTCTGAAAAAAACTGCAACGAAGTTTCAACATTAACAACTGACTTTATACAAAGTGACAACCCTAAACTCAGCTACAGAGGTAGTAGGTAGTAGTAGTAGACCTACAGAGGTAGTAGGTTAAGGGGTCAAGGGGTTACAAGGATAGGGTTGTCAATTTATTTAGGCATTATGAAATTAAATATTTTTGTATGGGAAACTGAAAATAGGAATTTTTAATTATCTCCCCTCCACAACTGATCACCATTGTGGTCTGAAACCCCCCACCTTCGCATAGTACACATATTTAGATACACCTTGTAGATGTATAAATAAAACGAAAATCACAAACTTTTAGAAAATAGGCAACGCTTGACAAATCAAGAGCAGCTAACAAAACATGACAATCAAAAAAAGTGTCACTAAATGCGGGTGGATGCCCTCGTTTTTATTTATCTTTTTTTGATAATAATATGAGGAGATGCAGGTAGGCAGGTGCTGTAGAACTCTCGTCTGGTCACAGCCCGAAGAGAACAGCTGAGTCATTCCGTACGAAGCGTTTGTCGAGTCGATACACGCGAAAACTTTTGCAATAATATGATTGAAGATCTTAGTGATTGGCGAAAATGGGTGGAGGCTTTTGCCAAACAGTGGGACACTACGGGCTAGTAGTAATAGTAATAAAGTTAGCTGTATTTACCTTACACTATATTACTCAAAAAAAAAAATAACTTCTCTACGTACTCAATTAAATTACTTATACTATACCTGTCTACCGTTTTTTTTTTCGAGAAATGTTGTATTTCAACTAGAGCGCTGGTGGCCCAGTGGTAGCGGCCCTGCCTTCCGATCTTAAGGTTGTGGGTTCCAAGCCCGTCATGTACTAATTCGTTTTTCTGCCCAAAAATGTATTAGCACTATGCCAGTGCTCTCAAACTGTGAAGGAAAACATCGTGAAGAAACCGGCATATTGTAGAATCTAAAAAGTTCGAAAATATGTGTCAAGTGCTCGAAAGGAGCCTCCTTGAGGCGAACTTAAAATCCTTGCACCACACTTGATTCGAAAAAAACCAGAGATACGCTAAGAAGGCGAACTAAAAGTTTACTTCCTTACACGTTAGTCAGTAGTCATACTTTTTCTTATCGTGTCACTGATTCTTTCGAACCAAGTGTGGTGAAAGTATTTTAAGTGCGCCTCAAAGAGGCTCCTTTCGTGCACTAGTAGTAGTCCTATAGGAACCTACACTCCTCATGCTTTTTATCGTAGATCAAACAATAGTTGTATTACTATATTCTGCTATACCTATAACACAGTGTTATTGCCATTTAGGGCAAAAGAGTTCCAGCTGATTATTTTATTACCTGTGGTAAAACTTTGGCAGATGTTCTGAGTTATACAACCTTAGGTATGTTTGTAATGCGAATGATGTGTAACGGAAGAGATAACTAATTATTATTTATGAGACAGCTTAATCCAGATATGAATGTATTAAATGAATTTGAAAAGTTAATATTTTGAACATGGTATTTTTAGTTCTACTTTTTGTACGTGTCCATTACTTTGTTGTATGTAGAGACAGACTCTTATTTTTTTTTATAATGTCCCAAAATTTAAGAGCCGAGCGGGATATGAACCCGCGACCTTCCCCTCGGTACGGGGCTGCGCTGACCACTTTTGGGACATTATAAAAATCATTGTGATTTCCTTAAGTGTAGTAAACATTATAAAATCATTAAAAGACTCTCATTTGCAGGCCAAACCCTATTATTGTCACTATGAATTAGGAAAATAAAAGCTGATGCAACGATATACCAACACTATTATTTCTTTGAACTAGCGCAAATAATCTTCGTCACAGTCGACGTAGTTTGATTTGTGTGTAATTTTCTTGACTTGCGGACCGAAACAGGAATCATGCCTTGCTGCTTGACAGTTGAAAGCCCATCATTATCAGCCAAAAGGTCTAAGCATGGTCTGGAATCACCTTTGTTGACGAAGTACTCCCAAAATATTATACGCTTCACTTCACCAAACAACTTCTGTAAAAATGAACAAAATATTTAGTCGACAAAAATGCCAGTGTTCTCAAACGGTGAAGGAAAACTTCATGAGGAAACCGGAATATCGTAGAACCTAAAAAGTTTGAAAATATGTGTCAAGAGCACGAAAGGAGCCTCTTTGAGGCACACTTAAAATCCTTTCACCACACTTGGTTTGAAAGAATCAGTGACACGATGAGAAAAAGAAGAAGATAATAGTACTATTCTCGTAACTTAAAAAGGGCACTATGAAATCATAAACGATTACCTTATTAACACTCCATGGATTAATTTTTACACATACGTTAGTGTAGAAGTAGATTTCTACAACAGGAACTGATATAGCGTTTCTTTTCCAACAGGAGGAATGGGCGAAGATATCCGAGATAATGGCCTCATTCGGCAGCAAGCTGGTCCGAGAGTCCGTGTTTGTCTCTGAGTTGGAGCAGGAGTTCACGTCTCGCCTGGGTCTGAGCTGTTCTGAGTCCAGCCTCAGTCCGTCTGTGGCGTCCAACCTGGGTCTGTGGCTGGCTGGGATCGGCCTCCATGACTATGAGAGTCTGTTCTTGGAAGGGGGTTATGATGACATTGATTTTGTTGTAAGTATTCAGTTAATCATCCTAGACTGCGTATGCTGTAAGATGTATTTTTTCTAGTTGTTTTGTGCATTTTTAGGTGCCAAGTAATTTATTTAGAATTTTATATTTTTTAATTAAATATGTGTTTTTTTCTGAAGAAATTAATAAAAAAACTGTTGTGTTCTATCTAAATTACCAAGCATTTTAATAATAGTTGTAGATTAAATTAAATTTTGTTACAGAACGGCATACTAGACGAAAATGATCTCCGTGAAATGGGAATAGAAGAAAGCGATAGACAAAAAATTATAGAGTCATCTAAACAATTACCTCTTAAAATAACAGAAATCAGCAATAACCATAACAATAATAATATTAGTAACAAAAACCAAAACGAATCTGTAGATGAATGGCTAAGGCAAATAAATCTAGAACAATATAGTGATACATTTAGAAAGCATTTGTATGTGGACATGGATAGAGTTAGAAGGATCTGGGAAGTAGAACTGACCGCTGTGCTAGAAATCAATAAGGCTGGACATAGGAAAAGGATACTTGCATCTGTCTCTGGAGAACAAAATGGACCTATCAATAACCACATGGAAGATATCAATACTGATCTCAACACTTTGGTGAGTACTTATTACTAGATAATCAATTTATATATCATCTTACTTTCAGCTACTACATTATATCTACTAAACTTAGTAATTAACTTTAGCATTCTTTACCGTTTAGGAATCAAGGTGTTTAGTCCATACAACGTAGGTAATTTTTATAGAATTGTTTTTATTATTTATATTAATCTACCGTAAAAAGTTAGGTATATACCAAAAAGGATTCTGCTAAATAAAAAAGAAATAAAACGAGACACAGGTGCGTGACACCAAAAAGGTATACCTACCAAAGTATTGTCTGCAAATACACATTTGCAAACCAAATTTCTAAAACAGTGCCAGTAGACGTCGTTATTACCATCGAAAAGATGTTAACAGAATATGAATAGGCTTTTGATAGAGTAATCGTTACGTATTCTATTGTCTAAGCTCACCACCGAGGTGATATAAACGAATTACGCATACTAAATTAATGGTTTTCCATAATATAAAGTCGATATTGGAAGTTGAAATTGGTTTCATGGTATTAAAACTGATTTCACTTTGGGTTGCCGCAAGGGTCATCGTTTGGTCATTACTACCAGATGTTGAATATTACCAATATCCTGGTTTCTTAAAAGTTTGAATCCCGCTCGGTTCATATATCTCTTGAGACATTGATTAAATCTTTGAGCTTCTTATTATTTTAAAAATAAAATTGATTTAATCTTTCATTTGAAATAGTAAACTTCTAGCTATTTCTTGAATCTTACCAATAATTTCATGACTGTTAATTAAGAGTCGTTACATAGTTATTTAGATAAAAATTGCCACTATCTCTCAACGAGCCTTGATGAAACAAATGCGCAATCACAGATAATATCAATGCAGTAAACTGAGCAATCTCCGATCACAAAGCTTGTAAAAAGGATATCCTGCAGTCAGCAGCAAACGACCATTGAGTGAGGAATGAGAGGGTGTTGCTACGATACTCCTGTTGAAGTGCATGGGACAATTGGATGAACATTAGGAATGAAAGATTGAGGGCATGATATAGTTAGTGATTACGTGGCCAATTTGCTATCATTATATACCTATGGGAGAAGGTGAATATATCACTTGCACCTTGTATTTGAAACTCTAAAGTAGAATTTTCGTGGCTCAATTTATTTTAGATAGTACTAGCGGCCTGTCCCAGCTTCGCACGGGTGGGATTTTATTTTTTAAACACATAAATAATTGTCTTATTTACTCAGGGTGAATGTAACTTTCCAATGGTAGGTATAATAATTTTTGAAATTAACACAAAAAAAATCAAGTTTATTCATCACAAACATGCACACAAAAAAAATCGTTCCTCTGTATAATATCAGTAAAAATATAGGAGTATAAATAATATAAATATTAAAGAAAGGCTATTGAAATATTGCATCAATTAATCATAAAGCTTTCATGGTCCATCAGAGTGACGAAATAAAAAACAATGAAACTTAATAGGAGTCTCGGATTTACACAACAGGTTTCCTCATAATAATAACGTACTGTTACGGAAGTGGGTACCGGGATTGGAAGGAAACGAACGTTTTACCGAAAGTAGCGATTTATTCGCACTACGAACACGTAACACTGCACTGAACGCGTAGCACTGCACGAAACGCGTAGCACTGTCCGACACTGTCCCCGCGCACGATGCGTTACACGGTCCAACGCTGTGCTCCGAACACTGACAGTCCACTGGGAGCACTTTACCACTTTGCACTTCACTTCCCTATTCACTGTTCACTGTTCACTTCACTATTCACTTTCACTGTTCACTTTTTCCACTTTTTCACTTTTCCTTCTTGTTCCTTTCTTCAGATCACTTTCCACTGAACTGCCCGTAGACGCGCTTGCAGCTCCTTATATACCCGGAATTTCGATTGTCATTTATTGAATTTCGTTAGTCTTTTCGTTTTCTTCTGTTGGATTCCGATCGTCTTTTCCTTCTTACATCATTTCTTGTTTTAGTCCAGAACTTTCGGTTCTTTATTTGAATTCCTTAAAGAAGGCACTCGCCACTACTAGAATTTTCTGGTAACATTAAAATGTCGAACAAAAATCTTCATAGCTGGACCGGGCTCGAACTCGCGTACGTCTGCTTTGAAGTCGTAGCTCTGACAGCCCGGCCGTTGTGACAATGACGATGTTTGCCAAAAACTTCACTGCCTTGCATGCTTACGTAGTTACGTCAGCACGGCGTCACAGTACTAAAGAAGTTATAAAAATATTCAACAATATTATAAAAACAGATTTTAAGAAGGATATCATGACTTATATAAAAATAATATACTATCAACATAATCCTTGTGTGAAGTAGGTACCTCTTATGCATTACAATCATTGAATATATTACTCGTAGGATGTCACTTTACCGTAAGTGGAATATCATTTATATCAATATCCATAAATAAAGTATTAGTATCGAATGAATTGCTATGAATGAGGTTATCGAAATAATGAAATATACTTTTGTCAGATCATTTGAATTTAATACAGCCTTTGTGAGACATAAAGCGGATTATAAGATTGAGGGCAAAATAAACTGGAGGATTTCAAAGTATTGGTGTCAATTTAAAATATAATGGAATAAATCCATCACACTATACCTACCTACTAGTATAATAATATTATGTGCTTATAATATAAAAACCGCGCGCACTGCGTTTTCAGTAAGTTAAAATATATCGGTATATTTATCTATCATCATCATCACCAACCCATATACGTCTACTGCTGGACGTAAGTCTCTCATAAGACGCGTCACTGAGCCCGGCCTTCGGCTCTTCTCCTCCAGAGATATTTATCTATGGTTTTTATTAATAAAAGTTTTGTTATTATAGATAGATAGATAGATAGATTAACACTTTATTGTACACAAAGAAATACATATAGAAACTATTACAAAAATATTCAGTACAATGGGCGGCCTTATCGCTAAGAGCGATCTCTTCCAGACAACCTTTGGATGGAAAGGATAGATAAAAATCGGATAGACGGCGGTGCACAAAAAGTTTTTAAATACTATATTCAAAAGAGAAATACAATAATAGTAATAACCAATTAATTCCTAAAATCAGCTTGTTAAAATAATAATAATAATACTGTGAATACATATAAATACATGCTACTTAAATAAATATACAATAAGACACATACAATAAGATAGATACCTAAATATTAGCAGACAAGGATAGGTAATGGTCATTAACCTTTGTTTTAAAAATGTTGAGCGATTTGGATAAGCGAACAGACACAGGCAAGGAGTTCCACAATTTCACAGCTTTTACCGTAAAAGATTTACCATACATAACAGAGCTATGGACTGGAGTTGTGAGCTGCAAAGTGTCAGTGGATCGCAGGTTTCGATCATTTGCCTGATGCAAAAACTCGAAACGCTCTTTTAGATAAGGTGGAGAGCAACGAGAGAAAGTGCGCATTCCGGCGAAAACGAATAGGGAGCCACTTGAGCTTCATGCGGAATTCAGAAACGTGGTCATATTTGCGTAATCCAAATATGAACCGAATGCAGAGATTTTGTAGGCGCTCAAGCTACATCTATCATGGATGATGATATCAAAAGATATTATTCTCAGCATACAATCTTACTAACCGTAAATTGCAGGAACCCGTAGGTTTTGACATCAATAGTCTAGGCAATTTGTATTTGCTATGATTACTAGAACTATGTCATTGACCTTTGTTGACTTGTACACAGTCATAGGTCCCGTTAAATTTGCAATTTGGAATTTATTTTACCTCACTGCTATAAATCTAAATCTCTATGTGCTCAAACGTAGATATAGCTTATTACACTAACTGACAAAATAAAACCTAATAAAAATAAAAACTATGAGTAATACTTATAATTAAAGCCTATATGATTAATTTATTTGAGACTCTCTAACACAGGTATTTCCATACTTAAAAGAGAGTCTCAAACCCATGAAACGTACCATAGATTAAGTTTACTGAAATAAATTATTTGTATTGTATTTGTATAATTAATTACTTATAAATGGATTATTTTTAATTAATTACTTGTAAAACTATAGGCTTCTTTACAATTTGCTACTCCTAACGTGTTAAAAATCTATTTTCTATTCGTTTTCAATAATAAAATCGACGAATGTTGCCTATTGCTCTTATCCCTTTTAAAGTGAGCGATATATTTCAAATTAATATAAAGTGGTACTCTTTAACCGTATCAAACATTATCACACCTGGCGGGGCGTTGCCTGGCTACCCCCTAACGCACGTGCGTGTTTATAATTAAGAACTAGATGAGCAATTTAGTAGGGATTAGCCATTTTAATCTTATTGCCATTTTAAGGGGAGACGCCGTTGATAAGACGACGAAACATATTTTTATTTTATTTATAATAGGTTATTGAAACATAATAAACTCCAAAAATTGCAGAGGTAAAAACTGTATCATATTTATTAGTTCCAGCACTAGTGGCGTTATTGCGTATCTCTTGTTGCAATCAAAATCTAGTCGCATCTGTCAAAACTTATCTTTGACAAAGGAACGAACTTTTTGTTATGGACGTTATTACCTCCTAAGATCTAAACATAACCTATAAATAAACCTATAGATGAATAAATAAACAAATAAATGAGACAGCGAATAAGAGCCTCCTTGTATAACTAGTTTGGCAACAGATAGTGGTAAAAAAATATGTGTTGCTGTTCCTTATTAGTATCATTTGTTTGTTAGTATCAAACATTTGATAACAACAATTATCAAAAAATTATCAATTCAGTATAGTATCACAAGGATCACTTAAAACGTCTTAAAACTAGGTGCGTCTAGGTGCCAACACTGATCCTTATTACCTACTAAAAAGTTGAACAAAAAAAATTTAAGTGCGTATGTTTTTACATTCCATAGTTTTTATTACCTTTTATGCAATAAGTACAAACGGCTACCTACTCTTGTAGTTATGCGTAGTTTTCATATTCTGTAGAGCTGCATTCAGCCTGTAGCCGTGCATTTTTTTAATTTCACACGTCGCCAACTCTGTATAGGTAATTAGAGCTCAATTCGACGTCTATTCACGGAGCATGCGAGTGGGGCACTTTACTGCGAGGTTTGTTGGTAGGTAAATGCTCTAACCATGAGTGTTGGTTCATAGGATTTTGCGAAAATTGATGAAAAGTTTGATAAAAATCTAGATTTTTTTTTTCAGCTTACTGCCTCCTTATGCTCATTGTTTCCTAAGTCACGCACGTCAGAAACGTACCCTACGATGCACTTCCTTGCGTCCATCAACTTGAGGCATACAGATGTTCAGCCTCACGTGCCAGTAATTTCACCGGCACCCACGCCCTTCAAACCGAAACAGCAATGCTGCTTCTCGGCAGAAATAGGCATGGTGATAGTACTTCCCCGGACTAGCCCTTCACAAAGAGTTCTACTACTACTACATCACTATAATAACATTATGATAGGCTCTATGCGTATGACATGAATCGATGTCTTTTGTGTAATGATTATTGAAAAAAACGGTTAAAGTAATAGATGTTTATTATGTACTTGAAAATAACATTTTTGTTGTAATACATTTTTTTATGCTGTCAATCTTCTCATAAAGTGAATCAAGTTCGACATTTACAAATGGTTAGGCGAACTAAAACTAGTCCCCGCAATATCTCCCTCGCCATTCGAAATCATCCTCTCGGAATATCATTCCATTCACTAAAACCTGAATACTGAATGCACATACAATTTTTTATTACCAAATGACACTCGTCAAATCAGATTCACACTGTGCAACCCTTTGTTTATAGTGCCTTAATTAAAATTTTACGCTATCTTGTCATTTTTGTTTTATACCTCTGAGGTGTGAAACTGTTCGAGTGCCTTTTTGTTCACTTTTTTGTTCGCAACCCTTTCGATTTAATTAGGGGCTCGTTTTATTCATTTGTGTTTTTGTGAACCATTTTTGCGTTTGCAGTCACTGCTTGTTTGTTCAAAAATAACGAATCACGTATTGTTCCAGAAGAACAACATCAAACAGCTAAAAGATGAAATCAAAGAAAAGCTCCCGATAAACGAGAACTTGAAACACGTGCCACCTCCCGTGGTCCCGACGCTCATGCCCCCTGGCGGGGAAACCCTGAAGCGGAGTAAGAAGAACCGGCCTGCTCCTCAGCCGCCGAGACCCTCGGATTTGGAGATCAGAGCGCCGTCGGAACTGCTGGTGGGAGTACCAGGGGCGCTGAAGACGCAGTGGAAACATCAACCGTTTGTGCTTGTTACTGGCGCTGTCACTTATGTAGCCAACGTAAGTTGTGATTCTTGTTTTGAACCATCTTAGGTACTATTCATCATTTACCCCAAGATCAATGTGTAAAACTAATTGTAAGTATGTACTCATGCAATTGAAAAACAATGTTTTTTGCTGGAGCAATGTTTAGAAAATCTAACACTTCTCTTTTGAATTTAATTTTTAACAGGTTCTCTCTTCTGTTATTTGAACCCTTAGTCATCTTGTCTCTTTTTCAACAGTATTTAGGATCAACTGTAGTCAAGGAGTTAAAAGGGACAGAATCCACGAAGAAGTCTATTCAAAAGTTGAAGAAAACCACCAAAGAACCGCGGGACTCTCCCGACATTATTCTCTCTATTAGTTATAGAGGCGTCAAGTTCCTCAATACTGTTACTAGGGTAAGTCTCCATGCACTTAAACTACTACTTATATTGATATTGTCTGTAGAATTCTCGTCCCATTTTCAAAAGACTTGCAAGCTACTTTTATTTATCTACGTTCCAAAGAGTTACTCTACTTTAGGTTTATGTTCCGATAATTTTATAAACAGAGGCGACGTATCATTTTCAAAAATAACATAAAGGATTCTTTGATAACCACCCAAGTGTGCGGAGGGCAAACATCGGAGACTTTGTCTCCGATGTTTGCCTGACTTGACTACACAGCACCCGACTTTTCCCATCCGATTTTTAATTATGGATCTTTGTTCACACTTGATCGGACGGGTGACCATCGCCTTTGTTTCTTAGGATTGTTTTTTTATTCTTTTCTCATTTTTTGTTAACCCTTCACGGTTAGTTAAGTGGGATAATTAATTTTCGGCTGTTGTGATACGTTTTTTGGATATAAAAAGTAACGATTTGTTGTTCTTATTTTACGGTAGAATTGATTTTACCCTTGAAGGTAAAAACGTTGTTTTTTTGAACGTTTCTTTCTTCAATTATTTTGGGTTGGATAATTTCATTAACAAATGGTTATTAAATTATTTAAATAAAATGTTATCTACATCAATCACAATTATCTTTGATCTCAAGTTTACTAGAGTTTAAGCAAATATTTTTTTGTACTAGGAGCTAGTTTGCGAGCATGAAATAAGGAACATCCACTGCGCGTGCCAAGACGCCGATGATCTCACACATTTCGCCTACATCACCAAGGACCACACCACTAAAAGTCACTACTGTCATGTCTTCCGAGTTGCTACTATGGTACGTCACAAGTTCTTGTACATTTTCACCCTTTCTCTTTTCTATACTTGCCAATGTTTCTTTGTTATCTATTAAACATTTAGGCAAAGTAAGATTTTAAAGTCTCAATTTATATAAATTACAGGATCAAGCGACAGAAGTCATCCTAACCCTAGGCGAAGCTTTCGAAGTAGCTTACCAAATGGCATTACGAGAGCAATCCAACCGCACCAGAGTCACACAGACGCTGGCTAAGACCCCGACACACGATCCCATGACGACTTCTAATAAAGAGAAGCCGACAGTCAACCATGGCAGATCACATTCCATCACTGAGATCAAACTGAACGGACATCAGTTAAAGATTGCTCCATTGCCAGCGTCATTGTCCAATGAGGACTTCCAAGCAGCAAGGAGTACTGATGGCACTAGGAGTCCAAGAACACCGCTACTCAAAGCTCCAATAGCGTCTACCGAAGAATTGTGAGAGGTAATGTTAGGTAGAATGTATTAAAACCTCGACGTGAGTGATTGGTTAAAATCGGAAATGTTTTGAAAATAATTATTTCAGTCATTATGCAGTTATTATGAAGTGAGACACAGAGGCCTATGAAAGTCTTCCTGATTGAGTGATTCTTCCGATAGTATGCGTAAATACTTGGTTTAAGAGTTGAATGAAAAATGTTAATTGATATTCTCGAATCTTTAGCGACATTGACGATATTTAACCTAAATTTTAATAATGCTCTGAGTGTTTAGTTCTAAAATGTTTTATGGGCCACGTGGATAAGGCCCATTTTGATGTTAAAACTATTATCATTACGATTTCGACACTGCTTTTGAAAACCATAAACCTATTTATATGAAATGTATGATATTAGACAAATAAACGGTTTTACTATTGAATAGTAAAATTTTAGGGGCTGTTATATTTATAGTAGGTTTTTAATGATTGTATATTTTTGTTTCCTTGTAGTGTTTACGTGTGATATTAATACCTTCTGAATTACTGATTGAGTCTAATATGTTTCATCGATTTAATGAAGACAGATTAGACTCAGATAAGTGTATCTGGTATACTGTAACAGAATGATGTATAATTTGTATCTCATTAACTCTTAAATTTTGATAGAAGTGTTCAATAGCTTTTGTGCTATCATGCAATATATTATAAGCAGCTGAAATAAACCCGTTGGTCCAACTATGCGTCGAATTAAACAGATATTCAATAAAATATTATCGAAATATAACTTTTATGACATAATAATAAATTATATAAAATTATCTGCATCTAGTAAGCTTTGGATTTTTTTGCGCATTTTGGACGTTATTGAATAGGCCTAAAATATTATAATCTCGATATTAGATATATTAGACTTTAATTAAGTGCGTTACCAGTTATTCGGTGTCGTATATGAATATTGTTAGGTATAGCTGTTTCAATGAAGTACATATAAACAGAATATAGTAAGTCAATGTCACATAATATATATACGATATTAGAAACAAAACTTTCTCAAACGTATAGTACAGAAAACATATCAACTGATGTTAAAACATATTGTTTAATGGCTAATTTAACTAGTTTAAACTGATACAAATTTGTTGAAAGAATAATTTGTTAAATTAGTCAAAGTACGTAAGTAATTTTTAAAATTATACTTAATTGAGCTTCCGATGTTACTTTGCCTGTAGAAATAATTATTAAATTGAATACAATAACTCTGTCTTAGACAAAATAAGTTTCGAAATATATTTCAACGTTTTTTTCAATTATGGCAACATTTTGCTCAAGCCTGTGGCGTTTTATTGTATTCTGAAACGTTTGTTACTGCTCTGTGTATCCAAATTACTTTTATTGGCCGTGCGTTTTTTCAAGTCTGATTTGATTAATTTGAGATTTCTTGTAATCCTTGTGATATAATTTGAAAAAGTAAAGTATTCAAATTATTTTTTGTTTCTTTTATTTTTACCATTCAATGTCTTGTTGCTTGTTATTACATATATTATTATGTATGTTTGTTTATATGTCACAGCTTTTTATATGGGATGTTACTGTTATTGATAACTAAAACATTTTATCACTATAATAACGATGTTAATGATATTATATTATATAAGTATTATGTATAACGTTTGTTCGTAGGATATAAAATAAAATATTATATAAATATATTGTGCCAAATACTATTACAGGTGATACGCGAATATACAAACCCCAATAATAAATGATATCCGTTTTGATATTGCTCATTTGAACACCAATTTTATAGTCAGATTATTGATTTTATACAAAATCATTAGATTGATTGGTGAATATATTTGGTCGTCCATTTTATATTTAGAGTTAAATAGAAATATGATTTTAAAATGGAACTAATAATTGCTCATAGATTTTCTGTAGCGTTGCTAGAATTCTATACCATTTCCCAAAGATGAAAATTTTGCTTTAAACCACCAAACTAGTGCTTAAAATATTAAAATTTCTAAAATCATTCATACTGGCGTATCTTAAATCGTTGCTTGTACACTCAATGGCACTTATTAAAATACCGAAATATTTATACTCTTGTTACACTCGCGTGAAATGCTGAAAAAGATAGCGTATTAGATATAATGGCACGTATACCAAAGATAATAATTATAATATCTTAGCTGTGTAAATTGCACTAATATTATTGGATAAGCGAGAAGAGTCTCGGATGAAAGTTCATAAATGACCTACTAGTAGGTTTCTTTTTAAAATATACGAATTTGGTCTTCAAACTTTTTTTTTCGATGCAGTGGACATCGAGTATGGCATATCAAAGAAGAAAAATACGGGAATTTTCTTTAAGAAATAAAAAAACTATTGCAATACAAAACTTGATTTTGAAACTAGGGCTTAGAGTTATATAAATTCACTGCCGGAAGATATATAAAAGTTTTATAATACTTTTATAGTTTTGTATTTTGATGTTTGTGTCAATATAGCGAATTAGTTCCCTTGATTTGAACTGCCCGAAATATTATTAAATAATATACATATTATATAATATTTATGACTTATAATTACTTATTATATTTATTATAAAAACCTATCTTATTGTGCTTTAACTTGCTTATGTACCTTCTTGTTATTAGATGAGATATTCTGCTTTAAACTACCTAATACTCCAAAGTCCTAAATACCTATATTGTTATATCTGTAGGCGATATTGGTTGTGTATTTTTATTTATATGTAGTGCTAGCCTAAAAAGTAGAAAGTATTCGAATATTATTGTAAATATATACTTATTCATACTTATATAACGTATATTCAAGATTCAATAAACAGTGACCTACACCAATTTTGATGTCTTATTGACCAACGGTACCCAAAATTTCGTAAAAAAATGTGAGTTGTAGGAGTAACTAAGGAGGTATAATTTATTAATTAAAAAATTAGAACCACTTTAATACATCAAAGGACATGCCCGATTATCAACCATACCCACCATAGGACTAGCAGACAGACGCACGGCCAGTCGGCTGTTTTTCCTGACCACTAAAATCTGGGCCTCTTCAAGACCTATTCACTTGAATAGGTTTCTTCTAGATTATTCTGCTCCATCGGTTCTTCCTTCTCCATTGGTTGCATGGTCGCTTACCATCAGGGGAGATTGTAGCCACATGATGGCCTATAAAAATTATATATTAGGATTATATCCCATAACGCAGCGGTCAGCGCAGCCCCGTACCAAGGGGAAGGTTGAAGGTTGAAATCCTTCTCGGCTCTTAACTTTTCGGACATTATAAAAATCTTTGTGATTTCCTTAGCTAAACACTATAAAATCAATAAAAAGTTATGAAAAAGCAAAGTGACAACTCTCGTCGATTCAACTGAATGCAACTTCGGTTATTGAGCAGGTAAGTACCTACTCGTATTAGTTGACTGTAACGTCAAACCTGTAGATGGAGCCTCGGTAGCGTTTGTGCCAAACAGCCCCTAAGAGTTATTCGTCGAGTGTGATTATGATCCGATAGCGCAGTGCAGCCCCGTCGGGGAAGGGGAAGGTCGCGGGTTCAAATCCCACTCGGCTCTTTACTTTTGGGACATTATAAAAATCTTTGCAAGGTAAAATTTATAATCGATGGGCACAACTATCTGCGTGTTTGCTAAGGTGAGTAATGTAGGCGACTAAAACCCACGGCTGAGTGCATGTTGCATAGAACTCTTGTGTTATTGAAAAAGCAAGAGTCTAGGCAGAAGCTTTAGCGAAGCTTTAGCTTAGCACGAGTCTTTACCGGCTGGTTCTATAATATAATATGAGAAGGTAGCACAGTATTCTGCTAAGAAAGTGTTCTGTTTCCAAGACAGACCACAAACTCAGGTCTTCAGCTCCAGTGCTTCCCAGCTGCATCGCAGATCGTCGCCCCATCTTTCCTAAGGGCGTCCTACACCACGCTAAATCTAACAAAAATACTAAATAATAAATTTGGAAATCGTACCATCAAAGCATGACCACGCAGGGTGTATGCACAGATGTGACATTATGAAAATGAAAAAAAAGTAAGTACTTTTTCAAATGTTTTAAATCGTTTACTTTGGGCTCTTAAATGTTTATACCTGTTATACCTGTGTATACCTCAAAGAAACGAAAGAAACAAAATGCTACTACTAATCCCGGCGCATGAACCCCCTAAGTGGGTCTTGTCCTCCGACACAATGGAACGCCACCGCTCTTTCTGCGCCACCTCACAAAATGCTAGTTTTAATTTATTTACTATTGATGTTGCCTGTACTTCTTAATCACCAATAAATAACTCATTCACAAGCTAATGACGAAACCTAATAATAAATCCACGGTCACTTAGGTAGCTATCAGGACCACAAGTATCCGTTTAATTTTCAAAAGCAGCTATGGCCCCTTTAGCGCTAACATCATTGAATAATTTACAAACACAACAACGGCACGGATTAGTTTGAAGTAGCTAGTAAATCCAAAACTGTGTTAGAACATAGTTACCTAGAGAGAGTTTTGGCCTAGTACCTACTAATTATCAAGCAAATAAGTAGGTATTTTGAATCCAAAATAACCTCGTGACTATATGTTTTTATTATTTTAACCTACAATGTCCCACTGCTGGGCAAAAGCCTCTCCCAAAATTCTCCCACCATCCCAATCTTTGCGACTTCCCACCAATCTTTCTCCAGAACTTCGTATCAGTTCATGATCATAAAAAAAAAATTATTTGAGTGTATCAATATTATTATTATTGTATTTTTATTTTATTACCGTGTGGAACTGGTACCTAGACTTACCTACTTACCTATAAGACGTTTTAAAGTGATTCTTGGGACATAACTGATTAAATACATTTTTGACTTTGACTTTAACACCATCCGCAAAAAAAGACCTAATATTCTGAAATCCGGCTGCTTGTAGTCCACTGGATAAAAAACGTTCTAATTATTTCAGCACCATTAGGCCAGCCGAAAAAAGGCTGAGTTTTAAGCGTCATTTATTAATCTCTTGGTCCATTAGACGTAATGGATGGATCGACACTGATCCTGGATACCAGCTTAGTAACTTAATGGTTTAGCTCCTAGATAGGATGAAGTACCAGCTGAGAATAGATGGTCGTGGTCATTGTTACGTGTTCTTTACATAAACAATCTTGTACAGGTTCTGAGTTGAAATATGTAGTACCTGAAAATAAAGTAATCATGTTTTTTATATTGATCCGGAAAATTGGCCGCGTTGGTCCCGAAATAAAAAAATATTATTAAATATTGTGCATAGTCCTTACAACACTATTTAGCTCCAAATTAAGCAGAGTTTACTAAGGGAACCAAATAGTTTTTTGTAAACACATAATATTTAGAATATAATGTAACACCCAGACAGAGAAGAAACGTCTGCATTCACCTCGAAAATGTTTGTTCTCGGTGGGGATCGAACCCACAACCTACTACACAGGCTTATTAGGCTTAGCTAATACTGATTGCTTGCTTGAGCTGAGAGAGCAGTTACATGGAGATAGATTCAGGTAAATATAATAATTAATATGTGAATGTCATAGAGGAAGATGCCAGGAGATGGCCGGATGGCATATCCTGAAAGAGATACCAAATAAGCAAATCACAAATCACCTACCAAGTGTGGCATCTATGAGGGAAATATTTGTTCAACAAAGGAGAATCTAGCTGAGAAGGAATAACGAACCCATTAAAGAAAAACGCCGTAAATCCCGATCATCGTAAGCCGATGTTAGCAATCACCGCTAGAATTTATTGTATCCCAAAAGACAAATTGAAAAGATTCGAACACACGATCTCTGTACTCCATAGAATTAAAAAAGATTCCTAAATCTTTATTACAGAGCACAGTAAACACCACCTTAAAATGTATTTGACATGCAAACCCTATTTTAAAATTCTCTCAGTCTATTTAACGCTTGAAAATTTTCCAGCCCAGATATTCCCCCCAGGAAACCTATTCCACGGCTATCTAAAAGTAATTTCCAATCATGCAACTAGTCTGCAATATTTCCGTGTGGCAAAGCGGCAAATTTCTCATCAGCAGCGATTGGCGTTGGCTCGTGTGATCGCTTCGATCGTCGGAACATAATTGGAGACTATGTAGCTATATTTTTAAAGTCTTGCAAAGTTTTGATCTAGAAAATAGGCATGGAAAGTTTGGGCGGTGATGGCTGTGACACAGTTTTTAACTCTTTCGATTGAAAAGTGGGGTGTTATACCTAAGCGGCTTTTAAGGCAGGCTTTACTGTGTGTGTTTGTTTGTCTGTTGTGAAACTAATGCAAGTTCGGCTCGAATTTCAAGGCGGTGATATTTTATAAAACAATTGAGTCTTAGTGGTGAGATGGCTTAGAAGATATTTGGCAGAATTTTTTGCTGTCCGGATCACCGTCGTGAATTTAAAATTTTGCATTTTGCTCAATAAAATTTAATGATGACATCTACGAAATAAATATCGTAGACAATCCACACTTGTACTATGAGAACCAAATAGCTGATATAACACTTGTGAAACAAACATCTGTGTTCACCACACAAAATGTTTGGACGGGACAGAAGGCAGAGCTACTGAGCTGAGAGGTCATTTTTGTTGGCTGTTTTTTTAGTTTTTTTTCGATATTTTGATGTTTAAAAGATTTGTAGTTGCTTATGATATTAAACAAAGTTCATTAAGATTCACGTTGAGAGTCGTCATGTCACGCCACACGTCGTGTTAATAACGCGCACGCAACTCCCATAATTAGCAGGTACCTACCTAATTGCTGTGGACATATTTCAGGGAAATTAGCTAAGATTAGATTTAAGTAAAATATGATGAACATTTATAAATTTGACATCTTTTTAACAAGAATTTTATGCAATAAATACTTTGACTTTGGCCTTAATGTTGTTGGTTAGTCCCACAAATACCACAAATAAAAAATCCAAATTTTCATACATTGAGTCCCAGCCAAAGACGTATTTACCGGTCAAGTGTCATTTTATAAAATTAAATAAAGGTATTCACGATATTCGTACAATTGTGTCCATTGAAAAGTGTTATTAATGCTTTTATAATAATATCTCAAAATAAATTCCGTAACCACAACTATACTAGGCCAACAACCCTTTGTCGGATTTTTTTTTAATTTCTATTCAATAGAGCTACCAAGACATATTTTTTACGCCCGAAAAAATCATACCTAGAAGTTACGTAGACTTGCGTAGAAGTCTACGCCGTAGATGTAGCGAGCGACGAGCGATCATCTAAATACAATAAAAAATATCACAAAAAGAAAAAATTAAATTATATAGTACCTAATTATCTTCTTAACCAAATTTTATTAAAACATAATTATTTATTTATTTCACAAATATGTTTTATTATATTAACTACTTTGTTTTATTATACCTCCATAATTATAAACACTAGATACGTATATACATCAATTTACAACTACGTGTTTTTTTACACAAAGAAACTTAGAATTAAACAAATATTTACAAAATACACAAGAAACAGTTGAGCTATCTGCAGATCGTTACAAACGATCTAGAGATAGCTCTATCTCGTGTTTTTTATTACTAAAAATTAAAAATTTACGTAAAAATCTCATTTTTGCTCTAAAGATTAAATAGAAAAGTAAAGTGTAATTAGAAGTCATGTCACCGAAATGATGAGCACCCTACTTCATAAAGTCACGTATTGAGGTCGGCATTACTGTAATTAAGTATATTGCGACATGAGGAATGTGGGTGGGGGAGGGAAATGGGGGTGGGGGTGGCTCTTTGACTTCGCATCTTCAAATCGTTTTAACTATTTAGGGTTTCGTTATAAAATTTTGTGAAATTACCTTAATTTAACTTCTTTCGTCTTAAATTTATACGTTTTAATTATAATTGATCATATATTACTAATTAGTGAGTACCTTAACACTTATCATGCTTACTTTTTTTTTATTTCTAAGTCCTAAGTTTTTTTCTTTTCGTCTTAGAAAACTGTGTTTTTTTTATACAACTACTTGATGGAACAAGCGATGTTATGTGGTAACCATCGCCTATAACAAAGCATTGACTCGTATGTCACGCACCCTACGATGCATTTCCCGGCGTCCATCAACTTGAAGCATACAGATGTTCAGCCTCACCCTTCTAACCGAAATACAGCAATGCTGCTTCACGGCAGAAATAAGCATGGTGGTAGTACTTCCCCAGTCGAGCCCTTCACAAAGGGGTATAATAGATTTTATTTTCAGATATAATACATTTATTTATTTTCATAAGCGTCTCTACTAGATTTGTAATTAAGAGAAACCCTTTTGAAAGATAAAAAAACACAACTTAATTATCTAAAATTGTACACAGCTATGTAAAAGAATGATAAAACCCGATTTAACTAAGAGTAAATATTCCGTTTGGAATTACAGCAGTTTTGAAGATCACTGCAAAAACATAAAAACTGTCTGAAACCTTAATATAGTATGTTTTAATATTGATTCCTTACTTATACAAGAACCCCCTAAGGTTCCTCCCCCCCCCCCTTCTATATAAGAAACCCCTGAGATTCTCCGCACGTAGGTATCTATAATTTCCGATTTGCGGGTAAAAAATCTTTGTCCCCGCTTCACGCGGGCTGGCTCCCAATGCCGCTATTGTTACCAGATTAAATTATATTTCTGGAATATACCAGAGCCTGTCGCCGAGGAAATTGTTTATGCGACCACTGAAAGTGCAGACGTAGGCATCTCACTCAAAGCCTAAGCAAAGCTTGTACTGGGAGTTGTATGAGAATTAGATAACTGAAAAGATGACTTTTTATTTGTCCCAAAAACACGCAAGTACCTATAGCACAACTCATCAAGAAAAAGGCAACAGAAAAAAAGGATTGTATGGTTTTAAGAAACCACGGCAAAAATGAAACTTTATTCACATTAGAGACATTTAACTAAAAATTTTCGGAATAATAATTATACACTACACGGTCAGCTGATGCGAATTATTATAGGCGCCGCCATATTGACCTCGGCTGCACTGACAAGCGCCTTTCATCTCTCCGCGGCCGACCGTCACGCACGGCCGCGGAGTAGGGATAAAATGGCATGGCAAGCGGTTACCGTAGCCTATGAATTGACGCTTGCAACAGCACACTTTGTTTATCATGACCATGACGACCTACATTTTCCAGGAAAAGAAGAAGAAAAGGCAATATTTTTCAAGGAAAGGCAGGGAAAGAGTGGAAATGCGTCTTGTAGACCATTCAACACAAAACACTGAATACATTATTTTACAGTGAAGAGCAGTTGAACGCTTTAAACCAGTTTTTCTTGTATAACAAAAATTGCAAGTCCACAGTTATTGTACTCACGGTCGGAAGGGCTGGTTAAGAAGAAATGAGGTTCTGATTTCTTGTGGGTGGATGATTTGATCTCGATTCTCTTTATGGTAGAATGGTCATTATTTCTTCACGTTTGGCTTAGATGAAGTTTCGTTTTTCTATTATATTCGGATAAGTAGAACTACCACAAGCTCTGTCTGACTCTGTCTCTAGCCTTGAGTCTGTGCGCTTACCAGTGTATTATACTGTGTGTGCGACGTTACGACGTAGGATTTATTTAGTCAACACTCACGCAGCCTCAAAACCAGAGCCAGACAGAGCTTGTGGTAGACCTAAAAGTAATTATTTTCCTTTGTATTTATATCAATTTGGGCCTATTTATTATTATTAGTTCTTGGACTGGCCTCTCAGCTCTGCCTTCTGTGCCGTAGGTTACCGAGAACAAAATATTTGTGTGGTGAACACCAAACACAGATGTTTGTTCTGTGTGTGGGCGTTAGATTATAGTAAGTATAGCCAGCTACTTTTCAGTTGGCTCACTTGAAAGCCTCTTCATGAACGGTTAGAACCATGTAGAAGCAGGTTGTTTTTCTTGGTGTTGCTATAGGGTAGTAGGTATGGTCACCAAGCGACAAAGTCCTGCAAACAAATTAAAAAGAAACAACTCATATTGGTTATTGGACGCTATTTAATCACATGGAATGCAAATTTTCAAAAATCATCATATTTATATCGTTTTTAAGATAGTGAGTGAGTGAATTGCTCCTTTATAAATACAGATAACTTTATAGTTTCAAGTCTCAAAAAGCCACAAACATACAAACTAACATTAATCAGATGAAACTTCTCGAATGGCAAGTCGCTTCAATACTTTATATGGAGTAAATCAAAATGGCAAGCGTGAGCGTGCCTGCGGCGCGGAAGTCGTCACGTTCGCGCCTCGTTCGCGTCGCTGCACTCATACCATTTGATTTCACAAGTATTCATACAAAGATGATAATACCTTTAATTCAAACTGTTTTTATGCTGCTTGTTATGTATAGACAGGTATTTGTTGTGATTACCTACGAGTATTTTGATATGAATTAGAATTAGTAAGTTGAAGTGGCAATGGGCCGGCCATATAGCTCGAAGAACCGACAACCGTTGGGGAATAAAAGTTCTCGAATGGCGACTACGAACCGGAAGATGAAGCGTAGGGCGCCCACCCACCAGATGGACCAACGACATTGTTAAGATCGCGGGAAGTCGATGGATGGAAAGGGCTCAAAATCGTTCTTCCTGGATTTCATCTGGTTCCCATCGTACAAGCTCTGCTTTCTTTGGAGCTATATAGCGTTGTGTGAATTGTCCATGATATTATTTATTAAATATGCAGGGTAGACATAACCCATCATCATCCTCATGATGATGATGATGATGAGTTATGTCTAAACAGGTATTTTTCACGATTACTTTTTTAATCTAAATAAGGTAATCACGATATTCGTGGAATCGTGTTAATTAAAAAGTGTTTGATGCTCTATTGATTGGTTGCCTGATAGATAACTAAAACTGACGTCAAAAGCTACCGCTAAGCCGATAAGCAGCTAGAGCACTTGTCTCTATATTTTTTTGTACAAAACGTATTATTTTTTTTTAATGAAAAGTGCATTATAATAAACCAGAGAGTCTCAAATAAAATGTGCAACCAGAAGTCATGGCTGAGCTTAAACTTGGATCAGTTGAGCTATCTTTAGATCGTTTGTCTGCAGATTGTTAACTGTTTGGTCTGTACATTTTGTAAATATTCAATTTGTTTAATTGTAAGATAGATAGAAAGATAGATTAACACTTTATCGTCCACAAAGATACATTATAAAAACTAGACGTAACAAAATAAAGTAGGGCGTCTTTATCGCTGAAAGTGATTTCTTCCAGTCAACCTTATGTAAGTTTCTTTGTGTAAATTTTATTAGTAACACAGTAACACTTGATATTCTTTAGCTGGGAAAAAAATATATATAATTGTTGTATTTGCTCTATGTAGGTATAGTATAAGGTATGCCACATACGCCGGAGGTATCAAACGCGTCAGTCAGGATCAGCGGAAGGCTTTCACGCGTCACCGCGCATGCGGTTAGACGCTCCAACTGTAGCGTCTTCTAGACGGTTCTTGGTAGTTTGTTGATAAGATAAGTAGCAACTTGGGAGAACTTGCTTTAAGTCTTGAATGGGGTAGTTTCGATAAAGTTAAGTGAAATAAGTTGGTTTTTTGGTGTTAGTTTAACCAAATACCTACTATCAAAAGGATTATTTATCTAGTCCTTCTCTTTTTTATCGTTTCACTGGTTCCTTCGAACCAGTGGGGTTAAAGAATTTTAAGCGTATCTTGTTAATAAAAATCAGTTTTGTTTCTTAAAATCTATAGGGAGGCATTTTTATGATAAATTGTAAAGGTTTTCGTTTTTAAACTCCTTACAAAACCTAATTGAAAAAATCTATTTCTAAAATTTAAAATACCTTCTGTAGTTACATACGTATCTCCTATTACTTTTTGTGTTTTTAATAAATTATTGTCATAACAAACGCAACTAAACAGAACAACAATTAGCATCCCAATATTATAAAGCCAAACAATACGCGACAACGTCTGGAAATCTCTTAATCCTTTAACAAATCTTCATAATTCGATCAGGAGCCTCCCAGGCGTGCAAGCAAGCAGCCGGGAAATGCCGATCGTAGACATCGTAGAGCGTCTACGCCGTAGCATCTCGTAGAGGTGTAGTCAACTGCGCTAAATGTGGAAAATATCTTGGTCGTAATATCGTATTTCGATAAACTTGTACGTAAATATTTGAAGCACCCAAACCGTTGCTTTCTTAAGGCCTGCGCACATCGAGGCGATGGTGATGGCGATCATGTGAAACGCTGTCAAATATGACAGCGATATTTGGCAGCATTATCACTAGCATGAAAGTTCATGCTGGGCATTTTATACCTTCTCGATCCAAAAACATCGTCGGTCCATCAGGGGGTCTGGCTGCTAAAGTTTAACTTTAAGTAACTCTTTAAGCCATTATCATCATCAGTCTGAAAAAGTCCACTGCTAGACATAGGCCTCCCCTACACATTTAACGAAAAGGAAGAACGATTCTGAGCCTTTTCTATCCAACGATTTCTCGCTATCTTAAAAATGTGGTCGGTTCATCGGCTGGGTGGGTGTCCAACGTTTCGTCTTCAGTGGTCACCATTCGAGAACCTTTATTCTCCGACGTTTGCTGGTTATTCAAGTACGCACTCTCAAATCTTCAAAATCATCATAAATCGCATTCCCCCGGCAATATAATACAGAGTTCCTAATTATTATTGGAATATGCAAACTTAGTTGTCGTTTATTTTGTTAATTCCAACCTTTCCAGCAGCGTCTCATTCGCGGCCGAAATAATTAGAATTTCAGATTGGAATTTTCAATGTACACTCTACCACACAACCCTGTGTCTTTCCCATTCAAAATACATAAATGGGTCATAGAGTGTATTTCGTATTTTAATATGAAATTAAAACGTCAAAGAACTGCACAAAAATGTCTGTGGGAAATTTAGAGAGAAAAGTGTATACCTATTTAATTTCAACAACACAAATAAATAATTTGAAATAAGATTTTAATGACAAAACGAAGTTATTAAACTGATGCATAGCTAAATTGTATGGTAAACGTATGGTATACCTAAAAACACATCATTTTGCCCACCATCAAATTGACAAAATCCAAAATGTTTTATCTATGAAATCATTTAATTTCAATGGGAAATTTATTACAAATAGTAACCTTTTAAAATCTCTTAAACATCTCAGTCAAAGGTGTGGGTGCCGGTGAAGTTACTGGCACGTGAGGCTGAACATCTGTGTGCCTCAAGTTGATGGACGTAAGGCAGTGCATCATAGACATAGCGTGACCTACGAGACAATACTTTGTCATAAGTGATGGTTAATGTAGGTGGGCCTTAATTATGATTCTTCCTTCAGCATGTTGTACAAAATACACAAACAAATTACCATCACAGGTTTTTATGTTCGACTGTACCTTGTAATATGCGAGGTTAATGAAATTTAAATATTGTTTTATGAATTTCCCTATATTTTAGTTAAAATTCTTGTTATTTTCGGGGAGCTTTAATAATATTTTGGTGTAAGAACCAAATATTTATTCTCATAAATTAATAATTTCTGTGATTTTAAAATCTGTAAGGTAGGTAGAATTAGAAACGTAGAAGATAAAAAAGATTTCTCAGAAGATAAAAAGGGTTTCCCATATTTGAAGTTCTTGTAGAATTTAAAACATGAATAATTTTTAAGCTTTGCAATACCAAACCAAATAGTTTAGTTATTATTAACAAAAAAGTAATTAGTATGTAGTAGTAAGTATTTACTTAGAATACAATAAAACACCCTGACAAAGAACGAACATCTGCGTTCACCACACAAATATTCGTTCTCTGTGGGGCTCGAACCCATAACCTACGACGTAGAAAGCAGAGCTACTACCAACTGAGCTGAGAGGCCAGTCAAATGAAATGTTTTTTAATTTACAATCAATACCAATCATATTTTCCTACAAGTACCCTCAATCACTAAATATTTAGGATTATGTTTGAAAATCAATTTCGATTTATTTTCGCCCTTTCAAAGACAATGGCTACACCATGAATCTCAATGGCGCTGCGTTTGATAGACGCTGATTAATGTCTATCTGCTGGATAAAAAAGTTTATGTTTCAGTGGAATGCTGCGTACAGGGAAAGCGGTTGAGGCCCGTTGGCTTTTATTAAAAGTCCATGTTCTTTATTTTTCCTTATTCTTTTGTGCTGTAGCAATGTCAACCTACCTTTGATTTTGTTTCACTTTTTAACCGACTTCCAATCAAAAAGGAAGAGGTTCTCAATTCAGTTGTATTTTTTTTTAATGTTTGTTACGGCATTACTTCGTCATTTTTGAGCCGATTTGAAAAAATATTTTTTTATCTGAAAGGTACTGCTTTCAGATTGGTCACATTTTAATTTTATTAAAATCGGTGTTGCCATTTTTTTTTAAATAATTTTTTTAATGTTTAAAACTGCATGCCTCCGTCATTTATGAACCAATTTAGAAAATTATTTTTTTATTTGGAAGGTTATTCTTACGTCCAGATTGTCCTAAACAAATTTCATTAAAATCGGTTAGCCGTTTGGCAATGAAGTCGCTTTCTCTAGTTTTTTAAACTTATAATTATTTATTTTCTAGTCTAGTTGGTTTTTTAACGTGCTCTGTTCTACTACTAGGCAAAAGTTCCCCCAAAATCTTCTAACACGATTTTTGGCGACTTCTCACCAATCCTTCTCCAGAAATGGTGAAAGGATTTTAAGTGCGCCTCAAAGCGGCTTTTTTCGTGCACTTGACACATATTTTCGAGTTTTATTATGCTTAGTCGCGTGGATATTTAGATTTGCCTTATTTTAATAAGTATGTTCTTGAATTTAGCCTGCTCTTAAATAAAAACTGTTTATATTTATTATGTTCCGGTTCTCTACATATTTTGTGTTCCAGCGACGTTTGATTTCAGTGACATCTGGCGGAAGTAATGGATTTTTTCAGTTAGCTGAAGGTGAAAATTTAATCTGTGATGATAAGTGACGACCGAACGTTTCAACATTCTTTAAGCGTTTAATTCCATAATATTAATTCGTGTAACAGAAAATAATTTGAAAATGTATTGGATACAAAATATTTAAACAATCTTCAAGAAGAGAAAGTATACGTATTCAATATTTTATGTAAAACCTCTTGTCTGTATAAAAATTACTTCAGGGAGTTTTTTTTATGTGTTTATTTGCAACCATTCAAAGATGATCAAGAAATATTACGCAGAACGAAAAAAAAAGTAAGTAAAGATTGTGCCATATGGGGTGCAATTATTGTATTAGGTACATAAGAGTCATAAGCGTAGCATCAGATATGCTATTCGCTTGTTAAACATTTAATTCTAATTTATTTTATTGAAATCGAGACGTTTAAAAAATGAATTCAGTAAAATATAGCGTTTCTTTCCATTACTTAAGTAAAAGACATCATGTAGCTATAAATAAGTAGATATACAATGCACAACAGAAGGCACAAAGTTACCTTGCAGCAATCTATGTCGTTTGCGTCACATGCCGCAGTGTGTGGCGTCTTGCAAACTGCCAAGAGGCGGACTGGAGGAATGTCGGCGAATGGGACTATTCTCAAGCTGACAAATATCACTGCCATATTCGATAGTGTTTCACTGATCGACATCGTGGAACGCTTAGATCTGGCCGTCGATTCCAGCAACACAAATACTCAAGCGATCGTGTAAATTGATGTGAGTTATCAATTTTTGATTGTTCATTTTGAAAATGGAACGCGGATTCAGCAATTACTCATTCGAGCCGTGTTGCTGAAATTGACACTCTGATGTGCGCAAGGCTAGACGACTTGCCTACTAGACTAGACTGATTGTGTTATTTTAATAACTCACTGATACATGACGAACGTGACGACTTTGACGAAATTGTTACGTTCATTACTTAGAAAGAAAATTTAATAAATCGTCATATAAATTGGTTGAGATAAAATTGAGATCTAAAAACAACACCAGATAAGAATTGATTCGTTTGTAAGCTTCATGGGGAAAACCTTTCTGTCCTACTTTGTTTATTCATTCAGAGTTTTGGCAAGAATAAAAAACTAAGGTTAAAAAATGTTACTTAATGAGGTAGCGAAAAGACGGTAAAAAAATAATGCACATAATTTAAATGAATAAGCGTATTAGAGTGTGCTTATACTCGTAACTTAACTTATAGGTAGATTATGAAATCGAATGTCGAACGCTTTTCTCGTGTGTTTCATCGATAGTCCCCCATTGTAAAGTTCAGTTAAGTTCCACGAGGACTGGTACGCGTCCTAACCGCCTGAGTGCCTCTAACTGCTGTTTGATGAGTTCTTGTTGGTGGACTTGGGAAATTTCTGATAAAGCTGTGAAATATAACGTTAATAGATTTAATACACGCTTGGTTTAACTGCTCAAACAAACTTAAAGTCTAGTCAAGTCTAGTCGTAAGTTACTTTTTAGCAAAGAAAGTAAAAAAAAATATAATTGATTGGAATAGTGTTAGGATGGTTCTTTTTCCACACAAATTGATTTTATCATTTATGAGCTATGAGAATATATCTATGCTATGTTGAAGAAAATGCAAATTAATTTAACGAAAGGAAATGAATATTATTTATTAATAACTAAAGCGAACACATTAACATTCATAATAAATTAGTATTGTTATGTGGCATCAGTTGCGTGTCAATGTTTACAAAATACCAATAAATATTTAAAACATAAATAATTTACGCTGTGTGCTTCGTCGTCGTCGTCTCAAAAAAATAATTAAAGATTATATTGAAAAATAATGCACTGAAGGTGTACAATTTGAAGGTGTTGGTGCCTGGGCCTGTGCCTGGTGTTGGGAAGGGCCTTCAAATTGCCGAGAAATTACGTAAAATTACGCGTTCACCGAGTATAAATAAAAAAATAAATAAAAAAAGACATGTTTTGCTGACCCCACATAAAGTGGAATAAGGGCAGGAAGAAGAAGAAGATGAAATAACGAATTACTAGCGAAATTTCCTTCAACAGCCGGCACTTACATTCCTTAAGTTACTCAAGCAATCTCTGTCTCAACTCATGCGCACGGAGCGTTTCAGCTTCAGTGCCAATGAGGGTCTCGCAGACCTCTATAAAAGCGAACCTTGCTCGGATCTGGGATCAGTGAAATTTCAGTTTTTGAGATGTGTGGAATGTTATTTGAGACCGGGATCAGAAAAATTCGTGATTTCATGATGTGAGTTCTTATGGGAATATATTAGAATGTTTATTTATTGGAGAATATCAAATTTGAAATTAAAATGAGGTTTAGTGGTGTGTTGATTATTTATTTTATTTTTATTTATTTATTTATAATTTTAGATATAGGTAAACTTCCTTCTTATGTATATCTTAGTAGGTATTTTAATACTGGAGTAGTCAAAGGTAATTCTAACTTAGGGCTAATTCGTCCATCTCTAATAAAGTAAGTATATAATTCGTCAGATAAAAATATATCCATCTCTTTTTTTGGCTTGTTAAAAACAATTACGGTAGTAGGCCGGCTTTTCTGCTTTCGTAGAGCGCTATCTCTTTCTGACACACGCTACGCTCAATGAAGCTGAAATTTGCTGATGTGCAATATTTGTTGCCTACTTCTATGTTTGTATTATTCTCATGTGACGTATAATAAATAACTTTTGATTTGATTTGATTATAGTCAATTAATTGCGTTACTCAGAGATGAAAAAACAGAAGTATAGTATTTTCAGTTTCAATGTAATCCATATATTATCATTGAAAATCACAAACAAAATAACATTTACAAAAAGCACACAAAACTTACCTACATCAAATCCGCGCATTTACATAAATACGACTATAAAAACTTTTATACGTCCGAAATTGGGATCAGATTGGTATACGGATTGCGTAGAATAGAGGTGGAGGTAGAATAGAGGCTATTCATTTCACCGAAGTCACGTAGGGTAATGTATATTCTAATATATTTGCCGGGAACGACTTTTCGTGTGTAGCGGCGCGTGCGGTCTGCGGCCGGCACGTAGGGATGTACTGCTATCGATTAAATTGTCGATGAAATAGATTTATTGAATTTTAATAAGTGATGTTCCAAGATTCAGATGACTAGACAAAACTGTATTTGGTGCCTCCAAGACGAAACAATCATTGATTTAATAAGCTTAGAAAATAAAAGTCACTACCAAGTTACAGGGTTGTAAGTTCTTAGTAGTTCAGAGGAAAGAAAGAACTTCAAGAAAAGAATCAATCCTAGTCGGTATGTTATTAATTAATGTGTGATTTTATTCCAAGAAGTAAGAGATATATTATACAGTCTAGTAGACAGAGGAACTCTTTATTTTTAATTTTTATGGCCCACCTGAACAAAGCATTTTCTCGTAGGTCACGCACGTCAGGAACATGCCCTCAGATGCACTGCCCTGCGTCCATCCACTTGAGGCATAAGATGTTCAACCTCACGTGCCAGTAATTTCACCGGCACCCACACCCTTCAAACCGAAACACAGCAATGCTGCTTCACGGCAGAAATAGTCATACATAGACTTTTTCATTTATTTTCTTCAACAAGCATAAAGCTTTATTTCATTTCATTTCATACGTTTATTTGCTTAAAAACATGGTATGGGAAAGTACATAGATGTCAAGTGTTTAAAGTGTATCACATTTTTTTACCATTTCAGTGTGCAAAAATTCTAATTTAGAGAAGCATAATTTAGCTTGAAAGTCCCAACACTACTTGACCCCGTATTTACTCTGCACCTCGGCAGTTCATCTTCATTTTTTATCCTTTTTACCGGAAAAGGGCAAAAAAAGCAGGAAACCGCTGTAGTAATGAGTGTAAAAAAATATGCGAAAGATATCTTTTCCTGCTTTGTAAATGTTGCCTTATTTCCCTTTGCCCTATAAAATATGAGATTTCTATGAATTTCTGTAGCAGCCATTTTATTTGTCAAGATAATTTGTAGGGGTCTGTTTATCTAGCTGGTTTTATATTTAAATTAAAACCTTTTTTGTTTACAGGAATCAAGCTTTATATAATCTTGAAAGATTTTGAATTAATTATATGTTCCACCCACGTCCTGTCGCGCCCACGTCGCAGTCATTACGTGTTAGTTAAATGTGTTAAATACATATAAAAAATAATACATATAAATATATATTTTAGTTTTAAGGTATTTATACTATGGGCCCTGTATTTTTGTACTTACTATGTTGCCTGTTTTTTTTTTTTTTTTTTTAAGTTTCACAGACGCCTATGGATTAAATCAATTTTCTGTTCTTATTGTTATTTTACGCAATACATTATGCATTAAGACATAGATTAAATGAGCTTTAATTAAGCTTTGATGAATATTAATAAAACGTTGAATATATTACAAATATCAGTTGGAATTCTCTAATTTAGATTCAGATTTACCAATAACTTACCTTCCAAAGGTCCCAAAATAATGTAATATGTTACGTCACGAATGACGTCACGCGTGTCGGTATGTCTGCGCGCCCCGTAAATCCTCGCGCCCTGTTGGTTCCCTTAATTAATTCGAGAATATACCTACCGCCCTATTCCACTATTATGCTATTCTACTATTCTACTATTATGCTGATAGATTTTTATTTTTCGTGTGCGATTTTTCCTAAAATTCATAAAAAAGTAGCTTATTATGACATAGCTCTCTGAAATAGCGCTTCAAGTGGCAATAGGCAGGTCATTAGGTCATAAAGACAGCCATGAGGAATAAGTTTGTAAATGAAAAGATCTTTTTTTTTTTTGAATGGACATAATGCTGGTGATCGTCTGACGATTCTTATAGCGCTACCGGACAAAAAAAAGAGCTAAAAATATCGAATTCTGGATATATTATATGCCGATGCTCAGCAGTGATTTTATAATGTTTAAAAAGTTACTTTAATTATTTTTTCAAAATCTTTTTTTTTCATGTCAGTTGAATCACTCAATTTTTTTATCGTATCACTGGTTTTTTCGAACCAAGTGTGGTGAAAGAATTGTATATTTGCCACAAAGAGACTCTTTCCGTGCACTTGACACATGTTTCGGACTTATTGAGTTCTACTCATGCCGATTTCCTTCACCATTTGAAAGGAATGGCATAATGCACATTCCAAGTCGAAAAACTTATTGGTACACGAAACTTATTGGTACATTGAATTCAAACCCACGACCTAGGATAGGAGAGCGCGGCCACTACCACTAGGCCACTAGTGCTCCCAACGGAACTAAAGACCATTCACACGATCACGCAAAAAAAACTGGGCATGATACCAAAAAAAAATTCAGAGATTTTTTTTGTATGAGGATACTAGATTGAAAACCCGTATTTTCTGGGGAATACCTAAAAAAATCTCGATGTTAAATTTTGTGAGCTACAAGTATGGTGCAAATGGAAGTCCCAATTTAATTATTTAAAACTGTACCTCACATAGGTATTGGCATTTCCATCAAATTAAGGACACAGAGGGACCCTCAGCCCTTATTCCGCAATTTGCGAGGTATTTCGTTAAACGGGCCCAATTTGAGATAAGGACGACACGCAAATTGTCTTGTATTGAGAAATTAATTTTGGTTCAATTATGTTGTGTGGATGTGTAGGAGGCGTTTTCTCTTGTTCTCAAAGATGATGCAAACGTTTTACAAATAAAAAATTTGAAATTAAAAAACAAGTACATTTTTTTATAAATAATTTGATTGAATGCCGTTACATTAATAATAATATGATGGCTTTCTAAAATATTATTTAACTGTCACATTATATAGTTTAAAGTTCATAGTTTATTGATACCGGATAATAGTTAATTATACTTCGCATCTCTCCCGAAGATGATTGCAGTTTACATGCAGCAGTACGTCAGATGATGCTGTCCTAATCACACTTTTAGAGTTATATTTTATAGATTTAAAATCGATTTAAAAGTTTTGAATCGATTCTACAAAAAGTCATTTGACTTATTTCCCACCACTACTGGCCACCCCACGCCGCCATATTGAATCCTGACGGTTGTCATTACGTGATTTTGTGTTGTCCGAGTCACACGAACATTTTCAATTTATTTATTTTTTAATTCTTTGCTCGTCCAACAAAAATATGATAAGTAAAAGAAAGCGATCAGATAAAGAGAAAAGTGATATAGTGAAAAGAGTATTGAAGAAGGTGAAAAATCTAAGTAGTGAAAAACAAGAGAAGAAGAATTTTATGATAGTAGTCCGAAGATTAAATTTAGATTGCCAGGACTTGAAAATCCAAGTTAGTGATCGAGAAGTTCCAGGTAAGCGAGTTCTTGATAATATTGAGGGAAAATATTTACCTACCCTCAAAAACTTTATGACTATTATTTTCTTCATAGTCAAATGACCCGACGTAAAACGTGTGTGGCAATTGTATCTCGACGTATATCGTGTGTGGATACCGTACCTAAGTACCTACATAAATAAAATACACTGAACACGGAGTTCTTGATAACATTGAGTGAAAATATTTTTGCCTACCCTCAAAAACTTTTATGACTATTATTTTCTTCATAGTCAAATGACCCGACGTAAAACGTGTGTGGCAATTGTATCTCGACGTATATCGTGTGTAGATACCGTACCTAAGTACCTACATAAATAAAATACACGGAACACTGAGTTCTTGATAATATTGAATGAAGTATTTTTACCTACCCTCAAAAACTTTAATGACTATTATTTTCTTCATAGTCAAATGACCCGACGTAAAACGTGTGTGGCAATTGTATCTCGACGTATATCGTGTGTGGATACCGTACCTAAGTACCTACATAAATAAAATACACGGAACACTGAGTTCTTGATAATATTGAGTGAAGTATTTTTACTTACCCTCAAACACTTTAATGACTATTATTTTCTTCATAGTAAAATGACCCGACGTAAAACGTGTGTGGCAATTGTATCTCGACGTATATCGTGTGTAGATACCGTACCTAAGTACTTACATTAATAAAATACACGGAACACTGAGTTCTTGATAATATTGAGTGAAAATATTTTTATCTACCCTCAAAAACTTTTATGACTAGGTATTATTTTCTTCATAGTCAAATGACCCGACGTAAAACGTGTGTGGCAATTGTATCTCGACGTATATCGTGTGTAGATACCGTACCTAAGTACCTACATAAATAACATATTCTGCCAAATGTTCTGTGGCAATCGTATCTCGACGTATATCGTGCGGATACCTTACTAAGTACCTACATAAATAAAATATTCCGACATAATGTGTGTGGATTGTACCTACGAGTACCTGTTATATTTTTACAAAAGAAGTGTTCCCGACGCAATGCGTGTGGGTAAAGCATCAGCGCTTAGCGTCCTATGTCCCCTACTATTCTATGAATTTTATTACACAACATGATAAGTACCTACCTACTTTCACGGTTACTTTTATACGTCTTTCAACCCAGATATTTTGCAATTACTGGGCTCAGATCTAATGCAAGACTAATCATTTGAAACATTTTAACCAATGGGCTGCATAAGGAAGAAAAAGTCGAACAAAAATAAAAAAAGAACGAGATGTCATAAAAAATACGAAATATTATCAGCGTTCGCTTCCGAGTTAAAGTTCAACAGTGGTAAATTTAACCAGTCACGCATAGAACAAAAAAATGTGGCTCGTAACCCAGGGGCTTTAAACGCACGGGGGGCACCGCGGGCGCCAGCTGCCGGCGAGACGCGAGTGTACCTGGTACAGTATCACAGTCCACCACCGCCGTCTGCGCCAGGCTATTGGCCGCGCGACTACCGTCGCCCGACGCAGTCTTCTGCAACTCACCGCTCGAAGGCTCAACCACAACAAACGCGAGGCTGCTAACTACTGTATCACATGTACATGGCAGAAATAGCTCATTACCTATTGCTGGTAGACTTCAGTTTTTTATGAATGGCTTCTCATAACAAATGAAAAAAAAAAAAAAAAAACATTTTTACATAGTACTGGCAGGTTTTTATGAATGGCTTCTCATAACAAATGAAAAAATCATTTTGTCCTTGATCAAAGGTTATCAAATTTCCGTTTTATTGTGAACCATATCAGATCGGTACAGCTAAATCTAGATCTTTTAAGCCCCAAGAAATAGACATAAGTGATGAGTGTATGACAGATTATTATAAACTGGAAATGTCCTCTTGCTCTCCATGTTCTTCAACCTAAGGAAAAAGATCGGTTTATCTTGAATTTTAAAAGAACTAAACAAAATTTATAATGGTTATTTATTTATTTATTTTATTTTTAGCCTGGGTCGTCCCACTGCAGGGCAAAGGCCTCCCTCCCCTTCTTCCACACCTAATGGTAATGGTAATTAATTATAATGGTTGACCATTTCAAAATGGAGAACTGTCGCACAGCGCTGAAGTTAATAGATAGTATTTGCTATATTATTATGGCAACCACAGACTTAAAGGATTCTTATTTTTGGTATCGATTGATGATACCTTAGTTTCAAATGGAACTCTGAAACGTTCAAAGATCAATGATTATAGTTTAACGTTTTACCTTTTAGAACTTGTACGGCTCCGTTTGTCTTCACAAAGTTGTTAAAGCCTGTTCTACACCATTTACGCTTGCTAAGCCTGTAAATTTTCTTGATGATTTTTTATGTATCGTAAATTCTGTTTACAGTTGTCTTGATAACGCAAAAATTTACAATTGAAATTAGAATTCTTGATTAATGAAAATAAAAGTCATACATCCAAAGAAAATATGTATATTTAGGTTTTACATTTGATTTAATTAAAATGTCATTGACCAAATTACAAAAAAAAAAAAAAAAAAAAAAGTTATATTATACATAATATATTGCATTGCTGACGTCAGCGTGTCCTGCTGCCAGCTATGGCTAAAATGTGTTGATTCAGTGTTTGAAAGAAATTTTTTTTTGGCACTTAACTATTCTAACAATAACAACAAGAATATGACGCTATCATCATATTATATTCATATGATGGAGGGATTACATTGACGATTCAGGTTGTTTATTTATGACGAAAGATAATTCACTTGTAATCTTTAGCGATACCTCAAGCTCTGGATGGGGCGCAGCATCTAATGATGAAACACCTCATGGGCACTGGAATCATTCAAAATTATTATTTTCATTACATATCAACACTCGAGAACTACTTGCAGCGTTGTACGGCCTCCAATTTTTTGCGTCACGACTTAGTAATTACAATATTTTATTAAGAATCGATAATACAACAGACTTAGCCTATATGAATAAAATGGGCGTTATACAATTCACTCACCTGAACAAATTTCACGCGATATTTGGCTGGCAATAGTTTGGCATCTTATATCAAATCCAGTATGAACGTAGTCGCAGATTTTGAATCCCGCCAAAATTTTTCACAGACACTTAATGGGAACTGGCTGATTATGCTTTTTGCCAGATAGAAATGAAGGCCCCTGAATTTGACTTTTTGCTAGTATTCAAAAGTCATAAATGTCAAAGATGCGCATATTCATGGAAATTAGACCCAAATTCAGAAATTATTGATGCATTCACTTACACTGGAAAACTTGCGTTTTTATGCCTTTCCGCTGTTTAGTCTTAATTCTAAAGTTTTACATAAAAGTATCAGGGGTCGCTAGAATCGCTACTGAGACGTGGCATTCCAAATTCATCATGATGGCTTCATTTTTGACCAATACAATTCATCGCTGAAATCATGGTGGCATGAAATCATATTGCAATAACAAAGGTTAAAATTATTGTGCTTCCAATACTGCACAGTTAACTAAATATTTAACAGAAAAATGTAATTCTGGTGCAGCCTATAGTACACTAAATAGCTATAATTCTGCGTTATCCATCCTGTTAGGACAGGAAATATCATGTAACGATACTGTAAAAGGTTTTTTAAAGGTGTTTATCGTATTAAACATTCCTGCACCAAAATATGATACCACTTGGGACCCCAGTTCAGTATTAAATTATGTCGATAAACGTTTTCCCAATGATTTAATTTCATTAAAAGATCTATGTGTTAAAACTATAACGCTTTTTGCTTTAACTTTAGCGCAAATAATGCAGACAGCCTTATAAAAATACAAAATATACAGGCTGATTCAGAAAAGATATAGGTAGAAGTCAATGCCTTAATTAAAACCTCAAGACCAAATGCCTTCCATTTATTACCATACATTAGAGAAAATCCCAAAATGTGTCCAGCACTGTGTACTTAAACCGTACATTCCCGTTGCGTCTCCAAGAAGATTTACTTTTTATCAGTTACCAAAAACCGCACAAAAAAGTAGATTCTCAAACCTTATCTCATTGGGTTAAATCAACATTAGAAAAAAGTGGGATTGATATAAAACTGGACCACGCTCACAGCACCCAACATTCGCCACCCATAGGGCACGCGTCAACCTTGAAGTTATTTGGAAGGCAGCAGGATGGTCCGAATCTTCAAATCTATTTTTGAAGTATAAGGACTTATTAAACTCGTCTCTAAGTGAATTTATTGATGCTTTGTTCCAAAGTTAAAATTATGGCTGATTGAGATTAGTACCTAAGTACATTATTGCATAATACCTTACCTAATAATATACATTATTATACTACCTACTATATTTATTTAATGATAAATAAATAAATAGTATGTTGATCGCTGTAATGCTATTTTTTCGATGCTCTAAACATCTGCATGTAAACTGCAATCATCTTCGGGAGAGATGCGAAGTATAATTAAGAATCAAACGAACTTACCTTGTGATGTTTGATGTCTAATTATACGAGCGTCTTGACCGAAGATGATTGCACACCCACCCACCCTTTTTCCCCGAGACTTACCGAAAAAATAGGTCTCTAAAGTAATGACAACCGTCAGGATTCAATATGGCGGCGTGGGGTGGCCAGTAGTGGTGGGAAATAAGTCAAATGACTTTTTGTAGAATCGATTCAAAACTTTTAAATCGATTTTAAATCTATAAAATATAACTCTAAAAGTGTGATTAGGACAGCATCATCTGACGTACTGCTGCATGTAAACTGCAATCATCTTCGGTCAAGACGCTCGTATAATTAGACATCAAACATCACAAGGTAAGTTCGTTTGATTCTTAAATGTCAGATAGGTACATTATAATACATATAAACATATTCGAATAATTTTAAGCTTACCTATGCATTCTAGGTATAAAAATATTAAGAATAATTGCACAAAATCTTACAACTCTTAAAATAATTTTATATCAAAATGATTCTGACTAATGTTTTTTAATACATAGGTATATATTTTTGAATAACAATTTGATACTATCATGAATAATCCTTAGCCAAAAGAAACTTACCATTGAAAATGTATTTACAAAATGTACAAGAATCAGTTAGTTGAGCAATCTGCAGACAAACAATCTAGAGATACTTAGCTCAACTAATCCAAATCAATACCTAT
This sequence comes from Thera obeliscata, assembly GCA_947578465.1. Classification (NCBI taxonomy): domain Eukaryota; kingdom Metazoa; phylum Arthropoda; class Insecta; order Lepidoptera; family Geometridae; genus Thera; species Thera obeliscata. The sequence goes on along the minus strand of OX387918.1, from coordinate 6,791,597 downwards.
ACATAAAAATAGCTAAAAGTAAGTATGCCGTAAGTAACGTAGATTGCACTAATAGACCCTATCGAGCTAACATCCTACTTCGTAATCAGATCAAGCCAGCCTCGAGAAGCTGCTACCTACGCCAATAAAGTGCAATCAATACCCCCACAGGCAAATCGGCATCTGCACCGAACGGCAAGACATTTGCCACATAGCCAACATGATTTATGGGGCTGTGCTATCGACAACCACCAGCCTACTACCTACCCTTCTCTTGGCGATTGATAGGAACTGTGGAGTAGGTTAAACTTATTATATTTTATAAAACTATCAAAAGTGTTAAATTTCTACACGGTAACATTTGTTTTTGTCTTACTGAGATCATTTTGGTAACGTGTGTGTTCACTCTAAAGGCCTGCGCACATCAAGGCAATGGCGATGGCAATCAGATGAAACGCTGTCAAATATAGCTGACTTAATTTTGACATCTCTTAATTTTTCCACCGTCTATCCGTCAGATAAAAATATATCCTTCTCTTTTATAGGCTTTTTAAAAACAAGGACAATTTTTTTTTACCCCGAATTGCGTTAATCCGTAGATACAAATATGTAAGATACTATATGTACGCTTGTAGTACTTACCGACACCAATTCATATCAGAACACACATGCGAATTATGTTCAGCCTCACGTGCCAGTAATTTCCCCACCCACACCTTTCAACCCGAAACACAGTAATGCTGCTTCACTGATGGTATAGTACTTCCCCGGCCGATCCCTTCACAAAGAGCTGTACTACTAATACACTTATGGCCGACTCCATTGCCCTCTTGTCTTCTCCGTCCAGTAGTGCGTGAAAACCGGGGCTCGCGATTTTTTGTAAGATTTTCCGCGAGAATACGCACCGAACGCACTGCGACTGATTAATCGACTATTGATTACTGGTGACAGGAAGGGGATGCTTCTACTCTTCGGCCTTAGAGAGTTCAAAAATAACTACATACCAGATCACCAAGCTTTTAAAACTGTAGAAAGAACGGAGCTTATCTCGATGTGGTAAAAAAAATTAAATAAGGCCTTTTTCTAGAAAAACATTTTGTAATGAATTCATTCTTATAATTATTTTCTTAATTCTAGAGACGAAAAAGATCTTTTTACACATTTTTTAAACATTTTGCTATTTATTCTATCATATAACAGCTAGTTGTTTGTGCTAACAAAAGTTTGAAACTAACAAATAAATGATATGAATATAGTGAATGATTTTTATTGCCATCATTTCTCGACCACAATCTATGTGTGTATTTACAACGTAAATTTGCTATTTCATGTTTCTTACCTACGAATAAATTACACCTTGTTACAATCATTCTTTGTCAAAGATGGGTGGTTTTTGTTTCAATCCTTTATTCAAAACATTGCAATATAATATACCTACGCAATTAGGCAATCACCACTGCTTAATTTTATTTTTCAACTTTTGCAATAGGCAAGGTAATCGTAAGGGGCCATCGATCTAACCACCAAAAACGTTTGCATTGTGCGTTTAGAAGCAGAACAGTGTCCGTTGATGCGTGAACACGGTCGTGTCAGACACATGGTCGCGTCAGACGCATCCATCGCGAGCTGTAAACGCATCGTGCAAAATGTTAGGGGATGTGTAGGGAAACCTTTTAAATAAGGGTTGGTTAGAAACGAGTATAATATATATTAGACAGTCATTTATTTTCTTCCAAGTACAAAACATACAATACATGAAAAGATGGAAAAACAATTCTAAATAAGTTTACTTAAGTAATTAAACAGAGAAGGACATAAATTAAAAAACTAACAGAACATAATGGATCGAAGTTATGACATGAGTTACATTTAAAAAGAATACATTGGACATTTATAAATTTAACATCTTTTTCTCCATGTATTTCATACTGCTTTATGCAGTACATGTCGACGAAAATGACTTGTACTCACTAAAACATGATAATTATGTTCACTTGAAAAGTGGGTGCGGAGATTATTTTATAGTAGCCAAAATACTTAAATAGATGTGTATACCTGCATGTGAATATACCCAATATTATTTCAAAGCGTCACAGCATCAAATAACTTGTCAAATATCAGTGAACACCGCAAACCGCCAATTTGACGAGCTCGTGTGATCAAAGATGGCTGCTCGTCATCTCTCTACCAATATTGTTTAACTACTTGTAAGACGAACTGTTACTATTTGATGTTTTGAATTTACCTGCTCTTGGTTATAAAATAGGCTATAATATATTATCAAAAACTAAGTACTGTAACTTTTGATGTAGTTTTGTTTTAGAATTTTTGTGAAGAAAAGCTGTTTTTTACAGACGCTATTGTTATAAACTTAAATAATTTTATTAACATAATTTGTACTTGAAATGGCCTCGAATTTAAGCAGAAACCAATATTTATGCTTAAATTTGACACCATCGTTACTATATCGCCCTAAAGTAAGGCAATTTGATAAAGAATAAACCAGTGGAAAAATAGCAATTACATAGCAGGTACATGATATTTGATAACTGGCAAAAGTCCAAACTATTTCAATGTTCACGTGCGCGCCCACATTGCTAGGCGATGCGAAACGCAATTGAGATCGTGTGCGGATTTTCAAAATATAGGTATATTTTTTAATTGAAATAACTGGAAAAAAAAATAACACGGGTTTATTTTTAAGGCAATATGAAATAAATGTTTGAGTTTTTTTCTATCTCAGTAAATTTCGTCATAAATCTACATAGCACAATAGAACACAACACACACGATAACACATAATATAACATATTGTACATAGCTACAATATTTAGCAAGTGAAGTTTAAAAAACTTGAGAAAACTAATTATTTTTTTTCAAATTGGTTCTTAAAATTAAATGACGAAGTAATGCGATAACATGCAAAAATAAAACAACAAAATTTAGAACCTCCTCTTTCTATTTGAAGTCGGTTAAACAGATGAGATTTAAATCGACTTTCTCAATTTAAAACAACATACTTCCGTTTATTACGTATGTGCTTACAAAAAACATAAAAAATCTCATTTCCCTTTATCTTTTGCTTAAAAACCTTTGAGAGTCTAAAAGTACATAGAGGTACATCTAAACGTTATGACACTGTGACCTTTAAATAGGTAATTTCAAAATGATAGTTTTCAAAACCAAAGATTTTTCACTGAAAATAAAATAAAATAAACTTTATTTTCAGTCGGCAGGTAGTGTAACGGGTGGGTTCATGGCTACACATGATTTACACGCCACCGTGCCTTCAGGCGGGGTGAGCTGGATTTTACATATTTCTATATATATGTATGTAGCGCACCTTTATTTTTAAACCAGAGGAAGGTAATATTTTATTTTTGAAAGCGGTATGTTAGATTTTTTGTTCTATTAAATGTAAATTATTTTTGGATGTATAACTTTAATACTATTTTTATACACACAAAGGAACTTACAATTCAACAAAATATTTACAAAATGTACAAAATACACAAGAAACAGTTGAGCTATCTGCAGATCGTTACAAACGATCAAGAGATAGCTCAACTGATCCAAATCAGTTGGATGTTTATTTTTATAGATACTTTGTAACATTTTATAAAAAAAATATTATAGGTTTTTATTGCCACATAAACTTGATAGAAAATCGAAATAGTACATTGTTACCTGAGTGTTGAAAGTCACGTTTTTTGAGTCCCGAGACGGGTTTGGCGCCAGAGCGTAGCGAGGGCGCCAATGGAGCTTGAGGGACTTAAAAGACTTTCATCCGAGGTAAACACTGTGCTTTTCATTACGAATACAAGGAAAGTAAAAATAAAAACATGAAAGAAAAATTAGTGAACATGAAGATTGAATTGCCGCCTTCCCGGTTTTTTTTTCTTTTTCTCTGGCGGGCCTTCGGCTTCGGCTCGCCAGCATTATTCAGCCATTATTTTCATTTTCATAATTTAAAAAATGGTAAATTGTTTGCTCAAATCTATGTTATTTTAAAGAAATAGTTGAAGCTATATATTTATAAAGTAATTTAGAAGATATATTATTTATTTAATACTATCTTTATGTTATTTAAATTTTACATTGCGCTCTAATTAGACTTTTTAAACTTCTTACCGTTGTAATGGGTTTCCAACCTACTTGTTGAATAAAAAGTTGGAATTTGGTTCAACAACCTCCTTGCAGTTAGAAAGACTTTAGAAAGTTGGAACATGGTTGAATAAAATAGAACTTGTTTTTTTTTTATAATTTGACAGCTGTCAGTAGAAAGCGATTTTCCCTAGGGCTGAAAGTATTACTTTCAATTAGGCCCCTCAGGCAACTTCAGACCTACTTTCAGAGTATGAGCAATGAAAAATTAATTTATTGGGCATTGGTTTAACAACGAACGAAGGACATGAGTCAAAAATGGTATGTCAGGATCGTAGCGTGATAAAATCCATAGTTTTTACCTACCCCTAAAACAGCATTGATTTTATGTACCTATTACGCATTTACACTGTACTGAAATACTTTAAGGCCCGTATTCGACTAGACTCTCAGCTTAGTTGTTAGTAGCTCTGCTTTCTGCGCCGTAGGTCGTGGATTTGATCCCCGCCGAGAACAAATATTTGTGTGGTGAACCGCAGATGATTCTTCTCTGTCTGGGTGTTATGTTGTATTCTAATTATGTATTTATATACAAAAAAAAAAACAAGTAAGTATTGTATCAGCTCTCTGGTTCCCATCATACAAACTTTGCTTAGTTTGGGGTTTGATATTGTTGTGTGAATTGTCCACATTATTTATTATTTAGGAACAGTGCTTGAATTTGCGTCAAGCCTCAAGCATAAATTATTGTCATTTTTCAATGGATAACTGTCAAACTATGCTTGAAAGTGCTAGAAGCTCGAGCATTGTTTCAGAATACGGGCCTTAGCCTCTGCAAATTTCATTAAAAAAAACATAGAACCCGAAGCTACTGTACACTCCACAGATTGTAAATCTGCACAGACTATACTGGAGTATACCGAGTGCATGGCCGTGACGTCTGTATATCGACGTGCTATGCCTAGGAAATGAATCATGGCTCCCCAAAGCATAGCCGAATGAACATTTAGAAAGATCTATGAAACAGACTTAAAATATTCTTCAGTCTAAAGATTTGGCATAAAGGGATCTGGCTGTGTCTTGGTTTTTTTTTAGGTTTTTTTAACACTTAAAGGAATTTATTGATTTGATAATTTTTCTCTTGCATGGCAAGAGAACTTATTCTACTTAAGATAAGCTACCAAATTTACCATTGATACGACCTTACTCTAGTAGAAATTAATTAATTGCCTACTTGAAAAATTGATTGGTCCTGTCTGCACAAAATACCTATTTTTTTTGTGAATTGGGATTAAAGTCGTGAGGTTTCTTTTTCCTAAAGTTTTTTTTAAAGCGTCGTTCATTCGTTGAATTTAATAAATAGGAGGGCTAAGTGATTTTTGACTTTCAATAGCTTATCATGGCTTTAGCCATCTAACCTGTAACAGAAACTTTTTAAAGTGGCCTATTCATTTATGTCATGTTAATAGAAGATACATTTAGCAGAAACAGGCTTAGCTAGACAATAGTTTGTATAAATTTAGATTGTGTTAAGTTAGTTTTAGCTGCTGTTTTATTAATGGGCAGTGTGGTCGCTTTCATTAAATAATAATAAAAACAAATGGAGGGAAATAATGAAAATTAGCAACATTAGCATTGTTAAAATATAATTTAAAAGTTTTAAATCAAACTGTGAGTTTCTTGCCAGCTCTTTTAAGCGTAGTTACAAGAGGTTTAAAGTTGATTTTTGCGTCAAAAAGCCTGTAACTTTCAGGATATTTCACCTCTAGTAGACTGCTAGGTCTACTTTGACCGTCGGACATGTGTTTCGTGGAGCGCTGCGTTTACAAGAGGCATGTATTGTGTAGACTTGAGTCCGGCGTGGTAGCACAACACGTCGATATTCCTATTTACGCATTTTGGAAGCTAGTTTGAACTAAATTTAACAGAAAGAGTAGCTTTTGGAAGCCTGAAAGTAGCGCCTGACAGACAAGATGAGGAGTAATAGGTTATTACAGACATAGATAGCTTTAGGAAGACAGAAAGTAGTGTGACAGACAAAATGAGGAGTAATAGGTTAGCATGGTATTAGCATGTCATGCGGAGGGATGAATAAGTAAATTTTATTTGAAAATAACACATACACTTAGAATACTATATAACATCCAGACAGAGAACAAACATTTACGTTCACCACAAAAATATTTGTACTCGGTGGGGATCGAACCCACGATCTACGGCGCAAAAGGTAGAGCTATCAACTGAAGTGAGAGGCCACTCGATTTTTTAGTAGATTAATCATAGTTTGATATCCGTCCTTTCGTGTCACTGGTTCTTTCGAACCAAGTGTGGTGAAAGGATTTTAAGTGAGCCTCAAAGAGGCTCCTTTTTGTGCATTTGACACTTTTCGAACTTTTTAAGTTCGAACATAATTAGATATGTCAAATAACTATGTACCCAATTATATTCAATAATCTGTTGTGTGGCCAATCTACTAATCACACCGAGTGGAATATCCACACAGGCACTTGTGTACCGACTACTGAGAACTAACCAGTAAGGGCCACTGGACGGTACTTCAATAACCGTTATGCCTTGTACACATCTAAGTGTTCTGCGGTGGCGATCAGTGAAACGCTATCAAATTTTGCTATCTTTTTTGACAGCGACAATACAGATTTATTTAAAGACTCAAAAGGGTACATATAACTTTTTGAGTTAGTGTAGTGATAGTAAACCTAAAACTATACACTTAATTGGTTCAACTATTACTATTATTGTATAATATCTTAGGTTAGGCACTAAACATAGGTACTTACTTATATTCTTGAAATGTTCGTATTTTAGGTAGCAACTAATTTTTGGTGAAATGAATTTATGGTTTGTGATTTATGATCTAGAGTGCTACTTTAATGAACACACAAACAAAATGTCACCTTAAATAGAGACAGTATAAAATAAAAGAGCACACACCCTACTAATATTATAAACGCGAAAATGTTATAAGTATGGATAGATGGATGTTTGTAAATCTTTCACGTAAAAGCTACCTACTCAATGAATTTTAATGAAACTTTACAATAATATAGCTAATACATCAGAATAACACATAAGTTACGTTATATAAAGATATTGTAACGGAGAATGGATGTAAGTAACGGGAACGGGGCGAGCAAAGCCGCGGGTGGCCGCTAGTATTCTCTAAAACTAAGTTTTTTTTTTTTTTTTCATAGTATAGGCTTGCGTTTGACCGCAATCTCACCTGCTGTTAAGTGATGATGCGGTCGACGGTGTAGCACGCTTACCTAGAAGATACCTGTTCACTCTACTCTTAAAAACATCCAACAAAATTGCGAAGTTATAACAAAATTGCGTATTAGTTTACTTGGCTAGATATTAATATTATTAGGGTACCGCACAGACGTGGAACGCTAAATTAGTAAAAAAAATCACAGCGTTTTAGTAATTGCCACCGCACAACGCTTACATGTGTGCAAGGCTTTAATATTAAGTGGGAATCCAATTAGATATGCTGAATACATCTACAGTACTAGAGACACGATGGGTATAGGCAGTATGTCATAGGTCAAACTTATGCCAATCTACGATTTCCTTAGAAACTAATTTTACAATTTAAGGGCGATGTGAGTATAATTGTACACGGAAATGAGTGTGGTTGGCTTTTATATTGGTCTTCATTTCTGGTATGCTTTATGAAGTTGAATAAAACTGTAGATCGACGTTGATTAATAATAAAAAACTAAAAAATGCATTAATTTATTTCTGTATTTAGTCTGTCTGTCCTTTTTTGTTGTGACTGCCTTCACAGCTCAGTTGGTCAGCTTTGCATTTTGCGCTCAAGGGCGTGGGTTCGATCCCCACCGTGAACAAATATTTTCGAGATAAACACAGATGTTTGTTCTCTGTCTGGGTGGTGTATTACATGTATGTATTTACAAAAAATTATGCAAGTATTATATCAGCTATCTGGTTCCCATAGTACAAGCTGGGCTTAGTTTGGGGTTAGATAGTGTTATGTGGAGTGTCAGCATTTTTTTTTTTTTTTTTTTTGTGGTTCAAAAGTTTGTTCCTACCCTGATTGCAAACACGCACAAAAGAGTTATTTAGAGTATTTTCATTAAGCAGCAGTACCATATCGATCTAAAGAACCTATCAAACAATAAAATTGCTACACATTTTATTGTACATGTATTCGTGAAGTAGGTACCTATGATTCTTTGGGCATATCATAAATACTATTCCAACTAAAACGTTGCAGTAATTGAACGCATGACGAAATATAATTCAGGCACAATTTGATAACAAAACAACCAAATTACAACACATACAAAATGCATGAGCCTCTTTAATTGGCTATTCTCGGTCCGGCGCAAATTATACATTCACGCCTCGAGCGGGCCCGGGCGGCATAACTAGTGTAGCTTGATACAAAGCAAACATTAGCTCAGCCATGCATTATTGTCAAGCACAGAAGCGTGACCTATGCGCACCTTATCCATTCCAAACCATGCTGATTTGTACTCTATTTTTACATGATCTAGAGTCTAAAATTGTAAGTTTTTTAATTGTGTTTTCTATGGTTGGTACTTGAGTGCAAACGCTACGCGCTGATAGAGTCGACTGTGTCAAAGATTCGAGCTAGGTTTATTATATCAGTGGTACTGTTCGTGTCATATAGCTCGAAGAACCGAAAACCGTTGGGGAATAAAGGTTCTCGAATGGCGACCACGAACCGGAAGACAAAAATGTGGGGCGCCCACCCACCAGATGGACCGCCGACATTGCTAAGATCGCGGGAAGTCAGTGGATGAAAAGAGCTCAGAATCGTTCTCCCTGGAAATGTGTAGGGGAGGCCTATGTCCAGCAGTGGACTTCTTCAGGGTGCTGATGATGATGATGATGACAGTTCGTGTGGAATGGATCACACATGGCTTTGTCAGGAACGTTTGATGAGATGTTTCGATGTCAATAAACACTGAATAGGGTAATTAATTGTTATGCCTGCGGTGACTGAAAATGTGGCGTCAATATAGCCGACCTAATAATTTCAGAAATAATAGTGATTGGTTGCCGTTGCTTGATTAGTATATGGTAGCTTGTTTACTCTATCATTCTATGTTTATCAAAAATATAAACATAGGTACGTACATAATCACGCCTCTTTTCCATAGCACGTATACTAGCTACGATCCTGACACACCTCTTTCGTTTATTTAAAAAAAAATTTGACATACGTACCTCTTTCGTTTCTTTAAAAAAAATGTACTCATTTTTTATGTAGCAACATAGAAGTTCGAAAAGAACCAGGACGTGAACTTCTTGATTGTTCTTCCAGATTTGGTCACAAGGGGAAGGGGCGCCTAGATTTCTGATGTCTAAGATGTAATTAGTTTAATGGAAACTTCTCGATCGAGTGGGAAAATAGGATCCGTGAAGTAAGTATATTATTGTTATGCATATAATATCAGATTTTTCGAAGAATACTTCACGGAATTCCAACAATGGGTTTCTTTTTTCAGATAACAATGACAAGTTTTATTGCATCGTACTCATAAATATAAATAATAATGCGACAACCCACACAACACTATCTAGCCCCAAACTAAGCAATGCTGGTACTATGGGAACGAGGTAGCTGATATAATACTTAAATACTTTTTTTTTTTGTAAATACATACATAGAATACAATATAACACCCAGACAGAGAACAAACATCTGTGTTCACCACACAAATATTTGTTCTCGGTGTGGATCGAACCCACGCGCTCCAGCGCAGAAGGCAGAGCTACTACCAACTGAGCTGGGAAGGCAGTCAATAATGTATGTTCATAAAATCCTTCACCTAAATATACAACAAATTGCTGCAGTTTATAATCATATAAGGAAAAACAGTCGTGTATACATACTCAAACTTTATGATTGCCAAATTAACTACCCCGCCCGCGTTACCCCGTGTTACCTTACCTCCACCCGTTCACCAAGTACCCCATACACCGTTGTAAACAGTTTTATTTTCCCAAAACACTGTACAATACTATTTTTATCTTTCGCTTCCGATTTTCCGACCGTTGGTCAATGTTCAGGGGCCCATGTTCGCAGCTCTGCCTAGGATCGCCCTGTGCTCACTTCACGGCAATTAGGTCTATGACGCCTTTGTTGACACGGCTTTGATGATATTTTTATTGGCGTTGTCGATACGAGGATGTTATGTGGTTAATTAGTCGTTACGAGAAAAAAAGTCTTTGTTTACATGGGGAAATGAAAAAGTGATACACTTATTTTTTTGTTGTGGAGCTTTTTTTGGTAAATTTACACGGAAAACCATCCCTAGCTGTGGCCACTACACAGAAATATTTTTAAATTATTGACAAATTTTGTAATTGTCTTCCGATCCTAAATTCGTGGGTTTGAATCCAGTCATGTACCAATGAATTTTTCTGTCGGAAAATGTATGTGCACTATGCTTGTACTCTCAAACAGCGAATGAAAACATCATGAGGAAACCGGCGTGTCGTAGAACCTAAAAAAAGGTCAAACAACGCGTGTCAAGCTTCACACAAAAAGGGCCCGCCAGCGGCTTATGAATGATGATGGATGATGAATTTTCCGAATTCTTTGTACCTTGTTCGAAACCAAGTGCCCAAAAACTGGTTTGACCAGGTATCGTGGAGTTACACTTACTTTCGACACGAAATCCAAAGAGATTCATTAATAAAAATCAAAGAACCAATTTGAATCATACCATAAACTAGGTAAACTTAATCAATATCAAGGCAATCCAATAGCATTTCAAATCTTGAATTTGAACGTTGAATTTGCACCGTTCATATTGTGCCAACATCACGGTACAGTCGTCAGCATAAATCCAATCAGCGGGCGGAGACGAGCGATGTTCCCGTCGCACTGTACCTGTAGTACGTGTGTTGCTGCATGCCGGATGCATTGATGCATCCTTGCTGCCAGGGCTGTCAGAAACAATAATTTTGATAATAAATTCAAGCAAGTGTTATTCTCATATTTGGAATTCAAAAAACAGGAAGGTGACGGAACAGGTAGCCACCTGTTTTTGACCATTTCAAATATTTGTATTTCCTACAGAGCACAAAGGACATGCCTAATATTTGTGATGTGTGTACCCTAATATGTGATATGGGATACTCCCTATTTAAGGTTATTGAGAGTACAGTCGAAGTAAAAAGTCCATAAGTTCATACTGCATTGAAAGCTACTAAGTCTATAGTGATGTTTTTAAATAGTTACAAAAACCTTTTGAATTGGACAATGATAGATACAGATCCAGATTTGAATGCAGATAGTCACACTTGGAAAAGTCAAAATAATTTCACATAATTATTATGTTAATAAATCAAAACAATACCTACCACATAAAATAAATAATACCAATAATAACAATGCGAGCACTTACACTTACACTAGAACACTATTTCAAATTTATTGTCCCGTGGCAACCCTGGCCAGCGAGGCAGGCGCCGCGCGGCGAAGTCATTAGCAGTAATGGCTGATCCACTCCGCGCCGTCAGATTTAGTGCGGTTAAGGTGAAATCAGACGATTCATTTTTTGTTCATTTTTGCCTTTCATTCGGCACTTTTCACGCGAAATGAAACGTGTGAACACCGAATGAAATATAAGTGAACATGGCATGAAAGAAAAATTAACCATTCACTCGAGTGAACATTCATCCGAGTGAACCGTCTGATATCACCTTTACCGTACCTTTCATACATCTATGTATTTGTACGTACGTTCGTATGTTTCATTTTGAACACTTCTCTGGCAAAACTTAGCTTCACGCAAAACTGTCATAACGTCGCTGTCATATTACTGCTAAGCTAAATAACTTAAATACTTATATATTATTCTCTATTACTTCTCCGATTATTCTTATATTATTTTTCTTACTTTCTTATATTATTTTTTTCTCATGTTGTTTTGCTTCACGGTCGGTGAAGAAAAATAAAAAAAAGCACTTCACAATGCGACTCAAACAGGCTGAATGGACAGATGCAATTAACTATGAGGAAGAAGTCATTTTCTGCCTGAAAAAGTTATTTGAATGTCTGTCTCATGTATAAACCTATAATTTACATTACTAGGCTTTAATAGTTTTCAATAGAGAAATAGGTACAGTCGTGCACAAAACAGTGCATAGCCATTACCGGTAATGAGTTGGCATTCAACCCGCGAACAATGCCACGCGACTGTACCGCTATTACTGTAATCGATTTGAACGTACCTAGGCCTATTCAAATGCTGGGAATCAGAACGTAAGTAGTAACTATATCTCATCTTCTTATTGTTTCTGTAACTAGTAACTACTTTTTATACGGCTATGGCTTCAAAATGTGACCACAAGACATACGTGCAATACAAATAAAGCAATATAAATAATAATATTTGTTTATGCTTTGGTGGATGGGTGTTCCTCAAAAACTCATCGTAGGTATAGTGCATGAATATTAGCAAAAGTAATTAATTTCAAAATTAATCAAAATACCATAAAAATGACCCAGACGCTTGAATTATAATTTTTTTCATGCTGTAAAAATTAAAAAATGTCTATTTTTTTTACAGAAAAATGACCTTTAGTTTTCTGCGTAACCGAGTTTCGTCACCAGCTCCGAAAAAAGCAAAAAATATGGTAAAGATCTGTCTTGTAGTATACTATAGGTAGGGTTACGTCGATTTTATTCTTAAAAATGTTTCGTAAAAATGTAAATTCAAAAACTATCCCTAAAATAAATTCGTCTTGCGTTCTTTATAACGATCGTAAAGGGTGGGGAGGGCACTGGCCGATTTGCATGTGGGGATGTGGGGAGATTAGGTGATTTTCAACTATTTTCTGTAATGTTGAGGGTGAAATTATTGGAATGCGGGTAACAGAATTAGAATGGTTTTGTGTAGATCAAAAAAATATTAAATTTGATGATGTGTTTTTGGTACCTATGTACCTAACCTATCATGATAACGGGATAAGCTTATTAATATATGTATTTATATTTAGACTATTCGATGAGGTGTGACCTAAGTATTATGATGATAGGATAAACATAAATGTATATTTTAAAACGACTTCAAAATTAGAGGTTTTTATTAGGTCAATAAATAATGTTTGTTATATCTCCGTCATTACATATTGGGTTTTAAATCAAATTGTTTGATTGAGATGTGTTTTTCAAGTTGTTTTTAACCTAATCGCTGGTTTAAATACCTTTTAGAAGCTTATATGATTATTGTGTTTATAGTGTATTGTTATCAAATAATAAAATAGCGAAACTTGCAGTTATTACAAATATTTATAAAATGTACAAAATACACAAAAACAGTTGAACTATCTGCAGACCGTTAGAAGCGATCTAGCGATTGCTCAACTGATCCAAATCAGTACCAGATGGAAGCGTCCCGAAGACACTGGCGGCATTGCCACGCTGTATAGCAATGCTAATGCACTACGCTATATGCTCGTACCTACCAGGCATTGGGTAACGCGCCGCTTCAATCAATCGCCTAGACAAAATTTTGGTAATATAATGAATGTATGATACATTTTTTGGTAATAAATTAAAATATAAAATGTGGTGGTAGTCTTGAAGAGGTATGTTTAGGTACATACCTAGCGGCGCATGTTTCTTAGTTTTTATGACGCGGGTGAAATACGGTTATGGCCGCAGTTGCCCAACTCCCCCTAAGCAGTTAGGGGTTGTATGGAGATTTGAACCCTCTTATCCGTATTGTTTTGAATTTTATACCAAAACTTTGCGGATTTTGTATACGTACTTTGGTTATAGTTGGGATTAATTTGAAGTTTTTTTTATAAAACTGGGTGATGGAACCAACGTATGGCCCACCTGATGTTGCACGCCTATTTACGCAAGTACTTGAAATTTACTTGTTATAAATTTTAAATATATTAAATCGACAGTGTACCAAGTTGACATCAATAAATGTTGTGGACAATCCACATGACACTATCTAGCCCCAAACTAAGCAGAGTTTGTACTATGGGAACCAGATAGCTGATATAATACTTATACTTTTTTATGGTAAATACATACTTAAAATACAATAAAACACCCAGAGAACAAACATCTGTGTTCACCACACAAACATTTGTTCTCGGTCGATCGAGATCGAACCCACGATCTACGGCGCAGAAGGCAGAGCTACTATCAACTGAGCTGAGAGACCAGTCAATATTACATTATTATAATTGGCGTGTAACATACGAAGCAACAATAATTGTTTGACAAAACGAACTACTCGTTTTCATTATTTTCCTTCAGTACACAGACTCAATAAAGAAAAAATTCAATCCTGTAAAAATATCTCCCTGTAATTTCACCCTAGTTAAACCTAACTTTCCACATATTTCAACAATATGACATCAATTTCTGAGAAATCGTAAATAACTGTCTGATTTACATAACAACACATTGTTAGCGACTCTTTATATACCTACCAGACGTTGTCATCTTATGTAATCTGCCAACTATCTTTAAGAAAAGTAACGACTGCACTACTCTAATTTGTATCGCTATTCCGCTCCAACACACTGGGAAAATCATCGGAGCGCGCAGATGGGCGGGGCCTAGGTCAAAACCAGCGTTTGACGAGCTCTGTAAAACCTCGCAGATGGTTTTAGCAGCACGATTTTCTGTTGGTACAGATTTGAGCGAGGAGTCTGGGTAAGTTGGTTGGGCTATATATCGGGTGACTGCACATTGGCTGATAGAGACCACGCCTCTCTGGAAAATGCATTTCCAAGATTGCTATGCAGATGGCATTGGCAAGAATGGGGGATGAAAGTTTCGCAGACTCCGCAAGGATTTTGGAATTCCGAAATAGCTCTTTTCAAGTTAATAGCGGCCTTGTTGAAGTTTGAATGGGATGCGTTGTGAGGGGATGGTATTTGTGGATTAATTAGGTAGGTACTTGAAGTCTCAAGTTTTGTTTTTCGTAAAAAAACGTGCAGAGTATGAAAGGACTAAGTTTTTGAGGGCTCTTTATTGGAGCCCTTGTTCCCGTAGATAAAGCGTCAAATACTCACCAAAGACAATCTGTTTAGGTACGGCCACATTTAGGCTATAAGCTACGATATTTTTTTGGCCTCTCAGCTCTGTTGGTAGTAGCTCTGCCTTTTGTGCTGGTCGGGGGTTCAATCCCCACTGAGAAGAAATATTTGTGCGATGAACACAGATGTTTGTTTACTGTCTGGGTGTTATATTGTATTATAAGTATGCATTTACAAACAAAATGTATTAAGTATTATATCAGCTATCCAGTTCTCATAGTACAAGCTCTGCTTATTTGGGGCTAGAGTGTTGTGTGGATTGTCCACAATATTTATTTATTATAACGGGATTTGCAGTCTACACTAAGATTAAAAACCTAAGCGAATACTAAGCTAGTTTATATACTTGTGATTCCGATTTTCAGTTCATTACAACGTTCATACGTAAGTAAATTTTACAATAAATTTTAATGCTTTACTAGGAACAAAAAAACAGTTTGTACATTATTAATGTAATTACATATTAAAGCCAAGGGTGCATATTACTAACTACTCGTACAATTTAGAATTTCCATATAAAAACACGAAATGCATAAATTGTGAAACTGGCCTCAGGCCTGGCTTTCATATTTCGAATCACGCATTAGGCTTCAACCTTATTTGTTAGCAGGCAACACTCGTTGATCAATTTTCATTTTGTATCGAATGCTGCATCCTGCTGCTGCGTGCAAAGATCCATCCGTTTGAAAAAATACTACCCTGTGCGCATCAGTTTAAACTAAATTTCTACTCAGTATAAGAGTATGCTTTCATGCCACGTTTCCACGCGTGCGTTCAACTCGACATTCAACGTGCACATTCACATTCACGCGCGTGGAAACGGTACGCCCGAGCGCGCGCGGGCCAAATTGGTGTTGCCAATTATACAGATTTATCTGTATTTATACAGAATTTAGGGTAGTATTACAGATTACAGATTTTACCCTACTTTTATACAGATTTTTGGAATCTGATTTAGTCTATGATAAGATGAACATCTTTAAACATAATAAAGGCAAAAAATATTCATTTAGATCCACTTTTGATAATACTATTAGTATAGTTAATATAGTTACTAAGACTTCACTGTCTGTCCGTCTGACTGTCTGTCTGTCTATCTGTCCGTCTGTCCCCAGATATTTTGCTTTGGCACGTGGCAACACTGGTGGGCAGTCAGTCTCTCTCGCGCTTTCGTGACGAGTGGACGTTGCTAAAAAAAGTCGCTACGATCGGAGATTACTGTTGAGGTTGCATCAGTTAGAATAAAACCTCTGTGACTGTTGCTAAGACAACGAGTCAATTATTGTTTGACAAATGTCTTCATGTTTAGTTAGGTTACAAAGACGTAATCACCGAGTACTCTTCTATATTGGTCGTAATAATTACAACATGGTCCATTGGTCTAACGAGACAATAGGCATGAAGACAGTAATCAAGTATCGCCAAAATATTTATCTGATCTAATGAAAAAGGATTCAAAGATTTTGAAAAATGTATTTATACTCATAATAATGTCGAGATTGACAATTTATTTGATAATATAAATCTACAAAATACAACAATCCGCCATGATAGCTTAAACACCGGTCAGAGCGAATTTCGTCACGTTTACGTAAACGTCATTCTGATTTAGTACAAAAGCACCAATGTTTACTGTTGATATACAGAAACGTGACGTAATAACAGACGCCATGACACCAGCGAGTGTTTTGGCGTGAATTTGAAAATTTCAATTTAAATGTCCTTTTATTGCACAAAAACCTTAATTTTCTACAGAAATATGATATATTTTAGACATAACAGATACTTCTGAATATGATAGAAGAGATTTTGAAAATTTGTCGTCAGGCCTATTTTGACGTTCCTGGAACATTACCAGGAACAAGAATTATTATGGAACCCCGAGCATAAATTCCATAAGGACAAGAAAAAAATCCACAATGCTTGGGGGAAAAAAGCTATCAGTGTCACTATGACTACCCATTTTTGTGTAGGTACGTTGTGTCGAACGAAATTAAAAGTATTGTTTCATTGAATAATGCACTGCGCACTTGCCAAATGTCAATCAAACACCAACAAAACTATCGAAGAAAAAAGAGTACGGTGAGAGTTGCGAGAAAGCGATTCATTCATTCATTTATTATACAAGCAATTTTCATATACACTAATTGTTTAACTAGTGGGCAGGGCAAAGGGCATACTTTTACATTTAGACGTATTTTGATGATCGGGGAATACCTACTTCGTAATTATTTACATATTGACTGTCAAGGTAATTCATAATTAAAAATACCGTTGAAAATGACACGGTAGTGAAACATTACCGTATACCGTGTTTAAGCCAAAAATACCGTGCATCTACGGTAATTACCGTGTACCTGGTAACACTGGTTGCATGCCGCGCAGCTCGCCAGGCAGCCTGCCGGGCTGCACGGCACGCATGGAAACATAGCATCAAATATGGCTGAAGCCTTAGGGCGCTTGTACACGCTAAGAAAAAACGCCGGGTCTACCCAAGAATTCGTGTCGTAACTAGAAAATAACTGTGTACACTGCTCGCAGCGGTGCACGAAAAAAATCTTATCTGCGCAAGACACGACGCGGCGAACGTTGTTGCGTTTTCGTGTGTGGAAAAGACAAAATTCTTGTCGTGTACACGAAGAATTTGTCTTGTCTGCCGCAGGAACGGCAAATTTTCTTAGCGTGTACAAGCGCCCTTAAGATACACACGTATATAGCTGTAATATATAATATTAACACTAGCAATTGGTAACCGGTATTATTTTTTGGTTAATTGTCTTTTTTAGAAATAATACGAATTACATATCTGATAAAATGATGAAACATGAATAATAATTTAAAAAAAAAACACGAGTTCAATTATATAGAAACAAAGTGGCCGAACACGCAGCTATAATATACATTTCTATGACGTATCTCCAACTTATACCGTAATTAGCAGTAATATATATCATAGCACGGCATATTAATATATTATAGCTACATGTGTGGCTTAAGGCCCCATACAGACAGCACGTCAGTAAGCCGTGGAGCAGATGTGCAGCCACTGACTGCTCTGATGCGATTTGCGCACACACTTCGTTACGCTCGCCAGTAAGCCCCTTATTGATATAGCGTTGTATAACTTATATAAAACTGTAAGCCTACCACAAGCTCTGTCTGGCTTTGGTTTTAAGTTCGTGGGAGTGCAAGTTCGGCAAGTTTATCATGCGCATGTGCGGGCAGGTTTTTTCGCAATTAGGCCACTGGTGGGCCCTTTTTGCGTGATCCTTGACACGTGTTGCTCGAACTTTTTTAGGTTCTACAACACGCCGGTTTCCTCACGATGTTTTCCTTCACCGTTTTGAGAGTACTGGCATAGTGCACATCAATTTTTCGACAGAAAAACTCATTAGTACACGAGTGGATTTAAACCCACGACCTTCGGATCGGAAGGCGGGGCCACTACCACTAGAACACCAGTGCTCTGTGGGAGTGCTCACCAGTGTATTTACTGTGTGTGTGACGTTTCGACGTAGGATTTATTTAGTCAACACTCACACAGACTCAAACCTGAGCCAGACAGAGCTTGTGGTAGGCCCACTGTATTGTGGTGCAATCGGTTTTGTTATATCGATCGCCTGACTGATTAATTTGAGGGTTGCCAGATGCAATCAAAATTAAAAAATACTATTCGTCGACGTAATGCCAAAATGTATCTTTTTGAAACTCAAATGCATTGTGGCAACACTTGACCGACTCAGACTCAAGTACTGTTTCTGATTATGAGCCTTAGTAGGCACTATAGTTTTTATAACGCTTTTATCAGGTTCACCTGTATGTATGTATGTATGTAACCGACCTCTTTGAGCTCGATTTTGTCCTACTTTTAACGATCAGATTTGATTCAAACTTTGCACACCTGTCAAAGGTCGATGACAATGCAATAATATGAAAAAAAAACTTAAAAAAAGTTAAAAAAAACTAAAAAAAACGCTTTTATAACTAACTAGCGGCCGCCCACGGCTTCGCTCACCCCGTAGCCGTCACGCCCCATTGATTTTTCTTTTAAAAGTTTTTCCTCTTTTTCTCCGCTTAGGGAAATAATTTTCCAATTTCCTTTCTTAGTGCACCCCTATGCTATAAAACGAACATATTCTCCAAGTTTCATGCTTCTAGGACTTACGGTTTAGGCTGTGCGTTGATTGTCAGTCAGTCAGTCAGTCAGTAACGTAAGAGTTTTATATATTTAGATTGAACTAAAAAGTTAGAAATAAAACTGTAATAATCAATTGAGATGATCTTTTTTGAGTTTATTCATTAACAAACATACCTACAAAAATAGATTACTACATTAATTTTAGGATAGTTTTGCTTTACGGCACCTTGTTTGCTACAGATTGATCCGACCACAACCATAAACTGACATTAACATAACCTATTTCAAGTCTAGTATTGCTTCTGACCTGGTTCATCAATACCCAGCTGCTCCCAACAAGGGCAAGTACAATGCTCGTCGCCTCACGTCATCCGCTCCACTGGCCTTCAATCCCATCTCGGTATTCCGCGTTTTTATTCCCATTCTCCCATTCAGCCGACTGTGGGGAATGAAAGATTTTCCTTCATTTTTTCTTATAGATTAATCTTGCGGCTGGTACGAGACTGTGATTAGTACGGCTGGGATGAATTTAAGATTTGCTGTTTTCTGACTTTAAAACGAAGCGCAGAATGAAGGACGAACTGTATTGTAGAAATTGTGGGAAGTCAGTGGACGTTTTAGTGAAATTGCGAAAAACTAAATAAATATTGTGTACATTCCACACAACACTATCAAGCCCCAAACTAAGCAGAGCTTGTACGATGGGAACCAGATGGCTGATGGTGGTATTACTTGTATATATTTTTTTGTAAATACAAACTTTGAACATAATATTCATCTTCTTCTTATCGTGTTACTAGTTCTTTCGAACCAGTGTGATGAAAGGATTTCAAGTGAACCTCAGAGAGGCTTTCGTGAATATTATATAACATCCAGACAGAGAACAAACATCTTTTTTCACCACATAAATATTTGTTTTTTGACGGTTATCCGCGCCTGTGTCCTAATCCTTTAGTCATTATAGTAGATAATTTAGCTTCTTCAAGCTTCTATTCTACAGATTTCAGAGACGCAAACACTTCATCTACCAAATTTTGTCCAATGAATTACATCGGTTTTCCACCTTCTATGTATGTCACTGAGTAGATAATTAAGCTTTTTCAAACTTCTATCCTACAGATTTTGGAGACAAAAAGTTCACCTTCTGTCAATTTTTTTGCAATGATTTGTATCAATTTTCCACTCCTAAAATAGTTCTAAAATCAAAGGTTATCATTTTGAACAAGCACGTGTTGAGTCGGAAACGCGCCCGGACCAGCGGACGTCATCTATTATTCGCATAGCGGAAGTGACGATCTCGATATTTTAATGGGGGATTTACAGTGACATTTTAAAAATATTACCCATTTGAGAAGAAAAGTTGCGTTGAGTTTGCTAATAAATTTAAAATACATAGGCATCATTAGCAAAAAGAGCAGAAGGATTTAATATCAATAGGCTTGGAGGTTAAATAAAAGTAGATCTTCTTCTTGTTGTGAAACTACTTCTTGCGAACCAGTGTAGTAAAAGGATTGTAATTGCGTCTCAAAGAGTAAAAGTAGACAATATCATTATATTTCTCATTTTAAAAGTCAGACTTCTTATTATAATCAATAGTACAATCAAAATATATTTTCTTAACTTCATTTTTTTTTTTAATATTACATCACGCCCACGAAGACTGGTAGACAAAGCTACCTAGCTAAGCTAGTTAGCATCAAGTCCTCCTTGCACTAAATTGTTTGTGTGCAAGTTTTAAATAAATACCTAAATAAAATATTTTATTTTCACCAAAACATTACAAAGATTCCCTTACAGACATAACATTTTAAAGTCCAAATTTCGAGGCGGACCCTCGCTATTGTCATTTAAATCGGCCGACACATCCTGACATCGCCATGGAGAATTTAAATAATAATCGTACTGAATATTTTGAATAATTCTCTAGTTATTTTGTGGGTTGAATGTTATGTACGGACAACTGTGTAGACATTGTATATTTTAATGTGACATGTATATTTTAATAACAAATATAATAGTTGTGTGGATTGTATGAAAAATAGTTTTACAGCAGTAAAACAAACAATATTGGCTTTTAAGTACTTTTTTCTATATCATGGATTTAAAAAAAAATACCAGGTCTACCCAAATTTGTTTATGTTACCGCTCCGCTGTTAACAGTTTGTTTAACAAAATTATGAAATTGAAAAGAAATTGAAAAATGAAATAAAGTGTACAGAAGGTATACCTAATATTTCTACTATAACTATTTTTAATTCATGTAGGAACAGTGATTGATCAATTTCAAAATATAAAGCTGTGTTACAAACTGAAACTTGAAAATGCAATATGAGTATTACAATTGGCAAAATACTCATTAAAAATAAATTAACACAGTGAGAACAATGAATTATTTATTAGAATTTAAAACGTAATAAACTTTTACGAACAAAGTGGACCCCATTTTAAATGTCATTGTAATATCACAATTCAAAACATATATTTTATATGACTGATATGACACTTTGAAGGCGTTGCGAATTATTATACGCAATATTACAATGATATTCAAACCTACGAAAAAGTGTACAACCGCCCTTATTTTTTGGACGGCAGAGTACAGAATCAAACAATTCGAATTTATATTAAACTTATTTTTGGTTTGCGTGTATTATATCTTATTGTGTTTTTAACACTTCGCCCCCGCTTGAGTGTGGGGTGGAAGGGTAGTTTGCACCCTACTGATTAGTGTTCTTAATCTATGGGGGCTTATGAACGGTGGTATTCAAAAAGGCTAACAAAATATTTAAAATATTGGCAAAAAATCATGCTGAAAACTGAGCTATCCTTGTTATCCTGCTGTATGCTTATCTAAAATATATTTCAAACATGAATTTAATCAATAATAGCCCCAAAAAGAGAAAAAGATTACCGAAAACCTCGCACGCAAAATTTATTTTAATGGATATGAAGCTTTTATCCCCCTCATCCATCCAGACAATTTTTTAAAGGTTCGCTAAAAATTTCTTGTCACTGTCACTTTCATATCAACAAATAGAGATGGCAACAGACTTATGGGTCTGCTAAGTTATATTATGACTGCTATTATAAGACCATTATGAATTATACCCATTTTTGTTGTGTTTTTTACAACTAGCTGATGGAACAAGCTTATGGCCTGATGTTAAGTGGTTAACCATTGCCTATAACAAAGCATTGCCTCGTAGGTCACGCACGTCAGGAACGTGCTCTACGATGCTCTTCCCTGCGTCCATCAACTTGAGGCATACAGATGTTCAGCCTCACGTGCCAGTAAGTTCACCGGCACCCATACCTTTCAAACGGAAACACAGCAATGCTGCTTCACGGCAGAAATAGGCATGGTGATATTACTTCCCCAGACGAGCAACACACAAAGAGCTCTACTACTACTCGTACTACGTGTGATCGGTATTTCATTCCTGTACGAGGTATTTACCTTCCAGCAACCTCATAATCATAAATCATTTATTTGCTTCAATGGTGTTATACAAAAGATCTTATAAATAACTAGTGGCCGCAGCCGGCTTCGCTCGCCCGTTCCCGTAACACCCCGTTCCCGTTACTTTTTCGGGATAAAAAGTATCCTATGTCCTTTTCCTGGTTCTAAGCTACCTCCCAACCAATTTTAAGCCAAATCGGTTCAGCCGTTCTTGAGTTATAAGTGGAGTAACTAACACGACTTTCTTTTATATTATATAGATATTAAAAATTCAATCCATAGCCATCTTGCATAAAACCATCCAGTTATTCAATAGTATTCCGCGTGTTTATTTAACATCTTAAACTGTTGCGTAATGAACTACCCCGGCCTAAGCTTATTTGCTGACATGTTCATAGTATTTGCTGACATGTTCATCTTATTATGCTAGGATCTATTCAATAATGCTGACAGAGCAGTTGTTTTTGTACAAGACATTTTGTTAAAATAAAGGATTTAAATAAATAGATTTTAAGGGCGAAATTACAATATTTATTTGAAATATTAAGTATTTAAATATTGTGGACAATCCACGCAACTATCTAGCCCAAAATTAAGCAGAACTTGTACTATGGGAACCAGATAACTAATATAATACCTACTACACCCATCCAGAGAAGAAACTTCTAAATATTTGTTCTCGACCTGCGGCGCAGAAGGCAGACTTACTACCAATTATAAGCTGAGAGTCAGTCAAAAATTTTACTCTTATTTTTTCTTAATTAACTTACCTCACTTGATGTGTAGTATGAGTAAAGAATTGTTTTGAGCCACAGCTATTTGCAACCCTAAATTTTAATATCTTTGACAAAGCCAAAGAAAAGAGCAATTTACTTCTATTTCAACTGAAATTTCTAAACTACCTATGATGCTGACTATCTACTTGTGAATAATCAAAAACAAGAAATAGCCTCACTTTTTATCTCCAGACATAATAAATATCCCATCAAATCTCTTTGGATCAAAAATAACTATGAGTAAATTATCGCTCCATTACCAACATTAGAATAATTTATCCAAAATGGCCGCCACGTGCTGCGTGTATCATTACAAAAGACGACCACAGTCACAATAGCTAAACATCCGCTATACCTCTCCCAAATACCCCGGTTTATTCCACCAACAATATTTCGGAAAACCCGCTAAATTACAGTCGGATACGACGTCATTATGTGGTGCGCCCGCGCCGGAAACTGACACCCATTCATTGTTCTTGACGTCACTTCCGCGAAAACTGCGGGTGATTAGGTCTTGGATTAAGGATAAAGTCAGTGTTACTATAGAATATAAAATAATATGAAACCTGCCTGAAAAACCAGCGCTGCTTGGGATGGTAGGTACCTATTTCCTTATCAGGCAGTAAAAAGCTGAGTTGGGGCCTATTTGACATATTTTATTGATGATTTAGCATGGCAACTGGCTGGGACCCAGTTTTCGTGAGTGGTGTAGTTACCAATGATGTAGTCTACTTTCTCTGTCTGTCTTCAGCCGTCCGTTCTGTTTGTTTTAATGTATTTGTCTTGGGTGTACAGTATATTTATATGTGAAATCATAAATGCGCTTCGTAAAAAGTATGTTTATCAATATAACCATCAGCTTGAAGAATACTACTTTATTATAGATAGATAGATCGATTTTTCAGCCTTTCTATTTTTTTGCAATGTTTTAGATATCAATACTACATTGGGTGGGGTCTTTCAAGTAATGCTAAATGACATAAAATTAACTACCGCATCATAAACTCACAGATAAATAGCGTAACTTGAGTTCTACAACTACTAACAATAGCTATCTCGGGTGAATTCGCCACGGGCTTAGAAAAATTCGACTCATAGTGAAAATTGTAAAAACCGCTAATTCGCCACGCACCGACCGCGCTTCGCCCACGATCGAACAAGTGCAATAATGACGTCATTACAATAACTCTTATTAGAAACCAATAAGGTTCAAGATTTAATAAAATTGGTTAGATGAATTTAAAATAATAATACGTCATCCAGGCCCTCTGTCTTTTGCATTCATTGTTGCGTGATGTGGCTACGGTCGTATGTTGATTTTGATGGTTAGGTTAGGTTAGCTTGTTTCCATTGTTCCCAAATCGTTTCGCCAAAAAAAAAAATATCTTATTTTACAGGTTCATTATTAGTGCCAGAAGTATATACCTAGTTTTTTTAAGATTTAGTATGTCATAAACTAACTTATTTTTTTGTTTCTACCACAATTATTATAATCAGTTGTAGTAAGAACTGATAACGTTTTGCTATTTGCTATAAACGTAAGTAAGATCATGGACAAAATAATATAAATAATTTGTCCATGGTAAGATTCAAGAATTCCAAAATTCAAGACTTTTATAAAAATAAAAAACAGATATTAGCATAAATTGCTAAACATCTGCAAATAACTATGTTTTCTATCTTTATTTTGTTCTTTCTTTCTAAATATAAAATTGTATGATTAAAACCGTACACAGGCAATGGAAACAGACTGCATTCACGCGTGAATTTAAATCTCGCCGCGGGCGTTAGGAAACTGTGATTTGTGGTTATTTACCGTGGCTGTTAACTTTCCATTTTCGATGGTCACCCGTGCGGAACCCGCGACGATTTCGATGCGAGCTGCGTTTTTAATTTTGGAATACGTATTGTTCAAAATACGTTCAGAATAGGTATTGTGGTCGCAACAATAGGCGAATCAACTGATATTTTTGAATTTGGAATTCTTGTGTGGTTGGGCTGTAGCAAAATAATGGCAGAAAAAGGGCGTATTTAAATAAGTTCCATATTTGTTCTTTCGATTCGATGGATATTAAAATGAACACATTAGAATTTGAATGCAAAAATATGTCTGCGTACGTACAACACAAATTACCTATGCATTACTATCTAATTTCACCCTTGAAGCCTGATAGCTTGAAGGAAAACTAAACTTTTATGCTTATGAAGAATCTTCTTCTTATCGTGTTACTGGTTTTTTAGAACCAAGTGTGGTGAAAGGATTTCAAGAAAATAAAATAATACAATCTTTTAAAAGCTCTTATGAAGAAAAGGATTAGTTAAATAAATATGAAAATCTGGAAATCAAAATTCAACTTAAAATTATTTCCTAATCCAAATTCCCAAGTCCTCACAACTCAATTAACAAATCCCTAAACCGTTTAACGCAATCACAAAACTAATTCCTGAAATTGAATAATCCAATCAGAGGCGAAGAGTTTTCGAATTTAAGGGTAAGAAATGGAGGGATTTCTGTGTAAAAACCCTTTTGTCCAAACAAGTCGGAGCAGACGTCACGGGTGCCTGCTGTGACATCCTCATTGCGAATTCCCTCGGCGTCTCTGTGGAGTACGCACTGCGATCAGTAAAGTAGCGTTTTTTACAAAATAAAACGGGAAAGTTGAGTAAGTATCTCAAAACCTATTTTAAAATTACGAAAATTAAATATGTATAGCACCACCAGTTGGATTTATGTTAAATGTTTCTCTATATTATTAAAGGAATTGTGTATGACTGATTAAAGTTTCATGCACCGTCTCCTCTCGTCGTATTATGCAACGAGGAGCCTTACTTCAGCCACAAAACTTCATCTTGACAACGGTTAAAGCTCCTTTTTCATGTCTTCACAGATTGGCAAAATTAATTTATCTTATAAATGATTTTCACTGTGGAATATTGTATAAAATGTGCTAAATCTGGAGCTTAATAGAGTTGTACGAATGTTGAAATTAAAAATAAACTGCTTCGTTTTCCGAAACCAGTGCGTATTAAGCTACAAAAGTAAAATTTGCATAGCGCGCCCCAAGAAACCGGCGGAGACTTTAAATCTAGTAAATTTACTAAATCTAGGCTTCAACTGATTCAACGTTGGTCCCAGACGGCATTCAAAGCCAAAGAACACAATCTGAACAGACTGATCATGTTTTGTGACTTCTAACTTTTTTTGCTAAAATCGCATAGCAATGTTTTAGAACGAGCCAAATGATTCCTGTACGCACGTCAAGAATGTGCCCTACGATGCACTGCTCTGCGTCCATCAACTTGAGGCATACAGATGTTCCGTTTCCCGTGCCAGTACTTTCACAATTATTTTGAGATTTTATGCAATTTTTTACGTTATGTCCCCTTCTGTGCTTTCATCTCTTTGTAAGCTTTAAAGCATTTTACCTCGCTATTTGTTCTGTTGAGGCTGTAGACAAATTGATTCCAGAATTCAATTTGTATTTGACGAAGTCGATCTTTGCATCTGTCAAAATATTTGTTCTGTTTGCGACAACGTATTTACTGACTTGCATCGTATGTCGATGTTTTTCTAGTTTAGTAATGGTGTAAAATTGTGCTTTTGTGATCACAGAGTTAGTTGACCTTGCTAAAGCAGCCTTTTTGTGTCAAACAGTGTTAAATAGTGGCATAGACAAAAATACTATAGACCATAGACAAAAAGAGACTGGACTACTGGACATAGGCCTCGCTGATTCGTTTCCAGAAATAACGATTCTAAGCCTTTTCCATCCACTGACTTCTAGCGAACTTAAGAATGACATCGTCTCATCTTTTTTTTTTATGTAACTAACTGATGGAACAAGCATATGGCCCACCTGATGTTAAGTGGTAACCATCGCCTATAACAAAGCAATGCCTCGTAGGTCACGCACGTCAGGAACGCGCCCTATACGATGCACTGCCCTGCGTCCATCAACTGGAGGCATACATATATTCAGCCTCACGTGCCAGTAATTCCACCGGCCCCATACCCTTCAAGCTCATCAGGAAGGTCTTGGTTGTCTTCCGGTTCGTGGTCACCTATGAGAACCTTCATTCTCCAGCGGTTGTCGGTTCTACTATCAAATCGATAATTATAATTATGTACATCAACAGTAAAAAATCCGTATCCAAAACACCCTCAGGTGCACAGCAGCTTTGCATCCTGTGTTAGTTTCCAAGCTTATGAGTAGAGCCACGAAACTTCGCATCTACAAACCTATTATCAGGCCCATTATGATGTATGGTTGTGAAACTTGGACACTGACACAGAAAGAAGAACAAAAGTTACTAGTGGCGGAAAGGAAGATCTACCGCAAAATTCTAGGACCTACCCGGAGGGAAGACGGATCGTGGAGGCTTCGAAATAACCATGAGGTTGAAGACCTAGTGGCTGAGCCTAACATCTTAGGAGAAACTAAAGCCGCAAGGCTCCGATGGCTCGGGCACGTACTCCGTATGGGAGAGGATCGTGCAGTCAGGCGCGCGTACACAGGCAGGCCGAACGGACGTAGGCCCGTTGGTCGTCCCAGGTACCGCTGGGGCGACGAAGTCAAGGACCTCCAAGAACTCGGAGCCAGCAACTACGCGGAAGCCTGTATGGACAGAGAAGCCTGGCGGACTCTGGTGTCGGAGGCCAAGATCCACTTTGGGTCGTTGCGCCACAGCAGTAAGTAAGTAAGTAAGTAAGTACATCAAAGAAAGTCATGTTAGTTAAACAATTTTTATTAGTATTTATTTTTATTTAGTATTTCATATATGAAATACTTATTATCCCGAAAAATAAACGAGAAAGGGGCGAGCGAATCCACGGCCGGCTGCTAGTATATTGTATTAAATTCCAAGTGAGTCAAAACAAAACACATTTTTCACAAAAACCAGCGTGTATCTGTATTTCAGCGAAGTGCTCTCGTAACACAAAGGTTTTGTTTAACAAAGAAAATTGAAACATATGTGCGAGTGTACTTTACTTCTGAATTTTAATTTTCCACGTTTTTAGGGTTCCGTAGCTAGTCGTTAAAACTACTGCCTAGATAGCACTTTTTAAATTAACGCGATCGTTATGCAATTATATTATTATGTTATGTATGAATAATAACGGTAATCGCGATAAATACCCGTTTCTTACATATAAATAAACTGCCTTAATATTTGTCCCGTCCACCAACGAAATGAGATAGATAGCACTTTATTGTAAATCACAAAAATAGGACATTACAACGAAAATACTAAAACTATAGCGAAGTACAATGAGTGTCTTATTGCTATGACCGATTTCTTCCAGACAATCTTTAAAACAATCTGTTCCAAATAAAGTATAAATAAACCAACTGCATTCATGTTTCTTAATTTTCTTGGCAACTATAGCTGCTATACTTTTTTTTTTTTTTTTTTTTTTTTAATTAGTTTACACACTTATAATATTATAAATAATGTATCCTAATGAGATTACGATCTAGCCATAATGTAGGCTAATGAGCAATTTTATGCTGACTTAAATTTCTACATTGTTATTCTAAGAATGTGTCCATTAGCACGTTTCTTATTGTCTCTATTCACTTAAGGGAAACACTTTGTTCTTGTGTTCTTAAAACGTAGCACTAGTTTACACTTACACTACAGTTCACTATTGTATATTATACACTATAAGACACACGTCTATATTTTCTATATCAAGGACTACTTGCTTCTAGCCCGTTTCAGTTCCAAGCCATTATTTTAATTGATTTAATCATTGTTTGGCCTTAAGAATAGCAGTTTTAGTGCTATTTTCAATTTTCTGTAGACGCTGATCGAAAGTGCTCATGAGTTTTAGTATTTCATCCAGCTTGTTGACGTTTAATTGTTTGGTCTGCTCGTTATGCTGTGCGGGAATTGTGCTTTTGGCAGCCGCTTGGGCGTAGGATACGTTTTGGTTGGTGTTGCTGATAGTCTTTGAGCTGTGATTATGCTGGTTTATACATTTTTTGGCACTTAACAGTGGTCCAGTGACCTGCTGCTGATGCCCGGCTAATGGTTTAATTACAGCCTTGTTTCTCATTTTTTGCATTTCCTTGGCTATTATGCAACCTCTATAGTTAGCCGGGTGTGCTTCTCCACAGTGAACACATTTTGGCTTGTCTTCTGCTGTTTTTTTGCAGTCTTTGGTTAGGTGCTTTCCCGTGCATTTGACACACCTTGCTTCCTTAGAACAGTATTTGTGTGTATGTCCATAAGCTTGGCATCTCTTACACTGGGGAATCAGTTTAGTAGATCTAAGTGGTTGGATCTCTACCGTACATCCTAGTATATATTTGATCTCGTATACCTTCTTTATTTCTTCCTGGTTGTTGAAGGTAAGCGTAAACATATTGAGTGGCTCTTTACTTTTCCAGCTCAGTTTGTTTACTGCATCTTCAATTTTATAACCTTTGATCCTCAGGTCTTCTATGATTCTCTCTGGTTTGCAAGAAGATGGCAATTTTTTTACCATCACTCTTATTGGTCTCTCATGTTTATTTTCGTACGAGTGCCAGAGGCAGTCGTTATCTAATAAGGTCTTTGTAATGCACCTGTATGACTCTTCATTACAAGAATTAATTTTCACGCAGCCACCTCTCATCAATTTTATAGTTAAGGTGCCTGTGGGCTGATTTGCTGACAGGAAGTCATAAAAGGTTTGGTAATTAATTACCCCATCCACTACAATTGGTGGTGGAAGGGGAACTTTCTTAGGTTTGTCTGTAGATGTTTTGTCGGCTTCTTGCGGTGAAAGTGTAGGTGAGACGTTTAATTTTCTTTTTTTCTTCGATTTTGTCCTGATCCACTCCGTTTCTTTCGCAAGTTCTTCTTCGTCAGTGGCGTATTCCACGCCAGCAGAAGATGTTTCCATTGTTGTGGTCAATGGTGTCAAGTGTTTTAGCTCCATAACACATTTGAGCTGCTCTTGCAGGACTTCTATTTGACTCGTCAAGTCTTTTACAAGAAGTTGAAGTTTTTCTTGCTCCTTTTTTTCTTCATGATAACGGTCACTTGTTGCTTTACAACGATCATATAGCATGCGTTCCGTTTCTGTCTGCAGTGTTACTCTGCTATCTCTAGTGGGTGTATTCATTGTTTCGGCAATAGTATCATCGCCGTAACAATATGATTAGCTGTTCGGAAACATGCCTTACGCAAAGAGTGTCAAGGTCATCGCGGTCCGGCCGTTCGTAGAGACAGCTTTGTTTTGATTAGTTAGCACTTTGCACTGTTGGTACGCGCGGTCGCGCTTGACACAACTGATCTCAGCGAAAATCAAACGTGAGCTGCTATACGTAAAGATATTATGAAGCATTTTTATAGGAAATACTGTGTTGGCTAGGGCTAAACCATTTTTCACCAAAATTTCAAATAACCAAACAAAGAATACCTGTCAGGCACGGTCATCCAAACAGTTATTATACTCTGACAATGTTTTGGTCATGTTAATTGGAAAATGAAAGATGTACACATTTTTTTACTATCTCGGAATATATGCGGAACCTTTTAAAAAATAGACTTACTCCACCAAGGCGCTTTTAAGTGATTTTTTGTTTGCCCTTTGTCAGAGCATTATTAACGTGGATATGAGCTGAATATTTTTATCTTTTATAACTATGTTTTGTTTTTGAAACTAGTTTCATTCATTCATTCATTTTATTTTATTCCTAAGATAACATGATACACTTGGAAATGTCAAAAACAAATTAACAATATGATGATAAAAACAAACTATTACAAAAAATTGCATTGAAACTAATAATATTTGTATAAAACATTGCG
Source organism: Thera obeliscata (assembly GCA_947578465.1). Lineage (NCBI taxonomy): Eukaryota > Metazoa > Arthropoda > Insecta > Lepidoptera > Geometridae > Thera > Thera obeliscata. The sequence goes on along the minus strand of OX387918.1, from coordinate 6,760,246 downwards.
AACCATAACATTTGGTCATTATTAGTTCCCTAACTCTAACACTAAAACAGTCATGACTTGAATTTCTCAGGATTTTTCAGAATTATTTGTTACGTACGTGTTACTTTTAGTAACTTTCATGTAGTATTTTTTCTGTAGAGCCTCTACGAGCCGTACAAGCTCTACGATGCGTAGAGGCAATGTAAATCCTGAGTATTTTAAACTAAAAAAGCTGCAGTAACAAAATTCATATTCAATTTTTTGAGCTTACATAAAAGCAACTGCTTAACATCTGGTTGCTCATTAGATTTAGTAATTACTAAACATTTTTGTCCTTAAAACCGCGATATACCTAGTTATTAAATACGCCTTCCATTTTTTGAACCTATATACTGCTTATATACAAAACGGTGACCCATTAGATTTAGTAATAACTAAAAAATATTGTCCTCTTAACCGATCTAAGAAGAATAAAAACCGCAGTATAGCATTGTAACACCTAATAAAAACAATACTCATAAACGAAAAAAAGTCACAACCGCAAAAATAATCCCCAAAACATAACTGCACTATGCCTCGGGCCCGCAATCAAAATGGACAAATGGGATCAAAATATAAATCAAATTAGACTATGCAGTTATATAAAGGGCCCTGCCTGCCCTTCCCTGCCTAGCCTTTATGAGGGGTGCTCGCTAATTATAATCGTCTGTAAGTATGTTTGAAGAGAGATTCTGTTTTGAACAACATCTTGAGAGAATCGTGTTATACGTTTTGTTAAGTCAATCGTATGATAAAAATATTGTTGCATACACATAATTCTGTTTTTTTATGCAGTGTTTGACCAGCATCTGGATTTGGATCAGTTGAGTTGTCACTAAATTGTTTGTAGCGGTCTGCAGATAGCTCAACGGTTTCTTGTGTATTTTGGACATTTTGTAAATATTTGTATAATCGTAAGTTTAGTTAAGTGCACGAAAGGAGCTTCTTAGGCGCACTTAAAATCCTTTCACCACACTTGGTTCGAAAGAGTCAGTGACACGATAAGAAGAATAAGTTTTTTTGTGTAAATAAATGAACCTTTTAAACCTATTAAAAAATAAAATTATCTTAAAATATATTTTTTAAACTTACAATGAAAATTTTGAAAATTACAATAATATGCAAAAACATAATGAAATATCAGAACAATTGGAATGCAAAAATAAAATTTTTAGTTCTTGTATGTAGTGCCTATTTGAAACTACACAATATAACAACAATAGTAAAATAAACTCGATTACTACCAATAAAAAGCGAAATGAATCATCCGACCGCCAGCCGCAGCAGAATTGAATTATCAAAACGCATCCCGCGCAAATATAATGAATTTATACGGAAATCTGGTAGCTTACCGATGTTACACGGATCTACTGGAATATCATGTCTGGAAGAGATTTCTCATAGCGATAAGACCGCCCATTGTGCTTCGCTATAGTTTTAGTATTTTTGCTATGTGTATTATCCTATTCTTGAGGACAATAAAGTGTTATCTATCATTAACCTTTATCAGTCCACTTCTGGACGTAGGTCTCTCCCAAGACGTGCCACTGAGCCCGGTCTTCGGCACTTTTCCTACAGTGCTTGCCAGCTACATTTCGCAGATCGTCGGCCCACCTTGCCCGAGGGCGTCCAGACGCTTACTTAAACGCGGCGTACGTACTGTGTGGTGTGTGGTTAGTATTTGTCATCTTGTTATTTTCTTACCATTTTTAAAGCAAGGAAAAATCAAATTGTGACAAATATTCTGGTTTAGGTTTTATAAATAAAACTGTCTAAATTGTTGTTCTAATGTTTCAAATTATTTTAAAGAGATATTTTTACCGACTTCAAATAATAAAAAAAGGTTCAATTCGGTTTTATTTTTTTTAATGTTTGTTTTCATCATATAAGATCGAAAATTGTTTTCTTCATCTGAACGGAAAAATCTGTGGAACTATCCATAGAAGTTTTATCAAAATGGCTTCAGCAGGTTTTGCCATAAAGTCGGTTTCTCAAGTTTTTTTAAACTCAATTTGGTTTGAATGTTTTTTAATATTGCTGTTGCTTCCATAAAAAGCGATGCTCCTTCCAGTACACAATCCGTAGTCCAGTCAGCGGGTGGGCATGGGGTGGCAAAGACAATGTGGAACTAGTTGTAATCAGGTTAGCGAACAATTTGCGTCTGCGCCCATGCGTGGGATACATGCCCGGAGCGAACAGAGCGAACAATTGATTTTTTGGTGCAATCTCCATTGAAATTATTGTTTCGACTGTAGAAGCACTCGTGGTGGAACTTATGATTGCTTTTCAGCAGTTGCATTTATGCAATTTACTAGACATACAGATACCTAAAAATGAATTGTTATATTAAATAAGCTTGTTCATATTATAAGAGGTCATAATGAGGTCGTGACCAACTTTGGCTGAAAAACTTCATTATCGTCACCTGACTTTTATACTACATTCATAGCTCGGTAGTAGCGCTGACTTCTGCGCTAGAGGGCGTGGGTTTGATCCTCACTGAGAACAAATATGTGTGTGGTGAACACAGATGTTGGTTTAGCGACTGTACCTACTTACTTAATAACTATAAAAAAAGCAGCCAAGTGCGAGTCGGACTCGCCCATGAAGGGTTCCGTACCATCAAGTAACATAATATAAAGGTTCTTGTAGTTCGTCGAAAGGTAAATTGCGGTTTACGATTTATGACGTATAAAAAAAAAACTACTGACTAGATCTCGTTCAAACCAAATATCGTTGGAAGTTTTCATAGTAATGTACAACAATTATATTTTTTTAGTTTTGTCATTCTCTTATTTTAGAAGTTAGTGGGGGGGGGACCAACTTTTTTCCACTTTGGAAGTGTCTCTCGCGCAAACTATTCAGTTTAGAAAAAAACTATATTAGAAACCTCAACATCATTTTTGAAGACCTATTCATAAATACCCCACACGTATGGGTTCAATGAAAAAAAGTTTTTTGAGTTTCAGTTTCAAGTATGGGGACCCCCAAAATTTTTAGTGTTAGTAAAAATCTTAATGCGGTTCACAGAATACATCTACTCGCCAAGTTTCATCAGTCTAGCTCTTACGGTTTCGGAGAAAAATGGCTGTGACATACGGACGGACAGACAGACAGACAGACAGACAGACAGACAGACAGACAGAAATGACGAATCTATAAGGGTTCCGTTTTTGCCATTTGGCTACGGAACCCTAAAAATAACTATAAAACAACTATGCATAAAAATAACTATAAAAAGTAAAACAAAGCTAGAAATTAAGAGACGTAAATAAAGTAATGATTTTAAAGGAACAGTAATAGAAAACTTTGCCCTATCCTATGAGAGAATCATCATAATTTTTAACTGATCGTCGCCCCACCAATTCGGCGTGGTTACCTTTTTCTGTTAGCAAAATGCAGTAGGTATACGTAGTAACTCGATAAACAAAAACTTACTTATTGTTAAAAAGATGATCTAACTTGTAGCCACAGGCTAAGCATTTACATTTGAAGTTCTACCCTCAAATAATTGTATCTGACAACACAATAAAAAGGCAATGTCATACCTCATTACCGTCAACAGAGCGACAAATCCTCACGATTGAGTCGCAACTTGCGCAGGCGACGTGACTCCGCGACCAATCGCCTTGATCCGCGACACGTGCTGGTCGCGTGCGTGCCAGTCGCGCGTCTGCCGCCGACGGGTGAACATCGTTAATTATGAAACTAAATGAGTTTGTACTTTTGTTAGGTTTTTCGGCATTTTGTAAGAAAGACTGAATGTGTAATCTCTCCGCCAGTTCTACATATCCCTACTAATAGGGAAAAACGGTTTTTTCTTACACCCTCTTCCCTCCTTATGCCGATAACCTATCACTGTTTAGAGTCGCGACCTTCATGCTTTTTTTTTCATTCCATCAGGTTATTTCTTCTGTGGCATCAATGGCATCGAGCACGGTGGAATCGTAGTTGCTGAGCGCACCAGACCGATCATGTAACTTTTGTTGCAATGGTTTCAATCAAAACCTTATTGAAACTGTCAATTTTCGAACTAATACGTGATCGCAAATTAACAGTTTCAATAAGATTTTGATTGAAACCACTGCAACAATAGTTACGATCGGTCTGCTGATCGCTCCAACGCATTGGGCTCCGTCCTAGTGACGTTTCCCTCCACTTTGTCAGTGACCACCAGCTTATCAGCTTCCTTCCTGGCAATGTGGCCAAAAAACTCGAGGACTCTTCGAAGACACCTAATACTTGTCCATTAAATCCACTGATAAAATTAGTTAATTGCAAACAAATGTCTATGTTATTTAAAACTCCTGAGCATAATATCATCATCACGCATACTTACTAAAAATAGCCCACGTTCCCCAGAGGTAAGTAGAGTAGAGTGACAATCGTAAGCATAATCATGGAACTCAACGGTGCATGACAGTGGACATCACCCCTCGGACAGGTGGCAGTGGGTATTAACAAACAAGCTGTTTGACAGTCACTTTTTATAAATTAATTTAGTAGCCTTTTCGTCAAAATAACATTGTCTTAGCTTTGGATATAACTTACATGGAAAATAAAACCCACTTAGTAGTACAGTAGAGCTCTTTGTGAAGGGCTCGTTCTGGGAAGTACTACCATCATGTCTGTTTCTACCGTGAAGCAGAATTGTTGCATTCGGTTTGAAGGGTGTGGGTGCCGGTGAAATTATTGACACGTGAGGCTGAACATCTCTGTATGCCTCAAGTTAAAGGACGCAGGACAGTGCATCGTAGGGCACTTTCCTGACGAGTACGAGGCAATGCTTTGTTATAGGCGATAGTTACCACTTACCATGAGGTGGACCATATGTTTCATCAGCTAGTTGTATTATAAGAAAAAAAAGTAAGCGTCGAAAACCTCCATCTTTTTATACAGTAGTGGCATCGTATGGCAACCTTTGGAGTGAAATAGCATACATTTTACATATTGTATTTTACATTACACAAATACTTAAAGTTACCTAAATGGAGAAAATAAAAACGAATTAATTCAAATATTATTCCCACTAGTTTTTCTTAACACAATCATCAATTTCCCTCTTAAAAAAGCGAACATTCAAACACAATAGTTTTATTATACTTGTGAAATATTACTTTGCTGGCACGCGACTTTTAATGGGTTAATATGTGTATTATCGGACAAAGGACATAAAAACTCCGGGGCTTTTGTATGGGAGTGGGTGACATTGATATCATTATCAAAATATGAAATGATATTTGGGGCCAAGTTCTTGAGAGGGATTAATATCGCCCCATGTTTGTTTTAATGATGTTTTGTGAAATTGATAGTTTATTGTTTTGTGTTTGTTGAAGGATTGTACTGGGTTATAATTATCTTTTATCAAATTTGAGTACCGACTTATTTAGTTTTAGTCGTGTTACCAATTTAGTTCGTTAAATGTCGTCTCCAGATCTTTCGTTATAAAGTTGCTTTGCTGGTCTTCTAGGTAGGCTTCTTCTCATCATGTCACTGTTGTTTTAAACGAGCGTGGTGAAAGGATTTTAAGTGCGCCTCAAAAAGGCTCCTTTCGTGCACTAGGCTAGGCACTAGCTTTGGTAGTAAAAGCTTTACACCAAAAATGTTGACATGTTAACTTAGGTAAGACTTGACTGATCAGATAAATTTATAAAGAGTAAGCCGAAGCGTGACCACTCTTTGGACTGTCCCGACCAATCCTCTATTCCCTATTCTTCCAAATCTATAGAAAATCTCCGATTTGGTCCCACAATAAAGCTGGCATTGTGTCCGCACCAGACGTACTTCTGTTCGCACGACGAAATAAAAATTCGATAAAAAACGCAGTAACACACGTGCCGACGCATTCTTCGATAACCGTCGGGGGCGGTATTAGACCGTTGGGGATAACCCTAACTTTATTAGCTGCAAAGGAACAAAAATGAGCCTTAACTCATTGGAATACAATGTACATTACAACAGCTTCCTTTAAAATATATCTATAAATCATAACTAGCAAAATTGAGCTCAATAGTTATGACGATTAAGTTGAAATTGCTTTGTAAAATTCTCTTTCTAAGACAGGGTTGGCACTTCTATTTATTGGTGGGAAAAGCCGCGTGTCAGTTCTAACACTAGTTTTAATATTTTGGGTCGCGTGTCCGCCACGCTTTCGTCTTTGGTAAAAAACTAGACGAGCGTAATTCGCGTTTTATTGGCACATTCTTCTCGTTAAATGTTATTGCGATTTTTGTCGCACGTTGCGGTCGCTCGTGTGGACTGCGCTTATCTGTCATTAGTTGTAATTACTGAATTACTGGTTTTGGATGCTATTACCAGAGTAAATATGACTGGCATTACAAGCGTTATATAAATTTAGGTGTAAGAATTTGCTTTCTGTCATTGTTTGTCATTAACTAGTGATAAAGGACTACGTGCGTACATCTAGGTGATGGCGATCAGTGAAACACTGTCAAATATAGCTGTCATATTTGTTACTGATCACCATCGCAGAACGCTTATATTTGATATGCGCAAGTCTTATGAGATGGTAGTTGCTTATAGAGTACCTATACGCTGATTATATTTTAAGAAACGATTGTATGTTTGCGCTCATATAAGCGCTCTGCGGTCGCGATCACTAAAACGCTATCAAATATCACAGCGTTTCACTGATCGCCATCGTAGAGTGCTTAGATGTTCGCAAGATTTTAGGGGTAAATAGCCGTGGGTAGCTCGGCAAAATGAGGTCTATTTTCTCGAATTGTTAATTGAATATTGACTTAAACAGAGCTGTCCAAAATATTCAGTTATGCTATTCGAGAAAATATACCTAATTTTGCCCATTGCTCAAATGTTTGCTTGCCTGACATGAACAACAGTTAAATATTTAATTGATAGATTAGCCATACGTGAAACTAAATGCAACAAAACGCAATTTATTTAAAAAACTATTAAGTTAAATTATTATGACGTGATGGTACTACGACCGCCATCTAGCGGTGGGTAGTTAAACTATAGAAGTTAAATCTTCCTACAAATGTTATTAAACTAAATACATAAGCGGGAAATACACTAAATATTGAAAAGAAAAATAGCTGTTATAGTGTATTCTGAGTATGAATAAAAAAATGTATTAAGTATATCAGCTATCTGGTTCCCGTAATACAAGCTCAGCTTAACTTGGGAATATAATAGTGGTGTGGACAATACACAAGAACTATTTATTGAAGAATAATAATAAATGGATAAAAATAACAAATAAATGTAAATGGGCAAAAAATATTTATTGTAGAATAATAATAAATATTTTTATGTTGCGAACTTCTTGCATCTTGAATTTTCACTAAACAAGTAAAGCAAAAAGTTGAATTTTTCTTAGAGAAGTTGGCAAACTAATTAGTATTTTAATGAAGAAAATTGTTAAAATACATGCCTGCATTATAAAAAAATATAATTAAAATTCTACGATTTTAGAAGCTTTATTACGACTAGCGCCATCTCTGATCAATTTTCTATACTAAACTCCCCCGTCCGGCTGCGAAAGGGCCTATTTCCGGTCACGTGCCGATAACAGTACGTTACGAGAACGATATCACAACGTTATAATACACGTCATCGTTCGTCATAATAGCGGATTATTTGCTTTCACGACAGGAAATTGGCCTTTTTTGTGATTATAATAATGCTATTGTTCAAATTTAAGAGCCGATTTTTTCATCGAAGAAGTAAAAATATTTCTTTCTATTCTTTAGGCTTCACAAAAACAAGGAATGATATATTTTTATTCCACGAATAGATTACACCAGATAGATTAAAAAATCAGCCCTTAGAAAAATAAAATGAAAAGGAACAATTTTACAAAAGGTAGGTAAGGTAGCATCATACCTCCTAAGAAATAATTGATTAATCGCACATACTTAATCGTAATAATATAATATTATCCTCATCATAAAAGCATTTCATAGAAGATAATCATATAAGCAACTGGCATCTCTTACCTCTAAGGGCGCTTGTACACGCTAAGAAAAAACGCCGGGTCTACCTAAGAATTCGTGTCGTAACAAGAAAATAACTGTGTACACTGCTCGCAGCGGTGCACGAAAAAAATCTTATCTGCGCAAGACACGACGCGGCGAACGTTGTTGCGGAGCGGCGGAGTTTTCGTGTGTGGAACAGACAAAATTCTTGTCGTCTACACGAAGAATTTGTCTTGTCTGTCGCAGGAACGGCAAATTTTCTTAGCGTGTACAAGCGCCCTAAGGAATGACAACCAGTGACAGGGCTAAATATAGGCATTGAAGCAATGTTATACCTGAAGGTACGGCTATATCTAGACGATTGGTATTGATTAATCTACTTGACACTGATTACCTTCAATTGAGCTAGATCATTTCCGACGGTCTGCAGATAGGTCAACTGTCTCTTGTGTATTTTATACATTTACATTTATACATATTCATTAAACATAAACATTTTGCATATTCTTATTTATTGTAAGTTTCTTTATTTATATTAAGTCTTTTTTAATAACATAACTAACTACTTACCCAATGCGGTACCCGCATCAAGCTTTATTAAGCTTATAAGCTTTATTTAGGTTTATAAGCTTTTTTGTATTCTAAGTATGTATTAAAAAAAAAAAAAAAAAATGTATTCAAGTATTATATCAGCTATCTGGTTCCCATATAACAAGCTCTGCTTAGTTTGGGGCTGGGTAGTGTTGTGTGAATTGTCCACAATATTTATTTATTTATTATTTATTTATTTAATCTTCGTTAGATTTACGTAATAGCGTGTATAATACATAGCATGGTTGATTGCTCTTCATGTGATCGGATGTTTAAGAATAGCCATAATAAGGCACGAGCTAGGAAATTCATTTAGTTAGTAAAGATTTAATTTAAGTTTTAGTTGAATAAGTATGCACTTACACACTTGTATTACCTACTTATAATTATAAGATATTTATATTAGTTAAGTTCATCCATACCAATGAGGAATCGATGATATTATAAAACCTAGTACCTATATACTAAGTATTAGACGTAAAATAAATTTATTTAATAATAAACAAATTCATATTCTATCATTTTTATTCTTAAATAAACAAACCATAATAACAAATAAACATGCACTATTATTCAAACTAAAAACCATTTTTGCTTATAGATAAATCAAAATTTCATTCTCTTGGGTTGTGGAAAAAAAAAAAAATGTCACGGTTAAATATCGTTTAGTCTGAATCTGATAACGGGATGCTTTCCTGAAAGTGAAATATTTTTTTTAATAATTTTCAGATGTTCCATTATTTTAATGTTGAATTGTTTGTTCAGCTCAGTTGGTAGTAGATCTGCTTTCAGTGCCGTAGGTCGTGGGTTCGATCCCAACTGATAACAAACATTTGTGTGGTGATCACTGATGTTTGTTTGTTCTCTGTCTGGGTGTTGTATTGTAATTTTGATCGAGTGAGCGAAGCAACCTTACAAACAACTTTGGCTTTTTGGAATTTTATGTGCGTATATTATGTATGTAGCTATATGTATTTTTGTCCAACGATAACTTTCAGATTTGCATGAAATTTGGCAAGGCAATAGCTTGTACTTGAGAAATGTACTGGTAAGTATGTAAGCCAAATCGGATGAAGATATGGGGTTTTTTAAAAGTGCGGTCGCGGGTTCTAATCTCGCTCGGTTCTGAACTTTTGGGACATTATAAAAATCTTTGTAGATAATTCTACGAGCTATGTCGGTGACTTGTCGGTGGAAGCTTGTTGACTATGATAAGTTTATAATTTACAGCGTTAATTATGTGTTTTTTGTATGTTTGTGAAAAATGATTTGGAACCAACCTCCAACTTTCCTATGAAGATGTCGGAGTCATCAGAGTGTGGTTGTTCAATATCGACTGCTGTTATTTGAGGTCCTGTTAATGAAAAACAATAGTAGTAGAGCTCTTTGTGAAGGACTCGTCCGGGGAAGTACTACCACCATGCCTATTTCTGCCGTGAAGCAGCATTGCTGTGTTTCCGTTTGAAGGGTGTGGGTGCCGGTGAAATTACTGACACGTGGGGCTAAACATCTGTATGTCTCAAGTATATGGACGCAGGGCAGTGCATCGTAAAGGTCGATTTACAAACAAGCGAATGCTCATTCTATCACCACTACAGCTAATTCTTCTAGTGTAAACAGGCGTAGAGCATTCCTTCGTTGTTCTTAGTGCGTTCGCAAAGATTCTATGGAATATTCTAAGAATGCTCGCTCGCTTGATGTAAACGGCGCAAGAGCGCGCGAACAGTAATTGCTTAGAGCGTTCTAGCGTGTTCGGACGTGCTCGCGCCACTGAGCGGTCTCATCAAAGCGTTCTTGTGTTCTAGCTCTTGTTCTAGCTATAGCTCTTTGTTCGTTTGATGTAAACGCTGAATACAAGTTTTCGCTTACACTAAAAGACCACGAACGAATGCTCTTGTTCTAGCTCTAGCTCTGTGTTCGTTTGATGTAAATCGACCTTCAAAGGGCAATTTGATCAACCCTCACATAGTTGATAGTAGCTCTGCTTTCTGTGCTGGAAGGCATGACTTTGCTTAGTTTGGGGCTAGATAGTGTTGTGTGGAATGCCCATTTACATTTATTTATTATTTACCCAAGGGCATGCATTCCATAGGCTCAAACAAGTCCATAGCAATCAGGTCGAGAGGCGGCGATAATGGTGGAGGAGGAATCGAGCACGAAGATGAAATTCCAGAACCTACAAGAGAAAAAAGAAGAAAAAATATCGTCAAACTTTGTTGATTTTAATAAAAACATTTTAAAAAGCACTCAACGTTGAGTTTTAGTTACCACTACTACCTACCCATCTCCAGAGCATGGAATCAAACATCAGATAAAAATTTCTACTTGGGGTCAAAGGCTAGCCATCCAAATTGGTTATCGTGTAAAGCTCTGGGAACACTGACGCACAAAGTAATGACGATAAGTGGTGGTTAGACGATAAAACAATTTCACCATGATAATTACCAGCCTAAAGAAGTCCAAAATGCAGTATGCTTGTACTCTCAAACGGTGCGAAAACATCTCGAGAAAACCGGCATGTCATAGGAATTAAGCACCTAAACTCACCTAGGCATTTATAATGCACCTCAAAGATGTGCCATTTGGGCACTTATCACATATTTGCGAACTACTTACAATCAAAAATATCTTTATTTAAACATATCTTTGGATCACTTTGAAACGTTTTAACACACAAACATGTGAACACGTTTCAAAGTGATCTTAGGAGTCTAAGAAGTTCGCAAATACGTGATAAGTGCCCAAAAGTGCATTTAAAATCTTCTTTGAAGTGCATTTAAAATCTTTTCACAGCATTGATTTGAAAAAATGACACGACGAGAAAAAAAAGACAGATTTCATCATGCTCGCCACTCGCACTGAACCTTCGCTTGAACCACCAGACCAACTTACCAGACAACCCAGTGCTTTTGTTGTAGCTTGTATTCAGCTCTATGTACCGCGGCTCACGTGAAGGTCCTGGCTGAGAAGGCTGGATGACTTCTAAAGGTTCTATCTTCACTTCACCTCCTGGAAATGGGTGAAATTCTTGTATGCTTCTAAAGTAGGCTGTGCTTTCAACTCATCATCATCATTATCAGCCTGAAGAAGTCCACTACTGGACATAGGCCTCTCCTACACATTTCCAGGAAGAACGATTCTGAGCACTTTCCATCCATCGACTTCCCGCAATCTTAACAAAGGCGTCGGTCCATCTGGTGGGTGGGCGCCCTACGCTTCGTCTTCCGGTTCGTGGTCGCCATTCGAGAACCTTTATTCCCCAACGGTTGTCGGTTCTTTGTGCTATATGTCCTGCCCATTGCCACTTCAACTTGCTAACTCTACGAGCTATGTCGGTGACCTTGGTTCTTCTACGGATATCCTCATTTCTGATTCTATTACGTAGTGCTTTCAACTACCACGGTAAAAACCTACGCACGCTGGTGATGATGGAATCTATAAATCTTCTAAATGACTCAATGCGTCAGTCAGAGCGACTACTATGGCTGAAACCAATACTTTTAGGGCACAGTTAGCTGTTACCGTGCCCTGAAAAGCAAGTGAATGTTAGAGTTCAGCGAAGGTTAAAATTGAAGAGTCCTCCCATTGTTATTCAAGATAGGATAAGAAACTTCTCTAAGGAAATAACTATTCAATATGTGTGACTAACTAATTTCAATTTAACAAATCTTGGGGTTGGATGATGATTGCCGGGAAAGGTCAAGGTCAAGAATTATCTTTACATCCAAAATTTGTTTATATGGGTTTTAGGAAACCGTTGAATCCCTGACAGTTTCAGCGTAGGAATGCTACATACCATCAGTAGACAAGGCAGTATGATAAGCCCGATGGGGTTCCTCAACCGACAGATGCAGTCTCCCTTCAGCGTTGATCTTCGGAATCACAGTAGCCACCACTGGTACTCTGATCTGGACTGCACCTTCCTTATTCGGATTGCCATTTGATATGTCCGTATCCTATAAATACAAGAGGTATCCATATTTTCCTACTTCCTAAATAAATCTTAATGAATTGATAAAATAAGTCCTCATCATCATCAGCTTGAAGAAGTCCACTGCTGGACATAAGCCTCCCCTACACTTTTCCAGGAAGAACGATTCTGAGCTCTTTCCATCCACCGACTTAACAATGTCGTCGATCCATCTGGTAAGTGGGCGCCCTACGTTTCATCTTCCGGTTCGTGGTCACCATAAAAAAAATAAAAATAAAAAATAAGTCCTAGGAAAAGATAAACTCATCAGTTTAAGACAGAGTCCTAACTTTAGGTTAATAAAAACAGTAGAAACCAAGCCGTAACTTTCTTGCCTGTTTTTCTAGGCTTAGTTGCGTGGAACTAGTACTTAGACTCACCTATAGCTTTAAAACGAAAAACCTTAACTTTTTCAGTTCAAAATGTTTGAGAAGTGTAAGAACTATAAAAAAAACTTGAGACTCATGGTCTTTTTTTCGTATTTACCACTATTTTTCCGCCAGCTCTCAAATCTGCAGCAGTAGCTGGCACCAGCATCTAGAAATTAAATCGTGTGTCTAAATTCGGGGCTTTATTTAATTATTAATTTAAGGGTTTAGGAAATATATTCTTAAAAAAAATGCTAATATATTCTTCTTTTTAAATCAGTTGTAAACTGCTTTACATTTACTTCTTTATGTTCTTTACTGCCTTTACCAAATTGTGATCAATTTTGTCAATAACATAAGCCTTTATTTTACTTTTTGTAGGATCTTCTATCATATTCTGCGTACTAACTTGTTTGCCTCCAGGTAGCGAAGTATCAACCACCTTAACCAAAACCGGACTTCCTTTCTCTGGCTTCAACAGTGCAAATGGAGTCTGCTTGGTTGCCAAAGCGACTTCCATATGATACGTCTTGATGGGGTCTACTACCACCCCATTAGTAAGACCCCAGTCTAAGTGCTTTGTCCACGAGCCTTTGGTTGGTAAGTAAGGGCCTACTGATGAAGACACTTCACAAGTTTCGGTTTGAGGTCTGTGAACAATAAAAATGTGTTTATTTCAATAATTATCTCAAAATACTTATTCAAATCCAACTTTTTTCTACTCCCAATGTTTACAATCAGACCAACAAAATGAAATAGGGGATCTTTTTGGAAAATGGATCATTTTTTTAGCAAAGGTTTATCAAGAAATTTAGGGTCTACAGCAACAGACTGTAATTTCAGATAACTCGACAAAAACAAAAAATAAATAAACATTGTAGACAACCCACAACACAACTACTTAGCCCCAAATTAAGCAGAGCTTGTACTATGGGCAGATATGATACTTATATAACTATTTTTTTTGCTAATTCATTATTAGAATACGTGATCATGGACTTCTTTACCTAGTTTCTTTCGGCTTTGGTTTCACTGTTAGTTGTGGAGCACGAGGTGGTAAAACATTTCTTTGAATCGGTGCTGACCCTTCATCCGAATGCTGTAAACACTACTCAAATCAATTATCAAACTTCATGTCTGGGTCAAAATTCTTGATTTCTCAAGGCTTAATGGACGGATAAGGGAGGTATACCTTGTTTTTATGGCAGACAAGGTTGGACTGCTGATTGAAACCTTTAAAGCAGATGCTACAGCGGTATGGACGCTCATTTGTGTGGGTGAAGAGATGGTTCCGGAGGTTACCTGGTGGAAATAAAAGTTGATAGCAAGTAAGTAAAAGTGCATACAACAGAATCGGAACATGGGCCATGGATTCCTTTTTTTTGTTAAGACACATTTATTTTTATTTTATTTTATTTATTCAGGGACAAGAAACAGATACAACATAAAAATAATCTAAATGAGTTGAGTAAGTATAATTCTACCTACCAACTTGACCAATAATGAAATTGATGGAATCATTTAAAATTGCGCTACTTGAGGCATTAAAAATATGCAAACATTGAATTAAAGAATTGAAATGAATTTTAAAGGTACAGAATTAGCATTAGAATTGGAAAAAATTTAATGTTGAATTACACACTCCTTATATTTCTATTTTGAGCATACTAAAATGTCAATATTTATAAAAGTAGAATTATACGACTCAACTATTCGACGCACGGGGCAGCGTAGTCCAGAGTTTTAGCCGGATTATCTCACCTTACACTCGTAACCTAATCATTATCACGGTTTAAGGAGAGGATAAGGAAAGGAAAACCTTTTTGGTGGAATCCTTTGGGGCACATGTGACACCTGTAAGGTTTCTGGTCGGAATGCGTTTTGCGGTGCGAGATGAGGGTTGAGACTCGGTTGAAGGTCTTGTTGCAAACCTGGGTGAAAGGGAATGGAATAAACATAAAATACTCACATCTACTATAATTTCAAGGCATGTTGGTAGCCCCGTTAGATTTTTTGGTACCCAGTGTCAACTTAAAATCTTTTGATGATACAATATTCCATCAGATCACTTGATAGCAAAAATTTACGTAAGATTGTTCGTGGATACTAAAAACTAAACTGCTTATAATCTAAGCTAAAATCCTTTATAATTTCTTAAACTTTGATAGGCTGGTCTTCTTCTTCTTGCCGTGCCATTGGCTCTTTCGAACTGAAGTGGTGAAAGGATTTTAAGTGCGCCTCAACAAAGCCCCTTTCATGCACTCAGTACGTATTTTCCGAACTTTTTTGGATCTGGAACATGTTGATTTCCTCATGATATTTTCCTTCACCGTTTGAGAGTACTGGCATAGCGCACATAAATCTAAACTTACTGGTGCACGGACTGGATTTGAACACAAGACCTTAGGATCTAAGGTAGAACCGCTACCAGCAGTTCTTTAAGCTGGTGATAATGAAGAGAGGAACTGGACGCTGTTTAACTAGAAACTTCATGAGTACACACTCACCTTATTTTGTATACTATAGGTCTACCAGAATCTCATGGCATAAAAATATATATAAAAAAAAGAGATTTTTATATTGTAGCGTCAATTGTTCAAATTAATCAATTACTAGAGACATAAATAAAAATTAAACAGTATCAAGATCGTTTATTCAAATTTCCCCAGCATTGTAAACTACAAATTTTTATTTCTAAATTTGCTATGAGATTCTGGTAGACCTATACTAGCTGATGGAACAAAGCTTATGGCTCATAAGTGGTAACCATCGCCTATAACATCGGTCACGCACGTCAGGAACGTGTCCTACGATGCACTGCCCAGCGTCCATCAACTTGAGGCATACAGATGTTCAGCCTCACATGCCAGTAATTTCACCGGCACCCACACCCTTCAAATGGAAACACAGCAATGCTGCTTCACGGCAGATATAGCCATGGTGGTAGTACTTCCCCGGACGAGTCCTATACAAATAGTTCTACTACTACCTCGCACCCACCAGATGGACCGAAGACAATGTTAAGATCGCGGGAAGTCGGTGGATGAAAATAGCTCAGAATCGTTCTTCCTGGAAAGGTGTAGGGGAGGCCTATGTCCAGCAGTGGACTTGTTCAGGCTGATGATGATGATAAATAAATAAATATTAAATATAAATATTATAGACAATCCACACAACACCATCTAGCCCCAAACTAAGCAGAGCTTGTACTATGGGAACCAGGTAGCTGATATAATACATTTTTTTTTGTAAATACATATTTAGAATACAATATAACACCCAGACAGAGAACAAACATCTGTGTGACACAAATATTTGTTCTCGGTGGGGATTGAACCCACGATCTACGGCTCAGAAGGCAGAGCTACTACCAACTGAGCTGAGGAGCCAGTCATGATGATGATGATGACTACCTCGCAACCATAAGGTCTTTCAGCAGAATGTATAGCTCGATGCTGACTGAGAGTCGATAGTTGCCTAAAGCTCTTTCCGCACGCGTCGCAATGGAAGTTCCGTTCATCTGTGTGGGTTGGTAGGTGACGCATCAGAGTGTATTGGTGTTGGAACTCGCGACTACCTGGGTTAAATAGGAACATGACTGAGACTTAGGTATCTAGAAAAAGTAGAAAGAGAATAAAAGTATGGTGAGGTTGTGAATGGAAATTAGAAAATTAAGAGTGTTATTTTTTTTTTTTTTTTTTTTATTTTTTTTTTTACTTTACAATTCACACAACACTACCCAGCCCCAAACTAAGCAGAGCTTGTAATATGGGAACCGGATAGCTGATATAATACTGAATACATTTTTTTTTTTGTAAATACATACTTAGAATACAATATAACACCCAGACAGAGAACAAACATTTATGTTCACCACACAAATATTTGTTCTCGGTGGGGATCGAACCCACGACCTACGGCGCAGAAGGCAGAGCTACTACCAACTGAGCTAGAGGCCAGTCAAATTTATATCAAAGATTTTTAGAATGTCCCAAAAGTTAAGAGCCGAGCGCGATTTGAACCCGCAACCTTCTTCTTGGTACGGGGCTGCGCTGACCACTGCGCCATCGGATCCTAATCACAATTTACGATTAACTCTTAAAGACTGTTCGGCCTTAACATATTATTGTTATTATATCATTGGAAGCCTTGGTTATATGGCGGACTTTTTCTTTCTCTTATTAAATATAAGAGCTTTTAGATCTTGTCGGGGTTTTGATGCAATTTTCAATTGAGTCTTTCAAATACGTGCATTTATATGCATCAGTAAAGTTCTCTTCTTCAAAAGATCCACGACCTTCTGACTCTTATGAACATATTTGTCCAAAATTATACAATGTCAAAGGCAGCTTAATCTTTATTATAAGAAAAATGGAAGAAATTTCTATAGCTGACTTACACAGGGGGTTTTCACACAGTTATTTGATAGCTAGGTACTTACAGATTCCACATTCCCATAGTTTGACAGTTCGTCCGTGTCGTTTCACATACTTCACAAAGTGATATCTTGAGCGAGGGTCTGTTTTGTCTATTTTGCATGCACTATTGGCACCTTTAGATTTCGTCGGTATACCTAGGACAGCAAGAAAATAATGAAATGGACGATTGTAGATTAGGGCACTGGAGGAGAAGAACTGATTTTTATTTTGTAAAAGGATTATTTTTATATAAATAAATATTTTGGACAACCCACACGACACTATCTAGCCCCAAACAAAGCACAGCTTGAAGTATGGGAACCAGATAGCTGATATAATTCTTATGTACATTTTTTTTGTAAATACTTAGAATACAAATATAACACCCAGACAGAGAACAAACACTTGCGTTCACCACACAAATATTTGTTACGGTGAGGATCGAACCCACGGCCTATATGGCGCAGCTACTAGCAAGGCAGAGCTACTACCAACTGACCTAGAGGCCATTCAAAATCAAAATCCTTTCACTACACTGGTTTGAAAGAACCAGTGCAACCAGAAAAAGATCCTATAATACATAATAATATGGTGTGTAGTGTGTGTTTTTTTTTTTTAAGTGTGTATGTGTGCTCTATTCTTACTAACCTAAAACCTAGGAGAGCGCTGGTGGCCTAATAGTAGTAGTGGTCCCGCCATCCGATCCTAAAGTAGTGGGTTCTTATCCAGTCCAGTGTACTAATGAGTTTTACTGTCTAAAAATGTATGTACAATATGCAAGTGCTCTCAACGGTGAAGGAAAACATCGTGAGGAAATCGGCATATCTTAGAACCTAAAAAGTTCGAAAATATGTGTACGAAAGGAGCCTCTTTGAGGCGCACTTATAATCTTTTCACCACACTTGGTTCGCAAGAATCAGTGACACAATAACAAGAAGAACTAACCTAAACTTGGATTGCCTGAAGATGTTGATGAGACGAGATCTCCGAACGATTTACAAGATATTAGACTCTGGTTTGTTATTTGAATGGAGCTTGATACGTCTGCCTCCTGAAAATGAGACAAGCGCGTTACTTTACTGAAATTACTGGTTCGTATTTTAGTAGTAATAGAGCTCTTTGTGAAGGACTCGTCCGGGGAAGTACTACCACCATGCCTATTTCTGCCGTGAAGCAGCATTGCTGTGTTTCGGTTTGAAGGGCGTGGGTGCCGGTGAAATTACTGGCACTTGAGGCTGAACATCTGTATGCCTCAAGTTGATTAACGCATAGTAGTGTATTGTAGGGCACGTTCCTGACGTGCGTGACCTACGAGGATTTGTTACAGGCGGTGGTTACTACTTAACATCAGGCAGGTGATGCTTGTTACATCAGCTAGTTGTTTAAAAAAAAAGAACTTTACTCTTTTGCCGCTAAGAAGTACTGAAAAATACGAGGGCTTATAGTTTTTTTTATTAAATAAAAAAGAAAGGTTTATAAGTAATACTAAATATTATGCTTATTAACTACATTCTTTCCTTTATCACAGATCATAAAATGATACCTTTAAGTAGAAGTTATTTATTTGTCAACTTGTAGGTATTAAAAAATTTTGACTATTTTATATTCATTAACATCATTATAAAAAAGCTCACTGCTGGACTTTTGCCCAACAGTGAACTTCTTTAGGCTAATAGATATTATAATGGACCTTACCATGGGCTTAATAGATTTATGTAGAATTCCCAGAATAAATGATTCTAAGCCCTCTCGATCCACTGACTTCCTGCGATCTTTAAAATGTCGTCGGTCCATCGGGTGGATCTATTTATTTCAAGTATACCTGTCGAGTTATCTACCTTCATCTCACTCTTCAAGGCAGCATCGATTTGCTTCCCAAAAGTCGTCTGTCCTGTAGTCCCGAACCCTGGCTCAGAGACCAGAGCGGCAATGTTTCCATCCTCCTCGGTCCAGGCGAAGCGGGCTTGGGATGGGTCCAAGCCATCGGGGAAGAAGTTATCGCGGAATATGGATCGGGTGTCGAGCTGATGGAAAAAATAGGAAGCGATGGGATGGTATAGATAAGAAAGTATTTTTTTATTTGAAAAAAATAGGTACCTACTTTCTTTGAAACAAACCGTTACTTAAAAAAAAAAGTAACGTTTTGTTGGTCTCAATAAAGAAATCGTTAAGGTCTATGTATGTATAAGTACACTGAAGCAGTTCATTAGGTATTTCAAATATGTATTTACTTTTTTTAATCAAGCAATGGATTCTAAAGGGGACAGCTTCTTTAAAATTATAGCAAAAAAACATTTTCTGGCACTACGGTGGCTCGCCTTGTACGTTATTTACAAGCTAACATAACCTGATCTAAGAACAAATATGTAGTGACAGAATTAAAAAGCAACAATCAATCAACAATTGTATTACTACCAACACCGGCATCGTAGTATCCTGATGTACAATAACTGGATGTATATTTAGTACATTGTCTCCTCCCAATACGACTCCTAAAATTATTTTCCCATACATACAGCTTACTGCACATGATAGGTACTATCACAGATAAGATGATACTATACGTACTATCATAATTACCATAGTCTTAATATTCATTAAGAGAAAGAAAGTTCTCTAGTAAATAATCGTACTTTACGATGAAATTACAATTAAAAAATATCAATATACGCGTGGAAATCAGTATTCTTCCTTAACATAGGATAAATTCTTAAAAAAGTTGAATGCAAAGTAGTTTCGTGATGTTGGCAAGTAACAAAGGGAAAACAAGGAACACTCACGTCATTCCGGCTCGAACTTGGCAGCAAGTGAAGTCCCAAGTCCCTCCTGTCAAACTTGTCTGCCAAGCACACTTCACGAATACTGAAACAATAGCCAACT
This sequence comes from Thera obeliscata, assembly GCA_947578465.1. NCBI lineage: Eukaryota > Metazoa > Arthropoda > Insecta > Lepidoptera > Geometridae > Thera > Thera obeliscata. The sequence continues at coordinate 6,740,043 of OX387918.1, read as the reverse complement.
TCAACAAACTTTTGTTTCGCAAAAACAATAAAATATCAAGCTGGCCACGATTTTACATCCGTCTCTGAAAAAATAAAAGATTAGCTGCTGATGTATAAACGAATTATCACCTTATGATCTCGTCTCCTGGCTTCCTGTATCTCTGTGGAATTTCTTTTATTTCCTCATCGGAAAACATTATTTTATTTTCACTATCAATTATTTAACAAAAAAACGTCAAAAACTTCGCGAGACGTCTTCTCTTGTTACTTTTGTTTCTATGACAATTTACTGTTCCAATTTTGAATTTTACACTGAACTTTCTGGTCAGTAAGGAGTTTCACTATGAGCGTGACCTCTTTTGAACTCTTAAAGAGGTCAACGTATTTTATTGGCGGTAAAAAGTTCAGACTACTTACTTATCAAGGAGGTTGGAAATCAGAAAAGAGTTGTAGGACCAATAAATTTGAATCGAATTACGGTTTTGATATTTTGTGTAAAAAATATGTTATGCTAAAATGTGGGAAGAAAATATTATTTTCCTTCCAATTTATTCTTATAAAATTCACTTGAGTACACTCTGGTAAGTCTGAGTGGACTGTTCATTTCGTTGTTGAACTCTTCAAGGGCCCTCTTCAGCATTCAGACAGGCAGAACTTGGAAAATGTTATATTCATTTTTAGAGAATGGTTTCTTTTTGTTGAAGATAGTAAGTATATAGATACCTATTATTTGGTAAAGATAAACAAAAACCTCAGTATTTGAATGGTTTTGACAAAATGTTTGATGATGATGACTCCTTCTGATACTATGTACCTAATATACAACGATGAAATAATAATGTATGTACATAATCATATACCCCATACCTTTCAGATATACGTACTTACATAATGACTACTACTGCTACTATAGTTACTATATCCTACGAAAAGAATAAGTAGGTACCTACCTATACTTGTCAGATATTATAGAGTTTTGCTTAGTATGGGTCTAGATGACACTGCATGAAAATATATCAAAACGTTCTAAGAATACCTATTGATTTGTGAAAATGTAACAATACCACTGTCTTAGTGCAGAACATAGGTATTTACTCTCTCCAAGCATTCAGCAAAAGAAAAATAATTGTTCAGAGCGCCATCTTTTATAATTGCACTTAACTAAGTGCTGAGTAGGTAAGCATCAAAAGTGTTGTTAAACCCAGGATCTGTGGAGTTACCAAAGTCAAACGCCCTTGGGTAAGCTTTTTGTTAGTTCCGTAAGGGCTGTATAGATGGCGTTAAATTGAAAGCAGCTGCGTCTAGAGCGACTCTAGCGACATCTAGAGCAAAATGCTTGAACTACTTTGTGCTTTGGTTATCATTAGAGAAGGATTTCGAAATAGTTTATGGTTGATTGCATAGAGGGCAGGACAATGAAAAGTCTTGTTTTCTGACTTTTACTATGTTCCATATTTTGGGCATTCGTTTTCTGTAATTTCGGCAAATCCCATTGGCTTTTTCATTTTAATTGTTTTTCTGGGCGTCGATTATAACAACACAAATCACTCAAACGATCGCGTAAATCGATGCGAGTTGTATATATTTTTTTGAAAAATTTGAAAATGGAACGCGGATTCAGCGATCACTCAATCGAGCCGTGTTGCTGGAATCAACAGGCTGGTGTTATTTTGAGTTACCTTATGTTATGTAATTTCGGTGGCATTAGTACCTACATTACTTGAGGTCTTAGCTCAAAGTGTAAGCAGTTGGAATTAAAGTCCTCACTTGACGCTGGAAAATGTGCAGATGCCATTTAATTAAGAAGAAGAAGAACTTCCATGTCAGCTATACCATCGACTAGCTAAAACCCTGTTCACACGGCTCGCTATTAAACGGTGCTCGATCTTAGTCCGTTTGACAGAACGCCAGGAGATAGACCGTCTGATCCACAGATAATGATAAATGCAGATTCATGCAGATATTTCCACGATGTTTACAATGGAAGGCGGTGTTATTAGTTAGCTGTCAAGTAGAATAATCGATGGATTACTATTATTACAGGCCTAGGTAACAGGTTATCATCATCATATTCCTTTCTATAACGCATAGTTTTTTGTTTTGTTTTTGTGCTCTCCTTGCCAATGTTTTCTCAGTTACAACATGAAGTTTTCCAAATGGGGCGCGAAAAAAAAATGAAAATGCTCAAAAAGTCAGCTATTTGTAAATGATGCATCTGGTGTTGCAATCGTCCATGCTATTGTTACCTTTTTTTACCATGTGAGCCGTTCTTTGATTACTTAGTAGCCGAGCTATGAGAAGGTGCTGGTTTTAACAGCAAGTTGTAAAAAAAAGCAGCCAAGTGCGAGTCGGACTCGCCCATGAAGGGTTCCGTAGCATCAAATAACATAATATAAAGGTTTTTGTAGTTTGTCGAATGGTAAATTGCGGTTTACGATTTATGACGTATAAAAAAAAAACTACTGACTAGATCTCGTTCAAACCAAATATCGTTGAAAGTTTGCATAGTAATGTACAACATATATTTTTTTTAGTTTTATCATTCTCTTATTTTAGAAGTTAGAGGGGGGGGGGGACCAACTTTTTTCCACTTTGGAAGTGTCTCTCGCGCAAACTATTCTGTTTAGAAAAAAACAATGTTAGAAACCTCAACATCATTTTTGAAGACCTAACCATAAATACCCCACACGTATGGGTTTGATGAAAAAAAAATTTTTGAGTTTCAGTTTCAAGTATGGGACCCCCAAAATTTATAGCTTTTTTTCTATTTTTGTGTAAAAACCTTAATGTGGTTCACAGAATACATCTACTCACCAAGTTTCATCAGTCTAGCTCTTATGGTTTCGGAGAAAAATGGCTGTGACACGGCCGGACAGACAGACAGACAGACAGACAGACAGACATGACGAATCTATAAGGGTTCCGTTTTTGCCATTTGGCTACGGAACCCTAAAAAGGGGTTTTCGTCAAAGTCCACGTATGAAAAAAAAAATCTAAGGGAAACTATAATAGACGCCACTTACTTTTAAATGCAGGCAAGTCATAATGCTGCTTCAAAAATCTTACGAGTAGGTTTTTTTTTTGAAATTCTTTATTGCACCAAGAACAAGTTCGTTCTACCAGCCAACCTTGTTATGTGAAAAATAGAGAGAGATATTTTTCTTTTTTTTGGCATCGTGTTCGGCTAAATCCATTTATATTAAACTAGCTGATACCCGCGACTTCGTCCGCGTGGATATTTGAGTTCGTTTTTTTTAGTTTGATATGACCAACTGCTAGTTACCATTGTTTTGAGCTTGTAATTTAGAGTGTATTTGAATTTGAAGGTGAGTGCTGTTGTAGCCGATTTTTTTCAGCAGTGTTTAGTTTAAGTATTATAGATGTTTCCTGCGATTTTGTCTTAGTTGTTATCATCAGTTTTTTTGTGAACCTCTGTGTGTAATCGAACCTGGTGCCAGATGCTGCGGTAGTTGAAATTTTTTTAATGTTTTTTTTTGCGTATTTAGTAAAGCTCTTTTTCGTGATTTTGTTGAAGTGGCTAATTTGGGCAATCGTATTCGTCGTTGGTGTATAATCGAATCTGTTTTTTTTTTTTTACATGACTTCAGCAGTGTTTAGTTTAAGTATGATAGATGGTTCCCGCAATTTTGTCGTAGTGGTAATCATCGGTATGTTTGTGAACCTTTGTGTGTAATCGAAACTGGTTCCAGATGCTGCGGTAGCTGAAATTTTTTTAATGTTTTATTTTGCGTATTTTGTAAAGCTATTTTTTGTGATTTTATGTTATATTAGTCGCTAATTTGGGGTTTCGTATGCGTGTTGGTGTATAATCGTATCAGATTTTTTTAATTTGACATGACCAATTGCTGGTTACTATAGTTTGAGCTTGTACTTTAGAGTGTATTTGAATTTGAAGGCGAGTGCTGTAGGAGCCGATTTTTTTCAGAAGTGTTAAGTTTAAATATGATAGATGTTTCCCGCGATTTTGTCTTTGTGGTGTTCATCGGTTTTTTGTAAACATTTGTGTGTATTAAAACCTGGTGACAAATGCTGCGGTAGCTGAATTTTTTTTAATGTTTTTTTTTGTATTTTTTAAAGCAATTTTTTGTGATTTTATGTTATATTAATGGCTAGTTTGGGGTTTAGTATGCGTGTTGGTGTATAATCGTATCAGATTTTTTTAATTTGACATGAACAACTGCTAGTTACCATAGATTTGAGCTTGTGCATTAGAGTGTATTTGAATTTTAAGGTGAGTTTTGTTGGAGCCGATTTTTTTCAACAGTGTTTAGTTTAAGTATGATAGATGTTTCCCGTGATTTTGTCGTAGTGGTTATCATCTGTTTGTTTGTGAACCTTTGTGTGTAATCGAACCTGGTGCCAGATGCTGCGGTAGCTGAAAATTTTTAATGTTTTTTTTGCGTATTTTGTAAAGTTATTTTTTGTGATTTTTCTTAAAATCTTTTTCCGTTTTTTCTTCTTTTAGGGGAAAAATTTTCCTATTTTCTTTTTTAGTGCACCTCTGCTTTATTAGAGGAACACATCTTCTAAGTTTCGTGCTTCTAGGGCTAACGGTTTAGGCTGTGCGTTGATTTTTCTTTAAACCATTTTTCCCTTTTTTCTCCTCTTCGGAAAATAATTTTCCATTTTCCTTTCTTAGCGGATGCCTACGTCATAACATCTACCTGCATGCCAAATTTTAGCCCGATCCGTCCAGTGGTTTGGGCTGTGCGTTGATAGATCACTATGTCAGTCAGTCAGTCAGTCAGTCAGTCACCTTTGAGTTAATTATATATATAGATATATATAGATAGATTTACTAATACTAGTCCTTTTTACGCATTACGAAAGCGCTGGTGGAAACTAATATTTCAAAAATGTAAACTGTTTTTACAGAGGAATCTTCATTCCTTTGCGAAGATGTGATGTCAAATAAGCGGAGGCTTTGGTCACTGATGACGTCACGCGTCTATAATGCCCGTGATTGGTTCGCACGTGACATTCGGTATCACGTCATATTGCGCATACACTAACATGCAAAGAAAGGTGTCGAGAATTTTGTGCATGTTTTTTGCTGTGGGTGATCTTGTAAAATTTAGCGATTTAAAAAAAAAGTGTATTATCACTATAAAAAAAGTTGCCGCTTTTGAGCAAAACTCACATCATATTAGTAGAGCTAAATAAAGTGTTTTTAGTATTAAGAAAACATGCAGGTAAGTGCATTCAGCTTACAGCATAGTTTTTCGGTACCAAGACTTAGATTAGTCAACAAATCACTTTTAGTGAATGACGTTAGGTACTTAGGACGTGGTCAAGACATTTGGTAATTTTTTATTGTGCTAGTAGTAAAAATATATCTCGTACAACCTGCAACAGCTTTGTTTTATTCACTAATGCCCCACTGTTGGGCAAAGCTCTCACCAAATCCATCCAACCAAAAAAGTTTATTGCAGATATTATTTTGCACTACACTGTAAACTATTGTACTTAAAGAAGAACATCTATGGGAACAAATCACATCCTATTTTGATCATTTGCAGTGTCACAGATTATCTATCAGGGGCATGATTCTCGGGCCGACCGGGATTTTCAATGTCCCTAAAAGATCTCGGCCTATTGATCTCTGACAAACATAAGCTATCCCGAGTGAAAAATGTCTGTCTATACTCAAAAAGCCAATTCTCACTGAAATAGGACATTTTATCCCGGTTGATGGCATATTTTTCAACCGAGATGCGTTACGTTACACGCTTATCCAATAATCGAACGATTAATCGATCGATTATTTACTACTATTCTAGTGTTTTGTTCAATTATCTATCAAATGATATTTCAATTTGTTACTTCAAGTGAATTACGTATAAGTAAAGCTAAAATGTTGGGAAAAATTGAGTTTTTATGTCAAAATTCAAGTTTATTGTATCAAACTGACCAATAACGGAACGTAAGCGGGCATTTCAACGTAGTAGTGTTTGCATTTGATTCTTATGTCTTGGCGTTAGATCTAGCGGTTGGATTACTTACTCTCACCGACAATTTTTTTCAGTCGAACTTACTTTGCTTCGTCTATCTGTACAAACCATCGAGCTTGAAGCATTATTTGCAATCAGTCTGCGAATAGCCCAACGGTTTCATGTGAATTTTGTAATTATATGTTTGTAAATAAAGATGTGGTTTTTATTCAGTCTATTAATTTTTTTCCTATAGTAGGTATATAAAGTTTAGTAGGTATACAAATATTATTTATTTCTCTTTTAGGTAGAGACTGTTTGGAAACCATCAGTCTTATGATGTTTTTCTAATAATGTAGGTAATTTTTGATTTTGATTGTATGTAAGTTCTCTAGTCCAATTATGGTAACAGTATGGTAAGAATTGTAATGAAATCTCTTGTATTTAAATGATAATGATTAAAAAGACAAGCTTTTATCAGAGCATTGATTTAATATATTACTGCACTTTTATTCATCATATTATGAGTTGACTGTTGTGCCGGTAACTCTTGAAAAACCTTCCCCAATCTTTAGATACTGCCTCAACGGGGGTCGTTGGGAAGTGTACCCATTTTTTGAATTCTCTTGATACTGAAGATATGACAGATCCATTAGGATGCTCAGCCATAGCCGGTACCGACTAGCTCCCTGTGCCAAGAAGTATAATGTGATGAAGACCTAGAAAAATAATGTAATTGACATAAAATAATACTTAGTTTGCAATCCACAATGGCAGAACAGTGTACTAATTTAACTTATTATTTTCGGTAAGGCCTTATAGGTAGGGACTTGTCTTATTATGCTGTTATGAGGCATATCATATCCACCAAAGGTTCCTCACCATTGAATTATATTTGGTTGGTAAGAGGTTAGGTTACCACATTATACCTTTGATTTAGTGGAAATCTTTCTCTGCTGCAAGTAGGGACCGCACAGTATCTTCGATGAGTTCCCAGGCCAATGCTTTACTTAGCTTATAGTGATTTTTATAAGCATAAACGGAGAGCTCAAAGGCATTGCACAACCCCGCACTTTTTCTGCGTTTTCCAAATATCGTATAGCTGTCGAGGCTTCTACAATGAGGTCGTCTATAAATTGCTCAAGGATTTAATCCATTCTCTCTTCGAAAAGAAGCAATAAAATAAAATTTTGCTGAAAATAATATTGTGTTTTGTCAAACCACTATCAAATTCAAGAGATCTCGAATACTGCGTTCTGTCTCGGCTAGTCCGGACTAGACGTTGCGTCTCGCATGAACTTCGACCGAGAAAATTGAAGGAAGAAATCGTGAGAATACGCCAAGATGGTTGTCACGACTTTTTGACCGACCTATGACGACATCTCCACCGAAAAATAATCCCGGTCGGCGCGAGAATGATGCCCCAGTATGTGTGCAATTTTATGGATTTGTCGTCTCGTCATAGGTTGGATGTTGTAATTCAACACTGAAGAACAACTTCTATCGCCTCCGAAGCAGCTGGACAGATTTGCAGCTGGACAGATAACAACAATACAGATTTGCAGCTGGACAGATCCCTATTCTAATTCTATACTGAGTTGGGGGAATAAGATCTGGGGCGTCATTCTCGCGCTGACCGGGATTATTTTACGGTGGAGATGTCGTCATAGGTCGGTCAAAAAGTCGTGACAACCATCTTGGCGTATTCCCACGATCTCTTTCTGCAAATTTCTCGGTCGAAGTTCATGCGAGACACAACATCTAGTCCGGACTAGCCGAGACAGAATGCAGTATTCGAGATCTCTTGAATTGGTTAATCGTTTGACAAACACAATATTATTTTCAGCAAAATTGTATTTTATTGCTTCTTTTCGAAGAGAGAATGGATGATGTCCTTATGTAATTCATGGACGACCTCATCGTAGAATCCTCGACAGCTACAGAAAACGTAGAAAAAGTGCGGGGTTGTGCAATGCCTTTGAGCTCTCCGATTATGTTTATAAGAATCACTTTACGCTAAGTAAAGCATTGGCCTGGAAACTCATCGAAGATATTGTGCGGTCCCTACTTGCAGCAGAGAAAGATTTCCACTAAATCAAAGGTATAATTCGGTAACCTAACCTCTTACCAACTAAATATACCTAATTCAATGGTGAGGAACCTTTGGTAGATAGGATATGCCTCATAACAGCATAAGACAAGTCCCTACCTATAAGGCCTTACTTACCTAGAATAATAAGTTAAATTAGTACACTGTTCTGCCATTGTGGATTGCAGGTATTATTTTATGACAATTTCATTATTTTTCTAGGTCTTCATCACATTATACTTCTTGAGCACAGGGAGCTAGTCGGTACCGGCTATGGCTAGGCATCCTAATGGATCTGTCATATCTTCAGTACTATCAAGAGAATTCAATAAATGGGTACACTTCCCAACGACCCCCCATGAGGCAGTATCTGAAGATTGGGGAAGGTTTTTCAAGAGCTACCGGACCTTCCACAGAACGGCATGAACAGTCAACTCATAATAGGATGAATATAAGTGCAGTAATATATTAAATCAATGCTCTGATAAAAGCTTGTCTTTTTAATCATTATCATTTAAATACAAGAGATTTCATTACAATTCTTACCATACTTGAAAATGGGACTAGAGACATACAATCAAAATAAAAAATAACCTACATTATTAGAGAAATATCATAAGACCGATGGTCCAAGGAATATAATACTCTCTACGAGAGTGATGGTCCACCGATGGACCCAAACAGTCTCTGCCTAGAAACCTACAATACCTACTATACTTTATATACCTACTAGAGGAAAAAAATTAATAGACTGAATAAAAACCACATCTTTATTTACAAATAACTTTATTTACAAACATATAATTACAAAATTCACATGAAACCGTTGGGCTATTTGCAGACTATTTGCAAATAATGGTTCAAGCTTGGTGGTTTGTACAGATAGACGAAGCAAAGTAAGTAAGTCCTGTGTGTAGTGGTAGACTAACAATATTGTTGCCTGATAGTACTTATATAATTTCCAGCACTATTTTTATTCAACCATAACAGAGCTTTATAGTAAATTTTCTTTTGGCTTCACCAACCATTCCCTATTAGTTTTTTCAGATTTTCCTGCAACAAAATAAATACAAATATGAATAAAAGTATTTACATACAGGCCTTTTCATCTATTGTAGATGATATAAATAAGCCTCAGGGGCTAAACTGGTGATTACTCAAGCCCTACTCGCGGAACTTTATAGTGCCTGGAACAATTTAACTGAATAAATACAATTTTGATGTGAATGATATGATTTTAGATGGAATAGGCTTGCCCAGCACCTATACCAAGTAAATAGGTACATAATGCATCAAAACTAAAGATTTGGACATCTAAATAGGATTCAATGAGACAATGAATAATTATTATGTTTGACAGGGATTTACACGATTATTTTAGTAAAATATAACAGTGTACGTCTACTGCTGTTCTTTTTACCCCAGTTTCATCTGCTGTTTGAGTAAAAAACCTCTATTCAGTTTCATACGGCAGTTTTTCAGCTTGCTAGTGTTTGTTGGTTGGTACACTTCCAAACACCTCATAAACACTTTGTAAATAACACAACGAGCCCCACTTATTGTAGTTTTGTCCGTAATGAGAATATTATGGGGATAAAATAATTTAATTACTTTTGGACAAAAACCAAAAATAAACTCTTCTTCTTTTTTGTGGTTTGAGTGTTGCCCGCTAGTGAAATGTATTTCAGTTAGTTCAATAAAAAAAAACTGAAAATTATTAACCACGCTTGAAGCACCTTGGTTCATAAAACAACCAAAAAAAAAAACAGTTAGGTAAACGTGTGACGATCACCGACGCTAGCATTTGTTTTGGCGCCAAGACGCCCCGTCACGCGCGACCCACTTGAAACGCCAGATAAGTGTTTATGTTCTTGGAATTCCCGTCTTGTAAACATCTCTCGTATTCGAGCTTAATGGCATGATGAATTGCATTTAGAATTTTGATGAGTTTGCTGGCCTAATACTACGTAAACAGTTCCGAATCAAAAATTTTGACTAACTCAAAAACTTTGACAGAACTCGAAGCATTAATTTAAATTAACTTAAAAATAAAGCGATAATATTATTTGCATCTCGTATTTTTTTGCATCGCGGGTGCGCAGGTGGATCTTAATAATATTTAATTTCTAGAAAAGTCCTATACAAGTAATTATAGTTAAAAAAATAGTATCCCCTGAAAGCTTATTTCAGCCCTGAAGCAAGGATTTAGTTGCATTTACTTGTCATATTAATAATTTTTAATACTCACATAAAAAAGCGGCGTGAAAAAATTTTCTTGGGAAAAAAAGTCGAGAATGTGCTGGTTATTTTAGTCGATTTGAACGAATTCAATCACTGTTTACACAAAACTTTATCGTTAATAACTACTTATTGAGTTATTATTGCGATATTTAAGCACTAAACAACACAAAACACTTGCAATAAGGCAAAAAAACTAAAATTCACAATACGTAAACAATGCCCGCGCGCGTGGTTCCGTAAGACTGATTTTGTTTTTTTGTGTTGTTGACGTCTAGGTAACTGTTTTGAAGTTGACATACATATTTACAAAGCTCAAATCAGTGCGAAAAGGATGGTTTTTCGTTCCTTACGGACATTGTAGTAGAAAAAGCGAGTCAGACAGATGTCTCAACGCTTGGCGCAAAACTTTTTTTGGTGCATTTATGCACCAAGGTGCTTTGGTTTGTGTTTGGTATGGAAATGCACCAAGGTGCTTTTTTTTTGGTAGTAGCTCTGCCTTCTGCGCTGGTGGGCGTGGATTCGATCCCCACCGAGAACAAATATTTGTGTGGCGAACGCAGATGTTTGTTCTATGTCTGGGTGTTATATTGTATTCTATGTATGTATTTACAAAAAAAAAGGATTATTTAAGTAATGTATCAGCTATCTGGTTCCCATAATACAAGCTCTGCTTAGTTTGGGGATAGATAGTGTTGTGTGGATTGTCCGCATTATTTGTTTGTTTATTATTTATTTTAGTTTGTACAGTTTGAATAACGTGTTATAGACAACTTTGTTGCTATTAAGAACTATTCTACTTCGAGGCTAAAAATAAAATATTAGTTACGAGTAAGTCCTCCAACTGCTAGATCTAGCGTTTTATCGTTAGATAGAATTAAATAGCAACACTGATGAAGTATGCGCCGAATTACGTTCCGTTATTAGTCAGTTTGATATCATAAACTTGAATTTTGAAATTTTGACCTATAAACTCAATTGTTCCCAACATTTTAGCTTTGTATAAACGTAATTCAATTGTAGTAACAAATTGAAATATCATTTGATAAATAATTGAACAAAACACTAGGATAATAGTAAATGACCGATCGATTAATCGTTCGATTATTGGATAAGCGTGTAACGTAACGCATCTCGTGTTGAAAAATATGCCATCAACAGAGATAGATGTCGTATTTCACTGAGAATTGGCTTTTTGAGTATAGACAGACATTTTTCACTCGGGATAGCTTATGTTTGTCAGAGATCAATAGGCCGAGATCTTTTAGGGACATTGAAAATCCCGGTCAGCCCGAGAATCATCCCCCTGCACTGACGTCCCACGATGGGGTGTATTGTGCATTATCTTCTTACTAACCTCACCCCCACCCAGCCTAGTAGGACGTTAGGTTAATGGCAGCAATGTTCCAGTAGACCAGGGTGATGACCACATGACGTCACTCTACACAGTGCAACCCTATTCTGCCATTAGAGCGGGCACATCACGGACAAATTTAACTAAAGAATACAAATAAATAGAAAATAAAACTGAACAAGTAAAGAAAAAAATAATGTAAAAAGTACAAAAACACGAAGTGCGTAAATAGTTAAGTACCTACATTTTTTTAATGAATTGCTTTAAGCAACAGTTTTTCATGCAAAAATGCGTCACAATTGCATAACACCATCCACGGATCTGATCTAGTTACTAAAATGATTGTCATAATACCCTTGTCATTCCGTCCCGTCCCCACGTGGATAATGACCCTAATGTCCCCTAGCACATGCTTATAGAAACGGCGACAATCATAGGAAATCAAGTACGTGAGTGATTTCGTATCGTAATTCTTCACCACACTAGCAGTATTGTGGCCACTTACACCTAAGGTAATGGCATCTGACTATGTGAAGATTTCTCTGTGCTTGTTGTTTTGTGGGAAAACTTTCATAAGCTGATTCTGTAAAATAACATTGATATGGCTTTTTTTTGACTGGCCTCTCAGCTCAGGTGGTGCTAGCTCTGCCTTTTGCTGTAGGTCCGTGGGTTTGATCCCCACCGAGAACAAATATTAGTGTGGTGACGGCAGATGTTTGTTCTCTGTCTGGGTCTTATAAGTATATATTTAAAATATTTTTATTAGTATTATAATATCAGCTATCTGGTTTCCATAATAGTACAAGCTCCGTTTAGAATGGCACCAGATAGATGGTCTTAAATTGTAACCAACTGGATACCCTTAAACCTAAAAGGAAAAAGGAAGACCATTCAAAAGATGGAACGAAAAAGTTATCCATTAAGCTGGAAGAGTATGGCCAAGAAAACCAAGAGATCAAAAAAATCAAAATCAAACATTTATTTATTTGGATCACTTTACAAATAGTACAGAAACAGATTGTAAAACGTTGAATTTCGCAGGAGTTAAAAACTGTGCCGCGAAAATCAACGCCCTCCTCCGCAAGTTCCAAATGCTTAGCAGATAAGTAGGTACTTAAATGAGGTAAATGAATATAAGTAAAATATGATATAGATAGAGACGATAGAATACGTGCGCTTGCTAGGCGAAAAACTAGCAAGCGTTTAGCCTTCCAATCGCAGAGCACTATTACAAATCAGCCGCCCATGGCACAAGTTATTAAACATTATGTTCTAAGCGCAGGTTTTACAATTTAGTTGAACAAATTATAAGCTGATGGCGCAAGTAATGAGATTTTAGCGTCTAACACCCTTATTTCTAAAAAAGCATCAATCATACTTGCTGGTGGTAATTTCACACTTCTGCATAATAATTTACTAACTATAGGTACTAGTGGCCTGTCCCGGCTTTGCACGGGTAGACATATATTTTTTAAACACACATAAATATAGCCTATGTTACTCAGGGTGAATGTATTAGCTTTCCAATGCCGTGAAAGAGTTTTTGAAATCGGCACAGTAGTTTTTGAGTTTATTCATTACAAACATACACGCAAAAATAAAAATCATTCCTCTATAAAATATTAGTTTATATGGACCTAAGGTGCATTTTATATAGTTGTCTGAATTAAATGATTATTAATATTTATTTATTAAAAAAACCGCATCAAAATCCGTCCGTAGTCATAACATACATATGGACAAACGGAATGTTGTCTTTATGGCCCGAGGTTTGCGTCCCATTGACACTGTGGCCCATTTTGCATTATTTTTGGTGTCGTTGTGGCCCAAAAATTTGGGCCTTAAAACAGACAGCGGGAAACGACTTTTTATACTATGACTACATAAGATAAGGCGATAACTACCTATTAAATACAGTCAGAACTCTGTTTAGCTTTATAACATGGAAAACAATAATCTACGCATTACGACACCATCTTTCTATTCCCCGACTAGAGATGTCTCTTGTTGCGCGGTCTCAGTAGTGAAGTCTTTTTCCCAAATCCGGCTCAAAATCAAAAACAGTAGTGATTGCGCTTCATATAAAATGTTGTTTCTATTTGGTCCTAGAAAGGATTTCTCTTTTGTACGCTCATAACTTACGCCTTGTTCAAGATGCGCGTATGAAAACTCAGCGGGGCGCGATCTCTGACAGTAACAGACACACGGTTAACCTTTGGATTGAGACGTGAACCATCGCATAATAGCTTTGGTCTACGAGCATTATCGTGTACTACATGAGAACAGCGGTAATACAATGGATACTTTCATAACAGCTAACTTTGCTACCACCACGGTTAATGTTTTTTCAAGCAAAATACATTTATTTTCACAAAGAAACGCAAAATTAAAATTTTTTTTACAAAACTCTCAAAAAGCTGAGCCACCTGCAGACGCTACAAAGGACCTAGGGATTGCTTAAATGATCCAAATCAGCATATCGATTTGGCTCGATATATTTGGCTCGATATATATCGAGCCAAATCATTCCGATGTAGATGTAGATGTTTGTTCTCTGTCTGGGTGTTATGTTGTATTATAATTATGTATGTATTTACAAAAAAAAAGCATTTAAGTATTATATCAGCTATCTTGTTCCCATAGTTCAAGCTCTGCTTAGTTTGGGGCTAGATAATGTTGTGTGGATTGTCCGCATTATTTATTTATTTGTTCATCGAACCCGTGGCTTACGACGCAGAAAGCAAGGTCTTAAATTTTTTGAAAACTCAAAGTTTTAAAAAGTCTGAAAGATCAATGAACTCAAACAATACTTGATAAAGCCCCACAAGAAATTTGAACGCAGTAAATTAGGGCATCCACAAACGAGTTTTAAAATAAAGCTTCCCGCAAACAATAAGTCGGGAATCAAGAATCGAGACGAGATATAACGAATCGAGTCGACGAATAAAAAGTCGATTTCAAAGCATGACCCAAATAATTAGACCGGCTTCGCGAATAAATCATCTCTCGAATGATATTTATGAAGCTACACAATCGGGTGGTCAGTTAAGGGATTTTTTCCAGTGATAGCTACGCGAGCTATACAGACAAAAGTAGCTCTTATACTCTCAATGTTGTTAGAAATAGCGAAGTAGGTATGCGAGCTAATCTTGGAGAAAGGATGATAGTACTGTCAAAGTCGTGGCTACTTAGATATACTAATAATACTTACTTACTATAAGGTAAGGTAAGCTAGTAGATTTTTTACTCTATATGGTTGTAACTACTGAAGGATAATATTGTGTTCTGTGCTAATGAGTAAACATGGCGGTCGCATGTTGGTTTTTATTTTATGAAAACGACTAAATTCCGTCCCAAAACCTTCGTTATTATTCATAATCCTACAAATGATATGAAACGCTAATGAAAATAATAGCGATGGTTTGATCTGAAATCATCATCACCATCATCAGCCTGAAGAAGTTCCCTGCTGGACATAGGCCTCCCCTACATTTCCAGGAAGAACGATTATCTTAAAAACTTCCGCGATCTTAAAAATGTCGTCGGTCCATTTGGTGGGTCAGCGCTTCACCACCAGAAATTAAACCTATTTAATCGTAGTTTGGTGCACTCTTATTCAAATTCAGAGAGATCAGAAAACTTAAACAGAAAAATAGCTTTGTCATTGGAGAAAAAGGCTTTTTAATTATGTATAAATTATGTGTAATACAAAAAGAGGGAGGTAAAGCTTAGCTTTCACTGTGGTATCGCCCTTACATCCGCAGGTGGTGTTAATTTAAAGCCCACTAACTACAGGCACCATAAACGATGCCAAGATTGGCTTCGTTTCATTCGATATCGCTGAGTGATGGGTTTTTGGATTTTGATCTACACACAAAATCATTTAATATTTTATAGCATTTCCACTTATACTATTACTATATTACTATTTTTGACGTTCGAAATCCAAACCAACAACTAACAATCGATCATTTATTGCTTGATTTCATTTTTTAGTTTTACCTCATCGTCATCATCAGCTTGAAGAAATCTACAGCGGATATAAGCCTCCCCTAAACGCTTTGAAGAACTATTCTTTACCCTTTTCATATTATATCGACTTCTCGCGATCTTCAAAAATTCAAATCCAACATAGTAATTAATTTTATAATAGTAAATTGAATTGGTATTCAATAATTCTAAAGATTTCACGCCAATGTCTTTTTAGGGTTCCGTAGCCAAATGGCAAAAACGGAACCCTTATAGATTCGTCATGTCTGTCTGTCTGTCCGGCCGTGTCACAGCCATTTTTCTCCGAAACTATAAAAGCTAGACTGATGAAACTTGGTGAGTAGATGTATTCTATGAACCGCATTAAGGTTGTTACACAAAAATAGAAAAAAACTATAAATTTTGGGGGTCCCCATACTTGAAACTGAAACTCAAAAATTTTTTTTTCATCAAACTCATACGTGTGGGGTATCTATGGATAGGTCTTCAAAAATTATGTTGAAGTTTCTAATATCGTTTTTTTCTAAAACTATAAATTTTGGGGGTCCCCATACTTGAAACTGAAACTCAAAAGTTTTTTTTTCATCGAACCCATACGTGTGGAGTATCTATGGATAGGTCTTCAAAAATGATGTTGAGGTTTCTAATATCGTTTTTTTCTAAACTGAATAGTTTGCGCGAGAGACACTTCCAAAGTTGAAAAAAGTTGGTCCCCCCCCCCCTCTAACTTCTAAAATAAGAGAATGATAAATCCAAAAAAAATATATGTTGTACATTACTATGCAAACTTCCAACGATATTTGGTTTGAACGAGATCTAGTCAGTAGTTTTTTTTTTTATACGTCATAAATCGTAAACCGCAATTTACCTTTCGACGAACTACAAAAACCTTTATATTATGTTAATTGATGCTACGGAACCCTTCATGGGCGAGTCCGACTCGCACTTGGCTGCTTTTTTATTTCATCTTATTTTGATTTAGTTCCATTTTCAAAAATAAAATGTTGTTCTTTTTTTTAGGGAACTGCAATAAGTCTTTCCTCATGATGATTCTACTTATGACTAAAGACTACTTTGTTTTAATAATTAAAAAAAACTTTTTTTCCGTAGCGGAAGAAATCTTTTTTGTGTTTTTTCTTCGCTCTGGTACGCCACAATGACGCACTTTTTGAGCAAGAGGAGTGAAAGTTTCTAAGCATAAGGATCACTTTGAAACGTCTTAAAGCTAGGTGAGTCTAGGTGCCAGTTCCACGCGACCAAGTCTAAAAGAACAGGCAGCCTATAGTACGGCTTGGTTCCTGCCGTTTTTTGTATGATGTTGTTGACACAATGTCGTTGGTCCCTCGTATTTTTAGTTTCACGCTAACTATGATTTTTATAATGTCCCAGAAGGTAAGTAGTTGACTGTAACGTCAAAACTGTAGATAGAGCCACGGTCGCGTTAGTGCTGAACAGGCCCTAAGAGTTATTCGCCGAGTGTGATAAGCATCCGATGGCGCAGCGGTCAGCGCAGCCCCGTACCAAGGGAAGATCGCGGGTTCAAATCCTGCTCGCCTCTTAACTTTTGGGACATTATAAAAATCTTTGTGGTTTTCCTTAAGTGTAGTCAACACTATAAAATCAATAATAACTATAGGTTACACATTCTACCACTTAACTTCAGTTTAAAAAATAAGATATTAAGCCGAAAAGCCGCGAGGACCTATAAACACTTCGCCACAATCACCTACCTCTTGCATATTTGCTTAGCCTTTAAAAATAATGCGGAGTTTCCTTCAAAACGGCCACCATCCTCCCAATTATGTAATTCTGATGCGAACAAAAGTTTGATACTAATAAATAAATGATACTCACACGGTACGATCACATTATTGTTGCCATCAACCACCATCTATCTGTTGCCATACTAGTTTTACGAAGCGAAGGTCCTATTCGCTATCTCATGTTTATTACGTCAACATTCAGTTTTATTTCAATTCGTTTTTGATTGCAACAAATGTGTGTGGTTAACATACCTAAATGTTTTTTCTTTTGTCTAGGTGTTATACTGTATTTTTAGGTATTTATCTAAAAAAAATAGCATATAAGTGTTGTATCCGCTAGCTGGTTCCCGTAGTACAAGCTCTGCTTAATTCGGGGCTAATTAGTGTTGTGTGAATTGTCCACAATATTTATTTATTTTTGAATTCGGTGACCTAAGAAATGCCTAGTAAAGTTTGCATTTCTATACAAGGAAAGCTATAACTAAATATGACGGTAGCCGTTTTGGTGCAACCTTAGGTTCAGGCTATATAAATAACTATAACAAGGCTGGTTACAAGTCACACTTACAATACGACTGGTGTTTGCTCACACCAAACTCAAATCAACGATTCCTTTGGCTTTCGAACTTGTAGACAGCACATAACGCAACATAAATAAATGCAGAAATTTTTCTTCTTTCTTTCTCTAAAATACTGTATTATTAGCTTACAACTCAACAGAACAGTCTGCCCGCGACCACGGCTGTTGTAACACGGTCAAAACTTCGAGCAATAAAAAAGGTAATGTCATCCAAATAATGAAACACAAATGCTGTAGTAGTAGTAGCTCTTTCTAAGGGCTTGTCCGTTGAAGTACTACCACCATGCCTATTTTAAGCAGCATTGCTGTGTTTCGGTTTGAAGGGTGTGGGTGCCGGTGAAATAACTGGCACGTGAGGCTGAACGGCTGTCCCTAAGCCTCAAGTTGATGAACAGTGCAGTGCATCGTGACCTACGAGGCAATACTTTATTGTAGGCCATGTTTACCATTAAATATCAGATGGGTCATTTTCTATTTCCTTAGGCTAGTTGTATTAAAAAAAAATATCTAATATCAAAATATTCATGACAAACCAATCGTAGGACAAATCCTACGAGTATTATTGTAAAACTATGAACAATTTTTATTATAGTATATGCACAGGTTTGTCATAAGCAAGAACTTAAAATGGCCGATTCCTCATCATCATTATCATCATCAGCCCGTTCGCACCCACTGCTGAGTATACCTATAGATCTCCTCTTTATTGCGCCATTCTTTCCGGTCCCTCGCGAGTCTCATTCACTCATTCCCAGCAGTCACAACAATGTCGTTCAACCAACAGGCAAATGGCCAATGGCAGGTGGCCAATTCCTGTCTTTTTGAGTTCTATGTACAACCGCGTTGTATGCAAATGAATACAGCTGAATGAAAGATACTTATGACACCAAAGGTACACAAATCCTTCCACAGTCATTGTTATGTGCTCGTTGTTTTTAAATATTAAAATGGTTTAAATCGACAGGTAAGATTGAAGATTAATATTTTTTGAAAAGGGCAACGTGTTCTATAAATAAAAATAATAACAGAATGATATTTTATACGCACAATACAGTCTTTTACTACCTCAGGAACCTTAATAAGACTCAGTGAAAAAAATACTAAATAGCATATTTTTTCTAGCTATTATACGTGTATCTTAAAATTTATCGCTGTGTAAATGAAAAATTATAAAGGAGATCCATGATTAGCAGTGAACATCATCTTCAGGCTGATGATGATTGATGATTTTATTTTATTTTAGCCTGGGTCGTTCCACTGCAGAGCAAGGCTTCCCTCCCATTTTAGTAGAAGTAGAGCTTTTTATGAATAGCTCGTTTCGTTCGTCGCTATTTCTGCCGTGAAGCAGCTTTGCTGTGTTTCGGTTTGAAGATTGTGGGTACCGGTGAAATTACTGGCACGTGAGGCTGGACATCTATGTGCCTCAAGTTGATGGACGCAGGGGAGTGTATCGTAGGGCACATTCCTGACGCGCGTGACCTACGAAGCAGTGCTTTGTTATAGGATAGTTGCCACTTAATATCAGATGGATCAAGTGCTTGTGGACTAGTTGTTTAAAAAAAACTAGCTGCCTTGTGACGTTTCAGAGAACAGTTGTAAGCTGCAGCTGAAACGTTCTCACGCTTTCACCAGACATTGTATTATGACTAAGTGTTCCGTACAAAAACGAGTATTAACAGCTTTACTAACACATAGACTCAAAGCACTAAAACCACAGTCATTCCAAGTTATTCGTTAGATGGTATTGTTTACAAATGGTTAACTGTAAATAATGTCTTTCATAGAATATCTATAAATAATTTGATGAAGTTTAAAAAACTTGAGAACCGACTTCAGGGGCTCATGGATTTAATGAAATTTCTACGGGACTAATCTGAAAGTAGGTATTCAATCCCTGATAAAAAATCATTTTTCAATTCGGCTTCTAAATAACGCAGTTACAGTTACAGCATAAAAAAATGCAACTGAATTGAGAACCTCCATTTTTATTAGAAGTTAGTTAAAAAATATATTGTGGACAATTCACACCACACTATCTAGCCCCAAATTGAAAGGAGAACATTACATATTATAAAGATTTTATACTGTCCCAAAAGTAATGAGCCAAGTGGGATTTGAACCCACGATCTTCCCTTCGATACGGGGATGCGATAACCAACCTTAGATCCTAAGCACACTTGACATGTAACTCAAGAGACTGTTAATGCGACAGTGCATCGTTATTTTTTAATTTTTTTATGTAAATTGATTATTTTCCTAAGTAAACATAAATATATTTTGTTATTTAACCTATTTTATCCTATTGTTGGGCACATGTCTCCTCCAAAGACTATCTCGAGCCTCCTCCCACTATTTCCTCTCTAAAGTGTCAAACTAACATTTTACACACTAACCCCCGAATACTGAAACGCAACTCAGATTTAAGCACGTCTCAAGCGACGAATATTTGACAGACTTTCATTGAAAACTGTCAAATATTCGGCGCTTGAGACGTGCTTAAATCTGAGTTGCGTTTCAGTATTCGGGGGTAAGTCACAAAACTCTATTTAAAAATGTGCAGAAAGTATAGGTATTTTCACGTTTGAAGCACAAAACCGTTCTAAAAGCTCAGGTACAAAATTGGAACCCAAAACATGACATCGTTTCCGAATACATTACAAAAATCCTGTAGATATTACAGCCGAAAGCTTATTTAAAATAAACTTCAAATCAGAACCAATAATCGTCCATAGAAATTCCCCTCGGTTTGGTAATTCTGTTCCGGAAGTGAAGGAAATCGATTGTTGATGGCGAATGTGTTGAAACACCCACTTTGTTATGACACAAATGATTTTATTTTATGTCAAAAAAAAAGTAAAAATAAGTTTAAAAAACTTGAGAAATCATCATGGTCGAACTGAACCGATTTTGATGAAATTTCTATTGAGTCATGCTGAATGAATAATATATTACCTTTCTGAGAAAAAAATAAAATAAAATCAGCTCTTAAATGAGAAAACGTCCTAACAATCATTAAAAAAGTATAACCGAATTGAGAACCTCCTTTTTTATTTGCAAGAAATGGTCTAAATAACATTAAAGATTGACGGTAAAAAAATTGCTTATTAAATTTTTTTACCTATGATACAACAATAATCAAATCTATGGAAGACTTCTTCTTATGGTAAATTTCTTCCACTACTGGTGGAATTATGCTTCTAGCTATACTTAGGATGATAATGATGTTAAAACATTATTTATCAGCTACACGGAGTAAGAGCACTAGTAGCCTAGTGGTAGTGGCCCCGCCTTCCAATCGTCCAATCGTCAGTCATAGTTTCAAATCCAGTAGTGTGCCAATGACTTTTCTGACCAAAATTATGTAAATTACGTAATACCTAAATTATGTAAAAGTATGTTCACTATGCCAGTTCTCTCGATCGGTGAAGGAAAAAATCGTGAGGCATGTCGAAGAACCTAAAAAAATAGAAAACGTGTGTCAACTGCCCAAAACCTCTTTGAGGCGCATTTAAAATCCTTTCACCACATTGGTTCGCAAGAACCAATCAGATAAAAAGATCAGCTAAATTTCAATTTGATGCCTTAGCTACGCACGTGTCTATTGATTAACTCAATTTTCAAAGCCATCACATTTAATGCCTCGTCCTCACAGATATAACAAGTTTTTACCATACGCATTATGCCCGCAGCTCGGATAAATCAGCAGGACTGGTTGCCAATGGACTAACGGTTGCGGGGTGTGCTTCGTTCACATCAGATAGTAAGCAGATTTACTGGAACAGTTGCTTTAGCTGATCTTCTGAGTACCGACTCTGTAGGTCTACCACAAGCTCTGTCTGTGTGTGAGTGTTGACTAAATAAATCCTACGTCGAAACGTCACACACACAGTATAGTAAACTGGTGAGCACTCACACAGACTCAAAACCAGAGCCAGAGACAGAGCCAGACAGAACTTGTGGTAGGCCTACTGGTCCTTTCATGGGTTGAGAATGTCGATACAAGTACAAGTTAATCATTTATGCTTCAATATTCACTTATCAATAAATAATGTGGACAACCCACACTACGTAGGTCCGAATTAAGCAGAGCTTGTACTATGGGAACCAAATACCTGATATAATACTTATATTGTTATTTGTAAATTCACACTTTTATTGCAATATAATAAAAACCAGACAGAGAAAAAACATCTGTGTTCACGACACAAATATTAATTGTTCTAGGTGGGAATCGAACCTACGACGAGTTTCTTTTTTTTTTTGCTGTGCGGAGTTTCCTAAAGTAGGTATTATTATTACAGGATTTTTGATGCCTCAACCGACTTGGCCGGTACAAACGAGGCTTCCTAGTCAGAGTATGATGAGACGCGCTCGAGTCATTGTCGGCTAATGCCGCATGTCCTGCATTGTGCTAACCTGTTGTTGCGGACAGGTTTAACGTGTGGCCGGTGCATTAGTTTATACCGACCGCTATTTACAAATGACGAACAGTCAGATACAAATACTTGATCGTTATTATAGATAAAGATTATTTATTTGCAGAAATAATTAAAATTAAGATGGTGAACAAAATAAATGAGTTGTGACAAAAATGCTTTCCGATGTATTTTGATGTTTGTATTTTTTTCTAAATCCACAAATACCTAAATATATGATAAGCAGTAAAGGTTGTAAAAATAGAGTAAGTATATTGGCAGCAATAGAGTAGGCCTACCACAAGCTCTGTCTGGCTCTGTCTCTGGCTTTGATTTTCAGTCAAGCTCGGTTTAATTTGAGGCTTATTAGAGTTGTATGGATTGTCCACAATATTTATTAATTTATTAGTATACTAGCGGCCACCCGCGGCTTCGCTCGCCCCGTTCCCGTTACTTACATCCAATCTCCGTTACATAATCTTTATAAATTGTAGCCTATGTGTTATTCTGATGTATAAGCTATATTATTGTAAAGTTTCATTAAAATCCATGTGGTGGGGGCCCACCCTTAAGATCGCGGGAAGTCGATGGATGGAAAGGGCTCAGAATCGTTCTTCCTGGATATGTGTAGGGGAGGCCTATGCCCATCAGTGGACTTCTTCAGGCTGATAATGATGATTAAAATCCATTCA
Source organism: Thera obeliscata (assembly GCA_947578465.1). Lineage (NCBI taxonomy): Eukaryota > Metazoa > Arthropoda > Insecta > Lepidoptera > Geometridae > Thera > Thera obeliscata. Next base: position 6,716,990 of record OX387918.1, on the reverse strand, counting down.
GCAGTTATTACGTGAAAGAGAAACAAACATCTATCCTTTAAAACATTAAAACTTTCGTGTTTATAATATTAGTATATAACACATAGTATGAGAAGATGATGACAAAAGTCCCTTTTCGTTGTTCAGGAATTCCTACAGTCCCACCTCATCTGTCAATCAAGAATCAGCATCGGAAGTCCCCTGATAGAAGGTTGATTGTGGCTGCGGGAGGAAATTACTCCAATTGCCAATTGTCGGGGTGTGGCGCCAGAGCCCTGGTATTAGGGATGCTTTGAGAGGAAACAATTAATTTCTTGACATTTAGGGGTACGTATTGAATTGTTTTTGACGTGACAACGTCTTATAGTTCGATGGAGCCGGCTGCACGCATGAAAAAACATGACTTTGTTACCTCGCTCTGAGGCGTTCCAAGGTTTGAAGTGCAAGCGAGAGCGCGGAACGAGCGACAAAGAGAACAAAGACACAATTGGCCTCCGCGTTCGGCAATGTTTGACATCTGTGTATTTTTCTTATGACGATGTCACGTTCAACTGTCGACAGTAACCCGACTTTACAGACAACCGATTTTTTTCTCTTTTATACAACTAGCTGCTGGAACAAGCATAATATGGCCCAGTGGTAACCATCACCTATAACAAAGCGTTGCCTCGTAGGTCACGCACGTCAGGAACGTGCTCTACGATGCACTCTCTGCGTCTATTAACTTGAGGCATACAGATGTTCAGTCTCACGTGTCAGTAATTTCACCGGCACTCACACCTTTCAAACCGAAACACAGCTATGCTGCTTCACGGCAGAAACCGGCAGGTATTGTACTTCCCCGGACGAGCCCTTCACAAAGAGCTACTATTAGAAAAATAAATAAATAAATATTGTGGACAATTCACACAACACTACCCAGCCCCAAACTAAGCAGAGCTTGTAATATGGGAACCGGATAGCTGATATAATACTTGAATACATTTTTTTTTGTAAATACATACTTAGAATACAATATAACACCCAGACAGAGAACAAACATTTATGTTCACCACATAAATATTTGTTCTCGGTGGGGATCGAACCCACGACCTACGGCGCAGAAGGCAGAGCTACTACCAACTGAGCTAGAGGCCAGTCTATAATAAAAGACTATAATATGACATAAATAAAATAAATAAATGTAATCCATCACAATCCTTTCACCACACTTGGTTCGAAAGAAGAAGAAGAACATAGGACAGGTTTTTAGACGAACTAAAAAAAATATTTTAATCCAATGAGTTTTTATACAATGAGTTTTTTTTATCACAGGCTCTCGGTGTAAAACATTATGTACAAAATGTTTATACTTAATTATATCGATGTATGTTTATCACTGAAGTTGATTACACGCACGCAACATGATAATATCAAGTTTGAAAAAAGCAGATGTTTACAAAATGAATTATTTATGAATATTAATTTAGTTTTTAATCTTACTGTTGTCCTGCAACTTTGGATTTGTGTATCTGATAAATTTATTTACTGGATAAAATTTGTCCAATAAAATTGGAATCAAGTTGTATTTTTTTTACCACTAGTTGTTGGAACAAGCCTAATATGGCCCTCTTGATGTTAAGAGGGCATCACACAGGCGACTCTCCATACAAACGTAGTCCCCTATTTCCTCCCTGGATAATGCCTCTAGAGTAACTATTTTTTCTCATAAAATCCAGATCTGCTATATACGTGCTCGTATGTTTTCTTTTTTTTCAGAAACTTATTGATAAAGAAAATATCACCTCCAATTCATATTTCATATAAATCATATGAGGGTCATTCCCTCTTAATAGATATCCATCGCCAATTGGCACAGTACGCTAAGTGATGAGCTTGGCACAACCAGTTTTCTTCTTTCACTCACCCCTATCGTCATCTCAGTGCTCACTACTTCCCTGCTCATATCATCCTTGACGCAGTCCATCCATCTTTTACTTTGGTCTGCCTTTTCTTGCACCATCCACATCCATATCTAAATTAGGCTATCCATTGGCGAGCTAAAACCGACGAGCCTGCGAGCCAAAGGTATAAATCGCCAATGGAGCGCCTACAAGACCGCGGTTTTGTAGATGCTCCATTGGCAGTTTGTATACTTTGTACTTGTATACTATATACCTTTGGGTAGCAGGCTTGTCTGTATTAGCTCGACAATGGATCACACTTATCAGTTATCTCGTAATATGACTTTTATCGCTCCGTATGACATGGAAAAGATGAGAAGTAATAGGTTAGCATGGTATGGACCATGCTGACCTATTACTTCTCATCTTTACCGTCACAGGAGCTAATTTCAGGCTTCCTCTAATATACTTATTCCTTATTTTATCATCCATCAATAAATTTTACGCGAAAATTTGATCACGACATAAGTAAGTGTTTCCCATGCTTCATCAGTCGAAGCGAACAAAAAACGCGGAACTGTATCAAACTGAGAATTAATCAAATTGACCCCGAAAATGTCTGCTTTCGGCAAATTTCGACCATTATCGGATCGGTGGGCCGCAAAAAGAGCAATTTGGGCCACGTTTTCGACCTTTTTTAGTTCGCAAGTCCCGTAGCTTTTGTTTTCTGAAAAACTGGCGAACGACAATTTGTCAGTTATTTATTCTATGAGCGAGCTACACTGGTGACTGCATCATTAGGTGACACTGCGATCAACCGTTTTTAAATAAAACCTTGCGCACATTCCCTAGACGTTATGCGTAGTGATGACGATGGCGATCAGCTTCAACATAGGGTTTGGCCCACACACACTGCCGCGAACTTTGACAGCGACATACTTATCGCTATCGCAGGCGATTAAGATGTGCGCAAATAAGGATAAAAACCTCACAGTCAAAAACTCTCCCATGAATTTAAAGACCTAACTCTCGCAAATTGACAAGATTGTGCACCTGTCAATTTGCAACAAAATTGAATATCAATATTTTACATAAAACTATATTTGCCAATCAAAAGTTGGTTAGAAACTTTTAATCTCAGTATGTACTTACCAACATCAACGTTATTTCACGAGCACCGTTTTACGGGAACGCAAGGTAAAAACTCAGAGTTGTAATTGTTGCATTCATTGTTCCCGCCAAAATAAAAGTGGCATTGTGTTTAATTAAAATTTTGGCTCGGCTTGGGAATTTGGCGGCTGAACTTAATAATATAGGCAAGTATTTTAAAGTTATTTTACACTAAGAAAGTTCTTACAAGCTAGTAGCCAACTAAAGCCCCTTCAAAAATCATCGTAGTTTTTATATCTGAACATGGAGACGCTCAGGCAAAAATAGAGCCATAGGATAACTCATTAAATTTTGTCAAGCATCCATAAAAAAATACTTCTTGACTGAGGCACGGTTTATATCCAGACAGATTAATCGCTTAATTTTTGAGGCAATTCTTTGTGGCAATGGTTACCACTTAACATGAGGTGGAACAATTATGTATTTGGACATAACACTGGCTACTCCTTAGACCCCTTTAAAAATTATATAAAACACAATAAAAGATTAATTGGCAAGCAATGTCACCTACTCACTTTCTGCACACTGCGTCATAGAACGAGCTTATTGCTGTCAAGCTCTGTGACGTCATAGAACTTGACCGGACTAGACTACCAACAGTGTGCTAAGACCCTTATTTTGAGAGAAACATGTTGTAGCTTACCGTGTTTGAACTTTCTTTTGTTCAACTCACGATTGCGCCGAAAGATAGCACGAAGTGATTTGAGAAGGAAACTTTCTTTGTAAATGCTCACCCACTTTTGGCTTAACTTGCATGTGCTAACCTTTTTTCATTTGCAAAAACGAGGTCTTAAACTGTAAAAATCTTTAACAACGTTCTTTCTTAATTTATTATTTGAAAATGGAACCAAGATTGAATTTGAAGTGACGTTCTTTATTTCAAACGTTTATCTTTCTTAACGATTGTTTTAATTTTGGTCAACACATCTAATAACTACTTATTATTCCTATCTATTAAAAGTGGCTAGTAAAAAAAAGAAGCTTTTATGTAGGTAAGTGATCAAACGCTGATGAAATGTTGATAGGATTTGATACAACAAGATGTAAAATCAGGTCGGCTTAGAGAATATTTACTGTCTTCAGGAATAATAACATTTCACTAAAAAGAAAACTGTAAAATAATGTTGTACGTTATACATGGGAACTAATAAATAGTCCTACAGAAACTAGTATTAAAAATAAACACAATTACAAACACAAAATTATATTTAATCTTCTACAGTAATATAGGAATGTGATTAAACATAATTAAGCGTCCCTAGTATAAATTAATAAATATTGTAGACAATCCACACAACAATATCTAGCAAATCTCAACCAGTTAAATAGTTTTTTTTAATACATAAATCTTTATTATAATTCCCGACAAATCATACATCTGGACGGGCTGTGACGTAATTGAGGGCAAGAGAGTGGCCTAGCTAGAACGATATCAAGACACCCAACTCACAGGTAAACTAAATTACTCAGAAATCTAAATCTAAATTTCTAAATTTCTCAGTTTTTTTTTTTTTTTTTTTTCCGCTCATTTTGGTTCCTTTTCTACTAGGGTATGCAGAACATGTCTAGGGCATGCCACTAACACTTTTTTGTCTCCTCTCTTGACCCCCCCTCTCCTTCACCCCTCTCTTGCCCTCCTACGAGCCCCCCGCCCTTCCGGGACCAATCTGTAAGAAAAAAAACCTTCAATATATATTTTTTAATACAGTTGCTCAAAAAGTGGCGTATTGCAGGGACGTATAGCGTTCGGGATGTGGGCTATTACACACGCGTGCTTTTTTTTTACCATTCCCGCACTAGTGCTTTTTCTTTCCCAACTGTCAAAATAATGTCTAAAAAGAAAAACCAACCATGAAGTTTTTACTAAAAAAATTCATCGAAGTTTTTATGATTCATGCAAATACGTATTATTTCTAAAAAGAAGCTACTAATTTGTTTCATTAACAGATTTAATGATTTGATTGAATGAGTTATGTTAGGTTTCATTTCATTTCATCTCATTAAATTTCATTTTCGATTCATATCAATAAAAAAAATCTACTGAAGACTTGGCTGTATGGGTATAGTTCCCTTTGCCTTCCAGAATGGGTGAAGAAAAAAAAATCTCTGCTTATATTTTACGGTTGGCGCCATTTTTCAGAAATGTACTTTGCGAGTTTATTTGTTTGTTGCACAAAATGAGTAATTTCGACCCTAGTTTTTTTGAATTAACACCACCGGAACTCAGTATAATTGCACAAAATGCTTCGGAGAACATTTTACCGGAAAAGTCAAAAAGTCGCTACATGCATACATACGACGAACTTATTGCGTGGAGAGAAGAGAAAAAAGCAAATGGTATTTTTATTATTTTATTAAATTGCTTAATTTTTTCGCAACTGTATTAAAAATAGTCGTTCAGTACACGTGCGGAACCGTCATTGCAACTTGTTCCGACTGTCAACCCTTGCCTTCGGCTCGGGTAGACATTTGTCGGAACTCTTTGCAATGACAGCCTTCCCGCACTTGTAATGAAATATACTATTTTCAAATCGTTTCATAACTACCATTGAACTAAAAGGACAAAAAAGTTTTAACAGTTCTTTGGCCTTACAATGCTATAGAACTAATGGAATTTACCAAGTACTAAAAGTACTATAGAACAAATGGGCCAGTTTTCGTTTTATTAGTATTACCATGGAACTAAAAGGATAAAAAAGGTTTAAAAGTTCTATGACGTCACAGTCATAGGACTGTGAACCTCCTTATTTTTAATTGAAGTCGGTTTAAATAAAGGATAATGGACTAATAGTGATCTAGCTAGGCTGGTTTTGAGCTGTGGCAATGTTGCAAGTGGTGTACGACACAGGAAATTCTATGAATAAATTAGCTGTTCGCTTCTGTGTGGAAATTAGTCGGATTTCTCATGAATAGAATGTGGTTTTTCTCCTAACAATAACTATAAATAACGGCTTAGCTAGGTAATGGCTGGTCAAACTAGGTAACACAATTGGGTACAGATACACTGTTTTTTTTATAACTAGCTTATATAAACAAGTACTTGTTTATAAATAGCACATGGTGGTATAGGTCCTATACCACCATGCCTATTTAATTTTCTGCCGTGAAACAGCATTGCTGTGTTTCGGTTTGAAGGGTTCCGGTAAAATTACTAGCACGTGAGGCTGAACATGAGAATGCCTAAAAATGATAGACGCAGGGCAGTGCATCGTAGGGCAAGTTTTTGACGCGCGTTACTTACGATGTCAAATGCAATGCATTTGCACATTTTTTGCTCTGCTCGCTCGCCTTGTGCGTAATTTTTAAGTTCTAACATAACCTAACCTATCCAAGTCGGATCCGCCCTTTGTGTAACATTCAGGAATATTTGGTGCACGATCAGTATTTTTCGGGGAAGATCAATATTTTAGAAATGCATACTTTGATGTACCTTAAGATTTTTGGTGAACACAAAAATATTAAATATCCATTTTGAATTAAAGTTTCTGGAATTATCAAACCTCTAAACGTGGTCCAAAAACATAACTCAATTTGTTTTTTTCGGCCGTTATAAACTGTAGTGGAGGCCTTAGACCAGCCTTAAAAAATCTATAGAAAAAAACTAGGTACTCTAAAAAAAAACTTACTTTTCAAATTGTCTTTTGTTCCTATTGTTGTATAACGTTTGAATTACCAACTAAGCTTATGAGTGTCCGCCCACATAATTTCCGTCAATCAAAATTTTACTAATTGGATAATAAATACCCTCATTTCTATCTATTTGTTTAAACAAATGGTTTTCAACTTGCTTCAGTAGCGGCAAAAGTCGCCGACGGCGATTAGTAATTGTCGAGAGAGGCCGAACGGTACCGAGCACGCCCGAACATGCCCGAGGGTAGTCTTGACGGACATTAATTTTGTACATGAGATATTAATGCGTCATCATTATTACCTTTATTTATATGACGGGCAATAAAAAGTTAGCAAAATTCATTCATTTCATTTCATTCGTTTATTTGCTTAAAAACATGGTATGGGAAAGTATACATAGATGTCAAAAGTGTATTAGTGTATCACATATTTTTACCATTTTGGTGTGCAAAAATTAAATTTTAGGGAAGTTACATACATTATAATAATATTAAAATTGTCAAAAATATAATTGTAGGCATGTCGAATCAAAATTAATTAAGTACTTAAATCTATACAAAAATAGTAATATGAAGTCGACATGTCAAATTGTCGACATGTCAATTCGATTAGATGAAAGATGAAAAACCTTAATCAATCAAGATGGACTATACTGACATACCCTAAGTTGTTTTATTTTTTGTCTAGGTCCTGCATAAAAACTCTTCAAACGCAATTTGTTCATTTTTTATTTTAGATAAGCTCTGTGCCATCATCACGGGCCATTTCGACCCCATCTACCTCCTCTTGAAGACTGGAGCGTCAGATAGTAACCTCTGTCGCGGCTGCCTGCATGTAAAAGAAACTGTGGAGCATGTAGTACTGCAGTACTGCACTGTTCCGCAAAGAATAAGCGAGGTCCAAGACAGGAACAGGTTCCTGTTCACAGATCTGGATGTGGAGGGACAAGATTTAATCAGTATTAAATCTTGTCCCTTGTCCCATCCAGATCTGTGTCACCATTCGGGTTACTGATACATTGTTGCTATCAACCCAAGGTCCTACTCCGCTATTTTAAAGAGTTGTGCTGGCTGGGGTGAGATTAGCAGGGGGACAATGCCCAATACACCCCATCGCGGGACGTCAGTGCAGATCTTAGAATTAGGCACCGTGCGCTTATTACCTATCCGTAATAAAATACCTAACCACGAACTATGATTGAAAATATAATGCAAAGTTTCATTCAAATCTGGTCAGTAATTCAGAGATGTCTGTCATCTCAACTCAAACTTAGAGGTAGACGCGTTCACATTAACTTTCGTATTTTATTTTCTATATAAGTGTCTTATGTTTAGTGTCTATCGTAAAGGTTATTTCTAATTAGTACCTATTTGTGCAATTAAAATATACCAATAGAAAGATAAGTAATACAAATTAATACTTCTGTGTACAGTTCGCTACTTAACACTAAATTTACTTAGATAGCTGTAATAATACTTAAAAACAATGTTACCACAATTCTAAAGATACAATCAGGTAAACCGTAAAACTAAGAATGAGTGCCGAACACACCACTATGGAATTACAATACGAATAAAATTAAAAGTCATCGAGTTGCCGACAGAGGGCGGCGTAAAAAACTCACTTTATTTGTCCGACGACAGTTATACCTTTCATAGGACGATTAAAGCCGAGATGCACTTTAAAGTACCGACTTAGATGCCTATTTTTAGATTTTATAGTTAGAAAAGTTGCATGTACAGTAAAGTCCTGAAGAGGTTTGAGTGGACGTTAATTTAAAGGTAAACTATTTGATTTATAAATATGTCTTGTATAGTTGCGGTATGAAAATCTTGGACATTAATTTATATAAACTCTCACGCTTAATATAAAAAAGAACACTGGCGGTCTAGTGGTAGCGGCTCCACCTTCCGATCCTAAGAGCGTGGGTTCAAATCCAGTCCAACCAATAACTTTTCCTGTCAAAAGCGAAAGTAAACATTGTGAGAAAACCGACGTCGTAGAAACTAAAAAATTTAAAACATATTATGTCGAGTACACGAAAGGAGCCTTTCCTAGGCACACCTGAAATCCTTTCACCACACTGGCACTGGTTTGAAATAACCATTGCGACTATGAGAAGAAGAGAAAAAAATGTGTTTACGTATTTAGTTTTTATTGATAAAATAAACAAATAAATTTGTAGATCATGATAACACGAGAAGACGGATGCATTTGACATTTCCATCAGTAAAATAAAACCATAATGCGCATACAAAGCCATTAAAATTTTTAAATGAATGCAGTAAACAGTTTATACACAGACAAAAGGGAAACATTTAATTTAAATTTATGCCACTAACGTGCATCTTAAGCGGGCATTTTTCAAAATGACATAGCTCATTCATCGTTCGGCTAAAACAAACAATGATATAAGGTGGGCTACGGCTGATTTGTTAAGGTGGTTCTTTCGTCCTTTTATTTCCGTTTTGTTAAGTGTGACGGACAGCTGACTAATCTGGTACTTTGATCATACTTACTTTAGGGTGCTTAAAGTACTTTTTCTATTTTCTACTTGTAATAATTAGTTAATTAAAAATTAATTAATTAATATTTTATTCTTAGACTACCTTTTTTTTTGCCCAGGCGAAGTCCTATAAGGATACCCACTAGCCAGTGGAACTAGTGGGTTATGTATGATTCTTGCTACTGACTAAAACCCCTGGGGTGTTCCTCTACATTTGCTGGGTGGTCATGGCTTCGTTTCGTTCCACAGCCCCGTCAGCGGTTGTCCTTGTGGATCCATCTTAAGGAAGGGCTGAAGTCCTTTCCTTCTACTACTACTACTATAAAGTGAGATAAGGGCAGAAAGAAAGAGACTACTCACTGGGTAAAGATTTTTATAATATCCCAAAAGTTAGGAGCCGAGTGGGATTTCAACTCGCTACCTTCCCCTTGGTAAGGGGCTGCTCTGATCGCTGCGCCATCGGATCCTGATCACACTCAACGAATAACTCTTAAGGACTGTTAATATGACACTAACGCGACCGTGGCTCCATCTACAGGTATGACGTTACAGTCAACTACTTACCTGCTCGATAACTGAAGTTGCATTCAATCGACGAGAGATGTCACCTTGCTTTTTGTATTTTTTTATTGATTTCAGAGTGTTAATACATACAACACAACAGATTATAAACCAATAAAAAAATCATACCAACCTACTGGGTAGTAAGTTTTATTTGTCTACACTGAAAACAAAAATCATGTTTTTGATACAAATACAAGTTTCCCTAAATCTTCAGTGAATCAGCGTCTTTAAATATGGGCACCATTAGAGTGATTCTTGTGATTTTACTAAAGATATGCTTACAGAAACCAGTTACAACCTAACCTACACATTATTCACAGATTTATAAGGGATTAACAATAAAGAAAACTTGAGAAGAGTCGCCTTAACCCGGGAATTAAATCTGCGGGATGATAGCGTTGAACGATCGTCTGTGACTGTGTGTTTAATTGATACAGGTAGCTTGCGAGCAAAAGCTACCTTAGCGGACGATGCTCTTATGAAGGCAAAACGCATTCTTACTAGATTTTCTATAATAATAGACGTACAAAGTGCGTTATTACAAAGATCGATAATAAGTCTCAAACTACGCACAATATGGGGAATAATATACATTTGAATGGAAAATGTACATTTTCCTCAAAAAAAAACTTAATCTAGAAAAATAACAATATGAAAATAGTTGTGGCGAAAAAGGTTTACTATGAATTTGCATAAGCAAATTTTATGATTACCTTTGATTGTAATTAATCTAGTGAAATCGCGCGCAACTTTGTTTGTATTAAGCCTTTTCCATGCAAACCTTTCTTATTGTACCAACACTTTATTAAAAGAACTCCAAATTTTAAATAAAACTTAGAGCACTGATGGTAGCGGCCCCGTCTTTCGATCGTATGGTCGTGGGTTCCAATCCAGTCGTGTACCAATGAGTTTACATGTCGTAAAATGTATGTATGTAGGTACTATACTTACTCTCAAATGGTGAAGGAAACATCGTAAAGTCGTAAAATCTAAAAGTTTGACAACATGTGTCGAGTGCACGAAAAAAGGCTCTCTGAGGAGCACTTAATATCCTTTCACCACAGTGATTTGAAAGAACCAGTGATACGATGACACTGACAGTGTGTCGACCGGGAACCAATCGTATGAAATCGGTGTGCGGTGCCTGACGCCTATTGCCGATCGTATCGCCCACCATTTTGTATGGAGAAACCAAAAGCGCCCCTAGCGGATTCTTCAAGAAGCATGAATAGCAATTGCGAGACGGTGACGTGTCCACGTCAGCTGGTGTACGATTGCTTCCCGGTCGACACACAGGAGGGGATTCCAAATTGAGACAAATAACCTCTACTCAAAATAACAGTTAGGAGACAGTGCAGTTATAATGTCAAAAACGTTCTCTGTGGTCGTCAAAGTTAACACACATGGTACATTTTCTCAAAACAAAATCTAACAAGTTAACAAAACAGTTCAAAATGAAACATTGAATTTTAAATACACATTGCATAGCAAATACAATTTGAAGAGGCGTTATTCAATACGCGAAAGCAATAAAACCGCGTAGCACAATGCCTGTCGCCTGTCCTATGGATTTATGGCTCGTCACTTAGACAATAAATTGTGATTTTCGCGTTTCTCCAAGCAACACGCAATGCTTGAGAACGTAAATTGCGCGTTTGCATTGGCTAGAACAAAATAAAAACAGTTTTGCTTAAAATTATCAAATAAAATTATCAATAATCAAATTATTTATTTTATGCCACACAAGTATTATGCAAGGATCTTTTACAAGTAACAATGACATAAAAATTGGTTATCACTCAGCCTATTTTTATGTTATAGTAGGAAATCATGTGATTTGATTTGATTTGAAACTACTGAATCAATTTGGATGAAATTTCAATGGGACTAATACAATTTTTTTAATTGGTCTTGAAATAACGAAGTTTATGCAATAATTAACTTAAAAAAAAGCAGCCAAGTGCAAGTCGGACTCGCCCATGAAGGCCCATACATCTACTCGTCAAGTTTCATCAGTCTAGCTCTTACAGTTTCGGAGAAAAATGGCTGTAGGTAACATACGGACGGACATACAGACAGACAGACAGACATGACGAATTTAGAGGGTTCCGTTTTTGCCATTTGGCTACGGAACCCTAAAAAAGTACAGCTGAATTGAGAACCTTCTCTATTTTAATTTGAAGTTAGTTAAAAAAGTACACTGAGCTACGCTGAGCCTTATCTAAGAACGATCTTTTTCAAACAACCTATGAAAAGACGAAACAAGTAAAGGTCACCAAAAGCCTTCGCAAGTTACGTTCTAGCGCACCTGTCCCGCAATTTAAAGCACGTCGTCCATTGTACTGCAAATAAGGCTCTGTGAAGCGGCTTGATATTTTTATACGACGCTAGATGGCATTGTGGTAGAACTGGTAGACCTGGTAGATCTGGTTAACCGTTTGTCGGAATCGGTTCTGCGTCAAACTGTTATAAAAGGAATTAGAAGGGAACACAAATTAAATAGGTTACGAATTTGAGAAAGAAACCGACCTATTTTGGTCCCTAAATAAAAGAGTCAAAAACGCATCTAAACATAATACTGTAAGATATTAATACAAATCAAAGGCATATATCATAGTGTTGATGAGTATTTGGTGATAAATTTCAGAAATAATATTGTATTAATTAAGAATTATCATCATGTATTGAGCTGACATTTTATTATCTTTGCGTATTAAGTGACTTTGTAATCATTTTGCATGCTTTAAAGCTAAAAAGGTTAAACATAGCCCCCATAACATACAAGCGTTTTTCAAAAGATAATCAGTGTTTAAGCTTCTCTCATCTCTTACCATCCGGTAATGTCAAACAGTGACATGGCGAACTTTAAGCAGCGCGTCACACCTAAGTAACGCTTGTGCTCAAGCATATTATATTATAAACTATGTATAAAATGTTGCCTACTTATAATATTTCCACTTACTGCAGTATCTACTATTATCCATGAGTTTTCCACAGAGAGTTGCACACATACTTAAATAAATACAACCACACAACACTATCAAGCCACTAATAAAGCAGAGTTTGACCGATGGGAACCAAATAGATGATATTGTACTTTTTTTGTAAATACATACTTAGAATACAATATAACACCCAGACAGAGAACAAAAATACGTCCAAAACACCATTATTTGTTCTCGGTGGGGATCAAACCCATAGCCTATAGCGCAAAAGGCACAGGGCTACTACCAACTGAGCCATGACACCTGTCTTAGGGTCAAAACGGTGTTTTAAGACTTTCAAATCAGACCCCCATTGCTCTCATTAGGACTATCTAATATATTTAAAAAGTCTACATAAACGCTAATTCAACATTTGAGTTATCTGTCTAGACTCTAGACTCAATAGGTCGTAACCCTTAAAAAAGTAATTTTAAAACCAATAAAAACTGCATAAAATTATAACCAGACAATAACAAATAAGGCGGAACAATAATCGAACATAACCATACATTTTAAAAACAAACAATAATTTTAAGCTAGTTACTCAAGTGACTGTTCGGAGATTTTTCAATCAGCAACACAGCTGGAAGCCTTATTAAATGTACATCTAACGAACTGGATACGTTTTCTTGTAATCGAATATGTTAAAAAATACAACGTAATAATGAACTGAATAATACATAGCTGATTAATAAGAAAAGATATTGGTTTCACTTTAATTATTTGTATTGTTGAACTTCACTAGAGGAAGCTGTGAATCAGTTTTATTGGTTTAAACGGGTTATATTAAATTAACGATGGCTATTTAAATTAATTTAATGTTAGTTTTGGAAATAAACTACAATCAGAGAAAACAACCAAAGCTTTCGTTGATTAATCACAAGATCAAACTGACTTAAATTTTATCAAAAAATACAGTTTTGGAAGTGTGTGAAATACGGCGGTTACAATAACTATAATTCTTTTAAATGTTATTTTTTGGGCAAATATTGTCAGGAACTGCATGATCTCATGCCACTATTTCCCTTCCACCATAGGACTAGCAGGCGTATACCTGGTTAGCATATTACCCATTTGCACTAAGCAAAAACGCATATTAATGCGAACTTCCAGAGAATGGAACTCATAGCCGTCGCCTGTTATTCCTCACCACTACAATCAGGGCTTCTTCAAGGCAAGAGTGAGTAGGTGTCTTTTGTCCATCTTGCTCTGTCGTCAGCTACTCTCCATCAGCTTTCGCGTGGATGTTGTCAAACAACTAAAGAAACACACTCCTTTTCCTCCTTCCAGATTGGGCAGCAATACCTCAAAAGTTTAGATTTATTCCCGCTTAGAGTTTAGACTCTAAAAAAAAAACCACTTGTACTTAGTGTACGTTTACTATTGAGTCAAGCAATGATTACAAGAGGATCATTGCAATTAACGATGACATACAAATTGGTCGTCCCCCAGTATAAAAATGTTATAGTAGCGAGCGCTACTATAACGCTGGTCTTCCGTGACACCACAGTAGAACAGAAGAGTGCGACACAACGCAGCAACTGTGACTCACAGTCGATTTAAAAGTTAAATTTGCATAATTATGATTCGTTAATAAGACACACTGTTGATGCCAATAATTATAGCAATAACAGAACTAAGGATGAGTGTATTAAAGAAGGTGAATATATAAAGTTACATCCAATACCACGGACTGATGATGATAAATTAAATAACGAACAAACCTCTGTCTTACACCATAACTACAACTAAAACTTTCAAAGACAGGCTATTTTGTGAAAGTGTTAAATTATCTAATCATTTACTGCCTTCTAAGCTATAATAGGTCTGAATGATTTATATCCAACGCAAAACTTAAACGTTAATATAAAATACTATTACATTACCAATAATAATAAAGTGTAATGCTTGAAAAAACATGAGATGGGATGTAACTTGTCAAAATCATGATTTAAATCGACATTTTAATATGAACGATCTAATAATTACTTCCTCAAAAAATTGAGAGTTTGCACTTACATCACTATTAACTGTAGTCCACCACGCGTCATTTTTTTATATCTCAATTTAATTAAAAGTGGCTTCACAGTAATTGATTATTCTGATGGATGTGTTACTTTTAAATAAGAATATATTAAATTCTTTCAAACAACTAGGTGCCCGAACACACCTAGTTCGCTGGTGGTAGCGATCAGTGAAATGCTGTCAAATATGGCTGTCAAATTTGAGATTTGACAGCGAATATTTGACAGCGTTTCACTGATCGCTACCGCCAGTGAACTAGGTGTGCGCAGGCCTTAATATAATGTGCATTTCTCCAGCTTCCTCATATGGAAATTGCGAATTCTGAAAACGCCAACATTTAAAGCATAATTGGAGCAATCATTGATTTGAAGGAAAATTTAGCAGCAAAAAAAACAACGACTCTATGAGACTTTATAGGTGTGTTAGCTGGAGAGCGGCTCCACAGCTTCCTCATTCAGTGTGGGCAAACGGCTAACGATAGAGCTATATAGTAAACGCCAAATTTTAGAGCATAATTAGAGCACCCGGCATAAAAAAAATCAAGTCTCTAGCTCGAAAACTCTTTGAGTTAGAAGACTATAACAACGTGTTTGCTGGGAAGCCATTTCTCCAGCTAACACATGTGGATCTCAGGAATGGCTATAGCTAGAAAGTTGCTTGATATCTCCAAATTTAGAGCAAAAAATATCATGGATGCTCCAAATATTTCAAGTGTCTAGGTTCAAAACTCACCGAGTTAGAAGCTTTGATGACTGTGTTAGCTGGAGACACGTTTGTCTGGCACGCACATGCTACATCTGAGGATCTACAATAGCTACAGATTCGGTTGACGTGTCCAAACCGAGCTATGAATTAGAGCACTCGGCTCCAAAATTTTGGACTCTCTAGGACAAGTAGTTTCCTAGTAATCAACAAAAGAACATTTTGCCGCCAGAATTTTCAAATATTATGTTCGCACCCGTAAAAATGCGGCGTTGCCGCTCTGAAAGTATGGTATCAGCGTAGGAATTTGAACGTTAGTCGGATGGAGTTGTGTGTTGCCCGTGCCTGGTAAATAGTTACCCTAGGATTCATGTCTTAAACACTCATTACGTAGCTCAAGAAGCGGAATATAGGTTAAAATGAAACAAAAAAACACCAAAGAAAAGTTTTATAATGGTTAGTTTAAGTTTAAATATGTATTTATTAAGAAACCTGACTTCAGATTTTTTATTTTTAGTTTTAAATATCATGAAATTATATCTCTAAGTCTCTCAACTAACCAACAATGTTTTCAAATCATGAGTTACCTACTCTTGTCACACTAGGTGTAAATGGCATCGTGCGAAACTATCATTGTGTCTGTGAGTACGTACATAACTATAGATAGTGCAATTCACGAAGACGCACCCCTTGCGGGGTGCGGGGAGTTTGCTCCGAGCGGCAGTCGCCAACCGTAGTCTATTAATTGTAGTGTGCACTCATAGGTAATTAGTGTATACCGATAACACTCAAACATTGATGGAAGCTTGCACACATATACTATAAACGGTTAGGAGGAATAGTGGGGCGCGCCTTCGTGGGTTGCACTATCTATAGCAAGCTGCAGTAAATACTCACGGGAAAGCGAAAGGAAATATTATAAATATAATAATTATGAAGAAAAGTGGGGGGGCTCTATTCCGGAAAACGTTTTATTTTTTTTCTTCAAAAGTTGTTAACGTAGATACCTATTGTTCTAAAGGTTTTTAGGGCTCTAATTGTGAATTTGACATTCATTTTTGAATTCAAGATGGTGGCTTCATTTTTTTTCTTAAATAATGGATATGGGTATCGTTTAATAGGTTTTTGGGGGCTCTGATTGTGAATTCAACATTAATTTTTGAATCCAAGATGGTGGCTTCATTTTTTTCTCAAAAAATGGATATGGGTATCGTTTAATAGGTTTTTGGGGGCTCTGATTGTGAATTCTACATTAATTTTTGAATCCAAGATGGTGGCTTCATTTTTTTCTCAAAAAATGGATATGGGTATCGTTTAATAGGTTTTTGGGGGCTATGATTGTGAATTCAACATTAATTTTTGAATCCAAGATGGTGGCTTCATATTTTTCTCAAAAAATGGATATGGGTATCGTTTAATAGGTTTTTGGGGGCTCTGATTGTGAATTCAACATTAATTTTTTAATTCAAGATGGCAGCTTCATTTTTTTCCTTAAAAAATGGGTATGGGTATCGTTTAATAGGTTTTTGGGGGCTCTGATTGTGAATTCCACAATATTTTTTCAATCCAAGATGGCGGCTTAATTTTTTTTCACAATATATTGATATGGGTGTCGTTTAATAGGTTTTTGGGGGCTCGGATTATAAATACGACATTATTTTTTGAATCCAAGATGGCAGCTTCATTTTTTTCCTTAAAAAATGGGTATGGGTATCGTTTAATAGGTTTTTGGGGGCTCTGATTGTGAATTTGACATTATTTTTTGAATCCAAAATGGCTGCTACATTTTTTTCCTAAAGAAATGGGTATGGGTATCGTTTAATAGGTTTTTGGGGGCTCTGATTGTGAATTTGACATTATTTTTTGAATCCAAAATGGCTGCTACATTTTTTTCCTTAAGAAATGGGTATGGGTGTCGTTTAATAGGTTTTTGGGGGCTCTGATTGTGAATTCGATAATATTTTTTAATCCAAGATGGCAGCTTAATTTTTTTTCACAATATATTGATATGGAAATCGTTTAATAGGTTTTTGGGGGCTCGGATTACAAATTCGACATTATTTTTTGAATCCAAGATGGCGGCTTCATTTTTTTCCTTAAAAATGGGTATGGGTATCGTTTAATAGGTTTTTGGGGGCTCTGATTGTGAATTTGACATTATTTTTTGAATCCAAAAGGGCTGCTACTTTTTTTTTTCTCAAAAAATGGATATGGATATCGTTTAATAGGTTTTTGGGGGCTCTGATTGTGAATTCAACATTATTTTTTGAATCCAAGATGGCTGCTTCATTTTTTTTCTTAAAAAATGGATATGGGCATCGTTTAATAGGTTTTTGAGGGCTCTGATTGTAAATTCGACATTGTTTTTTGAATCAAAGATGGCAGCTTCATTTTTTTTCTAAAAAAATGGTTAAGGGTATCATTTAATAGGTTTTTGGGGGCTCGAATTATAAATTCGACATTATTTTTTGAATCCAAGATGGCAGCTTCATTTTTTTTCTTAAAAAATGGGTATGGGTATCGTTTAATAGGTTTTTGGGGGCTCTGATTGTGAATTCGACATTATTTTTTGAATCCAAAATGGCTGCTTCATTTTTTTTCTCAAAAAATGGATATGGGTATCGTTTAATAGGTTTTTGAGGGCTCTGATTGTGAATTCGACATTATTTTTTGAATCCAAGATGGCTGCTTCATTTTTTTTCTCAAAAAATGGATATGGGTATCGTTTAATAGGTTTTTGAGGGCTCTGACTGTGAATTCGACATTGTTTTTTGAATCAAAGATGGCAGCTTAATTTTTTTTCTTAAAAAATGGTTATAGATATCGTTTAATAGGTTTTTGGGGGCTCTGATTGTGAATTCAACATTATTTTTTGAATCCAAGATGTGGGCTTCATTTTTTTTTTCTTAAAAAATGGATATAGATATCATTTATATCTTATAGTCTTATAATTCAATAGAGCCAAATGCACGCAATGCAAACGAGAGCGTGGAAAGAGTGCCAAAGAAGCACAATCGGCCTCAGCGTTCGGCAGTGTTCGACATCTGTTTCTCCTTTTTGAGTGAGCGATGCGTTCGCGTGGACAGCTGTATGACGTTGTCTCGTTCAACTATCGTAAGTAAACCAACTATACAGAAAACCGTTTTTTTAAGAAAAAAAATGTAGCCGCCATGTTGGGTTAAAAAATTAATGTCGAATTCACAATCAGAGCCCCCAAAAACATATTGAACGATACCCATATCCATTTTTTGAGAAAAAAAATGATGCCGCCATCTTGGATTCAAAAAATAATGTCGAATTCACAATCAGGGCCCCCAAAAACCTATTAAACGATACCCATGTTCATTTTTAAAGAAAAAAATGAAGCCGCCATCTTGGATTCAAAAAATAATATCGAATTCATAATCAGAGCCATCAAAAACCTATTAAACGATACCCATATCCATTATTTGAGAAAAAAAAGCAACCATCTTGGATTCAAAAAATAATGTTGAATTAACAATCAGAGCCCCCAAAAACCTATAAAACTATATCCATATCCATTTTTTAAGAAATAAAATGAAACTACCATCTTGGATTCAAAAATTAATGTTGAATTCACAATCAGAGCCCCCAAAAACTTATTAAATGATACCTATATCCATTATTTGAGAAAAAAACTGAAGCCGCCATCTTTGATAAAAAAATAATGTCGAATTCACAATCAGAGCCCCCAGAAACCTATTAAAAGAATTCCATAGGTATCCATTTTTTAAGAAATAAAATGAAACCACCATCTTGGATTCGAAAATTAATGTTGAATTTACAATCAGAGCCCCCAAAAACTTATTAAACGATACCCATATCCATTAGTTGAGAAAAAAACTGAAGCCGCCATCTTTGATAAAAAAATAATGTCAAATTCACAATCAGAGCCCTCAAAGACCTATTAAACGATACCCATATCCATTTTTTGAGAAAAAAAATGATGCTGCCATCTTGGATACAAAAAATAATGTCGAATTCACAATCAGAGCCATTTAAAACCTATTAAACGATACCCATATCCATATTTTAAGAAAAAAAATGAAGCCACCATCTTAGATTCAAAAAATATTGTCGAATTCACAACCAGAGCCCCCAAAAACCTATTAAACGATACCCATATCCATTTTTTGAGAAAAAAATTAAGCCGCCATCTTGGATTCAAAAAAGAATGTCGAATTCATTATTAGAGCCCTCAAAAACCTATTAAACGATACCCACAATCAATTTTTTGAGAAAAAAAAATGAAGCAGCCATTTTGGATTCAAAAAATAATGTCGTATTCATTATCAGAGCCCCCAAAAACCTATTAAACGATACCCATATCCATTTTTTTAGAAAAAAAATGAAGCTGCCATCTTGGAGTCAAAAAATAATGTCGAATTCACAACCAGAGCCCCCAAAAACCTATTAAACGATACTAATATCCATTTTTTGGGAAAAAAAATGAAGCCACCATCTTGGATTCAAAAAATAATGTCGAATTCACAATTGTAGCCCCCAAAAACCTATTAAACGATACCCATATCAATTTTTTGAGAAAAAAAAGGAAGCAGCCATTTTGGATTCAAAAAATAATGTCGTATTCACAATCAGAGCCCCCAAAAACTTATTAAACGATACCCATATCCATTTTTTAAGGAAAAAAATGAAGCCACCATCTTGGATTCTAAAAATAATGTCGTATTCACAATCAGAGCCCCCCCCAAAAACCTATTAAACGATACTCATATCCATTTTTTAAGAAAAAAAATGAAGCTACCATCTTGGATTCAAAAAATAATGTCGAATTCACAACCAGAGCCCCCAAAAACCTATTAAACGATACTAATATCCATTTTTTGAGACAAAAATGAAGCCGCCATCTTGGATTCAAAAAATAATGTCGAATTCACAATTAGAGCCCCCAAAAACCTATTAAACGATACCCATATCCATTTTTTAAGAAAAAAAAATGAAGCCGCCATCTTGGATTCAAAAATTATTGTCGAATTCACAACCAGAGCCCCCAAAAACCTATTAAACGATACCCATATCCATTTTTTAAGAAAAAAAATGAAGCCGCCATCTTGGATTCAAAAACTTATGTCCAATTCACAATATAGGAATATAGTTGAAAATGAAACAAAAAACCCCAAAAAGTGCTTTTTCTTCTTCCTGCCCTTACCCACCAGGTGGGGTCGGCACAACATGGTGAGATGCCCCCCCTATCACTTGCCATCTGGTGAGATGGCAAGTGATAGGGGGCAAGTGTGCGTGAGTACGCACACAACTAGCAAGCCGCAGTAAATACCTATTTTCCGTACGCCTGGTTTACTCGATACGCTCATAAAAACCTGACTGAATACAGTAAAACACAGAGAACAGACGGCTAACAACAGGCAGAGTAGGTAGAATCATCAACACTGGCCTAGCAGGTACCTATTTACAGAAACAAATAAAGTTTTTTTCTAAGAATACCTAAAAGACACGCATTACTAAAGAAACTATAAAACGAACAAGAACGGGCAACACACAATTCTCATATAGATAGAGAGAAAGCTCTCAACCTAACAAAAAGAGAAAATATGAGTTTGAGGTTTCAGAAATCAAAACCGCTAAGCGCATACGAAAATGACTCGTATCGCGATCTAAAATAAACCGAATAACGTTCAAATTCCTACGCTGATACCAAACTTTCAGAGCGGCAACGCCGCATTTTTACGGGTGCGAACATACATTTGAAAATTCTGGCGGCAAAATGTTCTTTTGTTCATTACTAGGAAACTACTTGTCCTAGAGAGTCCAAAATTTTGGAGCCGAGTGCTCTAATTCATAGCTCGGTTTGGACACGTCAACCGAATCTGTAGCTATTGTAGATCCTCAGATGTAGCATGTGCGTGCCAGACAAACGTGTCTCCAGCTAACACAGTCATCAAAGCTTCTAACTCGGTGAGTTTTGAACCTAGACACTTGAAATATTTGGAGCATCCATGATATTTTTTGCTCTAAATTTGGAGATATCAAGCAACTTTCTAGCTATAGCCATTCCTGAGATCCACATGTGTTAGCTGGAGAAATGGCTTCCCAGCAAACACGTTGTTATAGTCTTCTAACTCAAAGAGTTTTCGAGCTAGAGACTTGATTTTTTTTATGCCGGGTGCTCTAATTATGCTCTAAAATTTGGCGTTTACTATATAGCTCTATCGTTAGCCGTTTGCCCACACTGAATGAGGAAGCTGTGGAGCCGCTCTCCAGCTAACACACCTATAAAGTCTCATAGAGTCGTTGTTTTTTTTGCTGCTAAATTTTCCTTCAAATCAATGATTGCTCCAATTATGCTTTAAATGTTGGCGTTTTCAGAATTCGCAATTTCCATATGAGGAAGCTGGAGAAATGCACATCTTAATATAATCGAATAATCAAGACTCGACTTACAAAAAAAGAACAATATTTTGTTTTTGAAAATGGAACAAAAATCGGCCATCTCTTTGGTAGAATACATGCAATGCGTTGCGGCTAAAACAGACAAAATAAAAACATAATATTGGCGCGAAATCTTCAGAATTTGTTTCAACAATTTCATACTGCATTGGATTATTTTATTTTCTTTAGTCGTAGTAAAAAGTAGAGCTTAGCACGCAGCGCTAAAAACAAATCAAAACTCGGTTAAGTTTCCTCGTCTATAATGGGTCAGATTGTTAGCTCCTTGTATCTACTATTACTGTAGAAAATTCCTGATAACTAATATTCCATTATCATATATACACTGAACACGAGAATAAATTCCAACCGACAATGAACTGCATTTATAATTGTACTAAAATAGCACAACAAGAAAAGAGGTTTAATAATTAAAAGGGTAAAAGCTGGTCCATTTGAATATGCTATAAAAGACGCAAATGAAATCGCACACTATCCGTATCTATGATGTGGACGGACAAAGTGGGAGTGGAAAGGAGCTTGCACATTGAGGAAAAAAATGCAGCAAAATTTGACACGTTTTTCACTTAAGACACCCCGAGAGAATGACGGCAAGAAAACGTTGGAAGTTGATGAATAGAGAGCGCTAAGAATTGTTCTTCCTGAAAATGTACAATGGAGGCTTACGAATAGCAGTGGCCCTTTTCTGCCCTTATCCCACTTAATGTGGGACCTTCTGTCAGCCGTCATCTACCAGGAAAACACCGCGAGGAAACAGGCATATCGTAGAACCTATAAATTCGAAAATATTTGTGTCAAATGCACGAAAGGAGTCTCTTTGAGGTGCACATAAGCTCCTTTCACCACAGGTTCACACTTAAGTCCGAAATAATCAGTGACACGATAATAATATGAAGAAGAAGAGAGCCGTCTCTGCAGTCACTCATATCTTATCCATGTCATCTTTCACACAATCCCCAGCGACTTTCGGTTCTGAGATCTATAAAAATTAGCAAATATCCAGAGAATTGCATCCATTTTCCATATCAATAAAACGTTTCTGTAATTTAATAACAGTAATGCCATAAAACCACTATAACACAACTCCGGACCAACATAACCATAAACAAAGCCTTCATAAAACGCAACATCCTTTCGAATGTGCCCAATTGCGTAACATTATGGCCATTGGCACTAGTCCTGGACGCTATCTGGTCGACAGCGAGCTGACTAGTATAATTTCAAGCAATCTGCTTCTTTTTCTAAGTTACTTGAAATATTTATTTACACAAATAAACTTACAATTAAACAAATATTTACAAAATGTACAAAATACACAAGAAACAGTTGAGCTATCTGCAGATCGTTACAAACGATCTAGAGATAGCTCAACTGATCCAAATCAGTGCCAGACGGAAGCGTCCCCAAGACGCTGGCGGCATTGCCACGCTGAATAGCAATGCTTACACGCTGCGCCAGATACCCACCAGCTCTTGGGTCACTCAGTTACTTCACTCTTGTCAGAGCGGTCGTGGTAATATTTTGATGATTTGTCTTCATCAGGGCCTGTGGCAGGCTTCACGGTATCTCGCCACTTTCTACTTGCAGTTGTCCGGGAGCATTTTTGTATATAGGTTTCCGCCCACTTTCACGTTTCAAGAAATAATATTACGATAAAAATACCTCATGCATGACTGTTTATAATCAGAGCTTCCGAATTGGTAAAGAAAAACATTGTAAGGAAACTTTTCTTCTTTTAGCAAAGGCTCAATGTCTTTTGCTTTGTTCAAAATCAATATAATGGTAACAAAAATCGTAATATCATCCAATATAATTATAGAAGAAATTTAAGGGAATGTGTACTTTTAATTTTAAATCACTGCTTTTATTAATTTCAGGGCGCTGACAGAGCTCATCAGAGAGAGACGTAGCCCCTTCCCACGGTCTGTGATAACTCGCACGGAGGGGCGGATCAGCTCGCACGACACACCATGGGAACGGTCTCGTGCGCCGAGGTGCGCGGTAGCACAGGAGCCCTGTCTGTGTGCGTTGCCGTGCGTCGTCGTCGGCTGTGCGTGATGATCTGCAGAACCACGCACCGTAGGAAGGCAGCATAAGACAGTTGAAGCAGGATGAAGTAGCAATGTGCAGGCTTGATATCTCGTAGAACCGAAAATCGCTGAGGGACAAAGGTTCTCGGAAATGGTGACTATACGAACCGGAAGACCCGGTGAACCGAAAACATTGTTAGGACCGTGAAAAACTATGGGAATTCTAAATGGATGGAATGGGGAATATGAAAAATTATTCTTCCTGAAAGTAAAACTGAAATCAAGAACGATAACCATCTAAGTGAAGTGAATCTTGTAAACAAGTCTAGCCTTCCAGTAGCTACGCCACTGCAAGTTTTAGAGAAATTTGAAACTAGTGCTAAAGGTGAATTCGTAAAACAACAATACATGAACACTAAATAAATTACAATCAAATGATTTTCCGCAAAAGGGCTTGCGTAAACTTGCATTTATAGTAATTCCAGCTTTATTAAATTACTAGTTAAATTATAAAGGAAGACATACTTATTACTATCTAACCTTGATTCACTACGTAATCTATTTGTAATCTTTTAGTCTATATTACAGGTTAGGTTCTAAAGACAAACTTTTGCTTAGTAATACGAGGGCTGCCTTTTAAGTTCTGTCGTTTGAAATAAGTATAAACATTTTAAACGATTATTGCCATTTATTGTTTTGTAAAGTATTCTCCGCGATATTTAAAACACTTTTGCATGCGTTCGAATCAGTTTTTAAAACATTTATTCCACTCCGAAGTGGGGGTGGGAGGTAGCCAATGGGGTATCCAACGAGAGATCAACTTTTTTACGCCGAGTTCTTCATGCAAGATTTTCAGGATAGTATTCCCTGAAATGCTTACAGCTGTCTCTATGTCACGGTATGCCACATGACTATCTTCGACGATTAGCTGCCGCACGGCATCGATATTCTCTTGCGTAATGGCGGGACGACCTTCACGTGGGTTGTCACTGAAGCTAGAATGCCCACGTTGCAATTCTAAATACCAGCGTTTTACAGTCCTATGACATGGTGCTGCATCACTAAACACAGAAGTAATCTCCTCAAAGCACTAAAGTCGGGTGAATCCCCTTTGAAAGTTGTAGAAAATTGCCGCCTGCATATTTTCCTTTGATATTTCCATTTTTACAACTGACTTGTCAGTTTTAAATAAACGCTACAAAAAAACTATTCGACCGATCAAAATGAATTCTTTTGTTTTCGAATTAACTAATTCAAAACGATGAAAATACTGTATGTTTTTTTTTAAATAATTGCGGGAAGTTTGCAAACGACAAAACTTAAAAGGCAGACCTCGTATTTAGTAAGTTTAGTATAGGTTAAGCAATTCTGCTTTTAAGATCGGTGTAATAAAGTTTTATTTTATTTTGTTTACTATTTATTACTTTGTGTTATTTCATTGCTCCTCCTGCTAGGAGAAATCCTGGTATTTTTTTTCAAAATTACAAATTAAAAGTTTGGATTAATAACGTTGGATCATGAAGAATCAGGAAAAACGCTTGAAGCAATAATCGAAATAAAATTAAATCTTTTCATGTACTCATAAATCTGGCGTATCACAAAATCTATGCAATTCTTTCCATATAAAAGTTTTTTTATAAAAAGGAACTTGTTAGTTAGAAGCGTAGGAACACTGAAAAGAACAGACAAGAAGAAGCTTTTTATCAAAACCTAATCTTTCTAGTCTTGACGTTTTAATGTCAGAAATAAAACCGATTTTAGAATCCAATCATCATTAACCGAACTCCAAAAAATCGGGTGACTTTTGTATCCCTAGTCTGCGTTCACCCTAAAGGTAAAACCAAGCGTTGCGCAGTAACATTTGCAAATAATCCGCAAACAGGTAATACTATACAGGAGGGGAGGAGGGGAGTGGGAACAGACTTAAGATAAAGAAAATATCAAGACTATTATAGCCCGTCGCACGCACGTCGCTCTGTTGTCGGCACAGTGTGGATATGCCTTGATATTTTATAGATCACACTTAAATATATTCTGCAGATACCTGCTGGGTATCTATCTGCGAAGTGGGGCCTTGGTGTCCTGTAGCACAGTTTTCATGCACCAGTCTCTCGCAAAACAGGTACACTCATATCACCTAAACATCAACTCAAACCTACCTACTATAACAATACTTGTCTTCTATACCTTGTGCCTTTTAAGAGTACCTTTTTGTTACCTTACGTTGTACGTGTTTTAGAGAGAAAATAAAGGATTTTTAATAATATAACTATCGCGATGGGTCGACGACATCGTACGGGTTGCGTTACGGACAAGAAACACCTGGACAAGAGACGCACAG
Organism: Thera obeliscata; assembly: GCA_947578465.1. NCBI lineage: Eukaryota > Metazoa > Arthropoda > Insecta > Lepidoptera > Geometridae > Thera > Thera obeliscata. The sequence continues at coordinate 6,690,729 of OX387918.1, read as the reverse complement.
GACAGAGGAGGCTGGCAGAAAATGAAGGAGGCTTAAACCTAGCAGTGGGTGATACCGGGCTGAAATGATGATGATGATATAACTAACAAAAAAAAATCCTTCTTCATAGCTGGTTACGAAACTTGGTTACGTACAAACACTAAATGGTCTATATATTATATTTATTTATAAGCACTCTGAAAAACAGCTCAAAAGTAAATGGCCAGTTGGAGTAAAACTCCGCCATTCCTCTCAGTCTTATCCACACTATTCTCCCCAACACCGACTGCATCTTTTGTAGTATCACATCCAGAGAGCTGTCATACAGCGGACCTTAGCGAATTAACACTGAAGTTAGTTGCATTATGTTCCAGTGGCTTTTGTGACGCCGCAAGCCGTTATGTTGGTAATGTTGGTATGCTGGACTTGAAGTGGTTTAAAAAAGGAATACGGACGAATCGTTTCATTGTTGTGTGTAATAGGACTGGTTTTGACCGGTTTCTTTGTTTTTCTCGGATTAATCTCATGCATTATGTTAAGAATATTCAGTTTGATATAATGTTTGTTTTATACTGTTTCTTTATTAAAGGTCCCGAATGTAGTCCAGATAGTTCGATAGTTCAAGTTTTTCTTGTGTTTTGTTCATTTTGTTAATACTTATATTAAGCTCAGTGATTTTATTTCTTTCAAGTGGAAGTAGTATCGCGGTGTACATCGTCATTAAAAAAACATATTTTTTTCATTTGAAACTGAATCATCATCATCAGCCTGAAGAAGTCCACTGCTGGGCATAAGCCTTCCCTACACATTTCGAGGAAGAACGATTCTGAGCCCTTTCCATCCACCGATTCTCGCGATCTTAATAATGACGTTGGTCCATCTGGTGGCGCACTCTACGTTTCGGGTTCAGGTTCGGTAACCTGTTAAAGGCTGTCAAATATGACAGCGATATTTGACAGTGTTTCACTGATCGCCTCCGCAGAAAACTTAGATGTGCGCAATGCTTTATCTGGCGTGCATGTTTAACTGTTTGACGTTTCTACTACCTATTCCTTATAACGACCGTGCCTTCAATAGCCGATTGACTGGAGATCTTTGATTGTTATAGGTACTTAAATCAACGCAACATTCTCCTCATTAAGGATTTTCATAATTTCTTGAGAAACCGTGCCCGTTATATTAAAGCCGTAAATAAATAAATATTTTAGACAATCCACGCAACACTAACTAGCCTCAAATTAAGCAGAGCTTGCACTATAAGAACCAGATAGGTGATTTAATGTTATTATGCTTTTTTTTTTAATATATGCTTAGAATGTAATCACCAGAAAACAAACGTCTATGTTCACCACACCAATATTTGTTTGTTGGAATCGAACCCACAACCACGGCGCAGAAGGCAGAGCTATAATAGCTAAGCTGATATGCAATATATTGAAATGCTTAGTTAGGCTTAATTTTGTTCCAATTTCTGATAAAATTATATCTTTACTCATAAACAGGTTAGATTGTAGTCAAATAACGGTCACTGTAATAAAAAAAAATAAGCGTCAAAGCCAATTGACGATCGTCAAAAACGATTAGTGTGACTTCACTTCACTTCAACGGCGGCTAAGTTATCGCAACGACAAAGTTAGACTAATAATTAAAGTTTGAACTTTCGACTCCATTCAAAACAATTTTCTATTCAAAATGTATAAGGTATCGGCTGATTAATTAATTAATCAATTATAATAGATTTCTCTTGTTTATATTAACCTTTCATGTCTTGTAAATAACAAAATCAAGGTATTTGTATTAGTAAAGGTCAGTGTCTACAGTTATAGAACACTTATAGGATGTAAAGGCCTGCGCACATTTAGGCGACGGCGATGGCCATCAGCTAACACGCTGTCAAATATGAGTAACCATCTCCTATAACAAAGCATTGCCTTCTAGGTCACGCACGTCAGGAACGTGCCCTACGATGCATTGCCGTGCGTCCATCAACTTGACGCATACAGATGGTCAGACTCACGTGCCAATACTTCACCGGCACCCACACCCTTCAAGCCAAAACACAGCTATGCTGCTTCACGGCAGAAATAGGCATGGTGGTAGTACTTCCCCGGACGAGCCCTTGCCCATGTCACTAAAATCCTTGAGCAGATACAAACAGATAATAATATACGTGGGTAGAGTAAGTAAGTAAACAGGCTTTTGCATCTATTGTAGATGATTTATATAGCGTCAGAGGCAACTGGTGATTACTCATGCCCCTCTTACGGGACGCTACAGTGCCTGGGACAGGATTTCAGATTGAATAGGCTTGCCCAGCACCTATAACATCCTGACAGCTTAGTCGGCCTAATCCACAGGAAAGACATGGTCAATACGTGTAGAACAGACTAAGCCGCGGGTTTCCTCACGATGTTTTCCTTCACCGTTTGAGAGCATTAGCATTGTGTACTTTTTCGACAGAAAAACTCGTGGTAGCGGCCCTGCCTTCCAATCCTATGGTCGTGGGTTCAAATCCAGTCGTGTACCAATATTTAAAATAGGTACAAAGTAAACAGGAAAATTTCAAACACAAACACAAATGCTATGATTTGATCACTTGTTGTTCGAAGGAGTTTATTTCTAGGCTTTGCATATAAAATACATAATTGTGCAAAACCTAGCTATTCTGTCCCCAGATACATCTAATAAAAGATGGGTTTGAAGACGAGGGAATGCGCTCAGGCTGGCCGATAAAAATAACGGCAGATTATTATGTAAATAACTTCGATAGAGACACACAGGGCTGGACAAGGAACTTCACCTGAATAAATAAATCTTTGACATAAATTAGGTAGAACAATAAATATATAGTACTAATCCGCTAATCTAATCTAAGTAATTTAATTTAATGTAGACTTGTGTGTGCACTCTACGTAACACCCGCAAAATCTACCTCCTATTAATTAAATACTACCATTAATAGATCCGCCTGAACCTATTAATTATCTTAAATCTTTGACTTTGACTCTTTCTGCACCGTAAGTCGTGGGTTCGATCTCCATCAAGAAGAAATTATGTTTTTGTGAACACAAAACAGATGATTGTTCTCTGTGTGGGTGTTATATTCATAATTGTAGGGAATAAGATAAATGGCTAAACTACTCAAAAGTTGAGTATTTTACAAAAGTTATAAAGATTTCTTAAATAGGTGCTCAGGGTTAAAAAACTTGGCATTTTTCAGGACATACATAGTTAATAACGTAAAGAAAGAGGTATGTCAGGATCTTAGCAAGTGGTAATCCATGATCACTGTCTACCGCCATGGGCATGAGGCGTGATTTTATGTTAGAATGTGGGTGTGTGTGTGTAATAGCATGTTATAAGCATGTTATAGGCGTTGTAGAAGAAGGTCCTGGCGAAAAAAAAGTTTTTAAGAATTCTGAAAAAGGTGTTCATAAAATAGGGTTAAAGACTTTAGCAATTTTTCAAAAGTACTACAGGCACTGCGAAAAAACTATGCGTAGATCAAGCATAAACGAACTGAAATTATGAATTGAATTCTCCGCAAATACTCAAAATAGTAGAGACGTTGTTTTTTTTTAAACCCTACTGGCTACGTCGTAGCATGCTACGGTGTAGCAGACAGTAAATTATTCCCATCTCTAATTTCCGACCACTGGCCTATCAGGTCAGCTGCTAGTAACTCTGTTTTCTGCGCCGTAAGTAGATCGTGGGCCTACTAAAATATTTATGTGATGAACGTAAATGTTTGTTCTCCGTGTGGGTGTTATATTGAATTCTAAGTATTCAAATCTTGTATCAGCTATCTGCAGGGCTACCACGAGCTCCATATGGTTATGGCTATGGCTGTCAAATTGTGTATAGATAGGCTGACCCACACATTCATTTTCTTCTTGGGTTTGAATGTTTTGACACTATTGACACAGTTTTGACAACCATAACCATATGGAGCTCATGGTAGGCCAGCTGGTTCCTACAGCTCTGCTTATTTTGAGGCTATACAACGTGTATCAAAATATGTGTACTATCCTGAAGAGGGGTGAATTTCCACCCCCCGGGGAACAACTTTTGTTCAACGACTTTTCGAACTTCGATTGGTATCTCTGAAAAAAACTGCAACGAAGTTTCAACATGAACAGCTGACTTTATACAAAGTGACAACCCTAAACTCAGCTACAGAGGTAGTAGGTAGTAGTAGTAGACCTACACAGGTAGTAGGTCAAGGGGTCAAGGGGTTACAAGGATAGGGTTGTCAATTTATTTAGGCATTATGAAATTAAATATTTTTGTATGGGAAACTGAAAATAGGAATTTTTAATTATCTCCCCCCCACAACTGATCACCATTGTGGTCTGAAACCCCCCACCTTCGCATAGTACACATATTTAGATACACCTTGTATAATGTGTTGTGTATTTTGCGTTATTTTCTATACCGAGAAATGAGATGCCTGCAAGGTTATCCTAGATACGGACCTGTGAGCTCCCACTTGGCAGATATAATACCTTTTATTCAGGTTTACACTTAGGGGCACAATACTAGTACTATAAACCTAGATACATCACATTAGCATATACATATCAGCAACAATGTTTTGGATTTGTGTTTAAGTCTTCCATGTACGCAGCCTAATCAAATTACCTACTGTTATGGTCGGATTTGTGTAGAACTATTTTATAGCTGACTTAATAGTTGATATAAATGGACACTAGCGCGTTTAAAAATGATAAAATGAAAAGTGTTTGTTGCTGGTTGGTATTCTTGAAGAAACAGAAGTTGGATGGAGGAGAGAGAAAGGGAGGGATGGATAAGGTTGGTATATCGTTGAATGTCGATGGCGATGGCTAGAAAGAGGTCAGAATCGTTCTTTCTGAAGGGCGGGGTGTACGTCCAGCAGTTGACTTCTTCAAGTTGATGATGAACAGCTAAAATGGGATTGCAACCTGACAAGATTTAGACAACTAATAGAAAAAAATCGGAAAATAAATATCAGGACATCTGATTAAGACTCTGGATGTCAAAAAAATGGCGGTCCTTTGAAGGCCTATGCACATCTAGCGCGATGGCGATGGCGATCAGTGAAACGCTGCCTTGGAAATACCTTCGTACTCATGCATCATAACTGGACAATACAACTCACACGCACCGTATAAACTGAACAGGCAGGTGGACCCTAGATTATATGTGGATGATTTGCCTAACTGGTTCTTAGCCTGACACTACATAGGCACGATAACCCTGGTTTTCCGATTATAAGAAATTGCACAGTGACCATAGACAGTGTGTGTGAAGATTTGCCTTTTAAAGAGAAAATAAATTTTTGTTGAATACCAGAAATGCTCAATTTAACCGAGAAAATTTCACGATAGAAAAAGACTTCCATCTCGACTAAAAACTTGGGTGTAATGAGTTTATGGCAAGACGTCAGATTGACGTCGCCTCTATCGCGGTCTTCTCGGCATTCAACTAAATGCCTAATTGACACCATATACCAGACCGAATACAACATTCACAGTTTTAATATGAATACATAGGGCATTGTGTTGCCTGGTGTAAGCTTTTTTACAGTTAGTAGCGATTTCTTCCAGAAACTTGTTTACGGTAGTCGGTATCAGTACGGTACAGGCGATTCGTCTCTCGCATTTTATTCTGAAACACGCAGTGGTTGTCAAAAAAGTTACATGACAGGATAGTCGCCATCTTTTATGGCATGTCTCTCATCCCTGTACCCGATACACGCCATAGAATTTAATTATTATGATTATGTCCAAGTTTCAGAGAAACTGCAAACTTGGAAGCCATTTTATGTTGTTCCCACACGATAACATAGTCTTCGTATTTGTAAGAATCTCAGATTGTATCTAATCTCGGAAACAGTGACCAAGTAGGTGAGTTTAATAATGTTAAGATACTTGCTGTTTGCCAGGTAGCCTGTTGTTTTAACACTGGGTTTTGCATTTTGAGAACTCTGGTGGTCTAGTGGCAGCAGCCCCGCCTTCCGATCCTAAAGTCTTGGGTTCAAACCCAGTCGTGTATCAATGAGTTTTTTTGTCGAAAAATGTATGTACACAATGCTAGTGTTCTCAAACGGTGAAGGAAAACATCATAAGGCTTAGTCAGCTCTGCACGTAATGCCCATGGCTTTCTTGTAGATTAGACCGACTAAGCTGCCAGGATGGTAAAAGTGCTGGGCAAGCCTATTCCATCTGAAAATCCTGTCCCAGGCACTAAAGCGTCCTGCAAGTAGGGGCATGAGTAAACACCAGTTGCCCCTGACGCTATATTAATCATCTACAATAGATGGAAGGGCCTGTTTACTTTTTTGCCTATTTGACTGGTCTCTCAGCCCAGTTGGTAGTAGCTCTGCCTTTTGTGCCGTAGGTCGTGGGTCCGATCGCCACCGAGAACAAATATTTGTGTGGTAAACGCAGATGTTTGTTCTCTGTCTGGGTATTATATTGTATTCTGAGTACCTACGTATTTAAAAAAAAGCAGCCAAGTGCGAGTCGGACTCGCCAATGAAGGGTTCCGTAGCATCAATTAACATAATATAAAGGTTTTTGTAGTTCGTCGAAAGGTAAATTGCGGTGTACGATTTATGACGTATAAAAAAAAAACTACTGACTAGATCTCGTTCAAACTAAAAATCGTTGGAAGTTTGCATAGTAATGTACAACATATATTTTTTTTAGATTTATCATTCTCTTATTTTAGAAGTTAGAGGGGGGGGGACCAACTTTTTTCCACTTTGGAAGTGTCTCTCGCGCAAACTATTCAGTTTAGAAAAAAACGATATTAAAAACCTCAACATCATTTTTGAAGACCTATCGATAGATACCCCACACGTACGGGTTCTATGAAAAAAAAATTTTTGAGTTTCAGTTTCAAGTATGGGGACCCCCAAAATTTATAGTTTTAGAAAAAAACGATATTAGAAACCTCAACATAATTTTCGAAGACCTATCCATAGATAACCCACACGTACGGGTTAGATGAAAAAAAATTTTTTGAGTTTCAGTTTCAAGTATGGGGACCCCCAAAATTTATAGTTTTTTTTCTATTTTTGTGTAAAAACCTTAATGCGGTTCACAGAATACATCTACTCACCAAGTTTCATTAGTCTAGCTAGTTTCGGAGAAAAATGGCTGTGACACGGCCGGACAGACAGACAGACAGACAGACAGACAGACATGACGAATCTATAAGGGTTCCGTTTTTGCCATTTGGCTACGGAACCCTAAAAATGTGTGTAAGTATTATATCAGATATCATATTATTACAAGCTCCGCTTAGTTTGGGGCTAGATAGTGTTGTGTGGATTGTGTGCAATATTTATTTATTTATTTAATCCTCGTGTTAGAAAAGAAAAAATCTGCTATAGCAAAGATACATACAAAAACTAATATAAATTATAATCTTGTTATACTTCAGATCCCAACCTAGATAGCCAATGATTGCCTACTTGTTATAGCTGAGCAAAATATTGAAAGGCCAACAAAGGGGTTGAAAAAACAAAGGGCTGTAGTTAACTATAGGGCAGCTGAGGGCAGAGCAATATGCCGGACAATGGCCAATTAACGCGGCCCACAATTAAATCAGACGAGTTGTCGTGCCTTGTCTGGAAATAGTGCTATAGAGCTGGTAATACCACATACATTTTACATTGTCCCAAAAGACGAGCCAAGTAAAATAATAAAAAAAAAAAAATACCAACTAAAAATTACTTTTTATCTGGCTTACGTTATTTATTCCTTTCGTTCTTCTTTGCTTTCGTTGCATAATATCGCAGAAGATGTCTAAAATTGTTTACATTAAGAGTCCATTATCTGTCAACTTAAAAAAACCTGCCCTGTGTATGAAAATAAAAATATTTACTATGCTTAAATATTACGCAGTATTACAAAATCGTGCCATTTCATCGGAAAACAATAAAATTCACGGCGGTCATTTTTCTTTTTACTCATATTTATTGCAATTATTATATAACATGGTGAAATTTTAAAATAACATAAAATATGGTGAATATTATTAGGCTCTTGAGTTTAGGGCATAGCCATATTTTGAGTGGAAGAGGGCCCAAGTTCGAAAAAATATATAAATAGCTAGCTGTTAATGTTGTATTATGAATTAAATTAAATTATAACGCAGGTAGAGTAATTTAAATTGGTATAGCATTTTTTAATTAATAAGTCCCTTAATTTACATTCAATGTCCTATCTCCTTCTATGTATATCTTTAAGTCCCCCCAATGGTTCGTTTTCGCACAAACATCTCTATAAACATAATTACCTAGATAGAATCCACCTCCCACACGTACCCAAGTATTGTTCAGCTCAGCCAACTTATTATTACTGATAATACGTTATTTATTAAACTGCTTAGTTACAGGACATTGTACCGAGACGTTAATGAAATTTACTTCATTGTTTTACTAAATACTTGGTTGTATTGTATATCGAGATGGTCACATGATTTTGAAACAGACTGTAAACAATATTGAATAAAATGCACTTTATAGAAAGAAATAGTTGAATACAAAAAAAAAACCATCTAAAGCGCAAAAGATCAAAGTAGCTTATGACCTAAAACGATTTTAGTCTGATTATTGATTACTAAATACAAAATAAATAAATATTGTAAACAATCCTCACCACACCATTTAGCCCCAAAATAAGCAGAGCTTGTACTATGGAAACAAAGATTGCTGATTTACAATACATATACTTTTTTTTTGTAAATTACATAATTAGAATACAATATAACACCCAGACCGAGAACAAAAATCTGATTTCACCACACAAATATTTTTTGTTCTCGTTGGGGATCGAACCCACAATTTTTTTTATCGGACTTTAGAATCGGAAAGCTGCTACCACTAGACCACCAGTGCTGTCACTAGGTACATGCAATACTTGCACTAAAGGCTTGCGCATACCTAGGTCGCTGGCGATGGCGATCAGTGAAACGCTGTCAAATTTGACAGCAATATTTGACAGCGTTTCATTGATCGCCATCGCCAGCGACCTAGGTGTGCGCAGGCCTTAAGAACTAGGTACCTTAAGCTACAATTAACCTGAGAGGATCGAACACCGTTTACCCATCATAAAGGTTAACTTTCCAACGATTAGCTGGAAGAACAAACGGGTTATAGTGTTGTGCTAAGTAGTATACTTAGGTTACTGAGTGTGTAGTTACAGCTGAAGAAGATAGTAGCTAGGTCAATCCCAGCTACAGCTCAGTTAGTTCAGCTCATTAGCTCTGTCTTTTGCGCTGGAGGGCGTGGGTTTGATCCTCAACCAGAAAAAAAGTATTGTGTGAATTTTATCGTTAATCAAAGACAAAATCGTTTTATAAAATTATTTAATTAAAAAACAATCTAGTCTCAACGCAACATTTTTGGGCTTTTTTTACACTTCAACATTCTTCAATAGAATTTTACAATAATTTAGTAGTGTCACGGTTTTTAACATTTAAATTCCATATAATTTGTATTCAAATATTTTATTTATTTTTCGTTTATGTCAAATTCCTTGTCATTTTACGATAGATACTCTCCTTATTTTAGTGTTGTGAAACGTTATATCGATACTTTGTCGATAAAACGCATGCTTTATGAGGTGTTTTTAATTCGTCTTGATTGAAATTTAGATTGTTTGAATCTTTTAAGATCGAATCGTTGGTTTTTATCGATAGTAGATTGAGTTTCAATGTAAAGGTGTGGATATAAAATGAATTCTGAACACAATGTGGTTTTGTGGTAGTACTTACTGGTTTTTATAGCGTAATTTTTTAGAGTAGTTTATTTTGTGGTGTCTGTGCTCTATAGCTGCAACATCGCTCTCTCAATCGGTGAAAGAAAACATGGTGAAGAAACCGGCATATCTTAGAATCTAATAAGTTTGAAAACATGTGTCGAACGCAAGAAAGGAGCTTCTATAAGGCGATCTATAGATAGCTTTACTGATCCAAATCAGTACAGTTATAAATGAGTTGATTTACAGACTCATCATAATTACATTCAAAATTCTAAACTGCAACTTGACTCAGGTGCTCCCTGAGGAGTGTAGGCGGTCTCTTGTAAACGATGCTTCAGTGAAACTTTTCACCTTCTAAGGGGTGTCAAAGTTTTAAAATAACTTCAAGCCAACAAAATCGGTGAGATTTTACCTAACAATAATTTCTAATTTTTACAGTTGATAAGTTATATTTTGTTATAGGTTGTAGAAGATTAAAAGGTTAATAAATCTACTTACCGATATGAAAGGAGCCAATATTCACATGGGATTGTGTATAGAAAACCTTTTCGCGCGAACATAAAGGCTCATCTCTCGCTACAATAGACTTATTTGCAATTAAATGTAATGTTATTGTTGTTCGAAGACCTCAAAGCACTAACGCATCTAATGCAAACGCAGATTCCATTGACAAGACGGTTTATGGTAAGTTATATAAACTTTGTCATTTGCTCTTCCAACCATACAAGGAAAACACACCTCTATCACAATGCCTTAAAGTTCAAAAGTTGATTTGTTGATAGCAAATAGAAATAGTATGAAATCTAACAGTGCCACCCGTAGATACCCTTTGTCCAACATTTGATTGAATATCGAATGTATAATCGTAAACATGAATCGATTCTCACGAGTACGAAGAATCGATATTGAAATCGGCAAGCACAGAGGCTCTCGTAAAAGGACAGTTTAATGGAGATTATTATTGTGATGATATGAAAGAGTTCATTCGTATTGTAGGAAATGTACTTTCTTTATATGATATTACCGTAGATGATAACCTATACGGTGATATCGTATTAAGAAAGCTAAGATTACTCAGAATATAAGCTTCTTGCATGCAACTGAATAATAATATACAAAGGTCCTCTCAAACTACCGTTTTTTAAGCTATTTTATCGATTTTACGTTTCATTACGTACGTACTTAACATAAGACATAGTAGAGTTTGTAAAAAACCGTACTTTGTCTTACGACCCGGCCAAGTTATACCAATTTATAGTATAACACAGACAAACAGACCCATCCACAACACTTCATTACTTTGACCTGCGCACATCTAGGCGATGGTGATGGCAATCAGCTAAAACACTGTCAAATATCACTGTCATATTTGACAGCGTTTAAGTCATCACCTAGATTATGCGCACAGGCCTTTAGATAAGGTATAAAACAAAATAGTAGGATAGTTATTTTTCACCGTTTTCTCACGAAAAATATTTGAAAAACCTTAGCTTTTGTTTCCCAGATTATGCTTTCGATGTTGTTTAGATATAAGTACTAACAAATTATGCGCCGCGGATTCTTTCCCTCGATAATGTATTCGATTCCGGAACGATGGAATCGTTCACGCGAGCTTCGAATGTTCGAGTCAGTTTGATCGCTACTTCAGTAACTCGATCGTAAAATTAAGCTTCATGGACATCACACATTTTTGGAGATAAAATTTAAAATCGTCATCGTTTTAGTAGGTTTATGTTTAAAGGTACTCGAGTGGTATTTATAGGTTTTATTTCTTTAAACATTTACTGTTATAAATTCTGTTTTTATCCCCATAACCAGCCATTTTATTCTGTAGATGTTCTCTTAGATTTGTAAGCTTATTACCACAAAACAATAACAGTCGTCAATAAAGTATGCTGTTCTTCAAATTGTAAAATCAATCTATAATTCCAGAATAATCTAGAATCATCATCATCATCAGCCTGAAAATCCACTGCTGGACATAGGCCTCCCCTACACATTTTCAGGAAGAACGATTCTGAGCTCTTTCCATCCACCGACTTCCCGCGATCTTAGAGCTGGTTCAGACATGGCGGATTCCGCGCTGATGCAAATCGCGCGGTTCTAAATTTGATTGTCAATCCGCCTGGACAGGTATGAACGAATGTATAGGCTCTAATGTAAATAAGATCCGCGCGGTCGACCCGCGAGGTTTGGAACCGCGCGGATTCCGCCGTGTCTGAACCAGCTCTTTACAATGTCATCGTTCCTTCTGGTGGGAGGGCACCGAGGGCGCCCTACGTTTCATCATCCGGTTCTAGAATAATCAATTTCAATTCACCGCTTTTAAAACTACTTTGAATTGTTGATCATTATCCCGAATGCTCCTAAACGTTCTAGAATGTTAATTCTGGAATAACCTATAATAATTAAATTTAATACAAAGACTCTAGACGGGTTTTACTGCTAGAATTTTTTAATTTTCAATGATTTTCCTATCCATTTTTTTATTTTGGCTATAATTTTTGAGATTTATAATTTTTTATTTTTTTCTGTTCCACATTTAATTTTGAATTTAATCGAGAACAAATAGTGTTGGACCAGACAGATTCGCGCTCGATATTTGTAATATTCACGCGATGGTATCGATACACGAACCTGAATATTTTGTCCGCGTTTTGAGAGAATCGTGTCAGCTGCGGAGGAGCTCCGATAAAATAACAATTTTATTTGAATGTGGCATTGTTTACAAACATTTGTATTTGAATTGATTAGATTGCATCGTTTTGTTTGTTTTCTGAAATACTTGCACAATTTAACTTCACTTTATATACCTACCTTGTCTCTTGATGTACCACGCATTGTTGTTCTTCCTTTAACTTTATTTAAAGGAAAAACTTAGTAAACAAAAAAGAAAATAAACAGATATTTACTATAGACTGCAGAAAGGCGATGGTAGTCAAAAGTGGCACAATGTACCAGAAGTGATACGGGATACAGAACACGTAAGAGGTCATACTAAAACAATTAACCCGCGACCGGTACACTCGCCGCAAAAAGGCAGTGGCGATAGCAGACCGACTAATGAGTTGTTAGAGCCGCAGTCGACGAAAAACCGCATGCGAAGTAGTGATGTGCATTGCATTGCAGTTATCGATATCTTAGTTTGATGTTAATGTTATTTGATATTTTGATGCTGTTTGATTTGGTAATTATGTTCTTAATGGAAATTTTAGTTAGCTATAGAAAAAAAAGCTTTTCTTTGCACAGGTAAAGTTTATTCATTTTTATAATTTGCATATTACTCTGACAGACATTAAAGTGACCTTAAGATAAAGGGTTCAAACGTCATTAATTTAAACTTAACTATTTATCATTAAACTACAGAGGTAAGCTTTGTGCGTCACAAAACGAACTCAGCCTCAGCATAATGCTGGTTGTCTAGCAACCAACGCCGGTCTTCCGACAGAGCAGGTTTGGCAGTGTCACGGATTTTGCCACTACACTAACAAGACAAATGCAAACTCATAAAGATGTACTTTCTAAAAATAATAAAAATTTCGACACAAGAGATAAAAAGTCTAGTCTAGTCAACCACAGAAAAGGTGGTCAAAACGTGTGAGAACTGATTAATCTGCAGAGTTGCTAAGTACGATATGTATGAAAGCACTGATTTTGACAGTGATATTATACTTAAAGGAACAAGAAAAGTCAATACGATAATTTATAAATCGATGATTAATCGATACGATCCCATCACTACGCCAGCGGTCGGATGCGTGCGCCACAGCGCTAGTGCAGTAATTGGTTTGCTCTGTACCATCTGATTTTTATCTCCAATTATTGAGTTTTCACGCCAATTAAATATTATCTGGTTTCCGGTCGCCGGTTAAAGTCGATAATATCATTGCTATGCTAGATACTCTTAATGTGCTCTAATACGTTTGTTATGAATTAATTTAATTAGCGATAACGCCAGAGACAGTTTTCTTTGCGTCTTTTCTAAAGCTTCCGGTGAAAAATAAAAGCACCTGCTCGTATACAACGATGCCAAATGTTGTTGAGATCACAATTTAACTTAGAACCGAAAATAATTTCTCTAAAGTTAAGACAGTATTTAATTCTTATCTTACTATTTTTTCACGCTGGTTTTTTCATTCCAACAGAAAAATAAACTCCCTAAACCCGTTTAAGAAAAACTATAAACGTTAGATAAACCGAAGAAGACATCCGTTCAATCTGAGTGATTGATGACCGAATGGATGACCGAATGAAATCGATTTGGCGTCCAATGGCGGCTATTTGCATGTGTATAGAGGATGAAATAGAGCACTTTATAAACTGTTAGACAGCTTAAGCACTTTTTGTGCAGTTGTAAAATAGGGTTTTTCATTTATCCGTGTCGAATTGACTGAATTTAAGAAGAGGAAAATAATCTTCTTCAAATGTAAGTCGTATTAGCGGCTAGTAGGTTAGCAAACATGCATACGGCCCACCTGATGCAAAGTGGTTACCCGTAGCCTATGGACGCTTGCAACACTAGAGGCTCTCGCGCAAATCGGCCAAATCTGCAAATTTATCATCCGCACTTGATGTGCGGGCTGGTTTTTCCGCAAGTAGGCCGCTGGTGGGCCTTTTTTGGGTGACCCTTGACACGTGTTGCTCGAACTTTTTAGGTTCTACATCGGTTTCCTTCACCGTTTTGAGAGTACTGGCATAATGCACATAAATTTTTCGTCAGAAAAACTCATTGGTACACGACTGGATTTGAACCCACGACCTTCAGATTGGAAAGCGGGCCGCTACCACTAGACCACCAGTGCTCTTTGAACTTTGAACGTTCACCAATCCGTAGATCCAATCAAATATAGCAATAAAATAATAAGTGCAAACATTCAACGTGTTTTAAACCATACATGCAAGTATTAAACCATACGCAAACATTCATTGTGCTACTGAAAATTGCATTTTACCCAATAACTTCTACAAATACAAGTTTACATTTGACATTTCAATCCTACAGAATTACATAATAACCCCAGAATGTAAACAAAATTGCTTTCACAATGAGCGCTGGATGTATTATTGAGACAAAGACCGGTGAATGGTGAATGAATGTAAACATTGGCTGACCACACGCAGTAATCGCTGTAATACCGGATCGGACGTGACCAAGCTATTGCTATTGTTATGCACCTGCTGTTTGAAGAGGTAGCTTTGCTTTGTGGTTAAGAGATAGACAATAATAAAGTTTTGCATAAAATAAACAATTCAGAGGTTATTGTGACACAAGTCCGGTTTGTCCAGGGAAGTAACACCATGCCTATTTCTGCCGTGAAACAGCATTGTTGTATTTCGGCTTGAAGGGTGTTGGTGAAATTACTGACACTTGAGGCTAAAAATCTATAAACCTCAAATTGATGGACGCAGAGCAGTGCAACGTAGAACGCAGATGCGTGACCTACAAGACAGTAGACAGTGCTTAGTTACGAGTATAGGTGCTGGTTACCACTTAACATTAAGTGGACCATATTTTATTCCATCAGCAAATTTTATAAAATAATAAATAATAAATAAATAAATATTGTGGACAATTCACACAACACTACCCAGCCCCAAACTAAGCAGAGCTTGTAATATGGGAACCAGATAGCTGATATAATACTTGAATACATTTTTTTTTTGTAAATACATACTTAGAATACAATATAACACCCAGACAGAGAACAAACATTTATGTTCACCACACAAATATTTGTTCTCGGTGGGGATCGAACCCACGACCTACGGCGCAGAAGGAAGAGCTACTACCAACTGAGCTAGAGGCCAGTCGTAAAAATAAAATAAAAGGTTAAAATAAAAGGTTAACCGTTAGTGTAGGTATAGCAGTTTACGCCAGGATTCAATAATAGAAAATGTGTTATGTTTAGAAAATTAGTAATTTCTTAAGCTGTGTTTTTATGATACATTTTCCACTTTTCCCTAGTATTTACTGCCGACATTAGAATTTGATTCAATTCTTCCCTCAAAGCAAAGGTTTCTTCATCGGAATGAAACGGGTCCAACGACACTTGTCCATTGACAATCTAATTGCAATCCATTCTAGTTATAGAGCAGATAGTACGTCCGGCGGTGAGATGAAAAATGCAAGATTTTTGCTGCTGGTAGACAGAAATAAATAGACCAATAAAGTATTTAATGGGTTAATTACGGAAGTGTTTTATTTATGTCGTAGTTAAATTGGTTTATTTATCTACTTATCACACAAGTGGATAAGTAGATAAAAAATACAAAAATAAAGTAAGAAATTTATATATTTACAAATAAGTATTACGCGCCGGTAAAATTTAACCGGCATTGAATGAGGAGGAAAATAGAAAAAAGCTCGCATTCATTTAGTCGTACAGCATTCATTTAGCTAAGCCAACTGCTAAGTCTGTCAATAGAATAGTCTCTAGTTTACAAGAAAGTGACAGTGACTATAACATGCCGCTAATAAGTAACCGGCATTAAATGAAGAGGAAAAACTTTTTGAATCAATAAGCGCGGTATCCTTTGCGCAACAAAGGGATGATTCGGGCTAATTGTAATAGTAAGCGTCATTTAGTCGTATAGCATTCATTTAGCTAAGCCTGCTAGGTCTGGCAATAGATTAGTAAAAAAAATAGTCAGCAAGAAAGAAGCAGTGAATTTAGCGCGGCGCTAAAAAGTAACAGGCATTAAATGAGGAGAAAAAACTTATTAAATCAGCGCGGTTACATCAGCTCTATATCTAAACAAAATTGCCCACAATGTACACGCAACCAGCGATTACCGGCGGCAGGACAACTGACATATAAACAGGACCCTGTCCGTTGTTACGCAATTTATTATTCCCATCTCACTAGTTATTGTGTAAGTAAAATTATCGTCCGCGCGCCGTAGTTTTAGAAGATTATCGGTTGCATGGCCAGTCATTTTAATCAAATATGTATTGACACAGAAAATAATAATGCAGTAGGTAGTCATGCTTTGAATGTCTGCTTATAAATATGACATGCCCAAAATTTAATGTGGCTGTTCAACTATTGAAAATTAGAAACAAAAATCATGGCAAAAAGTGAATACTTAATTTTGACCCTCCTCCGACTTTCACCCGATGTTTGTCGATCTTTGCCGAAGAAGTTTTAGTTACTTGACAGGTGACACAGTGACTCGTGTACATTGGCTATTTCCCACCTCAAAAATGCTCAAACCCGCTTGAAGAATTTCTTCCTTCAAATGTTTGATAAAGTTGCCTATTAAGGCCATTAGCGTCAATTTCTGGGATTTCATCTATAACACCACTAAAACTTGTCTTGTGGTAGTTTTACCCGCAGTGATTTGACCATGAATAGTGGCCACCGCGCATGGAATTATATGTTATAGATATACTGATTTTGGTTTGAACTGTGTCTTTTACGTGCATAAACTTGAAAATTAGACCACTCGTTTTGATTGAAACATACCTATCATGTAACTATAATTGGAGCTGAGCACTAAACCTAATAGCTTTCATTTAATAGCCAGTCAATCAATAATCTGACAGATTTATGATTTAGAAATGACATTAAAATGATTTATTCTTGACATATTACTTCATTTATGGAGCGTGACAAAGCTGAAGATCATATTACGTGGTACTACGCTATTTCATACAACGAAGTATTATTCATTTGAAGTACTACGGTATTTTCTAGGGCATCGGAGGCCAAGGTAAGGCTCTAAAAATATCTAAAAATATCAACGTGAAAAGGTTTATTAGGTTTACCTGCCCTGTATTTTTGACACAGAAGATACAATGAAATTCTGATATAACACGCCATTTTTGAAGGGTAATTATGGTTCTTTAGTTATACTAAAAGTAACGAACCCTCGAAAAAAGGCTTTTACTACCACGCGTTTACAAAGCCGCCAAAATAGCTAGTAAATAAAAATACCAGCTTTCTACATTAATATTAATAATTATAAATAGAAATGCAGGGGGTGTTTGCAGCTGTAGATAGTTATGAACATGATAATTAGATGAAAAAAATTTGTGGAGTTGGTGTTATCAACTCTAGTTTAATAAAAAAGGAACGCAGGGGGTATCATCAGCTTAGATAGTTCTGAGCGTGCAAAACCTGTCGCATGCTGAGCACAATAATTTTATCTAACAGCAGGAAGACTGGCGCCGCTACTGGCTTGTCATATTAGGTGTAGCTTTAGCTTTTGTACGTGGGTTTGTTTGTGATGTTTCCTTTGGATTGGGACTATTTATATTGTATTGGATGGTGGTATGCGAAGGTGATTCAATCCCAGCTATGATTTAAAAAGTTAAATTTGTTTCTTTATTGAGTTTAATTTTATTTTGCAATAGTTTACAGATAGCTCAACTGTTTTTTGTGTTTTTTATAAATATTTGTACTAATTGTGAGTTTTCTTGTTTGTGATGTTTCCTTTGGATTGGGAATGTTTATATTGTATTGGATGGTGGTATGCGAAGGTGATTTAATCCCAGCTATGGTTTTAATAAAAGTTAAATTTGTTTCTTTATTGAGTTTAATTTCGATTCCGAGGTCACCGTCTCGCTCACTCAATCACTGACGGAGCTCTTGCTATTATTTGCTATTTTGTCGGGAAATTGTAAGCCTTACCTGTTAAAATGTTGTGAATTTGGAAACCAGCGACTGGAGATACATAGTGCAACAAGTTATTCACAGTGCGGGAGACGTAATCACAAGATCTCTCACTAAAAGCCGTGGCTCAGAAGCATTGAAAAGGTCGGTTATCATTTTAAACTTCTAAAATAACCGTAGAAGAGGACTATTTACATTTTTTATGAATAATTTCTAAAACTTGTGCCGGTGTTTGTGTAAACATCAATATCAGCTGATTGGACAAATCGGACATAGACACAGAATGTCAAAGGGACGTCAAATATGACACGAGCATGACATCCTCCTGACACTAAATGAGTTGCCAACTGGGAAAATAGTGTGATGATAAATTAATCGATCATCATTGAGTAATCGATTCATACAATTTCGATTTGTTACCTAACTTTAATGGAACATGAAATGGAAACCGACAACATAACTTTTAGAGTTCGTCAACATCAAAGAGCTAATTCGCTGGGAAAACTCTCCGACTCTTCCTCATTTGATGCGACCACAACAAGTCCGTCAAATACTTTACTTGACCAAAGTTTTTCATTAAATATACTACAGCAAAAGGTTACCACCCTAGAACAACAGCTTACCACAGCAAACAATGAAATTGGTAACCTACGTCTAGTTACAGAACAATATAAAAAGGACCTAGAAAAATGTTACAAAACTATTGATTTATACAAAAAAAGTGAGGCCAATGAGACCTTTTTGTCACCACTCCATGGCAGAAAAAGGAAAAAGCCGCGACTTTATTTACTAGAGGAGGAATCACATCTTAGACAAGACATACCAACACCTAGCAAAAATACAAACAGCCAAGAATATGAATCTCAAAAACAAACGGAAGATTTACAGATTCAGGTACTACAACTATCAAAATGGTTAGAAATCGAGAAGAAAAAAAATAGTGAGATAAAACAATTGACAGAGAAACAGAACTGTATAACAAAAACTTTAAACTGTAAGAAAAAAAGGTCGCGAAGAGCTATTAAAAAAATAGAAAAAAGAGCCCGAACTTTAAACAGCAAATGCTTAAAACTAAAGAAGGAGCAGGCGAAACTTAAATTCAAAATTTTTGAACTGGAACATAAATTGCAACTTAACGTTTGCTCCTCAAGTCCTGATCTGACGAAGACGAAAGAATCAATACCTTCGGTACACAAAAACAATACTAAGAAGACTATAATAACGAAAAAGAAAAGTATCGAAACAGTAGTTCTTTCAGACGAAATGGGAAAGGACCTGGCCGCTAGCCTGAGTAATAACAGTGCGTCAAATATGAACGTTACCAATTATTGTAAGCCCGGAGCATGTGCTGAACAAGTACTCGAAAATATAGAAGAAAAGACAAAGAATTTGGAAGAAGGTGATACAGTTGTCATCGTCATATCACGTTATATTAGGAGATACTCTAACTTTAATAAATACTTACAGGTCCTTAGTAAAATAATATCAAGTCCCGAGCGTAAATTCAATATAATGCTGACAGGTTTCTTGTACAATGGTTTCAAGGATAATGAAATTTTTAACTTAAATAATAAAATAGCTCAACTTGTTAACATGAATGAAAACATGAGATATATAGATCTCAATGTAGAATGCGAAAGCTTTAAGGCAAAAAAAAACTACCTTAGTACAGATATCACAAGGACGGTTGCTGAAGTAGGGTTTAGAGGACAATCAGCTTTAACTTTTATAAAAACGGACCTGAACCCAAAAGCGAATGATATAAAAAATAGCTCAAATTTTCCCAAAGACCAGAGTCACAACATAAATCGTTGAGCATAGTGCACACCAATGTCCGTAATATCCATCAGAAATATTTAGAAATAGAGGCCATGATTGACGATACAAACTGTGATGTACTTTGTCTTACCGAAACATGGGCATATGACCATCATGTACAGGGAATGATTTTAGAAGGGTTTGAACTTGCCACATACTTTAATAGGAAAATATTTGAACATGGAGGAACTGCAGTATTTACTAGATTAGGGATAGACTATAAGGTGAGAAAGGATATAAATCGTTTGTCTTTTGAAATGAACAGTGAGATATCTGCGATAGAGCTGCGGAAGATCAAAGTCGTTATAGTTTGTATTTATAGGGCTGGTAATGACCTTATTTTATTTTTTGACATTCTTACTAAGCTTCTACACAGGTTAAGTCGCGAAGGAAAAAAAATTGTACTGGCAGGTGATTTTAACTTGGACATTTTGGCAGTCACAAAAGATACGCGTAAGCTATTCCATATACTAGATAATTTTAAATGTCATTTGGTGTTAAATAAGCCCACCAGAACAGTAACTACTGCAAAGGGCACTAGTTCAACATGCATTGATAATTTCATAGTCAACTTCGACAACGTTAAGGGAACCGTTCTAGATTGCAAACTATCAGACCATAATGTTATACAATTAATATGTAACGAGGGTAAACAAACCATTGACGCTATACCCATTACCCATTTAGTAAGAGTATTTTCTCCCCAAAATTGTGAATACTTTCACTTTTTGTTTGACCAAGGCTATGAAGAGTTAATAAGTAATATTGAGCAAACCCTGGATCCTCATACAAAAATGTCTCTGCTATTGGAAGCTATTCAGTATTGCTTTAACGTAGCTTTCCCAAAAAAGAAACCAAGGAAACCTAACCCTACAAAATGGACAACTAAAGGTATTCAGGTGTCGAAGTTAAACCTAGAAAAAATGGAACTATTAGAGGAGCTCCAACCTAATGAGAATACAAGATTGAAAATAAAAAAATATAGAAAGACATTAAGGAAAGTTATGCATAAAGCTAAAAAAATACAGCTAACAAATAGAATTAAACATTCACAAAACAAAATTAAGGAATCATGGAAAATAATAAAAGAACAATCTAAAACTAAGCTGAAAACAAATAAACATAATAACATAGAAGCAATAATAGATAGCAAAAATGAAAAAATTACAGACCCCCAAAAAATAGCCGATACCTTTAATAACTTTTTTCTAAACATAGCAAGGAACTTAACTGAGCATGCCAACATTGACGTAGAAAAGTCTATGGACTACCTGAATAACGTAGAAAGACCAAAAATTAAAATAAACTTTAGCGTTATTGATTATATGGAATTTAGAAAAATAGTGAAGGACATGAAAAATAAAAAATCATCAGATTGCTATGAAATGAACAGTAAACTTGCTAAAGAATTGATATTAAAAAATGGAAAACTATTAATTCTAATATGTGACGTAATAAACGAGTGCATCTTAGACGGAGTATTCCCAGATGTTCTCAAAGCAGGTAGGGTAATACCATTATTTAAAAAAGGTAATTGTCAGGAACTCAATAATTACAGACCGATTTGCATACTGCCTACTATTTCAAAGATCTTTGAAATGATTATTAAAAAGAAAATTGTTGAGTATTTTGAGAGTCATAACTTATTCACTACAGCACAATATGGATTTCGTAAAACCAAATCCACTGAAATGGCAATCAGGAATGTAACCTACTACGTCCTCAGAGCTTTGGACGAGTCGCAAAAATGCGCGAGTATTTTTTGTGACTTGTCAAAGGCCTTTGACTGCTTGAGGCATGACATATTACTGGAAAAATTAAAATACTATGGCTTTGATGGTAGCGCAATGAATTTAATGACTTCGTATCTTACAAACAGGTCACAAATAGTAACAATACAAAATCATAAATCTAAGTACGGCCTAGTTGACATAGGTGTACCGCAAGGATCCATTCTGGGCCCAGTACTTTTTCTCATTTATGTAAATGATCTAGTGAGCTGCGTCCCGGATTGGGCTTTCATAAATTTATTTGCAGATGACACACATATTGGTATCAAAGATAAAACAAATGAACAGCTAGATAAAAAAATTGAAAATTCGATAGAAATAATACGAAATTGGTTTAATGCAAATGGAATTATCTTAAATGCTAATAAGAGTGTAGTTTTAAAGTATCAAACCAGAGAAACAAAGGAAGTGGTAGGCATTACCGAGCACGTTTTTCTAGGGTTCATGATTGATCGAACTATTAGTCATGTACCCCACATTGAAAAATTATGTAAGAAATTAGCGAGTGCTAACTATGCATTGTTAAAACTAAAATCCTTAATTGACACTAAATCGCTCATGTCAGTGTATTATGCTTATGTTCATTCTAGTATTAGCTACGCAATAACTGTTTGGGGTAACAGCGCTATTGTTAGGAAGGTTTTGTTATGTCAAAAGCGAGCATTAAGGATAATTTTTGGACTTAGAAATAGAGTGTCCGTTAGGAAATATTTTAAGCGTAATAAAATAATGACTGTGATATCACTTTTTATCTATAAGAGTTTGTTAGAAATATATGAAAATAAAGATCAATATTTAAGAAAAGGGGACATACATAATTATAATTTAAGAAATAAAGATAAGCTGTACCAACCTAGAATTAGACTAGCTAAAGTTCAAAAACAAGGTGACTACACTAAGATTATAATGTTTAACAAATTGCCTAATATAGTAACTAATCTAGAAAGTGTTACAGAGTTCAAAAGGAAAATCAAACCTTTTTTTGAACTGAATGCTTTTTATTGTTTAAATGAATTTATGAATAAGACATTGTTGGAATCCTCTTTTGACACGGACTGCTCCTGATACATCTAATCTAATATTATATACAATTTTATTTGACGCTATTGCTCCTAGAATATTTATTTTAATTTTGTAATTTATTTTAACAATTTATATTTTAAGACATCGATTTTAGTAACTAATAATATTGTATAAAACTGACATGCCTAGTATTACAGTCAATTGTGATAATGTGGTAAATAAATGAACTGAACTGAACTTTTATTTTGTAACGGTCTGCAGATATGTAGCTCAACTGTTTTTTGTGTTTTCTTGTAAATATATAAAAAAAACTAAATTTATTTACAATTTTTTACCCGTCCATCACCGTCGGATGTTCATCCGTGATCATGGTGCATGCAACTGTGCCGAAATATCGGAAGTCAACTCGGAAAAATTAAATCATGGTAAATATTCCGTCGTTTCATAAAAATAGTGTTAAAAACCATGATAGTTTCAAAAGTTAAAATTTATTTATTTGGATGATTTTACAAATAGTGCAGAAAACAGATTGAAAATCGATGAAATTCTTACTGAGTAAGTATTTGTACTAATTGAAAGTTAGTTAAGGTTACTGTGTAAATAAAATGTATTTTATTTTAGCTTGTGCTCTGTGCAGAGGTGGCCGGGAAAGCATGGACTCTACTAGTACAAGATTGCCGACAGTGAAATTAGATGGAGGAGGCCAACATCCTATTGTGAGTGCTGCAATAAAATGAATATAAATTAAAAATTAATATAAGTAATCACAAAATTTCACGATACATAATAATGTAATAGTAAATTGAAATTGAATTGAATAATGCTATAATATGTTTTGAAAATTAGGGCTTCATTTGTTTTATACTTTAAAATTTATGTAAAAAAAGTGGTATTATCATCTCGTTATGTGTCTCTGGTTGCACACAGCCCAACTAAACAGTAGTCCGTTGTTATTACATACCACATACTTCCACGCAGAGCGTTGACTCCTTTTAATAGTATATTGCGTACAGGCGGATTGGACGCTACGTTTATATGGCGATGTATACTGTTTGTTTTTGAGGAACTACAGTCTGAAAGAAAGAAAGAAAGAAAATACATTTATTTGACATAAGCAAATAAAACAAACAAAACACACAGAACGGACAACTGAAAGCAGGCTGGCTACCTAAGAAGGTAATAATACATACAAAACTGGGCACAGAACACACTATTACGCTCACAATAACAAGAAAACTGGGTCCCAATCAGTCCCGTCCTGTGCTGAATGGTTAAAGAGATTTATGTCAAATAGACCCCGACTCAGCTTTTCAGTCTGGCGTGGTACGGGCATGTCATGAAGAGGGATGAAAGTATAGAGCACTGGTGGTCTAGTGGTTGCAGCCCCGCTTTCCAACCCGAAGGTCGTGGGTTCAAATCCAGTCGTGTACCAATGGGTTTTTCCGTCGAAAAATGTATGTGCACTATGCCAGTACTCTCAAACGGCGAAAAAAAACATTGTGAGGAAACCGACATGTCTTAGAACCTAAAAAAAGTTGGAGCAACACCTGTCAAGGATCACGCAAAAAGGGCCCGCCAGCTACTTGCGGAAAAAACCAGCCCGCACATCAAGTGCGGATGATGATAATTGCCAAAGGGATGAAAGTCATGTAACTGATACATAGATGAACATAGATATGTCATTGTGGGTAGAGGTAGACCAAAGAAAACGTGGATAAACTGGATGAAAGATGATGTATTATATTATGTCTCCTCTCTTATCCTTGTGAATGCAGAGATGATGGTCAGAGGAGAATGGAGGAGGAAGACAATTTGTGCCAACCCCACTTATAGGGGGATAAGGACAGTTATACAAAGTATACAGTTTGTTTACATTTTATCGGTTCAAGTTCTGAGGTGGGTTTTACTATTTCAGAGTATCATGCATATTTAAGTCTTTGCTGGAAAATCTAAAATAGAGTCTCTCTGGGACCCAAGCTTACTGTTTGGGTTCAGGCCAAAATACACACCACAGATTTTGAAATTTCAAACACAATTTCATAGACTAGAGTCACCGCCATATAAACGTAGCACAATAAGGAAAAGATTGGCACATCTCGTCTACCGTTGCCTGAGGCTACCATCTTATGTAATCGCGCTTATTATGAATGTTTTAACTTACCACTGGATTAGCACATAAGTGCCCTGTTATGTGCTGGATAGTTTTTGTACTGGGCATTAGCTGAGCCGGTTTTGCTATTTACATAAGTGCAGGGTGTGACAATAATTGATTTTCAAGTCAACTCATAATAATAAATATTATAATAATAAACGTTGGGTCATCAGTATCATTATCATCAATCTGGGGAAGTCTACGCTGACTATGATGATTATAGAGATATATAGATTAATACTTTTTTGTACACAAAAGAACACATAACAAGAAACATAACAAGTATAAGGTAGAATGGCTGACTTTATCGCTAAGAGCGATCTCTTCCAGAAAACCTTTGGATGGAGAGAATGTACAAAAAACAGAAAAACGGCGGAGTATAACTGTAAAATCCAGATATTGCTAAAATTGTGTACCTATATAGTGATTAGATATAATATTTAAAAAAAACTATTCGTCGATTTGAGAACCCGATATA
Source organism: Thera obeliscata (assembly GCA_947578465.1). Lineage (NCBI taxonomy): Eukaryota > Metazoa > Arthropoda > Insecta > Lepidoptera > Geometridae > Thera > Thera obeliscata. Next base: position 6,665,119 of record OX387918.1, on the reverse strand, counting down.
ATTGGTCGATTAGTCAGCCGTGAAATTGGCCCTAGGATCATATGACTCTTTTCATCGCTCAAGGTGACTATTTTAAATACTTTTCAATGAACTGATCCATTTTGTGTATTAATTTAACAATCAAACAGCCTGATTTGGACCGTTAACACGGATGAATAATCGTCAAATTCAAAATAGCAAAATTTACAAAAGCTATAACCAATTGTCAAAACTTTAATTGGTCAATCCGTAAAACCAAAGTCTAAGTCAAAGTTTGATGAGTACGAAACCACAAAAAAACAATATAATATATAGTTTATATTGCTAATTCGTTTCCGTCGATTTTTTTTATGAAAATTGGTGTTCATTTTATTTTACCATCTTATTTCAAAGTTGTTGCTTACCATAATAAACGTATTTTTCATTATTGCAAATTCATCGTTTACTCAAACCAAATAAGGCTTATTTTGGTTTGTTCGTATATTGGTAGTTACGCTGTTGTTATAAATAGTTACCTTATTTCTATCGTCAAGTAATTTCTCTTCCTAGAGTTCAATATTCACTTGTTCAATCGCATATTTTGTTTTTAGGCTTCTGTCTATAAAGCACAAGTTTTTAATGTTATTGAATTGCTTTTTAACAGACTTCAAGTAATAAAGGAGATTGTTTTATGTTTTTTTAACATAATTATTAGATCGTCAGTCGTATGAGTAACTTTGAAAACAATGATTATCTGCAAAAGTCGTACATCCAGATTGGTCCCATAGAAATTTCATCAAAATTAGTTCAGCAGTATGCTACAAATTTTTAGGTAGGTACACTAATAATGAGGAAAAAATGTACTTAAAATTATTTTTTTTATCTAAATATATAAAACTCTTACGTTACTGACTGACTGACAATCAACGCACAGCCTAAACCGTAAGTCCTATAAGCATGAAACTTGGAGGGTATGTTCGTTTTATAGCATAGGGGTGCACTAAGAAAGGAAATCGGATAATTATTTCCCTAAGCGGAGAAAAAGAGGAAAAACTTTTAAAAATCAACGGGGCATAACGGCTACGGGGCGAGCGAAGCCGTGGGCGGCCGCTAGTCCTATAATACAAACTTAACCTATTATCGATTCGGTAGCCTAAACTCGTGCTATGAGCCCTTTTACCCGTCAAAAGGTAACTTACAACGATTTATGAGTACAAAGAAATCAGCACGAAATGACTTCGTAGCCTCAAGGAGAATTAAACCGTTTCATTAGAAACTGTGACCGTTAATGACGGCTGTAAAACATGAAGGAGTCCTTCCTCGACAATATTTGTCTTGTCCGAATAGTTTTCTTAATCTTTTCAATGATCTTTATGTGATGGATAAATGGCGTTTACCAGATGCTGAGTGGTTACCTCTGCTCACAACAATTGACCTTACAAAGCACATCCGATAAGTAAGACTTGCCCTATGTGGCATTGCATTTATCCTAAGCGGCTCGTAGACGGGCCATATTTTCACTGCAATATATGGTACCGGTAACTATTGGTGTCCCTTTCTAACATGTGAGTAAGAGAGAGACACCAATAGTTTACGGCCACAAATGGCAGTGAACATCATAATATAGACCGTCTACAAGTCACTTTAGAAAAACACCGGCAATCGTACACTCAAAAGAAGAATACAACAATATGAGTACCACTATTTTCTTGGCTTGCTTTGCAACCAAAATAGAATAGTACGACACTAACGCGACCGTGGCTCCATCTACAGTTTACAGGTATAGAGTGTCGTATGAACCTACCCTAAGAGTTATTCGTCGAGTGTGATTAAGATTCTATGGCGCAGCGGTCATCGAAGCCCGCGGGTTCAAATCCCACTCGGTTTTTAACTTAAGCGACATTATAAAAATCTTTAAGATTTCCTTAAGTGGCGTAAACACTATGGGTGTTATTAATAATCCTGGCGCAACGCTGGAGTAGTTAAATCGTGTTTTGTCACATTTGTTCGAGTTGACAATTGCATGTCAATGCAAGAGACAAAACACGGATCAACTAGTCCAACGCTACGCCAGGATTATTAATAAGACCCTATAAAATCAATAAAATTTTGTAATAATAATCAGAATGGTTGCGTTCAAGTTTCCGTTTTAACGGCCGTGATATGCCGGCGGCGCTGAGCTATAAAAGCTGAGCATAGGTAAGTTACGAGCTGGTAGCATAGCACGGAATCAGCCCTTATCGCACCATCTGGATGCGATGCTTTACAACCGGCTACTCGCTACCTCGTACCTAACGAAGTTTGATTTACTTCACTGTTTTGACACTATGCCACATCAAAATTGGAAATTATTGGGATTCTCTGATATAATCGGTAGATGATTTAGTACCTACACAAAATTGTTTTTTGGCTAATAAATCTATTTTTATTTAGGTCTGTTTACATCTACCACAGACGAAAGAAAAGAGTAAAAAGGTGATCATTCTTACCACAGAAAAAAGGCGCTGTCGCTAGGTTTGCATTTTTACTGTTTTTTTTTAATATAACTAATTATAAGGATCCTAAGAAAAAGGTAGGAAGGAGAATTTAAATAAAGTTTTTCTTTGTTTTAGCTCGTTGCTTGACTTCGTGTTTGGAAACTAATAATTGCGCGAGAAGGTATTTTTCATTTTATGGCTACCAAAAAACTACAGCATTGGTAATTGAGAAAAGAGCATCTGCTTTATGTATTTTGGCGACATTTTTCTTGCTACATGGCTGTTCTACTATGTTCCTACTTATGTCCTGACGTCAAACAATTAATTTGTTCACGTTTTCACACTGTCGGCATTCCCGGATTCGGAAAAAATAATAAAGCCCGTATAGTAATATCACTCTATACAAGGTGTATCTAAATATGTGTACTATGCGAAGGTGGGGGGTTTCAGACCACAATGGTGATCAGTTGTGGAGGGGAGATAATAAAAAAATCCTATTTTCAGTTTCCCATACAAAAATATTTAATTTCATAATGCCTAAATAAATTGACAACCCTATCCTTGTAACCCCTTGACCCCTTGACCTACTACCTCTGTAGGTCTACTACTACTACCTACTACCTCTGTAGCTGAGTTTAGGGTTGTCACTTTGTATAAAGTCAGCTGTTAATGTTGAAACTTCGTTGCAGTTTTTTTCAGAGATACCAATCGAAGTTTGAAAAGTCGTTGAACAAAAGTTGTTCACCGGGGGGTGGAAATTCACCCCCCTTCAGGATAGTACACATATTTTGATACACGTTGTATAAATATATATATAAATGTAATGTTGGTTTATGTACGCTTAAAAATTTCAAAAAGTTCTGCATTGATCGAGAAACTTTAGCATGATATATTTTATAATCCGCATCAAGGATTGTTTTTTCAATCACACAGGATACTTTTTATCTCGAAAAATTAAAGGGAATGGGGCGAGCAAAGCCACGGGTGGTTGCTTGTATCTAATAACTATTGAAGTGTGCTAACAAAGTGTTTGCGCAATTCGATAGATTTGAGATAAATTTTGTTTTAGTATAAAATTGCGACAACCGCATTGTACAAAATCAGATTATAAGCTGTGATTTTATCGTTTAGCAAACGCGAGGTAATGATGTTTATCTAAATAAACTGACTGTATTGTCAATCGTATTGGAATAGTGATTGAATTATTGCGTCTTTTTGTGTTCAATCAGTAACAAGCTCTGGAACTTCAATGCTATTATTTAAGATCATTTTTGATTTGTAAAAGGATCATTTAAAAACGGTAGGAACCAACCCATAGTATGTTGCCTGTTCTTCTAGGCTTGGTCGCGTGGAACTGGCTCTTAGACTCAGCTTTAAGACGTTTCAAAGTGATTCTTGCAACCCAACTGAATAAATACACTTTCGATTTTGATTTTGATCTGACTGGCTCTAGTTTTAAGTCTGTGTGAGTGCTCACCTGTATTATATTATACTGTGTGTTTGACGTTTTGACGTATGATTTGTTTAGTCAACACTTACACAGACTCAAAACTAAAGCCAGAGACAGAGTCAGAGTTTGTGGTAAGCCTACTGGTGTCTCGAAAAATTGTTTGCTTATACATAAATGATCTAGAAAAATATAATAATATATAAGTACTACTAATCCGCTAATCTGCACCGTACGCAAAACAAGTCTACATTAAGCTAACTTACGTAGATTAGATCAGTGGATTAGTACTATATTATTTTTTCTAGTTAATTTATATGTTAATAATGCAATACCGCAAAGTCACGCCTGAATCAATTAATTGTTTGCTTATGTCAAATTATCAAAAACACATGAAATTATACTTAACTGGCCTCTAAGCTTAGTCGGCAGTGGATATGCCTCCTATGCTATAGGTATTATAAAAAGACAAAGAATCAACATCTATTTTCCCCACACATATTAGAAAAATAACATTAAGTCAGGGAGCGAACCCACGCCCTTCAGCTCAGAAGGCAGAGCTACTACCGAGCTGAGAGAGTAATCAATCTTATCTCATCTTTCAATTTAATCACAGATATGATACTCAAAGGCTACTCAGAGGTACGTCCAAACCTTAACATTGTACAATATCGCCGTAATAATCGATTTGGTCCCGCTATAATTTCGGCATACGCCTCCAGCTTACAAAATAACATTCATTTACCGAAATTTATTCAGATGATCGCCCTTTTGTTTTCAATAATGAGGGGGTGTATGGACGATTTTAAAATGCCATTACCTACATAATTTCAGGAGAAATTTTGATGACGCGTAGGTACTCGTTTTATACCTCGTACGAATAATTTCTTCTTAAGACCTGTGTACACTGATTGGTGATTAAAGAATCTTGATGGTTCGACTTTTGTTATGCAATGACGTCACAGCAACTTGATCAATTATTATTGTTTGTTATACGCATAACTTGTTCATTTTTGAGCTTAGACGATCTATATCTACCTATATCTTTATGTGCCGATTTAAGTTTTTTTTTTTAGTTTTTTTTTATATTTTAGCCAACCATCTTATTATTCGCTTCTCTCCATCCAAAGGTTGTCTGGAAGAGATTGCTCTTCAGCGATAAGACCGCCCATTGTAGTGGGTGTTTAATTATTGTTACTTGTTTTTTCCATTGTTAGTTTTAAGGTGTGCAATAAAGAATTTTCTATTTCTATATTTCAGTCAGTTCTATTCAAAAATTCAAAAAAAACATCATCAAAATTGGTTTATTAGTTTGGCCGTGAAGTCGGTTTTTTTATTCGAGTGCTAAAAGCTGTTAATAAATATTATTTCTCATCAAAATTAAACAAGTAAAAGAGACAACACCATTTTAAGTAGCCTATAAAAAACTACCATACGACCTAAGCTTTTCAAAATTATATAATAATCATTATTTAACAAATTAATAGCATATTAACATTAATAACCTGATCTAACCAGAATTACAATAATCCTTTTGGCTATATAAAGGCATAATTGATATTTTAAAATCGAGTGATATCAACCTTTAAACGACTGTTTAAAAGCACCAACAAGTTTTCTTTATTATTGTGGTCGAAGTCATGGTATTCTAAAAACATAGAAAATAATGATTACGTAAAAATATCAATGACAAAATGTATATCATTTTATCCACTAAAATCGCACAGATCCCTTGAAAATATTTAAAAAAATTATTAAAAACCTTTTTTGAATGGACATAAAACTTTGGTTGCACGCAATCAAAATATAAACTTACCTACTAATTATAAAAAGTTAAAAAAAAAACATTTTATGATAGGACATAAAAAATAATTTCTTAAAAAAAACATTTTGTCCAGCTTCATAAACAATATCTTTCTATTATATTCTAAGGAAATTATAAACTCGTACGCACTCAAACGTAAAAGTAGGCAGGGTGTGTGGGGGGGTCAGACTAGAGATTCTGTACCCCTTCGAACTGTGAAAGATTATTTATGCAAGGGACACAATACATCTTAAAGCTTACTTTATTTAGTGAGCAAAAGTATAGATGATTACCGAAGCAATAATAGCGCCACAGAAGCTTTTATTATTGGTCAGAAATCTAACTGGCGGTTATAATAACCATCTTTGGTGGAATTGGTTATAAATAATGTCGCAAAGAACCATTAATTTAGGGATGTTGGTTATAAAATCTTTGATAGTCAATGAGAGTTTTCAGTTTTATGAGACTTTTACATGCTTAAGTTATATTAAATTTCAATAAAAATGCAGTTCAAATTGCTGATTATTAAAAAAAAACATTAAATAGAAAAAAAGATTAGCTCTGTGCGACAACTTAAATATTATAAGTTATTCAATATTTTTTCCTATAATCAATTCATTTTCAAATCCAACCATTTATTCGAAACCTTGTTAACTAAAATAGAATAGTAAGTAGTTAGTTGCAAATAGGTCCCAACTCAGCATATTATGCAAAATAGAATAACTTACGCTGGTCTTCTGCTATTCTATTCTGTCTACCTTTCTATTTTGTCCATCTTTTTTCTATAGCCATCCACACTAATAGTTTTAGTACCTATTGCAATGCGGCGTTGCAGAAAAGTTTGCAAGAAGTCACTGGATAGTGAGGGTTCATCGTTCTTCCTGGAAACGTATTAAAAGAGTAGTAGACTTTAATTGTCTCTGGCTCTGGGTTTTAGTCTGTGTGAGTGCTCACCAGTGTATACCTGTGTGTGTGACGTTTCAACGTAAGATTTATTTAGTCAACCACACATACACAAAACCAAATGTCCCAAATTTTTGGGCCACAACGACAATAAAAATAATGCAAAATGGGCCACAGTGTCAATGGGACGCAAAACTCGGGCCACAAAGACAACATCCCAAAACCAACACTCAAAATCAACTCAAAACCAACACAGTTCTAAGATCTGACTGTTAAATTTACATGCATAATAAGGCAATAAATATACTGAATACTGAAACCAGAGCCAGAGACAGAGCTTGTGGTAGGCCTACAGGCTGATGATGATGATGCCAACAAAACTGATATCGGAACATAAAGTATAATAAACATGGTCAGCCCGTCAATTGTCTTAAAAATCTATATTAAAATCAAATTTCCAATAATTGCGCACGTAGATGCAAGTAATACAGTATAATGTATAGGTCAGCGTGCGCGCAATGAATACAAATGTTTATTATGGACGGGAAAAAGTAGCGGGTATTGTGAGCCTGGGGCGGGGACCGTGAGGAAGCCGGCTTGGTGGTGAGACAGGAGAGGGTTGGAGTAGTCTTGTGTGGAGAAAAAAAAAGATGACATAATTGTTAGGTTTCAAAACATAGAGTTACTTTTTTATCCTGTAATCGTAATAATGAAGCTTTTTTTAGAGATAGACATAGTACATTGTTACCTGAGTGTTGAAAGTCACGTTTTTTGAGTCCCGAGACGGGTTTGGCGCCAGAGCGTAGCGAGGGCGCCAATGGAGCTTGAGGGACTTAAAAGACTTTCATCCGAGGTTAAACACTGTGCTTTTCATTACGAATACAAGGAAAGTAAAAATAAAAACATGAAAGAAAAATTTGTGAAAATGAAGATTGAATTGCCGCCTTCCCGGTTTTTTTTTCTTTTTCTCTGGCGGGCCTTCGGCTTCGGTTCGCCAGCATTATTCAGCCATTATTTTCATTTCCATAATTTAAAAAATGGTAAATTGTTTGCTCAAATCTATGTTATTTTAAAGAAATAGTTGAACGTACGAGTACAAATATAATAATTAAGCCGTATAAGGGATCAACACACGAGGATAGTAGGCAGTGCTAATTTTTATCATATTTTTTATAAATATTGTTGACATCGATGATATATTAATAAAGTACTTTAGAAGATATATTATTATTTATTTAATACTATCTTTATGTTATTTAAATTTTACATTGCGCTCTAATCAGACTTTTTAAACTTCTTACCGTTGTAATGGGTTTCCAACCTACTTGCTGAATAAAAAGTTGGAATTTGGTTGAATAAAACAGAACTTGTTTTTTTTTATAATTTGACAGCTGTCAGTAGAAAGCGATTCTCCCTAGGGCTGAAAGTATTACTTTCAATTAGGCCCCTCAGGCAACTTCAGACCTACTTTCAGAGTATGAGCAATGAAAAATATATAATTCAATTTATCGCTAACAGAAATAATTTACCAGACATCCTTTATGTGCAGTAATGATCTTTAAATGATCTCCATGACGTCATAATGCTCTCTCGTTAATATAAATTACCCTATAAAAGAAACCGTTACATACCTTAAAAAACATAAAAAGAAATAATTGTAAGTTTAAAAAACTTGAGAAACCGACTTCATTGTCAAACGGCTAAACCGATTTTAATCAAATTTGTTTGGGACAATCTGGACGTAAGAATAACCTTCCAAATAAAAAAATAATTTTCTAAATTTTCATAAATGACGGAGGCATGCAGTTACAAACATTAAAAAAAAGGCAACACCGATTTTAATATAATTAAAATGGGACCAATCTGGAAGCAGTACCTTTCAGATAAAAAAATAAGTTTTCAAATCGGCTCACAAATGACGAAGTTATGCGGTAACAAACATAAAAAAAAAAAAAAAAAAAATACAACCGAATTGAGAACCTCCTCCTTTTTGATTGGAAGTCGGTTAAAAAACGTATGAAAAATCTAATTTGAAAATAAAAACAGTAAGAAAAGACATCAACGAGCTAACGTCTACGCAAAGCCTACGAAAAAGCTACGACGTCGTAGTTGCTTATAATATCTTACATCATCGGTGAATATGTCTTACATCATCGTTGATGGTTTGTGGGTGGGTGAACTTTTTCAGGCTATGGTGATGATCATCATCATCAACTTTAGGAAGTCTACGGCTGGACATAGATAACCTGGACGATTTAATCTTAGTTTCTTATTTTCCCAAATACATTTTTTTTAGGTTGATAACAGAAGGCGTTTAATACTAAGTCAGCTTATATTTTGTTATTTATCATGTTAAATGTTTTACATAACACATGAACTTCATTTTAATAACCATCTCAGACTAAGAAAATCTTTATTAAATAATGCTCTACAGTTTTCTTGTTCACCTGTCGTCTTACCTTGCTTTGGGCGCGCATTGTCCAGTACAAATGTGATCAAATTATAAAGAGTGGCGTGCGCCCGCGGCTGCGCTCCACAGGCGCGAATAATACGAGCCAACACACGTACCAGCCGGTATTATCTGGTAATATCCGGCTACCACAACTATACTTACTATGGGATTTGCTGCGTTTGTCTAGGAAGCTTTTGTACCATGTTTTTTCTTAAACATCCTTGAAAATTTAAGCATTATTTTGAGACTTGTGTAAACTCGTGTCGTGTAATTTAAAAATGGAACGATCTTTGACGCCCGAAACATGGCAACCAAGGAGGGAACTTATGAAAGGTTTTAAGTATTTAAATTTCGAACGGGTTTGAAAAAAAAACAAATGAATAGAATAGAATAGAAAATTCTTTATTGCACACCTTAAAACTAACAATGATAAAACAAGTAACAATAATTTAAAACATACAAATGTACAATGAATACTTCAACGCGAGAAAAAACAGCGTTGTTCGTTGTTTCTCCTAATTGTATTTACCAAAATGAGTTCAAGTAGTATTACTTAGTTTTAATTTCCTCGCATTCTTTAAGAAAAGTACTATTCCAGCCTTGGCCACAAATACGCATTGATGAGTTTCGTACGTACATTTACTCGTTTGTCTGTTTATGAATTTTTGCTGGCCGTAATGTAGATTGGTACTATTATTGATTCATAGGAAAACCTGACTTTAAATTGAAAAAAATGTGAACAATCAATTGATTACATTGGATCTGTGATGGCTCATTTTGGTGTGGGAACACACGAAAGTAGTGTAGTAATAGAAAAGTAAGGACCGGTTCACATTGCAATTTGTAGTAAGAAAGCATCGTGTTTTTTACAATTGTGGATTATTTTTCAATCATGGCGTGATGAGTCAAATACATTTTTAAGATTGCAGGAAACACCAGGACCTCACGACTCACGACAGAATAGGCTGGTTAAAATGATGATGATGGTCTTAAAAATTCCCATATTTTATTTTATTATAAACGAGTTGTTAAGACGAGCAGACGGGCCACCTGATGGAGAGCAATCACCGTCGCCCATAGACACCTGCAGCACCAAAAATGGTGCTGATGCGCTACCGGCCTTGTTGGAATTGATAGACCCGCCTTTTGAAGGACCCCATGTCGAGGCTCCGAGAGAAAACCGCAGAAGGCGTTCACTCGTACGCGGTAAATTTTTTCTAATGTACTTCCGGTACGTACTAATTTTATAGATCCTCTAGGCCCGGCAGAATACCAGTGTTGCACTGAGTGGGGTGACCTACCAGTGCAACAAATACTGAGCCGGGGCCTAATTGACCTCTAATATTGTTACCCATTTATAAGTAATACTGTAGGTATGACAGCTGCCTACCTGCCTATAATGATTATTTTCTTTTTTTATAATTTGTTATGTGATTTTTTTTTAATTTTTTTTGTAGGTAGGTATTCCTGTTTCCTGTATGCTAATAGATCAATAAAATGCTTTTCTTTCTTTTCTTTTCTTTTCTTTCTTTCTATATCACAGTTATTTTGTATAATTTTTATTTGTACATTGCCAAACGCCCTAGTCACTGTACTAACATTTAGGCTAAAAAACATATGCATAAATAGATGTTAAAATTCAAACCCATGACTGTGTGATCGGATGGTGGAACCTCCAATGTAGAACCTCCTTTAATACATTTAAACACAGCGCAAGCCTCTGACAATGATGTATTGTAGTGTGGAGTCAAAGGTTTGAGTCTGCTAACATTTCAAGATTTCTAATACCTCGCTAAGAAGGTTCGTTATTTACAGTTTCCCATACTACGATAAAATTGAATATTGATTTTAAGAAACCGTGCATATATAAATTAGAAATTACCTAGTACCGTTTGAAGTTTTCCATAGTAATTTGTCTAGAACCTGTCTTGCATATTAAGGTAAGAATAGGAAACAATGCCAATATTGTTTATGAGAATTCGAAAATGTAGTAGTGTGTTGTGATTACAATAATATAAGATAAAGACTTGAGAAACCGACTTTTTGGCCAAACTTCAAAAACAATTAATTTTGTCAAAATTTCTATGGGACCAATCTTTTAGATTTAAAAAAATCTAATCGGTTCAAATAATTATGTATATCAAAGTAATGAAATAACAAAATATAAAAAAAATTGAGAACCTCCTCCTAATTTATGTGAAGTCAGTTAAAAATAGCTATCATGAAATTAATTAGCTAAGTTAGATTAATGTAGTAAAATTTAGATGCAAAATCATTAAAAATATATTTTTTACGATCATCAATGTATGTTCCTTTATTACAATAAAAATCGTTTAATAAAGACATCACATGGCGGTGTACTTGAAACGGGGAGTGAACAAAAAATAATCGATTTAGAATCGATACGAGACCGCTTTAATCGATTCAGTAAAACAATTTAATCGAGAGACATGCGAGTTGCAATGCAAATGAGGTTCCTATATTTCTGGTTATCTTCGTACACGCAATTGTAATTTGTTATTCAATGGATGTTTAGTTTTTAATAACAAGTTTAAAAACTCAAAAGTGAGAATGCTATTTGCAAATACACAAACAAAAAACCACACAGGTTTTCTATAATATGGATAAGCCAACCAAGGATTTTTACGTGCTACAATCCTGAAATACTTATATTTTCTTCATTATAAATTAAAAAAAAAAAAATTATGTCACGAAAAATTATTTGTGACCATGCTTGAGCGTCGTTGGATACTGTATTATAACGTGTTTGTTATTATAAACCTATGTTACTAACACATAATAAACTATAGGTACTGATAAAAGAAAAAATCAAATTCAAAATGACTTCATTCAGTTGTATCACATGGTAATCCTTGTGACTCTGAAACGTCACAAAGCTAGGAGAATTTAGGTGTCATCACTTCTGTCTCCCTCTTTCTCTGCATTTTGTTGATACATCTATATTTCTACACGTTTTGGCTTGAAAGCTACACCCCTGAGTTATTGCAGATGACCCTGTCTTTTCCAAATGAAGTCTTTCAAATACTAAATCAACCTGGGGACCAGCCCACAACTGGCTTTACAGTAGCTGTTGCCGCTATACACAGGGTTGTACATTAAACTGAATGCTAATCTTATAGGGCCTTATTAATAATCCTGGCGTAGCGTCGGACTAGTTAATCCGTGTTTTGTCTCTTGCATTGACATGCAATTGTCAACTCGAGCAAATGTGACAAAACACGATTTAACTACTCCAGCGTTGCGCCAGGATTATTAATAACACCCATAAAATCTAGCCACTCAGCCTCTTTCTACACAACGCTACGCAAATTTTCAACACCCGAGGACATTTTTCCCACAAATGTTTTTTTTTCAATTTTAATTTAATCCAGTAAGATAACATGGTACACTTGGAAATGTTAGAATAATTTATTTTAGCAATTCAAGTCTCAAGCCTTCATATTCATAAAGATTTTATAACAGTCATTTGGCTTAGAATACCAATAAATCTTCTTTTTCTTGTCTTCATTATTAGATGGAATCTGTCCATTCGGTCAATTTTGCCAATGCCGAGTGGCTAGCTTAAAAGGGAATCGGGCTGGCCATGTCTGCCGCATGTCAAACGATCTTTGGGCCAAAATCTCTACAGAATGGGCCCCATAAAATGGCAGACGACCTCGCGGCAGACGAAGATTCAGATAGTGGGACGATCTTGGCTCGTTTATGGAAGACTGGGCATCCACAGCACAGGACCGTGAAGAGTGGAAGGGGGGTTAAGGAGGCTTTTGCCCTGCAGTGGGACGATGCAGGCTAGAAATAATAATAATAATATTTTTTTTATGGAATTGTCGTAATGTTTGTTTATAGTTTGTAGTAATCAGCCTGTAGGATATGATACAAGCCTTCAATACCAGTCGCCGCAATATAATTGGCGAGCAATATTTATTGTTGAGATGAACATATCACCGGTCGCGACGTAAGTCAGGCTCCTGTGCGACTTCTCCATTTTGTATCGGGATGTGCGATAAGTGAGAAAAGGACGGGTATGGAGTCGGTGATTTAACAATATTTTTGGGTGTTTTTAAAAGTTAGGTCAGTGACTAGTTATCTAAGCACATGTGACATGCCAAAAACAAATAAAAATTATGATTATATTTTTTGACAATATATAACGCGACACGCTCGCATCGCGCGCAAGTTTTCTTTTTTTTTTATTATAGCACGTGGTAACACAACCTTTTTTAATTTGTTAAAAACTCGCACTCGTAACCTTTTTGGTGTATTTGTGAATTCGAACATCATTAAACCTATTTACTTGTGGTGCCGAATTTATCATACAACCTTTTTAAATTTGTTAAAAACTCATACTCGGAACCTTCTTGGTGTGTTACTTTTAGTCACGCCATGTTTTTTTTTGCATTTAGTCATTTCTTCGCTGAGGTGGGATGAAAAAATACGTGTTGCACTCGAGTGCAAAGATTTTTCACCTTGTGCACTTTTGATTCCTTCGCCAACGCTTAGGATTCTAACTTTTAAAAAGTTGCGCACTCTAGTTAAAATGTGTAGTCTTGAAGCAACTCCACAGTTAGACATGTGCGAACCGATAGCAATTTAACGAACCCGCATCACAGACGTCTTCATTTATATGGAAAACAAAAGCAAAACAACAGATTACAATATCAATTTAGGAAAGTGAACCTTGTGATTTATTGTACGTGTAAATACTGGCTGGGGTCTGTTGCTAATCACTTGTTTGCTGAAAAGGGAACACTTATCATAAATCGTTCAGTGTTTTTTTGAACGGTAGCACCTTTTGATAAGATTGAAGTTCACTGCCCCGTTCTACCATCTTCTTGTTGTGTGGTCAATCATCTTTCGCCTTCTGTTTAGTTCTTTTGAACCCAGGTCTTTGAAATGATAAGTATGCCATACAGAAGCTCTTTTCGTTGACTTGCTGTGTTACGGTTTGAAGGGGGTCGAGTTAATCGATCAGTTTGAACAATACATTTCGCGAAATGATGAAACAAAAACTCGTTTCGATCGTTTTTACGTAACGTATTTTTGTTGTCTCATCTTTCTCCATCCAAAAGAGAGAGACACGTAGGTGAAACGAATTGTTCAAACTGATCGAGTAAAACTACGACTTGCCCTTCAGGTTACCATTTGATATAATACTTATCATTGTAATCATAAAATTTTTGCACAGGTTACGCTATTCGGTACGGGTAATGTTGGTGGTCCAAGCTATAAGATGAAGCTATGGTGTGTGAAGTAAAAACTAAATCAAAATAGGATTAGTGGTTGCAACTTTGCCTAACGATTCTAAAACTCAGGATGCATGATCTGGATCTTTCTATTTGGCAAAAGTTGTTACTGTAAACGACATAATATCTGAGAGAGTTATGAGGATTAAATATCTGCTTTGCTTCTGCTTCTGCAAAGCTTATGAATTATACCATCGACATCCTAACAAACAGTCTGTCATCGCTTGGATCAGGTTGTAGGGTCGTTGACTGTACTATTGCTAAACGCGACATTTCGCCACGCTGTCCAGTCTCAAGCCTTGGTTTTCCAGAAGCAGCGAACGGCATGTTACTGCAGGAAGTTACATAATAGGTAATTGAATGATAACCACGAACCCGAAGGAGAAACAAAAAACTCATAGATCGACTTCAATGTTATGGGCCTTTAATATTATTGAAAGATTACGAGCGAGTTAGTACCGTTTTTGGCTAAAAACTAATCTCGATAACTTTGTAGTAAGATCGAAATTTAAAAGTTCTAAAAGTGCTATTATTATTAGTAGCCTCTGCTAAAGTCTTTGGTTTTTTTCTGGTAGTTACTAAATAGGGGTGTATAGGCCAAGTCCAGCAGGGAACTAAAGCATGATGCAGTTACCGTTAGTTTAGGAAACCTAGGTCTAATTGGTGAAGACCTAGAATCTAGATTATAGACTTACGAAATGCAGTGGGCGATAAAGTGTTTGTTTGCTTGGCGGTGTAAATTATTGTTGTCGATATGAATTTATGGGTTTTCGTTGATTGTGAAAT
Organism: Thera obeliscata; assembly: GCA_947578465.1. NCBI lineage: Eukaryota > Metazoa > Arthropoda > Insecta > Lepidoptera > Geometridae > Thera > Thera obeliscata. Next base: position 6,650,028 of record OX387918.1, on the reverse strand, counting down.
TATTGCTATTGTTAAAGATTTAACTAGTATCTGCCTGCGGCTTCACTTGCGTGGCTTGCTTATGAAGTCGGTTTCTCAAGTTTTTTTAACCTTTTTTTAGTAGTTTTTTTTTGAGCTCCTTGTGTTGAGCTTGTACGGGAAAGTACCACCATGCCTATTTCTGCCATGAAGCAGCATCGCTGTTTCGGTTTGAAGGGTGTGGGTGTCGGTGTAATTACTGGCACGTGAGGCAAAACATCTGTAAGCCTCAAGTTGATGGACGCAGGGCAGTGCATCGTAGGGCACGTTCCTGACGTGCGTGACCTACGAGGCAATGCTTTGTTATAGGAGATGGTTACCGCTTAACATCAGGTGGGCCATATGCTTGTTCCATCAGCGAGTAGTATAAAAAAAATAACTTTATAAAATATTCTTAAAAGCCGCAAAGTGCAGCAAACTTATCAAAATTCCTTATCTGGGTTTCAAATGAATATATTTTATACCAACATTCGTTTATATTAACAAATGCAGTGGCTATCTCAGAAATGCATATTTCTAAGTAAGACAAAGAACCCGTCAGTTGCTAATGGCTCCACCGATCACGCAAAGATCTCGAATGCAATTAAAGCATGCGAGATTCTCAACCGTTCGTAATCACTACGATTTAACACTTCGCCGAGATACGAGATAGGGCCGTTGTTTTCTTTGCTAATGAAGCTCAATGCTCGTTTTTGTGATGCGTTCAGCGTAATTTTATGGCCGTAATCTTACCTATTAATATAAAGGCGACTGATCGAAGTGACGCGTCACCCAAGGGCTGGTGGTGGGTATCTGGCACAGCGCGTTAGCTATTCTAATTCTAATTCTAATTGTGTTGGGGGAATAAGATCTGCACTGACGTCCCGCGATGGGATGTATTGTGCATTGTCCCCCTGCTAACCCTTACCCCAGCCAGCCCAACTCCTTAAAATAGCGGAGAAGGACTTTGGGTTGGTGGCAGCAATGTTCCAGATGACCCAATGGTGACTCAGATGTGGATGTGGAAGGACAAGACTCAATCAGTTCCCTGAGCCCTGTCTTGCACCTCGCTTCTTCCGTTGCGGGGCAGTGCAGTACTACATGCTCCACAGTAGGGTAGTGCATGTACTACATGCGCGTTAGCTATTCAGCCTAGAAAATATGCAGGCTCTATCTCAATAGAGCCTACTAATTTGCTCCTCTTGGGGTTGAGACTCCGGGTACGTGAGGAAGCGAGGCCTTGCTGGTCTTCAAAATTTTGTCTACGCAACTGATCAAAGCGACACGTGCACGTGTTCCAAGGGCTGGTGGGTATCTGGCGTAATTCATTGGCATTGCTATTCAGCGTGGCAATGCCGCCAGCGTCTTGGGGACGCTTCCGTTTCGTACTGATTTGGATCAGTTGAGCTATCTCTATATCATTTGTAGCGGTCTGCAGATAGCTCAACTGTTTCTTGTGAATTTGTACATTTTCTGAATATTTTTCTTTGTGTAAATAAAAGTTAAAGAAAGTGTTACTAAGGTGTTGTGATGTTTAAGATGATCGTGACTAATAAAGTGACACAAAAAAGTTTACGAATGGAGTCTCCTTGATGCACACTTCAAATCCTTTCACCACACTGGTTTGCAAAGTACAGAACAGACTGACGTAGATTGGATTAAACCCCAACGACTATTAACGTGTATAATTGGTTAGCGCATCAGTTCGAAACTAGCGGAAATTGATATAACGGTCGTTAAATAATGGTGATTGCTTTATAGTAAACCGGCTTTAAACCATTTTATTTTGTTTTAAAATAATGGAAATTGGGTCGTTTGTCTTGTATTTTTTTGGGTTCTAAAGTTCATTATCATCATTTGGTAGACCACTGGAAATAAGCCACCTCCAATAAATGCAACGAAAAATATCGTGTTTTTATTCTACACTAGGTACGCCCCGCAGTGTTAACCACGATTAAAAGTAGGTATGTAGTTTTCTTCTATGTCTATGATAACTTCATTTTCTGTAGCAACGTACTTTAATAAATGAACTTTGAACTTTGAACAACTAGATGGGTAAAAACTCGGTTGTATGTAGTCGGTTTACTGACAATTAATTAGTTGAACGTGACAACGTCATATACAGCTGTCCACGCGGACGCATCGCTCACTCAAGTAGGAGGGAGACAGATGTCGAACGCTGCCGAACGCGGAGGTCGATTGTGCCTCTTTGTCGCTCGTTCCGCGCTCTCGCTTGCACTTTAAGCCTTAAATAGAACGCCTCAGAGCGAGGTAACGTCGCATGAGTCATGTTTTTTCGTGCGTGCAGCCTGCTCCATCGAATTATAAGACGTTGTCACGTTAAAAATGCCGGGATAAAAATAAACCTGTCATTTTCTGACCCCTAAACAACCACTACCTATGCAAAAACTCAAGTAAATCCTTTGCTCTATGAAAAATTAAATTAAATTAATTCATTATTATCTGTTACAATATCTATAGAAATTGTAGCCTATGTGGTATTTTGATGTATAAACTATATTAATGTACAGTTTCATTATAATCCAATCAGTAGTTTTTACGTGAAAGAGTAACACACATCCATCCATCCATACTAACAAACTTTCGCGTTTATAATATTAGTAATAGGATGTCAAGAAAAAGAATCTTCAAGGAATTGAATAAAATGCTGTCCCCAAAAGAAGCCCAATAAATAGCAATAATCACCATTTTCCGCCTCCATAAAATATGCTAACACAAAGGACATAACGACGTCCCAGAGGAACCGGGAGGCCAAGGGGACCAGGGGACACAGCAAGTGCACAGAAAAGTACCAACAGTAGCAGTAGTTATTTTTAAAATCCACAATAATTTTTAATTAGTGTAATTGGAATATTCTATTCCGTTCTAATTAATTCAATAAATTAATAAATAATCCACACGACACTATCTACCCCCAAATTAAGCTGAGCTTGTACTGTGGGATGGGAATCAGATACCTAACTGATATTTTACTTAAAACATTTATTTTGAAAATACATTTATTTTGGAAATACATACTTAAAATACAATATAACACATCGAGAACAAGAGATGTTTGTTGTCTGTTAGGATGTTATACTGTATTCTAAGTATATGCAATTACAAAAAAAAACCAGTCTTTTGGGCACATTGTCTGTGGTCGGTAATCTGAACTCTGTTTTCTACTTTAAGTGGAAAACAGTGTTCATTATCATTATCATTATTTTTCAACCTGAATAGTGATGTGTCCCTACTGCTAAAAGCTACGATACTGTGCCAGGAGTAGGGGAGCTCGGGAACACGGGAACAAGGGCAAACATAGACAATGCGACTAAATTACAGCCGGCCAATTGAGCTGACGGTAAACTTGATCCCCCTATTGTTTCCGCAATTGATCTTTTGGATTGATAGGGTTTGATGCTTGCGAATATCTTATTTTTGGACCCTATTCAACGAAAATATATACCTACAAAACAAAAAAAATATACTACTACCTGACAGAACAAGCATAATATAGCTCACCTGCTGATAAGTTTTAGCCAACGTGCATAACAAAACATTTCCGCGCAGGTCACGCACGTCCAAATGTCAATAAATAAATATTATAGACATCCACATAACACTATCTAGCTCCAAGCTAAGCAAAGCTTGTACTATGGAACCCAGATAGCTGATACAAGTATATAGTACTGATGTTGTTTTTTTTGGAAATACATAAATACTTAGAATACAATATAATACCCAGTCAGAGAACAAACATCTCACCACACAAATATTTGTTCTTGGTGGGGATCAAACCCACGCATTTCTCCCTCCAGCGCATAAAGCAGAGCTACTACAAAACTGAGCTTGGAGTGTTTATTTTCTTCCTTTTTCATAGTTTTTTTCGTAACAGTTCAAGTATCAAATTTATCTAGCACAGTAGATAGGTGCAATACAGTACGTCAATTCCCTCGCATCAACGCCATTCTATTAGCGGCGTTAGTTCCGTGAGATACGATTTATTTGCCTAATGATCTCTTGTATCAGTAAATAACTTTATTGGCTGCTATGATTTATGAACACCTACTGATTTTAGCAAATTGAGCGTCTGAAATATAATATTTCTCCGTGTAACACAACTTAGGCACTGCACAAACGGGGACACCTTTTGTCACACTTTTTGGCACAACATTACAGGGAACCGTAGTTGTTGTGTCCTAAAAGGCAAGTCCAACTTTATTTACGACATTTCGTCTACGAAATGTTGTTTTCACATTTGGTTGGTACACAGTTCTCATAAATTTTTGTATTTTGGTGAGCATGTTTGTGATGAATAAACTCGAAAACTACAGCGCTGATTTCAAAAATTATTTCACCATTGGAAAGCTACATTCACCTGGAGTAACATATACCATATTTATGTGTTTAAAAATAATTTTTCACCCGTGTGAAGCCGGGACATGTCGCTAGTAAAATATAGATTAGTACCAAAAACCTCATGTAGCTAACTCAAAGACTTCGCTAAGTAAAAAGACTGCAAGATCGGAGTACTCATTCACGCATTGGATCTAATAAAATACTCAGGAGCACAGAATAGTTACCACAGCATTCAACCAGAATCACGATAAACTTGAATTCTTTCCCATTTCTTTGGCAACCCTAACGAACACTCATTAGCGACAAAACGAATACAAAAATGCACGCACAAACACCTCATACATCCCAATCAGCGTAACATCAACGCTAAAAGAAACGTCTCGACAACAAATCAGTGACAACCCTATGCAAGTGTCAAGGCCACGGGCGATGAGATTGGTGAGACTTTTTTAGAGCATGCTCGCGAGCACAATAATAGGTCACTATGATTAATTTAATATTTTATTAAAAACAAATGTGTAGTATACGCGATCATAAAATATTAATTTACACATTCGTACCTATAAGACAAAATATCTATTTTGTATTAATGTAGGTATGTAAAAAACTAACAATTTTTACAATGATTTACAAATTATACCAAACAACCCAAAAGCAGTGGAGCTACCTACAGACTGATACAAACGATTTAGAGATATCTTAACTGATTAATGTACCTATACTATTTAGAATAATATTTTATGGTCACATTAAATTGAAATTAAAACGAAATGTGTGTAAATAGATTGCCAATTTTTTTTAAATGGTCTTAAAACAAAATAGCCGTGTGTATAACATAAAAACAACGCGACACCCAATTAAAGGGGGTTGAGTAGCAAATTTTTCAGCGTGCCAACCCTATTCGGTTTAAACTCGCGTTCGTCAAAGCACTTGCCTTACACTTATACAAATGCCGATCAAGTGGAGATTCCCAACACTCGGCTCCTTTATAAGGTACCGCGCTAAATTAGTACCTACCAGCAATTGTGTTAGGCCTGTTCAGTGTTCAGCGTTCAGTGTTCACTCTTGTTCAGTATTGTTAATGGCGGATTTATAACGCTGGTTTTGGCGAATGTGGTTCATTAGTAGAACGAATGATGACCGTGAAAATATTGAAATAAATTGTTTACTCTTCTTAGTAGTAGTTTGAGTCAATATTTTACTTGAGAAACCGACTTCATGGTCAAACATCTCTTCTTTTTCAAAACATTTTATTTTGCTCGGAAATGCCGTGACAGTCTTCAAAATCAAAATCAAAACTGTATTTATTCAGTTGGATCGTAAGGATCACTTTGAAACGTCTTAAAGCTAAGTGAATCTAGGTGCCAGCTCCACGCGGCCAAGCCTAGAAAAACAGGTAACACACTAACGGCTTGGTTCCTACCGTTTTTTTATATGATCCTTCTACAAGTCAAAAATAATTTAAAATAATATGAGTGAAGTTCCAGTGTGTTCAGTGTTGCGTTCAGCACTTCACTTAGTGAGACGTATGCAATAATACAAAAGCATAAGTTTCAAAGACAGCACATGCTACTCTTCAAAGTAATAATAAAACACTTTTCTACAAAGAGCTTTACCAGCACCTGAAAACTAAACAGTGCACATACAAGAGAAAACTTATCTCATTAAATTCACCTCCACACCTCATTTATAGATTAATTCATAAATATTAATTTTATTAACACCCCATCAATCGTTTGAAAGGAAACGCCTATCCACATGACCGATAGTGTGATAAATAGATATGATTTCTATAAGCTAGATCAGTCCCCTTATTCAACAAGAAGCCACCATCATAAACATACCTAAGGGGACCAAAATCACAGATTTAAAAATCAAGTAGCAAACTTTCTGCATCGCGTAAAATAAGGGTTAGGTCCCACGAATGCCACGACCATACAAATAAAAATAAAAAACCAAATTTTTTTTTTTATTTTGATTATTTGGAAGACAAAATCATTCATGTTGTTGCAACAATTTCTCTTAACTTGTAGTCCAGAATTCGTACAAAATGCATAGCAATCTAGTATGATTTTACAAAGCTAGTCTTCTGCAGCTTATACTTCAGCGCCAAGGCAGAAAAAAGGAAATCGAGGCTTAAGCCCGTATTTAAAAACAGTGCTTCAGTCTGAGTCGAGCCTCAAGCATATATTTTTGGCACTTTTTAATGGAGAACTGTCCAAAACTTAAGCTTGAGAGTGCATGAGGCGTGACTCAGACTCAAGCGCTGTTTCAGAATAAAGCCCTTAGTGAATAAAGGGGATAGTCTAGTGTGAACATGAGTTTGTATCCTGAGTCCAACGAATGCCCATCCGATTCATGTAAGGTTTGTTAGTACGGACTAGATAACAATCTTATAGAGACTTTGATTTCATATGAATTCGCGACCGGTATAGAGCGACCGTAATTGGTGTTCCGTCTAACGTAAGCAAGCCATCATGATAAATAATAACCGAAATAAATAAATAAGGCGGACAATCCGGAGCTTGTACTATGGGATCCTTTAATATTTATGTTCATTTTTGTAAATACATACTAAGAATACAATATAACACCCAGACAGATAATATCTGCGTTCACAATACAAAATATGACAGCGTTTCACTGATGTCACTGAATTAGTTTTTTGTCATTTTGGAAAGTCACATAGCTTTTTATTTTACCATGATTTTACCTAATTGTGTTTCTGGTGTTATTTTGAGTTCTGTTGCGTAATTTCGGTGGTATTTTAACCAACATTACTTGAGGTCTTAGCTCAAAGTGTTAGCAGCTGGAATGAAAGTGTAAAGTGTATGTAAGTGTGATATTCTGATTTGATCGAAAATGTTTATGATTGTTTGAAAAAAAACGACCATCATTTGTTTTCAAAGCCAACTAGGGTCGGCTTGTTTACTGACTGACTTGACTTGACTAAAAACTATTTATTTGTGTAATAATATCCTCACTCGACACTGGCAAAATTGATCATATATGGATAGATGCCATAATAATTAAGAAGAAGAAGTGATAGGCTGTCAAATATGACAGCGACATTTGAGAGCGTTTCACTGATGCCATTGAAGAACGCATAATGTGGGCAAGGCTAGAAAAGGTAAAATTAGTCGTATAACATACTGTCTGTCTACATTTCAGTTTCAACATGATCCAATGATTGGTTGTTTAGTTTGGGATATCTAATTTAAGAGATCCGTGCACTACTGCATTCTAAATCCGCGGAATAATAGACGTGGCATATGTAAATGTCGTTTCGGATCTACATACATCGATCTCCGACGTGGCTGATACCGGGAATAGGGCACGACATGGTGCTTGTCCACTACTGACGATTAGTTGTCGATCGTTGATGACCTTTGATTTAATAGCTCTGTCTTTGTTCTTAATTGCTGATTTGTATGAGATGGCAATAGTTTAGCTTTATGATTTTGTAAGATTCTTGACAAAAATGGCAATAATTATCCCAAATACTTAAAATATTGTTTGAATGTTAATAATTACGGGAAAAAAAGAACTTGCATTTTCTTATTCATAAGATATCACAAGAAAGCACTTGATTTTACACGGCATTATCATATCATGCACTGTAAAATGGCTTGATTTTCTAAAACACTTTTTTCCATTGATTACAGTAGCAGTAGCTGAACCACGACGGAGCTCTTACGTCAAATTTAAAATGTTGTCACCAGCGATGGTCGCTACGTTTAGCTTCAAAAAGCGGCCAAGTGCAAGTCGGACTCGCCCATGAAGGGTTACGTAGCAACAAGTAACATAATATAAAAGTTCTTGTTATTCGTCGAAAGGTAAATTGCGGTTTACGATTTATGACGTATAAAAAAAAACTACTCACTAGATATCGTTCAAACCAAATAACGTTGGAAGTTTGCATAGTAATGTACATCATATATTTTTTTTAGTTTTATTATTCTCTTGTTTTAGAAGTTAGAGGGGGGGGGGGAGGACCAATATTTTACCACTTGGAAAGTGTCTTTCGCGCAAACTATACAGTTTAGAAAAAAACTATATTAGAAACCTCAACATCATTTTTGAAGACCTATTCATAAATATCACACGTATGGGTTTGATGAAAAAAAAATTTATGAGTTTCAGTATTTTTTTGAGTCAGTATGGTGGACCCCCCAATTTTTTGTTTTTTTTCTATTTTTTTGTTAAAATCTTAATGCAGTTCACAGAATACAACTACACGCCAAGTTTCATCAGTCTAGCTCTTACAGTTTTGGAGAAAAATGGCTGTGACATACGGACGGACAGACAGACAGACAGGCAGACAGACAGACAGACATGACGAATCTATAAGGGTTCCGTTTTTGCCATTTGGCTACGGAACCCTAAAAATGGAACGACCTACAACAATGCACAAAATGAAAGCTAGAATCGTGAACAGTGGACAACATCCAGCTCCCTAGTTGTGGGAATGTCCTCCACGTCGTCTTCTCAACTTGTTTTGAATAAGGCACGGTGGTCAGGCCTAGACTAGTTTTTGTAGCTCGCTCAGTTTGGTCTGCCTTTGTACGTACATTTCCTAACTCAGCTTATATGTCACGAGGAATTCTTTTTATTTATTTCTAGGTACGATGGTAGAAAAAGTATTATAATAACTTAATTAGATGCTTGATAAGGTAATGTATTTGAAAGTCTAGATTTAACTAGGTATTGGGTATATGAAGCAAGAAAGCCTAAGAAACACTAGTGATTGTAAAATAAAAAGTCTTAAATAAATGAACACGAGCGGCCGCCCGCGGCTTTACTCGCCTTGTTCCCGTATTTTTTTCGAGAAAAAAGTATCTTATCACCGTCTCCTGATTCTAAGCTGTCTCCCCATAAAGTTTCAGCCAAATCGGGGTAGCCGTTCTTGAGTTATAAATAGTGTACCTAAATAACACGACTTTCTTTAAGATCTATATCTCACACTTAAAATTCTTTCACCACACTTGGCTTGAAAGAACCTGTGATAAAAAAAATATTCTGTGAAGAAGAATAAAAAAATACATATCAAGGGCTGTAAAACACAACATTTAATAAATATTCTCATCAAACATTTGTTTATTATTTCCATAATGACTACAGTGGTAATTAGTGACCGCAGTATCACCCCCCCCGTTTGTCCCGTTTTGCTTCATCCACAGGAAGATAAGATATGGACTTCTAATAATCTATGGAACGCAGTCAGAAAAATCATATCTATTGCTATTACATATTTTTATTTAACGTAGCGCATCAACCACCCAACCTGATGGACCGAAGACAGGGCAAAGATCTCGAAAGTCATTGGATGGAAAAGGTCCAATTTCGTTCTTACTTTTAAGGAGGGAGCCCAATGTTCAGCAGTAAACTTCTTGAGACTGCTGATGATTTTAAATCATAATTATATACTTTTTTGTAACATCAAAACAAGTCTTTTAAGATAAGACAAACAAGTAAACTGTAAACACCAACGATGCCGACAAGATAAGCCTCTGAATTATCGTTTCATTTATAAATTACCCGTTTATAAACGTTAAGGCAATGTTTAATAAATAAACACCGAACTGAGATGGAATCTTTTACAAAAAATGATCATTACAGACGCGATGTACGGATGGTTTAACCGAAAACAATGTGACTTGGAGTAATAAATATCTACGGAGGGGATAATATCCCCATTTTTTCATTTCAGTGGGGTGATAGATAGATAGATAGATAGATAAAGAATTTATTTGCCTAGAAAACACACACGAAACAAGGAATTACAAGAAAAGATAGCGTATATTTTGTTGCAATCAAAACCTAATCGCATCTGTCATTTTTGACATCATTTTAGTTCGAAAATATGTGTCAAGTGCACGAAAGGAGCCTCTTCGAGGCGCACTTAAAATCCTTTCACCACACTTGGTTCGAAAGAATCAGTGACACGATAAGAAGAAGAAGACATAATTTTGAGATTTGTTTACAATAAAAACGAATTGAAATAAAACTTATTTACAAGGACGATTGCAACAAGACTGAATGCTGACGACTGAATATATGAGATAGCGAATAGGAACTTCGCTTTGTAAAACTAGTATGGCAACAGATAATGGTCGAAAAATGATGGCAAAAAAGAAGTGGCCAGCAATCAATTGATCAGGTTGGTGCTAAAACTTTTCAAAAGTAAATAAAAATTATAGCAACCAAATTTTAGGTTTGAGAGGATTAGAATTTACTCCTGCTCTCATTATTGGACTGCTAATTAAAAACTCCGTATTCAGAAACAATGCTCGAGTCTGAGTCGAGCCTCAAGCATAGATTTTATGACAGTTCTCCATTGAAAGGTGTCAAAAATCTTTGCTTGAGGCTCGACTCAGACTCAAGCACTGTTTTGGAATAAAGGCCTAAAGTGGTATCATCATTCGTATAGCAATCCATCAGCTGCTCAGCCAACCAAACTTGCGAATGCCTTAAATTTTTTTGTTCAAATCAAAGAAAATAAAATATGCTTCATAGGTACGTGATAGATTTCATAAGATTTAGATACGTGTGTTTAATGGTTTCTCTAATGATAGAGCTGACAATGTGGCCATAAGAAACATATTTTTCTATTTGATAACATAATTAAGATATAACTTCTAATATATAAGATTCCTGATAATTTGAATATGCGGTTGAAAGGTGTATATTTTACGAGAGGAATTTGATTATAAAATGGTCGCTTTGTCTTTGTCATTCAAAGATGGAGTTAATCTACTAACAAATATTGTATTATCGATGGACCGATGACGTTCTAAAGTGAATAAAAGGGGGCTCAAAATTATATTCTTGGTAATTTAAGACTGGCTGATCTAGAAGTGTTACCACTGCTTAATAAACGGTGATAATTTACGCGTATATTTTTTTTGATTATTCAACTTGTTACTTTGGTGTGCAAACGAATTTTAACCCTGAAGGATCAATAGGCCTACCACAAGCTCTGTCTGACTCTCTCTCTGGCTCTAGTTTTGAGTCTGTCTGTTGACTGAATAAATCCTAACGTCGAAACGTCACACACACAGGATAATACACTGGTGAGCACTCACACAGAGCCAGAGACAGAGCCAGACAAAGCTTGTGGTAGGCCTACTGAGACGGCAGAATATTTTAGAATAAGGGCAAAGACACTACACAATGGCCATTTGCTAGCAGATATAAAATTTGCTAGCAGGTTTAAAATCTAGTTTTAGCCGTGTGCGTGTCCACTAACTAATCTTCCTAGCATGTTCGTATCTAAGCAAAGTTGTGCAATCTCAACTTATTTATAAAGCTAGATATTACGTCGCTATTATCCAAGACAGAAGCCGACACTATCCCCGACTTGTTCTAGTCTAAATAATAAATAATACCAGTTACATAACAGGTTTCATTAAGACGGTACTAAATCAGACTACCTGAGATGCTCTGGCGCAATGCAACATTATGATGTACCGATGGAGGAAAAGTACAATTTTTAAATCTAGAAAAGTCTCTAAAAGAAAGTATAAAAGAATGAATACTTTTTGTCCCGAAATCTGATTTTTATCCGATTCTTCCCGAAAAGTAATGGGAACGGAGCGGGCGAAGCCACGGGCGGCCGCTGGTAATTATATTGTGGACAATCCACACTAATTACTAAAACTTGATGAAATTGGTGCGTTTCTTAAATGATTTCAAATAAACAAAGCAGGTAGTTCTTAATCGTTTGTCTTGATTTAATTTTTTTTTATCTAAATTGTAAATACTTCTAGATTAATTCCATAGAAATTTCATCAGTTTCTCATGTTTTTTAAACTTCGTTTGTTGATCCTAAACCTTGAAGTGGTAGAGCTCTTTGTGTATGGCTCGTCCGGGGAGGTACTACCACCATGCCTATTTCTGCCGTGAAGCAGCATTGCTGTTTCGGTTTGAAGGGTGTGGGTGCCGGTGAAGTTACTGGCACATGAGGCTGAATATCTGTATGCCTCAAGTTGATGGACGCAGGACAGTGCATCGTAGAGCACGTTTGTGACACGTGTGACCAGGCAATGCTTTGTTATAGTCGATGGTTACCACTCAACGTAAAGTAATTTTGTTAAATCAATATTTTCTGACTTTGACTTAGACCACGGAAAACTTAGTACTTCACATTTTCAACAAACTTTCCACCTTCTAGTTCATTTAGCTATTTAAAACAATTATTTACTAATTAGCAACTTATCAAAGTCTTGAGTTTTCGAGCGAATTCTTAACTCTTAGTCTCAGTAAATTGTTTCACGACCCTTTTAAGGGCAAACTTCCGTTACAGCCTCAATTATTGCGCTTTAAATATTCCCTCTGTGGTTTGCGAAGTACTTGAACTCATTATTGTAATTTTGTTAAAAACGAACGTTTTCGTGATCTCGATTTTATGTTTAAAACCTCAGTTGGTGTGAACTCTTGGTATTCGTAAAGTAAGTTATTAAAGATTTTCAACCTTATTGGAAATAATTATATGAAATCTGTAAATACAATTTTGAAGTGGTTCTAAAAAATGTATACGTAGCTGAAATAAAAAGAAAAGGTCATTTGAGATTGGGTGGGCTTCTATACCCCGGAGATTCTTTACAATTCTTTTTTGCAAAATGTAGCTGGCAAGCACTGGAGGAGAAAAGCCGAAGACCTGGCTCAGTGCCAGTGGCGCGTATTAAGAAATACCTACGTCCAGCAGTGAACTGATATAGGTTAATGATGATGATTAAAAAAATAGTTTTTAAATTGGCTCAATTTTAACATAAAAAACCGTGAAACTCACGAAGCTTGTGAAAAACCTAACGAAAATGTCTTCATTTAGCATAATTTTACAAGTTTTTTCTCAGAATACTTTAAGTAAAGGCCTGCGCACATAATCTAGAGTATCTAGACGATGGCGATGGCTGAAACGCTGTCAAATATGACAGCGATATTTGACAGCGTTTCATCTGATCGCCATCGCCATCACCTAGGTGTGCGCAAGCCATAAAAAACATTATTCATTATTAATTTAATTCGTTTTAATTCTTAAAAACGTGCAATTTTTCTGCAATCGCTACACCAGCTCTAATCATTTTAGCTATTTGTGTAGCACGGGGGAAAATGGTAATTAAAAGAATATATCCTTCTATCCCCAGGCGTTCGCAGGTTCAAGTCCTCTCCATCATGCCTCTTCATTATAGAACGTCTTGTATTAAAATCGCGATGTACTTTGTTTGTACTTATTCTGCGATACTGCGCTATTCTGAGTTCTGCGAAAATTTGCTTATTTTGTTTTTTAACCCTTACGACTAGAATTACATTATGATTTTCAACAGTTACATTAAAATAAATATAAATAAATTATATAAAAGAGCCCCTCTGAGGCGCACTCGAAATCCTTTCACCACACTGGTTTAAAAGAACCAATGACACGATAAAAAGTTAATACATTTAGGATATATTATATTATGTGCGAATAAAAAATAACAGTCCTTGTTTTTGAAAAGCCTAACTAAGAGATGGATAACTATTTCTATCTGACGGATTTAATCTGTAGATAGAAATTTTTTCTCTTAGTCTGAGGAAGTCTACAGCTGGTATAACTCCCGATTTTCAAAGATACGATTTGTAAGATCGTCATTTGTCAAGGTTTTCATTCAATAAAAACATATATAGATAGATAGATAACACTTTATCGATAACCATGACAGACTAACGCTTTTAGCTCAAAAATAAACATATTCAGTCATACAATGAGCGGCCTTATCGCTAACAAAACCAGACCAAAGACAGAGACAGACAGAGCTTGTGGTAGGTCTTATTATAATAGTAAATAGAACAAAACCGTGTACTTAACTTGACTATAAAACTATTATACTAATACCGGGAGCAGTAAACATTTGCATACAAATAGTTGATGGGGATAAATCATGCAGGACAGTAATCTGCGGCCATTTTGACGTACGGTGCCATCTGTGTCAGTCGGATGAGTTATTATAGCCAGGGTTGTGGCGGAAGGGTTAAATGCGTATTTTTAATTGTGAAAAAAATGACTATATTAGAATAAACCTTTGGCATACGTATTTATAAAATAAATATTATGGAAAATCCACACAGCACATCTAGCTCCAAATTAGGCAGAGCTCGTACTATGGGAACCAGATAGCTGATATACCTAAAACTTATATATATTTTTTTTATAAATACATAATTAGAATACAATATAACACCCAGACAGAAAACAAACATCTGTATTCATCACACAAATATTTGTTCTCAGTGCGGGGATCGAACCCACGGTCTACGACGCAGAAGGCAGAGCTCACAATCAGTTATACACAGACAGTTACCAATTACTTAACACGCCTACTACTTAATACCATTTGAGCGGTGCAGATTTAATAAAATTGACTATTTTAAACTAAACATTAAAAATATCGTTATAGTTATCTATAGATAGTGATTTTACACTTTAAAAAAGTACTACACTTTTATGACACATTCAAATAACGAGCGTAATAATAGTTAATTCAATGAAATAAAATATACTATAAATAAGAACTTGTTTATCAGCAATTTATACAGCACTAAAAATATATTGTCTTATTTTATGTATTAATTGGGCATAAAAATAAAACTAAAAAAAAACTTTTTTTATAACTAGCTGATAGAACAAACATCATTATGGCCCGCCTTATATTATGTGGTAACCATTACAAAGTATTGCCTCGTAGGTCACGCACGTCAAGAACGTGCCCTACGATGCACTGCCACGCGTCTATCAACTTGAGGCATACAGTAAGCCTACCACAAGCTCTGTCTTACTCTGGCTCTGGTTTTGAGTCTGTGTGAGTGCTTACCAGTGTATTTTACTATGTGTGTAACATTTAAATGTAGGATTTATTTAGTCAACACTCACACAGACTCAAAACCAGAGCCAGACCTAGCTTGTGGACAGATGTTCAGCCTCACGTGCCAGTATTTTCGTCAAAACCAAAATTAAGAATTTAGAATTTTTCATTTAAACAAAATGTTTGAATGAAAAATTCTAAATCTCTTCACATTTCCGCATCAATCATAATCAAATTCGCCAACCCTAAATTCTCATACGTTTCATGATTTATACGACAACCCCTTAGAAGATTAATCCCCGAGGTCGAACGCGGGAGGTCATAGGCACAGACACTTGTTATTTATTGTTTTTCGTTATGGTTCATCATAATGTCGCGTTAGTTTTATGATTTATGATTTTTATGCATGCACTATAGGGTTAAAAGTTATTTGTCTAATTAGGAAACCGCTATATACCTATGGAATACCTATGGGGTTAGTAAAAAGTAAACAAGTCTTTGCATCTATTGTTTTTTTTGTAGTTTTCAGCGTTCACTTTAATATTTTATTCACCTGTTTAAGTTCAATAATAAAATAAATTTGAAATTGTAGATGCAATATATCCATTATAATAAAAAATCAAACAATAAAAAAAAACTGTATAACAGAATCTTGTCTGTGAAGAAAATAAAAACAACGTATTAACACGTATTTTTTTTTTAATTAAAGCAGCAAATATAAATGTTAGGTATTGCTTATAACTCGAACATCAGAACACATAAAGTAATTAAATGCAAAGTTTCGCAAATGAAACACGAACATAATACTCTTGCATACCATCATCCATTATGCACCCATCATTGTATATTCCGGGGTCAGGTCGGGGGTATGCAATAATTCAGAAATTGAGCCGATTAATTGATATGAAGGGTTAACCCCCGGGTGTATGTTTTGACGTACGATGATAGCTAGGATAGGGTTGTGATGGCATTTTTATTGCTGTTTGACAGGTGCTTTTGACAACATCGTAAAAATCAAACCACTAATCAAAAATCGAATTGTGTGACGATAGACAATAAAAAGAACATTAGTTGGTATAGTAAGATTTCAGTAGTAGGTATAAGTACAAAAAAATACTGCGCTGCTCTTTTTTTTTTTTCCATGCTTGCACATTGATGCACATAGCCAAATTGGGAATCAAGTGTTTTTGCACCGCACCAATTAAAAAAAAAGAACTGCTAATTCTTATTATAACCGTTTTGCATCTGACTAGGTATTTCTAAGACAAAACTTTTAAAACAAGTAATGGATTTTCACAACCACTTACCAGCAATTAATTTACATACACATACAAATGACGCCACAAAAAACAAATATAAAGCCTTTTTTAGTCGCAGGGAAAGGTCAAATTTCTTCAAAGAAGGTTGTCAAAATAATGACCACATTACAAGCATTTTTGTGTAAAGATTAATCTGATTTTGATCAAAATACCAGGGTTAATATTTGATACGCGACTTCTCAACAAAAACATGTCTCACTTACCCCCTCGTTAGAGGAGCAATTCATTCAATAATTAATCAGTACACTTTGTTAAATCAAAACTGAATTAAAACAAGCAAATTACACATAATGCCCTTTCAAATGCCTATGAAATAGGGTCACAGAATAGCTATTTAATAATGCATCAAGCAACTTTGGAGAACAACAATCAACAAGCAAAAATAAACCTTAATCCTTGAAAGATAGAAGATTAATTTCGCTGAAAAGTCTTTATCCTGTGATGTTGGCTCTTCTTTTGAGATATGGAAGTTTAACTTGATAGTAACAATAATTTAAATTAACCAACAAATGTTATGTTCGTGCTAAAATGACTTCTATTCCTGTTAAGCATCATGTCAAAATACTGTCACTTATACTGTCACAAAAAGGAAAATAGAATGAATATTTTTGCAAATCCGCAAACTGTTCTTTTTACAAAAGGTTCAACTATCTACGCCACGCCTCTTTTTTTTTCGTAAATTGCGTATCAAACGTCACTATTGAACTAAAAAGTGACTTAAAACATCACTGACTGCGTATTTACGGACGTCGCGTGCCTGTCGCGACTTACGTATCAAAAGAGTGTTGCGATGTCGTTTGAGCTAAGCGTAAGTTACTTAGAAAATGCTATTCAAAAACACCATACTTGTATCCAAATCAGAGGATCCAACAAAGTTATCCATCACGATGAACTTTAAGTCGCGTTGTTGATTATTGGCTTGCGACTTGAAACGGGTAACTCCTATTATTTTTCCTTAAAAAGCCCGATGCCTACGAAGCTTGAATATAACGATTCAACTGTTTTTGAATTGATGGAAGAGCTACAAATGTATAGAGTTGCTGGGTTAAAAAGTGTTTGTTTGTTTAATGACTGAAATAATTCAACTGTTTTTGAATTGATGGCAGAGTAACAAATGTATAGAGTTGCTGGGTTAAAAAGTGTTTGTTTGTATATTGATTGAAATAATCATGTATTTAAGGATTATGCAAATAAAGATGACATAAAGAAAACCGTTAGAAGATAATATTTTCAATCACAAGCGTTAAAAAAATGTACATGTTCTTACTACTTGAGATCCGATTCCAAGAGTAGGTGCCATTTCAAATGCAGGTACATGATACTTAACACCTTTAAGTCTTAGAGTGATGGACGTAGAGCATGCCACCTATGATAGTACGTTCTCGATAGACGTGGTCTGTGAACTAATGAAATTTATATAGTTAAAACTAACATCAAGTGGGTCATCTGCTAGTTCCTTAACAGCTCATGAAAAGGCAAACTTTTACTTTCAGTCTGTGTTTTTATTTTTAGAAAAACACAGCTACAGCAACGAATAAAAGCAAGTAAGCCATAAATTCGTTTGAAACTATATTTACTGGCCTATGCAAACCAATTTTGCAAATGACGCGACCATGGCAACTTTGTTTACATAACAAGTTTCAAATTTATCATCGTATATCGTTTCATGTATTTGAATGTAGTGATGTCCTATTCAAATGTGTGGACAGGTATGTGTGGAATTTGAATTTACTGTTTTCTGACTGTGTGAATAACGAGAAAATAGTCTTGAGAAGATTCTCTAGTGGAATTTAAAGTCTATGCCATTTCCTTTGAAATGCAACCAATCAGGAAGCTCTCACATGTCAATCACCAATTACAGCGCACTTTGTCCGGCGTCACTTTGCACTGACCAATCGTCTGTCTGGATTTGAATCTGTGTTCGGAATTTGAATTGTTTCCGTTTGCTATAAAAATAATCGAGTTAATACGTTTTTATGGTTATCATAAAGCTTTACTAACGAAATATTCAATAATTATGCAAATGTTGAATTATAAATTATTTTTCGTTAATTATAATTTTTCTGCAAATGTATAGGGGAGGCCTGTGACCAACATTAGAGTCCTCTACGTGCACGAAAATGTATGTAGTACGAATAAAAACTCATTTCATTGAAACACTGGCTATTTACAATCATGACTAATTAATTTCCCCAAGAGTTACAAGAAAGTGAATTCCTAGCACACCTGTTTCCATCCAAAATCAGTATTGCCAACCGAACGCGCTCAGTATTGCCAACTCTAAATGCTAATTACCCGTATAAGTGGGCAATGCTTCCTTTCAACGCTCTTTATATGAACCAACTGGTTGTTTTTCTTTGAGAATGGCTATAACAATGTGTAAATCAGTCTTAATTTGAAAATTGCATCTAATATGCTGATTGATGTTTGTCAACGATTGAATAATTGGTTTAATGCTGTGTGTTTTGCGTAAAATTCTGTTTTTATAATTTTGATTCGTCATCATGACAATCGTTATTTTGACCTAACTCTAGAATTCTCTATATTAAATAAATAAATATTGTGGCCGATCCCCACCATACTATCAAGTCAAAAATTTTACAGAGCTTGTACTATGGGAACCAGATAACATTATACAAAAACAATTGCAAATACATGCTTAAAATACAATATAACACCCGGACAGAGAACAATCTACTGCGTTCACCACACAAATATTTGTTCTCAGTGGGGATTGAAACCACGAACTACGGCCCAGGAGGCAGAGCTGACTGGAGAATTTTGAACTGGTCTCTCAGCTCAAATGATAGTAGCTCCAATAGTACAAGCTCTGCTTAATTTGGAGCTAGATCGTGTTGTGTGGATTATTCACAATGTTTAATTATTTATACCCATCTTTATAGATACAGTTTTCATATTAGGCATGAAAATTGCACAATCGCAAAATCTTTCAATTCTAGATTTATAAATTGTATTAAATTCCGAGACCTATTAAATAAGTGGGTTCACATTGCAATAGATACTTGCCTATTGCCTTCCTCGTAGGGCTGCCAATAATTACCAACTGTTTCTACTTTTACACCAACCTTACTTTTCACACTTGATTGCGTAAACTAGACTTTATTTCAACTGGCTACGGTTGAAAGTAAAAAAGCTGTGTGGAAAAATAAGTTGGCGGTTTTCTAATGAGAAGCGGTTCGTCTCATCCATCAGTCGACGCCAATTACAAGCGATCACGCGTGGCTTCTAGTTGGCAACCCTATTTCAAGTCAGGATTTTTTGCCGGAGAATCGGTTGGTATTATCTAGTTCTAAGTATTATGAATGGTTGAGAAGTTGCTGTTTATTTCAACACCATCTAGAAAGTAAGATGGTATTTTTTAGTCGGTCTGGTGAATCATTACCCTCTTTGACTGGCTGCGACTGTGGAGCTCAGATTCAGTCCATGTCGCATTTACTGACCTGTCCCTTGTGCCCAAACACCTGCACAAGAGACGATCTTAACAACGCCACGGGCCATGCAGTGGAGGTGGCTAAGTACTACTCGAGAATTGTCTAGTGTTCCATTGACACGATAGAAGAAGAAGTCGGTCTGGTAGGCTTTGGTCTTGCAGACCATAATATACTCACCCAATTTATTCATATTTACTCATAGCATATTTATATACATATAAAAATGAATTCCTATTTTCCTGGTTTAGCTTCCCTGGCTTAGCGTAGAACCAGGAAACGGACATAGGATACCTTTTTATCTTAAAAAGTAACGGAAACGAGGCGTAACGGGAACGGAGTGAGCAAAACCGTGGGCACCCGCGAATTCAAAATTTAAGATACTAGAAAGCTAGGATTTATCTTTTTTTAGTAAATTGTATCCATATGCATCCAGTTGATAGACGTAGGGCAGTGCATCGTAGGGCACGTTCCTGACGTGCATGAAAGGCAACGCTTTGTTATAGGCGATGGTCACCACTTAACATCTGGTGATCCATACACTTGTTCTATCAGCTAGTTGCATAAAAAAACTGTAGTCCTTTTCCAAGAAAGATTTTCTATTCTGTTGCGAACTTTAGCATACCTATTATGTCGTTGGTCCATCCGAAGAGGATTCCTCTTCAATCTTATTATTCTAAAGTAACCATACCTACCTACAATTTAATAAACCAATAACCAATTTAATAAACCAATAACCAATTAATAAACCACACAATCATAAGCCAGGTCGTGATCGCTGTTTAATAAATCAAACAGAACGCATAAATTGATATCGATACAGTAATATATCTTTGGAGGCATTAGCTCTGTCACGTGACGAGATAACAATTGAGATAAAATAACGATTTTGACAGTGCATCGGATGGCTTCTAACCCTGACATGATGTAGTGGTGAGCGGAGCGACTAGCGGAAGCGGAAACTGAAGAATTAAAAAGTCATCTAGTGGATTATGTTACCTTTGCTTCTAAACACTTTTCTATTAGCACGTATTTGGCAAAATTTGGTTCTGGAGGAGATACAAAATTTTGTGTTGAAGATACACACAGACATAGTAAGAACTTAACAAAGCAGATGGTAGTAGGAAACCTAGCTAGTGAGTTGCAACTAGTGCTGTTCTATCCTCACTAGAATGCCATATAGGTCTTAGCTTAGCTTTCGGCTGCTGAGCTGGCTCTCATGCCCTGCAGGATTGAAGGTCATACATAGAACCTTGAACATTTTTAACAAATTCAGGTTTGTACAGGTCTTCACGAACCTACCTCAGGCACCAGTCTCTCACGAAATAATCCTACCGTATCCCTATTTGTTTATGTTAATTACTATTAATTTCTGTGCATACTTTTTGATCGAAAAATAAATAAACTTTATACCTAATTATTATTAATTATTTCCATTACCTACTTACAAACGATTTTCAAAAGATAAATAGTATTTAAACAACTGTCATCTCTTACCATCCGGTAATGTCAAACAGCGACAGCCTCACACCTAAGTAACACTTGTAAGTTAGGCCATTAAGTTTTTAAAGCGTACGCTTAAAACGCTTGTCACTACACCATGCACATACCCTAACAACCTGTGTGAAAACATAACTAAACAGAGATTTCAGCACCGCCATTGATATTCGATTAATTTGACGTTATTATTCGAGCCGTGAGAGAATCGATTTTATTGGTGAATTATTCAAATCACGAGCTAGCGATAACATGGCGGATAGCCGTGTTGGTAGAATGAATGTAGCCGAGGAAGAACATGGCGGTTTGTTTATTAGGTAATTGTTACTTAGAATCTGTGTTTATATATCTAAATGGTTACATGTGAATGGTTCTTACGAGTAGTGCAACAGCAGTTTGAACTGTTTAGTCAAACATTAACAAGATTACAAAATTGTTATACAATACTCAATATTTACAACCCCTACAAAGTTAAATGGGAACCATAGTTTCCGTTTCAGCAACAACGGCTATAGCACTAAAAAGTCAAAAGTTGTGTTTATTCAGTTGAATCATGAGGGTCACTTTGAAACGTCTTAAAGCTAGGTGAGTCTAGGTGCCAGTTCCACGCAACCAAGCCTAGAAGAACAGGCAACAAACAGGAAGAACAGGCAGCAGTGAAGTTCCAGTGTGGTGCCACTTCACTTAGTGAGACGTAAGCAATAATACAAAAGCAAAAGTTTCAAAGACAGCACACGCTACACTTCAAAGTAATTAGTCTTCAAAGTTATTATTCTGATGCTTATGAATCCTGATCATAAGTAAAACTAAAATAATGTTTACAACTAAGTCCTAACATATTAAAACAAAACCTCTCTCATACGAAACATTAAGCCCACTAATCGTTCCCATACATCCCTATTGTCACATATTCTATTCACCCTCTTACGCGAACAATTCAGAGGCATTACTCTAAGGCGATCTGTCAACGGCTTAATGGCACCGAAACAATTTCTCAACAAAAAAGAAGGAAGCACACGTCCCTACACGCCACTTCCGTTTCCTTGCAACAACAAAAAACCAACAAAACCGAGAAAATCCTGTGTCAACTTTCAGGAGCTTTACCCTACATTTGAATTCCCCAGAACTTTGCACCGTAAGTCAAGGGTGTGTGGTTTTAACTCGCTTGCGCTAGAAGTCCCGTTTGAAGGAAAGGAAACCATTATTTTTCGAGGGGTTATTCCGAAGGCATTTGTATCGGGAATTTGAAGAAGTTCGACAGTTTGTTCCGAGTGCATTTCATCATTAATCAATGTTTTGTTCTCGTTTCGCGAGCGATGTTTGTGTTTCACCTGTTTTCCTTGGGGGACTTTTTGGTTTGACAGTTATTCTTTGTAATTGATTGTTTGCTGAAGTGTTTTGCTTTGTTTCCATAAAAAATGAAGATATGATTTAGCAGATCGTCTCTCGCAGTTTACCATGCCCGTGGATTAAATCGTATTATCTATTCAGAAGATTGTGGTGTACTGTTTTGAACGTTGTGAAAACCTTTTACAAGAAAGTATGAAAATATTGACAGGTTTAATAAAACGTCTTTAAAGGACGAAAGTTCCAGGTAAAATATTATTTCTCAAATGACTATGATATGATGTAACTTTTTAATCAGTAATAATAATTGCCTCAGGAAGCTTACGCCAAAGAGGAAAATAGACTACCTTCGATTAATAAAGAAGAGTATATTAACAGATGAAGTTATTGAGAGACTCCTAGTCAGCTGCATTTTCTTAAAGGAGCCAAGAAAATGATGTCCGATCAAGCGTTCTGGTTAATATGGACACGACTTCATATTTTATGAGTAACATCGTTTTTAGGGCTGGCTTTATTCTCTTTCATACAAATTAAATCCTTGTCAATTGGTACTGTATTTTTGCTTATACTTGAAAACATTATAAATTTAAGGTACACATTTAAATTTAATATTTCGACATGAAAAGACAAAAAAACTCATTTTTAATAAAGCATAGTATGAATAATAATTAATAACTAACAGATGACATCACGGACATGAATGAGCCGCGTTTTTCCTCACGGTGCCGATGTTTTTCTTCAACATTAGCATTGTGTCCATTAATTTTTAAACAGAAAAATCCATAGATACGCTACCGATACCGATTCAAACCGGCGACCATAGGAACGGAAAGTAGGTACCCTACCTCACTGCCACTAGACCACACCAGTTGTTCCTAAAGGTGATATCAGACGATTCATTTTTTGTTCATTTTTGCCTTTCATTCGGCACTTTTCACGCGAAAGGAAACGTGTGAACACCGAATGAAATATTAGTGAACATGGCATGAAAGAAAAATTAACCATTCACTCGAGTGAACATTCATCCGAGTGAACCGTCTGATATCACCTTAACGTTATTTCAATCATATAAGTTTGGTAAAAAAAATAGATGGTCTATTTTTTTTACCAAAAGAAGTCTTATCTACTCTAAT
Organism: Thera obeliscata; assembly: GCA_947578465.1. NCBI lineage: Eukaryota > Metazoa > Arthropoda > Insecta > Lepidoptera > Geometridae > Thera > Thera obeliscata. The sequence goes on along the minus strand of OX387918.1, from coordinate 6,626,086 downwards.
ATCGTCGTAGGAACTTCATAACGGTACCTTCGGATAAAATTGCACGTAGCATAAAGGAAAGCTGGCGGATATAGAAAATCTCTCAATACCAGCCTTTGGATTTGAGCTCAAAGCATGGCTCGAGTCCAGGTTCTAATAACTTCGGATAGAATGAAAGATAGTATTTTGTGAGACTTTAAGATTGAAGAGTTCTACTTTGTGTTTTTTTGAGTTGTGCTTTTTTATTTTTCTCAATTTTTTTTTTGTAAATACAGCATACACATTACACTATAACGCCCAGACAGAGAACACACATTTATGTTCACCACACAAATATTTGTTCACGGTGAGATCGAACCCACGACCTACGGCGCAGAAGGCAGAGCTACTACCAACTGAGCTGAGGGGCCAGTCTAACTCTGACTCCAGTCTAGTAATAAGTCTAGTCTTACTCTCGAACTAGTATTCGTTTTTTTCTTACGTAAGCATGAGTGATGAGTTCCAAAAGTCCTTCGGCCCTAATTCAATCTGTAAAAAATATCAAATAAACTAGAAGCGAATCATCATCATCAGCCTGAAGAAGGCCACTGCTGGACTTACACCGACTTCCCGCGATCTTTATAATGTCGTCGGTCCATCTGGTGGGTTACCTTACGTTTCGTCTTCCAGTTAGTGGTCGCCATTAGAAGCGAACAGTAATTTCAAAATAATTTTTCACACACAAAACCATCGTAATACATACAAAGGTCCAAAGAGCATAGGTGCGGTCACAGGCCTAAGGCCTCGTTACGCTAGTGGTCTAGTCTGGTCTTCGGAGGAAACCATTAATCCTGGCTTTATGTCTTGATTTCCACACCTTCCTGCGAATTGATTATTCATAGAATCCCTAAAGAAATCAGTGGATTCTATGAATGAACAGCACCAAGAACTACTCATAAAAGTATCTTTCTTAGAGCATGAAAACACCCAGTATAAGAATAAAATTTCCAGTTTAGAAAATAAGTTGGACCTCCTAGAAAAAACAGTGCGCTGCACCACTCTCGAGATCCGGAACATCCCAAAGATAGACAGTGAAAATAAGCAAGAGTTATCCTCTATCGTCCAGAACATAGGCGCATCTCTAGGCCTAGAGACTATTCAAAAGACAGAAATCAAAGAAATTTATCGTTCAAAATCCGATGCCATAGTGGTGGACTTTACCAAGATTGAAAGGAAGGAGGCCATTGTAGCCACTACTAAAAATATAAACAAGTCTAGACGAGAATCTAAAACACCACCTTTAAGCACCAAGGACATCGGAATAGCTGGGCTTCCACGTACAATATATATCTCCGAATACCTGACGAGCAAAGCTAGGCGTCTATTTTACGTCGCTCGTGAGCACGTCAAGACCAAGGCTCTTTTTGCTACTTGGACGTCCTTCGGAAAAGTTTACGTCAAGATTAAAGAAGGAACCGCGCCTGTTCGCATTGACGAAGAATCAGTACTTCTTAATATTATCTAATGGATCCCATAAAATAAAGACCTGATCAGGTTTCGTTAGAAGTCTCTTGCTAAATATTTCAATTTGTCAGGTTTTTTATTTGTATTGTATTCTACTGAACATTTTAGTAACTATTGGCTAACTTAAATATTTTGTAAGCCTCTCACAAGAGACACATTCAATCTTAAGAAATAAACACATTTGAATAACAACTTCACTTATCTACACACAATAACTAATGAATATTAAAACAAACAAAGTAAATTAAGCACTAATTAAAAGTCTGTGAATTTTCTAAGAAAAAAAAAAAAAAAAAACTACAAACTAAATATTACTAATAGTCGTTTTCCATAACATTTTACACAATTACAGAATGAGTAACCTCGATGAAATTTGTAATGACATTGATACAGCCGGAGTGCCGTTTTCTTACAATTGTTCACCAAGTGAGTGCCTAAAATATGTAAAAGAATTAAAAAAATCTATAAAGGTGCTACATCTCAACATATGCAGTATCAACCGTCACTTCTCTGAACTGTTAGCTCTTCTGACCTCCATCAGACTGGAATGTGATATTATCGTACTCACCGAATGTTGGTTGAGTAAAGTCGTTAATTTACCTATCATTAGAGGTTTTGTGTCATATCGAACATCCAATCTATTAAATCAGAATGATGGAGTTGTTATTTATGTTAAGGAAGACATTAAATGCACCATTACTGAGCCAGAATTCCGTGACGGTAGTTGCCTTGTCTGTCGTATTGGTCATCTAACTGCTTTGGTGGCTGTCTATAGATCACCATCGTTCGGAAACATTGATAATTTCATAACAAGTCTTAACAAGACACTTCAATCACTCTCTGGTTTTATGAACATTATTATCACGGGTGACCTAAATGTGGATATTGGAGCAAGTAGCGTTGACCGACATAGACATGAACTTTTAGACGTAACCTCATTTCATGGACTACTACCAACTCACCTTTATCCCACCCGTCTAGACAAAACTTGTATTGACCATTTCTTTTTAAAAAGCACACGCGAATCTATCACACTTATATTAAAAACTTATATAACAGACCACTGCCCTACTTTGCTCTGTCTTAATAAAGCACTAAACAGAGAGCGCATAAAATCTACTCACAATAGAGTCAATTATGAAAATATCGTGCAGCAAATCAACAAAACCAATTTCTCAAATATTATGTGTCTAACAAACGCTAATGAAGTTACAGAACAACTTTTCTCTCAGATTATGTCAATTATTGGAGAACATACAAAAACTATCACAATTTCCAAGAAAAACCAAGTACTTAAACCCTGGATTACCTCAGGCTTACTTCGATGCATCCACCATCGGGATAAACTACACCAAAACCTTCGCAAGTGTCCTGAAAATATTATACTGAAGACAAGTTATACCCGATACCGTAATTACCTTAACAATCTACTTAAACGTCTTAAACGGGAGTTTGAACAAAATGAATTTTTACAAGCAAAAAATAACCCGAAAAAAACCTGGAACATAATCAAAACAATTACGCATATGCAAAAATCTAAATCCTCATCAAAAGAACTATTGGACTTGGCACCAGATCCACAAGTTTCCGTGAACACTATCAATGAGTTTTTCTCAAACATTGGTCGAACGCTCGCTAGTAAAATAATAAATAACAATATGACTAAGTCACAATCGCAAATCCTAGATAAAGATACACCAAATCACTCTTTTGCAATCTATACAACAGACGAACATGAAATAGAAAATATCATACTAAACTTACGCAGTGACTGTGCTGTTGGATGGGATGGCATATCAGCTAACATCCTCAAACAATCTCGATATGTCTTAGTACCCGTTATCACACACCTATGTAATACAGCAATATCTACTGGCACCTTTCCTGATTATCTTAAGAAAGCGGTAATACATCCTATATATAAAGCGGGGGACAGAGGCAACGTTAGTAATTATCGCCCTATTTCAATCTTGCCCTCACTGTCCAAAATATTAGAAAAAGTACTGAATAAAAGACTCACCAATTACCTAGAATCAAATAAAATAATATCAGACAATCAATTTGGTTTTAGAAAGGGCAAATCGACTGAAGACGCAGTAGGTAGTTTAATAAATGAAGCTGCCAAAATGTTGGACTCTAAACATAAATGCCTAGCACTGTTTCTAGACCTTTCAAAGGCTTTTGACACGGTCTCTGTCCCTCTGCTACTCAATAGGATGGAACAAATAGGAATAAGGGGACTAGCACTGGACATCTTTGCCAGCTATCTAAAAAATCGCAAGCAAGTAGTTAAACTAGGTGGATTTACAAGTGAAGAAGCTGAAATGGAATATGGTGTCCCGCAAGGTAGTATTTTAGGCCCAACTCTTTTTCAAATCTACCTTAATGATCTTTGCAAGTTATCTATTCCTAATTGTCAGATAATATGTTATGCCGACGATACGGCCTTACTCGTTAATGGGAAGGACTGGGACGAAACGAAGCATTTTGCAGAATATGCTATCGCTATAATAATGACTTGGCTTGACAAAAATCTCTTAACATTAAATGTTGATAAAACGAAATATATAGCTTTCTCACTAACTACATCCACTCAGCCACCTAACACATTTAACATCAAGGGCCACAAATGTTACAACCCAATCAATAACTGCACCTGCCAGAATATTATGAGAACCGACGTTATGAAATATCTAGGAGTACACATAGATCATCTTCTATCTTGGCATACTCACGTTGATAAACTTACATCTCGCCTTAGAAAATTGATATACGTTTTTAAGAATCTAAGAGCATCAGCAAATATTAGTACCCTAAAACTCGTTTACTCCGCGCTTGGTGAATCCATCATAAGATACTGCATTCCAGTCTGGGGAGGTGCTGCTAAAACGAAGATGCTACAGCTAGAGAGAGCACAACGTGCTGTACTTAAGGTTATGCTTAAGAAACCATTTCGCTACTCCACTGCTATTCTATATAGTGACGTCAAAGTTCTTACAGTGAGACAGATGTTTATCTTCCAAACTATTATGAGGACGCATTCTTCCTTACCCTTTGACGCAAACCTCTACAAAAAGAAACGTAGATCTGGCAGAGTCTGTAAAATACTCAAACACAGAACTAAATTCTATAGCCGATGTTATCCCATAATATCACCACTGATATATAACCGCATAAACAAACAATTAGACATGTATCATCTGAATAAATACAAATTAAAAAAAGAACTCACACAGTGGTTGCTGAAACTGCAGTACAAAAGTACTGAAGAACTCATGAGTTCTGTCACTTAAAATTATCCTTCTAACCCACAGATATCACCATAAAATACTAAAATAATTCATTATAATAAATAAAATAGTTATATATTATATGCATACACTACACAACCGTTCCACGCACATACACAAATATGTTAATGTTACGTTTCTCTTGTGACTGGTGTTAAAACAAAGTGTATGCTTATATCACAGAGTTAAAAAAAAAAACTAGATTAGGCTCTTAGTGTGTTTATAGGAAGAAAACAAAAGGAAGCAAGCAAGGAGAGAAGCCAAAATACTATCCGTAATCCTAAGTAATCCTCAATTTTGTGCAAACAGTGCTCCTCCGCATGGTGATGGAGGGTCTGCTTTATGGATTGAACTGGCTCCTGAGATACAGTTTGACACTAGTTCGGGGGTCGGTGAACTTCTATATCGCTCATCACCTGTTGTCTGCGGCGGTGGAGCCTTGTTTGGACGCTTTGCTACTAGTTTAGTTTAAGTTATTATTAAGTTTTAGGTTAAGAAAAACGGTTGTCTGGAAGAAATCGCTGCACGCGATAAGACCACCGATTGTAGGACTAGATACATCGTAATGTTTAGTGCCTTAAGCATTTTTTTTACGAACAATTATGTAGTCCTCAATAAAGAATTTATTATTATTATTATTATTATTATATTATTATTTTGTTGTGGATTTTCTAACACGCTTCTATTACGTTTAGCGTATTTTAGATAGTGCAATCATTGCTTATTTTTTTTGTAACAAAAGTATTTTGTATTTTTAGAAATTTGAGACACCAATAATGATGGTGCAATAAACCCTTGCGCTAATCAGAATCTATTGCAAAAAATTAATCACGATAAGAGCCTTTCCGAACCTATTAAGCCTTGCACACAACTCAATCAGGGAAACGCTATCAAATATGACAACGATATTTGAGAGCGTTTCACAGATCGCTGCCACAGAACGCTTAGAACGCAAGGCACAAGAGATGGGTATATTTTTATCTGACGGAAAAAAATGTTCTTAGTACCATCTATGTACCTATATAGAAAGTAAAAATGACTCACGTAAATTGCTTTGAATATCACATAATTGCAACAAAAATAACATTAGTTTAAGACTGTTGTTACAAAATTATTTTTAGCAAAATTCCAAAACGGGAAATTATAAATTCACACATTTCAAACCATTCAACACATCGTTTTTTAGTAAATCTTATTGTAAACATCCATAGTATCAAGTTTCAGCAGTATTTTTCGCAAACACTAATAAGCTACGTGATCTTATTCAGCGCCAGAGACCAATAAATTGAGAACCAACACCGATGGGGACCTCCAATTGAACATGACACTATACGAGACATTTCTTGAGGATTTCTTGGGATCTAAAGACTAATTGGGAATTTCATGTTTCTTACTCTGTGTTAAAAAAATTTTTTTGTGGCACGGCTTCCGATTTGTTTTTTATTTTAACACGAGTATAAATGAACAAATAAATATTTTGAACACACACAACACTATCTAGACCCAAGTTAAGCAGAGCTTTTACTAAGGGAACCAGATAGCTGTTATAATACTTATATACATTTTTTTGTAAATTCTTACCTAAAATACAAATAAAACCCAGACAGAGAACAAACATCTACGTTCACCACACAAATATTTGTTATCGATAGAGATCGAACCCACGGCCTACGGCACAGAAGGCAGAGCTACTCCAACTGAGCTGAGAGGCCAGTCAATTACTAAAAGTATAAATATACAAAATGATGTAAAGTTCGATTGACTGATTATTGATGCACTTTGTCGATAACCAAACCTCAAAAATGCGTTAACAGCCCCATTGAAGCAGTAACCAAGTCTAGTGAAATCACCAGTGTTTGGTTACAGCTACAAGAACTACCGATCGATGGTATCTTTCAAATCTATGCCTTGTGTCCACGGCTTGTGGACAACGAAGTAATTTGATACGGTTATGCTTTATTGAACGGACACACAGACAACTAAATCGTCGAACTATGATAGTAATTTTATTGTTACGTTGGAAATAAATTGTTAAAATGGGGAAAAAATCACCTGTAGTAAAGTACAGAATACAGAAAAACCAACCATATCTATATTTATAAGAAAGTCGTGTTAGTTACACTATTTATAACTGAGTGATGGCTGAATCGATTTGGCTGAAAATTTATAGAGACGTAGCTTAGAACCAGAAGATCGACATAATTATTAGAATGAAAAAACTTTTATCCCGAAAATTTAACGGGGGCTGGGCGATACGGGATTGGGGCAAGCAAAGCCGGGGTTACCACTTAGCAACAGGGAGGCCGCTAGCGGGGAAATAAATTGTTGAAGTGGAAAAAATTTTACACATTTTTTTTTAGTTTTATGTTTGACGTAGATTCTACCAGTTGGCGAGCTTACTCAAAGCTATGCTTGATGGAATAAGCTTCTCTATACCACCTTGTCTTTACAACACGTAACTCCAAGTGCACCACCAATAAATCGAAGCTTATTCCATATTAATTAGTTTGCGTGCACAACACTGCTACTGCACATATGCGCAAGAGTGTATTTAAATTTATTTATGAAAAATGTGTCCATTTATTTTGTAGGTATGATCTACGCTTGTGCTTCGCGTGTGGAACTGGTTTTATGGGAGCTCAATGTAATGCTATTTGTATGATTTATGATCGATGTAGGAAAGTTATTTGTTTTAAATGGCCGTTTTTGTGGATTTTACATCTAAATGCGTGACCTACGGCCTTTGGACAGGCTTTAAAGTAATGTTAAATTACTCATCTTTAAGTTTCAAGCACTGACCACACCACGAGTATAATCTATATTTGAGGTAGCGTTCAATGATGGATAATCAAATGTATTCAAGTATTATATGAGCTATCTGGTTCCCATAATTACAAGCTCTGCTTAGTTTGGGGCTAGATAGTATTGTGTGGATTGTCCGTGTTATTTATTTATTTAATTGAAAAAATACGAACCCTAGAGTTTCTCAGGAGAACTCGACCTCCGAGACTAATGTTCGCGCCGGGATTCGTTCGCATTCTGCTTTATTTGTATTGGCTAATGTATACAATCTCTAATTACATGCAACGCCTTCTGATGGCTAGGGATGGCACTAGAAAGTTAAGTATTGTTTACTTTTATGGCTAGTTTTGTGATACAAAATAAGGTTATTCGTCGAATATAAATATTAGTCCTTGTTTTTTATAAGCCTAAGAAAGAGATGGATATAGTTTGATTGCCTGGATGTTGTATTTAATTTTTAGTATGGATTTACAAAAAAAAGTTAACTATTGTAATATCTGCTACCTGGGTCGCATCTGATTTTGTATGTTCTCCAACCTGTATCCCAAATATTTAACTACCTATAGACAAATTTCTGAGTTAGTAATTGACGCCCAGATTCAATGTGGTTTTAATGTAGAAATATATTTTGATTTTAATTTACAAAGTATTTTGTAAATTAACGTATGTTATAGCCTGATTTCACAGATTACTAATCGACCGATCAAATATTTGGCAGCTGCTTGTCTCAAATTTGGCAAGCAGATTTGTGAAATAAACTGCTCTCAAAAATTTGATTTATTTTTTATTTATTTAGGGCATCCAACAGAGAAATCACACTTATATAAATGTAGGTATAGTAGTCAGCGAGTTGTGTCTCTCTAATTACAGTGACTCTCTAATTAATCTATTCTTATTGATCGGTTGATTATAAATCTGTGCAAAATGCATAAACTTCTTAAACAAGTCCAAGCAACTTAATTTTCCTAAACTAATCATATCCTGGACTGAAATTTGATAGGCAACCCATATAGAATATATTTATTGGCATGTTTAATAAAATATAAAATACGTTTCATTAAATAACCAGCTCGGTGAAGGTCCTTCTATAGCGGGATCTTAGACTATTAGCAAAATTGAAGTAGGCTCAATACTATCCTGCGGAAAGATGGCCGCAGAGCTTATCGCAAAGTTAAATTATAGCAACAATTCCCAAAGGGTAATGTAATCAAAGCTATCTTAGAGCAATAACAAGGCATTACCATCAAGATAACCGTCAAGGAAATAATAAAATTGACTAAAATCCGGACGATCTTTGCAAGCAACTTTCTATTCTCACGATTAACAAGCTAGATGTTATAACCTGCTTATAATTAGTCGTACAGACTGTTATAGTTTGTTAGGACAATTCCTTCGTTACACAGCCGTCTTTAGGGTGATATTGTATATTTGGGGGTGTTTTATTGTATTCTAAGTATGTATTTACAAAAAAATATAAGTATTATATTTTATCAGCTATCTGGTTCCCATAGTACAAGCTCTGCTTAGTTTGGGGCCAGATATTGTTGTGTGGATTGTCCACAATATTTATTTATATCAGACGATTAATTTTGAATGAACCATAAATGCATTCATTCGGCATTATTATTTCATTCGGTGTTCTTAAATAGCATTTCGAGTAAAAAGTGCCGAATGAAAGGTAAAAATGAACAAAAAATGAATCGTCTGATAGCAACCTATGCGACTTTTTCATCCCCCCTCGCGGAAAGAGTATTTTTGCTCTTCGATATCTGAGTGCAAAAGCCGTTTTTATCCGCTAGAGGACAAATATAATTGAATTTAGAACATCTTGTGTATTAAGTTTGTGAATTCAAGACATAATTTAACCTATTAACCTCCATTTAATTTGTTAAAAACTGAGCCTCGGAATTTTCTTGGTGTATTAAAAAACATGTGGTTTATTTTCTGTCTGGGTGTTATATTGTGTTCTACCTAAAATTTAAGGGCTGTGTGGCCAATATATATTGTCGTTGCTCTTGACAACCCTACGTAGCAAGTCGCCAGCGTCCTAGGTGTTGTCCCGCTCCTAATTAGGAGTCCCTAGGTGTCGGAACCCTTGTTCCTTTCTATTCTGGAACGTGTACTGGAATAACCTTACTGTGGGACCTAAATAATTAACTTTATTGTGGTCTGTAAGAAAGGATACATTTAAATAATGCGAAAAAATACAATACTTTATTTAGTGCTGTTCCATCATTGAATATTATTATTGTATTTTTGACAATGCAGTTTCAGATGTGACCACTCAACATCAGGTGGGCTAAGTGCTTGTTTCGTAAATTACTATCAAGCAATGGATACCTATTAATAAGCATCTGCAACGAGGAACAATGTAAATAATGGTTCTAAGTTTAGGTAACCATTCTACATCAGGTAGGATTGTTCTGAAATTTAGTATGCCTAATAAAATAAATTTCTGCAGTAGAACACTTTATCTTGACGATTTGTTTATGTAATGTAGTCTTTGTTATGTATAGACCGCGTTATGTAAGTTGAACGTGATGGTGTGTGTATATTTAGCATGGTGTACATAATTACGTCATGCGTGTGAGCTCAACCATGTTACTAAAAATAAAACAATAAACTTCCTTGTAACAATGACAAATAACGTCAAATTAACACGATTTTATAACCACTTACGTAGACTCGTGCGCAGAATGCGTGACGATTTTTTTTATGTTCTATTGTTTTTCAAATAGTCGACTCTCATTGGCCGAAATTTGTATGGGAGGTGGGTGTGAGTTGTGATTGGCTGACGCGGAATGAATGCAAAATAATGGCTGGTCTATTTGGCGTGACAAGATCTATTGTAGAATAAATTATACATAGATTTATACATAAACCGGTTATTTAATTGTTACGTTCCAATAATTTGAGTTCAATATACCATTTTTATGATTGGTCTATGATTTTTGGGTTAATGATTAACTTATTGCCTTGTTACTTTTTAATTATAAAGTAGGCAGTATTAACTTATGAGCTATCAAATATAATAAATAGCAGAAGAATTTGAATAAAGAATAACTTAAAATATGTAGGACTGGTATTTTAAGCTTTTACTCATTTCATGCTCAACTAGTTTTTTAGAACGTTTTTTCCAAACAAACAAGATACCATGACAGTTATTTGTACTTCATGGAATATAGTAAAATCTATGTGAGATTATTTTATTCTTGAAAAGGATAAGTTATGAATTTATAGAATATACTTTTCTGAGTGCTATAAAAATTGTGGACAATTCACACAACACTAACAAACCCCAAACTAAGCAGAGCTTGTAAATGGGAAACCAGATAGCTGACATTATAATATTTACATATATTTTTTTGTAAATACTTACTTAAAATACAATAAATAACATCCAGGCAGAAATCAAACATCTGCGTTCACCACAAAAATATTATTCTCAATGGGAATCAAACCCACGACCTGCGGATGCAGAAAGCAGAGCTACTACCAACTGAGCTAAGGGTCAGTTAGCCTGCAGTCATCACACGCGACTGGAAAATCTAGATGACCACCAAACCCATAATTACATCAACTTAAACCACAGTTTCCATAAAAAAGCCTCCAGCTAAAACTTCATACTTTGTATCTAATTGTTGCTCATTTCCACTGCTCCCGCTTAAACGTCATTAATTTATCTACAGTTGCGACAAGACCATTCAATCACGCATGCGTATAATCTCTCGTGTGTTCCCACGTGGTACTGCGCAGGTGGTAAAGGCTTTGCTCCACTGGAAGTTATAAAAACGCCATAGATTCAAGAGTTGCTTATGATATAACAGCCAATATAAATACGATAAATTATATTTTTTTTAATTCAAGTTGTAGATGAGACACCCTGTATAATAAATGGTAGAAAGTAGGTACAGTAAGTTAATTCAAAAACTCAATACTCAATATATTTATTGCATGCACACTTGGTTTAGTTTAGGTACCTACTACATACATAGTTTTAAGATGTAAGTCAGTATGACATGGACCTTGTATATAAGTAGGGTGAAGCAACACGGAGATAGGCCGAGGTTTTTAAATGATAATATACAGGGTTATTCATTATTAGCTGCAAATACTCAGGAATTAGGTTCAACAAATAAAATAAAAAATATTTATGAAATGTTTTTTTTTTAATTTTGATTTAAGTTTTTGTATCAATTTTATTTTTATTAATTTCTTTACGGCTATTGCATAATGATTGCCATGGAGAACAGGACAATGACCCACCCAGGGGGTGACTGAACGCAGAGTGTCGCTCACGGCGCGCGGGCGCGGATCAAAGGTCAAAATAGGTCAGGCGCCAATGATTCCTTTATCGATTTTCTCGGGATTTTCATAACAAAACTTAAAAAAAATCATTTCATAAATATGTTTTATTTTATTCGTTGAACCTAATTCCTGAGTATTTGCAGCTAATAATGAATAACTCTGTATAGGTATAATAAATAAAATAAATAGCATAATCGCGTTGTTATAGTAATGCATAATAATAAAGTTGTTTTAATAATAAAATAATAAATAAATAAATATTATATTATAATTCGTCATCTCAGTTCTCATTACCATGCTAACCTATTACTCATAATAAACTAGTATTAGTAGTACCTAGTGTTAGTTTATATTAGTTCATATTAAACCATGCTAATCAATCTTCTGACGCATCGTACCTATAGCATTCTCTGGTAAACAAACTTTAAATCAAAGATGGCGGTCGTGCGTCCGCGATGCTAATGCTAATTTTTGTATGATTTATTGGCGGCAATGGACAGCAAGCGACGATTCCTACACGGCTTGGTGTGATCTAGGGATGTTCTAACTTGCGGCGCAAATAGGCCGGTCTTTGGTCGGTCGCTGGATTGACGGCGGTTAAACGAGCCAATGGCTCGTTTAACTCATTTAGCTCATGAGTACCTACTCAACGTTATACTCGTAGTTTGAACCTACCAACGCCAAGTAGTACGAACTTGCTTTTGCCGTTTTCTAGCTTGGAGCCTAAAAAAGCCGGGCAATGGTCGGTCACTGGATGACGGGATGATCTGTCAAATGAATCAATGCCTAGTAGAACTTTCTTTTGTTGTTTTTTTGGTGTGTCAATATTTTTTTTATGTGTGTACGCACATGTTTTATTAAATCGCAATCTAAAAAAAAGTACATTGCTTTGCTTCAGTTTTGAGTAGATACTAAGCATTTAGAGCTGGGCTTGGGTATTTAGAGCTTGTTCGTTTTTATTCGTATTTCTTACAATTACTGTAAACACGCGACAGCGTTTACTCCGACTTTTCCGTATTATGTGAAGGCACATCCCTAGTTCACATCACCTTCAGTTGATGAGTAACAAGCGTAATATCTACAAACTCCTAGCTGGTCGGTGGTAGCTGTAGCCATCTTGAAGTCAGTATTTTGAGCTTACATTGAAGACGCTCCTTGTCCGTGGTGAGTTTACAAGAAGGCCTTTCTTGTCGATGGTCAAAGGTATTGATTTAGGATGTTTGTGCAACACTGGTAGTTTCCTGGTGGTAGTACACGTATCCAATTAAATAAGCTATGACTGATTATGTTTAGTAAATCCCTAGGCTGTTATTTTGAATTCATTGCTACAATGCAAAAGCATGACTGTGTGTGTGAAAACAAATTCTATTTTTGAATATCACTTCGAGACGGAAATGGTCAATTTTGATGAGTCCAAGAAGGATACATGATTTCAAACTTCTTGGTTAAGAAGATTTCAGTTTAAGAAGTTTGACATCGTGTATTGAATACATGTGGTTTCATCAGCCCCTTCTAAGCTGACCAAGAATACCAGTAACGAGGAGAGAGCTGGACAATTATATAAAAAGCCTAATCACTTCATAACTGTTCTAGATTTTCTCCTTAATATGTTTAACCAGACCTTTAATATCCTACCTCATGTGATAAGTCCTTCCACAACATGCAGCAATCATACCTCGATCAGGACTAGGGTTTGTTCCCGGGAATTCTCGTCCCGGGAATTCCCGGGAAATCGGTCGGTCTCGTACCCGGGAAATTCAGCTCGAGAAAAGTCGAGACATCGAGAAGTTTAAATAAAAATTTTTACGCTTAGCTTTCTTTGTAAATGCGAGGCGGCAGCGGCAGCGGCACCAAAAATTGTGATACCATACCATACCACCCACATAGTGATTAGTGAGTGATCTTTAGTTATGATGAGAAAAATTATGATTGTTTTTAGTTAAGATGTTTGTTTTAAGCTGATTGTTAACAGAGATTTTGTTTTTTATTAAAGATTAGTGAGATTAGTTATAATAAGAAGAAGTATGATTGTTTTTAGTTAAAATGTTTGTTTTAAGCTGATTGTTAACAGAGATTTTGTTTTTTATTACAGATTAGTGAGATGAGATTAGTTATGATAAGGAGAAGAAGTATGATTGTTTTTAGTTAGCAATTTTGTTTTGAGCTGATTTTTTATTGAGAACTTGTTTTTTTTGTTAAAAATTATGGTGATTTTTTTCATGTAAAATTAACACAGTTAAATTAAAGACTCTTTTTATTAATTAAACAAAAATTTAGACGTATTTTATTTTTTCTCGACAACCCGAGAAGACCCGAGAAATCAGGCTCGAGAAGTCTCGACACCCGAGAACTAAAAAACCTCGAGAAATCGGAAACCCTAATCAGGACCCCTAGCACCAGTTTGCAACCTCATCATTAGTCATGAAACACATCAGTGGGGTGATAACGTATCTTTGTTGCAATCAAATGCTTGTTGCAATCCTCAGTCACATATCATGACCTCAGTCATGACATGATTGTGAGCTACGATTGCAATAAAAACTTATACAAACAAAGCCTTGTGTCTGACAAGCAAGGATTGCAATTCATATAGGATTGCACGTCACCTTTACATCTAATTGGCAAAGATCGACAATCTTTGACAATCCTGTAGTAAAATAACGTAACAAATTGAACGCGTTCTACTGACGTTTAAACTCGTTTAAGCATTCAGTTGGTAAATTTTTCTCTAAACGCGCTTAAAGACCTGTCAATGTCGTTGCATTTCTTTTGTGTACGTACATATAAACGAGTTTAGTTAAACGCGTTTAACGGTGAAATTGGACCTTAGTAGTTAGGTAGGTAGGTACGTAGTTTCCACGCAGTGTTAAGGCCTGCGCACACCTAGGTCGCTGGCGATAGCGATCAGTGAAACACTGTCAAATATCGCTGTCAAATTTAACAGTGTTTCACTGATCGCTGACGCCAGCGATCTAGGTGTGCGCGTCTTTACTCAAAATGATAATATGAATCTTCGCTGCTAAAATTTTCATGCAAAGTAGTTCATAGATTTTTTCAAAAGATCTACAAAGAAACATTATAAACTAGTGCTAAAAACTCAGCTTTCTACAATGTCACGGTGTAAAAGGAAACTATTTGTAATATAAATAAAATAATTATAGGCGTGTCGGATATGTAGAACGGCCGTGATCGCTCATGTGGAGTGATTAGCGAACCCTCGATGTCGACTTAAGACTCGTTTGCAGAACACTTTTGCAAAAAACACAAGTTTCGAGAAATTTTTATCATCATCAGTCTGGAAGTCCACTGCTGGATATAAGGTATCCCTGTACATTTCCAGAGAGAACGGCCAGGTGATCTAGAATAAGGTTTGTTAAAAAATGCTTCTTCAGGTAAAAAAAACATCAAAAATCAAAATCTAGACTAGGTTTAAATTTCGGTGGTGGTGGCGTTGCTTATGTCAGATGTAAACAATAGGTACGAAAGTGACAGTTGAAACCTACAACTTTTCGACTAATCGCGATAAATACTTTTGTTTTAAATAAAAGGCAGTTTTACTGTCTTAAATTATATTAAATATTACTTTTTTTCAGATAACTGCATAAGTAAACATACAATTAAATAAATGTTTATAAAATCTACAAAATACACAAGAAACAGTTGAGCTATCTGCAGATCGTTACAAACGATCAGAAAAGTAACAATTTCGACAAAACTAAATTAAAAACTAATATTATTTTATTTCGCGGAAAAGCATGCTAACTCTACGATGGTACAACCTACCCTTTATAACACTTATATAGGTAAGTACGCGATAAGTACTTATTTTAGAGGTGGCATCTATAACCTCTTTCATAATTAATAACATGGAATTACGTGCTACAACTACATAAGCACGTATTATCAGATAATTCTGAAAATTGAATCGTTAGTAATTGTAGTGTACCCTTAACACTAGTTTGAGAAAATTTGGCACCGTCAGCGAGCACTAAAAGCTTCCACTAAAAACTAAAAATATTCTAGAGAAGAAAGATTGTAAAAGAGAAGAAGATACGAGGGAGAAAAGGACACTAAAGAGCTTGTAAAATGACATTTGACTTGACAACGCTACGTATTTTTATGTTGTACCTACTAATAACATTGTGATATTTTTTTTTTACTAAATAATTATGATATTTCGGTAGCCTAATAGTCATAACTATACATTTTGGACTTTTCCAGTGGAAAATAATAAATAGTGTGACGCCGTGCTGACGTAACTACGTGAGGATTTTTGTTCGACATTCAAATCTTACCGGAAAATTCTAGTAGCGGCGAGTGCCTTCTTTAAGGAATTCAAATAAAGAACCGAAAGTTCTGGACTAAAACAAGAAATGATGTAAGAAGGAAAAGACGATCGGAATCCAACAGAAGAAAACGAAAAGACTAACGAAATTCAATAAATGACGATCGAAATCCAATAAATGACAATCGAAATTCCGGGTATATAAGGAGCTGCAAGCGCGTCTACGGGCAGTTCAGTGGAAAGTGATCTGAAGAAAGGAACAAGAAGAAAAAGTGGAAAAGTGGAAAAAGTGAACAGTGAAAGTGAATAGTGAACAGTGAAGTGAAGTGCAAAGTGGTGAAGTGCTCTCAGTGGACTGTCAGTGTTCGGAGCACAGCGTTGAACCGTGTAACGCGCAGTGCGCGGGGACAGTGTCGGACAGTGCTACGCGTTTCGTGCAGTGCTACGCGTTCAGTGCAGTGTTACGTGTTCGTAGTGCGAATAAATCGCTACTTTCGGTAAAACGTTCGTTTCCTTCCAATCCCTGTACCCACTTCCGTAACATTTGGTGTCAGAAGTGGGATTGGAAGGTAAAATGCCTGTCATGCCGAGGGAAGGCGTGAGCACTCGCGCTAAGACTGGCTCGCAGCAAGCAGGTGGCTCCGGCGCCGAGGCTCCTGAGGAAGAAACCCCTGGGCGCCGAGACAACTCCGGTGGAGCAACCTCGGAAAGTTCGTCGATGAGGACCCAGGTTGGACCAGACCTTGGCGCCTTGTTTGAGCAACTGCGCGCCATGCAAGCAGACCAGGCTCGCCGGGAGGAGGAACAAGCCCGCCGGCAGGAGGAGCAAGCCCGCCGGCAGGAGGAGCAGCTGCGCGCCATCCAGGAGGAGCAGGCACGCCGCCAAGAAGAGGATGCCCGCCGGCAGGAGGAGCAAGCCCGCCGGCAGGAGGAGCAGCTGCGCGCCATCCAGGAGGAGCAGGCACGCCGCCAAGAAGAGGATGCTCGCCGGCAGGAGGAGCAAGGTCACCGGCAAGAGGAACAGATGTGCGCGTTGCAGAAAAGTCTCTTGACCGCTATCACCGACAGCATGCGGAGGGTAGAAGCGGTGGAGGAAACTATACAGCAGCATGAGACTCGCCTCTGTTCCATTGAGGAAGGTATCAAAACTGTACAACAACATGGAAACCGCCTCTCCTCCGTCGAGGAAGTCGTCAAGAAGCTCGAAACGAATGGAATCCCGGCCTCAGCGTCCATAGTAAGTGTGTCAACTGCGGGCGGAAATTTCAAAGTCCCGCCTTTCGATGGAACCTCCTCCTGGGCGGCCTACAAGCTTCAGTTTGAGGCTGTGATGAACCTTAATGGGTGGACCAAGAGTCAGGCTAAAACCGCACTCACTTTGGGACTACGAGACAAAGCCTTGACCGTACTGGAGGCCTTGGGGAGTGATGCTACCTACGAGCAATTGCTAGAAGCCTTGGAGTCGCGCTATGGGGACTCGCACCTGGAGCATGTTTTCCGCGCTCAACTCCGTGATCGATGCCAACGAGCAAACGAGTCATTACAACAGTGGTCCCTGGAGGTAGAAAAGTTGGTCCGGAAGGCATACCAAACATCGCCGGCATCGGTCATTGACAGCATGCTTTTGCAGTCGTTTGTCGACGGTATTTTCGACGCGGAAGTAAGAGCTGCCGTGCGCTTGGGTCATCACGGTCACATCAAGGAAGCCGTCGCACATGCGCTCGAGGTGGAAGCCGTTCGGCGAGACCCGAGGAGTGGACGTCTGAGGGGAATAAATTCAATGGAAGTGGCGCGGGTAAGCCAACACAGAGCTTTCGTCCCTAGATGCTACAACTGTGGAGAGACGAAGGACCGATGCTGGTGTACAAGCATTGGAGAAGCAGAGAAACTAATTCCAGCCAGGGCTGAAGGGTGGGCACCGGCCGGTGGACATGAAGCCCCGAAAATCAAGATTTGTCAGAGCACAGATGGCAACAGCTTAACTGTTAATGGATCAGTAAATGGAAGTCCGTGCTCATTGACTTTGGATACTGGAGCGTCACGTACGGTAATTGGGACACAGCTGACAAGAAGAAACGGAAAGATCAACGTTCGGAAGGGAGCTTACCAGCTAACAACGGCTACCGGCCAGCATATACCAGTATCAGGTGAACAGAAAGTGGCTATAAAGATTGGTGACAAGCTGTACTGGCAACAAGCGGTAATAGCTGACATTGTGGATGACTGCATTATCGGCCTTGATTTCTTAAAGGATCATCGATGTAAGCTCGACATTCACTCCGGTGTCCTGAAGTGTGGGGAAGACGAAATACCAATGAGGGGCGGTGGCGAGGGCAAGGTGTACTGCATTAGGAACACTAAACTGTTGCCAAGATCACAAACGCTAGTTCCAGTAATTTTTCCCGGAAATAAAAGTTTGAAACAGCGACGTTGGACAATACTGGAAAAAGTGGATAACGAGTCATCATGGCTGCCGGCACGTACAGTCGTCAATTCATCTATGGAAGCAGTGGTACCTGTATTGAACTTGAGCAATGAAGAACAGGTGTTAAAGAAGGGTACGCTAATAGGACGAAGCGAAGAAATTGTGTGGTTGCGGAATTGTCAGGAAACCAAAAAGACGGAAGCAAGTACAATTGACGTTAACAGTATACTAGAAAAATGTAAGCAAGATTTGACAAGTATTGAATTGCTCAAGGCGAAGAATTTGCTACGTCGGTACTCCGATATATTTTCGAAGAATGATGGTGATATCGGAAGGACGAGCATGGTTCAGCATAAAATCAATACTGGAAATGAACAACCTATACGACAACGGCCCCGCCAAATTCCTTTTGCCAGAGAAAAGGAGGTGGACGACATGATTCAAGACATGAAGGATAATGAAGTAATCGAACCATCGTCCAGTCCGTGGTGCTCACCAGTGGTTTTGGTAAAGAAGAAGGATGGGTCAACGAGGTTCTGTATTGACTATCGCCGCCTAAACGACGTGACCAAAAAGGACAGTTATCCATTACCAAGGATAGACGACACCTTGAATACTCTCAATGGCATGAAATGGTTTTCTACGCTGGACCTAAAAAGTGGCTATTGGCAGGTGGAGTTGGATCCTAAGGATAAGGAGAAGACCGCGTTCTCCACAGGAAAGGGCCTCTGGCAGTTCAGAGTGATGCCGTTTGGGCTGTGCAACGCCCCAGCTACTTTCGAGAGGTTAATGGAACGTGTCCTTGCTGGGTTGCTGGGAGAAACCTGCTTGGTGTATCTTGATGACATTATAATAGTGGGGCGAGAATTTGATGACCATTTGAAGAATCTGGAATCCGTATTCAACAAGTTGAGAAGTGCAAATCTGAAACTAAGCCAGAAGAAGTGCTCATTCTTCAAACGGCAAGTGAACTATTTGGGACACGTTATTTCGGAAAGCGGCGTCGAAACGGATCCATCGAAAATTTCGGCGGTTAAAGATTGGCCTGTACCTGCGGACAAAACACAAGTACGGGCGTTTATATTCTTTGCTCTTATTACCGTCGTTTTGTCAAGAGTTTTTCAGATATAGCGAAGCCATTGCATAGACTAACAGAAGAAAAACGGCCTTTCGTCTGGGACCAACAATGCCAGGCGGCTTTCGAGGAACTTAAGAGCCGGTTATGTGAAACACCAGTACTCGGATATCCAGATCAGTGTAATGAATTTGTAGTTGACACAGATGCAAGTAATACAGGGATAGGAGGAACACTCTCACAAAGAAAAGGAGATCAAGAAGTTGTGATAGCTTATTACAGTAAATCCCTGTCAAAACCAGAGCGGAATTATTGTGTCACTCGAAGGGAGCTACTTGCAGTTGTCAAAACACTTCAGCATTTTAAGAAGTATTTATTGGGTCGGAAATTTCTAGTCAGAACAGATCATGCAGCCTTGAAGTGGCTACTGCAGTTCAAGAATCCTGAAGGACAAGTTGCGCGATGGATTGAACAACTACAGGAGTACGACTTTGTAGTAGAGCATCGCAGTGGAAAGTCTCATGGGAATGCTGATGCTTTGTCAAGACGGCCGTGTTCTGAAGACTGCAAGCACTGTGTGAAACAGGAAGATAAAGAAAAATCTATGGTCCGAGTTATAAGAACTGATACAGTAAATGATGATTGGAGCAGCGATGCCATGCGTAAACTACAAGAAGAAGATGAAGACCTTAGACCAATACTCAATTGGGTGAGAGATGGATCCACACGCCCAGGATGGAGTGAAGTTGCTGGAATGAGTGCAGTAACGAAGAGCTATTGGGCACAATGGAATAGCCTGCTCTTACACAATGGTCTTTTATGTCGAAAATGGGAGAGTGCATCAGGACAAGACAATCATCTTCAGACAGTTGTGCCGAAGTCAAAGATTTCTGATATACTGCGAGCGTATCACGACGGAACATCAGGTGGTCATCTCGGTGTGAAGAGAACTTTGGTGAAAATTCGTCAACGTTATTACTGGTTGCACTGCAAGGAAGATGTTGAAGACTGGTGCAAGAAATGTACGAGTTGTTCCTCTGTCAAAGGACCACAAACAAGAAGTCGGGGAGCGTTGAAGCTATACAACGTGGGTGCTCCTTGGGAACGAATAGCTTTGGATGTGGCTGGGCCGTTTCCAATGACGAATAGTGGAAATCGTTACATTTTGGTGATAATGGATTACTTCACAAAGTGGCCAGAAGCGTTCGCATTACCAAATCAGGAAGCTATCACTGTGGCTAACAAACTGGTGAATGAAGTTTTCTGCCGATTTGGACTACCCTTTGAAATCCATAGTGACCAAGGCAGGAATTTCGAGTCGCAAGTCTTTCAGGAAACATGCAAAATTATGGGGATACACAAAACTCGGACTACGCCATATCATCCGCAATCTGATGGAATGGTAGAGAGGTTCAACCAAACTCTGGAGCGGCATCTGGCAAAAGTTGTTGAAAGTCATCAGAACAATTGGGATGAGTACATTTCTCTGTTTCTTCTGTCGTATAGAACGGCAGTTCATGAGAGTACCTCTACTACTCCGGCCCGAGCGAACTTTGGTAGAGAGCTTCGACTTCCAGCGGATCTTCTCGCGGGTTGTCCTCCAGATACGCCTAGCTGTATTTCGGAATACGCGGAAGATTTGAGAAAGAAAATGGAGGAAGTTCACGGGCATATGAGGGAAGAGAATCTGCGTGCTAGTGAGCGAATGAAAACGCGATACGACAGAAGCGTCAACTCCAAGTCCTTTGAAGAAGGTTCTGCTGTTTGGCTTCACAACCCCGTTAGAAGGAAAGGAAAATCTCCAAAACTACAACCGAGTTGGGAAGGCCCTTTTCAAGTAATTACGAGGATCAATGATGTCACATATAGAATTCGGAAAACGCCAAGAAGTCCAGCGAAAGTGGTTCATGTGGACAGGTTGGCACGGTACTACGGCTCTAACGATGCTCGGGACGAGCACGTCTAAGGAGGGGGTAGTGTGACGCCGTGCTGACGTAACTACGTGAGGATTTTTGTTCGACATTCAAATCTTACCGGAAAATTCTAGTAGCGGCGAGTGCCTTCTTTAAGGAATTCAAATAAAGAACCGAAAGTTCTGGACTAAAACAAGAAATGATGTAAGAAGGAAAAGACGATCGGAATCCAACAGAAGAAAACGAAAAGACTAACGAAATTCAATAAATGACGATCGAAATCCAATAAATGACAATCGAAATTCCGGGTATATAAGGAGCTGCAAGCGCGTCTACGGGCAGTTCAGTGGAAAGTGATCTGAAGAAAGGAACAAGAAGAAAAAGTGGAAAAGTGGAAAAAGTGAACAGTGAAAGTGAATAGTGAACAGTGAACAGTGAAGTGAAGTGCAAAGTGGTGAAGTGCTCTCAGTGGACTGTCAGTGTTCGGAGCACAGCGTTGAACCGTGTAACGCGCAGTGCGCGGGGACAGTGTCGGACAGTGCTACGCGTTTCGTGCAGTGCTACGCGTTCAGTGCAGTGTTACGTGTTCGTAGTGCGAATAAATCGCTACTTTCGGTAAAACGTTCGTTTCCTTCCAATCCCTGTACCCACTTCCGTAACAATAGGTAATAAATGCACATTTTACACACCACTATCTAGCCCCAAATTAAGCAGAGCTTGTACTATGGGAACCAGATGGTTGATATAATACTACTTAAATACCTTTTTTGTAGATACAAACTAAGAACACAATTCAACACAGAGAGATCTGCATTCACCACACAAATATTTGTTGTCGGTGGAGATTAAACCACCTTCGTCGCAGAAGTCAAAGAATGTAGCAAATGACTTTGCAAAGGCGTACAATGACACAAGGCTACCACCGCACCGATGTTGCAACATTTTTGAATATGCGACAGTCTTGGTCATGATAACGATAACGTTAGAAACTAGTGCTTAGGGTACTTAATCCTGATAAAAAGGTCAGGTACCGAGCCTTATGCCTTTTGATTTATCGTCTAGAGAAAATAATCGACTGTAGAAAACTAAAAGGTATTGGTATATCACCAATACTGGAGAAAAAATATTGCAAACTAAGGAATCCTCATATATTTTTTTTTTCAAATTAAACGTTACTGCTATTTTTTACAATTAACTGATGGAATAACCATATGGCCAACCTGATGTTAAGTGGTAACCATCGCCTGTAACAAAGCATTGCTTAGTAGGTCACGCACGTCATGCAGGAACGTGCCCTACGATGCTCTTCTCTGCGTCCATCAACTTGAGGCATACAGATGTAGGTATGTGCCAGTAGTTTCATCGGCACCCACACCCTTCAAACCAAAACACAACAATGCTGCTTCACGGCAGAAATAGGCATAGTGGTTGTACTTCCCCGGACGAGCGACACACAAAGAGAACTACTACTGCTTTATAGAGTTAATTTTTTAAAGCAAACATAATGAAATCTCACCGAATAAACCTACATACCTACTTTCAATGGATGTAGAATGCCCAAAACCTTTTTATGGCTGTTTTTAAACAAATGCTCTGTAGTGTACTTGTACACAAAAAAAATGTTCATAATGTTTGCTTTGCTTCTTTTGTTTTTGAATTGTAACCCCCGAATACTGAAACGCAACTCAGATTTAAGCACGTCTCAAGCGACGAATATTTGACAGTTTTTCATTGAAAACTGTCAAATATTCGTCGCTTGAGACGTGCTTAAATCTGAGTTGCGTTTCAGTATTCGGGGGATAGTCTTTTAATTTTGTTTCATCTGCATATAATACATATAATATATATTCATAATACATATAATATCATATACGTCACTTTAACACTTGCTTATTACATATACTTATTTATCCTAAAATGTGTAAATAAGGGTTCTTTCTGTAACGACGGAAACTGGTACCAACTACTGTGTATAAGCCTCGGCCTACCTCCATGTTGCTTTACCCTATAAACAGGGTCCATGTGATACTGACTTACACCTAAGAACTATGTATGTACCTAAACTAAACCATGTTTATGCAATAAATGTATTGAGTATTGAGTATTGGTGTCACGGAAGACCAACGCGATAGTAGTACACGCTAATAAAGCAAGAGTTCCAAATTCAAATTCAAATAGTTTCCTTTTTAATGTTAACACTTGTCTTGTTTATACTATTGCTATGTGACGTTAGATTAATATTTTTTGATTTTGATTTAAAATAACTCATTTCCCGGGCAGTAGCTAGTTGGATATACATACCTAGATATAACACAGAAATGTATGCGTTCATGTAACAATGAATGAAGTCTCGTCGCTTGGGGCCACGCACCTGTATCGCGGTGCACGCGATCTTATGCCTCGTTCGGACTAAACCTTTTTATTTTATTGGTCCGTGATAAATTACAACTGAACTATCGTGAATAATGTTATTCATTTAGTGCTTGCGGTGATTTAAGTGCTTTCGTCACACATTTGATGTTTTTACTCGTAGTTAAATTGATTTATAAAGTAAATAATAATAATAATAACATTTAATTTCCAGAAAAAGGTTACAAAAGTACAGCTATTTTAGTCAATCAGTTAAGGTACAAAGAAAGGTAGGTATATAATGTAGATTTCTATTTAGTAATTTAGGTGCACCTTGAGAAACAAAAAAAGATAAAACTAATAGTGTATATTAAGCAAAATTATCCAGTAGTTTTGCTTACAAAATGGTCACCTGGTGGGTTTTTTTTCAATCACATGTTCAATTTTTAAATTAAATGTAACATAATTATAAGTTTCAAAAACTTGAGAAACCGACTTCATTGTCAAACGGCTAAACCGATTTTAATCAAATTTGTTTGGGACAATCTGGACGTAAGAATAACCTTCCAAATAAAAAAATAATTTTCTAAATCGGTTCATAAATGACGGAGGCATGCAGAAACATAAAAAAAAATATTTAAAAAAAAATGGCAACACCGATTTTAATAAAATTAAAATGGGACTTATCTGGAACCAGTACCTTTCAGATAAAAAAATATTTTTTAAAATCGGCTCACAAATGACGAAGTTATGCGGTAACAAACATAAAAAAAATAAATAAAAAAAAACATAAAAAAAAAAAAAAAAATACAACCGAATTGAGAACCTCCTCCTTTTTGATAGGAAGTCGGTTAAAAACAGAAGCGAAAAGATGATTGGCCATCTTGTACGACTTGACAGCTTTGTCAGAAATATCATCGAAGGAAAAATAAAAGGAAAGAAAGGAAGGGGAAGACCAAGGATAAGCTACATGAGCCAAATAAAAGTGAAGATCGCTGTCATGCCATATAAGGAGGTCAAGGAGGTTGCCCTCAAAAGAAATACCTACTTGGAGAAAAATGCATAGGTAGGGACATTAAAGCTATAAGTTCTTCTTATTTCACGTTCAAACAACTAATTTATTACTTTTTTTTCAGATTCCTGCAAGATCTGAACGCAGCCTAAGCTTCGGTGCTCGTCGTCTGTGATTACGCGCGAACGGCCCCCGTTTAACCGATTCCTTTTTCAAACTCGACGTTCCTGTTTCAAGAACCTGCACCATTATTCCCGCGTCTTCCTCATTTAAATTTGGAATGGACAATGCCAGTACCCTTTCGCGGGCGTTGTTTTTTTCTTCTTTTTTTCCAACCAGGGACCAAATTAGGCCAGTTAAGTCATGCAAGCGGTTTGTCACTGAAGTGAAGACCAGTAGTCAGGAATCTTTTGTTCGAATCTTCAAACTGCCGTATACGGACCGAGAACAATTCGATCCCAGCTCTTTTATTTTCGTTTTCTTTTGGCAAATTGTGAAAATTGTCCCGAGACTTGCTAATTTCTTCGGCCACTTTGTACGGTAAAGGGACCTCGTCAAATTGATAAGCACTTATCTCATTTAGTTGGACCGTACCGCGGGAGGCTGTAAATTAAATAGATTATACGCTTGGCGCAAGAAAGGCAGCGACCGGTTCTTTTATTGTCATGCGTTGTTTTTAATACAGGTTGCATTTTTGTCATGTTTTGCCACCCGCGGCCACAATAATCAAATGCGCTCGTCATTAAAAATTCATTTTATGTCTCGAGCATTAAAAATATAAAAAAAAAAGCCTAAAAGTGAGCAATTCAAGGAGCGTGTTCCAACAACATAATTCAAACAGGCCCGTCATCCTGAAGCCCGTCGATAGCGATCTTCTCGGCGATTTTTCATAAACAATAGCCATTTTAATAACTGAAAAAGGTAGAAGAGTTGATGCTATTGATAATACAAAAAATGCAACAATAAATTGCAGTGGTGGGTAATAAACAGCGATTTGCTCCGGGCGACTGGGCGAGCTACCAGTGCCGTGATATGGAGTAAAGGAACAAAATAAAACTTGAAAAATAATACGTTTAATATCAAAGAAGGTGTACTTCGTTAATACACTCGCCGGAGGCCGCGCGTCAGTTCAGACATTGTTTTCTGGAATGCGTTTTTAAAAAGCGAATGCTTTTTTGCGGTATACTTTTTGGAGATTGGCAAATTTGCTTGCATTGTTGTTAGGTATGTTATTTTTGATTGATAATGTTCGATATAGCTGTGCATGTATAGTCTGCAGTGGATAGTAACCTTGACGAGTATAATTTATGTACCGGGCTACATGGGTACTGATTTATGATTCTAACACTATGCTGAATTAAAAATTACTTTACATTCTATGAGTTTTGAGAAGTAGACCAAGTAGACCATTTCTTACATGTTTTTTTGTATGCAACTAGCTAATGGAACAAGCATTATGCCCCACCTGATGTTAAGTGGTGACCATCGTCTATCACAAAGCATTGCCTCGTAGATCACGCACGTCAGGAACGTGCCCTACGATGTATGCCCTGTGTCGATCAACTTGAGGCATACAGATATCCAGCCTCACGTGCCAGTAGTTTCATCGGCACCCGCACCCTTCCGCCTAAAACACAGCAATGCTGCTTCACGGCAGAAATAGACATGGTGGTAGTACATCCCCGGACGAACCACACACAAAGAGCTTTACCACTACTTGATATAGTGTAACCCGAACCAAATAAAACAATAATACCTACAACAATAACTTACGAATCTCGAACACTTCTATATTAACGAGGAAATGCCCGAGGCATTTGTCAAAAGAAAACACAATAACAGCAATAGATAACCGTAGTTAGGTGCTTAGTTAGGCGTAGATACAACTTTGTAAGGATGGTGGCACACTGAGTGCAGCTTTAATCCTTACAAGGTGAGTTGAACTTCTACCGGATGACTATTACTGTTATTGACTGGCTTTTAGCTCAGTTGGTAGTAGCTCTGCCTTCTGCGCCGTAGGTCGTGGGTTCGATCCCCACCGAGAACAAATATTTGTGTGGTGAACATAAAATATGTTTGTTCTCTGTCTGAGTGTTATATTGTATTCTAAGTATGTATTTACAAAAAAAAAATGTATTCAAGTATTATATCAGCTATCTGGTTCCCATATTACAAGCTCTGCTTAGTTTGGGGCTGGGTAGTGTTGTGTGAATTGTCCACAATATTTATTTATTTATTTATTTATTTATGATGATGATGCACTCAATATTGTAGCATTGTATATTGGCTTAATACTCAATTGGATATCTTATACCGTATTTTTAACCTACTCTGATTTACTTCGTTTTATGCTTTGCAATGGCGATGGCTATGGCGATCAGTTTCATTATAGGGTATGGTATTTGACAACGATATCTTGATCGCCTTCGCAGGAGATCTAATATGTAAGGTTTTACAAATAAGGCCTTGCGCTGTAATTACCTACAATGTGATATGTAACTAAACCCATGTTTTTAAGTTAATCGTTCATTTACCTACTTGGTTTTATGGCTAGCGCCCACCTAGGCGATTTGCTGCGATCAGCTTCAGCATTTTGCATACATCCGCACATACTGCCGCAAAATCTGACAGCGATACACTGATCGCCATCGCAGGCTATCTAGATCTGCACAAGGTTTTACAAATAAAGCTCAAACAATATTTTTTTAATAACATTCAAGTTTTTTCGTTTTATTTTTTATTTTGACTCAACTTTTAGTTACAAAAATATGAAACTTGTATTAGAAATAGTTTGCATATAAACTATCTCACAGGTTTTCAAATAAATAAACTGATCAAACAATATTACCACAATATATCACCAACATTCACCCATGAATAAATAAACAATACTTATCAAATTCCGACACAAGCACTCACATCAAACGGCATTATTCAATTTCTCAAACATAAATCAAACACCCAGTGTGAACACCGGCTCACCTCACCATTTACAAATGCGGACCAGCGGGGGTCCCGCGACCGAAACGCGCGCATTGTCGCTCGTTACTGCGACAAATCGCAGTCGCGACCCCGGTGTGTTCCGAGCCTTACTGGCTTTTGCTAATTGGTCGGAGTAGGTGTGGGAATGGATGTAATTACCTACATATTTTGAGGTTTATGTTGTTTAAGTATTGCGCCTAATTTATACTTTCGTGTTATTTGGATTGGAATCCTACTAGGTGACTAATATTGTGATTGATTGAAATAAATTATATTGGTATACATTTTCACACATTGCTTATTAGCACCATACTTAGCTAAACTTGTAACCTGTACTATGGGAACCCGATAGCTAATAAAATATTTATGTTTTTATTTTTGATTTTCTAAAGTGCTGGCAACACCAAAGTGCTCAAACTGTGTCTGAAGCAAAAAGTTTGGAAACCTGAGGCAAGGAGTTTAGAAATCCACAGCAAAAAGTTTCCTAAGTCTATGGTCTAAAATAGTCATCAGTTCTGTAAAAAGCAATTTCTAAAGCACTACAGGGCTACCACGAGCTCCATATGGTTATGGCTATGGCTGTCAAATTGTGTATAGATAGGCTGACTCACATATTCATTTTCTTCTTGGGTTTGAATGTGTTGACACTGTTGACAGCCATAGCCATAACCATATGGAGCTCGTGGTAGCCCTGCTGATTCTGAATTTCAGACCAAAAAACTCAAGGGTAGATTGGCAGAGCCACAACCACTGGTCTACTAGTGCTCTAAGGTATCCGAACTTCCTATACCCCATGACAAGTGAAACAGTCAAGTAGAGATTTAAATTACATGAAATAGAATGATCGGGGGATTACCATACGATTCCCATTGGCATCACGTGCGATCGGCGATCCGATCGTATTGCGGCGCCAATGAATAGACCGTCCACCTCTATTGTAAGTTAATGTAAGGGACAAGACGTCTCACTTATACGAGCAGAGCGGCTGACCAACAGACATCGAGCAAATTCCTTTGGGCGCTTGTGTACCTATTACTATTACTGTTAGCCCGAATCAGCCCATTGTTGGACAAAGCCCTCCCCCCAATCCCGCCACATTCTGTCGAAAACAAAAGTTTCTCTTCTCTTCTTCCTGCCCTTATCCCACTTCATGTTGGGTTGGCATAACCCTCTCCTCCACTCTCCTAAATATGATAAGCACTAGATATATGTCTAAGTCATCATCATCGTCAGCCTGAGAAATCCTATATATTTTCAATTCTGAGCCCTCTCTATCTACTGATTTTATGTGTATTAATGTCGTCAGTCCATTGGGTGGGTCTTACTAAGTAGTCATAAAAGTCAGAATTTTTTATCTCATTATCGTTATTGGACCCTCTTTTTTTGCAAATTAGGTTCTTTTACCAATTAATAACGCCGCATTATCATGGTGGTAGGTATTGCTTTTCATAACGTCTGCTACATGAACAAATCATTAAAAAAATAGTTCCTTAGCAATTTAGTCTTGACAGAATCGTGCAGAAGCCTTCAGAGTTTGCAAAACTGCTTACCCGTGAGTCCCATCAACTCGCTTCACAAGAATGGTGATGCAGCCTCAACAGGAAGCCTTCACCCTTTGTTCTCCGCTTGAAATGATAAAAACGTCAAGCAACGCACCGCGAGCAGACCATTGTCTGAAACCGGCTTTAGTTTTTGCCACATTTATTTTTATATAGTTTACTTATTGCGGATCTGCTGGCTATGGCTTAAGAGGCAGAAAATTACATTTAAATATAATTAAGATCATAGGGATCAATAAAACTCAGGGGATGTCTACCGTGCCTTGGCATGAAAGTCGTACCTCTACACATAACAAAATTATAGTAGGTATACTATACGCACACCAAACTACCACTAATATCTATAAACTCGTAAAAGAGAAAGATATCAAAAATAATAGTTAAAAAGATCTCTTGCCTAATTCACAATTGCCATTAAAAAACAAATGATCTCAATTTTCCAAAAGATTTTTAAGTTTGTTTTCAACGTCATATTTGTAAAACATCTTTCTTATTGCTCGAATACTACCAACCAGTGCGCAGTTATTATCCAAACATTTTTTTGCAATTAAAAACAATGTTTCCAATATGAGTTTGGTTCAAAATTACTTTGTGCTGACAGTAAAATATCGAGGCTGTTTCGTTGGGTTATTTATGTATCATTATTGGGTTCTTAAATTAAGTTGTAGGTGATGGTGTTTTCAGACTTTATTGTTTAAGGATGGGAATAAAAAGTGTGTAAATAAATAAAGTTTTATGGTGTCGTGTTGGTATTGACGTTTAATTTGTTTTTTTGATTTATGGCCTTGATTTTTTACAGTCCAATTGATGATGCTGTCATACTGCA
Source organism: Thera obeliscata (assembly GCA_947578465.1). NCBI lineage: Eukaryota > Metazoa > Arthropoda > Insecta > Lepidoptera > Geometridae > Thera > Thera obeliscata. The sequence continues at coordinate 6,595,778 of OX387918.1, read as the reverse complement.
GTTGCTGCCATTGTCTCTAATGTCACTAGAGACTAGTTGGGACGTTACTGGCCAAGTGGGATTCAAATCGATAAGTGCCCCGATACATTAAATTACTTTTTATTTTTCACGTGCCTGTGACTGTGGTTTCAATTCCATCCCAGCAGTGTGGTGAAAGGATCATAAGTGCGCCTCAATGCAACATTTTCAATTTTATAGGTTCTACATGCTGGTTTTTTCACGATGTTTTCCTTTACCGCTTGAGAGTACTAGTATAGTGCACACAAACATAATGGATATAAAACTTTTTGATAAGATTTGAACCCACGACCACGATCGGAAGACAAGGCTGCTGCCACTAGACCACCGATGATGTTTGAAGTACGCTTAGGACGCGTAGACAAGCCATGGAGTCTACGATGTCCGCGTTGGCGCAACAAGCTTTTTACTTGTGGTAAAGTATACTTACGTGCCATTCTGTTCTGTGAAGTGCAAAACACATCAAAGTTTCTGAAGTATAAGGTCTGGCATAGATACTCAGCACCTGCGGAGTGGCCGCATCGCCTGCATCGCTGATTGCCGCATTGTGCCGCTCACAATAACTCGATTAGAGTCGGACGGTGGCCGGACATGCTACCAATGGCCACTATGTGGATAAGGCTTTATATATTTCTTTTGACCCACCTAATTTTAATCACCATCATCATTATCTCAGCATGTTTGCAACTCACTGCTGAGTATAGGCCTTCTCTTTGTTGCGCTACTCTTTCCAGTCCCTCGCGAGTCCCATCCACTCATTCCCAGCATTAGCGATAATATCGTTCGAATAACAAGCACGGTAAAAATTGTTTATAACAAAGCATTGCAAGAACGTAGCCTATATCAGATACCCTACCCTACCCTAAACCCCCCCCCCCCCCCTACCTATGATTCACTGCTTTGCATTTTCCATCATGCTTTGAAAAGCGATGCTGTTGGTGAAAGCTTATTAAGCATGTTAAGATATTCTGCTTAAGAATACCTCGACATTATGATCGCTGGGCTGTGCGTCGTAAGTTAAGTTTCAAACGTGCGTCACTTGTAAGACAATGCTTTGATGGCCACTTAATATCACAATCAAGTTGTACAAAAAAACAGGTGTCATGATGACATGTCTTGTGTGGTCTATAAGATCATTTGATGTTAGTAAAGATCCCCAGCAGTTGTCAAAATCAAATAAGGAGTATCCACACTATTCCAACATCCCCCAACCCCCAATTAGGCGAGTACGGTGCTACCACAGCACAAAGGCAAAGATAATGGTCAGTTAACTTAGTTGCGAAGATAGTTCACTTAGGAGCAACTTAACTTTATCAAGTTGCAATTAAGTTCGCCCGCTTAATTGAATATTCTCACGGTCCGTTTCACAGAGGCAGTTCTGGTTGGTTGCGGTGCGACACATACCTTCTTCTTCTTCTTAATAAATGGCATCTGTCCATACCGGATCAATTTTGCCAGTGTCGAGTAATGAGGAAATATTACATAGATGAAATACTTTTTCGTCAATTTAAGTCAGTCCTAATTGGCTTTCGAAACAAAAGATGGCCGTTTTTACCAAAACCATCTGAAACATTTTCGATCAAATCAGAATATCGCATAATACACTTTAATTTCAACTGCTAACACTTTGATCTACATCGAGTAATGTTGGTTAAAATACCGCTGAAATTACACAACAGAACTCAAAATAACACCAGAAAAACAATTAAAATCAAAAAGCTATGTGACTACCCAAAATAACAGAAAATGAATCCCACAAATACCTACTTGATAAAGTATTTTAGTCTACTTATTCTTCGCAGTCTATTCACTTTAATCAGAACAATCGTGGTCGACATGAAAATCTTATGATTTCTCTTTATCAGAGGCATTGGCACGCATCACGATATCTCGCCACTTCTCTCTTGCATCCGGGAGCATTAAAATAATGTAATAGGTAAGCACTGTTTTGTAGGCCATATAGCTCGAAGAACCGACAACCGTTGGGGAATAAAGGTTCTCGAATGGCGACCACGAACCGGAAGACGAAGACAAGGAAAGCCACCCACCAGATGGACTGACGACATTGTTAAGATCGCAGGAAGTCGATGAATGGAAAGGGCTCAGAATCGTTCTTCCTGGAAATGTGTAGGGGAAGCCTATGTCCAGCAGTGGACTTCTTTAGTCTGTTAATGATAATGATGATGACTGTTTTGTAATCTGATATTGTTATGAAGACATGTGACGATTGTGCCACACCGTACCGCAATCGGTGTAACTGTGCTTTTACGACCTCCTGACTGGACGGTATCGATTCAAAGAGCTAAGTGTGTTATGAATGTGGGCTATTGGCTACGTTAGACGCTGCTGTAATTTTCTTTGGCATATTGTAAGGGCGTTTTAACTATCAGACGTTTTTAGATGATTTCTTGGCTTTGATAGCCACTGGATCCTTGTTTTTTTCAACCTACTGCTCCACTGCTGGTCTTCCCCAATCCCCATTTTTCTCTACTCTCCACGATCTTTTGTCTACTTTATCCAAGTCATTGGAAGGAGTCAAGGTCGTCACGCCAGTGTTTCCGCTGGCAGTCGCACCTTCTTCAACCCTCTGCGGGTATCCATCCTGTGATTTCATTAGCCTACTTTTTAGGGTTCATGCGGATTTCGAGATTTACCCACTTCCAATATTCAGCTTTGCCACCTTTCGTCCTACATCAGCGATGCCCGTTTCGGAGCGCACTGTAGTGTTTTGAGCTCAATCTGTTGTCATCACACCTCGCTTCGCTCCATACTTTAGCAAACACCCAGCGCAGTTTTCTAGATTCAGTCAGCAACTACATTTGGGCACCGCAATAGGTCAGTACAGGCAGGGTTCTGGTATATCCTGGATCCTTGTATATTTTAGGTAAACGTAATGGTAGGATACCCTTCGGTGATGTGAGGTGAAGATGCGCAAAATGACTTACGCCAATAATGTTTTCCTTCACCGTTTGAAAGATCTAGTAAGTAAGTATTAAAATAAGTTTTCGAACAGAAAAATCCATGAGTGTACGACAACATTCAAACCGTGACCGTAGGATCGGAAGGCGGAAGCTACTTACCACCACTTGACCACCAGTGGTCTACCACTGCTAAAGGAACAAATAGGACCATCAATTCAACATCAAAACACATTGATGGTATTACATAGGTTTATTGTAAAGGTTCTTACGAACTTACCTCATGCACCAGTCTTTGACAATGTTGGCATACCTATCTAGTTTTTTAAAGACATTTTGCATTATTATGTGAAAGAAAATAAATCCTTATTACTTCTTTTTTTTAATCATAAATGATGTACATACTACATCACCTAGTCCGTATCATCCCGAAAGGCTAACCATTAGTACTAAAAAGCATTTTTCCCAGCCTCCCACATACGCTAAGTACATGCCGATCTGTCAGTGTGTCTGTCCTTCTACTGTAGATAACGTGCAACAAATTGGCACTATTGGTCAAGCAGGCATTAAACTGAAAAGCCGCATTGATAATAGTTCAGCCCAAGTTGTAAGCGCTAGTAAGTCGGTATATTCGTACTTAAATAAATAAATAAATATTGTGGACCCACCAACACTATCTGGCCCCAAACCAAGCAGAGTTTGTACTATGGGAACCTGATAGCTAATATTAAATACATAGTATAAATTTATTTTATTTTGTAAATACATGCTTAGAATACAATGTAACACCCAGACAGAGAACAAATATCTGTGTTCACCACACAAATATTTGTTCTCGGTGGGGATCGAACCCACGACCTACGGTGCAGAAGGCAGAGCTACTACCAACTAAGCTGAGAGGCCAGACAAACCTAATCCCATATGAAAATTTGTATTTGTTGTATTTGGTACGTTTTCGGTATACTCAGTTTTCATGGATAAACTACTTTGTACAAAACGGTATTGAATTTTAGTGAGACAGACGGCTGATTTCCAAATGAATTATTTTGACAGACATCAGCAAATTGGTCATGAGATGCCAATAAAAAATGGACAGATACACAGTACACAGGCAACACAGTAGCCGTTCTCTCACCACTTGTACCACAGCCAAAAGCGGCGGCGCGGAGGCAGAAAGAGCCTACCCTATCGAAGGGCGCGACAACACCTGTTCATCAGCCCTTTGCGCCTGCCGACCGATTGTCAAACCTTGTCGATGGTCAGAGGTATGGAATTGCCTAAGAATATTTATACAAATTATTTAAATTTAATTATTTTTAACATAATGTATAGCTACAGTAATTTATTATGCATTTTTTGCATTATTTAGTAAGCATTTCACTCATGACAGAAATTCCCAGCCCATCGCTAATGTTTACTCACAATGTATTCGGCTCGTATTTTGAGACAGTGCTTGAGGTCTATGACATTTTTAAAAAGAGAACTGTCTATCTATGTTGAGAGTGCATGAGGCTCGACTCAGGCTCAAACACTTATTCTGAATACAGTCCTTAGTTATGTTTTTTAGACTGACTAAGCAGTACTTTACATGACTCTGACTACCTCGTTTAGACATTTTTACGGATCTTGTGATTATCAGGTCAATAACAAATACATAAAGAATGTAAAAAGTTTTGCGTGAAGCTAAATCTCTGGTCTTTTTTAATTCGCTTTATTATTATTAAATTCTCTATAGTTTTATTGTTCACATGTCAATTGACAAATAAATGCATTAAATAAATAACATTACTTTTATCTGACCTTTGACGGATGGCCTTTCAAACCTAATGACAAAAGCGATCCCTTACGGAACCATTCAGTTAATTTAGTGTTCACTCATTGAAATGAGAGGATAACCATCAGCCTTAAGAAGTCCACTGTTGAGTATACGCAATACATTTCTAGGCAAAGCTATTTAAAAATGGAATAAAATAGAAAATTATAGATTTTGTGCTTAGAAATCTAGCAAAAAATATTGATCTGATGATGGGATGATGCAGACACTCGATTAGAAAAATAAGAACTTGTATAAATAAATATAAATATGTAAAACAATCCACACAACACTATCTAGCCCCAAACTAAGCAGAGCTTGTACTATGGGAACCATATAGCTGATATAATACCTATACATTTTTTTGTAAATATACATACTAAGAGTACTATATAACACCCAGACAGAAGACAAACATCTGTGTTCACCACACAAATATTTATTCTCGGTGGGGCACAGAAGGCAGACCTACTGCCAACTGAGCTGAGAGGCCAGTTATGCCATCTAATAGATACTCGAGATTTCCATATCAGATTTTCTTTTTTTTTTCAATTAAGGTTTTTCCCAACTTTTCGCATTTTTCTCAACGTCATCGGTCCATGCATCGGTCAAGATCCATTATAAAAACATTAATAAAAAAAGATTTTGGTTCCCAATTCAGTTTAAACGCTAACAAATTACTCATTTAAACAAATTCGCGGAGTATAATCGTAAAGAGTTAACGACTCTCACATTTCAACAATAAAATTGAATCTTTACTGCCCTCTGTTATCCACATTGTCAGCAGTAAAATAACAATTAACTGACCAGCTAAAAATATTATAAAAATAAATATATATTTAAAAACATTTAATTAAGTAATGGCTTAATTACTTCTTCAACATGACATTATCAGTATATGACTTTCTAGATATTTTTTTCAGAATGTCAAAAACGTATTTTTGTAAAAATAAAACAATATGTTATGTATTGTGCTATAGAACGAGCACTAAGATTTGAAATAATGTTCTGTTACACATTAAAAAACACGCAATAACAATCAACTACAAAACTGGCCACAACGAAACCCTATCCAAAAAGGTTTAATGCGCGTAAAAGAAGAAAAAAACGTAAATTCAAAAAAGGAATCTAATCGTGAACTGTCATCGGCGGCAACAGAAATAACTTTAGATATGAAGGCATCTAATGAGACAAAGGTTAATGAGAGTAACAATGGAGGGGCAGTAAAATATTGGATTTATTTACACTGGACAGCGCTGGCGATGATCTGATAACGCGGCAAATGTCCACTTAAGGCGCAGCAATCCTTTTTCAATAACAACGAAATTATAGATTTTTTTATCATAGGTTTTTTTACTTTACGAATTCAATTCTCAAATATCTAAATAACTGTAGACTTTGTACACAGAATACTCTAAAGATTGGTTTTGTTACCACAAAGTAACGCTATCCGTCAGTTAAAAAAATATATATACTTTTTTTGTTGGTTATTTTAGTAGATAAAATCAGATATGTTAACTCAAAGATTATAGAAGAATATAGAAATTGGCACTAAGTAGATATACTTACACAAATGTTGGGTAAACGAAGGTGTTTTTTTCATCATCATTTAATTAAAAACATAGTTCAAATCATGCACGTCATGTGATCGTTTCTCTGGTTTTTTATTATTATCAATAAATCATCTACCTAGTTTTAATTAATTATGTTATCGGACTCATTTTATATTCACACACTAAAAGTGTTCAACTTAAAAATATTTTAAGCAAAGTTTTACTTTATTGAATTTTATTATTTGATTAAGCTACTAGTTTGCATAAATTTATAATTAATTTCATGACATTTTACTAATTAGCAACAGAGCTCGTCAATTAATGGCTATTAGGAAATAAAATTATAATTAGATACAGTTAGAATACTACTAAAAATCATCACAAAAAGAAGCGCTTTACTGTAAAATTTGTTAAAATAAAATTAAAAAAATGATTTTATCATTTTCCCGACAGTTATGGCTCAAGTTAAATATTTGTATTTTTGTAATGTAGAGGTTAATACTGTAAAGCTAATTAAAAAGATCTAGTTTTTATCTTCCAACTTTTCCAAGAAACATATTAATTGTGTCAAATTATTTATTTTTAAATCATATTCCCCTTAACAAAAACCCATCGCAGCCACAATGATCAAATTTCGTTTTTATTGTTAATCCGGACCACTAAATGAACAGCCGCATATTGGGTTCACTAAACAACACCAGCTTTAAAAAAAAAACATCGGATTCCAGGATCTGAGGACGATTCACATCAGTACACTGTTTTATTAAAAATGTTCAAAAATAATGTTACTTGAAATGATTATGGTTGAACGATTCGGCTGGTTAATGTCATGGTGGAGTTGGGATCGGTTGAAAGTAGCGCAATTTGTATGATAAGAGGATTTTGGCAATTGTGTTATCTTTAGAAATTGGGTCTGAGAATATAGCCCAAGTTTTATTGTGAGTCGTTTTTAAAAGAATAACAAAGTCAACATTTTATAATTTGTAAAACCAAGGTTTTCTGGGTTGATAGAAGTAAATTTTGACATATCAGCAATATAAAGTACTTTTTGTTTGGATGTCTTGCAAGTAGTATGCATTTTTTGCATGCTGTGTTCTCATTTATAAGGCCTACTCGCCTATGTATTTTCTACCCACGTACCATAATATTCCTGTACCCATAGTGTAACGTCCAGTTTTAAGAACTTAGATAAAAAAAATCAAATGAAGCATTTTTATTGCGTACTCAAGCTTCATCGCACAGATGGTAAGAGCTAAATCAAAAAATCTAATTCAAAATTTCTTTATTCAGTTGTATCACAAGAATCACTTTGAAACGTCATAGAGCTAAGTGTATAGGCAAGTACTACTAGTATAGGTGCCAGTTCTACGCGACCAGAACAGGCAGCAAACTACAGTTTGTCTCTTACCGTTTTTTGTATGAGACACGACGAGAAGATGACTTCAAAAACCAGTCCTACCCCTATCAAAGTTCACAGTCCTACAATCTATGATACTTTACATGCAAATAGCTACTTCGTTCCTGCACTTACCTTTTGTTATAGAGATTGTCGTGTAACAGACGAGCAAGATACGTGGTTATTAGTGCTATCTTTATTTCTCCTCGATTGTACTTAGGCACTGTTTGAAATGTCTTGGATTGCTTTGAATAAACCAGTAGCTGATATGGATTGTGAAATAATTTAAGTGTTACAGAAGCTATTCCTTGAAACCAGACCAAACGCACGATTTCAAACAATGTTACTAGGTTTTTATAGAAGTAAACCTTGGTTGCCTCGTATAGATCGCTTGCTAGCGATAAAACGATGGAAAAATTGTAGTAGTAGAGCTCTTTGTGAAGGACTCATCTGGGGAAGTTCTACTACTATGCCTATTTCTACCTTGAAGCAGCATTGCAGTGTTTTGGTTTAAAGGGTGTGGTTGCCGGTGAAATTACTGGCACGTGAGGCTTAACATCTGTACGCGTCAAGTTGAAGAACGCAGGGCAGTGCATCGTAGGGTACTGACGTGCGTGACCTACGAGGCAATGCTTTGATATAAGCGATGGTTACCACTTAACATCTGGTGGGCCATATATTTATTCCATCAGCTAGTGATATAAAAGCCGCTTATTGTATTAATGTGACTTTTATTTTTAAGATAAAAACTGTTTCTTACTCACCTAAGTATGTCATGGTAATCAATAAAGAGTTATCTATCTATTTATTTGATGGCAAGTGATCTCCAAATCTCTTATCAGAAACATTAGAGGTAAGGAAGGAAAAGTACTCCTGGAGTTGGGCTCAATCCCAGATTTTTCTCAACACCACGTGTCTGAAGATCGCGGGAAGGTAGATGGAGAAGGTACAATCGAACGCCAGTGTCGAACAGTGGACCTTTTCAGACTAATTATAATTGTGTAACTAGATAATAAAATTCCTCCAAGATTACTGCCACATTCATCAGCCATTAATATTTCAAAACTTTTTACTCACGGCTTTTCTGTCTTAAGCATCCTATAGTGATGCCGATTGTCCATCTAAGTTAATACTTGATTCGACAAAAAGTAACTCCTGCGCATTGACAGAAAAAACAACTTTAATGAGTTGTGTGAAGATAAAAATGCCGGGGCGGCGAAACACAAAGGCGCAAATAAAAGTGCTTTGGATCTGGGTTTGCGTACTATTGTTTTATATTAACTTGAAACAACAATAGGTAGCGCTTTCAATGGATAATGCCGCCACAATGAGCGCTGCGGTTTGGGTTACATGACGCTAGGAAAATATATCATAGAAAAAGAAGCATTTAATACAAAACGATGTTGGTAAGTCCTGATTCTCCTTTCAATTCTGTAGGCCAAGCAATTTTCTGCAAGCTTCGTCTGGATTTGTCTCAAGTTCTGGTTTTGAGTCTGTGTGAGTGATCACCAATGTGTTATACTGCGTGAGTGACGTTTCGACGTAGGATTTAGTCAACACTCACACAGACTCAAAACCAGAACCAGAGCCAGACAGAGCTTGTGGTAGGCCTACTGGTCTTGATTTTATCGGAATTTGATAGCAGTTTCATCCGTTTTCTGCCAAAATTCTGTTGACATATCAACCTCAGCGAGGTTGGGATTAAAATTGACTGTTGGTACATTTTACTTCTTACCTGTGGGGTGAATGCGTATCTCTTTTTGCAGTCACACCCTAGTCACAACTGTCAGTTTTGATATTGTTTTGAGCTTTATTATTAAAAACGATTTAATTGATACAAAACAGTGTATCAAACTTTAAATTCCAACAAAATTATATAATGGCGTAGCAGGTCACAGCGTACAAAGTCGGGCTCATGCCCAGTCCAGATCCCCAAGGTCATACTGAAGTTGAGTTCAGATCCCAGCACCATGTAACCCTTACACGGTCCAATCCCGAACATAAGTGGACAATAGCGACAACGTTCACCTTGTGAACATAATGTTAATGTGAAATACAACATCACATTGTGCAGTCACACGCACGGCTTTGCGCCGCCCGCGCTGTCATTACTGTCAATTGTACGTGACAATTGTCTGACATCTTTAGTTTTGACTGTTCTTTTGTTTTGGACTGCAATTGTTTTCTAGACGAGAGTTCACTGGCTTGTGAACAGAGTGGCTAATAAAACCCGATTCCAATCCTAATATTGATTTGACAAAACGTGAAAATGCTCTCCGCGCTGTCTTTAATGTGAATTGTACGTGACAATTGCCTGACATCTTTAGTTTTGACTGTTCTTTTGTTTTGGACTGCAATTGTTTTCTAGTTGAGAGTTCACTGACCTAAGAGCTGAGCGGCTACTAACACCCGATTCCAATCCTAATATTTATTTGACAACACGTGAAAATGCTCTCCGTACTGTCATTACTGTCAATTGTACGTGACTATTGCCCGACATCTTTAGTTTTGACTGTTTTTTTGTTTTGGACTGCAATTGTTTTCTAGTTGAGAGGTCACTGTCGATCAGAGTGGCTACTAACACCCGATTCAAATCCTAATCTAGATTTGGTTGGAAGTTTGAGCACATCTAAGCGATAGGCTGCAATATTTGATAGGGATATTGATGTCAAATACCGCAGCTTATCCGTACCTTTAGGTTAATTTATTACAAGGTAAGTTTTTAATTGGCTACTTCCGACCCTGATTCCAATCCCCAACTTCATTTGCTTGATATTTTGACAGCAGTAAAAACATGAAGCTTGGCGCTAGTGTGGATTCAAAAAAATGTTTATCCAGCTCCATCTATTTGGCGAATGATCGTGAAATCTTTAGCTTATAAAAATATAAAAAAAAAAATACAGACTATGGGTCTTTCACACACAGTCTTCTACAAACTCTAGTCAGCTAAAATAGAACCAAAGTCAGAAAGAGTAATGGTATTCATTTAATTTTAACTAGTTCCATACATCCAAAGCTGGAAACCAACCACAGAACCGATCGATTTCGTCCGGTGCTAAAGTGGTAGCAACATTTTAAAGATTCGCTTCAGCACATAAGTTATTCTTAGCGTACGTAAAGCTGGTGCTGCACGCTTGCGAAGCGGTTATTAAATACCGGGATATTTCGTCATAACTAGTAAACTAATCTCGGCTTTTCACTTTCAGTATTTTTTTTCTTCTTCGGGCCTTATCCCATCTTTATTTGGGGTCGGTTCTCCTAAGCGTTCTTCTTCAAAGTATATACATATAATAAATAAGAGATGGCACCGCAGACAAGACCAGCTCAGTTAGCTGGTCTTGTCTGCGGTATGCCAGGTGAGCTGTGGGCAAAGATAGCTACCAATTGGCATCCTGACCCAGCGAGAAGGCGACGCGGCAGGCCAAAACGGAGATGGCGACGGAGTTTGATGGTTTCCTGACAGACTGGACAAGCATAGCCAAGGATCGCGATGTCTGTAGGGCCTTTTACCAGTATTAGTGGGATCTGGAGGGCAATAATGAATATAGTAAAAATTTAAATATTGTAAACTAAGAACACAAAATATGATCTAAAATGGTTAATATAAAAATCAAAAGTAAACAGTAAACATAAAATCGCACTTCCAATAATGAATCATCTTGATAACATCTTGCAAAAAGTTTACGACTGCACTTACAAACAATTACTATTTGAATTTTCATGAATAATACCAAGTGTGCGAATTAAATAAATATCACCGCTCCGCGCAACGCTAGGCTTATGCGATACACAAACCTTACTCAGTTTACACGGCCCGATAAGTGACCGTGGATGGTAATTACCGCTAATGGGAGAGATTGCCAATGACAAATGAATAAAATGATGCCACCGGTTAACTTGGGTAACACCAACTTGAAATTCAGCGTAAAATTGGCTTTATTCCAATGAATTATAGATTGAGTATGCTTCGAAAACTCTTATTAGGGTTAAGCTCGCTTATGTACATGTCCTGTGTTATCACTTATTTGTAAATGTCTCTGTGTGCAATAAAGAATTATGAATTATAAATTCGAAAGTGCACTGGTGGTACCTTCTGATCTAAGGGTTCGAATTAAGTCATGTATCTATGGATTTTTCTGTTTCAAAAATGTATGTACACAATGCTAGTGCTCTCAAATGGTGAAGAAAGTATCGTGAGGGAAACCCATGACTTAGTCAGCTCTGTACGTATTGACCATGTCTTCCTGTGGATTAGGCCAAGTAAGCTTTCAAGATGGTATAGGTACTGGGATAGCATCCATCTTAAATCCTGTCCCACACAAATTATAATTGAAATTTTATCAAAATCCATAATAAAATTTGTACGGCACCAATCCTTTCAAATAAAAAAAAAAGTATGGCACTCGGAGACTGCCGCGGTAAAGCTATTAGATAGCATTTTTTATCAACTTATAAAAATTATAATTATTTATTTATTTTATTAATGCAGTATTTTTTTCCTTTGTTTTTTTTCTTTGATATTAATTCAATAATTTGAGCGTGGTGACCGATAAAAAATGGAAAAACTAAAAAGTATCACCGCTGTGCCGGTCGGAGTGGGGGGAGTTAAGTTTTTTTCGTTACGGAATTTCTGGATTCGATCCCCACGCTCAAGGCCCGCGATAGAAGCTATGTACTCACAAACATTACAAAAACCAGCCGAATTGAGAGCCTTCTTTTTATTTGAAGTCGATAAAAACAATGCGTATCTCAATTGACTTTTTGGACGCAACGAAATAAAAAGGAAGCAAAATAAATAGTGACTATTTTTTATACTGTGCTCCTGGAACTTTTAAAATAAGTGATGTGCACACGAAAGATGTATGGAGAAACATTATTCTCTTGATTGGATTTTGAGATTCAGATGTTGCTGATGATTATTCTGTTGGTTTGATTGAGTTGCAGTTATTAATAAAATTCTTGCTGCTGATAAGCTTAAATACTGTTAAATAAGGCTGTCATATTGACAGCATTTCACTGATCGCAACCGCAGAACGCTAAAATGTGTGCAAGGCTTCACAAGTTGGTTGCTCTGCCTTCTGCTTATATGGTGGGTTTTTACTCTCCTAAGCCAATTTGTTTGTGTTAATCTGTAATTTTGTTTGTGCTTTTATTTTTTGATGAGCGTAATGTAACTAAGATTTGCTTAGTTTATAAGTTTTAGGAAACAAGTTACCAATTATGTAATTTCTTTCTAAACAGTAGCATGCAATTTTATTTGAATTTGCTTGACTCATGACTGTCTATGAAAACGAAAAACAGTAAGTTAATAAAAAAAAACTTTTCCATAGAAGTTTTTTTCTACAATCTATATTTCTTCTATTCGTCGTGTTGATACTTTTTACAAACCAGTGTGGTGAAAGGTTTTTAAATGCGCCACAAAGAAGCTCCTACAAAACGGTATACTTATAATCTAAAAAGAAAAACGCATTCCCCATTCATTAATATGAACAGCCGGTTGAAATATAGTCCAGATAGGGTGTATAAGAGCTACAAAGGTTTTATCTTTTTAACAAACGCGACTCAATAAAAAGTGCGATGAACCGCCTCGGTAGTTACCTATATGAGAAATGTCCACGATCGAATCAGACTGCTATGGAGATGGTAATACCACTTTTATTTTTTATTATTACTAACTAAACGTTTGACTGCCTAATGGAAAGTGAAAATGAGCCTAAGATGGGGCACGCTTAGCTGTTGAATGTTTTATGTGTTTTCAATCAATCAATCAAATTATTTATTTTATGCCAGAAAATTACACATATATTACACAAGGATCATTTACAAAGAGCTAATGACATAAAAATTGGTCGTCACTCAGCGTATGTTATAGTAGCGGGTGCCACTATAACGCTGGTCTTCCGTGACACCAGTAGAGTGCGACACACCATCGTTTATACACAGAAGTTTAACATAAACAAGAAAGATATTAATATAAACAAACTATTGATACAAATAATAATATTAATAATATACAAATAAATAATATATAAATAACAAGACTAAGACAGAGTATAAGGTAAAATATATAGCTACATCCAATACAAAAGGAGAAAAGTAACCTAAGTACAACGAGATCTTAAATAGAATTTAACAATAAACTTTACAAACTAACCTTTATTGCATAATAATTTTTATTGCAACTTAGTTTATTAATATAATAATAATATTAATAAAACTTAGTTTATTTAAAAGCGTTTTAAATAAACTAAGTTTTATTGCATAACTTTGTCATATAGGAGCCAAGTTCATAAAAATCGGTTCAACAGTTGGCTATAAAATTGGTTTCTCAAGTTTTAGAAATTTATATTATATGAGTATTATATTTTGTATATACCTATTAAGTGAAATCATAGTTATTTGGATTTTTACATTGAAAATCTAAATAATAATTTATTATTCAAATTTAATTTTTAATTATACAAAGAAACTTGCAATTAAACAAATATTTACAAAATGTACAAGAAACAGTTAAGCTATCTGCAGACCGTTACAAACGATATAGAGATAGCTCAACTGATCCAAATCAGTACCAGACAGAAGTGTCCCCAAGACGCTGGTGGCATTGCAAAATATACAAATGATACAGAGTAAAAGATGACATGGATAAGAAAGAAGTGAATATAGAGATGACGGCTGATAGAGGGGAATGGAAGAGAAGAACATACTGTGCCGACCCCACATAAAGTGGGATAAGGGCAGGAAGAAGAAGAAGACAAACTGATTATGCAAAGTATTTACTACCTCATTTTGTATCATCTCTATATAGTTCTGAAATCAATCCTCTGAAGTTCGCCGTCCCGCTTGTAGCCGATAATATGAGGACAAATACAAATTGATAAACAAAAAGAAATACATTACATACTTTTTGTACAACCTGTAATGGAGGGGCAAGAAACTATGTGGATGATTATTATTCATGGAGGCTGTGAGCTTGATGAGAAAAATGTGCAACAATGTGTTGCAGAAAGTATTGTTTTATATCATAAGTACTTGAGTATTGATATTTTTTATTTCTTTAGCATGCACGGAAACTTGATCATTATTTTGACAACCTCTTCCGAGATAAATCGAAATTGCAAATAAATGCGAGCTTGCAAAGGCTGTATGAAATTGAATATTTGTGTAAATACTTTTTTTTGTAAACATTGCTTGAACACAAAAATTGCTCCTTAAATTATACCTACCTAAAAAGGAAACAAAGAACGCAGTTAGTTAAAATATAAAAAATCCAAAATTATTATTATAAGAGCCCGTTGTGTCCGACTGCCGGGCAAAAGCCTCCCGTTTTCCCGTTTCTCTTACTATTCGTTTATTATTATTAACCCACCGTAATTAAAAAAAGTACGCGTGCGGAGCATCACCACATAATTACCACTAATAACTTACAAATCGCCCATAAACGTTACAAGGGGAGTCACACTCAGTTGACCACCATAAACAATAAAATTAGGTGCAAACTACCATTTTCTGCTCAATTAACTTTGCGACCCTCCATACAAAAATCAACACTTTCATGGTACACTGCCTTTTGTGTTCTCTTTTGTTTCTTAGACATAAGGTTGAAAATTGAATCAAATTTCAGAATTAAAATTTATGTTGGGCATTGATAGTACAAATTATTATGTTTTTATGTAGCAGTATAATCATGTAATTATTACAAGGCTAACGAGTCATGTAATTGTATGATTGTTGATTATTGGTTGAACAAAAACTATGCCAAATGTTGCTTAGGCATTCCAGAATGTCAAAGAACATTCTGGAACGCTTAAGAGCATTATATTCAAGAGCATTTTGACAAATTCAAAAAATTATAAAGTTTTTACGTGATAGAAAAGGATAGACATAGCAAAGTCCCTATGTAAAAAAGGATAGATTTCGAAATTTTGCCCCTTACAACAACCCCCACTTTAACCTCTTCCGTCCAAACTCACTCACTCACAGCAGTGAACCGAGGGTTGTGTACCACCACAGTTGGGAGTAGTAGATCCTAGTCGGTGGTGATAGAGAAAACCCTGGACATACGTACACACACTTGCTTTGTGTAATTTATTTATATTAGATTTGATAATGTTCCTAATTAGTCACGGAGTGTAGATTTTTTTATTTATTTTTCATTTCCAAATTCTTTGCACAAAATCTTTACAGTGTAAGCCATGAAAGGCGCTATACTGACTTATAGCCACTCCCAGATTCCACCATTTAATTCCACCAACCACTCAATCCCACACCTAATTAATAGAAAACCGCGTAAACAAGCCCTTGAGTGACGCACAAACACTCTTCGCACCCAATTACCACCCCATCATCTATCACCACCACTAAATGGTCATAGGCACCATTGTCGGCCCGCTGAAGGACGGGTCAATGGTACCACAGATTATGGTACATGGTACTAACTAGTCGTGAACCTTACAAAATGGTACGAGGAATGTGAAGGATTTATGCAGCGGAAAATGAGCAAAAATAACGATTACTAAAACCACTGATCAAAAAAAACCTCTTCAATCAAAACAAAGGAGGTCGAATATTTTTTTGTCATCAAATAAGTTTTTAATACAATTTTGAAATAGTTCCATTTTCAAACCAAAATAAAAATACTCACCATAACCTGCCTGCGCCCATGTTTTACTACAAAGGTAAGGTTTCAGAATGGTAGTCATTTTGATACTATCATAAATAATCATAATAAAGTAAAAATGTCAATAAATTGAAATTACTTCGAAAGGTTTTTTTTACTTGATATAGACCATCCTTTGGCTAAATATCACTTGATGGTAAGCGTCAATGGAGCAGGATGTTCTAGAAGATACCTATTCACTCTTGCCTCGAAGATGCATACAATGTATTGGACTATATTGTAGTAGTCAAGGAAAAACAGCCGACGGCAATGAGTTCCATTCCTTGAAGGTTCGCATAGTAATGGTGGAGCCAAAACAACAAAAAAAGTGCGAATAGGTGGTATGCTAACCAGGTTTTGATATAAAATTGAGTAATATAAAAACGAAACCCAACTTAAAAGTTACAAGTGATTTGGAAATATTTGGTTAATAATAAGCTTCGATTCACCGCTGAAAAAAACCTATTGTCTCAATACAATAATTTTAACTAGTAACCATTATACCCTCAGGCTAAGCTTACACCAAATATCAAAGATAATTTTACACTAAGCCCTAATTATATACACCACAATACATTATGTATCAGTGTACCAATAATTATACAGCACAATAGATATACACGTGCTGGCTATTACTTTTACTACGCATAATAACATATTTGTAATCAATTTATTTACCAGGTGAAATCCGTCTAAAAAGGATGATTTATGCTATACCGAGGCGGGTGTAACACGTGCTACGTCAACGGACGGATTTGAATTTAGAAGTATACAACTTAGTAGACTACCGATGTCGGCCATCTTTTTGCGGTATTGAGAACAGTTAGGTAAGTTGAATTCACACACGTGTGTGTGAGTGTCACACATTATAGCGTTACTTAGGTGTGACGGACCGCTTAAAGTTCTCCCTGTCACTGTTTGACATTACCGGATGGTAAGAGATGATAGTTGCTTAAACACTGATTATCTTTTAATACACGCTTTTAAATAATAGGGTAAATCTTTAAATTAATAAAACATTATCTAGTTACGGCTTAATTGAGTAAAGAATATAAAAATATCGTAGCAGCCAAAAATATTGTTAGAGAATAATGGTTAGGTATATTCACAATGGTCCAATAGCTGTCATTAAGCTTAGCAGACCGATAAGTACGTTGCCATCTCTATTTTTTGACATGAAAGTGACAGGGACAATACCTTTTTAGCGAGCAGTTAAAATGTAGTCCGGTATTATGAATTAGGGGGTTTGCTAATAATGTAATCATTATGTGGCAACGAAGAATAATAATTACTATAAGATAAATTGTATTTTCTCTATAAGTGAATTTGTAAATTCTTTTGAGAAAATAAATGTTTAAACCTATGTAATTAAAAGTTTGTGTCTTGTTCGTACGTGGCACGGGTCGTGTCCGTCACGGACTAGTGTAAATCACCTTTAAATCATTTCGTACCAATTTGTGGAGTAATGCCTGTAATAGTTCAGGGCTATAACATAAATGGGTAGTTTTGAAATGTGAGGCGCCACATTTGATTGTTCTATTCTGATCGAATGTTTTATGACTTCTTGTTTTTAGATTTTATTATCGGTGTTCAGTTGTTTTCCAGCCGACAAATGCTTTTTTGTAGAAAGTCAATAATCTGTAGGTACTGTAGGCTTACCACAAGCTCTGTCTGGCTCTGGCTCTGGTTTTGAGTCTGTGTGAGTTCTGACTAAATAAATACTACGTCGAAACGTCACACACACAGTATAATACACTGGTCAGAACTCACACAGACTCAATACCAAAGCCAGAGACAGAGCCAGACAGAGACATGAGACAGAGACAGAGAGACAGTAGGCCTACTGATCATTGATAATTGCCTATGTTAATTCAAATAGCTAACTATCTTTAAGACTGTTATAAAAAAAATATTGTGGACAATCCACAAAACACTGTCTAGCCCCAAATTAACCAGAAAGCTAGTATAACACTTATATACATTTTTCGTAATTTCATACTCAGAATACAACCTAACACCAATACTGAGTAAAAACATCTGAGTTCACCACACAAATATTTGTTCTCGGTGGGGATTAAAACCCACGACTCACGACGCAGAAAGCAGAGCACTAACAACTAAGCTTGGGAGAGAGAATCTTTCCGAATGTATAATTATAGCCACTTCAAGATTTGAGACTGAATAACTGTCAATTTGAAAATGCCAAAACTGTGCTAAGGTTCTTAGTACACTTTTTTAGCACAACACAAACAGCCCTAAGCTGTTTTGTATAAAATTAGTACCGTACTTGTTGAATGGAAAGGAGCCAATTAAATGGATAAGTGGCAGGGCGCGACAGAAAAGTCGCGGCACTTGTCGCGTTGTCGCGTCTACCGACGTATTGTCGCTGTCCCATGTCGCTTTCGAAGGAAAAATACCCTTTTAATGGTGCCGACTTTAACATAAGGCAACTATCTCAGTGGAGCAACTAGAATTTTAGTAGGTTTTGTTGTTAATTTTACAATAATGTTTGTTGTTAGTTTTTAAAAGTTACAGTTAATCCGATTCTCTTATTCTGTTTTTTTCAGTAAGTAGGTCCAATTTAAATAAAAATCACTGAATAAGTACTTTAAAGTTTGTGCCTCTTAATTTTGAAGTACAAAGCTTTGCATGAATGTAATGGATTGGAAATGGTAACTATAATGGACTATTTTCGTTTGAGCTTCTGAATTTATCATACATCTGTGTAGCACAGGTATCTTAAGTTTTGTTATTTTAGTATTTACATGCACATAATATTGTATGTATAAGAAAATTAAGTAAGAAATAGAAATTGTTTCCTATTTTTCTGGTTTTTTCAAACCAGTGCCAGTGTGGTGAAAGGATTTTAAGTGTGCCTCAAAGTGGCTCCTTTCGTCCACGCAATGCCGGTTTCCTTCGAGAGAAGTGCACAATGTCGGCAAATTACAGTTATAAATGTAATTGAGTATCTGATATATTTTTTACTATGCGGCGTTTTTTGCATGACCAACGCATGTAGATTAGATTGAGCATTGACAATGTAGCAAATGTGAATTGAATGGGAGGATCTGCTAAATGAGGACAAGAGGATATTGAATGTAACTAGAATGATGATTTTGAGGAGTTGATAAGAGAAGCAACTAAATACTTAAATAACAAGAACGCAAAATAGAAGGGAACTTAAATATAACTTACAAATTCAACTGCATTCTAAACAATATATTTTTAAAGTTTTGGTGGGGTTAAAGGTTAGTATTTGTTTACTGTTGACTGCGAACAATAGTTAAGATGCTGGTTTATAGCCATTTTAGTATTATTGTTCCATAAATAGATAGTTTTCAAGAAATCAAAATATCATAAAGTTTTACGAATGTTTTTATGTGAGTACCAGCAATATCATAGCGGGCTATGAATAGGTTGATACTACTGTAGTAAGTAATACCTTTGTCAATAAAAAACAAATCGACAATTTAAAATTAGAACTTCAAACTTTAAAAGCTATTCGTTGTACCAACCAATCACAGCCCATTCTAGACGGTAAAAGATCACAATTTGAACTTGGAACTGGTGACGCTATAAAAACCGTGTTTGGTACTTTCTCCGTCATTTCGGCTCTGTCTTCCCACGATGTTACTTGTTTAGTAGGCAACAATTAGACAATTGTCGGCCATTTTAACGATCAACCATAAAAATCGGCTTGAGTCTCTCATTAACCGCATTCTTGTGATACTTCCGCTTTTATAGTTTTACTAATCAACGCTCTAAGATTAATACGGTCTCGTAGGTAATGGCGTCGGGTTGTGTTCAGATTAATTTTATTGGCCCGAACTTTGGACAATTGGTCGTATAGATAATTGAGTTTTGGAGCGCGGCTTTTTTAAATCTTTGTCACAGCATAGAAAGAACAACTGACTTACTCGAATTTGACCACCCTCTTTTCTCTACTTATTATGACACCTGTTTGAACCAAAACCAATAGATAAATATTTTATTTTTGTAAAAAATAACTTCAACAATACCCAAACTAAGGGATGAGTAATGCTATTTAGTAAGCTTGGGTGTATTTACTGTACACACACTGTGTCTAGAGAACAGTGTTTCTGATCTCAGTGCCTCTCTCACTTATAAATTGATAGTTATATAATTCTTTATTATTCACCACACAAAAATATAGTATAGGACTTATGAGTAAACCGTTAGGCAAAACAATGAGCGATCTTATCGTTGAGAGCGATCTCATCCTTGGCATAGAAAGAAATGACGAATTCAAGGCAAAGATTATAAAAGTGTAGATCTATAATACCTACTCACTATTACCTCATAAGATGGTACTTAAAAATCGTTAAAGTATCTTCGCTAAGTATGCTAAAAGACACAAAGAGTAGATTTCCACATTTATTGGTATCAAGTGGAAATCTATACTTAGGCTAAATACTTTAAATAAATAAATAATGCGGGCAATCCACACAACACTATCTAGCCCCAAAAAAAGCAGAGCTTGTACTATGGTAAGCAGATGTCTGATACTTTTTTTTTTGTAAATACATACTAAGAATACAATATGACACCCAGACAGAGAACAAACATCTAAGTTCACCACACAAATATCTGTTCTCGGTGGGGATCGAACCCACGCCCTCCAGCGCAGAAAGCAGAGCTACAACCAACTGAGCCGTGAAGGCAGACGAAAGAAGTCGCTTTACTATGGATTTATGTAAATTAAATATATCTAACCAGCTTAAACCCATCAGCTGTGTCTATGTTTACGGTTAAGTAACTTTTACTTATCTCGCAACTAGCGGCAACCAACTACCTAAAACGTCTAATTTAGATTAAGTAACTTAAAATAGCTCTAAACGTACAAAATATAACTTTTGACAGGGAATTTACGGTTCTACATACATAAAAGTCGGTTTTCTTTGTTATCGTGTATATAAAATACAGATAAAAGTCACTTCTGTATGCAATATGAAGCATTTTGAGTAAACTTATTATTAATGTTTTCCAGCAACACGTTTTTATGGGATAACAAATAATTTATTTTTATGATAACGTTATTTTAAACAGTAAAAATGTGAGTAAATGAAAATAAAATGTTTTGTTTGTTTGTTTGTCCGACAGAGTTGTAACGTTCATCCTCAAGTTTTAAAAGTAGGTCTTATAAACGTAATTGAATAACCCAACTAGTACTTGTTTTTTAAACTGAAACTAAATCTGTCCGAGGCTAAAATTGTAAGGATTTTTTTTTCAAAAAGCTTTCGTTTTTGGAGTACAAGCTACTTTTCTGTTATATCTATAGTAATTCTCAAAAAAAGTATTTTTTTTTGGGGAGAACCTATTTTATCCGACTGCTGGGCAAACCCGATAGTGGGACAAACTAGGTTACAAAAAAAAAATTTTTTAAAGATTTTATAGAAATAAGTTTCTGATAAACTAATAAAAACCCAAAAAGAAAATAGCTATCACTAAACCCATAAAAAGTTTATTTTATATTAGCATCATTTTGACAAATTAACAGCAATTTCACACACACACACACACACGTTTGACTGTTTGAGAAGAATAATGATACTCGATTTTGTTTTTGATAGATTCCAAATAGGTTTTTTTCTACGAAATTGAGTCTTTATAGTAGCTATCATTACTCAAACAACGCAACCTGCTAGAAGTAGAGCTGAGTAGATTATTTTGTCCGTCTAAAAAAGGCATATGCTTAGCCAAAATCACTTTGCTGGCATTATTCTACTGAAATTCGGCACTCAGCTCCGAAATTGAAAATTTTTAAGTAAGTTTGAATTTTTCACTTAACCTAAAATATTTAACTAACCCTCGCAGCTCAGTTGGATCTACCTTCCGCACTGTAAGGCCGTGGGTTTGATCCCCACCGAGAACAAACTTTTGTGTGATTAATTTGAAACAGATTTTTGTTCTCTCTCTGGGTTGTGTTGTATTTTATTTGAGTACGTATGATAATATTAAAATGAGCCTTCTATGTCCCTTTCTATTGTCCAGTCCAGCCTATCTATGTTCCAGTATGGTCTTTTTAGTGTGTTACATAAAAATACTAGTATTTATCAGCCATCTGGTTCCCTTAGTACCTACAAGTTTTACTTAGTTCAAGGTGAAATAGTGATGTAATGTTTTGAATAATGCGTTACATTTTGAAAAATACTCGTTTGAACTATTAAATAAATTTACACCACATAAACGATTTCGATCACAGCAAATTAGACATAAATTCAAAAAATAATTAAACACCAAACAGTAGGTGGTCCTATTTGCTCGGCATCGACACTTTATAAGATACGATCACTTTTAATTATAGCTCTCGGTATAATTTCGTGTAATTGTGTTTTTCTTGATTTATTCGATCGGACGGTGGGCAGTAAGGCAATTTCATTGTTTCGAGTCCACCAGAAGAGTAGGTGAGCGTAGGTGGAAAAGAACAGCTAGTTCACTCCAATTACGTTAATTTGAAATTGAAAATGTTTATTTTTCGTCGCAAAACATGATCAGATACAAATAATATAACAACAAGCAATAAGTGACGAAAACAATGTTTTCATTCAGTGTTTACCATACGAGTAAAAGCAAAAATACTTATTATGACGATAGTTTTCAGTAGCGTTTCAGCACCTTAAGCAACATAATATAATACAACATAATTTTACAAAAACTTGGTCTAAGCCTGGAGACTTCATAAATTTTGTTCATCATTAAATTCAAAATCAGAGTAAAAAACTCTAGTGTTGTGAAGAAAAAGAAAAGCTAAAGCTTTAAACAGTAAGTACCCTGCTACAAAAAGAGGAACTTGGTCAGGATAATTTTAGGGTACCTACATAACGAGATCATGATAATTTTTTCTCGATTATTATAATTTAAGTAGAGCGATAAAAAAAAATATTGCAAAAATATCCTAGCTGGACTCATTATACGCTGTATTGAAAGTGTAACGGTATGGGCAGGTTGCGAAAGTCCGAAAATTATGAATGAACTTGTTGCAATTTTATTTTGAAAATGGAATGTAATTATCCGTTTATGTAAATTATGGCGGGTGTTTTTAAATTGAGAACTGTAGCTGGCTGGAATTCTTTTTGTTTTTTATTTTAAGAGTGTCGATAGTCAGGTGTTTACAGCCAAATTAAAAATAATAGAGGCTGTTAAAACCAGACCTTAAGAGAAAATAAACACAAATTACTTTTAAAAATACTGGATAAAGAAAAAATAGATTGATGTTTTAATTTAGATACTTTCTGATGCAACAAAATTTAGAGAGGTATCATTTTATGGGGCAAAAAAAAATTTTTGGTAGATAAAATAACCAATGTGTTGGTGGGATTAAATATGATGTGTAAAAAGTTTTTACTTATTTTGTTCCAGTCGTGTCACTAGTTCCTTCAAAGTATTTTTAAAGTGGCGCACGCATGTTTTCGAACTCTTTAGATTTTTACATGCCATCATCATGATGTTTTCCTTCACCGTTCGAGTTCTGGCACTAATTTGTAGGGATGTGACCGCCCGGACGCTGACCGTAAACAACAGCGCCATGTTTGCCTTTATTGACAATAAATCCGTAGAAACACGGACCAAACGCTTTATTGTTTCTCGGAAAACTGAAAACGTAAGACGGTCGTAATCCATAGATAAAGATCATCCATAGATAATCTACATAGAATGGTCAATTTCACTAACATAATTCGTAGAATTAGCAAGTTGAAGTGGCAATGGGCAGGTCATATAGCTCGAAGAACCAACAACCGTTGGGGAATAAAGGTTCTCGAATGGCGACCACGAACCGGAAAACGAAACATAGACCAAAAAGACCGACGACATTGTTAAGATCGCGGGAAGTCGGTGGATGGAAAGGGCAAACAACCGTTCTTCCTGGAAATGCGTGGGGGGGGGGGGGGGGGGCTCTAGCCGTAGACTTCTTTTTCTAGAAAAATATTTATTACACAAGTAACAAGTAGTACACAGGTGAGCTTAAAGCTGGATGGAATGATTTACCAGCTACTCTCTACTGTGTTTTAAACGTTTCAAAGTGTGGCTTGTTTGATTAATTAACTGCCCTAAGATTTTGACCTTTTTTTTGTAGAACTATGATACAAGTAGGTGATGAAATGACGGACACCGCTTTACAGAAAACCAAAGCATAAGCAAAACATTGTTGTAATGATGTGTTGACCGCATGAGGAGATGCGTGTTGTAGTGATGGGCACCATGTTTCCGTAGTTAGAGGAGCGGATATCCATAGTTATCCGTAAATTTCTGTTCAAGTAGGTGCTGTTACCGGTTAGGAATTTAATTGAGCTTCAATTGAGCTATTTTACGTTTATATTACAAAAAGCTGCTTAATCTTGGTTTTAGTCAAATCCATACTATAAATAACATTAACTTAGTGTTGTATGTTATGTTCTGTTATGTTATGTTATGTTAAATCTTAGTTAAATTAGTTTTTTGATGAATTTGATACTTTATAACAGATAATCAATGGCTTTTTATGTTTTTACTATCTCTCTTTCTTTTTCTAAAGCTATTGCATAGGATTCTCATATGGGTTTCTAATATAAGAATACACTATCCGTACATTAGATATCCGTAAAATATCCGGATTCATCCCATCACTTCAACCAAGTGGGGAAGACCCAGTTTTTGTCAACAGCGACATGATCCGCATTGTAGGTATTACAAATTATAATATTCCACTAAAGGCCTTGTTTGTTTCAACGCGAGGTGATGGGGCGTGTATTGTATCAGTTTTTACGGTCCTTTTCCTTTTGGTTAGGAAGACTGTTGCTTGGTTACAAACTAAGTAGGTTCTTGTACTTACACATATTTTTACTTGAGTAAATTTTTTTTCACACAGTTTTTTTAAAATCCGTGTAAAATCAGTTTTAATAATCCGGGTGTAAAATAATAACAAAAAAATACTACTTTTACTCTCATTCATCTCTCATTTCTCTCTTCTCAATTACTCTCCAGTGAACAAAACTGTAAGCAAAATCAGAAAAAAAACCATTTTTAGGAATCAATGAAGAAACCTCCCAAAACGTCCAGAATCTATCATTTGCCAACTTGTATCTGCATAGTTAAAACTGTTCAATACAAAACCTCACTTCCTCAGAAAAAAAAGCATTCAATTCACATCCAACCAGTTTGTAAAATAAAAATTAAGTAATTCTTCATATTAATATGAAGAATTACTTATTTTTAGCTTGATTAATCAAGCTTGTACTTTCGCAAAGCAGTTATCAAAGACCGCTACTATCGCTTTATTCAAAACGAACTATGTCAAGACGTCGTTTTCTCTGTAATTGGTGTTTTTATCCCGCCACAGATCATTGTCCGTAGCTTATAGAAGAGGCGGTCAGAATTAAAAAAAAATCACACGTCTATTAAACTGATTAGATTCCTATACGTAATTTATTGTCAAGCGGTGTAAGCCGGTCCTAAAGCACAATGCCCGCTAGAGAGAGACGAACACAGGTTCAGAGCGAGAGGGGAATAGTGGGCCTTGCAAGGTGATTTCAGTTGCGTCTACGCAAGCTTATAGTCAGGTTGTTACGCACACATTCGCGCTTTTGATGCGCGATGTCGGGAAAAGCGGGTTGAAAAGTTATTTCGGGATGAGACTTTCACGGTAACGTATGCAAATGACTTTGTAAAACAGACTTTGACATTACCCATTAAAGTTTATTTTTGAGTGTTTTGAAAAGGATACTTTTCTGAAAAGTGTATGTACTTGAGTAATATAAATGATAATGTGTGAGTGTAAGACCTGTGTTGTTATCAATGATTAACTTTTGTGTGTGTTAGTGTGAGGGAGGTATTCATTTCACTGTGGACACTAAGGTATGTGCACCTGTTTTTCTGACAAGTACTCACCTGTGCCTGTGGTTTCTCCACTAATTACATGGATTTATTACTAAATGGATGCCTAGATACATCTAGGATAGGTTTATAAGATACTTATCTAAATCTAGTCCGACTTTAATATTTTATTTCAAATATCTGGACACCATAAAAACATTTTATATACCTACATCTTAATGTACCTACTACTTTTTAAATATTACTGCCAGTACATACCAGGAGCCTCTTTGAGTTGGAATTAAAGTCCTTTCACCACACTGGATTGAAAGAACTAGCGTCACGATCAGAAGAAGAAACATGATTCATATAGGTATACCTACATTGTGTGCCTATTGATGTCATGAAAAGGATTTCGATTTACAATTTAGGTCCTGATTAGGTATTAAAAATTAGTATGATGCTGGCATATTACGCTTTTTATAGCAAAGCCGCAAATATTTATAACTTAATTTCATTACTACCACTACTTAATTTTTCATAATGCTACTTTTTCTATTGCTGAGAAATTGATTAAAAAAGCGAGAGTGCTTTTAAAACTTATCGGCAGACCCTAATACCCTATTAATTGTAATAGGGTTTCATTTAGGAGCATGTGAGATTGTAGTAGAAGGTAAAAGAAAGGAAAAAAATATTTATTTGACTTATAACATAGGTGTAATCGTTCATAATAAGGTAGATAAATATGTCTTATCAGGCAGCAAAAAGCTGAGTCGGGAGCTTTTTGCTGCCTGACAAGACATTATCTAAGCAGCGCTGGTTTTCAGGCAGAGCCTTTAAAAATAAGTAAGGTAAGAATATACTCTTACCCTCTTGGAGCTATATTCACCACTATTGGAGCTGTTATATTGGAGCTATATGATATATAAGTGGAGTTATCGCCACTTATTATAATAAGTGGCGATAACTCCACAATATAGCAGAACAGTCTAAAAAACTATTAATTATCTAAACTATAGGTGGTAGGCATAGAATAATAAAAAAAATGCTCAAAAATATCACAGATTAAATTTCAAACATGAAGGATAACAAATTTTACAAAATTCCTCAAATAGCTTGTGATAGTCATAGGAAGCTTAATTATAAAAATTTCTAGATAAAGTAATATTTACCTACCTATTACAATATATGTAATACGTTGGTAGGTTAGATTTAGAAGATTGGTTAGATTGAGAAGTCTTTTATTTATCATCAAAGAGCTTCATATTTTTGCGTGTCTCCTCACGTACGGGCAATCTTCTCTGTAACGTTCCAATGTTAGTACATAAATGTGAACTGCCGAAGCAAGTACAAATATTAATTGCAAGAACATAGAATCAAACAATTGCAAACTTGTGACTTTCCAACATCACTGGTAATCCTATCCGTTATTTCATTACACATCTTTCTAGTCACAATACTACGCACACTTGGATAGATATACAGACCTAGGTGCTACAGCTAAGGTTTCTTAAAACCTAGGGTCCGTCATATTACCTTCAACTACATAGCAGTTGTACTTTGGGTGCTTTAAAATTGGAGTTTTAGTGGAAATAAACGGCTGATTTGATGTGTCATGTGTTTGTGCAATAAATAACAAAACCTTACAACTATTGACTTTGCTAATGAGATTAGGTCTGTTTGACGTTTGTCACACGTCATCTAAACGTCAGCAAACTATGAACGAGTTTGACATTGACAGACTTTCTTCTTCTTATCTTGTAAATGGTTATTTCGAATCAAGTGTGGTGAAAGGATTTTAAGTGCGCTTCAAAGAGCCTTCTTTCGTTGTGAATTATAAAATTATGATATTGACAGATTAGAAAGACTAGCCATAAATGTTCAAGCAGACACTGTTTTGAATTTGTTTGGCCTGTTTGCGTAAATTTCTTTATAACGGTAATTCTAATAAACAATTATTGTTTTATAAAGGCTCTATTGATGACTTGACGAAGTAATTTTAGCTATTGATAGGTTTTGTTACGTTTACTTTTATATATCGGTTATTTTCTAAATTATCTTTCTGAGATTATGATGCCTCTCCCGAAACCCGAAACTTAGGTAAAAAAAGTTGATTGTCATAAAAACTAAAAAAACCCTTATAATGAGATACAGTTTTTAAATTAAGGTACTACATACATTTATGCTTACACTTCATTTATAAGGCAAGTTCAAAGCTCTGTTATTATTAACGACCGGGATAAAACGTTCACCGTTCTTCAACGAACCCAAGCCAACACAGCCATACTTGCAATAAAGGGCTTTTGTTACAACCTGTCTAAGTGCGATGAAGCGTAGGGTTTTGTATGCACTGATAGGTGTCGAATGAAAGCTACTGAATCTTTGCACTCACATTGATCGAATTAACATCAGGTGGTCTTTAGAGCTGGGTACACATTAAGCGATTTAATGCTTAGCTTTAAGCTTGTTTTAGGAGTAAAATGGTTGAACAATGGTTCAAACGCTTCAATGTGCTTATTATGTACCTACCCGTTTTTACGTCAGTTTTAATAACGAGTTTAATTTAAAAATGTAAACTTTTGCGTACCTTAGCCCTTTGGCTAAACTTAAATTAAATTTCTTTAGTTTTCTTGCTACATTTCAGATCTCTAGGCCATATTTCAGAAAATAATAATACGTATTTATTAAGAAAAAGCTGAGAAGAGACACATGACTCACTTGATGTCAAGCGGTTAGCTGTACTCTGTTTCTCTTTAGTACACGAAAGGGGCCTCTTTGAGACGCACCTAAAACCCTTTCAGCACATTGGCGCGAAAGAACTATTGACACGACGAGAAGAAGAAGTACTTCCACTTATCAATATAAATGAAACCGCGGGTGGTAGCTAGTTTAGTAATAAAACACTAGTTTTACTTTTAATTAATTTAACAGTATGTAATTGTATTACAGCACAGAATAAAAGCAATTATATTGAAAACACCTGCGTACGATGCTATCATAATTGCATGCGTTAGAAATTGCAATTAAAACAATTGAAGCCACCATGCTGGCACCTTCAGGATTCCATTCCATTGACTGGCCTCTCAGCTCAGCTGCGCCGTAGGTCATGCCACCGAGAACAAACATTTGTGTGGTGAACACAGAAGTTTGCTCTCTGGTGTCATATTGTATGATAAGTATGTTTTTACAAAAAAAAATTGGGGCTAGGGAGTGTTGCAAATATGATTATACCGGTAAATTGATTTATGACAAATCAATTTAGCCGTTCTTGAGTTATAAATACTGTAACTAACACGACTTTCTTTGGTATAAATAGGTAATTAACTACATTTTAATTCCAATCCCTCACAATTTGTGTTGGATAAAACGCCGTCGAAATTACACAGATTTATAAATACTTTTATAACAATTAAATTGAATAAAGCTACAACAATGTTGGATTTTAAATTTACAGAAATATAAACTAATACTGAATCGTTATCACTACAATAACTGACACAAGGAGTGTCTTTAATATCTTAAAGCAAATACCAGTAAAAAGGTTTCCCAAGCTTTTTGTTTATTAAATTAAAATGTACAGCATTGCAAACTGGGTATTTGACAAATTCATCAAAAGTATACCTTGTCGCATTTTTATCGGTATTCAACAAGGTAATAACTTTATAGGTATTTACAAGTTTTATCAGCTACTAAATACATAACAGGGTGTCACAAATCAAATAAATGCATTCAACGTTCACAAAAAAATATACGGCTGGGAATAATTTAATATTGTAGATAATTGACTGGCCTCTCAGCTCAGTTGGTAGTAGCTCTGTTTTTTGAGCCGTAGGCCGTGGTTTTGATCTCCACCGAGAACAAAATATTTGTGTGGTGAACACAGATGTTTGTTCTATGTCTGGGTTATATTGTAATCTTCGTATGGATTTACAACAAAAAAAGTGCATGTAAGTGTTATCAGCTATTTGGTTCCCATAGTACAAGCTCTAGTTTGGGGCTAAATAGTGTTGTGTAGATTAATTCTATCAAGTTGAAGATTATGTCCAGCAATTTTAGTTTTTAAGGTAGCAACAGTATCGAGCAAAATGATATTTAAAATATATTTTAGACATAATAATAAACTACATTTATGAACACAAAGAAACTTCTAATTAAACAAATATTTCCAAATTTCTAAAAAATGAAGAAACATTTGAGCTATCTGCCGTTATAAACGATCTAGAGATAGCGCAACTGATCCAAATCAAAGCGACCACAGAAGCGTCCCCAAAACTTTTTAAGATCAGACATCCTCTATAATAGTGAGTAATTCTTAATTATGTTGATAAACATAATTTCGTAGAACTTGCTACGAAACGCCCGTCGCCTTACCCGACAATCTTACATAGAAAAGACTTCAACGGGAACCTCGTTATTTTCCTCTTGTATGAAATGACGTCAATTTAGTGGCAGATCTCTAAAGGGGTAGTCAGGGGCTTGGCCAAATATTATGCTTATCATACTTTTTCTGTAAAATATGACAGGTAATAAGTTCATAGCCACTTTACCGCTAGGTTTCATTGTGCCGATGTTCTATAGGACTGTGACGTCATAGAACTTTTAATACTTTTTTATCCTTTTAGTTCCATGGTAGAACTAATAAAACGAAAACTGGCCCATTTGTTTACAGTGGTCAGATTAATTCAAAGTAATTGTATTCATATTTTTAAATTATTTGGCCGCCATTGTCTATAATAATAAGATCACAATTTTTGTCTATTAGTTCATTGATCATTGATAAAGGTTAATAAAGAGAACTTTTCATAAAAGGCTAAACTATTTTTAAGGCTCAAAATAATAAATTGAATATTCTGCAAAAAAAAAACACAAAAAAGTCACTTCATTAGCTTATCACGCACCTTTCCTAAAATTCCTTCACTAAAACCTTTTCGATATCATCCAAAATAAACATTTCGATACCGACATTATCATTTCAATTTGAGTGTTCGATTATCGATGCAAAAAGTTCAATATCAGAGTGTGAATAATATACCCATCATACCTTCCAGGTACGAACAAAATGCGATTAGATGTATGAAGACAAAACTATAAACTACAAAAAATGGTTGCTAATAATCGGGCTGGTTACAAATAAAACTATTCCCTACAGGATAATTTGTATAGCCTAAAGAATTAGTATTAGTCACT
This sequence comes from Thera obeliscata, assembly GCA_947578465.1. NCBI lineage: Eukaryota > Metazoa > Arthropoda > Insecta > Lepidoptera > Geometridae > Thera > Thera obeliscata. The sequence goes on along the minus strand of OX387918.1, from coordinate 6,564,424 downwards.
CCGTAATAGTAAAGCTCCGTGTAGTTTTTTAGGCTTTTTTACTTTATTTACAGGTAGTACAATTATGAAATGGTGCGTTCCTTTAGTCACCTTTTACAAATTCCATGGGTTCCAAATTAAATCATTTCTTATAATACTTGACTTAGTTGATTGGTTACTATTACCACACATGCTGCATCTTGCGCTAAAAGCAAAAGTGATAGAGGGGTCCTATCCCATGCCGTGACCCCCCTAAGATATGTTCTATATCCATTTAAATACCACTCTGTGATCAAAACCCCTTCGTGCGAAACGGAACGTAGCGCGGCACGCAAGCCCCGCTCCTGTTTTTATTCTTTTATTTTATTTATTTTAAAATAACAAAGGTATGCTTTGTAAATAACTTTTTTGTTTTATGTTTGACCTTTTTCAGGCTTGTGATTTGATTGTAATAAAAGCTTTTGATTATCGTAGGATTAAACACTTAAGACGAGACCTAAACATTATTACAGACGTTTTTAAAACCTAAACATCAAAAAATCAATCTGATTGTAATATATCGCCTTGCCTTGCTCATATCTAGGCAATCTGCGATATAAAAAATAAGAAGGAAAAAAAAAAGGTTTTCTCTATCTATTATATTGCTCTGTGTAACCCTGTATAACCAGGGCACTGGCTAATACGACAGTTTGCGCAAGCTTTAAGGCTTTGACTGAGTACCTACTTATTATCATTCGAAAACTCATTTCCGCCTTCACTTTCACAAAACTTATAATTTATGACATCCTCAAAACTGTTATTTATTACTGTAATATGAAACAAAATTCATAGTTTAATAAGTAATACTGGATTTCATATTTTAATTTATTGTTGAAACCTATTTCTGTACAAAACATATTAAATATGCAAAGTCAAAGTGACAGTACTTTACAAATCATTAATGAAAATTTAAAAATGTTTATCGCGTTTTAAGACGTTTCAAAGTGATCCTTGCAATCCTACTGAATAAATACACTTTTGATTTTGAATAGATAGATAGATAGTAAATACTTTTTTGCTCTCAAAAACATAGAAACAGACATACATAAAAAACTTAAAAACTATTTTTAGGAACAATAGACGGTCTTATCGCCTTAAATAATGTATAATCATCAAATTAGCAAAATTCAAAATAGTAAAATTTATTCGTCTATATTTAATTATCAATTAATTATATTTGAAAACAATTAAGTTGGCCAAAGTGTATTAATAACTAAACAGGATATTAATTAACGAATCGATGAAATGCAAGTAATATAATATCATGAGTTCTGGAAATTCGCATCAAATAAAAATACACAATAAATTAAAATAATACATAAAACTTCGTTGACATTTTCATAATTAAAGCATTTTATCTCATTTGAGTTATCCTTTCTCACTACCGTGTTAGCAACTAATTTAGGGTTCTTTATTCTGAATAGAAAAACGGAACCTATACTCAGATCGCTCATAATAATCTTCCAGCTCTTATCCTACACTAAGTCGGGTGGCACAACAGGTTTTCTTCTTCAACTCACCTATATCATTCGTCATCTCAGTGCTCACTGCCCCCTTTACTCAGAAACCACTTACTCCAGTGGTTTTCCCTTCAGCTATAACATGAATAGGTTCAAGGATAATGTAAAAAAGTTCCTTCAGGGTAGGCAACGCAACGTACCATTGGTGTTTTTGGTGTCTAGGGGCAACGGTGAGTACTAACCATCAGCTGGGCCGTAAGCCCGTTTGTCTATCATTTGCATAAAAAAAAGATCCGTCTTTCTTTAGCCATTTTAATTCTGTAATTCCTTTTTTTCAGTAAAAAATAAAACAATATACAATGTATCGTACGATGTCTGTTCCAGTCCAAATTGGATTCTAGTATCGAACAATCTCAGATCCTTTCAAATGTATACAATCAGAGCTAGAACCAGTACATTGAATGAAACTTACAATAGACTATGATGCAACCAGTAGTACCACTGGCTTCGCTTATTATACCTATAAAATATTATGAATGTTGGTTATAAATTAAAGGAACAGTAAAAGGTGCTTAATAAACACCAGAACTTACAGAAAACATGAGCACGAAAGCTTAGAGCAGGAGCTGGGGTGTGTCTTTTCTACATCAACCCTTCTGATGCATAAACTTGACTATGTATACAATGTAGGAGGAGAACTGCTTATTTAAAGTGTTTGTGCTAAGAATAGTATTTTAAAAATTCATTTATTTGACCACCATTAAAACTTAAAAAGGCAAAAATATTAGATGGCGCTGTTTAAAACTTCACCATTTTCTTTTCTTTTAATTTGTGCTCTAGTTTACAATGGTTTTGATACCCAACTAACTTCAGAGTTTTGATACCTACCTAACTTCAGAGTTAGTTGGGTATCAAAGTATCAAGTACTTTAAAAAACTTTATTATACTAATCTTGAGTACACTTTTTACTAAAAAATAATGATATCTGATCTCTGACCCTCTGCAGTGGAGGACTAAAGTAGTGAGGCTTTTTTTAACTAAATTTAACTAAAGGAGGTTCTCAATTTGGTTGTATTTTTTTTATCACAGTACTAGTGGCCGCCCGTGGCTTCGCTCGCCCGTTCCCGTAACACCCCGTTCCCGTTGCTTTTTCGGGATAAAAAGTATCCTATGTCTTTCTCACGGTTCTAAGCTACCTCCCCACTAATTTTCTGCCAAATCGGTTCCGCCGTTCTTGAGTTATAAATATTGTAACTAACACGACTTTCTTTTATAAATATAGATGTTTCTTTTTTTATCTTTTGACTCTTGCACTATGTTGTGTGGATTGCTTAACGGATGTAACCCGGTACGCTGAAACCAATTACGTCAGGTCGATAAATAGTATTTGTTAGTGCAGTCGGCGCACAATCGTATCTAAGGCATCCAGTGGCGTTCTAGTTTTTAGATCGCCGCAGGACTGGATTGGGAATTTGATCTTTATCAGATATTTTTACTATCTACCGTTCTACGTTATTTGTGTGATACCAAACTGATTCTTTCAAACCAGTGTGGTGGAAGTAAGTACGCCTCGTAGAGGCTCCTTTTGTTTTGACACATGTTTTCTTCTTTATTATTTGTGTGTTACATTTTTATTTATTTTTATTATTTTTGTGCTTATTTTAGTACCTAAGTATAATGTTCCGTTCTGTGTACTTGTGTTTTGTCAAATAAATAAATTTTCTTTCTTTCTTCTTTCTTTTGGATTTTACAGCATACCTACCTGTTTTCACGATGTTTTCCTTCGCCGTTTGAGAGCACTGGTATAGTGCACATAGAAGAGAAAAACTCATTGGTACACGAATGTGGTATTATTTTGTGTTAAATCGGATCTTTGGGTAAAAAAACTATTTTGTATCTTTATTTTTTTACAAGAGAAAGCTAAAGCTAAAGTTTCATTCAAATCAGTTTAGTTAGCGTGTTGTGTTTTAGTAAAAATATTGCTTTGCATACAATTTGATCATTTTTAAACATTAAAAAAAAAACTTCATTAGCGAACCCCATTACAAAAGCTACTAACTACTTACCAGTAGAATATTTGCTGAATATCTGAGCAGTTGTTCTCCTACTTTGTACATTCATCATAAAAACTTAATATAGCCAGCAGGTACCTACAAATCAATGTCAACCTTTTTACAGGTAGGTAAGGCACATTATTAAATTACAGTTGCTGATTTCTAAGGCAAAAAATGTTCAAGCTAGTCCAGCACTGTCCAACCGTATAAGGCAGTGCATCCACTATGCATTTCTTGCGAAACCGATTGTCGATTGACGATGTTCGAAGAAACTTGTGTGTTTAGGCCTTACGCGATACAGGAAATCGAATATTTATGAACATGCCCAAACGCTGGGGCTTAGGTAAATTCTTGGTACAAAATTTCTACAAAAATTATAAAATTAGGTAGGTATATTAATCTGACGCGAGAGAAAGATGACATGAATAAGAAAGAAAAAAATGACAGCTGATGGAAGAGAATGGAAGAGAAGATGTTGTGCCAAACCTATAGAAAGTGGGATAAGGGCAAGAAAATTTAATCTGATGCATAGGAAAATCATATTTTATTTTTAGTTAGTTTAGTTACCTATGGCCTATGCATATGATTTAAATAGCGTTTGAGGTCAACAGGCACTACGTTCACAAAATAACTAGATGCACCTGATGTCAAGTGGTGACCATCACATGACATGATAAATAATGGTGTAACATAGTAATGTTGTTATTACGGAACGAAAACTATTCTAGTACGGAATTCTTATAGCAAGAGTCCGACTCTACTTGACAGGTTTTTATTCTATTCTGTTTCACTTAAGAATTTTTCCTAGTAGCATCATAGGTTCATCTATGGCAATGTTTTCTTAAACACATGTGTCCTTGGTTGAACAATGGCCCATTATAAAAGATTACTAACACAATCATTTGATTAACAAATGAATATTTACACTCAGTCACGATTCAGGAAAATATTATATTGCAGTCATTTTATATGATGTAATCATCAATAGTATAGTGCAAAGCAGTAACTATAATACAAATGATTATTTTTAACCATTTTCATATAAACTTCACTTCGGTCAACACTTATAGTGTTTGAATTTCAGGAATTATTTTCTATGCACGCCCATTATTACTGGCACGTGAGGCTGAACAACTATATGCCTTAAGAGGGCATCACACAGGCGACTCTCCATACAAACGTAGTCCCCTATTTCCTCCCTGGATAATGCCTCTAGAGTAACCATTTTTTCTCATGAAATCCAGATGTGCTATATACGTGCTCGTATGTTTTCCTTTTTTTCAGAAACTTATTGATAAAGAAAATACCACCTCCAATTCATATTTCATATAAATCATATGAGGGTCATATTTTCTTTATCAATAAGTTTCTGAAAAAGAGGAAAACATACGAGCACGTATATAGCAGATCTGGATTTTATGAGAAAAAATGGTTACTCTAGAGGCATTATCCAGGGAGGAAATGGGGGACTACGTTTGTATGGAGAGTCGCCTGTGCGATGCCCTCTTAAGTTGATGGGCACAGGGCGGTGCATCGTACGGCACGTTCCTGATGGTTACCACTTATCATCAGGCGGGCGGGCATCATGACTTTATGCTTGTTCCACCAGCTAAGTTGTTTGCATAAAACTTACCATACTAGGTACCAGACTAATCTGGGACTATGTAGATAATACTTTATCTCGAAATTTGAGAAGATAATATATTTTCCCGTGGCATGAAATCAAACATCAAAATTTTCATGTTTCCATCCCACACTCATCCCCCCTACAACGGTAAATCCTACATCTACATCCCACACTAGAACTCCCCTTTTAACTACAACGGTAAATCCTGGTGGAATTCCTCGGTTCTTCGTTCCCTCGTTCCGTCCATCACTGACAGTCTGACTGACGACGCAGCTGGGTGCCAAAACAATTAATAATACGTGGCTTATGAGTTTGTCTAACTGTTTGGTAACTATATCTATAAACAAACCTTTTCTACATTTTCATTGGTAGTGGTCAACACTGATCTTATGAGAATAAGTACACTACCTATTTATGTGGTAACTGTGCCTTACTACATTGGATTCACACCATACTGTTGGAAGCATTTAGAGTATTTAGAGCATTTGGAGTAGTAGCGCTCTTTTTATGTAGCTCGTCCGGAGAAATGCCACCGTGCATATTTCTGCCGTGAAGCATGCAGCATTGCTGTGTTTCGGTTTGAAGGGTGTAGGTGCCGGTGAAATTACTGGCAAGTGAGGCTGAACATCAGTGCATCGCTGCTGTTATGGTAGCAGTACTCACCAACAGGGGTTTCTGTAGTCTCTCATCATCATCGTCAGCTTGCAGAAGGCCACTGCTGGGCCTCCTCTATACATTTCCAGAAATAACAATTAGGAGCCTTTTACGTCAACCGACTTCGCATGATTTAACAATGTTGTTGTTTCATTGGATGGGTTGGTGCCCTATGTTTTGTCTTTCAGTTCATAGTCACTATTCAAGACCCTTTATTCTTCAACGGCTGTTGTTTCATCAAGCTAAAATGACCTTTCTATTACCATTTCAAATTGTTCAGTATCTGAGTGGGCGTCGTTTTCGTCTTCAGGCTTGTGGTCGTCATTCGAGAACCTTTATTCTCCAACAGTTGTTGGTTCTATATGACCTGCCTATTGCCATTTCAACTTGTAGTCTCTTGAAGTCAGCAATCTTTCCACCAAACGCTCATAGCTTCGTGTTTATTGTTAAAGTTCTTGTTAGTTGTTAGAAGCTATCCATCTATTGCAAGTGTTGAACACTTCGACGAAGGGTTATTATGACAGACAAATGGACTGCCAGGTTTACTACGAGAACTCGATTACGTGAAGTTTACCACGGTTTTTGGAAGATATCATTGGTAATTGGTCATCTTCGATCGACTACACTCTTCAATCGTAGGTCCATTCAATTTCGTTCGTGTTCAGTGTATGTGACATTGAAGTTCCTCTGACCACCCATAACACGAGAAAAGTTCAAAGTTTTTCGTATTTTTTATATTTTGACAAAAATGAACGAACACACGTTAATTTTTATTCATTTAAATTTTTATAGCAATTTTTCTAGAACAAACCAAGGGTACAAAACAATGTGTATAATTTTTTGGGCAGTAGGCCGCAGTAACCTTTAGCAGACAGCTGATAATGATTGCAAAAACTTTTACTTTCGACTTTATCTCGATCTGTTTTCACTCTATATAAACATTTCTCTTCAATTGAATGTGTAAAATGATAGTAGAGGCTACTATCACGACAGACAGGCGATGGACCGACAGGTGCAAGCACGCATTATTATGATTGAGCTATTGTTTCTCACGACCCGAACACACAGAATAAAAATACAGTTAACCTATAATACATCAAAGATTCAACAAAAATTTTCATAGTTTTGGGAAAACTAACAGCTAGGTGTACAATGGGTAGGTCAAACATAAAGTAACTAGATCAAATATATTGTACAAATCCGCTAATCTAATCTATGTAAGTAAATTTAATGTAAACAACCTTATTTCACACACTTGTCTACATTAAGTCAAGTTGCATACATTGATTTAGTTTGACCTACCAAGCTGTCAGTTTTCCCAAAATTTTGCTACCTTTTAATTTTATCTTTCTCTTAGCACCAAAGGCTTGCTGGAAGAAAATTATTTTAGGGTTAAGCTCGCCTAAGTACAATACATTTACAAATAGGTAATAACAAAGAACATGTCATGTTCTTTGTTATTACCTATTTGTAAATGTTATTATAAAGTAAGCTAATTATCTAATAGTCGTGTGGGATTTTACTAGTTTAAAATAAGCATACAAGAGTCACTAAGATCTTTGGGGTTTGTATGTATCTATACTGTGCATAAAAAATATTAAATTACGAGCCTGTTTTATTCATAATTTGTCTAATCTGATACAACTTTATTACCTATGACAAATCAATTTCACTACTAATTAAATCAAAAACTATAGGTACCAGGTATGATAGGTACCTACAAATAAATAGCGTGGGCGATGTTGACCGAGTTTTGTGTTATTGTGGTACATGAACCTACTTTTGTTATAATTCACTAAGAACGGCCCGTTACATTGTTTTTGAGAATAAATATTTAATACTTATATACAAAGTACAAGTTCCCATAGTACAAGCTCTACTTAGTTTTGCTCTGTCATCGCTATCGCAGTTTTAAGGTTCAGGCTGTGGATGACTTAATTTTTCGTCAGCAAATATCATAGGCAGTTTCAAACAGACAGCCATTCATTTCGATCGAGATATACGAGTACTAATAAGGTTAGACCTACTGGCTCGGGCAGGTCAGTTGCAATGACGGATGACTTATTTTATACTTTTTAATTGCATGATTAATTAGGTGCTGGAAAATAAAGCGGTATGTACATGGTCAACAAAGGTGTATGTGAATTTTATATTAAAAACTTTTTTGCATCTTATCTTTTTTAAGTACACACCTAACTTCAGCTGTATGATGTAAGTAGGTAGATAATGTAGTTTTTCTAACGCTACGTTTTTTATTAATTTTCTAACGGTCAAACTTTTATCAGGATTTTTCTAATTAATTTTTTTTAAAGATAAATTCAATTGTCATTTAATCTATAACTTCTAACCTTTCTAAAGGATTTAGTTTTCTTGATTTTTGATCAAGAATTCACAATCTTTAATGAGTTGTATTTACCTACAATGTTTTGGTAATGCCCAGTCAAATTAACCGTAAAATGAGGATAAACATTCTAAAATGTGTTTCGTCATTGTTTTAAATTGATTCGTCACTTTGTACCTAGTACCTACTGGTTCATATAATAAGTCGAATAAAAATACAGGTTCTTGTCCCTCAATAACCTCTCGTTCAACCAAGACTAAGAATTAAAAAACAATTAACCTCTTCTTTTTTAAGTCTGTCAAAAAACTGCAACAATCAATAAGACTACATTGTTATCTCAAATCTGAACTGACATTTGAACGAACTTGAAAATAACCTACCTACGGCATAATTCGCTTTTTTGCAGTCACTTTTGGCGCAAAAAACGATCAAAACAATGTTTTTTTGTGACGTTGCCCTTTTGTTTTTAGAACTTGTATTCAATGTTAAAACAATTAGAACAATTGCGGCAACGTCTTTTTTTGGACTTTGGATCAATTTACACTCTTTTTTTTCTCACTCGCCAGCGAACTAGGTGTGCGCAGGCCTTTAAGGCGTTATGCAAATAAATGAGTAAGTATTTTTTAATTTGCTCTAAGTGATAATAGTTGTATCTAAAAGTTTAGCTCTTTGCTTGTGTTTTTTTGACGTGATAACGTCTTATAAATCGATGGAGCCGGCTGCACGCACGAAAAAACATGACTCATGCGTCGTTACGTCGTTTCGTCGTTCCATTTACCTGAGCCCGAGCCCGGGTCGGGTAATGGGTAAGGGTAAATGAGGGTAAGGGTAAATGAGGGTAAGGGTAAAAAAGAAAGAAAGAAAGAAGTTTTCATTCAGTTTCATTCAGTTTCATCCATTTCATTCAGTATCATTCAGTTTCATTCACATTCAATTCAATTCAGTAAAACTAAAATTTTCTTTTGAAAAATGCAACCATTCCATCAGTATTTTCTTATGACGTTATCACGTTCAACTATCGTCAGTAAACCGACTTTACAGACAACCGATTTTTTTTCTATATTTATTGCTGCAATAGTAAGTAATAAGGTAAAATTTAAATTTAAATTCATAAACATTTAATGCACATTCACAAATAAGTGATAACAAAGGTACATAGGTAAGCTTAACCCTAAAAAATGTTTTCTTCCAGCAAACCTTTTAGTAAAATAAAATGCAAGGCTTTTTTTAAATGTGCCCAAACACAGGTAGCTAGTTTTATTGTTTAATAACTTTTGGCAAGTTGTTGTTACTATAAATGGGCAAATATAAAAGGTAGTCGGTAATTTGAGGAGCTGATCGATTACGCAATTTATGAAGACTTTAATGGCTTCATTCATGCCATGAATATGCTGAATGTTTTAAAATAATAATCATTGTATGAAGTTTTGAAAAAATGATTTTTTTTTTAATCTCTTCTGATTCTTGCAATCTGCCCGTGCGACCATTGAGCTTGAGTTTGGTCGGTTATCAACTACATCATTGGCATGTATGGAGAACGCCCAGTGGTGTTGAAACAATGAACATAGTGAAACAAATTTTAAACCTCGTTCACACATCATCATCATCATCCAGAGCCCGACTTTACCCACTACTGGGTATAGACATCTCTCTGTATGTGCCGCTGTTGCCGGTCTTGTGCCAATCTCATCCAGGTCTTGCCTACGATGTTCACTACATCGTCTGCCCATCTTGCCGCAGGACGACTCGTACACACACACCTATAAAAATATACCCAAAATGACAGTAAAGGTCGTGACATAAACGGTTACTTCTACGCGATAAGATGCGACATTTTGTCAGCGATGCGCAGCTTTATCACAAGTTTATTGCTTAGATGTGGCCGTGCTTTAAAAGTATACAAATCTCTGATTACAAAAGTGGAGCAACGAACGAGCAACATACGAAGCAAGTATTACGAAAACGCACCGGTAAAAATAATATAGCAATATCGTTCACTGTTAAAGTAGACATCTTAATCTGAATAATGTCAAATGCTGCTCTCATTGTTTCAGAAATTCCGATCTACAAGCGTGGGCCGGCCAATATTTATTCTGATTTTTATTAGTCGTAAAGTGATCTAGCCGCGTAATTTATATAAACATTATACTTTCCAATTGGCTCGAGTTTTTCGTTTACGGCTTTATTTCGTAGAGCGATTGGTAAGTGTTGATTTATATAAACTGTTATCAAGTTAAGAAAATACGTTAATGCTTGATCTGGATTCCAAATGTTGTGTAATCTAGCTTTTGTTGAACAAATTATGGAAATTATCTGAACCAATATTCTTGGAATTGTTATTTTATTTTTATAGAGAATTTAAAGTATCGTTTACTAATCTATGCTAATATAATATGCGAAAAAACATATAGATTATGTAATGGAGATGGCTTATAATATTACAATATTAGAAACCACTTTTTAAAAACAAGTACATATTATAGACTTAATTTAATATAATTTTTTTAAATTTGAATATTTTATTATTTATTTATTTGTTTTAAAAAGACCAATAGCTTTAAATAACTAATTAATCTAGTCTAGGTTATCAGTGAAGCTAATTAGCGGTCCTCACGAATGGAATATTATTTTAGATTTCAAGAACTGACTTTATTTTATCGTATGTATCAAATAATTTATCCTGTCTAAAAATATAATCATGTAGGTATAACCATCATGTATAAAAACTAGGGACAGATTTTCCATATAAGGAATAGTCAAACATTCGACTATTCCTTAGATTGTCAAACCTACACTAGAAAACACACAGAAATTCGAGCACATTACTTTGGAAAGTTTGTCAATAATGTAAATATATTTGAACAAGTCTATTTTTTATTAAATCAGACGGGTCCCCATTCCTATAACGAGATTACAAAATATCTTACACCAAAAGTCAATCACTGATAGTATTAAGTAGTATTGCATTATACCATTATAATAATGCTACAGAAGTGGTACGTATAAAAAAAAACAACAAAACCTCTTTAGTAAACGACAACTGTCAAACGAGCTGCGTAGGCGCAAAGGGACGCCGCCGCCATAGAGTAAATGGTGTACAGAGCCATCATGGAGTAAATACAAAATTACGAAAAAAGAACACTTAGAAATTATTGGGTTAAAAATCCTGAAAAAGAAATGTTTGGGAATAAAAAAAAGTAAAAAAAATACACAAAGAATGAAATCTAATTTATTCCTTGCTTTGATAACACAAATGTTAAAGGTAATACAAGAGAAGAAAGTAATGCTAGTTCATTACTTCTTTTAAAGATAAAACATATTTCAAAAAACTTCCAAATATAGATAAAAAATACTAAACATTGTGGACAATTCACACAACAATATCTAGCCCCAAACTAAGCAGAGGTTGTATGATGGGAACCAAACTCTTGATTTATAATACCTGAATACTTTTTTTATGAATACATATCTATTTCATTTAGAGCCACGTGAAAAATACGTACAAGAAATGCATTCGAGAAACTTAGTCACGTGATGATCTGAACTTATAGTAGTAAAAAAACTTACCTTACCTGTCAACTAGTTTGTCGTCGTAGAAATGTATCTGACACTGACAATATAAAAATGTCACGTGACCTGTGTGACGTAAGTCTCTGTGCCTATTCTATGATATTTTTTTTTTTTTTTTTTCTACCGTCTTATTTGTCAAACGGGTGTCAGAACTAGCCGAGTGTAAATCTCACGGCGTTAAGTTTTTTATTTTATTGTATTTGTCACCATAATAATATATCGTTAAGAGAGAATGCAGAACCGTTGGATCTTGAAAGGTTATTGGGAATTCTTCACACTTAAAATACCTTATGCTCATGTTTTGGTATACGGAAGAGGTTCTTTTAAAAGTTTAATAACTATAGTTTTATAGATTTTTTAAGTGAAAACTTCTAAAGACAAGCTTGAGTTGGAGTGACACTGACTGGAACTTTGCTGCAATTTGTTTAAAAAATCACAAAAAAACGGTAGGAACCATCGAGATATAAGTACTACGTACTAGAGAAGACACCGTAAATTCCTACTTTGTCTCGTTCAACTGCGGCGATCGCGCCGCACCTCACTCAGTCGCCTCAGTCGCTCTCTCTCGAAAACGCGTAAGTGCCGTGATTTACATGGCGCGTAAGACCTTTTTGCCGAGAACAAATAACGAAGAATAGGACAATTCAGTTATTTGACGTAGCTTCTCTAGTACGTAGTACTTATATCTCAATGGTAGGAACCAATTCATTTATTGCTTGTTTTCTAGGCTCGTTCGCGTGGAACTGGCACCTAGACTCACATAGCTTTAAGACGTTTCAAAGTGATCCTTGTGATACTAATGAATTAATATTTTTAGATATTTGAGCATTATGTTGAGGTGGGAAGAAGCCAATGAACTCGCAATACTGTCACGTAGGTCACGTAGCTGGCACTTTTTTTATGTAAATGATAGACAAACGGGCTTACGGCCCACCTGATGGTAAGTGGTCACCATCACCCTTAGACACCAACACCAAGGGGGCTTAGATTAGTTTATTGCAAAAAATCATAAGTAACATTACAGAGACATTCAATACGTCACTAAGAGCTATGTACACATAAAAAAAAGAAAGAAAGGCAAAAATGAAAGGCTTATAGCATTTTATTCCACAATTGATGGCCTTTGGCAAAAATCGACAAACTTGGGCAAAAGTCGGGTGGGGAGGGGAGGGCATCTGTTCAAGGTTTCACTAACTGCGTTAGGCGTTCTCCACACTGGAACTATGTAGTTCGAAGGAACTAATGACAATTTATTTATGTTTTTTGTAAAATAAATGTAATTAATCTTTCAAGGTTGAAATAAGATAGTACATCACAATGGACTGTTAATTGACCTAAAAAAGGCTGCATTTTAAGAATTCCATACAAATCCCAATTTACTTGAGACACAGGTGTTACCCAATAAATTTAAAGTAATGACTATTTCAAATAACCAGATTATACCAATGAAGTGCTAATCATTCGTATTTGTATGGAAATTTGTATGGAAATGACTTTGGTTATCCCGTACAGCCCTAGAATATCCAACACTTTGTATGGAATTGTCATGGAACGAGTAGTAGTTAGTATGGATAACTTAACTAAGCTATGGTAATTAGGTTTATCAGAATGTATGGATTTCTTTGTTAGTGATGATTAGTACTGATTAAGAGAATCAAGGTGTGGGTGTAATGAGATGATAAATTCTGTTTTTAAGTATTTTACGGTACTTTTGGTATTGTAACACCTTTTAAACTACTAACTTTATGAAAAGTTTAGATACACTAAGCTTATTAATCGGGTATTAGTAGCTCTTAGATTTAGTAAGTTGAAGTGGTAATGGGCAGGTTATATAGCTCGAAGAACCGACAACCGTTGGGGAATAAAGGTTCTCGAATGGCGAACACGAACCGAAAGACGAAAAGTAGGCCTCTATGAGGCGCACATAAAATCCTTTCACCACGCTTGGTTCGAAAGGGCCAGTGACACGAGAAGAAGATTTTATAAAATATTCTTCTATTATTTTTAATAACCGATGATCTCAGTTAATAATGTATTTACTCTCTAGCCATGGGCTATTAACGTAATATAAATAATTATTGAATACATTAGTTAGCTACAAAGTAAGTCTTCATAAATACCTACTCTTCCTCTATAAAGTATACTAATATACAGTACAGTATGCTTGTGTATACTTTATGTATACAATAAAGATGGACTGGGAACAGGAAATGAGTATACAGTAACAAGCGGAAACGAGTAATAGTAATATTGATTGCGGCCTGACCAGGCTTGGAAGACCAGGATTGTTTGGACCTATTAATTTTGCTATTCTATCATTATTTTTTTTAATACAACTGAATAAATTTTATTTACTTACACAAAATCTTACAATGAAACAAATTTGAAAGAAAGAGGGTAGATCGATTTGTCTGCCATTAATATTTTTCTTACTCATGGACTTCAGCTCAACCGTGGTCATGTTGCATGCAACTGTGGCGAAATATCGGAAGTCAAAACTCACAAAAACCTAATCATGGTAAATTTCCCGCTGTTTCATAAAATAGTGTTAAAAACCATGATAGTTATTTACAAAATGTACAAATACACAAGAAATAGTTGAGCTATCTGCAGACCGTTACAAATGATCTAGAGATAGCTAAACTGATCCAAATCAGTACCAGACGGAAGCGTCCCTAAGACGCTGGCTGCATTGCCACGCTGGATAACAATGCTAATGCACTGCGCCAGATACCCACCAGCCCTTGGGTCACGCGTTGCTTCAATCAGTCGCCTAGAGAAAAATTTGAAGACTTGCAGGTGTCAAAGTGTGTATGAAAATACCTTCACGCGAGCAAAGTTTTCTAGTAAATTATTCCTACTTTTCTGATACAGGTTGTACAGAAAAGATAAAAAACATAAAGGATAGCCTTCTTAGAACTAATTTATTCTCCATAATCGAAGCCAGTGCTTTAAATAGCGCCTTTAGTGTGTTATTAAAACTAAACAAGTGGAACTAACGTTAGGCTTCCTACAGTTACAATATACGGAGGCTATTACTCGAAGAGCCAGTATAAGTTGACCTGTCAGATAAACAAAACTGTAGGATCACCCGGGTCATATATGCGTGGTAGTAATTCATAGATGCCCAGCGTATGTTGAGCTGTAGGATAGATGAAATTAAAGCTTTATTCAGGCCAGCGCTAAGTGGTGGATGTACCGCAAGGAGTAATGTTATGCGGTAACATTAAATCTAAGCTTATAACTGAATCTTCATTTACAACGGAATGGATGTGGTAATAGATGTGCGAAGTGGAGAAGGCAATTTGATAGTGTATTCGAATTTGGTCTAACAAATAAATCACCCGTATCATCAATAATAAAAACACCTACCATAGACGAGGATGATGTCATGTTTCAAAACCGTTAAGAAAGTATGAGAAGCTAAATAAATGAATGAATATATCAGGAGTTGATCAGTATAGCCTTAGCACTAGTAAGAAACCCGCTGAAATTATTATTTAATGTTTTATGCTGTAAAAACATAGTACATATAATTGATTTAGATTAGCAGAGAAAGAGAGTCATAAAATTTAAATGTTTGCGGTAGTTAGACTGGTAGATTTGTAGAGCGTTACAACAAAATCTCCGAAAGGCTTGCGAAAAAACAACTTTTTGAGGTGTGTAAAAACTTTTTTTTGTTCAATCTTAACTATATTGAAGTCGAAGGCTTCACTAGCAAGCAACACTACTGTGTTAGGTTATGAGTACTGAGGATGGCATTATTCTAAAAATATACTACTTCTACTAAAAATGTACTACTGGTAGTAGTAGTCTATTTTTAGTAATAAAGTCATCCTCATTTCTCACAACGACCAGTAGTACTACTACTACTATTACTACAAGTAGCAGTATAAGTATTATTAGAATAATGGCATACTTATTACTCACAACCTCTCTATAGACATTATTCTATATTAAAAAATATTCAAAATATTTGCAGCATAACATCATATTATGAAGAAAAAGCAAAGATGCCATATCCATATTTCCCCGTTCCGACAAACCGGCACTCGCCAACAAGAAAAACAATTTGTGCAAAAGCATGCAAAGTTCGAAATTGGCTTGTTTACGGCAGGTGGCTACTGACCATCAGTAATCGTAATGGTAACTGGCAACTGGCAATCTGCCATTGTAGGTAAACTGTGCAATTTGCCTGGCTACTTCCTAGCTCGGATTGCTATTCATTGCAAACCAGTTTAGAGATTGACATAATCAAAAAATCAACAGCTGGTTTGAAAATAAACTGACTGGCCTCTCAGCTCAGTTGGTAGTAGCTCTGCCTTCTGCACCGTAGGTCGTGGGTTCGATCCCCACCGAGAACAATTTTTTGTGTGGTGAACGCAAAAATGTTTGTTCTCTGTCAAGAACCTATATTGTAATCCTATGAATTTTATTTCAAACTTTTACCTAAAACTAACAAATTACTTGAAAACCCATGGTTATTACTGTTTTGACAAGATGGTGGCTCTATCTGTTGACTTACATTGTCGAAATGGTATTTACTTGCACCTGTGAGTTGTGAGTCACATAAAAACACAGCGTAGGCATTTTAAGTCCATGATTTAAAGGGTACAAACATTTTATCTAAATAAAATTGATTAGAAATCCGGTTTAGTTGAAAAAAAATTTTTATTTCCAAAACTAAGAAGTACTCTAGCAAGTATCATACTTTTTTGAAATCCTGGATAAATGCGGCATTTTTTAAAGTTACTTGCCATGATAGTGTTTGCGGTACAGACGGTTAAAGTTAGGTGATGTAATTATCTGAAATGAAATGTTGGCCAAAACTCCACGATTTCATTGAAAACTGAGGCAGTTATGGCTTAATTTTGAATTGTAATTTACAGAAGGGTTATTCATGCTTACATTGCAGAAAAAAGTTTCATGAAAAGTTAATATTTGTAGTCACAGGACTTAAAAGATCATCACAGGGTGTCAGTTTTTCCTGTTTTTTTAAAATACTCTTAACTCGAAAGCTACATGACAAATATTTTTTTTTATATTTTTCTGATAGCTGTTATGACTTGGCCCATCGCCCGTTTTCGGCTGGACGTTGACTTATGGGACACCCTGTATAAAACACAAAACCAAACCAAATCTTACAAATTGTCGCTAAAAACTTGATAGCAAGAGAGTAGAGTCAAAAAACATCTGTATTGTCAAAGGGGACAAACTAACAGTATATAATCTAATATTTCCCACACATCTGTTAAATCCAACAGTATTATTTTCAAGCTTTAAATTATGGATTTCAAATCGGATCACAGTGATAAATGAGCATCACGTTTGGAAAACAATCTCCAAGCCACAACAACCGTATAAAATCACACATTTACTTAAACCCTAGTTGCACCAATGGATAACGTCTCGATTAAAGTAAATCAACTTCAAAGTTATATGATTTATTAACAAAAACCTAAGGCTTAAAAAATCTATATTAAGGTTGAATTGGAACGGAATAAGAATAAGAATTATTTATTGTAAAACTGTGTAAAATAATCCATAAGTTATTTTTGTTTCTTCTAACCTACTCATGAAGGGCGTACAATATACCTAACTAACTCCTACATATAACTATCCTATGTATAACTTATTTATTAGTAAGTTAAAACAGTTTAATTCACGAGTAGATTTAAGGGATCTTAAAAATGTGGCAACATTTATGTGACACTTATCAAAATATTTGTGGTCGTTTCAGGCAACGGTATCTGGTCCCAAACTAAGCAAAATATTTATTAGTTTTTTAGTGCCCATAGCTATACTTATAAGGACAAAGATTTTACAATCTCTCAAAAGCTATGAGTTGAGTGGGATGATAAACAATTCTTGTAAAGTACGTATATGGATACTGATATCTGATGGAATACTTAAATTTATCTCTATTTAGGTACAAAACCTATCAACAGAGCACCTAAACATTGATTATATCTACTCAAGTTTCTTTATAAATTCGCCCAATGGATTAAACAAACTCTAGTTTTTAAAATTGGTGCTCGTGGTGGAACCCGCGTGAGAATTCAAACTGCATTTGAAAAATTCCAAATTCAAATTTGTAATTCGAGTCAAGAGAATGACTCTATCGGACAGTTGTATTGTTGTAACCGATATTTTCTCCACAAATCGCCCATATATTACATTTATATCAATTCTGGTGACCAAATTGAATGTTTTTGTTAAAGCGATTTCGACACGCGGGATAGAGCGATATTTGTATCGTATTCTAAGTTATTGACAGGTGTGTACGATATTGAATCTATAGGGTACTAAAGCTTATAATCTATGTTATCTGTGGGAAATCCGTGGTTGGGAATTGTTGAGACTATACTCTGTACAAGCCAAAGTACTTACATAATTTCTAAATCCTACCTTAATTAATTCCTACTTATATTGAAAGACTTATGACCCAATGACGTAACAGTTGAATTAAATCAAATTAAACATGGGCTAGTATAGATAGACATAAAAATAGTACTTTTATCTGAGAGTCATACAAATAGAAAAAAACATGGTTATAAGTAGGTTATTATAATCAGTAGTAGTTAGTAACAGTAGTAATAGGTTACTAAAGTAGTAGTACAAACTCTGCTTGATTTTCTAAACAGTGTTGCATGGATTGTCCACAATATTAATAATTCAATTGGAAAGAACGCATAGAAATAAGTTTCCACAACAATATCCTCATAAATCACTCCCAAAGAAAGCACAATCAATAAATTATTAAAAATCATTAACACAGGTCAAAGAGCATTGTCGACTTAATAAAAATAATGTCCTCAAGATTATCTTCCGAGATAAAAATCGGATGACACGTTAGAAAGATGGATGACGGCCGCATTCGATACATCGATTCCCGTGTAGGTATACGATCAAAGATCGATGTATACGGCTTTTTGGTGACAATTGAACGATTATATTAAACTAACAGACAACTCTGTTTTGTTGGTGCCTGTTTCACCAAGTTTTAGTAACAAACCGTGAGGTAAAAATATTGTTGTCTCTTCTCTAGACAAGTCAAAAACAATAGTAGGAATATTCTACCTGACGAATGATTCTAGACTTTTTTGATGGTGGTAACTAATAACGTAGTAAAAATTGACAGAACGAGGACATACGAGGTAGAAATGGGTAGTAGAAGGGTGTGGGTGCCGGTGAAATTACTGGCACGTGTGGCTAAGCATCTGTATGTTTTAAGTTGTAGGGCACGTTCCTGATGTGCGTGACCTATGAGGTAATATGATAAAGGTGATGCTTGTTAAATATCATCAGATGGACCGTAGGTATTGCTTGTTCCATCAGCTAATATCTAGTTGCCTAACAAAAAGAGCTACTACACTTCAAATTATGTTGTCTGTCAAATAGGTTTGTATGAGCAATTAGCAAACTCTGGATACACTATTGGAGTGTTTAGAGGTTGGAGTATTTAGAACACCCTGATGCAATTGCTAATAAAGCAGCCATTGTCAGTTTTTTGTACTGAATCAAAGATTGCCTGACTGATAATAACTGTCTTGGTCCACGTCACTATCATCTCAAATTATTCAAAACTTTACAAGCCCATGGATTTAAAAGTCATGCATGTTTTTGCTTAGACAATAATTTGTAAGTAGATATTTTATAATTTGAACGCGTAATTGCAAAGGTCAGATTCTTATTTAAAAACCTGTATAATGCTGTAGATTTTGAACCAAACCACATTGCAGACAGACAAAAAAGCACAACCAGTTACCACAAGAAACGGAAATCGAAAAAAACCGCTTAAAAAATTGATAGTTAAACTGACATAGCTAACAAGAAAATCCCGACAGTCCTACTGTTTCACGACATGTCAATTCGGTAAGTTTCAAATTGACAGTAACTTGGATTAAGGGGATTAAAATCAATCACGGTCATGGCATTATTGGCGGTGTGTCAACTACTGAACGGTCAGGTGAGAAAGTCTACCGAGCTACAAAGATGCTTCGGCAACTGTGAGCTCAAAAATACAAAGAGGGGTTCCGTTACGTTTATAAATAAAAACAAATAAAATAAAATGAGCCTTTATTTCTACTACTTCTTACACTAATGGCCTTACTTATAAAAATTATGTTAAAAGATAAACAGTGCTTAAACTATTGCCATCTCTTACCACTGGGTAATGACAAACAATGACAGGGCAAACTTTAAGCAATGATTAAATTTAAATTGCGTTTATAAGTGGGGCTGTAAGTTTATCAAAGTACTTTATTTTTTTTTTACTTCTTATTTCTTCTATAGGTTTATTTTTCTTATTTAGGTACTTAATAACTATTTTCATTTTCTGTTCCGTTTAATTTACGCAAAACAAATTTAGTTGATATTCTTGCTGTAAGGTAATCGTTGCTATAGAAATTGCTCTGTCATAAAACCTAATAAATTCTAAAGCATGGGCCAAGTGCACAACAGCAGCCATTTTGAGATGCACTTTATATCCTTTCACCACACTGGTTCAAAAAAATTAGTGCACGAAAGCAGCCATTATCAGGCACACTATATATCCTTACACCACACTGCACTGGTTCGAAAAAACACGACACGACAAGAAGAAAAAGTCATAAAAAACACTTGTTTATAACTTTGTCTCGCCTGTTACTGGTATCAAAGATGACGTTTGTTTCATGGATTATAAATACGGATCTCTAAATGGTTATTTTTTTCTTATATAACTAGAAACTTTTGTAATATTTTTGGCATTAAATCCCCGTTAAACATTTGCTTCTACTGATTGGTTTGTGTTTTACCACTTGACGTTTTAAAGAACCTATTGTTATAGAGTATTGATTAATGATCGGTATTGTTCGATCAATTGTAAAGTTGAATAAGGACAAACAATGACGGAATGAAAAATACTTGTTACTTTTGATTGCATATTAAAATACTTCAGAAAAACTTGCCAATCAAGGCAAGACATAAAAAATACCGTTTCAAAATGATCGCTTTCTTTGTCATTTTACGTAGAAATTTGGATTTCTGCGTGCTTTTCTTTCTTTGTTTTTTATTCTTCATTGTACACATAGAAAACTTAAAATTAAGACGCGTACCAAAGACGAGCTTAACCCTAAAAAGAGTTATTTCTTACATTCTGTAATTTGGCATCGTGTAATTTTTTGTTTCACCGTATTATTCTAATTTTTTCTTTAGGCCAAGCAACAAATTATAAAATTTTCTAATAAACTACATGTTATGACAACCTATTTGTATATTAATTAGTTAAAATTAAAACAGTTTAGTATAACCGCGTTTTAACTAAAATCATCAATCTTACTGACCACCAACGCAGTTTAAACTTAATAACAAATCGACGTTTCTTATTTATTACAACTGTACTATTGTTTCAATTACAAAATACTGATTTTAATTTTTTTTTGTTACGCCCTAATTGCTATATCGCGGCGTCATAATTTAGAACTTTCTATTGTACGATTATTTATTATATTTAATATAAAATATCAATAAGAAAGGCCCGCGAGCTAAGGTACCGTTGGATCCGCCTATATTATGTTACCGAGTTCATTATTTTAGCTTTTTGATTTGATTTGGTGGCAAAATGTTAGGCTTGGTTTTAATTAGATATAATTCATGTTTTTTTTATGAGAGAAAGTTGGCCATTCTACTTTAGACAACAAAGTGTTAAAATAACTGTTTATGACGACTCCCGTTCAACTTATGCTGATTATAAAAGGTAGAACACATTTATTTACATAAGTAAACTTACAATGAAGTTAAGTAAGTATTCACAAAACACGCAAACCACACGAGCTATCTGAAGACCATTACAAACGATCTAGAGTATTCTAGAGATAGCTCAACTGATCCAAATCAGTGACGAAAGTGTCACACAGTGACAAATATGTTGAAATTATTTTATAAGTTGACTCTAATTTTATTTCAGCATACAATCGTGGAACTTAAAATATTCTATCAACGGCGAAGGGTTTGTAACCGGTCACAAGAGTACCAACTGTTGGTTTCATGAACCTGGGCTTTGAGTTCAGAACTTAAAAATGTGTGGATGTAGAATCTTCGAGGATCTAATAATACAGAGAAAATCTTATAATAATATACAAAATATACAGGAGAAGGTACAATACGGGATGGTTTTTGAGAAGGGCGGTGATGGCCAAGTATGAAACCAAATTAAAAAAAAAAGTAATTATTGTTTCTAAATCTCTCGTGGTTTCAGACTTGGCTATCACCGCTCTTCTCAAAAAACCACCCTGTATGCCCTACAAAACTTATTTATCGTGTCTAGGCTCGTCGTCGATGTAAGCCTATAATTTTTTCAAAGTATCAATATCAAAACTAAGGTGTGGTCCAGTCACTGTGTCTATCAATCTAGCTGTTATACTTTCCAAATAGCTCCTTAAGGCTATCGGCTAATATGTAAGCACCGTTATTTCTAATCACTTGCTTCGTAAAAGCAGTAATTTTGCAAATGGCATTATAAGTCGAGAATAACTTCATATGTGGCGGGTATAATTACCTAAGCTACCACAAGTTCTCTCTGGCTCTGTGTTTGGTTCTGTACGCCTACCATGAGCTCTGTCTGGCTCTGTCTCTGGTTCTGGTTTTGAGTCTGTGTGGACTAAATAAATCCTACGTCAAAACGTCACACACAGTACGTCAGTATAATGGACTGGTGAGCACTCACACAGACTCAAAACTAGAGCTAGAGACAGAGCCAGACAGGGCTCATGGTTTTGAGTCTGTTTGAGTGCAATGGTATAATACACTGGTGTGTATTAGATATACCATGTGTGACGTTTCCACGATTTATTTAGCACAGACCCAAAACCAGAGTCAGAGACAGAGCCAGACATAGCTTGTGGTAGGCCAACTGCCATTCGTATAACAATTTCCTTCAAGATTAAACTCTAGTTACAACATGTCGATAAAACGGTGGTGTAATGGAACTTTTATTGTTTATGGTTTGTTAGAAATAATTAAAATTAAAGAGTTGGACGCAGAGTATTACATCATAATAAAGGTCACTAGCCTATCGTGTGTGACCTAAGCAGTGATTTGTAAGGCAATGGTTAGGTACTACTTGATAGCACTGGTGGTGTCGTGGTAGTGGCCTCGCCTTCCGACCCTAAGGCCGTGGGTTCAAATCCAGTCGTGTTGAGTGAGACTAATGAGTTTTTCTGTATGTACATAATGCTATTGCTCTCAAACGGTGAAGGAAAACATCGTGAGGAAACCCGTGGCTCAGTCAGCTCCGCACGTATTGACCATGTCTTTCCTGTGGATTAGGCTGACTACAAGCTGTCAGGATGGTATAGGTGCTGGGCAAGCCTATTCCATCTAAAAATCCTGTCCCAGGCACTATAGCGACCCGTAAGAAAGGGCATGAGTATTCACCAGTTGCCCCTGACGCTATATAAATCATCTACAGTAGATGCAAAGGCCTGTTTACTTTTTTATAACGCTTTTATTAGCTTCACCTGTATGTATGTTTGTAAGCTTGTTTGTAATGTAACCGACCCCTTTGAGCTCGATTTTGTCCTACTTTGAACTATCAGATTTGATTCAAACTTTGCACACCTGTCAAAGGTCAATGACAATGCAATAATATGAAAAAAAAATTAAAAAATAAATGAAAAAAAAAAAAACTAAAAAGTGAAAATAAATTATAGTTTAAAAAACTTAAAAAAAAAACGATTTTATTGAACTAAAAAGTTAAGAATAAAACTGTAATAATCAATTGAAAAATTTATATTATTGTACAAAAAGCGTGGGGGCCTTGATTTTGATTGTTGTAAATATTTTATCAATAGTCTATTATATCTGAAGTTATTATAAAAAGCACCCCACGCTTTTTTGTACAATAATATAAATTTTTCAATTGATTTTTACAGTTTTATTTTTAACTTTTTATTTCAATTAGTTATAAAAGCGTTTTTTTTAGTTTTTTAAACTATAATTTATTTTTCACTTTTTATTTTTTGGTTACTGCTTGATGTTAAGCTTATTCTAAAAACTCTCGTCTTTTTCTTCTTCCTGTCCTTATCCCACTTTATGTGGGATCGGCACAACGTGTTCTCTTCTGTTCCCCTCTATCAGCCGTCATTATTTGTATTCACTTCTTTCTTATCCTTGTCATCTTTCATGTTTTTAATGTTTATTTAGATATTGTACGTTTAAGTAGGTAATATTTTGAAAGTAGAGCATCTAAATAATATTAATGAAATCTAATCAAACTCCTCTCTTATTTAAGTTCGATTCTGTCCATCCCAAGGTTGCCAAGTAGAGATCGTTGTTAGAATAAGGCCGTCCATTGTTTTACTGTGAATGTTTATTTTGAAGCTAAATACTGTATTTCTATAAAGTCATGGTAATCAATAAAGAGTAATTAAAAGTATATATCTATCTATCAATCTTTCACACTGCCGCTTCAAGTTTTCATGCTTGTTTCAATCACATGCTTAAAAAAATGTCATCTGTCGCCGTCGAATACAAATGAAGACATTTTAGATATTCCGTGATTTTACTACTATACTATATTACTCGCCTACAACAACTCAGATCTTAAAATTAGTGACAGAACATCTATTGACCCTATGTTTTACTGCCTTCGATGGTCCAAAATTTACCCCATTATAAAGTCAAAAACAACTTTGTTAATTACCAAAATAGCCACCACAATTGCATAAATCGTTTTTTACGATCTATTCTTTGATGTATTCCAATCTATCGACTGACCTGTGCTACTCCAAATCAAGTTTTAAAGAACATTGAGCTTTAACATGTAGTGTGTAGATTCAAAATGATTTTTAAGCGAAGAGCACTTCTTTATTTTAGAAAAAAGCTAGCTGATTTTAGATCAAACTATAAACCTATTGGGGTAGATTGATTGGTCTTTTTTACCCTATTACTCAGAAAACAAGCGTTATCTGTTTTGCTGAAGCAAGCAAAATGAAGGATTTTGAGATTGGGTGCCTTAGACTATTTTCGTCATACATCAAAAATTGCTCAAAATGAAAAAAACTTCTAGTAAAATAACAGTTATACTTCCCAAATAGATCTTTCACACTTAAAAAGGTTTTTTTACTGGAAGAGTGAATCGTATATACAATAGTACTATTAGTGTTCTATACTAGCGGCAGAGGTCATAAAATCGAAAGCTCTTGTTTATGACGATACAGTTCAATAAATAAAAATAAAAAACCAGTCGTTCGTTTGTGTTTCATCGTTAATTGCGATGACACCTTCATAAACCCTAATTAGAACAAGTTTCTTTGAAATTGGTTTCGTAATTTTCATACTATTTGAATGTTGATTTCTTATTGGTTGTTAGAGTCTATAAAATTATAGTTACCTACTGAGTTCTCACAGTAAACATAATGTGTGTTGCTTCTTCTTTAATTTAAGAGAGCTCTTGTTGGGGTTTAAATGCAGTTTCCTTCAATTAAGTCTTTCGAATGCATCCTTCTTGACTTCCGCATAATACGACATGACGCCTTTTATTTTGCACCTAAATGTCCTTTTTTTGAAAATTAATAAACATTTAAATATTTTTATCTTTGATCTAACTTGAATGAATTTTGTCTTTTTTTATACGGCATTGAAATATGAAACAAATCCACTAAAACCTGTCACAATTGTTTTGTTCTGACAGTTGTAGGCTGGTGGTTGGGCAATGTGACACCTGCGAGGTACAGAAAACGACCACAATGTGGAGTTGATGCATACCGCGGATTCAATTAGATCAGTCCACTATCAATTATTTTGTACAGATAGCAAAACAGGCCAGTTGCACTGATTTTGAACTTTTTCAAAGTCAAATATCAAACATTATTTCACTAAGCACTTCACACATACAGTACACATATCTAGTTAGATCTGACCTTGCGTGTGTAGGCTTTTATAATAAAAAAACTAAACAAATTGTTGTCATGGTTTTTATCAATAAATATATTAAGTTGAAGATAACTATTGATTATCAGTAATAATAAAAAAAAATGCATTTATTATTTATTAGTTTTGAATTTAGTGACATCTTTGTAAAAGCAAATAATAAAACTACAATTTGTACTCTCATCGCCCAAATATAGTTAAATCAATTTGTATGGAAATCATGTCAACTTTAACGTTAAATACAAACCGCGCGATAATACAAATTATATAGTGTTTGGCCGCGATGACTGCACATAAATAACATGTAAATAAAAGCAAAATACGATTCTAAAAACCTAACTAGGCCTATAAAATCAAAAGCGTACAGCATAACGGTAAAGAAATGTAAACAACCCAATTAGCCAATCGATTCCAAATTCAAAATTGACAGACGTTGACGGAAGCCGTGAAATTGTCACAAACAAATTGATCATTTTTTTGCTGACGGTATAATATCGATTGTACAAGTGAGTGATTTTTAATTTAATTGTAATACTTGATTTTGAGCAACCGACCGTGAGACGCGGACGGTTGCCCGGCGGATAGACAGATGTCAATCTGGACCGCTAAGATTCTTAGGGTTCCGCAGATTCCTGATAAAATGGCTGTTACGAGTACTTCTTATTAATAAATCCATTATTGAACGAATAAATGATTTATTGTACACACATCAAACAAAAAACACCAGATATTAATGGTCTATCTTTCTCATCGATTATTGCTGAAAAATGCGATGGCACAGGCATTGCCTACCTAATGTTCAGCGGATTTTTTAGCTTTCATGTCTACTTAATCAAAATTTTCACTTCTAAAAATAACGAGATACCAATACAGAATAACTTAAGTGTCCAATAATCTATTTATTGTATAAAAGAAAGTCGTGTTAGTTACACCATTTATAGCTCGAGAACGGCTGAACCGATTTGGCAAAAAATTATTGGGGAGGCAGCTTAGAACCAGGAGAAGGACATAGGATACTTTTTATCCCAAAAAAGCAACGGGAACGGGTTGTTACAGGAACGAGCAAGCGAAGCCGCGGGTGGCCACTAGTTTAATATAATAATATATCCTGATTCAGTTTTAACCTTTTCTGGACTTCGTTAGCCGGTGAATCAAGATTTTTTAAATTAATTTTATACAGAACCCTTGTTAAGAAATTCAAACCAGCTCTTTAATATGAATGGGCTCGTCCACTTTTTGTCTTTCATTGTCATATTCAATAATAAATTAAATATAGACGAGAAACGGTACCCAGTATGTGGAACAAGTTTTTTATCAACTTATACTTGAAAAATATCTTGGTATTGAACTAAAGTATATCTTATTGAAATGTTCTTTCATTCAGCGAATTACAGGTTAAAAAAGAAAGCGACGAAACGAGGACATTTCAAAATGAGCAGTTACTTCTTAATGTCTAGATAAATGCAGTATGTCAGCCTAGTGCTTAGTTTGGGGCTAGATAGTGTTGTTTGGATTGTCCACAATATTTATATTTAATGATTTGTAATATATTTTTTAGTATAGATAGCTAAGCATTTGGCTGCCATCACACCTGATGGAAAGTGAGGAAGCAGCCTAAGATAGATCATCATTAGCCATTATCCACCTGTTCACTCTTGTCAAAAAGTGATGTCTTGTCTTGTTGTTGTAAAGAAAATATGACCCTCATATGATTTATATGAAATATGAATTGGAGGTAATATTTTCTTTATCAATAAGTTTCTGAAAAAAAAGAAAACATACGAGCACGTATACAGCAGATCTGGATTTTATGAGACAAAATGATTACTCTAGAGGCATTATCCAGGGAGGAAATAGGGGACTACGTTTGTATGGAGAGTCGCCTGTGTAATTCCCTCTTAAGCTTGTATTACTAAACTTGGAGGTAATATCCTGGATCTAGAGAAAGCTGTACGTATGGTAAAGCCTTAGTAGTTGTCACCAATTTACATCAATTGTAATCGCCCTTTCATGGAAATTACCCGAGCAACAGTAGAATAGAAGTCCACTTTCACGGTGCTGCGTTTGAACGATCCGGTCAAGTAGCTTGACTCGTAGCAGTTCCTCACTGGCCCGATTACTAAATAAAATAATTATAGCAATTATTATTAGGAGCTTGTTGTTTCCCACTGCAGGGCAAAGGCCTCCCTTCCTTCTTTATATAATAATATTTATGGTATTTATATTAAAATACTCTATATAAAAAATATTAAAATAAAATAAAATAAAATCTAAATGTTTATTGTGGACCTTCCACACTATCTAGTCCCAAACTAAGCGGAGCTATGTAACATTTAATTACATACTTACAATTAAACAGAATATTTACAAAAGTATTAATTTATTATTTACAACAGAATATACATTTCTCGGTGGGGATTAAACCCACGCCCTCCAGCGCTGAAGGCAGAACTACTACCAACTGACTTGCGAGGACTTGTAGAACGTTGGAATATTTGTTACTAAGTTCTGCTTATTTATTTATTTGATTAGTATGGGGCTAGATATTGTTGTGTGAATTGTCCACATTATTTATATTCTAGATTTTTTAATCCTATGTTTACACGTGTTGTGACAATAAAGTAAATATATGCAAGGTTTTATTTTTTACTAGAAAAAGACCGTTGTATCTACTACTTAAGAGGACTATTTACATATTAATTTACGAGATCAAGTTTTAAGTTATTGAAATTATATCGTGGGATAGATAATGGATAGTGAATAAGGTTTCAAGTGGAATATCGATATATTTAAAAGAAAGTCGTTATAGTTACACTATTTATAACTCAAGAACGGATAAACAGATTTGGCTGAAAATTTGTGGGGAGTAGCTTCGAACCAGGACATAGGCTACTTTTTATTTAAAAAAAAACGGAATGGATTGTAACGGGAACGGGTCGAGAAAAACGCGGGCGGCTGCTAGTTATTGAGAAGAAAAGCGGGTTACTAGGTTACTGTTTTTGTTGTTTATATTAGAATAATCAAAAACAACACCAACAGTATCAACATAATCAACCTCTATTTTAATAATACTACGAAAGACTGAACTTTCTGCAGATGACATGCAATCAATATTATAGTTCTACAACCTACTACTTATTCTAGGTGTTATCTAGAGTTTTCTAGACCATTTTCATCTTACTGCAACATATCTAATAAATCTAATCCGAATAAGGACGTTTTTTTTTAATATTTTGTATCTTTTTTCTCTTAGCGTGCCACTAGATCTTTTGAAACAGTGAGGTGAAAGGATTTTGAGTTAGTCTTAAAGACTCCTTTTCTGCATTATAAAATGTCATAAATCCACGCAAATGGCGCATACGGCGAAGACGTCCGTCCATTATATATACTTAATCATTTTATATTTCAAGAACTTAGATCACTCTATTGACTTTATTGTGCTATAAGACCTATATAATATAGTATCAGACAAGTAAATTACTCATTCTTAAATCTACAAGTATAATGCCGATCCATATTTACAAACAATACAATATTATACAATAAAATTCCTCGCTACACTTCAATGACTAAACCATACAAACATACTAACAATAGGCTATAATTACAGCTAGTTAGTAACTGGATCGAGTGGCTAGTAGCCAGTAGCCAGTAAATAAGCCCTAAGCACGGCGCGGTAATCACTAACATCCGAGGTACGCGTTTACGCAAGGCCCCTACCCGTATTCTAGAACTACACTCAGTAAAACTAGTATTTTAACACGCATCGGAATGGCAACCGGTGGATTTGCGTTTATATCAGACTTATCGCTGAATATCTGAGACAAATATCCAGAAAAGTCTGAATTAATAATAAATATTCTAGACAATTTACACAGCCACTAATTAACATTTAAACAATTAACATTTTTTTAAACAAAAACAATTAATTTAAACATTTAATTAACATTTAAACAGCCACAGCCCCAAATTAAGCAGAGCTTGTACTATGGGAACCAATATTTAAGGGTAATTCTTTAAGCTTTCACTTGCGTCGACATTCCTGGAGTGCCCCGATTTTTCTTTCTAGGATTTTATTATACCCTTTTAGAAAAAAAAGAGTTTACCCTTTGCGTAATAATATTATCTAATGCTTAGTTTGCTAAAATATATTGCTTATTTTTTAGAAAAATATGAACTTAATAATAAATAGTGTGGTTCTAGAGAGCTGCCAGGCTCAGAATCGTTCTTCCTGGAAATGTATAGGGGCTATGACCACCAGTGGACCTCTAAAGGCTGATGATGATGAGAGTACAACCTTATAAGTAGAATACCGTACAGTAGCAGCTTCACTTCCTTTAGTATTACGCCACTGGTTAACTGAGCATTTTCTTATAAAACCAGTCTCGTGTGGAATCTGTTCGCTATTATGCGTCGAAAGAAAGTTGATAGGTTTTTTTTTATGGTTATAAACTTTGAATTCAATCTTTATGCTTGGGCTTATCGTAAGCTACGTATTAAACTTAAGTGGGTGTATTATCTATTTGAGTTAATTAAAATAGTAGTAGTAGCGCCACCATTAAAAATTAAACAAAAAATACGCTCGAAATATTTATTTTTTACGACTGTAGTAAGCTTACAACCTATATAATTATACTTGTAAAAAAAGCAGCCAAGTGCGAGTCGGACTCGCCCATGAAGGGTTCCGTAGCATCAATTAACATCATATAAAGGTTTTTGTAGTTCGGCGAAAGGTAAATTGCGGTTTACGATTTATGACGTATAAAAAAAAAACTACTGACTAGATCTCGTTCAAACCAAATATCGTTGGAAGTTTGCATAGTAATGTACAACATATATTTTTTTTGGATTTATCATTCGCTTATTTTAGAAGTTAGAGGGGGGGGGACCAACTTTTTTCCACTTTGGAAGTGTCTCTCGCGCAAACTATTCAGTTTAGAAAAAAACGATATTAGAAACCTCAACATCATTTTTGAAGACCTATCCATAGATACCCCACACGTCTGGGTTCGATGAAAAAAAATTTTTTGAGTTTCAGTTTCAAGTATGGGGACCCCCAAAATTTATAGTTTTTTTTCTATTTTTGTGTAATAACCTTAATGCGGTTTACAGAATACATCTACTCACCAAGTTTCATCAGTCTAGCTTTTATGGTTTCGGAGAAAAATGGCTGTGACACGGCCGGACAGACAGACAGACAGACAGACAGACAGACAGACAGACATGACGAATCTATAAGGGTTCCGTTTTTGCCATTTGGCTACGGAACCCTAAAAAAGAACCATTATTGATAAATTTTTAATGTTTTTTTTTACTAATTTATACGCTAACGCTTGACTGCAATCTCACCTGATGTTAAATGATGATGTGGTCGACGGTATAGCGTGCTCACCTAGATGTTTTTTTTACTCTTATTTTAAAAACGTCCAAAATATTGTAAACGCAGACAAGAGTTCCTCTCTGGTTGCCCGTATTATAAAACGGGGGAGGTAAACTGCTGAGTGCGGGAAGAAGGTGTACCTATCTACCATAAATGGATTCCTCGTTTTCATACGTCTGGTGGTTCGATGATGGAATTGGAAATCAAAAGTGTATTAATTCAGTAGGATTGCAAGGATCACTTTAAAACGTCTTAAAGCTAGGTGAGTCTAGGTGCCAGTTCCACGTGACCAAGCCTAGAAGAACAGGCAACAAACTACGGCTTGCTTTCTACCGTTTTTTTTTATTGATCCTTTTACAAATCAAAAATAATGCAGTGGCAATGAACATCGCATATTCATAATTATATTCATATTCATTTATTCCAAAATAACAAAATACATTTGTGTGCGGAATTTAAACTAAAACTAAAATTTAAATAAAAAAATAATCACAATAACAAACCAATTAATAAATACAATTAATATTAATTAATATCATATAATATCATACATGAAACATGACTCGACGAAACCACAAAATATCTCATACGAGCTTATCAACAGTGTTCTCATTTCAAAATTCTCAGAAATCCAAACAAGGATCATTTTGAGAACAATAAAAATACCTTAGTCATGATTGTGTCTAGTTAGTCACTATTTCTGAGTAAACCTCGAATAAAATCAACCAAATATCCTTATTACTTGTTTCTATAATTTTCCAAATTAAAGCAATTGCATAAATTATGAATCCTTCTATCAAAAAATAACTAACAGCTCAGGGAAGCGAATTGCGGGTTTTGACTTCCGGTTCTTTAGTTGAAATATTTCTCTTTATTTTTTGGTACTACACACATACTCGGACTGCTCCGGTTCGAAAATCAACGGTAAGCAGTACTAATCGATTTAGTAAAGTATTTTACTCCGGAGTTATTTAAAAACGATTGTTGTTTCTATATGTAAGGCAATGTTCACACTCTTGTTAAAATATTATTTTGTATTTTGTCGTTGTCTATACAGTTTTTTTATACTACCCTATTCCTGACATAGGTATTTCTTTCGACTTCAGAGCACAGTTGAAAGTTTTTTTTAAATAAAACATTGTTATTTTTCCCCTACTGCAAAATACATAATTATTAGGCCATTTTTTAAGAGTATCACATAATGTTTTTCGGTCTCAATTGAATTGCAAGCTATATAATAACACCTGCTATTTAGATATAAAAAAAATCGGTTGTCTGTGAAGTCGGTTTACTGACGATAGTTGCACGTGACAACGTCATAAGAAAATACACAGATGTCGAACACTGCCAAACACAGAGGCCGATTGTGCTTCTTTGTCGCTCGTTCCGCGCTCTCGCTTGCACTGCAAGCCTTAAATGGAACGCCTCAGATCGAGGTAACGCCGTATGAGTCATGTTTTTTTTGTGCGTGCAGCATTATCGAATTAGGACGTTGTCACGTCAAAAACGGTAAGAACCAAGCCGTAGTTTGTTGCTTGTTCTCCTAGGCTTGGTCGCGTGGAACTGGCACCTAGACTCACTTAGCTTTAAGTCGTTTCATAGTGATCTTTTTGATACCATTGAATAAAGAAATATGGTACTTGCCACAAAAAGGACGAGTATCAACGACAATTCTGAACAATAAAATTCCTTTATACCATACCCCCTCTAAAAAGCTTATTTTATTCACTGGAAACAGTGAATAAAAAGCTCTTTTAATCACTGTTTTGGTGTTTGAATTTGGAACACATGAATAAGGTCAACGTCCATCTCAATACCTTACAACCTCCTTGCGTCATAAATACTCTCGATTTGATTGGTCGAAATTTTTGACAAGGAGTTTAGCATTGGATTAAAAACTGTTTTGTGTTCTTTGTTGTCATTGTCATACATAAGTAAATTGGCGCTATTTTGAATACTGTTCTTAGTAAGTTATGCAGCAAAAAGTTCGATAATAGTAAATCGATTGAAAATGCATTCTAGGAATGAAAAAGATGTGCTGAGTTGTTTGTTGTTCAATTGAGTTGTTGAGTTCATGAAAGAGAAGTAGGTATAGTAGAAAACTTGCATTAATTTATCCTTCTTTATTTACTAATCAAATCAAAATTTAAAATTATTTGTTTTATGTCATCTATGAATAGTATAAACAAAGTTCATAGTTTTTAATCCTTTTTCGCTTAAATCTTTCTTTTTCTCGAAGTCATGGTATAAAGTATAGTATGCAACTCTTGAATAAAACGGATTTATATCGAGGGCCATGAATCACTCGCGTCGTTTAGGATTCTAACACTTGAATCACTCCCTACAGTCGTGATTCAGTCGTTAGATTCCTGCACTTGCTTGTGATTCATCTTTGGTCCTCGATTTAAATCCGCCTTTTATTCACTAGTTGCATAATATACTATTCTCCGGTGTGCATAGATCCTAACAATAGATATTAGTGTTGTATTCATACATGTGCATGCGGCTTTAACGGCAATCCACTGGATTAAGTATAGGCTGTAACCAATTCTGAATTAATAACATTTTTTTTAAGCAAGGCCGCTTCTTGACTTATACAGGGTGGTTTTAATTGTTTCAAACGACAATTTGAATTTTATTTAGCATAGATCTTTACAAAAAACAAGAACATTATATACACAATACAATCTAGTCCCAAATTAAGCAGAACTTGTGCTATGGGGTCCAGATAGCTGATATAATTTAAAAAAAACTATAAAATGAAAAAAAACTATTTTGTAAATACATATTTAGAATACAATATAACACCTCAGATAGAGAACAAACATGTGTGTTCACCACACAAATATTTGTTCTCGGTGGGGATCGAACCCACGACCTACGGCACAGAAGGCAAAATATAAACTCTGCCAGTTACTAGAACTAGAACAGGTACGCTTAATACGACAAAATAATAGATTATAATGACCTAAATTCCACGTTTCATATACATAGCATATTATTTGATTTAATAAGTATGATAAAAAGTTGCCTAAGCAATAGGATCATGAAATATAGTCATCAAATCAAAGCACAGTACATAAATAAGATACAAAACAAGATAATGTTTCCAACAACAGTTGCTCACACACAACACCGCTAATAAAAACATAACTTTACGTAATTTATATCAAAAACTAAAACATAATCAAAAGTGGCCCAGCCTGTATACCCACGCGCGCACCTGTCCATACCTCGTATATTTAAATAACCAAATCAAGGTGAAATCTGTTTGTCCGGTAGAAAGCTTATTGTGTTCTCTGATTCGATATTTTATGATACTGTTAATGATTCTGGCTGGTGGACTAGTGGTAGCGGCCCCGCCTCCGATTCTAAGGTCGTGGGTTCATATTAATTCGTGTACCAATGAGATTTTCTGCACACAAATTTATGTAAACTATGCCAGTGCTCTCAAACGGTGAAGGAAAACATCGTGAGGAAAACCGGCATATCGTTGAACCTTAAAAGTTTGAAAAGTGCACAAAAGGAGCCTCTTTGAGGCGCACTTAAAATCCTTTCACCACACTTGGTTTGAAAGAATCAGTGACACGATAAGAAGAAGAAGTATGATTCTGTTGTAAATCAGTAGGCCTACCATAAGCACCATCTGGCTCTGTACCACAAGCTCTGTCTGGCTCTGTCTCTGTCTGTGTGTCTTGCTGTAGAGCAAGTATCATAATTGAGCTTTCTTTAAAGCTCTCAAACTCTTACTCTCACTCAAACGTTGAATAAAAACACCTATTAGTTTTATAGTAGTCTTTGTGAAATGCTCGTCCAGGGATATACCATGCCTATTTCTGCCGTGAAGATGCATTGCTATGTTTCTTTAAAACGTATTAATGCATTAAGAATATACATGAAAGTTAATTTAAAAAAATATATTCAAAAAAATTGAGACTATAAAAAAAACCGTCAAAAATCATATGATTCATGATTTTTGACGGGTTTTTTTATAGTCTCAATTTTTTTGAATATATTTTTAGTTAGTCTATGAAATGTAGAATTTATATTCAACATTTCATAGAAAGCAAATAATTTTCCAAAACAAACTTCCCCACTAAATATTCAAATGAATAATCAAGCCACCCATGCATTGTTCTCGTCCAGGGGGCCGCTCTAACAAATGTCACTACCATCGCATCTAACCATCAGATCTCCAACAATGCACCTGTGACATACTTCAGATGACATGCGTCGAGAGTCGAGATATAGGGAATTGATTCATTTACGTATGCTTGGTCATTCCATTATGGTATGTTCTGCGTTGTTAGGCTAAGCGACTGCTATTAAACATTTTTGCATATATTTTTTTAATATAACTATCATATGAGATGTTAAAAGGTAAAAACATCGCTTATAACAAAGCATTCTTCGTAAGTCACGTACGTCAAGAACGTGTCCTATAGTGCACAGCTCTGAGTCCATACATTTTCAGCCTCATATGTACCTACACTTATACTTACATTTATATAGCTTTTATTCTTACTTTTTACAAAGAAATCAAACTGAACACATTTTATTTATGTAAATATCTACAATATTACTATTATTTTAATAGTAGGTACCTACCATTTGACAGTTGTAAATGACAGGCATATTGTTGCAAGATATTATTATTTATAACAATTATAATAACTGCTATTGTGTTCAGTTTTCCAAGGTAGGTATATTTATGCATATTTTCCTTGTTATTTGCATCAAAATGTCGGGCCCAAGACTAAGATTTATGGTCTATACGAGTACACACGTTTCAATAGAATAAAAGCTGTTATTCTTGAGTATGAATCGGCAGAAACGAGTGTGGTTCTATTGTCCAGTTCTATAGAACCTTGCTTACCTAAGAATCAAATGCAATACTTGGACGAACCTCTGACTCTCTTAAGCTTGTGTACTTAATCAGTTTATCATTCCCAACTATAAGAACTGTCAAAATTTGCGGCAGTGTTTGCGGACGTATACGAAACGTAGGGTGACCAGATGGACCAACGACATTGTTAAGATCGCAGGAAGTCGGTGGATGGAAAGGGCTCAGAATCGTTCTTCCTGGAAATGTGTATGGAAAGCCTATGTCCAGCAGTGGACTTCTTCAGGCTGATGCTGATGATGATGACGCCAGGCTTTAGAAATCCTCCGTCTAAAAAAATTGAGCTGGGATTTGATACTGAGACATAAGTATTGGTCCTTTAACAGTCATTTAGCTTAGCAGACAGATGTGTTGCCATCTCTTCTTCTTCTTCTTCCTAATTAATGGCATCTGTCCATTTTGGATCTATTTTACCAGTGTCAAGTGAGGATTATATTCCATAATTAAAATAATTTTTAGTCAAGTCAGTCAATAGACAAGTCGGTCGTCGCCGTCGGCCAGCTTTGAAGGAAAATATAGCGTTTTTCTTCAAACTCAGTATTCAGTATATTTTACCTATCTTGTTGCCATCTCTATTTTTGACATAAAAGTGACAGTGACAGTGACAAGAGACTTTTAGCAAGTCGCTAAAGTGTCTGCCATAATGAATGGTGTGAGAGATTTAGGGGGGATATCATTAACCTACCATGCCTGAGGATTAAAGTCATGCAACTTGCTATCTATGGGGATTACAACTAAACTACTTTTTTTAACTGACAGCCAACACAATAAAACATAACATTTCATCGGCCATGCGTAGTGTCTCAATCTACGACCACTTATCATATATCTTCATCAAGATAAAACGACATTTAGGAGTTTAATGGGGCTTTTGATATTAATGTCCTATTGAGCCGGTAGGAATGTACGGTTGCTACCTTACTACTAACAGTGCTGCCTGTTTGGGCTCATTTGTATCTGTCTTTACTGGCCTCTCAGCTCAGTTGGTAGTAGCTCTGCCTTCTGCGCCGTGGGTCGTGGGTTCAATCCCCATCGAGAACAAATATTGTGTGGTGAACGCAGATGTTTATTCTCTGTTCAGTCATTGAAAGCTCAATAAAAGCGTAATTGCTTAAATATGTTTTTATTAGGCATGACACGTGTTTCAAATTCGACTAACTGAACTGAGGTGGTCCAGTTGTATTCCACTGTATTACTTGTACTAAGGAACATACACGAGTAACAACAAAACCACCAGTTCAGCATTTTTACCCTAACAATATTTAAAAAATAAAATAATATGAGTATTATTAAAAGAAACTAATAATACAAAATGTACAAAAAACAGTTGGGCTATCTGCAGACCTTTACTAACGATCTAGAGATAGCTTACCAGCTATTTTTATGAAACAACGGGATATTTACCATGATTAAATTTTGATGAGTTGATCCGGTGGTACGAATGTGCAAACCACCAAAAAGTGTGTCATCCACTACGCGTCCTGATACCGTCAGTGTTGTGTGTCGAAATCGACAAAATAGTGAGAATGGAACCAATAGTAGTCTCGAAACCAATAAAAGAGTGCGAAAGAGGGTAGATCGATTTATCTGCCAATAACATTTCTTTTACTCGTGGACTTCAGTTCAACCGTGATCATGGTGCATGCAACTGTGCCGAAATATCGGATCAACTCATCAAAATTTAATCATGGTAAATATCCCGTTGTTTCATAAAAATAGTGTTAAAAACCATGATAGTTTCAAAAGTTATATAGCTTACCAGCTGTTCTCAAGTCAAATGGTCTGTTGCATGATGATGGTAAGCGGCCCGATGGTATGACGCTTGTTCCTTTAGAGTTGGGGAGGCCACTTGTGTGGGATGCTACGTGTGATGACACAGTTGCGCCTTCTCATCTGTCAAGGACATCCGTTGTGGCTGGCGTGGTAGCTGATCTGGCCAAGGATCTCAAGAGGCATAAATATGCCGGTCTCGACAGAACCTACTTATTTGCTCCTCTTGGGGTTGAGACTCTGTTTCCGTGATGAATCGAGGCATCATAATATGATTCCATTTCATATATTTTCCACCATACTTAGCACCAGTCACAGCTGTCTTGGTAAAGTTGCGGAACTAACTACTATGACGTAATGTGGTTTTGTCAGCCGTGAGCAAACATTCTCCGTAAATACTCCGCAGCTTCTATTGTGTTTGTTCGGACTAGGAAATCGACAAATCAAAATTACTAAAAACTAGATGTGGCATTTGCAATAAAGTTATATTGTAAAGTAAATTCCCAATGAGTTAAATAATTTCGACTGCTTTATAATAATTAGATTAACCAAACTCAGTAAAGTTACATTTATGTCTGAAATAAATATATGATTTGATTTGAGTTTGATTATACAATAATTATATGAATAGGTGCTTTGTCTGAGATTAGTAACCTAAAATATAATTTATTAGCATGTTCATTGTTTATATTCTAATAATAATATTTTGCTAAGTCTGAAAATCCCACTATAAGGCCCGATTTCCCGGACTGCTAATCAACCGATTAGCAGTCCGGGAACATTTGGTAGCTCAAATTTTACAGGCAGAACTTTCAGATATTGTTAAGTCGTTTAAGAAAACGCTTTATAAGAATTATTTTAGTTTTGTTAAGCTTAGTGACTGGAATTAAATTGTAAATGGAAGTGGCATTTACAATTTAATTCCAAGTTGTTTGTACAATTTAAAGCGTTACATTTGAAAAACTCGACATAATCCCGCTAAATTGCGGTCAAATGTTTTCAAAATTCATGTAGGTAATAAAAAACGCGTTCCCACAAACATAGCCTGTGATGCTCGACAGCTTCACATGACGCCAAACATATGCCAAATTACTGTCAGAGACGTCAATCAGAATTCTAATTTCAAATTCAGATTTGTCCTGCCTTCTGTCATCGACCAAGCCTTGCATTATTTACTAAACTTTTGGCTGAGGTTAGCTTATTAGTCCAATTTATTTGCGCTTATGGTAACGTAATCTAAAACCATTCGTTTGCATTGACTGACTATGTATACTTACTACGCGTTAAAAAACAGGCCTTTGCATCGATAGTAGAAGATTTATATAGCGTTAGGGGCAACTGGTGACCACTCATGCCCCTGCTTACGGGATGTTACAGTGCCTGGGACAAGATTTTAGATAGAATAGGCTTGCCTATAGCACCTATACAACCATGACAGCTTATTAGTCTTATCTCCTACTAAGTGAATTTTTCGTCAGGGCGTAAATTATCAAATTATTTCAAATGCACGGTAGGGAACCCGCCTTATCATAATGCTAGTACTTAAGAAGATGACATCATTTTAGAAGTACTAAGTGACGTAAGTTCTTGACGCGATAAAGTGAGTGAAACTGTCAGAAAATTTACCATTCCATCAAAAAACAATTTTCGTTGCATGTTATAACTACCACATCCAAAATATTCGCACATAACAATAGCAAGAGCACACACAAAGCTTTTGTCTACCCACTCTGCGGACAAAAACGTGATGTGATGTCATACACGGCTAAGTACTTGACCACTTAGAACCAAAGATAGTGAGGTCACTTCACTAATACACGAGCGGTAAGGCACTGTAGCATCACTGTGTGGCACTGTGCTGCTTGTTAAGATCGCGAGAAGTCAATGGATGGAAAGAGCTCAGAATCGTTCTTGCTAGAAATGTGTAGGGGAGGCCTAGGAAATGGACATAGGTCCAGCTGTGCCACTAGGCCACCAGCGCTCTAATCAATAAATGATAAGTACATACACCAGGGTAAGAGAAGCTAGGTACAAAAGAAGCCTCTTCGACAGTCAAATACTTAGCTATCTATTATTAAAAAGTAGAGTAGAGTAGTAGAGTTTTTAGTTTAATAAAAGTACCAATAACTTTATGTCAAAGCGTTTTAATTTCATCAATTCATAAACGCAACCATAAAAATAGAAAGTAAACTTTTATCAATTTACTACCTTTAAAACCAATCAGACTGTATAGGTATTTGAATTGAAAATTGAAGCAATTCAGACGAATAACAATGCACAATCAATTCGTAGTTCAATCAGTGCTCAATTGCTGAGTAAACTCTTTATAGACTATGGAAAATCGCAAACTACTCCAAACTTAGAATATTGCTATTCTGATTGAATTAAATATTCGTTTGAACGTATAACCCACTGGCTTCATTTCATTGAGTCTAGAGCTGATTAAAGTAAATAGTAGATTGTTATACAAGAAGCTAAACCTACCCATTATTTACGCTTTAGCGAGGGAGGGAGTAAATAGAAACCGAATTTTAATAGGTTTTTAGCGGCGTGTATTATAATATTCTACTTATTACTACGATTGCGAGATAATAAAAAAAAACAATGCGATATGAAATAGTCTTATATCTTTTTATTTCTTCTGTTGCCTCAACGCGTTTTATGCATTCTACCAAAGAGATCGTCGATTTTAGTTCAATTTTCAAAAATAAAATGTTGTTCTTTTTTATGTCAGGTGTGAACAGTAATAGGTCGAGTCTTTTTTCATGATTGTTCTGCTTCTGAGTAAAGACTTTTTCGTTCATTCCTTACAAACCCACCACGCATCAACAAGCTAGAATCAAGCGGTATTCTTCATTATACTTTACAACTACGAACCGGACCGGTTGCAGTCCGGTATGTGTGGGACGGCCTTTATCTAGCTCCGTCTTACTTACCGATAGTGTCAATTGCGTTTGCGCACTTAGATACACTGTAAATACTGTATTTTTAAGTATTCCACTTTCTGACATATTATAAAAACTTACAGTCATACTTATAAACAAATTTTAATTTAAATGCTTAAATTTAGCCCTGTCACTTTTTGTTATTTTTAAGTTTCTTTCCAAAATCGAAATCAATATAAAAAATCTAAAATCCAAAGTTTATTTATTCAGTAGAATCGCTAGGATCACTTTGAAACGGCTTAAAGTTGGGTGAGTCTAGGTGCCAGTTCCACGCGACCAAGCCTAGAAGAACAGGCAACAAACTATGGCTTGGTTCCTACCGTTTTTTAATAATCTTTTTACAAATCAAAAATAATAATATTACCAGTGAAGTTACAGTGTGGTACCACTTTGCTTAGTGAGACGTATGCATTCCTATCTGTTGTGTGACTTAAATTATTTATTTTGGTAAAATTTGAAACAGATAATTAATGCTTCAACATTTATCTCTTCTGATATATTTTTATTAGTAACGTTGACTTCTGTAACGGTGAACGAGAGCTCTATGAAATTTGGTGGTCATAAATTTCGTATGTTTTATGTTTGATTATTGACTTAGCTGTAGATACAGATAAAGATAATATGATGGAGATATGGTAGTAGGTATTATCTTTATGAAAACCAATTAGAATAATAATATGCTCAAAGAAATCTGTCAACGGTGGCATTGCTCATTATATACATAATACCTCCCTCCTGAGGTTTTCCCTAATAAGAACTATAGTGTGATGTTCTTCAAAAAGGAGGGTTTAAAAGTTTTTAAAGCGTCGGTAACGCGCTTGTTACGCCTCTGGTATTGCAAGCAACCATAAGCTATGGTAACCTCTTCTCATCAGGTGAGCCGTATGCTTGTTTGTTTGCATTGTTGTTTAGAAAAAAAAATATTTTTTAAAGTGCAAGAGTGTTCCACGTAAGCTTAAAAATAGCACATAGGTAACCTTACTCCATTTAAAGGACTTGGTAATACAAATTAGAAAGTGTAAAATTGCTTAAGTTCCTATTTTGCTATATGCTAAAGCTAACCCGTGCCTATTGAACTCACTTGTCTCAGAGGTCGTCACATTGAACCTATTAAAAAGTAAATCAACCTAGAATCAAAGATGCGTGCACGCACGTTCGCATTATTGGAGTCGGATTAGCGAATCATTTTACCGGCTATTAGTGCGTGATTTACTATGCGAGTCCAACGATGGACCGGGACAGCACCGCGTGAGATCTAGATACGGGATCTATCGATAGATTTTATCGATGAATCTTTAGCGACAAATACTAGTGTTGATGGTAAATGCGTAAATCAGATTAGGAAAGGCGTGATTTATAGCAAAGATTTAAATAAACCATAGCGAAAGATTAAAACAGTTCCACGATATTGATGTAACTACATCAGTTCATTAATGATGAGTAATTTTATTGATAAAATATTTAAATCGTCTTGTTTTATAAAAAAAAAAAACTATTATAATTATATATGCTAATATGTAAGTTACTGAGCATATTTCTTCAAACTATTATAAACGGACTTATTATGAATATTAGAATTAACTTATAAAAATCATTCAAATTATAAAAAATGCTATTATTTCACAATCTCTTAAATATAAGTATCGAAAAAAAAACCTTGTCTAAAGATAAAGCTCTTTTATACAAAACTAGCTGATTTTATTGCTATTAAATTATTAATTACTTCTCCGCAGTTTCTCAAACTTGTTTAAGCCCGTAAATGGCACGTCATCCACTGCGCATGCTCATCGTTCATCGATATCGATGATCCATCTTTACCCCATCACTATAACCGGCAAAACCACTGTACAGGTGCGTTAGGTTCTCACAGTGGTAGAATACACACACAATGATTTGCCGTACGATAAAGTTTTCGAATCGACATTTTATCTGCTAGCGGATTCTGTAATTTGGTGATTTAAAGAGGTTGACTATTTTTAAGATTGACATTTAGATGTCAATCTTAAAAATAAAAATAAAATTTTCGTATAGACTGGAAACTGACTTATCAATTCCTGACGTGTTAACTAAATACGACATTAGTAAAGTAAATATTTGACGTAGTTCAACATTGAGGTGGTAAAATTTATGTAGTAACCATCGCTTATAAAGAATTGCCTCGTAGGTCACGCACGTCGAGAACGTGCCCTACGATGCACTGCCTGCCACATGCTTCAAACCAAAACACACCAATGCTGCTTCACGTAAATAGGCGTAAATAGATAGAAAAAAGTCAGAAAACTTTAAATATCTAAACTTTTACTGAACTTCTGCATAGTTTGCCGTTAGTTTGGTGTACAATTACACT
This sequence comes from Thera obeliscata, assembly GCA_947578465.1. Taxonomy (NCBI): domain Eukaryota; kingdom Metazoa; phylum Arthropoda; class Insecta; order Lepidoptera; family Geometridae; genus Thera; species Thera obeliscata. The sequence goes on along the minus strand of OX387918.1, from coordinate 6,521,441 downwards.
CTAATCGCCGATTAATGGTAAAAATCAGTTTGTATGGAAATTGAACATAAGCCATAACAACTAAGAAAACCTTTACTTCTAATAAATAATCAGAAACCTGAGCTCTTGAAACTAGAAAGAGAAGACGAACATCAAGCAGGTACTATATATAGAATAGATAACGTAGTACAGACCGGACTTGTAAAAATTATGTAGAAAGTTGAATGACGACGCATACATGACTGGATTGGATGATTAGCCCATGAGAACGGCAAACGTTGAAAATATAGAGATACTAGATGCGACACTGGTTTGTGGTTAAATCACCATCATCAGTAGCTGGGAGAAGTCTACTGGAGCATCATTTTTGCGAAAAGAAACGGGATCAATATACCATAAATATTTCACAAATAGAATAAACATCACGTCTTTATTCCCGAGGCATGGAATATATTTTGGAAAATATCCTCAAAATGATTTGATGATGACTAAAATTATATGAATATAATTATGATAATCTGCGTCTAAATATTACATTTCACGCACAATTCATTATTTATTCTAGATTTATCAGAGAATAATACAAATACATAGTTTAAGAACCTTATTAGAAAAAGTACCAGCGTAAGTACTTAATACCTAACTTTAATTATGCAAACAATTATTTTATCTTATTAAGTGTAGTTTGATTTCATCAATTTAATTACTGAAGACATTATTTTGTCTTTTACACTACGGGGGTCTTTCTAATATTATTTTATGTGTGAAAGGTACTCGTAATTAAAATATAGTTATTATTTTGTGGTGCTAAGTATTTGTAAAGCAGTCAGTAGTTACTTTAATAATTGTGCACAAAATTTAATTAAATATTAAAACACATATGAGTATAATCAAAACTGATGTAACTGTCATCGAAGTAAAATAAAAATATCATTTATACTTTTTCATATACAACTTTACACATAAAAGGCTACGGTCATCAACATTAGCATTAAAATATCAAAATATGCTAAGCTTACAATTTATTTATGAAATTTCCCGATTCTTTACATTCAAGTTTGAAGTTGTTATATTTTAAATTCAAATTTCTTTTTTCGGCCTTGACCTCTCCTTGAGGTCACATCTGTTCATATCCGGTTTATTTTTCACAAGTTATCAATAAATTATTTTCTTTTAGTTGATTTTTATAGGCTTTGAGATAAGGTTTCTTTTTATTGGAATATTATGCTATCTTCTTTCACTAGTGTTGCTTTTCGATTCATTTCATTTTACTTATCTAAATCAGTTTTCACTTCAGTAACTTATTGCGTATGAATATTAAAAGTAATTTTAAGTGTTCGCACGTAATATTTTAGCCTAATCAAGTCGTTTGCATTCGGACATAATATTATTATCATCAATATCCACAGCCTGACTTTACTCACTGCTGGATATTAAGCCTTCTTAAGTTTGCACTATTTACCAATATTAATCACATCTTGTGCTAGTATAACCTATTTCAAACTAGTGACATTGACAATGTCATCCACCCATCTCATTGCAGATCTTCTCACGCAAACTGTACTGAAAAATTAATATCTAGAAAAATATTTAAACACCAATAAAATAGCTTGTTAAATGATTTAAGCTTGTAATAGCTGGTACTAAATCTATTTTAAATTATTAACAAACAAACATGCGTGTGGTCTATTAATATTTTTAATATTATTCAAAATATGTTATGGAAATTTAAATACTAACTAAGTTATTCTACTAATAACATTAAATATGCGAATGTTTCATCTAAACATTGGTATTTATCATGTTATAAAATTATTATATTTTGACGTTTGTGGCTCAATCACTCGTTATCAAATGGGCTGATCGAAACAAATGAAATATATTTCTTAACGATTACACTATTGATCTCAGATCTTAATAATAATTAATTGATACTTTTCGATAATTTGAGGTTTTAAAAAATATTGCTTTATTGTCCACATCAGCCTAAATAAATCTACTACTAGACATATTCGAGGTTGTTTGTTGTAGTCGTATGTTTAGCAGAATTGGTGTCATGTTCCCAAAGGATGCTGCTGTTTAGTTCCTGATGTATTTTTTAGTCACCTGTTAGGAAACCCGGTGGGCTTTGAGTAGTCACTAGAAACCTACGCTTGGAAGAATTGGCGTCATGTTCTCAAGATGCTGTCAATTCTTTGATGCGTTTTCGAAGTCGCCTGTTATGAAATCCACGAGCGGTGATGGAGAGTTTCTATTCTATTCTATGCCGAAAAAAACTTCTTCTTCCTCCTGTCCCCCTTTCCTCTTTACACGGGTTCAGCATATGTGTGCTGTTCTTCCATTACCCTCTGTCAGCCGTTATTTGTGCATTTTTTTCTTATCCATATAATCATTTACGCTATTTATTCATATTTTGGCCTACCTTTACCGACATATCCACCCACATTCAGCTCATCACTCTCCAGATCACATTACTTTCATGACTTTTATCCCTCTACATGCCATGGCTGACCACCAGAACTAAAAAAATGCTTATTGATCTAAACAAGCCACGGAATATCATAAAAACCTTCAGCACATCCCACAAAAACGTTAATACGAGTCATGACACGGTAAAACTAGCGCGGGTACATCCTATAATTCATAGCTTACTGACAATCTGTCATCGACGTGGAATAGCTGACCTCGGCGATTGTTTCTCGTGATTGATGCACGGAACCACTGACCACCTGTCAGGTTGACGGGGGGGAGAAGTTATAAGATGATACCGTACAACAAACTTATCTGCAGCCTTGCTGCTAAGCTTGGTGAAATTTACAGTCTTGTCGCAAATATTGGAAGCCGATTAAATTTAGTTGGAATTATGATTCTCTAAGCTTAATAAAATTCACTTTGCCAATGTGCTGCTGTATAAGTACCAAGTGATTAACGACTTACTAATCTTGTCGTTTTTATTTAACTTTATTCTCACTTATATCTTTTGTTTAACAATTCTAATGATGGTGGCACACGTCTTGTCGCCTAGATATTTTTTATTTCACAATTTTGTGATGGTGGCACCTTTCTCGCCTGAGTAGAAAAAATGGTGGTAACGTTGTTGGGGGATATAAACAAATAGAAAGCAGCGATAAGTTCAAGAATAGTAGATAGTGTAACATATGTTTTTTTTTAAATCATCCTTGTGATACAACTGACAGGATAAAATTTAGTTTATTCTTATTTTGACGATGATAATATTGCAGCTATGTGTTGAACTCTCATCACTTGCACCACAACATAAACAGCGTAGCCAGAGTGTGAAATCAAACATCACTATGCTAACAAATTGAAATGCACACGCGCGCCAACACAACACTAGCCAAAGTGGGCTCTTGAATTCGGCCGAGTAATGGGAACCACTTGAAGGTAGACAATAGAAAGTTAGAGTGAACGGTATTGATTGCGCAAATAAAAGTAATCATAGTCAAAGGATTTGTAAAACTTTAAGGTGCAAGTATGTCAGTATGATTAGCATTTATTATTGGCCAGGCGTCACGGCAGTAACCCTGCCTTCTACGCCGTAGGCCGTGGGTTCGATCGCCACCGAGAACATTATATTTGTGTGGTGAACAGATGTTTGTTCTCAGTCTGGGTGTTATATTGTATTCTATGTACCTATTTACAAAAAAGTATGTAAGTAGGTATTATCAGTTACTTGGTTCTCATAATACAAGCTCTGCCTAATTTGGGGCTAGATTATTTAGAAGTTTTATTGTAAGTCGTCCTCTCCTCGTGTGATCTTGTGGATTGAGAGTGTGGACCACACTGGCTTTTTCAAAACAGTGGCTATTTTTGTTATTGTTATCGCTAGTCCTTTCTCGGTCATTAAATTATATTAGCTACAATTTTAGAGAGTTGAGTATAATAAAGCTGTTATTTTTGACGCTAATTTGACAGCTGACATAGTTATTTCATCGATAATCGAAAATTATTATTCAGACAGATTTTTTGTCGATAAAAATTGGTCAGTATTTTTGCGGACACTCCAAATCAATCAATCATTTTACAAAAGTGATTTCATCTTGATTCTAACAAAAGATGACATTGTACTTAAAAAGTTCGACAACCTTTTACAAAATATTAAACGAGCATTAACGAGTTTCAAATAAAAATAAGATACAACAAAGGGTTTAGACAAAAAATATTATGGGTTCACTCATAGTCAGTTCAAGCACTACTTAATACAAAAAACTGTATCTTATTGCTTATGCGTCAAGGTTCAGATTAGACTGTTTTACCATCCAATTCTCAAATCAATGTTTGCTAAATAATACATTTATTTGACAATGTATTTTGATTTGTTAGCAAGACGTAATGTGTTTTTATCAGATTGCGCAAAACAAAGATTTTAATGTAGTTTTAGTGAATATTTACAGACAACAAACAAGAGAGGTTATTGCTTTTATACATTTTCCTTTTAGATTAGTAACGTTAACGTCAAATTTTGTACGTTTATACCTACCACATTTATACGAAATAGACACAAGACTTAACGCATCTAAATATAAAACAGTAAAAACAAAACAATGTGTCAAAACAATGCCAAATGCTATTGATGTGACTAATTTATAATTTAGGCAAATTTACATCCACCAATTATGTCAATAATTTGATAGTGGAATCGAAAGGATAAACAAAACGGTAGGAACCAAGCCGTATTTTACTGTCTGTTCTTTCTGACTGAAACTGGCTCCTAGATTCATCTAGATTTAAGACGTTTCAAAGTTATCCTTGTGATACAACTGCATAAACAAATTTTGACTTAAATACTTAAACTAAATTTTGACTTTGAATTTTTATTTTTTTTTGGCTTTGTCTAATATTGCAAGACCGGTCACCTCAATAATTACAATTTTAATCTTGCAACAGAAAAAGTGTTCAATTTTTATCTCCCACTAGTAGGTGTTAAAGTGAGTTAATAACACAGTTTGCGGTGTTTCCTGCTCAATGGATAATTGCCGTATTATTATGTGGGCAGATAGAATTAGAAGATATTATGAACTTGACCAGACGCTATTAAAAGTAAGCACCTTTCGCCTATGGGAAGTGTATTGTTCATTATTTCTAAACTGTTATAAAATTATCATAATTATTTTAAGGTTTTTTTTTACTCGCAATCTCGAAATGGCACTAGTTGACGCTTCGTTCCCCTAACATAGATTTAGGTTAGGTTTTGGTTAAGTTTAGGTTAGGTTTAGGTTAGGTTTAAGTAAGTAAGTAAGGACTAAATAATTAATGTTACGAAAAAAGAGGTTTTAGAGCGCCTAAAGGAGAAGAGAGTTATACTTGTGACGATACAAATCCTTAGTATGTTTTTTTTATATTGAATTCAAAAGATGCCATTGAATTAACAAATGCAGATTATTGTAGAATTAAAAAAAAAATTACACATCATCTCAAAATAAACATACCAGGAGCTCTAAGCGGATATCTTCCGTGCGTAGAAATCAAAGTTGTGAACCTATTTCGTGTTGTTCAATACATCACATTCAAAATAATATTTTCACTTTTACTTCTATTCACTACCTCTTAGCGGCAGCACAATCACATCAGAATACAATTAGATTATAGACCAAAGATTGCTACGTCATCGTCTATTGTTGGGGCGTGCAGTAGTCTGTAATCTGTTTAGTTCACCGAATCTACTGTTCGGCACAGTTGGAGAGCTTTTTAAAACCGCTACGATATCTAATAGAATGTTGTGTTTATTCAGCCATATTACTTTCAACGTATTTTTTTACAGCTTCCAGACAATAAAAATAATATTTTTTAAGGAAAATAATATAAAATCTAACTAAAACACTGAACTTTAAGAAATCTAAACGTTAAACACTTTTTTATAAAAGATTTATGCATCAACTAAAATTTACGGAAGTTTTTGAATTAATTTTGGGGTTTGTCCTTTCATGTGATGGAGTTTTTCTTCTTCTTTTTCTTGCCCTTATCACACAATATGTATCGGCTTATCATGTATTTTCTTCCTTTCTTCCCTATCATTGAACCCAGAATTCACTACTCTCTCGGACATCTCTCACACAATCTGTGCACGACCGCCTTATGAAAGGAGAAAGAAAGGCGAGCTTCTGTGTGGACTGTAATCTGTTTTTAAAGCTATGATCGCTCACAGCCTCTCTGTCTCCTCTCGTGACTTGGCTAAGCAATGCACCTAATTTTCGCCGGGATTCTATCGGGTTGAAAGACTAAGACGTGGCTATAAGGTGTGACGAGGTACGCTAGGTCGGGATCAGCTTCCGGGTGTTAGGTCCGAACTTGAGCAGGCAGGTCTATTGGCGTCCGTCCAAAATGTACTTGGCGATTATTTAGTGCTAATATAAAAAACTGTATGAACCCGAAGTTACCAATGTCTGTCAAATATCTATACCAACTCAAGTCCGCCCAGAGGTGCTAGTCCCGCGAAGCGCAAACTCTTCTTTATTCAATTAAAAACTCTTAAATTACTGACTCTACTCTTACAATGTTTCTGTCTCTATCTAATTTCCCGGTCAAGTCGAGACTTGTCTCAAAGTTGGCCTTGAACGTGACACGTGTAAGGTAAGTACCTGTATTTTTCCATGTTTCAGGAACTATTACTGTCAACTTTCTCAGGATACCTACCCTACGGTCCTATTAGGTATATAATATTAAAGTCGTATGTATATACTTCCATACTTCTTCTTCTTTAAGGTTTTACCAAAAAGGGATGTACCTAGGAGCCTGTGCGATACGTGATTTCGCTCTAAAACCTATAGGTCCTAGGTACTAACACTATGCGTGTCCTGTTAACTATATAATGCTATAAAATGTACGTATACAGCCTTCGTACATTTGAAAGGTGCCTATCTCTAACACTAGCGTGTTCTGTATTATAATAAAACGTACGTATACAGTTCTCCGTACGTTTGGATTGGGTGCCCTAGGCATGCGCGTAACGGTCTAGCGTTCGCTTTGAAACCTATATACCTAGGGCACCTAGCTCGAACGCAGACAGAGTGCTGCGCTCGGCTTTACCTGCCTGTATTACGCAGGGCTTTCTATTATGTTACCTTAACGACTCGAGGGTCGTTTATTCATTTACCTGCCTATATTAAAACACAATACCTTTGGGTACGTTTAATAAGGAGCTATATACTATTCTTACATACTATTTTTGGTTATAAACCAGTCTATTCATTTTTATTACTACTATTCCTAACTATGATTAACATCTATTTAATTTATTATTTCTTATAACTATCTTAAGGTCTCTAATAAATTCAGTCGTTCGGAACACAATCCATCCATTTTCTCTTAAGCCTACCTCTACCTTTATATCCACCTAAACTCATGCCTAACACTCCTTTCGTCACATGATATTCTTTTCTCCTCATTACATGTCCTTATCACGCTAGCCCATTTCTTCTCATTTTCTCCGTTATTGGCGCTACTTTTAAACTTCCTCTGATGTACCTACTTGTTTCGTATTTTATCCATTCGTGTTACCCCGCACATCCATCTCAACCTTTGCATCTCTGAGTTGCGGACCGTTTAATGTTTTCTAACTAAATACTAATTTAGTAAAAAGTTTAAATTGGAAACGTACATCAATAAACTTTTGTTATGTTAAAATGCTCTATTGAATCAGAATATACAACAACCTAACGATTAGATTATCAACCAAAAACTGCTCAGTCATCTTTCTGTTGTCGGGGCGTACCAGTAGTCTATACAATGTTTTTTTGACTGTACCTACTTAAATTGAATAGAAATAAGTACTACTTTATGATTTTACATTGTGGCGAAACGGAACTAAAGCTAATTTTATTAACAGTATATTGAGTTGTATGTTTTGAGTACTAAATAGATAAGACAAAACAACAGGTCGTTTGTCTTCCCCGAAATATTCCTTCAGATTTTGGGAAATAATCAAATGCTGCCTTCCTACGGTGCGTAGTTCTGCAGATCATCACGCACAACCGACGACGATGCACGGCATCGCACACAGACAGGGCTCCTGTGCTACCGCGCACCTCGGCGCATGAGACCGTTCCCATGGTGTGTCGTGCGAGCTGATCCGACCCTCCGTGCGAAGTAGCTGCGAAGTGTACTGACAAGTACGTAAATACTTCTACGTACTGACACTAGGAGTCAGAAAGCTTAAAAAATCTAATAATCTGTCTGCTTATGAAAATTACGGCAAATACCTCCAAATAAGAGGGGTTGGTAGACTAGACATATCCAGCAGTAAAGATATTCAAACTGATGATTATGACGATAATCAACAATTGCACTTTCTTAAATAATAAAGAATGACCTTTTACAATTAGACAGAGAAGCATCCGCTCATCCTAAAATTTTGACAGCTCTCAAACTTGCTCGTGAGGTCAAGAATAAACGCTTTGCAAAAACAATGTCTTAGCAAATTGTTTGCTAGTTTTTAGTTAAAAGTCCAAATCAAACACAATACTGTCTGGCAAGGAGGTATTTTTTACTAGGAATTAGCTAGTGGATCTAAGGTTGAGTGGTCATCACATTCCAATCACAATACTACATACGAGAGCTTGGTGAGTGACTGACATGCAACGCACAGCCTAAACCGATAATCGTGGCGATTTGAAATTTGGAGGGTGTGTTTTTATAAAGAGTACTTTAAGAATACTAAGAAATTATTTCTGAAAATTCAACCCGAAAAGGGGTGTAGCGGGGGTTGAAGTTTGTATGGAAAAAGCTTAGCGCGAACGAAGAGCATTACGTGTGTACTCGTACATTCAATAAGAGAACAAGTTCAACAGTTTTGAATAGGTATGAAATTTAGTTTTATTAAAAATAAAAAATTTAACTAATTATGCAGTTGTTGTATAAGGAACTTGTTTCAAATTATTGGGGTATTCATTTGGTTTCCTTGGATCTAATAATGGATTTAGTAAATCATTAGATTTCTAAAAATATTGAAGCCAGCAGTGGCCGCCGGTAGATATTTGTTTTATACTAAAGTGCTTCTCAAATTAACCGTTAATAAAGAAATTGCAGATGAAAAAAACAATAAACAGTAAATCTCTACCCAACAACATTAACAATAATAATTAAGTGGGTGTCGTAATTTCTGAGGTGAATCTATCTACAAAAGAGATAGTTAGAAGAAAAGCAATATAAAATAAATCAAATAAAGGCTTGTATCATCGTAACAAAACAAATGTAACTACAATCCATTACCTAATCTATAGTAAAAGCGCGAGGCATGGAAACGACGTTGAAATCCATAGAACACGGAACTAAATTCACCTTTTATGCTAGAGAATTCATGTGTGACCATAGATTCTTATCTGTTCCCATCAGTCGCGTAGAAGTTAGCTAACTATGTGTGTTACCACCATATAGGTATACCACCCTGTTTTATTATGATAATCTATTTTTATTGAAACAACTGCTAGCTTTGGTTTTGACATCACCTTTGTCATTTAATATTTCGGGGATTTTTATACTGTGCAACCATCATGTATTACTGTATATACATTGATCTTATATTCGACATCACATTGGTAATGTACCGTCTTCATTACAATAGTTTAAATCACAAAACCAAGACTGTTTTTTTGGTTCTCCTTAGCGCTTCAGCGCCATTAATTTACTTCCACTCTTTCGCCTCTTTCGCCCATTTTCGCCTCTGTTTTAATGCCTTAGACTTTGACATTAACAAATTGAACATTGTACTACGTAAGCCACACATACGCCTCTATGCAAGCCCTGTAAAGCTTCACAAGCTCTACGGCCGACCCCTACGGGTCAACACACATAATTGATTTACACCGGCCGACTGTACATTAACATAAGATAATGCTTAACCTCTGACATGAGTTTTAAAATTTCACCACGCCAGTATAACAAGCGCTTTGTTCTTGTTTGGGAGCGATTGGATTGTGGGAACGTTTTGAAGAGGCTTCTATTATAATAACGTGCGATCAGGAAATTCGCGTAGACTAGGAGCTTTTAGACCACCCAAATGGACTCCGTACTTCTTGTGTACTAACTGGTTTATGCTGTGCATTTATTCTGAGTGGCAGCCAATTTTAATTGTCAACACTTGTTTAAAGTTTTATTCTTCATCATCAGCCTGAAGAAATCCACTGCTGGACATAGGCCTCCCCTACACATTTCCAGGAAGAACGATTCTTCGTATAAACCATAAACCATAAACGTTTTATTCTTATGCGACGTTAAACAAATAACTTTTGATTTAATTTGGTTTTATTGTTTTTATGTGTTATCAGAAAATTCCCTTATACTAGGAGTTTTAGGCCACCAAAAAGCCGTTTTCACTTAATTACTAGGCTAGGAAAAGGGATCTTAATTCGTTTGTAACATAATTCAATGTTTTTCTGTGTTATCATGAAACTACGAGCTAGGAGTTTTTAGGCAGCCTAGAAGCTGATATAACTTAATTATTATTATTATTTATGTTAATTTGACATTTAATTTTAGTTATAATTATAATATACCTATCATATTGTATTAAATAATTTAGTTTATTTTTTTATGTAGGTACTTTTTTTATGTTTGCATGCTGGGTTTTTCTGGCGAAGTGTGTGATTCTATATTATTATTTGCCTATTAGGTATAAGATCTAAAATGTACTTACCATACTTCAAGCAAATATATTATTAAGAGTAATTAAGAGTAATTATTATAGAAATTTTGTGTCACTAGTTTCTATAATGATGTTGCAATTTAGTTGAAAAAAAATTACAAATCGATTAATCCAGGAAGAAACGAATACCTACGCGTATTGGTAAGTAAGCGTTTATATAAATTTTGGTTCACAATAAAACACCGTAAAAAAACCTAATAGATTGAACATTAAATCGTTTTTTGCCAATTTATAAAAGATTATAATAAGATACAACAATTAATCAAAAATCGTACTTTACGGATACGAACACATAATAAGAATTCTTTGTTTATTTTTAAAGAATGTTTCTGACTTGAAGCAAAATGTGACAGAGTCTTTTTGTTATTTAAATAGTTTATAAAAGGTGTTTTGTGAGGGAGAGTTTTCACTTCTAAGAGGAAGGCCACATCGCATTGATGTGACCTTAACTGAATTATATAGCTAGTTTTCCTAAGCTAGTAAACCTTACACAGGAATGCTTTTTTGTTAAACATGTGGTTCGTTATTGGTTTATTATTAAGAAATCAGAAAGGAGGTACCTACTTCTTAATATTTAGTATTAATATTATCATATAATAGTAGTATTAATATTATATTATATAATAGTATTAGTATTAATATTTAGGGAAAAAGACATTATTATAGGACATGTACGATCTAAGGCTAGCTTAACCTTAACAAGAGAATTCTTCCAGCAAACCTTTGCTGGAAGGCCAAAGATTTGCTAGAAAAACTCTCTGGAAGAAAAGAGGCTAGTGAGAGAGGACTACATGCGTGATCTCAGTTCAAACTATGTACATCATTAAAGTTGTTCATCATCATCATCAGCCTGAAGAAGTCCACCGCTGGAAAATGGACATAGGCCTCCTCCACACATTTCTAGGAAAAACGATTCTGAGCTCTTTCCATCCACCGACTTCCCGCGATCTTAACAATGTCGTTGGTTTATCCTTAAATCAAAATATTAAAATTATTATCACATCGTTAATAATATCAGCACTGGTTGCATCTTCAAGACCGTAGCATCCTTCTCTAGTCACTCAACCAGTTAGCCTCCCTAGTCGGTAAACACCACTTCATCAAGTGCCTACCAAAACTGGTGTTTTTTACTAGTCAGAACAGTCAGACAATAGCTTCTGACCTCTGTGTTCGGACGTTGAGTGTCCGTTGACTTGTTTATTTTTTGACGAGAGGATTATCTGATCTCATGGTTATTTTAAAATAACAATGAAGATTGAGTCGTGAGTGTAATTAGGCTTAAATTCACCAACACGGTTTTTGACTACTATTAACCTGCTAATTATTCATGATTTTTGAGGTATTTTGATGACTAGCTTCAGCATGTGGTTTGGCTAAAAACCAGATGAAAATGTATCTATACAGTTTTTCTATTCTTTTTTAAACCGACTACAAAAAAAAAGTTCTTAATTCTGTTGAGTTTTTTTTTTAATTTTTGTTGTTGCATAACCTTGTCATTTACTTCCAGATTCGTTCCAAATTTCATCAAAATCGGTTCTTCAGCTTGGCCTTATTAATTTACCTACACAGAACATAAAAATGCGGTAGAGAAAAAAAAATAATATCAATCTCTTGAAGAAGACCTACGTCTGTCTCTAGTCTAATAATAATGACTAAAGCTGTATTAGTAACGTCAATTATTGGTTTTACAAGTGGTTATTTGTTGGTGAACGCTCTTCAATCGCTAACTACCGATTCATGGGCAATTTAAGTTATTTCAAAATTATCAAAACAGTGATGTCACAGACTAAACATGTCATTTTTCAAAAGCTACTGACGTTCTATTTTACTTTCAAAGCCAATGACGACCGACTTGTCTTATTCTTGACTTGAAAAAAAAAAAAGATTTTATGTAATACTAGCGGCCGCCCGCGGCTTCGCTCACCCCATTCCCGTAACTTTTTTGAGATAAGAAGTAGCTTATGCCCGCTCCTGGTTCTAAAGCTACTTTCCCACCAACTTTCTTGAGTTATAAATAGTATAACTAACACGACTTTCTTTTATATATTATAGATAGATATGCTTGACACTGGCAAAATTGTCCAAAAATCTGTTCATTTGGACAATTTTAATTCCATCCATCATCTAATTAAGAAGTTGAAGTATAAATTGCATGTTTACAATAGGTTTGTCTAAAAATTTAAGTCGTTACAATGTACACTTGACCATACTCGTAGTTGTTTTATGACCTTATTTTTCATCTTTATTTGCCACTTTCTGTCTACAATCGATGATAATTATGTCTATTTGCCAAACAATCGAATATAGACAATGGCCATAGTAATTAATTTCAAGTACGACAAGTCTTGTGAATGCGTTTCGCGTACACAAGTTAATTGTGAAAGTTCTTCAAACAAAAGACGTCAAACCCACGGAACAAGTGAATAGTTCGTCATAGTCATAGCAATACTAAAACACTAAAATTATCACTAAAACATCCTACTAAGCCTATCGCAAGCGATATTGAAACTTAAAACAGAGTCTGGAAGTTTGAAAACTAACAAAAATTTTACTTACTAAATGAAAATCTAAAGTTCGAATAACTGTATCTAGATGAACCTTAAGTTGAAGGAATAAAGCTCATTGTAAAGTAAAACTAGCTTATTGTGACACAGACATGTGGACAATAGATGTGTAGACCGTTTGGTACACAATTGTGTGGACCACCGTAACGTCGGACACACACCGAGTTTTCTTGTTTGATTAGCGACCTCAGTGGTGTTTGTCGATGAACAAACATCATTTCTAACTGATGCTGCAGATGCTGGAAGGTAGGCAGATGTGGCTGTTTAAACGCTGAAAAAAATATATTTTCCGTTTATTTTTAGTGAAAGTCTTAAATATTTATTTTATTTCAATCACATTGAAATGTTTTCGTAAAATGCAAATTTTGATAACCGGAAAACATAATATATTCAGAAGTACACTATCCGATTACGAGATTATTTAAAAATACTTAGCGGCATATTTAAGGGGCGGCAAAACAGCGGCGGATATAAATTTATTTTTCCTAGATTCGTGACAATGTTAGTTATAAAACACGCAAATTGGTACGGATGTGAGATTGTCAGCGTAAGGCTATGGAACCCTTTAAAATTATTTTAGGGTTCTGTAGCCAAATGGGAAAAAATCGGAACCCTTATGGAATCTGTCTGTCCGTCTGTATGTCATATGTCACCGCCACTTTTTTCCGAAACTATAATAATAATAAATAAAACTTCATAGGCGAGTCCGACTCGCACTTGGCTGCTTTTTTATAGGTATTTATTATATTACCGCCTCCTTACTTTTCGCCATCGCTGCCCTTACAATAGGTTAGTACGCGCCATGTGTACTCATTTTGTTTCGTAATTGAGACCGATTGTTAAGTACTTACTACATCGTCAAGAAGTTTACTTACTCGGCGTGTTTACTGAATAAGGTGTGTGGAGCTAGTTCTAAGACTCTTTATTTTAGAGGTATTTTGGGCAAAACATTATCACTATGCATCTGCGCTCTTTTTACTTAGCTTACTATAGTTCAACCTTAAAAGATTTTACTTTCTAGTTAGTTCATATCTATAAAACAAAATAAACGTAACTTGAATTGTAAATTTTCATTTTATAATTTTTTTTTTATTTAATTTTTAGGTGGGTATAAAATATTGAAAAGTTGGTACAAGCTCATATCCACGTTTTTACTAATTGGACCAAGGGCTGACTTTGTAAAAGTAGGCAGAAGTAGGCTGAGCATTGAAAAAGGTTCTAAACGAGTTTTTATTCGTTGACTTCTTGGTCGAATTATTAAAAACTGGATATTAAAAAAGTTTGTTCTCAAAATACGGTTTTGAAGAACATGCATAAACAGACACTGTTGGAGTTCTTAAAGAGTTTGAAAGAATTTCGTTCTTCGATCTTGCTCCGGGGTCAAGAGTCTCGACACTTTTTCCAAGTGCCTCGATGGTACTCCGGTCAGTTGTACAACAATACCCAATGGTTACTTTTGCAAAATGTCAAGCGCACTTGTTAGAACTGAGGCGCGGCAGACAAGTGTGTATTTAAAACGCTGGTATTGTCAGTGGTTGGTTTTTATAGCGATAATTGAGTTTTTTGAGATGATGGACTGGGATGGGCTGGATTGCGGATTCTATTGAAAATAAAAGTGGTATGGCTTTGTAACTCAAACAATACGTGGAGCTTGAGTGGTACGATTGCGTGTTTTTGGAAGAGATGCCAGATTTTAATTGATTTTATAGTGTTTACTACACTTAGTCACTACGTACTTAGTGTAGAGAGCACTGGTGGTCTAGTGGTAGCGGCCCCGCCTTGCGATCATAAGATCGTGGGTTCAAATCCAGTCGTGTACCAATGAGTTTTTCTATCGAAAAACTTATGTACACAATGCTAGTGCTCCCAAACGGTGAAGGAAAACATCGTGAGGAAACCCGCGGCTTAGTCAGCTCCGCACGTAATTGACCATGTCTTTCCTGTCGATTTGGCCGACTAAGCTGTCAGGATGGTATGGGTGCTGGGCAAGCCTATTCCATCTAAAGTCCTGTCCCAGGCACTATAGCGTCCCGTAAGTAGGGGCATGAGTAATCACCAATTGCTCCTGACGCTATATAAATCATCTACAATAGATGTAAAGGCCTGTTTACTTACTTAGTGTTTACTACGTTTAAGCACAATGCTCAGAGACCTTAATATTGTCTCCCAACAGGTGGGTCTAAAAATGAACATGAGCAAGACAAAAATCATGTCGAATGCTCATGTCACACCCATGCCGGTTCATGTTGAGAGCGATATCATCGAAGTTGTAGACCACTATGTTTATTTGGGTCAGACGATCCAATTAGGTAGAGCCAACTTCGACAAAGAGGTCAGCCGACGAATCCAACCAAGCCAAAATAATACTTACCTCTCAATAACCCAAGTTACATTCAGTTGAATCAAGGAGAGATGTAACCTTGCTTTTTCATATTTTGTACTTGTATGTTGCATTGTTTATGTACTTATAATATTGTTGTTATAGCTCACTCGGCTCTTAACTTTTTGGGCATTATAAAAATCTTAGTGAGATGCCAGATTGTTTGATTCCCACGGTAAACCAAAAAAAATGGTTTTACATAATTTGTTAATAGGTATATTTCCGTGTTTCCGTTTCAATAGTTGTTGTTATCCCACATTAGGTATTTTTTAGTTATACAAACCCAGAAATACGACATCGGAAACTCTTCAGTCAGGTCAAGACTATTAAAATTAAACGTATGTATAGTGGCGGAATGATTTTCGTTGATTTTCAACTTGATTTGTTCAACGTATCACGATCACATACACCTTTTGAAACTGAATAGACAGAATACACCGTTACGTTAACGTCACAAACTATGTCAAAATGTGTTCATGATCAAGGCACTGGTGCAAGGGAAAACCGACTCTAATTAATAAGTTTGATTTAAAAAAACTTGAATAAAAAGTAGCTCAATTGTTTCTATCAAGTGAAGCGTCTTCATCTAGCTATCTATTAATGGTCGATCATTAATAATAGCAATATGAATAGATCCATCACTTGTCAATCACAATGAGGAATCGACTTATTGCTTTGAACCTGCTAAATCTATTTGTTCTGACTGCGCAATATTATAGATTGCTCATCTTTACAATGATGCTTATGAAAATGTGGCCTAGGCTTGGCCTCTCAGCTCAGTTGGTAGCAGCTCTGCCTTCTGCGCCGTAGGTCGTGGGTTCGATCTCCACCGAGAACAAATATTTGTGTGGTGAACACAGATTTTTGTTCTCTGTCTGGGAGTTATATGGTATTATAAGTATGTATTTACAAAAAAATGGGTATAAGTATTATATCAGCTATCTGGTTCCCATAGTACAAGTTCTGCTTAGTTTGGGGCTAGATTATGTTGTGTGGATTGTCTACAATATTTATATTTATTATTTAGTTCTGTACCAATCGTTCAAATTCAGAAGCTTGAGGCTCAACAAAAAAAATCATGAAATAGGTGAGTTTAAAAAAATATTATCAAGCACCAATTTTATTAAAAACAAAAAAATGTCAAATGTTTCAATACCTAAATAGTTACGGTAGTAAAGGATGTAAATAATTAAAAGTTATGTAGAACATAATATTAAATTATAATGTAAAAAAAAACCTGAGCAAAACTTGCCTTGTAACTAAAATGCTTCTAAAAATATAAAGGACAGTTACATTTTTTTTCACCGCTATTTTGAATAAGTTGATCAGTAGCAAACTAAAATAAAAAATAGTCTGGCATTAAACAAACCAATCACAACAATATTTATTTTTTAGATAAAGATGATGATAGTGCCTTTTAGAAGTTGGTTGTCAGAAATACTTGCGATTACATCTGAGCTACTAATACTGGACCAATAAATATTGTAATCATAACAATCAATTAGGAAGATTGCAATAGATTGGCCCGGTAAACTTTCTGATTTGAATGTAGAACTAGCAATATATTAGACATGCATCACATCGGTACTAAACATTTGTTTTTTTTTATATAACTAAGTTAGCAAACAAGCGTACGGCCAACCTGGTGGAAAGCGGTTAATTGAGTAAAAACAATACTTACTGGTGTGTTTTTTTTTTCAGGTAATTCTCGAAGCAGAATCTGAAGAAACACGAGCTTATAATACGTCCTCAGTGGATATATGCTTTCTGAGGTAAACTATAGGTGAAATCAGTGGAGCAAAATTAACTGATCAAAACTCAAAACATACTCCGTCACCTTTCTTTCAAGAAAAAATAAAGAATTAACACTCATGGGATTTGTAATTTAGTGTTTTTTTCAAATTGATTTACAATTTTTACAAGAACACAATTATATTTGTAAAACACTCACCTTTAAAAAACATCATTAAGGTTTGTGCTATACCCAAATAATATAGAATTATATCTATAGTATTGATCTGACTGAGGAGTTATTTAATAGATAGATAAATAACTGTTATAAATGAATTACGGCCAGAAAACGTTTCTCTAATTATTTTTTTATATTAGTATAATTTATTATACTGAATCTAAAACACGGGTATTTATCACATTAATTACCTTATTTTATTTATTTTCCCGACGTTTCTCGTCGTTAAATACCCGTGTAATAGATTCAGTATGTGTTATGATCGCGTAAGTAAAAAAGTACTAATTCATTATAATTTTATTACACCTCTATCCATAGCTAGTTCTACATTGATTAAACAAAAAACAAGTTATCTAATAGGTTCGCAACTCTCGATTGTTTTGCGTTTGCGCAACCGAACGTCTACTTTCTTGATTGAGAGGTGTGGGCGATCGTGGACGTATAGCGTGTTTGAAAATCAATATCGATAAATCTGTGGCTTCCAATCATAAATACGGTTACCTTCGTAACTGGTTGCTTTTCCGGTGCTAGACCAGTGTAAAAAAATTACTACCTACTAACTGAGAAACCGTTTGTTTGGCCTCTGCAGCTATTTAGAGTCTAAACACCATTATAACCGCTTTTGAATACTTTTTGGCTGTGTGTGTGGATTACTTTATTCTGATTTGTATAGATCTGAATTAAATTCACTAAATGTATACCAATAAGAATCCTTGTGATTCATTACGTTTTAAAGTGATAACAGAGTAGGTACATTAAAGTGTCTAAAATAAAAAGTGAATAACATTGGCAGAATTCGGCAAGATGGTCTAATTATATCCAATACAATATGAGTTAAATGATCTCGTCACTATCCAGGTGTTTTTCATCATTCTCTGTTAAAAATTCACAAGAACTTTACGAGTAGGTATTTCACCATTAAATTTTCTATAACTCCATATCAATTGTTTGAAACAGCATGTATCTTTTTGCTGCAAACAGAGGAAAAGTTGCCTTGCCACTTGTTTATTACTAAAATAATTTATGGTGAGAATTCTATAACGGCAAATAGAGAAGCAGGCTTGTCCTATAATCATAAAAGTATACAGAATGTAGCATTACTGTCACATCAATACTTCATTTTTATATTTGACAACACCTAACTCTTAATAGTACATTGTTACCTGAGTGTTGAAAGTCACGTTTTTTGAGTCCCGAGACGGATTTGGCGCCAGAGCGTAGCGAGGGCGCCAAATCCGTCTCGATATTGTTGACATCGATGATATATTAATAAAGTAATTTAGAATATATATTATTTATTTAATACTATCTTTATGTTATTTAAATTTAAATTTTACATTGCGCTCTAATTAGACTTTTTAAACTTCTTACCGTTGTAATGGGTTTCCAACCTACTTGCTAAATAAAAAGTTGGAATTTGGTTTAACAACCTCCTTGCAGTTAGAAAGACTTTAGAAAGTTGGAACATGGTTGAATAAAATAGAACTTGTTTTTTTTATAATTTGACAGCTGTCAGTAGAAAGCGATTCTCCCTAGGGCTGAAAGTATTACTTTCAATTAGGCCCCTCAGGCAACTTCAGACCTACTTTCAGAGTATGAGCAATGAAAAAGACATTAGAGTGCACGGTAGCCTTGGTAGCGGCCCCGCCTTCTGATTCTAAAGTTGTGGGCTCAAATCCATTCGGGAGCCAGTTAGTATTTCTGTCCAAAAATGTATGTGCACTATACCAGTACTCTCTAACGATGAAGGAAAATATCGTGAGGAAATCGAAAGTTCCTTTTTTTATTGGTTTTATAGTGTTTGCACACTTATGGAAACATAACTTTTAAGCCATTATAAAAAACTAAAATTAATTTTTGTTACTTTGTAGGTACAGATATGCAAAACGCTTATTCTAATGACCCACGGACAGAATAACCGATTATGCTAAATTACATTGTCTAACATCAAACAAAGCTTCAAAATATAAATATTGAATATTCAAAGTCGTCCATCGATTGAGCTTTTCCCCTCAATTAATAACAGATAACAAAGAAATGAACGACCAATCAATCATTTAACAAGGGCTCACTGATCAATTCTCTATGGTTCTTTATGTCTTTCTTGTCTATATTTAGTGGCCTAGTGGTAGAAACCCAGCCTTCGACTCCTATGGTCGTGGGTTTGAATCCAGCTGTGGTTTTTTTTAATACAACTGTCTGTGGAGCAAGCATTATGACCCACCTGGATGTTAAGTAGTAATCGCCTTCATCAAAGTATTACGTGTGGAACTGACTAAGCTGCGAGTTTTCTCACGATATCTTTCTTCACCGTAAGTTAAAATCACAGAATGTTAGATGTGTATATAAACTAATGTTTAAAAAAACTCAAAAGTAACCTGCTAGCACGGGGATTGAACCCGCAACCTTCTGCACAGTTGCCACTGGGCGCTGGGCGATTAATTACCTACCTTTGTCGATTCTCGCGAGACGCGACAGATAATCGATCATGGACAGAGGCGCCGAACTGATGGATTGTAGTTTTATATGTCGTGAATAAAATTAAAAGCGGGATTTTATCTACTGGGATGATTAATTGTTACTGTGGTATGGTTAGTGGCTGTTAATGAAACTACTAAAGGATAATGTAGTGAGAAAACATCAGATTCCTACAAATTGTAATTGTATCAAGGTTTTTAAGTTCGCTATTGTCACTATAAAGAACTTAGGCCTCGGCCTCGAATAATGGCCCGAACACACCTAGTTCGCTGGCGGTAGCGATCAGTGAAACGCTGTCAAATATCGCTGTCAGATTTGAGATTTGATAGCGAATATTTGACAGCGTTTCACTGATCGCTACCGCCAGCGAACTAGGTGTGCGCAGGCCTTTAGCGGGCAGCGGCGGCCTGGCAGCGGCGGCGGCGCGGGAGCGGCAGAATTCTTATGCGTAAAATGGACCCCCTCGCCCCGCCCCGCTGCCGGGCCGCCGCCGCCGCCGCCCCGCTGCCACCCCGCTGCCCGCTAAATTCGAAGCAGAGGCCTAAGAAAATATGTTATGACAGCGTCAAGGATGACATGAGCAGGAAAGGAGTCAGCACTGAGATCACGAATGATAGAGGTGAGTGGAAGAAGAAAACCTGTTATGCCGACCCCACTTAGTGTGAGATGATGGCAGGAAGATGATGATTGTCACTATAAAGGCCTGCGCACATCTTGGCGATTGCGATTAAGGTACATCACAATCCTAAATATCAAGATAACTACATATAATATAATATCGAAAGTACCTACTTACCTTAAAACCTCGGCCTGCCTCCATGTTTGATATACCCTATGCAGGGTCCATGTGATACCACTTACACCTAAAAACTATGTATGTACAAACTTAACCATGTGTAAAGCAATAAATGTATTGATGTATTGATGTATTGATTATGTAGTGAAACGCTGTCAAATATCGCCGACATATTAGACAGCATTTCACAGATCGCCATCGCAAAACGCTTAGGCACATCCAAAAGTACCTGTTTTAAGCGTTAAAATAAACCAGCATTTGCAATCTTATGCTTTCATAATTAAACTAAAAGTTATTTACACAATTAAACTACGGCAATAAATTTAAATAAAACAGAAGGAAATATAAGCTGTTATGAAAAAAACAGATCAAATAACAAGCTTGATAAGCGCTTAAACGTTATATTATTAGTTATTTATGGAACGGTGTAATGTGGGAGGGACCACTGACTTCTTGTAGAAACTAGTTCTAAGTCTAGACTAAGGTATCTTTGATCTAAATAATATTCTTATCTAAATACATAAAACTTTTACGAAACCTTCTTAGAGTCAGAGAATTGTCAAAAAATGTTCTAAAAACAAGAAAAACATGGACCGACATTGTATGCTGAGGTAAACAATATTTTGTAATATAAAACAATTTTCAACAATCACTTGTTAAAAACAGTAAAGCATAAGAGTTAAAAGCTTAAGAGGTTCAAGGCTGTATAATAAGCGAAACGAAGGAAGTCGCGGGCAAATAATTTGTTTCTTAATAAAATAAATGTTACATACTCGCTTTCACAAACCAGATATTGTAAATAACGCAAATACATCAAAATATATAATCATGCTATTTTCTATCTCAAGAATATTATATTTCATGACAATAAAGCAATAAATAAATTAATGGATTTGTCCTCCTTAAATAAATGTAATTAAAATGCCAATAAATTTTACAAACGAGAAATTTCAAGCAACAGATACCACTTCACACATAAATAATTCTGAATGTCGTAAGCACTTCCTTTAAACAAAAGTTAAAGCTACTATCCACCAAAGTATATTGTGAAGCTGCTTAAAAAATTACGAGAAAACCGATCGGACAAAAAGCTTGCTACAAATATTTGATGAACATACGTCTAAACATCAAAATTGCGTAATTATCTATGCTTTAGTGTACAGTATTCTTAAATAGTTGGAACAAAATCATAAAATACCAGCTGGTCAACTTTCTAAGCGTATAGCACCTGAGTCCAATACATCGACTACAACGTACAACAATAATAATGTAACATTAAATCGTTCCGTTCGGACTTCAACAGATGTAATACGTAAATCAATTTTTCGCAACAATGGTCTACATTCTCAAACCAATAAACATATATCTGATACACACGATCAAATAATAATAAACCTAATCTTAACAGAAGTAAAGTCTAAAGTGGAAGAGCAAGATGTGGTGGTTGAGACGTTGTAGATAAAAGGAAGAGTAACAATGTGCACTTGCGTTGCAAAGCTCGAATGCTTGCGCCAGATCCAAGGTGTAGAGGAAACTGTTGAGTTGAAATAGTTACGATTTATTAAATCTACAATCATTACTTACGCAAGTTTTGAGAATAATCTATGGTTACTATTATTCGATCCATTAGGCTGAACACTAGATAGATTTGATACCGCATTTTAGATTATATTATAATATCAATAATGCTCTTTATTATAATCTTATTATATATTCCTTATTATGTTCCGTATTATATAGATTACCACCATTTATTATTACCAGGTATGATATAATTTGTTTCTTTAATGACTTGTTTAATAGTTAACTTCAATGTGAAGTCCTTTACCTCAATCATCTCAGAAGATTGGATCTCTTCGTCAAACTTACCAAAATTTGTAATTTCTCCTGTCTTGCCTAAAAACGGTTTAGAGAGACTTCCAACAACGTCAACCATGTCAATTTCATTTAAGTTCATTTTTAATTCCAGTGTATTGTAAACTACATCATTCAACCTACTCTTAAACTGCATTCCAGAAGTATTATCAAAATAGTTTGTATCAATTCGTCCAAAGTTATTTATAATAATGTCTTCAGATAAAACTATCTAAACCGTGATGGAGCCATTGACAAATGTCTGAAACTGGTATTTTTATAGATTCCCACGTTCAATATAATAATTTAACTTGTTCTACGTCAGTGAAATCAACCTCAATACTATTATGGCCTTCGCACATGTAGGCGATGGCAATGACGATCAGTGAAATGCTGTCAAATTTTGCTGTCATATTTGACAGCGTTTCACTGATCGCCATTGCAGTTCGCTTAGATGTGCGCAGGGCTTATGGTATAGTAATTCAAAGATTTAGAACTGTTAGTTTTGCAATAATCTTTAGATCTTGAATTTATTTCGACATTATTATAATCTTGTAGCTTTTTTTTCAGAAAAAATTGTGACACATCAAAAATCTGTAGTAACACAAATCTTTTTACAGTTACTAAGTATCAAAATATTTAAACATCTATTATTATTATTATTATGAGCCTGTGGTGTCCCACTGCAGGGCAAAGGCCTCCCTTCCTTCTCTCCAGTCGTCTCTATTTAGTGCTACTTTAAACATCTGATTTATATAAATAAATATTGTAGACAATCCACACAACACTATCTAGCCCCAAACTAAGCAGAGCTTGTACTATGGCAACCAGATAGCTGATATAATACTTGTATAGATTTTTTTGTAAATACATACTTAGCATACAAAATAACACCCAGACAGAGAACAAACATCTATGTTCACACCAATATTTGTTCTAGGTGGGGATCGAACCCACGCTCTCCAGCGCAGAAGGCAGAGCTAAGCTGTAAAGTCAGTCGAATTTAGTAAACTCCTAATACATATTAAACTAGAGATTATGCAAATTACTGAGTTGTTTTCTATTAACTTGTCATATTGTGCTTACATGGTCAGCCTTGACATAGTACCACATTACTCGCAATCATGACTTATTCATTTATCACCTGTATCATTGTCATCATAATTATTCCGTTCACTTTCATGGTTCTTTGTAATAGGATTTTATATCTTTTGCAATAATTGGTTATATCAATATACAGGGTTATTCATAATTAGCTGCAAATACTCAGGAATTAGGAACAAATAAAATAAAAAATATTTATGAAATGATTTTTTTTTAATTTTGTTATGAAAATCCCGAGAAAATCGACAAAGAATATCCTTTGGAATCATTGGCGCCTGACCTATTTTGACCTTTGATCCGCGCCCGCGCGCCCTGAGCGACACTCTGCGTTCAGTCACCGCCTGGGTGGGTCATCGTCCTGTTCTCCATGGCATTCATTATGCAATAGCCGTAAAAAAAAAAAAAAAAAAATTTGATACAAAACTTTAATCAAAATTAAAAAAAAATAATTACATATACAGGGTTATTCATAATTAACTGCAAATACTCAGGAATTAGGTTTAACAAATAAAATAAAAAATATTTATGAAATGATTTTTTTTAAGTTTTGTTATGAAAATCCCGAGAAAATCGATAAAGGAATCATTGGCGCCTGACCTATTTTGACCTTTGATCCGCGCCCGCGCGCCGTGAGCGATACTCTGCGTTCAGTCACCGTCTGGGTGGGTCATCGTCTTGTTCTCCATGGCTATCATTATGCAATAGCCGTAAAGAAATTAATAAAAAAAAAAATTGATACAAAAACTTAAATCAAAATTAAAAAAAAATCATTTCATAAATATTTTTTATATTATTTGTTGAACCTAATTCCTGAGTATTTGCAGCTTATAATGAATAACCCTGTATATTTTTTATTTTATTTGTTGAACCTAATTCCTGAGTATTTGCAGCTAATTATGAATAACCCTGTATGGAATGGAAAGTGAAAATAGAACCTCTAAGGTGGAGCACGCTTCTTAAAATCAATGGTAACCACTTAGGCGATATAATATTCCTTCTTCTTCTCTTATAGCATAATATTATTCTTCTTCATCATCATCATCAGCCTGAAAAAGTCCACTGATGGACATAGGCCTTCCCTACACATTTCCAGGAAGAACGATTCTGAGCCCTTTCCACCAACCGACTTCCCGCGATCTTAACAATGTTGACGGTTCATCTGGTGGGCGCCCTTCGCTTCGTCTTCCGGCTCGTAGTCGTCATTCAGGAACTTTTATTACCCAATGGTTGTCGGTTCTTCGTGCTTTAGGACCTGCCTATTGCCACTTCAACTTACTAATTCTACGAGCTATGTCAGTGACCTTGGTTTTATATTCTTCTAAGATAATAATTGCATACTTTTTTGTAAATACATACTTAGAATACAATGTGACACCCAGACAGGATATCATAACTTTCTTATAGTATAATCACGCTTTGTATCGGGACCACTTCCACTTTTTTATATCAGACATTTTTTTGTTCCTTGCTCGTGATGTTTTTTTACACACAGTTTACCTACATTTTTTGCCTCCTTTTGGATACTAGGATACTTTTTTTCAAAGATTTTATCTCGTTGTCGTTTATAAAAGCAAAAATTATAACAGATAAGTAGCATAAAATATAACAATCAAACAAAAACATGTCACATAATTGAACCACGTAACGAATTACCAAAAAATATAATGCGTGTGTAAAAATCTGCCCTAAAATAAATAAAAACAACAAATCAGTGTATTTTATAAAGATTTTATAGTGTTTATAAAAGAAATCACAAAGATTTTTATAAATAGTAAGATTTGTATTTTTGTTTTTTTAAATCAGTGTAGTTTCCACTTCCTTCACTGTTCCGTCGGCTGATAAAAACGTTGACAAAGGATATTGTATGGAGAGGCTCTATTGTTGTTTGTTTTTAGCGGGCCGCAAACGCAACGCGGTGACAAGTTGTTGACTTGGGAGGCTGGGTACGATCGCATGTTGCTCTACTTTCCAATCTGTTTATTTTAACTTACTGACCTTGTTTTTGACTAACTTAAGTATTACATTGTATTCTCAGAATCAGCTATCTGGTTCCCATAGTACACGCTCTGCTTAGTTTGGGGCTTGATAGTATTGTGAGGATTGTTCGTAATATTGATTTATTTAAGGTTTATAATAATAATAATTGGTTAATAATTCAATGGCAAAAACCTTCAATTTTCAGTTGGAAGGACCGATAAACATCAAAACTCCTGCTTGATTTTAGCAATCTTTGCATCTCTTAATAATAATCAAAAAGCACACAAGTACACTATTCCCGTTATTTTTTATTATGTTTCAAAATTTATTGACTAAATAAAATGCCTATTAAATTGCAGCTTTTAATTTAATTACAACGCATGCTTTGAGTATGACTAACGTGTAGTTTAACTACTTTTAAATGTTGATAAATGTATAAACACTTCAATTTAAACATTATTCATTCCGATTTTGATTCAACACCAATCAGCCCGTTCCAGATTTAATTCGTAGTTACATCTAGCGGACAAAATTATAGTGGCATATCCGCTATGTTTGTTAATTGTGTTCATAACTTGTTTTCAGTAGGAAAGGGAAGTGTGGATCAAAGATTAGAAAGTTATGAAACCAAAGAGTGGTTATTCTTAAAAATGTTCTTAATTATAATTCCTTAAAATCTTTGGATATTGGTGACATTAAATTCTTTATTGTAAACAGAATCATAATTAAACTGTATCAAAATACAAAGGTATATACTGAACATGTTGGTCATCATGACAAGAGAGCCTTTTTTATATTTTATTTTATAAGGCGTACTTACATAATTTCGTTTTATTATAAATCAACTTTATTTACTTTTATTTTCCAAATTGTATTTAATACTACTGTTACGATGAAGTTTCACATTTTACAAACGCCTTTGCGTCCCCGCAGGTATAACCACCACATATTATCCGCTCTATTCCATAATCCGCTTGATATTCAGAGTCTAAAATCAAGATTGGTTAAAAGCCTGATTAGATCCCGAGCTACTTCCAGATCAAGCAAATCATGTTTGTATAAACACGACTTCCAATTGACAAGTTTAGTACAGGTACAAAGTACTGTTATAGCTGAGACCAGTCTTGGATACATTGTATTTATTATAGTGCACGAAAGGAGTCTTTGAGGTGCACTTCAAATCCTTTCACCTCACTGGTTTGAAAGAACCAGTATAGTGTAAACAGGTCTCTGTATCTTATCATCATCAGTCCACTGCTGGAAGGAGGTCTCTCCCAAGACTCGTCCTGAGCCTGGTTTTCAGCTCTTCTCCTCAAGTGTTTGCCAGCTACATTTTCCAGATCTTTGCATCTATTTGTAGATGGTTTATACTGAGTAAGGGGCAACTTTTTGCTTCTGTTTTTATGAAGAACGGGATATTTACCACGAGTCAGTTTTGTGATAGTTTTAACTCTTATGGAAAATATCCCGCTATTAATTAAAATAGTGTTAAAAAAACCATTGTTGTTTTAAAAGCTACGATTTTTACTAATCCTATTTACAACACGCTATGGCTGGAACAGGATTTTAGGTGGATTTGTTGACAAGATCTGCAAGTAATACTAGCGAGGGCCGCCATAAGTGGCATGAATAATAGAGAGACTTATACCACTAATATCCAGCAGTATTGGGTTAAGGTATGAAGTGGACGATGAGGCTTCATTAGTCCGCCTAATCCACAGAAAAGACAAAGTCATACTTACGGATCTGACTAAGCCTAGGGGTTCCCTCAAGACGTTTTCTTTCACCGTTTGAGAGTACCAGCATTGCGCATAATAAACAAATTGAAATGTCTAGAGAATGGATTTCAAACCTCGACTTAAGATCGGAAAGCAATGTTACTACTAACTATCACCATCAGTGACAACTAGTTTAGTGTACTAACTGTATTTTACCAGTTATTTTACTGTGTATTGCTACTGTATCTTTAGCATGTCTTTACTGTGATCTTGTGGGTACTTACCTCGCCTACGTCTTGTTTGTAATGGTCAGTAACATAGTAAATTGCATTTAAATTATCTAGTATTTACAAAGGTTCTACAACTACATGTAGGTTTGGACTAGTACATGTTCTTATATGCAGAAATTATTAATAATGCATTGCATACACTTGTTTTATGCTAGTAGGTTTAAGCGAAGTAAAACTTAAATGACTAACACGTGAGGCTGAACATCTATGGGTCTTATTAATAATCCTGGCGTAGCGTTGGACTAGTTAATCCGTGTTTTGTCTCTTGCATTGACATGCAATTGTCAACTCGAACAAATGTGACAAAACACGATTTAACTACTCCAGCGTTGTGCCAGGATTATTAATAACACCCAATATGTCTCAAGTTGATAGACGTTCGTGACCTACGAAACAATGCTTGTATACCACTTTGTATAGGCTATGGTTACTACTACTATGGTTTGTTCCATCAGCTAGTTTGTTTCCATCCAAAGGTTGTCTGGAAGAGATCGCTCTTCAGCGATAAAACCGCCCATTGTACATTAGTATGTGTTTAATTATTGTTACTTGTTTTTCCATTGTAGTTTTAAGGTGTGCAATAAAGAATTTTCTATTCTGTTCTATTCTATATGAGATCAAACGAACTTCTTAAAGTGTAGTTTGATGATTATTGTATGAGTCGCATCATTCGAAGATACAGTTAACATAGGTAGTGCCTTTAGCTTACACGAGGAATTCGCACGTTTAGAGAATCGATTTTCAATCGGATTCAGTGTTTTTTTTTTTAACTAAAGGTTGTCTGGAAGAGATCGCTCTTCAGCGATAAGACCGCCCATTGTACATTAGTATGTGTTTAATTATTGTATCTTGTTTTTCCATTGTAGTTTTAAGGTGTGCAATAAATAATTTTCTATTCTATTCTATTCTATTCTAGTTGTCATCATCTTCCTGCGTCCTTATCCCACGCTAAGTGAGGTCAGTACAGCAGGTTTTCTTCCTCCACTCACCTCTATAGATAGTAGATAGTGCAATTCACGAAGACGCGCCCCTCGCGGCTCCCCCCTTTGCTCCGAGCGGCAGTCGCGAACCGTAGTCTATTCATTGTTGTGTGCGTGTGCACTCATAGGTAATTAGTGCGTACCGATAACACTCAACCATTGACGGAAGCTTGCACACATATACTATAAACGGTTAGGAGGAATAGTGGGGCGCGCCTTCGTGGATTGCACTATCTATATCATTCGTCATCTCAGTGCTCACTCCTTTCTTGCTCATGTCACCTTTGACACAGTCTATCCATCTTTAAAAAGAAGTAGAGCCACTTACCCACAAACTACGACTATCGGGAACAATAGCAACTTTAGTGGGCAACGCAAGATTGCAATTTGAAATATTCACAAACTCATTCCGCGCCCTTCTGTCTGTCCATAACTGAATCACCATCATTTTTTACATCCTTCTCTTCGATATTCAACCTTATAGCCACTAGTTTAAGAGTTAATGCATCCGCATTGATGATGTGAAAACTCTTGGAGACATCTCAAACAAAATGTTTTTTTGGAAACAAGTTAAACCTTTTCGCTATGACAATAAAGGTCAGTACTTGTGTCGAATGTTTGTTTATGTGCTAAATGTATTTATGCATAGAATGTGACCTTTGGGGCAAGTGACCGGAGAAATGGATTTTTCTTATGAGAGTATTTTTGTTGTGGTTTTCTAACGGGTTTTCATGCAGTGGCTATGGGTTTTGACGTCGAGTCCATACAAACGTAGTCCTCTGTTTGTAATGGTCTGTATGTAGCGTATTTCTCCAAAAACAATAATTTCCATTAGAATTCCAATTATTGATTTAGTTCCAATAATACAAAAATTGACTAGCTTTACCACCCTTGTCAGGTGTCAGGGAAATAAATTTGGAAAACATAGAGGCATAGCTAAAGCCCATTTTTATACTGTTTGGAAAAAAATATCAAAATCGTTCCAGATTTGACCTATTGAAATCGCGATTTCAATAGGTAAAATCTGGCTGATCCATAGTCTCTGACACCCTCTATTTGGGCGATGCGACCGCAATATATCTGTTAAACACCTTTCTTGTAGTCTGCGTTTTATTTAAGTTATACTATTAATATCAATAATTATAGAAGTAAAACTCCATCGTTTCTAAAAAACGATAATAAAAGTTTCTATTAATTTTCACATTTCACGTAATCGAACAAAAGCTTTTCGATAACAAATCTTAGATATGAAGTTGCGTCTACCAATAAATATTTTGCCTTCCACAATCACTTATAGAATTTATAACCCGAAGGTCGTTAGGCAAAGCGGTAAAAATCACAATATTTCATTTCCCAGCAGACGTTTATAACCTACTAGTGAAGCCCCTTGGCTACGCACGGGTTACACTGTCACTGTATATGAACAAGAACCAGTAATGATGTCTGTTAATTAAACAAATACTCTCCTCTTTTATTGTTAAGACTGTTTGCTTTGGTAGTCGATTCTTGAGTAGTCAAAAAAGTTTTTTAATAAACTATTTTTCAAAACAACCTCTCGGTTAGAAAATATATTTGATAAAACTAAAATCTACATTTTTTTTTATTATGAAGTCTATTTTCTGAAACGTTCAGACAATTTATTTAATAAAACCGAAATCATTGTGCTTAAACTAAAGGGGGTAAACTAATATGTTTACCCCTAAAAACTTACAGACAGACAAAACCACTTTCGCAATGACTAACTAGTTTTGTATGTACGGATATAAAATAGTGTCAAATGTTAGAAATTATAAACAAATGAGTATTATAATTCTTTGTAGAAACTCCAACAATAAAATAGGTAATAATAAATATCGCTTCGACAACAGTTTATAAAATATGTTTACGATTAATTTACATAAATTTATGAAAAGTGTTTTGAAAATGAACCTTAATGTAATGAACTGAAATCTGTTTATCCATTAATTCTAAAACTGATGATATATTTCGATGGGGTCATAGTTTTTGCTTTATCGAAATTACATTTTGCTAAACTATGATACATCTTTTACTATTTTGTAGTAGGTATGAATAAATCAAGTTTTTTTTAAATTGGCTACTAAAAGATGCAATTAAGTAATACATTACATTCAAAATCGATGTCAAATAATTATTAATAGAATCTGTATAGCAACAGAGATGGTCTTTACCGCTAGTTCTTAATTTCAACCATCCCACTCCACTGCTGATGCCTCCTTCATTTTCTGCCAGCCTCTTCTGTCCTGTGAGTCTCTTGTCCAGGTGTTTCCTGCGACCTTTACGATGTCGTTGACCCATCGCGCTTTCAGACGACCTAAATTTCTTCGACTCGACTTCGGTCACTATTCGGTCAAGGCTTTACTCCACCGGCCATCACCAAGCCTAGCCTTTAAACAATAAAACATAAGCACCAACACAGGTATAAACAACTAAAAATGCAAATATTTTTTAATACAAGCAACATTTTTTTTTAAAACGTGAGCAATGATTATATTGAACACAATTAGGACCCCCTATGGATGATTTTACTACTCATTTGTTTAAATATGATGTACTTGACCATATTAACTTGAGCTACAACTTGTTCTTAGGGAAGAATTTGGTGCTTTATTTTTTCAACTACGTTTTAGACGATGCAGTTCAACTATTGTTGGTTATAAGACTTAAAAGTTCAGTAATTTGTCTAAATTCTCGCACCACGCGTTGAGACAACGGGTGGTTCAAGTTTTTAGTTTTAAATAGATTTAATATTGTTCATTAACCGGTCAAATTAACGTCTTTTAACCGATTAAAATCATTTAAGACCTATCATAATATTTTAATTGTTTATTTTTCTCTTAATTATAGAGAATCCCGTGGCTTTAAAATTGATTTCTAAATGATATCATCAAGTGTTTTAACGGTTTTAAAAGTGTATAATAAAATATTAATTTTATTTACCCCATTAATTTACTAATAAAGTATTTTTATCACAGTTCGTATTATAAAGCTAAAACTATCAAAACTCATATTGTGTCATATATGAAAATACATCAATTGAATTTAAAAACCACTAAAGTACGAATGTAAACGGTGAAGGAAAACATCGTGAGGAAACCAATGGCTTAGTCCGCTCCGCTCTGACCATGTCTTTCCTGTGGATTAGGCTGACTTAGCTGTCAGGATGATATAGGTGCTGGGCAAGCCTACTCCATCTAAAAATCCTGTCCCAGGCACGTCCCGTAAATAGGGCCATGAGGAAAAAACAGCTGTCCCAAACGCTATATAAATCATCCAGAATAGATGCAAAGGCCTTAAGATGCAAATAATAACAATATGAGAAGACTAGCAGCCTGTCCCGGCTTCGCACGGGTGGACATTTATTTTTAAACACATTCATATAGCCTATCTTACTCAGAGTGAATGTAGCTTCCAATGGTGAAAGAATTTTTGAAATCAGCACAGTAGTTTTTGAGTTCATTCATTTTGCATTTTGTATTTGTATTTTTGTATGTTTGTAACATACAAAAAATACAAATCTTTCCTCTTTATAATATTAGTATAGATAATGAAATTACTAGACAAAAATTCACCATGCTTATTTCTGCCGTGAAGCAGCATTGCTGTGTTTCGGTTTGAAAGGTGTGAGTGCCGGTGAAATTACTGGCAGTGAGGCTGAACATCTGTATGCCTCAAGTTGATGGACGCAGTGAAGTACATCGTAGGGCACGTTCCTGACGTGCGTGACCTACGAGGCAATGCTTTGTTATAGGCAATGGTTACCACTTAGCATCAGGTGGGCCATATGCTTCCATCAAATAGTTGTATAAAAAAAAAAGTTATGCGATACCAACTGCAAAATTTACAAATTGTATACATTTTAATACAGTTGACTGTACTTTTATTGTTTTCCACCCTTTCCCCTCATTCAAAATAATGGCTTTTAAAAACCGGAAGAGACACGGGCAGCCGGAAAGGCGATCAAAGTGGAAATAGATTTTTGAAAACATCCACCAACAATATTGCATTTTCAGTTAATTCGGATGTAAACCATAGATAGATTACTCTACTGAATCACTATTAGTCATCATCATCAGTCGGAAGACTAACTAGTATAAAAATAGATAATAATAATTATATAAAATAAAATAAGCCTTTATTTCACCGACCTTAAAAAAACAGTAAATAATAAATAAATAAATATTATAGACAATTACCACAACACTATCTAGCCCCAAATTAAGCAGTTTGTGCTATGGGAACCAGTTTTTTTGTAAATACATACTTAGAATAACACACCGAGACAAAAACAAACATCTGCATTCACCACACAAATATTTGCTCTCGGTGGGGATCGAACCCACGACCTTCGACGCAGAAGGCAGAGCTGAGAGGCCAGTCAATAAGACATGATCTGTGCTACTCCTTAGGGAGCTCAATTTCCCATCGCTTTAGCAGCCGACCCCTGTTGCAATTTGCTTCTCTTGGGTACCAAACTGTACAGTACAATCCTACAGTACAACCTAGGACACAATGCGTTCTTAACCCAATAAATATCATCTTTTAAGGTTTAAATACTTTCTCAGTTATTTTTATCGATTCACAGACAATGCTGAATGTCTTCATTTTGTACTTGAGGTGCCAAAAAAGTACTCATTGCACTTAACTGACCCGTTTCTGGGCTAAGTGAGTAGTTAAGTTTTATAGCATGATAATGGTTCACTGTTGGCAAGTTATGGTTATAGTATTTTGGGTACGCTGTTGTTTTTTAATTTAAAACTTTAGTGATACAATGAGTGTTATTTTAAGCTGACTTTAAATAAAAAGGAGAAGGTTCTCATCGTCATCATCATCATCCACAGCCCGACTTCACCCACTGCTGGGTATAGGCCTTCGTTTTGTGCCATCTACCTCGATCCTGTGCCAGTCTAAACCGTTGCCGCCCCGCGACCCTGTCTATGTCGTCCATCCATTTTTGGACGACATAGATGGAGTAGGTACCTAAAATATTTAAATTAAATTCAGAAATATAGCAGCGACAATATCGTCGCTTGGCAGGCTTGTAACTTGTCACATACAGAAATCGTGTGCCAACATCTTTCCCTATCGATAAACTTATGTGCACTATTACCAGTGCTCACAACCGGCGAAGGAAAACATCGTGTGAAAACCGGCATGTCTTAGAACCTAAAAAAACCGCAACTATATTATGTCAAGTGCACGAAAGGAGCCTCATTGAGGTAAACTTAAAATCCTTTCACCACACTTTGTTCGAAAGAACCAGTGACATAATAAGAATAATAATGTACGATTTATTCATTTCTCATGTGTATTGACGTGGCATTCGTGGGGACTAACTCATGCTAATGATAAATAGTGACAGGGCTTAGCTTAACTTTAAAGCAAGTTTTAAGTTGAGTACGTACCTGAAGGTCAGAACACATCTAGGCGATGACGATCAGCTGAAACGCTGTCAAATATCACTATCATATTTGGCAGTGTTTTGCGTGATCGCCATTTCCATGCCAATAGCGATGGCAATGAAAATGGCATGATGGGCGCAGGCCCTAAGAGTTTTTTGTTGTGAAAGAGGCACACTTCAACTTTCTACCAGAGGCACAAGCGGTAATAAAAACTAATCTTTATCACTCCCTACCGTAACTTACTGATTTCAATTTTCCTAATCGTAAAACTTTGAAATCACCGCCACACGTGCGTTGCCTCAGGCCAAAATAACATATTAATAATGTGTTAGAACTATTTAAGAATCACACCTTTGATTATAAGATCGCCAGTTCATGTGTAGAATAGGATTAGAGTTTTTTTGGTTAAAGGTCGAATTAATAAAATAAATATTGCGATTGCCCGGTGTCAAGATGGGTGTTAGAATCAACACTTTGAAGCGTTGAAGGTTACCAGTAGTTCGAAGAGATAACCGTTGATTTTAACTGTTATTTCTATCAATCCGCACTAAAGGTACCCATAGGTAGTTGTTTAACCATCTTACAAAATTGCCTTGTGGAACTTTATGCAGTTGATATTCATGAAAAACGATTGATTTATTATTTATTTTCATTTAAAAAAAACCGCTCGTGTAATGATAAATGAATGTTATTACGATATTTTTTAAATAAAAACGCAATGCCCGCTTGTGTAAAATACATTTTTCGTTACATAAATAAAAGATTTATTTTTTTATTACTATAGGATTGTACAGATTTTTATTTACAACAAAACGTACCTACCTACATTATTTTCAAAAAAATATTATTATGAACCATTGTGCTATAAAAATTAAAACTACATACATAGTTAGGACTAAAAATATGAACAAAGAACTTTGTTTTCCACCTGTAGGTATAACAGAGGGATAGAAGAAATAAATGTATTCATTCTATCTATTCTAATAATAAGCTGCACTTCAGTTTTAGTAATCAAAGAAATTGCGAACAAGATTGCACTAACAGCCAACATCCGCTCTTGTCTATGAGAATTTATCAGATCCCTCCATTTGGCCTCCGCAATTTATTATCCCATCAAATTAGGAAAGACGAGTTCAGAGAACAGCTATTGTTTATTTAAAACAATGCCTGGCCCTATAATTGTAAAGGTGCAGTCCAATTGTGACTTAATGACTGGGACTATAAGCGTTAATAGTTGAAGTTATGGTTTGGCCAAGGTGTAAGAGAAAGCGAGCTTTTGTTAGGTTCAGAAAGCTTTTTTTGAAAGAAAAAGTTATCTGAATCCGCTGTTTTTTTAAGTATTTTAAAAAGTCAAAAGGTATTTATTTAAGAAAAGCAAATCTATTATCTATCTCGGCGCCACTGAAAACCAGTGTTAGAATAAGCCCGGCGCTTTTATGACAAATGCTGAGTGGAAGCTTTTTTCGTCACTTATTTACTTGTTGTTATATTTTTTGTGTGTAACATGTTTTGTGACGTTTAATATTTTTTTTCTATATCTCTTGTATACTTGTATAGCGTGTACCTAAAATTTGAAAAAAAAAATCTTTCTTTCTAACATTACTCGTCGAAGACCCGCCTCCGCCCACACCTTAACCCCCCGTTAATCGTTAAAATAAATCTCCGTACGATAATGCCGGCTAACGAGTGACGATACAATGCGGGACAATCGCTCGGCGGCCTCTTTCATCTTGACACTGTGTCGCCAGTTCTGACGTCGGCGAGTATTGGCCTGTTACTTTTTAATTAGAGCGCCATCTGTTGCGTGTGATTAGATTATCAGGTGGACATTTGATTGAATGTCGATGTTTTTTTAGAGCTGAGTATTTTATTTTGTTATCTTTGCTCGTAGGAAAACCAGTTTGTTATGAGTGTAAGCGCTAAAAAATGAGACCATTTACAGTTTTTGTTTGTTGAACAAGTTATTTTGGGGACGTTATTCTCTTTAAGTAGATTTCAAGACATTCTCAAGTAGATTTAGTATATAATAAATTGGAGGGTCTACTATAAATCTACTTATAAAATTGTGATTTAAGTGTAAATATGACTGTTTCGATAACATAAAGATGAGAAAATTATAAGCACTTGTTGTTTTACAGATCGATACAATCGCCACATACCTTCAGCCAGTGCACTAACATCAATACAGTCCACATTATCAAAGGCCAATCCGCACAGTCCCAACAGCATAGTATTGGTTTATCGGATGCCGGGGTAATCTGCGAAATTTCGCCGCGCGGTGCCTTTGTCTCGCGCGGTGCGTTTTTCCCCGGACATTCTTAAATTATCCAACTTTGAGAATCGATTGCACCATTTGTAAGGAGCGATCAGTATTTACACGGTAAAGATCAAAGGATTTCTGTTTGATTGAGCTGGTTAGATGCTTTAGTTGATAATGTTTTTGCGAGTTTCCCAGAGTTTTGTTTTCTGTGATTTATAATTCAGATGCTTTAATTTATTTGTTTTTTCAGGTACTTACTCAATCACGAGAGGCTGGTCAATCTGAAGATATCGGGATGAGTTAGAAGGTAAGAAAATAATCCTTTATACTCGTAACTCCGAAATATTTACATACATGCATGCATTTATTTTCATTTCATGTTTTTGTCACTGTATTCAGTATTCAGTAATATTGATTGCCTTTAAATGCATGTAAATTTGACATTGTCAGATCCTACAACTAGTTTTTTGAATCAATAAATAATTTACATTATAAGGGAGCAAATACAGTAGAAGTGAACCCATATTACTAATCATGCAGATTGTAAGCAGGTTAATATAAAAAAATAGCAAAGGGTTTTCAAATTCATAATTAATGTTACTCTTTTCTTTCGTCGAATCACCTAAAAGCTAGGTCAAAAAGTTTACTTAAAGTTACTTTATCTTGTTTTTTTAAATTTAGAAAATTATTCTAAAATCTGAACTTGAAAATTAACATTCAACAGTCGATACGACCATCGACCACACAGACTTTTTCAAAAACAAACCATCCATCAACTACCCATATCATCAAACCATTACCCCACAAAGAGAGTAATTAGCAAATGGTGAAAGATTGGTTCCCGATACGTTTTTACCATTTCCTTTGGTACCCACTATTTGGTGGTTCCTTTGCGAACAAAAAACGATGGAATCTTTTTAATTTGTCTGAAATGTGGTGGATTTTTCTTGGTAACTTTTCAACCATTTTGATCTTTTT
Source organism: Thera obeliscata (assembly GCA_947578465.1). Classification (NCBI taxonomy): domain Eukaryota; kingdom Metazoa; phylum Arthropoda; class Insecta; order Lepidoptera; family Geometridae; genus Thera; species Thera obeliscata. The sequence goes on along the minus strand of OX387918.1, from coordinate 6,484,034 downwards.
AAATAGTGGTTTTGGCAGTCTTCAAATTATTTTAAACAAGCATCTAATCTTGCAATGCTTTTATATTTTATTTTACTAAATGCTTACTCAAACCAGGAAAAACCTAGCAATTTAGAACAGTTTTTTTTTGTATTTTATATACCTACTTGCTTCTTGATCATTTTGAAGACTTATTCCGACTAACGGGGTCCTTAAACATGTTATAAGAATAAAAAAAAACATTGAGTGTTACTTTGTTACAAAATGAAAGAACGTGATGCATTTTTTTTTAATCATAACCAAAGTTCGATCATCACTTAAATATCGTTAGAGCTTTAAGCATTCAACGAAAAATATTTTGATAAAAGTTTAACTAAAAACTTATTTATTATCCATTATTCTAACGCGGAGACCAGACGTATGATAAAAAACTTCATAAAAATAGTTTTCTATTAATGATAGTGACACCGATTCGCTACACACCTGACCACCGTTCGGTTATAGGTAGTTTGTTAAGGTGCATCCATATTGGTGCTGCATCCAAATGCAACATCGGAAATTATAAAATTAAATGCCCGTTTGACCACAATCTGCGTAAGTTGTGCAGATTACAAAATAAAATTCAGCTAAACTACTGGGATACGCGTTTTGAAACAACTTACAGCTTATATGATTAGTTCTTCTTCTTCTTAAATTTAAGAAATTTACTTTTGTGGGGGTTTTGGTGCAGTTTGAATGCGGCCTCATTGTTACACTTTTAATAAATTAATTTAATTTTATAAATTAACTCTAATAATGGATAAGGCATTGCGCACATCTAAGCGTTCTGCGGTAGCAACCAGTGAAACACTGACAAAAATGACAGCGTTTCACTAGTCGCCACTGCAGAACGTATGCGTAAGGCTTTTTTGAAACGACCTACGACTAATGCGATGACAACTTTAGTAAATTTATTGAATTCTATAAATTCTAACTCATAAGACAGTCACTTTAATAATCTAGAACTTGAATACAGAACAACTGACATACGGTAAATAGATAATATGCTAATGAGAGATGTAATTCAGAAAGTGATGTATTTCCATAATATAGCCGTATTAATAGAAGTTTTTCAAAATGTTATGAGCACATTCTAGAATGTTCAATGTGCATACACCTTACACGAGCCACTCTAGTAGGTCGATGACTTCATGCTCAGACCAAACGTCGCCAAGCGACCTTCGTGAGAAAGAGAAAAATATGTCGAAAATACGGTAAGCATTAGCATAATCATGTTTTAACTCAATAAAATAAAATGGAACTGGCCTTTGGGGCCATGCACGTAAAAAACAGGTAACCGGGAAAAAGTTGCCAGGCTGTCAGCACCGGCGCTTACCAGTATGTTTTTACTCGACTACCCACAAACAGGGCAATGTTGTTGGGTCTATAGCTTATCAAAAACTATAGAAACAGTTCTAATGGAGTCATCTTTTTACCGTATCTCTGGTTTTTTCAATCCAGTGCCAGTGTGGTGAAAGGATTTAAAGTGTGCCTCAAAGAGGCATCTTTCGTGCACTTGGCACATGATTTCAAACATTTTAGGTTCTACGACATGTCAGTTTCCTCTCGATAATTTCTTTCACGTAGGATGAAAGACTTTACACGTGAATATTTTTTACATTCAATTTTACAAGTGCCGACAATTTGCCAACCTGTTTTCTATATAAATAAACTTGATGAAATGCGCTTAGCTTTTGTTTGATAGCTAACTACTATTTAGTGTCAAGGGTGAACTATATCTCACTGTTCAAGAATTTAGGAATTTTTAAATGGTGATAATAAATACTTGGACTGTGTTAATGCGTCCATTATTCCGCTATTAATCTATTTGACTTTGTTGTTGTGCTAAAAATAATAGACATTCTGCTTTTTTGTCAACAAGAGGTACAGTAAGCTGCATGATAATGTATATAAAAAAGTCCGGGTTTTTTTTCCAAAATTAATATACATTTTGAACTCTCATTTAAAACTGTACTATGTAATGAGTGGTGTATTCTTAAACAAGAACTGCGGCGATAAGACAGCATGCCTGCGATAAGACCGCCAATTGTATTCCACTTTGATGTTTTTCTGTATATCCTTGTTTATTTGATGTGGCGTGCAATAAAGTTTATTTCTATCAGTTTATTTTATTCAATAAAAAGAATTCGTATTTGAATATTAATTAAAACAAAATAACACAATTTTACGATAATAACAATGCAATATAAATAAATTTAAAATTATAAACAATATCTTTTATCTATCTATCTAGGTATATGTTAATACAACATTATTGTTTAGTAAGGTATTCCTTGAGATTTCGATTTATATTTATATCCTAGGTGATAGATTGTATTATAATTATGTTATTACAAAAAAAAATATTTAAGTATTATTACATCAGCTAACTGGTTCTTGTTCTTAATATGGGGCTAGATAAATGTTGCGTGAATTTGCCACAATATTTATTTTATTTTTATTTAGTTTTACACCTCGTTATCTATGCTCAAGCTAAGCAAAGCATACATGTATTATGAGAACGATAACATAGATAGTACAGGTACTTATCACAACATTTAGATAATCAAGTCATACGTATGGTAACTGTCCATTTCTATAATACTAACGGTAGTTTATTTCCATAGGCATCAATTTTAGTTCTCGCAATAGATTAGACATTGATTTTTACAAAACGGAGAGCGTCAGGTACCAGCCGTAATCATATTGGAACTCCAGACTAATCTTTACAAATGGCATTTCGAATGCAAGAACCCCCAGATATTTTAAACACACTGCCAGAAATGACAGAGACATAAATTACATTGCAATAGTATTTTTCATAACGAAACTGGTGATAATTTACCTCTTCACTTACAGGTTTTTCTCTAAAGATCAGCTGGGAGATTCTGTAATTTTGTTGCAATCAAAAATTTTGATACTTACACATAAAATATGATACTAATAAGGAACTGCGATCACATATGTAACATGGATAGGTCACTAAAAGTGATATTTAACATTAATACTATGATAACTCAAACCTCAGTACTAAGGTTTGTAAGTTTTGGTAACTTTTGCTTTTGTATTGTCTACGTCTCACTTAGTTGGAGTGACACCACACTAGAACTTAACTGTTATTTTTCTTTTTGTAAAAGGATCATACAAGAAACGGTAGGAACCAAACCATAGTTTCTACTCTGTTGGCCTCGCAAAACTGGCACCTTTTACTGGTAACTTTTGCTTTTGTATTGTCTACGTCTCAATTAGTTGGAGTGGCACCACACTAGAACTTCACTGCTATTTTTCTTTTTGTAAAAGGATCATACAAGAAACGGTAGGAACCAAACCATAGTTTCTGCTCTGTTGGTCGTGCAGCACTGGCACCTAGACTCACATAGCTTTAAGACATTTCAAGTGAGTGATTCTTGTAATACAATTGAATAAAAAATATATTTGATTTGTTAAGAGAGAGGGTTCCATGTTCATGACTATGTCATTTTATAGTCAATTTGTTTCTAACTACAATATTAAATTGACAACTTATGCTAATAAGATGTCACAGTTATTTTAAAACCCATGCCATCGTATCATATACATTAAATTGGGAATCTAACAGCCTATAATATGCCTGATGGGTCAAAATTAGTTTCTCCGCATTATGCGTCTTGTTTATCGGCCACAGACCAATTGATGACACTTACTGTACGCCTACTGGTCATATGACATTACATAGTTTAGTCAATTACTGATTGGTCAAACTATTCATTTACATAAAATAATAGAAAATTCTAGAATGACGCTGCGTTTATAAAATAGTTTAAAAAATATAATTTTATAGTCTCTATGGCAATTGAAACTGATCAAATGATAATAAATAAGCGTTCAAAATTGTATTAGACCTTATTAAACTTTTTATTATTTTCTCACTGTTTTTGAATTAAAGTAAAACTGTTTTTATCGCGTTTAATTATTTAAATAAGTGACTTTGTAATGAAGTGAGTATTTTAAATTTATTCAGTATTTTAAAGAAGAAAATATTATAAAATGAAAATAGGCAATTTCAGACCGTTGCAATCGATATACAGCCATACTTAATAATGTAATTTAAATTTAATAATTGCTATAAGTCTGCCTTGTCACTGTTTATCATTACCCAGAGGTAACAGAAGGCAATAGTGTAAGCACTGTTTATTTTTTATATACTTTAACAAATATCATCATGAAACTAAATCCAGGGCGTTATTCTCATTTTTAAAATAAACTCTCACAGTCCATTGTAATGCACGCGCTTTGCTTCAACTTTTATGTTGCGGACAGCCAAGGAGTGGAATTCCTTGCTGGTGTCTGTTTTTCCGAACACTTATAACTTGGATGTTTTAAAGATTGAAGTTAACAGGTATCTTCTAGGTAAGCTTGCTATATACACGGTCGGCCGCATCATCACTTAACAGCATGTGAGATTGCGGTCGCACCTTGATGTAAAAAAAAAACATTCTAAAAAAGTAAACTTAAAAAAAACTATTTCTCAAATGGAATATTTTAAAATGCAGTACATTCCATATCAATCCTTTCTCAAGGCACGAGCATAAACAAAACTAGCAATCAACTAATAGAGACGTCTATAAGCGATCTCGTATGGATTGTATTGGTAACATCCCTCAGTGGCGATAAAGTAGCTACCTCTGTATATTGTACACTCTGAGTTATGCTAGCGGTGCTTTTGATGTGCAAAGAGTAGGCGTGTACAGAGGTTTTATATTTTTAACAAAAGAATAAAACATTTATTTGATATCTTGTTCACAAAAGATACTCTATTTCTAAAATCTTGAAATAATGCAATAAAACTATGTTTAGATATTTTGCTCCAAAAAATGCAAATAAATACTTTCAGATAAATAGTTGTTGCTATAGGTATTTGTAAATTTTAAAAATTTTAAAAGTTCTTTGAATAAATAACCTGGTTAACCTGACTTAGGAACCTGAACATTGACTTGTAATTAGTTTTGTTAGTGATATACCTAGATTTTATTATTTTTGTTATTTGAAGTGTATAACTTAGTTTTGTTTTTGTTTTCTTTTCTTGTCAAGATTTTAATCTTATTTAGTAACGCCTACTGACTGTACCTATACATGTCATACGATTAAATAAATTTGAATAAATACTTTTATAGGTTAGTTTACATAGAATCCCTGAGTAACATAAAGCAGTGCTCGTAGACACATGAATTATTTAGTTATTTTTGATAAATAAATAATGTTTAACGCATTGACGTTGATAACATACTATACTTACTTAGTTATAACCTGACATTAGCCATATTATTTTGTTGTTATCCATTTTATTTGTGACTGTTTTTATGACATCTTATTTTTTGTTTTGTTTTTATTATTTTATTTGACGAAAGATAGATTTGACCTAATGTATACCTAATTTGACATGCAAAACTTTTTTTGTATTAGTTTTCTTTATTGTAAAATTAATTATGTATTAGAATGTGGAAATGTAATTTACCTGTTAATTAGTGTTAATGGTCTCAAGGCCGTTCTAATTAATTAAACAAAATTACAATTAAAACATAGACTTCGGTATAGAAAGTGGTGTCTTATCTGTACATTTGTCTATGAGCCACACTCCACTTCAGTATTGGTAGTAGGCCTTTGTGAATTATTGCGGGTTTCGCCGGCCGGACTCACCCGCGTCAATACTTTAATGGTACGCCGGTTTCGAACGGAACTCTAAAAAGTGAAAAAAGTTGCTTGGGGAATAGTGAAAGCGATTGGATGGAGTTGTCTGTCTTTTTATGTATTCTGTATAAAGCTTGCTTTTTTCGAGAGTAACCACTACGAGTTTAGATCACCATACACGCAGATATTTTCTCCACGTTTTTGAAGGTCAAGGTCTTCGATCCCCAACGAGAACAATTTTTTGTGGTAAACGCAGATGTTTGTTCGCTGCCTGGGTGTTATATTTTATTCTAAGAATTTATACAAGAAAATGATATAATAAATAAATAATAAATAAATAAATATTGTGGACAATTCACACAACACTACCCAGCCCCAAACTATGCAGAGCTTGTAATATGGGAACCGGATAGCTGATATAATACTTGAATATATTTTTTTTTTTTTAAATACATACTTATATAAATGCTTTATCAGCTGTCTGGTTCCACCAGTACAAGATTTGTTTAATTTGGGGCTAGATAGTGTTGTGTGGATTGTCCATAATATTTATTTATTTAGCGGTCGCACGCGGCTTCGCTCGCCCCGTTCCCGTTTAGCCCCGTTCCCGTTACTTTTTCGGGGTAAAAAAGTATGTGTGCTCCTCTAAATTCTAAGCTATCTCTCCACCAATTTTCAGCTAAATCAATTTAGCCGTTTTTGAGTTATAAATAGTGTAACTAACATGACTTTACTGTAGCACAGGTTTAACTAAAACCTATTTCAGGCACCAGTCTCTCGCAAAACAGGTCTACTTATATAAGGTCAACTATAATAAGGCTACTTATATTAATATTATTATACCTTGCATGTACATTAATCTTAGTCTTTATGAGAGAAAATAAATGCATTTTTTCACTTTATTTTATATACTCGTATATAGATTATATTTTAAGGGAATGTTTAAATTAAGCTAAATAAAAGCACTAAAAACCAAACCAATAAAATATTCTTCCATATCTTATTTCAAAGGTATAGTTGGTTCAAGCTAACTTGGCACCAGTACATCACCCGTTCGGAGGGTAGCTCGATTTACAACCCTTTCTTGCAGATTTATGTGCCGCTCGTGGGGTAAGTTGAAGCACATGCAGAAAAGATCGCATTTCTTTATTTTATAAATTGCTGTCGAAAATAGACTGACCTTTTTAGCTTCGATTTAGGGTGGATATTTTTACACGAGCACTGAGATAAATAAAAATATTCTAGACAATCCACACAACACTATGTAGCCCCACATTTAACAGAGCTTTAACTATGGAAACCAGATAGCTAATAGGTAAAAAAAATATAAGTAAAAAAAGATTTATTTCCACACTAAACAATAAAAATCTCAAAAACTAAATTATTTATATTATGTATGCAGTACATTAAGTTTTAGTCTGGACTACCTTCGGCGGATGAGCCTCCTCCAAGGATCGCCAATCGTCTCTATCTTTTGCTCTTATTGGCCATACTCTTCCAGCCACCTTGATTACTTCCTCGTTCCATCTTTTACATAGTCTTCCTTTTTTTCCTAAGCTAGCCAATAGGTATAATATTTAAACGCTTTTTCTTCGTGCACTTTAACACAATATAACACCCCGACAGAAAACCAACATCTGTGTTCCCCACACAAATATGCTAAAACTGATCGCCTTTGTCATCGTTGATTGCCCATGATGTAACAAGAATTAGAAGATATAATCTTCTTCTTTCATTTTCTCATTACTGTCAATAAATAGTGCAACGAATTTTTTATTGATTTATTCTATAAATCTCAATTATCTATTTATTTATTATTATTGTTATTATTAATTATATTTATAGATATATCTTACTCTACAAGAAAACTCGTGCTTTTTATATCAATACACTTAAGATTCATCAAATTCGTGCATCATAAACATAAGCCTAGTATAAGTACACTCGCGTGCATCTAAAGTATTTACAGTATCCGTCTCTTGTGAGTGCACTTAAAATGTTATAGATAGGTCATGTCAATGTGTGCATGAGAACAACGATGTCGATTATTTTATTTCATATTTTAATACTAATATTTCTTTATTCTTTGCATTAATCAATTATTACTTGTTTATTTTTTACTACAACAGCAAAACTTATCGCAACTATTTGCAAAGTATTCAAATATATTTTTTTTATCTACAGAAATAAAGAAAGAAAGAAACAAACAATGAAAGTGAAATTGTAGATGGAGCCACGGTTGCGTTAGTGCCGTATAAACAGTCCCTAAGGGTTATTCGTTGATTTTGATTAGGATTAAGCAGCAATTAGCGCAAATCCCGCTCGGCTCCTAACTTTTTGGACATTATAAAAATCTTTATGAAATATAAGTTGTCAGAACCTGTAAAAAATACTCATGTAAATAAGTAGATAGGTACTTATTACTATACCAACAAGTGGATGCATAAATTTAAATGATATAATTAACTACCTTCATTTACCATCGTGGTGTGTGGCTGCACTCTCGTGCCTATAAGGCCCACTGTACACTAGCGTGCACTAAAACATCGATATCTCGACTCATTACGTCCGCACCGTGCATGGCCCGGGTGCATGTTCACCGTATCTATGTCAGTTAATTTTCCACCAAGTGTAATTACCGTGTTTCTCTTTGTTTTTGCTGCTAACTTTATTTGCATAGTGCGGTAAGGGGAACGCTACGGGTTCGATAGGACAATAGATGGAATAGAGTCGATATTAATGGTCGTAACTATTTATTTTTCTCTTTTTTTTATACCTAGCTGATGGAAAAAGCTTATTTATGACTGCTGTTAAGTGGTAACCATTGCCTATGACAAAGTATTGCCTCGTAGGTCAAGCACATAAAGAAAGTGCCCTACGATGCACTGCCCTGCGTCAATCAGCTTGACTCATAAAGATGTTCAGTGCATACACGTGCCAGTGATTTCACCGGCTCTCACACCCTTCAAACCGAAGCACAACAATGCTGCTTCACAGCAAAAATAAGCATAGTGGTAGTACAAACCTTGATCTATGTAAAAAGTATTTTTTTTTCTTCTTTGGGACCTTTATTCATTCTTAATGCCTGGTACTTTTTAGCAGACCGTTAAAAGTCTCTTGTCCTTATCATTTTAATGTCGACAAAAAAGATGGCAATAAACTAATCGACATGTTAAGCTAAACTACTCCTATAGGACCATTCTGAATAAAACTCATATTTTTACTGAATTATGTATGAAAAAAGTGAATTCAAATAGCATGAATTATCTACCTTTTTACCGAACTCATAACACCAATCCCTGTTATCATTGTTCTGGAAAATGGTACATTAAGCCTACCACAAGCTCTGTCTGGCTCTGGTTTTGAGTCTAGTGAGTGTTGACTAAATAAATCCTACGTCGAAACGTTACACACATACAGTATAATACACTGGTAAGCACTCACACAGACTCAAAACTGACAAAGCTTGTGGTAGGCTTTCAGGACTTATCTCTAATAAGTATTTCCTAAATACCTTGATAAAACAGTTAATAATAATTATTAAAAATTAGAAAAAAATCTCAACAATAAAAGATATCAGGGTTTATGAAAAAAATTAAGCAAAGCGTCTCGACAGTTTTCCATATCCCCGTCCGAACCCTACCTAATAGAGACATTGTTCGGTCTCGTTAGCCGGATCAGATGGAACCCGGGCCCACCGCGACTACCCGATATGCTAGCTCCACTGCTTGGCCTTAGCTTCCTAACAAACGACGGCTGTGATATAGCGGCCGTAATGGAACGGTGAACCAGTTAATGCTGAAGCATCATTATCAGAATGCTTTTGTAATAGGCGAGGACCATTTTTTATCATCCATTAAGGTGAGGTGGGTTATCTACTTCTTATATTTTCCATCTGCAGGTATTTTATAAACAGAAGTGCAATAGCGACCTAAGTGGTAGTATCCGCGGTTAGAAATCTAGTCGTGAACCATAAGATTTTTCTGATCGGAAAATGTATGTTCACAATGTTAGTGCTCTCAAACAGTGAAGGAAAACATGGTGAGGGGTTTCCTCACGATGTTTTCCATGGCTTACTCAGCTTTACACGTATTGACCATGTCTGTCCTGTCGATTAGGCCGACTAAGTTGTCAAGACGGTAGGTGCTGGGCAAGCCTAATCTATCTAAAACCTATCCCAGGTACTATAGCATCCCGGGCTTGAGTAATCACCAGTTGCTCTTGGCGCTATATAAATCATCTACAATGGTTGCAATGGCCTATTTATTTTTTAATCATATTCAAATAAAAATAAAAATAAAATCAATATAACTTTTGAAACTATCATGGTTTTTAACACTATTTTTATGAAATAACGGGATATTGGAATATTGGACGGGATATGGAGTTCAACCGTGATCATGGTGCATGCAACTGTGCCGAAATATCGGATCAACTCATCAAAATTTAATCATGGTAAATATCCCGTTGTTTCATAAAAAATAAAATCCTTTATTACCTATTTCAATCTCATCAGTATAATATATAATTATAAAGGTAGAACTTATATATTCAAGACCAGCGAAGCATTTTCCCGTTGTCAGAAAAACGAAGATCTATCCCCAGATTAGTTAAAGACAAATACCGCTAGATGGCGTCATTGGTAGCAACCGTTAATAAATGATAATTTAACGCGCCTCCAAACAATTAAAATTTAAATAATTGTTTGCATGTTTGTTTTGTTTTTTTTTTATAAAAAATGAACTTGAAGTGAAACATTGATTAAACTAAATTAAACTAAATTATAAAAATGAAACTTACTTATTAGCTAATTCTAAAGTAAGTTTCATTTTTTGCCATTTTTTTTAATTCGAGGAAGACAGTTGATTTTGAAAAATGTTACTGATACTGGTACTGATATGGACACTGATATTTTTAAACTATTTGACTGAAAAAGGAACAGCAACAGACGCATAGGTGTTCTTAAAACTAAAAGAAACAAAAGCACAATTCACTTAACATTAAAATAACCCAGCCATCCACAAAAGCCATTTAAGTATTGTCATAAAAGCAAACCATATTTGCAGAGGAACTCTTAAATAAGGATGGGGGCACACATCATGCTAAAAAATATTTTTATGTTTCTATGGAACTAATCTGAAAGCTTAAAGTATTTTTTTAAATCGGCTCATAAAATGACAAAGTTATGCGATAACAATTATAAAAAAAACTTGAAAAACCAATTTCATGGCAAAACCGTTGAACCGATCTTTATGAAATTTCTTTGGAACCAAGCTAGAACCATAGCCTTTCAGATAAAAAAATATGTTTTCAGTTTGCCTCATAAATGACAAAGTTATGCGATAACACTCATAGAAAAAATACAACTGAATTGAAAACTCTCTTTTTTATTTGAAGTCGGTTAAAAACAGGTTAAATAAAATATTAAGACGATTAAAATGGCTGTTTAAAATGTCATTAAGAAACATTATGAGGTTAGAAAATGGTGCAAAGTGTTAATCTGTCAACGACCACACAGTTGAATTTATCAATTTATTTTTGCTTGAGATGTGACGTATTTTTTCTGAGAAACTATTTTTAAGACGTTTTGAGCAAAAAGTCAATACTGTATTATAAGTGTGTTTACAGAAAAAACTGTAAATAAGTATTAATAATTATCAGATATCTGGTTCCTATACAAAAAGCTCTGCTCAATTTGAGGCAAGAAAGTGTTGCGTGGATTGTCTACAATATTTCTTTTCTTTCTTTCTTTTGTAACGCCATACAATAAGACCTATTATTTGACGCAGGTCCTTACTGTGCCCTCAACCTATCACGACGTGCCAGCTGTTCTACTCTTTCAGCATCTATTTCGGGTCCATAACGGTACGTCGCTGTCATACAACATAATATGACAATAACCATATTTTGCTCCATTTTGTCACCGTTCCATTTTGACAAGTGAATGGCGTGAGTTATTTTATTGGGCCGGCTATTTACGGACGCACGGGAGTTACAATCGTGTTTTTTGGTATTGAGTTACGCTAAAGTTTTAACCCATTGATGCTTGGTTTGAGGAGACTGTGCGGTTGACCAAGTTGTTGGTTATTTTTTTAATAGGTCTTATAGGCAAAGAAGATAATTTATGGTAAACACTTGAAATATTTTTGTTTATTGAAAACGCAAAAATAATATTGCATTTGTGTTCACTTTTTGAAGAGCACTGGAGATTATTTGTAAGAAAAGTCTACGTGCTGGTTTTTATTGGTTCCTCTAACATCAAATATTTTAATATCAGTCTGCGACCTAGTTCTGACTTAAGGTTGTTCGATTCCTATACAAACTGAATTTACACAACTATGGGCAAACAAAGTATAAATGTACACTGAAATAGCTGTAATAGAATTTTACAGTGGTCTTTATTGCCGGCCAGTTATATAAAGTTGGACAAAACTGTAGGATAACAGAAATATTAATAAAAAACCAAAAAAGTAATTTTTTCGTCATTCTTTCTAACGGGTACTCAGCATTGAATACGTGAATGAGCTTAAAACATATGTCTCAAAATAGTCCTAAAAGTGTTAGTTCTTTTTCTGAAGCCCCGACTGCCACGACCTGCGCCTATTACAGCTATTTCAGTGTACATTAATACTTTATTCGCCCATAGTTGTGTAAATTAAGTTTGTATGGAAATCGTACCCCCTTAATGATTCTAGCTAAGTTCTGGACTTAAAACGAGATATCTTTGAATGCGACTTTCGATATTTGATATTTTATAATCTTTCCGTTCCTTTTATCGACAAAAAAGCGATAGTAACTAAAGATACCTATTATAAGATTTTTAGGTTAGAAATTTATTAAATATATAAGAATTTTACAGAATTTATGCTCTTAATTTATGGGTGGTCTAAATTACCCAACCTTAAAAGGTTATAAAGCTTGTTAGACTTCAATAAATTACTCAATTAGAAACATAATTACAGCAAAAACGTATGTCAGAATGCACCTTATGATTGAAATACTACGTTGTTTGGTCATTAGGATAAAAATGCACGATAATTGAGACGAAGTCGGATGTCCTAAAATAGAAACGACAAACAGATGCTCGGTAAAAAGATTTTGGTAAAGGGTGAGTGGTGACAAACGGGAGAATAGAAAGAACGAAAAAAGAAAATAAGAAAATATTATAATATCAGCTATCAGGGCCCTGTTTAATAAAACTGACAATTCGACATTTAAGTCAAAAAGCGACAAAATTGTGGAATTGTCGCGCTAAAGCTGTTTTATAAAAGTGACAAATATGTTACAAACAGGGTGGCATTACGACATATTTGTCAAAACTCGACAATTATGTCATGAAACCACAGTCAAATTATTTCTGACATTTGTCGGGTTGTCGCGACAATTTTGTCGACTTCTGACATAATTTTGTTTTACGGAGCTAAACAAACACCTTCAAAATATGATTTCGTGACAGAGGGTAAAGCTCCTGTCAGAATCGTCCGACAATTATACAAATATGTCAATATTTCGCGACAATTTTATGTTTTATAAAGAAGATTTGACAAGTTGTCAACGACAAATTGTCACCTGTCACTTGTCGTTTTAAAAAAAATATTATACAGAAAAAGGCCGAATTGTCGTGACAATCTGACATATTTGTAAATTTACTACCATCAAAACTTTGTCGCTTGTTGGTTTTATTAAACAGAATAATTGTCGAATTGTCACTTTTTGACGTATGTCGGACTTGTCGAATTGTCAGCTTTATTAAACAGGGCCCTGGTTCTCATAGTACAAGTTCTGCTTAGTTTGGGACTAGATAGTATTGTATGGAGTGTCTACATTATTTATTTATTTAAGTTAAAAATTGATTGCGTAATCTCCCACTAGTGATGTGCTCTGTTGCCCAGTCTCACTAGTGATGTTCTATTCCTAAAACCGGCTGTCACTACGTACGGGCTACTCCTTGGCTGTCCGCAACATGAAAATTGAAGCAAAGTGCTTGGTGCGGACAGTTGGAACATCAACCATAGTACCTATGTGGATAAAGGTGTCACGGTTATATTGGTAGCTTTATAAAATAAAATAATAAATAAATATAGACAATCCACACAACGCTATCTAGCCCCAAACTAAGCAGAGCTTGTACTAAATGGGAACCAGATAGCTGATATATTTATATTTTTTGTAAATACATACTTAGAATACAATATAACACCCAGACAGTGAACAAACATCTGTGTTCACCACACAAATATTTGTTCTCGGTGGGGATCGATTCCACGACCTCAGAAGGCAGAGCTACTACCAACTGAGCTGAGAAACTAGACAACAGTCAGTCAGTTTATGTACGTTGGCAGCTTTATAAAATAAAATTATAACCCCCGAACTAAGCAGAGCTTGTACTATGGGAACCAGATAGCTGAGATATATATTTTTTGTAAATACATACTTAGAATACAATAAAACACCCAGACAGAGAACAAATATCTGTGTTCACCACACCAATATTTGTTCTTGGTGGGGATCGAACCCACGACCTACGGCTCAGAAGGCATAGCTACTACCAACTGAGCTGAGAGGTCAGACAACAGTCAGTCAGTTTATGATACTTATCACAACTTTTTAAAAATACCACTTTTAGATAAGCATCAAGATATAGAATCAATTAATAAAATATTTGTCGTTTCTAATACAATAGTATACAAAAACTTGAATGTTTTATACAAAATTCTACATGATAGAAATTACATATTATGTAATTTCTTAACTAGATCTTGTAATTTCATAATATTTTGAATAGCTTTATAATTTTTATCATTATTTATAATCATGTATGTACCTACAAGCTATATTAGGAAAGCACTAAACTTGTTATGAGAGCACTGGTGCCCTATTGTTAGCGGCGCCGCCTTTCTATAGGGTCGTGGGTTCCAATCCAGTCGTGTACCAATGAGTTTTTCTGTCCAAAAATGTACACTATGTCAGCATTCTAGAAGGAAAACATCGTGAAGAAAATGTCATAGAACCTACCGAAAAACATGTGTCAAGTGCACGTAAGGAGCCACTTTGAGTAGCATTTAAAATCCTTTCACCACCCTGGCTCGAAGGCACTAGTGACACGATAAGAAGAAGACATACTTGTTTTACTTGGTTTGACTGGCCTCTCAGCTCAGTTGGTAGTAACTCTGCCTTCTGAGCCGTAGGTCGTGGGTTCGATCCCCACCGAGAACAAATATTTGTGTGGTGAACACAGATGTTTGTTCTCTGTCTGGGTGTTATATCGTATTATAACTATGTATTTACAAAAAAAAATGTTTTATGTATTATATCAGCTATCTGGTTTCCATAGTACAAGCTCTGCTTAATTTGGGGCTAGATAATATTATGTGAATTGTCTATAATATTTATTATTATTATTATTTATATACAGAGAACAATAGGGTATTATTATGTTTTAATTAGAGGAAAGATAATTAAGCCCATCGCAGATTTCTAATCAATTACATAATTAGCATTGCTTACTTTGCTTTGGTTAGTTATATCACAAATACATACGTATTAAGGCCTGCGCACACCTAGTTCGCTAGCGGTAGTGATCAGTGAAACGCTGTCAAATATCGCTGTCAATTTTGACAGCGTTTCACTGATCGCCGACGCAAGCGGCCTATGGTGTGCGCAGGCCTTTAGAAAACCTAGGATAGAGCTTGTGAACGAATTCCTTCAGAGAAGTAATTTTTCTTGTCGCGTTACTAGTTCTTGTAAACCAGTGTGCCGAAAGGATTTCAAGTGCGCCCCAAAGAGGTCCCTTATGTGCACTTGACACATGTTGTCAAAAATTTGAACAGGTGTTAGTACAGGTACATGAGATATAACACTTTGAAGTCTGAAGAATGTAGTGCAAAGAAGATGGCGGCAGAAGTGTCTGCTCAACATCAAGTAGGCCATGTACCAGTTTTGTCAATTTTAAAAATAAAAAGACTACAATAATTCATAGCAAAAAAATATGTAATAAGTACAACAATATGTCGTAAATCTTTCTGGCTTGACGTTTTGGCATGAACACTAGAATTTGAAATACAATTTTACAGCTGTCATTGTTACGCGTCAAATAACTAACAATCATTAAAAAAAACATTATCTCAAGTTACACAGGAAGAAGATAAAATTAACCCTAAAATTGTCCCGATTTGTTAATTGTTGGGGTATTTTTGTTACGTTTTTTACTGAAGGGTTATTTATGAATTTAAATGGCCCCTGAAGACTAGGGGTTCTCGCTAATTTGAATTTTATGAACTTTATTTTTGTAAAAAGGGGTTATTCCCTACGGTGCAGGTTTGAAACTGTAGAGTGTTATTTTATGGCTTTTATTACTTGGGGGGTTTGAAAATTATCTATGTTTAGTGATAAAATAACGAATAGATGCCATGAGATATTAAGTATTATTTTGAAGTGGTAAACCCCACGCGGAATACAGAGGTAAACCTCCCGCCGGCGCCGCTTTGATGAAGCGATATTGTAATGAGTGCTGGGAATGAGTGCATGAGACTAGTAAGGGATCGGAATGAGTGGCGTATTAAAGAAGAAGGCTGAAACAGGCTGAGATGATGATGATATAAAAGAAAAAAAATGCCAATAAAGAAAATAATAAAGATGAGGTAACTATTGTTCCCTACCCTACAAGAGTGCTCCCGGATGACGGCATGTAGGGAGAAGTGGCGAGATATCGTGAGGCGTGCCACAGCCCCTGATAAAAACAAATAATAAGATATTCATGATGACCACGACCGCTCTGACAAGAATGAAGCGACTGAGAAGAGATAACTATTGTTAGCAAAAGCATAGACAAAAGTGTGTAAATTCAAAGTGAAAAATCATTTCATTTGAATCGAGGATCAAGGATCACTTTGAGACGTCTTAAAAGCTCAGGCGTAAATACAGGGTGTCCCGTAAATAATGGATCAAACGTAACGGGTAGGTAGCTTACCTCATTTCCAACAACTAATTTGAACAGTAAAAAAAAAACCGATAAGGTAACCAAGATATTTTTTTTTTTCGTTTTTTACTATTTTCTGTACCAGCATTCAGTGTTTTTGATGCTGTTGCTGCAAATGGTATCATATTTAGGTGTGATTTTTGTCAAACATTTCTGAATAGTTTACTAATGTTATAAAATACCGTTTTTTTAAATAACTATTTATTTGCCTTAGAAAAAAAATCTTGAATTGAAAAGTTTTGTTTTTACGATGAAAAGACCAGAATTGGAAAAATTCTCCTGTAAAAAAAATGTATGACAACAAAGTGTACCATTATTTTAAAAACTTGTAAGATCACTAAGGTTTGCAAATTGGTATAAAACTTACGTCTAGTCCTTGCGGTTACAAAGATATTGCTATGAATCTGACAGAGGGGCCAAATTACGAAATAAAATAAAATTTGAAAAAGTGTGCACAATTCAACTATTTTCTTAAAAATGTTTAGGTAGCTCAGCGTATGAAAAAAATTAGGAGGTTTAATAAAAAATAAATACAAATAAATCGTTTATTTTGTTTTTACAGTAAATGTTCAAACTGACGTCCCTCTACGAGAATGCAAAGTCTTCACCTCCTAATAAAGGAAGCTCTTATCCGACGGACAAAATGGCTGTTGTTTATTTCTGATACAGCAGATTGGATGCGCTGACGTAATTCTTCTTCCGACGTTATTTGTTGTTGTTAACTTTGTCTTTTAAACATCCCCAATAAAAAAAATCTGTTCCGCATCCAATCTGCTGTATCAGAAATAAACAACATCCATTTTGTCCGTCGGATAAGAGCTTCCTTTATTAGGAGGTGCAGACTTTGCATTCTCGTAGAGGGACGTCAATTTGAACATTTACTGTAAAAACAAAATAAACGATTTATTTGTATTTTTTTTTTATTTAACCTCCTAATTTTTTCATACGCTGAGCTACCTAAACATTTTTAAGAAAATAGTTGAATTGTGCACACTTTTTCAAATTTTATTTTATTTCGTAATTTGGCCCCTCTGTCAGATTCATAGCAATATCTTTGTAACCGCAAGGACTAGACGTAAGTTTTATACCAATTTGCAAACCTTAGTGATCCTACAAGTTTTTAAAATAATGGTACACTTTGTTGTCATCCATTTTTTTTACAGGAGATTTTTTCCAATTCTGGTCTTTTCATCGTAAAAACAAAACTTTTCAATTCAAGATTTTTTTTCTAAGGCAAATAAATAGTTATTTAAAAAAACGGTATCTTATAACATTAGTAAACTATTCAGAAATGTTTGACAAAAATCACACCTAAATATGATACCATTTGCAGCAACAGCATCAAAAACACTGAATGCTGGTACAGAAAATAGTAAAAAACGAAAAAAAAAAACATCTTGGTTACCTTATCTGTTTTTTTTTTACTCTTCAAATTGGTTGTTGGAAATGAGGTAAGCTACCTACCCGTTACGTTTGATCCATTATTTACGGGACACCCTGTACATATAAGCGCCATCATTAATAAGATTATTTTCTTTATTGGAGTTATTTCGTACTGTACTTAAAACTGCCATACCTACCTCGTAACATTGTCCCACATTTATTAGCTGACCCGTCATACCCTACTTTGTCCCTTACAGAATAATCTACAAAGTAAGTATGATTCTACCAATATGAGAGACGGAATAGTGGAGTGCGCACATAGGCTTACCAACCATGAACAATGAGTATGAACCTCTTCGGTAATGCTTATCACTTAAATTATGTTGCAACATCGCAAAAAAGAAGACGGAAATGAAACTTAGTGGCAAAGTTGAACAAGTAAATTAAATAATTAATATATATAATATAGTCCATAAAAGAAAATATACAAAATAAACTACAAAACAGCTAAACCTATTTGAATGACATAATCAAAATTAATAACGAATTAAAGCCTGCGGAAAATGTATCTTCTTGAAAATTTAAGTAAAAGCCTGGGCATGTCTCCGAAGATTTTTGCTGATGATTATGAGAAAAAAGCCCTATAAATGAAAGGGTTTTCCCTCTCTTAGGCCTTCATCACAGTTTAACGCTTCCTGTACCCGTAGTCTGAGTTTTACTCGATCAGTTTGAACCATTCGCTTCGTCTATGTGTCTCGCTCTTTTGTATGTAGAAAAGATGAGACAGCAACAATAGGTTACGTAGAAACGATCAAAACGAGTTGTTGTCTCATCATTTCTCCACACAAAAGAGAGAGACGAGTAGGCTATTCGAATTGTTCAAACTGATCGAGTAACACTCAGACTAGGGGTTCTGGAGTGGAAAACAGGCACTCGTTCTGGCCGCCTAGCGCGTTTCAGAAACATTTCCATTCGGAAACGCTTGACTCGTGTTTCCAAACGGAAACAGTTTGGAATATTAGCGCTGCTGCCAAGCGCACTGTTCAAAATCATGGCTCCATACTAATCTCCAACAATAACAAAGTCAGTAATCCTCAGCTCATGAAAACTGTACAAGTTAGATTGGATACCCGATATAATCCGTAGAGACGCACTAAACAGAGGATAAGTTAAACAACTGATTAACTTGCCCAACTTCTTGATTGGGTCGCCTGTAAGCGAGTATTGGAAGAGTTGCACAAAATTGAAAAAAAAATATATTTTTTTGTGAAAATTGTGACAAAACTATGAACTATATAACTGATTGCATTAAAAAACGAACTGACACAAAACTTATCTTTTACAAGGAACGATTGCAACAAGACTGAATGTTGACGTAATAAACATGAGATAGAGAATAGGGGATTCATTTTGTAAAACTAATAAGACAACAGATAGAAGGCGGGCGAAAAATGAAGGCAAAAATATATGTGATCGCCGTTCTTTGTTCATTTATTTGTTAGAATCAAACTTTTGTTTACTACATTACACAAAAGCCTATTTGTTTCTTTATAAGCAACGAAATAATGTATGTGTGAAATGTCCGCTAAATATATATTTAGAAAGATTAAAAATATTTTTATTATTAAAGTATTGAGTCTAGATTCCATTTTCACACGGACATCACAAACAACCAACACTAATTTTGACACTTATTTCACCACTCAACTCTAAAAGCATTATTTTACTTTTATATCACTCGTTTCCTTTTGTCATAGCTAATTTAAATTTATTAGAAACCCGTTTCCTGCTGTTGATTAGACATTAGTATGCTAAACTCTGCTGTTTGGCTAATATTCACGTAATTAAAATCAAATGTTACATTTTAATATTTTTACAGACCACCAAGAGAATGAGATCAAATGTTATTTCTTGTATTTTCAGCTTAATTTAATATAATTTATGTTAGACGGAAACACAATATAAAAAGAACAATAAATTGTGGCAAATTCCCGCCTTTTCTTGATAGTCTGTTCAGTGTGAAACCAATAAAACTATCATATTATTGCACTTTGTCGCGTGTAGATTTGGGGGTTCTGAAATAAACACGGGTTTTTATATGTATAAACCATTGAGTACAATAAAATCTTTGTCCAAGTATGATGTGACTAAAAGTTTTGATACTTTAATAAAAAATATTAGATTAAAATATTCACCATGAACCTCACCAGGCCAAGTACAGTTGTATTATTTGGATACTAAACAAAAGAAAAAACTCCAAAAAAGCTATTAATTCCTTCTTTTTTTCACGAGGACGTATCCTTTTTAACTGCGTCCGTCTGTACCATGATAATATTCCTCCCGACAAACTGTTTTACAAAGAAAATAGTAGAAACAGTAGAACTTTGATCCCGAGGCACGGTACTCGTAGGTATCTCTTCAGATCTGTAAGTACCAAGTAAAAACTAAATGTTCTTTAAATAAGTCTAAATGGGTTAGTCAGTGGTACGCCCAAAAATTATAATACGTATGACAAAATTCTACAGTTTACAGTTATTCTGTATGTATTCTTCTTCTTCTCGTTGTTTCACTGGTTCTTTTGAACCAGTGTGGTGAAAGGATTTCAAGTGAGCCTTCATGTTTCGTGCACTCACGATGTAGATATTCTCACGATGTTTTCTTTCGCCGTTTGAGAGCACTGGTATAGTGTACATGCATTTTTCTATAGAAAAACTTACTGGTACACGATTTCTGTATGTGACAAGTTACAAGTATATAATATCGTCGCTGCTTTAGTTCTACTTAATATTATTGTTTTGGTAATCAACGCAAGTATCAAAGTGTATCGGCCGCTGTCACACAATTATGAATTATGACCGAGGTCTGCTTCCATATTACATGACATAAAATTATATCCCGTCTCTAAACTATTTATATTATTTTAATATAATTTTCCGCCCCAATTATTCCGCCTCTGGCACATTTTATTATGATATTATATTATATACGATTGTTGTTTTTACTGGAATAATAAATAATACCGCTGTAATGTTCTCTTCGTGATAAAATTATAAACAAAATTCTTTAGATGCAGTGAAGAATATATTTTTTTTTCAGTTGTGAGGGAGTATTGGTATTTACATAATACGTGTGTTGTGGCTTTATTTTATGGCTTTTGTTTTTGTTCGTTCTTCAAACTTCTACAAAAACTATGCCATTTTATTTTATAAAAAAACGTATATACCTACAATAAAACAAAATAATAAAATATGGTATAATCAAAAACATTTTCATAAAATATCTAGTACCATTTTTACTAACGCTTATTTAAGTAGGTATTGTAATCCGGGTTTTATCACACCCTCTTAATTCAAAAGACCCCTGCTAATCTGTGAACTTATAAGGTCTCTATTCTTCCTCTTTTGGTTTAATAACATGCGGAAATAATGTTAAAGGTTTAACTTTTAATATAAACTTAAATTTTAATATTGTATTCTCTTGATGATGTAAATAAATACTTAGTTTAAAAGTATTTTTTTTACCGACACCCACTTCTTAAGACTGTTTTGTTTCGATGTACATTAATACGTTGCATATACATGACATTGATGATTGATATATATGACATTTATGTATATTATGTTCTTTAAAAATACTTTCAGTCAAACGTACAATATCAGACTTTCTTATCGATATGAAAAATGTCGTGAAGGTGCCCTCAAAACAAAATGAAATGCACCTACCCCTTGGAATCCGACCAGAAGGGGAGCTGTAATAATCCCTAATATTTGGGCTCTCGATCATAACCCGCGCGAACCACAAAGGTGCTGTAATACCGCCCGCTAATCCCCTATTGTGGCGCCATCTCTTGACGGATTGCCGTCGACTGAATGGAGATTACGTCCTTCTGTGGTAGGGGGCGTTTTGTTCGCGCTGTTATTAGAAAAGCCTTTGTGAGCCTGGATAATTTGTTTTTGGCGTTTTCAATGGTTTAGTTTGCATCAAGTTTGTTTGGCTCGAGTGTTTGGGACAGATGTCAATTTAACCAGAATTTATTTAACGTTTCTAATTTCAGCAGTTGTTTTTACTGAAAACCTCATTTGGTAATATTTTTTGAGTTTATTCTAATACAGTATTTTCATTACTGCTTTGTAGATTCATGAGGTTCCCTATTTTACCTTTTCTAAAAGACCTTGTATTTAATTTAACCTCTCAAAAGGCAGTGTATATATTTCATACCCCCAATAAAATGATTTAACCCGTAAATTATTTAGTTGTGTTGTGCGTCAGGGATGATGGATCGAGCCAATAATTGCGTCATACTTGACAACCCCTGACTAATTTGTCGGAAATGTGGAGGGAGGGGGTTATTGATGGCTTTCCGCAATTGGGGGGTATTGTTTTTGATATTTTTGGAGATTTTGCCGTATTTTGCCATCAAACATTCAGCAATGTAAGTTTATAAAAAGAATACAAATCATGAAAACAAAATGCGAGGTTATACTTATTACTTGATAAAAAGTTATCTTAACTTTTTTATAGTGTTTACTACACTTAAGAAAATCACAAAGATTTTTCCTGCTCGGCTCATTAGCTTTCGGGTCATTCTAAAAAGTAATGTTAAAATTGAGTAAGAAAATTACGAGGTATATTATTTCTGTACCTACTAAGAGTTAAAAAGATAAGACTCCTTGTTCAATTATGTACGTTCTTTCACCTTCTCTGGGTTAACCTACGCGATTGGTAGATCTACATACCTACGTAATAAGATAAAATGTAAAAGTTATAATATTGCACCTGTCTAACCACTAATCTAAACTGTGATCTTTTAACCTAAAAGTTCTATAAAAAAGTGTTTTATAATTATAAATAGTCAAATAAACTGATGTTAAATTATATAAATATAAATAAATTATACTAAAATGCGAGCTCAAAACACTGCGTGAGATGAACGAGGCATTCTTGGAATGCCACAGTTAACACAATAGTACGTATGTTATGCGTGAAAAATGCAAAATAGATAACATTAAAGAATGCGACCATTTCATTTGTATATTTTAAGCTTGAATGAGCGTGGGCCGTTTTGGGTTAAATGTATCATTGATGGTAAGAAACCATTAGACTCTGATTTCATAGTTTTAGATGTAAATGTATTGCGGGATCATAGATATTCACGAAGACGAATCTACTACTGAATATGAATAGAAAAAGTCTTTAAACTTAGAATAAATGAGAAGGTTCTATTTTAGTAAATAAATATAATACTAGTGAACAAAAAAGTATAAGTACGTCATGTTTTTGTTTTACTTTTTGTCATGGAAATTGTTACTAATATATGTAAGAAATTATATTTTACAACATAATAGTTTCAAAAACTCTTCCCTAGACTGCAGAAAATCATTGATTTCATTAGGTTTAAAATTCTGATCGTTTTTAATGTGCTAAAGAAGCAAATAAAGAAGACATTCCGCCACAAATATTTTCCGAATAAAATTATAAATCAATGCTAGAATTTCAGTGACACGAAACACAAATTCCAACGTATTAAACTGCATATAAAATAATTCAAATAACCGAATCTATTATTCACCTCTCCACAAATCAGTGCGTCACATTACCACAGATTTATACCTACGAAAATACTAAAAAAAATCTGGCACATTTGTTTGACTTCAACAATACGTCCGGGAAAATATTACTCTGATTCACATATTAATTGCTCATAGATGAGAATTAATATTATGTTTATCTACTCAGTGTTTTTTAAACGAAGACCGGCTTCCAAATTTTTCATCTGACTTAATATTTTTATCCACCAGAGTTTTGACTAGCCTCTCAGCTCAGTTGGTAGTAGCTCTGCCTTTTGTGCCGTAGGTCGTGGGCTCAATCCCCACAGAGAACAAATATTTGTGTGATGAACATAGATATTTGTTCTCTGTCTGGGTGTTATATTGTATTCTAAGTATTTACAAATAAAATATATTTAAGTATCATATCAACTATCTGGTTCCCATAGTACAAGCTCTGCTTAATTTGGGGCTATAAAGTGTGTAAGTTTTACTTTTCAATAAAACGTTAAAATCTGATGTTATAGACTACTTGCTATGGAAAACTCATCTCTATTACAAGTGCATTATAGTCTGCTTTTATAAACATTGGTTTCATAAAATTGATTGCGACTAAATAGTGCTGTCCCAATGTAAACACAAAAGTCACGTATTTGGCACTTGTCAGTATGCGGATGACAGGTAGCCTTGATACGATAAGCCGTAGAGATTATTTCACCAAAACTTTTGTCATCTCTACCGAGAAAACGGATAAGTCATTGTCTGAGAAAGAAAAATATATTTTCTTAGAACATTCACCGATTTTCGTCGGCTTCGATTTGATTAATGTTCTTTTTGTTTAAGTTATTTTATGTCTTAGTTTCAAAAGAACTGTCTTCGTGTATAATTGAAATATAAAACGGTCAATTATCACAAAATTTAGGAGTCATGACTGTTTTGTAAATAATTAAAATTCATAAAAAGCAGCTAACCAGAAAATTATGAAAATATTTTGACTTCGTGCAAAGCTTTGACCAAAAACATAACTTTGGCTTATTAAAAGCTGCCTAATAAAGTATGTTGCAGACAAAAGCAGTAAATAATGAAATTAAAAGTCACATTAGCTCAACGGGACATACAAATTACACGCAAGAAATAATTCCATAACTCATATTTATATTAGTACTCGCTGTAAATAAGGCATAAAAGAAAGCAAAAGCTTATTCATAACGTGAGAACAATGCGCCAAGAAAAAGAAGAAACACTAATTTGTCACTCATTTGTGACATTGTTGAAAGTTTTCAACATCTTCGTTAAGCTTCGGTCTTCAATAGTCAGTTGTCAACAGTTCAGCTCTATTGTCATCGCTACAACAATGTTTCTAATTTGAATATCGAACGCTACATCTCAACTAAAAAAAGCAACAGCCAATTTGAACTTTGTCGCCTGACTCAGTGAGATCAAATTAGAACGAGATGAAGTGACAGTTATCTTTAAAAAACACGGAAGCCCCATTATAAAGACGTTCAAAAATAGCGAGCAGTGTTATTTTTTAGAAGCGAAGATAGAATTGTTTCTAGTTTTAAGACAATGGAGTTGGATACATCGGGATCTGTTAACAAAAGTGACAGGTGCTGATTTGTAAGCGATTTCTCGAATACCAGAATAGAGTGTACGTCAAAACAACGGGGTTAAAATACAAGAAATGACTTTTTATTTTTTATGCGTGTCACTTGTTCTTGACCGAATATCTGCATGTCTATTTTGTGGATTTTTACTATCTATAAAGTGGGTTTTAAAGACCGTTGTTTGTAGTTTTTATCGTGATCTTAATCTTGTATAAATAATTGTGCTATGCAAAGAATTTTTACGTGTCAGTTATTGTTGTAGTGCATTTGCAATGAAAATAGCATTACGCTGTTCTATTTTGAAAGCATCTTTTAGATTTTTTTACACCTACACACTACTACTACTATTTAATCTTAATAATAGTTACGTTCATCATCATCATTCATTTTAAACGTATTTTCTACTTGTTATCCAATTATAAAATATACTTTGACAATTTTACTTATTGCCTTGCGCACATCTAAGCATTCTCCGGTGGCAATCTGTCAAAATATATGTCAGCGATATTTAACAGTAATTCACTGATCTACACCGCAGAATGCTTAGATGTGCGCAAAGCTTAACTGTATCCACTCCATCGTCTTTGGCGATGTTCATCTTTAGGTCTTACAAACTAAACAAGTAATATCAAGGGTTTATTCAGCTGCGTCACAGGATCACTTTGAAACGTGTTAAAGCTAAGTGAGCCTAAGTGCCAGTTTCCACGAGAATATGCCCATATTTATTATATTAATTTTATTTATTTTATATCTAAGAGCTAGATCATGAAACCTTAAAAATCGTGGATGTGCCAGTGATCAGTTCAATCCCATTTAAAAGTACCACTACGATTTTTTTAAAGCGATGACACTTGTCTTCACGTCACCATTATTTGTAACTATGTATACATATAAACTAAACTCTTTAACAAACACGCGTAAAAACAGTTTTACGATTATTTTCATTGTCACATTTTAAATAACACGTAATAAACCAAGTCTTTGTATTTGAGCTCTTAATCAAATTCCTTTGTGATATTTATCTATGTTTCGTTCTTAAATATTGCGAAAGAAAAGCGTAATTTAATAAACTTTAGATACACTACTAAACAGTTAATTTATAATGCACTGTGGTCACGCTTCATTTGCTTTAAAAACAATAATAGTAAATTGTTCTTTTTTATGAAATGTTGCCAAGATGACAGGTATGTCGTAAATAGTTGACAAAAATGTCGCGACTATAAACGTAGGGGTTATTGTTTTAATAAACAATGAACCAGCGACCAATGATGGAGCCACAGAACGAGTGTGACTGGAGTGATAAAACAAAGATCTTAAATGATACAGAAGGAAACTAGATTGTAGGCGAAAAAATACAATAGCAAATTTTGAATTCAAAAACTGAAAATAAAAGAAATACTACGACTCAGTTGAAAGACTTTGTAAGCTACCAAAAAATTTACCTTATGTTCAGTTCCATTGCCAACCTTGTTTTCTTAACATAATAGGTAAATTGTGTAAAAACAATCTAAAGGACGTGTAATAATTAATTAAATTTTAAAAATTAATTATCTACTAAATAATTATAAAAAATCACAATATATTTCAACTCTGTACTAACGTCACATTCGAGCGAAATCTGATCTTTAGTACCGTACGTTTTGACATTAGATTTACCTACAAATTTGGTGGTCTCACTAAGTATTCGTGTTTTCTAAGCTGTGTCCACAAATGCGAGTATATAGTGGGCGATCGAATTTCAAATATCGAGCCACTGAACTGGTGAATTTTATGGCAAAACCCGATGCGTTACGCCTTACGAGTTGCTGCATCTGTACCTTTTCCAAACCATACTCTTTGGTCGAACGAAGGAAGCGTTCGCACCAAAATAGCCGTTCAAGATTATTGAAGACCGTTGAAAAGTATACGTCAAACAGAAAGACGAGTAATAATAAGACGCGAAGACAAACACTTGATAATCTAGGCCACTTCTGATTGTTGCTTAATTTTTACTGTAAGAAGAGAGAGCTTCAAAAATATGGGTTATTGCAGTAAGTAAAAACTTGACTCATATTTTATACAAAATTAATATTACTTTTTTTTGAAAACTATATAAAACTCACTCCATATAACCATCGCTTTATCCCACAATCCTCGCTTGAAAGCGTCGAGATCGTCCCTCCAACGCTTTCTTGGCCGACCCCGACCTCGCCTTCTCTCTAAAGGATTTAGGGGAGACATTTGCCCAGCAGTGGGACGATATAGGTTAAGAAAAAAGAAAAAACTAGCGGCTGCCCGCGGCTTCGCTCGCTGCGTTCCCGTTACTTTTTTTTGGATAAAAGTAAGGCTACCTCTCCAAATCGGTTCAGCCGTTCTTGAGTTATAAAAAATTGTGTTAGTAGCGTAACTAACATGACTTTGACGGTTCACTATAGAGACATATTGATTGAAAGTAACTCAGGTGTATAGGGCGGTCCATTGATATCATAAATCATCAGTTGTCATAATACTCCATAAATAAAAATACAGTGATATATTTTGTTATTCTTCTAAACTAATTATTGTAGTTCAAACATAAACAAAACCGCAGTAAAATGCTAAATCTCACTCTACCTTTTTTGCCGTCATTTTATTTAAGTTGAACTGTACTTTTTAATTTTAAGTTGAGGCGAAATATTTCTTCTATTATTTCTAATCTATTCTATTCTACAAGCTTATATGGCAAGCAGGTGTGCAATCACACTTCCTCAAAAAAGGATATTGCATAAATTACATGTCCGTGCAATTAGAAATGGTGTGACAATTGCAGTTGTAAATAGCCCACAAGTGGGCGAGCTGTCATAGTCCACGACTGATGACGGTACGAAATAGTTATTAATGTACCGCAAATGTGTTAATTAGAGAGATATGACATTAACTGTTCGGGCAGCTGTGCTAACCGGAATTCAAATGAGCGTTTATTGATTTCAAATTTCTTCTCTCTTCTTATCGTGATAGTAGTCCTTTTGAACCAAGTGTGGTGAAAGGATTTTAAGTGCGCAAAGAGTTTCGTGCCCTTGATACATATTTTTGAACTTTTTAGGTTCTACAACATGCCGGTTTCCTCACGGTGTTTTCTTATAAGCCACAAATAAAGCAAAACTAAGTGTGAACTAGAAGTGTTGGTGTACGAAAATAAGAATAAATAAAATAATTGCTGTAATTACTGGCACGTGAGGCTGAATATCTGTATGCCTCAAGTTGATAGACACAAGGCAGTGCATCGTAAGGCACGTTCCGTGACCGTGACCTACGAGGCAATGCTTTGTTATAAGCGATGGTTACTACATAACATCAGGTGGGTCATATACGTGTTCCATAAGCTAATTGTATAAAATAAAATAGAAAATAATGCGCTAAAATTAATTCACGTCTAATATTGCGCTCACAGTTACTTTGTTCCCACTCTAGCTTCATAGTTGATTGTTGCAAATCTGACCTTTGGCTAACTACCCACTTTATTTTAAAAATTACACACAGCACAAAATTTAACATCAAAAAGAGATGACAGCACAAATTGAATGTGTCATTATGAAAAATTGGTTCAACGATTGTAGTAATGTCTACCAAAACAATAAATTCTGCTCATAAAAAAGTTGTTAACGCATATCTATAAATATATAAAATAAAATCATAACGCATGTATAAGTACACTTACGTGATCTGAGCCCCACAATATAATTTGTTATGTTTTTTACCATTAAACTGATAAAAAACTTACCAAAACAACTCAAACTCTTAAGTGCGCCTCAAAAGAGAGTACTTATTTTCGTGCACTTGACACACATTTACGAACTTTTTAGGTTCTACGACATGCCAGTTTCCTCACGGTGAATGATTTTACCCATCAATTTCGAAGTGAAAATTACAATGATACAATTAATCAAATCAAATCAACGACAATATACGACCACCAGTATTACTTTTGGATATAAAGATATTAGAAAATGTGAATCTAAATAGTTTCCTATTAAAATACGGCATCATTTTTTACTCAGCCTGATATACTATTATGTATGAGGTTCCATTTTCCGTTTGTTGGCAACATGCGAAAATGTTTTAATTTCATATTTCTTCAACAATACTTTGCGTTTTATGTGAAAATTTTGCATGTAGTGACGTCAATAATAGTACTAGTAAATTATGAAGAAATGTGTCGTAAAATTGTTCAAAACATTCTTATCAAAACTAGAACGATATTTTTTTATATTTATCTAAATAAACAGCTAAGCAAATTTTTCCGACAAAATCTTTAAAAGTAAAAAAAAACAAAAAAAACTAGTATAAGTAGATAATATGTGGATAATGTGGATGGATATGTGAGCAGAGGTAGAACAAAGAAAGCATGGATAAACTCTGTGTGAAAGTTGACTTAAGAGAGGAGTGAATGCAATTATGAGAGCTGACAGAAGGGAGTGGAGGAGGAAGGCATGTTGTGCCAACCAAGTGGGATAAGGGCAGGAAGAAGAAGAAGCAGATTACTAAAAAGCGATACCAACGTCTCTGAGTCGTGTTTTTAATTAGTGAAATTATTAAAAACACAATGTTCTAAAATAAGCTTTTTGTCCCTATTTTACCATAAACCGTCACTAATAGCGGGCGGTTGCGCGTGCGCATCACCATCAATCTATGGCGCGGAAATAGGGTTGTCAGACATTTTTTTACTTTTTTACAAGAATAATAACGAACTAGCACATTTTTGTGGAACATAACAGAACAAAACTTTTAAGCGTGACAATTAAAAAAATATATTTGTAAGAAAACTTCAAATGTTTCCAAAGAACTTTGTGAGGTACTGATCCACCACTCTGGTCGTAAAATAAGAAGAAGATTACTGGTCTGAACCCGATTCAGTTTGAAGTATAGGTACCTATCTAGTACCTTACTTGGTTTTTTATATGGGTTGAACATTATATGGGTATTACATAATTATGGGTGATAAATTAATTTTTTTGTTATTATTGTCTGAAACCCAGCGGTATGACTAAGTCCAGCTCTATGCTAATGCATGAAAGTTTGTGTTCAACACATAAATAATAAAAAAAAAATTGATTGACAACACACATTTAAAAAAATCTTGCGATAAACAAAAGCTAATAAATAATGCACGAGTTTCCTATGAAGATTTGAAACTTTTAGAACAGCTATTGCCCATTTTCTTCTTTTTATTGTGTCCCTGATTCTTGCAAACTAGTGCCAGTGTGGTGAAAGGATTTCAAGTGTGCCTCAGAAATGCTCCTATCGTGAACTCGCCTCTATTTTCGAAATTTTAAGATTTTACGACATGCTGCTTTCCTCACGATGTATTCCTTCACCGTTTGAGAATGTGACAGCCCTAACAAATCAACAATCTTGTTTATAGGAATGTAAGCCATGTTTATTTCTATGGCTCCCGTGCTTACAGGGGCGTTTTTAAATCCATGGAATATAATTCTGTTACATTCCTAAAATAATTCAATGAGTGATAATAATGAAGATTTATTTAGTTTTAATTTCTGATCCTGATTTGGAACGCGTCTTCTCATAATGCCTGAAATAAAAAGCTAAAATAATTCACAAGTTTTTCGGTATTGAACGATAGAATTGAAGCCATTGTTTTTATGAAAAACAAATGACGGAAAAATGTATAGTATGTATGAGTAATTTTTATCTACCAATAAAAAATGGCATAAATTAATAAAATTTCAAAAAAATGGAAGAGTTACTCAAATTGACGCGTAGGTATATTTTGTGTTTCTTTTTCTTTTCTAGGAGGAAATTGAGGAGTGTGAAAACCGCGTTTAGGTAGCGTGGTGTAAGACGCCCTTCGGTAAGGTGGAGTGACGATCTGAGAAATGTAGCTGGCAAGCACTGGAGAAGAGCCGAAGACCAGGCTCAGTGGCGCGTCTTGGGATAGACCTACGCCCAGCAGTGGACTGATATAGGTTGATCATGATGATTTAGATAGAGGCATCTTTAAGTTCTTCAAAACGCAAAAATAAATGAATAACGCTTGTTGTAATATAATAAAAGAGCGCGCGCGTTGCGAAACGTAGGGCGTCCACCTACCATATAGACCGACGACATTGATAAGATTGCGGGAAGCCCTTACCATCCACCGAGGATGGTAAGGGCTCAGGCTCGCTCTTCCAGGAAATGTGTAGGCGAGGCCTATGTCCAGCAGTGGACTTCTTCAGAGTGATGATGATGATGATGATATAAGTTATTCCATGAACATTTTCGTCTTTTCATCCATCAATACACAAAATAATAATGGATCATGGAAGCACGCGCGAAGACGTATTGTGTGTCCAATTAGTAGTTCAGCCGGTGAGCGTTATTTTTAAAAATACATAAAAACACTCTGTTACCATTTGTCACTGCGTGCCCAGTATTTATCAAGATGTCTTTCGGCTGCTATTAGGACGCTGGCGCTGGTTGGGGTGATGCGGAGGAATGCTGAGGAGTAGCCCAGAAGTAACTGAAAGGATCGAAAGGATGTGACTAAAAATACTCGGTTCCGTCACACCTATAAGGTGTGACGGAAGATAGGCAATGCCTTTCTCTTACCAACTGTGATAGGATGAATTTTTAAACAAACCTTAAAATTATTGCATTTTAAATATTTGAAGTACGAGTGACAGTCGTCGAACTTCTTCTTTCTATCGTGTCACAGGTTTTTCAAAACAGTGTGGTGAAAGGATTTTAAGTGCATCTCAAAGAGACTCTTTTCGTGCAATTGACACATGTTTTCAAACTTTTTAGGTTCTACAACATGCCAGTTTCCTCATGATGTTTTCGTTCACCGTCTGTACTTGGTTACATAATTTTTTGGACTGAAAAACTCATATGTACACAACTAGATTTGAACTCACGACCTTGTGAAGGCGGGGCCGCTATAACTAGGCCACCAGTGTCAAACTGCTGAATCGCTTTTGATAAAATATAGTAACTTATCTGAAAATAAGGGAAAATAATTTTCCAATTGGCTCATAAATAAAGATATTTTGCGATGAAAAACATAAAAAAGTAAAGCCAAATTGAGAACTTCTTCCATGTTTAATTGTAAGACAGTTAAAAAGAAAGACGCATAAATTACTTTTTCTTATGGGATTAACATCATCTTTTCTGGGTGGTATTGATTCAATGACAGCTCCCTACAGTCTCTCATTTTTTCTATACAATTTTAATAATAAACCCAATCTATCAGTTACATAAGATGCCTTCAATAAAAATAAATTACCCAATTGTCTATTGTAAAATGATAACGATTGAACCAACAAAAGCGATTTCACACAGCCTCCCAAAATACCAAGTCTAAAATAACCATAAAATCTAATGATAGACCAAGAGAGCTACCATTATTAATTGTCCAAAAACTAGTTATTTATGGTAAGATGTTAGTTTTGTCTATGGTCGACAAAAATAGACAATCGGCCCACCCATAGAGAAGATACAATGTCGCTGGTCATAAACTTAAGTGGATTTTTTCGTATGTTTATGACATTCAAAACGCTACTGCTATCTTAATTCAAAGATTAGCTCCGAATGTTCTCTTTAATTATTATTATTTGTCATAAAAAACATAATTTGATTAAAATTATTGCAGATAAAAGTTTAAGATACAACACCAACAAAATATAATACTTTATCTAACAGTATCTTGGTTGCAAGAATGTAATAAATTAAAATTATTGTTCTTCTAGAGGTTAACATAACTCTAATTTTAAATAAAATTGCAGTAGTCACAAATATAATTTACAAACACGATAAATCAAACGATTCAACCATATTGCACACACTCACAAGCACACATTAGTGTTATACATAATAAGGGTTATATTTTGGGGAATGTAGTCAGAAACTGCATGATCTCATACCTCTCACCATCTTCCTTCCACTATAGGACTAGCAGAAATTAATATCAGCAGTTAGGGATGGTACTGAGCACGGCTCAGTACCATCCATACCTGGTTAGCATACCACCCATTCGCACTAAGCGTTTTGGATCCACCGTCATTAAGCGAACCTGCAGGGAATAGAACTCATTGCCGTCGGTAGTTTTTCCTGACAACTACAATCTAGGCCTCTTCAAGGCAATAGTGAATAAGGTGTCTGTTAGACCATCCTGCTTCATCGTTGGCTACATCGTCGTTGACTATAATCAGGTGAGATGGTTCATTGCAGCAAAAGGATGGTCCATTTTAAGTAAAAAAAAATCGGTAAATTGCTACCGAAATATTGATTTCGGTTTAAGAATCTTTATTACTCATAAGAATTTACAAAATTCATTTACTGAGTATATAATCTAAAATTAACAACTTTATGGGCAACGTTCTTACATTCTTAAATATAATATCATCACAGCAAACGACGTACAATAGATAGATAACACTTTATTGTAAACACGGATACATTATAAAAACTAGGCGTAACAAAATAAAGCACAATGGGGGGCCTTACCGCTGGAAGCGATTTTTTCCAGGATACCTTACCCTTAGACTCAACAATGTAAAGTACAATCCATTTTAGCAATTTTTACTGGGCTCGGTTATCGGAGATTGCGTACTTATCCAACCTCATAAACAAATTATCTCACGTCTATTGAGTTATGGCATTTCTAAAACCTAAAACAAACCCAAATCTGCAATGCAAGCATGATTTACTAAAACTAAGAATTCATTTTAAAGGTAACTTTCGTAACTTTCAACTCTTAACCCTTTTCTTGCTTGTGCAAATGTAAACAATTGATTGATGAGTTTGTTGAGTCATCGTTTGTATTTGAAACGTTAAAAGTAGAACAAGGTAGGTGTGTTTGAACGAAAAGTTTTGAAGAAGCTTTTGTAACAGACTCCTTTTTATCAATTTTTGTAACACGTCATGTAGATTTATAAAATTTAGGTAATTATGTTAATTTGAAAATTACGAAATGGCCAATGAGCTTAGTTTAAGGACTGTTATAGAAGTAATGATTTAAAAAAGAAACTAACTGATTCATTTCTTTCTTGAACGTTGGTACCTACAATGTGATGGCTTTTATTTTTCCTTTCCTTTTTAAATCTATAAAACTACCGTCGCATCTCATAACTCATAACCACAGTATAATTTCCTATTTTGCTCTCCGTTTTTGCTTTAATCGTCTACATTCTCAACCTTGCATTCTCCATATTTCTAAACAATATTCCCACCACGCAACTCTCAATTGTTTTACCTTTACTCAACAATCATTCTAAGCTCGTCCACAATTAAGGAGAGGCATTCTCGGTGTTCTCGGGAAATTTATGTCCTCCGTCGTGGCCGACGTCTCTTTAGGGTTAATTAGACGCGTTTAGTACAGGATTTATAATGGTCTCTGAGACAATTGATTGCATTGGACAGTAGGATGTTGCGTTCAATTGTTTGGTCCGCTGGACTCTGTGAATATTTGTATTGAAATGGAGATTAGAGAGATTGGTTGGTAATTGAATTTGGAATCCTAGTTTATTACGGTTGAATTGTAAAATAATTATAGTAGCAGGTAAGAAATATTGCAAATCAGCTAATTTCGGCTTCAGCGTACTCTGCGTCAGAAAGAGATAGCGCTCTACGAAAGCAGGGAAGCTGATGTGTAATACTTATTGCCTACGACCGTACTTGTTCCATCAGCTAGGTGTCTATAAAACTCACTTCATTATTTTCAAGCGTGTGTAATATAGAGGTAGGTACATGATTTTCCCATCTAATACCAAGTTTTTTGAATTTTGAAAACACCCAAAAAGTGTGAGTGAGATAGTTGTCAGCATCTAGTTGATAGTTATCTTATTAGAATTCCGTGTCATTAGATACTACAAAATATTATGGTACCACATTATACCATATCATTCATTCAAATGTCCCACCGTAGGAGTCAAACTCGCATTTCATCCAGCCACCCGCTGCGCCAACGACATCCTCAATTAGATGTCTAAACCAGGTAAATCGCATTCGTGACTGTCCCGTAAACAATAGACTTTTAAATCTTCCACAAGGTCTCCCAGACCCCAGTACAGTCAGCTCGTGACATGACCTTAACTAAAGTAGTAAAACTAGAACTTAACGTCCACAATATTTATATCGGTCACAAAGACTATCGTGACGGGACACACAGTTCGGTGCGTCTGCGACCAAAACCGCATGTCAACGAGTTTTATTTCACCGCCACCGTGAACTGTAACGTCTGGGGCGGTATTTTTAACTTAGTGATTACGAGTTAGTTGCTAAGCTTTAACCTTGTTCTTATTTGGCTAAAAATTTAAGACCGTTTTTTGTATCGAGACCATTATATATATACACCCCTGGGGATGATTGCATATCTTTTCTTGCAATAAAATCCTAGTCGCATAATTATGTCAGTTTTGACATTATTTTGAGCTTCAATTGCAATAAAAATAAATTGAGACTAAACTTATCTTTGACAAGGAACGATTGCAACAAGACTGAATGCGGACATGATAAACATGAGATAGCGAATAAAATAAATAAAATAATAAATAAATAATATTAACTTGTTTGTATTAAACTTTTGATTGCAACATAATTACACAATATCCCAGCTGATCGTAGCAATTTACTGTGACGTGAGTGTGCCCGATAAAACCGTGCTGAGGTTTTGCCGTACCGCACCGTGTGTACTGTGTACTCAGTCTAAGAACAATTTATTGTTTGCATACTCAGAATCGAAAGCAATTAGATATTGTTTATTGCGTTCTGTATTATTGGTTGTCAGCGACTTAATCTGAAATATGTCTATAAGCTAGTCTGACCCGACTTCGGTTCAACTTACACAGATTTAGAGGTATAATGCACGTGCAATATGCACACACGTGTATATTACTTGACTGAATAAGCATAATTAGATTTAAGTGTGGTTGTAGAATTAAATAAATAAATATTGTGGCAAATTCACACAACACTATCTAGCCCTAAACTAATCAGAGCTTGTATGATGGGAGCCAGATAGCTGAGAGCCTTTAAAATCTTGTTGCTTTAGGTTTTATTGCATTTCGGCTTAGAAATTCAAACTTGAAAGTATCTATATGCATACCCCTTAAAACAGGATTATGTATTTATCCATGTAAATTATTATTTTTCTTAAATAGATACTTATTCGAATTAAAAATAAGGTCTACTATTAGGTATTTTTAACTTTCAAAAAAGCACCGGTGTATTTTCAGATGCATACTAAAATCAAAGTCTATTCACAAATAAAATAAAGTTTCTACAAAAAAGCTTTGCGTAGACTGTCAAACATTTTATGACAAATTCAAGTTGTTTTCCATTATAACAGGGCGTATTATATTAAAATAATATTAAAAGATGAAATATTTTTCAAAAGTCACGTAGAAAACCTATAATTCAAAGAAATGCATTGAAAGTTAATCCAACTATGACAGTCTAAGACATAGTGTTAAACGTCTTGCTATTTTTACAGTTTAAATTGTTTTATATTTAGTTATGATTAGGGTTTCGTAGCCTATAAGTAAAAAATAAGCCGCTAAAGTCAAAACAATTTAAGAATTATGATTTGCTTATATTAGTACAAACCATGAAATAAAACGAAATAAAATGAAATGAAAATATTTATTGCTTTTACATCAGTTTTGTAATATTAAGTGATACTAAAAAGACCTAATAATATTTGCGAGTGAATATTTTATTTGTCCCTTATTATAAGTAAACATAATAATTTTGGCACAACCGTAACACAAACTACAAACCTCATCAATATTATTTTAAGCAAAATCTTACACAAATTTTCTAATGTCCAGAAAGTTGAGAGCCAATCACCATGGGATCCTTTAGCGCAGCGATCAGCACATCCCTGTACCAAGGAAGTCATGTATTGTGTTCAAATACCGCTACGGTCTAAAATTTTGGGACATTATAAAATTCTAGTGATTTTCCTTAAGTGTAGTGTATAAACCACTATAAAAATAATCAAAAATCTTCATCTCGTTTATTCCTGCTACTTCTTTATAATAAACTTCTTCGCTTCTTCTTAAACGAACTCAAGTCTCAAACCCAGTTTACTTAAGGCTAGAGTATATCAAGCTGTATATTACAAGTATAGCGTACAAAAGCCGTCTTCAGTAACACACAGGCCTACATTCTGAAATCGATTGACATATTAATGACATTGGGCTATGAAAACAGCGGGAGTTTTTATATAAGTACAAGTCTTTTTATAGCCAAGATTTTATATAAATTAGCAGAAATAAACTTACAATTAAACAAAATATTTGCAAAATGTACAAAATACACAAGAAACAGTTGAACTATCTGCAACTGATCCAAATCAGTGCCAGACGGAAGCGTCCCCAAGACGCTGGCGGCATTGCAACAGAAATTGGTTTAGCTAGACAATAAGTTTGCTTAAATTTAGAATAAGTTAAGTTGAGTTTTAATTGCTGTTTTATTATAGGGCAGTGTGTTCGCTTAGCGACAAAGCCCTATAAATAAATAAAAAAAAGGCTTTTTACAAATTATTATATTTGTATTTTTATTTTTAACTGACGTGTTTCGTTTAAAAGGTAAAATTACTGACATTTCAGGCGTACCTAATAACTGTATTCTTGGTGATCGCCACCACTTATCATAGACTATCTTCATAGTTCAGATTTGGTTTATCAGCAGTAAGTAACCTATAAATAAAAATTAAAGTGACGTAGAGGTAAACCGCGCCAATAATGAAGATACTTTGCTACTGCGAGAACTTAAATATCCTAATGTAAGGTAACTATAATTATCATCATCGTCTTCTTTACCCTTATTCTAATTTATGTGGGGGCGGCACAATGTGTGCTCTTCTTCTGTTCCCCTGTGTTATCCCTGTATTCACTCCTTTCTTCTTTTTTTCTTCCTTCTTTCTTTCGTCCTTCTTTCTTCCCTGTTTCTTCCTTCTTTCTTTCTTTTTTTCTTCTTTCTTCCTTCTTTCTTCCTTCTTTCTTCCTTCTTTCTTCCTTCCTTCTTTCTTTATTCTCTCTTTATCCATGTCATCTTTCAT
The DNA here is from genome assembly GCA_947578465.1 of Thera obeliscata. Taxonomy (NCBI): domain Eukaryota; kingdom Metazoa; phylum Arthropoda; class Insecta; order Lepidoptera; family Geometridae; genus Thera; species Thera obeliscata. Next base: position 6,445,817 of record OX387918.1, on the reverse strand, counting down.
ACCTTTTTATGATAATTATACCCGACCTCGCTAGCCTATTGCTCCTCAATCTTTCTTATAAAAATGATTCGCTAATAAAAATGATTTTATTCGCGAACTTCGTAGCTCCAACCAAACCCACCCCCATTTTCCATCCCCCGACAGGGTGGCGATCTAATGTGAGATCGCATTAATCATTCACTTTTATACAACTCTGACTTTGGTTTTGTACCCCCAATTAAGGGTGCATAGGGGGTTAGATGTTAAGATTAGATGTTAGAATATATCACGGGATAGGAATAATGTAGACGGGTTAATAAAAAACCTTGAACTAAAAAATATAACTAACAGATATAAAATCACAACATTTTTCATAGGAGTAGACAGAAACGAATTTCTATTTGCCACAATACTGCTATTTTTTTTTACTTCTTTGACTTTCAATTTTCTCTTCTCATATTTTGTGGGTGTGTGCGTGTGTGTATGCTTAGCTCCTGTCGGAGTTTTGATGCAGTTTCTTCCAGTTGAGTCTTTCAAATGCGGCCTCCTTGACTTCCTTATACGACATGACAGCGACATTCTCTTTTTAACCGACTTCCAATCAAAAAGAAGGAGGTTCTCAATACGGTTGTTTTTTTTTTTCTATAGCTCTCGTAACTTATTCTTGGCCTTCCTCTTCTTCGCTTTCCTTCAACCTTTTCTTCAATTATGTTTTTTATGTAACTGTCATGTCGTAGAAGTTGTCCAAACATTTTTCCTACGATTTAATATCATCTTAGTATAACTCTTTTCTCCTTTACTCGCTCTAAGACCTCTTCGTTCGTAACTTTTCCGTCCCACTAATTTTCTCCATCCTCATTCATCAAAAGTATTTGTTATCTGGATCCATAGTACAAAATTTGCTCAGTTAGGGGATGAATGTTGAATCTGTGTAAATCACACAAATATTGTTACAATCTGAAAAAAAACTGTAAATCTTATTTCATTTTATTAAAATAGACACAAAACAAGCAGATGTCATCTGATGTATGTAGTATAAAAACCTTTAGACACATACCCCAGTAATAAAAGAAAATATTTTATAAAAATATTTAACTCTAAATCATCAAAAACATTCGTGTTCTCACTAAGTCACCTGTTTCAAAATAAATACTATCATAACGTGTCCATTATATTACTTGTACTTTAAATTATATAAACGTCACATTCAAAATACATTATAACAAAAATATCGCCACATATTTTTGAAAGAAAACCTCATTAATTTATCTTTTTTCAAGATGCATTGTACGGGTTGTCCTATGCGGGGTACATCGTATAATTACGGCGACAAAGTGTGGTTGACGTCAACTCAAAAGCTTAAGTGTCCGTAAAGACTATACAACACCCTGTATCACCCACAATGCCTTTGAAGCGACTTTGTCTCACTTCGCAATTATGACACCCCTTATAAAAGTATACCAAATTTGTGATGCGTTCGGTTTACAAAGGCAAAGTCTTATTTTAAACGTGATAAGGTTGATTTTACATCGTTGGAAGGTAGTTTTAAAATGGGCTAAGGTGTTTTGAAGTAGATAACGCCTGATTAAGGATTTTTAAAAGAATACTTCCTACTTGTATAATGTCTATAGTTCGTTTTTAATTACATCGTCGCAATGAACCAAAAGTACTGTCTGTCTTAACAAAGGTATGAAAGTAAGTTTTAGTTAAGTGTTTGGAATGTATTCAACTATTTAATCATGTAGTATATGTAGTCATGTAGTGTATGTGTAGTCTATTTAATAGTTTAATGGGGTAGACTAAATACATTATTAAAGGGTCAGTACACCTCAAACAATTCATCAGAAACATCATCCTTAATATTAACATAGTTTATTTTATCTAACCTATATCGTCCCACTGCTGGGCAAATGTTTCCCCTTTTTTCTAATAAGATATTTTTTATACATACTTATACTTAGTGACACATGAACGACTTTATTTTAACACATATTTTTTTGGTAAATCTCTTTTCTTTCAAATGTTTGCAGTTACAATATCTTTGTATTTGTTTTTGGATTTTTTGCATTGCAAAGAATGGTCCGAATCAAAAAAAACTATCCCCTTTGATATAAACATTCATAAATAAATAATTCAGCTTCCATCACCTACAATAAACATAAACAAAACCTGGCTTTTTCAATGATGGGTTTGGGTTATAAGGGTCTGTGCAAGCGCCTTGCATTTTGACTGCACGTCATGCGTCAACTGCGAAATTGCAGTCTGGACGCAGTTTTGGACATACTTTTAGATTACGTATTTTTTAACATAACGAAACTAAACGCACGTACCCAAACTAGCTACATTAATGCAGTATTTATGAAGTCCACTTACTTCATGACTGCAAATAAACGATGCAGTCCATCAAAGTGAAAGTCTAAAAAAAATATTTATTTGTATCGCAAAGACCAGTTTGATCAGGTTAGGCGTCAACTTGACGCTCCGCATCTAGATTTCAATTAGTCTAAAAAAAAATTACATTTTCACTAATCATTCAAATGTAACATTGCAATTACTTGTGCTAAAAAAGCAGTTGGTTTTATTATATCATGTGTTTATTTGTCACTACTATGTACAATAACATTAAAATATTTTTGTAGTCCAGTGCAGTTTGTCTGCACGATCCATGTCAACTGCACGCGCTTTATCCGACTGTAAGTTTGCAGTCCGTCTGTACGACCCTAAAACTCATGTAATGAGAGTACTAGTCCATTCATATTTAATTGGCGAGACCGCGGGCAGCGTACAGTTTACGGCCCTTGTGGGCAGAGGGGTGATTTTACATTTTCAAATGCCCGATCGGCTCAAGTGGTATTGTAGAGGACAGTGCGTGGGGGCTAGAAACGTGTGGATAAGGCTTAATAACTTAGATGGTTTAATAATGGTTGAATGGCAGGTTACATTATATAGTAAACACTAATTTCAAAGGGTGTTATTAATAATCCTGGCGTAGCGTTGGACTAGTTAACCCGTGTTTTGTCACATTTGCTCGAGTTGACAATTGCATGTCAATGCAAGAGACAAAACACGGATTAACTAGTCCAACGCTACGCTAGGATTATTAATAAGACCCAAAGTGTTTAGACAGTTCCGTACTTGATAAAACATATACTATCTTGATTGGAACCCGTACTCGCGTCTTTAAAAAGTTTTGTATATTGAGAAATATGTATTTTTACGAATCAAAGAGAAAATTCACATTCAAATTAAAACATTTATTTACTCAGTTTTATCACAAGGATCACTTTGGAACGTTGCTAGGTGAGTCTTTACCAGTTCCACACGACTGTGCAACGTCGTTCGTGCCAAAAGTACGCAGCTGAACTAATTTGGATGAAACTTGATACCTATAACATTGGTTTTTATCATCTACCAATCGGCCAACAACATTTAGATGTTCGATGGATCAAGAGGGCTTAAAATCTTAGAAATACTTATGTGAAAGAGCATAAAATTATATGAGAATTAGGTATGATCCACACTAATCCAACAGTAGCGTGAACATGAACAGCGCAGTAGCCAACGGCAAAAAATACGAAAATAATATCGAAAAGCCATAAACCGAGCAGTACCGCTATAAAACACAGACAAACAGACATGATCGAGGCAAGTGCTTGTAACTTACTGCGCATTTACACGCTAAGCCGGTAGCTACTGCTAGTCTAGCAGCTAATTCACAAGTTCACGCACACAATTCATTATTATCCTTTTCCTTGATAAGCAAAAATTTGAACCTTATTTTCTGTGTAGAATTAAATAAAGATTTAATGAATTTAATGTAGAATTATATATACAGTGCAATAGAAAGTCTAGCTTCTATTTTATACTTAAGTACAAATTTTTACTACTTTCTTACAAATTATTTGTAAGAAAAAATAGGGCAGCTTCCATAGTTCAGTTGGTAGCAGTTCGCCTTTCCGTGCTGTAAAGCATTTTTCATTAGCAATATTATAACGTCCTTGATTTTTCCCTCCTCTTTGCGTCCTTATCCTCATTGCTGGGAGTCGTGACCTTTGTGCAAGACCTTAAGGTCTGTAAAATTTACTTGAAGATTTTTAGCGTTGGTCAATGTTGGTGTTGGTCATGTTGGTACGAGCGACGGCATCGGCCCTGCCTGAAAACCAGCGTTGCTTGACATGGTAGCTATTACCATAACAAGCAGCAAAAAGCTGAGTCAGGGCCTATTTGACATAATATTTCTTTTATCCATTCAGCACAGGACGGGACTGGTTGTCCCCAGTTCTGTTTGTATGATTACTTGATTACCTTCATAGGTAGCCTGCCTGCCTGCCCTCAGTTGTCCGTTCTGTGTGTTTTATTGTATTTGTCTTACTTATGTCAAATAAATATATTTTCTTTCTTTCTTTCTTTCATCGGCAATCTGTATTCATTGTAAATGCGTCCTATTGTGGCCTTTTTATGTGCATCGTAATATTTTACTACTTTTGGGCTTTTAGGTGTTTTTTCTTATGGCCTTGTTCCGTTACTTTTTCATACCTTTTCTTTATTAGCTCGATATATTGACTAACCAAAAGAAAGTGAGGTGGACTTGAATAGAACGATAGTAAATATTTTTTTATAGGAAATTCTTGATGATATTGATATCTTGAATTTTTTACAGCACTACTTAAATGACATCATCATCATCCAGAAAAATTGCTAGACATAGGGCTCCCTATAGATTTATACAGGAAGAACGATTCTATACAGGATTATATCCCCGTACAGGAAGAAGGATTCTAAGCTCTAAAACTAGTTTGACTTAGAGAATATTTTTATTATAATATTTGGCTACCATCACACCTGATTATAACCATACCATCCACCTGTTCACTCTTGTCTTAAAACCTAAATAAAAACTGCCTGGAAATACTGGCATTTATTATATTACTAGTGGCCGCCCGCGGCTTCGCTCGCCCGTTCCCGTAACACCCCGTTTCCGTTGATTTTTCGGGATAAAAAGTATCCAATGTCCTTCTCCCGGTTCTAAGCTACCTCCCCATTAATTTTCTGCCAAATCGGTTCCGCCGTTCCTGAGTTATAATTAGTGTAACTAACACGACTTTCTTTTATAAATATAGATTTTATTTATTGCTATCTTATCTATTTATTGTTCTAAGAAATATTAACATTTCACTAAAAAGACAACTTTAAGTACTATAGGTACTGATAGACAAAGTAAAAGTATTACAAACACAAGACGAAGAAGACCTTAGATATTTAAGCCATGTTGCTTACAAAAACATCCAAATAAGAATTCAATTTAAATTATCAAACTATCATCAAAACTGCTCACAACAGGTTTGACAACAAAACGTTCCGATAGGTTCTTAAATCTCATAAATAACCTATAATCCTAACACCATTGAAACTACCTATCGACAGTGTAAAATACAATGCCCTTTACCACACAACGATAGCAAAACTACAAATCACAAAACGTATTAACCATTGACGCTTTTGATAGGAAGCTTGATATAAGTACGGTAAAAACACGCAATGGATTAGGAATGTAGCGATGATGCAAGATTTGAAAGTGCACAATGCCAGATAAAAGTACGATGCGTTAATCCGTGTATTGTTAACAAAAATCCAATTTTAAATTCCTTTAGAAGTCAGTTAAATCTTGATTGATTGTCCAAAAATGTGTTACTGCATGCGCTTAATGATACAACATTGTTATTAACATTTTCTAATTTCAAAGAAAATGATTTATAAAGATGTTGAAAGATTTGTCTTGTAAGACAATAATTTATGAAGCTAACATCTTTTTCTTATCTTGTAACCGTGGTAGAACCAAGTGCGATCAAAAAATTTTATGTACGCGTCAAAGAAGCTTCCATCAAAGATAAGGCACTAGATTTTTGAAGTTTTTCAACGGAAACTGTCAAACAATCTATGCTTGAGGCTCGACTCAGACTCAAGCACTGTTTCTGAATACGGGACTTAGGGTCTTATTAATAATCCTGGCGTAGCGTTGGCCCATAGAGTTTAAGGCCTGCGCACACCTAGGTCGCTGGCGATGGTGATCAGTAAAACACTGTCAAATTTTACAACAATATTTGGCAGCGTTTCATTGACCGCGACCGCAAGCGACCTAGGTGTGTGCAGGGCTTTATATAAAATATACAGGGTTATTCATTATTAGCTGCAAATACTCAGGAATTAGGTTCAACAAATAAAATAAAAAATATTTATGAAATTTTTATTTTTAAATTTGATCAAAAATGTTTTTAAGTTTATGTATCAAAATTTTATTTTTATTAATTTCTTTACGGCTATTGCATAATGATTGCCATGGAGAACAGGACGATGACCCACCCAGGCGGTGACTGAACGCAGAGTGTCACTCACGGCGCACGGGCGCGGATCAAAGGTCAAAATAGGTCAAGCGCCAATGATTCCTTTATCGATTTTCTCGGGATTTTCATAACAAAACTTAAAAAAAATCATTTCATAAATATTTTTTATTTTATTTGTTGAACCTAATTCCTGAGTATTTGCAGCTAATAATGAAAAACCCTGTATATACATTCATTTTAAATTTAAGAGCTTAGCTCTTGTCGGGGGTTTGATACAGTTTTCACCAATTGACTCTTTCGAATGTGACCTTCTTGACTTCTTTATACGACATGACAGCGACCTTATCTTTTATCAAGCTCACGTTACTTATTCTTTGCTTTCCTTTTCCCCATTTTCCTTCAACCTTTATTTCAATGATGTTCTTTAAGTAGCTGACATGTCGTAGAAGATGTCCAAATATTAAAGAAGGAAGAATAGATATACAAAATAAACAAGTATAAAAATTAAATTTTTAAGTATAGAATAGAAATCTATGAGGGACTATCCAAACACGGTATTGTCAAAGGAGTAGATAGAGGAACGTCCAGATAAAACACGTGTTGGCATTATGCCCACAAAAAATTGTTTAAATCGAATCACAAACCTGGACATTTTCCAGCGACATGTAATTATTTAAAATAATGAATTCAATAACTCGTTTCAATGTACCTAAATAACGCTCGCATCAGAGAATTCCCCGCATACCGCAACCATGTTTAATAACCCATTAATTTTGAAAACAACAATGAAAGCTGAAGCTTAATGTTATAAACCCTCATTATCACATACCCGAAGACTGACAAAATTATCTACTCACTCGTTGGCTTCAGCTTCCACGGTATTGCAAAAGGATGAAAAAGGCCTTTCATTCAGAGAAATTCTCTCCGCAAAAACAGGACGCCAACATGTGAAAGATGCAGGTAGGAAAGAGAAGAAAGATGTCCTCCAGTTTCTTGGCAATAGTCCACCGGAAAGCTTTTAGCAAAAAGATGAGGTGGAATATGAAAATACAAAGCGTGGCCATTGAAGAGATGATGAGAAAGGTGGCTAATTGGCTTGGATATGTCGATTCATTAAACTCTTTGACTTTATCGTGGTTGACTTCACAGGTGCCATGGTGTAGTGGTAGCTCGCCCGTAAGGTCGTGGGTTCGAAATTTGTGATGAAAATGATGAGAGCATTGCTAATGTTATAGTTTGTATAGCTATTTGGTTATGAGTTATCTTAGCTTATGTCACCATTATCATCAGTCTGAAGAAGCCCACTACTGGACATAAGCCCTTTCTATACCTACATTCTCAGGAAGAACTGTTGCAAATTCTAAGAACAAATAATTTATTATTATTTTTGTTTTGTAAAAGGATCATACAAAAAACTGTAGGAAGCAAGCCGTAGTTTGTTGCCTGTTCTTCTAGGCTTGGTCGCGTGGAACTGGCACCTATAGACTCACCTAGCTTTAAGACGTTTCAAATTGATTGTTTAACCATTTGATAAATACCTACATTATTTGACTTTGGCTTTGAACAAATAATAGTATCTAGCCCCAAACTAAGCAGAACTGGTACGATGGGAACCCGATAGCTGATACAATACTCATATACATTTTTTGTACACACATACTTAGAATACAATATAATACCCACACAGAGAACAAACATCTGTGTTCACCACACAAATATTTGTTCTCAGTGGGGATCGAACCCACGACCTTCGCGCAAAAGAGCTACCACCAACTGAGCTGAGAAGCCACTCAAAGTATCTTGAATGAAATCCAAAATAATCTAAACCCTCATGTATGAGTCAGTAGCAAATTCCACGTCTAATTTTATACACATATAAAATAATGATCATTGTCAGTATTGTTGTTACAAGAATAACAAGACGATAGGAAATGCCCCTGGATAATCATTGCTCTTCATCTCTCGACTATAGAGCTACAAAAGTTCTAGATCTGGTGGAAATTCGTAAATACGAGTACCTAAATGTGATAAGAACGGATGAAAAAAACACGTAAAACCCTGAAATCTCAATAAAAAAATGAGAAAGTTGTAAAAATAAATAAATTAATGTTATCTCACATTAAAATTACACTTTAAATAAAAACACTTATGAAAACTAAAAAATTAATAAAACAATATGAATCAAAGCATAAAACTCTTACTTACAATTTTTATTAGTTAAGTAATGCAATGTGCATGTGTACATAAAGCAAACTTTTTTCAAATGTCAAAGTCGTTTTTAAAATTTCAGTGGTGTCTTGAAACTATTTATTGAAATCCAAGTGAAAATGCATGAAATCAATCAAATCACAAGAATCAATTATAAACTGAAAAAAATTGAAGTACCTACATTTTACATAGGTACCTACTTTGATTCCGATGGCGCAGCGGTCAGCACATCCCCATATCAAGAGGAAGGTCGCAGGTTCAAACCCCGTTCGGCTCTCAACTTTTAATTATCAAAATCGTTGTCACTTTGACTTTCTATAACTTTTCGTAACTCTACAGTCAGCAGCCGAGATCTAAGCTTGCGCGTGTATTTCTGGATCGCCATCAATGAAGTGCGTTTCATTCAGATTCACTGCGCTTAAACAATCACTATAATAATATAGATCTGTAACGATATATCCAAATCAAAACTGCTTATTCATTTTAATTATGCAGATACTTACAATTATGAATATTTATTATAAAAGAAAGTCGTGTTAGTAACACTTTTTATAACTCAAAAATAGCTGAACCGATTTGGCTGAAAAGTGAGGAGGTAGCTTAAAACTGGGAAACGGATATAAATACTTTTTATCCCGAAAAAGTAAAGAGCGAGACAAAACGGGAACGGGGCAAGCGAAGCCGCGGGTGGCCGATAGTACTTTTTTTTTTTTTGCATAATATGGTACATGCATACTTAGAATACAATTTAACACCCAGACAGAGAACAAACATCTGTGCTCACCACACAAATATTTGTTCTCGGAGGGGATCGAACCCACAATCTACAGCGTAGAAAGAAGAGATGAAAATTTGCTGCAAATTATTTTTGAGGTACGAATAGTGTTTAAGACAGAAATGATGTATGTTTTAAGCACCATGTAGTACACACATAAACAAATACCATAACCATACATGGTTTAACGCATGTTTCACTTTATGAACTCATAACAGAACGTAACCTGTTATTTAAACCCGCAAATGTAGCCAAGGCCTATAATTCACACGGCGAGTGTAAACTAGTTATGTGCTATGAAAGTTACAGGTTTAACTGTGTTTTGGACATGTTCCTCTTTAGTGTGCATATTTAACCATTTTGGAAACTATCCAGTTTAGAAAAAAACTGTATCAGAAACCTTGACATAATTTCTGAAGACCTATCCATAAATAACGTATGGGCTTAATGAAAAACATGACGAATCTATAAGAGTTCCGCTTTTGCCATGTGGCTATGGAACCCTAAAAATACCTTAAAAAGTGAAAACTTTAACAATTACTAACTTTTGGCCAAGTTTGTCGATCTTTACCGAAGTGGTGTCGCGTGACGCCCGCCAATATAAACATTCACATCAATAAAAAACATTCAACTACTAATAAGTACACATAAGGCCTTTGCCCATGGGATGATTAGGGCCTAAACTTATAGTAATACTTAGTTATAGTACACATAATTACGTAAACAGTAGGTCTACCACAAGCTCTGTCTAGCTCTGTCTCTGACTCTGGTTTTGATTCTGTGTGAGAGTTGACTAAATAAATCCTACGTCGAAACGTCACACACACACTATAATACACTAGTAAGCACACCCTGACTCAAAACCAGAGCCAGACAGAGCTTGTGGTAGGCCTACAGTGGTAGTGGTCTAATAGCACCCTTGACACTAAGTTCATGTGCCATATCGAGCGTGGCAATAGCCCTACCGTCATGCAAATGTGCGCACACGTTGTTATTGGCGCACGATGCTCATAAAACTCAGGATCCGATACATCGTTGACACGACAATGCTGTGTACCACAGACTAAATAACACAGTACCAGTGTTACTAATGTAAACCTTGGAAGGTATAAACGTGTGTTTAAAATTACTGGAATTTAATTTGCTATAAATTTATCTACGCATCTTTCTAAATTTTAGATTTAGATTGACTTTTGTAAATGGTGAAAACTGAAGAATGAAAATAAACTAGGCTGAGCACAAGGAATCAGGAATGTCAGTGGCTCAATAGCAAATTTTAATAAATGCCGGTTTCCTCACAATGTTTTCCTTCACCGATCAGCGGCATAGTGCTCATAAATTATTGTATAGGTACTGTATTGGAACAAAGTCTGTATTGGTTCAAAGTCGCGCAATGAGCTATGGAGAGAGCTATGCTGGGAGTTTCACTACGTGATAGAATCAGAAATGAGGATATCCGTAGAAGAACCAAGGTCACCGACATAGCTCGTAGAGTTAGTATGTTGAAGTGGCAATGGGTAGGCCACATAGCTCGAAGAACCGACAACCGTTGGGGAATAAAGGTTCTCGAATGGCGACCACGAACCGGAAGACGAAGCGTAGGGCGCCCACCCACCAGATGGACCGACGACATTGTTAAGATCGTGGGAAGTCGATGGATGGAAAGGGCTCAGAATCGTTCTTCCTGGAAATGTGTAGGGGAGGCCTATGTCCAGCAGTGGACTTCTTCAGGCTGATAATGATGATGATGATGTATTGGAACCCAATTTTTATCATTTAAACCTATCCCCTACCACCATGCCATGACGCTACACGAGACAAAGTTTTCGCAAGTGTTGGCAATCATGCGGACGATAAATCGAAGATCGAACATGTCGAATTCGTAAGTCGAAATCACAGAGGAGTAAACGACAGGATAGCTAAAGTAGGTGAAATAGAACAAAATAGTGGGTAAATCGTTAATACAATGTTTGAAATGTTATTGGTATCACACTTATACAAATTATTCACTGTGCTTACACGGTAAAATTATCGATATTCTTGTAAAAGCGTTTTTTTTTTCTAAGAGTGGAGGGATGAAACTCATGTGATTAGGAAAGTGATGAGTATGGATGTGGATGAATATGAGAGCAGAGAGAGCAAAATAAAATATGGATGAACGGTGTGAAAGATGACATGGACAAAAGAGTGAATGCAGAAATGACGGCTGGCAGAGGGAAATGGAGGAGCAAGACATCTTGTGCTGACCCCACATAAAATGGAATGAAAAGAAGAGAGGAAAGAAGAAGATATTTTTTCTTACCGTTTCTGACCATTTGTAGCACTATTTTTATTTGTATTTTACTGTCCTAACCCATCAAGACATTCAAACGCTGCGTTTGGTGTTTGATCCATCTAGAAAAAATTGACACCTTTATCTACTTTCATTTACAAACGTGTGAACGTTTCAGTGAAGAATAATTATGTAGAACACTTTTTGTTCAGACTCTTGTTCATATTTATCTACACGTAACCAGAAATCAATTCAATTTCGTTCGGATATGAACAAGTTGTGCTATGCTTATACTGCTCTTACTCTTATGATGGTTTTGAACTACTGCACTATCTGTGGCCCTGCATGAGTTTCGTGCATACAATGCATTGCGTAGGCGCAGGTAACATCTCAATTGCTTGTTCTCTTCTTGTTGTACGTGTAGTCGTAAAATAGGCTTTCGTATTTTAGTGAGTTTATTGATTTGGAATTGTTGAGGCAAGTTGGCAAACCACCATCTAGGTATTGGCTAGACACTACTTATAACTACGTTTTTATTAAGCAAAGCTAAATAATTATTTACATTATTTTACTCATACACTATAACACCCAGAAAAAATAACAAATCGCATTCGATAAATACCTCCCACCTCAATTTGTATGTTTGTCAGAGGACAAAAATCTGTGTTCACCACACAAATATCTCAGTGGAGATCGCTACAGCTAAAAAACGTCTTAGCTCAGTGCTACCAACTGAGCTAAGAGGTATTTTACTGAGTTAAGAGGATTTGTAACATAGGTAAGAATAGTTTTAATTTAAGACAACAAACAATTATTGCACTCACATATTACAAAAAAAAATTAGTTAGTAGTTCTTAGAGTGCCCCGTTATCCGAAAATGAGTTCTTTGTGCATAAATACCCGAATCAAACTATGCTATCTTGCTTTTTAGTCACTTAGCTAGCAGCTACTCCTAAATAACCTTGCTGCTACATTATCTCACTGTCATTTTCCTTTTGTTGCAGGTAACAACAGGCAGGTTGCAGTACAGGTTGCTAGACGGACTAAGAGAGGGATCGCGTGCGCCCGTGGCGTGAGTGAGGCCGTATTCAATTGATATAGAATCATTGTTGGGGGAGCAACAAGTTTAGTTGATGGCACCACCGTTTGTTTTAATAGGGCTGTCGGTTGTTGGTGCTCTTGTTATTTTTAAGGCTTGGTTTTTCTTGAGGACGGGAAAACTTAGGTTATTTTTTTATTTGGAAAACTTGCCAAATTATGGAAATGATAAATAAAAAAATGTTTTTTTTTACACTGTTGTGTTTGTATTTTTTGTAGAATACCTACATCTAGATGAAATTCAGTGAAAAAAGGATGAAATATCATCCTTTAACTTTTATTTTTTTTTTTCCTAGGTGAATGTTATTTATTGTCATTTTCATGTTTTTAAGAACAAACCAACGGGACCAGGTCTAGTCTTTCCTAAGCTCAGGGGCACTTCTCTGGTTTGCAGAATTATTCCTAATTTATACATTAACACAGTAGCAACCCTAGTCAACAATGCAACCCCAAATAATAGGGGTGACGCGCAAACATTTGTCTTCCCAGCGATAGTTACAAGGGGCTTGTTCAACAAGCCGTTATCGGGCGATAAATGGGCAACCATTTCAAACCTATCATTTATATACTGTCGGCCTACCACAAGCTCTGTTTGGCTCTGCCTCTGGCTCTAGTTTTGAGTCTGTGTGAGTGTTGACTATATAAATCATACGTCGAAACGTCACACACACAGACTCAAAACCAGAGACAGAGCTAGACAGAGCTTGTGGTAGGTAGAAATAGGCATGGTTGAAATAGGTATTTTTGCCGTTAAGCAGCATTGCTGGTTTGAAGGGTGTGGCTGCCAGTGATGGAACAAGCATTATGGCCCAACTGATTAACTGACACCATCGCCTTAACAAATCATTGCCTCGTAGGTCACGTACGTCAGGAACATGACCTATACGATGCACTGCGATGCGTCCATCAACTAAATTAATAAAAGTGTCAAAATAACTTACCGCGTGCTCAATACTACAGCTTTTAATAATGCAAGTGACAAAAGACAAAGAGGAAACAAGTAAAATAAGATTAAACGCAGTGTTAAAAGAAGAGTACGTGTATACTTAGTATTAGGGACTTAATACACCAAACAAATTAGCAACAGCTGTACATCAGCATAAGTACAATAGAATAAGTTTAAAAACTTGAGAAACCGACTTCATGGCCAAACTGCTGAACCGATTTTGATGAAATTTCTATGGGACATATCAGAAAGTACTAAGAGAGAGGTATTCATTCGGAAAAAACTTTTCAGCTACGTTTTTTCAGATCGGCTCATAAACTACGAATTAACTAATGAGATGACAAAACTATAAAAAAATAAAACACAACCAAATTAATTCGGAAAAAACCTTTCAGCTACGTTTTTTCAGATCGGCTCATAAATGACGAAGTAGCTCATGAAATGACAAACTATAAAAAAAGAAAAACACAGCCGAATTAATTCGGAAAAAACCTTTCAGCTACGTTTTTTCAGATCGGCTCATAAATGACGAAGTAGCTCATGAAATGACAAACTATAAAAAAAGAAAGACACAGCCGAATTAATTCGGAAAAAACCTTTCAGCTACGTTTTTTCAGATCGGCTCATAAATGACGAAGTGGCTCATGAAATGACAAACTATAAAAAAAGAAAAACACAGCCGAATTAATTCGGAAAAAACCTTTCAGCTACGTTTTTTCAGATCGGCTCATAAATGACGAAGTAGCTCATGAAATGACAAACTATAAAAAAAGAAAAACACAGCCGATTTGAGAACCTCATCTTTTTTACTTGAATTCGGGTAAAAAAAGACAAATTGCTTAACAATGATTATGAATAATTTTCAGGAAAAAATACCCATAGAGTAGGTTGAAAGTGAGTTATATTACTTAAAAATTAACATGATCATCAGTCAGAGATATCCACTGCTGGCCAAAATAAGCTTCTCCTTATTATCACGTATGATTTTGGACTATCGCCATCCATCGACTTCTAGTGAGTTTTACGACATCGTAAGCCCATTGAAAGATGACGTTTTACGACTACTCCAAACTAAATGCATTTTTTCACACTTTGGATCATAACTTGCTTTCAGTTTTAAAAATACACTCGACCTCTCAAAATAGCAACATAATGTATCGTTTCTACCATAAAGACAAACTGTAACAAAAAATCTATGTCAAGTGTGCACATCCTTTAGCGATGCGCAAACGCACCGGATGTGACGATTGTGCGCGCGAGTGGCCGCGCCGGAAACAGCGACATTTCGCGCCAAAACGCACGCCATTACAGCTAAAGAAATATTATTGAAGCGAATTGAGGAATTATTCGCAAATGATTATTTATGGCTTTAGAATGTGAGGAGAAATATATTTGCATGAAGAGTGATTATTCTGTGTTAATGAAGGTAATATTTTACTGTTAACGGTCATTCTTCTTCTTTTCAGAAAGCATAGTCGTTACTTTTTCCAGAAATCACTGATAAATGAACATTGTGAAAGAAAACATCATAAGAAAACCCTTGGCTTAGTCAGCTCCGCACGTATGACCATGTTTTCCCTGTTGATTTGGCCGACTTAGCTGTCAACAAGCATATGGCCCACCAGACGTTAAGTGGTAACCATCGCCCATAACAAAGCATTGTGTCGTAGGTCACGCACGTCAGTAACGTGCTCAACGGTGCACTGCCCTGCATCCATCAACTTCAGCCTCACGTGCCAGTAATTTCACCGGCATCCACACTTTTCAAACCGCAACACAGTAATACTGCTTCACGGTAGAAATAGGCATGGTGGTAGTACTTCCCTGGATGAGCCATTCACAAAGAAGCTCTACTGAACTAGACGCTGTAAAATCGCATCTCAAATTTACAATAGATGCCTAGAACAATAGGCCATTCATCATCATCATCATCATCAGCCTGAAGAAGTCCACTGCTGGACATAGGCTCCCCCTACACATTTCCACGAAGAACGATTCTGAGCCCTTTCTATCCACCGATTTCCCGCGATCCAAAAAGGCCTGTTTACTGTACTCGTACTTCGATAGATCAAGGGGATCATATCATAAGTATTAATAGAGTAGCAGCATTGTACATTGTGCATTGCACTTGCATGCGTGATGTCCATTCTTAAGCGAGCACGTCCCAGAATAGACAACAATAATTCATAAATGTTATGCGTGCTCAAGCTTCTACATTATAATACTCAAGTCTTGTCTCAATGTATTGGCAATTGATTAAAAAAAAAATTGAATGTGACGATGTGTTTTTGAGTTTATTGTAACACCATAGACGCTCGTTAAATGTAGGGAAAACTACTTAGAAATTAAGTTTTTTTATTTAACTTCAGTTCAGTACCCGAAATCGGAGTTTTGCTACCACATTTTGTCTACGAAATGTGGTAAATTTTCCATAAAAAAAAAAACACGTGCTCATACGAAAACAACATTGGTAGACGAAATGTTATAAATGCACTGGGACTTGCCCTCCAGTTCTTTTTTACTAAAATTAAGGAAGAAATGATAATTTTTACAGGCTGGTTGTTACGGGTCAAAGCGGATCTTTAAATGTAGAGAAATTATTTGTGTATACTAACCAAAAACATTAAAACAATTTGGTCGCTGCCTGTCCCTTATAAAAACGAAAATTTTATATATTGAGGCAACCACTGAACGCCAGATAAGTGCTTGTTCTAAAATTAGAAATATTAAAAATGGCTTATTACAGATACAAAACACCAATACGCAACAACGGCAGTACAAAGAGTTCAAACAAAGCACCGAGCACTGGGCAATAATAAGCGGAAACGCAAGCGCAGCGCCCGGTGTTGCTACTTTAGACGGAGTCGAGTATTGCCATTAGTTGCATTGAAAGATACTGGCGAGTGGAGTTGATATTCGATTGAACTAGTATAATTCAAATACTAAAATATTTTGGGACTTTTTATGAAAAATTTGAATAATGTTACAGATTTTTGTTACTCAACCCAACAACTCAGACGATTGGCAGAGTCCTGCGGAGTCTGAGAAATACCCAATTATGCAATGTATTTCTGTCAAACGTTGCGTTTTACAAATAGTGAAGTTTGATAGCACGTTGCAGCCTGACGAGTATCAAAAATTCGTATGTCCAAATTTTGGATGGTCAACAGTAAACAGTGATTACCAATCTCTTCCGTAATTAAAAAACCGCTTAAAAGATTGCTCAAATAACTAACATCCTTCAACTCGTCTTCTATACCCGTTTTATGATGTACCTAGTGCAGTCAACGCAACGCGTTTGTTGTCCTGTCTTATGAAGTTTAAACTATAGCATTTGTACACCTGTCAGGAATTACAGGAACACGGAAACTAGTAATAATACGCCGCACCACACGCAAAAAAGGCAAAACAAACATCAAAAGATTACATTCTAACAAGCCTTTCAGGAACCTAGCAACTGAAGACATAAAACTCAAATCTCTGTCATCCTAATGAAAGGACCCTCAGAGCTGCTATAAAACAGTCTGTTTCAAACAAGACAGCATTGTTGTTGCTTTGTTACACTTCTGGGAATGCCAGGGCTGTCTCGTTAGGGTTAAGTTACAATCTAATTAGCGTGATACCGTGCAGAAATATCTTTGGCCTGGAACGCCTTTGTTTTTCTTCCTCGTCTCATTGAACTACTAAGCAATGCTAGTACACAGCTTACTAGTAATGGGTAACTCGTCTATTTTAATCGAGGATGAGGGAGGCCCTCGTTTCTCCTCGTGAGGCGCCTCACGAGTACCCCTCAATTGAGGAGAGGAGAATTGAAATAGCGTTCGAGGTTTGGTAGGTTGACATAAAGCATGCGCGCCGCTCATCGTTCATTGTTTAATAATAAGTACCTACTACTACCTACCTATAAAAATTAATGTTACCTGTTCTTTATCCACGATATTTATTTATTTTATTTACTTACTTACTCATTATTTACAGTACTAAATAACTTAAAATTACGTTTTAATTTACTACATGCCAATTTAACACGTGTAAAACCTTTATTTATTCACACTTCAATCTTTCAAACACACTCATCACATCAATGAAGATAACACCTCATTTTTTTCTTTCGATAAAATTCCTCATTCCTCAAAGCCTCACCTCACTTCACAGAGCTCCCTCAGTATCAGTCCTCACTCGCTCGCCTCACTCATTCAATCCATGACGCACAAAATGGTCACTCACTCTTTACATGTGAGCGAGTGAGCCCAGCCGGGCACCATCGCCACCACCAGCCATCCCGCTCGCTCTCATAACACGCGGCGCGCGGCCTGCGTCAGTTCAGTGAGTGAGGAATTCAATGAGGTGGTTCAAAGTTGAAAAACGAGGACCTCACTCATTTTGCATTTTGAGGAGCTCAAATGAGGTACCTCATGAGTGAGGGACACATCACTACAGCTTACACACAGACACATTTTTGGATTGCAGACGCACGTAATAAGACACTAGAAACATTTTGGTAGAACATGTCAACGTGTATCTCTAGGTAAGGTAAAAACAGAAAATTTTGATATAGAAATGACACGATGTATCTATAATCTATAAATTTGATCTTTTCTGAAATAAAAATATTATATTGTGTTGTATTATAAGTGAGGTACAATAGTCAAACGGGTACCGTCAATCTAAGAAAAACATTTGAAAAAGGAAGGTTCAAATACGTCATGTCATTGGCAGGGACTATGTATGAAAATTTTGATTTCACATTTGCATGGATGTGGCATTTGTGGGACTAACCCTAGTTTGTGACCTGCTACTATTGATTTCGTATTATCTCTTTTCATGTTCAGTCCAATCCAACTAAGGGTTGATAGGATAGTTGAAAGGCGGAGCTGAAATCTAGGCTCAGTTGCGGGTCTTGGGAGAGTCCAACGTCCAGCAGTAGACTGATGTTGCTTGTTTCAACAGCTAATAGGATAAAAAAAGTACCTAACTAGGTACTTCAATAATAAATGATGAAGATGACAGTGACAGCCACAGAACACAATATACTCGAGAGAAGAAATCCGAGTCCATACAAAAAAGGAGGGAACGCCAATTTTTAGTTCATGGGATAGAAAATAGATGGCGTTGTTCTTTTTTAATGCAAACTCGGTGACAGCCCTGCAAAGTGAGATGGTATACGTCTAGCAATAAACACGGATGTCGATGGGTAATGTTTCTGAGTGTCTCTACAATGGAGCTGAGCTTCTGACAATTCTCGGTATCAGTGTTGCTTCACTTTGAAGCTTTTCTAAAAAACTGCAGACACAATAAAACGGCTGTAGTTTGGTTGCCTGAATTTTTAACTGTTGTTATCTCAAACAGCTTATCTAGAAAACGGAAACCGGCATAAAACGGCTGCAGTTTGGCCATCAGAGGCAATAACTCCTATGTCCCGAAAAAAAAAATAGGAAATATGCCAGTTTGACAGAAGTGAACTGAACAGTACACTGCTCTGCCTATACCGTGGTGCTTTTGATTATTCATTTGAAAATTATAAAAGTCCAGTGCATTCTTTCTCTGTCACGATATTCTTGGAGATTTATTCCTGCCAAGAGCAAACATTTATACTCATATTCTTAGCAGCTTAGCAGACTGATAAGCCTATTGCCCTCTCGTTTTGTTGACATGAAAGTGACAGTGACAGGAAACTTTTAGCGCGTCGCTAAAAAGCGTCCGACATTTTGAATGAGGGGATTAATTTTGTGTGATGGGTAAATAGTGACAAACAAAGCAAGCAACTTGCGAGTTGAATAAAAGTCGTCAACGTCATTTTAGAAAACCAAACATCTCATCTTTATTGTGTACACTTGCACTTTCAAAATGCGTAGGTTCCTTTGTAGCATTTCCGTTTCCACTGTGTTTGCATTTATGACCGTCAAATAAACTACTAAACTAGGTAGGATAATAGGTACAGTCACCCTCACTAGTGGCCTGATGGTAGCGAACCCGCCTTCTGATCCTAAGGTCGTGGGTTTTAATCCAGTTGTGTGCCAATGAGTTTTCTGTCCAGAAATGTATGTGCACTATGCCAGTACTTTCAAACGGTGAAGGAAAATCGTGAAGAAACTGGAAAACATGTGTCAAGTGCACGAAAGGAGTCTCTTTTAATCGCACTTAAATTCTTTTACCACGATAAAGGCCTGCGCACATCTATAGGCGATGGCAATGGTGATCAGTGAAACAATGCCAAATGTCGCTGTCCTGTTTCACAGCTTTTCACTAATCGCCACCGCAAAACGCTTAGATGTGGCTTACGAAAACCAAAATCCAAATTGTTTTATGTTATTTTTGTTGAGAAGAACAATTAGGAGAACCGACCCCAAATAAAGATGGAATAAGGCCCGAAGAAGAAGAATAGAATAGAATATAACTTTATTGTACACCAAAAATTATAAGGTAAACATGGAATAAAATAATACTTAAAAACTAGAGGTGCAATGGGCGGTCTTATCGTGAATAGCGATTTCTTCCAGACAACCTTTGGATGGAAAGAAACATTAGAGTACGAGTATGGACGAAGAGGTATAGGTAATACGTAGAAAACGTCAACTATTAAACATATATTTTCAAAAGTAAAACCATAGATCACAAACTATCACAGACAATGTTTTGTGTGCTTACAACAAAGACAAACAGTAAGTACGTAGGGGTGTATTAATAATTTACGAGGCGACGAGACATTTCCCTAACAAAATGACAAGCGCATAAAATCCTCTCAGCACTGACAAGCTGTCAACGAAAAACAACAATACGTGTCTCGGTAAATTAATAATGCACTTCTCCTTCTTCTTCTTATCGTGTCACTGGTTCTTTCAAACCAGTGTGGTGAAAGTATTTTAAAATACATATTTCAGGTTTTTATTTTTATTTTTAGATTACTTATTAGTAATGCACTTGCTGGAATAACATGCTTAGTGCATAGGTTTTGGTGTAATTTTGAGAGTGTAAAACAATGGTGTGGAAAAAATACACCAAGGCCAATATGTAATTTGATTATAGGGATTTTAATTAATTTAGTATAAACATTTATCAAATGATTGTTATTAACCGACTTCAAATAAAAAAGTAAGAGGTTATCAATTAGGTCATATTTTTTTGTAATATTTTTTATCGCCTAACTTCTTCAATTATGAGCATTGAAAAACATATTTTTATATGAAAGGTAATAGGTACTTCCAGAATAGTACTACAGAAATTCCATCAAACTTGGTTCAGCAATTTGGCCATGAGGTCGGTTTCAAGTTAATTAAATTTTATATTACAATATCCATATTTTTTTATATTGTGGCTACAAAATTTAACCTACTGGTAAGATTTTGTAGCCACAACATAAAAAAAATATCATTAACTACCCAAAGTCTTTGCCTTATTTCAAACCAGATTTAGCTTGCACAATTGACTCGACCATAAGTCAGACATAAAACGGATACCAGTGTCAAAGTCAGATCTCAATTGTCAGCTTAGGACATTAATTTTAATGACTGCATTATTCTAAGGATAAGGATTCTAGGACAAATGTATTTGTGGTTCTATATTTGATGCTGTAGGAGTGGTACCATGATTGATGAGAAGACGGGATTGTGCTGGTTTTTTGCTTTTTTTTTTGACGTAAACGAACATTATTTTATACAAAATGAATGAACCAAATTTACAATAAGACAGTAGAAAAAAACGGTAGAACGGTTTGTTGCCTGTTCTTCTAGGCTTGGTCGCGTGGAACTGACACCTAGACTCACCTAGTTTTAAAAATTTTCAAAGTGAATCTTGCTATTCAACTGAATAAATACACTTTTTATTTGAAATAATCCAGAATTATTCAAACGATAGACAAGAATTTAGAAGTTGTGATGTACTTTAATTTTTTTTTTTTTTTATTGACCAAATTCAGTGCTAATGACAATAATCTTAGGTCAAAATTTATTTTCAAACATTTAATACTATATGATATTAGAACAACATCTTGGAGATGCTTCTATCTGGTACTGATTTGGATCAGTTGAGCAATCTCTAGATCGTTTCTAACTTTGAAAATAAATTTATCTTTTAGTGTATTTAAGAAACTAAAATCTATAATATAAAAATTAATCCCTATTTTCCTTGGTCACTCCATCACGCGTGAAACGCTGGACCGATTTGGCTGATAAAATTGATGGACTTAGAACCAAAAAACGGACCTAGGATACTTTTCACCAAAAAAGGTAAAGAACGAAGCCGTGGGCGGCTGCTAGTAATACATAAATATATAGAATTGTAGTAGGCAACAAATATTGCACATCGGCTAATTTCGGCTTCATATATAGTGTAGTGTGCGTCAGAAAGAGATAGCGCTCTACAAAAGCAGAAAAGTGGATGTGCACTAGGTATTTACTGCCTGCAACCGTAATTGAATGTATGCATATTTTTTTTTAGTCAAATTTGAATAACGTATCTTATATTTGGTTTTAGTCATTAAACTAAGTGTAAACACGGAAGACTGTGTATCTCTAGTCAAATGATATTTCCGTTTTTTCCATCCAACCCGTTAATAATCATATTCCGCGGCACTTAACTGACTCGGGGTGGGCAGTTAAGCAAATTATAATAATTTATGACCAATTAGCCCACAGCTGGGTCACTAAAACCACAGATTAATGCAACATTTACTATGCAGCTAAATTGTGGTGTCGGTTCCTAATGACGTTAGTATTTTAAATCATTGTTTTTAGATTTATTGTCGCGTTCATTTTTTCGGTAAACATTTTTTTATTAAACCGTAAAAGCGATGTTTACTGCGTGTGTTTAGGATAATTTAAAAGATGGCACTTTGGTAGCGTTAAATTATTAATGTTATCAAATATTTCATTTTACAGATCATAAAATTATTCTTCGCAAGTACTTTCCTACTAGTTTCTGTAGAAGTTTACTTTTTATAGCATCTGTTATCATTTTAGACTTAAATTAAGGTATAACCATTTACAATGCTAATATCAAGTAAGCAAATTATATTAAAACAAAAAAAAATATGATGAAATAAATTACAGAAATCAAATTGAAGTTAAACGGTACTCTAATTTTGAAATAAGAACTTACAGTCATAGACTTTTTATCTTATAAAATTAACAAACACTGTTATCCACTAACCAAAATAACTTACGTTAATACGTAAGTTTTTACGTTAGTGTTTTGTCGGATATAATTATCAGCTATTTGGTCTCTTAGTTGAAGGTCTGCCTAATTTGTGGCTAGTTATTGTTATGTCAATTGTCGGCAATATTTGTTATTTTAAAGAATAATTGTCATTTGCTTACAGCTAAAACATTGCCATATCTACAGGTAACTAAAGACCATCAGATGCAGTCGATAATTCATTGTCAGATGTTATTTCTGGATGCGCGCGCGCACGACATTTGCGACCATCCGGAACACTTTTGTTTCATTCATATGCGGCATGTTTTGTTATACATTTGGATAGTATATGACGGATATCCAGATACTAGTTAAATACAATTTTACCAATAAGATGTTATACCTTGTAATAAGGAAACAGGGAACCCTGCAAGAACTGTATCACAACTCTATACAAAGTACTAAAATATTCCAGTGTACTTTGACATTCATCTCAGTCTGTAATACTCGTAGCTTTTTCTGCGCTGGGAAAGTTTGGTCCAAGGAATCCTTTTGTTATATTTCAGATATTTTGTATTTGAAAAAAACCGATTGGAATATTATACTTGTATAGCTTAAAAAAAAGAAATTTTGTGACCCTGAATAAGGCTTCGAGTTTTTTTTTATCTAGAAACTACGCAAGCAAAACTGCAAGTCAAAGCTAGTTTTTTAAATAAAATGCTACAACTGTGAATTATTTACCGATTCACAAAATAAATTAAAGCATTTGTAGAAACTTTCCATCTGGATGAATAAACGCTCCATAAATTTATCTGCATCCTCCACGATTACTACATATCGCTCTGCCTATTAATAACAATAGATTATGTCCACGTTAAGTGCACTTGCCAATGTTATTATGATGTACGACACTAAACTGTTCTGGCACAACGCAACATCTAGGCCAGTGCAGTAATCTATCATTTTACACTTTGAATTTTACTTTGTGTGCTCAGTGAACTAATCCATTCGCTACTTGGCTATTGTCTTCACATTTGGGTAAAGGTCCGCGCCTAAATTTGAACTTTGTTTCAAAATATTTATGACATAATGGAGATATCTACAGGCTCATCTAGACTGGCAACTTTTATTAGTACAAATGCGTGGTGGTCAAGAGGATTACTGAGGTTAGCACTGGTTTGGTTTAACATCAGCTATATGCTATCCTTAGATGTGCAGATTGCTTAACTGTTTCATGTGTATTTTGTTTATACTTGTATTCATTGTAATTTTGTTTGGCTTATCAAAGACTATTAAAGTCTTGAATAAAATGCATTTAAAGTAACTTAAATAACCTCGAATCAACCCAAAGTAGAAAGAAATGGGAAACCAGTACATTTACTTTCCCAAAAGAACGCTTTACCATGAAAGAAAATTTAATGCAATAACACGATGCACGATGGACCAACCAGCTGACGCCCGGCGCTCACCAGTGATAACATCACTGGTTGCATATTGCACATATTATGCAACCAGAGATTTTCATGCAGAATTCTTAAATGCTTTGGCCATATTGCCCGCAAATTGTAACGAGATACTTATTTATTGTAACAGGCAAATTAGAAGACTTAGAAGCCAAAGCCCCAAGCGCTTTTCAGATCAGATATCTGAGCGTCGGAAATGCCGATGTAAGTACTCCATCAAGCTACCGACCGCTCCAAATGAAGAGATATTGCCCACAAAATGGATAGGAGTCATGATCAACAACGAGGGACCAACTATGGAGGAGGAGAGTAAAGTAAAATATAGATAGAACAGACGAGTGTGTAGATAGATACACATTCCTTTATAAGTCTACACAAAGTGTCTCTTAATTTCGCCTCCCCCACAGACGAGCTTTGCAAAGTCGTATCTAGTAACGTACTGACAGCAAATTACTCAAAAAATTATTGTTATCCCCTACCTAATATTTTTTGCTTTATTAACACACTGATACTATTTAATATATTTGTTTTTGTTAAGAATGTCAAAATTACACAAAGAGTAACTGGAAGAGAATGCTCTCTAGCATTAAGTTCGCAAAAAGTGTTCGCGAAAACAAAAGTGCATCGTACTAAGGTAGGTCGTACCCGTAAGCTAAAGGTACTTTTTATTTTAGTACAATAATAAACAGTTTTATATCTATCTATTTATACCGGTAAATGTTAAAAACTTGTTTTGTAGGTACTTTTGTCTTGGAAATAAATCTTGTTTATATTTTCACTGTATTGTAAAGAGTACATATTGGATTATACGAACAATTTAAAATAAAAACATACTGTGGACATTCCATACAACACTATAGGAGACATTTAAAATAAATTAAAGATTGGACAAAAATTACCAGATTAAAACTGTGGTTCCAATAAATGGAATCGCGACCACTATTTTTAAGTCTTGATTATAATTAGTTACTTTGTATGAAATATCGTTTGTTTCTGCCATCGGTACTTTGGGAGGGTGGCACACAAAGACCCGTTGCTCTTTCCAACGTTCTTCGTTCCACTTTTTACTTTTTGGTCGTCGCCACCCCCTGTCCAACGATGCGGCTGTTTTTTGTTCACTGAGCTACTTGTTTTATATTTTGTTCATATGATTTTGTATGTACAACATAATAATAATTAAAAAATACATGGATTTAACTTTTTAACCATACTTGGTCATTCAATGGTTTTAGTTGTTAATTACACTTTTCTAAGAAGAAAATTCTCATTGGAAGTCGGGCTATGGCTATCAATAAATTTTACGTGGTTCATATAACAGGAAAAATTATAGATTGTCGCCCGCTTAACTTATAGGTTACCTACTTGAAATTATCTTGAAATTATAACAAGCTGGGGGAATCTGCGGGCGGCCGCTAGTCTTCATAATCTGAGACGATGATATCGCTTTACAAACTCATTGGTACTTGGGCTTGTCAATACAATATTGCACTTACAATCTGTGTTATAAATGGCAAATAAAATTATGACTATGACTATTCGATAATATTATTTATACTTCTTGGTATAGGAACGCTGTCTCATTCAATGCGCAAAATCCTACAGAACAGTCTAAATTGTGAAGCCGTCTTGACGCCAATAGAACGCTTACAACTCGATAATACCACTTACTTCTTGGTGCAGAGGTGCTGATCTCATCACTTGGTACAGGGCGCAAACTCTTTAGTGCAGAACAATCTTATCGTCAATACAACGCTTACAACTCGATAATATCGCTTACACCTTAGTACAGGGGCGCTGTTATCATCTCTTGGTACAGGGCGGTCAGCTACACACCTGTCCTGCATCCGGTTTCGGCCATCTAAACGGTACACTTGACTCCCTCGTTTGCGTTACAGTGACATTTACTAAGGAAAAGGTTTGGAAACGTAACGACTGTCTATTATAATGTGACAATGTAAAGTACTTACTTATTAAGTATCCTTTATTTACAAAACTACAAACTATAGCTGGTTTCTACCGTTTTTTGCATGAATTTGCAAAGTTACACTCTTAGCATTATTTAATTATGTTGTAAACTGTGTAGTAAAAGTGTAGTGCACTGCTGACCTACTGGTAGTCATCCCGCCATCTGATCCTAAGGTGGCCTATGAATTTTCTGTTTCATAAAATGTAAGTGCTCTCAAACGGTGAAGGAAAACATCGTGAGGAAATCCATGGCATAGTTAGCTCTGCACGTATGGACCATGTCTTTCCTGTGGATTAGGCAGACTGAGCTGTCAGGATGGTATAGGTGCCATGCTGGGCAAGTCTATTCCATCTAATATCCTATCCCAGGCACTATAGCGTCCCGTAAGTAGGGCTTGAGTAATCACCAGTTGCTCCTGAAGCTATATAATTCATATTCAATAGATGCATAGGCCTTTATTTTTCATTGTTTTGGTTTTTTGTTCCATTCCCTTGAAACCGTTGTTATTTTAATTATAACTTAATATACATTTTATCTACAAACGACAGTTGTATATTTAATTATAACTTTTATATTAATGGTACCTACTACCGGCATTGGTTTCCATTCCAACTGAACGAGTGTTCTCCACACAAAGCTAAATCAGCCAGCATAACTTGATCTACCTCACCCCCCTTTTTACCCCTGAATAGGGAGAAGCGGGAGTATCGCTATGCATTTTTACGGGCCTTTTGTAAATGGACAATGTTACTTTTCAGGCACAGTGACATGTAGTTCTTCTATGCCGTATCTGGCTTGAAATAAGGTTCTGTATCGCTTGTTTTAGCTGCGTATTGTGTGTGTAAGTTTACCACCCTGTTCCCATACTAAGAACGACCCACCACCCTAAGGCAACGTCTTGGAAATGTTTAGACTTGCTTCTATACGTTTTGTTCGTCTTTTATCCTCTTTATGTCAGACAGATAGGTCGCTTTGTGAGTCTTCAGCGTCTTCAATGATTTGTTACACTAAAAGCTTTTATAGAAGCTAAAGACTCAGATTAAAAGGATTTTATGTTGATAATGGAAATAATATTTTAAAAAGAGTAACTATAATTAAATATCTCCCTACCTATTATTTTAAATACACTTATACATACATATATAAAAGAGTTTTGCATATTTTTTCTACAGAGCTATATTATCAATTCATACAGGCAAATTAAATCAATTTTTGCAAACTTATATCAATTCTTCAGTTGGTTTTTGTGATAAATACTAGTACAATCAAAGACGTTTCCTACAGCCAATAAAAGAAAGGCACGCTAACGCCGGCGCTACACTTTTCCACAATCGCACACCAATACAACAATAGATATGACGCGCGCAGAATAAACAATAGTTGGTACCAATTCGGTGCGCTATTGTTGAACGGAGCGCTCTGATTGGTCGAGGGGCACAATGGATGCCGCCCACATCACAATGCGCTATTGTCGTGAGAGCGCCGCCCAGGAAGAAAATTACCTATTTCGTGATCCAATTGTGGGAATGCTGTGGTGAATCAGACAACAATAATACCTATTGTCATTGAAGTTTGGGAGGTATTATTTTGTCTTTAGGTATGGAGCGAAATTTTAACAATTGGTGAACAAAACGTTTCAAGAGATATACCTAAATCTTATTTGAACCAACTTGTAACCTAGCGTAACTTGGGATAAAATCCAAAATTCAGCAATATCAGACTATAACATAATTGTGCTGAGTTACCTATTGACCAGATTTTAGATGTTGTAAATCCAAAGCAAAATTTAAAAATACCAGCTTGTTTATCTCCAAAAATCATAAAAGTCTGGCGAACAAGATTCAATCACAACTGGAAGCCAATATTTTAAAAGCCCGAAAACACATTAGAACAGAGAGGTAAACAGCTAATAAATTTCTTTTTACAGTAAAAAATCACTTTATTTAAGCGTCGCAAATGGATGTTACTTTTTCCGTAAAAGTTTCGTAAAAACTAAGTGAACCGGTCATCATGTGCCTGTTAATATCTTCGGGGTAATGTTTTTGGGGTGGAGGGGAGGCTACAAATGGGTATTAGTGTTTAATGGACTCATTTGGTGGCCGCTTTTTCTGGGTTTTTATGGAAATGTGTAGATGAGGCCGTATTTAGTGCATAAATCACGGAAGGAAGTTATTCTAATGTATTTCAGAAAATTAAGGATTTGTTTTGTTTTGTTACTTTCTGAGCAGGTAAAAGTAGGTATTTGGGAAAAAATGTTGCTCTAACAAAGATTTTTCTATTCTTATTTTTCAAATTTTAAAATTAAGCAATTACTATAGGTACTTAAAACTAGTGTAGGTACCCAAGAAGAAATATTTTTGTAATTCAACTACATAGCTGATGGAACAAGCATATGGCCCACCTGATGCTAAGTGGTAACCTTCTCCGATAAAACATTGCCCAGTAGGTCACGCACGTCAGAAATGTGCCCTACGATGCACTGACCTGTGGCTATCAACTTGAGCCATACAGATGTTCAGCCTCACGTGCCAGTAATTTCACCGGCAACCACACCTTTCAAACCGAAACAGCAATGCTGCTTCACGGCAGAAACATGCATGATGTAGTACTTCCCCGGACGAGCCCTTCACAAAGAGCTCTACTACCTACTAATTTTTT
Organism: Thera obeliscata; assembly: GCA_947578465.1. Taxonomy (NCBI): domain Eukaryota; kingdom Metazoa; phylum Arthropoda; class Insecta; order Lepidoptera; family Geometridae; genus Thera; species Thera obeliscata. The sequence continues at coordinate 6,416,979 of OX387918.1, read as the reverse complement.
TCTGGATCAGCTTGCTCGTTTTGGCTCGTTTTAACACCTCTAGAATAAGCAAAAACCATGCTGATAAGTAGCTATATAGGTATACCCATTTAAGTAGATTTGAATCATAAAAAGAGTAAGAATAAAACGTTGTCGATAAAAATTCAAATCAAAATAATTTATGGCACTTCTATCAGTCAGAAATCGAAGGTCGTGAGAAACCTGATGTGATATATATATAGGTATGTAACTTACCTACTATCAATGATAGGTATTTGTTAAGGAATAAAACCCATGGATACCCGATACAATGTATAGTGGCGGAATGAAAATGTTCGTCGATTTTCAACTTGATTTGTTCAACGTATCACGATCACATACTACCTTTTGAAACTGAATAGACAGAATACACCGATAAGTTAACGTCACAAATTATGTCAAAATGTGTTCATGGTCAAGGCACTGGTGCAAGCGAAAACCGACTCTAAGGTGACAAACATTTTCATAACGCGACTGTACATGTTACAGATAACTGAACATAGATATGACAGTGTGAATTTGGGCAAGTTCGGGATCAAAAACTTCGGTAACTCCCATTTGTTCTATTGGACTGTAACGTCATAGAACTTTTAAAACTTTTTTATCCTTTTAGTTCCATGGTAGAACTAATAAAACGAAAACTGTCCCATTTATTCTATAGTACTTTTAGAACTTGGTCAATTCCATTAGTTCTATAGAAATGTATGGCCATCATTTTTTTTTATGTAGAAATGTATTCAATACCTCTATCTATTATTTTTTGCATTTATAGGAAAAACGATTCAGATCCCTATCTCCCCACTGACTTAAGTTATCAATGGTAAACTGGTACAACGCTTACCTTGAAAATAAATAAATATCTCATTAAAATAACTAACTATTTACAAAAGTATCATGGGCTAAATAAATAGTAAATGGTCAAAGGTTTAAAAAATCATAATTTCAAGAAAAATCATAAAAAAACCAGTTTGTAGTAGACGAATCAAAAAGTAATCTATCACTGGATAAAAGTAATTGAGTAGGAGCACGCGGAAATCTACAATGCAGGCGCGGATATAAGATGCACGGATCCGATCTTTAAATAGATAGCCAGTTGTGACCAACCCACGCATCGGTCGGTTATACTAAACTGCAGTGGGCAAGCGCGTTTTATACCTACGCTGCAGGTGTCACTCTTCCGTCACTGAGTCAAAGTCACAGTCAAAATCGTTTATTTAATTTTATCACAAGGATCACTTTTGAAACGTCTTAAAGCTAGGTGAGTCTAGGTACCAGTTCCAAGCGACTAAGCGTTGTAAGTTGGATTGCCACCACGTTGAAGCTATATAATGTTTTCTAAAAAGACTTGATTTTGAATCCATGTTAGTTTCAAATCCATTATATAATGATATGGTAGTCAGTTAAATAATATCCACTAACAGACTGATCGATAATCAATAGTCATCGCACAACCTATTAAGCTTTAAACTGTTTGTGTGTTGATTATTATCAGTTTGATTTTAGTTCTTAAACCAAATTTCTAGGAGTAAGGAGATTCCTTTTTATTGCAGTGTAGATTCCCAAAACTCAATAAAAAAGCAGCAGGGATAATTAAGTTTGCTAAAAAGGTCGCGTTAGCGTCAAAATACGCAGGTTTAAAAAAATAACAAATAAAGATTTGTTGCACAAAATGTGAATCTCCCCTGAGATACCGATCTACAGGTATCTATAGATGCGAGGATAGATGGAGAGACCGCTAAGTGACGCCATTTAGCCGTTAGCGCGCCCTATACTGACACCGACTGGCACTAGTAATGTTGCCTTAGACTGTTTGCTTTCTTACTGGGTTTTTACTTTCACGGTAGGTTAAAAATCAGCTGATCGATTTTGAACGCAAAACCGTATAAAGGATCAATAAATATTGACAGTAGACACATCACTACTTAACCCCAAATTATGCAGAGCTTGCATGTGCAATAGGAACGAGATAGCTGTTATAATATACTCGTGTCTTTTTTGAAACAAAAACATACTTAAAATAGCAATATACACAAGCAAAAATAAAAATAGCAATATAGACAAGGCTCTTTTAAATAGTTAACTTTATTGTAGGTATACTAACCTAATTTTAAATTGTTCATGTATACCTCAGACTCCTTTTTTCGTGTGTTATAAGTGTTAATTAATGTTATATTTTTAATTCTCTCAATTAATTTAATTATTTTCATGACATTACCTTGTAAATTTTAATATTGCATGCCTAGATTAAGCAGAATACATTGGACATTACCTATTATAATTTAACATCTTCTCGACATGTATTTCAAGCAATAAATTTACTTTGACTTTCAATACAATATAACACCCAAACAGAGAACACACATCTGCGTTCACCACACAAATATTTGTTCTCTGTGGGGATAGCTGGGGGTGGGCAGAGCTACTACTAATTGAGCTGAGAGGCCAGTCAAAGCAAGCTCGAAGCTCTAAATTTGATAAAATTATGTAATAATGGTTAAAATATTTGCTTACAATTTTTATTTTTACATTTTTGTAACTGTTTAGGCCTCACCTACTACTTATTATAGCCTTACGTACTTTAACGTACTAATAGATTTTAAGGTCATTGACCTTAGTTCAACGACCGTGACGTAAATTGAACTTGAAAATTTCATAAGAAATCTTAAAAAACTCGTACGTGTCTTATTTAGTCTATTACTTAATAGCTTTGCTCTTTCAATAAAATTAACTAATAATGAACTACTCTTCAGAAACAAGTTAATATTTTGGTAGTTAGATGAAAGAGAGGGGTGGAAATGAACCCGTTATCCGGAAAATGAGGGGTTCATTGGAATTAAGAACATAGCTATGATATTAGATTTGAATTACTTAATGTTTTGAAGGGCGTTTTCTAGGAAGGGTTAGTTGTTAAAAACTTTAAGTCAGAGTTTTGGTTAGGTTATAACTACTTTGTACATTATTTATCTACCCACAGGTTTTATCATAAAAAATAATTGTATTTTGTATTTTTTATAACATACTAGCGGCTGCCCGCAGCTTATTTTTTTGGGTTAAAAAGTATTATTCTATGCCCTTTTCCTGGTTTTAAGCTCCCCCCACCAATTTTGAGCCAAATCGGTTCAGCTGTTCACGCGTGATGGCATGACTAAGAGAAATAGGGATCCATTTTTACCTATTGCATTTATTTAAACGCAAACACCGCAATATGATGATGATCTTCACCGCAAGATCATGTTAAGCTAAATACAAAAGATAGAGGTTTCTAAGGCATATAATAGCTTATCAGAATTCAAATCAAGCCTTTGATACCGTTCGCAAACAAAACCGTAGCAACTTTGGTACCGTTGCCAAACAAAACACCAAAAACCAATCAAGTAATTGCCATGCCCTACTGGGGTCGATAATCTTCATTACTGGGACAAAAGTAGGGGGTGGTAAGGGGTTGCTAGGGTGGAAAGTTTACCATGGAATAGGGTTGCTGGGTAATTACTGAAATTTCTTGTAGGTAAAGGAGGATATATGTACAATTCTCTAGAACATAATATAATACATAATTTTTTGAGGAGACTTTTGCGCAGTAGCGGGACGGTAAGGGTTAGATGAAAAAAAAATTGGTAACAAATTAACAAATTAATATCTGGAACAAAGGGGTACCTTGGATCCTTTGCTCCAAATTATGTTTTTTTTTAATTCTAACTGAATTTTTTGACTCCAAATCTTTTCGTTAGAAAATAGTGTGTTTTTAGTATTGCTTTAATAAAGTTTTTGAAGGTAGAAACGTCTTTATCATGATTTTTTATAAAATAAAATAAAAATCTTTTTTTCATATGTTATTCATATAGTTTTTGTCATATAAAATTATTTTTTTTTCAAATCTCATTTAGGAATAAAAAAAAAATGAAAAATGGGTAAAAATAAGGTTCACCTAGTTTTCAAAACAATTTGAAGTGATCCATGTGATTTTTTCATAAAACTCCAGCTTATTTTCCAAAGCTATGACAAATTTGTCGCGAAGAAACGAAAATTACCAGAATAAATTCCACAAAACAACGGCAACGAGAGCTTGGAACACCGCCAGGGAGTAACCCACACCGCTCCACAGATAATACCCCCCATAGGGAGTAGGGTGGCAACCCCCCACACACATTCTTACACGCCTGCGCTCAATATGGGTCATATTGTCCTTCTTACGCTCAAAGGAAGGCTTATACACACATACAAAGGCTTTATACTTACTGGTTATATACAATAGCTAGAATTAAGATAGGTTGCTAGTGTGTATTAGCCTGGAAAAGTCGATATTTAGTGATACAGGAATACTGACACTATAATAATAAAATAAGTTATGGCTATTTTCAAAGCTACATATTATTAACCACATTTTCGTATGTTTAAGTAAAACATAGGTAGATATTATTGCGATTTAACTTGGGCAGTCACATAGTTTTTTCATTTTAATTGTTTTTCTGGCGTTATTTTGAGTTCTGTTGTTCTTAACTTTGGTAGTATTTTAACCATCATCACTTGAGGTCTTAGCTCAAAGTGTCAGCAGTTGGAATAAAAGTGTATTATGTGATATTCTGATTTGAAAGAAAATGTTTACGACGGTTTTGAAGAAAACCGTCGCCATTTTCTTCAGAATCAATGACGCCTGCCTTGACTATTGACTGACTTTACTAAAAACTATTATAATTATGTAATATATCCTCACTTGACATTGGCATAATTTACTAAATGGACAGGTTCCATTAAGAAAAATAATAAGGTAAGATTTTTGACATTTCGAGATTTTCGAGTTAGACTGCGCAGTATACATGGCTGCGATAACTCGACGTCAAAGTCGCCTCCATGTTACTGCGTGGTGTAACTTAAACAGTTACGAATTATCGTTTGTTTTCAGAGTAGCACGTTTGTACGTTCGAAATTTTACACAGTGGGTAACAATTCATCGAACTTTGGCCATAAAGTTTTCATATCAATTTCTTTGCATTATTTTTTACAGTTTGTTAGTTATATTTGCAATGAATTCCTAAAATTTATCATTTAGAACTGGAAATTTTGATAAAATAAGATATTTATTTTAAAGTATGTTTTTAAAAAGCTGTTGTCGTGATGTTGCTAAGGTCTTTAAAATGATGGCGTTATAAAATATGTAAGTTTCTACTTAAAAATGATATTTAATCAGTCTTATAAATAAACACAAGTCGTAAAAATAACCATTCGAGATAGTCTCAACTAAAATCAAACCTCTATAATAGAGATGGAAACTTGATGGATCTATAGCAAAGTTCAAAAAACTGTTAGGGGGGTAAAGGTATAAAGCCTAGGCGAGGATATGAAATGTCATTATCAGTTTCCGGCGTTATTAGATTAGATTTTAGGTACAGCGGATTGTAAAAATAAATTTTATCAACTGAGGTGCTTAATATAGAGCATAAGATTGATCTTTAAAAATAGCCACTTGGCTTCATATTTCGCTCCACAAGTTTAGGGCGCAGTTGGTCACGCACTATAACAATAGTGCTCGCCAATCACAATCGAAACGGCACACAATAGAAACGTTTTTCTCAGGCCACGCCTCGCAACACAATGCCACAACACGCCCAGTCAAACAACGGCTGAAGAAAGAAAATTTTCTCCACAAATACAAATGTAAGAGATTGTATTGACTTTTTAAACGCCCTCATAGATCGGGCACACACCCACCTGAGCATTGTGGTGTGCGAAAATCGTTTCACAATGCTAAGCTATTCTGTACGCACACTGCAGTCGACAGCAGTCAAAGACGCTCGCCTGGGCGGAGCCTAGAGAGAGACAAAACCGCGCCTAGTCGCGAAGAATGCGCCAAGCGTGAGCGAGCCCGTCGCGCTACACGCACACATCGACCGCTAGAAAAGGATGGGCTGAACCGCTTTGTATAGATTCCGCGAGATGAAAGCTGTTATTCCGCATAGACAATTGATTGTAAATTGATTTCTCAATACAACCGTACCAGATTTTTACATATTCAGATAGCTTATCATTGATTTATGCTATTTTTCTATTTTGATGGAAAGGTTTAATTCATTTTATGGTAGTAAAGAGACTCGAAGGACGGCATTGTTTGCAGGGCAGTGACATTAGTTCGGTGCGTCCTTGTCGCACGTGGTGCGCGGGGCGGGGGGCGGTGGTTATTGTAGCGCGCGCGTATTGTCGGTCCGCTTCGATCTGCCAGCATTGTGTATCGAATGCGCGCGTCCGCAAGTCGTGCGTCGCGTCAACTCCGCATCGCCGTCCGCAATTGCGTTCGATCTCGTTACACAAACTGTTTTTTTCGCAAGTTCTTATTTTGTTTATCGGTTTTGTGTTGGACTGCTGTTTTATTTTTGTGTTTGTTTTGTGGTTTTTATTATTTTTTGTGATTGATAGCTGTATGATAAATAATGCCAAAGAATTGGTGTGGTTGGACTATTTAACTTGTTATACTTGTGATAGTATTTTTTGTTTTATTATCTTGAAGATTGATGCTGATGTCTCAAAGGGCAACGGCAAGAGGAACCATGTTAACGCAATTGAAGGTAAGATACCTAGCCTTCCTACGTACGTTACATAATACCTACGTGATTATGTAGGTACTAAGCTAGGTAGGTACTTAGTCTAGGAAGATTTAACCATTTTCATTCAATAGATACCTAAACTTATTAAACGTACCTACATACCTCACCTTTTTCAAACATTTTTAAGCATATCAATTATTTTATTTGCCTACATAATAAATAATTTTTTTACTCATTACTTAGTTCAAATATAGCTAGCTCCCTTTCATACTTTTTTGTGCACCATTGAGACTTTCAAAATTACAAAAAGGTTAACTGTCTAAGATTGTTTTAGTGTAATAAATAATTTTCTATCGATATATTTTATAGATAAAATAATTTAATTGATATTTCTCGGAAACGCAAAGAGGTAGGTAATACGTATGTTACATACAATACAATATATACATAGGTACCTAAACTACTTATATGAATAGTTTTTTTAATAACTGACTAAACTGTCGGGATCTATAGCAAAAGTTTACAGCTGGCATGAAAATAATACTTCGGTTTCTAGACTTAGTAAGTAGATTGAGTTTTATTAATTTCACAACTTTACCGAACCAAATTTTACCAGACTGACCCAAATTTTCTGACTTGAACTTTCTGTATTGACAGGAATTGGGTTGACAGGACGGGTCCTAACATGCACAGTGGTTCAACGGTCAAACGTTTTTGGCCCGAATCTCAAATCCAGTTTTATGTCTTGTTACATCTACCGGTGACATTGTAATTATCTAATAATTATGAAGTTCTATATAATAGTACGATCCAATAGTGAAGTTAAATGGGTTATTTTATGCAATCAATAATATGGCTGTTTATAAAATTTGAGAACACAAAATAATAAATATTTTCACAAAAATAGGTTAGGTACTTATTAAATATTTAAGCTTAGAAATAAATGTTTCATTTTTATAAATAAAATAATTAACTATTGTGGACAATCAACACAACACTATGTAGCCTCAAATTAAGAAAAGCAAATTAATAAATGAAACTAAGCCTGAAAATGACCTAGATAACCCAACCTAGGCAAAGATTAGAATAACATTAATTAAATATTATAAAACTCAGTGACCACACTAGAATCCAACCAGCATTCTTTGGTTTTTTATGTCAAATAGATATTCCATTTGCAGTCAAAGTGCTTGGAAAATTAATTAAGAAATATGAATTAGCGATATACAATAATATACACGATTAAAACTAATAATATAAATTATTTATCTGTCACAATGTCTTATCTTATTACGATATTTGTGTTTGATACGATACTTGTATTGTTATTAGAGAGAGAGGAAAATAAAAAAAAACTTTAATTCAAATCAAACGTTTTGGGTCAAACCAAGCAACGTACCTATTGGGTATAAAAATGTTGGGTTGAGGCAAGAACCACTCAACTAAAGACTCTTGCTAGTCGCCAAGTACATATACTTAAAACATGCATTGATGACATTTTAAAATACGTTGACAATTTAAAATATTGTAAAGCACTTGCTTTCAACGAAAAGGATCTCATTACCAAACCAATATTCCACTTCATTTCCAATGTTGTGCCAGCAGCGGTGACAATCTCTCATTGCCATCCTTTTAAAAAATTCTCTGAATGGCATACATTTAATTCAGTATTTAAAAGTAAAATGATGCCAAATTACCTTAATTAAATTTATAAATTAAGCAGGCGGTAAATTGAGGTGAATTGATCTGTTGTTTGTCCAAATTGTTTGCCGCCCGGGACCACTGTTTATACCGCTCTTATTTAATGATCTCAACTTTTTAAGTAATAAAAACGTGTCAATTTGTTAACGACACTCTGAGGTTTGGGAATTACGATTGTAACTTGAGAAATAAAATTGTTTTAGGGATTTAATTGGGAAGTAAAAATGTGTTTTACTCTTTCAATAATGATTACGCAAGGGAAGAATAATTGTATAGGTAGAATAAATAACGGTACGGTCTCAGTAAAAATAATAAAAGCCTCTTAGCTCAGTTGATAGTAGCTTTGCCACCTTTGCCGTAGGCCGTGGGTTCGATGCCCACCGAGAACAAATATTTGTGTGGTGAACATTAATGTTTGTTTTCTGTGTGAGTGTTATATTGTATTCTCTGTATGTTTTTATATACAAAAAAGTATAAGTGTTATATCTGCTATCCGGTTCCCAACTATAAGCTTTGCTTAATTGGGAGCCAGATAGATCTGAGAGATTTGTATGAATTATCCACAAAAAAAAATTACTTTCACAGTAAGTATTATGTGTGACTATGACGTGGATAACTTTAAGGTTTTTATACCTATTTCATAACTTTAGCCATAGAAGTTACGAGCGATTATGAAAATCATTTTACAGCATTACTGTCTAGCAAAATTATGACGGGTTTTTCCAAATATAAAACTGAAATAACTCACTTGCTCAATAAATGTCTATTCTTGAGTTATTTTGGTTTAAAGTGGCTAGTCTGTATGGGAAATCCGCAGTTTGTCAGGTGTCAAAGTGGAAAGCGTATCGCCGCTTGAACTTTACAGGCGTGCTCATTGTGTCAGCCAAGTATTTGCTAAATCTATGACTAATTATCTATTTAGGATAACATTTAACACGTTTCGTTTTTATAAATTAAATAGAATAATATATGACTTTTACATTTTCAATATTATAGATAAATAATTATCCTTCTGACACATCTTCATAATTTTAATATATTATAAAACTAAAAATTCTATAAAATAGGCCGTCCCATAAATACGTCCCGTAAAATATTTGTCAAAAAAAAGTAAAGTTAAGCCTGCGCACATCAGGGCGATGGCGATAGTGATATGTGAAACGTTGTCAAATATCGTTGTCATATATGACAATGTTTCACAGATCGCCATCAAAGATCGCTTATGTGCGCGTGTGAAGGCTTTACTTTTTTTTAAATAACAATGAAATACTTATAATTATGAAATCTTTTTTTAATAACTAGATGTTCTATAATTATAACTATTCTACACAATTTAAAGCTATTATGGAACCAATTAAGGAACCAAGCCGTAGTTTGTTGCCCGTTTTTCTAGGCTTGGTCGCGTGGAACTGGCACCTAGCCTTAAGACGTTTCAAAGTGGTTCTTGTTGAATTAAGGAATAATTTGAGAGAGAGATGAGTGGAAGTCTTTGGGGAGACCTTTGCCCAGCAGAGCGACAAAATAGGAAAAAACATTTTTTTTAAAGAACCTACAAAAATTAATATTGAACTCTGTTTTTCACCAGTAGTTATTCCAGGTAGAAAACAGAGTTCAGATCTCTGAATTTGTATTTGAATTTGAAATATGATGAACAACGCCTAGAGCTAAGAAATACCAAGCAATTGTTTTTAGAAAATATTATTTGTGTTATTAACCAACAGGAAACCGTCTTACGTATTTATATAAAACAGTGCCCGCAATGAAAACAGTCGTAAATCCGATCGAATATAAACCATAAACCGGATGCGATGAATCATAAAAAAATACTATTTAACTATTTAACCGACTGGTAATAAATAGGTACCGTCAAAGAACCAGTGCACTTGCCCAAGAAGATGCGGTTGATTTGATAATTTAATTACTTTCAAAATCGATGGGATGTGGTTTTGTCTTCAGATCTCATAATTCAAACATTGCGGTTCAGTTTTGATATTAAAAATAATAAAACGTATGTTTTATGATAGAAATGAAGCAATGGCGTATAAAAAAATACTTCGGTAAGACGACCTTGCTCGACAAGTTAGAAGTTAAAGTAGGTTTATGATGAAGTTTGGTTTTGCAATTTTATGCACTAACGGTGATTAGAGCTTGATGTTTGTTTGATTTTATAGTTTTTTATTTTAATTTTAAGATGAAAGTAGTAATAAGTATGCAAATTATAATCGTAACATGGTGTTTGATCAATCAAATTAGATAATTAACAGAAGTGGATATTCCTAATTTGTTTTATGCTTTTACTGATTTATTGGTGATACGGTCACGATAATCAGAGAATCTGATAAAAATTCAATGCCAATTTCCATATTTTTGAAACCTATCATTATTTCTCGCAGTTTCCCCATTCCCCTGCAAATATGCAGACGACAGGAAAGTGAAAGGAAATGTGAACACTTATTATCATTCTTTCCCGTCCCGCCCATCAGATTTTCAAGACAACTCTCCCGATAATGCGACAAAATCAAGTAGTACGATCACGTACACAGTTACAATTGTGACACCGTGTTCATGTAACTCAGCGGTATTATCGCCACCCCACATTTGCCCTCGATTTTTTTTTAATAATTCCCGACACGTCTCAGCACGCCGTGGCGTCTTTGTTCGTCCTATTGTGAATGCCATATGTAATAGAAATACGTATAGGTACTCATTGAATGGTATTTTTCGTTTTTTGTCCTGCGTTTTGTAGTCGTGAAGCCACTGTGCGGGCGCAAATTTGATTCGAATTTCACTTACGCGTCATTTTTACTTTACTTGCATAGTTCTTAGTCTTTTACAATAAACACTCACATACAGAAATAGGATAGTTTTATATTAGAAGTAGAGGCGTAAATGTTGGTTTGCGCGTATTCTACGTACCACTCTGTAGCTATTCGTAAGGACCGCTAAATGGTTTCTCTGATAACTTAGACAAGATTAATTAGTTACTAAGTTTTATAAAGCTGTTGTTCTTCCTAAGAAAAAAAATACATATTTATAACGGTAAAGTTCGCCATTTAAAACGTCACTAGTCTTAACTTTTATTTAAAATAATTTCTGTAGTGTTAAATCTGAGCAGTTACACAATACTCGATCAAATTAGCACCCTTCGTGTTAAATTCGGTATATTTTATGTTATATAAAGACCATTGTCGACTACAGCGTTGTCCTCTTGATAAAACCCCTTGATTTGTCGAATCCAGTAGACAACTCCCATCCGTTTCTTTCAAATAGAAGTCTTAGACAAGGACAATGCATTTCCACAATGGTGCAAGTCATAAGAGTTCAAAAACATGTGTCAAATGCACGAAAGGAGCCTCTTGACGGCGCACTTAAAATCCTTTCACCACACTTGGTTCGAAAGAACCAACACACGATAAGAAAAAGAAGAAGAATAAGAGAATATTATTTAATTGATAAGCTATGAAGAATTATGTTTTTCATCATCATTATCATCATCAGTGCAAGTTCATCTATCCCAAGTATACTATGTATTATAGACAAGTAACAATTATTTCAATAATAACAAGTAATCACAAAGATAACAAGTAAAAATTATTTCAATGATACATTGGCTGGTCCTATCGCTAAACAGCAATCTCTTCCAGACAACCTTTGGAAGGAATGGTGGGATCCTAAAATGTTCGCAGCAAGAAGATTCCTGATGCGTGTTTTTATTGCTTTTTGCCGCGTGGAAAGCTAACAGCCCTCAAAGCTCATTTGGTAGTAACTCTCCCTTCAGCGCAGAAGGGCGTGGGTTCGATCCCCACCGAGAACAAATATTTGTGTTGTTTGTTTTATCTGGGTGTTATATTGTATTCATAGTATGAATTTGCAAAAAAGTATATTACGTTTTATATCCGCAATCTGTTTCCCATCCTCCAAGATCTACTTAGTTTGGGGCTAGATATTGTTTTGTGAATTGTCTACAAAATTTATTCTGATAAACAGTTTCTAACTTCGACATGGGGTCCTTCAAAAGGCGGGTCTATCATTTCTTGAGAGGCCGGCAGCGCATCAGCACCACCTCTGGTGTTGCAGGTGTCTATGGGCGACGGTGACTACTTTCCATCAAGTGGCCGTCTGTTATATATAATTCTAGTCAGTAGGTAAACCAAAAAATCTATAGCAAAACGATTCTTCAAATCTCTTATACTTTGGGTCCTGAAGAGAAATCCCTTGTAGTGTAGGTACCTTTTAACCATTGTTCCACCAACCCTTCTGTTGGCGAGCACGTGTTTTATTGCGCAATTACGGAACAATCAGCCAATCGTGATCAGAATTTAGAAAACATGAAGGTTTTTTGATTTATTAAAAACTTTATAGTGGACATTCTCTAAGAAAAAAATAATGCTCTAGTACTCATACAATACAGTTTGTGTTGCCAAAAGAGATTTTTTTTATACAACCAGCGGATGAAACAAGCTTATGGTCCACCTGATGTTAAGTGGTAACCATCGCCTATAAAAAGCTTTGCCTCGTAGATCACGCATGTCAGGAACGTGCCCTACGATGCACTGCCCTGCATCCATCAACTTAGGTGATTTTTTTGTTATGCAAGACTTTCTTTGAAAGCTGTTTTATCAAAGTAAATAGGTATTGCAACACATTACGCAAAAGTGTCTTATCTAGGAATATCTAGAGAATTTCACTTTTAGCGCTAAGCTGTTTCTCAAACTCACTGTCCACTCTATACCATTATAAAATGTGATACTGTTGCCTGCTTGACAAATTTTTGCAACATCTAGCAATTTGACACCATTCCTCGGCACAAGCGATAGCACTCAAGCCTTGGACAACATCTAAATTTTCTGCTGTGGCTATATATCAGTAAAACGCTGTCAAATAATTATGGCAACAATATTTGACAGTGATGTGTCAGTCATCAGCGTGGCTCCAGGATTTAGACAGACGATGAGAAAGATGGAGGGACCTCTTAAGCTTATACTTAGACAAGAAGAAGATGGTTGAGAATTTAAGCAATGTGTGGCGAGTTCAAGAAAAAAATTCATTTTATAGACGAAAAAAACTTCCTACATGATACAACTGTGAGCCTGGATGTTCAAAAAATGAGTTTTGTGAACTTAACAATCCACCAGTGAAGTTTACTCGTAGATCATATTTTTTTTATACGAATATTTCATGTAACATTCAAGTGGTGATCATCGCATATAAAAAACTATTGCCATTAGTCCCAGCTATAAGATTTAGATGTTATGGTGCGGCACAATAAACAAACGATTGCGCCTAAAATCTACGAAAAATTTCGCAAGTAAGCGCGCAAAAACACAATACAATCGTAACTTGCTACTATAACATGGATTCAGCAACGCAAATGTATCGCTACAAACACGTTTCCAACGCATAGTCTATGCGCAAAATTTGTGCTGTTCATAACAGCTAGCAAAATCAATAAACAAGATATTTTAATAGGAAACTGACGAGTTTGCAACATTGTGCAAACCCAGCTGGCGACACTGCACCTACCTGCAACCAGTAGCACAGTAACTGTTACACAATCTGCACAGTAGTTAGAGAGCTAACAGGCACCGTGGGAATCCAAACTGTAAACCAGTCATAACCGGATGGAAGCTAGATAAATTATGCATTCTTGCTCTTCTAATTACATTGAGGTCAAGCATTTCTTCGCTGTGTGATATTAGGCTCGTTTACGACCTTGAGCTTCTGATTGGTTCGTGCCGGAAAAGTTTTGTGACGGTGTTTATCTAAGAAGTAGCTTCTGCCTTTGCTTTCTCTTGCATAACAGTATAAAACCAATAATAGATGATCTGGGGTCTATAGTTTGCTTCGCTAGTTCGTTGCAATCTCCCTATCTAGATTGCATTGTGGGAAATGTCTACTAATATTTTTTTAGTTGATCTCAACTCATACAGTCAAAATGTTTGGTTACTTCTCAGTGCCTAATAGCTAATACGAGTCTAAAGCAAGAATAATGTTGGCCAAGCCTTATTCAATTACTTCTGCTTATCGTTTCGCTTGTGTGGTACTTCTATAAAAAGTAACCCTTAAGGATTCAAAATTACACGCTTTTCTGTAACTGGAAGTATCGTTCACATCAGTTCATCTTTTATGCTGTCAAGTTTATCATCCAACGACTTTATACGCACTACTTTCACATTTCAAGGAATATCACAAGAATCACTCCTATCGATTTACAAAACAGAAGGTGCGTATACAAATCACTTGTCCAATACAACTCCATAAAATCCTTTCTCACGTATCGTACCACGTAACCGGAGCACGTGTTTCATTGTACGGATCATTGTACGGATCTACAATACGCATTTCCTCTACGGACAATCGTACAGGAAACTCTTTATTTCGATCCTGGGGCGAGTGTTGATGGCACGTAGGATACCTATATTAAATACTGTGATCAGTACCAACGTTCGGTTACTTTGATCCAGATGAAAACCGTAGATGGTCGTTCGTGTCCAAGCAGGTATAATATTTTATTCAAAATTTTACTCACAGGGTCAAAAAAACATTTAAAGTTAAGAGTTGTGCTGGTAACAGAAATATTGAAGGGTTTGGTTAGCATGGCGGGCACGTCATGAGTAGGGATGAAAGTCTTGTAACTGGTAGCGGTAAGCCAAAGTGAAGATCGTTATATTTCGTGAAAGATGACATGGACAAAAAAGAAAAGAATACAAGTGTGTGGAATGGAAACCAACCCCATATGAAGGGCAAGAATCACAGAAAGAGCCTGAAAATTATGAAATATTTTTATTATCATTAGCTTGAGCAAATTCACTGCTGGGCGAAAGCTTCTCTCAGTTGACTGGCCTCTAGCTCAGTTGGTAGTAGCTCTGCCTTCTGCGCCGCAGGTCGTGGGTTCGATCCCCACCGAGAACAAATATTTGTGTGGTGAACATAAATGTTTGTTCTCTGTCTGGGTGTTATATTGTATTCTAAGTATGTATTTACAAAAAAAAAATGTATTCAAGTATTATATCAGCTATCCGGTTCCCATATAACAAGCTCTGCTTAGTTTGGGGCTGGGTAGTGTTGTGTGAATTGTCCACAATATTTATTTATTTATTTAGTTAAAGCCCAAGAAGAAACATTCTGAGACTTTTCAATTCCCTGACTTCCCAAATCACAATGTAAGCCCATTATACGGTCAGTGATCGTATTATTTATTAAAATCCATTAACAGCAGCATTATTGACTTCCTATATAATATTTCAATCAATAAGACAATACGAAAGCAATACGTCAGTCCGTTTTCGTACAATAAAAATAAACCAATGTCCAGAATAATAACATGTTTACGATAACGTCATTGGAAATCAATTAGGAATTGAAAATTACTGTAGAGTCCGTTATATAGAAAAAATTGGGGGAAAACCAGTAATGATTTGAAAAACATCTCAGTTTGAATTCAATGTAATGAAAATACTGATTTATGGATATCTGCGGTAGGCATTCTTTCGGATATCAGAAGCTACTGTTTGAACTACTACAGTAAAACTGCTGAAGTACTGGTTTTGTTATTATTCTTTGTGTGGATTATGGATTTCACAGAGATGGTCCTGTCAGTCTATGCTCATGGCTCAAATTTGAATGCCCTATCGTTCCTAACTAAATCATGTTTAAAACAATTGTGCTTTTATTTAGCATTCAGTTAAAATATTAAACTTAGAAGTCAGTCCACTGGACATGTTGACTTCGGTTTTTCTCATATTTGGTAAGTCTCTTTATTCAACACGCATGACATTGTGACTACTTGGATTTGTTACTTACTACTACTCATCTTCTAGTGTGTTCACTTATTCATTTCTTACATAATCCATAAGACCAACAAAGCCAATTTATATTTAGGTATAACGTAAAAAATAAATTTCATAAACCAAGTTATTATGCACATTGAAGGTATACTTTGTATCCCAATTTTTATAACACTACCTCTTTGTCATAAACCATTAAAGAAAGTTATTTTAAACTGTCCTGAACCAGATGCTATTCTCGTCATGAATGAACATCATGAATGGATAAAAACATTCAAATTTTACGACAAGTCTGATATAAAAGAAAACAAATTGTTCAACAATAAAGCATAACGCATCCTGTGCAACGTACCTTCGATACATAAACTCATAAAATAATTTATTATGAATATTAAAGCGATAGTCTAAATTTATGGAAACGCTGTGATAATAATCAACGTTGCTTCCGTCCGATACCAAATGTCTGAAGTTTCAGCTTCCTTTTCATTTGGGGGAGTTCCGATGGCAATGATATCAAATATCACAGAAGACATCCATCGACAAGTGAAGGAGAATCAAAATCATCTCCTGTGATTAATAAAACTATTTTCGTACATATTTGTAAATGTCAATACCTTTCCTTATAAGATTTTAATAAGTTTTAGAGATATAAATTTATTGCCTTGTAGTTATAGGCCTCAGGCTTAGATATTTCTTTAGATTTCATAATATCAGTACCTAGAGTACTGATATTATGAAATCTAAAGAAATATCTACCGTGCTTGGAGATTCAGAGCGGCATTAGTTATCTTTTTTACGTTGTTTCTTAAAGATTCAATTAGAAAAGATTTTCCCTTTGAACCGCATACTCAGTCGTATTTATTATATTAGCACAATTAAGACTTTAACTCAATGATGTCTAAAAATATTCGTAGATTTTAAAGTTTTTAAATATGGTGGTTCTACTTTAAAAAGCCATAAATAAGTAAACGCATTGTATTATTTACTTTATCTCAATTTAATAGCCACTTTGACAGATTTTATTTTACTTCCCCCTCCTTACAATCAGTTCTGTACAGGCATTTAAGTTGTTTAAAGTATTGTTTGGGATTCTCTTTATTGCTTTGTAGTTAAACGAGCTTAATAATTGACATCTTAATGATGGAGACAGTTTCAACATTGGGAAATATTTCTGACTTGTCTTTCAATGCCATTAAATCGTTTGCAAGGACTCATTCAAAATGAATAGCAGGATAAAGTATAGAAAGAAAAAAAGCTTTCATTTTAGTTTAATCATCATCATCAATCAGTTCTTGACAGTGCCTCTGATGGCGGAGTTTCCAAATCAAGACCTTCCTCAGTAAAAACTGTTATAGCTGGATATCAGTGAGATGAAAATATCACTTGCAATCACGCGCCTAAATGATGACGTGGAACTTTAAGCTACTGAAAACTTCTTTCTGAAATCGGACTAAACTCATGCCTCTTGATCAGAAACAAAGGAACAGTTCTATTAATACAAATATCATCGAATAACGGTAACCTGCACTTACCACACTATCACATAGTCTGTGGCTCCGCATTGTGGAAGATAATCCAGACACATGTATTGCATTAACACATGTGGATATTGGATCCCATTTCAGTTGCATCCCTTTTTTTACGATTTTGCGATGTGGGCGCGTTGTCTAGCTTAGTTGTTCAATTGTATTGTTCTGGTTTGAGCAATTTTAAATTTGAGTATAGTAGAGCTCGTACTTTCGTCAGAAGTCCTACAATCTTTATTCAAATCAGTAGTGATGCTTATCATATATTTTAAATGTCGGTTACGTCTCTAACATTTTCATTTTGTTTCAGGTAAATAGCCATTTGATGTCTAGCACCTTCTTGGCACTTAGCATGACTGTAAGTGGGTATTTAATCACAGAGTTTACGGACAAATTTGGTTGCACTGAAATCGTTCGGTTGAAAATCAAACGCAACTAATTAGATACCATATAGAATTACCGATGGCGCCTCGCATCCAAACATTACAAAGCCATTTTGTCTCTGGTCAAGTGTTGCCAGACGTCTGCCTCCATAGACAAGAATATCGTTGTAGTACCAACGAGCACCCGCATAAAGACCATTGTGGCCGAATCAATTAGTCCATAATGTGCTCATTGTAATATGCGTATAACATTGTCCTAATGTACGTATATCTCACTCAGATATCGTAAAATATTTTTTATAGGTCTATTTATGGCTGAACTCAATTTATTGGCCAGATACGTTTCAGTAGCGTAACGGTTTAGAGTTACTTATTCAGATGCAGTGCTGGCGAGATTTATAAGTTTAGCTTCGACTCTCGTAAAACTATAGGGTGATAATGCTATATTCAGTGACGCATAAAGATATTCTCGTATACCTGTCTCGATCTCAGTTAATGCGAAGATACGAGCCTCACCTGTTGGAGTAAAGCATATCCAATTCCACTAAAAGACTCGAAGGTGAAGATCAAAGGAGCAATGACATCGGACAAAAATTTGAAATCCTAAAACACGAATGTTAATGCTAAAGATATGAGAAACTTTGAAGAGGCAGTCATTATTGTGGAGTAACCCAAAACCGACACATGTGTCACATATCGTCCAGGATTGCGATGCCACATGTGAAATAAGAAAAAAACGACAGAAATCTGTTGTCACTACTCCCTAAGGTACGAACAATGCCGCTCTCAGACCCTGTTTGACGGCTAAATTAATTTGAACTTTAAATGGGAGATTGTTGGATGTATATTTCGACGAATCTTAAAGGATTTACGGTCGATTTCCCTGGAACACAGCTCGTTTTGTAATGCTTTTTTGTACAACCTTCCATAACCTTTAGCCTGTGACATGGATTGTAGATTAGGCATATTGTTGACCTTTTTTGCTTCCATTTTAGTTGCACGTGTAGTTTTATTTTTTCTTTGAGCTCACATTCTGAAGAACTTATTGTTTTTGTGCGATCGGACAAGATTTGCATGTGTTGTCAAAGATTTGAACGAAACCGTTTGCGTCGTTTGATTTCCTGTCTCATTTAAAAATGACTTGGGAGTGACTTTCAGCGAATAAAATTAATAGGAACTCAAAGATTTCTGTTGTAATATAAAGAACGGAAGCTTTAATATTGTCGCGCCGCGCTCGGCCGTGGAGGCCGTTGACAAAATTAATGTTTTATTATGAAACAATGAACAGAATGGTGTTTCTCGTAAATAATGGATCGCCCCGGTGAAAGATGTGTCCAGTAATAATGGTGGCTGACCACTGAAATATGAATTCGAACATATGGCATCCGTTGTTGATAAATTAACATGTGAGATAAATTGACTTTTAATTTTAGCATCACATAGTATTTTAGACAATACTGTAACGCGTGCAGGCGTTTCCAAACTCAGTGAACTGTAGAATGTAGCTGTTGATTAGCATATCTAATTACGAGTGTCATTACGCTATTTTGCTAGTGGGCGTGAACGCAATGCCTTATTCCGAGAACTATCTCTATGCCTCCGTAGCTGCCATCAAAGATTTATGGACAAATCTCCGAGATGTGTTACGAATAAAAATAATAGAATTGTCGTGTCTAATAATATAGCAGCCGTTTCCGTTCGGCTTTTGGTTTATTTTAGTTGTGGACGCGAATATTATACGAATAACGTTCATTCATGTGCCGCGGCGCGATTTTCATAGTTTATTACTGTTTCACGACTATTATTGTTAATGGATGATAATGTAGGGTTGGCTTTAATTAGTTTCGCGTTAACTACCACTTTTACAGCTATTAACACTATTTTATTGCTTACGAAACTGTTTTGTAATACGTTCAACATGTTTTCTAAACTCACTTTTGAAATTATGTTTTGATTGGCTAAGTATGTAATTGTTGTTACATCACAATCTAATATCTTTATGTTCCTAACGATTCAAGTTATAATCTTGCTAATTGAATTTGTAATATTATTTACAACTGACATAGTTTGTGTTGAAAATCACACATTGATGCATTAGACATTGTAACTGTCTAAAAAATAAAGTCTAATAAACTTTTAGATAGTTGTTTTGGCGCATTGGTTCATGTGGGAAAAAATATATAAAGTTACTCAATAGTCAAGTATCATTAACATCATACTACATTGGCCTTGTACGCTTTTACAATACAAAAGCTTTGAAACGCACATCAAATTAACACGTAAGACTCGGTTAACGATATTTTGTAAACTAGTGCACGAAATTGTATAAAAACAAAACAACCAATCTATTCCAAAATCAATCATCAAGACGTTTACAACATACCATTGAGGTCTTAATCTGCGCAGACGAGACTCGTGAAACAAAACTAAATCTTGACTAATGTCCTCTTCTATCTCCCTCTAACATACCAAATGTTCAAACAATAACACCGTGATGGATGCTACCGGGGCCTTTTCAAAGAAAAGAGATCAGATGTAGGCGATAATTCATAAAAAAACAATAATAAAGGGGTAATTTAGTTCGGGACGACATTGTTCCTCTGATTTATTTGTTTCAGACTATTCTTTGTAGTATTTTCATATTTCTTTGTGGTTATATGATTTGTGGTTCAATTGTCTTTGCTTCGTCATTAAAAATTTAGTTAGTTCTGCATACTTTGTACATCTAAATCACTTTAATGGTCTATAAATTTATAATCATTGTTTGATTTACGATCTAAAAATATTTTTGCTACTGCTGAAGTATTTCCAGTTAGTATTGTTTCAAAACTGAAAGGCAATTTTTTTGACATCCTCGTGTAACGAACAAAAACCATAGTCACATGTCTTTGGGTGATAACTAACTCTGCTAGGTATCTTCATATAGCTTTAACACCATGAAGATTTATCAAACTCTCATATTCACCGTTTATTTCTTCGCGATATCTTTGCTGATTTACGATAGATCTGAAATGTATACAGGGTTATTCATTATTAGCTGCAAATACTCAAGAATTAGGTTCAACAAATAAAATAAAAAATATTTATGAAATGATTTTTTTAAAGTTTTGTTATGAAAATCCCGAGAAAATCAATAAAGGAATCATTGGCGCCTGACCTATTTTGACCTTTGATCCGCGCCCGCGCGCCGTGAGTGACACTCTGCGTTCAGTCACCACCTGGGTGGGTCATCGTCCTGTTCTCCGTGGCAATCATTATGCAATAGCCGTAAAGAAATTAATAAAAATAAAATTTTGATACAAAAACTTGAAAACATTTTTGATCAAATTAAAAAAAAATAATTTCATAAATATTTTTTATTCTATTTGTTGAACCTAATTCCTGAGTATTTGCAGTTAATAATGAATAACCCTGTAGTATTAATTAGTTTATCGATTTTCGAATAAACATTTCCCAAAATAGTCGTAAGTCGCAGTTGTTTTGAAAGAAATTAACCAGTACAGTAATAAAAGCTTCATCCATCTCAATATATGGAGTAACTTCAGTGTTGAAGTAGAACGCACTTCTGTTTTATTGTTGGAGCCATATTTTATGACTGGATTGTGTACAGATTTAGAACTGAGAAGTGTTTTCACTGGTAAAGGGAACGCTGCTATGAAACCTAAAATTGCATAACATAATGTTTTTATCTCTAAAAAAGTTTTATTATCTTCATGTGCACTATTGACTTCTAATATTAATGTGATTAGACATTAAATCTTCTGGGTAACGATGAACCATGACATTCAAAGGTTTATACAAAATCGTCTTTATCAGCAATTTTACAAAAACCATGAACTAAAGGTATATTTTAGTCAACATCTTCTATGATTTACTTTGTTTATTGCAGTCTGAAAGGCCCTTTACACGTTAAGATAGAGATGCGCACTTTACAACCGTAGTGCTCAATCATACGACTGTTCTGCTATCTTGAAGATTATATAGAAATTTTTATGACTTTGGTTTTGGTTATGATCAAATTTTGTGGATTAAAAAAACTTATTTTGGTAAACATTTAACTATGTGCTACGAAGATTTTCTAAGTGCTAATCAATTTGGTCAAATGCATACTAAATACAATTTAATATAGCAACATTATCGTACAAGACGTGGTACTAAAATATTACTTCCTCCTCTCGGTAGTTCTAATCCACTATGCTATAATTTCTAATGTTACCTACATTATTCATGAGGACATCTAACAAATTCCTAATTAGCCATCAATAATCTTTGAAAACAGTTTATGTTATCGACATGTTTATTGGGCACTAAACTCTCTACAAACTATCTCCCAATACTTTATTGTTATCAAACCATAGTAATAAAATGCCAACTAAATATAATGACTGGTAAATTCCACAAAAAACTTAACAATGACTTTTGTGCTACCGGTCGCAATCATTAGTATTGATGACGCAAACATTACAACATTTGAAAAAATATTGAAAGCCAATCAAGAGACGGGAGCTCACAATGTTGATGATTATTCATTGTACAATGAATTACGGCATGAAGACGAGGGCAAACATAAAGGTAAGGAACGTAATGATTTGGAAGAGGTGTGTGTGAGTGCCAATGTGTGGAGCGAAGCATGAAAATTACAAGCTCGGCTCAATCGTAGCCGCTCTTTTGTATGCCAGCACAATAGACGGTCAAGGACTTGATGGTGGAGGACAAAGGGTTGCCGGGATGGGAATCTGTTTAGATGGTGAAGATTCAAAAGCGTTTGCGAATAAATAGTCTTTATTCTTTTCATTGTGACTCACGTACCACAAAATGAACATCTCGGTTTTAGTATAACAAAATATAAAAAAAACGTGTCATCTTATTGGGATCTGTCTCTTTTTTTGTTTTATATTGTCTTATCAGAGAATAACACCAAATATGTTAAGCAAGTTTCAAGGATTTTCCTATAAGATGATTTTACTGTAGTCCAACTCATTACCAAAATAACTATTTAGCAAGTAGCGTATTTAGTCCCAGATTATAGTAGAGTATTAATAAAAGTATGTACCTATTACTCAGACGAGTTTAATTCATGCAAATACCTGCCAGAAGCTTCTGAGTCAATTTGACCTCGGGCAATGTACCGACCAGCCTCCATCAAAGTAAGATCAAGTTGAATAAAGGAGCCTGGACCGAAGGGGTAACACAATGTCGGTGAGGTCCAAACAAAAACTGACAACACAATACCTAGTGGCCCAACAACAGTGGCCGCTCGTAAATCAACCTCCGACAAAAGTAACAATAGTATTGAGGGTACCTTATAAGAGATCTTAGCATTGTGTGTATTCTTTGATGTTCACTAATAAAACCTTTGATTAATATCGTATAGGAACCGGTATGCAAATAATAGTGTTCAAAAGGCCGGTATTTGGTTGTATCACACGTGTCCGCGCTGGGGTGTGAACAAAAGCTAATGCTACATCTTCTTTACAATGCTTTTGTCATAAGTCTTATAAGACCGAGCGAGGTCGCCTTCAATAGGATTCATCAGGAATTCATGAAGAATAGCATACTAAGCCGAAGGGTTGTGATGTAGACGTTTTCCATTGTTACAGAAGAGTATCAGATTTTATACCGAAAGTATAGCCACACACGGTATGAGTTTTCTTGGTTTAGTTTTTATAATATGGTCTTTTATCACTATGTTTGTTCGAAGCAGAAATAAAATTATTTTATCTAGACCAAAAAAATAAGAACTGATTGAAGAAATGAAAAACAAAACTATTCCAAGTCACCAATGCATTTGTTGTGTTTAAGTCCGAGGTCATTCCGATTAATTCAAATTCGTCATTTGAGATAAATGTTGCTAGCTATTAATTTGTGGGTCAGTATCATGCGAGGTCAAAATTGCTTTCCGGCAATCTTTCCAATATACCGATAACTTTTGTTTCCCTAAAGAATTTTAAAATGGGTCAACCAGCCAATCAGTGACCCGAAGATAATGTGCGAGTTTTTGCGATCTGTTTTATTGTTTCCAATTTGGTCTTGTTATCAAACGAATTGCTTCTAATTTAGGTTACTTCAGATAATAGTGCAATTTTGATAATAATGCTAAGTTAATCTACATTGTAATACCTCGTCTCGTGTCCCTGTTTCGGTGCATAGACCTTTCAGTTCATTCTGTAGATTCCTATTAGGTTCATTGGGACGGTTTCGTTTATAATATACATTTTCATTTCGTTTAGTTATCTTTGCCAAAACTTGTAGACAAGTTTGGTGAAGATAGAATATTTTACCCTATACTTTCACAGTATCTTTATTCTTATCTCTTTGCTTACAAAATTGTAGACAGTTGCAAACTATCAATATTTTTTTGGGTTATCATGGCCACGCTTGTTTCCCTATTAATTACAAACAGCCCATTGTGAGGTTATCAAGCTATTATCAAAATTGTTTTGTGCTTCATTGTTTATGTTATTTTGTAACAATAGTTCAAGTGGGACACTATATTATTTCGTGCTATTACAGAATATTATTATTGTTATCATAGCTTGTTGCTAATTTGCGTGGGTGGGTAAATCCTGTCAGCTTTGTAAAGAAATTGCATGTGTATAATTATATACACCTTGCTGTTCTGTTATATAATTTTTCTCGAATATGAATTTGTTTGCCAGTGAAACTTCAAGGTTTTTCAGTCCAGCTTTTCTTCTCTTTGACTTCTGTCAATGAAATTAACGCCCGTTTTGAAATCAAACTGTGTTCGAAAGAGTTTTTTACCCAAAACTTTCGTTGCTATGTTCTTAATAAGCTGACGTTTAGTTTTTTTTCTGTTTTCACCAAATCACAGTTACGAATATTATATTTTAGTTTACTGTATGAGGTTAATCTTATCTACGCAATATTTTTTTGAGTTATAATTATTGTCTTACTTTCTAAAGAGTAGTTAGTTCAAGAACCATAGAACATACATTTCTATAGAAATATAAACAACCTCGCTCTAAATGAAATAGTTCGTTGTTATTCTAATTCAAGATAATAGTGAATTGCGAGAAACTTCGCGTCTGGCAGTCATAATGAAAACGAAACAGACAACGCATCCGTTTCCTATAGCAATGATTTTTGTTGTTATACCTAATAACAAAATCTCGTATGCTATAACGTTCGGAATCGTTAAAGTTTATTTTACTATGTTTAGACGATCATATTTTCTCTCGTGCTGTAAGTTTCATGGTCAACATTTCAGAGTATCTAACTCGGGAAATTTTGGGTTTCTCCCATTGAATCATTTTCTTATTCCCATTTCCCATTGGATTGGATTGGGTGTTGTGATTGCAAACACGATCTGTAAGATTTTGTATTATAGTGACGTGATCTGATCTGTGACCGTATTCATCAGAGTTAACTGCTTAGCATCAGTTGAGCTATTTGAAGTTTTCGCCTTTTGAGCTCAGAAAAGAAAAAAAAAGATAAAAGCGGGTTAGTTCTATCGTAATCATCTACCTCTATCCTTATCATTACCATTGCGCAGGCCTTTAGAGATTCAGTTTCTCCTGAACAAGAAGCTGTTAGTACTTTCATGACAGAATGCCTGTTGGCAAATTATATTTACTACTAAAACGTTCAATACAATGTATTCATTGTGTTGTATTCAATTGAAATAAAAGCGATTTCAATACAAAACCATATTGGCACGGTATTTTGCACATGGCTCCTATATTGTGCTCTATGCAATGTAGTAAAGATCACTGTTTAATGTTTTCAACATATTCGTTTGTCTTGTCTTCGTTATTGTTCCAACATCTTACGCTATTACATTATTTCAAATGACTACATTGTAAGCCAATCTATTATTACATATTATACTTATCATCGCGGCTATTTGTGAAATTTTAATACAAGGCATCGAATTTCGTATGAAAAAAATCACCCCGAACGAAAAGATCGCCTATTGCAAGACACTTGTCTTTTTTTCTTTTAATGTACTAGTTATTAAGTTTCTCGGAAGTTCTCCACGATAAAGTTTATTTATTAAATTTTGTCTCAATATATTAGGGAAACGAACTCCACCAACATTCATCAACAACAAAAGTGTCTAGAGAGAGAGAGACATTTGCAGAAGACCCCCAACAGATAAAGCAACTTTAATAACCAAACATTGATTAAAAATAACAACAGAAGTTTCTTAAAAAGAAACGTCAACTATAAATCTTTCGTTAATAAGGCGTCGTATAAACAATGTTTTTTGTTTTTTAATTTTTTGGCAGAGTGCATACTACATGCGACGCGTCGTTGCGTCCTAACATTGACCAATTATTGCACTCACAATTCAGATTCTTTTGATGTGTAAAACATAAACTATGTAAGAAATTGCAAATGCTGTGATAATGCCTTCTTTGAACTCGTTCGGGACTGAGATACGGTATATCGCAAATATAGTGTAGCTCTGAAAGAAACTCTTTAAAGAATCTGTCACCGTCAAAAGACGATCGAAGCGCTCAGTGGCTGTTCCTGCCCACCAAGTATTACACAGTATATCAACGTATAACTTGTTTATTTTTCAATTTGTTAACCATATCGTATCTTTCATCATCATGATGCTGAAAATAAAATATTCCAAAGCATATGTCTCGTTTGAGCTAGACTATTTTTCTCACTTTTCCGTAGCAGGAGATCCACCGATTTGAATGATAATTAACTCATTAAAAAAAAAGAGCTCAGTTAGTAACAGCTCTGCCTTCTGCGACATAGGTCGTGGGTTTCATTCCCACCGAGAACAAATATTAGTGGGTGTTATATTGTAATCTAGGTATGATTTGGGGAAGACGAAAGCCAAGAATAAGTAACGTGAGCCAGATAAAAGAAAAGGTAGCTGTCATGTCGTATAAGGAAGTCAAGGAGGCCGTATTCGAAAGACTCCATTAAAAAAACTGCATCAAAACCCCGACAAGAGCTAAAACCTCTTAAATTTAAGAAGAAGTATTATATTAACAAAAAGAAGAATGTATATCAGTATCATATCAGCTATTTGGTTCTCATAGTACAAGCTCTGCTTCATTTGAAGCTAGATAGTGTTGTGTGGATTGTCCAAAATATGTATTTACTATGAAAAAATAAATTTGACTATCATCAATCCATCATCCAATCATTCTCAGAGCTTTTACGCAATCAATGACAATTGTACACCATCAAACCATCCCTCAATACCTTTTAACGCTATAGGTATTATTATAAAGCTCGAATGTATAGTTATTATGTAGGTATGATCTGAAAGAAAAGTAGTTGGAAATATTATTGAAGGTCTCACAATGAACCTTCGGGTCTTTGATGGGACAAGAGAACTTAATCAATGACTGGCGATGAAAACATACTCTTTGATGTCGGCTTCCCTAATATTTGTCGGAAACTAGCAGTGTTGTTGTATGGTTTTTGTTAGAAATATGGAATGAATTTCTGGTAAAATCTATAGAAAACTTTTCGTAACGTTGCTAATATTCTTTAGAGGCATGCATCATCTAATTCCGTTCATGGTTATGTTTTTTTTGGGATAATAAGCTGGTGCTTTGAATTAATCATTAAAATATATTTCTTGTAGTTTTGAAAATGTTATGTTTACTAGTAGATTTATTTTAGAAAATTTGGCAGTACTCTGAGATTAGAGGTCTGCCTCTGCCTTGTAGTTTTGGAGATATCGTGATGAGTCAGATCTCTTTCCATACATACTTAAAGAATATAGACTAAAAACACTGTAAAACTAATATCTTGTTCCTTGGGAGTTGGGGTAGCTACTTGTGGGAGTCGCTGTGTGTCAATATTCAGCGTGGCAATGCAGTGTCTTAGAGACACTTCCGTCTGACACTGATTTTGATCAGTTAGGCTATCTCTATAGATCGTTTGTCACGGTCTAAAGATAGCTCAACTGATTCTTGTGTATTTTGTAAATTTTGTGAATGTTTGTATTACCTTGTAAGTTTCTTTGTGTAAATAAATGTAATATCCTAAAACATATCAATATAGGTTTCTTATAATATAAGTACAAATACAAATGACTCAACGATCTTATCCTAATTATCTTCCTCCACCAATCATAAGACATTGAACACATTACGGAAATCGATTCTAGCTCGAATGCTATCGTCTCTATTCCCGGTGTACTGAGACGCGGCCCTCTTGTTTGTCAAATCGATTATTCCACTCTATCTCACATTTATTGGTTTTACCGTAAGCTCTTGAAACACGTGTCTCTGTAATTTGTGTTATGTTGTTTTGTTTTTTGTAGGGTTTATTCTTTACAAAAATGTTCCTAGTGGTTTGAGGAATTATTTTTTCTTCAAACCAGTGTGGTGAAAGGTATTTAAATGCGCCTCAATGTTTTCACGAATGCTTTCAAGAGAAAGTGATGGGTTCGGTTCTCAAACTTTTGGTTTTTCTTTTTCTTATTACCTAGCCATTATGGAGTTTTAATTTATATAGCCAGAAGTGATTTCTAAAGTGATCCGTTGATAACCTTTAGATAATTTTTTTATGAAAGTATTATATTGGTAGTTCCATTAGTACCTACATAGGTACCTACCAAATTGGGAATAAACCAAACACTAACAGAATTACCAAAATATGCTCACGATAAAATGATCGAACACATTTTAGGTCAGATGTCATCGCTACAAAAGCGCATCGTAATTCTAGACAAATGACAATCAACACCTCATTAGCGAGCGTTTCCCAAGCAAGCCACAAACCACAACACTAAGCGGCGTGGAACGTTACAAAATTAAGAAGTTTAAAACGAGCTGTTAAATGTAATGTTCCACTTGACAAACAACCGCAAATTGTGATTGTGACTCCTTGAAAGGGTTATAATGTCGTGGGATTGCGCTAGGAAAGTGGCATGGTGGCAGTGATACCTGGCAGCGATTTTAATGTCAAATTAATATAAGGAGGTTGTCTTTCAAAATACGAATCTAAGGCCCGTATTCCAAAATAGCGCTTGAGTCTGAGTCGAGCCTCAAGCATAGATTTTATGACAGTTCTCCATTGAAAAGTGTCAAAAATCTGTGCTTGAGGCTCGACTCAGACCTAAGCACTGTTTCAGAATACGGGCCTTAGTCAGTTTGGTTGTGAATAAATTAAATGAAATCTCTATAGGTAAATTGCATTGTGTTGTATCAGCAGGAAGCAATAATATGTGCCTAATGCAGAAAATGTACTGCCTTACTTATAATAAATACTAACAATGTACATCTACATAAGTATGTACATTCTGTACATAAAATAAAATAATAACTATAGATAGATTGCAAAAATTTTAAACTTTTTATATCAATGAAAATTGTTTAAAGATTGAGTATTACTTAGAACTTTAGACGTGTTAAAACTCTCTCTAGGTGGAAGTAAAAAGGGTGAGATGCAAAAGTAGATTTTTAGATCGCGCATCGTTGTCAAACAGGCCACACCTCAACCCGGGACGTAATCTAGTTAGAAAGCTGCTCTTGTGTAGATTGAGCCATTGTAATTTGTGAGTGTATTCGGCAACAAGGCCCGCTCGCAATTGATTTCCCGTCATTTGTAGCTATAGTTCACATACTCACTACTCTCTATTCTATGCGAAACTCCTACAAACTGTTTACTATTCTACGGCTGTCGCGAAGTTTTCATACATACTGGCTATGGATCTGTGGATAGTATTAGTGGTGACTGTTAAAGAGTCTGTGGCAAGACAATTAATTGAGAGATTGTTTGGGAGTGGAGCACGTGATTAGTAAAGTGTGAATGTGTAGATTGAGAGGTGTTCAGATGAATGAACTCGAGGTAACAATGGGTACTGATTTATAATCTTCAGGTAAGTTTGCTTTGTTATATAGGGTTACACTATTGGATTGGTAAACTATTTTAACGAAAAGTAAGCACGAACAACCAAAAAGTGTGGCATTCCCGATACCGTTAGGGGTTTTGGTCGAAATCGAGTAAAAAGTGAGAGTGGAACTAATAGTAGTGTCGAAACCAATAAAACAGTGCGAAAAAGGGTAGGTCGATTATTTTACTCGTAGAATTCAGTTTAACCCATGATCATGGTGCATTCAACTATGCTGAAATATCGGGAGACAAAACTCATAAAATTAGATCATGATAAATATCCCGTAGTTCACAAAATTACTGTTAAAAACCATGATATTATATTTTAACAAAAAAAAATATTCCTGAGAATACTGTTTTCGTTTCTAAGCGAAAGAAAAGCAGCACAAATAAAAACATATTATATTTTATAACCTCGCTCAAATTTGACCAATAGATCGAAAAAACACAAACTCCGCAGGGTCTCCACTTCAAGGATTCATCCCCTTTTATGACGTAAAATGATATTTTATAGTACAAACACCGAGACCCCAGCAAAAATAATATGTGTCTGGCGTCTAAATTATTCACAAAGGTGTAGTGACTGGGAGACCTTATGAATTATATATAAATCATTCGATATTATTCGATTCTGTTTTCTTATTCTATGATGGTTTTGTAAGGAGTTTGCGGTCAAATTTGAATACTTTTAAAAAGAAACCTTGGATTTTCTGTAAGTTAACATATCTAATAGCAAAAAGTTAATTATGTTGACCCCAATACACCATTAAACTAACAAGTTTCTAAATATATAACACTATGATGAAGAAAAGAAAACCCCTGAAGACAATGAAATCACAAAAGTTCTATAAAACTGATAAACGTTCGTTATTTAAACTTTCATGATGAGAACACAAGAGCTCGTGAAATACGAGTATTTAAGAATATTTCAAGAATACCCCCAACACAAGTAGATTGTAAATGTCATCAAATTATCCCAAAAGGAAGAGGTCAAAGCCAAGACGCCAGACAGTGCTGATGTTACAATAAGTGACCAAACCGAAGGGGAGTTGATATTGCATCGTCTACCCTCGTGAGTAGGGCTGCCACTGTTTGACAGGCTATTTACTAAATGAATCCTTTGAATAATCCTAAAATATCTCCATAAATATGCCCTGTCACTACCATTACCGATTGACAAAGTAAAGTAGCATATAAATTAAATAAAATCAAAAGGCTTAAAATTGTCTGAATAAAGATTTACACGATAAGTTTTACTACAAATTAGACAAGTACAAGTAAGACAGTGTAGGACTAAGTGTAACGAGATGAATCCAAATTTGTCGTGACACGCTCTTTATCTTGGAAGCGTACCGGGTACTTTCTATAAAGTTACTTGATCCTAGAAAAAACCTCTACTTATTTAAAAAGCATCATCACGAGTCAATGTATCTAAAACAAGTGGGACTTAATTTTTTTTAAAGAAACCTCTGACGTATTTAACTCAGGTCTGGCAACCCTCAACGGTTCACAAACGCCATTACCCCAGAGATTTGACAATAATTCGCGATAGCTCTACTATTCTCAATGAATACTGAATTGGGAGCATCCACATCTTAAGACTTCGTTTTCCTTAAAGCGGGGTCATCACTTAGCGGTTGTCTTTTTGTAAGACCACTTGGCTTACTACTGTTATCTCCAAGCTTGGTCAACATTAGTCGCAGATCAGTTTGGTATTGCAGATAGATCTTCAAAGTCAAAAATCGTTTGGGCGTCAAGCTACGGCTTGATTCCTACTGTTTTATAATATGATTCCTTTACAAAACAAAAATAGCATTTAGTATTATAGTAACTGTAATTATCAACCAAACTAAGAATAACGGTGGATGTTTTATAGGAAATCCTAGTTTGAGACAAACATTTTCAATTTAGATTATTACTAGCCAGCATTGCAATATCTTAATAGTCTACACATCTAAAGAACACGATTGCAATTTGACAATTTTCACTGCAAATTAATAGAAATTATTAATACATGATGATGAAGATTGCGGCAAGTCGGTAAATGGAGAAGGCTCAGAAATATTTCCAACAGTGGGTTCACTGATAAGATGCAAAACAGAGCAATGAATTTCGGTATTTGGTCACTTGAATACTAAATCAACCCAAACTCGAGTAAGATATTTCAGTCCAATAACGTTACGATAAAATATAATGGTTGTCGGAAAATAATTTGAGTTATGAAAACCTTTGAGAGCAAAATTGAAACGAACGACTGACCAAGATACCCAACGTATGCCGCAGCTAATAAATTCACAAATGAACACAAAGTAAAAGTACCTACAGCAAATAAACTTGCCTCATCGGTAAAAGAGACAATTAATAATGAAAACTCAGTGTACTTTATTCATTGACCTTTCAAACAGATAACGAACAAAACCCTTTCAAAGGTGCCCCTGATTTCTGTAATCTAACATCGAAACAAAACCCGAGCCACAGAACAAATTGTATTATTATGCCAAAGTTTCACTCTCTGAAAAAAATACAGATTTTGCTGAAAAAGTTCATAAAGCACAGTTTTGTTTATTAATTTAGTGTTACACTCCGGTGAAGTGTTGTGTCTATAACAATAATAAGTTTTTTTTATTGATCGTTCTCATTACTACAAGATTCTCTTAGTTTAAAGCTCAATGGTGTGGTGTGAGTGTGAGTTGTCTACTTCATATTGCTTTCTTTCAACATTGATAAAACTTGAAACAGTGATCAAAAAATGTGCAGAAGCCCACGAGAAAAGGCTTCACCATCATGTGAACGTCGAGGCCATCCAGCTCCTCGACAACACGGACATAGTGAGAAGACTTAAAAGAACGAAACCGTTTGAACTAGTGTAGTATTAAATAATTATTCATATTTACTCATTGTAAAAGTGCAAAGTGTGTGGTATTACGAACACAATAACAAAGTGTCGTCATCATAAATAGAGACAGTAAGAAAAGTGTTAGTGGACACATTCTTAGTTGTAGATTACTTTAGAAATTTAGGTCAAAGACAAATTACTTATTAGCCGGAATTTTGGCTAGATTGTAATATTATTAGAGTAGGTTATGAAACAAAGCGTACACTATTTCTAAAATAAATAAAAAAAAATATTGCTTTCTTTCGTTTTTCATGAAGTTGGCTTCACCTGGTATTCCAAGAAGCAGCAATATGTTTGTAACCTGTTACGTATGCCATACTCAGTAACAAACATTTTGGCCATGATGTGTCCATTTGTTTGACTTATGATCTACTGATGGCTACTGTTGGAAGTGAAACAGGATCCAGCCAGTAACAGGATTGTCTGCCCGTTCATTTACTTAGCAAATTATTCTTTGTGGAACGGAAGAGGAGGCTTTGAATCCATTAATTCGACAGGGTCACAAAGAGGAGCTACGAATTAAAATAATGTATTCTACGGTGCGACTTCAATAGGGTTCCCTTCGTCCGGTGTTATTATAAGAATGTTATTTAAATCAGAGTATACCGGTGTCTCTTAAAGTCGGTTGTCAAGGTAAAATATGCTCTATGTTACTGGTTATAGCTTTTTCAGTCTCAAAAGCTTCAATTATGTCTTTTGTCACTGATTGTTCAATTTAGATGCCGAATCGAGCTGTCATGCGCTAAATTTTAGATTCAATATGCTTCATTCACTGTAACTGTTATCAAAATGCATGGGCATGGTAGGTTCTGTGATCAGAGTCCGCTTTCGAAGATGCCTCTTTGTCAGCTCCTCGAATAAGTGATCACGTACTGGCATTAGGATGTGTTTTATGTGCAAATTATAGACCATTTTTGAACTCGGGTCCCGCACAAGAGTTCGTTAGAAAAGTTAGGCGGATATGCTGCTGGACTTTCATGTGTTTGTTCTGAATTTTGATGCTCGGTGGAGTCTGGAGCAAACGGGTTTCAATTGATTTCATTTGACAACGTCGCCTATTATTATTTTATAATATTGTCGTTTTCATTAAAACAGTTTTGTTCAAGAAATATAAATCTCAAAATGGATCATCCTTGAGAATTAAAAAAGCTACTGTACTTCTTTTATCAATCGTGGACTAAAAAGAGCGATACATAGTAGTATAACAGCCAGCAAATAGGTATAGAACGTAGATATAGTGTACAGTTGTATTAATTACAAACCCCAGTATAGACACAAACCGCAAATTAATCCCGACGTCAAAAGGGTTTGTACAACTACCCTATGTCAGATAATTTCGAATATGATCGCCCCATACCGAATATTTCCGAACAAACATTTCGATGTATTTATTCTGGTGTTTATTCTGAAGCGTAATATGTCGTGTTCCACTTTGATGTCGTGAAATCGCTTCTGTTCTTTGTCAGCCACCCAAGGATTTACATCTATTACTATCGTCGTTTAATTCTCAGTTTTATTGCCATCTATTTTCGGTGTAGATTGCATCGTAACACGATAGGGGGTTACTGGTTTCCCGAATTGGGCTGTGAGTATAGAATTATTGCATATGGTTGGTTGGAGTTTGTTTGGCAGTATGAATGGTTCATTATGCGCGGGGATACTTTGAGCGGGCACAGATAATATTTGCGATGTAAACCATTGTTTATGATTTGGACAATTGTTTGTGTTGCACTGTCAAAGGATGTGCACTTGTTTGTTTTGGGATAAAGAGGGGTGGCATTGTAAACATTGTGACGAATCATCAGTTGAGCTACTGTCTTATTTGATTTTAATTTGAGATAGCTAGTTTGATTTGATTGATGCAAATGTCGCATTTGCATTGAATTGTTCTATACTCTTAGTTCTTATATTATGTTCGAGTTCAATGACCACTTCAACCTTTATGTTAATTGTTTATCTCTTTCCAGATTTTATTTCTGTATGTATACCTATCTAGTTTCAGGATCTTATTAGGTTTTTATCATGATTGAAGATTTAAGGTTGTAGTAGTATAAGTTTTCACTTTTTTTTTGCTGAAAAGTTATTGAACACTATGTGTGGCATAATAAGTTACCAAACAAATCTTTTCTCGAAAAATAACCCTATAAAATAGTAGATCATTAAAAATCGACTGCATTATCGAAAATTTTACATTACCCATGTACATTTTATACACTTTTATTATAAGTTAAGGTTTTTACGTCTAAATCATACTTAGTCTGAGAGAAAACATTTTCTTCAACGTTGTCTTTCTTTTTAGAAATTCATAATTGTATTGAATCTTCGTCTGAACATAATTTGCTTTTAATGCTAACTGTACCCATACCAGTACAGTGAAACAGAAACCTGACGGTACCTCTAACTATTCCCCACTTCAACTTGTTCCAATGTTGCCATAATCGAGTTCGGGTAATTTATTCGCCAAGTGGCGTGTCTTTTTATTGCTTATTGTAATGTTTATTTTAAAATAGCTGCTGGTTTTTAAAAGAGCAATTTTAGCTTTGTTTTATTTTATTTATTTACAACCATTGCCCTATCTTTACAGGTGTACCCTAATACGATAGCGCAGCCTTTCTCGTACAGTTAAAGATTATACTATACTAATACTAATCAATAATAAAAACTAATAACAGTACAAATTACAAAACATAACTATGTTTGTTGATTTATTCTCATTGTGAATAATAATTACTTTCATTTATTTTAGTAATTTAATGATAAGTATTAATGTGTTTGATTTCTACCCACTATCATATAACACTAGCGGCCGCCCGCGGTTTCGCTCACCCTATCCCGTTACGCTCCGTTGCTGTATTTTTTTCAGGATAAAAGTATCCTGAGTTGCTTCAGGAAGACATCGAGAGAATGGTGGACTGGTGTGAGCAAAATGGAATGTCTTTGAATGTAAAAAAGTGCTATCAATTGACATTTACTCGAAACAAAAATCTTCTATCAAGTGATTTTACTATAGATAACATTCCATTAAATAAAGTTGACCACTTGCGTGACCTCGGTGTCCAGATGGACGGTAAACTTAACTTCAATTCTCACATAGACAATATTGTTACTAGGTCAATGAGAATGCTAGGTTTTGTCAACCGTAACACAAAGTTCTTCAAACGTCCTTCCACTAAAATCTTACTCTTTAATACGCTAGTGAGAAGCATTCTTGAATACTGTCCTCAAGTGTGGTCTCCATTCTATGAAGTGCATAAGAAAAGAGTGGAGAGAGTGCAGAAAAAGTTTGTTATAAGTCTGTCTTATAGTTCCGGAAATTCACGCTCACTAAGGTCGTATGAGGAACGACTAAAACACTTCAATATCATGACACTTGAAAGCAGGCGGAATTATCATGACTTAGTGTTCCTTTATAAACTCATGAATGGTATGGTGGACTGTCCCGACCTTCTTGCAAAAGCCAATATTTGGGCTCCTAGTCGCATTCCTCGTTTGTGTACTTACAAACTGTTTAGGGAACCTGCTCATAAAACTAACCTTAGTTGTAACTCGCCTCTCACTAGGATGTTCAGGAGCTACAATTATCTTCCCAAATCCATTGATGTGGACATATTCAATGATAAATTGCACAATTATAAAGCGAAAATTAAACAACATCTCACAAATTAGATTTAATCGGGTTATAAATTTACAGCTGAACTTTGAATACAATCAGCGCGCGTTAAGGTCCATATTGTCAATATTGTTATTTATTTTTTTTTGTATTTGGAGCCAAGTGGATTTCTTTTATTTTCATGACAGTGATTTATTGAAACTATTTTTTTTTTGACCAAATGTTGCCATAATGTGATTGACATAATTATAATTACCATGTGCATGTGTGCTATTTCTATTTAACTTTGATGACGATTCCTGTGTTGATATTTTGTTTGTTAGTTCTTTACATGGGTGTCCTGTTTTGATTATGGTTTCTGTGCTTTTATTTTATTTTGCTAATTTCTATACCTATGTGTCCTATTTTGTTGCTGTCATTATTTCAATCATTTACAATGTTGTTCCTACCTTATTATCTTAGATACATTTATAATATTATCATTCATTCAATTTGATCATTATTATTAACTATTTATAATACCTGTGTTAGCTGTGGTTGCCTTCAGTGGATAAGCACGGGGAAGGATATTTTTTTTGCTCGATCTAATTTTAATTTTTGTGTATTATTTCTTGGTGATCCTAATAAATAAATAAATAAATAAATAAATATCCTATGTGCTATTCCAGACTATAATTTATCTTTGTGCCAAATTTCATCCAGGTCCATCAAACCGTTCTAGCGTTATTGAGTAACAAACATTTAAGCATTCATGCAAACTTTCGCATTTTTTATATTAGTGGGATTATATTTGTATCCAGTAACATTTATTGCATAAAGAAGCACAATATATTACATCAATTTACTAAATGTATAAGAAATAGTTGAGTTTTAGATAATTATTGTTATCATTTGATCAAAATTCAAACTTTTGCTTTTGTTTATTTTTCTTAATAAATCTATGCTTCAATATTACGTACCCAAGTACTAAACCATGTCTGTTGAATACATAATCTAAGTACATAGAAAACTGCTGGAACATACGAGCATTTTCACTGAAACTGCGAACAATTAAGGCGTGTACAGACTGCTTTCGTAAACAAGAGAGGCTGATGAGAGAAAGCATTGTGTGCACGTCCTTAGGTCACTGAATGAATTGCGAGGAATGAATTGAGAAATAATATTCCTCCGTATTTATGGAGGAAATTCTAGGAAATTGTGCATTTATGGAAAATTGTATGAGCTTGCACAAGGCTCTAAGCAATGACTAAATAAAAATACATCAAACTATTTTAAAAACAATCTCGGTACTTCCAAAGTAAATTATAATTTGAACAAGAATTTACCAAAAGAAATACAAACACTTAAAACAGCTGAGCTGAGAAATCATAAAAAATACGACAGTTTTGTTTTAAAATAAAGTAACTATAAGTGGAAACTTTTAATTAGCCATAAGTATTATCCATCCCTTTTTGTATCAAATTTTTAGCTGTATGTTGTTGTTGTGTCGGAGCCCCGTTGAGGCGCACTTAAAATCCTTTCACCACACTTGTTTCCAAAGAATCAGTGACACAATAAAAAGAAGAGCTGTAAGTTTTCCTAAGAATATAAAAATAAAATGAATAAAAAAGTTATACAACTAGCCAATGAAACAAGCATAAGACCGCCTGATGCTAAGTGGTACCCATCGCCTATAACAGCAAAGAAGAAAATAAAGAACGTAGAAGAAATTTCGCAACAAAACATCGCCTCAAAGTCCATCGTTTCAAGTTCACCCAAAATCAAACCCTAAGCAGGAGTAGAACAAAGAGTAGCACCGGTGATTGGGACATTGTTCACGCCCTATTAAAGTATTGTTTGCGTCGAAGTAATCATAATGTCGTCATTACCCTCTAGGGGTTGACGGGGCTTCGGCGAGTAAGTGTAGAGAGAGAATCATTTTCAATTAAAACAGAACACTAATACTACAAATATAAGAATATGAATAAGAATAACGTATATTTCGTACGTATATTATTTTAATACATATTACTAGTAATATAATGAAGTATAAAGCATTATAAAAGCAACAGCTCAACTTGACACCTCGTCTTAGCGTTTTGATGATGTCAAAAATCTTGAAAAGGCAAGTCTTTGGTGGATGTGCTTACTGAGTAAGGGAATTATTTTAAGTAGAAGTAGGTAACCGTATACTTTCAAGCAGGTCATGAAATTATTACATGACTTGTTATCATAAAACCCGCTATAGCTCTAATATACTTTCAAATTTGGACTTGAACCTAATTATATTACGACCTATAAATAACCAAAAATGTTTAAGCAATTAAAAATCCTTCTTTAGAGCACAAACATTTTGAGACGGGTAAAGTCTGTTTCCATACTTTGTTATCCATTGCGCCCACTTGCCTCGCGTTGTCGCGCTCCCGATGGGTAATTTCCCCTATTGTCAGTCACAAGAAAATTCACTGTGCAAAGATTAATTACGTTGAATGCTGGATATGGCCAGCAAAATACCAAATAAAATTCTCCAGAAAAAATAAAAAATTCAAAAATAAAAAAACATCGATCAAAAGTGCAAATGGTGTTAGAAATAAGAACTTGACAATATCGTAGTGTAGATATTGTAATAAAGATATTTTAGGTTGTATTGAACACAACTCACCACATTCACCTAAGTGAATGTGAGTGTGGCTATGGCCACATCAAGGCGACACAGCATGCTGCATAACACTGCGATGTAGTATCGCCTTGATGTAGCTAGCCCTTTACAAAAACATAGAAAGAGTTGAGAACTACTGTTTATTTTTGTCAACTCTCATCGCTCGTCCTGTTTATAAAAAATACCCATAAAGTTATAAGATAATTGCGGCAGAATGGTTCGCGAGATCAAAAAGAAAACCAGTAGGTAAGTGGTCTGGATACTATAGGCACCGACTAAATACATTCGCCGTGACAAATTGTCGTGCCATACATAAACAACGATGTTTTGACTTCAACCAAAACGTTTACATAATATAATTTTACAAACATAATAATATCAGTTATTTATTTAAATTATTTTATTGAAAGTTTCTAAAACGCCTTCATGATTTAATGTTGTTTTTTTACGTTATAGGCAAACTTTTGACCGCAATCTCGTAATGTTAAGAGAGGATGCAATCTATGGTGTCGCAAGCTTTCATAGATTTTTTTTATTCAGTCGCAAAAACTTCTCAGCTCGATTAATACGGCGCTTATGACGTTTTCAAAAACAAAATTATAAAAGTTGGACTAGAGATCCAGGAGGGCAAGTCCCAGTTCATTTACATTTGTCTACAAAATGTTGTTTTCGTTTGACTTATTTGTCTCTCTTTAATGTATGGCGAAAAGATGAGACAGATGAGCACAACACCAGTTGCGTTGAGACACCAGTTGTGACAACAACAGTACGTACTTAGAGTTGTTGTTTCATCAATTTCCCGTACAAAATAGGCAAGCACGTGCTCACACGAAAACAACATTTGGTAGACGAAATGTGGTAGGAAAACTCCGACTTCGGGTACTGATCTATACCAATGTCGTATCCAGTTTGGTCCGTGTTCCTTGTGTAGATTATTTTGTTGATATATTTTTATACGTGTGGGGAGTTTTCTTGTAATTTCGCGTCGATAATATTACCCCCCTCCGTCAGTCAATGGAGGCAATTGTATAAATGCAGTGCTGTTTTGACATGTCATTTTGTGTTTTCCTTTGCAGCTTTGATGCCAAACTGTTCAAGTTATTACCGCTTTTCACAATTAACTTTCTTGTTTAATGAAAAGCCAAAGAACTTTTCAGAAAACACTAGAGATTCAAGGTTGAAAATCTCCTTTGAAAATGTAAAATATATTTTATACCCCTACCTAGATAAAATATTTGCCTAGGTAGGGTCTTTTCGTTCTCGCAACATTCTATAGTTTGCTCTTAGTTTCTCGAATAGCGACCACAAAGAAGACGAAACGTAGGTTACCCGCCCACTAGATGGACCGACGACATTGTTAAGATCGCGGAAAGTCGATCGATGGAAAGAACTCAGAATCATTCTTCCTGGAAATGTGTAGGGGAGGCCACTGCTGTACATACAGTGGACTTCTTCAGGCTGATGATGATGATGATGATGACTCGAAAAACATC
This sequence comes from Thera obeliscata, assembly GCA_947578465.1. Lineage (NCBI taxonomy): Eukaryota > Metazoa > Arthropoda > Insecta > Lepidoptera > Geometridae > Thera > Thera obeliscata. Next base: position 6,376,556 of record OX387918.1, on the reverse strand, counting down.
ACCCTCGTTTTGTGCAGTCTGATAAAAAAACCAAGCTTCAGAACACTTTAAAATAATCTTCTATTTTCAATTCCATTTTATTTAGCGACAGCAACAAAGTAGCCAATATACAACAAAACACAGGCTAACCTAATTTGTCCGGGCAGGCAGAGAATTTTATCAAAACGCATTGTGAATAAACTTATTACAGAATACGAATAATTTAGTTATAGGTTCAGGATAAAATTTTCCGCTACATTTTTCCTAAGGAAAAGAAAATGCTTCAAATTGGATTACTGCCGCTTCACAATATTTCTATTTAATGTTTATTTCTCATTGTAAACTGTCGACGACTGTCCCGGTTATTTAATTTGAATTTTATTTTGTTCAGCTCTTTCAGACTTGGGTAATTTTGTTTTGCTGAAAGCGAAGCTAAGTAAATAATAAGAAGAAAAACATCTACAAAATTTTACAATTATTTAGGCCTATAACTATATTCAATAGGCTTTTATGTACTGTATGCGTGTATTATGTGTTTTAACTGTGTGTACTGTATTTTTTATAGTGTGGTGAACAATAAAGAGTTATCTATCTATCTATAAGTAGATACAATTTATTCCCTAATAACGATAGACATATCCTTAAATCCCTTAATATTACCGGCTTACTTATTAGTGAGAGCACTGGTGGACTAATGATAGCGGCTCTGTCTTCTAATCCTAAGGTCTTGGGTTCTAATCTAGCCATGCACCAAAGTTTTACTGTCCAAAAAATAAACATAAAAGTATAAAAATAAAATCCCACGGTTATTCATTGCCATATTAAAATCCTAATCCCCATAACTTTGTTAACTCAATATCAGGATACTATCTCAATCAGGCAGTCCAGATGACATTTTAATACATATTGAAGATCAGCTTAGAAACCTTATCTAAGACGGGGCGTCGGCAATTTCCTACGCCTAATAGATTGGGGACCAGACGTTCACAACGATTAGGTACGACGTACCTACTTGGTCCGTCTCCGTTGGTCCATCAGCAATTAATTTATAGACGGATGCAAGTTATAGATCTAATAATTAACGAGATATAGGTTTTAGATGCATTTGATATTTGCACTTAGAATTTCCTGGGAAGTTGTGATTGTGGACTGAGATTTCAAATAAAAACATAGTAGTAGTAGAGCTCTTTGTGAAGGGCTCGTCCGGGGAAGTACTACCGCCTATTTCTGACGTGAAGCAGCATCGCTGTATTTCAGTTCTAAGGGTGTCTGTGAAATTACTGGCACGTGAGGCTGAATATCTATAAGCCTCTAGTTATCTCTATTAGTAGCAGAAACAAACCCAATTTTATCACTTACTCTCGAATTAAAGGTCAATAAATCTTGACAACTGTCATCGAAACACTCCTAAACAATTTCACACCCGCAAGGGGTTCAATTTTAGCTAAAACAATTCGACGCCGATTCGGTTATGTCATTGTGCGTCCCCTAAATTTTGAAATTGAAATCAGCTGTGCCCCATTTAACTCACTCACGTGACTTACTTTCGACTATTTAGAACCGAGGTAGTGAAACTGATTTTTTTTCTACCGACTTCACTGCTTACTAATTCGACAAATCTGGTTCTGAGCAAAAAAGGTCAACGTCAGAAAGATAGAACCATTGTTCTTTGTTATTTGGTGGCTCTAAAAAGCAGCAAACGTGACGTCATGATCATTATCAACATTTTTACTTACAGTTTGTTTGAAGTTTAATAAGAAAAAAGACATAGAACAATAAATGAAATGCAATGGACCCTTCACTCTTTGTTTTTATTTTTATTTTGTAAATGGATCATTCAAAAAATGGTAGGAACCAAGCCGTAGTTTGTTGTCTTGGCTGTTCTTCTATTTAGTGAGAAATATCGTAAGTTTTCCCATAAACCTCAAAGGCACAGCACTAAAGTGCAAAAAAATACTGCAAAACATTTTTATTGTGGCAACATTATTGATCTGTCAAACAGTCAAACTGTTCGCGCCTCCACATGACGTCATGGTGTAGGTAATGAAAAGGAAATTGCAAATTGAAATACCAGGATCCCAGACACAATAGAAAATATATTGTTTCTGCCTCCCAAGAGGATCAATAAAACTTCTTAGGTTAATAGTTGCAGTTTGTAAAACTTTTGGGACTATGGATGGATTTGATGACAAAAAATTATTTTTATAAGAAAATTTTGTTTTCTAACAAAGATTATATTTTTGCGTCCATACGAGTACCTAATTCTTTAAAAAAATACCCTCAAAGTAATTTTCCCTGTATTTTTCAAATTATGGTTGATGATGATGGTTTAATGCCAATAATTCAGTCACATAATTATTTTGACGCATCAGTCAGTGATAATATCACTGAGTTTCAATTCAAGAGCATTGTTTTAACTTCGAGACGGAATTAACTTTGTTCATAAAATTTACCTAGTGGAAGACGTACATATTTGTTTATTTGTTAATTTATTTAATCTTAGACTCACAGTTACAATATTGTTTATCTTAAGCTATTCGATAGACGTAGTATACGTTATTGCATACCTATTTGCAACAAAATGTCTCCACTCACCGTTCAAAAGCAGCCTCTGACGATGGCGACGACCCTCACAAATTAGATAATAGACAAACATAAAGCTCTGAAAAATATATAGACATTCTATTCCTATTTTCAAAGACGACGGACGTTGTTGTAGCTCGTAGAACTGATGGTGACAGACTTTAAGATGACTTAGAAAAGCCATCATGATATTTTGAAATTTTGAGGTTTAAAATTTGAAAACAAGACAGGACTGTCTTTACATGATGTGTCATGTCCTGGACGTTATTTCTTCCTAAGATCTGGAAAACAACGTAAAGCAATGAATAAAATATAGATATATTTTTTCAATGCAAAAAGAGTACGTCCAAAGTTACGCAATACTTAGTAGGTTATTCCATTCAGCTCTCCTGTTTTATCGGCATGATAATACTGCCATATTTAATTATTTTCATAGCTGAATGTTTTTCCACGATGGCATACCACCCTTTGATTGTCGGAAAGAGCTAACTCAATTCTGAGACGTTCAACGTTATCGTCGCTTCGGAAACCTCGAGACCTATATTCTGAAAATCGATGGTGAAAAACATCGATAACCCTGTCGTGATGTTCACGATTCATTCATATGACTTAAGAACTACATTGGTTATTGATACAGATACCGTATAGATCTAAGCCAATGGTTTATAACGTAATAAAGATTTTAGTTTTACAAAAATTACAGGTAAAGCTCCAAATGAAAACTAATAAATCCCTGAGCTAATAAACGAAACCTTAAACTTTCAGTTTATCTTTCATTCGCCTATCAACTTCACAGACGCTCCGAACTTAAACACAAACAATGTTATGCAAATAATTGTAAAGGATTTCGTGATTTTAAAAGGTTCAATCAGAGCCCGATATTAAATTTAAATAAACACTCCAACATAATCAGAGATGCGTACATCAAGACAAATAGACATCAAAGCGAGACTCCAGACGCTAAGGAAATTCGTTTGTTAGCACAATCAATGAAGACATCCCGGTCTCGGATTCGAATTAACGTACTCCCGTCGACTTGTATCTAGGCAATTTTGGTAGCCGTTTACATCAGGATAATCACATCGATGCTATTAACGTAGAGTGTAAATATTACACTCACAACATGTAAGTAGGTAGAGGTAACAATCGTGTATGGCGCAAAGAATTTGATTTGATAGTAGAAGCACACATAAGCATATATAGAAACTTAGAAAGTGACAGTATTGTGACCAATAAAAACTAGGAAACGCTAAATCTAACACATATCACATTTTAAAGAATCCAGACAATCTTTTAACATACACAATTATAACAATAATGTATGCCACAAGAAATTTGATTTTCATAGTAAAAGTACACATAATATGTAGTATTGGGTAATGGTAATATGACCAATCAAAATTAGGAGACGCTATGTCTACACATACCACATTTTAAGAATCCACCAGACATACTGGAGCCCATTGCACCCTTTAAAGCGTTACCAAAAACAAGACTGAGACAGGAAACTCAAGTGACGTTTGGAGCTCTTGCTAAACTGGTCAGACACCTTAAGTCCAAAGGCAGTGCTGCAATTAGTACAATTAGTAGAGCCCAATTAGGTGCTTTAACGAAGCGAGTTTCGTAACTAGTCGGGGTGTTTGGGTGACAAATACGTTGACGTCCGACCCAAGACACCCGAGATTTCGATCAACTCAACTATTTGTGTACGTTCATTGATCTGTTTACGCAAATCTAATTTACTTCTAACAAGATAAAGACGCTCTGCTTTATCTACTTTGTAAACCTATTTAGTACATTTTGAATTAATGGTATGAGACGAGGGGCAAAAAAATTAAAACAAAATAAACTTTATACATAAAAAATATTCAGACAAATTGATTACACCAAGATCTATCTTTTTAATTTTGATAAGGTACATGGTTATTTTTATTGATTTGTTACAAATATATAATGCATATTTGTATCTTTGTCCACAGAAACATGTCATCTAAACGAAAGTCACCACCGTCTAAATTGCAAGAAGGTGCTGCCGAAACCGTGAAGTCTGAACCAGGTTCGGCGCCCCAGGAGTTTGACCACCAGGAGTCAGACGACAACGATCCACAGAACTTCTACAAGTTCTCTCCCAGCTGTTCCACTAGAAGTTCAATCAGTGAAGAAGATACATTTGAAGACGAGCGACCGCCGAAGAAACAAAGATTCGAACAAAACTTAGAGATGACAAATAATTTACTAGTCCCTTCATCGTTTTTAAGTCATCATCAGAACAATCTGTCTCGGAGACGTCGTTCTTCAGAATGCAGTAGCCCAGGAGCTGAGGCGAAGGTGTTGGGACTGTGTAACAATAACAATTCGCTGCTGAACCACAATAGTGCGTTGTCTTTCGGACCACCGCATAAGCGGTCTATGGACGACGTCTTAAAGAGGCTTACTTCAAAGATGAACAATAGCACTATCAAGGAAGAGAAGAGGCCCACGCCCTCGACGACGCCTGTGAAACAAAACAAGTACGTATAACTTATAATTATAGATTTCATATTCTTACATACAAATTCCCAATTCAAAGTGTAGGTACTTTACCACTATCAAGTTGACATAAAGACGACGTTTTGCCATTTAATGTGAATATTAGCATAAGAAAGTACCGCTTAGTATTATAATGATGATCATTTAATTTGATAATCATGGTAACGGTGATATCATTCGAGCCATGTGTGGACATAGTAGACGCCTACTGTTAATACATAACATCTCCTGTGTCAGATTTAATTATGTATTTAGTAGATTTCTGTGTTTATACACATTAAATTTTTCTTACGTTCTCTCTTCAGCGATCCCCATTTTATCTGCTTGTCTACAGCATAGTTAAAATGTAACATATTTTTTTTATATTTTCAAAAGGCAAATGAGCCCATGACCCACCCGATAGCAAGCAGTCACCGTCACCCATAGATACCAAGAAACACCAAGGGTACCTTCTCTTCGTTGCCTACCTTAAAGGAGTTTTTGCACGTTTGTTTAAAGCTAGTCATGTCGTAGGTACCTAAGGTCCATTATAGGGTACATTTCGGGAATTGGCTTCTTTAAGTTGCTTTCAAGATCCTTTGAATCCATAGCTATAACATCTATAAGACATTTCAGATATTGTTCCAAACCTACTTAGGTAACCAATAAAATATTTTAAAAATTAAACATAGACCTCACTCTATTTGCAGAAGCTCTGATATAATTTGGCCTGCACCTCTTTCACCGCAACCTTCAAATAGGTCGTATTTCGTCTCGTACATGGATACAATATCCACGACCGCAAAGTTACGTGTCGTGACAAAGGTCGCATTATCTAATTAGTAATAATTGCTTAGTTTCCTATGTCAACTTTTCACTATCAAACGTTTTGTGCCTGTTTACGGAGTGATACGGAAATGATTGCGGATATCTTTACTATTATCATAACAATACTGTAATGTGATTGATGACTTTCAGCAAAGACAATGTTGGAATAAATATTTATTCGATAAGTATCGATCTTGTTGACTTTTTTACAAAGTATAAAAAATATTCGCTGTCATTTAAATTACGACCAATGCGGAAGAGTTGTAGGAAACGATTTTCACCAAGTACCGAACCTTTGTTAAGATATTTGTTCGATGTCTCGATGCTAAAGAAGGTATTAGCACTAAAGAATTAATAGATGTATTATAGTTTCGTTTGCTATTCATTCCCTGAAAACTGGAATATGGTGCATTCTTTTTAAATAAATACACTAAATTAGATAAAAATTAATACTTTTTTGTACGCAAAAGAAACATTAACAAATATAGGTACAACGGGCGGCCTTATCGCAAAGAGCGATCGCTTTTTTTATATTAATTGTACTGAACTCATAAATCCCGTTGTTTCGTAAGTTTTGCTGAACGTTCTCTCAAAATCTAGACTTCTCAGAGGCGTTTCATTATAATTAAAGCCCCAACTGTCTGCCGTTGACTTGTTAATTGTCTTCCTTTGTCCATGTCACAATAAGTGACGTAACTACAGTTGTAATTGCAGTACACAAAACATTTTAAGGCATTTAATTACATAATTTACACAAAATATTTTGTGACATTGCCCGCTGGGTTAATTTGTAGTTGTTTTGTCTGAATGAATTAGTATACTGGGTGCATCGTATTTTTTGATCTTCGTTCTGATTTTTATTCTATTTATACTTTTACTACTATTAAGTTCTTATATAGTTTTGTTTAAATTCGCAGTTATAACAGTATTTTCGAGTGTTCGTTTAATTTTTGAATGAAAATGAAACTACTGATAGAGGAATTTTATAATATCCCAAAAGTTAAGAGCCGAGTGGGATTTGAAACCACGATCCCCTTGGTATTGTGGTGTCTATTCAAGTAGAAGTTTGTATTATTATATTTATGCCTGATTTTCCATCATCCTGTACAGTACATTATTCGTCTGTTCTAAAATAAAGCAGCATAATGCATGACTCCCGGGCTATTACACCAGAATTTAATTGGTCATATTATAGCTCATTAAAAACAATGTTGAGGACCACCACAAGTTGCTATAAAAGCTTAAATGTGGGTTTAACTAGGCTCTTATAGATTAACGGGATTTTTGCTTGACGCCATGTCTGTACAAGCTAACATTGTCTTATACAAAATAAATTTGTGTTTTACAATTCAGTTTTCTAATTAAATATTCTCTTCTTTGAAGCAAGTTTATCAGTATTCCATTTATGGTATGGTTTTAAACAAAACAATTTTAAGAAATACACAAAGATTTTTAAAATGTCCCAATAGTTAAGAGCGGAGCGGGATTTGAACCCGCGACCTTCCCCTTGGTACCTTGATACCGCTCGGTTCTTAACTTTTGGTAGGACGTTATAAAAATTATCGTGGTTTTCTTAAGCTTAGTAAACACTGTAAAATACAAATACGATTTTCAAAGTTTACAATTTTTTTTTGTATTTTTGTGAAATACTTTAGCTACAACGTGGTAAACATTTGAGTTACAATGTAGGTTTTTGTTTTATAAATATTTTTTATTCAGTTTTGGAGGATGGAGAACTTAAAAAAAAACAATCTCGTTGTCTTTTTATGGTCACGGTTATATCTAAGGCCTTGCGCACATCTAAGCATTGCGCTGTGAAATATCACTATTTGCTCAAGATGCTCATATACGCGGGTGCTTTAGAACTCCTAGGACAAGCCATAAAAAGGTCATAACAGTAGCAATTTATTAGACCATAACTACAACATTAGCTCATACTTTCATAGCTATTATGTTTAACGCAGTTTTAAGTGCCAACGCTTGAGTATTTATCGCCAATAATATTAATGCGTACCCATTATGGGTTTAAATAAACAACAGTTTTGGTTATAAATTAGTTTTATGAGCCGTAAAGGAAAAAATCACTTAGACTGAGAATGTAGTTAAAAGTAGTTGAAGTTAGGTACAACCTGGGAATTTTTTTTATTATAATAATTTAAGTCTCATAATCTGATTATTGTGGACGTCGTCGCTTGTTTATATTTTTTGTTACGTCAAATAATTTAAAACACCATTCCAGATAATGTCCCGTATTCAGAAACAGTGCTTAATTGTGAGTTGAGTCTCAAACACTCTCAATCATAGATTTTTTGACAGTTCTCCATTGAAAAATTACAAAAATGTATGCTTAGGGCTAAACTCAGACTCAAGCACTGTTTCTGACTATGCACCTAAAGATCTGCGCACAAGCAAGGTCGCTGGCGTAAGCGATCAGTGAAACGCAGTCAAATATCGCTGTCAAATTTGACAGCGTTTCACTGATCGCTGACGCCAGCGACCTAGGTGTGCGCAGGCCTTTAGGCCCATACATAGTCGTGCTCGAGTCTGAGTTTAGCTATAAGCATACATTGTTTTACCGCCCACAAAACGCTTAACTGTGCGCAAGGTTTTAGACAATCTATAATAATATATTGATGGAAATAATAGATCATTGCCAAAATATAGTCATGAATAAATCAAACGAGCAAAATTGAAGAAAGCCAGTAATTATTTTGTTCATCTTGCCATCCTAATTTAGCCAAGCCATATTTCAAATTTCGAACATCAATCTGATTGGCCCAATCTCTATCTAAAGGACCAATCAAAAGTAAAATATGGAGGAATTGTACACAATGAACTTAATTAAACCAAAATGTCGTTGACCCAGCAATCTTGTGTTGTTAGATCTAAAAATGATTTTATTATTTTAGAAGATGGACTGATTGAGATAACGAAGAAAATAAAATGCTGCCACACGTGCAATCAGCCATTTTTAGTTTAGAATGTCAAAACCATAGATAAAGACTCTTCATCGTTCATCATCTTCATACTTCCGCAGTATAGATAGATAGATAGATAGATAGAAAATGCTTTATTGCACACAACAAATTATATAAGTACAGGTACATAAAAATACTTAAAACTATTTGCCTCATACAATAGGCGGTCTTATCGCTAAACGAGTATATTAAAGAAAGAAAAAAACATTTTTTGAAGGTCGTTTCCTGTCTGTTCCTTTTAGTCGTGGGCCTTCCGCATTAACATACTCCCCACAACTTTAACCAAGTCATTGGTTCTTTCAGCCTACGTTTGACCTCTCTGCTATATCGATCATCTGAATCACGGACTTAAAAAAGGTTTGCTGCCTTTTCCCATTTGTTCTCAAGCGCTACTGTTTTTTAACCGACTATGTTTAAGACTGTGTATGTGTGCGTGTGAAATGCAATTTGTGGCAACCGTCAAACTACGAAAAGCAAACGATTGATTGGAAAGGCAACTGCACGTGTGGAAGTTCATAAACTAGTTTTTTATTGATCTTTTCTAAATAATTGTTTGAATCTAGTAAATATTTATGACGAACCCATGGTTTATTATAGTTTTATGATAATTATTTAGACAACTTATTATTGATTCCAACATAGCTCATTTTGCGGAACTTATTATAAGGCTAATTAACCCTGTTATTAATAATACGTTACATTAAAAAATTAATAGTCTCAAATGTTACTAAATCAAGTAGGCTTTCTCGTCTAGAAGTAATTGTACTCCAATTTTAAATTTACTTGTATTAATTAATTCCCTTTTGAAGAAGACAGGTGAATCTTGAGGGTAGCTCTCAGCCTAGTTTCATTCATGTTTTTCATCCTTTCATAATTAGCTCAAATAATCTTGTATTTTCCACTCAAGCAAAGTGCACAGATAATCAAAATAAACACAATAATTCTATCATCAGCGTAATTAGATCCGTTATTCCTCATAACGATTTAGTGTAATGAGCTCAATAATAACTAGACGGTAATACAATAAAACTAGATGAAGATAATTTAATAATAGATGGCGCTTATCAAAAGGTTAAGGCGGGTTCAAGCCCGATCTATGTCAATATTTACTTGGTGTATCAGTTTATTGTGAATTAATGGTATTTTGATAATGACGATTGTTTTCACGGATATCAACAGTTTGTTGCTAAGATATACAATGTTTAGACGAACTTTGGCTGTGTTATACAATTATATTGTCACTATCTAGGCAAGTAGGTACTTACATCTTTAAACGGGCGATGGGCAGGGCATGTCATGTGAAGGGAAGAATATCATGTAACGAGAAGCGTGCTAGACATGAATGTGGATGGATATAGAAGTAGAAGTGGTCCAAAGAAAAGATGGATGGATTGTGTGAAAGATGACATGGGTAAGAAAGCAGTGATTGCTGAAATGACGGCTAATAGAGGAAAGTGGAGAACTAAAACCTAGCATGAAGTGGGATAAGGACAAGTAAATGATAGTTATTAAAGGAAAATACTTCTTATTCCTCTAAGATCGAGAATAGATGCCTCTGCATGAAATGGTATTGATATAATAAGGTGTCCCAGAACGAGTATTTTATCCCGAGATGACTCTAAACGCTCAAGAAAACAACAAAATTAATTATGTTTTACGACTTGGAAATTCATAGATTTTTTAGATGTTGTTATTGCTGCTCATCTACTAAGCTAGAACCGAGTCAACCCAAAACAGAGGCTCATCAGTAGTTCTAAATTGAGATGCAAGGCAAAACACGAATGATATTAAGACAAATGCCAGCCCATTGTCCCTCGGGCGTGCCTCTAATTAACCGCCAGTAATCGCCAGCTGAGATTAAGATGTGAACACGTAATGTACAACAATCCATCTCCTTTATGGATGCTGTGATTCCGTCCATGAGGTTGGTTCAAGTTTTAAAAGAATAACGGTTAGACTTAGAAAAAATTAAATTGCGTTTTTATGTAGGGCTGTCTCAGCCCTACTTATAAACGCTATTTAAATTTAATCATTGCCTAAAGTTAGCCCTGTCACTGTTTGTCATTACCCAGTGGTAAGAGATGGCAATAATTTAGGCACTGTTTATCTTTTGACATATTTTTATAAATATAAGGTCAAGAATGTTTACCAAATCTATTAAAAAACAATCATATAAAAAACACACTTTCAAATCTTCATACTTATTAAGTAAATACAGTAGTAGTAGAAATCACGTTATTTGCTTCTAAGTGCCTACTTATATTAAATACTAGCGGCTGCCCACTGCTTGGCTCGTTTCGTTTTCCTCACGCTTATTCTTGTAACTTTTTCGGGATAAAAATGTTACGTCCGTCTCCTGCTTCTAAGCTACTTCCCCAACACTTGCCAAATCACGCATGATGACGTGTCCAAGGTAAACATGGATTCATTTATATATATTTATTGAGATGATAGATGAAAATGATAGATAGACCTATGTAATTTACAGGGCATGGTCTAAATAACCTAATCTGAAACTTATGTAGATGAATATAATACTGTTTCAGAAATGAATGTCCAAAGATCTAAAGCCAACACTGTAACCAAAATTTCAAATGAATGACATCAAAAGCTTTTCCCTTACTCCAAACACCCCGCCGCAACGATAACAATGAACATAAAAGTAATTTGTGCTGAGAAATATATTTAAAAGCACAATAAGTGTTACAGATTACAAAAGACTTTGTTAAAGTTAATATGAATTAATGAATCATAAAGCTTATAAATGACCCTATACTCTGTCATACAACTTTTGAAATAGTATATAGTACCTATAGATTTTTTATTAGAATATGTTTGACCCGTATACACCCGAATACCTATAATTTTGATGTTTTTAAAAAGTTGAACAGGTATCTTCTAGGTGAGCAAGCTACACCGTCGACAGCATCATCACTGAAAATCGTTAGCCTACATCAATCAATCAATACATTTATTAAAACCATAGGAACTTGAAGAACACTTAAAACAAGTCTATCATAACCACACATTATATTGCTTTAAAATTGTGAGCCTATTTTATTTTATTTAGGTACCAAAACCTTGACACCTACTAAAACGCGTCTATTATAACCTCGGTCCCACTTGCGTGAAACACCTTGTAAGGCAATGTTTGAGTCAGTGGATATTAGAAATTTAGTGTTTAACTATGAATGCAGTTTAAATTGTTTTTCAAATTCAAATAATGTTTTCTTTCAGAAAAATGTACCATCTACAATATTCAAGGTACTTTTCCTCCATGTGACATATCCGTGAGACGCCCTGTATATAACATGTGTGATGTAAAGCTTTTGACACATAAAAACGATGTATAATTTATCGCACGATCGATATGCTCAAACACAAAAACTTCAGAATTCTCTAGATCTAGAGATACAAATCTTGAAGATATTCAAGAAGTAGAAGTAGTCAGAGCCACATCTATAATTCAAATGGATAAGACCACCAATGATAGAACAAACAATAATAAAGTCAAACAGTAACGGTAAACGGAACATTTTAGAATAGATTGTCAAGGTGAACTGTATTGCACACCTAACAGAACGACAATGAGGCATGTCATGTGGCAGGACAATCGACAAGGCCTTAGAACAATGGCGCTTTGTACGGCACAGTAACTCTTTATGGTCGATGACAAAGTGGCATTCTGCAAAGATTTGCCGCACACAGGGAATCGCAGTACCTATTCAATAGATAATAACGGAGAAGAATTCAAAATATAATGCTGTAATTAACCAAGAAGTTGTGATGGTTTTCATTTATAATCGTAATCTAGAAAAGACACAATTTAATAAAAAAGACGAGACAAAAAAAGATCAGTAAAAGATTTATTTATTTATTTATTTAATTAGAACGGTCTTGAGACCAATAACACTAATTAATTTACATTTCCATAATTTAACAATAGGTAATATACAATCATAATACATAATTAATTAAACATTAAAGAAAATTATTACAAAAAAAACGTTTAGCATGTCAAATTATGTCAAAGATGAGACAGTGATATAAATTTTCGATTGATTGTGACCCATGGTTGACCAGGAACGCCGGAAAATTACTTGAACTAGTACCCGCTTTACAGAAACATTCTAAAGAACGTTATACAAATAGTAGGTAGGTACGAAATTATACATATACAATGAAAATGACAAATCTCTTAAATATACTTATCATGTCCACGTTAAAGCTTAGGGATTCAGTGAGACTACAAAAATACACCGTTTACTTTATAAAGAGATAAAAAAAGTGTGAACATAGATACAACAGGTTCAAATCAAAACGTAGAAACTGTAGGTACCAATCAAGCTGATTTAAGGTTATATCCAACTAATTAAGACAACAGTATTGTAATCATTGACACTAACTAACTGGAATGGTTTACAACGTGACGGTATACTTTATTGCCGCAGTTTCAATGCATTGCGACTTAGAGTAAGTAAATCTAAGTCACGATCTGCTGAAGATAGCCGTGATTGATCTGTGTGTTCCTTACAATGTAGCTGAATAAGCGCTTAAAGGCAGAATAGGGATTGTTGGGGTAAGACGACTGGTTAAACTAGATTAGGTCTTATAAAGTTAATAAAACCTGAATTTGTTTTCTTCTTCGTTTTTATTCGTTATCTTTTGGTATTTTCTCAGGAAATTACAATGTTTTTGGAGTAATTGGATCATAATAATGAGACAAACAAAAACACCTATTGTTAGTATTCGAGATAAAGGGTTCGTTTAAATTAATAACGATTTAAATAATATGATTAATATATTATTGACAACATAAATTAATTTTTTTGGCATTTCTGTACATTTTGGTAAGTTTGGGCGTAATTTATGTTGCGCACTATTTGGGAATTGCCAATCACAACAAGACTAGTACGTCAATAAATATGAAGTATCACAGATTTTTCTTGCTAGTTGAATCTTTGAGTATAATTTTCCAAGACGCCTTATTTATAACTGAGATGACACATCACTCATAGTGACAAAAATAAAGACAAACAGAACATAGGAGGAATAATTTTGACTGTGGCAAAAGGTTATCTCGCCAAACCGTCGTTGGAGACAGGTCCACTTAATAATCGTACAATAATAAAATGACAAGCGGACTATTTAAAGGTTCAGATAACAATACAAACTTATTCAAATAAGTAGGTGAAACAAATATCAAATCAAAGTTAGATATAATCATAAGTTTAATTCGTCTAACTACGCAAAGGAAAGTAAAGGAATAATTCATAAGAAAGCTCAGATAATTGAAATGAGTTTCACTTTAGTAACTCAAGGCATTGACTCACGCCCGACCGGTTTGATTGTCATTAGCACGCTTCGATCAAAGGCAAAAAGAAACTATTTTAAAAAGAGCTTGTTACACTACAGATGCAGTTTTACATCATTTTTCTCGTGTGTCATTCATTAGAAATGCGCACAAAACACAGTGAAATGCGGTCCTTCCGCGCCGCGTTTCTGCAATTACCTCACCGTCTACATCCTGCACAAAGTCCTCACATACCTGTCTTGCCAATTTGATTGTGTAACACAAATTATGCCTATTGCGACCATTACATTGCAAAAGAGTTAAACTTTGTCGCATTCGGTTTCCCGCCTTCGTCGATTTGAAATTGGAATGCAACGTTAAGCGCAACTGTGTGATTGGTTCATACAATATTCAGAGAGGCCAATCGCAGCGCGGCTGTGTCGCCAGTGCATCAAAAATTCCATCTGAATATGTGTGGCGAGCACTAAAAATGATAATACCCTAACATGGACAGCCATACAATTTCAAATGAAGAATTCATGCAACGCTCTCGTTTACATTTGGGATGTTTTTTTATTGATCAGTAAATTGAACGCCATTTCATTTATTGGGTCGTCTATAGCTGTACATGCGTGATTCATAATAATGTGAAGCTGTTTGGTTTTATAGTCAGAGCGTGTGTCACTATTTATTTGCGATTCTTTTTTAGGTATTTCTTTATGAGTACTACTATATAAAAACGAACACTACTTCACCGATGAGCAATTGAGTGAGCCAATAAGAGTAAGAAAACGGCTACCTTCCATAACCTCCGCGGTCATTGCCATCGCAAAATATTCGACGTAAATACTCTACTTTTTTTCCGTACGTCAAAGGCAGGGAGCAGGTTCCTGTTGACCTTAACCTGATTTAAAATGCTATCAGTCTTATGTCCCCTCTTTCTACTTCAATGCCCAAACGTATGCACTTTAATGCAAGGCCGTAAAGACCACAATAAAAATGCAAAATAACTCAAACATGCCGAACTGTACGCGAACCTTATTTAAATATAAGTAAGGTCGGTAATGGGTTGGGGAAGTTTGTAAGGTTGCCAGTATAAAAACACTGTTACATGACGGACTATGTCGGCGACTTGGCATGAAAGAATAATGAGAGTATTGTTAACTGAAAGAACTTTGTGGACATAACTTTCATAAAAGTAAGCAAATAACAACATGAACTAAAATTATCTAATGTCAAGTTAACAACATAAATACGAATTTACAATATTATACTACATACAGCGACCTTTTTTATTTTCTGAAACTGAATTAGGACACTGAAAAAGGCATTTGCTTACTCTATTTCGATGTCGGAATAAAAGAAAACTATCTTATTTTTTTTTCAACTTCACGTCTAAATGTTGCTAGCTATGCAATTTCAGCGTCTGTTTTACAGTTCGGGGTTAGATTTTCAAAGCCAGATATCGTTAGGCTTGAACATTAGGTAGGTACATATGTTACATATTATGTACATTAGGTAAGTTTGGTTAGCCAGATTCCCTAAGGTCTTACACAAAGAAACTGAAGTTTGATTATTCCTATCAAAAAGGGATATCCACACTGATCTTTCGCATCTGTCACGAGGGGTGAACAAGACGGATAACCCCAGCAGTTACCGTTGTCTCGCGTTAAGGGATTTTTTATTGTTCCCCGCAAATTGTATCGTGGCAACCCTAGCCTTGCATTCTTTATGTCATTCAAATGATGTTCTTTAGTCGTAGGCTTCGTTGTAGAATCGTAAAGTAGCTTTTTCGTGTCAACTAGAGTGTTGGTATCGTACACTTCAGAATGGTGGTGGGCGGTGGATTTTAATTTCAGTTTTAGCGTGTTTTTTTATATTTGCCATGTCTCAAATTCAAATCTTTTATTCCACTCGATAGAGTTTTCTCTCTTTTGGGATCATACAAGGTCAAACTGATTGCTTTTTCAAATAGACATAAAAATAGTCTTGATTCACACTTGCCGGCCGTTTTTCCTGACCACTACAATCTGGGCCTCTTCAAGGCAAGAGTGAATAGGTGTCTTCTAGATCATCCTGCTTCATCGTCGGCTACATCGCTGCTTACCATGAGGTGAGATTGTAGGCAAGATATGGTCTATAAAAAATAATGTAAATAAAACAGTTTCAGTCCAATTTTTGTTCAAAATTAGTTTTCTAAAACTATTCTATCATATCCCTTTTCCAATGTTCCTTCCACTCCTGATTCAGTCAATATCTTCATAAATTCCATATCCACTTTATCAGCTTGACATATTAATCTAATTGAGTTGCTGACCGTTTTATTATACTCCATCATTAAACTTACTTTTCTTCCTCATAAACAGCTGTCATGAAAGTCTTAAAAACTTTAAAACAATTTCATTCAAAAAAACATCAAAAATAATGAGTGATTTTATTCAGGTAATTCTTTGTTTTATTCGCAAAGTTTCTTATTAATAATCTGCATCTTTGGCACTTTGATTTTTCAATTTCAATCTCATGCTGTGTGTACCTGTACCTCGCACTCGTATGTCTTTGTTTCTCCTAAAAGTCTTAAGCTCAAAATTATTTAATAAGAAAAGGAACTCACTACTAACTTATCGAAAAATAGTCTTAGATACAGGAAATTTTGTTAATACATCATACAAAATTGGTATAAATAGTAATACAAAATTGCGCAAGTTATGAAAACTGAATTGAGTTTTATAGTAAGTGAGAAATAAGAAATGGCTTAAAATAGGAAGGTAAGTAGGTAGTATCGCATAACATCGCATTAAAAATCAAACTCAACTTCACCTGGCCCACCCGCCGGTATCATAATCGCGAAAAATGTATTTTCAAACTTCATTCTTTTAAAATTTCTCTTTGATTTTTCCCTCTTCGATTTCCAATCTTGCCTTCAAAGAGGAAGCGAATGAGAAAATAATTGCTTTTGCATTATTTTCAGGTTTCATAAGCTCCTTGCGTTCTTATTGAGTTTTTTCGATCTGACTCGATTAATTGTTTAATTAGCTATTGATGTCGTATTCATTCCATGGGGTACCAATTACGTTGATTATGGGTATTATGTCTCCAAGTTCATTTTCTAAGACGTACTTTCGCAGTACTTTCCTTATTTATGTTAGTATCGCGCATTTGTCAAGTCTTACTTAGGTAAATTTTAGTCTAATATGTAGATTGGTTAGAAATACATAAATTGTTAGTTTGTCTAGTAGAAAATCATAAGCGTTTTCATTCTTTAGGATTGCGTCTGGGTTTTCTTCTATAACACGGTACCTAGACATCCCCTCAGTACGCTTGGTACTTGGCGATTATTTGTTATGTTTATGTCAATAATTACTAACAAACACTAGTCCAATATTAGCTGTTCTGTATTGTCCAATATTGGTTATTTTGGGTTGTCCAAATCACTCACTAGTTACTCCCCACAAACAAACATCAAATTAGTGCTGTAGTGCTCCGAGTCGGAATAATCGAATCGATTCGTGAATCGAGTGGTTCGATTGCTCTATTAGTTCACCCTAGTTACAGCCCTTAGTTTGGGTCCCTTAATGTTTTTACGGTTAATGTATTGTTTTATCTTCTTTATAGGTTTATTTTATCGAGAGTTATTTCTTTTAAAGTAGGTTTATTTGATGATTCCCTATGAAAACCTAATAACCTAATTTAAACTGCTTTGGTGTAATTTTATTTCTGGCTTATTCTAAATTGATGTAATTTTTCTGCTCCTATTGGTTATCGCCAAGGTTTTTTTTTCTTAGTTTTTTTTGTAGGATAAAAATTATATTTGATTGGAATGCGGGCTCTTTGCCATACATTGCTATCTATTATAATTTTTCTATTTGTTACTTTGAGCTGTGCGCGAATTCTTCAACGCCTGTGGGTGTTCGCTCAAACAAAATAAACCAAGCAATAAAATGTATGTAGGTAATACAAACGTTCAACCTAATTCAATAGTGAAAATGTAATACCCAACACCACTATGTCGCTGTCTCATTTACACTTCGAGTAGTTTACACTTCAGTTAGTTATAAACCTATCGACAATAACATCATAAATCATAAATGGCATTCTCATTGAACAGGAAAATGAAATGTTTCTTTGAATCGAGTCGAAATCGAATGGCGCGATCGATATAGCTTTTATATCGATTGCAGAACAAGTGTATAATTAACCACCCTAGATTGACACCTTAGAGTAAAGAAAGCTATGGAGTTCACGCATGCCTTTTTTGAAAGAAGTATGAACCCATATCTATGCACAATAAATACAATTAATAAATGAATATGAATATGAATATGAATTACACCCATTGGATCGTCTTTTCTTAGATATTGAAGTTTCCTTGTGTTATTTTAAAACAGAAATAGGTTATATAAACTTTAAGCTTGAGTATTTGTTGAGAAAACCACACATTTTTGAACCGAAGAGTAACAAACGATGTTCCTTGACTTTAGTTAGATAATCCAGTTTACATTTGCGTTTGGTAGCTACAATCTGGTCTGGCCGTTTTCTCATATTATCACTCTGAGTTTGACACACTATCTTTTTGACATGAAGTCCAAAATTCTTAGTAAAATCGAGAGCAATAATACCGGAGACAAGGAAGAATTTCCCTTGAAATAGCGCAGCAAATAACTCTTTAATTAGGTCTCATTAATTCTCAGAACTGGTTATACAATAAGTCCAAGAATTGAGAAAGTAGTTCAGGTCTTTTGTGTCGGCGAAAATAATAAATGTTGCGTGTGAGTGACAGCCGAAAGACGTATTCTCAATTAAGGGCCACTGCGGTATTAAGAGGTTTTTGTTTCACAGTTATCGGCTCTTCATCGGGTAACACGACTTACAGTGTCTTTCCACTTGTTCGATATTTACTGGAGGTAATTATTCCGACTTTTATGCCGAGTAGATGCCCACTGATTATACATGCAGTGATTATTGGAGGTCCACTATTATTGTGTAAACGTGCTCGGGCATGTAAGACGGCCCGAAGAATGATATTGTGAAGCTTGCGGAAGAAGACAGTTCTGGAAAATTGAGTGCATTGGCAAGCTGAAATCTTTTACAAATTATATTAATGGTGTTAATGACAATTCACTGGCATAGACGTTGTTTATTGAAATGTATTTATTAAAAAAAAAAAGTCATTATTTATTCTAAAACACACGTGGCATACAAAGCTTCTGTTTGTTTTTTCCTTTTGCTTCTTGTTTTAGTAACAGATTATAATTATGTAAGTTTTAAGCAAATTAGCTAACTCAAAAGCACTCCTAAGAAACCAGCTGAATATCCCAAAACAGCAGAATTGTTATTCCATATTCATATTTCTTGAAAGTAATAAAAATAAATGAAAGAGAATAAATGACTTCAGGATAGCACGTCTTCAGAACTCCTAACCTATAGTGCAGGAGCGTCTTGCAAGCGCGGGCATTAATAATTCATTTCCGTCCTACGGAGCATTTGTTTGCGGTACCACAGGCTCTACTATAGAAACTATCCAAGAACTATCGGAGTTTAGTTTATCAGTTTAAATTTCTCTCAATTATTTTCAGCCAATATATTGCCTCATTGCAGTAGGCCTACCATGAGCTCTGTCTGGCTCTAGTTTGAGTCTGTGTGAGTGCTCACCAGTGCATACTGTGTGTGTGACGTTAAGTCAACACTCACACAGACTCAAAACAGGAACCAGAGACAGAGCCAGACAGAGCTCATGGTAGGCCTACAGGGCAAAAGCATCCCTACCTTTTTTTGTAGGTCCATACAATGGACCACTTTAAAAAAAAACTTGATTTGTTTTGTTTGATTTGATATATATTTTTTTGTAAATACATACGTACTTAGAATACAATATAACACCCAGATAGAGAACGAACATCGGCGTTCACCAGACAAGTATTTTTTCTTGGTGGGGATCGAACCCACGACCTACGGCGCAGAAGGCAGAGCTACTACCAACTGAGCTGAGAGGCTAATTAGCTAGAGCCCAGAATTAAGTTACATAGTACTCGTATATTCGAGTTCCAAGAGTATGCTCAACTTTAGTTCCATCACGCTCGCGTACGATCTTTGTTTATGCCATAGTTCCGCAACAGTATCTATGAATTATTCAACTACCCTCATCTATTTGCTTACAGCTCCATTTCATATCTAACGTTTCTTTGACGTAAGGAGGCTATAAATTGTTACAAGGACACATAATTATACAGTTGTGTACTACCTATACTATTTATTATGGAACTTGTGCGTTTTTAAGTGCGATTTAAGTATTATATCAGCTATCCTGGCTCGGCTTAATTTGTGGCTAGATAGTGTTGTGTAGATTGTCTAAAATATGCGGTCTTCCGATCAAAGAGGTATATTGGTATCGAATCTCGTCTCCGCCTTGCGTAAGCTTACTTATGTATACAAGGATACGCATCAGACTATACACTGCTAGCTCTTATGTCCTTGCAGTAAGAGTAGTTTTTCTTTGTTTTTAGGTAACTTGAGTCCCACTGTACGTTTGTTCAGTTGTTTGTAAAATGTTAATTTGTCCTCAGCGATCGACGAGGTGTGCTGGACGCAGCGACGATCCAAGCGCTGGCCGGCGAGAGTGTGCTGGAGAAGGAACGCCAGCTGTCCGAGATGATCCTGCAGCTGCAGATGGTGAGGGAACAGCTACTGGCCCAACAAGAACATGCTAAGGTAAGCGTAATAATAAGCATGCATTTATAATCATACATGAGAGAGAACGAGGAGAGAAACCCAGAAAGATTTTAATGTCTGTAGTTGATAATCATGGTTACCAGAATAAAAAACTCGAGAAACCAACTTCATGTCCACACTGTTGAACTGATTTTGATAATTTTCTATATGACAAATCATGGAAGTTTATACATAAACCTTGTAGATATATTTTTTTTCAAATTGGTTCGTTAATGACGAAGATATGCGATAACAAACATTAATAAAAATACAACCGAATTCAGAAACCGACTCCTTTTTATTTGAAATCGGTTAAAAATAAATGTAGCCAAAATATGTTTTTTTTATTGGAAATATTCTTAAATTTTTATTGATTCAGGAATCAATAAGAATATTTAGTTTCTGGCCAACGTCAATGCCAGGGCATTGACGTTGGCCAGAAACTAAAGATTCTTTTTGCTCAATTGATCAAGCACATCAGGCAATGCAAAATGTTTTCCTGTTTGAATTCTAAAATAAAATATGGCTATGGCTATGTATGGCTAGTTACAGCTAATATCGGAATGCCAAAAGCCTTGCCCACATCTAAGCGCTCTGCGGTAGCGATAAGTGAAACGAAGTCAAAAATGACAGCGTTTCACTGATCGCCATCGCCATCGCCTAGATGAGCGCAGGCCTAAAGAAGTATTTCTTGTTTAATTTTTTTCATGAGAATATTATTTAAACTAATTTATGCTTGTTACCTACTCCTGAATTCTGTACGTTTTTTGTCTAGTAGGATCGACACCTTCCATTTTTCAACAGTCAGTGACAAACAAAACATTATTTATTTTAAAAACTAGAAATCTTACCCATCATCACAAGCTGTCATATTCTTGAAAACGACCGACCTCATTTCAGACGGTGCCAAGTTAGTGTAGTTGTTTCTCTGGATTAACTTCAACTGTGACAAAATGTCTAAACTTATAGGATTAGTTGTGATGAGTTAGGCTTTTCTGTGATAGAAAAAATTAAATCTGAATAAATAACTTTTGAAAGTGGTATATATCAACGTAATTTGAATAATATATCACTGAAATTCACAACCGCGATTTTTAAATCATTGGCCACAGTTTTCATAAATCGCCATAATAATATTTCAAATATCATATTATTATGATTTTATGAGATTATGATCAAAGTGAGGCTGTCTATTTTTTTTAATTTTATACCCTTCCATACAATACAGATATCAGCAAAACAGGTAGGTATTTTTCTCCAATTTCCTCTATCATCTAACATCTCAATAGTTACCTAGTCTAGTAGTTACCTTTCTTACCATGTATAATTTTGGTAATATACATAATTATTCAATTATTTGCTTGTGGTAATCAAACCTCAACTTCCACTTCACAGCTCGACCGCCATGCTACGTAAAAAGAATCAAATCGACAATCCCTTTTCACAAACAACAAAGTAACAAAACCGTTCCGAGTTATCCTTCAGATTCTTCCAATCGGGGTCCCAAAGTCGGGGATACACCCAATTAGAATTGAGAGTCACTTTGTTACCCCGTGTTCGTCGTAGCCTGTACTTTGCATGCCCGGTCACGCTTCCAATGGCTATTCTATACCTCTGTCGTAGTATTTATTTTATATTCTGTGTCGCTACCACAGATAAAAATAAATAACGTAACGGTAGCATAAAATCACGATATTTTGATTAAAATTACAAAATTTAAATACTGTCTCAGTTTAAACAAACTTCAAGCGTAATTTAGGCATAGGTCAATCATATTTTTATGTCTCTCTGATTTTTTAAAAGTGATAAACATTGAATTTTGATCGACTACATTGAGACGGGCAGAATTTTCAAAAAACTTTTTGTCAAGTTTTGACTGTTTCAGTTATTTGGTTGAACGCCGTTTTGTACAATTTGTATTGATGGCTACGTGAACATCATTGCAATGCAAAGGTCATTTACGACCAATCCGTTCAACAAAGTAGCATAAAACCTTTTCACTTGTTTTCAAATGCTTTGCATGCCAAGTCGGGTCACGCATTCATTCGGCTCTACATTTGCACCGTGGACAGTTGTCCCATTTCCATCCCTAGATGGCGTTGACAGTTCGTTTAGAAACGTCCGTCTTGGTCCGCTATAGGCCGTGAATGCTGACGGTTTTATTGCTGCTCGCAGACTGATAAGTTTACGGGTGTATTGTGAGTTATTATAATTAAACAATGTTGACTTGTTATAAGCTTCGCGATGTTTCAATTCAGCTCGGCAAGCCCACAGTCTTATAAATTAGACTTCTTCTTCTTATCGTGTCACTGGTTTTCTTATAGATTTTTTATTTCCACGATGTGATAAGTTCCTTCTAATGTTTTTTTTTAAACATTTAAGACATTGTAAAAAATGCAGGGTGGATGGAGAGAGCTTACAACCGATTTGTCGTGGAAATAATTTGAAGTAGGATACTTTGGTAATGACTTCGAAAGACTTAATTGGAGAAGACTGCATGAAAACCGCGACAAAAGTTAAACTCTTAAATTTAAGAAGAAGAAGAGACTTTGGTAATATTAATGAGATGAGTTATACGCAGAACTTTTTTTCAAAACAGACTGACAGAGAGTTCAAATTGTCATGAAGTTTCATCCTTTTCCGGGACCCAACAAAGAGCAAATCGAATAATTGCCAATAGGAAGTTCACCCCTAGACGAAATTATTCATCGTCTGTCGACAAGTTTTGTTCACCCTTTTAAATTGAATTTGCATCAGATTGTTCAGGCTTGTTCGACTCCTTGTTTCGATAAGGTATCTTTAAGTGACCTTTGTTGGTTTTTTATAGAAAATTTTAAAAATAAAATTGTTTTTTAGGCTAGATAATAAAATAAAGTTTAATATGATTTGTCATTCAGTTGAAAATTACTTTTTATTACACAAGCTATTACGATGACTATCTTTTTTAGGGAGACATTTCAACAAACTTTTAACAAAATCATTGTTTTTAGTTTTATTTGCACTGTTTTTGTTCGAAAGTTTTTACAATTTAAATAGGTAAACCAAAGGTGAATCACGTTTTTAATTATCCTCGTTACAATACAGTGGGAATCCTTTCATGTTGAATCAATTCGTTCAGTTATTGTATGGGGCGCCAATGCTTCACAAAGACACTCGCACTAATGAGTCAGTGATAAAAACTCGAACTACACTCGATCACATGGCCCTCAGAGTAGGGTTGCCAGCGTTGATCAGAAGATAACGCAATGACAATAATACTAAACAATTCTGTGTATAAAGTTTTGACAATGAACACGTAAGTGTCAATTTTTAAATCTCTGTCAGTAGGCAACGAATGCCTACCGATATCCTTCTCATTCATAATACCCGATAATTTTTAGCAGTACGCTTCAAGTTTTTTGTCACTGACACTTTTATGTCAAAAGATAGAGATGGCAACAACAAAGCAGCCTGCTAAGCTAAATGAGTCCTCTAGTTCTATTATGAATATGATCCTGTCTATGTGTGTGATGTGCCTAAGACCATTTTAGTTCATCTACTCAAATAACTGTTGCTTGGCGCTGTTACCCTTAGAAGAGTAGGTATTTTTTTTTCGTGCACGTGCAAATTTTTGTTTAATCTAGGTCATAGAAGTGGCTTATGATTTGGCTGTTCTGTATCCGACGACTAAAATCAGGTTAAATCAATTACTACTATCTTCACGATCAATAACACTCAAGTCACAGTCAAAGTTATTCAACGCTTGCATCGCTAGCTTGAGCACGACCAACACCAAAATCAGCGAATAGCTAATCATTTAAATCTAGATAAGTACATTGACAACCCTACTATTGTTTACCGTATAGATTGAAGAGGCCTGCCGTCTATAGATTCTCTGCAAATGGGATCGGCTAATGGCGGCCCACGTTCGCATTCGCGCGCTTTTTTATTTCAAATACAGAACGTCCCTTTGTTGACGTTGCCGGATGCATTCCGAATAGGCGCGTCCGATGCCAGCTTTCGATTTACTTTTTTACTCCACAGTTTTGTTTGGCAAACGTACTGTTTTCATACAGCCAGACAGTTTCAATCGATGATTGCATCTCTCTTTTATGACGTGTCATCAACCTATGAATTTCATCACTTATGCACTGGTTTGAGCAAAAACTAAAAGTTTACTTAACATTGAACAAAATACCTACTTACGATACAATAATTACATTGACTAATTGAATTGACCTATAAGTAATGTATCTTACCAAAGACAAAATTGTTATTTATAACGATATACTAACAGATAAAATCTTACCGGCACACTGAATTAATTACAAAACCTTATCTACCCAATTATTCGGTACAAATTATAATTATAATATATTCGCAATCTACATCCTTTCAAAAATAAAAAAAATCTGGGAAAAACCTTCATTTCAGAACAAGGTTTTATTGTCCAAATAATAAAACATGCAAATGACTTCATTCGATAGCTGTACCTAGAGCACTCATCCAAATTAAAAACATCACCGGCAAATAGCACTGTTGATACATATCATTCGACCCACCCCATATTGTATAACCCCCCTTGCGCCGTCCAGACAAACGGAAATATGAAAATGAAACGTCGAAACGGAAAAACGCATCGAACACCCTCACTCGTCGGATGCTGGACAAAAAATGAACACAAACGAGCGCTTAATTCGCAAAAAGCCCGTTTGATGTCGCTAATTGACAATCAGTTGGGGACGCGTCTCATTGGACCGCTTCCGCGTTCTATTTTTAAAAATTAAAAACAAATAAATCAGGGTCGCCATATTTGACAATGTTGCCAGTCAACCTGCCCTCCTTATGTCAATTTGCAAAAAAACACTAATTACTCTGAAAGCGGTACACCTACATATTTTTATTTAATTTTTGCTTTACAAATATATTTCTGATCTGCGTCATCATGTTTAACCAGTACTCGTTACATGAACTCTTCAGTCAACCATAAACTGTCATTTTTTTTAAAGGGTCGTGTCAAACGTCCATCCGCGAACCGCCACGCGTGTCGGCAGGATAACTAGAGTCAACGAGGTCCCCTTAAATAAAATAGAAAAAACTTATTTTAATTAAAAAAACTGTATCTATGACAGCTCAGGGGAGATGTCAGACCAATTAGTTAGTGAATGAAACCGGAGGACGCAAGTGATGGACATGTGTTGACAACGTTTTTGATTAAAAAGTTACAAACATGAAATGTTGAGGTGAAAATAAATGGTAAACGCAACTGATTTATAGTAAAGCCCTTTTTATTTTACCTCATTTTAATATTGAAAATTTGAACAGCATTTCTGAATACGGCTTAGTTTGGTACCTATATTAATTTAGTAGTTTTTTAATCATTTTATAGTTTTTACTACTGTAAAGAAATCACAAAGATGTTAATAATGTAAAAAAAAAATAACCGAGCAGGATTTGAACCCGCGACTTTCTCCTCGGTGCTGACCTTTGCGCCCTCAGATCTTTATGACACTCACCGAATAACTTCTAAATCAAAATAAATTATTGAATATTTTCTTTTTGTATTTCTAATTTTGTAGGTGCCATCGTTTTTCGCAAGATATGGTTACGAAATCTTTACAACACAAATTCAAGTAATTTAACCGCATTTCATAGTTTTTTCAGGCGAAGTCTTGTTTTATTCATTTTCATTTGAATAACAGTTAAAATGAATCATAAAACGCCCTCCGCCGCGACACCAATAGACTTCCGGTCTGAGTAATAAAAATCTATTTATACCTTCATCTTTCAACCCATTGTTTTCCCAACGATAACAGCCGAATCAAATTATTGGCTGCGTCACGCAACCATAAAACAGAGCAAAAGCAACCTTAGAGCCTAGATTTACAGGCGAAAATGAAAACCCACGCTTTTACTAGGGCAGTACAATGTGAAATGGTAGGGATAACAATTGTCTATTGTGACGCCTATCTCTTTTGCGCATCGCCTACAGACGTTCAAGGTAGAACAGGACGGGTGTATATCCATTGCGCTCTAACACAATGATCCGTGGAAATGGGCACGCCTTTGTCGCTCAGATTTTCCTCTATTCGTCAGTATATTTCCATATGAATATACCTAAAACGGATGTAGTAGATTTGTTTGAAAAATATTAATTGGATTCAGATTGGTTTTTTATCTGTGGAGTTGAATTCGCAATGCTGGCCATGCCGCTTCATGAAGATTAAAAAGCATTTTTTGAAATAGGTTCTTTTGGAACGATGCGTTTCGATTTAGCGCGCTTTTTCACTTCTCTATGGAAGTGCCATAGACCACCAATGGTTCATGGAACTTGAACCAGGGCGGAAAGCGGGAAGAAAAAATCTTATCCGTAGTAAGGTAGTCAGAAGCACGTCCAACCTTAACATTGAGCGGATTGAATTTATTTTTGAAACAACATTACATGCGTCAAAATGTTACAACTATTAAAACACCTAAGAATTTAATTAGGTATTTATGTGTTAAACTTTTTTGCTTCAACTTTGTTTATTAGCAAGTGTTAATAACCGTTGTAATAAGAATTCAGTAAACGTTTCAATTATCAGCCATTTTGGTTAAGCAATGTTTGTGCTATTAAAATTCTAGTTACGACAAGTCGTGCCTTTAATTTGCCGTGTGTAGAATATGTGATAATTACTACTGGACTGGCTCTTCCTTCCACACTTGCTTGCAGCTGACTTTTACGACCATCATTCATTTTTACAATCCAAAATTTGTTATGCAACAAGCCTTGCATTCTGAACGACGCGAATCAAGTATCAAAAATATATACAAGTATTTTAGCAGCTATCTGGTTCCTATGGTACAAGCTCTGCTTAGTTTGGGGCTAGACAGCGTTGTGTGGATTCTCTGCATTATTTTATTATTATTTAATCAAATCAGCGCATGGTTCACATAAACTTTTAATTCGATTTTATTCATCAAGTATAGTCTGAGCTACATAATAAAATACAAGTTGTATTATTGTTTCTTTCATACCTGGAAATTTAATAAATCATTTATTCCACAACGGGAATTCACTTACTAAGCTTTAATTCAAAATCTTTTCAACACACAGGTTTGTAAGAACTAGTGACAAAACAGGAAGAAGAATAACTCAAATTAGCTATATTTTTATTCAAGGTTAAACCGTGATCATAGTGCATGCAACTGTACCGAAAATCGGGAGTCAAAACTCATCATAAAAACGTTGTTAAAAACCATGATAGTTTCAAAAGTCAAATTAGCTAGTACTAAAATTATGCAACCTGGCCCAAACTAATGGCTGTTGCAGTTTCCTGAAATCAAGTATGGAAGCCCCTAGTGATGTATGGTAGTGGAACTAAATATCGATGATGGCAGCACGCCAATCATCGACTAATAGTGCTGTCAGTGAGTAATCGATAAATCAGAAAATCGATTGCCTATCTGTGTCGGTTTTCCAAGTGTTTTGAAACAAAATGGATTATCTTATCGTTTATTTTGTTTTCTCTAAAAAAAAACTGTATAGTTAATCCTGTGCATTACTCTTGTTTTGTTAACCGACTTCAAATAAAAAAGGACGAGGTTTTCAATTCGGTTGTATTTTTTATGTTTGTTATAGCATAACTTCGTCATTTATGAGCCGATTTGAAAAAATCTTTTTTTCATTGAAGTTCTCTGATTGGTCCCTTAGAAATTTCATCATATTCAGTTCAGCAGTTTGGCCATGAAGTTGGTTTCTCAAGTATTTTAAACTATTAATACTCTAAACATACTCTCTTTTATTATTATTTACTTTGATAAACCCGTCTTGCATTTCAATTCCCGTCACGGTTCGAAACATTCGAACTGGAAACTAAATTAGCTACTCGTAGTTCGAAACTCATTTGCCTCTACACAAAGAAAAGGCCAATAAATAGTACTTACAAAACTTGGTTAAAAGAAAACTTAGTTTCAACCAAGTTTTATTTTTCTCGTAATCTGTAGATTTGAAAATTAACCCTTAATAAGTGTGTAAATTTATACCTTTGAGTTTAAGGGCACATTCTACTAATATTTTAAGTGCGGATGTTTGTGTATGAATCGTCGTAACAGTTTAAGAGATTTGGACGAAACTTAATATCAGGTGGTGGTCTAACGATGCAACAATTGGTAAACTACACTTTGCATAAACTTTAAAGCATTTCATACAACGTGTATTCCTACCAACATAAACTCGTAGTACGCTTATTAAGTGTTTAAGTAGCTAGGTAGGTCTCAAAGACTATAAAGTTTCCTTATTACTTCATTCGATACAGCCGCAATCAAAATATAAAACTACTTTTACATAAAGATATTAAACGTAACTGCTTAGTATACACATTGATGTTGAGAGTCTAAATTATTGCTACCATGAAATAGGGTGTACAAAGACTCTATCGATAACGAGTGAAATTTTCTTGAACATACCATGAGTATTTTACTTTATCGTTCAATAACAATTGTGAAAAAACATCGTAAATAAGAAAGAAAATAAATATAAAAGAGCGGATTCTGAATCGAAAAAGTATTTTTTGTTGAATTTTTATTTACTATGTTAGATCATCATCATTCTATAAGTCAAAGCAGTGCCGCATGACTCTTTGTAATTGTTATAAACAATAATTTGTACTTGAAGAGTCAAGTTGTAAAGTGAACATGGATACGGATTTTTTTTTAATTTTTTGAAGTTTTTCTTTTATGAAGTAGGAAAAATTCAACAAACTCGTCATCGTCACGCGCCACCTCTTCGGCAAAAAATCTTCAATGTTCGCCAAAAGTCGGGGGCTTAATCCTTCGAGTTTTCACCTCTGTCAGCATTCCTGGAGTGCTTCGATTATTTTTGTTTAAGTGAAGGGATTAAACCTAAGGAATTATATCCTAGTCAGTTATCGGGAGGTGTTTTTTTACACCGTGTATAGCTACTGCTACAAAGGTGAAATCGTGCTTTTGTAATTGGAAGAAGATTATTCCGTGTACAACAAGTTGCATGATAATAAAGATGTTCTTTCGAGCACTGGTGGAATAGTGGTAGCAACACTGACTTCCAATCTTAAAGCTACGGTTTCAAATCTGAGTACTTCTGGATTTTCCTATTAGAAAAATGTGAGCGGGCAATGTATGTGTTTACGGCGAAAGACCTCCGCAACCTAATAATGATTATATTATTATGTATTTTCTTTGGATTAGGCAGACTTAACTATGAGGGTGGTATAAATAGATACTATCTTGTAGTATAGTCTCTTCTTATAGTGGTATTAGACTTCTTTCGGAAGTCCTTTCTTTCTTTGTTTCGGTTTAAAGGATGCCGGTGAATTACTGGCACATGATCATGAATATTTGTATGCCTCAAGCTGATGGGTGCGGGGCAATGCATCATCGGGCACGTTCCTGACCTACGAAGCAATGCTTTGTTATAAGTGATGGTAACCCTTGAGAGCACTGGTGGTCTAGTGGTAGCGGTGCCGCCCTCCGATCCGAAGGTCGTGGGTTCGAATCCACTCGTGTACCAATGAGTTTTTCTGTCGAAAAATTTACGTGCACTATGCCAGTACTCTCAAAACGGTGAAGGAAAACATCGTGAGGAAACCGGCGTGTTGTAGAACCTAAAAAAGTTCGAGCAACACGTGTCAAGGGTCACGCAAAAAGGGCCCACCAGCGGCCTACTTGCGGAAAAACCTGCCCGCACTTCAAGTGCGCATGATAAAACTTGCCGATGGTAACCCCTTAACATCAGGTGAACCATATGTTATGCTTGTTCCATCAGCTAGAGTTGTATAAAAAGACTCAAATCTTATACCATACCCGCAAATGTCTGTTTACTTTCAGTTGTCTAATGTACTGAAAAGTAAATAGGTAGTATTTACCAATACAAAACAAGACCGACCAATAAACATGCCCCAATCGGAAAATCCATGAAAAGATCCCTGAAAATACGGAATCAACACAAACACGGCTCTTTGTGTCCATTCAGGCGCGCGCACACAAACGCTTTTCTTAGCGCATTCACAGTTTTCTATGGGGGCAATAAAGGTTCCCACGGACACAATGGCGGCCGGGAAGGCAAGGAGTGATGAAAAGTTGGGAATCTGGGCCGCGTACCCGAGGCTAGTGATGTCCTACGCGTTTATCGATAGAATGAAAAAATCGGTTGTCTATAAAGTCAGTTTACTGACGATAGTTGTACGTGACAACGTCATACAGCTGTCCACGCAGACGCATCGCTCACTCAAGTAGGAGAGAGACAGATGTCGAACGCTGCTGAACGAACGCGGAGACCGATTATGCCTCTTTGTCGCGCGTTCCGCGCTCTCGCTTGCACTTCAAGCCTTAAATGGAACGCTTTAGAGCGGAGTAACGCCGCATGAGTTATTTTTTTTCGTGCGTGCAGCCGGCTCCATCGAATTATAAGACGTTGTTACGTCAAAAATGCTACCAGTGTCTTAGGAACGCTTCCGTCTGGCACAGATTTGGATGAGTTAAGCTATCGCTAGATCGTTCATAACGGTCTGCAGATAATTAACTGTTTCTTATGTATTTATTTGTAAGTGTAAATCACAAAGAATGTGTTATAAAAATAGCATAGTAGTGTTGTTTGACGTTAAACGTAAATTAAGTACCTATTCAACTATTGCTACGTAATACAGATTAGAATATTTATTATCTAGTTAATAAATAATGTTTGAGATGTCTCATAGCTCTTTCTAGCTTAGATTGAAATGAAAAAGACTACTAAATCATCCAGTAATAGTTCTCTTTGACGAAGAAAAGGAAATATGTTTTTTTTTATCCAAATAAAGGCACCAGTTCTATCGATAAGTATTTTCCCCATCTCTACTCGTAGTTATTCCCGTCACTTTCCAATTATTTTTGCGGGTTTTCTTCGCCGCCTTTCGCATTCAACACTGAACGGAATAATGGCACTGAAGAACTGAACAGTTGGGGTTCATGGAATTACCTGCTATCTGTTCCAAATGGAAGTACCGCAGTCAGGCCATTGTCCACTAAAGTGATCCTTGTGGTTCCACTGAGAATTAGTAGACCAACTTGATTACAACTGGAAAAAATAGGGCGGCTGTGTTAAAGACACGGCCGTTTGTTGTCTCGTTAATTCGGGGCTTCCCTCACCACCACGCGCAATGTGTTACAATCCATAATTAGCACAATAATTTTTTTTATTCTTTAGCGATATAGTGGTGTAATTAAAATTTGGATGGTAATGATAGTTATGTAGCTGCAACACTAAATTGTATCCACTGATTTTGTTATCATTCTTTTTTTGAATTGCGTGCTTATGGAAGCAATTTTAAAGACGTATTCACGTCAAAACAAACGAATATTGCATACTAGCATAATAGACTAAGGCTAGAACGACGTAAAATACAGAGAAGAAACCCTGAATTTCTGCTCAGTCCTTTGAGCCGAGCATCAACAAACGGAAAAATAAAAACGGTTCAAGATAAAAATAATTCTTGTACGGTTTTTCACTTTTGTCCTGCTTTAGAACCTCTTTAAACATTGGGTTACCCATTTTCTTCTCTTCTAAGTTTTGGTGGAAGTCTGCCTTTATTCACCAGCTCTTAGTTTTTCCTTTTCCGGAAACTTGCGGTTAATTTCTTTAATAACTTGTTTTTGAATAGAGCGCGGTCGAGTACCGGCTGAATCGGGCTTTTCTTTTAAAAATGGAAATTGAAAAGTAACTGTTTTTTTCTTTCTTTTGTGACAGTATTTTTGTTTGCGAGAGTTGGGCTAATGAATTTATTTCATCCTTGTTTGTTTTTTTAAATATGGAATACTATTGTCTGAAAATGTTTAGGCAGGTATTCTCAACATGTTTTCTAGCCGTTTTATTTATAAAGAAAAAAAAATGTTAGAATGATTTGACTATGATTTGACCAAAACCTATGTTTTCAAACTTTGGTCCATACAATATTTTGGAATATAAGATGTACTTACCTTAGGTAAGTAGGTACATTATAGGTGCATTCACGAAATACAAATTCATCAAATGAATGCTTGAAACGTGATCCAGAGACCATTCCCGGGATGAACATAAATATCGTGATGCGTTTTGTACTCTCACAAAAGAAGTCAATATTCTTTCCTCATTTTACGTAGCTTTATTTTTAGGATTTGACACAATTTATCTTGTGTTGGGTGGTCTTTCTAGATAATCATCATCATTATAAGGCTGCCCACACAAATACTATCTAATTATTCGTTCCTTTTAATATGAAGCTTTTAGAACATGTCTACAATAATTATAAGTTTAAAAAACTTGAGAAACCGACTTCATTGTCAAACGGCTAAACCGATTTTAATCAAATTTGTTTGGGACAATCTGGACGTAAGAATAACCTTCCAAATAAAAAAATAATTTTCTAAATCGGTTCATAAATGACGGAGGCATGCAGTTACAAACATTAAAAAAATTATTTAAAAAAAAATGGCAGCACCGATTTTAATAAAATTAAAATGGGACCAATCTGGAAGCAGTACCTTTCAGATAAAAAAATATTTTTTCAAATCGGCTCACAAATGACGAAGTTATGCGGTAACAAACATTAAAAAAAAAAAAAAAAACAACCGAATTGAGAACCTCCTCCTTTTTGATTGGAAGTCGGTTAAAAAGGATGAAAAAGTAGTTAATTGGAAATGCGAAAACTAGAATTCGAGGTATTTTGGCAAGCATTTTCATAATAGGCAAGAAATTCTTGGTAAAAATAAATACAGATGGTGTGAATAGTTCAGCAATTTTAAAATGTAGGTAGTTTAAAAAAAGTATTTGCTTTAACGTCAACGGATGATCCTATTGCACTTATCGTCACTCGATATTTTCTTTGGCTATAACAATAAGTTTAAATTCACCCAATTTTAAATAATTTCTCACAACAATTATTGTAAATAAGTTAGCGGCTCTATCAATTGTTCTTTTTTCTTTTATGTAATTCTTAGACAAGAGAAATAAACATGTCACAATAGAGTGACCACAAAAGAAAACTTACAACAAAAGATTGTGGTACAAGTTAAAGATGTAAGCGGTCTACAGCATTTTTTATGATCTTGAAAAAAATAAGACTTCATTAAAAATCGTTATGAACTTTGAAGTGAATTTCTATCCTAATTTTGGACAGGGGTTATTCAGACCATTAACTCGAAAATCACAATATTTAAGTAATTCTACAAAAGGCTAGCTCGCAAAAATCGTTTCAAATTATTTATTGCAAACAAAACACACAACAAGAACACTGGAAAAATATCAGGATCTTTGAGTGGCTCTAATTCATCTTTGTGTATTTATCATCTTGAAAACCGTGATTATTATTTAACCGTGACAACATAAAAATCTGCCAGGCTTTTGGATAATTTCCTGACACGATCTGGAATTTTGCAATTTTTGCATTTATTCTAAAACTCGCAAACAGCTTCCGCTCGCACCATGCACCACATTATTATAGCTCGGAGATACCATACATCTATCGGCAGTGGTCATCAACATTTTCACAATGATCTCAGCGTCGATTTATGTAATAGACGTCAGAGGTGCCTATCGCTCAGTTTATACTCGTACGTGCACCTATTTGTACAAAGTAACTGTTAAGACGCAATATGCTGCTATTTTCTGCGATATTATCCTATATTTTTTTTTTGAACTTGTGGACAATCCAAAAATCAAAATTTGACTGGCCTCTCAACTCTGTTGGTAGTAGCTCTGCCTTCTGCGCCGTAGGTTGTGGGTTCGAGCCCCACCAAGAACAAGTATTTTTTAAATATTATTAAACGAAAAAATTGTTTTTATTTTGAAACGTAATGCAGTACTTATAGTACCTACTTTAGTATGTTAAACTAATGGTAGTATTAGCAGTACAGTGAGACTTTCAAAAATGAATCGGACCATCACATGCAAATTCATTTTCAAATTGAGCCATCGTGTCTTCTTAACTCGTAACGATAATAAGATATTTGTCAGTCACCACGGCGTTTATTTCATTCCAAACTTCAGAGCCGTATAGAATTTAATTCAGTTCTACTGACAGATTTACGATGTCCTCTCTATTGTGATTGGGACTTCTGTTTTTCTTTTAATTTTGAAGAAAATTGATTGAATTGTTATTTTTGGGAAAAACGTCCGCGTTCAAAAAAAAGTTTTCGGACTGATTTGACTCTTATTAATTTTAGGTTCAAAAAAATTGTCGTGCTAGTTTTTTTTTCAAATTATAACTAGGTTATGCAAAAAACATATTAGTTTTTAAACGGCTTTTTTTTTTTCTACTTCTTTTATATGATACTACTTATTACATATTTTTTTAAGTATCTTTTTTTATTGAAGCTACATTGTTGCATTGTAGGTCGACTGCATAGTTTAGTTAGAACTTTAAAATAGAATAAAGCTTTAACTTCTTTTATTCCTAGGTGCTATTTCTGTTTCCCTCTATTTGTATAGTATTCCAACTCCGCAAATCTTCTATTCCAACGAATCAAAAAGGTTTTAAACAGCCATTTGATGAACAAACAGTGAGATTAAAGTACAGTGTACAGTTACCTACTTGTGTTACTGTTATCTTAATCGCTCAACTTCATTTTCTTGTACAAACGTGTGGTAATGGCTTCTCTGATTGCTTTCGAATAGCTTTTTATAAAAATCATTACGAAATAATCGGGTCTTAGAGTTTTTGATTAGCATTTTTCTGATATTGAATTTTGTAATGAATTTTCAATTGATTTTCTGGTCAGCCAACGTAATAAATAATGCTTTTTCGTTTATTTATTCATAGAATCTTGTTACTTCGTGATTATACTTTGTGAAATATTTTTAACTTCAAACATTGTTTTTACTATAGATTTTATCATGATGTGGAAAGTTTGTTTTCATGTACACAAGGATACGCATCAGACTATACACTGCTAGCTCGATTGTCCTGGCAGTAAGCGTGATTTTTCTTTGTCTTTAGGTAACTTGAGCTGTATCCTAACTGTAAGCTGTACTTTACCAAAAATGTTGTTAACTTCTGCCAAATTGCGTTAAGCATTTTTTAAGCAGTACATTTTACCTGTATAAATGTTATTTGTATCTAGATCAGGTTAGTTTAGTTAAATACATACATAATCACTAAAGGCCTGCGCACTCCTAGGTCGCTGCCGATGGTGATCAGTGAATCGCTGTCAAATTTTACAGCGATATTTGACAGCGTTTCACTGATCGCCATTGCCAGTGACCTAGGTGCAGGTCTTTACTGCATAGATCAATCATCGTTAGACAATTCATCATGTTTCTCATTTCAGATTTTAATATCCCGAAAACTGTCAAATTGTCACCACCGCTAATGTTAGGTAGGTACTTAGCATCCTGTCATATTTTATGACAGTAGATCAAAGTAGTTTTTTGTAGTTATTGTTATGATGACACCTACGCAAGATAAAAACAATTTTATTAAAAGCATTCTTTCCATTATGCATTACTTTTTGCCGTTAATAAAATAATTATTTTTTTTGAAGATAAACTACAAAAACTTCAGTTAAGTACCTGAAAGCTAAGCCATGTTCGTAGAATAATATTCTTCATAATACAGGATGTACAAAAACATGATGACAAACAGCAACATGGCAGGCGTGACCTACGAGGCAATGTTTTGTTATAGGCAATGGTTACCACTTACCATCAGGCGGGCTATATGCTGGTTTCATCAGCTAGCTGTTTATGACATAAAAAATATAAAATATGGCAAGAACAGCTTTTCAAACTATGATGGTTTACACCAATAAAAGAGTGCGAAAAAGGTAGATTTGTCTGCCAAATAACATTTCCCTTACTCCTGGGCTTCAGTATACCCCGTGATCATGGTGCATGCAACTGTGCCGGATTCAAAACTTACAAACTTAAATCATGATAAATATCCCGTTTTTCATAAAAATAACGGTAAGAATAAAACTAAATAGAGTTGTCTTTGCGAGTAATGATCATTATCACTAGTAGTGAGTGTAAAATGATTGTGTGCTTAAGGGGGTACGATTTCCATACAAACTTAATTTACACAACTATGGGCGAATAAAGTATTAATGTACACTGAAATAGCTGTAATAGGCTTTTACAGTGGTCCTTATTACCGGCCAGTTATATAAAGTTGGAGTATCAGCCGTTGGTCGTGGCAGTCGGGGCTTCAGAAAAAAAATGACGAAAAAATTACTTTTTTGGTTTTTTATTAATATTTCTGTTACCCTACAGTTTTCTCCAACTTTATATAACTGGGCGGCAATAAAGACCACTGTAAAATTCTATTACAGCTATTTCAGTGTACATTTATACTTTGTTTGCCCATAGTTGTGTAAATTCAGTTTAACATGAGAAAAATCAATGACAATAAGTTCACAAGTCATGCAATGATCAGAGGTCAGTAGTCTAGTCAGTAAACAGGTCCACAGAGGTTACAATGTAAACGTTGGCGAGGTGTTTCTTTGATCTCGCCGACGCGTAGGGTTGCTAGGCACTGTAGCGTATTATTTGTGATTTATGAAACGTTGAAAGTACCACAAATACCTATTTTATGACATTTAAACGTATACCTTTTAATCGACTTTTTAAAAAGTACCTTATGCAGTTTTATATTGAACAAAAATAGTGCATACGTTGTCGAACATTATGTCTATTCATAATATAATGTTCTTTTACTTTTTT
Organism: Thera obeliscata; assembly: GCA_947578465.1. Taxonomy (NCBI): domain Eukaryota; kingdom Metazoa; phylum Arthropoda; class Insecta; order Lepidoptera; family Geometridae; genus Thera; species Thera obeliscata. Next base: position 6,339,013 of record OX387918.1, on the reverse strand, counting down.
ACACATCTGTTAGTATATATGCAAAATATATTTTTTAAAGCAGCACCAACGTTAAATCTTTTGAAATTGATATAAATAAACTATTTTTTATGTTCAGGACAATATTGTTTTAACTCGGGAATATACATAAATATTCTTATTTTATTTGGGTTGTTAAATAACCGCTCACATCATAAAATCTAGCAAAAACAAATCCATTAAATAATTAAACAACCAAACAGTATTTATTCTTCACAAAAACAATATTGGCAACCCTAAAATCCAAAGAGTAGTGCATAGAACAGAGTTTACATTGGCATCATTCAAAATGTATGAAGTTGCTATTTACGTTTGACCAGAGCACTCATTACGGATTGTTATTGGAATAATAAAGAGATGGAGCGGAGCATCCGTCTAGGTGTGCGTCCACACTGAATGCGCGGTGACTGGAGCCTAGGCGGGCGCGGCGAGCGGAGGCGTGCGGTGGCCACATTGACGCGCGAGCTCTTGTAGCTGTTCGAAGTATATCAGGTGTTGCAAACTATGGACGTGGATTTGCTATTTTTACTAGACAGTCCGATCTTGAGATGGGAGGTGTTTAACACTAGAGATGGTGTGCACGAAATAAATAAAAACAGAGGAATAACTGGTGAATTTTTTAACTTGTATGAAGTATTGAGATTATACCTTAAAAAATTCAGTATTTACCGCCATTTTATAGACAAACAAAATACAGACGCGTATACGCCGAGCGACAAGACCGAAATGGTTTGTTACCCCTGCCACCCGCGCATTGGATCGCTCGCTGACTAGGCCCGTAGTGCGGCCAGAACGCGCTGACAGGAACGTTTGAAAACTACGCGCGTTGTCTCGCTCAGACCCGTCGCACTAGGCTTCCGCCAGTCACTACAATATGGACGCAAAGGCGTGTTTCATATGTTTGATACTTCGCGCCCGTCGTCGCATCCGCGCTAGGCTCGCAGTGTGGACCCACACTAGCTGTGAGGCCGTAACGCGTTTCCCAGTACTACTATCCATTGCAAAACGAGATCGCTTTATTCCCCATTTCTGCGTACTGACACCTCTGTTGTTGTTTATTAATCTATGTTTATTTGAACTAGTTTTATGTTTGATAGAATGTTTGAAATCGAAAAGTGTGCTCTCTGAATGATGCTTTTTATTTGATTCCGCGGAACATTTATTTACGTTTTCCTCCAAAAATAACTTTAAGACGTAATAATTTATTTCAATTAATTGACAATTTTAACGCGTTACTATCACGTCTAGGTGTGTTATTTACGGTTACTTTTATTATGGCATTATTTCAGGTTGGCAGCGACCTAGATAAAAAACTCACGAAAATAAGTAATAAAGTTTTATTGTTTGAATCGCGAACACAGATAGGCGTGTCACTTCGATAGGTGTACACAAATCTGTCTACAGGATGTCCTATAAAGTGGTGTCATCGCCATTTTAGTTGTCAACAACCGTACAAGCGATAAAGTGTGGAAATGTAGCGAAGGGCGCACATAAATGTCTGCCGAGTCCCGCGACCAGTGAGTTACTGGCATTCATCACTATCACTATTAGGAAGTAAATCACACAGTCAAATTTATTTCCCCAGAACGTAGGTTCAGAATTTCAAATTGAAAATAAAATTCCGCATATTTTTAATTAATTAAAACGAGGTATCTCAGTATTAAATCAGCTATCTGGTTACCTTAAGCTGGTAAGTTTGGTGTTCGATGGTCATAACTCAACAAAAAAATTAAATCATATCTAAACTTTAACTAGTTACCTATTCTTAAGTATTTAGCTAGGACCTAAACAATTAATAATACCTACCTTTTTAGGAAAAAGAATACTCTAATCATTTTTAGTTTTTTTTTTATTAATAATTTGGTCAATCAGCAGTGCAGTTAAATGCGGAAATCTACGAGAATTTTGATGCGCTTATACGGAATGATGATTTAAAAAATGATGACATCATTAAAAACCTTCATTTTTCCTACATAAAATATAATTACTGGGAGTAAAATGTATGAAAGGTAAACTTACATGTGGAAGGCAAAGGCCGGCGACAAAGTGCCTTAAATTTTTTAATTGCGGCCTGCCTTGTGATTATTATTCTGCTTTGTGCATTCACGGGCTACATGTGAGGCTTTTGCGGAGTAATGCGCGAACTGGGTGTGGCCCGAGTGACGACGGAACAGCGGTTTTAAATAGCTTAAAATATAAGCGGAAATTATATTCTGATTTAAACACACTCATTGCTAGAACTTATCCATTTTAGTTTTAATAACTCTGAAGAATAGCTTTTTTTCATAAAAATAAATACTATTACTCTTAGAGCACTAATTCTGAAATATGTTTTGATTCAATATTTTTCAGAATAATTATCATGATCACTAACTAGTAACATTTTATTACATTAATATCACATTAAATGAATCTATACAATAAAATGCTACAACATAACATAGAAACAAATAAACTTACATGCACAATAAGGCAATAAACGTACTGAATACATATTAACTTATTGTAAAATTTTTGGGGATTTTATTTTTTCAGGTGGTTTAAACTTTCTATGGAATTACTAAAAAGAACACTGAATTGATATTTGGTCTATGAAAAAAAATAATATAAGCTTATGACTTGCACCACAATGTTAGAATTTAATAGAGCCGCTCCTTAAGCGACACCCTGTATGTGGACCTATAACAAGACTCTTTTAACTTAGTTCATTATTATGAATATTACTCATTAGTAGGTTTGAATGACGACTTTTTATTATGAGCTCAGACTGTGGGAAGTTTTAATTATGGCTTTTTAGAATAAAATAAACAATAAAGAAAAATGAAAAATGTCTTTTTATAAATAAAATACGTTACTTTATTTGAAACTTAGCTATGAGTATTTTAATTAAATAGGCTTACCTACTTACTTATTCTTTTACTATGTAGCCAAAGATTACTTAGTACTTCTTTACAAAAGTTACCATCAAAGTTTTTATTGCCATCACCATTTTGATTTCGCTCTAATGCGAAGAGTTTTTTTCTGAAGAATTTCGAACCTACTGCTGTTTATTGGATGACATAGCATTTAATGTTTTTTTTCTTTTTCAGGTGAGTGTGAGCCACAAAAATCTTTATTGGGTGAGCGTATAATTTTTTCGAACTTGCTCGAATAGTCACGAGCTGGAAGAAAATGAGCAAGATGCGCCCGTAAGAAATTTTGAAGTCGAAAGACTTCAAAATTGCTTTATTAATTTGGATCACAAGAATCAATTTGAAACGTTAAAGCTAGGTGATTCTAGGTGCTAGTTTCACGCGACCAAGCCTAAGAAGAACAGGCCACAAACTACCATAGTGTTGTGCAGATTGTCCACAAACTGTTATTATATTATTATAAGATGAAGTTATAAGTTATAGGGGAGAAGAAAACTAAATAGTCAGACGAGTTTTTTTAATTAGTTAGGTACTCATTCTGCTGCAAAAGTAAAATACGTTGAGTAACTATTCGTCTTGATTTAATAATTTCAGAAACTTGTATCTAGATATGCTAAGATATTACAGGTAGTGTACGTTCAAATTAACATAAAACAAGAAGCACTTACCTGGCTCCGTCTAACGACTATTTCAGGATTTTTATAACCCTTGTGCACACAGTAAACAGGCTATAAAAACTGACTTAAACCAGGATCAGATATGTTTGGACTCAAGTGCGTCGACCGCCTAACAGTTAAACAGTAATTAATAAAGAAAGTTCCCACAATGTACATCCGAGAAGAAAAGACTGGACTTTGTGAAGCCAAGTACTGTGCTGGCGAAAATGCGTAAGGTGTATTTTGAAAATGCTGATCAAAAGATTCATCCCAACTGCATTCACTGTCGAACAATTCAAAAGGTTTTCTGAATTAATTTCCAATTATCATGAAACATTCTACTGAACGTTTCCGTATCATAACAGCCATTTGACTTTCACCGCTGAACATGGGTTTCTCCATACATTTTCCAACAGTTCCCAACATCCCAGCATCTAACAGTTTTCTTCCCGCCAGTACAAAAAGGCCGAGAACATTACACTTTTAATCGTCGTCTTAATTGTACCACAAGCAATTAGACCCTAAGACCAGTTAAATGCACCACTTGTTTAGGACTCAGTCACGTAGAAAACAGGTTGTCGACTATACCGGCGCTTACAAGCTTAAACCAGCGGCGTCCAATTGACTAATAAACTGGATTACTGGACAAACATCGAACAAGAGTTTTCATACAGACCATTATGATATTTTAAGGTAGATATTGACTGTATGAAGACATAAATTTTTTAATTGTATAAAGTAGTAAGCAGGTATATTTTATTACCACTCACGTTTTGTTCAACTGATTGTACTAGGTTACTTCTTGGTACACAAAGCTACACATCAGACTACACACTGCTCGCTCTTATATCCTTGACATAAGCGTAATTTTTCTTTGTCTTTAGGTAACTTAGTTCTTGTGTTGAACTTGCTAATGGAACAAGCATTATATTACCTGATGGGAAGTGTGCGGTTTGGGGTTTGTTGATTACAATTGAAAAAGAAAAAAATACTTCGAATAGCTTCCGCTTACTGGTTGTAAGCGCCGGTAGACAGGTAGCCGTAACCTGCTTTATGTGTAAATTCACTCTAACAAAGCGAAGAGATTTGATTCTTAATAGAGATTAGCTTTTAACCCTATTATCTAATTCCTTGTTCTCTGTAAATTTTAAACATTACCTGTTTACCCTTTACCACTCGCACTGTGGTGGTCTGGTGGTAGCGGCCTCGCCTTCCGATCCTAAGGTCGTGGTTTCAAATCTAGTACCAATGAGTTTTTTTGTCCAAAAATGTATGTGGGCTAGGCTATTACTGTCAAACGGTGAACGAAAACATCGTGGTGAAACCGACATGTCGTAGATTCTAAAAAGTTTAAAAACATACGTCGAGTAAGCGAAAGAAGCCTGTCTAAGGTGCGCTTAAACCCCTTTCATCACACTGGTAAAAAAAATCAGTGACACGATAAGAAGGAGTGCTATTTATTATTCAGTGTATTTTATATAAATAGTGATTCAGTTTTCGAAGATTGACATGAAACATTTTATCAACGGCAAGGTCATCGAAAGTTTAAACATTCTTCGTAAAACATTTTTCCTAATTCATTTTTAAATATCTCATAAACAAACATTGATAGCGTTCATTATTGAGTATCGAGCATAAACTTTTCCATATTAAGCTTTCATTATAATGTTGAACAAAACTAATAGTTTATACGTAAATGTTATTAATCTATGTTTAATCATGCCACAGTCTAATCTTGTCAGCTTATTCACTTTAAACACGCAAAATCAAAATAACCATAGTAGTTTTAACACGAACACTAGACTTCTACACTTATCGTGGGTATCGGAAACTAAAAATACTATTTATGTAGATTATTTTTCATCGATATAGAATTTTCACTAAGGTGATAAAGGTCAGCGACCATCACTTTAGATTCTGATAGAAAAAAAATATTCTACGATGTTTTTTTTTTAAATACCCATTCAGTTACACAATTTTCCTACATCGTTCGAATGCGTCGTGTAGGTAGCTATAATACGATAAAGAAAATCGAATTTAAACCTTTCATCTATGCCACTGTCACATAATTTTCACGGTTTTAGTTTAACAAAATATTCATATTCAATGTCAAAAGCTTACCTTCCGAAATCAGAGACAAAAATTTATCTTCCAATAAAACGGACCTACTGGTGTGACAAAGCGCTCATAAAAGATAAGATACCGATAGTGTTTTGTCTCCCAAAGGAATTTAAACTTTAATTAGTTGCGTTTAGAGGTTATTTTATGGCAGGCCAGCAATGATGTGAAGTGCCCAATAAAATATTCAAATAAAGAATAAATAATGGTAATAGGCAGTTCACACATTCAGACTTGTCCCACGCTAACATCACAGCTTGTTGAGTCCACTCGTTATCGATACTCTTTGGTAACGATGTGACTAGATAGTTTGGAACTATTAATAGGTAGGTTGACGGCATGGAAATGACCAAGAAGAAATAATTTTACATCAGATCGTAGATTAAACTGCTACTTAGAATAACCTTAATTTATTTTTCTATTGGCAACTCCCTTTTTCATAACGGACTCTTTTAACGTCTCGCTAAAAGTCTCTTGTCACACTTTCATGTCAAAAATAGAGATAGCAACAGACTTATCGAGCTACCAAGCTACAATGACTGTTATTATAAGAGCATTAAGTATGAGTATAATATATTCATAATGTAAGACTTTATGAATTAATTTAAACATAATAATATACCTACATAAAGGTGAATCTTTTTCACAAATGCACACATGCCCTGAAAAAAATATAAATGAATTTAAGATAAAGTTAACCCATGTCAATATAAGATATAATAAAATATAATAAAATATGACAAATGATTTTGTTCCAGAGAACTAATATCTAGATTTTTTTTTTTTATTTAAATGATAGACAAACGGGCTTACGGCCCACCTGATGGTAAGTGGTCACCGTCACCCATAGACACCAACAACACCAGGGGTGCTGCCGTTAGAGATTATTAACCTTGTTTCTCTTACATGACAAAGATTCATCCTTCAGATTTTTTTACCAAAAATAACTGCATCTTTTTATTTGTTTTTAATTAAGTTATTAATGTCGTAAAATGCAGTAAGTTCCAATTAAAAGTTATGATTATGTCAACATTTTTTTTATTAGATCAATAAAAAATGTCTTCAACAATCTTAAATAGGATCAAACTAACTATAACGTCGTCAAACTTAGATAAGAAATTCTAATTAAAAAAATATAGTTTTAAAAATGTTACTACTGACGGACCAAAAAAGCGGGAAAACTGTTGGCAGCATCCTGGGCACTGAGACCACGTCTGTTGTAACACGGTCGAAACGTCAGGAAATCAAAAAAAAATCGCGATAAATACTCGTTTCATCCATTATAATTATACATTCTAGGCAGTTGTGTTCTAACCTCAAATCATTATTTCATTCATTTTCATTTAATTTAAGTGTTCTAAGCGCCTGGTTATCATGGGGTTTACACAGATAAGGAAAACATGGATTTTAAAATGCAAGGTTAGGTTATGCATAAAAATATTGTAATTAAGGTAATTTTGACGTGATAACGTCTTATAAATCGATGGAGCCGGCTGCACGCACGAAAAAACATGACTCATGCGTCGTTACGTCGTTTCGTCGTTCCATTTACCTGAGCCCGAGCCCGTAATGGGTAAATGAGGTAAATGAGGGTAAAGGTAAATGAGGGTAAGGGTAAGGGTTCAGTCTGGGTCCGGGTCCGGGTCCGGGTCCGGGTCCGGGTCCGGGTCCGGGTCCGGATTTTCCTTCAGTTTCATTCAGTTTCATTCAGTTTCATTCAGTTTCATTCAGTTTCATTCAGTTTCATTCAGTTTCATTCAGTTTCATTCAGTTTCATTCAGTTTCATTCAGTTTCATTCAGTATCATTCAGTTTCATTCACATTCAATTCAATTCAGTAAAACTAATTTTTTTTTTTGAAAAATGCAACCATTTCATCAGTATTTTCTTATGACGTTATCACGTTCAACTATCGTCAGTAAACCGACTTTACAGACAACCGATTTTTAATTATATTTTTGCATGATATAGTTATAAATAGCAAAATATGGTTTCATTTTTAAGAAATTGCAAGACCATGTTACCATCTATTTCAGCAAATATATAATTCTACTCTATTCTTCTATTTTTCACCTCTAAGAAATATAACCTACTTCCGAAATATTACATCGAAGTTGACAGTAGCCATGAAAATACAGTAGAACTTCAACGCAGTCAATGTCACGTGAATCTGCTAGTTAAATACATAAATAACTATAAAAATAGATGAAATCTGAGGAGTTTTGTTGAATGTCCAAAATAAACGATTTTGTGTTAGAAATGAACGATAAGACATTTGGATTAATTAGTTATGTTATACTTTATTGCTGTTCTGATGGGGTATTTAATGTAGGTTCTAAGATTGAGATTTAAAGACGGTAAATTATAAGAACGTTTCGTTTCCGTTTCCGATTATTCGATGAGATTAGAATAGAATAGAATATCACTTTATTGTACACCAAAATAAATAAGGTCAAAACAAGAGCAAGAAGAATACTTATAAAGTATAGGTACAATGGGCGGTTTAAGTTAAAAACGATTTTTTCCATTTTGCTTTAAATCATCATCAACTTATTGAAGTCCACTGCTGGGCGTAGGTCTCAGCAAGACAAGCGACCGAGCCTGGTCTTTGGCTCTTCATATTAATGAAAGTTGTTTTAAGAAAAATTGTATTTCATTCATGTGATTTTTATTTTTCCCTCTTATATTTTTATAGTAAGAACAAAATAAACAATAAAATAACATGAAACAAGCATAGTTAAAACCACTTTACATAATCTCATAACTAAAGCTCGTATTCCTTACATAAGCATTCAAAGTCTGTCTTTTCATATGTCTGTCTGTCTGTCAAACACAATAGAGATGACAAAACAAGGTATATTTCCCATATGGGCGCACAATAAGTCTTTGTCAGTGAATACCTTTTCAATATGGCGGCCCGCCTTCATTGTTTTCCAGTTTCTTAGTATTCTAGTTAGTTCTGTGGTCAATAACACAACGCTGTGAGTTATCTTCGACATTTGAGGAAATCAATTTCTTGGTTTATCATAATAAACAATAGTATTTACATGAAGGTATACGAATACCATTGCTTTTCTATTTTACAATTACTCTTATTTGACCTTTCTTTCTGAATGTATCTATAATCTATATTTCTTTTAGTAAAAATAACCTTCAACTCTATTTAAAAAGGTCTCACATCTTTAAAAAACGTGTGAGAATTCCACAAATATTTGCAAAAATCTGCTTTTGTTTTTATTTTATACATTTAATGATTCCGCCAACGCTCAACACGACAATGCGCGTCGACGTCGACAAAAGAATGAGCGAGCGGGCATAGACAACGACCGACGTTTTGTACCGAACCATAGACAAAAGCTCTTTCATCGTCTGAACAATGTGAGGTCTTCGCCTCATTTATCATACAGCCAGGTTACTTTCATTCAATAATTACAATGTACAGATTCATTTAAAGGTTTGCATTGTAGGTATGAATTAATTACACAACTACTTAATATAACTCAGTCCTTTGTAATCCAAGATGGCTATAAAGTATCTCGATTTCAGCTTTTAATGTTATCTGTGGGCATAAATCCTGTGCCATTTGAGAGAAGAAACATTAATTATGAATGGTATCAGGTTACATGTGAAGTCAACAAAGCCAGATCTGGGGTAATTAGTAGCTCGAAGATTCTTTGTGATAAGTTTAATAAATTCAGAAATGTCTTGATGCTTTTAATGTAAACAATAGCTGTTATAACAGACCTCTGTACCCTTAAGGTTTTTGACGGTTTCCTTCAACTTCTTTGGGTTAGAAGGGTCAATGGAAATTGGTCGTCCGTCCACCATATCTTAGTCAAAGTTATGAGCTTTTAGTAAAGGTAACATTAGCGAGATAATTCTTCCGAGAATCGGGTTACATGTATTCGGAGGTGGGAATAAACTTGAAATTGTTAATTAGGAATTACTTCACATTCTTTGTAACAGAGCGTTGTTATAAAAATACGAGGGCTTGGGCAATCTTTAATACTAAGAGCTTTTTCAATACTATACTTACTAATGTTCAAACTTTACATAAAACTTTGATTAAGTACTCTTGTTTTTTATGAAGTCAACAGACAATGCATTGGATATTTTACTTATGACAAAAGAAACCCTAGAAAGAAGTTTCAAAGTCTCCTAAACTATACCGCAAAACTAGCTGGCGTGAAATAAAAAAAAGCTAAATTAATTTAAATTTCGAAAAACTTCAAAAATGAAACGTCGCGTTCCACAATTGAAAAACAAAAGCGCCCTGCACGGCCTGTTGACGGCGGCAGAGGCAAAGCAAAGGCTTGGTTTTCAGCCAGTCGGAAGCTTTTCTGCTTACTTTCTGCTTTGGGGGACGCTGGATTGCCGTTGTTCTGAGTGCCACTCGCGCGCTAATTGTTTGCGGAAAGGGTATGATTGTTGGGAAGCTTTAACTTTTGAAGGTTAGCAAAAATGATACTAATTGCTTTTTCTTGCGTCGAAACATTAGTTCAACGAAAATCATGGACTACTAGAATTTAAATCGCATCACGCTATTTTTATGCACACTCAAGTAAAGCTAGGTATAACCAATTTGACTATCAATTGCCAAATATATCACGTAGATTAATTGTATTCGTAACCTTACCTATCTGTTGAATCAATTAAAAGTGCCACAGGCTCTGTAAATTATAAGACAGTTGTTAAGACTGAAAACTATGTCATTTTATTAAAAGTACCCATCTAATTTCTATAGGTTTTACTCTAATAGTTCTTTGCTGATGAGTTTTGCTGACTCTACAATCTCGTGTATTTGCGCATTTCACCGCATTTTTTCTCTAATTAAAATTATTTCGATTGTCGTGTATACTGCCGCGTTCGTTTGTTGTGGTCCGTGACGCGTGCCTTTTTGAGTCCACTTGTGCCTTTTAGTGCCCGCGTTTACCCCTCATGTTCACATCTGAACTTCGAACGAAATTATTGTTCGAAAGTCATGTTTTCATTCACTGCAGCGAAAACAAGGGGTTTTAACGAAGTTTTTTTTGCTGGAAAACTTTTTGTTTTTAAATGCCACTTTGAATATTTTTTTATAATATTCAGTGGCATATACTGTCAATAACGCAAAAGCATAACTTTATGATCGATCAGTTGCCTCAATGTAGCGCGTGATCGAAAATTGATCGTGCTAAGAAAAATACGTAAACAAAAAATCGCTTTCAGCGCTTATCTCAAACTTCCTTCCAACACATTAGCTGGCTGGAAATTTTACGCATATTGTGCGTATGTTATCGCGCGCGTTTCGAAAAAAGAACGCGATAACCATAGACAAATCGTGTCAGGATGACTTGCAGGGCGTTAATGACGCAAAAATCTGGTATCTTTCGTCCTCTTCCGTCATGGTGACGACAAAAATGCTTGTTTAAATAAAAAATGAAGGGTGTTTGGCCAATGTTGGTGGTTGGTGATTGGGCGCCGTTTTGTTTGATTTTTCTCACGTTGGGGTCGTTGATGGTGCTTTAATTGGGATTGATGATTGTTCGTGCGGTCTCGAGTTGTTTTTGATAGTGCTTACTATCAATTCGTTGTGGTTCAAAGGAGAAAGCTCGTTAGCAATTTTTATTGGGTTCAGAAATAGGTTGGTCTGCAATGATGCATTGCTATTGTATTGTGTTGAGGCACTACTTGTTAATTTCTGAGTAGATCTATTCTTATTCTATTTTATATTTCTTACCTACTAATTACTAGTAGTTTTTTATTATAAAAAACGCAGTAAAACTGCCAGTTAAAAAGAAATAATCGCTTTTGCGGCTTCTTACATTCGTCACATTAAATTTTGCTTCTACATGTTTTTAATAATAGTGTGACACGAACAGATAATCCACCTAATTTTGAACAGTAACCTCTGCCCATTACAATTGATTACTTCATTAGAGTGATATTACTCTTTGTTCATAATATTTAGATACTTAGGATTAAGCATGTAACTTCAAACAAAAAGTTCTAATAAAGCTGCTTACTCACCTATCACCGCACAATCAAACACAAATCCTCCAAACAACATAATCACGGCTTAAAATAATCCGACCGCGCAATTTCTATCCCCCTCTCCCACCCTTCGGAGCTCACCTTTGTTTTCAACTATCTCGCTCTGATAATCATAGATGTAAGACCGTGTTTATTATCAAGGGGGTTAAAACGTAGGCATCATGGTCCGTATTAGCCGATCCTATTAAATGGGCGCCCCAACAGGGGCAAAAGCCAACAGAAGGAGATGCTTTGTTTAAACAGATAAAATCTCTTTGACAATTTTGTGCTTATTCAAATAAGCGTCCCTTGATACATAATAGCTTAATATTCTGTTGATCATAATGAGGAGCGAACATTTGGGGTGATGCGAGCATAAAAGGTACGTACTAAGTACTTTGATATAGATTTTGATTAATTTCATATGAAAATTATTTTCCCGTAGCAGGAATTTAATGCAATCATTATGTTTATCTATGTTTAAAATAGATTTACTTATTTAAATGTGCTTAAAAAAAGAATACCTAGCAAAACAAGTAAAAATCAGTAAAAACACTAAAATACACACAAAAAGAGAAAAACAATTTATTTTCCAAATTCGTTTTCCATTCACAAAACAAACGCTGAATAATTCCCGGGGTGCAAACACAGCATCCTTCCCAAGCCCGGTTCAGATGAAAAACACCGACAAACGTCGTTCAAAATTAACAAAACAGATTACATTCGAGTCTCAAAGGCTGACGTCACAGGCTTGCAGCGCAGCTAGTTCAGTTCATAAACAGGCCAAGTTACTACAAATTCAAGGAGTAGGTATCGATAAAAACAGTCCGATTGCCGTCAAGGCACATTTCAAAAGTTGTAGTAGTCTAGTATAAAATGTTCTCTGAAGCTTATTCAATAATTATAAAGCCTTTTAAAGCCTAGTGTGAATTTTCCTTATTCTGTGGTGTGTTCAATTTTTATTTTAAGTAGGAGGTAAAAGCATAGACTTTTGTATTTCTTTATCCTCAGATAGAAGCGTCTATTAAACAATAAAAACAATCAAAGTTTTTCTTAGTTACTGTTTAGACAACGACACAAAGTGGATTTTGGCCACCGACACCAAAGCCCACCAGGCTTCTCAGTTCTGATAGGCTTCCGCGTAGTTACTGGCTTCAAGTTCTCGTATGCAGGGTTTTCGTAAGGCCTCACACAATTTTGTTGTTTATAAAATAAAAGCTAAGTGACTGCACTTTTAATGTTATTGTAAAAATTTTAAAACTAATGTAAGTACAAAGTGTTTCAGCTATTTTGTTAGGACTGGGCCGTGGTTGTTGTTTGCCACCGATTCTTTCAATTTGCGTAATCCCAGGACTGGAAAGTTTACTTTACAGATACTTTTGATTTGGCGCGTGAAATACTTATAAAGATAAAAACATATTTTCACGCTTTTGTTTTATAATGCTGTTAGTTATTAAAAATTAAACATTATAGAAAAACACAGGTAATCAAAACTGTACTAATTTAGACTTACGTGGAGTACATCTAAGAAATCTGCGATGGCGATGGCGATCCGTTTCAGCATAGGGTTTTTCATACATCCACACACACTGCCACGAACTTTGACAATGTGGTATTTGACAGCGATACTCTGATCGCCATCATAGGTTATGTACGCAAGGCTTTAGGAAAACTAAATACTTATTCAAATTAAATCACTGAATTATATAATAAAGAAATTTCCTTAGAACGAGAAGAACATTAGATCATTAATATCACGTAATATATATAATCAATGTATTAAACACATAATTGCAGGCTAATTACCGAAGCTTAACAAATTTATTTATTCAAATATTTCAGAACTAATTCGCAAGATTAACATTCCTAATTCAAACATTCGAATTTCGAAGTCGAGTCAAAGCATTTGTCAAATTACCCACCGTAGGCGCGGCAGGTCTGGTGAAATTGTTGCTTGATTGTGTGTTTACTTCCCTTTACCATGTCTATTTCACTTTGAAACATTCGGGGTCATTTACCCTTCTGTTTAATGCGTAAGTAGATAAAAAAACAACTGTGTAAAGTGGCTCAACCTATCATGGCCTTTTTTTACTAGCATCCAGTGGTTTTTAAACTCAACTATTGTAATCCTTATTGTGTATTATGACCATCTTATAATTAAAGTCATTATAAAATCACCTACTATAACACTTATATAAAATCAGTACCTCATTTTTTTGTAAAATTAGTAAATATTCTTACAGGAAAAAAATTACGTACTGATAAATTTTACAAAAAACGTCCCCAAGATAAATTATAAATTCGTGCACAATCTTCCCCTAACATAATTACTTAGGTAATACTTAAAGCATCTTCTTATTAACATCAATGCATTGAGTTCGCGAGCCCATTCAAGCTTGTTAAGGGAAATAATTTAGAGATTAAAAAGGGTCGCTATTCAATACTGACCACTTGCATAAATTATTGTAAGTGAAATTCTATCAAAGAGCCTTTTGTGAGGGAAATCGGGAACGGACGAAAAAAATTAATTTAGATATTTTTCCGTCCATTATGAGCCTTCTTTCTGTATCGACGTTTCTTTTGATGTCTTGTTCGAGATAATGATGTTTTTTGTCTTTGATATTTTGATAAGATGCTTTTTTTGAAGCGGAAACTCTATTATGTGATTAATTAGTTGCTACTGGTAGAAGGATCGTAAAAGTGTAATATCCATGTTCCTTTAGTTCTTTGGTGTTGTGAAAGAAAAGGTTGTCGTTTTCATCCGTTTTTTTGAAAATTAGCTTCTTCTAAATCATCGAATTATTATTAAATCGAGTACGCAGATAGGTATTTATCGCGTTCATGCCAGTAACCTTAGTTCCGCGGCTTTTGCTTCACTCATCTCGCTGCAGGGTTCTGTGTTAACATTTACTCTAGATCTATGTGTAACCAGTCCCTTCATCAATTTTCAATCGCCATACAATGCGCTTTTGTTCAATGCTGTTTGTATTACTCTAAGTACTAACCCATCAATGTATACTGTATGCAGATTAGGTACTTGCCTTTGTCATCGATGTTCGATTTGATTGATTCATTAACCGGCTATTGTTTGTGCTGATATCGACACGTACGTTACGTAGGTAGTAACTATCAAAAAACTAATTAAATAAGAACAGGTACCTACTAAAGAGGACCTTTTCTTATTTAATTAGTTTGTTGTAATCTATCGTGCTTTTATGTAGGTACTTTACAATTTATGTAAAGTACATAAAAGCACGTGTTATTCAATAAAAATATATTTACTTACTATATTCTGTTCAGTTTCATATTTTTTACATCCAATCTGAAAACCTGAAAGTTTTATGAAAATCATTAAACAAAATGCAAGGATTCATTTTATTGCAATTTTAAAACCTATATAAAATTGCCACTCCAGGTTCAAACTTGTTAAAAACAAATCAATGCAAATTCAAATACCTACATAGCACCACAACCAAGCAAACTCTACACTGACAAAACACTCGATTCTCTACTTTAAATTTAAACAATAAGGTTTATTTCACCACAGCACCGGCCACATCAAAGAACCAACTCAGGATGTGATATTGAAATTCCTGATCTGACTAGTAATAAACTTCTTCATCTTAAAAAGAGTTCTCAAAGAATAAAGAAAGCCGATGCGTATTATAATCGCTGGCGACAGAATAAGGGGAGATGACACCCGCCATTTTGAAACGATATCTTGCTTTTAAAGATGGAACAAATCTTCAACATTACTGAGTTTTAAATTTGGAACGACTTTTTGATAATTGCGTTCTGATTTGAATATTTGTTTTTTGTAAATGGAATATCGTTAGCTGTAACTTATGTCATATTAGTTTTCTCTGTGATGTTGATCTGAATCGCATTTTAAAACTAAAACTAGTGCTCCAGATTCAATCGAACACTTCAACACTGAAGTTCAGCATGATTCACAATCCAGATTATCTGAGATGTATCACTGTGGTTTATCGCCTCTCAAATGTTGCATAGACAAAAGCCCACTGTTTCAAACAGAAAAGTATTTACGAACTAACACTAAACAGATCGCGGTATTTGTTATTTAACTAAGTGTTCCGATGTCTGTACAATTGGTGGTCTGGAACAGAAACGGCGTAAGTCTTATTTATTTTATCTTGCTACAATGATAGACAAATGAAGATGAAAATTTTACAAAACAAAACGTTGTTCTAATAATTTGTTTTAACTTGCACAATACTAACTTTACTACACCATCATAATAGATTTTTTGGCTATAAAATTGCAATGATGTTCTCAGATTTTTAAACTTCGGAGGGACTCAAAACTAAGGTACTGTCTAAAGTATACTTATTATTAAAGCTATGAAGTTGTATTGTCTATGGGCTAATTGGTAATCTAGGACATTATCTAAACAGATTATCTAAATAGAGTACATAAGTTAAGATAATCTAGCTAAAAATGAAACACTAAAACACGAGTTTTCTTACTTCATTCATATCTAACTGGATTAAATACTTGTTTATTCAGAAATGTTATTTCTATTCTTGATAAAGTTTTCTTTATTTCGAACTGATCTGGGATTGTGTTCAGAATAAATATTTAGTTTTAGCCTCATTGTTGATGGGAAAGGTTAATATCTTTATAAATAGTGCCACGTGTGAGTATTGTGTTGAGTGAATTAATGTCTTATTATTTCCTGGAATAAATTTATTGGTCTATTTGGTACGAAAAAATAGATTGACGGATCTAGTATGTTTTATTAATTTTTGCATTAAAATTTTAATGCTAACACAACAAGTAGTAGGTATTCTTTACCTATATAAATATTTTTTTTTATTTTTGACAATAATTCAGTGTAATTCGGAGACGTGCGTTCGTGTCACTTGGATGACGAAAGTGCCCATTGGTGAATAAGTAGGGAGTCGTGATTCGATATACTTTAATTATTTACACTCTATAATTATGTAAAAAAAAGCCTATTATATTAGAAATGTTCTCTTCAAACGCGTCTGTTTCAGTTCATCCAGTATTTTTAACTTTTGTTATTCAAGAGTGAAAACGGAAAAGTTTCCATTGGCTATCATCGGGTCCATTACTGGTCCATTATTGTTTTAAACATTCCCTTGAACAAGTTTTAAACAATCGCGCTTGAGTTGCGCGCGCGTCGATTGACGTCTGTCAAGCTTGACGTATTCTTATCAATCAATGCTGTCAATCGTTGAACGGAATTTGTGTATTTTAAAATCACTATGAGTACTTTTGATTCGGTCTTTTAAATTAAATAATTCACTGAAAACAATAAAAATGAAATGGGCAAACATCACAACTCCTTGGGATGCCTGAGGACGGTAGGTGACGGCGATCTTGAAGTTCTGGAGAAGGAATTGGTGGGAAGTCGCAAAGATTGTGATAGTTGGAAGATTTTGGTGGAGATCCTTGCCCGTCAGCCATAGGAAAGTGTAGGTAAAAAAATATGAATCAAAGCGTGTTCCGTAAAAGGCATGCCTTGAATCCTTTCACCACACTCTCCCTAATCGGACGTCAAAGTCACAATCTTGTTTAAGTGCCTAGAAGCCGGGAATAAAAAATACGTTTTCGTGAAATTCAGTCGTCGTGAAATATGAATATGCTTTTTCGAAGAAATATGAAATTATTAAAAATGTTTATTGATTTCAAAGATTCGCCACGCCCAAAGCACTTGCCTTGAAAACTAAAATATTCATGTCTCTGACATAATAAGAATTTAAAACTAATTCATATTTCTTTGAAATGTTTATTATTTTTTTCTTTGAGCTCAACAAGCGTTATAATTATTGTGATTAATTACTAAGATGAAAAGTAGATTTTCGTTAGATTAGACAAGAAACAAATTCTCAGAATACTTACTATGTAGGACATTGTTTTATGCTTCATATTAAAATTATTTTTTTACACTTCTACCTAGAAAACCACAAGCTTTTATTATCTACCTATCAAATTACTTAATTTCTTTTCGCTTAGCCAGTGTTCATTTTATGGGATCTCGCTTTGCCAATCTTAAAACTGGTTGGCTTTCAGCTATTTAGTTTCTCCCAATGTAAAACCACTGACCGGGAATTTGATGATGTAAAACATCGTAAGGAAATCCGCGTTTCGGTACAACACCTATACATTTACATGACTGAAAATGTGATAGGTACTAGATGCCTATTCTATCTTTGACTGGCCTCTCAGTTCTCTTGGTTAGCTTTGCCTTCTGTGTGGTAGTTCATGGGTTCGATCTCCACCGAGAACAAATATGTTTGTGGTGAACACAGATGTTTGTTCTCTGTCTGGGTGTAATATTGTATCACAAGTATGTATTTACAACATACATACATACATACATAAAATCACGCCCTCTTCCCATGGGGGTAGGCAGAGATCACGGATTTCGACTTGCTACGATCCTGACACACCTCTTTCGCTTCATTCACTCTCATAACATTCTTCATACATGCTCGTCGGCTTAGGGTACTCCTAACCTGGCCTTTCTTTAAAACGTCGGCGATCGAGATTCTTTCTTCTTTCTTTCTTTCTTTCTTCTCTGTTTAATTAGAGGCTAGATAGTGTTGCATGTATTGTCCAAAACATTTACTTTATAAAATGTAATGTAAAACCTGCTCCCAGGCACCAGTAATCTGATCCTGCATATGCAAATATTAACTGGATCTGAACCCGCGACCTTAGAATTGGAAGGTTACTACTACACTAGCGCTGTTCTTTTAGATCCTTTAAGACTCTCTCCATTGCTTCTTTTAGATCCTTTACCATAACTCAAGGCGACTGCGACAGTCAAGGGGCCACGTAACCATCCAGTTACCACAAAGGCTGACATCTCGAGCGGCCCTGCTCGGCTGCATTCTCGTTACTGCAGGCTTGTTATCCGGATCTTTGGCCGGATACCACGGCCGGATAGCCCGCTTGTTACGTCCGGACGGTTAGCTCGAGTCTCCTCCAATTATTTCCAGCTGAAACCGGCTCAAACTGGAATGCAACTTTTAATTTTTTGAATCCTTGAACAAATTTGAAATTTGTACAGTTTGAGGGGTTTAGGGAAGTTGGCAAAAGATGATTTGAGCGTCTTGAATAGATAGGTAGATAGATAACTCTTTTTTGATAACAATGAAATACTAGATAAGCAGGATAAAGTTTTTAGCTTAAAAATAAACAGTCACGATTATCATCGTCAGCCTGAAGTAGTCCATTGCTAGACATAGGCCTCCCCTACAAATAATCAGCTCATAATGCAGTTTCCACAATAAGATATTTGTGTTCTTGTGTGTTTTGTGCCTTGATTCAGAACATAAGGAAGTCCGGGTACCTCGTGGGCAAAGAAGCAGACAAAACATTACTAAAGTGATCTTCAGTAATTTAGACGCTAAGTGAAGTGACACCACACGATTTACACTTCACTGCTATCATTATTATTTTTAATTTGTAAAAGGATCATTTAGAAAACTGTAGGAACCAAGCCGTAGTTTATTGCCTATTTTTCTAGACTTGGTCGCGTGGAACTGGCACCTAGACTCACCTAGCTTTAAGACGTTTCAAAGTGATCCTTGCAATTCTACTGAATAAATACACTTTTGACTATGATTAGTTGAACTAAACACAGCCAAAAGTGTTCGAGGAAATAGAAATAGGTGAATTAGAAAATCTCGAATCACGAAATAATCTCTAAAGCTTGACCCACACATTATGACGCGAGGCTTATTCTTTCAACGTCAAAAGAAAACTACATATTTTCTATTTTTACTTTCCCGGGATTAGGGCGGCTCCATTAGCGACAAAGGACAGGTGTCGGCTGCTAAGCTTTATTACTCTTTTCTTTTTCTGAGGTTTCGCACTTCAGCCCCATTGGTGTGGACAAAGCTTTATTAATTTTTGATGTGGGTGAGTATGTAGGGACTAGTTTTAAGAGCTTAAAACAACTGTAGTTATGAAATTGTTTTATTACCTCAAATTATGTAGTAGGTCGTGGGTTCAACAAAAAAATATTTGTGTGGTGAACGCAGATGTTTATTCTCTGTCTGGGTGTTCTATTGTATTCTTAGTATGTATTTACAAATTGTTTTCTAAATTTTTTTGTAAATACGTACGTTTGTAAATAAATATTGTGATTCACATATCTCGCTCGAAATTAAGCTGAGTTCTTTGGGAACCAGATAGCTGATATAATAATATGTGAATCACAATATTTATTTATTTATTTACAAATTCCAGCTATGACTTCAAGGAACACTTTAACAGCCACAATTTAAAGGAATGAAAAGAAAAACACAAATCTTCAACACTTTAAAACATTTACTGCTGGCATGGCAGGCATGCCCACTTCTTATAGGAATATACATAATTGCTAAAACCTCGACATCTTAAAACCCATAAAACCATCGGTTTTTTGTGAAAGCAGCTCTAAGACCGCATATTTTTTAATTCACAAAATGAAGCTTTTTATAAAATTGTATGCTGAAACTAAAACCAGCCCCTTGAAAAACATCTTCCATGAAAGCTGAATGCCTGTAAAATAATTCCCTCTTTTCTGATATTTGTCTTTAAAAATGTGGTAAATAATAAAATTGAATGCAGGGCAGAAATAATGACGGTACTCCAACTCTATCGCCCACAAAAGGTCATCTTGGGATATGAGAAATCAGTGTGGATACGCCTAGAAAAAAAATAATTTCTAATTACTAAATCTACTTTTTAATACTATTTACCTACTTGACAAGTGCACGAAAGGAGTCTCCTTGAGGCGCACTTAAAAATCCTTTCACCACATTTGGTTCGAAAGAATCAGTGACACGATAAGAAGAAGAATACTTTACTGCCTTACTTAGAGAATTTCATAAAGTTAGTAACGGTAAGAACTGGATCGATTAGTCGAACTGTTTCGTGCCAACAAAAGTGTTAAAATAGGGTTTCTTATTATTACAAATCTACAAGTATGTTTTACTTTATAATAATTATAAAACGCATAATAAAATGTGACTCAATCACTCCGTAACGACTATAGACTGAACTTTTTTACAGACCGTGAATAAATATTATACACAACTAATATTATTAACTCATTTTATCCAGGGTATACCTATCACGCGAGTAGTCGGTCGTACGTAGTATCCGTAGTAGTAGATTTGAATAACAAATCTGTATTATTTTCGTTGTTATGCAAAATATGTAATAACTACGTTATAAACTTCATGCAACCGTTTCACAACCGTCCTTCGGTCGACAAAGATAATAAAAATAAAAAAGCAATAAAAATCCATGAAAGAACATCCACAGCATCCAACACCATTATTCCGCCTGCTAACGGAAAACAAAAATAAACATAAGAGTAGGCGAGGAATAAAAGAAAAGCTGAAGTGGGACGAGCAACGGGAAGAGAGGCAAGACAAGAGTGGGGGTGGGGGGTAAAAGGGGGTAGAACACCCCCTTTTCTGTTTGAGCAAGCCTCGAGGGACCGACATCGGTCGGTCGGCCGTCCCTCCAGGTTTGGGTATCTTTTGTTTATCTCCGTTTTATTTTCCGCTCATATACACTGTTTCAAGTAGTTATTTTTCGAGGGATATTTATGGTGTTCTGTTAAGTTTATTTTCATTGCGTAAGGATCCCTAATTCAGGTGGGTTCGGAATATGGTTATGGAAGATGCTTCGGTGGGTTCTGGGTATGGATGACTGGATGGGTATCAAAGGTATATCTTTAAATTGCTTTGCCTTATTATTTAAGGTTGTTCGATTTCCATAGAAATTGTTTTTTACCATTTATGAGCGATGAGAGTAAATTTGTATACTGAAATAAATGTGGTTGGCTTTCATATTGCTCCTCATTACCGGCAAAATTCATAAACTTAAAAAAAAACTGTAGATTGCAGTTTTCTTTCAGTGCTCAACTATACTCTCATCGCCCATAAATGATCAAATTAATCTGTATGGAAATCATACCATCTACAAACAAAGATAAAGCTTTTGCATTTAAAAATTTAGTGCTGTTCAAAACACTAGATCACTATAGTATTTAGTGATGTGTTAGAACATAATTAAATTTAAGCTAATTGATAATTATTAATTGTAATTAATAATATTAATCTTACCTCTTTTAATAAGACTTAAGTAATCTAATATAGGTAATGTCAATAGAAAAACCTACAAACTAACAACGTCACATAATTTTTCGAAAACACGAAAGATTTTCTACGTTATTTTTATACCTCATGATTTTTTTTATTGCATAAGTATATCATAGCATAAGTATTTATATTTTTAGTATTGTCACGAACGGAAGTATAAAAATTGTTTTGTTATAGTTTCATTATAATAAAAAGTTCTAAACATGCGCCCTTCAGATGTGGTAAAAGCTTAATTTAATGATTTACAACCTGGAGTTCCTTTTGATAGTAGGGAGAGGTGTGTGCTTTGATGAACGGCCCCCGATTCGACTGCTGATGAAATGATGCGGCTGAAGAATCAAACTGTCGCGTAGGTAAATTAAAAAAAAACAATCAAACATTAAATAAAACATGGATTTTACGTAAGTTCAGTTGGCCAGATTTTTTTCATACCGTTATATTTGTGTTTATCTAGTAGATCTACCAGTCGTTAAGCGTACTTATAATATAAGTTTTAAAAACATGAAAAACTGCTGAACCGATTTTAATGAAATTGGATGAAAAAATCTGAAAGTATAACCTTCCAAATAAAAAATGACTTTTTTCTCTTTTCACTAAGACGAAGTTATGGAATAACAAACATTAAAAAAAACTGAATTGAGAACTTCCTGCTTTATTTAAATGCGGTTATAAATACAAATAAATAATAGCAGAGATAAACAGAAGTGAAATCTTAGTCCAAATTTATTTATTTATTTTTATTTATTTATTTATGACTATACCTAAACTCTTCTAACTCATTGAAACGACAAATTCTCAAGTATCTTTTATTCAAACTTCGAGGGTAGTATAACAATATCATTCGACAATCAAAGTCGTATGAAGTGAGACGATGGCGGCGGGCGGTACCGCAAATTAGTTGCGATGTCTATCGCGCGCCGTTGTGACACGTGCCAGTGGTATTAGCTTGCTCACACAAGGTGGTGGAAAGAGAGAGATATATGGTTTGTAGATGAAAACTATTGTTAAGACAATGACAACAGTGTGCTGCTATCTCACTCGCACTTTTTTTTCTATTTTTACTGAAGTTTGTTATGAAAAATCGCAAACAACAAAGTAACTGAAAATAGACCAACTCGAGGTTCTTTAATGATTTCTCAGGGGTTATCCTATGTAGTATTAAAGACAAATACTTACATTTTGCAGTAATATCCTGGCAAAATAAAAAATTCTTAGTTAAAAAATGACAGTGTGTCTGTGTCGTTTCGAAATAATTTAACCAGTACAAAATAACACACGCTGTTTTTCACCGTACAAACATTTAGTTTTATTTTTACAACAACCACATAAGCACAAGCAATCGCAATAACAATAGACTATGATAAAAAAAGTTGCTACAAAAAACTCAATCATGCATAAAAAGCTCAATCGATAATGCGTTCGCGAAATGCAACATCAGCATTACGATCAATGCATCAAAATATGCTATTCATTGTAAGTACATCACAATAAGTACCCACATAACAAAATGGTTGAAAGCCGCTGAATTGTGGCTAACTTACGGAACAGCTGGGTTAGTCCATGCCTTATAACAGGTGGGTAAATTTCGTAAGGTGGGGAAATTACCACTCTCAGAACATTTATGGTACGACCAAAGTTCATGACAATAAAAAAATCTAATTTGTTTTTATTATAAATTTACTGCAAATTGCAACCGGTATTCTGCATACGTTTAAATAGAACCTCTATTTATATTTTTTTATGAATTACTTTTAAACTAAAATACGGGTTTTGTGTTTCGTAAACTCAATAGAGAATTGGATTTTGTAAATAACAAATAAAAATAAATAATAATAATATAAAAATGCTATAGATGAACCGACGGCATTGTCAAGATCGCAGGAAATCGGTGGATGGAAAGAGCTCAGAATCGTTCTTCCTGGACATTTCCAGAAACACATATTTGTAGGGGAGGCCTATGTTCAGCAGTGGACTTCTACAGGCTGATGACGATGATGATGATAATGATGAATTTTAAAAGTTGTTTTTGTAATTCAAATAAAGATAGAAGTGAGTGTGCGATCCGGGATAAGCTGTGTCATTGGTCATGCCCCCGCGGGGTGTAGTCTGGTGCACACGCCTGTATGCAACACTGGACGCTTTAATTGAGGGTTGTCATAATGTTTGATCAGTGTGGTTTGGTTCTGTGTGATTTCTGAAAGAGCAAATATTTGGAGCTCCGCTTTCTTCATAATAAATAAAGATTTCCAGGATAGAAAGCTTGATCACTTAAAATATTAAATTATGTAGGTATTCATGATGCAATTTTTTAATAATGTGGAGCTTTGAAATCTTTCAATAAATAGGGCTCTATTTTAGACTGAATTGAATAAAATAATGTATTTCCTTTCATGGGGTCTAAGGAATACCTTTCCTTCACTTACTTAAAACATTTATTTAAAGTCACAATGGCAAAGATCACAACAAATACCAAGAAAACGACTATTTCTGCTTATAACTCAGTTATGCTCAGTTGGCAGTACCCCTGCCTTCGTGGGTTCGATCTCCACTGAGACAAATATTTGTGATGTGAACACAGACGTTTGTTCTTTATCTGGGTGTTATATTATATTCTAAGTATGTGTTCACATAAAAAAAAACTAAGTATTATATTAGCTATCTGGCTCCCATAGTACAAGCTTTGCTTAATTTGCGGCTACATAGTGTTGTGTGGATTGTCTATTTATTTTATAAGTAAGTAAGTATTATATAGAAAGAATTAAGTGCATATTTTATATTATTTTATTTTCATAATTTATATTTTACAGCCATCAGTGAAACGCTTCAAATATGACAGCGATATTTGACAGCATTTCAGGTAGTCGCCATTGCCATCGCATAGATGTGCGAAGGCCTTTAAGTTTAATAAACTCAAAAGGATAATAGGGTACAGCCTGTGATTTAACCTTCAAAAACCCACCAGCTCTGGCAACCTAACAAAGGATTCTTATCAACGATCCGATCGTGCAATGCAGTCGCGTCATGATTGCAACAAATAATTAATTCGCAGCCTTATTGTTCAATCTGTTGTCGATATTAATTCATATTTTATAGTGCGGTGGAGTTTAAATGCTTAGTAGTTATGTATATTTAAGCATATTATATTAATCACCTGGGTAATATTAACAAATATCAGTGAAAAATTGAGAGCACTGGTGGTCTAGTGGTAAAGGCCTACCTATCCCAAAGGTCGTGGGTTCAAATCCAGCCGTGTACCAATGAGTTTTCCTGCCCAGAAAAAATATGTAAATATGTTATATAATGTAAATATGTTATGTATGATAATATCGTGAGAAAACCGGCATGTCGTAGATGCTAAAAAAAACAAAAATAATTATGAAAAAAATACTATTTCGCACAAAAAATATTTGTCATACAAACGGTTAATATTAACACAAACATTTTTAAGAGGTTTTTCTTATTATCTTCCTACAATCGGGATTACTAATCCCAATAACTCAAATGCGATTTAAACTAAATCACTTTATAAAGCACAACCAGTTGAAAACACTTGAAAATAAATTAAATTTAAAACAACACATCACGCGTTCCTCCCCGATGCATTAGCGATTCATTTTGATATGTCATCGCTTTGCACGGTAATGCCCTTGCGGCCCTGATGCGCCCTTTTCACAGCCACGAAGCTATACTAGCTAACTCACTTCAACTTTACTGCTAGTATTTTTACTTACGAATTTATCACCTGCATGTTCTTTTGACTACAATCTCTGGTGGTCTTGAAAGCACTGGTGGTCTAGTGGTAGTGGCCCCGCCTTCCGATCCTAAGGTTGTGGGTTCAAATGCCAATGGTACCAATGAGTTTTTCTGTTCAAATGTATGTTCACTTTACTAGTACTCTCAAACGGTGAAAGAAAATATCGTGAGGAAACTGGCATGTCGTAGATCATAAAAAGATGAAATAAAAATTCAAGTGCACGAAAGGAGCCTAAAATCTTTTCACCACATTGATTGTACAGTTAGTAACGAAAGTAGCAATATACCAACTGATTAAATTAAAACCTTCTTTAAAAATATGATTTATCAAATTGCATAACATATCTTAATCTTTATGTTCCGTTTAAAAAGATACATTTTTTTCAAAAGTGCTGACCCGCTCTTAAAAGCCTTAATTTATAGCAGACACAATAAACCTACACTTATTTATTAGCATACCTTATCTACCTACGCGACAGTTAATTTTTGCACTTACGTCATAATGGTACCGTTATTTGCGTGTTTGAATGCATTGACGCACGGAACTACAGAGTTTACAAAAATAGGCGCTGTCATTGTGTTTTTCTTTTTAAACCGGCTTGACATAGTGAGTAGGATAGTCCACCTCAAATTAACTGAAACTTTTTTGATATCATGTATTACGTTGAAGATGGTTGCTCGTACAATACTCAATACAATTATTGCTTCACAAAGGTTTAGTCTGAATTTCATACAAAAACTTAAATACATTTTTGTAATATTAAAATACAGAAATAACCCAGCTATTACGTTTCTAAACTGTGTCGCACAGCCCTTTTTATTCAAATTCACAGTTGTGTAGTTGCACACTTGGCAGCCGGAGGCATTAATAGATTATGATTAGATGAATCTGTTTGATAACACAGCTTTTGGTGACCAGATCTTGGGGATCTGGAGCGTGGAGAATGGGATGACACATAATTAGAGCGAGGAATACGACTCTAGCTTTTAAAAAAATATGATTCTTTGACGAAACTTCCATCATCACTGAAAAATCATGTTTGATCACTTAGTGATTCTTTCGAGTAACCTTCAACGAAGCGTGGTTTTGGTGGATTGTTGACCAATTAATTCTACGAATTTGGAGTTCAGTTCCACTAACCTGTTATAGCCATTAAAACTAGTCCGTTTGCATGATTTTCTGGGTTATTTAAAACACTTTTCGTATTATATTTTTAAATAATGTGTAGTATAACTTTGAAGCGTAGCGTTTGCTGTCTTTGAAACTTTGGGTTTTGCATTGCCTAGGTCTCACTTGTCTTAGTTGGAGTGGAACTTTATTACTATTTTTATTTTTGTTTCGTAAAATAATTATGCAAGAAAAATGGTCGGAACCAAGCCGTAGTTTTCTGACTGTTCTTCTAGGCTTGGTCGTGTGGAACAGAAGTTTTAAATTTGAAATTGGACAGGTAAACGCCGGTTGACCGGTACCAGCCGGTTTTATGTGTGAATGCTAAGTTTGAGCTAATAATAAAGCATCGTCCAGATCACTAAATACTTTACTAGACCAGAATAATCAAATGAGCTCACTTGTGACAGTATATATTATGATTTCACCCCAGATCTGCATCTCCTGCGTCAATGTGACGTCTGTTTCATTATAACATCAAAATAACTAATCCCGCTATCGATCTTGATGCGTAGAGCAGAAGGGTTAGAATCCTTTGTCGTGAACGTTCTGAAAAAACTCACTATTTTGATTTCGGCGCCGACTTTATAAATTACTCTGTGGTATGTCCGGTGGGCATTCTGATAATTTGCTAAATTGTTTTAATGATCTTATTTAATGTGTTTTGGAAGAAAATCACTAGGTTTATCTTTATCCACTCATATCTATCTCTATTCATCATATTTCATCCAAACTCGCTTCTTCAAAGTCGAGAATGGCATTTAAATACTACGAACAAATTACACATTTAATTTGGTCTTCTGATCTGCCTTGCCTAATATCTCTTAGGCATCTTCTACCAAATTTTTTTAAAGATTAACGTGCCTTAAAGCTATTGTGTCAGCCTTCATTCCCTTCCTCAACTCTTTATCTATTTATTTAGGTATTTCTCGTGTTTTAAATTTATTATGATTTAAAACAAGGATCTACCTCTACTGCACGCAATAAGTTTTAACGCTTTTTTCACTAGCCAACATTAGCCATCATTTTCAGATCTTTTTTGCAACATTTTCGATTTCAGCTTCCGTTATCAAAACATGTGGGCCGTCTATATTTGCAATTTTATTTATAGCCTCATTTATAAATAAGCTAAGTTCTTGCAATAGTCAAGGACGCTACACAGATGGTGTTTTAGTTCGTATTTATATTCAGCTATCATTTGCGACAAACATTTTGTACTTCGCCAAATCACGCCCAATTGTTTCCTTTGGCAACGATTATGACACGATCCACTTTGTAATTATCATTTATTTATAACTTATCTTCTTCTTCCGTATTCTTATATTTTTTTACTATGGGATCAACCCAAATATTTTACATGTTATTCTACGAGTAGTACCATTCATGTACACTTGAAATTAGTTTGCAAATCATGCAAACAGTGGTACCGCCCCAAAAGGTGTGACCTCTCAGTAAATCATACTTTAAGCAGACGAACAGTTACTTCAACAATAAATTCTAACATTCCATCTGGCGACCTCCATCAAAAATCTCATTTTTATATCATCTCGTACATTAATAACGCTATCAAAGCGCGGTCGAAATGCCAAAAAGCTGGCCCACCGTAAAACATAAGCGCCAATTGCTAGGACATCTCCGCAAAGCCATTAAATAAAAGTCTTTTTACATTAGATAAATCGCGCACGTTACTCGGTAGCATCTGTCCCTTGCCGATCACGCCCATACATTATGCTCAGTTTGTTGTTTTTAACAAAAAGTTTAATCCGTTCGGTTATGACGGCAATTTGTCAGGGCGATGGAAAAACTTGGTCCATTACCGGGCTTTAGGCGCATTTACATGGTAGCCAGATTCCACCAGGTTATCATCAACGCTTACCGATATTACTAAAGTTTGTTCTGGTAATAACGACAAGGTTAATCTGCTTATGGTATAAATGCTGCCGGAGGGCCGCCTATTGCTCCCATTCGGCTCTTTTACATCGATTATGTCATGTTATTTATGCGTACGCTTTTGTCTTCCATTAGCGCTTCTCTTTTTGGGTGATTCACTTAAATGTATCGCCATTCATTTGCGACTTTCAAAAGGGATTTTTCTTTTAATATTCGCGTGCGGAAACTGACATTGGCATTCGGGTTTCGTCACCTCACGTCCGTGTGACCATTAACAATTCAATACGGTCTTAATGAAGAGTCGATAAAATGTATATTGTGTTATTCGTCACGACTCCCTGGCAATTAATTTCGATTCTTTTTTTTCGGCACTGCTTTATGGTCTCGAAGATTTACTGACCTCTCTTTCCGTTGATTTGTGCACACATTCGACTGTATTCTTCCGCTTAATGGTGCTTAAGAGTGCAATATATTGGGAGGAACAAATTTTGCGCCGAGTGATGCCTCGTTAAGTGCTTGGAAAATTTCATCGGGTTCCAAATGGGATGTAAATTTTTGGTTTTAAGTGAAATTAACCTGGATTTAGTGGGTCGTTAACTTCATTTTGATGACATTATCACTTACTGATATTCATAAAGTTTTTATTTTAAACTTTACGAAATTAAACGTGCACTGTTATGTTTGGAATTACTAAATAACTCTGAAACTATTGCAAAAATTGGTCATGTGCTAGAAGTTATGTTTGGACATCCTTCTCCTTGTCTGGTGTCTATCTTTGAGAAGTCTAACTAAAGATAGTGTCTCTCAGGGTATATTATGCAAAAACAGTGCTTGAGTCTAAGTCCTCAGCCGAGCCATTACTGACACTTTTCTATGGAGAACTGTCAAAAAATCTATGATTGAGACTCGACTCAGACTCAAGCATTGTTTCTGGATACGGACCTAAGACTTCCTCAAAAGTACCACGATTTCATTGCCCCACTTAAAAAATGTATCTTTTGTTACAGAGCATAGGCAACGTGACGGCAGAATTGGAGCTACAGAGACTCCAACAAGAGCAACTGAGGAGACAAGAGATGGTGCGGCGTGGACAGCACATGTACCCTGGACCGCCGCTGGCGTTGCTGCCATTGTTGGAACAAATGAGGCCGCAGCAGCAAGGACCTAATGTACGTTTGATGGTATTGTATTAGTGTTTTAACCAATAGAAAAAACAAATTTCACCACACTCTGAGTTGAAAGAACCAGTGACGTGATAAGAAAAAGAACCAATAAAAGAGAAGCAAAACAGTATTAACCACATACAGCATATTAGTTATTATCATCGACGTAAATGTCTAATTTAGTCCGTTTCTTCCCAGTACTTCGGTTGACCGAATAACAGAGTTTATACACTACATCTCACTTTAGACTTTTAGACCTGAGAGAACTGGTGGTCTAGTGGTACACTGAGAAAAAAACTAGGTTAATGTTAACCTACAGGTAACGGTAAATGCAAAAATTAGGTAGTTTTAACCTATATTAGGTAGATATTACCAACTTTTTTAAAACGGACTTGGTAAATACAACCTACAGCGTTAGGTAGTACATGAAATTAGGTATTTTTGACCTAATAAAGGTTAAAACTACCCAATATTATTAGGTTTACGAAAATAAACCCAATAAAATTTTACTATTTACCCAGTATTTTACCAACTAAAATCGAATATTTATATAACTATATCATCATTACCTAATCTTGGGTAAAAACGACCGATTTTAGGTTTGTAAAACGGTTATAAAAACCTAATAAAAATGAAATACAACCCTGGATTTGTTAAATTGTTAACCGACTTCAAAAAAAGGAGGAGGTTATGTTATAGCATGTGTCATGTATCCGCATCTTTACCTACAGATCGGTCAAAACTACCTAATCTTTGGTAAAAATCAACTAAATTATTGTAAAGGTTTCCGTAAATGGCACAACGGAACCTACATAATAGGTAAAAACAAGTAATCTAGTAGGTATTTTTTTGATTAACCTACAAAATAGGTAAAGTGCAATTTTTAACTGGGTGATAAACCTGATATAATAATAAGAATTCGGTTAATACTACCTAGTCAATATTGAGCTGTAGGTTAAACACAACATATTGCGCACCGTAACGTACCATAAGGTTAAAGTTAACACATAAAAACCTAATTATTGTGTTAAATTTACCTAGTTCATTATGAAAACAATATAAACCTAATATTGGTGTTAAATTAACCGTGTAATAGGGTAACACAAACATATCCATTACGTAAAAAATACCTTGCCAGAAGGTAAGCGTTAGTAATATTTTGTGTAATGGCGTAACCAACATATTTGGTCTCGATGACCTATTTATTGGGTTACCTTTACCCAGTTAGTTGGTTGCTGTAACCTTCTTCGTTTAGGTAATATTAATCTATTTTGAGCGTTAATTTAGGTCAATACTCTGAATCGTGAATCGGTATCAGTAACCTATTAATTAGGTAACGTTAATCTATTTTGAGAATAGGAAAAACCTATTTTATAAGTTACGAATACCCAGTGAATAGGTTTCAGTAACTTTTTAATTAGGTAACGTTCATCTCTTTTGAGCGTTGGTATAACCTACTTTGTAGGTTACGAATACCCAGTAAATCGGTTTTGTGGACCTATTAAATAGGTAATGTTAATCTATTTTGAGCATAGGTGTAACCTACTTCGAAGGTTACAAATACCCAGTGAATTGGTTTCGGTAATCTATTAATTAGGTAACGTTAACATATTTTGAGCGTAGGTATAACCTACTTTGTTGGTTACGAATACCAAGTGAATCGGTTTCGGTTACCTTTTAATTAGGTAAAGTTCATCTATTCTGAGCGTTGGTATAACCTACTTTGTAGGTTACAAATACCTAGTGAATCGGTATCAGGAACCTATTAATTAGGTAACGTTAATCTATTTTGAGAATAGGAAAAAAGGTTACGAATACCCAGTGAATAGGTTTCGGTAACCTTTTAGTTAGGTAAAAATCATCTATTCTGAGCGTTGGTGTAACCTACTTTGTAGGTTACAAATACCCAGTGAATCGGTTTCGGTAACCTTTTAGTTAGGTAAAATTTATCTATTCTGAGCGTTGGTGTAACCTACTTTGTAGGTTACGAATACCCAGTGAATCGGTTTCGGTAACCTTTTAGTTAGGTAAAATTCATCTATTCTGAGCGTTGGTGTAACCTACTTTGTAGGTTACGAATACCCAGTGAATCGGTTTCGGTAACCTTTTAGTTAGGTAAAATTCATCTATTCTGAGCGTTGTTGTAACCTACTTTGTAGGTTACGAATACCAAGTGAATCGGTTCGGTAACCTTTTAATTAGGTAAAGTTCGTCTATTCTGAGCGTTGGTATAACCCACTTTGTAGGTTACAAATACCTAGTGAATCGGTATCAGGGACCTATTAATTAGGTAACGTTAATCTATTTTGAGAATTGGAAAAAAGGTTACGAATACCCAGTGAATAGGTTTCAGTAACCTTTTAATTAGGTAACGTTTATCTATTTTGAGCGTTGGTATAACCTACTTTGTAGGTTACGAATACCCAGTGAATCGGTTTTGTGGACCTATTAAATATGTAATGTCAATCTATTTTGAGCGTTGGTGTAACCTACTTTGTAGGTTACGAATACCCAGTGAATCGGTTTCGGTAACCTTTTAGTTAGGTAAAATTCATCTATTCTGAGCGTTGGTGTAACCTACTTTGTAGGTTACGAATACCCAGTGAATCGGTTTCGGTAACCTTTTAGTTAGGTAAAATTCATCTATTCTGAGCGTTGGTGTAACCTACTTTGTAGGTTACGAATACCCAGTGAACCGGTTTCGGTAACCTTTTAGTTAGGTGAAATTCATCTTTTCTGAGCGTTGTTGTAACCTACTTTGTAGGTTACGAATACCCAGTGAATCGGTTTCGGTAACCTTTTAGTTAGGTAAAATTCATCTATTCTGAGCGTTGGTGTAACCTACTTTGTAGGTTACAAATACCCAGTGAATCGGTTTCGGTAACCTTTTAGTTAGGTAAAATTCATCTATTCTGAGCGTTGGTGTAACCTACTTTGTAGGTTACGAATACCCAGTGAATCGGTTTCGGTAACCTTTTAGTTAGGTAAAATTCATCTATTCTGAGCGTTGTTGTAACCTACTTTGTAGGTTACGAATACCCAGTGAATCGGTTTCGGTAACCTTTTAGTTAGGTAAAATTCATCTATTCTGAGCGTTGTTGTAACCTACTTTGTAGGTTACGAATACCCAGTGAATCGGTTTCGGTAACCTTTTAGTTAGGTAAAATTCATCTATTCTGAGCGTTGTTGTAACCTACTTTGTAGGTTACGAATACCCAGTGAATCGGTTTCGGTACCGTCAATCAGGGTTCGATTCAAAAATGCTCCGACTAGCAAATTAGTTTAGCTGTTAAAACCTAGATGGCGATATTATATAATATACCTACCTATCCTAAAAATCTTTGTAATTTAAGTAGGTACCTAGGTACCTACTTGCCTGCCTAGTTGCTACAGAGAAAAGTATAATAATAATACCTAGGGGTTACTACTACGCATAGACCGGACACTGTAACCAGCCACCAATTCGGGCTGAATCCCCTCCCCCCTCGCCCCGCGTACCCTCGCGGGATGCCATTCCATACCTACCTACCTGGTTTTCTACAATGTTTACATAGGTTACACTAGCATTATTTTTCAGGACTTGTCTGGACTTGTCAGGACTTGCTAGAAACCACACATCGTTTCGTTTCGTTAGACTTGAAAAATAATTGACCAAGCAAGCGAAGCGTCTAAGTTTCGAAATCAAATTAGCTATCAATGCTTGGGGTAGGTAGGTATGTCTCGCTCTGCCTGTCTGTGCTGGCCGCAAGACGCATTTTTTATCGATCTGGATGAAATTTGGCACACAGGCACACTAATTGCGGAAGCAAACACGCCGCGATAATTGATCGAGTGAGTGAAGCGAACGAAGATCTTACAAACAACTAGGGCGATTTTGCATTTTATGTGCGTATGTATGTACGAACCGGAAGACGAAGCGTAGGGCGCCCACCCACCAGATGGACCGACGACATTGTTAAGATCGCGGGAAGTCGATGGATGGAAAGGGCTCAGAACCGTTCTTCCTGGAAATGTGTAGGGGAGGCCTATGTCCAGCAGTGGACTTCTTCAGGCTGATAATGATGATGATGATGATGATGTATGTACCTATTTATGTAGGTACCTATGTTTGTCCGGCGATAACTTTCGAACCGTTTATCCGATCTGCATGAAATTTGATAAGTCGATAGCTTGTAGGTACTTGAGAAATTTACTGGTAAGTTTAAGAGTAAAATCGGATGAGAGGTTATTAAGATAATATGGGATTTTTTAGGGGTGCAAAAATAAAAAAAGTGACACAAAAAAATCAAGTTACATGTCATATGAAAGAACTTTGTTTGGACATTTCAAAACAGTTTAGGTAGGTATACTTTTTTTTAGGACGCTCAGTTTTTGCTATACAAAATAAAAGGTTAAATTAAGATAACCAACGATCCGAGAGCCCCCATCTCTAAGCATTTCGTTGACATCAAGGTTTTTCTACTGGTCGGCTCTTTCTTAATATTTTTTTTCTTGAAATAAATTAAGGAGGTAGGTAGGTACTTAGTTGTCATAAAATGGTGAAAGCGACCTGGTCTGATGATGGAGCCAAGGTCTGTCCAACGGAACTCTTCAATCAATTGGCCAATTGAGTTAACCATACAAAGTTAGTGAGTTCCTTTTTTTTCACCACTCGAGAAAACTGGTTAACAGTAGGTAGTACCTATATACTTAACTTTTCGGAGCTTTTGGGATCGCATCACGAGATCTCAGTTCGGGGCGAACTACTAGTATGATCATGTTTTTATAACGCTTTTATTAGCTTCACCTGTAAGTAAGTTTGTAAGTTTGTATGTAACCGACCCCTTTCACCCTTTCCATCCACCGACTCCCCGCGATCTTAAACAATGTCATCGGTCCATCGCATCGGGTTGGTGGGTGCTCTACGTTTCGTCTTCTGGTTCGTGGTCACCATTCGAGAACCTTAATCCCCAACGGTTGTCGGTTCTCGTCGGTTATGTTATACTCAGGGATTATGGCCTGTTAATGGCCTAAGTATTTATTTCTTCTGTGCTAAAGGTGAAAGATTTTGAAATCGGTTTATTAGTTTTAGTTTAGCAGCAAACAAAACACTATTCATTAAAAAACGTTTGATAAAAATCTATGCATATTTCACAAAGATATCAATAGTTTTGTAATCACAGAATACAGATTACAGTGTAGTTACTATGAAATCGCCTCGCCGCCGCGCGCCGCCGGCGCCGGCGTCGCTGGGTCTCGGCGGGTGGGAAGCGCTCTATTTGTTAGCGGATTAAGTGCATATTTGATTGTGATTTGTGTTGCAAAATGAAAACGTACAAAGCTACAATAATAATAATGATTACAGCTATATTACCATAGGAATAAGTTTATATATCGCCATCTAAAACAGCATATTTTTGTATGGGAAAGGCCACCCGCGATAACTCTCCTAATTAACATAAACATTACCTAATTATTGAGGTGAAAGATTTTGAAATCGGTTTATTAGTTTTCGAGTTTGTTCGATAGATAGTAGATACCTAGGTAGTATCTATATACCTACAAAAAAAAAATTAAAATATCATTGGATTTAGGTGAGCGAGCGCAGTTTAGTTTAGTACGTACTTAGTTAGGTAGGTACTTTAGTTTAGTACCTACCTACGGATTCTGCCACCCAAAACTCAAAAATGGTACAGCAGCAAACAAAACTTTATTCATTAAAAAACGTTTGATAAAAATCTATGCATATTTCACAAAGATATCATTAGTTTTGTAATCACAGAATACAGATTACAGTGCAGTTACTATGAAATCCCCTCGCGCGCCGCGCCGGGCACTGTGTTGGGTGTGGGTGTCGTCGCTAGTTAATAATAAAGCAGACAAGTGCGAGTCGGACTCGCCCATGAAGGGTTCCGTAGCATCAAGTAACATAATATACAGAAAATAAACAGGAAACAAGTTCTTGTAGTTCGTCGAAAGGTAAATTGCGGTTTACGATTTATGACGTATAAAAAAAAAACTACTGGCTAGATCTCGTTCAAACCAAATATCGTTGAAAGTTTGCATAGTAATGTACAACATATATTTTTTTTAGTTTTATCATTCCCTTATTTTAGAAGTTAGAGGGGGGGGGACCAACTTTTTTCAACTTTGGAAGTGTCTCTCGCGCAAACTATTCAGTTTAGAAAAAAACGATAATATTAGAAACCTCAACATCATTTTTGAAGACCTATTCATAGATACTACACGTATGGGTTCGACGAAAAAATTTTTTTTGAGTTGCAGTTTGAAGTATGGGGACCCCCAAAATTTATAGTTTTTTTTCTATTTTTGTGTTAAAATCTTAATGCGGTTCACAGAATACATCTACTCACCAAGTTTAATCAGTCTAGCTCTAATGGTTTCGGAGAAAAATGGCTGTGACACGGCCGGACAGACAGACAGACAGACAGACAGACATGACGAATCTATAAGGGTTCCGTTTTTGCCATTTGGCTACGGAACCCTAAAAACTATAGCCTATGTTACTCACGGATAATGTACCTAGCTTTATAATGGTGAAATAATTACTGGCCTCTCAGCTCAGTTGGTAGTAGCTCTGCCTTCTGAGCCGTAGGTCGTGGGTTCGATCACCACCGAGAACAAATATTTGTGTGGTGAAAACAGATGTTTGTTCTCTGTCTGGGTGTTATATTGTATGTATTCTAATAAGTATGTATTTACATAGTACAAGCTCTGCTTAGTTTGGGGCTAGATAGTGTTGTGTGGATTGTCTATAATATTTATTTATTATTTAATTTTTGACTGTACCTACCTAAGTACCTACCTAGGTACATATACTTTGTGTGCAATACGATTGCATTGCGCACAGATAAGTAAAATAGTATATTATGCAACTATTGAATAAAAGACGGATTTAAATCGAGGGTCATAGATGAATTACAAGCAAGTGAAGGATTCTAACGAATGAATCACTACCGTATAGAGTGATTTATAATGATCGAATCACGAGCGTAGCGAGTGATTCAAGTGTTAGAATCCTAAACGACGCGAGTGATTCATGGCCCTCGATATAAATCCGTTTTATTCAAGGAGGTTGTAAGGTATTAAGATGGACGTTGACCTTATTAAAAGGGCTTTTTAATCACTGTTTAATAAAAGACGGGTTTAAATCGAGGGTCATAGATAAATCACGAACAAGTGAAGGGTTCTAACGAATGAATCACTCGCTACGCTCGTGATTCAAGTGTTAGAATGCTAAACGACGAGAGTAATTCATGGCCCTCGATACAAATCCGTTTTATTCAAGAGTTGCATAGGTACTATACTTTATACAATGACTTTGAGAAAAAGAAAGATTTAAGCGACAAACGTGCGTAGGGCGCCCACCCACCAGATGGACCGACGACATTGTTAAGATCGCGGGAACTCAATGGATGGAAAGGGATCGTTCTTCCTGGAAACGTGTAGGGGAGGCCTATGTCCAGCAGCGGACTTCTTCAGGCTTATGATGATGATGATGAAGCGAAAAAGGATTAAAAACTATGAACTTTGTTTGTACTATTCTAATGTGACATGAAACCAATAACTTTTGATTTAAGGTGGATTTACATCAAACGAACACAGAGCTAGAGCTAGAACAAAAGCATTCGTTCGTGGTCTTTTAGTGTAAACGAAAACTTGTATTCAGCGTTTACACCAAACGAACAAAGAGCAGAGCTAGAACACAAGAACGCTTTGAAGAGACCGCTCAGTGGCGCGAGCACGTCCGAACACGCTAGAACGCTCTAAGCAACTGTTCGCGCGCTCTTGCGCCGTTTACATCAAGCGAGCGAGCATTCTTAGAATATTCCATAGAATCTTTGCGAACGCACTAAGAACAACGAAGGAATGCTCTACGCCTGTTTACACTAGAAGAATTAGCTGTAGTGGGGCTATCCCCTGAATGAGCATTCGCTCGTTTGATGTAAATCGACCTTTAGATTTCTCCCTTTTGGTGCGGTGCTGTGCCTATGCTATGACGTCAGTGGGTCAAAACCATTTCTATTTTTACGATATACTTCACAACGTCAGTGTCGTTTTTAACTGGCATACAAAATGAGCTGTTATTTGGAATGAAAAACCATGTCCTAGTATGTCCTATTAAATATGATAATAAAGACAAGGTTAATCGAATGCAGTTACTCAGTTGATCAACATTTGTACGAAAGTGTTGCCAGCCAATGCTACGTAAACCAGTCGAGTCAGTAATTCACCCGGAAAAAATCATAAATAGAAATTTTCCTTCTTCCTTCGGATTTTGATAAATTATTAGCAAAAAATTTAGTTTTGTGTGGTAATCGATCCGTTGCTTTATCTGCCATCTTGATTCTATGGGTAAATTTTTGTTATTGAATATCTCGTTTATTTTCAACAATCGACTAACGGATGTAATGCTGATACTAACCAAATAAATATTCCGGGCAATACACACAGCACTATTTAGGCCCAAACTAAGCAGAGCAGAGCTTGTACGATGGAAACCAAATAACTGTATATAATACTTAAATATTTTTTTTTTGTAAATACACACTTAGAATACAATATAACACCCAGTCAGAGAACAAACATCTACGTTCACCACACGGACTCATTACGTAGATTTAAAGAATCATGGATTATCCAAAAAGCACTCGCAAAATGCAAAGGTACGTATATAATTATTTTAGTGGTTTTCTGGTGGTTTGAGATATCTTCAACTTCAGTTGATTTCTGGTGGGTTTTTAAAAATAAAGTTGGCAACCCTGCTTGCGTATGAGTCGTTGAATCGATTGCATCGCCATTTCCGCCTCCGTCTCGCGTGGCATCAGTGTGACGAATTCGCGACCGCGTTGCTGTTTTGAGTTTTCGTTTCCTTTGTGTTGTGTGAACTCTCAGTGAATTGTGGCACTAAAAGGTTTGTTCTCCTAGGTAAAAGGTACAAAATAAACTAAAT
The DNA here is from genome assembly GCA_947578465.1 of Thera obeliscata. Taxonomy (NCBI): domain Eukaryota; kingdom Metazoa; phylum Arthropoda; class Insecta; order Lepidoptera; family Geometridae; genus Thera; species Thera obeliscata. The sequence continues at coordinate 6,300,220 of OX387918.1, read as the reverse complement.
GTATGACCCTACGTAATAGGAACCTGTTATTTCTTTTGAAGAGGCAATATTCGCATCCCTCATAGACGCTCAATGGCGTCCGAAATAAATGGTTTTGTTTTTAGTTATATTTAAATGATTAGGATACCTAAGGCGTAATCGTCATGTCTCAGACTATTTTTTTTGTTTTAGTTACGAGTAACAAGACTTATGGAACCTAAATCAGATCTAACATTACTTTTAGAAAAATGGCAAGTTCCATCAGAAACTATTTTGAGGTTTTTGGGTAAGATAATGCTTCTTCAGAAGTTCTGTATTGTTTAACCTTGATATTATGAAACCATTATAGAACGAACGAGTGCCATTTATGACATCCAGAAATATGAAGCCACTGTTTATAGAGAGAAAATTCTTACAGTATGTATCTTCCTGCAAACAATTTTGTGTGCTTAGTGTTCCAGTAAAAGTGTAGCAAAAGCTAACAAACCTAACCGTAGATTTGACACCGATTGGTGTCAAATTCGCTTAATAAACTGGCATCCACGGGTCGGTGAATTGTTTATAAGAAACAAGTAGCTTACTCACTGGTATGGTAATATATGGTGGTATATTTTAGTGGCATAGCATGCTTTCTTGTATGTGGCACTGGCTAACCCCGTTTTAGACATAATTATAATAACAGTTTCAATCAACTCAATTGAATTGAGGCATAAACTATGCTATGTTTCTACTTGGTGTAGATATGGTGGTTTTTTCTCAGTCCAGTGCTGACTTACTACTTACATAGTTTGTTTTAAGGGGGTACGATTTCCATACAAACTTAATTTACACAACTATGGCCGAATAAAGTATTAATGTACACTGAAATAGCTGTAATAGGCTTTTACAGTGGTCCTTAATACCGGCCAGTTATATAAAGTTGGAGTGTCAGCCGTTGGTCGTGGCAGTCGGGGCTTCAGAAAAAAAACTAACAGACTTTTACGTCTATTTTGAAACAGTGATGTACAAAATTGACTCTATGCTAAAAGCTAGTACCCGTTAGAAAGAATGACGAAAAAATTACTTTTTTGGTTTTTTATTAATATTTCTGTTATCCTACAGTTTTCTCCAACTTTATATAACTGGCCGGCAATAAAGACCACTGTAAAATTCTATTACAGCTATTTCAGTGTACATTTATACTTTGTTTGCCCATAGTTGTGTAAATTCAGTTTGTATCGGAATCGAACAACCTTAAATAAATAAATATTAATAAGTATTACACGTCTTAAAGCTAGTCTAACGCCTGTCTAGGTGCCCAATTCATGCAACCTAGAAGAACAGGCAACAAACTACTTGGCTTGGTTCCTAGCGTTTTTTTGTGTAATCCTTTTACAAAACAAAATGAAACGTAGCAGTGAAGTTCCAGTGTGGCCTACCATAGGCCTCATTTTGCATCCATTGTGTTATTTATTGACCCCTTGTTAAAAATCGTTTGTCATGGAGTATCAATGTACGGACTCAAAATTTACTGACTACTACTACAAATTTTGATTGGTGTATTTTTTTTTTAGTATATTTTTTTTCTTGTTTGTAAGAAACTTTTGTCGGTTTTCGACCATGTCAGTTCCGAATCTGACATTTATTTTGAAAAAAAAAATAGCGCATGTATTTTTTTCTCAAATAATTAATATGGGTTGCATGTTTTTGAGGACGCTGGTTGTAAATCTGACGTTCATTTTGATAAAGAACCAAGATAACAAATACATTTTTATATTTCGGTTTGCAGATGAAAAAATAGACATCGAGGCTCTAGAATACCTCATTGAAGACGATCTTAAATCACTTATTCCTGGCATTGGAATCCGGGCCAAATTTCGCACAAAATGGAACGAGTGGAAACAAACACTAAATGAAAATAAAAACGTAAATGTAAGATTGCTTGTGTCTATTTGATAATTATAATCAGAGGACTACACTACCTACTTGACAATATTTTATAATAACTAATAACATAAAAGGAACTCGAGATGATATTATTGTACACTGTTTATGTGTTTTCCTTCACCGATTGAGAGCAAAAGCTGTGCGCATCTATTTAAAAAGAAAAACACTACAGGATTCAAACCCACGAACTTGTTACGCTTGACTCATTAGTTGCTTATCCATTGCGTTACATTGTTGCAACAGATGTTTGGTTTCAATAATTCTTTATAAAGTAGGTACAGTTAGCATCAAAAGTTGAAGACAGAATTTCAAAACTGTTTATCTGTTATTTAAAACCATTATAGTTTTTCATCTTAAAACAAAAAAGTTGTCCATAAATAAGGAAATTAGGGAACATACAAACTAACTAGTTTTCATTTATTTTTGTCAGACAAGGACTGTTGACTGGACAAGGGTAAACTTAATAGTAAAATGAAACTACACTTTCAGAAAAGCGGAAGAGCCTCGCCTACGCAACAAGAAGAAGATAATACTACCTCTCCTTTGACTCGATCAACTACGTCATGCGTCACCGAAAAACTTGACGATGATTTTGTGAACAAACTAAACAGAAACAATTCGCTGTACACGCTTATTGAAGCCAATAAATCGTTAAGACATTTACTGTCTGCTAAGAAACTGTCGAAATTTGAACGCAGTAAGCTGGCTAGAGTAGTCATCCCGCACCTCGTCAATGAAACTCCAGGGGGTATATTGACGCCTGTTCAAATAAAAAAGTGGGCAGAATACGCAATTGAAATTTTCCCAGAAGACGAAATTTCCTTGTACTTCTACACTGTTTCACCGACTGACAGTGACAAATGTTCTACAAATCAAGCGTGTGGTACGAGACAGCTCCCCTCAAAGTCCAGACGATATTATGGCTGTTTTTGGGACCGATGGAACAACTATCGAAAAGTGTTGAGGCAAAATAATTCTATTAACTGCAACCGAAGAAAACAATCTACGAGTGGTTCATCGGAAATTTGTTCAGAATTGGTGAATTCTGAAGAACTAAATTCTGGTATGTTTGTTAATGTAATTCCTTAATTTGACACCTGCTTTGTTTGTGCTAAAGTCAAACTTTTTTTCAGATCCTGTGCCAGAACCCGACCATAATGACATCTTGAAAATTGTTGAAGGTTTCCAAGGGTCTGACATAACTGAGTATTTGATGGATGCCTGGCTTAAAAGCAGAAACGAACGTTTTGATTTTTTTTCCAAGGGCAATACCGCTGAATATATAAAAAAAATCCCTGTTTTGAAAAATCAAAACATAGCTCTGAAGTTGGTAAGTACCTACCTACATACTATTACATACTATATACCTTTTGCCTTGATTGCTATCTTCTACCAACTGCATAACACCTTTTTCAATTGAAACTTAAGGTCATCACTTGATCTTTTATTTATGTTATGTAGAAATATTTTAATTGTATTTTTTTTTTCAGATCGACGCAGACTATAGTTGCTGTATACCACCGGAGGCTGACTCAACAGTCTCTCTGGCGCATGAGCTATTAAAATATAAAGAAAATATTATCAAATCTGCCAGAGAGAAAGCTGCCAAATTTCGAGATCAATTGCAAAAAAATAGCGTAGATCAAATTTTTGGACTCTTAGATTCAGGTACTTAGAACATTTACTATGTAACTCTAAGACTTAAAAAGAGGTCTATATGAAAATTCTCGTGTCCGGTGTTTGTTCCCGAACTCCTCCGAAATGGCTGAACCGATTTTGATAAAATTTTGTGTATCGGGTAGGTCTGAGAATCGGCCAACATCTATTTTCCATACCCCTAAATGTTAACCTGGGTGGTCCAGCCCAAAACAATATTTTTTATTGCAACTTCATAATATATCGACGACGTCGCCTAGTTTTAAGCGTTTTATAAATATGTGTTTTAGTTATAAGGCATATATAATATGGGCCCTGTTTTTATTTTAATTACTGTTGCCTAAAATAAATTATTATTACAGATGGCGAACAAAGCAATGGACTGACGGCCGCAATTCTTCTACTGCCATATTTATTTTCGAGCGGTGGCAAAATAAATAGTAAAGGAGGTAGAGCATCGCGAGCTGAAGCGTCTCGGGCGTTCGTCTTACTTGCTCCATCATTAGCTGACGCAGAACGTACGCTAGAGGAGCGACGAAATACCTTGAGAAATAGAAAAAGGCAACTGCAACCGTTAGTAGTAGCTATTGGAAATACTTGGGTCGATGTTACCAGTGCCTATGTTTATATTGACGAACCTCTATATCGCCTCAATAATATTTTAGATGCCGTGCACTTGTGCTTCAAAGCATTTTTTGCTTTCGATTTAAGATACCCCTTGGAATGCGAACATGTTTGGCTTCTAATACAAAAAGGTATCTTCTCTGTTCATTTACCAACAGACAAAACTATCATCAGCGTGAACCAGGCCCTCCTTAATCTCAACTCGTAATTAAAAATAAGTAAATAAAACAAATAACTATGCTGTCGTGCTACTATTGCAGGTTAAAATGTAATACCTTATCTCAGTTAATGGTACATATAAGAATACCCTGCTGCAAGATTCCAGGAAATAGTGTAGGATTGCGTTGTGGGCAAGCTGGTTGCTTTCGATTTTTTGACGATTCAAACTCCTTAAGAAGACACATTTTGAAGTGTCATCTTTTTGGTCCGCAGGAAGAAGTAAACGACGTTTCTTTTCTCACTTTAGACACACAATTTTCCTTAGTTTCTCAAAACCACAACAGTGGATCTAATTTAAACCCAGAAGACATTTTAAGCAACCAGCTAGCACACATGTCTAGTTTGTTTAATTCTGACCCTGCTGTTACTTATAAAACTGCTCAGATGTTTTTTTCCGAACTCGATGTTTTCGTTACTGATGCATTAAATCAAGCACTGGTGCTAGAGTTGCAAGGCTTAAATCAGAGTCCAGAATTAGAACAATTGGTAAATAAATTTTCAACTACTATTAGAACGTGTACAAACAAGTTCAACACAGTACATAAAAGGCAAAAGTATTTTACTCAATTAGGTACTTTCATACCGCCACAGTCAATAGTTATAGGAGACAGATTTGAAATAACCCAGAGAGGGGGAGATCCGACTGTGGTTCCTTCCACTGCCCAATTAATACCGTTGAGAGATGTTTTTCAAAAATTATTATCACTACCTGGGTTTATTAACGAAATGGATGAGTACATATCAGCTTGTTCTCAATTCTCGCATTTAATAAATTTTACTCAAGGACAGGTTTGGCAAAATTTACAGACAAATCATAATACAAATATAAAAAAATACCCACTTTTGATTTTTTTCGACGACTTTGAAACAGGAAACCCTCTAGGGAGTCATTCAGGCATACATAAACTGGGAGCTGTTTATGTTGCACTGGCTACTTTCCCTCCCCGCTTAGCATCACGGCTCAAGTTCATATTTTTGGCACTACTGTTTCATTCGTCGGACCGTAGTAGACATGGCAACCAAAGGGTTTTTCAAGCATTCATTGAAGAATTAAATTTTCTTTCAAGAGTAGGAGTTTACATTAATACATCAGATTTCCAAGGTACTGTTAAATTTGAATTAGGGGCTTTACTTGGTGACAACTTAGGGTTACATTCGATGTTAGGATTTGTTGAAAGCTTTAGAGCTAACTATCCATGTAGAGTTTGTAAAGCTTCAAAAGAAATAACATCAGTACAGGTCTATGAAGCTCAGGCATTACTTAGAAACATGGAAAATTACGAAAGAGATTTGGCAACTAACAATCCTTCTCTTACGGGTATTAAGGAAAAATGTGTTTGGCTATCAATTGATAAATTTTGTTTATTCCAACAAATTGCCGTCGACTGTATGCACGATTTGTTTGAGGGTGTTTGTGGGTACTCTATGACTTTGATTATTAATGGACTACTTAATAGAGGTTACTTTACTTTAGAATTTTTGAATAGGCGGATTTCAGAATTTAATTATGGATATGACAACAGCTCCAAACCCCCAACTCTATCGTGGCAATCAAACTCTATACAATGGAAAATGTCTGCAAGTGAATGTATGGTTTTTGTAAATTATTTTTCAATATTGGTTGGTGATCAAGTAAGAACCGACGATAATTTTTATGCCTTGTATGTCCTCTTACGTGAAATCATAGATATTATAATGACTGATGCAGTTTATACTGAGCTGTGTACGATTCTGAAACACTTAATTGCCGATTTCAATACTTTGTATATGGAACTTTCTCAAAGAACTTTGCAGCCTAAATTTCACCATTTAGTTCACTATCCCAGTATGATGCACAAATTTGGACCACTCGTTCATTTATGGTCAATGCGGTATGAATCTAAACATCGTATTGCTAAAACAGTAGCTCGAGCGACTGCTGGACGTATCAACATTTGTAAAACAATAAGTAGCAGAATGCAATTTCAGCAAAACCACTTCTTTTTTCTTAATGCCACGACAGATTCGTTTAAACACAGTAAATTAATTTCACCAAACAAAGATCAAGTGACTTCTCTCAGAACAATTTTTAATTTACAAAATAATTCAATTTTGTATTCCGTGAAATATATTACGTTCCACAATTACACTTATCGTCCAAACGACATCCTATGCACAGGCTTGAATAATCATGATTTCAACTATCCAGTTTTTGTTAAAGTCTTGGCAATTTATCTCCATCAAAATACCAGCGGAGTATATTTGAAATGTTTAAAGTTTAATACAGATTACTTTGATTCACATTTTCAAGCGTATGCAGTTGAAGCAACTGACGATTTGTTCTATTTTAAATTAACTGACCTACCCTTTCATTGCCCAAATACTCTTTCATATTTGTCCAACAACGTCCTATATGTCACTATGAGGAATTCTATTGCTTAGTAGAATAATTCTTGGAACAATACCTTGTGTACGTTTCTCCAGATTCTAATTTAGATGATCTGTATTTTCATTTTTGTGTAAAGCATATATACAGGGTGTATAATGACTACTTCTAAAAACTTCGGAGAGTTAAAGTACACCTGTTATTATGGCACCAGAACTGTGAGACTCACAGTAACAGTCCATACTCACAGTAAGAGTACTTCAGTTTGCCTCCAGTTTTTGGAAGTAGTCTTTATACACCCTGTATAATACATTATTCAATTTCATATACTAAACTAAACGTTTATACCTTTTATTTCATAACTGGATATTATTTTGATCTCTAGTACCAGGCTGTGCGTTATTAATTATTGCAGACTAGAGGGATAGATAATTACCCTTAAAATTGTAATGAATCTTTGTTTTCGATTCTCTCATAAAGGGAAGATTTCAAGTCGGCCCATACAGCTTGGTGTCCGCACATAATTATACAAGGTTTATCTAAATATGTGTACTATGCGAAGGTGGGGGGTTTCAGACCACAATGGTGATCAGTTGTGGGGGGGAGATAATTAAAAATTCCTATTTTCAGTTTCCCATACAAAAATATTTAATAATAATAAATAAATAATAATAAAAACTGCTACTACCTACTACCTCTGTAGCTGAGTTTAGGGTTGTCACTTTGTATAAAGTCAGCTGTTCATGTTGAAACTTCGTTGCAGTTTTTTTCAGAGATACCAATCGAAGTTCGAAAAGTCGTTGAACAAAAGTTGTTCCCCGGGGGGTGGAAATTCACCCCCCTTCAGGATAGTACACATATTTTGATACACGTTGTATAAGTTCGGTCGGGGTGTGACCCTTGTTAATAATAATAGGGTATGTATTGTTTTATATCTGGATATTGTTTTGATCTCTAGTACCAGGCTGTGCGTTATTAATTATTGCAGACTAGAGGGATAGATAATTACCCTTAATATTGTAATGAATCTTTGTTTTCGATTCTCTCATAAAGGGAAGATTTCAAGTCGGCCCATACAGCTTGGTGTCCGCACATAATTATATAAGTTTGGTCGGAGTGTGACCCTTGTTAGTAATAGGGTATGTATTTTTAAATTATCTGGATATTGTTTTGATCTCTAGTACCAGGTTGTGCGTTATTAATTATTGCAGACTAGAGGGATAGATAATTACCCTTAATATTGTAATGAATCTTTGTTTTCGATTCTCTCATAAAGGGAAGATTTCAAGTCGGCCCATACAGCCTGGTGTCCGCACATAATTATATAAGTTTGGTCGGAGTGTGACCCTTGTTAGTAATAGGGTATGTATTTTTAAATTATCTGGATATTGTTTTGATCTCTAGTACCAGGTTGTGCGTTATTAATTATTGCAGACTAGAGGGATAGATAATTACCCTTAATATTGTAATCAATCTTTGTTTTCGATACCCCCCTAAAGGGAAGATTTCAAGTCGGCCTATACAGCTTGGTGTCTGCATATAAAGTCATCCAATATACCTAGGTACTTAAATATTAAGTTTAAAATCGTGACTTTATAAAATAATGGTTAATGAATATTATTGAAAATTACAGCCGAGGCGTTATTGCAAGCCCGAGCCGTAGGCGAGGTCTACAAGAAAGCAGAGGCTGTAATTATCAAAGCGCACGTATGTCATACGACGTTTTATAACACATTTGCGAGGAAATAAATAAAAATTAAACGAATAAATCTTTTATCACTTGTTCAAAAAGCAGTTAAGAGAATTTGAAATGAAATGACATTAACAGATTGTAAATGTCATTTCATTTAATTTCATTCCAATTCATCCCGTTTTATTCAGTTTCATTCGGTTTCATTAATTTTCATTCAGTTTAATTCAGTTTCATTCGGTTTCATTCAGCTTCATTCAGTTTCATTCCTTTTCATTCAGTTTCATAAATTTTTATTAAGTTTCATTCAGTTTCATTCTGTTTCATACAGTTTCATTCAACTTCATTCAGTTTCATTCAGTTTTATTCGGTTTCATTCACTTTCATACATTTTTATTCAGTTTCATTCATATTCATTCAGTTTCATTCTGTATCATTCAGTTTCATTCTGTTTCATTCCGTTTCATTCAGTTTCATTTCATAAATTTAGCATCTCGATAAACCGTACATTTTACCTTATTAAAAAAACAACCCGTGCGTTTTACATTACATTACCGCGCTAGTACGTAATGACATACATTACGATATTGAAATTGGTGAAATAAGAGACCTTTTACGAGCAAATGTGTTATAAAAGCCTATTACAGCTATTTCAGTGCACATTTTATACTTTATTCACCCATAGTTGTGTAAATTCAGTTTGTATGGGAATCGAACCTCAACCTCAACCTTACTAAATAAATAAGATGTCCTACAGAGCTAATGTTAGCCATTCATGTTTAAGTCATCCAATATACATAGGTACTTAAATATTAAATTTAAAATTGTGTCTAATAAAATAATATAATTCAAAACTTGTTTTTTTTGTTAATTGAAAAGGCTATAGTGATGTAGTAAATGAACAAGATGTCCTACAGAGCTAGTTTCCCATTCTGTGTGTAACGGTAGCCGAAAGTTAACGCTGTAATAACCTACTTAATATAATATATAAGTTGTTTATAGAATCTAGTTAGTAAGCATTGATACTTAGCCAATAGGTAAGGGTGAACTGTTTTGTGCATTGTATTGTAACCTACATGTTGCGTGTCGGGTGCCTAACCTATCTAGTAGGATATTGATACTTAGGCAGTAGGTAACGGTAACCTCTACTGTGCGTAAAGATAACCTACTTAATCGGTGTTGGGTACCTAACTATTAGGTCATTGATACCTATACAGTTGATAATGGTGACATTCTATGTAGATAACGTTAACTTTATTTGTGTGTTGTTATTACTAGTAATTATGTTTCAACCTGTAGAAAGTGGATACTGGTGACTAATGGCCAGTTCAAATATATACCGATTGGCATACGTAGCCTACGGTTCGTTGTTCGCCAAAAATCTCATCTGATTGGCTAATTTCAGATTGTCATATTTAATTAGCCAATAAGATGACGAATTTAACAACGACCTACGAACCGTAGTAGGGCAACGGCACGGATACCAGTCAGCATACTATTGGAACAAGGCCAAGTTATCCTTTTTCTATAGCCTATAATTGAAACTTAATTACTAGTAATTACAATACTTAAATATGGTTGAAGTTACCTACATAGGATGTTACCATTACCTACTGTATAGGTATCAATTACCTAATAGCTAGGTACCCGATACCTATTAAGTAGGTAATCTCAACGCACAAAAGAGGTAACCGTTACCTACCGTCTAGGTACCAATGACCTACTAACTAGGTACCCGAAACCTATCTTGTAGGTTATAACAACGCATAAAATAGGTCACAATTACCTATTGGCGAGGTATCGGTGACCTACTAACTAGGTACCTGAAACCTATTAAGTAGGTTACTAAAACGCACTAAATAGGTTACCGTTACCTATTGCCTAGGTATCAATGACCTACTAGCTAGGTAACCGAAACCTATCATGTAGGTTATAACAACGCATAAAATAGGTCACAATTACCTATTGGCGAGGTATCGGTGACCTACTAACTAGGTAGCTGAAACCTATTAAGTAGGTTACTAAAACGCACTAAATAGGTTACCGTTACCTATTGCCTAGGTATCAATGACCTACTAGCTAGGTAACCGAAACCTATCATGTAGGTTATAACAACGCATAAAATAGGTCACAATTACCTATTGCCTAGGTATCAATGACCTACTAGCTAGGTACCCGAAACCTATTGAGTAGGTTACTAAAACGTTCTAAATAGGTCACCGTTACCTATTGCCTAGGTATCAATGACCTACTAGCTAGGTAACCGAAACCTATCATGTAGGCTATAATAACGCACAAAATAGGTAACCGATACCTATTGCCTAGGTATCAATGACCTACTAGCTAGGTACCCGAAACCTATCATGTAGGTTATTAAAACGCATTAAATAGGTTACCGTTACCTATTGCCTAGGTATCAATGACCTACTAGCTAGGTACCCGAAACCTATCATGCAGGTTATAATAACGCCCAAAATAGGTCACCGTTACCTTTTGCTTAGGTATCAATGACCTACTAGCTAGGTACCCGAAACCTATTAAGTAGGTTACTAAAACGCACTAAATAGGTTACCGTTACCTATTGCCTAGGTATCAATGACCTACTAGCTAGGTAACCGAAACCTATCATGTAGGTTATAACAACGCATAAAATAGGTCACAATTACCTATTGGCGAGGTATCGGTGACCTACTAACTAGGTAGCTGAAACCTATTAAGTAGGTTACTAAAACGCACTAAATAGGTTACCGTTACCTATTGCCTAGGTATCAATGACCTACTAGCTAGGTAACCGAAACCTATCATGTAGGTTATAACAACGCATAAAATAGGTCACAATTACCTATTGCCTAGGTATCAATGACCTACTAGCTAGGTACCCGAAACCTATCATGCAGGTTATAATAACGCCCAAAATAGGTCACCGTTACCTTTTGCTTAGGTATCAATGACCTACTAGCTAGGTACCCGAAACCTATTAAGTAGGTTACTAAAACGCACTAAATAGGTTACCGAAACCTATTGAGTAGGTTACTAAAACGTTCTAAATAGGTCACCGTTACCTATTGCCTAGGTATCAATGACCTCCACGGACCTGCTGGGTTGTCCCAGTGGGCGGTGAGGTGAACACCGACGTGGCGCGTCCCCCGGGTTGCGGATAGGGGGTTTCTCGGTGTGCCGACAGCTTCCATCAGTGAATTTGTCGTCACACCGACGCGGACAAAACACCAGGGGGGGGTTGGGGTGTGTGGGTGTGTGTGTGAGTGTATGTGTGTGTGTCTTTTGAAGGGTGGGAGGGGGAGAAAGGGGATGTTAAACCATACCTTTTCTCGCCGTTTACTGGGATAGAAGCTTTTCCTCGCCCTCTGATTAGCAGAGGGCGCAATGGACGAAGCGAGGCGTGCTCGGTGTGCACTTGCAATGATACCGAGCAGGCTAAGGGGATTTTTTTTTCTTAGCCAGCGTCTAAGGGCCTTGGCATTGCTGCCTGGATTGTGAGGAGTTCTCCTCAATAAAAAAACCCGATGTTTGGAGCGGCACCGCAGCGTGACAAATCACCTGGCTGGCAAATCCTCCGTGAACTTTTGCTCAAGGGGTTCAGGGAGGGGTTGCCACCCAGGTGGGTTGGTCGGATAACCAGCCGCTACTGCGGACCTTCGGGGATCTCACCCCTCAAAGAGGAAAACCAAAATGGAAAATAGAGTTGTTTGCGAAAAAGAACCCCAGGCGGGTACCGGCGTCTCAGACGCCGGAGAGTCCCGCGATGCTTCGTCATCCTGCCCCTCGTACTCTGGGGGGGGCAACAAACGCTCCGTGGGCTCTGGGAGCTCACGTAAAAAGGGGGCTGCAGCCTCGGCGAAGAAGAGCTTCGCGAGACCAGCGACGCCACTATCGATGGCGAGTGATGTGGGGGAGGAGTCGGACTGCTCAATTGTGTCTTTCTCCTCTCTAGCTTCGTCAGTGTCGGGTGTCACTACCCGTGCTACTAGGAAGCGAGGGCGAAAGCTCGAGGAGGATGGTGGACATGTCGCCGCGGACCCGCAGGGGTCCAAGCGGGCCATGTTCCTCAAGGACAAGGGAGGCGAAGACGATGTCTTCAATCCCCAAGTCATACCGGAGGACAAGCGGTCGAAGGCAAACTTGCCATCCCTTGAAGTCCTGGCGCAGGAAATGCGGGCGTTACGCTCCCAGGATCTGGACGCCTGCATGTTGGTAGAACTGCAGACCATTGAGAAGATCGCAGACAAGTCGAAGAGCTTGAAGAGCGATTTTATCAAGGGTCTGCGAGTGGCTGCCAGGAGGGCGGCAGCAATCTCAACGGAGCTCTTGAACCGTGCGGCAGTTGACGCAAACGTCAAGAGACTGGAGGGAGAGAATGCAGAGTTGCGGGCCCAAATGGCAACACTCTCTGCCAAGGTGGAAGAGATGGCCAGCTCTCAGGCCAGGGCTGATGCCAGTATGGCCGCACCAGAGGCGATGACTCCTCCTGCTACTGGTGGAGAATGGGAAGGCCGTTTTATGGAGCGTATCGGCGCTCTAATGGACAGGAAGCTGGCGGTGGCTATGGGTGCCATGCCTCCTTCAGTCCAAAGGGGTGCCGCTGCTCCAGCAGCGCAAAAAGGGCCGGCTGGTAAGGTAAAGGCAAACGCCCGACCTGCACCAGTAACCTCCCTGCCACCCATGCAGTCGCAGACTGTGGAGGATCAGGTGCCGAGGGTGCCTGAGTCTTCGTGGGCAACAGTGACGGGGAGGAAGCGGGCTCGAAAAAAGAATACTGCCACGACAGAGTCGGTGCGGCCTGGGCCGAGTGCCAGTCCAAAGTCTGGTCCAAAGACTAGCTCAAAGGCTGGCCCAAAGGCAAGATCGAAGGTTGGACAAAAGGCTGGCTCAAACGAGGGGAGTAAGGTGAAGCCGACGCGGCTGCCTACGTCTGCAGCGATTACGGTGACGATTCCGGAAGGTTCCAGCGTCACCCACGCTTCACTCATGGCGGCCGCTAAGGCTCGCATTAACCTGGCTGAACTTGGCATTGACACCGTTCGACCAAGAACGGCCATCACGGGAGCGCTTATTTTGGAAGTGTCAGGACCCGACTGCGCCTCCAAAGCAGATAACTTGGCTGAACGCATGCGCTTGGCCTTAAATGATTTGGCAGTGCTAATTGCGCGCCCAATCAAAACAGGGGAGTTGCGGTTGAAAGACCTGGACGCCAGCGTCACAGTCCAGGAGGTGCAAACTGCTGTTGCTGGGGCTGGAGGCTGTTCAGTCCTTGACGTGCGGGTGGGTGAAATTCGTCGCTCAGGCACTGCCCAGGGAACGGTATGGATACGTTGCCCCCTAGCTTCCGTGCGGAAGATAGCCGCTGCCAAACAAGTCGTTGTGGGTTGGGTCGCGTCTCGGGTTGATTATTTGACCTCGAGACCACTCCAGTGCTTCCGGTGCTTGGAGTACGGGCACGTACGCAGCAAGTGTCTGAGCACGGTAGACCGCAGCCACTTGTGCTACGCGTGCGGTGAACCCGACCATCGGGCGAGCCAATGCACGAACCCGCACAAGTGTCCACTGTGCTCAGACAAGGGTTGTAAGGCTGACCATAGGATGGGGAGCAAGAGCTGTACCCCTCCTAAAGGCACGAGGAAGTCTCCTCGCTCGGCCCCAGCACCGGAAGGGAAAGCTGCCCCAACAATGGGGGCCGCTCAGTCGGGTGAAAACCCGCTGCCCCAGGAGGGCATGGACGATTCGTAATGGATCACACCCTTCGAATCCTCCAGTGCAATCTGAACCACTGCCGTGGCGCGCAGGATTTGTTTCAGCAAACCCTCGCGCAGTGGTCGATTGCACTTGCAGTAATCGCGGAGCCCTACCATGTCCCGGACCATCCACGGTGGTTCGGTGACCACTTGGACTCTGTTGCCATATACTGGGGTGGTAGCCAAGGCGACCCTCACTGTGCCCTTATAGAGAAGGGACAGGGTTTTGTGGCCACAGAATGGGGTCGCCTAGCTATTGTTGGCTGTTACATCTCTCCGAACTGTTCCATCGTCGAGTACGAGGTGTATCTGGACGCGGTAGGGAACTGCATACGCAGGTGTCTTCCGCGTCCTGTGCTCGTCTTAGGTGATTTCAACGCTCACTCGCGTGAGTGGGGGAGTCCTCGAGATGACCCAAGGGGAAGGAAAATGGTTGATTGGGCAGCGGATTTGGACCTTCGGTTGTTAAATCAGGGGTCGGTAAACACTTGTGTGAGGTGGCAGGGGGAGTCGATCGTGGATCTTACCTGGGCGACTCCTTCTGCCACACTCCTGGTCTCGGGATGGAGAGTTGCGGAAGAAGTGGTCACACTATCTGATCACCGCCACATCTTTATGGATGTGGCCCTCCGCCCCCCCGGTCGTGTGTCGCGCAGCATTAACAGTCCACCGCGACGATGGGCTCTCAAGCGGCTCGACAGAGATTTACTTAAAGCTGCCGCCATCGTCGCAGCCTGGTCGGAAAGTCAAGAGGATCCACCCGATCCTATTGGAGAGGCGGCCTGGTTTCGGGCCACGATGACGTCGATTTGTGACGTGTCAATGCCTCGAGCCAGGCCTACCATGCGAGGGTCAGTTTACTGGTGGTCGGAGGATATAGCGAGGTTACGTGAGACGTGCCTACGTGCCCGACGCCTGTACCAGCGAGCCCGGAAGAGGCAGCGATCACCTGCCGAGGAAGTAGATGAAGCCTACGGGGTATACAGAAGCGCTAAGTGGGCACTCCAGGTGGCGATTGCTGAGGCTAAGTCTCGGGCCTGGAGTGAACTCTTAGAAGGATTGGATAGGGATCCATGGGGGCGCCCGTACAAGATGGTACTGGGCAAGCTCAGACCGTGGGTCCCTCCATTGACGGAAACCTTGGATCCTGCATTCGTGGGAGCTGTCGTGGACTCGCTCTTCCCAAGGGTCCAGGACGATCCCTCCTCATCACCGTCGATACCATCGAGCCCGACCATCTGGGACGATGAACTGAGGGTGACTGAAGGAGAGTTGGACCGAGCTGTGAAGCGCCTTAGTGCCCGGAACACAGCGCCTGGCCCGGATGGAGTTCCAGGAAAGGCTTTGGCACTGGCTCTGTCCGCCGGTTTGGGAAACCACCTAAGGCGGCTATTTAATGCTTGCCTACGTGACAGCGTGTTCCCTAAAGAGTGGAAGGAGGCCAAGTTGGTCCTCCTGAAGAAAGCTGGCAGGTCCGCAGACTCTCCCTCTGCGTACCGTCCTATATGTTTGCTAGATGAGGCCGGCAAACTATTCGAAAGAATAATTGCCGGTCGTCTCTGCACACATCTGCGGCGAATTGGTCCCGACCTGTCGGATGACCAGTTTGGTTTCCGGCAGGCGCGTTCGACGGTGGACGCGATTCTCAGAGTCCGTTTATTGTCAGATCAGGTGGTGTCCCGGGGCGGGAGGATGTTGGCGGTGTCACTAGACATCGTCAACGCGTTCAACTCCTTGCCCTGGAGGGCGATACGGGAGGCCCTCGTTTTCCACGGGGTCCCCCTCTACTTGCAGCGGATTGTGGGTGCATACTTGCGTGGCAGGTGTGTGCAGTATGTGGGCAGGGATGGTACTCTTTATCAGAGGGAGGTGTACTGCGGGGTTCCACAGGGGTCCGTTTTGGGCCCACTCTTGTGGAACCTTGCTTATGACGCGGTCCTGCGCGTTGAGCTCCCCGTTGGTGTGCACGTCGTCTGCTATGCGGATGACACTTTAGTGTTGGCCGGCGGGTACAATTTTGAGAGGGCCATGGAGCTTGCCGAACGGGGAGTGGCATGTGTGGTAAGTAGGGTCCACGAGCTGGGTCTGCGGACGGCGCCTCACAAGACTGAGGCGGTGTGGTTCCACAAAGTCCCGAGGGGAAGGGAACCACCCAGCTTGTCGGTTCACGTGGGTGACGTAGATGTCCAGGTGGGGCAGTACCTCAAGTACCTGGGCCTCACTCTGGACAGTCGCTGGGACTTTGGAGAGCATTTCAGGCGCTCTGTCCCCCGGATCCAGAAGGTGGTGGGTGCTCTGCATAGACTGCTACCAAATCTCGGGGGACCCAGGGAGGGCGTTCGCCGTCTCTATGGAGGGGTCGTGCGATCAATGGCTCTCTATGGAGCACCCGTCTGGTCAGGGAGACTAGCGGGTGTTAGGCGCTATAGGATGTTGTTCAACAGCCTACAGCGTCCTATAGCCATTCGTATCGCACGAGGGTATCGGACGATATCGTTTGAGGCGGCGACAATCTTGGCGCGGTTTCCGCCCCTTGATATCTTGGCGAGGATGGATGCTCGCGTATATGAGCGTCTCCGGACTAATGATGGGAGTGGAACTGCGCCTGCTGAAGTGCGGGTGCAGGAGCGCCGACGTGCGCTTGTGGAGTGGCGCGAGCGGTTTGACGAGCCGCGAAACTCGCGCCAGCGCATCGTCGGCGCTATTGCACCGAACTTTGAAGCCTGGCTGGGACGAGATTATGGATACGTCACCTATCGCCTTACTCAGGTACTCACCGGGCATGGATGCTTCGGTGAGTATCTGAGTAGGATCGGACGTGAACCGACGCCACGATGTCATCACTGTGGATCGGAATGTGATTCTGCGCAGCACACGTTGGAGCAATGCTCAGCGTGGTGCGAGGAGCGCAGGATTCTGGTCGACAGGATCGGGCAGGACCTATCTCTGTCCAGCGTAGTTGAGGCTATGTTGGCGGATAGGACGGCGTGGATGGCTGTGGCTTCTTTCTGTGAGACGGTTTTAGTCCGGAAAGAGGCTGCTGAGCGAGATCGGGAGAGAGCCGATCCCGCTCGGAGAAGGCGGCGGAGGCGAGGTGCTGGCAACAGCCGCCTCGCACGGCCTGCCCTGTGAGGGGGCTGAGTGGTACTCCCTGCCAAACAGGGAGACTTTCGGGTCCGTGGGTGGTCGGAGTTAAGGGCCCGGCTGGTCAATAACGGACTCCGGGAGGGCGGCTGGCACATTGTGGTATGTGCTGCCGTAGCACCGCTAGTGCTGGGATCGTGACTGTGGGTGTCATTCTCCCGGGACGTGCTTCAAATGGCAATATGCGATAAGGACTCCAGCGAAAGCCGTTTAGGGGACCTGGAGTCTTTGTTAAGCATCGAGGCCGGCCACCGGGGTGGTTTTAGTGAGTCGACGAGTTCGTCAACCTCACACTACCTTGCCGCATCCCTTAAATGCGGTAAGGTGTCTGATAGCAGATTTCCCCCCGACAACAAAAAAAAAAAAAAAAAAAAAAGGTATCAATGACCTACTAGCTAGGTAACCGAAACCTATCATGTAGGCTATAATAACGCACAAAATAGGTAACCGATACCTATTGCCTAGGTATCAATGACCTACTAGCTAGGTACCCGAAACCTATCATGTAGGTTATTAAAACGCACTAAATAGGTTACCGTTACCTATTGCCTAGGTTTCAATGAACTACTAGCTAGGTACCCGATACCTTTTAAGTAGGTTACTAAAACGCACTAAGTAGGTCACCATTACCTACTGCCTAGGTTGCAGAGACCTACTAACTAGGTAACATATACCTATTTAGTAGGTTATTACAACGCACACAAAAGGCTACTGTTACCTAATGCTTGGTTAAAACACTGTGCTATAATGATGATGATGATGATGAATATTTAACCTATTAATAGGTTATGGTGCTTTACCTACTAAAATAGGTTACGGTTAGCATTAACCTAGTCTGATACATTTACCTATTTTACTCGGTTTTATTGAGGATTTTGCAGTACCCAACACACTTGGTTGTTTTTACCTAATTCTGTAGGTAGACCGATGATAACCTATTAATAGGTTGAAATTTAACCTATTTTTTTTCTCAGTGTAGCGGCCTTCCGTATCTACGGTCGTGGATTCAAATCCAGTCGTTCACCAATGAGTTTTTCTGTCTAAAAATGTGTATGCACTATGCCTATACTCTCAAACGGTAATGAAAAACATCGAGAGGAAACCGGCATGTCATAGAACTTAAAAGTTTGACAACGCGTGTCAAGTGCACGAAAGGGGCCTCTTTGGGGCGCATTTAAAATTATTTCACCACTAGAGGTGGTTGGTTCGTAAGAACTATTGACACGTCAAAGAAGAAAGGTTCTGGAAAGGCTCTGGTTTTGAGTCTGCCAGAACAGCTCATAGCGATAAGACCGCCCATTGCACCTAACATTAAGCATGCCTTTATGGAAATAAATATTTTTACATTTTTTTTACATTTTACATTGTACTTCGCTTTAGTTTTAGTTTTTGATTTCCTATTCTTTTTTAATGTTCTATTCTTGTGGTGTACAATAAGGTGGTATCTATCTATCTATCCAGTATTTAAGTTGAAACACTTACTAACCACCGCACCCAACCCATTAAAGCTATGACGTCATAACAAAAGTGTCTTCGTAAGGGGAAATCGCGTCAATTAATTCTATTCGAAACATCAAATGAAATCTTTAATAGTCAAGAACTAGATGACTGATGACGCTCTGATAAAACATTGCCTCACTATAATTTGCATATCTAAATTTGTTTGACTGACATAACCTAAACGAAAAGTTTTATAAGAGTAGGTATCTGATATTTGAAGAAAGAAAGTAAGAAAAAATGGAAAAATATACAAAAAACATTTAATTGTCATACATAGATGTAAATGTTAACTATAGATAATGGTAGATAAGAATCCCTATACATTTCCAGGAAGAACGATTCTGAGCCCTTTCCATCCAACTTCCTACGATCTTAAAAATGTCGTCGGTCCATCGGGTATGTTCTTAGTTTTTGGTCTTCGTTACGGAGGGTTATTGTTATGAGATTAATGCACGAACACGAATGTATTATAGTAATGTACTCTAGTCCCAAATTAAGCAGAGCTTGTACTATGGGGACCAGAATGCATTTTTTTTTGTTATTAAATACTTCGAGTACAATAAAAAGAAAAATGAAAATCCACATGAGTGAAATCGCGGGCTTTACACTAGTTTTATATAACAAACATCGGATTTAGAGCAATTTATAGGCGACTTTCGTTTCTGGTGGTCCACAGTTGCGGTGAAATGGAAAAACGGAAATCTATTAAGTAATGTTGACAGGCTGTGACGAAACTCATGTAAATGAAGCTTTAAAATACAAACACAATCGTGTATTTTTAAATGTGGTCAATGCAGGTGGTCTAAGTTCATCTTTTGATTTCATCTGGCGTTCTAGTTTTTTACAGTTGACTATGACTGCTTCATCGACTTCAATCTTCTTTTTTAGATTGGTATGCTTGTTGTTTCCACATCACCGTAGTAGTAGAGGTCATTGTGTGTGGCTCGTCCGGGGAAGTACTACCACCATGCCTATTTCTACCGTGAAGCAGCATCGCTGTGTTTCGGTTTGAAGGGTATGGGTGCCGGTAAAGTTACTGGCACGTGAGACTGAACATCTGTATACCTCAAGTTGATGGACGCAGGGAAGTGCATGCGTAGGGCACGTCCCTGACGTGCGTGACTTACGAAGCAATGCTTTGTTATAGGGCGATAGATACCACTTAACATCAGGTGGGCCATATGCTTGTTCCATCAGCTAGTTGTATAAAAAAACTCTGCCGTTAGATGCTAAATATGCGGGTTCGATCTCTGTGACGGGACGAAATGTTTGCAATTTTTTTTAGACAAGCGGTAACCATAAAAAATACACAACTTAGGAACAAGTTACGCATCAACTTAAAAGTGCTCATCATTTAAAACAAGCTAACAGCGGATAGCATGACACACAGACAACCAAGTGATTCACGTCACAGTCAGAGCAGTCTTCTACAATCTAAAACCAATGATCAAATCAAACTCCTTCTAGCCACCTCATCACGCCACCTTTGCCGTCACTGTGCTCATCCATTTTTCTCTTTCCAGATGGCCCAGCCTCCATCTTGGCCAGCAACAGCCCAGCTCGCCCAGTTGACAGCCACTGCCCGTTCCCCCCCACCGCAAGACCCTGACACGCCGCTGAACCTAAGCAAGCAGCGGTCTCCGTCACCAGCGCCGCAGATGATGCTGCCCCGGTTCCATCCGTACCCTCAGATGGAGGAGCAGTATATGGCGAAGGAGGAAGAGTACAACGCGGCTTGCAACAGTGAGTATATTACACTAAATTCTTATTGAATAGACTAAATCTGTGGAAGAACCAAGGTCACTGACATAGCTTGTAGAATTAGTAAGTTGAAGGCAGGGCAGATCATATAGCTCGAAGAATCAAACGTTGGGAAGTAAAGGTTCTGGAATGGCAACCACGAACCGGTAGATAAACCGTAGAGCACTCATCCCACCAGATGGACCGACGACATTGTTAGAATCGCGGGAAGTCGGTGGATGGAAAGGGCTGAGAATCATTCTTCCTGGAAATGTGTAGGGGAGGCCTATGTGAAGCAGTGGACTTCTTGTGACTGATGATGAGGAGATTGAATCCAGTATAGCTTATAGAATAGGCCCTACTGCACTAAATGTTACTGCATTAGATCCTATGAATTAAATCTGACTGTTTTATTTACTATACAATATTTTACTGGATTTGATCTTACTGGACTGTTTTTGTGACACAGAGTCTATCCTCAAATTCTTATACGAAATTGTCAACTAACTTCAGGTCCTTAGTCCTGAGATCAGGTCCTAAGCGCGGTTCATAAAAGAATAGAAGCGTAAGCCAATGTTCTGGATTTTTCTTGCCTTTTTCCAATTTGATTTGGTTATAGATGTTTCTCATATAATCTACTAACAACTTGGCAGTAATGAATCAACCTTTATTTATTTAATTCAGTCCGTTCTAGCAAATTAAAAGAGTAATAAAATCCAAAATAATGTAAAGTAGTAGTAGTATTTAAATGACATCAATGCAAATAATCAAGCGTTTGATTGCTTTAATTTGAATCAGTGATTTTACAACCAATTAATTTTACAAAACAAATCCGAAAAACAATTGATTTATCTCTACCACTCGTCTATTCCTCTGTCTAATTATTCAGTTGATGACGTCGGAACCCGTCAAGCGTAAGCGCAACTAAAAATACAGATTTGTACGGCTGTCCAATCAAATCATTTATTAGTAAAACACGGTCGCTAGAATGAGTGTCGTTGGGGAAACGACGACGCTAAACAGACACAAGATTGCGAGGAATTCTTTTGATAGTGATAGAAAATGTATGTTACATCAGGTATTCTGAGATCAAAAGTCTTAAAAAAATCACATATACCTGCTTACTATTCTATCTATCTAATACACAAGCCCCAAAACCGCAAAACATCGTTTTTAAACTAGTTCTTATTCTTATTGATTTAAACTCTATAGGTAGGTGCTTAAGATTTTTATAATATTCCAAAAGTTAGGAGCCGAGCAAGATTCTAGGTTTGGTTTAGGTCTGCATTCTATGTGTACTATTTTCATATCCATTATAAAAAAATCATAAACAATCCACACAACACTATTTAGCTCCAAACAAACAAAGCTCGTACTATAGGCTTCTACCAACTGAGCTGAGAGCCCGGTCAGATTTAAATAACACTTTTTTGGGTTTTCCATTGCGATTTTATGTTTGGGATTTACAAACATGAGCCAATTACAGCTTTTTCCCAAGAAACCTATGATATACAGTTTATGTAAATCAACTTAAATTATAATATCCGATCACATGTTTATGTATTCTGCCCGTTATTAGGTACGTTTATTTAAAAATTTAAACACGGATATCATTACTTTAAAATTTTCTCACATTATATTAGTAATCATTAATATCGTCCGTAATAATGTTAGTTTTTTATACAAAAAAGTAGATAAACAAGCATACAAGTTTACAAAACACCGTCATAAAGTTAAGTTAAACTGATGATAAAAGAGTCTAATGTTACTTATAATATAATTTATCAAGTATTATAATAACAACAGCTTAGGCCCGGAAATTCAGAATCGAATGACTTTATTCTCATAATCTATAGGTCAATAATTCTGTCACAAAAAAGCGCTAGATAAGTAATTTGAGAAGTAGGTAGGTACAATTAATAGAAAAGATCGTAAATTTGCCACTTTTTTGGTTTCCACATTAAAAATTGTTCATGAAATTAATACTAAATCAGTGAGTGACCTTATGTTTTGGGGTCAAAATAGTTTAAGGATTATTTCAATCCGGTTATGCACAATTGGCGCCTCTTTACGAGTAAAACTATAGAAACTAGAAAATAATAGGTATACATAGGAAATATTGATTTACACAAAGAAACTTACAATTAAACAAATATTTACAAAATGGACAAAATACTTAAGAAACAGTTGAGCTATCTGCAGACCGTTACAAATGATCTAGAGATAGCTCAACTGATCCAAATCAGTACCAGACGGAAGCGTCCCCAAGACGCTGGCGGCATTGCTACGCTGAACACCATGTACATGTATATAGGTACCATGTACATAGGTACATGAGAGGTGTTTGTAAAAGATAGAAGAATATACATAGGTTAGAGACGCTTGTTACGAACGAAAAGGTCTTAGACCGAGTAAAAGAATAGATAGTTAAGCTTCAGACAATACAAAATTGAAGAAAAAAATTTTTGGACATCTTCTACACAATGAGGGCTACATAAAAAACATGTTGAAAAAAAGCGAAGAAGAGGAAGGAAGTTACGTGAGCTAGATAAAAGAGAAGGTCGTTGTCATGACGTCTATGGAACTCAAGGAGGCCGCATTCGATAGACTCAATTGGAGGAAACTGCATCAAAACCCCGACAAGATAAGATAAAGGTTTTTCATAAAATTTATAGGTTTAGCTAACTGCTTATGTAAGTACAATATAAACCTTGAATTTTTGAATAATAAAATACGATAAATACACCACAAATGTAATAATTATTAAGATTTGAGTGCAGTTTTTGTAATTCTACTGTATTCACATTTCTCATCCGCCACGGATATAAATCGCCTAGATATCGCAAATTGCGAAATGTTCTAAAATAAACAAGAAGTCGCATTTGATAAATAGTAAATGTTAGGGCTCATTTACACATGAAACCTGCTGATGCCAACTTCCCTGCAAAAGTTTTCATCATATCAGAAAATTATGTCATTGATTTTACAATACTAATGATCAGGATAACATTTCCCAAGTGCAAATTCATAAGATAAATTCATTCATGACACGATCCATTAAAGTAGGTTTTTTAACCGTGTCAAGCTAGATCAAGCTAGACTAATCTAGCTTTAAGACGTTTCAAACTGATCTTTGTGATACCTACTAATTGATCCGATAAATTAAGAAACAAGTCAAAAATCATTGAAGTCAACGAAAATCAAATACCTAACTGTTAAACATTACAATGCTATGCCAGTGCCATTATAATGTCATTTGCACTATATACCATTCTCAAACGAAAAAGGAAATCATCATAAGAGGAAACCCGTATGTCGTAGAATCTAAAAGTTGTTTCAAACCACACTGATTTGAAAGAGCCAGTGACACGTAAATAAGAAGATTACAATAATGGTAGGGTGTGCAAATTGTGTCATGCGAAGTCCGTACCGGTAAGCACAATTGCAATTGACACCCGCTTTCTATATAAATGCGTTCTTAGATAAATAGGTAAATGTTGGTATGAAGAAATGCCCCGTGTCGCCGCATAACATTTTGATGTTACATTTAATTGCTAAATATAATAATTATAACGTGGTTGCAGTATTGCATTAAATATTGAGACTGATGTGGAACTACTAACTGTTCGTTTGAATTGAATTAGAGGTAGAAGATTTTATACAATGTTGTTACCTAACTATTTTTAGATAAGATAAATAACTTTTGAATCAATCATGGTTTTTAACACATTATATTTCGGCCCCGTTGCATGCACCATGATTACAGGTAATAATGAAACCCGTCTATAATAATCCGTGATATCGGGACTCACAAAATTAAAATATGGCAAATATCCAGTTGTTTATAAAAATAGGAGAGAAATATTGGTTTGTTGTATCAAAACCTTGAATCAGGCATGAAAGTCGTCCTCCAGGTCTCTTACAAAGAGTAAACTACCAGGTGTTCATTTTTCACCTTTTCGTCCCATCAATTTCAACTAGAATTTAATGCCATAAAATCCTAAAAAGTTCAAAAAGTCTAGTGCATGAAAGGAGCAGACGGTCATAGAGTAAGGCACACATAAAATACTTTCACCACACTAGCCAAAAAATTAATGACACGACAAGTAGAAGAAGCAGAATTAAGGTATTCTTCTTCTTATAGTGTCAATAGTTCTATAAAACCAGTGTAGTGATATAATTTT
Organism: Thera obeliscata; assembly: GCA_947578465.1. NCBI lineage: Eukaryota > Metazoa > Arthropoda > Insecta > Lepidoptera > Geometridae > Thera > Thera obeliscata. The sequence continues at coordinate 6,275,443 of OX387918.1, read as the reverse complement.
AAGTGCGCCTCAAAGAAGTTCATTTCGTGCTCTTTAGGCATTCAGTAGAAATAAGACAAAACAACCGTTGGGTAGATTAAAGACACTGTAATTAATATTTGCCGGCAACTTTACCCAGATTGTATGGCGGTTCTTGCGCAAACAGAAGCGGGTTTATTGGCAGGTTACAGCTTCCTCCTTAACTGATTGTGGTGGAGCAATTTCATTCACTATCACCCACTTATACAATCGCTAATAAATTCAGCATGAACTGACGCTCAAGCATACTTTTGTAGTTTTGCAAGCCCTGTATTTCGAACCTATTCTCAAATTTGAACGGAGACTTGCAAAAATTCACAACTAGTTTTTTAAATCTTGCTTTTTAAATCTAAGCGTTTCACTGATCACCAAGCAGAGTGCTAGGATATGCGTAATGCTTTATAAAGGCTTCTCTTTAAACAGCTTTCTTATTTTGTAAAAAAACACGCTGAAAACAATTAAAAATATTGCTTGGCATCGCTCTGCAAAGACAAAATCAAAATGTACGTCATAAGGATTACTATGAAACGTAAAATGAACGTGAATCTATAATATATAATACTTATATAGGTGTAAGCCAGCGAAATCTAGATGTAAGCCATGTAGAAGCAGGCGAAGCTTAGTTCCTTTCGTTGTTTTAATAATGATCCTTTTTACAAAGCCCTATCCTAATGTTCCTAATGAACTAATAGGAACAAAATCTCCGGATCCATAACCTAACTGATCTAAAAAACAAAACGAATTAAATACTTGGCTGCCTACCAAACCAAAATGGGTACAAAATAGCTTACAAGTATCGTTTCCTCTAAAACAAGAGGATCGCCTGAAATTCACGATAGATGGTGCTAAGACAGCCGCTTCCGCTCGTACAGTCGCCGACACAAGTGACAGGTGCAATTTGTACGTGTATTGGCGTAAATCTAGATCAGTGGGAAATAGGAATGCGGTGTGAGAACTTTGGACCAATCTTACATTTAGAGATAGGAAGTATTAAATAGATAGACTCTTTATTGATTGCAATGACACAATAGGTAAGTAGAATACAGTCACCTGACCTTCCTAAATACATTCATTAAATTTTTTGGTTATAAGTTTAATGTGAAGGTAGTTTAAATGTTTTTAATAAGTAGAACAAAATGTCTGCATGAACACTAATGCTGTAACGAGCAACGAGCCCTCGCAGGAGGTCAGTCGATGGAGAAAACTCATAGCCGTTTTTCCTGCAAATGTAGGCTTTCTAGGAATATAGGTACTTGTACAGGCTGATGATGATGGCCGATGATGTAATGACCTTAAAGCTCTGAGGTATTAAAAATCTTAGCCATCTGCTGGGAGTCAGCTATCTGGTTCCCATAATAAAAGCTCTGCTTAGTTTGGGGCTAGATAGTGTTGTGTGGATTGTCCGCATTATTATTATTATTATTAGGCGTTACCAACTTATTTTTCCAAAGATTTTCATAATATCCCAAAGGTAAAGAGCCGAGCGGGATTTTAATTTATGTATTAAAAACGATTAAAATAATTAGTATAAAAGCACTTTCCTTCATAACAATACTCTGAACTCGCGAATCGACCAGTAGGATGTCATAAATTACCTAACACCGTGTCAAATTAATGTGGAGAGGAATGCCAGTGGCTCAGCGGCTTATTAATTGTGGAGACACTTGTTCGGAGATCCGTCAGTAACGTAACTTAGGGTAGCTTCACACCAGCTCCAAAGGTCTTTGAAACTGGAAGATCTAGTGGCCAAGTCTAGGTCTACTGGCTTACGGTCTTGACAGAATACCAGCGCATAGCTTCCTCACAGTAGCTAAGCATTATGCTGAGTCAAGACCCTTTTGCTGCTGTAGCACACCGAAACACGACGCACTTCTCCAGTATCGATGTTTCTTATTGTACCTTTCTTCTTTTGGTCCTTGTATTTTGCTGTATTATGTGTGCTTATGTAGTAAATAAATAAATGTCTATGTCTAAGTCCACAATACGCAACCGTCGCTATAGCCATGGACATTGCGCGAAAAAAACCTCTGGATAAGCGACAACGATGAAACACCGTGTGGTTTAATCGATAGAAGACTGATATCGCCCTTTACTTTTCCAAGATGGGAACCGCCCCAGTTTCTGCCTCTTAGTATAGGGACTTTACTTTGTCTGCTTTGTCAACCGCAAGCAAATGCACAATGTCTTTCTTCTAAGCATACGCCTAACTTTGCTATTTGATTGTTTAAACCGGCTGTTCGGCAAACCTTAGACAGACATCCATGTAAATGTTCCGGGCACTTCCTGATAATGCCCAAAGATAGTCTCAGGTTTGCGCATCATGGTAAAAGTTCCGATAAGTGGTAAAAACGACGCCGTAATCTTCAGTTGGTAAGCTAGATGTTAATAGTTGGTAGACGTCCTATGTGGACTTCAAAACAACAAGTTTTATGGTGGACAGCTAAGACAAGTATGGACCAGCCTTTATCCAGTTTGACCCATATATTTGCGGGGGATAGGACAGATCTCAGCGTTGTCGAGTGTTATTTGCAAAACGTTGATTCCAGTTAGTGGATAGTGTTTGGAGAAATTAATTCACTGCTAGATATTTCAGTTATAATGTGCACATTATTAGCATAAATACTTACCTACTTTTGTATGTGCTTCGTAATTTTCATTCATAGCATAGGTCATGCCAGCTGTTCCGTAGTTTAGATCGATGTTTTGGGCTTCCTGTTTTGCGTAATTTTCTTGTTTGATTTGTTGTTGGTTTGTATGCTGCTGCTTGGAAAAGACTGGCAATAAGTACCAAGTCTCTTGAACTCCCTAAATGCATTTTTGTCCCTTTTTGATTGAATCAATTTGATATTTTAAGTACTTTTTGAAACGTTTGTCTGCATTCAACAATAGGTTATTTACAGCCGCAACAGTTTAAATTAAAATAATGGAAATGAATAGAATATCGTATAAGAACATTAAATTCCAACATGGATAACTTATCGGTTACACGCTATGTTACGGAGACAGGCGACAAATAAACTTAAGGCGACACATTCCAAAATTACAAAATATTTTATGGCTTTCACTCGTCTAGAAAGATTTAGTGAGAAAAGCTTAGTGCGTCTTTTGATCCAATGGCAATGATTTAAAGACTGCTGTGAAGGCCTAAAGCAAGACTTAATCGCACTTTTTTTTCACAATGTTTGGTGAAATAAATTAATGATGTTGAATTTTTTTTATGGAAAAACCAAAGTGCCTTTCCTAGCCATTATGGTTGTGGTGGTTGGTATTTTACTTATTTATGTACCAACCCACTTTTAAGGCCCACTAAGCGTCTAAATTATATCTGCTTGAGTGCCTAACAATGTCTATTTGACAGGTCAGTTAAGTACCTACCTACCAGTCTCTAAGTTTAAAGGTGGCCTAGGTGCACTTCAGAACATTCCATTCCATCATCTGAGTTTAACGATTGTTTTACGGCGTCTATTCACTAAGCTTAATTTATAGCAAGTCTTCAAAAGCTTCCGTTTCAAAAGGCCTCCATATAAAAACCATTGCCTCAGAAGAGGTGCGGGCTCAACTCTTGAATTGTTAGTGCGAAAGAAAAGCACTTCGCTTTTTAGGAAAACTTGCGGGAATTCTTTCAACAAACTACAGAAGATTATAAGTGGTATTCGTGAAGAATACCTATTGTTTTCTGTGGTCGGGGATGTTCAAACTTAAAAAAAACCCCTGTCAGGCGAGCCTAGGTCTACTTTGTTTTCTAATTTTTTGTTGTGTGTTTTCACCAAGTTGTGTTTCTGTTCCAGCATCGTCATGGGGCCAATCCCCGTCTGAAGACGCAGAGAAGGCCAAGCTGGTGCGTCAGCCGAAGCGTGATGAGGCAGGAAAGCCTCACATCAAGCGGCCCATGAACGCGTTCATGGTTTGGGCCAAGGATGAGCGGAGGAAAATTCTCAAGGTACCTACCTACAATACCTTCTTCTTCCTGCCCTTATCCCATTTTTTGTGCGGTCGGCACAACATGTTCTCTCCTCTTTCATTCTCCTCTATCAGCCGTCTTCTACGAATTCACTTCTTTCTTATCTAACTAAGAAAGAATCAGTGTCAAACTGGTGGCCTAGTGGTACCGGCCCCGCACTCCGATCCGTAGGTCGTGGGTTCAAATCCAGTCGGGTACCAATGAGTTTTTCTGCCCAAAAAATTATGTAGGTACACTATGCTTGTGTTCTCAAACGGTGAAGGAAAACATTGTGTGGAAACCGGCATATCGTAGAACCTGAAAAATTCAAATATATGTGTCAAGTGCACTCGTTGAGGTGCTCTTAAAATCCTTTCACCACGCTTGGTTCGAAAAAACCAGTGAGAACCTAAGAGAGAGTGTGACAAATGAGCAAGCACACATTTTATTCTGCATTCCCATTTATTTTCACTTTATCATTTCCCAGGCCTGCCCGGACATGCATAACTCCAACATCTCAAAGATCCTCGGGGCTCGATGGAAGTCCATGTCCAATGCCGAGAAGCAGCCCTACTACGAAGAGCAATCGCGGCTCTCCAAGCAACATATGGAGAAACACCCTGATTACAGGTAGACATAATCTTACAATCGTTACTTTAAAGGATAGGCCTGCGTACCTACACCTAGGTCGCTGGCGATAGCCATCAGTGAAACGTTGTCAAATATCGCTGTCAAATTTGACAGCGTTTCACTGATCGCCGACGCCAGCGACCTAGGTGTGCGCAGGCCTTTAGAGATTGGCTGTTGTTTAGACACTGATTAATTTTAAGCCATGAGGGGCCGACTGATGCGACCAAGCAAGAAAAACAGGTAACTTACGGCTTAGTTTCCACTGGTTATTTTATGAACTTTAGCCATCATGATCAACAGTGCGAATAAGTCCACTGCTGGACATAGGCATGAGCCATATCGAGAGGTTTGCTGACTGACGCTCCAAACAGTTCCTGATCGGCGATATTGGTGTTTTATGAGATGCTTATGTCCATCTTCTGGTGCGTTTCACATAATACAGACATATATAAACACACAACAGATAAAAGAGATGATGAAGGAATCGATCTCTACCAGCTCAGGTACCTAGTCCAAGCCACAACGCATCACAAGAAGCTGAGGAACCACTTCAAAGCCCGTCATCTTCCTTCTCTCTTTTCAATTCTAAACCAACGTCTTCTACACTTCCAGATACCGGCCAAGACCGAAGCGGACCTGCATCGTCGACGGCAAGAAGATGCGGATATCCGAATACAAGAACCTGATGCGCTCGCGGCGCCAGGAGATGCGTCAGCTCTGGTGCCGCGACGGAGGAAGCGAGCTGGGCTTCCTCCCCGGGCTTTCCTCCCCCGGACCGTCGAATTCCTCCCCGCCCCCCAACGGCGGGGGGTACCAGATGTCGTTCTCCCCCCCATTGTCCCCTCGGGAGGATGATTGAGGGACGGCGCGCGGCTGGCCATACCCCCACGCCGCGCCACTTATGCCCCCAACCCACCCTTGGTAAACGAAGACTATCCCAAAACTACCCGAAAACTATCGTGCAGTTTGACAAGTGGCAAAAATAAGACTTCTATTTAACGTTGTAGATTTTGTGCTTAAGCAAAAATTTGCACGTTTGTATCAATGAGTTTACTTTTTTTTTATACCTACGTGAAGATTAAAAAAAAGTGTATTGTAGCTGAATCAAATTGGAGCAGCCCATCTGATACTCTAAGAAACTCTTATTTCTTCAGTTGTTGTAGTAATTGTATTAGAATGATCCAATTTATAGAGATTTGTCCCAAATTTTGTAAATAGTTAGAAAAGTTTGAGGGAATCTCCATTGGACTTTTTCATGTGCCAGTGTATTATCTGATATCACTTATTGGATCTCTCTCGTTTATTATACAACTATTGCGATTATTCCATTAATGAATAAGGACATTGTTATGGCACTCTAGATTCTATCTTGAATTAGGAAGCTTCCAAGAGTGATCAACAGATCTGATAAGTTTGGAGCTTTTAATTCGGGCGCTAAGATTTTGGTCTGACTGTAAGATGACTAAACTAACTGGTAACTGTATGAATTCCTAAAAAATGGCTCTCTTGTAGGTATATCTTATTATATCTTATAAGATATTGTAGGTACCTACTTAGGATTTTGTACCACACTAGTAATTGTCTAAATGTATTCTGCCAAACAGATTTTAGTTCAATTGAAAAAAAAATGTAAATATTATGTCTTTTTAAGAGTTGGTAGCTTTTAATAGCCTAGTAAACGGGAAACCTGCAAAATATTTGATTTTGTAAATATTTAAGCACTTTTTTGTAGATATTTCACACCTGATGATAATTCGTGAATACAGTTTTAGTATTATCTAATTGTTAGTTTGGGATAAATCTGTAGGTAGTCTTTTCTGTGGCGATGTATATTAACTGTAGGTAGTTAGATTGTGTAGTTTTAAGCATATAAATGTATCAAACCAAAAATTTAAAGCGAAATGCTTGAATATTTAAGTGTTTTGAACACAACCGACTGTTTTGTTTATATTCATGTTGAAATACAGAACGGTTATAAAATACTCATAGGCTTAGTACCGATTGATAAAACATTATGCTAATATATCTGCAGCTTAATGATAAACTGTTCCAACTAAAAAAAAATTTTTTTGCATGTGAGCATAATTTTTTTTTGGAAAATTACATAAATATTATAAAATATTTATTTAGTGCGATAAAAATATTGCTATTGTAAAAACTATAAAAAAAACAAGCATTTGAATTGATCAGTCATGTTTATGATAATAAAAATGTTCGTCAATTTTTTTATGGTCAATTTAAACTGTAAAAGCAAACAAGGCATGCATCAAAATCTGATGTTAAAATAACTTATCAAAAACAAATTCCAAATTCATGTGACAAATGATAGGTTTGCAATTAATTAGGCATGCAGGTTTCACTCATTCGAAACCACCTTGCATAATGTATAATTAAAAAACTATAGTAAGTATTTTATATTCCTGACATCATTTCTACGATATTAAGCTAAAGACGAAGAATCATAAATCTTCGGTTATAATAAAATTAAATAATCTATCGCATAATCAAATCGTGCAATTTATATAAGTAGTCGGTAGAAACTAGCCTTTCCTAATAAAACAAACGTAAGTACATTAATGTACGCATGCATAGTGTTTCAAAAAATGTATCGAGGCACATCTTGCCACTTTTATTTGTTATTTATTTTTCTAATAATATAAAATAAAAAAGTCGTTTTTCTGTTTTTCTCCTGTAAGTTTTCTTTATGCCAGTAACTGTTCTTAGTGCTCTTAGTATTAGCGTAAGAAACATAATTCTCTATTTAAATTATGTGGATTAATCGTAAGTTATAAATTTTAGTGTGTATTAGTAGTGAATGTGTATGTACCTAAGGGTTTTTAGTTATTAAATTATTTATTTTTATGTTGAATCAGTGTAAATAAACGTATATTTCGATGTAAGCGTTAGAGATTGTGGTTATGACTTATGGTCGATACTTAATAATTGAGTAGTTATGAGTTGGGATCTCCAGTGTTTTTGACGACAACTTTTTATTTATTGAATCAGTTTATTTTTATATTTCTAACATCTTGCCATAAACATGTGAATGCCATATTTGTTTGATTGTAAAATTACTTAATTTATTTGTATGCGTATGTTCAACGCAGTTTTGGTCAGCGTTTTACTTTTTAAAACGCCCGAGTGATTCCTCGTGTACTTAAATTTATATTATTTTATCGTTTTGTTTAATTCTTGCGTTATATACCTACGTTTTCTTGTTCAAAATATTTATAATTCAATTATAGGTAGCCTACTCCATTAGTTACTTAGCATTCGAAATTGTTTCCAACTTAAAGTAGTTAGAACTTAGGTTTAAACACCTAGTATAAACCAGGTCACATTATTTAAAAATTGTGCCAAAACCCAAAAGTATATTAAAATAAACATTAAAAAATATATTATTTTGTTTCATTTGATTATGTATAAGTACAATCCTAACAAAGCTCTACTAAGATAAGGAACTAGACGTAAAAATAAAATTTATCAATATTGAATACAAATAAAATATTGTGGGGCAATCCACGCAACACTATCAAGCTCTAAATTAAGCAGAGCTTGTACTATGGGAACCAGATAATAGAATCTATAGAATAGATAGCTAATAGAATCCTCGCATACTCGTTTTTTTTTTTTTTGTAAATACATACTTTTACTCCCAGACAGAAAACAACCTAAATACACGACTTAAATATTTTTTTTCTGTGGGGATTTAACCCACGACCTAAAGCGCAGAAGGCAGAGCTACTATAACCAGCGGCACATAACTTGAGCGATGAGCGATACCTGCTGCGCATGCGTCGTAGTGTGCCATGTCGCATGTCGCGCACACTGGATGAGTGGATGTGTGTAGACTGTAGAGTGTCCTATTGGTACAGAGAGCGGAGTGCGACTGGAGAGCCGAACAGCGCTAGGCACGCCTAGAGATGGGTTTTTGCCTGGGCATTTATGGACGTATTGAGTAAATGCCGAGTAAACGTCCATTTACGCCGAGTAAACGTCCCAAAACAGGGCGGATATATTTTAAAATATCGCAAAATTCACAAATTATTACACAATGCTAAGTTCAAATGACTAAAAAGGTTTTTTTTTAAGTTAATCTATAATCATCATCAGACTGAAGAAGTCCACTGTTGGACATAGGTCTCCCCTACACATTTCCAGGAAGAACGATTCTGAGCCCTTTCCACCGACTTCCTCCGATCTTAACAATGTCCTCCGATCTCAAAACTGTAAAAGAGGGAAAGGAGACGAGTATTCCTGCAAAAACGAATAGGCAACCACTTAAGCTTATTACAAAATCGGAAACATGGTCATATTTGCGTAAACCAAATATGAACCTAATGGAGAAGCAATGGTCAAGCATCAAATTCTACATCCAGAATATTTGAATTTGTCCCGACTTTATTATGATAGTAGAGTATGGAGTTAAGTAAGAGAATTCAGCTGGGTTGGGCGGTATTTGGGAAACTTCGTCAGGTCATCTAGTAACCCATCCCACAGTGCTCAAAAACGAAAGCCAGTGCGTCCTACCAGTTATAATAACACGTGGTATATTATACACGTGGACACTAACGGGTCCATAAATTAAACGTCGCTCAACAAACTATGGTTAAGGCTATGCTCAGAGTCTCTCTCAGAGATAGAATCTGGGACGAGATCATTCGATAGAGTTGTCAACATAGCCCAAAGAACTAGCAAGCTCAAGTGGCAGTGGGCCGGTCATGATTCGAAGAACCGATAATGTGAAGACCACGTTTAGACAAACGTAGTGATGACGTAGATTAGATGGAGCGACGACTTAGTCAGTAATAATAATCAGTAATAATCAATTTATTGGTAAAGTGCATGTTTACAGGTCAGTTAATAATTTGTAAATAATGTAAATTAGTTAAAAATTATAATAAAATTAATGCAACACTAATTGTTTTATTTTATAAGATATCTTCTATGTTGTAGAACGCCTTCTCAATAAGCCACAATTTGAGTTTGGCTTTAAAACTTGCATGGCTGGGCGCGTTGACGACAATCTCCGGCAAGCGGTTGTACACAGTAGGCCCCAGGACGTGTGCAAGTCTATTAGACTTGGTGAGCCGGTGTGTTACTCTCACGAGTTTACGTGCACCCCGAGTGTTGTAAACCCGCGCATGCCCGTCTTCTCGCGTTTTAAAATTGTCTAAATTTTGCCTCACAAATACTGCCACTTGCTTAATTACGATTGAGGGCAGCGTTAGTATCCCCAGTGATGTAAAGTACGTTTTTACAGACGTGTCTCGCGCCACCTTCACGATCGACCTAATAGCGCGTTTTTGCATGCGGAAGACGCGCTCGCGATCGGCAGCGCGCCCCCAGAGCTCTGCTCCGTACTGCAAAAGCGAGTGGACGGTCGCGAAGTAGCAGGTGCGGACAACGTCAGGGGATACGACACGTGACAACCTATACAGAGCAAAACATGCACTTCCCAGCTTCGCGCATAGTTTGTCGGTATGGGATCCCCACGTTAGTCCACGGTCGATTTGAAACCCTAGAAAGGTGGTTGATGGAACTTGGTCAATGGGTGTGTTTTGGATCGTTACAGATAAGTCCCTTGCATAGCGGCCTGAGATGGAAAAATGGATGAAGTGGGTCTTTTTTAAGTTAAGTACGAGTCCATTCCAATTGAACCACATTGCTACCTGCCGGGCAGCATCGTTCAACCGTTTCTCGAGCTCATCCAGTGACGGAGCGTGGACCACCACGGCTACGTCATCAGCATACATATACACCTCACCTGCTGAGACATGCTCCGGCAAGTCGTTAAGAAGCAGGGAGAACAATAGGTTGGATACCGACGATCCCTGTGCCACACCCATTACAGTTCGTAAGGACTCAGACTTGGTCTCACCTCCATCACCAACCACTATCTGTGACCTTCCACGTAGGAGATCCGTAAAGAGCGCGTGTGCTTTTCCTCTTATTCCGTAGTGCTGGAGCTTGCAGGCGAGAACACTGTGATCTGCAACGTCGAAAGCTTTCGATAAGTCACAGCACAGGACTGCTACTTGCTGTTTCGCCTCACAAGCTGCCATCACCTGCCGGAGGACCTCACGAGTAAGCGAGGTAGTCGAGCACCCGGCGCGATACGCGTATTGGCGATCCGACAGTGCTTCTGTTGACGCTAGAAATTCAGTGAGGCGGGAGCTGAGACCATTTTCGAGAATTTTTGCTAGTGCTGGGATTATAGACACAGGCCGGTAAGCATCGATATCCTCCCGTTTACCTTTTCCCTTAAAAAGAGGTGATATTTTGCTGACTTTTAAAGAGTCTGGATAAGTTCCACTATCGATACATCGGTTGAATAAAACTGCCAGGCATGGAGCCATCGGTTCCGCAACGTAGGTTATGAGCTCCATAGAGACATTATAAATGTCTTTAGTGGGTTTACGTGGGATGCGTGATGTTATGATTTTAAAAATTTCCGCTGGAGTAAATCTCGTTAACCTCATGGACCGGTCTGCTGTGGGGCGCGCTTCATCGAGTGCCACCTTCATCTGTGCAAGAGAGGCGTGTGGGGCTCCACATGTAGCGGCCGCGCTTACAAATTTCGCATTCATGGCGTTGGCCGCTGCTTTACGAGATACGAATTTTTTGCCGCAAGAGTCTTTCGTTACCTCTGTGAAGCTTGTGTTTGTGTGTACAGTTGTGCCTCTTTCTAAATTTACTACGCGCCAGATAGTCCTACAAGAATTTACACTATTATTAATCATATTCTCGTAGTGTTTGAATTTTTGTTTTTTTACCGAGTCCTCATATTGTTGTGTAACCTTATCGATAAAAGATTGCAGGTTCGAGTCTGGGTAGTTTTCCTGCAAATCAATCGCGTCGTAAAGGATGTTTTTCAGTCCCAATAACTCCCGAGAAACCCACGACTGTTTCTTGTTGTTTTTGCGCTTATATGGGAAGCAGATGCTAAACTTATTTGCTAGAATAGCTATGATGGATTGAGCTAATTCATTTTCAGATTTGGCGTTTATAAGAACATCATTCCAATCCACAGACAATATAGCTCCCAGAAACCCCATTCGATTTGTGTGCGAAAATTCTCTTACAAGTCGAGTGCGTGGACGTGGTTGTATGCGTGCACATGCGAGTGAGGCCTTCACGGCGTAGTGGTCGCTAAGGTGTGTTTTGAGCGGCAAAGTCACAACCGCCCCCCGTGGGAAACTACCGTACACGTGATCGAGACAAGACGACGACGTTTTTTCAGCTCTAGTTACAAAATCAACCTCATTGTGCACGTTATTGGTCGTCAGGATGTCGACTAGCTGCTTTTTGGCGGGGCAGTCAGTTAGCCAGTCAATATTAAAATCTCCGACAAACAAAAAATTTTTATCTGTCTCATTTGCGCGTTCGAGAAGGCGTTCTAGATAAGGAAGAAAACTTATAGACGATATTAAGTTTGTCCTGTAGAGGCAAACAATTATAACATTATATTCTAATAGCTCAATGGCCGATACTTCACAGTATCGTTCAGTAGCTATGTCATTAAAAACTAGACATTCGATAGCTTTAACGCTATCCTTAACAAAAATACATGAACCTCCGTGTGGGTCAATTTTTCTACAAAAACTAGATATTAAGGTGTATCCATGTAAGCTTACACATTTTAGCTTAGGTTCACATAAAAAATGTTCAGTTAAACCAAGTACGTCACAATCCATTTCATCACGTAAAAGAACTTCTAATCTCTGAGATTTTTTGTCTAATGCATGGATATTTTGGTGGCACACAACTAAATGCCGCAGTGATTTGCTTTGAGTACCTAGGCCTATCGGATGACGCATCCGCTTTAGACAGCGTTCCTCTACTTCTATTGTGTAAGCGGGCCGGTAGCGGCGCTGGCGCAGGCTGGATCGGCGCTGGCCGCGGAGGCGGCGCTGTTGCCGCTGCTGTGGCGTCCGCGGTGGTGACGGCGGCGGGGGGGCGCACCGGCCGTGCGCCCGGCGCTCCTACGAAACCACTCACTAATTTCTGTGCTAGCAGGCCAGTTTTCGGGGGACATAAAAAAGTCGTACTTACTGCTAGGCATTATTAGAGCGAACGACGAATAGTGGTTATGGCTAAGTTTAAGTTTTTCTACCTGGTAGTCATCACATGGGTTCTTTTTCTGCATATAGGACTTGATATTGTCCTGAGTCGTTTCTGGTCTGAAGAAACAAACATGGATTTTTTTTATTCTTTCAACTGTTTTTAGTTCTGTATCGGTTGATCCACTACCTTTGATTACAGTACGGATCTGAGAGCGCTGCTTCCTGGACTGGTTTTTACGGTCGGCTTATGCAGAGTGGCGGGCAGCAACTTGATAGGAAGAGCCAAACCGAACCCTGGGCTCAGTGGCGCGCCATCGGAGTGACCATGTCCAGCAGTGGACTTCAAAAGGTTGATGATGATTACGATAGTGACAGCGATTAGCAGGCACGAATCTCGAATACCATGTGCGGTAAAATGTTGATTTAAATAATACCGACCGACTGTTATTCTGCTGATAATTCTGTAATTTGGCAACAAATTCATTTTTTATTTTCAGTGAGATCCTCCTTTTTGGTCAATTACTATTTGTTCTAATATTAAAATGGTTTAAACAGGTACATCTTACGAATACTCAATGAAAAAGTCTGATTTTGACTAATTAGAGTTTCCGCCCTGATTTTGGACATTTAAAAGGACGTTAATTCGTTTTTGCCCTATTTGTCCAGTTTTTGGCCTTTTCGCCCAACTGGGTTTAAACCCTCTGCCCATCTCTAGGCACGCCCGCCCTTCATTCCGCTAGCCCCCCGCAGGTGTCTCATTTTGACTTCTGCGCAATAACGGTCACCGCTAAAGTTATGTGCCGCTACCTATACCAGACCTAAGAGGCCAGCCGAAAAATAAGAATACAAAATAAGCGAATTTATTATAGTAACATTTATTATGACATGCATAATGAATAAATACATTTAGTACGTATCATAAAGTTATATTCACTAAAAGTAGACTATTACATCTATAAAAATATGTTTTTTACATTTTATCGATTATCTACAGAAGTAAGTACACACATTAAGTTTTTGGTATACACACCCAACAGACAAATAGTCCCATATACCCTACTTATACTCAAGCCAGCTAAATTCAATGTAGAATGTATGAAAGCAACCATGTTATAAATACTAAAAGATTTTGCATTTCTAGTAGATTTGCCTGCAATGTATACTGCTAACAATATCAAAAAGAGTAAACAAACATTTGTATCTATTGTAGATTAATTATATAGCGTCAGGGTGACTGCTCAAGCCCTACTTGCGGGACGCTTTAGTGCCTGGGACAGGATTTTAGATGGAAAAGGCTTGCCCAGCACCTATACCATCCTGACAGCTTAGTCGACAGAATCCACCGGAAAAACATGGTGAGATGACTAAGCCATGGGTCTCTTCACGATGTTTTCCTTCACCATTTGTAAGCACTAACATTGTGTAAATACATTTTCCGAAAAGAAAAATCTATGGGTACACGACTAGATTCGAACCCACGACCTTAGGACCGGAAAGCGCGGTTATTACCACTAGGCCACCAGTGCACTACCAAAAAGAAAACTTTAGATATTTAAATTGTGATTTCTTGACTAACATTCCACATCAAATTTGGCTAGAGATGGTTTTTGTATTATCGGTATAGTAGCTACAAATACAACCGCCTGTATTTTATAGGTTATACACACTTCTTTGACTTACTACATTTCACATTACAATATTCGATATCTAGTTGCTGAGATTATCAAAATATCTGTCTTACAAATATAATATTTATTAAGCAATTGCATCATAAGTTAACTAGGCACTCCAAACATTTCAATTTCGGTACCAATAGTTTTATCTGTGTCAAAAAATCGGCTAAATCAATACCTTTTAAATAATTCCTGAACTGAACTAAATTCGTTGTAAAGAATATATTATAGATACTTAAAATACCACAGAATATAGTAGAAAGGCCATGTGGCTGGAAAAGTGTCGCCAATATGCATGCTACTACTTTCTCCATTAAAATTCGCCAGTTTTTTCGGGTGTCATATAAACATGATTTGTTCCGCAATAATTAATTACTTCCCGAACAAGTCAAATGACAAGTGAAAACAAAGAAATAATTTCTTTACCTCCTTTCTTCCTTCTTAGAATCCCCATATTTAGTGATATTTTATAAAAAAAGTGATAATATAAAACTGGTGCAGCTCTTACTACTGTATTCTGTGTAGAATATGTATAGGTATTATAAAAAGCAAACAGTATTACATTTGCGTATTTACATGATATAATCATAATATACAAAAGCACTACAAATACCAAAACACAGACACAATTCATTATTATCTATTTAGGAACGATTGTTAGACAAAAACATAACAATAAAGTATTAAAAACAGAAGTAATATAACATCGGGAATAACTACTAACTGTGCGGGGCGATTCGGCTACCTTATTACATAACTAACGACAGATTTGCGACAAGCGTAAATAGATAATAATTGCTGTCAAAAATAGCAATTGACAGTAGTGATTGCCAATTTATACCTGTCGTGGATGTCGTTATTGAGCGAGTTTGAATCGCCCAAAATAAATAATACGCATTGTTAAAAAGTGCCGCGTGCTTAAAAAACTAATTAAATTATCAACATCTTAAAGCTTTTTTAGTATAAAACACTTGTGTTAGTAAAATTAATTCAAGTAAATAACAAATAACCAAAACAAACATTATTGCGATTACAGAATAGAAAACGATTCGATTAGCTAAGTAAAAATATTGAAAATAGGCATGTTTTGTGCAGAGAACTTATAATATTATACAGTTCAAACAAAACTTAGAATCAAAAGCAACTTAAAAGTTGTCATAAAAGGTGCGAAATTTAATAATAAATTTTCGTTCAACGCAGCCCTAATTCAATAACTTGGTCTTTCCCAAAAACGTACTTTTAGGGTAAAAAACTCCTATGGTATCTTTCTATCTCGCTCAAGCACAACACATCTATACACGCGGAAGCGGGGTAAAGATAGTTTAACTTTACAAACGATATTACACAAATCCTTGTAACTTACTGTGTTGAAAAAATCAGGGCATAGACAAGCAAGACGTGCACAATTTAACCCTATTTAAGTCCAAACACGCGCCATGATAAGTATGACCACATTTAAAAACCCAGAGTCCGCCATCTTTGATTAAAACCTCATTTTGCAATGGCAGCCCACAGAGGGCGCAATCCAATACACCTGTCAAAATATACAAATTATCGACAATTTCGTCTAAAGTAGTGTGTTTTAGTTGGAATTTTTCCTCGTCGTTTTCTGTTATGAGTAGTTTTAGTGGGGTGAGACCCCAGTGGGATGATTTAGAGGCTATTTGGATGGGTAGTGCTGTGTTCTTCAGTTTGCCGGACATGTTGTTTCGAAGGAGTTTGAATATCTGAAATTAGAAAAGTAAATTAGTTGTCGTCATTATTACACTACCCTGGCTAGAGACTACATGCCGAAAGATATCTTGGTCCCAAAACTGGTGGTTTGAAAATTTATTTAAAACATTAATGAGGGCATGGCTCCTTTCACGGTTTTCCCCTCTCTCGTGGTTTCGGACTTACCACCCTTTAAATTAGTTAAATACAAAATAATTAACATACCTCTTCTCTCGCATCCTCATATGCATAGGAACTGTACAAAGTGTCCACCAACGTGACAGTCGCAGTTGCATCAAACTTTTCAAACATCGTGACATACAAGCAAGTATGATAAAACTTTACGGTAATCGCCCCCGCATCGATCAAATGCGCATTATCTTCCATAACTTTCACGGCATTTTTTCCACCTATAGATTTTATCATCAGCGCTCCTAAATCATCCCAACAAAGCATGTCTTTGACTGATATATTATCGAATTTCTTCGAACAATTTAAGCATATATTTGCATACAATGTAGCATATAGCTGGACCGCCCTGTTCCATATATCCAACGTAAACTGAGGTAAGAAAGAATGGAGAAGTTTCTCATCTAACATTTGCAGGAGTATCCGAAGTATATTCTTCAAATCTTCGTTCCGTCTTAGGTAAAGTATTTTCCGCCATAAATATGGCATTCGCTTGCAAACGTCGTAGCATTGATCCCTCGTTTTCCCCGACCATTGTATTTCAATAAATTTGTCTATCAGTTCCGAATACACTGGGGATTGGTTGGTTCTTGCGTACGGTAACGGAAATCCACATTCGCAGCCTATCTTCGAGAGTTTCTGAGTCTTTGTATTTACTGAGATACACGAGTCAACAAAATATTCGTATAACTCTTCGTCTTTGATTATCGTGTCTAAGTAATCGTCGTTTTTGGTCAACGTTAAGTAACTCAGGAATATATTGTTCGGTGCGAACTTGGACTCTTCCAAAGCTCCAATATCAACACAGTATTGTTCTAACTTTAACATGAGATTATAGACCTCTTTTATATCACAGGCGTTGCTTTCGATAAGAGAAATTAAATTCGATTCATCTGCATGCTTACCGACTAGGCTTAATCTAAAATATTGGTATAAAGATTTGCTTACTTTATCCTTTTCTACTACACTTTCTACTTCTATGGCTGTCTGACTAGAATTCTTATATATTATATCGTTTTCAAGTACAAGAGGCGTTATATCTAGGGGCTCTTCAAGACTTATTAGTTTAGGAACGTCTCTAGTTGGATCTCTTATGTCTCTATTATTAACTTCAGGTTTATCACTTAGATGTTTCATTTTCCCTTCAAAATCTTCCCACTTTTCTTTGAGAATCTTTTTACTTGTGTTTAGCTTGCCAGACATTGTCACACCGATGTCTTTTAGTGTCTGCATCGCTTCTGGTGTTATAGTCGTGAATTTGTAATCATCATTTCGCTTTGGACTCTCATCTTCGTCCAACGATGACTGTGCGTGGTAGGAATTATCTACCACATGTATTCCAGACGTATATATATTCGATTTTAGACTATCAAACTTGTCTAAAACAGTACTGATACAGTTTAAGATATCTTTGTGCTCCATTTTGTCTCTTAGCCCGGCTAAAATGTGGAGTTTTGGTGACAAGTCTTGTGATAGTAAGTAGTCTCTGTAAAAAGCGCACATATCAGCGCATATAGCATATTTTTCATCTATATAACTTTTAAGCAAGAACTTATCAATTTTCATAAATCGTAAAGACACTAGAGAGCCATCGTTCCGCCATACGTAAACCATATCGTGGTATAATTTACAATCCATTACATCTTTGTACTCGAACCATACAGTATCAGCCGTCTTTTCAATATTCAAGAAATACAGAGCATCTTTTTTAAAGCAGAATATGGTACTTTTCATTGAGAATATTCTGAAGAAGTTTATTGCTTTACCCTCCCCATTGGTGCTTATATTCTCTATGCTTAGATTTTCGTTCTCGTAAGATTCTAATGTGACTATTTTCATGGCTTCCCGTGCTAATACTTGTTTGTATTGGTGGGTTTTATTGACTGTTCCATCGATCGCAGCTTCCCAAAGTCTAGAAGAAGGTCTAGCACAGAATACTATAGTATTTTCCAAGTCCTTGCCGACGGCGAATTTAGATTCTTCATTGACCATGTTATACTTTTTAAATTCAGTGAAATCTTTTTCTATTTTATTTGTTGGAGGGTCTGGGTTTTTTTGTTTGTTTACGAAGCATGCCCCGAATTCTCCATCTCTTAGTTTTTGTCCTATCTGTCGGTATTGCTCCTGTGACGTATCACAGATGTAGCAACGCGTTAGAGTGGAGACTAGAAGCATGCACGATTTTGTGTCTATTTGGCATATCCTTGAATCCAAGTTCATGATGACTTGTGATGAACTTTGAAAGGTTTTGGCCTGAAACGTAAAACTACATTTTATTGCAAGTATTTATTAAATTATATTTTTGAAAGGTTTCTAGCAGTGGTGGGTTCGAATCTGGTTGTGCACTTATAGTTAAGGCAATGCCAGTGCTCTCAGCTGTTAAAGGAAAACATATTGTGGTATCCTGTCATTAAGACTCTGTTAAAAACTAACATTCCAATAGCGTGATAAAAACACAAAAGGCACCCCCTCATCCCCCCCCTCCACCCCTTCATCGCAAGACCTCTTACTATCAAATAGATTTTTTACGAAACGCGAGATTTTAGTTCCATGGACCGACGACATTGTAAAAATCATGGAAAGCATTAATGAAGAAGGCTCAGAATCATTCTTCTTAAAATGCATGTGTAACTCCTATATCCAGCAGTAGACTCAGGCTGATGATGATAAGTGTGGCAGGTATAATATTCCGGGCATAATAAAAAATAGTAGACCAGTTACAAACCTACTCACAATAAAATTTTGCATTAGCAAAACAGACAGCTTGCCAATATCATCCCCCGAAAACAGCATATTGCTGTCACTCCAAACCATAGCTGTCACTTCATTGCCCTGGTGGTCTTTAGACGTGACCAAGGAGTGGCCACCGCTGAGCGATTGTTGGCACCCGGTGACTGTAACCATACCTCGGCCATTGGCAAACCCAATGTGCTTTTCATCAGAGGATATAGCCAAGCGAGTGATTGCTCCATCCTGAAAAGATATAGTTTTCATAGTTAAATGAGCTGACTAAGCCGCGGGTTTCCTCACAATGTTTTCCATCACCGAGAGCATTGGCATTGTGTTCAAATGCCAAATTCTACAAGTGAAGGTTATAATTCTTGAAAATAAACAGAAAAAATAAATTTTGATGAGACCAATCTGGACCTACCTTTCAGAAAAAAAAGAATGTTTCCAATTGGTTAACAAATGACGAAATTATGAAATTACAATCATTTAAATAAAATATGACTGAATTGAGAACCTCCTCTTTTTTTATTTGAAGTCGGTTAAAAATGGTTCTCCTCCCATTTATAATTAGTATATGTCATCTCCCATTATACTACCTTATTAGGAATAAGCTGCACAAATTCACAAGGAGTCCTGTTGAACAAGTATAGACCACCACTGGTAGCTCCAAACACAATCAATGTCTTTGATACATCAAAGCATGTGTACTGAAATAGACAAATACATTTATATTAGTCTGGAAAACTATCCTAGAAACCCAATGACTTGATATCGAGCCTGGAACAGTCTGTTATGTCTAAAATCCCAGTTTAAAGTAATAGTCAAAATACTACTACTATCATTTATTATTTAGCCATTATCGCCCAACCGCAGGCACAAGCATCCCTGTCCTCTTTCCACTCCTTAAGTGGAAAGATCCCTCTTTCCTCTTCTCAACTTGACAAAACTTAAGGTGGTGACGTGGAAGAGCCAGAATGAAATGACTGGATCAACTTGACTCTCACCTTAAATTGTGACTGTCACTGAGTCATGTCGGGAAAATACAAAATTAAACATAAAAACCAATTTTAACAATAAAAAAATATTATTGATGGTAGGTATACATATTTGTAACATAGGTTAACATAGTTATTTAAAAATTAAGTATGTTAATTAGGGAACAATAAAGGGGTTTTTATTTTTATTTATTATTTATTATACATATTTGTAACATAGGAACATTTTTTCTGGTGAATTGAGGTCAGCAGGTATTTTTTATCCCACTTTTGAAATGGTTTTATCATAACTACTCAATGACACAGTGAATCTTAGTGAGGGTAAGAGTTATATGTGACAGTTGGGGTACAACATCGTGCAACCCATTATCATGGTGCAACTGTGTCGAAATATCGGGAGTCAAAACTCACAAAATTAAATCATGGTAAATATCTAGTTGTTCATAAAAATTGACAACTGAAAACAGGCTTTACAAAATAAATTTAAAACAAAAAAGGAACGGCTAAGGCTTTTTAGCAGCTCTCTTATATCAATAAAAAAATTGCTTGCATTATAAATAAATAAAAAATAAATATTGTGGACAATTCACACAACACTACCCAGCCCCAAACTAAGCAGAGCTTGTAATATGGGAACCGGATAGCTGATATAATACTTGAATACATTTTTTTTGTAAATACATACTTAGAATACAATATAACACCCAGACAGAGAACAAACATTTATCAGCCCTATTAATGTAACTGCAGGCGCACCGCAAGCCAGAACCCTTGTTATAGAGATACATAAAAGCATTTAGTGATCAACCAAGCATGAGACAAAAATAGTAATTAGTCTTTGGAAGTGACTATTTGTACGGGTGCTGGATGAATAAATTATATTTATTCGTACATTTATTCAATTTTATAATGAGTATATTCATACGGATATTATTCAAACTCGGGGCACCCCGACTTAAGTCACAAAAGTAACAGTAGGTTGTTAGGTTTTTTTTTTTATACCTACTTAATTTCAAGAATGGTGCATGTCAGTGTAGAGAGGACCCCTCCCCCGACCCTCCTCCTCCCTAACAATAATATAGCCAACCCAAATTTTAACTTTACTACGCCTTTTAAGTGACTTTAAAGTGTTTTAAAAATCCAGATTCAAACACGGGGCACTCAGACTTAAATCACAAAAGTAACAGTAGGTTGTTAGGTTTTTTTTTTTATACCTACTTAATTTCAAGAATGGTGCCCCCCCCCCCCCTCCCCCTGCAGTACCCGTATTAATAATTATAAATTGTTCGTACGGTAACCGTATTAATAATTATAAATTGTTTGTACAGTACCTGTATTAATAGACTCAGTCTTAGTCTTTTATTAGATATTAGTAGTAGTTGGTGAGTAAATAATGAGCAGTGGTATGCGCTGTAAAGTTTTCAGCAGGTTTATAGCCAGGTAAAGATAGTAAAATATTGAAAATAGACCAATTTACTAACCTTTATCCTTTGGACATTTCTGATTGGATAGTTTATGGCCTCTGATAAACCTGAAAGTTCCTGTAGAATGTACGGTGGTGGTTTATAGTTAGACATTGTTCAATATATCTAGCCTACCATGTTTCTATTTTGTTTCTATTTACGAAATTGCACAAATATGTGATTGCACATCACACAGAAATAATGTTCTCACAGTAGAATCAGGTACCTATCAGTAGAACGTAGAACGCATTTTTTTATTGCGGTTTTTTTTTCTTCTTCTTATTTAATGACATCTGTCCATTTGGGGTCAATTTTGCCAGTGTCGATTACTGAGGAAAGATTACATAGATAAAATATATAAATATTATTTTTTGTCAAGTCAAGTCGACTGACTTGACTTGTAAAAAAATACACAAGTCGGCCCTATTTGGCTTTGAAAATTGAAAACAAAATGATGGTCGTTTGTTTTCAAAACCATCAGAAACATTTTCGATCAAATCAGAATATCACTTAACACAATTACATTCCAACTGCTATCATTTAGAGCTAAGACCTCAAGTTGGTAATGTACAACAAAACTCAATATAACACCGGAAAAACCATTAAAATAAAAAAGCTAGGTATGTGACTTCCCAAAATGAAACCCCCAAACATGTTGTTTTTTTCTAGCTATGGGGGAATAATTAGGACAATATTTTTGAGGGAATTTAGGGATTTTTATTCAGTATGATGATATATTTTTAAGCTAAATTTTCCACACGCCACTCGCTAACAAAGCAAAATTTTGGGAAAGATTTGGGGAGAATGCGAAACCGCAGTCTGGCATCACATCACTCGGCACGGCAGCGGCAGTGGCGGCACCGCCCCCAGTGTTTATTATTATACAGATTTATCTGTATATGCGCCCCGATTATACAGATTTATCTGTATTTATAAAGAATTTTGGCTAGTATTACAGATTTTACCTTACTTTTATACAGATTTTTGGAATTTGATTTAGTCTATGAAAAAGTAATTCAATATAAGAGTAAATTCAATATTTGTGTATAATTAGGGTAAAAACGGGAACCCTATTACTAAGGCTTCGCTGTCTGTCTGCCACCCGGCTGTATATCATGAACCGTGATAATTAGACATTTGAAATTTTCACAGATGATGAATTTCTGTTGCCGTTATAACAGCAAATACAAAAGATAACAAATGTTTAAGAACGGGATCCTTCGTGCGCGAGTCTGACTCGCACTTGGCCAGTTTTTTTTGTATATTTTCTGTTCTATTCTGTGTTGTTTAGGTTTGTTTAGTTTTCTTTGAAATCCAGATATTTTGGTTTGGCACGTGGCAACACTGACCGCGCCAACCGCCACTCCATTCTCCAATAATCTCCATTCCATCCAGCGTTGCCAGATTAAACCACTTTTCCGCTTTTTACACCGCCTTTTTAGGGTTCCGTAGCCAAATGGCAAAAACGGAACCCTAATAGATTCGTCATGTCTGTCTGTCTGTCTGTCTGTCCGTCCGTATGTCACAGCCATTTTTCTCCGAAACCGTAAAAGCTAGACTGATGAAACTTGGCGAGTAGAAATATTCTGTGAACCGCATTAAGTTTTTTATATAAAATTAAAAAAAAAGCTATAAATTTCGGGGGTCCCCATACTTGAAACTGAAACTCAAAATTTTTTTTTTCATCGAACCCATACGTGTGAGGTATCTATGAATAGGTCTTTAAAAATGATGTTGAGGTTTCTAATATCGTTTTTTTCTAAACTGAATAGTTTGCGCGAGAGACACTTCCAAAGTGGAAAAAAGTTGGTCCCCCCCCCTCTAACTTCTAAAGTAAGAGAATGATAAAACTAAAAAAAATATATGTTGTACATTACTATGCAAACTTCCAACGATATTTGGTTTGAACGAAATCTAGTCAGCAGTTTTTTTTTTATACGTCATAAACCGTAAACCGCAATTTACCTTTCGACGAACTACAAGAACCTTATTATGTTACATCAAGTAACATAATATAAAGGTTTTTGTAGTTCGTCGTGCTACGGAACCCTTCATGGGCGAGTCCGACTCGCACTTGGCTGCT
The DNA here is from genome assembly GCA_947578465.1 of Thera obeliscata. NCBI lineage: Eukaryota > Metazoa > Arthropoda > Insecta > Lepidoptera > Geometridae > Thera > Thera obeliscata. Next base: position 6,251,943 of record OX387918.1, on the reverse strand, counting down.
TTTTGACAATGGATTCGCCATCCGCTTTTAGCCAGCGCGGATCCGCTTTTTTCGACTTTGATAGGACATGAGGATTAAAATATTATCTTCCCATTTGTATGGGCACCGATCCGTTTACCCTTTCAAATGAAAGCTTCTCAAAACATGTTGCCAAAAATACTTCCAAATAAATTTACAACTTCCCAAAAGCGGAGGTTGGGGTCGGAGAATCTGGAGACAATGCTGAGGATGTGTTTTCCTTCCATTGATACTAAGCAAGCAAAGTACTTTATACGAAAAAAACATAGTTGATTAAAACTTGATGACTGAATTAATGGTGTTATTAATTAATTACCCTTTGATTTGTAATATGATTATGAATTGAGTGAGAAAAATCGATTTAACGTCAAAACAGGAAATTCCGCCTTTTTTGTTGAAAATCTGCGTTTTTGGAGTACCGTTACCGCATTTTCAACTTTCGCATCTGGCAACACTGATTCCATCCATCCATTCAATAGGACTTGGCGGAAGGACTTTGAATTCAAGCCAGCACAAAATTTAAAAAAAAAAAAACCTTCCATTCCATTCATTCATTTCAATAATTCATTCATTTCTCTCTGCGTCTGCTAGAGAAGGGTAATCTTTATTCCGACAAGTGAATTGATTCACTTATTCCGACTCCGACTCCGGTACCGGTTCACCTTATCGGCTCCTTCGGTTCCGTTTGGCACCGGGACTCACTCGGTTATTTTGGTTCCGCGGTTCGACCAGAACATTTTATTCATTCGGATCTTTGGAATACTTTGGATCATTTGGCACATTTTGAATTGAACAGTTTACACTACAGAACTTACAGTAGGACATTTCATTTATTTTATTCATACGATTTAAATTTCGGACAGCGTAAATTGTTAGGAAAGAAAGAAATGAAATAAAAATAATTTTAAAATAAGTTTTTATTATGAGTACTACTTTTTAATCAGTTCTTTTTTTCTCTCTATATCTATATCACTGAGTGAGCGAGTGAGCGAGTAGTGATAAGTGAACGAGTCCGAACCTGCGCTCCGCCGCTCCGTCTCTCGGGACCGGATTCATTTGGTACCGCGGTGCCGATAAGGATTGTGAGGAGTCATTATGGTTTCCGGATCCGCGTTCGGAACCGGCACCTTTGGATCAGTACCACCGGACAGCGTTGCCAATTTAGCGACTTTGTCACTAGATTCAGCGACATTTTCACATGAAAAGCGACATTTTGATGGCTTTTAGCGACAAAAATAATTTAACGACTTTCTTAGCGACTTTTTTATAGTGTATTGATCAAATAATTATTGACTTTATATCCATCGTGTTCTTCTGTACATACTAATATGTACTCTATTTCATTACAATAAGATCTGGTTTTGTTTATTTAGCTTAATTTGTTGCCAACTCAAGAATGACTAAAAGGCATAGGTACCTACCGTCAATCATCGTGCTAGTAGGGGAATCCCTTTCTCATGTTTGGTTTTGTTATTATTCATCCGTCATCCACTCCTTAGAAGAAATCTGATATGGTCTGTTGCTTTGCTAGCGAAATAATAACGTAATCGAACATTTGTCTCAAACAAATAACCTTATGAGTTTTATTAGTGTTTAGTGAGTTACCGATAATGGAATTACCGGTAAAGAAGAAAGTCTAGAGCCAAAACTTTTTCGATTTTACTCATTTAGCGATATCTAGCGACTTTTCACCAGCGTGAGAGCGACATTTACTGTTGTTGAGTTGGCAACGCTGCCACCGGAGTTACCCACCTCTAGCGTCTGCGTCGTCGACACTTCGCTGGTAGTAAATTAGAAATTAACAATTTCAAATTCCTAAAATCGTCAATTATCCATGCAATCGCCTTGTGTTTTACGTCTTTGAAGCCTGTAAGCACCTGTAAGTTATCAATGATTGTCTAATAATTACGGAGTTTTGTGGATTTCATGATAATCTCATCAAAAGGCACGCCATTTTGTTACTGCGTAGATACCTAACAACTTGTTATTGTTCGTCATCTTATGTTTTTTATTAGGAAAGTGCCCTACTGCCGCAATGAACTTGCGAGAATTACGAGTTGCGGACGGAAGGCCGACGACAAATCGTTGCGGACATCCCTTTTTACATCAAGTAAATCCCAGCAACGGTACCATGAAAGAAGATGGCGCCTGCATCTGAATTGAAGCTACTTACCATGAGCCCGACCTCTGCTCAAGACCCTTGATGACGTGACGACCGTCAAGGCTGTTATGATTATGGGAGTGTGGTAAAGGTATAACATTGGTTTCGAGAATTAGACTTAACTGTTCTTCAGTTTCGCCTAATTCTTACCTATCTATTCACACGGTGCATTCCTAGAGCCCTATCTTTGTCGTCGTGCCTATACAGTGAGCAAGGATTAACTTCTGTAAGTTCCACTAATTATTTTGTCCCCTAGCTGAGCTTGTAGTCAAATTACATTGCTCATTGTAAGATTCTTCATCCATTATTTTGGTGTACATTGCATCATTCTAAAAGATTCTAATTAAATCCCTTTTTGCTGTCATACCCACTTATTATATTTTCATTCAACACAATTATAGATGTTGGATTCTTTGTTGTTTAAATTTGTCTAGATGCCTCCTCCCAGTATCTAATCTGTTCTACTTCTTGGACTTTGTCCCCAATTAAACTTGCTTTTCACTTTGTATCATCAGTAATTAATTCAGAGTTGTACATAAAAGCAATAATACCATTCCAATTAAATATGACAACTCTTACTCCTTACGCACATTTGCTGCTGTAATATAATACCTAGTCTATTTTCAGAAAACTCTTTTAGGGTTAAGCTCGCCTATGTACATGTCCTTTGTTATTACTTTTTTTTGTAAATATTTCTGTGTGCATTAAAGAATTAAAGAAAGAAAACAATGTTTTCGTTTATCCTCCTGGAAGGTTGGATAATACAGGTAAGTACCAAGTTTAACTTGCTCTCTGTATAAGAAGAGACTAGGGCTTTTGAAATGCACTTATTTATGATCTAGTTTTAATAAATCTCTTGATATCTTCATGTCAACATACTACTAGTCAGTACTAAGTACCATAGGAATTTCTAGAGGACCAATATACGAAATCGTGAGGATACCTACAGTGGACTAGGCCTACTGGGGACACCACTTGAAAAAAAACGCACCTAGTGCTTTACCTCAAGGTGGTGTGGAAAAAAGCATGCACAAATTATAGATTTAAATAAATATAATTTTGTCAAATTATTAATTCTCCCCATACAATATTGTAGGAATTATTTCCAGTAACTTCATAAAATCATTGTATTTCCATTTCTTAATCTCATTTTCTAGGTCTTCTGATTTGAGGATATTGAATGCTTCTTCACCTGTAAGTAAAATTATCATCATCTGGAGAGAGCACTTTGTAGACCCATGACTTCACCAGACCAGAGGAGTCCTCATCATTTGCTGTATAGCTCTTTATTTGGTTAAAAATGTAATACCTAAGTAGTAATAGTAGGGGAGATCTAATTGCAAAGTGCTTTAGGATTTTTCAAATTCAAATTGTTTAATGAACATAAATGCATCCTAACAGACAAGATAGGATGATAGGAGGACAAGATAAGGATGACTTGCTTGACATACTTTGAAGTAAATTGCTTTGAAGTGGCAATTGCTAAAACTTACTGAATACACTAGTGCAGCGGTACTCAAAGTGTGTTCCGCGGAACCCTAGGGTTCCGCGCTACCCCTGTAGGGGTTCCGCAAGAATTTAGAAAAAAAAAACAAAATAATTAGTAACTGTTACATTGTTCTTTTATTATGCTTCTATAATAAAGAATACACTTTTAAAAACTATTGTTTTATTGTAGAGTTCCGTCAAGTATTTTGCTTGTCAAAAGGGTTCCGTGACCAAAAAAGTTTGAGAACCGCTGCACTAGTGTATGAACCTAAACCTAAACTTAGGATATTCAAGAATAATTGAGTGTTTTCAGTCAACTTGTCCAAAAAGGATTGGTCACACAGCTGCAATGGAGAACTAATTATTGTACAAACCATGTGCGGGACTCATAAGTGGCTCTAATGATTCGCGGCGTAAGCCACTTATGGCCCCACATGGTTCGCCATCATCGCTGTTCGCCGCAGTGTGGTAGATCCCTAAATCTATACTTACTGAAGACAGGAAACCAGCCACATAATTCCAATATAGCCACATTAAAAGCAGTTAGCTGCTTCACTCCAGCTGTGCTTTTCCTTGGAAACACGTACACCTCTACAGAATCCAATGTAGGTGTCAACTTCATGAATATGTTGTGTGCTATCAACTCATCTTGAAAGTATTTGATTAGTCTGTACACTTCTTTTATTTCTTCAAAGTTATCTGTTACACGGAAACATAATGCAGGGGCTGGACAGTCTACTACATAGTACAAGTTTCCCTTCAATGGCTTCCATTCCTGGAAAAAAGGTGAAATAAAAACCCTCCAGTGCATTTACTAATGATAACAATACTTAATTACTATGAAATATTTTTAATAATGATGTCACTATACACTGCTGTCTTCATTCAGTTAAGCTAGGAACCCTTCTTCAGGTAAAGGCCGCCAGGTACTACGTCTTAAAATAATTGACTTCGACTTAGGTGGTTACTTACCACTTTCTCTATTGGTAAGATGTTACTCTCCAAAAATAAATGAAAATGCAGGTGATTAACAGATGCCAGAGCACAAAGACTGTTGAAGCCAATCTTTAAATTACTGAAACAAAACACACATCTGATACAGAACACTGAAATGTTCTATCCCTAAAAAAAAGGCAAATTCAGCCACAATATTACAAATTCAAATTGTTTATTGAACATAAATGCATCCTAACAGACACTCCAAAGCGATACATTAATTACATGAGTACTTAACATAATATTACACCAGGTTCTTAGAGTTCATTCATAGTACATTATGATATAAGTGCGGTAGGTTGAAAATTACAGCCGAGGCGTTATTGAAGCCCGAGCCGTAGGCGAGGGCTACAAGAAAGCAGAGGCTGTAATTATCAAAGCGCACGTATGTCATACGACGTTTTATAACACATTTGCGAGGAAATAAATAAAAATTAAACGAATAAATTGTTTATCACTTGGATACAGTTATGCATAGTGAGTCCAAGCGCCATTTTCAGTTTTTTGGGAAATTACATAAACGCGTTTTTATTGGTAGAAGATTTGCATTTGCATCGTCAGAAAGTAAATCTATGTACATCGAAGCTTATATTTGTAATTTAACATGTTACAAGAAAAAAACACAAAAAAAGGTTTTATTTTGGAATATATCGTTAAAAATGCACTTGGACTCCTAATAAATATGATGTTCTCATTTTGCAAAACGAGTCCAAGAGACAAAATAATTATTTATTCTGGAAGATTAGCTTTAAGTGCACGTGGAAACGAATTAATATGATGTACTCATTTTGCAAAATGCGTATAAGTATAACATAAAAATGTTTCCTGGACTATTTTCCTATCGTTTAATAAAAACCCCTTGAATTTCCGTATTTACTCAGCATCTTATATTAGATGTTACAGAGGATTGATAAAAATAAATAAAAAACTATTAAAATGGCACTGATAGTATGTCCAGAAAATAAAACAATATAATTATCATAATTTAATAAACAATAATAATTTAAAACAAGATAAGGACTATCTCAGATATTATTTTCAGCTTTCAGACAGACAGAATAATGATTGATGATATTATTGGTAAACACCAACCCCAAACCCAGAACATATCGGGTAGGATGTAGGATGGAGTAGGTAAATAATATATAAATCTACTCTTATTCAATATGTTCCAGATCAAAAACCTGAATGGCCATCAACACCTTCAACAACAATATCATCTTCAATCGTGTCATCAAAAATCAAATCTTTGTCAAATGCTATAGCGTCGTTTGGGATATTATGCACTGTTTCATAATTTAATTTTAAATCTTTTAGTTTTTTCTCTGAAACATTTTGTCCTTTCCTACCCTTTCTTTTCTTTGCATCAATTTCTAAGCTTTCTTCCTCTTCTACTGCTCCTGCCTTGACATAATGAGGCAATGGATGATTTTAGGTTTCCTTTATCTGGTTTATTCTTAACCAATTATTATTGACCTTCTCGCCCACTGTTATCTTTTTTCTGTTGACAATAGCTTTTTCCTTTTCTTCAGTATTTGTGATTCTTTGTTCTGCAGCTTGCCATAATTTTCATGTAGTCTTGTGGAGTATAAAGTATTAATTGCAGTTTCAGAAATATAGGGTGCTTTTCTAAGAGAGATCATCAGGTCTATTTTTATACTTTTTTGCTATATTGTACGCCCGAAATAGGTAAGCTGTTGGAACATAATTACTTTTAAGATGTTTTATACACAGTTTTACAATAAAATATTTTTATCTTTATCTTTATACGTGTATTCTGGCCTTTATTTTTTTTATTTTGTTCTCCGCAACAATTAAGTTGACCAAAGAATTAAGTTTTTGACTTTGGTAAACTAGTATAATATGTGCTTCCTTAAACATGACTTGGGTTCTTCTGCCAGCCTCTCCTTCCCAAACAAAGATTACGTTCAGAAGTTACAAACAACTGTCGCGTAGACTACTGATGCGTAACACTACGTCGTTTGGACTAGTAATGTTTAATGGAAATGTGCTTTTTCATCATAAAATTTGGTTGTTAGTTTTAAATTGGTTGTTGGACTTGTATTGCATTTCAAAATACTTAGTTTGCTATAGAAGGCGCTTGGACTGGGTATCAAAAAATACCACTTAGAGTGAAGCTGGCTGCAAGAGTGTTTTTTCTATGGCTTAATTATGCCCTAGTGATTACGAAAATGCGAAAAAATCAAAAAATGAAATTTGGCGCTTGGACTCCTTATGCATAACTGTATCCACTTGTTAAAGCAGTTAGAGAATTTGAAATGAAATGAAATGACTAACAGATTGTAAATGTCTTTTCATTTAATTTCATTCCAATTCATCCCGTTTCATTCGGTTTCATTCATTTTAATTCAGTTTCATTCAGTTTCATTCAGCTTCATTCAGTTTCATTCGGTTTTATTCGGTTTCATGCAGTTTCATTCGGTTTTATTCATTTTCATTCATTTTCATTCGGTTTCATTCGGTTTCATTTGGTTTCATTCGGTTTCATTCGATTTCATTCGGTTTCATTCAGTTTCTTTCGGTTTCATGCAGTTTCATTTGGTTTTATTCAGTTTCATTCGGTATCATTCGGTTTCATTCAATTTCATTCGGTTTCAAGCAGTTTCATTCGGTTTCAAGCAGTTTCATTCGGTTTCATGCAGTTTCATTCGGTTTCATTCAGTTTCATTCGGTTTCATTCGGTATCATTTGGTTTAATTTTGTTTCATTCGGTTTCATGCAGTTTCATTCGGTTATAATCAGTTTCATTAATTTTCATTCAGTTTCATTCGGTTCCATGCAGTTTCATTCGGTTTCATTCAGTTTCATTCAGTCATTCGGTTTTATTCAGTTTCATTCAGCTTCATTCAGTTTCATTTAGTTTCATTCAGTTTTTTTCGTTTTTATTCGGTTCCATGCAGTTTCATTCAGTTTCATTCGGTTTCATTCGGGTTTATTCAGTTTCATTCATCTTCATTCACTTTCATTCAGTTTCATTCGGTTTCATTTGGTTTCATTTGGTATCACTTGGTTTCATTCCGTTTAATTCGGTTTCATGCAGTTTAATTCAGCTTCACTCAGTTTCATTAAGTTCATTCGGTTTCATTCGGTTTCATGCAGTTTCATTCGGTTTTATTCAGTTTCATTCGGTTCCATGCAGTTTCATTCAGTTTCATTTCATAAATTTAGCATCTTGATAAACCGTACGTTTTACCTTATTAGAAAGCAACCCGTGCGTTTTACATTACATTACCGCACTAGTGCGTAATGATATACACAACGATACTAAAATTAGTGGAATAAGAGACCCTTTTCGAGCAAATGTGTTATAAAAAATATTACCTACCAATCTTTGGCAACAAACATAACTTGAATAGTTGCGCTTAAACTTTCTTCAGTTATGACTTGAGGCAACTTCTTATTAATAAATGGGCAGAACAGGGTGTGGTATCTGGATATGGGACTGACATTCACTATGAAACTGTGTAGTTCGGGATCTAAAAAGATATAAATTCAAATAAAATTATTTCTTAAGTCAATAAATACCTACTCTCTAAGCCTCAATTACAGTTGCTGTGTGGTGTCACACTCTACAGGTGTCATGGAAGACCTGCGTTAAAGTGGGGCTCGCTACTATAGCATAATATGCTGAGATTTTTATGTACAATGACATACTTGTATAATCATCTTGTGTGGCATAAAATAAATAACAAACTTGACTAGTGTCCATTCTAAATTATGTGGAAAGCCTTGATGGACAACCAAAAAAAATACCATCTGCTTTTTTTCCAACTGAAAACAAGATTTCGTTTGGAGATACTTTTGTAAAATTGAACTTTTCATCACTGAAAGGCTGATTCATGTCACTTATTGACTCTGGAGTTCTGCGGCTGGTAGCTCGGTTGGGGTTTAGCTAAAATAAGTTAGGAAATTAATAGAAGCCCATCGAGTAGGCTTGTATAACAACGAATCTATAGTTACCTTCAAACTATGGCTTATAGGTATAATATTATGTAAGTTAATGTAGATACCTGATAATGATGTTTATTTTACCTGCAGTAGATATTTGTCATCAACTAATCTCTCCTTTAGACCATCAATTTTATATCGAAATACATGTTTTTTGCTATGCATTTCATCCCATTTGGACTTTAGCAACGGCAAGAACTTCGGTGTATTTTCATCATAGAAGTACACCTCTTCAAAAAGCATGTTTGAGGTATGGTATATATAATTCAGAAAAAATAATAAGATGTACTATCGGCTTAGAGTATTTTCTATGTCCACTTGGACATTTACCATCAGTTAAACACCATCAAAATACCGAAGAACGTACTGCAAAATAATGTAAACAAACCAACCAAAGCTAACCAAACCAAACCAAAGCAAAGCGAAACGAATGCAAGCAAGCAAGCAAACCAGCGTTTTTAGGCTTTGCGCACATTTGAACGATCTGCGATAGCAATCAGTGAAACGATGTCAAGTTTAGCAGAGATATTTGACAGCGTGTTATTGATCGCCATCGCCACAGCTTATATGTGCGCAGATCTGTACTCATTGTAGCAAACAAACCAAACAAGCCGTCCCATAGATTTTTGTATCTTCTTTCAATTTATTTATTTATTTATTTATTTATTTATTTATTCATTCACTTATAATAACATTACAGATTGAATCCAATGCGTTATCTAAGGCTTAAAACTAATAGATATCTATACAAACTTCTATCTAACTTAGTACTAATATTGCACTTCACACAATAAGTAGGTTTATTTATTTACTACTAATTATCATTTACATTTATATTAACATAGGTAACACATACTTATCTAGTGCATTATATCCTAGTAAAAACTTTAGTCTGTATTGAAAAATATTTACAACAATCAAAATAAAAACACAATTTAACACTTACAAAATACTTAAAACTACTTTACTCATTCGTCTTGCTCACAAAACGTCAGACACACTCTTTCAATGATCTTCCACCCATCCACAAGCAGATCGATCTCAGGATGGTCTGTAATTATAGCGTTCAGATTACTTTGCACCCGACATATTGGCGACTGTTGACGCGCCAGGGTGCGCGCGGGTGTTGGTGCAAACAATCGGACCCTACCAGGTCGGAACCTGGCACGGTTTTCTGGAACACACAGCTGACTCGCTTCACACAAGAGATTAGGGCAATCGATAATCCCCCTAAGCAATTTACATACAAATATAAGTTGGTCGTATAAACGTCTTGTTTCCAGAGAGTTGTAACACAATGTACCCTGAAGGAACTTAGTGGGGTACATAATGACTGTAAGATTTTTTGTATAAAAACCTGAGGAATCGCTTCTGCACTTTCTCTATCATTAGGCTATAGGTTTTTTCATGAGGATTCCAAACTGACGAGCTAGATTCTAATTTCGAACGGATAAGAGAGGTGTACAGTAGTTTAATTGCATTTATGTTAGTGAACTGTTTGCAGTTTCGAGATACAAAACCCAACCTTCTAAAGCCGGTTACTGTGAGCTGTCGCATGTGCTCATGAAATGTAAGTTTTGCGTCAAATTGCACCCCGAGATCTTTGACGGTTAAACACCTTGTTATTACCTCCCCGTACAGAGCATAGTGACATGTTATGGGTCGTGAGGACCGCGTGAAGCTTACTACTTGGCATTTTGAGATGTTGAGGTGTAGCTGGTTCTTTTCGCTCCAAGCCTGTATAGCATTAATATCGCTTTGTAGCAGTTTGCAATCTTGTGTTGACTTAATATCCGCATATATTTTGACGTCGTCTGCGTATACCAAACATTGGGAGTGGGTAAGACAGCTCATTAGGTCATCGATCATGATAGAAAAAAGAAGGGGGCCCAATGAAGAGCCTTGACTCACTCCAGATCGGGTATGGTAAGTAGGAGAGTCAAAACATCCCAGGCGTACAAACTGCCTTCGATCGGACATGTAGTTGGCAAAGAATCTCAGGAGTTTTGGTACGAAGCCGTACATGCTCAGTTTCTTCAGCAGGATATCATTGTCGACATGATCGAATGCCTTTCTGAAATCTAGATACGCTACATCTACTTGAATCCTACCGTCCAACTTCTTTGATATATAATTGACAAGGGTTAATAGGTTGGTGTTGACTGATCGTCCTTTCCTGAACGCATGCTGAGAGTCGCTGAAGTAAGGAACTAACTGTTTGTAAATTCTAGCATGCAGAATACTTTCGAATATTTTAGCAAATGAAGATAAAATAGCTATTGGCCTATAGTTTTCAACACATGATTTGTTTCCGGATTTTAAGATGGGTGTGACTCGGGATAATTTCCATCGCTCGGGGTAGGTACTAGTTTCAAGCGCCAGGTTAAAAATGTGTGCTAAAGATTTTGCAAACTGGTCTTTAAAAGCTTTTATGATGTACGACGGCACGTTGTCCGGCCCGGTAGAACTTTTAGCCTTTAATTTATTTATATGGAACTTGACTTCACTGACTGAAATGTCAGCTACACTTATGAGACTATTATTTCCTATGACCGTCATGTTTTCCGCAGATAGTGTAGGCGTATGTGGTAAGAAAACGCTACTGAAGTAATCCGAATAGGCTTTAGCTGCATCTTGACCGCTGTAATCGTTATTATTGTAGATGACTGAAGGTTCGAATCCTCCTTTTGTTCTTAAGTTCGAAATGTGTTTCCAAAAAGCCTGTGGGTTTGAAGATAGTTCTTTTTGTATGTTGGCTACGTATTGATTATACTCCAGTGCGGTATTGTGTTTTACATAAGATCTGATAGCTGAGAAAAAACTATACACATAAGGGTCATTGGTGGCTTTCCATATTTTATGTAACTTGTGTTTCAGTTTTAGCTCTCTGATAATCTCTATATTGTACCATGTCGGATATCTTCTGGTTGGCGTACCACGTCGTACTTTTTTAGGAATACTATTATCAAAACAACTGTACAATAAAGTATATAGAGTGTCAACTGCTTTGTTCACGTCAGAATCAACACAAATATCATCCCAAATGGTTTCAGTTACGTAATCATAAAGTGTGTTGAAATTGGCTTTCTTAAAATTCCAGTCAGTCTCTGTGTTGATATTACTGGCTTGCAGTTGGTGGTCCTCTTTAACTCGCGCACATTTAATTTCTACTTCTAAAGGTGGATGATATTTATCCGTAATCTCAACCAGACCATCCTCAGCTAAACAAACACTCACGTCTTGCACACTCTCACTTATTAGTACGACATCTAGTTTACTTCCTGCATCATTAAATAAATTATTATGTTCTATTAAACTACAATAATTAAGAAAGAAACCCATATAGTTATTAATATTAACACTAGCACTATTGAGATTTAGATCGCCAAAAACAATTACTGGTGAATTTTTAATAAGAGTATCAATATTGTTTTCAAATTTGGTGAACCATGACATCCACTCTTCATCTTTCGCACTAGGCCTTACATACACCACACACAGAGTTCTGGCCCTGGATACTAATTTTTTTGCAAGTTCCTAGACTGTTTTTCACAAAATGTTGGGTGAATGTATTTTAGTAGGATGTGTGCCCGGCAGTCTGTGCCGAACAGTGAACACGTTCTTGGAGAGGCAAGAGAACCCAAGAATATTGCAAGTGCAGTTTTCACCAACCTCCTTGGCTTGAGCAAGAAGTTGAATCATGGTGTGATACTTCCCCCATGGACGAGTCCGTAAGAGTTCCCACAGCCCCGGCACATAGAGGTGCAGAGAAGGACCACCGTTGGGTTTTAGTCGGTAGGAGTCCGACATAACTCTTCCGTTGCTAGCCACGACGGAAGAGTATCCATGAGGATTTCCCAACGATAAAAAATAAAAAATAAAAAAATGGTGTGATACTTCCCAGCTTTAAAGTTGAATGCTAGTTATTGGGCCTCTTTTCCTTATTCTCAAATGGGCCATAGCTATCCTTACGGCGTCATCCTAGACTCTTTGCCTTTAGCTCGGAATTTTAATTCGATTCCAGATTTGACATTAACTACTGTCATTTTGTGAAATAATGATACCACATATAATAGTGTAGTGATGAACACAAAAATCGATAAACAAAATAGTAGTAATAAGTAGTAGTAGTAAAATAGTAGTAATGAGTAGGCTAGATATGTTAATTGACAATATCACAGACACATTTATAATAAATGTTACAGAAAGTGACAGCGATAGCGATAGCGATGACGGGACAATTTATAAAATAAATTATTACCATAATATATCCATCTGTTTTATTTGTCATGTTCCTTCATGATCACATTTTTTTTATTTATTTCACACACAATTATAAAAGAATAGTCTCAGATCGTTAATTAATCTTCAAAACTAAATTATCGGTTCAGCAATATTTAATTTCCTGATATACTTAGTTTCATCATCATCATCATCCACAGCCCGACTTCACCCACTGCTGGGTTTTAGGCCTCCCTTAGTTTGTGCCATCTACATCGATCCTGTGCCAGTCTTAAACCATTGCCGCCCAGCGACCTTGTCTATGTCGTCCATCCATCTTGTTACAGGGCGCCCTACGCTTCTGTAGCCGGTTCTTGGCCACCATTCGGTTGTTGTTCTACTTACTCCACCTGTCATCACCACGCCTAGCAATGTGTCCTGCCCAACTCCATTTGAGCTCCGTAATCCGATCTCCGACGTCTTGGACCTTCGTTCGTCTTCGGATTTCGGAGTTCGGAACTCGATCTATAAGTTTGATGCCGAGCATGGCACGCTCCATGGCTCTCTGCGCAACTCTCATTCTATACACAGCCTCCTGCGTGAGCGTCCATGTCTCGGCACCATAAAGTCATGGTGGGAACGACACATTAGTTTACGAGAGTAAAATTATAAACGAGAAGAATCGTCCTGGAAATATTCCATTTCCATATCGAATAATTTCGCAACGTCATAATTTTAATACTTGTCATAACGTTGCAACACTGAAATTGTCAAATCTGGAATCGAATTAAAATTCCGAGTTTATGGGTGTGTATCCTTTCCCTAACATTATAACGCCATCTAGGAATCGATTGAGAACCTAAGAGAATGTTCCAAAATTTTCTTATTGATGCCATACCAAAGTACTTATTTTAATTATTTGAGGGTATATTTTACCATAATATAGGGCAATATAGGCCCTCCACACTCTCGACGAGACATCTCACCCCTCATCCGGTACAGACGGCTTAGCAGTGTTTATAACTTTTTACTGAGTACATTACAAAGCGTACAGTAAATTTTTTTTCAACGCCATCTAGGTATTGAATATTTTTATTATCTTCTTAACATAATACCTATATCTTTATTTATCATAAAAGTACATGCATAGTACTATTATTATTGTATCCCTTATAGGTACCGTATAGGTACACATAGCACTCTTGGCCATACAGAATGGGCACCAACAGGATGTCACTCTTGTGCTTTCTTGTCCGTTTGCTTGTTGGTCCTCCAGACACCTCTTATTGGCTGCCGTAATAACTAAGCAGTTATGACCAGGATGAAGGCTTTTATCCCAAAAGCTAGCCGCTAGATCACAAACATCTCTTTACTTATCATACCTAAGACCGTTAGGGTTCATAGGGTTTTTCTCATCATATTCAGCTAATATCTCTGTTATCTTTTGTGTCATTTGGGCAGCTTCATATGAATCCAGCTGATTAAGCATTATAGTAACTGAATCACCCACAGCAGCGTATTTGGACCTACAAGAAAAGAAGCAAATTATTAAACTCGAATTTTGTGTTTCTTATTTGTCCAAAAATACATTGGAATTGTTAAATAGATATTTATTGTGGACAATTCACACAACAAATCTAGCCCTAAACTAAGAGCCTGTCCAGATGGAGCGTTTTACGCGCGAGTGCCCTCGCGCGTTTCAATTTATATTGCGTCCAGATGCCGCGTTTTACGCGCGCTCCTACCAAATAGTTGCTCGCGTTTTACGCGCGATTGAGGAATCGCGCGTAAAACGCGCGTAAAACGCCCCATCTGGACAGGCTCTAAGCAGAGCTCGTAATATGAGAACCAGATAGCTGATATAACACTTGAATACATTTTCTGAAAATAAATACTTAGAATACAATACCCAGACAGAACAAACATTCTATGTTCACCACACAAATATTTATTCTGGATGGGGATCAAACCCACGCAGAAAATAAAATACTAAGCGCTTACCGAGCATAATATTCTATTTCTTAGAATTAGTAAGTTGAAATGGCAATGGGCAGGTCATATATAGCTCGAAGAACTGACAACCGTTGGGGAATAAAGGTTCTCGAATGGCGACCACAAACCGGAAGACGAAAAAGAGGGCGCCCACCCACCAGATGGACTGACGACATTAATATGATCGCAGGAAGTAGGTGGATGGAAAGGGCTCAGAATCATTCTTCCAGGAAATGTGTAGGGGAGGCCTATGTCCAGCAGTGGACTTTTTCAGGCTGATGATGATGATGATGAGCATAATATTTTTAGGCAACTTTACCTTTTAGTCTCAAAACTTTCATTTTGGACATCTTCAAATACAGTAGCTATGTTGTTGACAATTCCCTGACAGGTAACATTGGTTTCTTCTTCCGAATTATCATTTTCAGAGAACACGGCATCATTGCTGACATCATTATCATTCTCTTCAGCTACATCCTGGAAATTATAAGATTAACCTTAACTTAAAGACCATCATCATCATCATCATCAGCTACCCAACCTTACCCGCTGCTGGGCTTCTCTCTGTACAAACTTGGGCTACCCTCATCCATGAGCACTGGTGGTCTAATTGTAGCAGCCCCGCCTCTCAATCCTAAGGTCATGGGTTTCAGTCCCAGTCATGCACCAATTAGTTTTTCTGTCAAAAAATGTATGTGCACTATGCTAGTACTCTCAAAACGGTGAAGGAAAACATTGTGAGGACACCGGCGTGGCGTAGAACCTGAAAAGTTCGAAAACATTGTGTTAAGGGCCACATAAAAAGGGCCCACATACTTGCAGAAATCACTCTGCACACCCAAGTGCGGATAAAGAATTTTTATTCTCATCCATCTACAGAGAAGAATTGCCAAGATATCCTATTGAGAGACTCACTTTGGCACTTTTACTTTTTATTGGTGCAGGTTTTATTTATTTGATCATCTTTTCCATTGTTACAGTGACTGTAATTTTCACAATCACTCAGCCAAAGTGAATGTTGGCCCAACTTTAAAACACACTGTCTGAACAAATAATGTAATACTTGAGATGCTATCATCTAATACCTGGAAGTTGCTTTCAACCTGTGTATGCTCGGAACGCTTATTGACTCTTGATGGCTGTTCATTATGTGGTCTTTTTTTGGGAGGACTGTCGTCCTGGAAAATTTGAAGATGGAGTTTGTTTTAGTATAAACAATATAAAAGTATTTAACAGTTGCTCAGCTCATATGAAAACCTTACCTGCTCTGTAGTCTTGGGTTTAATATACTTGTGTACTTTGTACAAGTACTTGCACGGCTTCCACATAAACCAACCCACTTGAAAGTCCTGGAAAAAGATAAGTTAGTATTAAAAGTATTAGGTATTACTAACAAATTTGGTAGGTAACAGGGTGTTGCAAACCTACACTGCCACTTTCTCTTCTGGCATTAACTTTGCGCATATAGAATCCAAATGTGGACCGTATATTGGTCCACCGATCCTTCACAGCTTGCCAGCTCAGATCATCATACTGTGCAGCAAATTCTGCGTAAGTCTCATCCCTCAATCCGATATGGGAAAATTTAGGATGATTCGGGTCCCAAATATTAGGTTTGCTCTCCATGTACTTTGCCAACTCCAAGTTCATGGATTTAGTCCAGATAACTCTATCTTTTGCGAAGTCTAAAGACATTTTTACTCAGGTTGTTTTTAATTAAAAAATGAAATGAGAAAACTTAACAGTCAACAACAACAACCCATCCCATTTTTTTTTTTTTTTCGCTCCTTTCGAAGCAGGCTATAGTACTAAGACCATACCGCCTAGTCTTACGTTTTGTTTTTTCCCTTGAGTTGGGTTTTATAAAATTTACGTCTTACGTAATTTTTTTAAAAGTGAAAATTATATCAATAACTGATATACATCTGAATGAGAACATACCAATAGCTGGTACACATCTGAATGTTTTGTTTTTTTTCTTTTTCTAATATACTATTATTAAATACACGTATACAGTATATACTTAACTAGTTACTATAGGCATATATTTACATTTCCTTAATTTTACATAAAAAGTAAGTAATAGTTTTAAGATATCATTATTATTTACAATTAAAGCTAGGTTAAAGAATCAATCTGAACATCCAAAGCACAACCCATCCCATCCATCACTGTTTGTTTTTCTTTTTCTTCTTCTTAATGGATGGCATCTGTCCTTTGGGATCAATTTCGCCAGTGTCGAGTAGTGTAATAATAAGTCTAATGATGATTAATAAAATACTTTTTCGTCAAGTCGTCAGTCAGTATAAGTCGGCCCTACCCTAATTGGCTTTGGAACAAAAGATGGCCGTCTTTTCCAAAACCATCTGAAACATTTTCGATCAAATCAGAATATCACATATTAATACACTTTAATTTCAACTGCTAACACTTTGAGCTAAGACCTCAAGTGATTTTGGATAAAATACCACCGAAGTTACACAACAGAACTCAAAATAACACTAGAAAAACTATCAAAATGGAAAAGCTATGTGACTTCCCAAAATGACAGAAAACGAATCCATTGTTATTTGTTATTGCTTGCATTGCATTTTGTTTGATTCGATAGACAGTAGAGTAGACAGACAGACTGCTTGCTTGCAGCTACTACAGAAAAATACAGATCAAGTTACCTAGTAATAAAGAAAAATGACCCTTATGAAAGGATACTAATTTAATGGCGTGGTAGTTGAGAAAAATAAGCTTAACTTCATAAAATCAAATTATAATTCCTTATTAGAAAAACAACCCCATTGCCGGCATCAGAGCGGCATGACCCCATGACAGATACCGTCCGTCCACAGACAAGATAAATGCGTAAACATCGAGAATAAAGCTTGGAGGAAGGATCAGTATAGCGACTATCAAGTGAGAGCACACGACACAGAAAAGAGATAGACTATACATTCTATCGCAAGCTTTCACTCGGCCAAACTGACTACACTATGGCGACCTCGCCTATTACAGAAAGAATAATAACATTACATACTAATTAATAATTTTAGAACCATACCTACTGATAAAGATCACAATATAAAAGTAGATATTATTTTAAGAGCCTATTCATTCCAACTGCCCGATAACAACTTAATTATAAATAGGCATAATAACTAAAATAAGTTTATAGGTTTACCGACATAACTGTTCTAAGCTTCGTCTCTCTTTCTCTTTAGCATTGTATCACTTAATCTAACAAATTACACCGTTGTATGCCAACGGATCACTTTACGTCATTGAAATCCGACGGATCACTTTAATATCGTTGCGTCCAACGAGTCCCTTTTAGCTATCTCTGTCGCGTCCAACAGATCATTTAGTCTTAAACTAACAACTAACACCGTTGTAATCCAACGGATCACTTTATTTGTTGTATGTAATACAACGCATCACTCTATTACCGTCGCGTCCAACGGATCACTTTGCCATCTCTGTTGCGTCCAACAGATCATTTAGCCTTAGGTAACTAACAACTTACACCGTTGCAATTCAACGGATCACTTTATTACTGTCGCGTCCAACAGGTCACTTTACTATCTCTGTCGCGTCCAACAGATCATTTAGCCTTAGATAACTAACAACTTACACCGTTGCAATCCAACGGATCACTTTATTACTGTCGCGTCCAACAGGTCACTTTACTATCTCTGTCGCGTCCAACAGATCATTTAGCCTTAGATAACTAACAACTTACACCGTTGCAATCCAACGGATCACTTTAATGCTGTTGCATGCAACAGGTCACTTTAAAATAATCTCTTTGAAATAATCACATTTTAATATCTCTATTAATAATTTGTTAAATTCAACAGTTCTCTTAATATAGTATCTCTCTCTCTCTCAAATAATTATCTCTATTATTAATTTGTTAAATTCAACAGTTCTCTTATTATAGTATCTCTCTCTCTCAAGTAATTATAAACCAAATTAACTTTACATTTTACAAAATAAATATTTTCTTATAACTTAAGTATCTTATTTTAAATCACACCTAGTTGTAGGTACATGAAACCGCTTCGAGATCGCTTAGTCAGAAATCACTCATAAGGCACATTTTAGTCTCCAATGCAATATAATGTAAATCATATTGTTAATTATGTCACCTGTTAGGTATCTCTCTTATTATGAAATTCTCATATTTTAAACTTAATTCACTCATGACACATGACTTTTTTTTTTTTTTTTTTTTGTAACCCCAATTGCATCTTATGTCTCATTATGAAGAATCTGATGGTTGGCTACGGCAGTCTTTAACAAGGTGCCCCCACATATTGCATCCGCTACACTTCTGCGCAGGTTTGGAGCATTTCAAACTAATATGACCTATGTCCCCACAATTAAAACATTTAATTTGTTTTTGAAAGCCCCCTACAGTTACCCGTTCGGCTCTTGCAGACACTGTGCTGGATGACAGTGCCAAAGACTGTGGTTGCTCAATTACCTGAGTAACAGCAATTTGTCTCAAATATGCAAATAATTGTTCAGGATCTGAAAATTTACCAGCACATGCTCCCATTCTAACAAATTTATCTTCAATTCCCTGTACCAGGCAACCAACCGCTTTGGATCCAGTTATCTCACATTTGTTTAATAAAGCTATTTTATCATAATAATACACATCTAATGGTTGACCAATTTTGCAACGAACATTCAACATTTTGGTCAGTAGGTCCCCATAATTTTCATTTGAAGGAAATGCTAACTGTAATTTACTCTTCCATTCATCCCAGCTAAACATTAAGGATGGTAAACCTTGATACCAACGTTTTGCTAAGCCAGAAAGTTTTGGCAAAGCAAAGTGACAAATCTGTGTCTCATTCCAATTATAAATTTTGCTACATTCATTTACTTTGTGAATCCATATTTCAATGCTTTGGGTACTATCACTAGGGTCAAACTCAGGCACAACATTATTCATCATGTTTGGGTATATAGGAAAACAAGGAACACTAGCCAAAGAAAGACTAGCTTCATATGGTGCGGTACCAGCACTACTGTTTTGGGTAGCACTTCTGCTGGTTTGAGAAACACTATCATTTCCCTGTATAATCGCATCTTGAGGCAACAAAGGAGTCATTGCAGCCGTATCACTTTTTGTATTTTTCTTGCAACACTCTCGAGAGCTTGTGTGCTTGGTATTCCTAATGCGACTATGATGCCTCGATTCATGGTCATTCTTTCTATAATTATTTTTAGAACTATTCGTGACACTAGAAATAGAACTATCTCTATCACGTCTAGACCTAGAACGTTTTCGTGACTTTCGTTTTGAACCCATTATTCTTCAAAACAATATATTATCAACTTAAAGAATTTCAAGTTTAACTAAAATTGGTTACTTAATATGCCTGAAAAATACATTCACTTTAACATAAATTTTTGTCTCAAAATTCAAATGACTTGGAGCACTCTCTTCTCTCTAATCTACAAGTAAATCAAAATAATGAGCGGCACTAATTTTGGTTACAAACTTGTTAGCTCAGAAAACTAAAATTATAATTTAATTTTCAATTATTTGCCCAACTAAAGACTAGTCAGATCAGTACCTGCCTACTTATAACTTATATACCAGATGCTTAAATTGTTTAAATTTAGAACAAACACAAATAGAAAAAGATAACGTACTGAGTAAACAATTTGTGGCCCAGCGGCCCAGTCCAATATTAAATGTTTGTAATTGCTAATAAATTCTGTTTTGTTTTAAAATATTTAACAAAAAGACCTGTCTTACTATATCTATAATATTCTAATTATAGTTGTTGACTTTTGTATTCTATAAAGCAGAATTAAATTAAATCTTTCCGTTACTACATTTCCAACCAAAGTTATTTTGTTGAACTTATATTATAGTTCTTGATATATATAACACTTCACTTGATTGGACACACTTTTTAGATATAAATACTTTCTCTGAGTTATTTAGGTAATTAGGATAAGAATAAGCATATAATATGATATGCTTAAGCACTGAACCAACAAACCAAAGTAAAATGTTTTGGTCAAAAGTTGTTTTCAAACACGTTGTTATTATGCACACACAACAAGTACAGAGAGGCAACACCGAGTTTTTATTGTTTTCGCACTATTTCCCAGTTTTAGTCTCAATCACAGTAGATAACGTAGCTAAAATTTTCTCAAGATTGTTCGAAGGCACTGACCTCTGGGTTCCGTACACCCCGCTTCTGATTGAAAGGATACTAATTTAATGGCGTGGTAGTTGAGAAAAATAAGCTTAACTTCATAAAATCAAATTATAATTCCTTATTAGAAAAACAACCCCATTGCCGGCATCAGAGCGGCATGACCCCATGACAGATACCGTCCGTCCACAGACAAGATAAATGCGTAAACATCGAGAATAAAGCTTGGAGGAAGGATCAGTATAGCGACTATCAAGTGAGAGCACACGACACAGAAAAGAGATAGACTATACATTCTATCGCAAGCTTTCACTTAGCACTAGAGGATAAGAGCAAGCAGTGTATAGTCTGATGTGTACGTATCCTAGTAAAGTAAACTTGTCAGCATTGAGTTGCTTCAGGTTGCTTCCTTTTTCTTGTCGTTGATTGATTCTGCTGTCAAATTGAAATAAAACAAATCAAAATTTATTTGACATTGACAAATGAAATAAAATAGCGTTTGTCGTCGTTGTTGCGCGGGACTTCGGTTCGGGCGGGAAGCAATTTTGGTTTGGTTGGTGGTTTTGGTTTGGTGTGCGAAAAATCACTCACTAAATAATAAATAATGTATCCTAATTCCTACTAGGCATTGGCCTAGTAGGATAAGTACATTATTTATTGGTCGAATTTGATCTATTGATTTGGTCTATTGAGATAATGTTTGTTACTCATTCACGTAAAAACTACTGAATGGATGTTAATTGCAACTTACAATAATATAGCCTAGCCCTATAGGTACATCAGAATAATAAATACTTAGGCTACAATTTATAAATACTTATATTGTAGCGGAGAAGGGATGTAAGTAACGGGAACGGGATAAGCGCGGGCGCAGGCGGCCGCTAGTATGATACAATATAAACTGGGGGTTTATTTATTTTGTTTATTTTTATTTTATTTTAGAACAAAATCCACAGCTCATAATATACAATGTAAAAAAAATGTGCTAGGTTAGGTATTATAACTAAGTAAATACCTAAGTAGTTATTGGTAAGTACGAATAGGTGCCTATATACTTGAACAATCTCAAAATTGAACAGCTAATCCGCAAAGCGGATTCTAGGTAAATATACCTACCTAGGTCATGTTTTATTTTAGCATGCAACTCAGTTACCTACCCAGAGCTAAGAGTTAGTAGGTAGTATTAGAGGCCTATCAGTGGCTCGCCCGGGGAAGTACTAGTATCTGCATGTGTTTCCGTTCGAAGGGTGTGGGTGCCGGTGAAATTACAGGCACGTGAGGCTCAACATCTGTACATCTCAAGTTGATGGACGCAGGGCATGCAGTGCATCGCATCGTAGGGTTCACGTTCCTGACGTGCGTGACCTACTAGACAATGCTTTGTCCTTTGCGATCGTTACTACCTGAGATCAGG
This sequence comes from Thera obeliscata, assembly GCA_947578465.1. Taxonomy (NCBI): domain Eukaryota; kingdom Metazoa; phylum Arthropoda; class Insecta; order Lepidoptera; family Geometridae; genus Thera; species Thera obeliscata. Next base: position 6,229,508 of record OX387918.1, on the reverse strand, counting down.
TGGACCTTATAATTGTTTCATCAGTAAGTTGCATTAAAAAAAAATATACAACTAGGCTATTATACCTAAGTACTCAAAATTTACACACGCAAGCATAATTATCATGTTTCACTTAAACACTCTCTCAAGCACACATTTAAACTTAGCACAAAATTATGTTATTGAAAAATATAAGTATTTAGGTATAATAATTATTTAGTTTTAATAAAGTTGGGTTCTTTCTATATGAGACGATTAATTTTTTGTTCATTTTTGCCTTTCATTCGACACCTTTCACTCAAAATTAAACGTATGAACAGAGAATGAAATAATATTGCAAAATGTATCGTATCACCTTGAGTCTCAAAGATAAACTGTCACGAAAAACCGGGATCTCCTAACACAAGAATAGATCTCAAACGCATGCTGTCTTTATTTGTGACATAATTCGCGTTTGTGGGTATTACATGATTGTGTATTTTAGCTAGACAAAATGCTAAACAATCGCTAGCGTAACACCAACTGTAATTACTTTTTAATTATACCATTACATTAACCAATTGGTCATGGTGCAAATTAATCTGCAGCAAACAAAAGAGAACGGTACTAATGTCCGTGGCAGCTACCGCTCAGAAAAGTCGCGACTAGCTCAGTCTGCGCAGCGGCCTTACCGCTATGGGTCGTTTTCGTCTGCAAACCCTCTCCGCCTACACCCACCCGTTCATACCCAAGAGCACATACGTTCATACCCGAACCACAACCACCTGCCCCTTTTCAAAACGCCAGCAGTCCCAAGTAGCTCCCGCTGCCGAATTAAATGAAGAAATTTTCGCGAACGCTAAACCGTACTCCGATGTACCAGGCCCCAAACCGATCCCTATTCTAGGGAATACATGGCGAATGGTCCCATATATCGGGCAGTTTGATATTTCAGAATTCGCGAAAGTAACGCAGTTGTTTTTGGATAAATATGGGAAGATAGTGAGACTTGGGGGACTGATTGGACGTCCGGACTTACTGTTTGTGTATGATGCGGATGAGATCGAGAGGATCTACCGTAGGGAGGGACCGACTCCCTTCAGACCCTCGATGCCGTGTCTGGTGAAATATAAATCAGAGGTCCGGAAGGATTTCTTTGGAGAGCTTCCTGGTGTCGTTGGAGTGTAAGTTTTTGTTCAATTTTTTTAGTTTTAAAAGCATTTTAATTTATATTCTACTTTATTCTCATTTTTATTTTTCGATTTGGATTTGGGTCAAAACCTTTGTTTGCTATATTATTTTTATATTACAATATTTATTAGTACCTACTTCCTTTTTACTGAACTTGTTAAGATTTTATTAATGAAGACAAAAAAATATTCTTTTTATTCGTAGGTACTATTTATTAATTTACTCTTTTCTTAGAAACCGTTTTTTTTTTCTAAATCTATTTGCGGTTAGAATAAGGTACAAGTAGAAAGTTTCCTTTCACTATATACATTTTATTAAACTGATGATTGCACTGCTATTACTCTGTTGAAAGTTTAAATTCATAGAAAGTTTTATGTGGATTAATCTTCCTACGAAATTTACCATAAACGCGAACAAAGCGAGTATTACCTAAACAGTCTATGCTCCACATAAATTACAATAAACAAATACCTACTTATCTACTCATTTATAAGTATGTATAGGTATAGGTACATCCACCTTTATAATACTGAACAATAATTGAAGTACTTAGATACTTAACACAGTAGGTATACTTATAATCACCAGTTGCCCCTGACACCATCTAACTAAATCATCTACAATAGATGCAAATACCTGTTTACTATTACTAACTACCTACGTATTTAAAAACGCAGATATTTTTTTAATATCCGCGGTATTAAAAATCTCTACCAAAATGCTCTGGATAAAGCTATGCATCTTAAAAGCTATTGTTGAAAAACAAAATTGTCCTCTGGTATGGAGACTCATCCAGAGGACTAAATCATTATTAGTTATAAGTTACTAACCCACTTTTTCTGTTTTTGATACTAACACCATGGACTCCTTATTTGTCTGAATAAAGAATTATTATTATTATTATAAGTAGACAAAATCACGTTTTTGGAATTATCAAAAAACCAGTCAGAATCAATCAGAATTATCAAAGCACCTTCAAAATATCAAAAACATGGATTTTAAATTGCCCGCATTCTGATAACTGGTCTAAGAATACAAGTATTTCCCCATTGAAGCCCCCATGTGAAACGATCATCTTGCCATCATCAGTAAACGACTAAGGACACCGACTCTATTCATATTGCGAAAGATGGCCAAGCTGACGGAATTTTAATCACCACGATTATTATAATCGTAGTTTTGCAATATAGTTGAGTAAATGTTTGTGTTTTTTTCAAAGGATGAAAAGTTTAAGGACAAAATTTTAGTTTAGACCAACGTAAAATAAGCAAATTGAATCTGTCGCCTCGGAACGATATCAATAATTATATTATTGAAATAAATAGGTTTTTGCCAACATAATATTCTGTTCTCTTTTACTATTGGTATTTAATAGTAATGACACAAATACTTTCGTTTTGAAAATCTGCCTTAAAACTGGCCTGAAAACCCAACAAGTTAACTTGACCTTTTCCGAGATGATTGACACTTAAAATTTAGTTGATGTTCTTCTTACCGTCACAGGTAATTCTATTTACAAAGTTGAGAGTTCCAATGATACATTATGCCATTAGTATTGACCGTTGGTCATCCATCCGTGCTCTATTCATAACGAAAGTCCTAGACCTACAAACAATGCTACTCGGCCACATTCAATAACAACTGTGCGTAGCGCAAGTTCTATGTTAACCTTTAAATAAATTAGTATTAGGTACTTTGTGCATGCACAAATCGGTATTATTCAATAAACGATTGTAATTGACTGAAACTGCTTCTTCATCATCTTCATCCACAGTCTATGCCCACTGTTGGGCATAGGACTCTTTGCTCTTGCCATTCTCTACGATTTTGGACTACCCTCATTCATTTGGGGCTTAGGACGCTGACAATGTCGTCAACCCATACTGGACGTCCAACTCTTCTTTGGCCAGTCCTCAATCACCACTCTGTCAATCTTCTACACTACCTGTCGTCACTACGTCTGTTGTGTGACGACACAATCATTAATAAATTAGTAGTTATTAGAAAAGACAGTTTCTCAAGAGACGCTACCAAGCTTTTGGATTCCATGAATCGTCATCAATTAGGCTGAAGAAAGTCCATTGCTAGAAACAGGTCTCACCTCACTTATATTCAGCAAGAAGACAAATTTCGAATGTGGAGCCCCTTCATCCACCGATTTACCGGGAACACGAATCGATCGATATTAGAGATCACATTTTCACTAAATACTGTAAAAGGTATACCTCCTACTATGCGTTGGTTATTTCGAAACTTCATGAGCCTATAGCTTAGAGCAATTAAATTATTGACTCAAAGCTATACCTAAAGCGTATAGAGAGATCCTGTAGGTTGATTTGTAGACGAATATTCACGTCACACTTCTAAAACGGCCGCGATGGTATTTCCTAGTTCGTGAGTCAAGAAAAAACATGTATTATCAAATGAAAACTACCTACGAAGGAATAAGGATCTGTTTTATGTAACTTTTTGACTTACTAATAGTGTTAACAAACAGCGCAAACAAAATGTAGTTTTTCCAAATAAATATATATATATCTTCGATTCCATTCATGAATCATTCTTCACTACCTATACCAATCCAAACATTCAATCAACAAAATCACTCATGTCACATCCATCGAAGATTAACAACGGCTACTGTGAAGTTTTTCAATGTAAAACCGTCAATGTGCTGCTCGAATTAGATCTAACTGGTTTGAATGTGGTAGGTGTGGTGATGCTTGGCCTAGTTGGGAATCGGGGCGAAGCGAAAGCGGTAGCCAGGTATAACGTGATATGAGTACGATACGACAATGACCACGGCACTGGGTACTTGAACTAGGTAGTATCTGTGGTAGAGGAATTTAATTAAAAGCAGCGATGAGTTTAAAACGGCGAATCTGTAGGCATTTGTTGCAATAATCACTCACAATATTTGTAAAGTTGCTTTCGGAATCGGGCAGATCTGAAAGTTTTGAGAAGTTGAGAGCACAATGCTCAGGCGAAACCTTGAAAACGACGGATGCTAACAAAGTTTATGCCGCATTACCTACTTGAAAAAGCAAAGAATACAAACTACTTAGGTGAGAAATTGTAGCAAACATCCAAATGATCCTGAAAGATGACACGTCATGCTGATGGAGCCTTTAAAATCACCTTGAAGGTTAATTTTGTTGTTCCCTGTAAAGGAATAAATTGATTAACCGGAGACCTTTCGCAACAATATGACCAAGTAAATGGCGAGGCTGTGGGTGCTTAAGGTGCAAGGTCGTGAATGAAAGTATCTACTTGTCTGTCAGTATGAGTCAGTACCTATTTACAAGATCTCATTTACAAAGTACCAGTCCTTGAGTTGGCTAGCTTGGTTTGCAGCAATTTTTTTTTCTTACTAGGTCTGAAATAATATTTTTTTTTAATCTTTGAGGATTTCGGAGGTTTTTACAGCCAGCATTGCCGTTTGATAATCAAACTCATCTGACAAAAACGTAGATTCAACAATCTTGACCGCAATCTCTATTATTTAATCTCTGTATATTATATTATGCCTATAGTTTCCGCTTTCTCGTTGCTAAGCCTGGAAGGCAAAGCCTAGAATCAGCTCATTCGTAATCTAGTATCTTCTGGTTTGTTTCCACATATTTACTACGAGTATTATATATTCAAGAAACCCTATTTGTAGAACCTAAAGGCTTGCCATAACCGGTTGGAAATGTAGAACTGTTGTCACTTCTAAGTAGACTCTTAGGCAAAGTTTAGTAAGCACCTAAGCACACGTATATTTTATATAAGAAATATTTATTCTATTAGACTCTAACTTGTAGGTAAATAATATAACTTTTTATATTTCGTTCAAAAATAGCAAGCATTAGTTTGCTTACTATTTTTAATTAAAAGCAAGAGAGACAAATTCTGAAGGTTCCCATCTGACATATTTGCGTAATATGTCCTATACTAGAGTTTACGTATCTATATAGTACCTGCTTACCATAAGAGTTATAGTTCTGACTGGCTGAAATTAAACAGAAAACTACTGATCGTAGAGATTTGTTCGGAGAAAAAGAATTTGCAATCAATGTGCGTGTGAGTGTTCCAAAGGTACGGAAAACTTATTCATTCGCAAAGCATTTGCATAGAATAATAAACTGCTTGGTACACATGCGTAGGGCAATGTTGCTTTACTGGACTTCCCAATGGTTTTACTATATCATTCAATGTAATCATCAGATGACTCATTTCAAGAGTATAAAGAGAAAATGATCTAAGGGCGGGTTTTACCATCTCAGAATAACGCTGACATTATAAACAAATAATAATAATTATCCTCTAGATTTAGAACAGGATCACCTATATCTCAAAGGCTTTACAGACATGTTACTTTGCTTTATAGACTATGTTACTCATCTTAGAAGATGCAAGTCATCCTGCTATATGATTTGATAACAAGAACCCCGATGGATATAGCTTTGTTAGTGGCTGCTTGCAAGGCCGGTGTTATCACTATGATGCTAAATAGTGAACTATTAGGTATTGCAGTGCAAATTCCCACCCGATTCACATCACGAAGTGATAAGTGGTACCGCGTGTTTGTCTTTAACTATAACAGTCTATAGCAATGTTCTTGTATACCTAGGGGCATGGCAATGACATTCAGGTTTTTTTGTTGAGCGTCATTTTACGCGTGGTGTGATGTTAGACGTAGGAATAGGTATTTACTACATTAGGTCTAGTTATCAAACGAAAGACTAGCAGATAAGTGAATAACTGAATCTACTCGAGATATAGGTAAGTCAAGATCCTAAAAGTATACATCGGCTGGAATCGACAGCTTACTCTAAAGCAAGTACTTGCACAAGCATAATGTGAATTCTACTAACGATAATTTAGGCCATCACGATGGTAGGTGTAGGAGTACCACAGGGATCAATATTGCAGCCATTACTTTTCATCATTTACAGCCCCGACATTTTGCTGGCAAAAATTATTAAAGTAAATAAAATAAAATGAAAATAAACTTGCCTCACTCAATACGTCATACACCAGCCATAAAATCTTCGTCAGTCTATGTAACGATCTACCTGTAAATACCTTGAGAGTGTTTGTGCTCGTAAAACAGTGCTAATTACTGGATGTGCGTGTCACCATGACAACATGGTAGTTGCGCAACTTTACTCAATGTCCATTATTTAATAAAACTTAATAGCTCAACGCAATTTGTGAAACTTTGTCCTTTAACTCTATGTTACTTCTTTTGTTATTTTAGAAATAAACAATAATCTAATTTGGCTTCTTTAGCTCTCCATGAATGATGGTGTCCTATTCTAATCAACTCTTGAATTTCTATGACAGCACTTTGAAGTGAAACCTACTTAAAATAACAATTTTCTTTACGATTATTTGTAAAATGTTGATAAAATTAACGATTTTACAGAATCAGATAAACTTAATGCAAAAAGTTTAATTAATTCTTTAACTTAGCTACTAGCTTGAATACTAATCTTTCTAGAACTCTTTTGTTCCTCTTACTTCTATGAAAATATAAATTTTATATTTTTTCTCAATTGTTAACCAGCTGATGAACTTGAAGAAACCGTTGCCACAGACAATAATGTCACAAAATGAGTCTCATTATAACTATTAACCAAACTCCAAGGAAACATAGTGAATAAGAATGCGAAAACGGCCAGTCGACCTTGGTAAAAGCGAGACGAGAATAACTTGGCTTAAGCCTTAATGATCCAGTAGATACCTACTGCGAAAGTTCACACATAGACCGGTTATTAGTTACGTCATAAACCTATGAATCCGAGTAACTTACACACCTTGTTTTCTGAAGATACATATTTGCCAAATACGATAGAAATAGAAGTGTGGAGAAAAAATCTTGAACTGCAAAACAAACTGCCTGACTGGCAACTGAAATGTTGAAGATCTATCATCTGGTATGTGTAGGGTTTGAAACCACCTTTGGACCCCATGTGCACAGGCACGCTGTGAGCTTTTGTCACGATTCTGCTCGATGCAGAGTAGCCAGCACTGTCAAAAGCTTAGCCACTTCAAAAGCTACAAAAACGCTCTATAAGTTGCAAGGTTATTTTTAAGTTTTTATAATAGTTTAAATTTTCTCGTCGTAATTTTCTTCATCTTTATCCGACAGCTTGTTTTGTGTTTTTCTCCTTTTGGCCTTTGCCTCGAATTTAGCGGGAAGCGGGGCGGCGGCAGCGGCGGCCCGGCAGCGGGGCGGGGCGAGGGGGTCCATTTGATTTTACGCATAAGAATCCTGCCGCTCCCGCGCCGCCGCCGCTGCCGCCCCGCTGCCCGCTAAATTCGAGGCCGAGGCCTAACTCTCTCAACATCAACATCTTTGTCAAATAAATATTTTTGTTATTATGGTGCAGGTGTAATAAGAAAAAGACTATATTCGCATTACTACTATTTTGGCATTACCTTACAAAAAATCAAGTAATGAAAAATATCATGTTATTAATTGACATTTTTTTAAACTCTTAGCCGAACAAAGTCGCGGGCTATACCTACTGCTAGTATAGAGTAAGTACTAAGTAACTTATTATTGCTAGACTACCTAGGTATTGTGTTAGCAAGTTCTGTGCAAACACTTGGCCTATGTTTGCAAACAGACAAACATTCTCAGAATGTGCAAATATTACGATTACTTATTTGTACAGGTCCGAGATCTAAATTTTTTTTTTTTTTTTTTTTAATGCGGACAATCGATACAACGCTATCTAGCCCCAAACTAAGCATAGCTTGTATTATGGGAACCAGATTGCTGATATATTACTTAAATATTTTTTTACACAAATATTTGTTCTCGGTGGGGATCGAACCCACGCCCGCCAGCGCAGAAGGCAGAGCTACTACCAACTGAGCTGTGAAGGCAGTAAATTATTTTTATGATTAGCTATTAGTTTAGATCTATTCTTTCTTCTAAGTACCTACAAATGGCAATGTAACGAGTAAATAATCTTTTCATTACTCATACTCTGAAAGTAGGTCTGAAGTTGCCTGAGGGGCGTAATTGAAAGTAAAACTTTCAGCCCTAGGGAGAATCGCTTTCTACTGACAGCTGTCAAATTATAAAAAAAAACAAGTTCTATTTTATTCAACCATGTTCCAACTTTCTAAAGTCTTTCTAACTGCAAGGAGGTCGTTGAACCAAATTCCAACTTTTTATTCAGCAAATAGGTTGGAAACCCATTACAACGGTAAGAAGTTTAAAAAGTCTAATAAGATAGCGCAATGTAAAATTTAAATTTAAATAACATAAAGATAGTATTAAATAAATATATCTTCTAAATTACTTGATTAATATATAGCTTCAACTATTTATTTAAAATAACATAGATTTGACATTTACCATTTATTAAATTATGAGAATGAAAATAATGGCTGGATAATGCTGGCGAGCCGAAGCCGAAGGCCCGCCAGAGAAAAAGAAAAAAAAACCGGGAAGGCGGCAATTCAATCTTCATTTGCACAAATTTTTCCTTCATGTTTTTATTTTTACTTTCCTTGTATTCGTAATGAAAAGCACAGTGGTTACCTCGGGTGAAAGTCTTTTAAGTCCCTCAAGCTCCATTGGCGCCCTCGCTAACGCTCTGGCGCCAAACCCGTCTCGGGACTCAAAAAACGTGACTTTCAACACTCAGGTAACAATATACTATTAATTAGTGATCGTCAAAAAACATAATTACTTGTGTGATAGGTACGTCCCAGCCGCGCAACAAGCTCTAATTTCAATGCAAGTTATACCAACGGAAGGTACTAAAATTAATTAATTTCCTTGATTAACAGCCTACCTTACCCCCATTTAATAAATATCTATCTATTCACACTTCGTGCATGCTCTCTACCATTGTTGTTTTAAAAAACTTGACTGCTAAAAAAACTAGACTCGAGAGAGAAAGTCCTGAGAAATTCGGTCAATTGCGTAGCTGTTTCTAAGTAGTCCCGTTTTTTGACTATCTTCTAAAAATACAAATGAGTATACCTACCTAAGTAGGTACATAATTACCTAAGACATTTTAAAAATCTGAATCCATGACTGGCTTCTTTTAAAAATATCTATGCTTATCTTAGCTTTGCCGTTTTAAAATAACAAGATATTTTTATGAAATTGTTATTAATAGTTTTCTTAGTAATTTTGTAGATTTCGTGATAAACAGTTTTTGTCTATCGGTCGGGCCGGGGCGGGTGTTCAATTGTGTAAAGCAACAAAAATATAGCTCGTAGGTATTGTTAGAAAAGTCGTCTGCACTAAATGTGTATCTTATATTTTTGTAATGAATAAATTCAAAACCTACTGGACCGATTTGAAAAAATCTTTCATCATTATTAGAATCCTACATTATTCCTGAGTAACATACTTAGGCTATATTTTTTACTAGTGACCTCACCGCCCGCCTTTGCACGGATGTAATATAAAAAAAACGAGTGAAAAATTATGAGTCGCTGTCTTTGTATTTTTTCACGCGTACAAAGCCAGAGCGGATTGCTAGTCAGTAATATTATTTATGTAACTTGCATCTTTCACTAGAGTCACCTTTCTCTTCCTTACATAAGAAATAAACAGTTTTTTACGACTTGGCATAATAATTACCTATGTACTTTGTTTTATCACACTTTGTAAATTACTGACTCTGTCCATTAATTTTCTTTGAATTCCCAAAATTAATAATCCTAATTTGAAAACTTATCAAAATGTTTCTTTTAAAGAAACTATATCATTTGAATTGCAATTTTCTTTAGGACTCCATCATATGTTTTAACCATTATCTTCTATCTGTTAGTCAAGCTCTTCCCACAATTCCTCCAACTGCCTGTGGTCCTCATTATCCCCACCATCCTTTCTCGAAGGTTTCAAGATCGTACCTTCAACGCTTTCTTGGCCGCCTTTCTTTGTCGCCACGGAGTTACCAGATTCGTTCATATATCGGGGCCTAACAAAACACCTAATTTGAATTTGGTTTTCCTTGTTTTTTTCCTACATTGTACTTCCTGCAATTGATTAGTTAGAACTTTATTATTTTCAACACGTGTTCGAGTAGAGTACCAAAGGAGTGATCTCTAGACTAAATGCTTAGAATTCATGATGTCAAAACAACGTATTTCTGCGTTTCCCGCTCATCATAATTTGTTATTCCGCACATAGCACATACTCTCACGACATCAGCGAATATACTCGTCGCACCAATAGCAGCCGTTCTATGCCCATTTTTATTCTATTTGCGATTTCTACGAAGCTATGCTGAGATCTGTGGGAATTGAGGTTACACGGGTACTTGATAATACCGGTAATGACTTGATCTGTTTTGGTTTGTTTTGTTGAGGTTATTGGCTCTATGAACTGATTTCAAGGTAATTTTATTCTATTGGTTACTAGGTGAGGCGTATTTTGTTGCATCATAGACTAAGTTCTATTTTGGTACATGTTATTTATGCCCATAAATTATAAAACTTTCTTTTACAATTTATGGGCTAACGCTAAAGCCCGTCACACACGTAGTCTATAATATTATGCATGTTAATATAAATTATAGCAAGGCATATTACGATATAATTTTATTCTATACAATATTCAAGTTCTGCACTTGATACTTCCTTTAATTGGGTCCCGTCAATTCCGTCAACAATAGATTTTTTCGGTTATTTGAAGAGCGGTCCCATCCACCGAAAGAAAAATAATAAAATAAAATGAATCCGGTGAATGGGACCGCGCTCCCAATACCTAGCGGTCCCAATTGACGGAAGCCTTTGCACTTCACCAAACTTTTTAACCTAGTTGAATTTCGAATTTCCTCTATCTTGTTCCAGGCACGGCGACCAATGGCGTCGATTCCGCTCCAAAGTCCAACGACCAATCCTGCAGCCGCAGACTGTGAAGAAATACGTCGCACCAATCGAACAGGTTACAGAGGACTTCATCAAGTACATGGAAAACGCGAGGGATGAACATGGAGACTTACCACATGAGTTCGACAATGATATACATCGATGGTCCCTAGAATGTGAGTGCTTAAACGAAGTGTAGGTAACCGGCTTAGGTTGCAAAGTCATCATCCTGAAGTACTGCCCTGTAAAATATGTTAATCTGGGAATTTAAGAGAATACATATTTATTAATTAGATACGTGACTGCGTTCGGTATGGTGGTGAGCGAAAGAGGAGCTTTTTTTCGAATGGACATAATAATGCTGGTGATTTGCTAACGATTCTTATAGGCAGCGCTGCCGGACGAAGAATACAGGACCCCCTAAAAAACCTTTCAAGTATGACGCGTGCGCTGGTGTCATACACTTGTAGTGTTGAAACTAATTGTCGGATCGTAATTGGTGGTTGTAATAAGGTACTGCTGTGAGAAGTGGTTCAGCTGTCGAACTCTATATAGATAGCGTTTAACAGCCACCGTGCCTTTTGACGTGAAAACGTCTTATAATTCGATGGAGCCGGCTGCACGCACGATAAAACCTGATTAGATTATAAATATTGCGTATTTTTTAGTTTTAATTTGCTATGCAGGAATTTCCTGATTATGTGTATTAGTGATGATAGTTGTCACTTAACTGTGTGTTTATTTTTAGTTTAGAATTTATGTAAGCCCTCATCTTATATGTGCACTACCCAACCTATCTCCCTATTACCCAAAGGTTAGCTGGTAGATAGTGCTATCTAGCATTAAGTTCGCCTGTGTACAGTAATTTTTAATTTTGTGCAATTAAGAATTTTCTATCTATCTATAAAACATGACTCATGCGGCGTTACCTCGCTCTGAGGCGTTCCATTTAAGGCTTGAAGTGCAAGTGAGAGCGCGGAATGAGCGACAAAGCGAGTCCGAGTCCGAGTCCGTACACAACACCTGCAAATACTAATCACTTTGCAGGATTTGCAGGTGTTGTGTAGGGTGCACACACAAGTCTACATTGAATTAGCATAAGTATATAGATAGATTAGCGGACTATTACTATGTACCTATTTGATCTACTTAATTTATGTTTAACAATGGAATTCCGCAAAGTCACGCCTGAATCTATTAATTATTTACAATAATGTCTCTTGTCTCAGGTATTGGCCGCGTAGCCCTCGACACAAGACTTGGCTGCCTCTCCCCCGAAGTGAACAGCGATTCAGAGACCCAGAGGATTATTGACGCGGCAAAGTACGCACTGCGTAACGTTGCTGTTCTGGAACTCAAGGCGCCGTATTGGCGGTACATTCCTACACCGCTGTGGACCAAATACGTTAACAATATGAACTTCTTTGTTGAGTGAGTTTATAGCCTATCCTACTTCTTAAACTTTCGCGATCATTAAACATATCTATGCTATTACACGGGTATTTATCGCGTATATTAGCTTATTTTACTTACACGCGATAAATACCCGTGTAATAGTATAATAGCCTATCATAATTATAGAGGTAATAAACCTTTTTATATCTCTTCTGTTTTCCTCCTCTTTTTATATCAAGTCGGTTAATAGTAGGGAAATTGTTCACCGAGAGGAGAAAGTGACCGATTACCGTCGAGGGTGGCGAGGGCTTTACACTCGAGATCGGGAATAAAAACTGCGAAACAAACAACACACAAATTCAAATTGGAAATGGCGCCAATGGAGTCTTCAATTTTCACATGTTCTTTTTTCAAATTGTTTATCCTGCCGCCGCCGCCGCAGCGCAGGGTCGCATTGCCAGCCCGACACCATCCAACACACAGCTAGTGGCCAGTGTCATTTTGCGAACTTGGAGATAAAAACTCACTGTAAAATCTTTTGGCTTTTGATATTTAGGTTACCGGCGCATAGTTTTACCCAAAATTAAAAAAGAAAAACCACGTAAGAAATGGATTTTCATACACTTTTCTCTCCCGCTCAGATGCGTTTTCTCCCCGCATATTTGTTCGATATGCAATGACGTACTTTCTACCGTAAATTTGATAAAGTATCAAGGTACTTTCCAAGCAGGTGTAGTATATAAACTGTTTATAGTTTACTTGAATGTCTGACGTTTTTAAAATGTAATCCTACAAGAATTGAAGCGCGTCTATGGGCAAAGCATGTTTTGGTGTTGCATGTCAGAAATAAGCAGAAAATATCTTTGTCTATGGCTAGGTAGATAGGTAGGTACCTACAGTTTTCACAGTTTGTCCGTTCCTGGTATACATACAATATAAGGGCAATAAGGGTAGTTTGTGCTGAAAAAAAATTACATCTACAAGTTGACATACATGTTCATTGAATGTTTTAAATATGTACCTACTTTATTGCTATTCATATTAAAAATTTTAAGGCGGCCTATCATAATTCCATCTTTGATTTTTATTACTTTATTGTAGACACACAATGGATATTTTTATTAGGCCTGCTACATCATTTGAGGTGTAAAATTTGGCTATGCCATATTTGATTTCTCGTTTAAAGTTAGGAGACATTTATCATTATCATAATAATAATCTACAGACTAATCTAATAGTTCAATAGCAAAATTAATATGGTCCAGTCAATATAGGTGTTCAATAGTACCTTTGTAACCTAAAGTTAGTCCTTTAGGATTTTTTTTCCTGGCGATACAAAACGTATAATATATAGATATTAAAATAGAGGTAATAATATCGATGCAATATCGTGATTCGGCTATTAGCTTAGGTTAAAACTATATACTTATGTATATGACAAAACAAATAATAGTAAATAAGCTATAGCACGCCAAATATTTAAATAAAAACACGAAAAACAAATATGATTACGTACGAGTAACTTTAAATACAAAGAAGTAAAATAAAACGTGTAAAGATGTTATTAATTATTATACACCACTATTTTGTAACTACCAAAAAAAAAACAGGGTAGTGTAGTAGAGGTAGAACATTATGAATGTGCAATCAGAATTTTTAGTTTCGATAAAATGACAATGTTATTAAAAGTTAAAATTTTCAGAAATCCTGCATAAAATTATGGACACATTTAGTTACGTAAAACTAGATAGAAAAAAAATTACGCTGTTCGGTTCCGCTTGGTATTAAGCGTTTATGAATGAAATGTTTTTTGCTTGTTGAATCATTTCTTAATATTTGACTAAAAATTGTGGTTCTAAAAATATTTTTTTGATGTCTCAAAAATTTTTTTTTTCGTGGATGTGTTCAGTAGCCAATATCGGCATTTTTTTTTTGGTTATTTCAAAATAGCGGTGTTTAGTAGCACTCGTATCATGTAGAGAATTTCCTGCTGTCTTTGCCACTCAAACAGATGGTTTTTTTTTCTCCATATTTTTAAGTGTAATGTTTTATTTTTAGACTCTGCAGTAAATATATAAACGAGGCCTTAGAACGGCTGAAGACGAAGAAGGTTACATCAGAAGATGACCTGTCTCTGTTGGAACGCGTGCTCCGGAGCGAGGGGGATCCCAAGATAGCTACCATCATGGCTCTGGACTTGATACTCGTTGGTATCGATACGGTGAGAAAAAGAAAGAAAGAAAGAAAATACATTTATTTCAAATACATAGGTACTCGTATTACATATTATTCTCACGAGCTGGTATGACCGAGCTTTGCTCGGGATTTTATTTTTTGTATATCGTGTTTTTTTGAAATTATGTCTAAATACGAATTACATACTGATGAAATATGAATATTTATTTCGTTCTTATCGACATAATTATAAAAAAATATGAACTGTTCGCTACTTAGCAATAAAAAAATTAATATTACTTTTTGCCAATAGATGTCAGGAAAAATCATATCTTTATTGGCTTTATTTTACTTAACTTAACAACGCCATCTGCTGGAATAGCTTGCAGTTAGTTGCTCACAATCGCCAATATAATGTCAAGAACAGTGATATATTTAGCTAATGTTTGATTATCACAAACAACTAATTCAAATAATATTCTAAAAATTAACCTAGCTAGATCGATTTATCACCCACGAAACCATCTGTCTAAATTTCATGAATACCGTTGGAGACGTTTCCGAGATTCAGATATAAATATATATATACAAGCTTTTCTCGTTTAAAAGTATACGACTCCATCTAAAATCCTGTCCTAGGCACTATAGCGTCCCGCAAGTAGGGCTTGAGTAATCACCAGTTGCCCTCAAGAAGCTAATGATTGCCCATGATTCCAGATATCCATGGCAGTATGTTCCATCCTCTACCAAGCGTCGACCAGACTGCCGCAGCAGGAGAAGATGGCAGAGGAAATAGCTCGAGTGTTGCCCGATCCTAGCAAACCTCTCACATACAGTGACTTGGACAAACTGCACTACACTAAGGCTTTTGTGAGAGAAGTGTTTCGGTAGGTTTCTTCATCTTGTTGTATCATTATTTGTATCAATATAGGTAAAAATGAAAACCGGACTGCTGAAAAATCATGTTTTAGAAACATGAAAAAAGAATATCGTGTATTAAGCCGTGGTCTATCAACCTATTTACTATGCTCCGTACTCACATTTAGTTTTGCTCGATCGAGCTATCATGTCGAGTAAAAACCATGGCATGGGCATTCCACACGTTCAGCATTCATTCAATTCAATATTTTTATTAATCTATTATCTATCGAGTGACGCGAAATGTGTTTTATTTAACTCCATCAGTCGGCTTAGTACGAGCCTTCGAGCTGTGAGTTTTGCGGTCCATACGTTGATATTTACTCGTTTTGGAGTAAAACTATCGAGCAAAACCGTATGGGTGTTATTAATAATCCTGGCGCAACGCTGGAGTAGTTAAATCGTGTTTTGTCACATTTGTTCGAGTTGACAATTGCATGTCAATGCAAGAAACAAAACACGGATCAACTAGTCCAACGCTACGCTAAGATTATTAATAAGACTTTTAGTGAGTACGGAGCCTAACAAAATAACATCAGGCATGACTAGCGGACAATCCAAACGCTTTTCTATTGATACCTCATTTGTCACATTCTGATTAGCAGTTTACATTAGGAGGGAACAGATGAACATACATACTATTGACTGGCCTTTCAGCTCAGTTGGTAGTAGCTCTACTTCTGCGCCGTAAGTCGTGGATTCGATCCCCACCGAACAAAAAAATATTTGGACACAGAAAAAAACTCCCAGAAAGAGAACAAACTCTTTCTGGTGTTATTTTTGTTCAAAAAATACTTTTTTCATAATATTCTACTATACTTATTTTAATATTTTTTTGTATCGCTTTAAATTTATTTATGAATAGTGGTTAAAATCATTACTAATTACTTAACTCCTTTTTTTGCTTCGCCGTAGTTTGCTAGATAGGAGTTTTAATTCGCCTTATAAATGGTCCTTTCCGTATTTTTAAACGAAACATTAGCTTAGTCTCTTTTTTTTCTTGTTGTGTCATTAGTTGCTTAGAACGAGTGTGGTGAAAGGTGACTTTTAGTGTAAAGAGGCTCTTTTCGTGCGTTTGACACATGCAACTTGGCAAAAAAAACAAGCAAAAATGGCACATGAGGCTGGACACAATCTGTATGCCTATTTTTGAACTATAAAAAAATGTTTTGTTTCCTTTCAGAATGTATTCCACTGTAATTGGTAACGGTCGGACATTACAAGAAGACGATGTAATTTGTGGCTACCATATTCCAAAAGGCGTAAGTATTCTGAATTTAAGGAGTTACTAAAATGCTTTGTTTGATATACCTGAGCATTTCTTAGCATTAGTTCGAAAATATGACTGTGTCAAGTGCACGAAAGCAGCATCTTTGAGGCGCACTTAAAATCCTTTCACCACACTTGTTTCGAAAGAATCAGTGACACGATAAGAAGAAGAAAAATTAGCATTTTTTATACAATCAGCTGATTCAACTTGAGGCATACAGATGTTCAGCCTCACTTGCCAGTAATTTCACCGGCACCCACACCCTTCAAACCGAAACACAGCAATGCTGCTTCACGGCAGTAATAGGGATCATGGTGGTAGTACTTCCACGGACGAGCCACACACAACGAGCTCTACTACTAAAATGTACAACTAAAGGCAGTGGAGCGCGTTGAAGTCTTTTGTATAAAAAAAGTGATTAGGATTGGCGCTTAGAACGTCTCTCGGCTTAGTTTATCTCATCCCAGCTTCGCTGCGAGGAAAATATCAAATTAATAAAAGCTCTTTCTAAATTAAGGCCGTTGGAAGCCGGGGTGGGTCCCTAGTAATAAGTATAACTTATGCGCAAAATGTAGTATTCTAATGATGAAATAATTTCTTAAATCGATTTAGTCGTTTTTGAATACATCTTTCTACTTTATAATATTAGCACACCGCGACACTCGACCAAAACCCATATAAAATTAGAGTCCTAACAAATACAAATGTCTGCATAAAATTCAATTACACGTGCATACACAAAATGTAATTTTGTGGGTGTGTGCGTGCGTGTAGTGTTTTTTTAGGGTTCCGTAGCCAAATGGCAAAAACGGAACCCTTATAGATTCGTCATGTCTGTCTGTCTGTCTGTCCGTCCGTATGTCACAGCCATTTTTCTCCGAAACCGTAAAAGCTAGACTGATGAAACTTGGCAAGTAGATGTATTATGTGAACCGCATTAAGGTTATAGCACATTATACCGGCACCGCAACTGCGCAGCTGCAGCACGGCTTCGCCTCGAATTTAGACTACGGCTAGCTGCCAGCGCGCTAACTACGCGTTGTCCGCAAGGTGCAAGCTCGCAGTCCGCGCGCCGGCCGCGACGTGTAAGCTCACAGTCCGCGCGGTGGCCGCGAGGTGCAAGCTTGTTGTCACCGCGAACTCAATATTGTTATTATGGCATTTATGATTGAACACTCGCCTGGCTTTAGCTGCCGACTCGGAGTCGGCGCGTAATAAGCATGCCGTCGGCGCGCTGTGCGCACAAGGTCCGCTCGCTTGCAGCACGCGGGCTGCGAGTCGAGTTGTGTGGTAGCGGCAAGCGCGCTGACTGCCCGCCGTTGGCTTTTTCATATTGACATTATAAAATATATTATACTACACACGATTTAATGCTCTAAATTGAATGACAAGTTAATTGCTGGTTTGGAGCGGTGCTGTTGCGGTGCCGGTATAATGTGCTATAACCTTTAAGATCTTTACACATAAATAGAAAAAAAACTATAACATTGGGGGTCCCCATACTTGAAACTGAAACTCAAATTTTTTTTTTAATTTAACCCATACCTACGTGTGGGGGGTATCTATGAATAGGTCTTCAAAAATGATGTTGAGGTTTCTAAAATTGTTTTTTTCTAAACTTAATAGTTTGCGCGAGAGACACTTCCAAAGTGGAAAAAAGTTGGTCCCCCCCACTCTAACTTCTAAAATAAGAGAAAGATAAAACTAAAAAAATATATGTTGTACATTACTTTGCAAACTTTCAACGACATTTGGTTTAAACGAGATCTAGTCAGTAGTTTTTTTATACGTCATAAATCGTATACCGCAATTTACCTTTCGACGAACTACAAGAACCTTTATATTATGTTACTTGATGCTACGGAACCCTTCATGGGCGAGTCCGACTCGCACTTGGCTGCTTTTTTATTAAAATCTGATAAACGTGAAGATTCAAAGTAGTATTCTTATATGTAAGCTATTAGTATAAAGTGTGATAAATATATTCATATTCATTTATTCATTGCTTCATGTATTTTATAGGTCTTGGGGGTAATAACGTCCAAAACATGAGCTTCGGTGGGGCATGACAATGGCCTTACGGCTAATTACAATTATGTCAACCTATAGGTAACAATATAAGTACTAAGATTTTTATAATGTCCCAAAAGTTAAGAGCCGAGCGGGATTTGAACCCGCGACCTTCCCCTCGGTACGGGGCTGCGCTGACCACTGCGCCATCGGATCCTAATCACACTCGGCGAATAACTCTTAGGGACTGTTCGGCACTAACGCGACCGTGGCTCCATCTACAGTTTTGACGTTATAGTCAATTAACCTGCTCGATAACCGAAGTTGCATTCAGTTGAATCGACGAGAGATGTCGCCTTGCGTTTTTCATAATTGTTTATTGATATTATAGTGTTTACTACACTTAAGGAAATCACAAAGATTTTTATAATGTCCCAAAAGTTAAGAGCCGAGCGGGATTTGAACCCGCGACCTTCCCCTCGGTACGGGGCTGCGCTGACCACTGCGCCATCGGATCCTAATCACACTCGGCGAATAACTCTTAGGGACTGTTCGGCACTAACGCGACCGTGGCTCCATCTACAGTTTTGACGTTATAGTCAATTAACCTGCTCGATAACCGAAGTTGCATTCAGTTGAATCGACGAGAGATGTCGCCTTGCGTTTTTCATAATTGTTTATTGATATTATAGTGTTTACTACACTTAAGGAAATCACAAAGATTTTTATAATGTCCCAAAAGTTAAGAGCCGAGCGGGATTTGAACCCGCGACCTTCCCCTCGGTACGGGGCTGCGCTGACCACTGCGCCATCGGATCCTAATCACACTCGGCGAATAACTCTTAGGGACTGTTCGGCACTAACGCGACCGTGTGCGTAAAAATCTTTGTGATTTCCTTAAGTGTAGTAAACACTATAATATCAATAAACAAATATAAGTACTGTTCATGTATTTACAGGTTCAAGTAGTATTCCCAACAATAGTGACGGGTAACATGGAGCAGTTCGTCTCAGACCCTCAGGAGTTCAAGCCAGAACGATGGCTGGAGTCCACAGGGAAGCTACATCCCTTCGCATCACTACCCTACGGTCATGGAGCCAGGATCTGTCTGGGGAGGCGATTTGCTGATCTGGAAATACAAGTTCTTTTAGCTAAGGTACTAGTAGTACATTATTTCATACTTCTTTTTCTTATTATTACATCTAGCGCTATGGCGATCAGTGAAACACTGTCAATTTCAATTTTCGTTTTTTTTTAAACATTACAGATAATATCAAGTATTGCTGTCATATTTGACAGAGTTTCACTGATCGCCATCACTATCGCGCAAGATTTACGCAAGGATTAAGGCCAAGAATAATAGCTTGGATGAAAAATATGAATACCTAGTCTTTGATATAAATCAAGGCATAGACAATAATTTAGCATGGCCTTGGAAGTTCGATTTTCGAATGAGTTCTTCTTTTTTCAATTTTTGATTTTCAATAAAGGTGTTTTAAACTTGTGATTCCGAATTCACACACACACATCCACACTTTCCCTTTCTAACACGTAGGGACTTTTCTATATCCATCCTTTTCTATCACATAAAGATTTTTATTACAAAATCTCGATTTTGTCGAGTTCTGGAATAGAATGCTCCTAAACGTTCTAGAATGTTCTTTAACATTCTAGAATACCCGGGCAACGTGCTTCGCTGCTAGTTTTATAATATACAAATGTTTGATTGGCCTCTCAGCTCAGTTGGCTCTGCCTTCTGCGCCGTAGGTCGTGGGTTCGATCCCCACCGAGAACAAATATTTGTGTGGTTAACATAGATATATTTTGTTCTCTGCCTGGGTGTTATATTGTATTCTAAGTATGTATTTTACAAAAAAAAGTATTTAAGTATTATATCATTCATCCGGTTCCCACAGTACAAGCTCTGCTTAGTTTGGGGCTAGATAGTGTTGTGTGGATTGTCCGCAATATTTATTTATTTATTTATTTCCAGTTGCTACGTCGCTACCGGCTGGAATACCACCACGAGCCATTGGAATACGCCGTGACGTTTATGTACGCACCTGACGGACCACTACGTCTGCGGATGATGGAACGATAACACAACGTACAACATCTTATATTTACAAACAACTTAAAAGGAGGTTCTCAATTCAGTTGTATTTCTTGTGTTATTCATATAACTCCGTCATTTGTGATCCAATATGAAAAAATATTTTTGAACTGAAAGAAAACTTTCAGATTGGATCCGTGTTCCAAGTTTCATTAAAATCGGTCCAGCAGTTTGGTTATAAAGTCAAATTTTCAAGTTTTTAAACTAAGTTTGTAAATCTAGTACCACTTTTATATGTTTTTTTCTAAAGCACTCTATCAGCACCTGACAAAAACTTAGTTAGTTAGTTGTACTTATTCGTGCTAAAGTTAGGTTGATATAGTATTTTTTATTTTCCTTGAATATCTTAGTTGCATATTTTTTTCACAAATCAGCTAAATCTGAGAAGCATAAATTTAATTGAGAGACATTTTACATGACATTTTTTAAGGTAGGTACATAGAATATTGAATAGGTAGGTAATTATACCGAAATCAGAAATTATCTTATACCTTTAAACGAGAAAATATTGTATATATATATATATATATATTTAGGATCTCGGAAACTGCACCAACGATTTTCACGAAATTTAGTATACAGGGGTTTTCGGGGGCAATAAATTGATCTAGCTAGGATTCATTTTCAGAAAATGATTATTTCTTTCCGAATTCAATAATTAAACATAAACTGAATATGTGACTGCTCCTACCATCTATTGACGATTGTGAGTAACTAACTGCAAGCATATCCAGCAGATGGCGTTTCATCAGTCAGTAAGAATAAACCAGTAAAGATGATAATATGACTCTTATGATTTCTTAAAAATACAAATTAACGAAAAAAATTCCGAGCGAAACTCGGGCACCAACTGCTAGTAATTATTAACGTTAGTCCTCTATGTTGTATACAACGTGTATCAAAATATGTGTACTATCCCGAAGAGGGGTGAATTTCCACCCCCCGGGGAACAACTTTTGTTCAACGACTTTTCGAACTTCGATTGGTATCTCTGAAAAAACTGCAACGAAGTTTCAACATGAACAGCTGACTTTATACAAAGTGACAACCCTAAACTCAGCTACAGAGGTAGTAGGTAGTAGAAGTAGACCTACAGAGGTAGTAGGTCAAGGGGTCAAGGGGTTACAAGGATAGGGTTGTCAATTTATTTAGGCATTATGAAATTAAATATTTTTGTATGGGAAACTGAAAATAGGAATTTTTAATTATCTCCCCCCCACAACTGATCACCATTGTGGTCTGAAACCCCCCACCTTCGCATAGTACACATATTTAGATACACCTTGTATAATGACAACCGTTGGGGAATAAAGGTTCTCGAATGGCAACCACGAACTGGAAGACAAAACGTAGGGCGCCCACCCACCAGATGGACCGACGACATTGTTAAGATTGCGGGAAGTGGGTGGATGGAAAGGGCTCAGAACCGTTTTTCCTGGAAATGTGTAGGAGAGGCTATGCCCAGCAGTGGACTTCTTCAGGCTGATGATGATGAATCTTAATGTATATTTAGTAGATTAAGGCTAAGTTCAAATGTTATTGTATGTATCAATCACAAATGCTTATGTACCAATCAAAATATACTGTTTATTACATGAATAATTCTGTATTATAAATAATTAAAAAACATAATAAAAATAAAATGATTTTTATTTTTTTCTGGTAATCCCATTATTTACAAGGACGCCGTTTGGTAGGACGCTTATGCCCAGCAGTGGGTTAATACGAGCGGTTCATGATGATAATGATGATCTTGGTAGTTGCCTGCGTGGATATCGTAATAGCTTGAAAAAAAGAAAAAAGGCGGCGTTTTAACTGGGTGTACTAACATGCTGTCCAGTAAATGAACGTACATTAACTGGACTAATAATATTATGGAACAAACGGGTATTTATCGCGATTTTTTTAGTAATCGCGATAAATACCCGTTTTTTCCATATAATTATGCATAACGATCGCGTTAATTTAAAAAGTGCTATTAACTGGACTCCCTCGTCACACATCTAAGCACTTTGCAGTGAGGATCAGAGAAACGCTTTCAAATATCACTGCTAAATTTGCCAGCGTTTCACATATCGCCAACGCAGAACGCTTACTGATGTGTGCATGGCTCAAGTGAACTTTGTATTAGGAAAACCAGTGTTCGGATCAATATTTTTTTTTTACTTTTTAAACTAAAGAAATCACTAAGGTTTGTAAGGATCATTTTGCTATCAGATTGCTCATGATTTCCGATAAATAAGTACAGTGATTGTATACCTATCGAAAGATCAAAGTTTTCGAGTGATAGGTTCATAGACGGCAGTCTGTCTCATAATGTTTTCAATTCAAATTCAGATTTCAACGTCACTAATGGTGCTTGAGAACTAGCCGGTTTCAAAACTTTTATTGCTACTAATTGTAGCTGTCTGTTATTTGCGTAACCGAAACGGCCATCAAAATATGCCAAGCAGTTGCTGCAACCTACGTAATAGCTGTAATTTTTGTATCGTCTTCAAGGGCTATTATGTAACCTCGATCAAAATATACATTTACAAGCGAAGGCCCGTTGCTTTGTTCTCCCCGCTTCCGTTAAATTTTCGAGTAAAAAGTATCCAATGTTCGTCTGATGAATTTAAGCTACCTCTCCACCAATTTCCAGCCAAATCTGTTCAGCCGTGAGTTATAATATAAACACGACTTTCTCTTATACATTATGCATAAAAATAAATCTATCCCACGGGAACCATACATTTTACCGGGATAAAAAGTATGACTATTTGCACTCAATCACATAACATAATCTTCGTCATTCACAAACACTGGGTTCCGTCGTTTGGCATCTCAACTTGTCGCCTAAAAAGGTAATAGCTAAAAATCAGTGTTTGCACTTGTGCAATATAATATGCGCTGAGTTATTACCTCTATGTCTGGGATGCAACACACACGCCACCTTAATTTTCCGTTGCTAGTTTTTTATTTTCTTGTTAATTAATTTTTTTGTTTTTTATACAACGTGTATCAAAATATGTGTACTATCCCGAAGGGGGGTGAATTTCCACCCCCCGGGGAACAACTTTTGTTCAACGACTTTTCGAACTTCGATTGGTATCTCTGAAAAAAACTGCAACGAAGTTTCAACATGAACAGCTGACTTTATACAAAGTGACAACCCTAAACTCAGCTACAGAGGTAGTAGGTAGTAGTAGTAGACCTACAGGGGTAGTAGGTCAAGGGGTCAAGGGGTTACAAGGATAGGGTTGTCAATTTATTTAGGCATTATGAAATTAAATATTTTTGTATGGGAAACTGAAAATAGGAATTTTTAATTTTCTCCCCCCCACAACTGATCACCATTGTGGTCTGAAACCCCCCACCTTCGCATAGTACACATATTTAGATACACCTTGTATATCTCTGTAATTTTTTTATTTTTATTTTTATTTTGTCTGTTGTAAACTTAGACAAATAAAGTTTTTATCTATCTATCTATCTATGACGATTACAATTTCACTTAGACAATAAGGCTGCCGGTATAATCCACCATTTTAACCAGAGTAGTATAAGAATTACACCACATGAAATGCTATTTCTCTTGGTTTAATTGGGTTTCACTGCATAGACTTGCAAAAAACTGGTTATGCTACTAAACTTGTTATGGTGAAACTGCAATTATCAGGGGCGTTGGTTGAAAGCTTATAGAGCTTGCTGGTGGTATACTATAAGTATAAACTAGAGGGAATCACACAGGCGACTCTCCATACAAACGTAGTCCCCTATTTTCTCCCTGGATAATGCCTCTAGAGTAACCATTTTCTCTCATAAAATCCAGATCTGCTATATACGTGCTCGTATGTTTTGCAGCAGCAGCAGATCTGGATTTTAGGAGGCAAAATGGTTACTCTAGAGGCATTATCCAGGGAGGAAATAGGGGACTACGTTTGTATGGAGAGTTGCCTGTGTGATGCCCTCTTAAACGTTTTCAAAAAGCACATATTTTTGACACCCAGCATCTTTGTTGGTAGGTTTGTCGTACAGATGTACGACAAACCTACCAACAAAGATGATATACAAACTAACAAAAAGAGAATCAAACACTAATTTCTTATTAATTTACAAAGGGCGGTCTTACTGCTAGCGTTTTGACGTGAATACGTTTTGAAAATTGCTTCCTCAAAATTCAAAAAATTCATAATGGAACGATCTTTTACTCGGAAACATAG
This sequence comes from Thera obeliscata, assembly GCA_947578465.1. Classification (NCBI taxonomy): domain Eukaryota; kingdom Metazoa; phylum Arthropoda; class Insecta; order Lepidoptera; family Geometridae; genus Thera; species Thera obeliscata. Next base: position 6,204,444 of record OX387918.1, on the reverse strand, counting down.
CAACCAAGGAGGTAATCACTTATCTTATTTCTTTAATCTTGGTGGCAAATATAAAATAACAAATGAATACTTCAACGCGAGCAAAATTTGTGTTCTTTGTTAGTTGTCGTAGGTATAATTGTATTTGATAAAAATGAGCTCAAGTAGTAATACTTAGTTTTAATTTCCTTGCATTTTTTTGAGAAAAGTATTATGCAAGCCAATAGGCATTGAGGACTTTCGTATGGGGGGCACATCTTACACATTCGGCCATCAATGCCTCTTGTGCTGCCGCTGCAGAAATGTACTATTCCTATTTCTAGACACAATTTCTATGGAACCAAACAAACATAAAAAACCGGATTGAGAACGTCCTCCTCTTTTATTCGAAGTTGGTTAGAAATGGTAAACTAAGTCGTCTTATGCTTAGGTTAAAGCTACTTATTTGCACTTGAGGTGCATTCTTGTGGTAATGTCAGTGAAGTTTTCAAATAGTTGTATTAGAAATTATAGAAACCTAGAACCAGACAAACCACACTACTAAGCAGGTAAGTAGGTACCTACTATAGTTTACTTATGGTAAATAGTCCACGCCCACACGTTCTCAAGAAAAAATATTTGCTAACAGGATACAATATTATGGTTAACTGCTAATCAGCTAAGCAAATGTCGTAATATTAGCTTCCCAAACTAAAAATTCAAATATTTGAATATGGAATACCGATGTTTTATTACACCGGATTCAAGCCTTTGTCCACAGATAAAAACATCTAAAGACAAGTTACCTTCTCATGTTAGCCGCGGAACGTTTTGAACACAGATTTCTCCGCAGATATTGGTAAAAATATATAGTGGTCAATTGACTTGATCAACGCGAAAGACTTTTATTCTTCTAGGTACGAGTATAACCATGATGCTCTTATCTAAATAATAAAATGGTTTGATTTCAATTCCAATTGATTCTTACCATTAATGGATGATTGGAGTATAATTGTACACTGATGATTAACTGCAATTAGCTTTTAAAATTATTGTATTTTATTTACGGCAAACTATATAAAGTAGCAGAAAAATGTATTACATTTTTCTTATGTTAATAAAGACCAATGTGTAAGCCAACCACAGTTATTTCAGTGTACAGATAAACCGCATCGCCCATAAATGGCAAATCAATTTGTTTGAAAATCATACCACTTTAAAAGTGAAATCTTATTCAGAAATCTAATAATAGCCTAAATAATATTTGAGTGTTTGAGTTATGTAAGAGGATAAGCAAATTAGTTGAACGTAGCAAAGAGAACTATGTTTGAAGATAAATAAAACTTGAAGAACTCTCATTGTCTCTGGGCTTAGTAGGTGTTCATGGTCATTTGACATAAGGCTAAGGACCTTTCATATTTCCTGACACGTGTAAATATAACTGTCATATTGTTGTCATATTTGACATGATCGCGTTTCACTGATCGCCACAGCAGAACGCTTAAGGCATGTTCACTCCTAGGTCACTGGCGTCGACTATCAGTGAAACGCTGTCAAATTTGACAGCGATATTTGACAGCGTTTCACTGATTGCTATCGCCAGTGACCTAGGTGTGCCCAGGCCTTTAGACTATGAAGAGGAATAAAAACGCTAAGATGTGCAAGAGACAGTCCTATAAAATAGTTTTGTCACTGTCATTTTCATGTCAATAAAAAGAGATAACAGTAACGTGAAGGTCATAAAAACACAAAAGTGTCGTTCAAAGCTCTGAGTTTAATTAATAACTAACCCACCTGCCAAATAGCCTTCACTGCTGAAGCTGAAGTGTTTTAATAGCAATATTTGTGGTTCTTAAAGGACACCTCATGAAGAGCCACTCTATTGTGTAGGTATCTACACATCTCCATTCAGTAATAAGGCTATGACAAAACATTAAAAAACATAAACAATATCCGATCGGATATGTAATATTTTCTTACTTGCTCTGGTTTTGTAGTGCAAACTGTGCACTCATAAGTACCCATTGTTTAGTAGTAAGTTTATCGTTGTGTGCTTTATTTTATGACTAAATACCTTTGAGTGTGAAATCTAATAAGTTAAAAAAAAATTTTGATCTTAAATATTTGAATGAAAAACGTCAATTTTTTTACTTATACTCTGCAATCGCCATTGCTTGTTTTAGGTAATAGCTCTCCGGAAGGCTCCACTACACGACCAGAGCTCATGAGTTCATCAAATGTTTTAAGTGTGTACATAGCCTTGAAGTGTTTTCTATAGACTCTCCCAGGCACACACTTTTACACAAAGTTCTCAATCGACATCTTTAGGCCTACCATGAGCTCTGTCTGGCTCTGTCTCTGGTTCTGGTTTTGCGTCTGTGTGACTGTTGACTTAATGGCCTCTCAGCCTCAGCTCTCTGGCCTCTCAGCTCAGTTGGTAGTAGCTCTGTCTTCTGCGCCGTAGGTCGTGGGTTCAAACCCCACCGAGAACAAATATTTGTATGGTGAACACAGATGTTTGTTCTCTGTCTGGGTGTTATATTGTATTCTAATTATGTATTTACAAAAAAAAAACGTATTCAAGTATTGTATCAGCTATCTGGTTCCCATCATACAAGCTCTGCTTAGTTTGGGGCTTGCTAGTGTTGTGTGAATTGTCCACATTATTTATTTATTTAATAAATCCTACGTCAAAACGTCACACACGTCGTATAATGCACTGGTGAGTGCATTATACGACGTCAAAACACATCAAAACCAGAGCCAGAGACAGAGCCAGACAGAGCTTGTGGTAGGCCTACTGCTATTTGCTTTGTCTAACAAATTGCACTTAAGCAAGTAAATGACAAATTCGTACCTATGTTTTAGTATATTACTATGTGCCAAAAAAAAAGGAGTGGTTTGAAGTGAAACCACTATGTTGCAAATTGTTGGCTTAAATTTTCATCCATAACTTGCTATGGTCATGGTTAAATAAAATAAATATAAAAAATATTGTGAAAAATCCACACAACACTATCTAGCCCCAAATTAAGCAGAGCTTGTAATATGGGAACCAGACAGCTGTAGTACTTACATACATAATATTTATTTGTAAATTATTTAAAATACCAAACAGAGAACAGCCATATTTGAGAGGCTGAACATCTGTGTGCCTCAAGCTTATGGACGCAGGGCAGTGCATTGTAGGTCACGTTTCTGAGGTGCGTGATCTACGAGGCAATTCTTTGTTATTGGCGATGGTTAACTGTTAACCATACGCGATAGAAAACATCAAAAAATACAACTGAATTGAGAACCTCCTCTTTTATTTGAAGTCGGTTAAAAGGGGTTACGGAAGTTTTTACAAAATGATTTCGTTTTTCAAAGGGTCAAGGACCTCCTGATGATTAAAACCTTGAAGTTTTACACTTACAATTTTGAGTAACTTCTTTTGGAGCCTGCCGTTATGCGTGTTTCGGGGTCAAATAACAGGTTTTTGGGGCTAAATTAAAATTCACACGAGGAACGATGCAGTTGTAGCCGTTGCTTTATTATGGCTACGGCTCGCGAAAAAAGTCGGTGAAATGTGCTGATTTGTAAAGTTTAACCATTCTACCTTATCTTATTTAGTTTTAGGCGGTGGTTACCACTTAACATGAGGTGGGCGTTTGATCCATCAGCTAGTTGTATGATAAAAACTTATTTTAGGGTGTCATTACGTGCATGAAGTAAGTATTTCTGAGGCACACTTATAATCCTTTTACCACACTGGTTTTAAAGAACCAGAGACACGATAAGATATACATATACACGATGAGAAGAATACCTACGTGATCGTATCAGAAATGAGGATATCCGTTGGTTTGCCAAGGTCCCCGTAGCTTGTAGAATTAGTAAGCTGAAGTGATGATGGAATGGTCATAAATAGCTCGAAGAATCGACAACTGCTGGGGAATAACTCCAGGTGGGCCATATGCTTGTTCCATCAGCAAGTTGCATAAAAAAAAAAAAAAAAAACAAGTTCTCGAATGCCAACCATGAACCGGAAGATAAAACGCCAATAAAGACGTCCTTGGTTATTTTTTCTTGGAAATGCCAGAGCCTCGATCTTGAACTTTATCATGCAATGAGGATATCATGCAAGTAACTAAGTATAGCTTGCAGTATTTGATGTAGGTAATCAACAGAAGAGGTCGTTTTCGTTTTCTGAATGAAAAAAAAATGAAAGAAAACGTGGATCGGGGTGACCTGTTCTTGTTTTCCATTAAATCATAAATATTGTGGACAATTCACACAACACTACCCAGCCCCAAACTAAGAAGAGCTTGTAATATGGGAACCAGATAGCTGATATAATACTTGAATACATTTTTTTTTTGTAAATACATAGGTACTTAGAATACCTACAAAATATAGCACCCAGACAGAGAACAAACATTTATGTTCACCACACAAATAATTGTTCTCGGTGGGGATCGAACCCACGACCTACGGCGCAGAAGGCAGAGCTACTATCAACTGAGCTAGAGGCCAGTCAAATTAAATAAGGACCTAATAAATTTATTTATAAAAAAATATACATTACTTGTGGGTAATGTATATTTCTCCACACAATGGATCGATGACATTTTTAAATCGCGCTAAGTCAGTGGATGGAGAGGACTCAGAATTGCTCTTCCTGGAAATGTATAGGGACCTTTTCGGGCGAATGATGATCAGCAAGTTTAAATCCAAATGTCAAGTCTAAGGGTCAGATTTTAATTTCATACTTTTATTGTCATACTTTGATTCAAGTTTTCGTCAGTTGAGCGTTGAGCCATTGCATTGGGCACTTTTTTTTTCCGGAACGGACCAACTAGTTCTGAAGAAGAGAATCAAAAGTACCCATGCCTACTATTCTGACAAGGCCTATGTACAGCCGCTAAAGTACAATGTAATTACAAAACCAAGTGTTCCTTGTGTTTCAAATGGTGAATAAATAATATGACTATGACTATGACTATGACTATGACCATGACCATGACCATGACCATGACCATGACCATGACCATGACCATGATCATGACCATGACTATGACTACGACTACGACTATAACTGTGACTGTGACTGTGACTATGACTATGACTACGACTACGACTATGACTGTGACTATGACTGTGACTGTGACTATGACTATGACTATGACTATGACTATGACTATGACTATGACTATGACTATGACTATGACTATGACTATGACTATGACTATGACTATGACTATGACTATGACTATGACTATGACTATGACTATGACTATGACTATGACTATGACTATGACTATGACTATGACTATGACTATGACTATGACTATGACTATGACTATGACTATGACTATGACTATGACTATGACTATGACTATGACTATGACTATGACTATGACTATGACTATGACTATGACTATGACTATGACTATGACTATGACTATGACTATGACTATGACTATGACTATGACTATGACTATGACTATGACTATGACTATGACTATGACTATGACTATGACTATGACTATGACTATGACTATGACTATGACTATGACTATGACTATGACTATGACTATGACTATGACTATGACTATGACTATGACTATGACTATGACTATGACTATGACTATGACACACTGAGTTGAGCATAGTAGTTGTGCCGTGGGTCCAGAAGGCTAAAAACATCAGATTTGCTAAATCACAGAAACGCAGACTATCAACTGCGAAGATAACATAAATTTAAATTCAAGTTTTGTAACGCATTTTTCAAATAACGGCAATCTTCATTAGTATTTTATCCTTGAATCTGCGCTAGATAAAACTATGTGGTTTTAAACCTTTCTAACTTGATCAACCAAAGATTCGACCATGAAGCCTTTGGCCATCTAGGCGATCTGCGATTGCGATGGCGATCTGTTTCAGCTTAAGGCCTGCGCACACCTAGGCCGCTGGCATGAGCGATCAGTGAAAAGCTGTCAAATATCGCTGTCAAATTTGACAGCGTTTCACTGATCGCTGACGCCAGCGGCCTAGGTGTGCGCATGCAGGCCTTTAGGGTTTTACGAACATTGACCGAGCGCTACGTGACAGCGATACACCGGTTACGGCCCTCACAGGTGATCTAGATAGAAGGCTGACGAAAAATACGTTCATACAAAGTAAATCAAAAGATTCTTATTTACCTACGAGGCATTGCTTTGTCATCAGGTGGGCCATATGCTTGATCCATCAGCTAGTTACATAAAGAAAAAAAAAAAAAAATCAGCGGCGTTTTGTATGTTTTTTTTTAAATAAAGTAAATCGGCAGTAAAATAAAATACAAAAACTCCTACCCATAGTGTTTTTATTACCAGCCGGTCTACCCTTGAACGCGATTTCGATCCAAATTTTAAGATTTGACGGAATTTTGTCAGAAAACTCATAGGATTTCTGTCAAAACTCCGCCAAAACTTAAGATTGGGATTGGAATCGCGTTCAAGGGTAGACCTGCTGGGCTAGTTTACAGAATTCTAATAGACAAAAATGACAGTGTTTTAAGCTAGCGGTTCAACTCAAATTTTTGCTTAGATTCAAACTAAACTTGAAAACTGTCAGTGTTTAATTTGTCAATTAGCAATCCGACAATCAGCCCTTGACTAGATAGACAAATTATAGAAAATAGAGATTCGTTTTCTGTCATTTCGAGAAGGAACATAGCTTTTTGATTTTAATTGGTTTTCTGGTGTTATTTTTAGTTCTGTTGTGTAATTTCGGTGGTATTTTAACCAACATTACTTGAGGTCTTAGCTCAGTGTTAGCAGTTGGAATTAATGTGTTATTCTGATTTGATCGAAAATGTTTCAGATGGATTTGGAAAAAAAACGGCCATATTTTTTCCAAAGACAATTATAGGGCCGACCTGACAGACGACTGACGATTTGACGGAAAAGTATTTTATCTATGTAGTATATAATATCATCACTCTCATTGAACTACTCGACACTGGCAAAATTGATCCGAAAAGGACACATGCCATTCATTAAGAAGAAGAAGATATTGCAACATCATGTTTGTTTAAATACAAGTTACTTTAAACAATACGTTAAGCTAAACTTATCCGTGAGAGAAAGCAGATATCTATCTCTATTCAGGTTTATAGTTATCACCTTAATGCGAGGAAACCAGGAAAGAAAGCTAGATGCATAGCCTCATCAATGTGGTTTCCGCTTCTAAGCGGACGTGACTAAGGGCAAGTTGCATTGCTAATCGACCGATGAAATATTGTTTAACTCAAGTTTGGGCTTGAAAAGTTTGATATAAACAACTGACAAATATTTAATTGGTCGATTAGCGTCCATAAAACCAGCCCTTATATTGATAATAATATGCGTGTTTTATCTATAAAATAGAGATTATATAGGTAGTGAACAGAAAGGCAAGTCCCACTTCATTTATGTTTTCATTGTTTTCGTTTTACCTATTTGTCTCTCTATTGTATGGAGAAAAGATCAGACAGCAAAAATAAGTTACGTAGAAACGATCGAAACGAGTTGTTGTCTCATTAGTTTTCCATACAGTAGAGAGAGACACGTGCTCACACGAAACCAACATTTGGTAGATAAAATGTGGTAGTTATCATCCACCATCCTGGAAGAAACTTTTCTTGATGATAAATCATTTTTAAAATCGGCTCATAAATTAAGATTTATGCTATAACAAGAATTAAAAAAAAATAGGATGGCGAAATAGAACCTCCTCTTTGTTTATTTGACTTCAGTTAAAAATATGACAAAGCTCAAATCAAAGTATTGTTTTATTTAACTGTACTTCACTCTAGTTTTAGTATTTTTGCTAAATGTGTAATGTCCTATTCATCTGGTGTACTATAAATTGATATGTATAGGTATATCTTTCTATTTTTGAGCAGGTGGATCGATTTGCTCAAACTATGCAATTGGATACGCTTGTGATAGAAAGGTATCCTCTATTACAATAGAGATGAAAGCTAAGATAGGGAAATCTAATCGATCGTAAATGTTGATAACAATTAACAGAGTCACGATGGGCTTGGAATCTGCCTTGGTATCTGTAAAATAAGAAAGAAAAATCGCTGCATAATGATTGGAGACAATTCCTCACTTTTTGATTTCAAGAAGGTAGAATGAAATTTCTATGGGACGAATCTAGAAGTAGAAAAAAAAAGAGAAAAAAATATTTATAAAAAAAATACAACTGAATTGAGAACCTACTCTTTTTTCATCTTAGTCGGTCATATAAAATACAGCCGACTTGAGAATCTCTTATTTTGAAATCTGTTAAAAAAGAAGCCTCAATCGGTATATTTGAAATCTTGAATGTTCATGAGGGTTCATGCTTGCTCCAAAATTAAAATAGCTGCCCGTACAATAATTATTTCACCCATAATACTTTTATGTGTCAAGAGTGATGAACGCAGTACCACATAGGGCACGTTCGCAGTGCACGTGGTCTGGACATTATGCAATCGTTACAGGCTGAGGTAACATCTAAACATTACTCGTATGTGAGCCATCAATCACCGTCACTTGTTCTCATAAAAAAACCCACTGTTGTTGTTCACTCAGCTAAGTCATTTTTCATTCGTTCTATCGATTCATTGAAGCGTGTTGAAATAGAAAGTGCGTATTATCGAGGCAAATGTTTAAACTATCAATTGATGCGTAAGTGTCAACTTGTCGAACTCGCGCGCAGTTCAATGTCAATACGATCGTGCACTTGAAATGTTACGTAACATAAGACCTTTTGTATCGTACAAATACGATGTTATGTGTATCGATGGACTTATGAAGAGAAAGACGTGTAACTGGATTATGTTTATCTTTTTTTATTGTATACTTTTTTTTGTAGCAGAGCTCTTTGTGAAAGGCTCGTTCAGGGAAGTACCCACCATGCAATCTGCCGTGAAGCAGCATTGCTGTGTTTCGGTTTGAAGGGTGTGGGTGCCAGTGAAGTTACTGGCACGTGAGGCTGAACATCTTTATGCCAAGTTGATGGACGTAGGGTAGTGCATCGTAGGGCACGTTCCTGCATGCGTGACCTACGAAGTAATGCTTTGTTACAGTACAACTGTACAGGTGGACCATAGGCTCGTTTCATCAACTAGTTGTCTAAAAAAACTAGCAGCCACCCGTGGCTTTGCTCGCGTAGTACATCGCTGACATTTATATCTCACTTCCCTTTATGGGTTTATTTTTTTTGTATTTTTTTCAGGATAAAAACTACATTTACCAGATTACGAACTTTATTTTTTGTAACTTTAATCCCATTCTATTTATTGGATAGGCATGGTTGAGCCTCAAATATTCAAACATCGTAACTTTCTAGGATATATCTTTCGAGAAATGAAAATGTTACATTGTGCCGTTGTCTTTTAAAATGTGTGTCACTGTTTTATGTTTGAGATATACCTACTTAAGTAGGCTGCTGTTGCTGGTATTCTGAACCGTTGATCAAGAATCAACAATATTTTTGTGATCTTTTGTCGTCGTGTTTTTCTTTCGTCAAATAATGTCGTCAAATAAATCGTGTTTTCCTTTCAGTTATTTTACAAATACTTATTACTAATTCACCCCTAAAATAAAAATGAGTTAAGAGTAAAATTTAATGCCTTTTCTAACTGATATTTTGGGACTCAAAAAGAAAAAAAAGAGTCAAAAGGTCGTATTTCAGAAAGATCGTATTTCAAAGATTTTTATTTGTGGCATGAGAAGCTAGCAGCAATTTGCCTTTCTCACAATTTAAAATATTACCTCACGACTGTACCACCTGTAATAGTTTCGTCATTATCATACTTTTGTATTTTTTTGATGACTGCAATTGTTTTAAAGTGGTCCAACAATCTGATAACCACTTGATGTTGAGCGGTCTCTAACAATAGAATTATCTCCCACAGTTTATTTACCAAGGGCATGCCCTACGTGGCATTGTATTACTCCTATCGCGTAGTCATGCTCTGATACGTTGTGCCAGTAATTACACCAGCACCTAACACCCTAAACACAGCAAAAGACCAACTGAGTGGTGACAGAAAAGGCTACGGTGGTAGAACGTAGAACGCTTCCGTCAAGTGCATGAGAGGAACCTTTTGGAGGCGCACGTAAAATTCTTGCGTCAAGTGCCCGAAAGGAACCACTTTGAGGCTTTGATTCTTCTTGAAACTTTAGAAACCTTGATCAATCATAATTCACTTTTAACTCACTTTTTAAGCTATCTATTTATTATTCATTGTTTCATGTGTTTTAAACATCTTAGGGGGTAATAACGTCCAGAACATGAGCCCCGCTGAGGCATTAGCCCTTACGGCTAATTACAATTTGGTACATATCTACAAAATTAAGTTCTTAATTATTATAAACTTATGATAAATAAGACTAATAAACTTATATAATAGGCTTGGGAAACTTCTGTAGTTTTTATTTTTCTTCTACATAATATTTATCTACTACACGAATCAAAACGTTAAGGTCGCGGGAAGTCGGTGGATTGAGAGAGCTCAGAATCGTTCTTCCTGGAAATTTGTAGGGGCAGCCTATGTCCAGCAGTAGACTTCTTTAGGCTGATGATGATAGTAATTATTTATCTATCTAAGTAAGTACTAATATTTATCTCTCTCACCAGTTCTATCGATTCCTAAAGCCTACCACACGTATCTAACAGTAGATTTCGGCTTTCAATTTGCGTAGACAATTAACAATGCGCTTGGTCCGAGCGTGTAAGTTTCACTTGTAGTACCATTCATGATTAGCGTACTTACTTTCGATCTCGTTGAACTAGTGCGAACGAACTAGCCAGGGTGTGTTTCCATTATCATACGATAAAAACAACGATGACAGTTAAATGCGACATGATCTAATGTTTGTTGTTCAATAATGCCATAACTGAACCTATAGGAAGAAATTTGAAACAGTAACTGAATAATTAAATATATTTTTTTGTGACTTGGGAATGGCGCTTAGATTTGACTTTTTTCCAAGCCAAGTCCTACGCGAGCATAGCGAGGTGCTTTACTTATATTTCTCAATAGCTGCGTAAAAGTAAAAAATGGAAACCCTTTAGCCTAAAAATAATTCATTCAAAATGTACTTCGCAGAACGCCCATCTTTGGAATTTGGTAACACACCATTCCTCCGTCATGGAAACCCTTTAACCTAAAAATAATTCATTCAAAATGAACTTGTCAGAGCCACCTTTGGAATTCGATAAGACACGATTAAAAGTTAAAAACCGGTCGTGTAATGAGCACGAGCGCGCAGAAAGCGCATGCGTGTTGTAAGGAAGCGCTCAGTCAGTGTATGGCGGGCCTAAGGGTTGTACCAAAATATTGTGAGTGTGAAGTGAAGTGTTTAACCTTGGATTGTTTTTGGTTGATTTGGAGGTTTGTGCCTATTTTATATACTTATTCATATTTTGTATAGTTTTTATGTATTTCTGGACAAATTCCACACAAAATCAAAACTTGCTGCAAATTTTTATTAAGTTTTTTATGCTTTGTTTTCTGTAATCTGTTGGTAAAGTTGAAAATTGTTTAAATTTTGACTAGAAAAACGTTTTTTTTTTTAATACAGGATATTCAAAAAGGAGTTTCGTTTGAACATACGAAGGTCAAAAAAATAATACACTTTTCGATGTGGCTTTAAAAAGAGGAGTTGCTTAGTGGATAAATAGGCCGCGGTCGTAACAATACCGGAATACGTTGTAAACGATGAATTCCGGTTCGCGATCCACTAAACTTTAGTACTGAGTTATAAAATAACTCTTTAGTGACTAAAGAGTTATTTTATAACTTAGTTGATGTTGGTTCTGCCAGAAATAATGCCTATACTTATTAATTGTTCCCGGAAGATTTTTCTCCTAGGAGGCACTGTATCTTTTTGAAAGTTAAATACTTTACATAAAAACGTCTAGGTGACCTTGAGTTTGTGGCTTCAAAATAAATAAATAAACTGACTGTGTTTTACACAGCGAGATTTAGCCCCAAACAAAGCAATACTTATACTATAGAAATCTGAATATATTTTTTTGATTACTTTAATATTCGAACTCTGTTTTTTACATAATTAAGATGACACACAATGATATTATCTGCTAAGTTAAATTAACGGCTTAGTTGCTCGGGCAACAGTTAAGAATCTTCAAATTAAATTAAATTGAAATAAACCCAATTAACTTGCAAATTTTGAAAGTAACAAACAGTGTTGGCAAAGTTTAATTATAAAAGTAATTAAAATTATCACGAGTGTGTTTTTTTCAGCTCTTGCCACTTTTTTATACGATAAGTAATTGAATAATTATAAATGTGATATGCTAAAACATGTCATGTAGAGCTCTTTGTGTATGGCTCGTCCGGGGAGTACTACCACCATGCCTATGTCTGCCGTGAAGCAGCATTGCGTGTTTCGTTTTGAAGGGTGCGGATGCCGGTGAAATTACTGGCACGTGAGTCTAAACATCTGTATGCCTCAAGTTGATGGACGCAGGAAAGTGCATTGTAGGGCACGTTCCTGACGTGGCTTTGTTTAGGCGATTGTTACCCTTAACATCAGGGGGCTCTGTAAATTGTATAAAAAATATCCCTGGCACCTATAATGTAGGCATGGGTGAAACGTATCCCTTGATACCTACCGAATATAGTACTTAAAATCACAAATCTGAATGTGATTGTACTTTTTAAACCTTCGCGATCATAACACATATTGAAACTATTACACGGGTATTTATCCCGTGTAATAGTTTCAATATGTAGTAGTTTGAGAATGTGATTGACGTGAACATTATAAGGTTACATAATTAGATACAAATACTTGTTTATGTCATAAACACATAAACATGGCACAGGTACTTAGCGTTCAGTATCTAATAAGCATTTCACGATCCAATCCAATTGGATTTGTCTACTGACTACTCCAATTAACTTGTCCAAACTCGAGTACCGTCACGCACGCATGAGTAACGTTTCTACATCGTGGTTATATCATTGAGAAACATTGTGTGTTTTAACTTGGAGAAATGTAAATAAAACTGAAAATAAATGTTAAAAACGTGGTAAAAATAATTTGTGTCTATATACCGATGCACGCACTTCATTATATAGCCCACTTTGTTGGACTGCGATAATCACAAAAAGCGGCCAAGTTCGAGTCGGACATACAAATTGGAAGTGTCTCTCGCGCAAACTATTCAGTTTAGAAAAAAACGATTTTAGAAACCTCAACATCATTTTTGAAGACCTATATATCCTTACATAGACCACACGTACGGGTTTGACGAAAAAAATAAATAAAAGTCTATCCTAAATGATTTCAGTTCCATGCTTCCCATCCAGATTTGCCAGTTCTGTTTATAACGCGGGCTAAATTAAAATATCCAATGATTGTTGGGTTTTGGTAAGCGTAGTGGGTCCATCATGCCATCATAACAGCTTGTTAGCCTTCGGAGCTATGTCGACCACCTTGGTTTAGTTTTCTGTCGTAACGATAGTATCTGTTTTATAAATTGCTAGAGTTATACTTCCCAATATTTTGTTAATCCAATTTTCTGAACATCTGTATATTAAGAAACCCAATCATGAAAGTTCATAGATGATTCGAAATTGTGTTTAGGTGCTCTTATTATCAGGTCATTTTAAATACATATCAGTTTAAAAACTTAAGAAATCACTTCATGGCCAAACCGATTTTGAAGGAATTTCTATGGGACTAAGAATTTTTAAATAGGCTCATAAAAAAAATACAGGCGAATTGAGAACCTCCTCTTTTTTGATTTGAAGTTGGTTAAAAACAGCTATGTATTCTGTAAAACGGCACTAACCTTGACATTTCTAAATAACAGACACATTGATAATGAGGAGCCGAATAGCAGTGGTGAAGTGGCCTTTGAAGAGTGTCTCAGCTCGGTACGTCTCAACCACGACCAGCTGCTACCAAGATGGAGGTATGGAAATGGGTATGTATTTACTATGTTTGGGCCAAAATGGTGAACAGAATGATACCGTACCAACTTGTTCCAACTTGTAAAACTCTAACTAGATAGATTAAACGGTTATTAAACCGTTTTAATCCACATAATCATGCATACAAATCACGTTAAAACTATTTTGATAGATTAAGCTTACTTGATGCGGGGCCCATTTACAGGATAAGCCACACCTACTTTCTTGTTCACTGTGCACGACCAACTGCACTATGGAAGGCTTAAAAGTGGCAACGAATAAAGCTATTGAGATGGTTTCAAATTGGCCGAGGAGTGTGGGAGAAAGTCTTGACTTGATAGGTAGAAGAAAATCGTCTTAGAAATTTTACTGCTGGACATTGGACATAGGCCTCCCCTACACAATTCCTTTTTTATTCGCTTTTCTTCAGAGCGTATTCTATTTTATCATCAAAATCATTTCTCCAGGAAAGTCAGCACCTCGTCAGTCTTGTCCAGTCCACATCCAGCGAGCCAGGTCCACACACGCAGCCCTAGAGTCTCCTGTCTTTGATACAGCCTCTCAGGTGAAGAGCTGGGATGAAGTGCCGGGACCAAAACCCTTGCCTTTCTTGGGCAACACCTGGAGATTTACACCTTACATTGGTAAGTTCACAATCCTCTTTAGCGTCATAGTTCTTCTTCTTTAAGGAGCCTATTCGAGGCGCACTTTAAATCCTTTCACCACACTTGGTTCGATAGAATCAGTGACGATAAGAAGAAGAAGAAGCGTCATAGTGAATTCCATCGAAGACATGAAAATAATGGGGTGTGGCTGTGTTATAGTCTTCTTTGGGAGCAACTGTGGCTGGATAGATGACAGCACTCCTTGAGAGATCACAACGTTACAGTGTTTACTTAGCGTTATCGGTTCTTTGGTTCTTTAGCTATCCAGTGGCGTAATTGAAATTCGGATGGGGATGATAGATATGTAGCTGCAACACTAAACTGTATCCCCCGCTTTTATTAACATAAGTTTTTATTAATTGCGTCCTTAAGGAAGTAATATTAAAGACGTATTCACATCAAAACATCACTAGTTCTTTGATTTTTTATCTATCCAGTGGTGTAATTGAAATTTGGATGGGGATGATAGATATGTAGCTACAACACTAAACTGTATCCCCCGCTTTTTATTAACATTAGTTTTTATGACTTGCGTCCCTAAGGAAGTAATATTAAAGACGTATTCACATCAAAACATCACTAGTCATAAGGTGTAATAGTCACAGTTGACCTTCAACCACCCAAAACCGCAGACAGCTAAAAGTGATTTGTCAAAGTAATGGCAGGGACGTGGACAATTTGAAGGGCATCAGAGGAAGTCTAAAACGCAAATGAACTTAGCATAAAATAAAGATACATTTATTTAGACAAAGAAACATAATCTTACAAGCATAAACTTGTATTTTAATAATCTGACCAATTCGCAGCTCAAAATGTAGCTCTTGAGTAAATCTTCGTTACAAAAAGACCATTTTGCATTTTCTACACAAAAAAATCATTATTTTATCAAAATCATGAAGCCAAGTCAAGCCATGAAAATAATTATTTAATAGTTTAGTTTCATGGCTGTAATTCAATCTTGGTATTTGCCACAATTGGATTACAGAAATGTGACTCGTAAGTATGAGTACGTTCACTTTAAAATGCTAAGGCGAATGTGCATTTTTTTTCAAGGTATCTGACCAGTCTTATGCAAGGTTATTTAAAAGATTATACTGTCTCGGCTCTTAAAAATTAAGATTAATATTAACGGCATAAATTATTTAATTACTTGCCTTAGGTGGCTAGGTCGGAAACTTCTAAACTAAATTTGAAAACTTTTAGACCATCACATAACTTGTAGCAAAAGTCTAACACGTTCCAACTTTCGATCATAATTCTTAGCGATTCGAAACTTCATTTATTAGCTGTGTGAAATTCTCACCTGATGGACCAATCAATATTTTATTACCTACCAATATTATTTTATACCCATTTAATTAGATACTTTCGAAATTTTATGGTTTGTTAAATAACATCCTAGTGCGAAATTTCGAAAACCACAAAGCACATGTTAATTAAATTTGGCACTTTTTTAATAAAAATTGCAGTTGTCAAATTATGGCAGTTTGGAAAATGGTCACTTTTTCCAAATGATAGCTTAATCATCATTTTTTTTGCCCTTATTCTACTTCGAGTGTTGACACAACCGGGTTTTTCTTTTCTTTTTTTCTATACCATTTAATAATAGCTGATAGGCGATTTGTTGAAAGATGACACGGGTGTGTGAGCGTATTTTTTATTCCAATGAGTCTCGGTGTGGGTCAACTGGGATAAACCCGATAGGAGTCACTTAAATGTATGGGTTTTGTTCATAGTATTTACAATAAATGCATTTTTATATTACATTCAAATACTCGCATTGTGTACTTGTAACTACGAAGGTTAATAACCCATTATTATAATAAAGATTACGTTGCATCCGAACTTAAGCAGTGTCCTTGTCCCACATAGTAATCAAGACATGTATAATTTGTATTCCTGTGCAGTGTTGTGACAGACCGTTACGAAAAATAATGGTGATGCTTCGAATCATTAATTTTTAGTGGTTTGTAAACGATGTATAGTGGCGGAATACGTTGAACAAATCGATTTTAACTCGATTTGTTCAACGTATCACGATCACTTACTACCTTTTGAAACTGAATTGACAGAATACAGCGATAAGTTAACGTCACAAATTATGTCAAAATAAGTTCATGATCAAGGCACTGGTGCAAGCGAAAACCGACTCTAAAGGCCGTCAAATATCGCTGTCAGATTTGAGATTTGACAGCGATATTTGACAGCGTTTCACTGATCGCTACCGCCAGCGAACTAGGTGTGCGCAGGCCTTTAGGTGGCGAACATTTTCATACCGCGACTGTACAACAGCAACACACACAAGAACAGACAATCGTTGGAGCAAACGAATACTAGAGTGGAGACCGTGTTTAGGCAAGCGTAGTGTAGAACGCCCTCCGGCAAGGTGGGGCAACGATCTGCGAAATGTAGCTGGCAAGCACTGGAGGAGAAGAGCCGAAGACCGGGCTCAGTGGCACGTCTTGGGAGAGACCTACGTCCAGCAGACTGTTATAGGTTGATGATGATGATGAGCAAGAGGGATAGAACAGAGCCGTGCAAATCCGTACTTGGTGAGCAGACTGGTTTCCGTAAGTAGGCCGCCGGCCGGGGCAGACCCTTTTTGCGTGACGCTTGTTTTAGAACTTCAGGTTCTACGACGTGCCGGTTTCTTACCGATGTTTTCCTTCGCCGTTTGAGCACATAACTTTTTTGACAGACAACTCATTCATTCGTCATACAAGGATCATACAAAACGGTGGCAACCAAGTATAACAAAATAAATCATAGGTGTACGACCGGGTTTGAGCCCACGACCTTACGCCACGCCACGATCGCGAATATTCTCGAATTTAGGTTTAGGAGCATTCTATTCTAGAAAAATTTCACAATACCGAGAATTTTTTTTTAAATCCTTATGAAAAGGATGGACATAGAAAAGTCCCAACGTGTTAGAAATGGATAGAAATAGATTTTTGCAACATTTTGCATTGATGCTGTTCCTATTAGTCGTAGTGTGATGTTATATAGCATCACATATAATAGCCTCCATAGCCTCCTTCGACAAATGGATTATGAAACACAAAAATAAATTTTCAATTCGGACCAGCAGCATCAGCTCCCGAGATTAGCGCGTTCAACCAAACAAACTCTTCAGCTTTATAATATTAGCATAGGTTCAGTGTCCTAGTTCTTAAAATCTTTATGGTAACAAAAATCCAATTCCAAAATAAGCCTTTTTAAATGGGTAAACGAGCGAAGTCGGGAAAGAGTTGTTACTCCAACAATCTAAATAGAGACAAAGTACAGTAGGCCTACAACAAGCTCTGTCTGGCTCTGTCTTTGGCTCTGGTTTTGAGTGTGTGGGAGTGTTGCCTAAATAAATCCTACATCGAAACGCCACACATACAGTATAATACTGTTACGGAAGTGGGTACAGGGATTGGAAGGAAACGCACGTTTTACCGAAAGTAGCAATTTATTCGCACTACGAACACGTAACACTGCACTGAACGCGTAGCACTGCACGAAACGCGTAGCACTGTCCGACACTGTCCCCGCGCACTATGCGTTACACGGTCCAACGCTGTGCTCCGAACACTGACAGTCCACTGGGAGCACTTTACCACTTTGCACTTCACTTCACTATTCACTGTTCACTTCACTATTCACTTTCACTGTTCACTTTTTCCACTTTTTCACTTTTCCTTCTTGTTCCTTTCTTCAGATCACTTTCCACTGAACTGCCCGTAGACGCGCTTGCAGCTCCTTATATACCCGGAATTTCGATTGTCATTTATTGGATTTCGATCGTCATTTATTGAATTTCGTTAGTCTTTTCGTTTTCTTCTGTTGGATTCCGATCGTCTTTTCCTTCTTACATCATTTCTTGTTTTAGTCCAGAACTTTCGGTTCTTTATTTGAATTCCTTAAAGAAGGCACTCGCCGCTACTAGAATTTTCTGGTAACATTAAAATGTCGAACAAAAATCTTCATAGCTGGACCGGGCTCGAACTCGTGTACGTCTGCTTTGCAGTCGTAGCTCTGACAGCCCGGCCGTTGTGACAATGACGATGTTTGCCAAAAACTTCACTGCCTTGCACGCTTACGTATTACGTCAGCACGGCGTCACACTACCCCCTCCTTAGACGTGCTCGTCCCGAGCATCGTTAGAGCCGTAGTACCGTGCCAACCTGTCCACATGAACCACTTTCGCTGGACTTCTTGACGTTTTCCGAATTCTATATGTGACATCATTGATCCTCGTAATTATTTGAAAAGGGCCTTCCCAACTCGGTTGTAGTTTTGGAGATTTTCCTTTCCTTCGAACGGGGTTGTGAAGCCAAACAGCAGAACCTTCTTCAAAGGACTTGGAGTTGACGCTTCTGTCGTATCGCGTTTTCATTCGCTCACTAGCACGCAGATTCTCTTCCCTCATATGCCCGTGAACTTCCTCCATTTTCCTTCTCAAATCTTCCGCGTATTCCGAAATACAGCTAGGCATATCTGGAGGACAACCCGCGAGAAGATCCGCTGGAAGTCGAAACTCTCTACCAAAGTTCGCTCGGGCCGGTGTAGTAGAGGTACTCTCATGAACCGCAGTTCTATACGACAGAAGAAACAGAGAAATGTACTCGTCCCAATTGTTCTGATGGCTTTCAACAACTTTTGCCAGATGCCGCTCTAGAGTTTGGTTGAACCTCTCCACCATTCCATCAGATTGCGGATGATACGGCGTAGTCCGAGTTTTGTGTATCCCCATAATCTTGCATGTTTCCTGAAAGACTTGCGACTCGAAATTCCTGCCTTGGTCACTATGGATTTCAAGGGGTAGTCCAAATCGGCAGAAAACTTCATTCACCAGTTTGCTAGCCACAGTAACAGCTTCTTGATTTGGTAATGCAAACGCTTCTGGCCACTTTGTGAAGTAATCCATTATTACCAAAATGTAACGATTTCCACTATTCGTCATTGGAAACGGCCCGGCCACATCCAAAGCTATTCGTTCCCAAGGAGCACCCACGTTGTATAACTTCAACGCTCCCCGACTTCTTGTTTGTGGTCCTTTGACAGAGGAACAACTCGTACATTTCTTGCACCAGTCTTCAACATCTTCCTTGCAGTGCAACCAGTAATAACGTTGACGAATTTTCACCAAAGTTCTCTTCACACCGAGATGACCGCCTGATGTTCCGTCGTGATACGCTCGCAGTATATCAGAAATCTTTGACTTCGGCACAACTGTCTGAAGATGATTGTCTTGTCCTGATGCACTCTCCCATTTTCGACATAAAAGACCATTGTGTAAGAGCAGGCTATTCCATTGTGCCCAATAGCTCTTCGTTACTGCACTCATTCCAGCAACTTCACTCCATCCTGGGCGTGCGGATCCATCTCTCACCCAATTGAGTATTGGTCTAAGGTCTTCATCTTCTTCTTGTAGTTTACGCATGGCATCGCTGCTCCAATCATCATTTACTGTATCAGTTCTTATAACTCGGACCATAGATTTTTCTTTATCTTCCTGTTTCACACAGTGCTTGCAGTCTTCAAAACACGGCCGTCTTGACAAAGCATCAGCATTCCCATGAGACTTTCCACTGCGATGCTCTACTACAAAGTCGTACTCCTGTAGTTGTTCAATCCATCGCGCAACTTGTCCTTCAGGATTCTTGAACTGCAGTAGCCACTTCAAGGCTGCATGATCTGTTCTGACTAGAAATTTCCGACCCAATAAATACTTCTTAAAATGCTGAAGTGTTTTGACAACTGCAAGTAGCTCCCTTCGAGTGACACAATAATTCCGCTCTGGTTTTGACAGGGATTTACTGTAATAAGCTATCACAACTTCTTGATCTTCTTTTCTTTGTGAGAGTGTTCCTCCTATCCCTGTATTACTTGCGTCCGTGTCAACTACAAACTCATTGCACTGATCCGGATATCCGAGTACTGGTGTTTCACATAACCGGCTCTTTAGTTCCTCGAAAGCCGCCTGGCATTGTTGGTCCCAAACGAAAGGTCGTTTTTCTTCTGTGAGTCTATGCAATGGCTTCGCTATATCCGAAAAACTCTTGACAAAACGACGGTAATAAGAGCAAAGTCCCATAAACGCCCGTACTTGTGTTTTGTCCGCAGGCACAGGCCAATCTTTAACCGCCGAAATTTTCGATGGATCCGTTTCGACGCCGCTTTCCGAAATAACGTGTCCCAAATAGTTCACCTGCCGTTTGAAGAATGAGCACTTCTTCTGGCTTAGTTTCAGATTTGCACTTCTCAACTTGTTGAATACGGATTCCAGCTTCTTCAAATGGTCATCAAATTCTCGCCCCACTATTATAATGTCATCGAGATACACCAAGCAGGTTTCTCCCAGCAACCCAGCAAGGACACGTTCCATTAACCTCTCGAAAGTAGCCGGGGCGTTGCACAGCCCAAACGGCATCACTCTGAACTGCCAGAGGCCCTTTCCTGTGGAGAACGCGGTCTTCTCCTTATCCTTAGGATCCAACTCCACCTGCCAATAGCCACTTTTTAGGTCCAGCGTAGAAAACCATTTCATGCCGTTGAGAGTATTCAAGGTGTCGTCTATCCTTGGTAATGGATAACTGTCCTTTTTGGTCACGTCGTTTAGGCGGCGATAGTCAATACAGAACCTCGTTGACCCATCCTTCTTCTTTACCAAAACCACTGGTGAGCACCACGGACTGGACGATGGTTCGATTACTTCATTATCCTTCATGTCTTGAATCATGTCGTCCACCTCCTTTTCTCTGGCAAAAGGAATTCGGCGGGGTCGTTGTCGTATAGGTTGTTCATTTCCAGTATTGATTTTATGCTGAACCATGCTCGTCCTTCCGATATCACCATCATTCTTCGAAAATATATCGGAGAACCGACGTAGCAAATTCTTCGCCTTGAGCAATTCAATAGTTGTCAAATCGTGCTTACATTCTTCCAGTATACTGTTAACGTCGATTGAACTTGCATCCGTCTTTTTGGTTTCTTGACAATTCCGCAACCACACGATTTCTTCGCTCCGCCCTATTAGGGTACCCTTCTTTAACACCTGTTCCTCATTGCTCAAATTTAACACAGGTACCACTGTTTCTGCGGAGGAATTTATGACCGTACGTGCTGGCAGCCACGATGACTCGTTATCCACTTTTTCTAGTATTGTCCACCGTCGCTGTTTCAAACTTTTACTTCCAGGAAAAATTACTGGAACTAGCGTCTGTGATCTAGGCAATAGTTTAGTGTTCTTAATGCAGTACACCTTGCCTTCGCCACCGCCTCTCATCGGTATTTCGTCTTCTCCACACTTCAAGACGCCGGAGTGAATGTCGAGCTTGCACCGATGGTCCTTCAAAAAGTCCAGGCCAATAATGCAGTCATCCACGATGTCAGCTATTACCGCTTGTTGCCAGTAAAGTTTATCACCAATCTTGATAGCCACTTTCTGTTCACCTGATACTGGTATGCGCTGGCCGGTAGCCGTTGTTAGCTGGTAAGCTCCCTTCCGAACGTTGATCTTTCCGCTTCTTCTTATCAGCTGTGTTCCAATTACCGTACGCGACGCTCCAGTATCCAAAGTTAATGAGCACGGAATTCCATTTACTGATCCATTAACAGTCAAGCTGTTGCCATCTGTGCTCTGATGAACCTTGATTTTCGGGGCTCTATGTCTACCGGCCAGCGCCCACCCCTCAGCTCTGGCTGGAATTAGTTTTCCTGGTTCTCCGACGCTTGTACACAAGCATCGGTCCCTCGTCTCTCTGTAACCCGATTCGGGCAGCCGCTTCTCAGATGTCCCCGTTCCCCACAGTTGTAGCATCTAGGGACGAAAGCTCTGCGTTGGTTAACCCGCTCCACTTCCGTTGAATTAATCTCCCTCAGACGTCCACTCCTCGGGTCTCGTCGGACGGCTTCTACTTCGAGCGCATGCGCGACGGCTTCCTTGATGTGACCGTGATGACCCAAACGCACGGCAGCTCTTACTTCCGCGTCGAAAATACCGTCGACAAACGACTGCAAAAGCATGCTGTCAATGACCGATGCCGGCGATGTTTGGTACGCCTTCCGGACCAACTTTTCTACCTCCAGGGACCACTGTTGCAATGACTCGTTCGCTCGTTGGCATCGATCACGGAGTTGAGCGCGGAAAACATGCTCCAGGTGCGAGTCCCCGTAGCGCGATTCCAAGGCTTCCAGCAATTGCTCGTAGGTTGCATCACTCCCCAAGGCCTCCAGCACGGTCAAAGCCTTGTCTCGTAGTCCCAAAGTAAGCGCGGTTTTAGCCTGGTTCTTGGTCCACCCATTCAGGTTCATCACAGCCTCAAACTGTAGCTTGTAAGCCGCCCAGGAAGAGGTTCCATCGAAAGGCGGGACTTTGAAATTTCCGCCTGCAGTCGATGCACTTACTATGGTTGCTGAGCCCGGGATACCATTTGTTTTGAGCTTCCTGACGTCTTCCTCGACGGAGGAGAGGCGGTTCCCGTATTGTTGTACAGTTTTGACACCTTCCTCAATGGAACAGAGGCGAGTCCCATGTTGCTGTACAGTTTCCTCCACCGCTTCTACCCTGCGCATGCTGTCGGTGATAGCGGTCAAAAGATTCTTCTGCAATGCGCACATCTGTTCCTCTTGCCGGTGGGCCTGCTCTTCCTGGATGGCGCGCAGCTGCTCCTCCTGCCGGCGGGCTTGCTCCTCCTGCCGGCGGGCTTGCTTCTCCTGCCGGCGGGCATCCTCTTCTTGTCGGCAAGCTTGCTCCTCCTGGATGGCGCGTAGCTGCTCCTCCTGCCGGCGGGCTTGCTCCTCCTGCCGGCGAGCTTGCTCCTCCTGCCGGCGGGCATCCTCTTCTTGGCGGCGTGCCTGCTCCTCCTGGATGGCGCGCAGCTGCTCCTCCTGCCGGCGGGCTTGCTCCTCCTGGATGGCGCGCAGCTGCTCCTCCTGCCGCCGGGCTTGTTCCTCCTGCATGGCGCGCAGCTGCTCAAACAAGGCGCCCAGGTCTGGTCCAACCTGGGTTCTTGTCGGCGCACTTACGGTAGTTGCCCCACCGGAGTTGTCTTGGCGTCCAGGGGTTTCTTCCTCGGAAGCCTCGGCGCCAGAGCCACTGGCTTGCTGCGAAGCAGTCTTGGCGCGCGTATTCACGCCTTCTCTCGGCATGACAGGCATTTTACCTTCCAATCCCACTTCTGACACCAAATGTTACGGAAGTGGGTACAGGGATTGGAAGGAAACGCACGTTTTACCGAAAGTAGCAATTTATTCGCACTACGAACACGTAACACTGCACTGAACGCGTAGCACTGCACGAAACGCGTAGCACTGTCCGACACTGTCCCCGCGCACTATGCGTTACACGGTCCAACGCTGTGCTCCGAACACTGACAGTCCACTGGGAGCACTTTACCACTTTGCACTTCACTTCACTATTCACTTCACTATTCACTTTCACTGTTCACTTTTTCCACTTTTTCACTTTTCCTTCTTGTTCCTTTCTTCAGATCACTTTCCACTGAACTGCCCGTAGACGCGCTTGCAGCTCCTTATATACCCGGAATTTCGATTGTCATTTATTGGATTTCGATCGTCATTTATTGAATTTCGTTAGTCTTTTCGTTTTCTTCTGTTGGATTCCGATCGTCTTTTCCTTCTTACATCATTTCTTGTTTTAGTCCAGAACTTTCGGTTCTTTATTTGAATTCCTTAAAGAAGGCACTCGCCGCTACTAGAATTTTCTGGTAACATTAAAATGTCGAACAAAAATCTTCATAGCTGGACCGGGCTCGAACTCGTGTACGTCTGCTTTGCAGTCGTAGCTCTGACAGCCCGGCCGTTGTGACAAGACTGGTTTCAGTTTCACGGAGCATCTAACTACTACGTAAATTATATGAAAGCAAGTAAATAATAGTAACCAATTCACATACCAAAACATGAATTATGGGAAATAAGCAACTGATATTATATTGGGTACGAGAATAATACTTGGACCTGCATTTTAGTGAGACTCGGTACTTATTATACTCGTTTTAACTCTGTATTTTTAACCGACTTCCAATCAAAAAGGAGGAAGTTCTCAATTCGGTTGTTTTTTTTTTGTTTTAATGTTTGTTACCGCATAACTTCGTCATTTGAGAGCCGATTTGAAAAATTATTTTTATCTGAAAGGTACTGCTTTCAGATTGGTTCCATTTTAATTTTATTAAAAACGGTGTTGCCATTTTTTTTTAATTTTTTTTTTTTTGTTTGTAACTGCATGCCTCCGACATTTATGAACCGATTTAGAAAATTATTTTTTTATTTGGAAGGTTATTTTTACGTCCAGATTGTCCCAATCAAATTTGATTAAAATCGGTTTAGCCGTTTGACAATGAAGTCGGTTTCTCAAGTTTTTTAAACTTATAATTATGTAGTTGTCATTTCCTGGCTAAATAATATATTCCACATTTTATTTCTATAACTACTATGTATATTACAAAATAACAAACAATCCTGTTGTGATTACTACAAACTAGAAATGAACGAATTTCCGACTTGTGATGAACAAAACTATTACAACACGCACACGATCACAATAAATTATAGCACACACACACACACACTCACAACTGGATACAGTTATGCATAAGGAGTCCAAGCGCCAAATTTCATTTTTTGATTTTTTTGCATTTTCGTTATCACTAGGGCATAATTAAGCCATAGAAAAAACACTCTTGCAGCCAGCTTCACTCTAAGTGGTATTTTTTGATACCCAGTCCAAGCGCCTTCTATAGCAAACGAAGTATTTTGAAATGCAATACAAGTCCAACAACCAATTGAAAACTAACAACCAAATTTTATGATGGAAAAGCACATTTCCATTATACATTACTAGTCCAAACGACGTAGTGTTACGCATCAGTAGTCTACTGATGCGTAACACTACGTCGTTTGGACTAGTAATGTATAATGGAAATGTGCTTTTTCAGCAACGCGACAGTTGTTTGTAACTTCTGAACGTAATCTTTGTTTGGGTGGAAGGAGAGGCTGGCAGAAGAACCCAAGTCATGTTTACGGAAGCACACATTATACTAGTTTACCAAAGTCAAAAACTTAATTCTTTGGTCAACTTAATTGTTGCGGAGAAGAGAATAAAAAAAAATTATCTTTATCTTTATACACGTATAAAGATAAAGATAAAAATGTTTTTCTGTAAAACTGTGTACAAAAGATCTTAAAAGTAATTATGTTCCAACAGCTTACCCATTTCGGGCGTACAATATAGCTAAAAAGTATAAAAAAAGACCTGATGATCTCTCCTCGAAAAGCACCCTATATTTCTGAAACTGCAATTTATACTTTATACTCCACAAGACTACAAGAAAGTTATGGCAAGCTGCAGAACAAAGAATCACAAATACCGAAGAAAAGGAAAAAGCTATTGTCAACAGAAAAAAGATAACAGTGGGCGAGAAGGTCAATAATAATTGGTTAAGAATAAACCAGATAAAGGAAACCTAAAATCATCCATTGCCTCATTATGTCAAGGCAGGAGCAGTAGAAGAGGAAGAAAGCTTAGAAATTGATGTAAAGAGAAGAAAGGGTAGGAAAGGACAAAATGTTTCAGAGAAAAAACTAAAAGGTGATGGCCATTTAGATTTTTGATCCGGAACATATTGAAGAAGAGTAGATTTATATATTATTTACCTACTCCATCCTACATCCTACCCGATATGTTCTGGGGTTGGGGTTGGTGTTGACCAATAATATCATCAATCATTTTTCTGTCTGTCTGAAAGCTGGAGATATATCTGAGATAGTCCTTATCTTGTTTTAAATTATGATTGTTTATTAAATTAAGATATATTGTTTTATTTTCTGGACATAATATCAGTCCTATTTTAATAGTTTTTTATTTATTTTTATCAATCCTCTGTAACATCTAATATAAGATGATGAGTAAATACGGAAATTCAAGGTTTTTTTTATTAAACGATAGGAAAATAGTCCAGGAAACATTTTTATGTTATACTTATACTCATTTTGCAAAATGAGTGCATCATATTAATTCGTTTCCACGTGCACCTAAAGCTAATCTTCCAGAATAAATAATTATTTTGTCTCTTGGACTCGTTTTGCAAAATGAGAACATCATATTTATTGGGAGTCCAAGTGCATTTTTAACGATATATTCCAAAATAAAAACTTATTTTGTGTTTTTTTCTTGTAACATGTTAAATTACAAATATAAGCTTCGATGTACATAGATTTACTTTCTGACGGTGCAAATGCAAATCATCTACCAATAAAAACGCGTTTATGTAATTTCCCAAAAAACTGAAAATGGCGCTTGGACTCACTATGCATAACTGTATCCAACTGTAGAGCAGGAAAAGAGTAAAAATATTTTCAATTTTCCGAAATTTTAACTCTTTTTTTGAAGCAGGGTTGAACTGAAAAGAGTGCAAGATGGTTTTCGTTCATAAGCGGCTTGATATCATACGAAATCTGGAAGTTCTATCACCACACTGGTTCAAAAGACTCCCAACTTTTGACTTGATAGAACTTCCAGATTTCGTATGAAATATCAAGCCACCTAAGAACGAAAACTAATTCCTTTACAAGTCTTTTAACTATTCAAATCATCAAAATCGTTTCTGGTGTGTGGTCTTGTTAAGCAAAGTCGTGGGAAAGCTCTCACTTCTGTAATAAAACCCCACGATCGTGACCGTGAAAGTGGAATGGCAAGGAATTTAATACGCAAAGAGCAATGTCTCATTATTTCTGTATGACGATGAAAACAGAACCATGAGCGAATTGTCCACATAAATTGGCTAGTGTTCCATTGTGTATGAAGAATATTAGCTTTCTTTTTCTTATCGTGTCACTGGTTCTTTCAAACCAAGTGTGGTGAAAGGAATTTAAGTGTGCCTTAAATAGACCTTTTTTCGTTCGTGGAGCATATATTTTAAAACTTTTATAGCTCTTTTTAAAAGCACACAGGCTTTTTGAAAACCTTGCAACAATAGAGGAGTTAACTTGGGATTTACTATAAGAAATCAGAAATATTGATTGCATAACTGTTGTACAGAAAAGATCTTAATATTGTCTATGGTTAAGTAGGTACAGTTTTCACAGTTTGTCCGTTCCAGACGTACAATATACCCGAGGGTAATAACTTATTGCCAATAAGGGAAGTTTCTGCCTAATAATAAGATTTGTTCGTAGAGTCTGTTCAGAAAGAGAACCGTCGTGGGATTGGAGGGCGCTGCTGTGCTTAATCACCCTTTTTGTTTAGTGTGCAATACAATAGCGCGTCTGTTGCGTTTGGATCCTATCACAACTAGTGTACTATTCCTTTATTTAATTTTTATGATGCAAAATTCTGACAGAAAGAAAGGGATGAGCTGCCATATAAAAATCGGAACGTTAGTTTTCAATTTGGCCACGACGGTTCTCTTTCTGAACAGACTCTAACAAGATGCGTAGTCGATGACATAGTGTAGAAGTGGCAATACCAAGTTAACAATACCAAGGTTATCATTCCAAATAAAACACGAGCAATAAAATGTTCCATCTTAGTGATCTTCATAAAACTAATTATCGCATTCACACCATTATACATAATTACTGGCACGTGAGGCTGAATATCTGTATGCCTCCAGTTGATGGACGCGGGGCAGTGCATCGTAGGGCGCGTTCCTGACGTGCGTGACCTGCGAGGCATTGCTTTGTTATAGGCGATGGTTACCACTTAACATCAGGTGGGCCATATGCTTTTTTCCATCAGCTATTTACATAAAAAAACAAAAAAAAAAAATTATACTGCGCGTTGCCTATTCATAAAGCCATGATGAAGCTATAGCGTAGAACATAAAATAATACTGTGGTGATGGGTGACGAAAACAAACCAGAATTGGGCATAGAATTAGCAGGCATAGGTGACATGACAGCAAAATCCCGTCCGGTAATTGCTTATGTTTTGATTTTGGCATGTCATAACGATGCAATTTTCTTTTATTTTATTCAAATTATTCACAGAACAGTTTACTATCAAAATATAGTTATAAAGTTCATAATATTCAAAATATATAATATTCTAGATTCGTATTGCATGCGTATAATTTTAATTTTCCCCTTTACTCAAGCCTTTACTAGTTAACCGAAACAAATATTAACTATGTATTGTTAGATTTATAAATTATATGAAAAGCAAACCGTAAATGCACCGCTTAGGTATATTTGTTAACATTATTATAAATATCTAAATTATTTTCCTTGAAATTAACTAAATCGCTCTAAGACGACATACGTGGGACGACTTTGAAGTACTTGCACATATTTGTATAGCCTGATAGAGAACAAGTGTTAAGTTGACTAGAATTGATGATTCAACAGCAGCATAGTTCCTATGTGATTTATCATCTATCTACATTAATTGAATGTCATCTCTTTCAGGTGGTTACTCAGTGGAACACATAGACAAAGTCTGCGTATCCTTACGCCAGGACTACGGCAACTGCGTCAGGATGACTGGCCTGGTCGGACGGCCTGACATGCTGTTTGTCTTCGAAGCTGGAGAGGTTGAGAGGGTGTTCCGAGGAGAAGACTCCCTACCGCATAGGTAAGAGTTTGAATCAATTCAAACCAAAGCATCTCAACAATAGTGGAAAAAGATTTATGTTCAATAGACTTGCCGTTACTAAATAAATGGTTTTTATTAAATACTCTAATAAATACTCTATTTTATAAAACTACTAGCAGCTTAGCCCGGCGTTACCCGGGCATTCCAGGATGTTAAAGAACATTCTAGAACGTTTAGGAGCATTCTATTTGTGTCAAAATCGAGGAATTTTAGAAAAAGAAAGGATAGGCATATAGAAAAGTCCCTACGTGTTAGAAAAGGATAAACATAGATTTCGAAACTTTGGCCAACTTCAACGTCCAAACACTTTCACTCACAGCAGGTGATCAAGGGGCCAAGATTACCCTTGAGTATAGATCCTAGTTAGCGGTGATAGAGAAAACCCTAGACACACGTACACACCCTTGCTTTTTATAATATATATATTGATTGATTTCATTTCAGACCCTCAATGCCATCCCTGAATTACTACAAACACACATTGAGAAAAGACTTCTTCGGCGCCGAAGACAACTGTGCAGGTGTTATTGCAGTGTAAGTTAAGCACCTTAAATTGCCACTCAGAGTATATTTAAAATCATTTTGCAAATATTATAGTTTACTCTCCGTCCATCCTAAAAAAATAAGCAAAAACGTGATAGCAACTTCGAGCAAATTCGCAGTTTATCCCACACGTATTTTTCACTTTCAAAATTCTCTAGTCTTGATTATTATAAGTGCCAGTTTCACTAAGGGTTGCACACGTGCAACCCTTATAACTGGCACTTAGTGGGCTCAGGCTCGTGTGAAACTACTTTTACTTTTATTACTTCTTAGGCCACAACCACCAAATTATTTCCTGTAGTTTTCATACATTTTATAAAGCGATTTTACGATTGTGGCGTCTGGCGGATACCGGCGTCAACCGTGTGCGGCAAGCGAGCTATAAAATGCATGAAAACTTCTGGAATTATGCTGGTCACGGCATTTTGTGGTTATGGCTAGACGCCCGTCTGCGATGACTTATAACTCGAGATTATGTAATCGGTCAGAAAAATATCCCGTCTATCCAATCTCTTCCAAAACAAGATGGAATATTTGTTATAATATCTGATGCATAGGGTTACCTAAATACAGTTACCAGAGTCACAGCTTGATGAAGTTCCTCTATTTATTTATTTCTAAGAGATGTTCACAAAATGAATTCGTTTATTTCAGGCATGGCGACTCTTGGGCTGCATTCAGAACAAAGGTGTCGAGGGTGGCTTTGAGCGTAGGTGCAGCAGCACAGTATACCATACCAGTGGCTGAAGTAGCTGATGCTTTTATTGACAGGTATTTTTCGAAAGACTTTACATTGGTTTATGAGGTTATGTCAGGGATGTAACATTGTTTTGGGGTTTCTAACAAAATCTTGTTAAATTTTTGGGCATTATGAATGATAATTGATTGATTGGTAATTATGGGATGTAGTTTACACCAAGTTTTGGTGTAAACTGCAATCAACACAAATTGTGGCTTACACCACTTCTGCGCTGATAGCCTCAATTATAATTATAAATTTTCAGGAAATGCTATGATATCTGATAACATTACTTACGATTTAATATGAAAACTGTTTTTAATAAATATACTTAAGCATTTGACTACCATCACACTTGATGGAAAGTGAGGATGCAGCCTAAGATGGAGCATGTTTAGCCATAATCCACCTGTTCACTCTTGTCTTAAAAAATCCAAAAATATAACATTCCGGAAATACTGACGCAGGTAGAGATTTTCACTCCTTGGCAGTTCGTACAATATAGTAGTGGAATAAAAACACTTTGTACGAGAATTTGGAATATCTAACATGTAGAGGTAACACATATCCGTGCGTCTAGACTGGATACCTACTGTAATAAAGTACTCGATTGTAATATAGTTATTTTCAATCTATTTCTTATTCCAGGTTACGAGACATGAGAGATGAGAATCAAGAAACTCCTGATGATTTTTTGAACGAAGTCCACAAATGGTCTTTGGAGTGTAAGTTTATTTTTAGGGTTCCGTAGCCAAATGGCAAAAACGGAACCCTTATAGATTCGTCATGTCTGTCTGTCTGTCTGTCCGTCCGTATGTCACAGCCATTTTTCTCCGAAACCGTAAGAGCTAGACTTATGAAACTTGGCGAGTAGATGTATTCTATGAACCGCATTAAGATTTTTACACAAAAATAGAAAAAATACTATAAATTTTGGGGGTCCCCATACTTGAAACTGAAACTCAAAAAATTTTTTTTCATCGAACCCATACGTCTATGAATAGGTCTTCAAACATAGATTTTTTCTAAACTGAATAGTTTGCGCGAGAGACACTTCCAAAGTTGAAAAAGTTGGTCCCCCCCTCTAACTTCTAAAATAAGAGAATGATAAAACTAAAAAAAATATATGTTGTACATTATTATGCAAACTTTCAACGATATTTGGTTTGGACGAGATTTAGTCAGTAGTTTTTTTTTAATACGTCATTAATCGTAAACCGCTATGTACCTTTCGACGAACTAATAGAACTTCTATATTATATTACTTACTGCTACGGAACCCTTCATGGGCGAGTCCGACTCGCACTTGGCCGCTTTTTTCAATCTTTAACTATGCTTATTTTTGATTTGTAAAAGGATCATATAAAAAAAACGCTAAGAACCCAAGCCGTAGTTTGTTGCCTGTTCTTCTAGGCTTGGTCGCATGGAACTGGAACCTAGACTCACCTAGCTTTAAGACGTTTTAAAGTGATCCTTGCGATTGGATTTTTGATATATACCAAAAGTTTTAACAATTATGAATTTGCTCAAAGAATCTTCGACACAAAAAACTGGTGTCATATTTTTACAGAGGTACATCAACTAGTTGTAAATTAGCAACACCTATTTTAGCTACACAGTTACTGCATACCTTCGTCATTTATAAGTATTATATGAACCGATTTGGTCAATTATTTTTATAACTAAAAGGTATTACTTACAGTAGACCTACCACAAGCTCTGTCTGGCTCTGTCTCTGGCTTTGGTTTTGAGTCTGTGTGAGTGCTCACTAGTGTTATATACTGTATGTGTAACGTTTCGACGTAGGATTTATTTTGACAGCACTCACACAGACTCAAAACCAGAGCCAGACAGAGCTTGTTTTGGCCTACAGATTAGTCCCATTATAATTTCATCAAAATCGGTTTAATAGTTTGGCCAAGAAGTCGTTTTCTCAAGTTTTTTTTAATTATATTACTATTTCGGTTATTTCAGCTCTCGGTCTTATAGCACTAGACACAAGACTGGGATGCTTTGATGCCAAAGAAGGATCGGAGTCCCAACGCCTGATTGACGCTGTTCACACGTTCTTCATCAGCGTGGGCGAACTGGAGCTAAGAGCCCCATGGTGGAGGATCTACCCTACGGCCATGTTCAAACGATATGTAGCTGCTTTGGATACTATCCTTAGGTAATGTTTTATTCAACAACATTATCTAACTAATATTATAAACGCGAAAGTTTGTAAGTATGGATAGATGGATGTTTGTTACTCAATAACTTTAGAACGAATGAACGGATTTGAATGAAATTTGGCACAGATATACATTATGATCTGGAACAGCACATAAGCTACTTTTTATCCACATAATTGTAATCTAGCATATGGCTCACCTGATGCTAAGTGGTAACCATCGTCTATAACAAAGCATTGCCATGTAGATTACACACGTCAGGAAAGTGACCTATGACGCATTGCCCTGCGTTCATCATCTTGAGGCATACAGATGGTCAGCCTCACGTGCCAGTAATTTCACACCCTTCAAACCGAAAAACAGTGCTTCACGGCAGAAATAAGCATAGTGGTAGTACTTCCCCGGAAGAGCCACACGCAAAGAGCTCTAATACTACAAAAATAATTTGTGATCTTTCCTGTGAATTAAGGTGAATAAACATTGATATGGCATTTTGTAATATTTATTGTACGGCGTCGCATTAACTAATGGTCTTTTTAATGTTCCAGCGTCACTCTCAGCCACGTAGAGAAGGCGTTAGAGGAATGCCGTGCGAGTGGAAGCAGCAAGTCGCTTTTACAAGACCTGGTCTCCGCAGCTGGGCCTAGAGTCGCAGCCGTTGCTGCTTTGGACATGTTTCTTGTGGGGATCGATACGGTGAGCCATTTATATTTTCGTATCCAAAGTCATGATGACAAAGAATGAAAAATAGTTGGCCATCTTGTACGACCAGAAATCAGAAATATCATAGTTTCTTCGATGATATTCGAATGACGTACATATTGAAAAAACTTTAGAAAACAAAATTGTTTCAACAAAATATTAAATTATTAAAAAAAAAAGGAACTATTTATATCAATAGTACAAACACAGAACAAAGTACCGTCATCATAAATAGAACCAGTAAGAAAATTGTCAGTGGAAACATTCTTAGCTGTACCTAGTTTAATTGAGAAAATCAGTGAGAAATTACCAATTAGCCTGAATTATAGTTAGATGATAAGAGAATATGATAAGAGTAGGCTAAAAAACATAGCTGTTACAAAAAAATATGATGTCTTTTTGCTGTTTTTTTTTAGACATCAAACGCAGTGGCTTCAACATTGTATCAGCTGTCACTACGCCCTGAAGTACAAGAAAGACTACATGAAGAGATAGACAAAGTTCTACAAGGCAGGTGTATGAAACCAGGAGATGTTAACCAAATGCCGTATTTGAAAGGATGTATCAAAGAAGTTATGAGGTAGAGTTATAAACCTAAAAACTTGCATTAATTATAATGAAGATGATTTATATAGCGTCAGGGGTAAGGTTTTTACTCATGCCTACACTTGCGGGATGCTATAGTGCCTGAGACAGGATTTAGATTTTAGATATCTAGACGCACGGATAAATGGCAGATCCTTCATGGTAGATGTCCCACATTCTCGTACAAAGCCACCTCCTCTCTTCCACCGCCGCTCTTCTCGCCACCGTGACCGAGCTCATCCACGCCTTATCGATCCATGGGTTTCTCGCACGGCTCGCTTCTCGAGATCGTTTCTCCCCCATACCCATAAATTAGGGAATAAGCTACCTCCAGAAGTCTTTCCCCTCAGCTATAACATAAATAGGTTCAAGAAAAATGTAAACAAGTTCCTTCAGGGTAGGCAACGCAACGGCAGCACCCCTGGTGTTGTTGGTGTCTATGGGCGACGGTAACCACTTACCATCAGGTGGGCCGTAAGCCCGTGTGTCTATCATTAGCATAAAAAAAAAACAAACCTTTTTGATTCCACTTTTAAAGTACGATCTGCTAAAAAAAGGGATTCTCTACAGGCGCCAGTATTTCCGGAACGTTATAATCTATTTTAAGGACCAGAGTGAACAAGTGGATTATAGCTTAGCATGTTCCACTCCTTGACAGTTTGCAATTTTTCTCTTCTGTGGTTTACACTAAAAACTGGAAGTTAACCGCTTTGTGCGATGTTAAGATTGTTAAGACACATCAAACATGAAGGAGTGACACTTATCCATATGCTTAGTAGTCTGAAAAAAAAGGGCGACGGGAGGATAAGATGGTGCAATTCAAAAAGTTCCCAAAGATGAATGAAATGACTTATGACAAGATTTTCATAATGTAATTTTGATATTTTCAGGATGTATCCAGTCGTGATAGGAAATGGAAGACAACTTAGCAAAGACACGGTTATATGCGGTTACAACATTCCTAAAGGCGTAAGTAATCTTGCTATTTTAACAGCTGGGCGATTGTGTACTTCTGCTGCAGTACAAAGTTTGATACTAACAAATAAATGATTTAACAAAGAGCATCATCATCTTTCTGCCCTTATCCCACGCTAAGTGTGGTCAACAGGTCAACAGGTTTTATTCTTCGACTTATAGATAAACCAGTCTAAAAATGCACGCCCCTCCACCACGTTTTCTTGACGTTGGCTCACAGCAAGGTACTTCAAAATGGTCTTTGTGATGTAGGTAATAATAAAGAACAATTTACTTTGACTGACTGACGTAGTGGGGCGTGCAGTTTAAGATTGGATGATCCCTACCTCTATCATTAGTCATCTCAGTGCTCACTCCTTTTCTGCTCATGTCATCCTTGACGCAGTCCATCCATCTTTTCTTTGGTCTACCTCTTCTTCTTTCATACTAACAAGGAACAACGGTCACATTATCATGTTGCCATATTTTTTTTTGCACTATCTGTTGCCATACTACTCGTAGTTTTACAAAGCTTAGTTCCTATTCGCTATGTCATATATTATATTACGTCAACATTCAGTCTTGTTGCAATCTTTCCTTGTGAAAGATAAGTTTTGCTTCAATTCGTTTTTTATTGCAAACGAAACTCAAAATAATGTCAAAACTGACAGATGCGACTAGGTTTTGATTACAACAAAAGATAATTAATCACCCCAATCATTATACTCGTACTTTCTGCTGTTACCGACAGCTACTATTACAATCGACCATCTGAATGATACTTCAATTGATAATCAACATGATATTTAAATTTGGAACTACCCGTAACTACTTGATATAAAACCTCTTTTTAAAACTTAAAACCATTCTTTAGTTTGGCAAGGATAATATAAATTATCAATTTCTAAACGCACTATCAATTTTTTCGCTAAGCAAAAACCTCGCATTGCTATGTATAAATTCGAAGGGTGGACCGTAGCAGACCGTATTTGAGCCATCATATGAAAACTATGAAATATTAATATGAGAGCTATCATCTTTATTATTTCACGGTTATGTGGTACCTGTAGGCCACAAGCTCTGTCTGGCTCGGTCTCTGGCTCTGGTTTTGAGTCTGTGTGAGTGCTCACCAGTACACAGTACATTATACTGTGAGTGTGACGTTTAGACGTAGGATTTATTTAAGTCAACACTCACACAGACTCAAAACAAGAACCAGAGATTAGCCAGACAGAGCTTCTGGTAGGCCAGTAGATAGCTTTTAAGCGTCTGGTTTATGAGCATTTCCTGAAGCAGATCTCATCGGACTTTAACTAATAAGTATTGTACCTTGTTGTTAATTTTAATACCTAAGCTTTCCTTTTTTTTGTGTAAGCACGCCAACGCCATTCCTACCTCTAAGGTTGGCAGGTAGAAAATGCTTAAAGCATTAAGCCCACCTTTTGTACATAGCATTAAGTTTTGTGCAATAAAGAGTTAAATAAATAAGCCACCTGAATATTACCATGGCAGATACTAATTCTGCTTTTGTTTTAATTTCCAGACTCAAGTAATATTCCAGCACTACGTTATGGGCAATTGCGAGGACAACTTCACAAAAGCCTCTGAGTTCCAACCAGAGCGATGGATGCAGAGGACTCCAGGACAGAAGCACCATCCTTTTGCGTCCTTGCCTTTCGGCTTCGGAAAGAGGATGTGCTTAGGCAGACGGTTTGCTGAGTTGGAAATACACACTGTTATTGCCAAGGTACTATATTGATTACTATAGCAACACTATTGTGTATCTATAAATTCCGTACCTACTACTGATAAACCTCGGCCTACCTCCATGTTGCTTTGCCTTATACAGGGTCCATGTAATACTGACTTACAACTAAGAACTATGTACATAGACTAAACCCATGCAATTAACATATTATTGAGTATTGAGTAGAGAATTCTCATATTTTTGAGACTTACCTACCATATCACCATAATCTCTATGTGAAGGGCTCGTCTGGGAAAATACTACCATTATGCCTATTTTTGCAGTAAAGCAGCATCACTTTGTCAGTTTGTTGGGTGTGGGTGCTGGTGAAACTACTGGCTGAACATCTGAATGCCTCAAGTTGATGAACGCACGGCGGTGCATCGTAGGGCTTGTTCATGACTTGCGTGACCTACGAGGCAATGCCTTGATAACAACTTTATAGGCATCGCCTATAAAGGCGATGGTTATCACTTAACATCAGACGGACGATTATGCTTGTTCTATCAAGTAGTTGTATTAAAAAAAACATGATTCTTCTGTGGTGCATTAATGAACCCAACCGACATAACGTTGAAATAATATTAGCCGTTGACTGGATTTTTTTTAACAAGGAATTTATCTCTTGACGTGTATTTGTTTTGCCGAGGGCCTTACGTTATGAGTCATAAATATGACTGGTCTCAGTTTATATTTTTTTATTTCCAGATTGTGCAAACCTTTAAAATGGAATATCACCACGAGCCTATGGACTACCACATTCACCCGATGTACACTCCTAATGGGCCCATAAAATTAAAACTTATTGAACGTCAGCTAAAATAATAATGAATTTCTAAGTAATTGATATAATTATATTTGTATACAATTATGATTTGTGTTGTGATGTTGTGTGGATTACCCTATATATTTTAAAGTACTTTTTAAGGATATATTTTTTCAATGTCAGAACGGTTTGCTCTCTAAAGGTTTTTTTGATACCTAATGCATCCGATAAAGTTCATTATCATACGCGTATTTATTGCATATGAGTATTTCAGGGACAATAATAATAATTGCTCAATTACTGTTTATTTATTGTGATAGTTAATTTAAGGTGAATTATGATGGTGTGTTAAAAATACATTATATCATATCATTCATACGATTTTAAGCAGTTTATAGAATACTATTTGTAAATTGTGAATTAGATCATGCTAAAGTTAATAAATTGTGGATAAAGAGTTAAAAAGTATTTTATTTTCTTGAATATAGTTATGCCACCTAATTAATTAAGATATCTTTCTTTTCGTTAATTGGTATTTATTGATCATGGGGAAATAATAAAATAAAAATATTTATTTAAGAAGTATTTTATTTTCTTGACATTTCATTATAAACATTACGGTGTCTCCATAGAACACAATATATGTTTCCAAACATTTTATAAAGATAGACATAGAACATATTATATAGGAAACTTGACATTCATAGAATGTTTTACATAGACCGACTTGGAAGCAATCTTACTAACAATAAAATGAAAACCAAACCTTGTGACCGTAGGTGCATTTTGAACAAGTATAGCATTAAAAACTTAATACTTTACTTTCTGTCTTGCAAAATGTACCCAAAGTCATCTGACAATTATATAATATAAACTAAAAAATTAATGGCCACATGATTGTATTGGCAAAATTACGTGTATACATTACAAAAATATCACAAATGAGTATATCGATGGAGCTAGTATTAATTCAAGTAATTACAAATTTCTGAATATAAAATACATACATTGACTAGGGCTAAAAACTATATAATATGCATCAAATGGAAATAAGATTGATTGCATTATGGCACTATTTTACAGAATAAAATAGATATGCTCAAGCGCATGTTAATTAAAATAATATAAAGCTAGGGCAGTGAAAGTAGGCAGTTATCCTTTGACGCAGCAGTTTCGTATAAAATTGCAAAAATGGTAATTTATTAATTATAATATCACAATTTATTACCACTTAACATCTACTCGTTTAGCAAGAGCTACCGGTTTTGTTAATACACTGATTTCTTCGTTTGTTGTTTCTATTGTAAATAAAGAGGGTGACCACGATAGAGAATAGAGTGAATAGGATAGCTCCCATAGCTATGTAGTTGGTAGTGTTTACTGCTGAAAGTTTGAAGTCTTCAAACACGTTGCTTACATCTCTCGTTTTCCTGCTTTTTTTCGGTACAGTTCTTGTAGATTCGAAGTCATCTGAAAAGTATAGGTTATTTAAAGCACAATTTTTGGTTTCTATGATAAAGTTTTAAACTTTGGTTTCACTAATAATAATATATAGTTTGGCAAATGATTAAAAATCATAAATATAATTTTACTATCAGCACGTTCATTCATTAGATAGTAAAAAGATTCCATTTAAACAAACTACCTCACGGCTTAGATCCCCATGTTTATAATATTATTATTAGTTCAAGTTTCTTACCAAACTTTCCTTGAGCGCCTTCTTCGTCATCAGGAGTAGCCAACCTCGCAACTCTCAGAGAATTAACTTCGTTTTCAGCTGGAAATGGAGGAAGGTATGTCGACGGAGGATTAGTGCTGCTAGGTGCAAATGGCTGAGGACATTTCGGATCCCGAGATCCTGGATAGCAAGAGCTAGGTGTAGTTGGTATAGGTTTTGGGCAGCGAGGGTCAGAACTACCTGGGTAGCACCGCGGAGGCTCGGGAGTTGTTGGCCTGGGACATCTTGGGTCATTGTTTCCTGGGAAGCAGTTTGGAGGAGCAGGTGTTGTAGGTTTGGGACATCTTGGGTCTGTACTGCCTGGGTAGCATCGTGGTGGTTCAGGAGTTGTAGGTCGGGGACATCTAGGGTCATTGTTTCCTGGGAAGCAGTTAGGAGGAGCAGGTGTTGTAGGTTTAGGACATCTTGGGTCTGTACTGCCTGGGTAGCATCGTGGTGGTTCAGGAGTTGTAGGTCGGGGACATCTAGGGTCATTGTTTCCTGGGAAGCAGTTAGGAGGAGCAGGTGTTGTAGGTTTAGGACATCTTGGATCTGTACTGCCTGGGTAGCATCGTGGTGGTTCAGGACTTGTAGGTTTGGGACATCTTGGGTCTGTACTGCCTGGGTAGCATCGTGGTGGTTCAGGAGTTGTAGGTCGAGGACATCTAGGGTCATTGTTTCCTGGGAAGCAGTTTGGGGGAGCAGGTGTTGTAGGTTTGGGACATCTTGGGTCTGTACTGCCTGGGTAGCATCGTGGTGGTTCAGGAGTTGTAGGTCGGGGACATCTAGGATCATTGTTTCCTGGGAAGCAGTTTGGAGGAGCAGGTGTTGTAGGTTTAGGACATCTTGGGTCTGTACTGCCTGGGAAGCATCGTGGTGGTTCAGGAGTTGTAGGTCGAGGACATCTAGGGTCATTGTTTCCTAGGAAACAGTTTGGAGGAGCAGGTGTAGTGGGCTGAGGGCATCTTGGATCTGAAGACCCTGGGTAGCATTTCGGAGGTGCAGTTGTTGGAGGTAAGTATGTAGGTGGATTCAATGTAGTTGGTCTTGTTATTTGAGGACACCTGGGATCAGGACTGCCTGGGTAGCATCGTGGTGCTTCAGGAGTTGTAGGTCGGGGACATCTTGCGTCATTGTTTCCTGGGAAGCAGTTTGGAGGAGCAGGTGTTGTAGGTTTGGGACATCTTGGGTCTGTACTGCCTGGGTAGCATCGTGGAGGCTCGGGAGTTGTTGGCCTGGGACATCTTGGGTCATTGTTTCCTGGGAAGCAGTTTGGAGGAGCAGGTGTTGTAGGTTTAGGACATCTTGGGTCTGTACTGCCTGGGTAGCATCGTGGTGGTTCAGGAGTTGTAGGTCGGGGACATCTAGGGTCATTGTTTCCTGGGAAGCAGTTAGGAGGAGCAGGTGTTGTAGGTTTAGGACATCTTGGGTCTGTATTGCCTGGGTAGCATCGTGGTGGTTCAGGAGTTGTAGGTCGGGGACATCTTGCATCATTGTTTCCTGGGAAGCAGTTTGGAGGAGCAGGTGTTGTAGGTTTGGGACATCTTGGGTCTGTACTGCCTGGGTAGCATCGTGGAGGCTCGGGAGTTGTTGGCCTGGGACATCTCGGGTCATTGTTTCTTGGGAAGCAGTTTGGAGGAGCAGGTGTTGTAGGTTTAGGACATCTTGGGTCTGTACTGCCTGGGTAGCATCGTGGTGGTTCAGGAGTTGTAGGTCGGGGACATCTTGGGTCATTGTTTCCTGTGAAGCAATTAGGAGGAGCAGGTGTTGTTGGCTTGGGACACCTTGGGTCTGTGCTGCCTGGGTAGCACCGTGGTGGCTCAGGAGTAGTTGGCTTTGGGCATCTTGGATCTGGAGATCCTGGGTAACATTTTGGAAACGATGTGGAAGGAGGTAGATACGTTGGTGGGTTCAACGTAGTTGGCCTTGTTGGTTGAGGACACCTAGGGTCAGGACTACCTGGGTAGCATCGTGGAGGCTCAGGAGTGGTAGGTCTGGGACATCTTGGGTCATCACTTCCAGGGAAACATTTAGGAGGTGCAGGTGTTGTAGGTTTGGGACATCTTGGGTCTGTACTGCCTGGGTAGCATCGTGGTGCTTCAGGAGTGGTAGGTCGGGGACATCTTGCGTCATTATTTCCTGGGAAGCAGTTTGGAGGAGCAGGTGTTGTAGGTTTGGGACATCTTGGGTCTGT
The DNA here is from genome assembly GCA_947578465.1 of Thera obeliscata. Classification (NCBI taxonomy): domain Eukaryota; kingdom Metazoa; phylum Arthropoda; class Insecta; order Lepidoptera; family Geometridae; genus Thera; species Thera obeliscata. The sequence goes on along the minus strand of OX387918.1, from coordinate 6,163,150 downwards.
ACTGCCTGGGTAGCATCGTGGAGGCTCGGGAGTTGTTGGTCTGGGACATCTTGGGTCATTGTTTCCTGGGAAGCAGTTTGGAGGAGCAGGTGTTGTAGGTTTAGGACATCTTGGGTCTGTACTGCCTGGGTAGCATCGTGGTGGTTCAGGAGTTGTAGGTCGGGGACATCTTGGGTCATTGTTTCCTGGGAAGCAGTTAGGAGGAGCAGGTGTTGTAGGTTTGGGACATCTTGGATCTGTACTGCCTGGGAAGCATCGTGGAGGCTCGGGAGTTGTTGGCCTGGGACATCTTGAGTCATTGTTTCCTGGGAAGCAGTTTGGAGGAGTAGGTGTTGTAGGTTTAGGACATCTTGGGTCTGTACTGCCTGGGTAGCATCGTGGTGCCTCAGGGGTTGTAGGCTTAGGGCATCTAGAATCAATAGATCCTGGGAAACACCGCGGTGGCTCCAGTGTGGTAGGTCTAGGGCATCGAGGGTCAGTTGATCCCGCGTAACACTTAGGGATGACCGTGACTGGAGGCAAATAAGTTGGTGGATTAAGAGTGGTAGGGCGAGGTGGTTGCGGACATCTTGGATCAGGGGAACCAGGATAACAAGCTGTGGTGGTTGGTTTCGGACACCTTGGGTCTAAACTGCCGGGAAAGCAGTTGGGAGGAGCAGGTGTAGTTGGCTGAGGGCACCTGCGATCAGTAGAACCGGGGTAGCATTTTGGAGGGCTAGGAGTCGTAAGCCTTGGACATCTAGGATCTGTGCTTCCCGGAAAGCAGGAAGGAGGTGTAGGATTCGTTGGTCTAGGACAACGTGGGTCATTACTGCCTGGGTAGCATCTGAGAGCGGGTGTTGTAGAAGGTGGTAGATAAGTTGGTGGGTTTGTTGTTGGTTTCGGGCAAATTGGATCGGGCAGCCCCGGATAACAGATAGGCGATGTTGGTTTAGGACAACGAGGGTCTGAGCTGCCTGGATAGCATTTTGGTGGTGCTGGCGTAGTTGGTTTGGGGCATCGTGGATCAGTTGAGCCAGGGAAACATCTCAGTGGAGCAGGGGTTGTTTGCTTAGGGCACCTTGGGTCATTATTTCCAGAATAGCAGTTTGGTGGAGCAGGTGTAGTGGGCTTTGGGCAACGAGCATCAGTACTACCCGGGAAGCATCGTGGTGCATCTGGAGTGGTAGGCTTTGGGCATCTTGGGTCAGTAGAACCGGGGTAACACCGAAGTGGTGCTGGTGTAGTAGATTTGGGGCAACGTGGGTCAGTGCTACCTGGATAGCATCTAGGGGCAATAGTAGTAGAAGGCTGAGGACAGCGAGGATCAGGAGAACCAGAGTAACAGTTGGGTGTACTAGGTCTGGGGCAGCGAGGGTCAAAGCTTCCTGGGAAGCAGCTAGGTGAAGGAATTTTTGTAGGAACTGGAGTGGTTGGTGATGGAGTTTGAGGGCATCGTGAATCTGCGCTACCAGGATAACACCGAGGAGCAGCACTTGTAGGTCTTGCTGTGGTTGGTGGCAAGTAAGTCGGTGGGCTTAAAGTGGTTGGTCTGGGAGGCTGAGGACATCTAGGGTCAGAAGAACCAGGGTAGCAAGCAGGTGTGGTGGGTTTGGGACAACGAGGGTCAGTGCTACCAGGATAGCACCTTGGTGGAGCTGGAGTGGTAGGTTTTGGACACCTTAAGTCCGAACTTCCTGGGTAACAGTTGGGAGGAACAGGTGTTGTTGGTTGGGGACATCTAGGATCAGTACTTCCTGGGAAGCATCTTGGTTCTTTAGGTGTTGTTGGTTTGGGACAGCGAGAGTCAGTGCTACCAGGATAACAATTTGGAGGAGCAGGTGTAGTAGGCTTAGGACATCTAGGGTCCGAGCTTCCTGGGTAGCATCTTGGAGCTTCAGGAGTGGTTGGTCTGGGGCAACGAGCATCAGTATTTCCAGGATAGCAGTTGGGACGAGCAGGTGTCGTTGGTTGGGGGCATCTGGGATCAGTACTTCCTGGGAAGCATCTTGGCGCTTGAGGAGTAGTTGGCCTGGGGCAACGAGTGTCGGTGCTACCAGGATAACACTTTGGAGGAACAGGCGTCGTTGGCTTGGGGCACCTTAGATCAGTGCTACCAGGGTAACAGTTTGGAGGTGCAGGTGTAGTGGGTTTAGGGCACCTAGAATCTGTGCTACCTGGGAAGCACCTTGGTGGAGATGGTGTTGTAGGCCGAGGGCATCTTAGATCTGTGCTACCTGGATAGCAGCGAGGAGCAGCACTTGTAGGTCTAACTGTGGTTGGTGGCAAGTAAGTCGGTGGGTTCAGAGTGGTTGGCCTGGGAGGCTGAGGACATCTGGGGTCAGGAGAACCAGGGAAGCAAGTAGGTGTGGTGGGTTTGGGACAACGAGGGTCAGTGCTACCAGGATAGCACCTTGGTGGAGCTGGAGTGGTAGGTTTGGGACACCTTAGGTCCGAGCTTCCTGGGTAACAGTTGGGAGGAGCAGGTGTTGTTGGTTGGGGGCATCTAGGATCAGTACTTCCTGGGAAGCATCTTGGCGTTTGAGGTGTAGTTGGCCTGGGGCAACGAGTGTCGGTGCTACCGGGATAACACCTTGGAGGAACAGGCGTTGTTGGCTTGGGGCACCTTGGATCAGTGCTACCAGGGTAACAGTTCGGAGGTGCAGGCGTAGTGGGTTTAGGGCACCTAGAATCAGTGCTACCTGGGAAGCACCTTGGTGGAGATGGTGTTGTAGGCTGAGGGCATCTTGGATCTGAGCTACCAGGATAGCAGCGAGGAGCAGCACTTGTAGGTCTAGCTGTGGTTGGTGGCAAGTAAGTCGGTGGGTTTAAAGTGGTTGGTCTGGGTGGCTGAGGGCATCTGGGGTCAGGAGAACCCGGGAAGCAAGCAGGCGTAGTGGGTTTGGGACAACGAGGGTCAGTGCTACCAGGATAGCACCTTGGTGGAGCTGGAGTGGTAGGTTTGGGACACCTTAGGTCCGAGCTTCCTGGGTAACAGTTGGGAGGGGCAGGTGTTGTTGGTTGGGGGCATCTAAGATCAGTGCTTCCTGGGAAACATTTTGGTGCTTGAGGTGTTGTTGGCTTGGGACAGCGAGGGTCAGTGCTGCCAGGATAACACCTTGGAGGAGCAAGTGTAGTGGGCTTGGGGCACCTAGAATCAGTGCTACCCGGGAAGCACCTTGGCGGTGATGGTGTTGTAGGCTGAAGCTGAGGGCATCTTGGATCTGCGCTACCTGGATAGCAGCGAGGAGCAGCACTTGTAGGTCTAGCTGTGGTTGGTGGCAAGTAAGTTGGTGGGTTTAAAGTGGTTGGTCTGGGTGGCTGAGGGCATCTGGGGTCAGGAGAACCAGGGAAGCAAGCAGGCGTAGTGGGTTTGGGACAACGAGGGTCAGTGCTACCAGGATAGCACTTTGGAGGAGCAGGGGTGGTGGGTTTAGGACATCTTAGATCAGAGCTTCCTGGGTAACAGTTGGGAGGTGCAGGTGTCGTTGGTTGGGGGCATCTAGGATCATTACTTCCTGGGAAGCATCTTGGCGCTTCTGGTGTAGTCGGTCTGGGGCAACGAGGGTCAGTGCTACCGGGATAACAATTTGGAGGTGCAGGTGTGCTAGGCTTAGGGCACCTAGGATCAGTGCTACCAGGGAAGCACCTTGGCGGTGATGGTGTTGTGGGCTGAGGGCATCTTGGATCTGAGCTACCAGGATAGCAGCGAGGAGCAGCACTTGTAGGTCTAGCTGTGGTTGGTGGCAAGTAAGTCGGTGGGTTTAAAGTGGTTGGTCTGGGTGGCTGAGGACATCTGGGGTCAGGAGAACCAGGGAAGCAAGCAGGCGTAGTGGCTTTGGGACAACGAGGGTCAGTGCTACCAGGATAGCATCTTGGTGGAGCAGGAGTGGTGGGTTTGGGACATCTTAGATCAGAGCTTCCTGGGTAACAGTTGGGAGGAGCAGGTGTCGTAGGTTGGGGGCATCTTAAATCAGTACTTCCTGGGAAACATCTTGGTGCTTCAGGTGTAGTCGGTCTGGGGCAACGAGAGTCAGTGCTACCGGGATAACAATTAGGAGGTGCAGGTGTGCTAGGCTTAGGGCACCTAGGATCAGTGCTACCAGGGAAGCACCTTGGTGGTGATGGTGTTGTGGGCTGAGGGCATCTTGGATCTGAGCTACCAGGATAGCAGCGAGGAGCAGCACTTGTAGGTCTAGCTGTGGTTGGTGGCAAGTAAGTCGGTGGGCTTAAAGTGGTTGGTCTGGGTGGCTGAGGACATCTGGGGTCAAGAGAACCAGGGAAGCAAGAAGGCGTGGTGGGTTTGGGACAACGAGGGTCAGTGCTACCAGGATAGCACCTTGGTGGAGCAGGAGTGGTAGGTTTAGGACATCTTAGATCAGAGCTTCCTGGGTAACAGTTGGGAGGAGCAGGTGTCGTAGGTTGGGGGCATCTTAAATCAGTACTTCCTGGGAAACATCTTGGTGCTTCAGGTGAAGTTGGCCTAGGGCAACGAGGATCAGTGCTTCCGGGATAACACCTTGGAGGAGTAGGCGTAGTTGGCTTGGGGCACCTAACATCACTGCTACCAGGATAACAATTCGGAGGTGCAGGTGTAGTAGGTTTAGGGCACCTAGGATCAGTGCTACCGGGAAAGCACCTTGGTGGAGATGGTGTTGTCGGTTGAAGGCATCTTGGATCTGAGCTCCCCGGATAACATTTTGGAGCTTCGGGAGTGGTTGGTTTCGGACAACGGATATCAGTGTTACCAGGATAACAGTTGGGAGGAGCAGGTGTCGTAGGTTGGGGGCATCTTAAATCAGTACTTCCTGGGAAACATCTTGGTGCTTCAGGTGTAGTTGGCCTAGGACAACGAGAGTCAGTGCTTCCGGGGAAGCATCTTGGAGCTTCAGGAGTTGTAGGTCTTGGACAACGAGGATCAGTACTGCCTGGATAACACCTTGGTGATAAGGGAGTGGTTGTTTGAGTTGGTTGTGGACATCTGGGGTTTGAAGAGCCAGGATAGCACACCGGCACGACAGTTGTTGGCCTAGGGCATCGAGGGTCATTGCTGCCTGGGAAACATCTCGGTCCTTCGATGGTAGTAGGTCTAGGGCATCTAGGATCAGAAGAACCAGGGTAGCACTTGACTTGAGATGGTGGCGTCACTTGTTGGCATTGAGGTTCCCGGGATCCTGGGTAACATGTTTGAGGCCGGATCGTTGATGAAACTTCCTGGATGCCAGTGCAACTAGCATCGCAGTTGCCAGTGCAAAGCTGGAATGAAAAGCTCATAATTAGCTTGGGTTCACTCAGGTTTATTGAACTTCCATTAAAGAAAGGATCCAACTGGTAATTGTGAAATAAACAATATTTAAGTAATTCTATGATTTATGATACGAACCTCAACGTTACAGGTGAGGTAGACTTGGTCAGTATCTGGGAAGCGGAATGCGCTGACTTTGCTATGAGCAATCAAAGTAGCTCCACTTTTGCCCGTGTTAGTGGACTTTTGCCATCTTTCAATTAATTTCTTCCTGTAAATTACAAAAAAAAATAGTAAATGCTGCTTAGGGTGCAGGTTTTAAAGCAAATCTTTAAAAATGCGGGGTTGATAACCGTATTTCCATGATATGTAAAATGTTTTTTTTTTAAGGTTTTAAGCATTCAAGGTTTCAACAGACCCTTACCAGTAGCATTTTCTATTTCACTATTAAACTTTGTATTTTTGTTTTTATAATTATAGTGATGATAAGTTATGATTACCGCCAATAATAAACAAATTTTAAAATTCAGATAAGATCCTCATTTTGGTGCTCCGTACTATGAAATTTGTAGTGATACCCACAGCACAGGTGATCTTAAAGTGCAGTTTAATCTAATTAAATAATAGCAGGGAGTCTGTGACTATGTTATTTCCATAAAACTACTTGAAAGTTCTTTATTGCACAACATACCTTGGGCATCCTTCTTGATCAGTCAGTTGAAGTTTTTTAGTCTTTGGGCTATCATACTCATCGTTGTCATACGCCCAGCAGTCGTGGATCCTCAGGTTGAACTGGTTTCTCACGTCTTTCAGGTATACCAGAATGGTAAGGTATTCTCCGATCTTGATCGAGTCTTTGAGTGGAGTTGTCTGAAAGTAAAGCGTATTAGTTGTAAGTAACTTAAATATTTCGACAACTCTACTAAATAGCTTTGCCTGGGTTTTTATTAGGGTTTTTATATCAAGGAGTAGATTTCTTCACACTTCTTCTTCTTATCGTGTCACTGATTCTTTCAAACCAAGCGTGGTGAAAGGATTTTACATGTGCCTCAAAGAGGCTCCTTTCGTGCACTTGACACATATTTTCGAACTTTTTAGGTTCTACGACATGCCAGTTTCTTCACGATGTTTTCCTTCACCGTTTGAGAGCACTGGCATAATATACATACATTTTTGAGCAGAAAAACTCATTAGTACACGACTGGATTTGAAACCACGACCTTAGGATCGGAAGGCGGGACCGCTACCACTAGGCCACGAGCGCTTTCTCTTCACACTAAAGCTATTTTTATAATTTAAGATATAAAATAATCCCGTAAAGACCCTAGCAGTTCTCAGAAGATACAAGCTATTTAGCTTCTTTCTATTATCGTTTCACTGGTTCTTTCAAACCACAAGTGTGTGGTTTGAAAGATGTAGTAAAAAGATTTCAAGTGCACCTCAGAAAGGCTCCTTTCGTGCACGCCTCTTCGTTTAGCTGATAAAATAATTATAATGTTAATAAACTTACGTTGGGGAAAACTCCTTTCTGGATATCCATCCAGCACTCTACGCCTCCAGCTGGACCCTCGACAGCAACTACCTCCAGCATATCCACCATAAAAGGCTTCAACTTCAGGATATGCTGTTCGCGGTTCGCAACTGCATTGCCGTTCACTGAGACTTCCAAGGATGTACGGACGCAAGACACTTTTCTGGCAAAGTCAAGTGGACCCTGCACTAGGTCATCAGCCTGGAAGACCAGGACGTTGTCGATGGTGCCGCAAGCGTTACACAGAGGGCGGGAACCACATCCTTTGAGCGGTACTCGGAATGAGTACCGGGATTGGCTTCCTCCAAGTGAAACATATCTGGAATTAAGAACACATTTTTTTACTATTGTAAAATTAAATCTACGCGTATAATCAGGAATTTGAATTCGTAATTGTAACTGGGCCTGTAAATTCATATAAATGCAAGTTAATTTGAAATTTCATTCATTCAATTATTTACATATGAAAATCATTTAATAATTTGTCCTGGTTTATGTTTATAGATAATAGATTCTATTAGTAGTAGAAGTAATAGTAGATATAGATACGATCCCCATGACTACACTACACACAGTAGGTATTCATCATCCGAGGGCTTATTCCAAGAATTGACAAGCTTTTGGGTGTTAGCTTCACTTTTTACTTCGTGTTCGTGCTACCCTAGGCAAATTGACATGGTGATAAGACGCAAACATTTCGATGTTGGCCGCAATGAATCTAACACGAAGTCTTCTTTTTTAGCAAGTTGTCAACATGGATCGGGCATAGATTCCTCAAAATAAAGACCATAAAGATGACTGCTGGTTCAATTGACTGACAATTCACGATTGTTCAGTATGCCTACCATGAACTCTGTCTGGCTCTGGTTTTGAGTCTGTGTGAGTGCTCACCAGTGCATTATACTGTGTGTACGACGTTTTGAGCTAGGATTTATTTAGTCAACACTCACACAGACTCAAAACCAGAACCAGAGAGAGAGCCTGACAGAGCTCATGGTAGGCCTACAGGAGAAGCATTTGAAGTTTTTTTCGTGCCAAATCGTAGGTAACTCTTGTTGTATTCGACTTTTTTAAGATCTGGTTTACCAAAAATCCTTAGAATTCTGCGGGCTTTCAGCATAATATGAATTGAGACGCTATATACTCTATATATATGTTCTGTTCTGATATCCAGAACTACGGATCCCTAAAGACATTTACACTGATGTTATGTAATACTTCACTATCCAGCACCATCACCTCGCCGGCGCTTTTCACCACGGCGTGGTCGCCGCCACCACCGCTCACCAGCACGACGCCGCGCACGAGCAAACTCAGGAGACTTATTTATTAAAACCGATCTGGAGTATAGGGCGTATTTAAATTAAAACTCAAATAAAAAAAAAGAATTTATTCTGCAGTATTACTAAGATCACTTCGAAACGTCTTAAAGCTAAGTGAGTCTAGGTGCCAGTTCCACGCGACCAAGCCTAGAAGAACAGGCAACAAACTACGGCTTCGTTCCTACTTTTTTTGTATGATCTTTTTACAAAACACGCACACGCTACGCTTAGTAATAGTAAAGTACCTACACAGCATATAAAAATAAGATACGAAAATAGTAGGTAGGTACAGACATTGCAAATAATTCACATGTTGGCTTTTGATAACTAGATCTTCTTCGGGATCTGAACAATCAAAATCAAGGCCTAAGTTGAGAAGTACACAACAAGCCTGTATGATCTGTGCACATTTGTTTGGCTTGTAGTGCAAGACCCTATCCTTGCCCAACGCCAACTGTTTTTAACCAGCCAAAAGTGTTTTCTATTGTGACCAAGGCTTTCATATGCTTCTGGTTGTACATTCTTTCTGGGGAGTTGCAGTAACATTTAAGAATGGTGTCATGAGCCAAGGCCACTGTGGGTATCCAGAGTCACCTGAAATGATGTTGATAATTTTTATTACGAAGCTCAAACAAAAATAGGTATCTTCTATGTAAAAATCTAAAGTACTTAAATAGTTACCATATAGTTAGGATGTTTTCCTGAGGGACACCTTTGTACGTACCTACATAAGCAGTAATACCGGGTTGGTAATCTTAGGTGGTAGGTACACATTAATGAAAATAACATAACTCACCTTTAATTCAAAGCTCACGCGCTGCGAAGACTTTAGGTCGTTATGCTGTCGCAACTCTTCGCATAAGAACGCGAAGGCAACCTTGGACAAACGATACCGACGACAAAATATGGTCTCCGGAAGATCTTCGATAGGATTGAAAGCTTTCCGTAAACCAGCCCGCAGTTCCCGTAATTTACGAACCCGGTTTTTCTCGACCATCCGCATTGCAAAATAACATCTTGCAGGCATTCTCAAAAGCAATTATTGACTTCAAAAATGCACAAATAAATGTTTGTTTACTAATTCATTTTGATTGATCGATCGTGAAGCTGTCAAATACATTCCGAAACTAAGAATAGCATTTTACACAAAAACCGTCAGAATCGTGAAGCTAACGAAAAGATTTAGTACGGTTTTGGTGTTGACGATAGACTATCACCGGTGTTAGCAATAGTAGTCAGAATAGCCCCTCAGATGATGATGAATAGCCTCTAGGGGCTATTCTGACTTTTGCAACACCATTTTTGGTGTCGTGTAAGACATAAGGTGTCGTGTTAGCGTTTTGTAAAGAGGTTTTAACCTCTTTACAATCCCGATTTTGTATGAAAAACGATGAGCGCCTCTGACGGGCTTTGCGAGAAATAATATTGCTACGTATCTTCACTTACTATTGCTAACACCGGTGATAGTCTATCGTCAACACCAAAATCGTACTAAATCTTTTCGTTAGCTTCACGATTCTGACGGTTTTTGTGTAAAATGCTATTCTTAGTTTCGGAATGTATTTGACAGCTTCACGATCGATCAATCAAAATGAATTAGTAAACAAACATTTATTTGTGCATTTTTGAAGTCAATAATTGCTTTTGAGAATGTCTGCAAGATGTTATTTTGCAATGCGGATGGTCGAGAAAAACCGGGTTCGTAAATTACGGGAACTGCGGGCTGGTTTACGGAAAGCTTTCAATCCTATCGAAGATCTTCCGGAGACCATATTTTGTCGTCGGTATCGTTTGTCCAAGGTTGCCTTCGCGTTCTTATGCGAAGAGTTGCGACAGCATAACGACCTAAAGTCTTCGCAGCGCGTAGGCTTTGAATTAAAGGTGAGTTATGTTATTTTCATTAATGTGTACCTACCACCTAAGATTACCAACCCGGTATTACTGCTTATGTAAGTACGTACAAAGGTGTCCCTCAGGAAAACATCCTAACTATATGGTAACTATTTAAGTACTTTAGATTTTTACATAGAAGATACCTATTTTTGTTTGAGCTTCGTAATAAAAATTATCAACATCATTTCAGGTGACTCTGGATACCCACAGTGGCCTTGGCTCATGACACCATTCTTAAATGTTACTGCAACTCCCCAGAAAGAATGTACAACCAGAAGCATATGAAAGCCTTGGTCACAATAGAAAACACTTTTGGCTGGTTAAAAACAGTTGGCGTTGGGCAAGGATAGGGTCTTGCACTACAAGCCAAACAAATGTGCACAGATCATACAGGCTTGTTGTGTACTTCTCAACTTAGGCCTTGATTTTGATTGTTCAGATCCCGAAGAAGATCTAGTTATCAAAAGCCAACATGTGAATTATTTGCAATGTCTGTACCTACCTACTATTTTCGTATCTTATTTTTATATGCTGTGTAGGTACTTTACTATTACTAAGCGTAGCGTGTGCGTGTTTTGTAAAAAGATCATACAAAAAAAGTAGGAACGAAGCCGTAGTTTGTTGCCTGTTCTTCTAGGCTTGGTCGCGTGGAACTGGCACCTAGACTCACTTAGCTTTAAGACGTTTCAAAGTGATCTTAGTAATACTGCAGAATAAATTCTTTTTTTTTATTTGAGTTTTAATTTAAATACGCCCTATACTCCAGATCGGTTTTAATAAATATCTCTGTCTCCTGAGTTTGTTCGTGCGCGGCGTCGTGCTGGTGAGCGGTGGTGGCGGCGACCACGCCGTGGTGAAAAGCGCCGGCGAGGTGATGGTGCTGGATAGTGAAGTATTACATAACATCAGTGTAAATGTCTTTAGGGATCCGTAGTTCTGGATATCAGAACAGAACATATATATAGAGTATATAGCGTCTCAATTCATATTATGCTGAAAGCCCGCAGAATTCTAAGGATTTTTGGTAAACCAGATCTTAAAAAAGTCGAATACAACAAGAGTTACCTACGATTTGGCACGAAAAAAACTTCAAATGCTTCTCCTGTAGGCCTACCATGAGCTCTGTCAGGCTCTGTCTCTGGTTCTGGTTTTGAGTCTGTGTGAGTGTTGACTAAATAAATCCTAGCTCAAAACGTCATACACACAGTATAATGCACTGGTGAGCACTCACACAGACTCAAAACCAGAGCCAGACAGAGGTCATGGTAGGCATACTGAACAATCGTGAATTGTCAGTCAATTGAACCAGCAGTCATCTTTATGGTCTTTATTTTGAGGAATCTATGCCCGATCCATGTTGACAACTTGCTAAAAAAGAAGACTTCGTGTTAGTTTCATTGCGGCCAACATCGAAATGTTTGCGTCTTATCACCATGTCAATTTGCCTAGGGTAGCACGAACACGAAGTAAAAAGTGAAGCTAACACCCAAAAGCTTGTCAATTCTTGGAATAAGCCCTCAGTTGACCATAAACTTTTTACGACCTTGAATCTTTTAGTTGTTGTGATTCAAGGTCTGCGCACACCTGGGTCGCTGGCGATAGCAATCAGTAAAACGCTGTCAAATATCGCTGTCAAATTTGACAGCATTTCACTGATCGCCGACGCCAGCGACCTAGGTGTGCGCAGGCCTTTAAAAAAACAGAAATGAGCAAAAATTCAACTTATCTCGTATTTATCGAAAATAAGAAGAACGCCTGCGCACATCTAGATGATGGCAATGGCAATCAGCGACAGCGCTGTCAAATATTGCTGTCATAATTGACACTCTTTCACTGCTCGACATTGCATATTGCTTATATGTGCGCAAGGTTTTAACGATGATGATTGACAGACAACCACTTACTTGCACTTAGGATCGTTCAAGAACCCCTTACTGTAGATGATGCCATCAAAGACATCATTGAACTCCACGGTCACGTCAATAAAGTCGTTTGCGCATTGCACGTCTATGTCCGGGGCAAAAGGTGAGTCTGAAAAAAAAAACATACCATTTATACACAGTTCCATCACAATATAAAAGGCATTGTGTCGTGCAAATATTCAGGTTCTAGCAAATAACCGGTTTGCTATCTAGACTTGTGTAAAATCTGTAAAGTTCAACTTATTTGCTAGGTAAGGCAAAAGTTTACTCATAAAAATCTACTTTCTTCTTGGCATAGTCAGTTTTAACAGGCATTTTACTTAGCCAATTTCCTCACAGTATTTTTCTTCACCTTTCATGAGCAGAATAATTCTTATCCACTTTATTTTTTTGAGCCTATTGGTTGCGCCGTATAAACCATGCTAATAGCGCAGCCGGATGGATTTAGTTCTTACCTGCGGCTCTGGAGCCTCGCATAAATGTGACTGCATCTTCAGCGGAGCTCTCGACGAAAGGAGAAAGGGCATTGTCTCCGGAAAGTTCGAAGTTCAGCTCAGCTGCTGTGAGTGTGTCCTCATCTGAAACAGCTGTAGCTAGTGACAGCTACAATACAAAATGACTATGAGAACACTGTACAAAAGCGTTTCCATTTAGCGTAGCAAGCATTTTTGGGATGATTCAGATTAATATTGATTCAGATCAGCTGAGTTATCTCTAGATTGTTGGTATGGTATTACTATTGAAAACAAAAAGAAACACATTTAATAATTTAGATATTCCAATTGACCAATTTTTAAAACAGGTGAGTAGTCACATTCTGATTAAAACTTAAGCGTGCAAATAATAATCATCGAATTAAGCTTAAGCTATCATAATTAGGGACAAATCACTAAGCCGTGTACAATCGCTGCCATAATATGCCGAATTTACAGACAAAACAGGTTACCAGCGTACAAATTAATTATGCTACGGTGTAAAGAAAGGAAGTCAGTTCATAATTTATTATGAGCTAGTGCACAAAAGACAAGAACTAGAATTTTTAAACCCAATTTAATTATTCACTGAACCGTTATACGAATACCAGCGATGACCAACCCTAACAATAATGACCCAAAAAAAAGGTAAAAGATAAGTCTAAGGTATGAATCTAAGGTATAAACTTACGAAAACGTTTTAGTGTACAATACAACGCATAGGACAGACAGAAAAATAAAGGACATAATTATTGGGTAAAGGTGAGTTGTTTTTATTCGTGCTGGCAAGGAGGTAATAACGGGAATACAGGGAATCAGCACCGACAACCTGTTTTCTGTGTATATATTATTCAACACCAAGGATCTATTGCCAGACTACACTATCGGTAAATCTGTAATTTATTGTTTAAAGTAAGTACAATGATTTTAGCGCTCCCACGTTTCATAAAATGTCGGAACAAAGTGGGAACATTAAAAATTACAACGCTTAAGCCAGGTGTGACGAGCCTAGTTTTACAATATCTGATTTTGACGATTATCAAAAGCGATGGTGGGTTCGAAACCTGCCGCGGAAAAATTTTCAGTTAGTTGGGTGATTTTTCATACCAATCCAGCAGGAGTTCATTATTTTTAACCAACTTCAAATAAAAAAGAAGGTTCTTTATTTAGTTGTATTTTATAATGATTATTTTTAATTTTTTTATATATTTTTTTGATTTTAATAATCATTATTTTATCTGAAGAGTAATATTTCCAGAATAGTCTCATAGAAATTTCATCAAGATCGGCCTAGTCGTTTTGTTTAATGTTTACATACCTCTGTCATAATTTATGAACCGATTTAGTCAATTCTTTTTTTAACTGAAATGTAATACTTACAGATTCGCATTGAAATTTCAGTAGGGAAAATTAGTTAAATAGTTTGGCTATGAAGACGGTTTCTCATGTTTTTAAAACTTCTAATTATTATTGCCAAAAACAGCGATCTTGTTTTAATTTTTTGCGTCATCTTCCTCAAACTAACATAATTTCCGCCTCTATTGAGCACGAGAAGTTCTTTCGGATTTATGCATGAGTAATTATTTTGTAGGAAATAAATAATGCAACGTCTTGTTGATGGACTTCCGTAAATTTTAAATTTTTATCGCTTTCCGTGTCGAGTCCAAATACCTATTGTCGAGATTTAATAAGACTTGTAATGTTTTTAGTTCGTTCCCACGTTTTGATAATCTGATGTAGCTATTACACATGCTCTACAAATTTTATTTGGTAATTGCTTAGATTGTAAAAAAAATAATTTTTACTTCGTTAGCGTGTTGCCAGTTTTGGGTAACAGTTATATATTTAAGGCTTTTTCTTTTCCAGACTCTTGATCTTTTTACCATATTCCTGTTATAGAAAAAAATGATTCAAAAAACTTCAACCCCCAAAGAGTACCGGGGGCGCTGCTTCTAATCAGGCTTCACCGCTCAGAAACAAAATATTTTTTCTAATCGGTTCATAAATTACAAAATTGAGCTTTAGGTAAACAAGCCTTTGCATCTATTGTAGATGATTTATATAGCGTCAGGGGCAACTGGTGATTACTCATGCCCCTACTAACGAGACGCTATAGTGCCTGGGACAGGATTTTAGATGGTATAGGCTTGCCCAGCACCTATACCATCCTGACAGCTTAGTCGGCCTAATCCACAGGAAAGACATGTGGAGCTGACTAAGCCGCGGGTCTCCTACCGATGTTTTCCTTCACCGTTTGAGAGCACTAGCATTGTGCATATAAATTCCTTGATATAAAAACTCATTGGTACGTGACTGGATTGAGCCCACGACCTTAGGATCGGAAGGCGGAGCCGCTACCAAATAGACCACCAGTGCTCTCAAATTTAAGCTAAGTAGGTATAACAAACATAAAAAAACCGAAAACCTCGGAATTGAGAACCTCGTCCTTTTTTATCTGAAGTCGGTTAAAAAATACTAGGCTCTGCGCACCCATCCACCTTAACAAACCTGCGTTAGTTTTAGTTGAGTCAACATCTTCAGCTCAGTGCAAATGTTGAATCGGAAAGAATGTAGGTATCATGCAACATGAAGTAGGTATCAATCGACAGGTCAAGGCTCAGTCGGCGGCTAGGTGTTACTTAATTGCCGTAACAGTTTGCGTTTTCTAATACCATACAGACTTTCTTATCAAACAACTCATACGCAAGTGAAAAGTGACGGTTCGTAAATTTCGTGGAGTAATTTAGAAGGTTACGGGCACCATAATCATGAATATGGGTATGAACAACCACACAACACTATATAGCCCCAAATAAAGCAGAGCTTGTACTACGGGAACCAGGTAGCTGATATAATACTTAGATACTTACATATTTTTTTGGTAATACATACCATGCTTATTTCATTGAAGCTATTTTTCAGTTTTAATAAAAGTTAGGTTCATACTCTGCAACTACACGTCTTCCTATAAGTACCTACTCTGAGGAAACTTGACCGGCTCAATGTATCTAATGAGCATTTTATTATTACGCGCTACGCATTGCTCAAGTACGGTGAAGTACTCAAATATGAGTTAAATTCTGCAGATGTTGATGTAACAAGCATTGCTTTTTAACTGACATCAAATAAAAGCTAAGGAGGGTTTTTTTATTATTATTGTTAGTTTTTGTCATTTTATAACTTCATTTGTTGAAATAAAAAAAAACTACAAGCTACATACTTATTGATTAATTGTTAATAATAAGTTCAAAAAACTTGAGAAACCGACTTCAAGGCGAAATTGCTGAAATTTTATTTGCGTTATTCAAACGCTTCCGTTCTCAATAAAATAAACTAACAATTACATCTATACAGCTTTTTTATTAGCCTGGAGGCAGGTTTTTTTAAAACATCTAGCTGTTGGAACAAGCATAGGGCCATCTGATGCTAAGTGGTAACCATCGCTTTCAAAGGATTTTGTCAAATATTCAAACAACTAGTCATCATCATCATCATCATCATCAGCCCGTTTGCACCCACTGCTGAGTATAGGCCTCCTCTTTATTGCGCCATTCTTTCCGGTCCCTCGCGAGTCTCATCCAGTCATTCCCAGCACTTGCAGCAATGTCGTTCGACCAACGGGCGGGTGGTCTGCCTCTAGGTCTTTGAGCACCCCTTGGCCACCATTCTGTAGCCGCCTTCGTCTATCTCCCGTCGTCCCTTCTTGCCAAGTGCCCTGCCCATCTCCATTTAAGTTTTGCGATTCGCGTACCCACATCCACGACTTTTGTCCGGCGTCTAATCTCGACATTGGGTACGTGATCTAGGAGTGATATTCCGAGCATGGCACGCTCCATTGCCCGTTGTGCTACTCGGATCTTATGCATGTGTTCCTTGGTGAGTGGCCATGTCTCGGATCCATAAGTAAGAATGAGCAGAACACATTGGTTAAACACTTTGGTCTTCAAGCATTGAGGGATATCGGATTTAAAGACGTCCTCCAACTTACTAAAGGCGGCCCATCCTAGCTGGGTGCGTCTTGAAATCTCTTTCAACTGAGAGTGTGAGCCAAAGGCTAACTAGTCTATCTTCTATCTATATATATATAACTCAAAGGTGACTGACTGACTGACATAGTGATCTATCAACGCACAGCCCAAACCACTGGACGGATCGGGCTAAAATTTGGCATGCAGGTAGATGTTAAGACGTAGGCATCCGCTAAGAAAGGAAAATGGAAAATTATTTACCGAAGAGGAGAAAAAGGGGAAAAATGGTATAAAGAAAAATCAACGCACAGCCTAAACCGTTAGCCCTAGAATCATGAAACTTAGAAGGTGTGTTCCTCTAATAGAGCAGGGGTGCGCTAAGAAAGAAGATAGGAAAATTATTTCCCTGAAAGAAGAAAGAACGGAAAATGATTTTAAGAAAAATCACAAAAAATAGCTTTACAAAATACGTAAAAAAAACATTTAAAAAAATTCAGCTACCGCATTATCTGGCACCAGGTTCGATTACACACAAAGGTTCACAAACAAACCGATAATAACCACTACGACAAAATCGCGGGAAACATCTATCATACATAAACTAAACACTGTTGAAAAAAATCGGCTCCAACAGCACTCACCTTAAAATTCAAATACGCTAAAGTGGAGGCTCAAATCTATGGTAACTAGTAGTTGGTCATGTCAAATAAAAAAAACAGATTCGATTATACACCAACGACGAATACGATAGCCCAAATTAGCCACTTCAACAAATTCACGAAAGTTCTTTACAAAATAGGCAAAAAAAACATTAAAAAATTTCCAGCTACCGCAGCATCTGTCACCTGGTTTGAATACACAAAAAGGTTAACAAAAAAACCGATGATAACCACTTAGACAAAATCGCGGGAACCATCTTTCATACTTAAACTAAACACCGCTGAAATACACTTTAAAGTTCAAGCTCAAAACTATGGTAACTAGCATTTGATCGTGTCAAAATAACAAAACCAGATTCGATTATACACCAACAAATACGATAGACCAAATTACCCACTAAAATAAAATCACGAAAAAGAGCTTTACGAAATACGCAAAAAAAAAATTATTTAAATAACTTCAGCTACCGCAGCATCTGTCACCAGGTTTGAATACACACAAAGGTTAACAAAAAAACCCAAGATTACCACTAAGACAAAATCGCAGAAAACACCTATCATAGCGAAGCTAAGCACCGCTGAAAAAATTCAGCTACAATATAACTAACTAATATAATAGCACATGCCTTTAAATTCAAATACACTCTAAAGTACAAGCTCAAAACTATGGTAAATAGCAGTTGGTCATGTCATTTAAAAAAACCAGTTTCGATTATACACCAACAAATACGATAGCCCAAATTAGCCACTTAAACAAAATCACGAAAAACAGCTTTACAAAATACGCAAAAAAACATTAAAGAAAATTCAGCTGCCGCAGCATCTGTCACCAGGTTCGAATACACACAAAGGTTTACAAAATAAAATTATAAGTTTAAAAAACTTGAGAAACCGACTTCATTGTCAAACGGCTAAACCGATTTTAATCAAATTTGTTTGGGACAATCTGGACGTAAGCATAACCTTCCAAATAAAAAAATAATTTTCTAAATCGGTTTATAAATGACGGAGGCATGCAATTACAAACATTAAAAAAAAAATGGCAACACCGATTTTAATAAAATTGAAATGGGACCAATCTGGAAGCAGTACCTTTCAGATAAAAAAATATTTTTTCAAATCGGCTCACAAATGACGAAGTTATGCGGTAACAAACATTAAAAAAATAAATAAAAAAAAATACAACCGAATTGAGAACCTCCTCCTTTTTGATTGGAAGTTGGTTAAAAACCGATGATATCATACTTAAATTAGACACTGCTGAAAAATAAAACAACAGCACTTGCCTTCAAATTCAAATACACTCTAACGTACCTACAAGCTCAAAACTATGGTAACTACAGTTGGTCATATCAAAATAAAAAAAAGAACTCAAATATCCACGCGGACGAAGTCGCGGGCATCAGCTAGTAGGTAAATAAAATCATAAACACTATATATTTTTTAAGGTATGGTATTTTTGACATATTTATCCTGCCCAGCCTAATCGTTGGGGTCAGTGACCACACATTTTACGAATTGTCGTCCGGCATCACCACAATAGCGGCCTGAAACGGACGCTATCGTACATTTTATGTGAGCTTGAAAACATTCTTGAAGGAAAATAGTAATTGTATTGACAAACGCACGTTATATCCTTTCACCACACTGGTTCAAAATAAGTAGTGACACGATAAAAAGAAGAACGTTTGCCTATAACTGACCCAAAATGTATACCGTGTGTAGATAGGTAGCAAAAAACCTGTCAAAGTACAATAGAATTAACTTGTAGGTACCTACCATGTATTAAGTGCAATACAATACTACAGTAGTAATTGCCGCGGTATAGTATAGGTATTGTTAGTCAACGAAGAACTTTTAGGATTGCGTTGGTAGTTTCTAACCAATTTATAAAGATAAAAGCCGTTTTTACTTGTACGTTTTTTATCCGTGTGTTTACTATTTTTCCTATTAGTGTGAACTATTTTTAGATACCGTTAGTGGTTTTTGAATTAAAACTGAGAATGGAACCAATAGTAGTGTCGAAACCAATAAAATAAGAGTGTGATCAAGGATATATCCTTGGGATAGATCGATTTGTCTGCCAATAACATTTAATTTAATCGTGGACTTCAGTTCAACCGTGATCATGGTGCATGCAACTGTGCCGAAATATTGGGGGTTAAAACTTACTAAATTGTATCACAGTAAATATCCCGTTGTTCATAAAAATAGTGTTAAAAACCATGATAATTACAAAAGTAATCCAAAACAAATAAAAAAAAATACTTTAACACATACCTGCACAAGGGCGATTAGTGCCGCTATGCGCATTGCGGCTTCATGGGGCCCTGAAAGAAAAAAAAATATTATTAGCAACATACACATACATTTTAACAAAACTCAAGCTTATAAATAAATATAAATATTTTGGAAAATTCTCACGACAAGCGAGCGACATCCCTCGCGTACCCATTAATAATGCTTGTTACATCAGCTAGTTGTATACAAAAATAAATTAGTGCCATATTGACATGGTTGCAAATTCATAACAGAAATTGTTCAATTGATTGAAGAAGCTTCTTACTAAAATTGTTTCATGCAAATGATGTTTTATAGTTTTTATTTAGGACAACAAACAATTGCAGTCACATAATATTACAGAGCAATTATAAAGTACTAAGAAGTTCTTAGAGTGTAATCAGCCCCGTTATCCGCAAATGAGACCTATGAAAATATCGGGCGGTTGTTGTAGGTTGTCGGAAGTTGCAAGGGATTTTACTAAATATCTATAAGTTTTAAGCCTTGCGTTCTGTGGTGGTGATAAGTAAAACACTATATATGACATCGATATTTAAGTTTTTCACTGATCTCCACCGCAGAACGCTTAATTGAACGCAAGCTATCTTGTCTTGGATTCACTAAAACTGTCATAAACAAACTTTTTCGTGGAGATCTAAGTAATAGAAAAACAATGTACAGTGATTAATTGCATTTCACGAGTTTCATCACGAAAATTTGCATTCACAATCCCACATTCCAGATAGAACTCTCCCACATTGCAATGCCGTTTGTCATTATCAGAATTGTAATAGAAACAGCCGGTCAACTCTTGAACGCGATTCCGATCCCAATCCTAAGTTTTGACGGAATTTTGACAGAAATCCTATGGGTTTTCTGTCAGAATTCCGTAAAAACTTAAAATTGCGATCGGAATCCCGTTCAAGAGTAGACCGACTGATTTTTTGCTAATAATTGTCAGAAAAAGACGTATCAAAACAAATTATCAAATCATTTATTTTTTGCAAAAAAGAAATTTAGTACAAACGAGCTTCAAAAACAATATCTTTCTATGGTGTTGTTCTAAGGAAATTATTAACCCGTACGCACTCAAACGTAAAAGGAGGTAGGGTGTGTTGGGGGTCGGACGAAAGATTCTGTATCCCGACTAACAGTGCTGGTTTTAACAAATAAAAAAATACATTGTGAGCAATCAACACAACACTATCTAGCCTCAAACTAAGCAGAGCTAGTACGATAGGAAATTTTACTTGCATAGGATACTTCTTGTAAATACCTACATACGCCCACACCCTTCAAACTAAAACACAGCAATGCTGCTTCACGGCAGAGTTAGGCATAGGTGCTTCCCCGGACGAGCCCTTAACAAAGAGCTCTACTACTACTAAAAAAAATATAATGAAAATAAGAAAATTTAGAATGAAGTTGTTATAGATGAAGCCCATATTCGGTTTGTTGACCTTTTTATTGTTCTTACGAATTGTGACGCTGTTTCTTCTATTCACATCACCAGTATTGCATCGATAGGTGATAAAATCTTCGTTCAATAGAAATTGCAATAACATAACAATAGTGTCAAGTGCCACGACTATGTTGAAGATGTTTTGAAAGGTTTCGACATTTATTTAGGCTTCAGATTAACGATAGTTGAGTGGTTTGTCAATAGTTTACTTATTCTATTTACGTACCATTTCATTTTCACAATTTAAAAGTTCAAGATTTTGAACTATTTGTTTGAGTAGCGTGTGAAAAACTAATGGAAAATAAGCGATGACTTTTTTAAACAAATATCTACTAAAAATAAATTTGGTTTTTTTAATACAACAATGTATGAAAACAAGCATACGACCCGCCTGATGGGAAGCGGTTATCGTAGCCTATGGATGCTTTTATCACAAGCGTGTAGCCAACCAACTTTAACGGGTTTGTTATTCAAAAATAACGACTTTGGTTAGTGTTTCACTTGTTTTTTTTAGTATAGCGCACATCTAAAATGCTGCCTTCCTACGGTGCGTGGTTCTGCAGATCATCACGCACAGCCGACGACGACGCACGGTAACGCACACAGAAAGGGCTCCTGTGCTACCGCGCACCTCGGCGCACGAGACCGTTCCCATGGTGTGTCGTGCGAGCTGATCCGCCTCCGTGCGCGATCGTATCGCGCACCGGTGGGAAGGGGCTATAAGAGTTTTGCGATGGCACTGTGAAATATGATAGCGATATTTGAGCGTGTCACTGATTGCCATCGACATCGCCTAGAATCAGATATGCACAGACCTTAATGTATAGAACGCGCTGATTTTCGATTCTCAACGCATTCTTATGAAGCACCGTAGTACAAAGGCCAGTTGATCTTAGTGAGTCTGCAATGATCCGTTAAATAGCGATTAGCTTTGTTTGTGTTTATGATTCATTTAAAAAGACGACTCAAGGATATCTTTTATTAGGAGATTAGATTTTTCTGAACAAGTACTTGGATTGTGGTTTTATGAATACGTACTAATGTTAATGGAGATTAACATTGGGAATGCATTATTAATAATACCAAATGTTTAGAAACAGATTAGTACAAAAACTAGTAAACCAAATTTTTCGCATGAAAATTTATGAACCGATTTAGAAAATTATTTTTTTATTTGGAAGGTTATTCTCACGTCCAGATTGTCCCAAACAAATTTCATTAAAATCAATTTAGCCGTTTGGCGATGAAATCGGTTTCTCAAATTTTTTAAACTTATAATTATTTAACCAACATTACCTACTTGAGGTCTTAGCGCAGTGTGAACCTAATTGGAATGAAAGTGTATTATCCTGATTTTATCAAAAATGTTTCCGATGGTTTTGAAGAAAACCGCCATCTTTTTCATTAAAACCAGTGACAGCTATTGACTGACTTGACACTGGCAATACATCCTCACTTGACACTGGCAAAATTGTTACAAAATGGACAGATGCCATCAAATAAGGAGAAGAAGCTAGAAATGTGTTCAGTAACTGATGTTGGTAACTGATGCTCAGAGGACGGTAACTGGCAGTTCACGAGTTAATTGTAAGGTTGCATCTATCATGGATTCGTGAGGTCAGCCGGTGAACTCTCTGGGTTCCGCGGTTTCGCCATGTCCCAATTATATGGACTGTTTCGAAATTATAATAGGTGTCGTATTCAATTTTTTTATTAATTACTTACTGTGCCCCTTGAATTCACTAGCTGTTATTGTAGTTTTAAAACATGTTTTGGATTTATCCGGGATAATGCTAAAATTATGAAATACTAGCTGTTCCCTACCACGCTTCACTGTGGCACACGGGTTTTTGCAGTCACGGATATGTGACTGATGCAAAAAATAGATAAAATAATCCTTGATTATATTATTTAATTATTACATATTATATAATAATCATGCTTAAATTTCATCACAATCGGAGCAAAACTTTTTGCGTTTTTGAAGCTTACACAAATCAACATAACATTTTTATAATATAGATAGATGGATTGGTTTAGAGAGATTTTATTGTATTAAGAAATAACGAGCTGGTATGACTGAGCTTCGCTCGGGGTTAAAAAAAATAGTATTATTATTCGCGAAGAGTCGTATCTTTATTGGCTTATTTTTAATTAACAACGCCATCTGCTGGAATAGCTTGCAGTTAGTTGCTCACAATCGCCAATAGATGGCAGGAACAGTCGTATATTGCGTTTATGTTTGATTATTACAAAACACCAACTTCTCGTCATTTTCTAAAAATGAATCCTAGCTAGATCGATTTATCGCCCCTGAAACTCTCTGTATACTTAATTTCATAAAATTCGTTGGCGCAGTTTCCGATATCCTAAATATATATATATAAGATTTTCTCGTTTAAAGGTATAAGATATCATTTCATTATAAAGGAAACTTAAGTTAATTAAAATTTATAAAATAATGTTGTGCCGTGAGCAAGCTTATTTAGGTTACAAAATAAAAGCATTACAAACACAAGGTTAAATTTCTACCCACAAATTAATAATAGGAATATTAAATCAGAACATTTTCAATCACATGTGAAGCGACTATCTTTTTAAATCTATTTGTAGATTCAGTTTTTTTTATGGCTGTTAGTAAATTGTTGTATAGTTTAACTACTTCAAACACATTATTTTTTAAACATCCAAGGTATGATTTAATATTTTAATAATGAACCTTCTCCATAGCAGGAAAGATCAAAGTCGTCGCGATAATGCTAAGAAAAATAAGATAACATAAAACAAAGTATCAATAGCGTAATTACCGACATTCTAAAATATTGGCTGGAACAATGGCGGGGGTTTCTCATGGTTTTGTAAATTTGCACGGGCTATTGGTATTGTGTGCTTTGACGAAGATCGATTAGGAGGCAATGAAGTGGGAAATTTGTTATTTGATTATTTAATAAGGTATTCATTATTTTGCCAGGAACCGAAGACCTTCGGTTTGGGGCCCTCGCTACGCTCTGGCGCCAAACCCGTCTCGGGACTTAAAAACGTAACTTTCTATCCTCAGGTAACAATGTACTATTTAAATTCAAATAATGTCTTCTTTCAGTAAAATGTTCCATCTACATTAAAGTTCCATCTATATTAAAGGTACTTTCCCTCCATCTGGCACACCCGTGGGACACCCGGTATGTTCCCAAATCGTCTCAGTTTACACTGAATATGTATAAAAGAGACATAATGTCCAGTGGACTTGGTCAAGCTGATTTTTAGAGAGAAGATTTTTCAGCAGTTTACTTCAGCGGAGCTGATGATAAAAATGATTGATTTGGGTTGTGACATAGGTTAATTGTTTTATGTCTACTGCATTGTACATATATTTCATTTTTTAAGTTCAAGGATGTGTTTTTTTAAGATAATTTATGTCAAAAATGTTGACAGGTAAATTATTAACCTGATTAGATGAAGACGGACCGGGTTTCATTAATCAATATTTTTTAAATAACAATCAAAAGGTCACCTGTTTACTAATTCTTTAATTGCCACTAAGAATCATATTTTGAGCATAGTTCAAGGTTGGGTTTATATTGCAAAGAATAATTTTAAATATATTATAGTTTTGAAGTAGTTCCCACTGAATTATCATTCAATAGTAATGTTATAAACATTGGATCATAGAACACTGAAAATTATTTATTCTGTGGATACTGTTTAACTAGTTTTTTATAGATTTATCTGTTTTACGATTTTTTTATTGAGTCTAACAAAATAAACAAATCAAACAACTTTATTAAATATGGATTAGTTAAATTAAATCAATAAATTAAGGAAGTTAGCCCCGGAGGTCATGCCAAAATGAATATGCAAAATAACGTGGACGAATCACGAGTCTTAGCGAGGGTAGTCTATATTCCAATCATTTTATAATATGCTCATCACTTGGCCTGATTCATTAACAATACATGATGACTTGGTCGTGAAGTGTGCCATGGTCAATCGACTTCACCAGACTCAAGTTCTAGACCGGTCAGACGGGTGCTTTATCGACACCCAATCGACTTACATAATTTGCGAAATGCTGCACCAAGTATTCATGAAGATGGGCAAGAAATTAATAGGGTGATTTCGGTACAAGCGGTGTGTGCTACAAAAAACTGTGTTGTAAATAAATACTTGGATGACAGCTCTATGAGAGTGTGCGTTGATGCTTTTGTTTTATTATCCACTTAGTTTTTTGCAGCAAAAATGTTGCTACAATACTTGCTGCAAATACCAACTCTACATTGTTCTCGACTGCCTTCACAGCTCAGTTGGTAGTAGCTCTGCCTTCTGCGCTGGAGGGCGTGGGTTCGATCCCCACCGATAACAAATATTTATGTGGTGAACACAGATGTTTGTTCTCTGTCTGGGTGTTATATTGTATTCTATGTATGTATTTACAAAAAAAAAAGTATTTAAGTATTATATCAGCTACCTGGTTCCCATAGTACAAGCTCTGCTTAGTTTGGGGCTAGATAGTGTTGT
The DNA here is from genome assembly GCA_947578465.1 of Thera obeliscata. Classification (NCBI taxonomy): domain Eukaryota; kingdom Metazoa; phylum Arthropoda; class Insecta; order Lepidoptera; family Geometridae; genus Thera; species Thera obeliscata. Next base: position 6,137,901 of record OX387918.1, on the reverse strand, counting down.
GTGGATTGTCCGCATTATTTATTTATTGTCTATGTGTCAGGGGTGCAATTTTAGCAACACAAATCACTCAAGCGATAGCTGAATTCGATGTGAGTTGTCAAAAAGATTTGAAAATAGAACGCGGATTCAGCGATCACACAATCAAGCCGTGTTGCCGGAATAGCAGAGCTGATGAATGTCATTTCAAAATCGTACTTCTAAATAATGGCACTACTTCGGCATTGTATTCGTTTTATTACAATGTTTACAAAAGTGTGCGAGCGAGAGATAATTATACTAATTTACACTGGGTCATGCAAGATGTCATGAGTAGCGACGTTTTTTATTGATTTCGTTTCTATATTGGTGTAGGTCATATAACTCAAACACTGTTGCCATGACATACCTATTACAACTACATACTAATAAATACTTAAGTTGTCGCTAAAGCTAGGTAGTATTTGAATACGTCACTTTCTTCAAACTTTCTTTTTATAACATTCAGTTTTACGGTAGGTATCGTAATTGGTCATCAACAATATTCAAAAAACTTATCCTCTTTTAACAAGTTAACTCCAATAAAACCTGAGAGATAAAAAACTAGCAACAAAATATCACAACATGAAAAATCCTGAAATATAATTTTCACGAATGTAAATTTATCACGAAATCGTGCACGTGAGGACGAACATCTGTATGCCTCCAGTTGGAAAGTGCATCGTAGGGCACTTTCCTAACGTGCATTATTGAAGTGGCAGCCAGTGCCAGATTTGCATTCTTGACCGCCTTAGGGGGCAGGCCATGTGCCGCCCCTTAATACCCATCTTATAGCCCCTTCCCACTGGTGCGTGATATCGCGCACCCGCCCGCACCAGCTCGCACGACACACCATGGGAACGGTCTCGTGCGCCGAGGTGCGCGGTAGCACAGGTGCATTTTCTGTGTGCGTCGTCGTGCGCGGTGCGGGCTGGTGCGTGATATCACGCACCGCAGGAAGGCGGCATTAAAGACTAGATACATAATTAATTTACTTTATTGCCAACTTTTATCTAAATCGAAATGAGAAATTTATTATTCTTCTTCTTTTCCTAAATAGGCAGCATCCTTGGTGTTGTTGGTGTCTATAGGCGACGGTGACCGCTTACCATCAGGTGGGCCGTACGCCTGTTTGTATAAAATTTGCATAAAAAAAAATATATAAAACTATTCACAGTCTATATACCGTAAATCCTAAAAAAAGTGATTTAGGAAGATGCTATACGTTGCGTTGCGGTTCGGTCCGCTGGCACCGTAGTATGTGCAGCCTTTTAAATATTTAGGTACTTTGCAAATGATATATTTCATGCTCATCATCAGTGATTTTTTGGTCACGATTTACCACCCCTCATATCTACCGCCCTAGGCCCGAGCCTACTGTGCCTTTGGGCAAATCTGCCAATGGTGGCAGCCGTTCATCTATTTCAAGCTTTAAGGAAGTCACACAAACCGTTTTGCAACTTATTTCGGCATTAACAAAGCATTGCATCTATTCTCACGGTAAATTTCAACCAAAATTAACCAACACAACCACTTAATAATTAATCAAGTAATTGTTTAGCGTGCACGATTGTTTACACAATGTATACATGTCGGTAGATTTATATATTTATTTATTTGCACAATAGTTTTAAGGTGAGGATTAGAGCTGTAGGTCTACCACAAGCTCTGCCAGGCTCTGTCTCTGGTTCTGGTTTTGAGTCTGTGTGAGTGCTCACCAGTGTGTACTGTGTGTGTGTAGTTTTACCACTGGTGACAAGAGCACTAACTAATTTCTCGCACAGAGTAGCTATTCAACGTGGAAATGCAGCCAGCGTTCTTGGCACCATGTCTCATGGTCACCCCACTTTTGCTAGATTTTTAAAGTTAAGTTTTGATTGGTTTTAGTTTTTTTTTTATGATTTTTTTGTTATTTAAGTTACAGTTAAATATAATAAAATTACAAAACAATAAAAATTGACGTAGGTTTTATTTAGACAGCACCCACACAGACTCAAAACCAGAGCCAGAGACAGAGACAGACAGAGCTTGTGGTAGGCCTACTGGCCTCTAAAGTGATTGATTTCAAAATGATGAACTGCCGGATATATTGGTACGATATTCTTTAATAAAGCCGGAACAGACTTATTGATTATCCATTGTTTTTTGTTTAGATTTTGTTTTTTTTTATGATAATTAGACAGTATTTCTGTTGTTTTTTAGATTGTTTTTACAAATGAAAACACGATGATTTTTATACCACTAGTAAATGAGGTTACACTTGATGTTAAGGGTAACCATTGCCTCTAACAAAGCTTTACTTCGTATATCACACACTTCCCCTACGATACACTGCCCTGCGTCTACTAACTTAATTGAGGCATACAAATGTTCAGCCTCACGTGCCAGTAATTTCACCCACACCCTTCAAACCGAAGCACAGCACGCTTCACGGCAGAAATAGGCATGGTGGTAGTACTTCCCCGGACGAGCCACACACAAAGAGGTCTACCACTATATGCATGCCTCAAATTAATGGACGCAGGGCAGTGCATCGTAGGGCACGTTCCTGACGTGCGTGACTTACGAGGCAATGCTTTGAAATAGGCAATGGTCACTTTACATCAGGTGGTTCTTAATCTTGACCCATTAGCTAGTTGTGTAAAAAACATTGCTTAATCGTATTCAGTCTAAAAAGCAATTTTTAAGAAGCAATCAATTAATGCTTTCACACTAAACACTCATTAAAATTTATTATAATCTCATCCTCAATCCTTTTCGTAAACTACTAAAAATATTTTGATCATTAATAACTTGTATATTATGTAACTCTTTTGAAAACATCAATAAATATTATTCATAAGTTATACAATTTAACAGTCTGCAATGAATCTTGCGGCTCTCTGTAACCCTTAATTACAGTTTTGGACCTCAATTGCTGTAATTTGAGAGTTGCTCAAGGCTTGTTTCGGTCCCATCTTGTACCTATGTAATGTTTGTTGCAGAATGTTGGATGTGTAGCTGTGATGTGAATCACGGTGTAAGATTTTTTATTTCGTGTTGACGACTTTGTTCCATTACTTGTATGGGGGCATAAATGAACAAATATTTTGGACCATCTACACAACACTAATATCTAGCCTCAAATTAAGCAGAGCTTTCATATTGAGTTATGCCACAGTTCTAAAATTTTTTTTTACTTCTGATGCTTTTCATTCTAAAGCCCATCGCACACGTGGCTATAATATATATTAATATAAATTATAGCAAGGCATATTACGATGTATATTCTATGCAAAAATTCAAGTGACCGCACACGCAGCTATAATGTAGTTATATATTTCTATGACGTGACCAACTTATATAATTTATATTATCGCACGGCATATTACTATAATTATATCATAGCTACGTTTGTGATGGGCTTAATAATGATATAGTGGTTCTTTATTCTAAAATAGTCTCTTTATTTTACAAGCTTTTAGTTCTAATATTAAAGACGTACGCCATTGGATTTCTTATCAGATAGTAATATTTCCATTCTAATATTTACTTACTACTAGTAACTCGTAATATTATATCGTACATAAATATAGTTGGTTACTCCACACGTTTGTTTTAAAGACTGAACTATTGACCGCAAATCTTAGAGTAATGAAACAGACACTTGTCGGACGCGATAGTTCAGCCGGGTATGAACACTCCAGCCTTAAAGTTTCAATTTTAGTTAAAAAGTGATAAAACCGGATGCCTGCTGCTAATGTAATGATGAAAAGTTTATTTTGGTTACATTAACAACATTACCTCACAGACCTTATCGATGGATAATAATTATGTTTTTGTGTATTAAACACGCTACGAGCGTTTTATTTTGGGCTTCTCATATTTTAGAAAATCTGAACTGAAAACTATAGATTTTAATTCACAGTAACGCATTTTAAAGCTGCAGATTATCAGATTTTAAAAAATAATTCTGTTTTCTACTCTTTTTATAATAGTGACTTCGTATGAACAAAAACAATGCTCTAAAGTATACTACTATACTATACACTAGTAATATTATACTAGCACACTACAAATACTATAGTACTACTCTAAATAGTATAATATACGTTGCAGGCAATAAATATTGCACATCGGCTAATTTCAGCTTCATAGGGCGTAGTGTGCGTCAGAAAGAGATAGCGCTCTAATACAAAGCTGAAAAGCCGATGTGCAATATTTATTGCCTACGACCGTAGTATACAATGTTTATAGTATACTACTTTTTACTACTCTGTTGAACCGAACTTATACAATACTTGTATGTTGAGTAACCTGCTTTTTGCGGCATTTTGTAATCATTAGTTTCGTGGATGTAATGACAGATTACGGTCGCTAATGAGATATTAAATAATTGATTACGTTTTGATTAAATAATTAATCGTTGATTTTTCATTGATTATAATTGTTTGATTATTGGTGATTTGCTAATTGAAGTTTTTGCTACTAATTAAGGCATACGCCTTGTCTGATCCGTGCCATACCATGCAATGTGTTCAATTTGCAACTTTATTTCTATGTACCTTTGTACGAAATTTGGATGGAATGGAAAGATCATGTTGCTGGTATTGGAAATATACCTAAAAAACTTCTCAATTGGTCTTTTAGGTGACGTTGGTGTTGATCACTTTTTGTTCAAAGTGATCTGTCATGTTTGTTTGTAGAGATTGCTGTTAGCGATAAGGCCGCTCATTCTATTACTGTGACTGTTTATTTTTAAGCTAAAAACTGTATCTTTAATGAGTCATGGTAATCAATAGAGTATAACTATCTATCTATAAATGCTGGTACAGTCGTATAGCAATCACCGGTGTTGCTATTCTACTGGCAAGCAAAAAAAAAGGAATGTTCCTTTTTAAAAAAACAACCAATCTCCCGCTATGAGTCGAGAGGCCCCGACTTTTGGCGAAGTTTGTCGAACTATACCGAGGAGGCGTTGATCACGTGACGTTTTTTGGATAGAGGTAGGCCAAAGTAAATATGGATGAACAGTGTGAAAGATGACACGGATAAGAAAGAAGTGGATACAGATATGACGAAGGAGGAGAATGGTAGAGGTGACAATGTTGTCCCGACCCCGCATAAAGTGGGATAAGGGCAGGAAGAAGAAGACCTATACTAAACAGGATGTTAAATAATTATTTAAAAAACAGTAGCCGTTTAAATAACAATAGATCAACATCTTAAGTAGCTATCCATCAACTGTCAGTATTTATAGATAATCATGCGTATTTAGTTAGATACCTTTTCAATATACACGGATCTATACAGGTTTTACATAATTAAAAATAGATGTTTTTTTTATAGTATGGAAAATCCACACTATCTAGACCCAAATTAAGCAAAGTTTGTTCTATGGGCATTCAAAAGACTTCAACGTGCACTTTCAGATAATCGAAGATTTAAAAAAATTAAAATGATAAATGTTTGATATACAAAATAAATGATATGGACTCATTCTTTAGATATATAATTCTACTGTACGTGTTTGTCACTGAACTCATCTTAAACGGTTGGACCGATTTGAATTATTTCTTTTGTATGCGTTTAGGTGGCGCCCTGGATGGTTTAGATTCACAAATAATGGTATTATTTGTCTTTCATTTCATACTTTGTTTAATATCCTAATCGCTTGAAATATCATGCAGGAAAACGTCTATCGGGTCCGCTAGTTTAAATATATATCCTCAGGCACGGTAGATATTCTTCAGATCTCGTAGTACGAGTACCTACCTTATGACTTGGTCTAAAGGTTCATCAGTCAGAGTCAAGGTTTTATTTAGATTTGTCTTTATTAGTCTAAATTAATAATTATTCTAAAAGCTATATCTAACGACTTGATATCTGATATTGCTAGCAGATAGCTACGTAATCTTAAAATACCTAAATCGGTTGCAGTTACCTAAACCAGTTGATGTCTGAATGTGTCTTAGTATTAAATATTATTTTAGCTAATTCTATTGCAAAAGGGGTTTATTAAGTTTTTTTATATAGAAAATGCAAATTTTGATGACCATCATACTTCTACTACTCATCATAATTCTACTCCAACCTAGGCACATTGCTTACCAACAAGTTGAAATACGTAGCTAACTTTGTTTCAGTATATTTACCTGAAAATAAAAAAAAAACATTACATTAGATTTATAAGTCATCAGAACTATCAAATATAATTCACAATTATAATTCCAATGACAATAATAATGATTATGTAATAAATATATGCGTGCACCGTAATAAACACGTTTAATGACCGTTTATTCGCCGTCACGATCCGATAGCGTGTCGCATTACAGAATTCTATCATGATTGACTCAGCATCGTGGGTTCTTTGATAGTTACAACTTTATGAAGCTTTGTCATTTGACTTTGATGTAGGTATTTAGACACTAAATACGAAATGAAGTCAACATTAATAGTTTGGTTTGAGGTCACGCTAAGAGTGCAATGACCTGAAGAAAATCTAACAAAGTACGTGTAGTCATACATCATCATTATCATCAAGATATTTCTGTCCACTGCTGTAGGTCTACCATGAGTTCTGTCTGGCTCTGTCTCTGGTTTTAGTTTCGAGTCTGTGTGAGTGTTGAGTTAATAAATCCTACGTCAAAACATCATACACACATTATAATGCACTGTTGAGCACTCACATAGACTCAAAACCAGAGCCAGACAGAGCTCATGGTAGGCCTACTGGATGAAGGTCTCTCCCAAGACGCGCCACGGAGCCCGGTCTTCAGCTCTCCTCCAGTACTTGCTAGCTACATTTCGCAGATCGTCGCCGCACCTTGCCGGAGGGCGTCCAACTATATACGCTTAATAGTCATACATAATCAACAACTACTTACTAGACATGCGCAAAGGTCATTGACCCTACTGCTACTTATAAAAATGTTATATAATTGGATATTCAAGTGACTTGTAAGTACACACAATGAGCATTGTAATCAATGTAATATTTAAATAGCCAACTTTTGCGCGCACACGCATTACAGGGGGTCATCTGTCAATCACCCAGCCACCTGGCATTTCCTATGATAGGTAATATTACACATCAAGGGAACGAGACATGGCATATTTCTCAAGAGTTTTTCGAAATAATCTACTCTGTAAAGCGATAAAACCTGAAAGGATTGTATTACGTGTTACATTGCGCGGTGGGCGTAGGAACAAAAGCTCGAAAAAAGTGAAACTTTAGGGCACACTAACTTAGGCACACAGTAGTAGGTATGATATGAAGGAGAAGAGTGTAGCTTTTTTCTAAGAACAGATAAAGTATCTATTGTTAGTAAAATGAGTCAAATAAAAAAAAGCTCGACAGACAGTCGATTGTGAAAATTCAAGAATAGTTTTGAATGAAATTAATTTCATTTTAAAAGATTTAAATTTTTATTTGCATGAGGTATGGTAAATACAGCACTCACACTTAGGCCGATATTCATAGACCGAACTTTGACTTTACTTTGATGGAAAGTTCAACTTTCAACCAAAACTATATTTCATAGTTCTATCAAGCTCTTCTTTATTCAAAATATTGATAGGAAACTTCGGTAAACAAAGCTTACTTTGCGAAGACTGCTTTGCTGTTAATCAAAATGCGGTCTATGAATCTCAGCCTTACACCCAGTTAGTCACAGTCAGCTTACAGTTGATAGTTTAAATTTAAAATAACGCGTGCTCTTATATAAGAGCGAACAGTGTTTAGTGTGATTTGTGTTGTGTTGGGAGGAGCTTGCTTCACAAAGATCGTCTTGGCGTTCTACCATCCACCATAAAGTAAAAGCGTTTGAAGATAGCCGACTCGAAGCGCTCGACATAAAACGCGAAATGCGCAAGAATAGACCTAAGCCCTCCTACACATATGCATACAACACCGCGGGTCAACTGTATTGCTCTTCATGTGATCGGGTGTTTAAGAATAAGTTTGGCCTAGCGAGCTATATAAGGGCTCACGCTAGGAAATTAATTTAGTTAGTTAATATTTGATTTAGGTTTTAGAAGATACATATTAATTTTAGCTGGGGTCGCCGTCATCGAAATCGATGAGGAGGACTATATAATTAAATGTGTTTATTCTTATGGTGTGTCCTTGTGTACAAAAGGACAAAAATGCTTTTTTACAGTATAAAAATCACCTAGAACTATAAGATTCGTGTTTGCAACAAGTTACGGCTCATTTAACAGCTACTAGTGCTAGTTTTAAAAAAAACCCAAGGAGTGTAACGCGCAGTGTAACTCAAAATATCAATATGTAATTACGTTTATCGGTTTATAGAGTAGGCCTTCCGATGATCGCGGTTGCTGCGACCTTTTATAGAAGAACGGGTACAACTGAGACTAAAGATCGTCTAATAAATCCCAGAGTTACTCATACGTGCCTGCACTTAGACCGTGTTGGCTAAAGAAGCGGCAATCGCCTTGTTACTGCCGTCAATGTGTCATACGGTTAGAGATAAACCAGTCTAAAAATGCACGCCCCTCCACCACGTTTTCTTGACGTTAACTCACAGCAAAGTAGTTAAAAATGATCCTTGTAATGTAAGTGATAAAGAACGATTTACTTTGACTGACTGGAGTAGCTGGACGTGCATTTTAAGCTTGGACTATCTCTACTTTTAAATTGAGTCTAGTCAAAAAACAACATGATCAACAAATGAAAAAACTAGCAGAAAATCAGGTATTTTTAAAATTGCCATGATTTTAACTAAATCCGTAACAATTGGTTATTGTGAACGTAATAAGGAACTCTACGTTAATTCTTCAAAAACACTTAACAATACATAAAAATACATAATATAAATACAGGTATAAATACAGATATAGAAGAAAAAGAATACTAATAATTGTGATGACAAGATTGATAATGAACTAAAAACTGTGTTAACTGGTATGGTTCAACCAAAAAAAATCTCGTACGCATTAAAACTTGTAAAGTACAATAAATTAAAAATATGTAGATATCCAAAAGATAATAAATAAATAAAATAATTTGAAATTTGACAGCGTTTCACTGATTCCTATCGCTTTATACAAATTAGAGATCAAAAATTCTGACCTCCTATTTGTCTTTTGTCAGTTTAAACATAGGAACGCAATTTTTCTCATACAGTGAGATGTTATTTCTATTGAGAAAAATAAAAACTTTTTTACGTTCCTAGAAACTCGGGCTTAAGCATGCCTATACTTATAGTGGCATTCATGGGAGTGGATCACTGACTAGTGAACAATAAAATAAATGTACTTTGTAATATGCCTGCAATAGGATAGACTTGATTGAATACAGTTGATTATTCTAGAAATGTTCTTTTGCAAAATATGCCACGCAGTTATCTTATATAAAAAAAATCATAGCATTCCAAGAACGCCAACAAAACTGAAAACTTGATCAAGAAAACCGTCAAGACAATTCTATTCTATATTCATATAGTTTTATATCATCATCAAACTAAAGGTCAAATCACCAGAAATGAAATAATTAGGTACATGAAATATCTTTCTTTGCAGTACAAAAGGCTCTTATAATAATAAGACTTTTGTTTATGTTTATGTTTATTTATTTAATCTTAGACTCACAGTTACAATATTTTTTATCTTAAGCTATTCGATGAATTTTATACATTAACCAATTCGAATCTACATTATGTAAGCAATAAATTAAGTAAGTAGGTACAAAAACAGCAATAATAATTATCTTTCTAAAGTTATGCTCGGCGAACTGATTGAAATAGGTATCATATCAGGTTAACTACCTAGCATGCTAAATTTGGTAAGTAGTATAAGTACTTAGTTTAGAAAATTACATTTAAAATCAAAAGTTAAAAAAAAAAAATTACGGGTTGCACTCCGGGAGTGCCGGCAGAAGTGAAAACTTGATTATTAACGTAGGAACCCTAAAAGTTGTTTATTTTATCAAGTTCCTCAATGTAGTAAAACCCCAATCAAAGTCCTAAGGAACCCTAAAAATTTTAGCATTATCAAGCTCCTAAGTGTAGTTGAAATTCCAATCATAGTGCTAAGGAACCCTAAAATTGTTTACATAATCAAGGTCCTAAGTGTAGTTGAAAGTCCAATTAAAGGCCTAAGGAACCCTAAAAGTTGTTTATTTTATCAAGTTCCTCAATGTAGTAAAACCCCAATCAAAGTCCTAAGGAACCCTAAAAATTTTAGCATTATCAAGCTCCTAAGTGTAGTTGAAATTCCAATCAAAGTCCTAAGGAACCCTAAAAATGTTAACATTATCAAGCTCCTAAGTGTAGTTGAAACTCCAATCAAAGTCCTAAGGAACCCTAAAAGTTGACCACTTAATCAAATTCCTCAATGTAGTAAAACCCCAATCAAAGTCCTAAGGAACCCTAAAAATTTTAACATTATCAAGCTTCTAAGTGTAGTTGAAACTCCAATCAAAGTCCTAAGGAACCCTAAAAGTCGACCATTTAATCAAACTCCTCAATATAGTATAACCCTAATCAAAACCCTATACGGAACCCTAAATTTTACGTAAAGCCAAATCCTCAACGGGTCGGAACCGCTAGAAGGGACCTTGTCGCGCGACCTACAAGTAGGTCCTAAATGAAGTAAAACGGCAGACATAGGAGGAGGGGGTTCTGGGGGGCTAAGGGGGGTCACAGCACGGCTCGCTTCGCTCGCCGCGCTGTTCCCCGTGGTCGCGTGGCGGCTCGCTTCGCTCGCCGCGACGCTCCCCCCGGGTTCAGGAAGAGGGGGTTCTTGGGGGCATAGGGGGGGTCACAGCACGGCTCGCTTCGCTCGCCGCGACGCTCCCCCCGGGTTCAGAAGGAGGGGGTTCTGGGGGGCTTGGGGGGAGTCACAGCACGGCTCGCTTCGCTCGCCGCGCTGTTCCCATGGTCGCATGGCGGCTCGCTTCGCTCGCCGCAATGCTCCACTCGAAAAATAAATACAGTAGATCTATAAAATCATGTACCAATGACCACTACTACCTGCCGCGGGCGGCCGCTAGTTCATAAAATCTATAATAGGTATGTACCTATACCTACTACAGTCACGAAAAACGCCTTGGTATGCTTGCTACTAACTATTATCTATTCTGTGACGTTACCGTGTCATAGTAACTACTAGCGTATCTGTAGCGTCTTACGCTTTTTTCGATTTTTATTATGAACTCTACGTTGTAGTCTTAGGGTACATTTCTGCAAAAAATCCGTCCTACGCTTTTTCGATAAGGTCACGTGATCCTGACGCCCTGACGCCCTGACGCGAGTTTAAGATTTTATACCCATTACAGAAAGTGCTCAACGCCGCTAAAGAAGTTTTCACTTCAATAAGAATTAAAAACACAGATGAATCGCTAAGCAAGTGTGAGATGTGTGTAAAAAGTGAGTGTGTTTTATAAATACACGGACCTTTTGCAATCTTTACGATACCGTCAGTTTATGGGATCCTAGCTTCTTCCAGATTGTAATCGTCATGAGGATTTGAGAGTTCAATTTTATTTTTTTTACCACTGGAATTTGAAATGATTGCTTTGCACGGGTAATCCGATGTTAATGTGCGTTGATCTTTAACATTTGCATCTACATTCTAATAGCGATGATTTAAAATACAAGACCTTTGGTCCCGTTCCCTTCCAATGTCGGTATTATTAAATTATCCGTTTATAAGATTGGATTAGCTTATTTCCTTATTACTATTAGATTATACTTTATCGATGGAATTAGCATAATTAGTATTTATTTGGATGTACTTCGAAATTAAATATATTTCAACCGTTTATTTGCAACCTTGTTAACTCAAAATAGGTTTGTGTTACCTATATTATTAGTTACGAGCTGGTAAGAGCTTTTACTAAGGGAACCAGATAGCTGATTAAAATACTAGTTAATAATTTTTTTTGTTAAATACTATCTCAGAATACAATATAGCACCCAGACAGAGAACAAACATCAGCGTTCACCACACAAATAATTGTTCTCGGTGGGGATCGAACCCACGACCTACGGCACAGAAGGCAGAGCTACTACCAACTGACCTGGATGTCAGCCATATTGGCAGCAAGCTTGCATCAAATAACAAACACTCACGAGATACTTGAAGCTATAATATCTATGTAAATGTAACCGTTTGCTCATCGTATCAGCTGACATTATACCGAGGTCATCGTACTCTACAATTTGCAATTACTCCGTAATAATATCAACTAGACGGCAATGAATGGAACCTAGGGCTTAGATTAGTTCTAAATATGAGGTTCTACTGAACTGTCATTAGGTACGCATTCCTGAATACCTGAAATACTAATAAACGGAAAACATCGCGAGGAAACTGGTAAAAACTAAAATACATAATATTTTTTTTTACTATTATTACCGTTAATGTACATGTTTTTTCTACATTGCCGAAAGTAAAGACCAATATAAAATCCACCCACATTAATTTCAGTGTACAACTATACTCTCATCGCCCATATACATATATGGTAAAATTAACTTGTATGGAAATGATAATAACTTAAGTATGATGCTGCATGCATATTTCTGCATTGCTGTTTCGGTTTGAAGGGCACGGGTGCCGGTGAAATTATTGGCATGTGAGGCTGAACATCTGTATGCCTCAAGTTGATAGACGCAGAACAGTGCATCATAGGGCACGTTCCTGATGTGTATCAGCTAGTACTACAAAACTTGATAAACCGACTTCATGATCAAACTGCTGAAATTATTTTGATATAAAATACTTATTGATAAACATAAAACCACACTAGTCACCCCTACGATTTTCGGAAGGTCCCCTCAATTTTTCTAGCCTGTCATGATCAAACCCTGATTTCCTTATCATGGGACCACATTTGAAATCTTCTTTCCAACAAAAAAAGAATCATTAAAATCGGTTTATAAACGACGAAGTTATCCGCGAACAAACATATAAAAAGCATAATACATTTATACTGTCGAATTGAGAAACCTCTTCATTTATGATCGGTTAAAAATACAGTTTTATAATTTCATACTATTAAGACCTAATTATTAACCTTCAAAGCGAAACGCTGAGAATCGAGCCTGTGAATTCTTTTATTAATCTTATTAATTCACGAAATTCCCACCTGATTCCTATTGGAATATAACCGAGTAATTATAAATTCATGTTTCAAGGGTACAGTCGTGTACACAATGGTTAGGCAATAGTGTCATACAAAACCTTGCACAGATGTTATTTCCCACAGACCTGCTAAAAAAGATGATTTTGAAATGGCAAAAATTTATAGTTTTGTCTGATAAATCATCTGAGTGTGACTTAGTAAACATAGTGATTCACACCCAAACTTCAATTTCAATTTAGAAAAGTTATACTAGCAGTCGCCCATGGCTTCACTCGCCCCGTTACTTTTTTAGAAAATTATTCTATGTCCGTCTCCTGGTTCTGAGCTACCTTCCCACCAATTTTCAGCCAAATCAGTTCAGCTTTTCTTGAGTAATAGTGTAACTAACACGACTTTTTTATTTATTTATTTACTAGTGGCCGCCCGCGGCTTCGCTCGCCCGTTCCCGTAACACCCCGTTCCCGTTGCTTTTTCGGGATAAAAAGTATCCTATGTCCTTCTCCCGGTTCTAAGTTACCTCCCCACTAATTTTCTGCAAAATCAGTTCAGCTTTTCTTGAGTAATAGTTTAACTAACACGACTTTTTTATTTATTTATTAAACAGAAAGTAAGGTACAATTAACAGTGGTTTAAAGCCTAAGTAAGGTTTGTTTTACCAATGGGTTCTCTATATCAATAACTACTTACTTTCTATTATAATATTATAGATAATATGTATAGAATAGATTAGTTAAGTTCACTACTCGTAGAATGTCATTTACACTAAGTGATCTACCCTGGCATAAATAAACAATTTTTAATACGAAAATAAAATTACAATACTCAAAAACCGAAAAAGATAAATATTTTTGTTGCCACAATTAGCTAAATGGTAAATACCCTAAAAAGAAAAAAACTGTCAAAACAAGATGTTTAAAAAAATGAGGTATAAAAGTTGAAATGACGAATAAAAAGTCGCTAATTAATTCGACCACCAAAACAAAATACAACGTAAAATAAAAAAAATAATTAAAACTAGTTAGAACAGGTTCACTAAATTAAATGACCTAGGCTAGATGCAATCGGTCGTGTTATCTAATGTTGATCTAGGCAAAATTACGAAACCCTTGCGGTTTGTGATCGTTGACACCAAATTTTTAGTCTTGAGCCACATCTAGGCAATCTGCGATGGTGATGGCGATGACAGGCAGTTTTAGCATGGGGTTTTGCATATATTTATTACAAGCCCACGGCGTCGCTCGCCTCGCTCCCATTTTTTTCGGGATAAAAAGTATCCTATGTTTTTTCTCGGTTCTAAGCTTTTTTTGAGTTACAAATAGTGTAACTAACACAATATTATTTTTATATATAGAAGAGAAGATAATTAGAGTCAAATATTTGCATATGATCTATATATTTATTAAAATGATTCCCATTACACAGTTACGGGAATGAGGCGAGAACGGGGCAAGCGAACCCACGGGCGGTGTCTAGTATAACTATATATTTATTTGAAAAAGATTTAACAGATCTTAGAGAACCTTCTATTGTTGACCTAATTTTTGAAAATAATATTATAAAAAACACTAGTCCTACTTTTGTTTTACATAAATAATAATAGGTTTTTTTCATTTTGGGTACAATTTTATCTCATCCAGTGACATCCACCAATTGGTGAATCAAGAAGTTTTTTTATTTGACTTGAAAAAAAAAAAACAATCAATATAACTCATCGGTTGCCTTTATTTCTTGATATTTTTTGATTGTACCATGCAATGATGTCATTTTAGAAAATAGACGAGTATTTATCAAAATAGATTCAAAACTTAATTGAATACTCAATAATTTAAAATGAGTTTGATACCAGGATCTAGACTGAAGATGATATAATTTACATAATTTAATTCACTATTATTTCAATAATCTAATAAGATTCCATCGAGTTTGAAATGTAATCGATTTTAAATTGATTTAGTATTAGTATTATCGTCATCCCACGCTAAGTAGAGTCAGCACAATAGGTTTGCTTGTCTTCTTAAAAAAAAACACCATAGTTGTGCCCCACTGCCTACTTAACCCCCCGATTATAAGTGTTTGACTTTAGTGTGTTTATGTTTATGTGTAAATGCAGTTTATTTGTTCTTCTTCTTCTTACCATGTCACTAGTTCTGTAAAAACAGTGTGGTGAAAGGATTTTTAAGTGTGCCTCAGAGAGGTTCCTTTTGTTTTTTGTTGCATGTTTGGTAGAAATTCATGCTGTTGTTTCTTTATTCACTTGAAGATGTTAACCACTTTGGCGTAAAGAAAACGCCAAATTTGGTATTTACGATTCCATTGTTTATCCATCTTTTCTTTAGTTAAATTAGTGGCCATCTACATTGGCTATAATCTACATTCATAACTCATTTTATTATTTGTCTGCTCAACTCAATTCAGTTTAGAAGTAACATGCTTGAACAAGAATTATCTAAACTTGAGTGGCATTATAATTCTAAAGCTCGAATTATAATAATTACATGGCATTATGATAATTGATTTTGGATTATGATTTGGTTGCCACAGCTTCGAGCGTTCGATACGGTACATCAAATTCCTACGATCTATGGGTATGGTTTATTTAATAATGATGATGAAGGGTAGCTCACGATTTACGGGCATCTCATGAGGAGGGATGAAAGTCATGTTACTTGTAGAGTGACAGAGGCTGTACTATGGGAATCAGGTAGCTGATATAATACTTATTTAAATAAGTATATATTTTTTGTTAATATATACCTATACCTTTGAAAAGTACAGGATACCTACCTACATTGTATAAGTTTTTTAGTATACATTATTACTTATAGGAAGCAACTTACTTGAAGTTTATTAATCATGTAGTAAATATTCTATTTTTAGTAAAAAATTATGACTCAAATCGGTCGTAACAGGAATGTATTAGCGTATCCGAAAATTTAGCATCCTTGTTCACACCTTTTTTTTACCGCGTCAAAGTAATAAATTCTAATTTCGCTGGTCAAAACGTACATTTACTACATAAATTAGAGGTACAATTTATTTATTTGTTGTATAAAAATAAATAGTCTTGCTGACCTTGACATTTCGTTTTATAACGAGTAAACTGCCGATGAATATGTAAATTTTATAAGATGGTGCGTGCGAGTCAAATATATCACATAATAAGTCACAATAAATATAAGTCTAAAAACTTGAGAAACCGACTAATCTGGAAGATTAAAAAAAATATCGGCTCATAATTGACGAAGTTATACGATAACAAACATGTAAAAACTAAATGTTAAAATTATATTTTTATAATTTAGATTCATCTCTAATTTCATTTTTGTTTAGCAGGTTTGCAATTTTTTAACTTGTTCACCACACAGATCATCTAAGATTAAAAAACGGAATTCTTTAGAGTGTAAAATGATAGGCTGATTATTATAATTATTGTAAATCAAAATTAAAGTCCAACAACTATCTTGTTTAGAGTTTTTTGGAAATGTAGGCATGGATACAAGCCTGTTTGAGGAAAATAATAATTGAAAAAAACCACATCATTATAATTTAAATATATTTACTTTAACGTGGCTAACGACCCTATAATTCATTAACCTTTAAGCTTTCCTAGAAAAACGCGTGTCAAGGACATTCTTTTAAGAAAAAAAGCTGGTTTACCAAGTTTTGATCATGAATTTTAAGTGATATTATGTCATTTGAAGAATTTAAGAGAAGCCATTTGATTTAGCTAGCTTTTTTTATTTTTTACATAATTTTTACTCTGTTTTTTAGGATTATTAGAAAATTTAAAGTTTTTGGTAAATCTTAGGAAACAAATGGGGTATGGCTGTGTTATAGATAGGGTTCGATCCCCACCGAGAACAAATATTTGTGTGGTGAACACCGGTGTTTGTTCTCTGTCTAGGTGTTATTACTCGTATTGTATTCTAAGTTTGTATTTACAAATAAAAACATAGCTTTGTTTAATTTGGGGCTAAATAGTGTTGTGTGGATTGTCCACAATTTTTTTTTATTAATTAGGGTTTGGAGAAAGCTATCAAAGCTTTAGTCGAGTTGCCACCACAACCTATTTAGTTTTTAGTCTGCGCAACAGATAAAACTGAGCTGCTATGGACTGAGCTACTACAGACTGAGTTATAAGGTCAGTCCATAAAACAGAGCAGCATTGACCCTTGCCCAAAATAATGGCAAAATCGTGATATTCTCACACTAAAAAAACAATCAATACACATGATCACATCAAGCCAAAATGCTAGTCACAGGTGATTTAGACTGATTGCTATTTTGAAGTATAAAAATTTTAAATGCCATAATGTTAAGGTTATACGTGAATCAGAAGCAGTACAACTGTATAGAAAATTGCACAATATGTTTGTCCTACAAATGTAGGTTTAGGACAAATCTTCGTGATGATGACTTAGATGATACTTATATAAGTATAAACTACAGGATATAGTAGAATGGTCATGTGGCCGAAAAAATGTTGCTAAAATACATGCGCATATGTTCCTTTCTCCATACAAATTTGTACAATAAAAATTGCCTTGTTGCGCAATAATTATTTTCCCAAGAAGTCAAGCAACAAAAAAAATATTCACGTCCTTACTTCCTTTTGCTCAGAGTTCTCATATTTAGTGATACTTTTAAATAGTGAAAATATAAAACTGGCGACAGTGGTTCCCATAATACAAATTGCACTCGAGTGTTTGTTTTGTACATATATATGATATAATATTATCACTTACAAACAGAGAGGAAACACGCAAATGTTTGTTATTGGCGGGGATTAACACCACGGCCTACACCGCAAAAACCAGAGCTTTAACCAACTGAGCTGAGAAAACTGATTATTACAGAACAAACTACTTATGGTGGCTTATGAAGTGTTTCAACCTTAGCTTTGTAAACAGTCTAATTTACGTGTGTTACATTGTTGTTGTTTACGTGTGTTGTGTTGGCTTAATGATTTTGAGCACGACTGTACATGACCCAAAGAAGAGCACTCAGTTAAGGTGCTTAGGTTAAAGTTTAACACATTAAGTTTATTTTGATTATGTACTAATGTTCAAGGTGTGATTAGGTTGCCCAACAGCGTTTTGTAAATATGCAATCATTTAATACATAGAGATAATCGTGAATACCTATAACTATTATACCATAAAAATGCCCGCAGTTTCATCCACATCATGTCATTGTGTTTTATGACGTTTTTTATTTTATAATGTCCCAAAAGTTAAGAACCGAGTGGGATTTGAACCTTCCTCTTGGTACGGGGCTGCGCTGACCGCTGCGTCATCGGAACCTAATCCCACTCGTCGAATAACTTTTGGGACATTATTCAATCTTTGTGGTTTCATTAGTAAACATTATAAAATCAATAAAATAATACGTTTTTTATGCAAAGTCAAGTTTTATGTATTATTCTAAAACCTTAAGAAGTAAATAAAAATAATAGCAAATGGTGGAGGCTTTTTCTAGTAGCAGTGGGACCCGAAACATGTGTCAAGTGTAACATTTGGTTCGAAGGAACCAGTAAGGAGTTAAGAAAAAGTAGGACCAACAAATGATTTCAAAATTTCGAATAATTATACATAATTTGTAAAATTATGTGTACATAAATAAAAGAAGAAAAAAACACTTTGCAAAGCTAGTGTAAAATAATTATGCAGCAATTGCATGCTTAAAATAGTTCAGCTGTAGTTAAAATAATTAAATCTTAAAAGGTAATCCCAATTATTAAGTAATTTACTCCTACTTAATTTAACTTGTTTTATTTAAAGTTTAGCTTTTCCATGAGTAATATGCCCAAATGAATAAATAAATGTTTATTTATATGAATTCACAAAACAGATAAAAATCAAATTAAAGAATAATTTTAAATCTCGACTCAAAATGTGAATTTATTGCTTTTAGTTTTGGTGAATCATGCAGTACCTACAATAAGGTTGGTGAGGTTACTGTCATGACAATTACATTACTGAATACATATTACGATACACAGCCTAATTAAACCGTTAAGACCTGCGAAAGCGATGGTGATCAGTGAAACGCTGTCAAATATGACAGCGTTTCACTGATCGCCATCGAAATTGCTTAGATGTACGCAAGGCTTTAGTCCTAGCGACTTGAAATTAGGAGGGTGTGTTCTTTATGAAAAGTATTTGTATTTTTGGATTTGTATTTATTTATTTCTCTCACTTAGACTAAGGACAAGGATAAAACTTAGCTTAGGTAAATTGAGAGCTGTATCCAAGAAGGTTTTAAATTAAAACTTGTAGATTAGATCATCAAATACATTATAATAATAAGTGTAGGTTAAAGTTGGAAAAAAGATAAACGTGAACGAATTTGCGCGGGATTCCACTAGTTTTCTATAAAATAATAATAAAAGCATTAATTTTACTTTTACAGAGCTGGTAGTGAATACAATATATGGTGAAGATTTATTAGGAAAAGTAATTAGTTGGGATGTGTCTACCCTCTTTGCAAGAGACTGGAGCTTGGGATAGGCTTATATATCCTGTAATACAAGTCTCCAGGGCCTTCCGCCATGGATATGAACTCCCATTTCCTCGACAGTACACAACCACTTATGCACAATTACAAAATGATAGAAGAAAACTAAATATCTAAACTAACTAGGTACCTTACTTTTGTGTGTGTGTGTATTTATGTGATGGTGTTATGAAAGTAAGGGTGAGTTCTGAGAGTTCTCCTGTTACAGAAGCCATACGGAGCCAGGTAAAATATTTGGAATATTTTTTTTATACAACTATGTTGACAAACAAGCATACGGCCCACCTGATGGGAAGCGGTTACCGTAGCCTATGGACGCCTGCAATACCAAAGGCATCACAAGCGCGTTGCCGACCCTTTAAAACTTTTAAAACGCCCTTTTTGAAGAACCCCATGCTATAGTCCTTAAAACCTCAGCAGGGAGATCATTCCACAGCCTGAGTGTTCGCGGGAGGAAGTTCCTCTGAAACCGAACGGTGCGCAACCACCCAGGCTCTAAGGTGTGAGGATGTACTCTCTGCCTATGGCGAATATTGGTTACTATGTAAGCATATACTTACATGGTAAGTACTATGTATAAATTACACTTACATTGCATCACACAGCTCGCACAAAGCTACCTATCTGGGCATGATCATCATCTATCGTGCTGATCAAGAATGTTGCATGTTGATCAAAATGTCAGCCATGAAAGTCTAGACTCAGTTACAGACTGTTCAATTAAAGACTCTTGATTTAACCCAATAAATCCGCTAGCAAGTTTTGTAAACTACCTTTGATAAAATATACTGACATTTAGACTGAGAATACTGCACATTATAGGTAAATTTATTTAAAATTAATGTAAAGAGTAAAATCAAAATGGAATACCATGAACCTATACCACCTAATTTCATGAAGAATAATACGTATTCATAAAAAAAATATTGCTAAAAAAAGGAGTGTCAAAATGGCAGAAATATTTTTTCATTTATTTGTTTTATGCTTTAAGTCTGTGTAGCACAATCCAATAAAACACATACGTTAGGCCACTGCATGGTACCATACTATGAAATACATGTTAGTTTGTATGCAATGTATTAAAATTTGTGTAGTTATAATTAAACGGTAGCATTCAAAAACGTTCCGTTCTAAATTCAAATCGCTCAAAACCGTATAAAATTACAGTTTTCTTGGTTTGTTACAATTCAAAATTGGAAAACTAACTAAATTGAAAAAAAAAGACAAACAACGCCAAGTAAATTTCAATTCAAAATTGGAAAACAAACTAAACTGAAAACAAAAGCGAAACTACGTCAAAATGTATACGACTGTGTACTATATGCGTACGTAACGCGTTCATAAGAATGTAGCCAAGATATATAGTACCCTTCGTCAGATTAAATCTCAGTCGATCACGACATCGACAGTGAAAGTGACATCATCCTATCATTATGGGAAGCTATTCAAGTAGAGCAGCATTGTATTATTATGTATAGAGCGATCTTGTTTGAACTATGAGATAATACTTTGGTAGTACGATGATAGGTCATGGTATCTACAGCTTAATCATATGAGTTTAATAGTTTGAGTAACCGACTTCATGGTCAAACTATTAAACCGATTTTGATAAAATTTCAATGGGATTATTTTAGAAGTATTTCCTTTCAGATAAAAAAAGAATTTACAAAAGCAGTTTATAAAGTATGACGGAGATTCATCAATATCGGTTTAGTTTAAATGTACACTGCATACAGTGTACATTTAAACTAAACGGATATTAATGAAATTTCAGTCTCCTCTATCTCTGTCTGTGTGTTGTGTAATCTGGAAATATTACTATTCAGATAATTATATATCTTTTCAAATCGGCTCAGAAATGACGAAAATATATAACCTAGTCTTCATTACCACTTCAAAATTAGCAAAAAAGTTGAAGTGGACAGTAGGTCAGTATAGCTTTGAGTAAACTTTTTTATGTCCGTACGTCATTATTGATATTGACCAATACGGTTCATAGAAAACTTCAAGATATTTGCAATGGTCATCGGTTTTCCTCAAGAATTTATCGTAACACTCCGATGATACAAGTATACTTTCGTATTTCGTAAATGCATCCATCTGTCATGTGAGATGTCCATTGCAAAACCTCTTGATGTGACGCTCCAACTTTTGATAAAAAAAATAACCTACTGACATAATTAAGACAAAAATGACATAAATCAATTGTCTTGCTGACAAAGATATTTCACTATTGAGATTTTATTTATTCGCGTGGATGTTTTCAAAACCTACTAACTTAACCTATATTTCATAACCTACTTACCTATCTACACTTATATTATAAAGAGGAATGGTTTGTATGTGACAAATAATCTCAAAAATTACGGGACCGATTTAAAAACTCTTTCAACGAAAGCTACATTATTACTGTGTAACATAGGCTATTTAACAACCCGCCTTGGCTTCGCATGGGTGATGTAATTACCACCCGTCTGTAACTGTGGTATTGGGGGATTCGCTAGATTAATAAATCTACTGCGAAGCGGGTTACCTTAACAGTTGACAAGACAGTTGGTAAAAGATTATATATTTTTTTATATAAGCCGCCTTAAATGGCGTAGATGGTAATATTAGAAGATATTTCAACAGGAAAATTTGTAGCATTATCTGACTGGTCTCTCAGCTCAGTTGGTAGTAGCTCTGCCTTCTGCGCCGTAGGTCGTGGTTTCGATTCCCACCGAGAGCAAACATTTGTGTGGTGAACACAGATGTTTGTTCTCTGTCTGTTATATTGCATTTTAGAAATATATTTACAAAAAAAAATTATATCAGCTATCTGGTTCCCCCTAGTAAAATCTCTACTTAATTTGGGGCTAGATAGTGTTGTATCTAGAATGTTATTTATAAGATTATTATTTATATTAATTTATATAGGAGGATTTAATTTTTTTTTTTTATTTAAAAATTACTTTTATTTCTTTTTTATTTATTTGGGTTTGTTGTATGGTTTGCCAACAATAGATTTATTTATTTGTCCGGATAAAATAAAAGGAAACTTCAATTTTCGTTACGTACAACGCCATTGAATCGGTTGAGAAACATTTTTTTACGAAAATTCTTCATTGCCTTTCTTATACCTAAGTCTGACCCAATCAGTCTATCATTGTGATAAATATGGTTTGTGTAATATTGACTAATTTGTATGTCATTGTCACGATCTGACATCGTGTATGCATCACTGACAGTGATTGAGCGGGTCAGTGTTGACAGATAATAATTAACGACAATGCACGATTGTGTTTTGGCAGTTGGTATAAAATTAAGAACGATTTGTCAGATGGTGTGATGAAATGTTAAAATTTAATGAATACGTGTACGTTTTTGTAATGGTTTGCAAAGTGTTTAAATTAATCAATATATATTTTGGACATGGATGTTGAAATAACTACAGAAAACAAATTGAAGAAACCTACCTCCTATAATATACTATCTATACCTGTGAGCCAACTAAAAAACATTTATTTCAAAAGTAATATTTCAGTCATGAAATCGTCTTCTCAAGTTATTTAAACTTAATTATTATTGGTCAAGATGACATCGTTACCGCGCAGTTGAACTTGAACCAAAGAGGTTGGAAACCCATCACGTCACGGAGTTTATAGTCTGTGTGTGATACAATCCTTCATCAGAGAAATAAGAAGCAAGTATTGTTTGTCTATGCCACGTAGGTCATACTATTAAATTAGATTAAAATTATCTGCATTTTTTGTACCGTAAAATTCATTTTTCAAGCTTTAAAAAATCATAAAGGCTATACCGACATGCGCCTTAAATTCATTTTTAAGCATGATTTTTGCATCGAAAAATGAATCCTGAAGGTTATTACTATGGCTACACAGTCGATAGGTTTCTGGAAGCGAAAAGTACATATTAGGTACGGCATTTGAACTCAAGGTTTACCTTAAAAAAGGTTAATTGTTGACCTAACTACAAGTTTTATAGGTGGTTCGGAAAACATATAACTGTTCACTTTATGGCCTATAACTCAGAAAGTGTTTGCTTGTTAACCTTTTTTACGGACTTCAGGTTCTAAATAAGGATTTTTTGAAATGTTTTACGCATAACTTTATCATATAAAGGCCAATTTGTAGGTACTGAAAGATCTGAGAAATTGTCTAATGCTCTTGGGCATTACTCACAGTTTTTATTCTATTTTACAAGATAACCTAACAAACGTTGGTTGTGAAAAGTACACCAGCCTATCAAAAATTAAATTTACAATCACTAATAAATATAACCAAAAATATCACTTAGAAAAGTCCAAGCACAGTACTACACACACACCCACACAGTATTACAGTATTGTGATACTTCTAAGCCGCCCACAGTAGCAAACTTACGCCGTTTTATTGCATTTAGCGTCTTCTAACTTAATAATCGTTTTTTCTCAGGGTTAAGTTTTTATTGAAGAAGCGAGTTAACGGATGTCGGCTTATTTAAAATGCCACGAAATGTCAAAGGCCAGAAAGTTGACATTTTAAGTAGGTGATTTGACCCGCGGATATTAAAAAATTTAGCTCTGTTTTTATAAAACTGGTAGTTATGTATTGATTTTTATTAATAGACTCGTTCTATTTACAAAAATATTGTACACAATATTTATCAAAGTATTTTATATACCTATTTATTTAAATACATTTATACATGCTTGTCGGATTAGGATACTCTTGACCATGGCTTTTCTTTAAAACGTCTTCTGTATAATTGAGATAAAAATCTTCCCCTTCCAATAGTCCCATTCACATTGGTCTGATGCATCTGTTTACTACCCTCTCTAAATGCCCTAACCATCTTAGCATAGCTTTATCTATCATCATCACTACTAGTGTCGCTGTAGCTACTAATTAAAGGAATTGACCTCAAGTTTATTTGCTCTGAAATAAGATAAACAAAGTACTTTTTGGTTTTGATATCGCTTCCGTAGTTTTTATGTCATACATCGTACCTATTGCTCGATTTGCTCGCGGAAATGTCATGCCGGACGCGGCTGCTTGCGTCGCTGAGGGGTGCGGGTGACGCCCTGGGCGTTGATTCCAGCAACACAATTCACTCAAGCGATCGCGTAAATCGATGTGAGTTGTCAGTGTTTGTTTGAAAAAATTGAAAAAGCAACGCGCATTCAGCAATCACTCAATCGAGCCGTGTTGCTGGAATTGACGTCCTGCATGGAGGCTAGAGTGGCTAGTCTCATTCTTCCTTTCTTGTCCTTATTTCTTTATTTATTGCCAGCATATCGCCTAGATGTGGTCAGGTATCGAAGATTTTTAGTGTGCCGCGCGCTGTGGATTTCTAAAAGTTTTCTTCTACTGTCCTCGGTAGCTATATTTGCACTTGCGGCATATTTGCTTATGCATTTGAGTTCGCATTACACAGGATTTTGTAAAGCTAGCCGACGCGACGTATTGCCAAACGACTCAATGCTGTTCCAAGTAAATTAATAATGTAAATATTGGGTAAAATGTCAGAAGGAACTTTGATCTTCTGTAGATTATCTAGGATTAGTAACACCAAAACTTGAACAGGGATATTTGTTCGGTTTTTGATCGGTGTAGCTTGCTTGGTTCTAAAACGATGGTTTAAGTTATGAAACGTTCTGCATTGTTACTATTTAGATAGTTGACCGCTATTGGTGTATTGAGTGCTTTCTGTGCTTTGGCTGTCAGTGTAAACTGAGTCTTGGGCTCACTTTAAAACTCCGCCATTAGGTGGCCACTGGTATACAAACGAAATACTATAAGCAGTTAAGTAACTCTTAAATTGACTGGCCTCTAGCTCAGTTGGTAGTAGCTCTGCCTTCTGCGCCGTAGGTCGTGGGTTCGATCCTCACAGAGAACAAATATTTGTGTGGTGAACATAAATGTTTGTTCTCTGTCTGGGTGTTATATTGTATTCTAAGTATGTATTTACAAAAAAAATAAAAATGTATTCAAGTATTATATCAGCTATCCGGTTCCCATATTACAAGCTCTGCTTAGTTTGGGGCTGGGTAGTGTAGTGTGAAAAACTCAGCAAAACAGCTGATTAAAATAACCAGCAGTTTATGGTGTATGTGGCACAAGTATCGGAAACCCGCATCATAGGCTTATCATACAAATCTTTTACTTCCTCTTAAAAGCATTTATTCAGAAAGATGCATTAAATTAAGATATTACGGCAACAATATCATGTTTCTCTTCTAAATCCTTGTTGTATAATCATCTACACAAATCAAAGGAGAAGAGAAGTGTGTTTGTCAGTGTGAGATATCTGAAGTTTTTCTAGCTACTTTGAATAGCTTGCCTTCTAGATCACCTGCGAAGGCGATCAATGTATCGCTGATATTGCACTGTCAAAGTTCACAGTAGTGTGTGTGGATGTATGCAAAATCCTAGGCAGAAATAGATTGCTATCGCTATAGTGCGCAAGGCTTAAAAATTAGCTGTATGACAAAACTGATTCAACTCATTGAAAAAGTAAAGGCGTGATATACTATCAAGTTAGGATTAATAATTAATTAAACCGAAAAGAGGTAGTTGCTCAACTGGTGCTCAACAGCGCGCTAGGTCGTGGTTTCGAGTCCCACCACGAACAAATATTTGTGCAGTGAGCACAGATTGTTTTTCTCTGTCTGGGCGTTAGGTATATTGTATTCTAAGTATTTATTTACAAAAAAAATATGTATAAGCATTATATCAACTATTTGGTTCATAGTACAGGCTCTGCTTAATTTGGGGATTTACTACTTAGATACTGTTGTGTGGATTGACAAACATATGTATTGTTATAGTTTTTGATAACCTGTGATTTAAATATGACGATAATAGAGACGAGATATGATTTTAGCATTATCTCGTCTCTATTTTGCCCAACTATCAAGCATAATACATACAAATTGACCAACCAAGATAAATCTTTTCAAAATAACTGTATTTAGACGCGAGATGCATCTATTCATAGCTATTGTCGGTTAAAATAATACAATGCGGGTTTTCTTCGTAAAATTGCGAGAAGCTTATTATTATATCAAATGTTTCTCAGAACAGTTGTAGAAACGTCAATTTTATGATAAATTGTTATTTATTATCCGATTGGTGTATAATGATTGCAAATTTAAAGCTTTGTAGATTATACGGAAAATCTGACATAATTATTTTGTGCTGTTGCTAGATTTAACTTATAAATAAATATATTACATCACTTTCTAGCCCTAAACTAAGCAAAACTTGTGCGATGGGAACCACACAGGTGATAAATACTTAGGTACATATTTTTTGTAAACACATACTTAGAATGCAACATTCAGACAGAAAACCAACATCAATGTAACACAGAAATTGGTTCTCGGTGGGGATTGAACACACGGCCTACGGCGTAGAAGGCAGGACTACTACAAACTGAGCATTGACGCCTGACAAATTTAAAGCTTGACAGGTCTAAAAAAAAATAGTTGAATGAGTATGGCAAAGGCATAACAACATGCGCCGATGTTGTTATGCCTTTGCCATATTCATTTTTTTTCTTGGAAATGGAAAAATAGTTTTTTTTTTCACCGTTTTTGTCATAGCCACGCAATAGTTCATAATTAATACATAAGCATTTATAAAACACCCACATACGAAATATTAATTAAAGTATAATGAGTTAATGACCATTTGTGTTTGGCGTCTCTGAATATGGACATCGGCTAAGTAGGTCTTATTAAAAACGTGTGAAAAAATATAATGGCTAATTTACAAATGATAACAATGTGTAATACTGGTGTTACACGTTGTTCACATTACAATAAAACATAGTTTTACATTGTTTAGAAAGATAAAACTATTATAAAATCATGTTCTTTCGGCGTAGCTTTAAAAAAACAGACTCTGTAAAAAATTTAATTAAGAATAAGAATAACTTTATAAAAAATCAAAACTTTCAAAGAAAACTCGTAAACAACCATAAAAAGTGAGAACTATGTACGTACAGTTTTGTAGGTAGACAGTTTGAGAAACTTTACCTCTCGCGCTAGTCTATAACTGTGTTCCGGCGAGGTACTGATTCTCGAGGTACTAATTGTTATAGGCAAAGGTAACTGCTCAATATCATGTGGTTAAACCATGGCTTTGTTTTGCTCCTTGCATTATTAAAAACTCATAAGACTGGCCTCTCTTATGGGCCAGTCTTATGAGTTTACCTGCTATAGTAGCTCTGCCTTCTGTGCCGTAGGTCATGGGTTTAATCCTCACCGATATCAAATATTTGTGTGGTGAACGCAGATGTTGGTTCTCTGTCAGTGTTATATTGTATTCTAAGTAGGTATGTATTTACAAAAAAAAAATATTTATCAGCTGTCAGGTTTCCATCGTACAAGCTTTACTTAGTTTGGCGCTAGATAGTGTTGTGTGGATTGTCCACAAAAGCTTCTTTTGTCATAGCCTAATTTATTGTGTTGAGTTATAAAATAAATTATTTTTGCAACTGTTAGTTAAGCTTTAAAAGCACTTACATTAGTTGGTTCTGAATTTAATAATTATCTTTAATAGACTATTTAATAAATAAATTAAACAAATGCTTTATTATCGATTTCTTAACCACACCAAAACACTTACGCATTCGTTATCCGAAAATTGTAGTGATTTGAATGAAATACCTGCCTATTAAAAAATTAAATACTTTTACGTTTTACGACATCACCTTGAACCGTTTGGTGTGGCAAATCATGTAATATTATAATGGTTTATAAGCTTTCAATCAAACAACATGCAATATATATTTCGTACAAAATGGGAAGGAGTCGCGAATCCTCAAACAATGAAGGAGCGTCTATTGAGTGGTGGGGGGAAGGCTGTATATAGTCTTATATGTATTTATAAGGCGAAAACTACCCAGTGTATACAGTTAGAACTTTACCTACCTATTTCGACATCCAAATAGTCAATAAAAATAGTTAGTGCATAGAGTTTGAATTTTTATCTATAAAAAATGTTCTTATCAACTAACTTGTAGATATAATTTGTTTTTATTGTTATTGGGCACAAACTTCCCTTATTGCCCTTATATTGTACGACCGGAACGGACAAACCGTGAAAACTGTACCTTACCATAGATCACCATAGATAGTATTAAGATCTTTTCTGTATACAACAGTTTTGCAATAAATATTTCTGATTTCTGTATAACTTTAAAAGACGAAAACAATAATCCAAGCATCTTTCTATTTCCCGAATAGTGATGTGACGTTGCCCGGGCTCATGGGCGCCAAACTGTAACGTAACAGTCCCAGAGGGGGACTGCACGTACAAGTTATTTAAGATTTAAGGGGGTACGATTTCCATACAAACTTAATTTACACAACTATGGGCGAATAAAGTATTAATGTACACTGAAATAGCTGTAATAGGCTTTTACAGTGGTCCTTGTTACCGGCCAGGTATATAAAGTTGGAGTGGTAGCCGTTGGTCGTGGCAGTCGGGGCTTCAGAAAAAAAACTAACAGACTTTTACGCCTATTTTGAGACATATATGTTTTAAGCTCATTCACGTATTCAATGCCGAGTACCCGTTAGAAAGAATGACAAAAAAAATACTTTTTTGGTTTTTTATTAATATTTCTGTTATCCTACAGTTTTCTCCAACTTTATATAACTGGCCGGCAATAAAGACCACTGTAAAATTCTATTACAGCTATTTCAGTGTACATTTATACTTTGTTTACCCATAGTTGTGTAAATTCAGTTTGTATCGGAATCGAACAACCTTAAAGGATAATTAAAATATAAAACAGTAACAGTATATAAAGGGCTCTTTACTTCTTATGTACACGTTCCTATTGTTCCTATTCTCAAATATAACAATAGAATCAGAAATGGTCGCGGATTATGCGTCGTGACTATTTGTGGGAATGGACGTGACAGCTGTTGTTTTATTTGTAATCTCACCAAACGTAATGCCTGTGGTCGGTTCAAATGATTCATGATGTTTTTTTAATTATTCTTAAAACTTGAATTCTTAAAAGTTAAGTAAACTCACAACTCCCACGGATGACATTCCTTTATGAGATTCATGCGATGCTTACCTGAAAAAAAAAAACAATAAACTTTAAACAAAAATACTTCGAAGGACAAGTGTTTTTTCAATTGAAGAACATAATCGCTTTGAAACGACATAGGTGCTAGTTCCAACAATGTGTCATCGGGTTTTGGAGTTCTATAAGATTTTAAATCAAAAGTCAACCTCTAGTTGCGTAGTGCGCAAAACAAATTTCAAATCTGCCTTAATAATTATGTCGAAGTTTTTCTATAAGATACATAAAAAAACGAATTGAGAACCTCCTCCTTTTTGATTTGAAGTCAGTTAAAGAGATGAATATTTTAAATAAAAAAGAATTACCTAAATAAAACAGAATTATATAAAAAACAGTTCAAACTTCAAGTTAAATGTGTGTATACACATACACAGATATAGATGAGTGTATATCGTATAGACGCTTAGGTAACTCTCGTTTTATCACTGTCCCATCTTACTTAATCATTCCCAAGTTTGGTACCAAGTCTAGACTTAACCTGAGCTTTAGATGTATCTAGGTCAACGAATCGGAAGATCTAGGACTTCGTGAGGTGAAAATTAAAGGTACAATTGGCTGTACTAGAATTTACACAATAAGCTATTTTCAAGTTAGTGTTTAGTTAGGAAACAAACAATCGTTGGAGCAAACGAATAATAGATTGGAGACCGCGTTTAGGTAAGCGTAGTGTAGGACACCCTCCGGCAAGTAGGCCTACCACAAGCTCTGTCAAGCTCTGTCTCTGGCTTTGGTTTTGAGTCTGTGTGAGTGTTGACGAAATAAATCCTACGTCGAAATGTCACACACATAGTATAATACACTGGTGAGCACTCACACAGACTCAAAACCAAAGCCAGAGACAGAGGCAGACAGAGCTTGTGTTGACAGGCCTAAAGGTGGGACGACGATCTTCAATATGTAGCTAACAAGCACTGGAGGAGAAAAGCTGAAGACCGGGCTAAGTGGCGCGTCCTGGGTGAAACCTACGTTCAATAGTGGACTGATATAGGGATGATAAAGATTTTAGCGTTGCAGCCGTCAAAGTTCGTGGAAGTGTGTGCGGATGAATGCAAAACTCTAAAACTGATCGCCATCGCAGATTGCCTAGATGTAAAGCATTATGATGTTTATTTATATCTCAAGAGCGCTTCTAAATGCTTCTGTAGATAGTCATAGATAGATGTGATAGATGAGATGGGTAAGGCACCCACGTACTTGATGCAATACTACGCGTAGGCATGTCATAGGCAATAATCGTGGTTTACTTTGAAACACCATTTGTTTTACATAATTAAAATATTTACTCACGCGAATCAAGTTACAAGTGCTAACTTCTTGATGGATATTTACGTTTATTTGATTTATAAATAAGGGCCATCCAGTGACAAACTAAGCCGTTGCGTCGTACCTATGATAGCGTATCAAACGCACGAAACAAGTCGCTTTGAGGAGCACTTAAAATTAATAAAAAATGTGACACGAAAAGATTTAGCATAAGCTCAGCTAATACCAAAAGTAATAATACAAGTTTAAAAAACTTAAGAAACCGACTTCTTGTCCAAACTATTAAACCGAATTTAAATCCCATTAGATTTCACCAAAACCAACAAAACGGCTGAACAGATTTTCTTGAAGTTTCTATCACCCAATCTTACTTTTCAGGTATAAAAAAATTAAATCAAATCCTAAATGAAGAAGTTATGTTGTGTTTGACAATCTTAAAAAAAATACAGTCAAATTGAAAGAAACCTTTTTTCATTTGAAGTTAAATATACTTAAAATTGATTCATGACATTTATATAACGGTCAATTCTAGGTTTGTTCAAAATGCTTATCCAAACCCACTTGTATTTTACGAATGAAAAAATCTCAACAGCAGCGGAGTTGACAAATTAATAACCACTTTAGTCAAAGTGCCTTTGAAGCGATTCAAATAATTTTGTGTCACAATAGGACCTTCACATGACATTAACCTTTAACAGTACCTATGCGTGTTCTAAGTATGCACAATTATTTATTTTAAGTTCATGGAATTATTAAAATTACTAAGAAAAAAGTATGGAAAAGATATGTGTCTGTATTTTTGAAGTGAAAGCATCTTTAGGCGGGCTTTAGTATTTTTTGAGGTGGGGAATGAACTCACTTCATTATCACCCGTCACGTAACCCGACACCTTTTCGGGAAAGTTCGACAAACTTCAACAAAAGTCGGGGGCGGGACGGGGGGGTTTGGGGATATTTGTTCAAGTTTTTACTTCAGTTGGCATTCCGAAGTGCAAGTGCTACGATTTTTTTGAAGTGAAAACTTCTTTAGCGGCGTTGAGCACTTTCTGTAATGGGTATAAAATCTTAAACTCGCGTCAGGATCACGTGACCTGATCGAAAAAGCGTAAGACGGATGGAGAGGACGTTGCCGTTCCGCTCGACTGACCGCGCCGTACCCGGTGTGCGACGTTGCCGCTTCGCTCGCCGGCCGGCACTGTTGCTACGATGGGGGCGGGGCGGCGCGTGCGGTTCGTGCATCTATTAATGATAAAAGTGATGAAGAAATAGCGAAAGAAAATGAGTGAGTACTTTATAAATATACTAGATGAAAATTTAATAAGTTTTAATACGAGCGGCAAGTTTTCACTTCTGCCGGCACTCCCGGAGTGCAACCCGTCTTTTTTTTTATATAAACTATGAATAGTACACTCTCTTAGAAATAGGTTGACAAGATTTTAGAATGTATAAATGTTTTAATACCTAGTCTTGCGAAACAATTATATGCTAAATTATGATTTCACCTAAATAAAACTGTTATAATCTTTTGTTTGCAAGCCGCTATAAATAAATAAACATAGGTGGACATATCACACACAACACTTATAATCTTAAATGTGCGTAGTGAAGTGTTCCGCACTGTAATTTATGATGGTAATATTTGCTACTTTACTAAGCCTATAATTGTGTACTACGATATAGGCAAAGATTAATTATGACATAAATTATGCGATTACAACTAAATTCATCATCATTATCATCACAGCCCTTTGGGACACACTGCTGGGTTTAGGATTTGGAACCACTGCTGGCCTCCTCTTTATTACGCTACTCTTTCCAGTCCCTTCCGGGTATGATCCACTTATTCCCAGTACTCATAACAATGTCGTTCGACCAACGGGTGCCCTTGGCAACCCTTGGCCACCATGTTGTGGCCGCCTTCGTCTAACTACCGTCGGCCCTTCTTGCCAAATGCTCTTTTCATATCTACTTCAGTTTTGCGACTCGCGTACCGATGACTTTTGTCCAGCTTCGTATTACATTGGGTGGTGTTAGACATTAGGTACGCGGTCCAGATATGTGATGAGTGATATTCCGAGATGACACGCTCCATTACCTTCATTTTCACGATTGGATTCATCTTTAGCATATTGATTTCAATATTGTTCCTGAAGTTGCTAACGCACATAATGCCAGACACTTTTTAGCGGCTCGCTTGAAGTCTCTTGTCACAGTCACTTTCATGCCAACAAATATCATAGCAACAGATTTATTGTTCTGCTAAACTAAGTAAATTGACTGCTATATGGCCATTATGAATATGACCGTAAGGGTGCTATTAATAATTCTGGCGCAACGCTGGAGTAGTTAAATCGTGTTTTGTCACATTCCGCAACTCGAGCAAATGTGACAAAACACGATTTAACTACTCCAGCGTTGCGCCAGAATTATTAATAGCACCCTTACGGTAATAAGACCCTTAGGATGCTTTTAATAATCCTGGCGTAGCGTTGGACTAGTTAATCCGTGTTTTGTCTCTTGCATTGACATGCAATTGTCAACTCGAGCAAATGTGACAAAACACGGATTAACTAGTCCAACGCTACGCCAGGATTATTAATAACATCTTAGGGTCCTTATTAATAATCCTGGCGTAGCGTTGGACTAGTTAATCCGTGTTTTGTCTCTTGCATTGACATGCAATTGTCAACTCGAACAAATGTGACAAAACACGGATTAACTAGTCCAACGCTACGCCAGGATTATTAATAAGGCTCTAAGTGCAGACTCTAAGACGCACTTCAGAAAAGCCTAATTAATTTCTTTTTCGTCTTCTTATTGACTTAAAATCCTTTCACCAGTGTGGTGAAAGGATTTTAAGTGCGCGTTTTGTTTTAAGTGCTTCAAATAATATAACTTTATATAATGTATTCCATGACTGTACGCAAATCATGAATGATTAAATGGATAAGGTTGCACCTTTCACGGTACGTTCGATTAACTGGGTCGTCTACTCGGCGCGTTGACATTACATTTCAGATTAAATAGAATCTTAAATGTTGAAATGCATGCATGACATGCATGCTGTCATCATCAGCCTCAAGAAGTCAATAAACGTAGACCAATCAATAACGTTAAACAATGACAATGACAATTGACAATGTAGTCAATGGCGTTAAACTTTTCCAGAAGAATAAATTTTGCTCTACATTTGATGGATCAGACATAGCTCGTAGAGTTAGTAAGTTGAAGTGGCAATGGGCAGGCCATATAGCTCGAAGAACTGACAACCGTTGGGGAATAAAGGTTCTCGAATGGCGACCACGAACCGGAAGACGAAGCGTAGGGCGCCCACCCACCAGATGGACCGACGACATTGTTAAGATCGCGGGAAGTCAATGGATGGAAAGGGCTCAGAACCGTTCTTCTTGGAAATGTGTAGGGGAGGCCTATGTCCAGCAGTGGACTTCTTCAGGCTGATAATGATGATGATGATGATGATCTGATGGATCCATCTTGTGATTCTGATGTTGGCGTCCTACGCTGAGAACGCGGGTTGTACTCAATATAATAATACATTATGTTTACGTCCCGTTCCTGTTACTTTGGGATATAAAGTATCCTTTGTGCTATTTCAGACTATAACCTATCTTTGTGCCAAATTTTATCCAGATCCTTTCTGCCGTTTTGGCGTTATTGAGTAGCAAACATCCATCCATTTATACAAACTTTCGCAATTACATTATTGGTAGTATATTATTATTAAATAATAATTATTTAATTACTATAATATATTATGATTAAACTGTGATTATTGTCCTCAAATACCATAGATAGATATCAAGAGATCTAAAGATAAGGTACATATGCATTGGGATTCAGCTGTGACCCTTTTACAATTTTTTGCATTTTGATTTGGTTTTGCTGGACACTTCATCAAAAAACCTGATGGACCGACGACATTCTTATAATCGCGGGAAGTTGATAGACAGAAAGGGCTCAAAAAATGTCGTTCCTGGATATGTATAGGGAAGGTCTATTTTCAGCAGTTGACTAATTTTTGAGTTTTTCTTCGCAAAAATGTATGTACACTATGCCAGTGCTCTCAAACGGTGAAGGAAAACATCGTGAGGAAACCGGCATATCGTAGAACCTAAAAAGTTCGAAAATATGTGCCTAGTGCACGAAAGGAGCCTCTTTGAGGCGCACTTAAAATCCTTTCACCACACTTGGTTTGAAAGAATCAGTGACACGATAAGAAGAAGAAGCAGTGGACTTTTTAGGCTACTGGCGATGACATCAATAAAAGGTTCACCTTGCGTAAAAAGTAAGGTGATGAAACTTGTCTTTGTGTTTGCGTAGGTCGTAGATTATTACCATAACAGAACTGAGAAAGATTAGTATTTTTGGTCACATAGTGGAATTGCAAAAAACTGGCCAAGTGTGAGTCGGAATCGTGTACGAAGAGTTCCGTACCGTTCCGTAGTTATCTATAAATCAGCTTAATAATCATCACCTTTGTTGAATGAGAGTCTAAATATTTTTAAAAAGTTAAATATTTATTTTGTTCTGGTTTTTAGTATTTGTTGTTATAGCGGCAACAGCAATACATAATACAATTTTCAACTGTCTATCACATAAACCGTGATGGACCAGGACAGGAGATACAGCTTGGGGACAGACGAATTGACAGACCGGACGAAAAGTGGAGCCTTAGTTATTACTAAGGCTCGCACCCTTTGCGTACAGAACCCTAAAAATGATGTTAGCCTTGAGTGTCGTCTATTTGGGGTTTGAACTCTTGAAAGATAGGTACTGAGTGATAAGGACATCCTTACTTTTCATATTAACACAGTGTTTTTTCATATTTAAGTTATGTTTCTTGACAAAATTTGACATAAATACATTGGGTAATGTTAAAAAGTATTTATCTTGGGGGACGTCTGGTACTGATTTGGATCAGTATAGCTATCTCTAGATCGTTTGTAACGGTCTGCAGGTAGCTCAACTGTTTCTTGTGTATTTTGTACATTTTATGAATATTAGTAGGCATAAATTAAAATTTTCACTAGTTCTTATATTTTTTGGCTGATGTTAATAGTAATTGTACCGTCAGCTTAAGAAAAAATAATGGCAAACAATACAATGCATTATAGACACTGTTTAAATTAGTCACACAGTCTAGTAAACTCTGCCCAAATATTTTTTTTTTCTTAAACTAGTTTAAAAAACTTATTTTTTTTAATATTTAGATAATTTTACTTATTATAAATTAGAGATTTACATTATTTTAAAGTAGTAATAAACATTTTCCCGTATTATTCTATTACAAAATTATATGCATGAATAGTGATGTGACTCGTGTTGAAACCTCATTGTTTTGCGAAGTCGGGTTATTGCCATAACATTGTACAGTTATACAGTCAGTTCAATAAGTTAAGGATAAAAAGTTTCTTCTCAAAGTAAGGGGTCAATTACTTAGATTAATGGTGATGATATGGGGTCTAAAAGAAATAGCAAAAAGTTACCTATAAGTTAGTTAGGTTACATACAATAAAGTGCATTTTGGGATTATTGTGCCCTGCAATAACAATAAATTATAATTATGTATAAATAGAGTTGGTAACAGTATTAAATAAATAAATAAATGCTGGACAATTCACACAAAATTATCTAGCCCCAAACTAAGCAGAGCTTGTGTTGTTGTATTATCTACAAACACATCAAAATAGGTAGGTTAATACATAAATTTAAAATTGTATTTTTCTAAATATTCATTCAAATTGTAAAATGCATTTGATACTAACCATTTCCTTAATAGTTTTTATAAATATTTCCTTGAAGAAGTGACGCTGAATGTATGAGTTCTGATGCTAACTGTACGCATCTACCGTGTTCGTGTGAAGTAAGTCGCCGGCCGATTATGCGAGGTGTGACAAAACGGAAACTATGTTTTCTTTTGTGATTTATTAGCAAATACTATTACGTATTTTATGGTTTTTGCTGTGTGCTAGCTTACTAGGTAATATACCCTACGAAGAGTGGCATGCCCATTGGCATGGCCAATGGTGGCATTTTGTTTAGCAATACATTTTTGTAGGCTAATGATTTAGCAAAAGAATGCTAAATATTCATGAGTACACACATAAAATGTTTGAAATTATCGTTTCGGAGTTGTTAACGCACATAATATCTCCTCATTGTTAATACCAGAGTCTGTTGTCACTGTCATTTTCATGTCAACAAATAGAGATGGCAACAGGATTCGTTTTCTGTCATTTTGGGAAGTCACATAGCTTTTCCATTTTAATTATTTTTCTATTTTATTATTATTTTTAATTTTATTTTTCTATTTCTTTTTCCATTTTAGGTATTTTGATTTCTGTTGTGTAATTCGGTGGTATTTTAACCAACATTACTTGAGGTCTTAGCTCAAATTGTTAGCAGTTGGAATGAAAGTGTATGTGATATTCTGATATGATCGAAAATGTTTCTGATGGTTTTGAAAACAAATGACCATCATTTTGTTTTCAAAGCCAAGTAGGTAGGGCCGACTTGTCTATGACTGACTTGACGCAAAATAATTTTATCTATGTAATATATTTCCTCATTACTCGACACTGGCAAGACTGATCCGAAATGGACAGATGCCATTCATTAAGAAGAAGAAGTGGCAACAAACTTATTGGTTTCTGTTTTCACTGGAGTACACGAAGACTATGTATAGCGTGGCACGGCACACGGAGACGCTACGCACGTTTCCACAAGTTCTATGACTGCAAACTACGCCGCGATAAGCGACCTGTACATAGTCGTGGGTCATATTCGGGTATTCCAGTGGAAATGCAGACCCATGTCGATAGCGTTGAGCTATGTAATCGCCTATTTGAGCAAGCCTCGCGTGTGACAATGACGTCAATTCATGCGTAGCCTCTCCGTGGGTTGCAATGGACACAACCACATACATTTTCTTACAAAGCAAAGCCCAATATACGTGCGTAGCCTCTCCGTGCGCAGCAGTGGGCCCACGCATTTATGAATATAGGTTTAATACCATTATCGTGCAATTAGATAGGCCCAGGTTTAGACAGAACACGTGGTGCTCTGTGAGACAGAATATGTCAGATGACGAATCGAACTCAGCTGAGCTTTCAGGAATATACGAGTCGTACCTCAAGAAGAAGATTGTTTTCTTCGTTCATTGGGTGTTACCAACTGCCATACAGTACATATTGACCATGGTCTTTTATAATATGACCTGGTCAATGTCATATCTAATTAATTATTGTAATTTATTTAATCATTCCTATCAGCACATTAAACTGTTAAAATACTTTAATGTTTAGCGGATCTGACACCTAAGTCTATAAAACGTTGCATCTTTTAATGTCATTTATATTACATTTTGCATAATTTATTGCCCGTTTAATTCAAGGCTGAAAATATTAGTTTTGCAAAGTGATATTTTTCCCACGAGTGTGGTTTTCAATTAAAATAATTCGACCAAATTGAAGATGTCTCGCTATTTAACAAATTGTTTGTAATTACAATACAACACTCACTAGCCTTCACATTTGCAATTTGATTGTTTTGATTTTGAAACGACTTTTACTGATGATGATGTTCATTCACTGAGGACTTCTAAACGACACAGAATTCTTCTAAAATCCGCTCCAGTTTTAAATTTATGCCAAACTTAGGCGATGGCAATCAATAAAATGCTGTCAAATATCGCTATTATATTTGGCAACGTTACATTGATCACCATCGTAGATCGCTTAGATACGCAAAACTTCAGATGTGCGCAAGGTTTTAAAAGCTTGCACACATCTAGGCGATGGCGATGGCGCCACCGTGAAATGCTGTCAAATATGACAGTGATATTTGACAGCGTTTCAGCTGATTGCCATTGCCATTTCCTAGATGTGCGCAGGCCTTAACGCGTTGAATTGAAAATTCTAAAAGTAATTTATCATGGAATATCCAATTATTTTATTCATTTGCCTCTGGAAGTGCATGGCAAAGGTTTAATGTCATTCACAATCCAATGGTTATTCAATGTTAATGATTTTGCACCAGCTTCTTCAAAGGGTTGATTATAGAAGTTCTGGGAAATTGAATCATAAACTTTAACAATCAAAATCATGACAGGTGATAAACAACAAAGTCAAATGTTTTTCATAGACAAAGATAATTTGGCAGTTAAATAGTCAAAATACCATTATAGACAGACAACTTTAGTTATGGAAACACAAAACAAATAGCACTACAGAGATTAAATCAACTAGAAAGAAAGCTAGGTTTATATTTACATTTTTTTTTTTTTACCTTTATTTATTAACTACATAGACGCACATGAACCAGTAGAAAATAAAGAAACAAAACTAAGAAAGATACATATTAGATAGAAAGAAAGAAAGAAAAGCATTATATTGACCTAGCTTATGTACACAGGAATACCTACCTACTTAAAAATAAAAAAAATACGGGTTGCACTCCGGGAGTGCCGGCAGAAGTGAAAACTTGATTATTAACGTTGAGCATGTTTGATATTTTGGAATGGTTAGGGGGGGCTTGTTTGTTATTTGGCACGCTGTAACATACACGAACATTCGCGCAAGCGCCCTGCGCTGCCTAAACGAAACAGTAGGCCCAGGCATACATTTTCGCCGCGCCGTAGAGAGGGGATAGCTGTCTACTCTCCATCCGTCTTACGCTTTTTCGATCAGGTCACGTGTCCTGACGCGCTGACGCGAGTTTAAGATTTTATACCCATTACAGAAAAAGTGCTCAACGCCGCTAAAGAAGTTTTCACTTCAAAAATCACATAAAAATTATAACAGAAAAAGAAAATAGTCATTAGATACGTTGATACTGGAGAAGTGCGCCGTGTTTCTATGTGCTACAGCAGCAAAAGGGTCTTGACTCAGCATAATGCCTAGCTACTGAGAGGAAGCTAAGTAGGCTCAGGAAGTAGTAAAAACAAAACCAGTTTCATTTCGAAAATATTGGCCAATCAGAAGAGGTAAAATTATATAAGGAGAAAGCCCAGGAGCTTAGACATTGACAATAAAGTGACTGTTTTATTACCCTTGTAGATAATTATTTTCCAATCACCAAACAGGTTTGTCAACTCTTCAAGGAAAAATTACATACAAAAGAAGACTTTTTTGAGCGACTGGACTAATCTGAGTTTCGGCATTTTAACCAAATCTCTTACTTGTAATGACCGAAAACTCACTGAGTTTTCTTACTCTAAACTTAATAGTAAATTTGAATATTTTGCTAGTCAGAATTTTGTATTTTGTTTGTTTTTTTTCCGAAACAGTGCCTGAGTCTAAGTCGAGCCTCAAGTATAGACTTTTGTCACTTTTCAATGGTGAATTGTCATAAAATATATTCTTACTCAGACTTACGACTTATGGCTTGGACATAAGACTGTTAAAAAGCTCAAAAGAAAAAAAATATGTGTAAAAAAAGGTTTTTTTTCTGTTAGTTTCCAAAAGTTGTAAAAAGGGTTAATAAGACTAAAAGCTAAGTGTCAGTGTTACTATTTTAATTGTTGTTTTTGTTGTTGTTGTTATTTTATTTGTTTTTTGTTTTTGTTTTAAGCGTTGTTTAATAAACAACGCTTAAAACAAATAGTCTGCAATTCTAATCCCATAAACCACAAGCCTAGAACTCAACTTTTTGCGATGTTTATGCAATGACCCCTCTAATGTCGCCATAGCTGCACAAACAGTTAGTAGGCAGTTATTACGACGAAGCGTCCGTCTCCGGGTCGTGGCAACTATTCGATATTCTATGAGAGTTCCGTATTACATAAAACTTATGAGGATAAGAAGGCAGCCTATTTGAACTAAGGCATGTATTTTATTCATGTTTTTATTGGAAAAGTCAACTCATTGGCTCACTTATGTCAAACTATCTAATATAACTACTGAGAAATAAGAAGAGATATCGTGAATTTGAATTAATTTGGGGCTATTTCCTTCTTTCTAATTTACTTCAGAAATGGAAGATGTTTTATGTTCAACTCTATGTTCCCATGTTTTTTCAATAACTTCTTCGACAATAACTCATCATCATCATCATTATCATCAGTCTGAGTTGTCCACTGCTGGACATGGCCACTCCCCTACACATTTCCGGGAAGAAAGATTCTGAGCTCTTTCCTATTGAGACCTATTTTAATATTTGATTATTTGCAGGGATGGTTCTTTTCCATTGACACCAAATGTTTGAAGCCGAGTTTTCAAGTGTTTAGTTTGTAGCCCTAAACGAAGTACGGGCATATCATGAGGAGGGATGAAAGTTATGACTAGGAGAGTGATGAGTATGAAAATGGATGGATGGAGTAGATGGATATTTGGGTAGAGGTAGGCCAAAGAAAAGATGGATGAACAGTGTGAAAATTTACATGGTTAAGAGCGGGTCGTGCGAAAATTTGAGATTAAAAAAAAAAAAAAACATAACTAAATAACTAAGTGAAATTTTAAAGTAGACAAATGTATAGTCTACAATTAGTCCTTTTGTGATTTTTAAAATGTCACTTAGTTATTTAGTTATGATTTTTTTTTTTTAAATCTCAAATTTTTCGCACGACCCGCTCTTAAGAAAGAAGTGAATACAGAGATGACGGGTGATAGAGGAGAATGAAAGAAGAGAACATGTTGTGCCGACCCCACATAACATAGGATAAGGGCAGGAAGAAGAATAAGTTTGTAGCCCAGATTGACATAGCTACTCGTCTTTCGTCCAAAGTAGACGCAGAATTGCCTTAAATTTACATTTATATTCCGCTTAACTCACGGTCAATGATATAAATAAAATTAGATTCATTCATTTGAAAATGAAGGCCACAGTTCGATAATAGTAGATGGTCTTTAAATATAACGTTATTATTATAGTGTTAAA
This sequence comes from Thera obeliscata, assembly GCA_947578465.1. Lineage (NCBI taxonomy): Eukaryota > Metazoa > Arthropoda > Insecta > Lepidoptera > Geometridae > Thera > Thera obeliscata. Next base: position 6,096,033 of record OX387918.1, on the reverse strand, counting down.
TGAATTTCTGTGTTAGTATGATGTAATTTCTACTGGAATATTTGATAATAAAATTATTCAAAGCAAACGTTGAACAATATTTAAGAAATATAAAAAGTTTAATGCATAAATTAATAAATAAGTAACAATTGATAGAAGAGCCAAAATTAAAAACTTAGAATACGAGTGGATATTAAAGGCCTGCACGAATATCGGTACCTGTTAAACGCCTGCGCACATATAAGCGATCTTCAATAGCAATCAGTAAAACGCTGTCTAATATTGCTGTTATATTTGACAGCGTTTTGCTGATTGCCATTGCAGATCGCTTAGATGTGCGAATAGTAAACGGTTATTTGGAAAATTCGAGTTATCAAAAGAAAAAACTTAGAAAACAACGAGTGAGCAAAACTTATGTCTGACAGATTGGTCTGACAATGTTTGTAAATTTGTTACTGGTTACCACTATATAAACTTCACCGCTCGATCGTGGGAACAAACTTATTAACTTATAATAGTTGCTTCACCCATATTATTTTATTAAATAAAGTAACCAATAGATCTTCATCTAAATGTCAAAGATGCCGAGATTGTGTTGTAATTGGCAATTAAGGTAAAAAAAAATAACAAATAGTTATCGTTTCCTGTTTTAGAATTTATTGCGAGGTCATCCAAAATCACTGTATTCTTTTAAAGGTTCCGTAGCCAAATGGCAAAAACAGAACCCATATAGATTCGTCATGTCTGTCTGTCTGTCCGTCCGTATGTTACAGCCACTTTTCTCCGAAACTGTAAAAGCTATACTGATGAAACTTGGTAAGTGCATGTACTCTTTAAACCACATTGAGATTTTCACACAAAAATAGAAAAAAAAACAATACATTTTGGGGGTCCCCATAGATAGAACTGAAATTAAAAAAACAAATTTTCATGACCCCATACGTACGGCCTTTGGATAGGTCTTCAAAATTGATGCTGAGGTTTATAATATATATTTTTTCTAAACTGAATTATTTGCGCGAGAGACACTTCCAAAGTGGTAAAATGTGTCCCCCCCTTCTGTAACTTCTAAAATAAGAGAATAATAAAACAAAAAAATATATGCGATGTACATTATCATGCAAACTTCCACCAAAAATTGGTTTGAAAAATGGTACGATCCGTAGCGAGTGGCGGCTACCGGCGTCAACCGTGTGCGATAAAATGTATGAAAACTACAGAAAATATGCCATTAGTGGTGTTTTGTGGTTGTGACCCGTGTGCGGGAGAACTAACATTTTTCAAACCGAAATAGGCATGGTGGTTGTACAGGCGCGGTATGAAAATGTTCGTCACCTTAGAGTCGGTTTTCGCTTGCACCAGTGCCTTGAACATGAACACATTTTGACATAATTTGTGACGTTAACTTATCGGTGTATTCTGTCTATTCAGTTTCAAAAGGTAGTATGTGATCGTGATACGTTGAACAAATCAAGTTGAAAATCGACGAACATTTTCATTCCGCCACTAAACTTCATCGAAGATCTTTTCTACTAAAACTCTTCTACTCTTTTCTATTCGTAAGTGTTGTATTATTTGAAGGCTTAAGTTGTCGGCAAATTGTACCAAAGTAGTAGAGTAGTTTTTCCTTTTTTTAAGACTCCTTAGTAATTGCATACTTCACACCAGATTCAATTTTTTATAGCTATTAATAAAAATAATCTGACCTCAAGAAATTACGATGTTGTTGGAATAATAAATTCGGTTGGGAGATTCACAAAGGTCAATTATGTTATAAGGTCAATCTAAACAGTCAAATGGTTTGTTTATGTGTCTAAAATTAATGGAGAGCAACGGTTTATCGATACTTTAATTTAATTACTTAATTTAGTTAAGAGTCGCAGCCATCGCCTATCACAAAACATTGCCTCGTAGGTCACGCACGCCAGCAACGTGTCCTACGATGCACTGCGCCCTGCGTCCATCAACTTGAGGCATATTCAGCCTCACGTGCCAGTAATTTCGAATATTTGAGAAATGTTTAAGGGAGGCCTTGTAGTGTTTATATCTTATGACGCTGACTGTCTCACTGTAAATACTCACATATTGCTTAATATTTCATTGTAAATGCCTTTAGGAAGGAGGATTCTGTTCCTCTTGTGCTGGTAGGGAACTCTATAATGCATTTTTCAGCCTCTGGGGCCTGCCTTTTCTCTCTTTTGGTTAAAAACTTCTAAATTTCCACTTGAACACTTTATTACACTATTCGAAAGAGCAGAATTTTCTGATCCTGGAGGTATACTTGATCCTATATCTAAATTAATAGCTTTTATAGGATTCCTTTATAAATGTTAGTATTTTCACAACTTTGTTGACACTGATTGTCAAAACAAACCAAAATATGTCTTTTATATTTCATTTTTAAATGTCATCAAAATGAGGTTAGTCTTTAAAACATAGAAGAACTTCTGTGAAACATGCTGGACGATGACTACGAAACTAAATAAAATTAAATTTGGAACTAGATTCGAAGCTTGAAGTGCTTTGGGATTCGGGAGAGTCAGTTGAACCACGGGCGCGGAACAAGACGGATCTCGAATAGAGGCTGGGCGGCGAGCGCGGCCGCTGGCGCTGCCGCCAGCCGCGCGCAGCACGCCCGCGCCTGCTTAAAAACGTCAGATTGAAAGTACTAAAGAAGGGAATCTAGTACCTTCGTCCTTGGTTGCGGTCACTAACGACTGCCTGCAAATCTGACTGTGCTACGGAGATTCTGAACCTCTATCTACTCCGTTCCGACGCTAGAGCAGGCTTCATCTCAAGCCATCTCCATACTAAGTGTTCTGCTCTCTTCAGATCCACTCCTTGGTTCTTCACTGCTTTGCCTGCCAGATAAGTCTGCCTATCTGCTTGCTTGCCTTCCTGCCTGTCTGCCCGCCTGCCTGCCTGCCTGCCTACCTGTCAGCCTTCACGCCTTCACTTCGCCAGCCGCACGCTGCACGCCAGTGCACCTTGGAAATCCAGACGCATCCTTGAAACCATCGTAGGAGTGACTCATCTTCATTATCATCATTTTTTATCCTTTTTTTCTTTATTAAATTTGTAAGCCTTTTAAAAATCTTTCCCTCAAACCGTTAGGTCTTTTTTTATTCTTAAATAACTTGTACGTGCAGTCCCTCTCTGGGACTGTTACGTTACAGTATGCCTTTAGGAAGGAGGATTCTGTTCCTCTTGTGCTGGTAGGGAACTCTATAATGCATTTTTCAGCCTCTGGGGCCTGCCTTTTCTCTCTTTTGGTTAAAAACTTCTAAATTTCCACTTGAACACTTTATTACACTATTCGAAAGAGCAGAATTTTCTGATCCTGGAGGTATACTTGATCCTATATCTAAATTAATAGCTTTTATAGGATTCCTTTATAAATGTTAGTATTTTCACAACTTTGTTGACACTGATTGTCAAAACAAACCAAAATATGTCTTTTATATTTCATTTTTAAATGTCATCAAAATGAGGTTAGTCTTTAAAACATAGAAGAACTTCTGTGAAAGATGCTGGACGATGACTACGAAACTAAATAAAATTAAATTTGGAACTAGATTCGAAGCTTGAAGTGCTTTGGGATTCGGGAGAGTCAGTTGAACCACGGGCGCGGAACAAGACAGACCTCGAGAGTCTATTTAAACGCCAGATTGATTTTTCATACGAAGGGAAACTAGTACCTTCGTCCTTGGTTGCGGTCACTAACGACTGCCTACAAATCTGACTGTGCTACGGAGATACTGAACCGCTATCTACTCCGTTCCGACGCTAGAGCAGGCTTCACCTCAAGCCAGCTCCATATTAAGGTGTTCTGTTCTCTTCAGATCCACACCTTGGTTCTTCACTGCTTTGCCTGCCAGATAAGTCTGCCTGTCTGCTTCCTTGCCTTCCTGCCTGTCTGCCCGCCTGCCTGCCTGCCTGCCTGCCTACCTGTCAGCCTTCACGCCTTCACTTCGCCAGCCGCACGCTGCACGCCAGTGCACCTTGGAAATCCAGACGCATCCTTGAAACCATCGTAAGAGTGACTCATCTTCGTTATCATCATTTTTTATCCCTTTTTCTTTATTAAATTTGTAAGCTTTTTAAAAAATCTTTCCCTCAAACCGTTAGGTCTTTTTTTATTCTTAAACAACTTGTGCGTGCAGTCCCTCTCTGGGACTGTTACGTTACAGCCTATGTCCAGCAGTGGACTACTACAGGCTGATGATGATGATGAATGGTATGACTTCAGTAAAAGCTATTTGATGGCTGCGATACGATGTGTAAATCATGTTATTTACATGTGCTACGAATTCGCGGGTTCAAATCCACCATTGTTGTGGCTAGGTCGCTTCTCACGGAAGATGCACGGCATACTTACCCAGTTTGTGTGTTACGTACTTATATACGATTGGATGGATTGCTTTGCAAAAGTATTGTATTGGGGCTATTTGTGTTTGAGCGAAATGCACAAATTTTATTGTTTTTATTAATACTGTTATTATTCGTAACATAAACCCTTCAATTTTTATATCTCACTATACTGTTGACATAGAATGAAATAAATATTACTCTAGATAGCTATATGAATGATAAAACTGCGTGGCCCGATGTCCCGGTCACTCTACCCATAGGAAGCTAACATGTCAATTTGCAATGTCTGTACCAACTATTTCGTATCTTATTTTTATATAAGCTGTGTAGATACTATAGTATAAAATTGAAGCGTAGGGTGTGCTGTCTTTGAAACTTTTGCTTTTGTAGTATTGCATTGCATACGTCTGACTAAGTGAAGTGGCACCACACTGGAACTTCACTGCTATTATTTTAGACTATTTTTGATTTGTAAAAGGATCATATAAAAAAACGGTAGGAACCGAGACGTAGTTTGGTGCCTGTTCTTCTACGCTTGGTCGCGTGGAACTGGCACCTAGACTTACCTAGCTTTAAGACGTTTCAAAGTGATTCTTGCATCGTACTGAATAAAAAATTATTGACTTTGACTTTATTAAAATCGGTTAAGTGCGTGTCGGACTTGCATACGAAAGGTTCCATACTATTATCAATAAAAATGGCAAAAATATGTATGTTGTTTTAACCTACTTATTTTAATTATTTCTTTTGCCGTTATAAACATTGAGAAAAAAATAACGAGCGTTTAACTGATCGCCATCGCAGAAGCAATCTGTGAAGGCAATCTGAGATGTGTGCAAGACTTAAGAATAATAGCGTAATAACTTCATCGATAATCTTCTTCTTCTTCTCATCGTGTGGTTTTTTCAAACCAGTGTGGTAAGAGGATAATAAATTGACAAATATTAAAAACCTTACGCATTAGACATGCTCTTGAGAAGATGCGCTCTGTACTTAATGTCAGGGGTCGACTAGCGAAAGCCAAAACGTTACGTTTGTTCGTGTTATATAACGTTACGCTGACACGGAATAGACTTGTGATAGGGGTAAGTTACACTGGTATCGCACATACAACTGTACAAAATAAAATTAAAATCTAATTCCTAGAACCAAAAACCTAGTCATTAAGATTTTTATAATATTAGAGAACTGTTTTAGTTATTGTTTGTTATTTGAATTTATTTTAAACTGCTAATTTTCATTTAATTCTAGTAAGTTACTGATTTTGTGCTTTTTGTAATTATAAATCATTTTTCAGATTGAACATAATATATAAATATACCTTCTCGACATTTTTGTTTACTAAGCAATTATAGTATCTTCAGTCAGATTGCCTATTGAATTGATAGAAAGATGTACAGTATTTGGATCTATAAGTTATGCTGATTCCGAATCAATTAGAAAAAGTTGCGATAATTGACCGGAAAGTACCAAAAAACCGACAAGAATGCCCCACATTTTTACACTGAAAATTTTAAGTTTCAGGCAGGCAGACATTCTGAGTGTCATAATAGCCACAAAAATGTATTGCAGGCTTTTAACAGAAACATTTAAAACAATCTGAAAGTATTTTTGTAAACGCAGCCTTATAATTATTATGTTAATGTAAACATGACAGTGCTTGTAATATTGTTCAAAGTCAATACGCGTAATTGCGTTATTCATATTTTTTTATCGATGCAATATGAGTTTATTGGCCTCTAGCATTGTGTACATAAACTCTTCGACAGAAGAACTCATTGGTACACGACTGGATTTGAACCCACAACCTTAGGATTTCCAATCCTAAGGTCATGGGTTCATATCCATCCGGCGGGGCCGCTACCACTAGACCACCAGTGCTCTAACGACGCAGTGACGATTTGGTAATCATAATAAAATCAATATGTTAAGGATCGTCGACTTGTTTTACATTCAAAAACTTTAAAAGGTTTTATTATGACGAGTTTTTTATACAATAAACATCAATGAATAAGCGTGTGTGCTTAAAAAAGGCATGTCAAGTGTTAAGTAGGCACTTTTAATTCAAGTCTTGGGGGTCACTTAAAGTTATTATTCTGTCACAAATCTTGAAGTTTATTTTTAAAGCTGCCTTATATAGGTGAAGTAATATTGTAATAAATTGAAGATGAGACGGCCATTACGAATAATATCCTTATTTTGTTCATTTTGGCATTACCATCTTGGGTCGCGAAGAAGGCTTACTTTTGGCCCACCGCTGTAATTCAAACAAATTTTGATGAATTTCTATAGGATTAATCTAAAACATTAAAAAAAGTTTCTACTCTCATAAATGTTGAAGTTATGCGATAACAAACATTTTAAATAAAAAATATACCAGCGAATTGACAACCTTTTTTTATTTAAAGTCGGTTATAAAGCTTTGGCTATGCTATTGCTTCAAAAGCCATCACAATCATTTGGATATTTGCGAAATGAAGAACGTAAATACGCTATATGCATGGCTCGCATCTAACTATATGAATATTGAACGACTGGTACATTTGACTCTAAAAGCTTCTTGCGAAAGCTAACTACCTACTAACCATTTTAAAATATTACCATTCTCACTTCATTTCAATTCCTTTTGATATCCTTCTATTCGAGAACACGTAAAATTTGCATGCCAATACTTAGGTGAAATATGTGAAACTGATAAAATAAGATCCAACTAACTAACTCCTAACCATATTTCAAGCTAATAAACATTTCATTTAATTTCATTTCATTTCACTGGTGGCCCCTCATTCCCCTGTTCAAATCTGGAAATGCAAGTGACCCTGCTAACTATAGACCTATCTCAGTATTGCCCACGCTAAGTAAAATCTTTGAGAAAGTTATTCTTACTCAGTTGTTATCACATTTTAACCTAAATGGGATACTTCATAGCCACCAGTTTGGATTTACGAAAGGTCGATCAACGACTGATGCCGGTATTCTACTCTTAAAGCACATATATGATGCCTGGGAAAACTCGCAAGACGCGATTGGGGTATTCTGCGATCTTTCCAGAGCTTTTGACTGTGTAAATCATGCTACATTAATATCTAAACTTAAACATTACGGCATTCTAAATCACTCTATTGACCTAATACAATCATACTTGACTGATAGAGTCCTTAAAGTTGATGTGGGCGGTGAGAGATCTTCTGGGTCTATTATGACATGGGGGTGCCACAAGGTTCGATATTAGGTCCTTTCTTGTTTCTAGTGTACGTAAATGACCTCCCTTTTTTGGTTAAAAACTATGTGAAATAGTACTATTTGCTGACGATACCTCATTAATTTTTAAAGTCGATAGATTGAAGACTAATTACGATGACGTTAACGCATCTCTGTCGCAAATACTTAACTGGTTTAACGTTAATAATCTTTTACTGAATGCTAAGAAAACCAAGTGTATTAAATTTATCTTACCAAATGTGACTCTCCGGCCAACTAACACTTAACCTTGTAGATTCTACTATTTTCTTAGGACTTAATATTGACAAAAAATTGCAGTGGGGGCCACAAATCAAAGCACTTGCAGCTAGACTAAGTTCGGCTGCATATGCAGTTTGGACTATAAGATGGCTTACTGATGAAGCTATAGCTAGGCTGGTTTATTTCAGCTACTTCCATAGTGTTATGTCTTACGGTATCCTTCTCTGGGGGAAAGCAGCTGATATTCAAACTATATTTGTTTTACAAAAAAGGCCCATACGTGCCATATATAAAATGAAATCTCGAGACTCATTGAGGGAGCGATTTAAGGAAATTAATATCCTCACAGTAATTTCACAATATATATATGAAAACTTATTGTACACTCACAAACACATCTGTAGCTTTCAGAAAAATTGTGATTCACATAATATTAACACTAGAAATAAAAATAAACTTTATATTCCCAAATTTCGCCTGCAGAAGGTAAATGGGTCTTTTAAGGGGAACACTGTACGCTTTTATAATAAACTTCCGGAAAATGCAACTAAGCTTCCTATTCGGAAGCCTATGTTAAGAATAATTTATTAAAGAAAGCGTACTATACTCTAGATAGCTATATGAATGATAAAACTGCGTGGCCCAATGTCCCGGTCACTCTACCCATAGGAAGCTAACATGTCGATTTGCAATGTCTGTACCTACTATTTCGTATCTTATTTTTATATAAGCTGTGTAGATACTATAGTATAACTTTGAAGCGTAGCGTGTGCTGTCTTTGAAACTTTTGCTTTTGTATTATTGCATTGCATACGTCTGACTAAGTGAAGTGGCACCACACTGGAACTTCACTGCTATTATTTTAGACTATTTTTGATTTGTAAAAGGATCATATAAAAAACAGTAGGAACCGAGACGTAGTTTGTTGCCTGTTCTTCTACGCTTGGTCGCGTGGAACTGGCACCTAGACTCACCTAGCTATAAGACGTTTCAAAGTGATTCTTGCATCGTAATGAATAAAAAATTATTGAGTTTGAGTTTTGAGTTTGAGCCCAGCCATCACCACTAAGTAGGTAGCTAAGTGGGTAGCTAGCTAGATAGGAGGTAGGTAACACTAGGTAGCAACCTCACCTTCTGATCTTATCTAGTTCAATCTAGTCGTGTTCCAAGTAGTTTTTGTGTCTAAAAATAAAAGTGGACTATACCAGTACTCTCAAAATGGTGAAGGAAACATTGTGAGGAAACCGGCGTGTCGTAGAACCTAATATTATTAGTATTTAGTATTATGATTTCTTTTTTAGGTTAATATAATTTAGTACAAGTGCTTCTTTCGCAAATAAATTATCATTATATTCTATTCTAAAAAAGTTCGAGCAACACGTGTCAAGTGTCATGCAAGAAGGGCCCGCCAGCGGCTTACTTGCGGAAACCTTGCACACCAAGTGCGGATGATGAATTTGCCAATTCATGCCAGTACTCTCAAACGGTAAAGGAACACATGTATACAATTCTTCTTTTTCTGATTCTTTTGAACCAAGTGTGGTGAAACCTCAAAAATGCTTCCAAGTGTGGTGAAAGGATTTTAAGTGCGCCTCAAAATGGCTTCTTTCGTGCACTTGACACATATTTTCGAACTTTTTAGATTCTACGACATGATGGTTTCCTTACGATGTTTTCCTTCACCGTTTGAGAGCACTGGCATAGTTTACATACATTTTTGGGCAGAAATACTCATTGGCCCATGACTGGATTTGAACCCACGAGCTTAGGATCGGAAGGCGGGGCTGCTACCACTAGACTACCAGCGCTCTACACAGTAGTTAGATTAGTATATATATATTTATAGTAGTATGTTTAGCAGTATAGGTATTATTAAATCAAAAAGTTACATTCCTCCAACAAATCAAATTGTTTGAAATACTTCGCTTGGTAGGCTTAAGTAGGTTTCAAACGAGTTGTACCTTGACCTTAACCTTTGGTAAGAAAGTGGCTTTCCGTTCAACTAGAACCTATTTCCATTCATTTTGTCTCGCGAAATCTCACCTGAATTAATACGGTTCCCTCAATGTGAACTGTTGTGACTTTCCCGAGTGTACAAAATGTATCAAAATGGAATAAATGTTATTGAACTTGAACTAATTGATTTGCAAAGCTTTTTGAAAAATAAATTCATCCTTCTCGCACTCAAAGTATTTATTTACAAATAAAAACTGGTCAAGTGCAAGTCGGACTCACACACGAAGGGTCCCGTACCATTAATGATAGAAAAGGCAAAAAAAACATGTCTGTTGTATAGGAAAATGGGAGGAGCCTTAAATATTAATTTTTATATATTTGTTCTTAAAGTAAATTAATAAAACTTCCAATTGCTTGTGAAGCAATCGTAAAACCATAGTTTATTTTTAAATGACTTCAAATAAAAGAGGATCTGAATTCGGTAGCATATTTTTATTTTAAAATGTTTGTTAATTTAATTTATGTCATAATTAGAACGGTCTTGGAACCAATTACTAGGTAAATTGCATTTTTACATTCCTAAATACCTAATAATTTTACATTATAGAACATGATACAAAAAAATATTGATTTTATCAATTTTAAAGTTAAATTACCAATATAAACTAATATTGTAAGTATTTCAATAATATTTTCTATTATGAAAAAATGTTGTTTTCAAAATATATAAATATATATTGATTATTGTTTTAAATACTCGTACGTATGTTATTTATTTAGTGACAGACTAAAAATATTCAAATATTCTATCAGTTAACTGGTCCACGTAATACATAAGATTATTTGCATAATTTTGAGTTAGATAGCTAGATATCGTATCTGTTTATGTAAATTTATTTATTTAACGTAATAATTATGATTAAAATTACGAATTATTTCTTCTATGTATTTTTCTATTTTATAAGTGTATTTTATTTTATAATAATCTAGCTTTAGTGTAAAAGTAAACTTAAATAACTTTCTATGTTGCGGTTTTTGAATTTAATTTATTTCTTTCTTAAATAAAGCAACTAAGTATAAAGTATTCAAGTATTATATTAGCTATCTAGTTCTCATAGCACAAGCTCTGTTTAATTTGGGGTGAGATAGTGTAAAGTTGATTGTCCACTATATAAAAAAATACAAAGCTAAATAGTGTTGTGTGGATTGTCCACAATATAAAACATTAATTATATAAATAAGATCAATGATTTAAAATTTAAATCTTTCAAAGGTCAAAGTGTGTGAGTGATGACCTTATCATCGACGACGGTCTGCCTCTAAATAACCTTTTAGGTGCCCTACTGCACAGCTCTAACTACCAATAACTAGTAAAACAATTAAATAGGATTCACATAACCTATTCAATGTAAATTACAACTCCGCTAAGAACGAGTACTGCATACAAAAGATATAAACGCGTTCCGATTCGATGTACTATCTGTTTTTATGCGTTGGCCTCAAACTAACTATCCACACTGATTATAATGCAAAGGTTACATTTTTACAGATAAAATGCTACTGGGCTATATGTGATGATAAAGAGGCCCGTGCATATAACGCTACCCCTTATATGAATGGGCATCTTTATCATGATGTCCATACAAATAATAAATCCAAATTTTCATGCATTGATTCCCAGCCAATGCCATGACGCATTTGAACCTTCGTCATTTATGAACAGGAGTTATTTTTTTTTAATATGAAAGGTATTTCAGATTGGTCCCATAGAAATTTTAACAATTTCGGTTTATCCGCAACGAATAAACGCTGCACCGTTTTCAAAAAATATTAGAATGTTACATTCTATTGTTAAATTATCCATACCTAAGCTAATTTATCACTAGCAACCTTCCCCGACTTCGCACGGAGGGAAAAAAGAGGCCAAAAATGTAAAGTCTGCCTTTGAATTTATCCCCCCGTGTGCAGCCAGGGCAGGCTAGTTAAAAATAAATGAATGACCAGTAATATGAAATGTATGCATGAGTGGTACGCATGGCATGTGTACCACACAATCATAATGCCATCTTTACCAGTAAAACACCTGCTTAGTTTAATACGACACCGCACCCGCCTTATGCGCTTTAAACGTAGACTAACAAAAGAAGACGACAGGTCATCGTCTTGCATGATATAAAAATTATAGCAAGTCGTCAAAATTCATCATGTAAAATTTTAACATAGTCTCCTGTTTATTAAACGTATAAAACGTTATAATTATTATTATACAATTATTGGTCTTGTTCATATTGGTCACTGATGGCTCCCTTAAGTCTTAATAAGATCAGTGAAACGCTGTCAAATATCACTGTCATATTTGATAGCGTATTTTACTGATTGCCACCGTGCGCCGTGCCGAGTGCGCAAGGCTTTAAGTAAAATGTATTTCTGGATGTATAGGGTTGTATCTTTTCGTTGATATAAAGTCAGTGACAAGTATAATAATAGAACCGCGCTATAAAATGGCAGGGAATATGAATAAGGGCCATAGTATTTGTAACAAAAAAAATTAAGAGGACTTTAAATTATTTTTACATCATACATGCTCAGTAAATAGGATTTACTTTAGCACAAAGAGGCTGTGAAAGTAGGCGTGTGCAGCACAGTGCATTGTAAATGCGTTCCATTTTCAAATCACTTTTACCGTCACACTATGCTTGATACGTAATGGTTCATTAAAGTTCAAGAGCTATACAAACCTCCTTGGTGATGGTTCATTACAGTTCAAGAGCTATGCAAACCTCCTTGGTGAAACAATCTCTTTTCTTACATAATGACATGAAAACTTTTTACTGAAAAGATATAGTAGCTCACAGATGTGTGCGTCTACGACTGTTTTAGCAGATATCTACCGGTACAAATATTTTACTATTAATTTTAATAAAATTAATAGTATAATTATAATAATACTTATATTATTATTGTAATTTTATTTTTCTCAAATTAAAATTACATTTCGTCATACCCGTATAAATGTTGTGTTAGTGTTGTATTGTAAGCCTATTTCTGCCGAAAAGCAGCATTGCTGTGTTTCGAGTTGAAGGGTATGGGTACCGGTGAAATCACTGACACGTGAGGCTGAACATCCGTATGCCTCAAGTTGATTGGCAGTGCATTGTAGGGCACGTTCCTGACGTGCTTGACCTACGAGGCAATGCTTTGCTATAGGCAATGGTTACCACTTAACATCAGGTGGACCATATGTTTGTTCCATCAGCTAGTTAAAAATTTACCTCGCATGAATGATGTTAAAGTAGAATGCTTACCTCGGTCATAAGTAGCTATTGCACCCTCGAACTATATTTGCCCTCGCTCGCTTTGCTCGCTCGGGCATCTAAATATCTCGGGTACACTCGATCCATTAGCGCCCTTTGCGAGCTGCGCTCGCACGGGCGCCAAAAAGGATCTTGTTCTGCAAAAGCTCACTTACTGCCCTTGTATAACAATCTACTAATAATAATATCATTGGGGCTTCAACACTGATAACGAAAGCAGGTATCACAGAAACAGATGCTATGATGGTTTTTTTTGTAACTAAAATACAGTAATATACTTATAGTAATACATTAATATCTGAGAACACGAAAAGAAGAAAGAAAAAAGAAGAAAATGATAACAATAATGTTGCCAGTCGACTTATGGACGTTTTTACGTTACAGCTCATGTTAAGTTTTATTTTACCATGCCGGCTCTATGGAATAAAAAACTCGTAAGTCTGCACCGTGTGCGAAGATTGGAATGCAGTAGTAGGTACTGTAGATTGTAGTATGGTAGAAACTAAAAGTGAATAGTTAGCTGGTTTCCTGGACGTTATCATGAAGCAGGATCGGCGGAAGCCACTTCCGAGACAATACAATGTTTATCGGCACATCTATACTATGCGTTGAAAAAATAGTTTATACCTAAGTAGGTCAATACTAAAATTTTTAATTAATGATTAATTTAACCTTTGAACGTAGTTTTTAATGCACGTAACCTGTGAATAATGTTCTTAAATATTAACTAGATATATATCTAGTTAATATTTAATTATGATAATTAGTAATTATAATAGACTAGATTTTTTTTAGAACATTTATTTTTGACTTATTGTACCTAACTTTATACTGCTTTTGTCAAACTCATAAAAAAATTATAAGATAAAATTTAAAACACGACAAAAAAAACATTACCAGCAATATTAAATGTACTAGAATTTTAGCACACATTATTTTTTTTTTATCCTTAATACTGCTTCTATTACCCATAAAAATATGATTAAGATAAACCAATTTAAAGAACATTACCAGCACTTATAACCTTATTTACATAATTGTAATTATTGCAAAACCAATAACCCTAATTAAAAATTATTTATGTTGCAGTGAGTGCCCTTTGACCTTTACAGATAAAATAAAAATAACTCACCTTGCACAATAGAATAAAAATCACCGCACGCACGTCACTCACACAATTAAAAAAAACAACTTCTAAATTCAAATGTCCGTTTCGCGCGCTCGCTGGGTCAGAGTGCGCGTAGACTCATCCCAAGACTCACGCGCACGAACAGTGAAAGTGCTTATATAGCCTTTGGCTGCAGTAAAGCTCATCTCAGTGACATCACTTGCGATTTACGCTCAACAATGAATGGGGGTGTGACCTTGAACTGTTTGTATGGTGCCTTAGTTTTGAGCTTCGATTCTGTTCATCGATTGATTTCGCCTAAAAATGGATCGATTAGATAGATGGAAGAAAAGGGGATTTATCACGATTACCTTTATTATTTCCCGAGCGGTAATCGCGATAAATATCCGTTTCTTCCATATAATTTTATGCATAACAATAGTGTTAATATAAAAGGTGGATCGACTAAATATTAATTTCCCAATTTTTTTCACTGATACCTACTTTACGATTGAAATTAAAAGTTTACAATTTTCTTTACTAACGAATACTTTTAAAAAAAGGGAGCATGTTAAAAAAAGTGGGACTACTTTACAACATACTTTATATATTTAGTGTATTTTTCCCTACACAAAGAGCTCTACTACTAAAATACCACAAGTAAGATGGACGCATTCATCGTAGGGCACGTTTCGATCGTGCGTGACTTGCAAGGCAATGCTTCGTGGTAACATTAGTAAAGACAATTGTACTGTTGTTAGGCAGTTTTAGGCACTTGGTAACACGTAGGTACAAGTAGAATGATAAATTTAAATATCAGAGCTTTGAATCAGATAATATACTTGTTTTTAAGTCATAACTTAGGTTTCACTGAATCACTATCATTGGGGTGGGGTTATCAACTCATTAAATACTGTAACATGTTATAATACTAGCTGTGCCTGAGACTTCGTCCGCGTGGAATAGTGTTTTTGGGTAGCATTTTTAATTTGCAGCGTAAAAAAAACTGTGTGCGCATGGATGTGTTCCATGCAACTTTTCATCTCCCTTACAACCATTTTTTCGCATTAAAAGTAAATTATACAAAAACAAAATAAAAAAGGTCATAATAACAAATTATGTCCTTTCTCAGGCTTAACACTATCTGTGTACCAAATTTTATATAAATCGGTTTTGTAGTTTTCGCGTGACAGCGCGACGGACAGACATAGTTACTTTCGCATTTATGATATCAGTAAGGATTAATTTAGCTAAATGAATGCCTGCGTATGTTTTTTGTGGTTTGCATAAAATGTTATTTTGTTCCTTTCCAAAGTTTGGTTGAATCTGTTTTTTTATCAATTTATAGGCAACGCTTGACCGCAATCTCATCTGATGTTAAATAATGATGCGGTCAACGGAAAGCGCTAAGGTAAATTACCCATTCTCTTTTTTTTTGAAAACTTCCAAATTATAAGTATTCGGAAAAACAGACGTCGGCAACGAGTTCCACTTTGAGGCTCGTACTCCAAAACAGTGCTCGAGTCTGAGTCAAGCCTCAAGCAAAGAGATGGGCACAGGGTTTAAACCCAGTTGGGCGAAAAAGCCGTAAACTGGACAAATATGGCAAAAACGAATTAACGTCTTTTTAAATGTCCAAAAACAGGGCGGAAACTATAATTAGTTAAAATCCGACAAATGTCAAAAATCTACACATTTTTGACATTTTTCAATGGAGAACTTTCAAAAAATCTATGCTTGAGGCTCGACTCAGACTTGAGCACTGTTTTGGAATATGGACCTTACTGTCCGCGTTGTAAAAGGAGAGGCAATGCGCTGAGTGCGCGAAGAAGTCTACCATGAATGGATGCCTCGTTTTCGTACGTCCTATGATGGAATGGGAATGAAGGAACCAAGTTGTAAATTTTCTGAGCACACTCCCCGCGCCTCAAAGAAGCTCCGTGCATTTGACACATATTTTCGAACTTTGTAGGTTCTACGACATGCCAGTATAAAACTAATACATTCATCAACATTGTCTAAGGATATTAAACATTTTGTTGATGTTTACAAAAACTGAAATTAATTTCTTTAGGAACTAGACATGGCAAGAATCTTTATTTTATGTTGTTTATAATAATAAAATACGACTGCTTGATATTATTTAATAATAAAAATTAAAGTAGAAAATCTCGAAATATCAGAAAATCTATAGGAAATGAAATATCCTAAACACTGTGTACTTCTATTATGTGGTATTAGTAAGTTGTAATGGAATCAAAATATGGCCGTATAACAAGCGTATAATAACGCGATTGGAGGTCTAGAGTTTTGCTCGATGTGAAAAACGAGCCATTACTCTGACCTACTTGCACCACAGAATGTCCACGGCACTGTCTGTCTCATGGTGGAGGTATTTCCTGCGGCCACTTACATAACTCAATTTCTAGACGTGGAGAGTCCTTGGCGTACGAGCAATTATTATTTAATTAGAAACCTGTAGTGTTCCACTCCTCTCCATCTGCTTCTTTTTGAGTCACCTCTGAATTAGTTCTATGCAGTCTGCTATTTCATTACAATCATAGAAAGAAAAGAAAGAAAACTTGTTTATTTGACCCACAAACACGTGTAGACTAATTAGTGGGTAACAATAAAAAAAAACAACTAAAAGGAAAATATAGTAGAAATAAACATAAATTTGCTTATATACTTATACCCTTACGCACATCTTGGGCGATAGCGATGGCGATCAGTGTAACGCTGTCAAATATGACAGCGTTATTTGGCAGCGTTTCACTGATCATTAACTTCCGTTGTCCCTTAGAACATTAATAAATATCCAGACAAAAAAAAACAAAACTTTCCGAAAATCCCTTTCAGACGAAATCAAAACAAACCATAGGGATCACAAAACAGAAATAGTAAATAGAAGATGACAAGCGCAGCATAGGAATGCCAAATGAAAATCCTAAATCCGGGTTAGTATCAGGTAACTAAGGCACCGCGCAAACTGAGATAGTGGCCGATACAAGTCACCAGTGGGTATATATTTTAGTTTCTTACAATCTCTAAGAAATCACTTACTACATTTTCTGCAAATTTAAGCTGTGCACACCTTTAGATCCCCTGCGATGGTATAGTCAGTGTAACGTTGTCAAATATCGCACTGTCATACCCGTAGCACACTTACACAGCGGTACCGCAGTAATTTCGTCATGTCTAACGCATAGATTTGACTATATTCCATCTCTTTCTCCGCGCAGTTTCGTCGATCTGCTCTGACGCCAGCCAAACTTCCGCGCTCTGGCCGCCGCTTTTGGGTTCCGTAGCCAAATGGCAAAAACGGAACCCTTATAGATTCGTCATGTCTGTCTGTCTGTCCGTATGTCACAGCCATTTTTCTCCGAAACTATAAGAGCTAGACTAATGAAACTTGACAAGTAGATGTATTCTGTGAACCGCATTAAGATTTTTACACAAAAGTAGAAAAAAATCTAAAAATTTTGGGGGTACCTAGAAGCTGAAACTCGAAAAAAAATTTTTCATAGAACCCATACGTGTGGGGTGGGTATCTATGAATAGGTCTTCAAAAATGATGTTGAGGTTTTTCATATCATTTTTTTCTAAACTGAATAGTTTGCGCGAGAGACACTTCCAAAGTGGTAAAAATTTGCTCCCCCCTCTCTAACTTCTAAAATAAGAGAATGATAAAACTAAAAAAATATATGTTGTACATTACTATGCAAACTTCCAACGATATTTGGTTTGAACGAGATCTAGTCAGTAGTTTTTTTTTATACGTCATAAATGGTAAACCGCAATTTACCTTTCGACGAACTACAAAAATCTTTATATTATGTTATTTGATGCTACGGAACCCTTCATGGGCGAGTCCGACTCGCACTTGGCTGCTTTTTTTTTCACTGGATCGCAACGAAATTCATTTAGCGGTGCCACAGCGGAGGTGTGCTACGGGCGTCAAAGTTCGCAGCAGTGTGTGTGGATGTTTGTTTACCATTTGAGCGTCCAGCATGCGTCCAGCTGTCCAGGTCTCGCGTCCCACTTCCGTAGTAGTTTCGATGCTATGCTTTTGAAGAGAACGTAGGACGTATTGCTAAAAGCGGGAGTGCTTGCTGTCCGGGCAAAATACCAATGTTGCACTGAGTGACTTACACGGTGCAACAGATACTTTAGCCTAATTAACCTTATGCTACTGCCAAAGTATAGCACATACCAACCTACTTATTTATTATTTATGTTGTAAAACTTTTTATTTTTAACCAACTTAAATTTATTTTCTTTTTTATGTTTTATGTGCCCACAGGCGGCCAGTCCCCGAATTTATGTTAATCTAATTCTTAAAGGTCAATATTTTTTTCTTTCTTTGTGCGTTACATGTACAAAAAGTAGCTCCGTTTGTGAAGTTCCTAAGGACACTTGGTCTCGGTCGTAACCAGATTAGTCCTAATAAAATAAAGACAATAAAATAATTCCGAATGCATTTCTAAGAATTCCAATAAGTTTATAATACTAATTAGCAAAAAGGAACGAATATTATTTTTGTATTTTGTATGTTTGTAACGAATAAACCCAAATACTATTGGACTAATTGTTGTGTGTTTTTGGTGTCTGTTAGCCAATTTATTGCAATAACTTTTTGCTCTGACTGTACTTATAATGCGCATTTTTGTTCCCACAAAATATAATGGGCCACAACGACAACGAAAATAATGCAAAATGGGCCACAGTATCAATGGGACGCAAACCTCGGGCCACAAAGACAACCCATTTCTTTGAAGTTTTCCACACGTGCGAGGCCAGGGCTTTAGATTAATAAATAAATTATAGGACAAAAAACTAAAAAAAAACGCTTTTATAACTAATTGAACTAAAAAGTTAAAAATAAAACTGTAATAATCAATTGAACAATTTTGTACAAAAAAGCGTGGGGTGCTTTTTATAATAACTTCAGATATAATAAACTATTGGTAAAATATTTACAACAATCAAAATCAAGCCCCCCCCACGCTTTTTGTACAATAATATAAATTTTTCAATTGATTATTACAGTTTTATTGTTAACTTTTTAGTTCAATTAGTTATAAAAGCGTTTTTTTTTTAGTTTTTAAACTATAATTTATTTTTTACTTTTTTTTTTTTTTTTTTCCTTTTTTTTTTTTCATATTATTGCATTGTCATCGACCTTTGACAGATGTGCAAAGTTTGAATCAAATCTGATCGTTCAAAGTAGGACAAAATCGAGCTCAAAGAGGACGGTTACATACATACATAAACAGGTGAAGCTAATAAAAGCGTTATAAAAACAATTTTATTAATCGAAAATGCTAGAGAAGTTATCTGAATTTACAATTATACTATTAACCTCATAAATACTTGCTTTCTAACTTATAGGTCCTCGATTCCCGCCCGCCCACGGTATTTAGCTAATTATAATAATGTGTTATTATATATTCTTGGTTAGGAAATAAAGATAAGTTTTATAATGACTTAGTGGCCAACGGGGTCATGCTAACTTAATTTAGTATGCCTAAGTATACGTAACCGTTTCAAACTGATCCTTCCGATTTCATTGTTTTTTTTTTCAATTAAAACGCAAGGATTACTTTTAGGGGTTGGACAACGTTACTGTTGACTAGCCTCTCGGCTCTATCGGTAGTAACTCTGCCTTCCGTAGACCGTGGGTTCGATAACTGCCGAGAAAAATATTTGTGAACAAACAAACTTTGTTCTCTGTCTGCCTGGGTCTGGTTCCCTTAGGACAAGCTCTGCTGATTTTGGGGCTTGATAGTATTGTGTGGATCGCCTACTATATTTATATAGGTAGTCTGGTAATATTTCGATGATTTGTATTAGTTTCAAAAGTTGATAAAGTTCATAGTGTAACAATGTCAGAAGCCAATACAATAAAGAAAAGAATAATTATAGTGTTCTGTACATAGGCCACCAAGACGTAAGACTGAAGGCTCATACAAAAGGTAAAACTTATGATGTAATTAATAATATCCGGGTAAGATCAATAGAAACACTACGGTATTTAAAATACCAATACATATATTATACATGTATAATAACTAATGCTCTCAAATAAAAAAATTCAGAGTCTACAACGCAAGTCATTACGAACCAAGCTTAAATAAGATAAAGTGATTAAATAATAATTTTGCTAATGACCTGATTAAAAAAATCATTGCAAATAATGTTTTTTTTTCAAAAGCAGTTGAATGAGTTTATGTTAGAAAACAATTACTATTGGCTTATTGAAAAATATGTAGACCTGAATAGCCAGATTGATATTATGTATCTTTTTTGACGTGACAACGTCATATAATTCGATGGAGCCGGCTGCACGCACGAAAAAGATGATTCATGCGGCGTTACCTCGCTCTGAGGCGTTACATTTAAGGCTTGAAGTGCAAGCGAGAGCGCGGAACGAGCGACAAAGGGGCAAAATCGGCCTCCGCGCTCGGCAGCGTTCGACATCTGTCTCTCTCCTACTTGAGTGAGCGATGCGTCCGCGTGGACAGCTGTATGACGTTGTCACGTTCAACTATCGTCAGTAAACCGACTTTACAGACAACCGATTTTTTTTATGCAATTTAATAAATCCTGCAGCAAACACAAGCTATAACCTATTTCATTGTAAAAAGTTACGATGCCGTTAACAATTTCGACAATGCAAATCATCATTATAATTATATCCTCACTCCTCACTAGCTAAAGGTTAAAAGCTGTATCACAGGGTAAACAACAGTTACTACGCTACACCCATATCGTGTTGCAACATGTTTCCAATTTTAATGATTAATCGGTATATTGTGATATCTGACATACAAAGCCACTTTATGTAACTATAATACAGAAGACAATGCTGATTTTTGATGATCATGATAGCAAGGGATTAATCGATTTTGAATTGCTTGAGCCAAGATTTGGTTACATTTTGATAGATGAGCACAAACGGAAGAAAAATTAAAAAATAACATCTACTGACTTCGTGCGACATTTCAATGTAAGGTGTAAGTCAAAATCAAAGTCAATAGTAGTTTATTCACAACACAAGTCACAAACAAACAAAGTGTCACAAGGATCACTTACTCAATACCTATATTTATTGCATACACATGGTTTAGTTTAGGTACATACATAGTTCTTAGTTGTTGTAAGTCAGTATCACATGGACCCTGCATAGGATAAAGCAACATGGAGGTAGACCGAGCTTTATAGACAGTAGTAGGTAGATATATATTATAGATTGAGAATTGCCAGGCATAGGTAGGTGAGTCTAGGTGTCAGTTCCACGCGACCAAGCCTAGAAGAACGGACAACAAACTACCAAACCGTACTTTGTTCCTACTGTTCTTTTGAATGATGCTTTGTAGTGAAGCACCTTAGTGCTTCATTTTCCACTGGCAATAAGGTCATTAATTCACTGAGTAATTTATTACATGTATAAAAATATATTTGACTTATTCTCCGCCTCCCCCGCCTTTCGATGGTCGCGGATTTGAATCCAGTCACGTACCTGTAGAATTTGCATTTGAATTTACTCTCAAACGGTGAAAGAAAACATCGCGTAGAAACACATGGCTTAGTCAACTCTGCATGTATTGACCATGTCTTTCCTGTGGATTAGGCCGACAAAGCTGTCAGGATTGGTTAGATGCCTATTCCATCTAAAGTCCTGTCCCAGGCACTATAGCATCCCGCAAGTAGGGTTTGAGTAATCACCAGTTGACACTGACGCGATATAAATCATCTACAATAGATGCCAGTTTACAGCCAAATGGCAAAAACGGAACCCTTATAGATTCGTCATGTCTGTCTGTCTGTCTGTCCGTCCGTATGTCGAAGCCATTTTTCTCTGAAACTATAAAAGCTAGACTGATGAAACTTGGCTAGTAAATGTATTCTGTAAACCGCATTAAGATTTTTACACAAAAGTTGAAAAAAAAACAATAAATTTTGGGAGTGATGAACTGAAATTCAAAAAACTTTTTTTCATCAAACCCATACGTGTGGGATATCTATGAATAGGTCTTCAAAAATGATGTTGAGGTTTCTTATATCGTTTTTTTCTAAACTTAATAGTTTTTTCGAGAGACACTTCCAAAGTGGTAAAATGTTGGTCCCCCCTCTAACTTCTAAAATAAGAGAATGATAAAACTGAAAAAAATATATGATGTACATTACCTACTATGCAAACATTTAACGATATGTTTTGAGATCTAGTGAGTACTTTTTTTTTATACGTCATAAATCGTAAACCGCATTTTACCTTTCGATGAACTACAAGAACCTTTATATTATGTTAATTAATGCTACGGAACCCTTCATGGGCGAGTCCGACTCGCACTTGGCTGCTTTTTTATTTATAAGTCATTCAGTCACTTCCCACACTTTATAATACACTGGTGAAGACTCACACAGACTTAAAACCCGGGCCAGAAGTAGAGCCAGACAGAGCTTGTGGAAGGCCTACTGATGCCTATAAATAGTTTGGCAGAAACGTTGTATTTACATCTTATAGCCCCTTCCCACTGGTGCGTGATATCGCGCACCAGCCCGCACCAGCTCGCACGACACACCATGGGAACAGTCTCGTGCGCCGAGGTGCGCGGTAGCACAGGAGCCTTTTCTGTGTGCGTTGCCGTGCATCGTCGGCTGTGCGTGATGATCTGCAGAACCACGCACCGTAGGAAGGCAGCATAATGCTCCTGTGCTACCGCGCACCTAGACGAACGAGACCGTTCCCATGGTGTGTCGTGCGTGCTGGTGCGAGCTGGTGCGCGTTATCACACACTGGTGGGAAGGGGCTATTAGTGTTCCCGCACACGGGCCACCACCCAAAACGCCGTCACGAGCAGCCACGACGGGTGACGGGTTGTCATGTATATCCTGTAGTTTTCATACATTTTATTTAGCGACGATTCGTAGCGTGTGGTGGCTCGGCGTTAACCGTGTGCAGTGAGTCTATATAAAATGTATAAAAACTAAAGGAAATATGCCGGTGGCAGCGTTTTGTGGTTTTGACCGCGGGGCCATGTGTGGCGACTCTTAGCTACTCCTTTCTATCTTTTAGAGAAAGAACATTTTTTTTTACATACATACATAGATGATGTAAATCTTAACAATAGATAATAGTACATACAATATGCAACATAGGTCCCGATTCAGCTGCCTGACATGGCATATCATACCTTTATCTACGCATATTATTTCGAAATTAAGCCAGTATTTTATTTCATATTATTTGTTTTGGGCATTTATTTAATTAGAATTCAGTTTCAACACAAATAACTTATTTGAAGCGACTGTACTTTACGCCAGAGGTCAAGTACTAGTATAGTCAGCATCAAAATGAGATCACAGCTTGGCCGTTTCAGAATCGTTTTACTTGAAATTAATGTTATTAAATTAAGGGCCAAAAGGGCAAGTCCTACTTCATTTACAACATTTTGTCTACAAAATGTTGTTTTCGTTTCGCCTATTTTGTCTCTCTCTATTTTATGGAGAAAAGATGAAAAAACAAAAATACATTACGTAGAAACGATCGAAACGTGTTGTTGTTTCATCAATTTTCCATACAAAAGAGGGAAATAGGTGCTCACACGAAAACAACATTTGGTAGACGAAATGTTGTAGCAAAACTCCGACTTCGGGTACTGTAATATAGTATTTTAGTTACATATAATATAAAAAGCCCAGATTGTTTTAACTAGAGAACAAACTATAATATACCTAAACTTACATTATAGGTTTACGATATTTGAGTTCTATTACTGTAAATTTATGTCTTTTGCAATGAAATTACTATGATAGTTATTTTTTTATTTATATTCAACTTAGTGTAGCCAACTTGACTACAACTACTAGTGCTAAAACATAAAACAATATGCTCATAAATTTTCGGCAAAAATAGCGCACTTTCTGTTTTGTTACTTATATTGATCTTTATGTTTGCTAAATCTGTAAAATACAATGAACTTCTCATGCTAATTGTACTGATTTCTTTTCGTAAGAATCCTCTTCATAAGTCACCACTTGTCTTGATTGTATCATCTGATTGGAACACATGAATGGGCGGTCCAGCATCTCATGTTTTACAATTACCTTTATTGTGTAATATGTATACCTATGACTGGCCTCTCAGCTCAGTAGGCCTAGCATAAGCTCTGTCTGGCTCTGTCTCTGGCTCTGATTTTGAGTCTAATTTCGGCTTCTTAGAGCGTACTGTGTGTCAGAAAGAGATAGCGCTCGACGAAAGCAGAATAGCCGATGTGCAATATTTAAGGCCAACAACCACCTCTGTCTTCTGCGCCGTAAGCCATGGGTTCAATCTCCACCGAAAACAAGTATTTATTTGGTAAACACAGATGTTTGTTTTCTATCTGGGTGCAATATTGTACTCTCAGTAGGTACCTATACATATATTTACAAAAAAAGGCAGAGATTAAAATAAGAATCGCTTTGCAATTCTACTCCTTTATAGTCATCTCCTGTGTATAGGTTTTATCTATAGTCTCTTTATACACGCACTGTGGGCGCACATTAATTTCTTTGGAACTAATATAATTCAACCTGTACAAAATAAATTTAATACGCATTTTAGTAATAAACGATTTTACTTCATAGGTCACAATAAAATTGGGGGACGCGACCGTAATAAGAGATTGTGACACGCGTTCAGTCATATTAAATCTAAGCTCAATGTTTAAAGAAAATTTGGTAAAATCTTAACTCTTCTCAATCACTTACAGGGCACTAAATAATACTTTTTCAGATAATATATTTATGCAGTGTTTTTGACCTTGAGTGATATTTGACCTTGATTGACCTTTGACCTTGAGTGGAATTTATGCTCTTATAGGACGGTGCTAAAAAACAAAGCTTAATTTTAATTTTAATGAAGCAAGTGCAGTTTCAAAGATTTAGTCAAGGTCAATAGGTATTAAAGATCAAGGTCACTGTATTATATTCGTTGATAAACATATTATGTAAGTATTAAATCAGCTTTGCTTATTTCTGCTGTGTAGCAGTATTGCTGTGTTTCGGTATGAAGGGTTTGGGTGCCGGTGAAATTACTGGCACTGGCTGAACGTCTGTATGCCTCAAGTTGATGGACGTCTAGGCAATGTTATAAGCGATGGCTACCACATAACAAGTGGGCCATGTGCTTGTTCCATCAGCTAGTTAAAAATTATGTGCACTATGCCAATACTCTCAAACGGTGAAAGAAAACATCGTGAGGAAACCAGCATGTCGTAGAACCTAACAAATTCGAAAACATGTGCCAAGTGCACGAAAGAAGCATCACTGAGGCGCACTTGAAATCACCACACTCACCACACTGGTTCTACAGAACTAGTGACAGAACTAGTCTTCTTCTGTTTTTTCTTATACAGTCACTGGTTCAAAAGAACTAGTCAGCTAATTGTATTTTCATTGCTCATACTCGAATGGTCTGAAGTTGCCTGAGTGGCCTAATTGAAAGTAATACTTTCAGCCCTAGGGAGAATCGCTTTCTACTGACAGCTGTCAAATTATAAAAAAAACAAGTTCTATTTTCACATTTTTATTCAACCATGTTCCAACTTTCTAAACAGCAAGGAGGTTATTGAACCAAATTCCAACTTTTTATTCAGCAAGGAGGTTGGGAACCCATTACAACGGTAAGAAGTTTAAAAAGTCTAATTAGAGCGCGATGTAAAATTTAAATTTAAATAACCTAAAGATAGTATTAAATAAAGAATATATTTTCTAAATTACTTTATTATTATTTAGCTTTAACTATTTCTTTTAAATAACATAGATTTGAGCAAAACATTTACCATTTTTAGGGTTCCGTAGCCAAATGGCAAAAACGGAACCCTTATAGATTCGTCATGTCTGTCTGTCCGTCCGTATGTCACAGCCATTTTTCTCCGAAACCGTAAAAGCTAGACTGATGAAACTTGGCGAGTAGATGTATTCTGTGAACCGCATTAAGATTTTTACATCAAATAAAAAAAAACTATAAATTTCGGGGGTCCCCCATACTTAAAACTGAAACTCAAAATTTTTTTTTTCATCAAACCCATATGTGTGGGTTATCTATGAATAGGTCTTTAAAAATGATGTTGAGGTTTCTAATATCGTTTTTTCCTAAACTTAATAGTTTGCGCGAGAGACACTTCCAAAGTGGAAAAAAGTTGGTCCCCCCCCCTCTAACTTCTAAAGTAAGAGAATGATAATACTAAAAAAAAAACATGTTGTACATTACTATGTAAACTTCCAACGATATTTGGTTTGAACGAGATCTAGTCAGTAGTTTTTTTTTTATACGTCATAAACCGTGTACCGCAATTTACCTTTCGACGAACTACAAGAACCTAATTATGTTACATCAAGTAACATAATATAAAGGTTCTTGTAGTTCGTCGTGCTACGGAACCCTTCATGGGCGAGTCCGACTCGCACTTGGCTACATTTTTTAAATTATGAAAATGAAATTAGTGGCTGAATAATGCTGGCCAGCCGAAGGCCCGCCAGAGAAAAAAAAGAGCGGGAAGGCGGCAATTCAAAATTCATTCATTTTTCTATCATGTTTTTATTTTTACTTTCCTTGTATTCGTAATGAAGAGCACAGTATTTACCTCGGGTGAAAGACTTATTTAAATCCCTCGAACTCCATTGGCGAAACCTATCTCGGTACAAATTCGTGACTTTCAATCCTCGGGTATATTTAATCTTTTTTTATTGCGACATTAAAGTCGCCACTGTCTTGGTCGCGCCCTTAAAAACTTACCCGAGTAATCATTTTGTGCAGTTCACATACCATTTTCGGCACCTATTACTATTAGTAATATTTTATTGAACCTGCTATTATGATTGTGGGTGTCATCACTACCCATCATTTTGATTTGTAAGAACAGTTATTATAATAGTGATGTGGCACACACTTTTACATCATTATTTATGTGTAA
Source organism: Thera obeliscata (assembly GCA_947578465.1). Taxonomy (NCBI): domain Eukaryota; kingdom Metazoa; phylum Arthropoda; class Insecta; order Lepidoptera; family Geometridae; genus Thera; species Thera obeliscata. The sequence continues at coordinate 6,068,881 of OX387918.1, read as the reverse complement.
TTGTCTCTTTCTCTCTAGTTTTTTCAAACTATCGTGGTGAAAGGATCTTAAGTGCGCCGAGAGGGAGCTTCTTTCATGCAAATGTTTAATGTTAAATGTTTATTGAAAAACTCATTACCTAGTGCACGACTGGATTTAAGCCCACGACCTTAGGATTGGAAGGCGGAAGGATGCCACTATATCACATGCTCTCTCTCTGTTATATTATGCGCTGAAGCTTTAAATTAATAATTTATTCAAACAAATATTGTGTAAAAGTCTTGCTAAATGTAGACAGACATAATTTTCCTCCTATTTGATGAATATTTTCTTATTTTTAACCAACTAAAAAACAGAAGAGGTTCTCAACATTGTCTAGGGATATTCCATTTCGAATAGATTTTCTGACTTTTTGAGATTTCGTTCCTACTTAAATTTTTATTATTAAATAATATCAAACAGTTGGATTTTCTTATTATTAATAAACAACACAAAATAAAGATTCTTGCCATATCTAGTTTCTAAAGAAATTATTTTCAGTTTTTGTAAATATAAACAAAATGTTAAATATCCCTAGCCAATGTTGATGAGTGTATATCGCCATAAATACCTACATTATATCATATAAATATACTGCTGCTCATACTAATGCTTTAATACTAAAACTCCTTTATGTTTAAGTAAGCACTAATAGTTTTAATTATATGGAAAAAACGGGTGTTTATCGATATTTTTTTTGAGAGACGCGGGGAGAGTCCCCGCGACCACGGCTGTTGTAACACGGTTGAAACGTCGGGAATTAATAAAGGTAATCGCGTTAAACAGCTGTTTTTTCCATATAATTATGCATAACGATCGCGTTAATTTAAAAAGTGCTAGTACTAGTTTTTTTTTTTAATAATGCCTTTCTTTAGACTCCAATTTCCCCTGCCGTTTTTCCAGCCTGCTCTAGACCTCAAGCGTCAAAGATGACATAAGCAAGAAAAGAATGAGCACTGAGATGACGGATGATAGGAGTGAGTGGAGGACGAAAACCTGTTGTGCTGACCCCACTTATCGAGGGATAAGGGCAGGAAGATGATGTTTTTCTTAAGACTATTAGCAATAGTAATTTATGTACACAATGCTAGTGCTCTCAAACGATGAAGGAAAACATCGTGGGAATCTGTGGCTTAATCAGCTCCGCACGTATTGACCATGTCTTTCCTGTGGATTAGGGCAACTGAGCTGTCAGGATGGTATAGGTGCTGGGCAAGCCTATTCCATCTAAAATCCTGTCCCAGGCACTATAGCGTCCCGTTAGTAGGGGCATGAGTAATCACCAGTTACCCCTGACGCTATATAAATCATATACAAAAGATGCAAAGGCCTGTTTACTTTTTATAAGCAATAGTAAAGTTATTTTTTTATCATTAGTTCAGTACCAATACGATCAGTATCCGTGAGTCTACAATTATAATGTGGAAATGTTATGTTAGTGGCCAGCGTGACCTATGAGTTTTATTTTTACTTATTTATAAAACTGTGATATCAGTTAATTTGCACTAACACGTTCAGTTCAACTGTGCAATAATTTTGAGAAAAAACAGAGGTACAGGCAGTGACACTAAAATGTATACAAAAAATGTAGAGTCGCTAAATTACAATGGGTATTTACTGGATGAAAACTCAAACAAGTAAAATAAATAAATAAATTCACGCAATATTACGGCACTACCTAACCTGAAATATACGAATTATATACATTATAGTTCAGGTGTCTCTAGAATATACGGTTGTATTAGGCAATAAATATTGCACATTAGCTTTTTTGCTTTCGTAGAACGCTCTTCTCGCTTTCTCTCTGACGCACACTACGCCCTCTTCTTCTTCTTATTTAAGAGCAATGCTCTTGTCGGCGTAATATTTGCATTTTTCCACAGGCATTTCTTTTGAGAGCAACCTCCTAACACTAACAGTACGCTTTAGGTAGGCAAAATTAGCCAATGTGCAATATTTGTTGGCTACAACTATAATAATGTACATTACCTATCAAAAGCCATTGGAACATCCGAAAACTGTGATCGAAAACAATGAAATTGCTAGTCAGTTGTGAATTGGCCAATATTTCTAGTACACGCAGATAAAATCAAAAGCCAATGGTTTTCAATTATCACCCTTCTGCTAACGTGTGGCCGGTTTCTAAACAATGCTACGAAAATCTGATGGCGAAATCTGAATAGGATCTGGTGCTTACGTATAGATAAAACTCGTATAAAATTATGGTCTTATCACAAAGGAGATGGTCCAAAAATGTATGGAGCTGAAGGCATGATCTAAAATGGTCAAGTAACGTGTGATTGGCCCGATATGAACTAAAGGATATACTGCGTTTTATAAAGAAAAGATGGATGAACAGTGTGAAGGATGACATGAATAAGAAAGAAGTGAATATATAGATGACGGATGATAGAGGAGAATGGAAGAGAAAAAATGTTGTACTGACCCCACAAAGAGTGGGATAAGGGTTGGAAGAAGAAGAAGACTGCATTTTATTTCCTCTACCTTACTTTCTGTAATAATTTCATGTCTTTTATTTTTTTTCATGTCCTGTGTTCAGTACACATGAATTTTAATAATTCTGGGATAAAAAACTGACAATAGTTGAACGTGACAATGTCATTCAGCTGTCCACGCGGACGCATCGCTCACTCAAGTAGGAGAGAGACAGATGTCGAACGCTGCCGAACGTGGAGGCCGATTGTGCCTCTTTGTCGCTTGTTTCACGCTCTCGCTTGCACTTCAAGCCTTAAATGGAACGCCTCAGAGCGAGGTAGCGCCGCATGAATCATGTTTTTACGTGCGTGCAGCCGGCTCCATCGAGTTATAAGACGTTATCACGTCAAAATTAAAACTATTATAGTACTTACTGTGCATGCCGTTCCAATAAGATAAGAGGTGTCACAATCAGCGCGTTTCTTTTCTTTTAAAAACTAAAAAAAAACGCTTTTATAACTAATTGAACTAAAAAGTTAAGTTATTTACAACAATCAAAATCAAGCCCCCACGCTTTTTGTACAATATTATAAATTTTTAATTGATTATTTTTAACTTTTTAGTTCAATTAGTTATAAAAGCGTTATAAAAATAGCATCATTCAGTTCTATTTCAGTCTACTACGCACTCAAAACCGTCTTTTGTCGCAGATAAAAATAGAAATGAACCAATTGACACAGTTAGAAGAAGATTTTTACCAGTAGGTCTATCTTTTGTTCAAAATGCATCAAACATTCCTCTATCTTAAGTTTCTCAAAACCGGAGACCGTAATAAAGCAGTATCAATGTATTATCATCATCATAAATCCGAAAGTCTACAAACATTAAATACATAAATAAATATTGTGGGCAACCCACACAACACTATCTAGCTCCAAACTAAGCAGAGCTTGTACTACGAGAATCAGATAGCTGATATAATACTTATTTTTTTTTTTTTTGTAAATACGTTGGTATAGAATACAATTAACACCCAGACAGAGAACAAACATCTGTGTTCACCACACAAATATTATTTTGTTCTAGATGGGGAACGAACACACAAACTACAGCGCAGAAGGCAGAGCTACTACCAACTGAGCTGAGAGGCCAGTCAAAACATTGGTCTAATCTTTTGATTTCCAGAACAAATTATTTTAAAACTTCTTTTTATAACTGGCACACGTTGTGACCTTTCTATACCCAATAAAATAAGAAGGAGAAAAAGCATTAATAATAATACTGAAACGTCCAAGGTGATCAAAATGTAATCATCGTTCAAAACTGTCACTGTCTTATGACAGCTAAGTCTTATGACAGTTAACCGTGACGGTCTAATGGCTCGAACACACCTAGTTCGCTGGCGGTAGCGATCAGTGAAACGCTGTCAAATATCGCTGTCAGATTTAAGATTTGACAGCGAATATTTGACAGCGTTTCACTGATCGCTACCGCCAGCGAACTAGGTGTGCGCAGGCCATAAGACAGTCACGGTTTGTGTAAAACAAACAGTTTAATTACAGACACCGGTGTTAGTCAATACTCGATACGTGGCTCATTATTCGAGTACTTATATAGGAATGCGTCTTTGTTTTATTCACAAAAGGACATTCGATTTGTATCGGTGAGGAATCCCATTTTTCTAAGCACATCATCATAGGTGAAAGACAATGGTATAGAAGTGAAACTCGGAGGAATGCGCTCATAGAAACACGAAATACTATCACCATGGCGATAGTATAATATATATTTCACTGTACTTACATGAATGCTCTAATCGCCCATGAATGGGTAAAATTTGTGTGTATGGAAATCGAACAAACGTAACTCAGAACATTTGCTATAGTTGGAGATAATCTATATTTTTATAAGAAAGTCGTGTTAGTTATACTATTTATAACTCAAGAACGGCGGATCCGATTTGGCAGAAAATTAGTGGGGAGGTAGCTTAGAACCGGGAGAAGGACATAAGATACTTTTTATCCCGAAAAATCAACGGGAACGGGGTGTTACGGGAACGGGCGAGCGAAGCCGCGGGCGGCCACTAGTAGATAATATAAGTATTTTTTAACTATGCGCCTGTTGAAATTAAATTTAAGATGTTGACGAGCAGCCGCTGTCTTGCTCGTACATTTTTTTTTAAGATAATTATAAATCTGAAATATTCATTGTTTTTTTAATGAAATGAAATTATTTTTTTAAATTAATAACTTTACAAAATTTCTGAAAAAATAATACTTCATAATCTTCAAATGTGATTGTATGTTTTCTATATTTTGGTACGAGAACTTATTGATGGCAAAAAATGACCGCGTGAAAAATGAATGAGTTTTGCTTCTTCTAGCGACCTAATAAAGGTAAAATTAAGAAACGAAGCAGTACCATTGTTTTCGGTTTTTACTGAGCCAGTTTGAATTAAAACGAAAAAGTAAACGTTGAACAAGTTTATAGCGGTTACAAAAGGTTAAAACCTTAAATAGGTTAATGAGTTATGTTTGAGGCATCGTCGTTCAAACCTAATTAATTTTATGATTAAAATACACCAACAATAAGTTGGTGTTTACTACGTTAGTGATTCTTTAAAACATAAAATTATAAAGATCAAAATAATTAGGAAGATAAATATCAAGGGAACGTAACACACGATAGAGTTTGCCTAATATGATGTCTTGACGTAAGTACAGTCACCTTAAAAAATACATACTTTAAATACCATATAGTCATGTCTAGACTTCACGTAACAAAATACGTATTTATTTACGTAAAAACGTGATTGAAACGTTATTGTACCTATGTTTTGAATACCTACTACTTATTTAATTTATGTTAAAGTAGTATATAGTATAGGATCCCGCTATAGAAAGACCTTCACCGAGCTGGTTATCTAATGAAACGTATTTTATATTTAATTAAAAATGCCAATAAATATATTCTATATGGGCTGCCTATCAAATTTCAGTCCAGGATAAATGATTAATAAATAATAAAATAAAAAAACAATAACTTTCCACCGGTTTGTTTATTAGACAAATTCTATACCAATCGAAAGTATAGACCCCATAGAATATGCAAAAATTAGGTTGCCTATTTTTTTCCGGTACCAACTCTCGGGTAGCCCATGTCTAAATAGGTAAATCGATACTAGCATTTTGCACCGGTATGTTTAATAAAAATACTGGGGCCTATACTTTCGATTGGTATAGAATTTGTTTAATAAACAAACCGGTGGAAAGTTATTTTTTTTTTAAATTATTAATTAATCATAATTATCCTGGATTGAAATTTGATACGCAACCCATACAGAATAATTATATTTATTGGCATGTTTAATTAAATATAAAATACGTTTCATTAAATAACCAGCTCGGTGAAGGTCTTTCTATAGCGGGATCTTAGAATAGTAATAGTTTATGTTATAGTATCAATTCTTTTATAGTTCACTAGCTGCCTGTCCCGGCTTCGCACGGGCGGACATTTATTTTTTTAAACACATAAATATAGCCTATGTTACTCGTAGGTGAACCTACGTCCAGCAGTGGACTGATATAAATTGATGATGATGATGAAAGAACATTCTATAACGTTTAGGAGCACTATTTTCTAGAACATTTTGACAAATTGATGACAACATTTTAGAATTCACAAAGATTTTAAAAATGTCCCAAAAGTTAAGAGCCGAGCGGGATTTGAACCCGCGACCTCCCCTAAACCTTCCTGTCAGTGCCGAATAGTCCCTTGTAAATGTATTACGCGCGACCCGGCTATTTAAGCATTCTAGATAATTCTGCGGATGATAACCGACTTTTCGACCGAAATTTGATCATTCCAGATCATTACGGAAGCTTATAGAACATTCTAGAGCGTTTAAGAGCCTTCTATTCTCGTCAAAGTCAAGAATTTTCAGAAAAATCCTTGAGTGATAGAAAGGGATAGACATAGAGAAGTCTCTACGTGTTAAAAAAGGATAGACATAGATTTTTGCATTTTGCATTGAGGCTCTGTTTCTATTAGTCTTAGCGTGATGTTATATAGCCTATAGCCTTACTCGATAAATGGTCTATCCAACGCAAAAAGAATTTTTCAATTCGGATCAGCAGTTCCCGAGATTAGCGCGTTCAACCAAACAAACAATCAAACTCTTCAGCTTTATAATATTAAGTATAGATTAACGCCCTCCCTAAGTCGGAGGAGAGCGTTAATGTTCGCGACACAGATTATAACTTCTGCGAATGTTATCGTGCTTTTACCTTATTTGTATTTAATTCCAAAATAATCATTTTTGATTTGGATTTTATCAGATTACCAGGCTGATTGCGTGGGAGAGGAGCCTAAATTAATCTGGTTTTATTGTTTGCAAGTTTTTGAAAGAAGAATCCCTTTTCAATATTACATTTATAATATTTTGATATTTAAACATTTTTTTAAAATAATATTTTGATACTAAATTGAACGATTAACCTGTAAAATTATGGTGTCTATTTTTATATTGACGATACACTTATTTAACCAGATATTATAAGCGATTACGGATTTAATAAGAACTACGTACTTCCTCGTTTTTAAAAGCTTTTTACATGAAATTCGTGTATTAAAATCATGACGTTAGCACTCCATAAGTTTTTTTTACCTATAACGGATGCAAATAATAATTACAACCAACTTCAGATTTCTTAATAAATTATTGCTGTTCATCAATTTTTATTTTGTTGTTCCCAAAATAGAAACCAGTTTCACTTCGTTAAAATTAATTTATAAGAATTATAGAGAATATCAATAAAAATACTAACAAAGTAGATTTATAAAATAGAATCAACGGACATAATAAGTCGCATGGAACTGGTATTTAGATTTACCTGGCTCGAAGACGTTTCAAAGTGATTCTTGTGATTCAATTGAATACATGCCTTCTGACTTTGAATTTAATGTATGTTTTCGGTGGAGGACATACATTTTGACCTTGTCCTTCACATATAAATACCAGAATGGTAAATATACTCGTTTAATCGACCTGCTCCGGTTTTACACGGGTTGAAAAATTCAAAGGTCGTGTCACATTTTTCACCTTCTTTTTTTAAATTACATCCGAACGAAGTCATAAATAATCTATCTCAAGGCCTGCGCACACGTAGGTTGCTGGCGATGGTGATCAATGAAACGCTGTCTTATTCTTATTCTTCTTAATGAATGGCATCTGTCCTTTTTGAATCAATTTTGCCAGTGTCGAAATATCGCTATCAAATTTGACGTTTCACTGATCGCCATTGCCAGCGACCTAGGTGTGCGCACCTACTTCTATCTCTTAAAAGCTTAACATTTTTTTGAAAATTTATATGGAAACATCGTCACGCAAATTAAATCAAGAAGATTTTTGAAAAAGTTAAATATGCAGTTATTGTTTTCCTATAATTCGAGGGCATTACTCCTTTCACGACTTTTCCCTAACTCTTGTGGTTCCAGACTTGGGCATCACTGAAAAAAACTCTCTATATGTAGGGGCTGTGTGTGTACACCCCCTACATACAACTAATAATAATCATAATCATAAATTTATTTATTCGTAGCCAAAAAATCATGTTACAATACGGTAGGTACCTATACGGTAACTACACTAGAGTAAAAATATCTTTTAGTATATTACTATATTACATTATAATAATAATGATAATAAATGAAGCTGATTTATATAGAAAACGAGTAGTATAATATTTATGTCATAAAATAATAATCTCTGTTGTAACCTTCTTTATTTACAAACTTGGAAAGAATAATCATTATTTTGATTTTTGTAAGATTTGTTTTATGTTATACTTAGAGACCTGTTATTGGCTGTCCTAGACTAATTCATATGAAGCTCTGTTTTATTGTACCTATACTCTGCTGTCTAAAAAAAAAACAAAAAAAGGTCAAGCAATTACGGGTTTATAGAACAACAAACGGCCACCTATCGACAATAAATATTGTCACGGGTGGTAAAATAATTGAAATGGTAACCATCTGATTTCTTAGTTTTCTCACACTTGTAATATAACACCTTGAATGCCGAGCATCCTCAGTCAAAGGGCAGCGAGTGTGAAGGCTTTCTGACCACATCCGCTTGTGCGCAGGTGTCGTAATTTATTGATAGTTATAATAATAATAACAAAAAAAAAAAAATGCGGACAATCCTCACAACACTATCTAGCCCCAAACTAAGCAGAGCTTGTACTATGGGAACCAGATAGCTGATATAATACTTAAATACTTTTTTTTTGTGAATACAATATAACACCCAGACAGAGAACAAACATCTGTGTTCACCACACAAATATTTGTTCTCGGTGGGGATCGAACCCACGCCCTTCAGCGCAGAAGGGATAGCTACTATAAACTGAGCTGTGAAGGCAGATGATGTTATAGCTTTCATTACAATAAAGTTGGCTTTATAAGTCCATTCACTCATGAAATCTGTGAAAAATTTACGCGTAGAGATCTAAAAAATAAATACTGTGGACGTAATACATTTTTAAAATAATGTTTGTATTATATGTTCATAATGCTAGTGCTCTCAAACGGTGAAGGAAAACATCATTAAGATAGTAGCGGCTTAGTTAGCTCCGCACGTATTAAAATCTTATAAAATCCTGTCCTAGGAACTATTAGCGTCGTTTACACATGACGCATATTTTCGAACTTTTAGGTTCTATGATAATTATGTCGGTTTCCTCACGATGTTTTCCTTCACCGTTTGAGAGCACTGGCATAGTGTACATTAGTTTAGAAAAACTCATTGTTACACGACTGGATTTGAACCCACGACCTAGGATCTGAAGGCGGATCCGCTTCCACTATTAGGCCTTCAGCGCTTTGTTGCTGCTGGTGATGGCCTAGAAGTAGCCGCCTGTTTATTTAAATAACTAGCTGTACCCGCAACTTCGTCCGCGTGGAATAGTGTCTATGGGTAGCATTTTTAATTTGCAGCGGAAAAAAAACAGTAGATAGATAGAGAGCGTGCACGTGACAGTCGTCTGCCTTCTTACTAATTTTACTTCCCCCCACATTCCCCTCCGAACTCCCCCCGCACTCCCTCCACCCCCACCCTCCACATTCCCCAACATTCCCCCCCACCCCCCTATTATATTATTTTCCAAAATAAAATTCAGCCTATGTTACTCGTGGATAATGTAGCTTTCAAATGGGGAAAGATATTTTTAAAACAGTCCAGTCGTTTTTGAGCCTATTCATTACAATCAAACAAACAAAGTTTTCTTCTTTATAATATAAGTGTAGATAACCTTTAAAACCTTTAGATTTTCCAATGTAATTCCGGAAAGTCACACCTGAATTAACTATTTCTTTATAAGCGTTTAATCCATATAGCAGAACATTACTATTATTAAAATGATAGATAAAAAATATATTAAAATCAATTAATCACTTTGTTTTGTTAATTTATGTAAATAAACCTAAATACCAGACGCAAGAAATGTGATATCATATTTAAATACCATTGTCATAAAAAAGCAGGTCAGGGGTCACATGCATTGAGAAATACAATCACATAATCGATTATACAAAAAATGGATTTCGGAACTTATTTTCATAAGTTGACAGATGAGTTATATAAATAAACTAGCGGACCTGACAGACGTTTTTCTGCATGATATTTCAAGCGATATGGATATTAAACAAAGTATGAAATAAAAGACAAATAATTCAAATACAAATTGTGAATTTAAACCATCCAGGGTGCCACCCAAACGCATACAAAAAAAATCATTCAAATCGGTCCAGCCGTTTAGGAGGAATTCAGTGACATACACACGTACAGTAGAATTATATCATTATCATTATGAGCCTGAAGAAGACCACTGCTGGACATAGACCTCCCCTACACATTTCCAGGAAGAACGATTCTGAGCTCTTTCCATCCATCGACTTTTCGCGATCTTAACAATGTCGTTGGTCCATCTGGTGGGTGTGGGCACCCTACCTTATATTTAAAAAGATGATGGCTAGCTGCATGAACCATTTAGCCTCAAACTAAATACATTTTCAACAAATAAATTATCTCGTTCTTACGCTTGTGTATCAAACCAAATCAAATCAAAAGCATATTTATTCAATGGTATAATGGTCGGTGCCGGTGATATTGCTGAACATCTGTAGGCCTCAAGTTGATGGACGCAGGGCAGAGCATCGTAGGAAAAAAAAATAAACACAAATAAACTTACAATTTAACATAAATATTTATAAAATGTACAAAATACCATGTATTGGTCTTTGTTAATGCGAAATCATATAATATTAAGTTGAAAAACTGTGGGTCTTTTACAAAGTAGGTTATTATGGTGAAGATTTCGTAAATAATAATGAATAAATGCATGTTTTACTTTTTTGTTAATTATTATTACTGTTAATCTTAAACTTAATACCATTATGTGTCGCGTTAACAAAGAAAATTATAGAAATAGAAATAGAAAATATTTATTTCACGTCACAAAACATGGTACACACAAAAAATATACAACAAGCATTAGGTGACGAAAAAAAGGCTTCCACTCAGCATTTGCCATAAAAGCGAAAGGGCTTAATACGGCGCTGTTTTTCAGTGGTGCCGAGAGCCATTTTGTACAAAATAGTTAGTTTCTAACTAAATATAGTGAGCCTTATTTATAAAAAATACATTATTGAAAATACACGAATAAGTAAAAGTATTATTAGTATATGAAAGGCAACTGCAGTTATTTCAGTGTAAAATTATGCTCTCATTGCTTTTAGTTAAAATATTTTATTGAAATCGAACCTCGTTATGAACGCTAGTTTTACTGCAGAATTGATTTACGTGCTTCTGTGTTCATCAAAATTAAATAAGAACTATTTATACACGCATAAGAAATGACATGATTTGATTGGCTATAAATGTTTAATCAAATTGATTAGCTATAAATTTTTCAAGGCCGTTTTATTACATATTTTAATAGGTAGCTAAAATTAGCTGGTTAGGACTAAAAGGTTAGATGTAAAACTCTTTATAAAAAAAATCGGTTGTCTTTAGAGGCGATTTACTAACGATAGTTGAACGTGACAACGTTATACACCACTACTTTTTAATTACCAGAAAAAAAAAATAGGGTAATGTAGTAGGGATAGAACATTATGAATGTGCAATCAGAATTTTTAGTTTCGATAAAATGACAAAGTTATTAAATGTTAAAATTTTCAGAAATCCTGCATAAAATTATATTAGTTACGTAGTACTAGAGAGAAAAAAAATTACGCTGTTCGATTCCGCTTGGTATTTAGCGTTTATGAATGAAATGATTTTTGCTTGTTGAATCATTTCTCAATAGTTGACTAAAAATTGTGGTTATTTAAAAAGTTTTTTTTTGTCTCAAAAAAATTTTTTTTTTTCGTGGATGTGTTCAGTATTGGCAGCCAATATCGCCATTTTTTTTTTTGGTAATTAAAAAGTAGGGGTGTATAGTTGTCCATGCGGACGCATCGCTCTTTCAAGTAGGAAAGAGACAGATGTCGAACGTTCCGCGCTCTCGCTTGCACTTCAAGCCTTAAATGGAACGCCTCAGAGCGAGGTAACGCCGCATGAGTCATGGTTTTTTGCGTGCAGCCGGCTCCATCAAGACGTTGTCACGTCAAAAAGTAAAGCATGTTACACATGTAGCTATAATTAATATATGCCGTTCGATAATATAAATCACGGTATAAGTTGGTCTTCTTCTTCTTATCGTAGCACTGATTATTTCGAACCAAGTGTAGTGAAAGGATTTTAAGTGCGCCTCAACGAGGCTCCTTTCGTGACGTCATAGAAATATATATATACCTACTATTATCATTATCAGCTATCTGATTCCTATAGAACAAGCTTTGCTTATTTTGGGGCTAGATAGTGTTGAGTGGACTCTACAATATTTATTTATTTATACCTATACTATACTTTACTCCAATGCACGTTGGTCGTTGCATCGTAAAAATAATCTTTGCTTGCCAAATTAGAGGTCAAATAAGGGGTCACCTAAGCCGTAATTTTTGAGCCACATACCTTCTATTGTACTAAAGTGACGAAAGCTTAATCTTTTGTCTAGGTAAGGTAAGAAGGTCATGTGACTAATGTGCCTTGAAAGCTTACAGATGTGTTCAGTTACGGTGGTTGGATGGTCGGACGAACAAGTTTTGGGTATAGAACTGTACCCTGAGTCAGAGTTTTGCTACCACATTTCGCCTACGAAGTATTGTTTTGTTTCGCCTATTTGTCTCTCTCTATTGTATGGAGAAAAGATGAGACAGCAAAAATACGTTACGTAGAAACGATCGAAACGAGTTGTTTTTTAATCAATTTTCCATACAAAACAGCTCACACGAAAACAACATTTCGTAGACGAAATGTGGTTGCAGAACTCTGACTTCGGGTGCTGAAGATTAAATTATTTTGAAAAACTTACACTGAAATGTGTCAGCCATTAAGAGGGAATCACACAGGCGACTATCCATACAAACGTAGTCCCCTTTTCCTCCCTGGATAATGCCTCTAGAGTAACCATTTTGTCTCATAAAATCCAGATCTGCTATATACGTGCTCGTATGTTTTCCTTTTTTTTAGAAACCTATTGATAAATAAAATATCACCTCCAATTCAATTTCATATAAATCATATGAGGGTCATATTTCCTTTATCAATAAGTTTCTGAAAAAAAGGAAAACATACGAACACATATTAATAGCAGATCTGGATTTTATGAGACAAAATGGTTACTCTAGAGCAGGGATTCCCAAACTATTTTGAACAAGTGACCCCTTTTCCAAAATAAACAGTTACCTCAGACCCCATGGCCAAATTACCTACTTTTAAGGCAAACCCCTTATTCACAATGGTCCGCCAACTTAAAACAGCTGCTACAGAGTGTTAATTTTCATAGGTCTCTCTCGATTTAGGTCAATAGAAGAAGACTTAACTAAACTTAAAAGTTAGCAAACTATTATGAATAAGGGGACTATCTTTAGTTTTTTCCTATTGATACAAAATACCTAGGTACCTACTAAGGTACACCAATATCGACCCCAAGGGGTCGATATCGACCACTTTGGGAATCCCTGCTCTAGAGGCATTATCCAGGGAGGAAATAGGGGTCTACGTTTGTATGGAGAGTCGCCTGTGTGATTCCCTCTTAAGAAAAGAAGAGAGAAATAAGCTGCCGGCAAGCAGCGTTGCTGTGTTTGGATGGTGTGGATGCTGATTAAATTACATAGGCATTGAACGCCGGGTAGTCAATTTGTAGAGCATGGCGTGCATGACCTGCTAGGCAACGCCCTGGGTCAAAACGATGATGGTAGGCAAAAAGTACTTTCGCAACTGTTTTAATAATCACGACCTTATCCTTTTTTGCACATTTTATTTTTATAAAAAAATACGAATAGCTAATTCACCACACCCTGTGGTGGCAGTTTATTCACACTATAACATACAAGCAATTTTGATCTCAGCCATTTCAAGCGTAGAGTTGTATTTTGTCAATCAAAAACTAATGTTTTTGCTCGACAATAACAAAATGGGCAAACTAATAAAACTTTAAAGTTAGATATTGAAGCCATTGCTAAAGTGCTATAAAACTTTGTTTACGAGACATAATGACAGTTTAGGCTTTAATGATAATTTATATTATATTCTATTTTAACGGCCAACAATAGGTCACAACCTTTAGTTTATGATTGCTAAAACTATCGTTGCTAAAGTTATATTAATAATACTAAACGCATTGTACATACACAAATAAATAAATAATAGTTAAAAAACAACACGCTTTATAGAAAATACTATACATTTATTATCATTTTTTGAAGAGTCGGGTATTTTAATCAAATTATTGCACTTTCATCGGACTTTGACAGGTGTGCAAAATTTGAATAGAATCTGACCGTTTCAAGTGGGTCAAAATCGCGTCATAAAGAGTCGGTTACTAACATACAAACAAACATACCAGTGAAGCTAAATAATAAAGCGTGTAAAAAGAGGGGCGCGGGCGTCGAGATGGGGTTTATTCCTGTAGTGATTTTTCTCTTTCATTTTGTCAGATAGCGACATTATTGCATCTGCATCATGCTAAGATATTTTATTACAATTTTAAGCCATTAGGCTCAACACTAATCATAATAAATGCCATTGATACACAGTTTTATGGGTGAATCAACTTTTAAGACACTCCTTTGACGACATTTTGAAAAGATAAAATTAAAAAATAAATTTTCGAAATATGATGAAATGATTAGTGTTACATTTGCACAATTTCATCTATTTTTAGGTTTTGAAGCGGGGCACGAAATCTAAGCTAATTTAAACGAGTTTTTTTAGTATAGGTGACGAGTGTGGCTCTAAAATATCCATTGCGTTACTTTTTTGCAAATACAATAACATGAAATAAACGAAAAAATATGATACAACAACTATGTTAACCATTTATTCGTACTTTTATTTAGTATTTCCAACTTATTCATAATGTTTTTTATCACTAACACATGAAATAGAGACCATTATTGGTCCATTGCGTTACTGTGCAAAATTTTCAATGCTTAACTTTAGAATAAATATCAAAACAGCATAATCAGACACACTATTCTTATTCCTACAATACACATGAGTCTTGGAGACTTTTAATTAAACGCTTTTTGTAAACAAAATCAATGACTATGAGAGTTATCTTCAAAATACATTAGATAAATTAAGGGACATTTGAGTAACGCCAGAGAAAAATAGTAACGCCTGATAATTTTAAATCTTCAAAGTTGTGAAATTGTGACTATATTATATTAAACACATGATTTTTTTTTTGTAAATGTTTCTTCAGATTAGTCTTCTTTCACATTTTTTATAGCTTTCATGTTTTTTCCATCTTGTATATATTTATATTATTGTTATTTTCTAACCCATTCTGTCCAAGTGGTTGTATACTTTATTTTTCCTTACAATAACAATTTGTTTTGAAAAAATGTAATCAGTGTGCCTCACACTAATTACATTTGCCGTACATGCAATCTTTCAAGTTCGCATTGCAAACAGTTGACTCAATGAGGATGTTTAGGTCATCAGTGCCAGTTACATTATTTTTTTTCAGTGCTTTTGTTTTTGCTTTATGAATAAAGTTCGTGTGTATTTTGCAAGACACGTGTCTCTAGCGGCGACAGAAGCATTTTTGACATAAAAATGCTTGTTTCTCGTAAAATAAAAGTAAGAGCAACGAAGTTCAGGATTCTCTTTTACAAAGTTATTGAACAGATTTTTCATCGAATCCAACATAAACCTTTTTTGTTCCTTCACTTCTGTTTTTGTGAGCGTTTCTTTTTTGCCAGCTGTAGCACGTGAAATATCATCTCTCAGATAAAAATCCATTATTTTCTTCCTTAAAATAGTGTTTTTATTCGTATAGTCTTTTCTTCTAAGAATTTTGTCAATGCCTAATGTCTCCATAAGTATCTTTTTCTTCATTCGTGAATCTTTTATTTCTACAGTTGAGAAAATCTTCTTTATTACCTCTCGTTCTTTTCTAGATTTTGTTTTTTTTATTAATGTTTTATTTATAGCACTGCTCAGAACTGTGTGCCTTCAGATCTTCCGTTTTTTCAGTATCGTTAATTTCGCAGTCAATTCGTCTTTGATTATCTTTCTTAAATTTTTCATACTTTCGTCTCAAATTCTCATTATTTTGCTTAAGTTTTGCATTTTCTCTACTCACCCGTGACCTGTTCGTTTTAACTTTCTTCCGCCCTGCTTCTGCTTAAGATATGTGAAGTGGAAGAGCACTAGCCCTTGGTGGCGTAGTTAGTACTCGTGGTTGTGTATCTGTTGCACGAGGTGGTAGGTCTTTTGATTTTGGTGGTGGGTCTCTTGATCGCGATGATAAGGTTCTTGATCGTGGTGGTTGGTCGCTTGATTTTGGTGATGGGTCTCTTGACCGTGCCGTTAGGTTTCTTGATTGCAGTGGAGGGTATCTTGCTTGCAGTGACGTATCCTTAGCTCGTAGAGGATCTCGAGGAGGCGTCGCTGGTGGAGTTCCATTCAATTCTTCCAAATTATCTAATCTGGAGTCTGTTCAGGGGGTGTTTGTTGCAACAATCTCGAGTGTCTTTTTCGCATTATGTTTTTCTTTAGGAGTTAAATCTATTTGTTTTATGGTTCCAAACTCGGTGTTTTTTCTTCCCTTCTTCATACTTTTCTCTATTAATTTTTAGTCTTTCTACATAGCGCTTCTGTTTTTCTGCTGCACTTAGTGGCATTTTGAATTATGTAGCACAAACCTTGAACTATTAAACTATATTAATAATATCTTAGAAACCCAAGTTAGACGCAGATTAACATCCACACTATCCACATTAATGCCAAGTCGCAATGTTAATTTGCCCTACATTCTCTGGCGTTACCGGTAACTCAAGAGAAAATTTATCCAGCGTTATCAGTAACGCTAGGGAAAATTTCAATAAAAAATATCACAATTAATTCCACAACCAAAAATCACCAAAACTTTTGTCATGACCTTGAAATCAGACATCATAGGCAGCATACTGACCTAATAAAATTCAAATCTTTTAAAAACTTACCAAGATTCCCGCCGTAACGCTGTAGAGCGACAATAAACCCACGCACACCAGCTGAGAGCTTATCGCAGACTCAGGGGCGGGTAATGTGTGGTAGGGCTTATCGGATCATACCAATAAAATATTAGACAATAATCGCCTTAGATGACACCAAGCTAGGCGCCATCTCTTGATAACGGTCATGAATTTTTATCAGTAACTCTGTGGAGCTGATGTTTTGATCAAAGTTCAGGACAAAAGCTTAGGTGCATGTAAAATATATAATTTAAGCCAAACTTTTATAAATGTTAACTTTATATGTAAGTTTATCTCATTGTGAATTATAATATTGTGTGAAAATCCTGTCCATTCATACAATTTTTTTAAGAAACGTCTTTCATTGTATTGACGCCTAGGCGTGGGGACACATATTTTTTGTATGGATAGTGCATAAGCTCTGCTGAGTTACCACAAAAATATCAATTTTTTTTCTTAAACCTTCATAAAAAGATTAAACTAGCGAGTTAGCAAAGGATCTAAGTTTATGTTAACATAAAAATAACCATATTTTAAAATGAAATACAGATTTTATTGCTATTTCAATGCCAGGGACACAAAAGGAGTGCCTTAAAAGTTGATTCACCCTTATCTCTATGTAATCTTAAATAACGGCCGTGACCCAAGGAAGTGGACCCTACATCATGACTATACCTCATATACGTGACTGCTTGATTATCACTGACATTCAAATGATTGTTTAATAAGTGAAGTTTAAAAGACTTGAGACACCAACTTCATGGCCAAACTGCTGAACCAATTTAGAGGAAATTTCTATGGGATCAATCAACAAACTACGGCTTGGTCAATGATTCTTTTACAAACCAAAAATAAATAAATAATAAATAAAATAAATATTATAGACCACCAACACAACACTATCTAGCCCCGAACAAAGCAGAGCTTGTACTTTGGGAACCTTGAAGCCGATATAATACTTTTATACATTTTTTTTGAAAATACATACTTAGTAATAATAATAATAGAAGTGAAGTTCCAGTGTGGTACCACTTTACTTAGTGAGATAGTACGTCTTATCTTAAAAGACAGCACACGCTACGTTTCAAAGTAGTAATAGTTAAGTAATGTCTTCTTAAAAGTATTTATAATAATCGCATAATAACATTTTATGGGTATATGTATGAGTACCCAATCATTTTGGATTAGTTTTATAATGTCAGTGTCGCAACCTTGAACATCAATTCGAAAGTTGGATATTTTTATTCTAATACTGGCTTTTACATCTATTTTATTGTGTCGGAAGGTCTACATATATTATTCTAAGCACCACACATATTAGTGACCATGTCTTTTCTGTGGATTAGACTGACTAAGCTGTCAGAGTGGTATAGATGCTGGGCAAGCCTATTCCATCTAAAATCCTGTCCCACAGGCACTATAGCGTCCCGTAATTAAAGCTGTCAAAGTATAAAAAAATTAAACTTCAAATTCTGTAAACCTAACTGTTTGCGCTTCTATGTAGGTATGTAGGTAAACAAAAAACCCGGATTCTTATTTAAATAACATATTTTATTTATTTACATTATGATTACAATTAATTACTATATTTAAAAAATAGTGGTTTATTCTATTCAATTTAAATTGCATTTTCATACACAGTATGAAAGCTGTAATAGTAATTATAGGTACATTTAACTAAGATAGAACTCACGCCCGTAAATACACAATCATACAAATACAAATCAAATATGGCGTCCGTTTATCATTGCCTCTCACTCATACATTATTACTATGGTTACTTTTCATGTGAAAGGTTACATACCTGTCACGACTGCAAAAGAGAGAGATAGCATTGCCATTTCTTATTTGTTTCTTTACATGACGGACTTTATTATACGTATGTTTATTATACGGCTAAAAATGGAACTTTAGGCTAAATTTAAATTAATTTAAAACTATAAAATTCATACTTTTTTAACAATTTAAAACACCCAGACAGAGAACAAAAAATCTGCGTCCACCAAACAAATATTTGTTTTCAGTTTAGTTCGTACCCACGCCCTCTTGAGTAGAAGGCAAGAGCCACTACCAACAGAACTGTGAGGGTTGTCTGCTGTGTACATAATAACAAACAATTTTGATGGCAGATTAGTTAGTAACAATAACTTGAGTCTTCCGTATATCACTGCCAGCTACATTAGAGGCTGTGCAAATGTATGTTCCCGCCTGTCCTGGTCCTATATTCGTACTGCAAATAGCCTCTCCTTCTCCTAAGAACTTGGGGCTGTATGAGCCTGGTAGCATTGCCGTGAAAGTCACTACTGGCTTTGGATTTCCATCAGCTCTGGGAAATAAAAGTGAAAAGTGTTAGCATGGCTGTCTAACAATATTAGAGAGTTAGTTATCATCATCATCACCATCATCAACATCATCAGCCTGAAGAAGTTCACTGCTAGACATAGGTCTCTCCTACACATTTCCAGGAAGAACGATTATGAGCCCTTTCTATCCACCGACTTCCAGCGATCTTAACAATGTCGTTGATCAATCTGGTGGGTGGGCGCGGTGCCCTACGTTTCGTCTTCCGGTTCGTAGTCACCATTCGAGAACCTTTAGCCCGAACGATTGTCGGTTCTTCGAGCTATATGACCTGCCTATATTGGCACTTAAACTTACTAACTCTAAGAGCTATGTCGGTGACCTAGGTTCTTCTGTGGATATTCTCATTTCTGATTCTATCACGTAGTAGAGAGTTGGTAGTACATAATATTCAAATGACCTAATTTTTTGAGTGCAAAACAAATTATTGATTTTTGCAGAAGTATGAAATACAGTTGTGTCAAAAGTTGACTGAAGAAATAACAGAGATGCGTTAGAAAACTTTTAGCAATGAAATATCTACTGCGTCACTGATGCAACGTAGTTTCAGTTTAAACCAAATTAAAAATAACTAAAAATTTCAGACCATACAGCTCTATCTAGCTCCAAACTAAGCAAAGCTTGTACTGTAGGAACACAATGATGGGGAATATGATAAATCTTACTTACTTGCAAGCCAATGTCAAATCTTCAAACTCTTTGACCCTGATAAGTTGCTCACCAAAAGATGTTATTACTGGAACGCCTGAAAAAAAATATTATTAAAAGCTAATCGAACAATCAATTAATGAACAGTGGTTTAACTCAATGTATTGCAGCTAAAATTTGAGAAAAACAAATTTTCGCCCGCAGGCTCACAGGCCCCGTTCCCGTTACTTTTTCGGGATACAATAGTTATTTGTTATACAAGAGTGCAAAGTTGCTTTTTAACCGCGTGCTCAATTTTGATGACTGAGCAAGCGCAGGATTCTAAAGTTTAACCACGAGCGTAGCGAGTGGTTTAAAAGTTAGAATCCTAAGCGTTGGCGAAGGAATCAAAAGAGCACAAGGTGAAAAATCTTTGCACTCGAGTGCAACACGTAACTTTTCATCCCACCTCAGCGAGGAAATGACTAAATGCAAAAAAGAACATGGCTCGACTAAAAGTAACACACACAAGAAGGTTCCGAGTATGAGTTATTAACAAATTTAAAAAGGTTGTATAATAAGTTCGGCACCATGGAGGTAGAAGTAAATAGGTTGTGTATTCACAAACTTATTGAATACGATATTCTAATTTCAAATTTACTTTATCCTCTAGCGGATAAAAACGGCTTTTCCAGTCAGAAATTAAACAGCAAAAACACACTTTCAGAGCTGGTGGGATGAAAAGTATTTTATTTGCGCCTAAAACTACCTCCCCATATTTTTTTAGTCAAACCGGTTCAGCCATTCTTGAGTTATAAATATTATAGTTAGAGGTACAGATATTAAAATTATACTTAGAATGCCTGTTACTAAATTTACCTGAAGAGTTTGTTTGTTTGAATGGTTGAACGCGATAATCTCAAAAAAAATATTTTTGTGGTATATGTTATATTGCACCACGATACGACTAATAGAAACAGAGCATCAATGCAAAATTTTGCAAAAACGGAAAAAAAAATATTCCTTTTGAGAGCTTCACTTAGAATATGAACACTTAGAATTGGGTCTCTCATATACATATTATATAAATGAATACTTACGAAGGTCATCTATCCGCACGGTGGTCCTGAAATCTTCTTTTGGCACATCATCATTAACAAGAGAAGCTTCACATCTGTAATTTCCGACTAAATCCAGGTTGGCAGACGGAATTTCCAGCACAGTTTGATTTGCAGATACGTGCTTGTCTGATGTATGAACCTCAGTTGAGTTGTGGAACCACCTAATCCTCATGGGGAATGAAGATGTGATGTTGCATACAAGTTTTGTTGACGCTGCGTAGTGGACATTGGTAATTTCTGAAAAAGATAATGAGGACGTAGAATAATTATGAATGTTAAATAAGGGACATATTATGAATTAAAAAATGTTATTACATTTATAAATGACTTCTTCAAATGATAATTAAGCCAGATATATTATATCCAGCGTTATAATTTAATTAAATTCACAATACAACGCTAACAGCTAGCTTTTTATTTATTTTTTTAAACTTCGGCTCGCTTCCACTCCAAATATTGCTATGTCCTAAACTTAGGGGTCTATTAATATTCACCTTTTTAACTTTACTAATTTACCATGTAAAATAATAATTGCACTAGATAATAATTGTGTTAATGTGAATGAAATAATTATTATAAATATGTTTTGTATGAAAACCACCTAACCTTTAAGCATTTCCTTTATAGTTATTTATTTATTTTGTTCTACATAAAATATAAAAATTTTATTAGTAACTCGTAGTTTCTGATTTTCTCGCACCAATATAAAAACAACTCTGATAAAAACGTACACTTGGTTTTTTTTTACGATTTTATTTAAGGAAGAGTCATTTCCTGGTTTATTTTTAGCTTCAAATATCTGGAGACATATTCAAACCTTTTACCAGGCGTGATATGCAAAACATAGTTGCTTATTACATTTTATCAGGAGCTAGCTACATTTTAGGAGAATATTTTTTATATCAACACTCACATTATAGAGTAGGAAGATGTTCTGAAATTCAAAACTAGCTTAAGCCCACAGTTTTGTTTGCATGATACACATGCTGTAAAAGTATTACAGCGGGTTGAGACACATCTCATCATATTGGCATCATCGCAAACCGCTTTTGCAGTTTCGTGTTACTTTATTGAGAAACAAAACGTTTTGCTCCTGTTTCTGTTGATTTATTCGGTCTAAAAAGTATCCTATTAGACCAATCCAGCTTACAAACGATATACGTAGAAAATTTCATCCAAATCGGATAAAAGGCTTGATGAGCCAAACATCGTAACTTTCGCATTTTGTAAGTATAATTAGTACTTGCCATATGTTTTTTTTTTTTTTTATTAACCTATTTTGTCCCACTGCTGGGCAAAGGTCTCCCCCAAAGATTTCCACTTATCTCTCTCTCGAGCCTCCTCCCACCATCTTCTCTCAAAGGTGTCGATATCGTCCCGCCAACTGTATGCCAGCTGTATGATTGTGATTACAAATTTCATTTATAGGAAGTATAAGTAGGAAATATTACCTGCAGGTCTTTGGTGTATTGTGAATGGTGACAACACTGTGATGTTAATACTTGAGGTGACCACTTGTTCATCATGCCCTAGGAGGTTTCTTGCGTAGCAAGTGTATGTTATATCTCTTAAGATCTGCGCTACTGCAATTTTGCTGATTTTTTTGTGCTCATGTATAGTGGTTTCCTGAAAAATAAAACAATTAAATACATAAAATATACGCAGCTTATCGCCTGGTTCTCGTGTACTTCTGCAATTTTTATACCTCCCTGCAATTTTTTGTCAAAATTTGTTTCATGCTATTAGCTAAGGCAGGAACCGTTTAACCTCTTTATATTTATAAAAAACCCTCTAGTTTGGAATAAAGCTTGGTATCATGTTCTAAACTTGATAGACCTAATTTCTTAAATGGTAAAATTTTGCCTAACTAGCGTAAAAATAACTCGAAGATTATTTGATCAGATAATAGAGTTTTCTTCCAACACTTTAACGTGAACTTGGGTATTATTAATATGTGTATTCCAAACGGACAGGAGAATTTCTTTTTATTTTTTGTATCTATACCTATAAAGTTCTAAAATGTACCATGCTTCAAGTAAATCAATTGTTTCGTTTCACTTTGTACAAGTGCTTTCTATTTAGTGTGCTGTAAAAACCTACTCATTTGGTTTTTTTAATTATTATACTGTGTGTGTGACGTTTTAACAAAGGATTTATTTAGTCAACACTCACACAGATTCAAAACCAGAACCAGAGACAGAGCCAGAAAGAGCTCATGGCAGGATTTTTGACATTCCATTGCCCATTTGGCAGATAAGTTACTCCTTAGTTACAATGAAAATTTCTCTAACTGGATTTTTTGCAAAGATAAAACTTTTATCTACTATTTAATTATTAAATTTAGTTAGATAGGAGTATCAGTAGGTCACGTACGTTAGTTATTAGTTGCGTAATAATATTATATCTTAATTGTTTTCTACTTCAAATTAAAATTTGATGTGCCCGTTGCGTAAGAATATTTTATCATATAATTTCTTATCAACTTTAAATTAAAGCTTGGTGACAATATATGACCACCTCGCGAGTGTTCAATTCCAATTCCGTTTTTAACATGATTGTAAATATTGCAAAAAGTTGGTTGGAATTTGTATTCCTAGAATTGTATGAAAAATGCTAATAGCTAAAAAGTATGATGAAAAGATCACGATTGTTGAATGTTGGGCCACCAAAGGCACTAACGGACTGATGAAAGAAGAGTGCATGCAGCGGAAACGCCAATGTTGAGATGATTGTCAGGAGTAACGAGAATGGATAAAGAATTGAATGAATAATTATTAAGGGTAGTATAAAAGTGGCGCCAGTGACTGAAAAACTGAGGAGCCATAGGTTAGCGTGATATAGGCATATCATGCGAAGAGAAGGATGTCATGTAATGAGAAGAGTACTAGATATGAATGTGGATGGGTATAGAAGTAGAGGTAAGCCAAAGAAACGATGGATGTCATTCTCCACACAATGTGGAGGATGACATGGGTAAGGAAGGAGTGACTGCTGAAATGACGGCTTATAGAGGAGAGTAAAGAACGAAAACCTCTGTTGCGCTGACTCCTCATGAAGTGGGATAAGGACAAGAAAATTATGATGAAAATAATCATGATTGATATGCAACTTACCTTAGATAGCACTAGTGTTTCATTAGATTCCCAGTGAATGACGGGTAGTGGGTATGCTATAACTCTGCATGTAAATGTGTGATTGCTTCCATATTCAACGGACATGGCTAACCCTTCCTCGATCACCATGACAGGTGCTTTTCTTACTAGAACTTCTGCAAAGTAAATGTCATGATATTAGTTTCATTACCTGTGTATGTCTTTTCATTTTTTAATCAAGTCTTCTTTTAACCATTGTGTACTGATGTCTATTGTTATATAATGTCATACCTGCTACCAGCTATAGTCTCTTAAGGACCTAATGATAATAAGTCCAAAATAAAAATATTGAATTGAATTATGCGGCGAAGAGAACCTTTCATGTATGGAATACCAAGTTCTAATATATGTGAGAATAGAACAAACTTACTGCTTTGACATTCCCATGATTCCCTAACTAATCCATCAAACGATCTTTAGGAGGTCAGTTCCAGAAATAGGTATATTTTTGGGCATTTTCTTTCTCTTTCTTGTCTCTAACATTAATTTAATCTCGGATCTAGTATTAACATAATTGGTAATTATGTCAATACTAGATGGTATTCCTCCGTGACGTTCTCTATTTTTTATCAGTTCAGAATACCACGTTTATATCTAAAGTATATTAAAGATGCAGGTTAGTAATCTGACTTACCAGTATCTTTGCTTATTTCACCCACATCGTTCTTGGCTATACATCTATATTTTCCAGCTTCCGATATACTGATGTTCTGGAATTCTAGTTTTTCAAAATCTGATTCAGGCAATTCTATGTATTCAGTGTCACCATGCTTCATAACATGCCAGCTTAAGGTAGGCGGAGGTACACCGCTGGCGATTCTATGAAAATACAAAAATTAAGTTAAGCAGGTATTCCTGACCATAACCTTTGAAACTATCATAGCCTCCAAGTTTCATGGTCTAGGTTGTCAGTCAGTCAGTCAGTAACGTAAGAGTTTTAAGATATTTAGAGGTAGAAGATGAAGAAGAGGAAGAAAATATCACGACGAAAGGCTCAGTATTTGAATCTTTTGCTAGAGTAATGCTTGAATGTACTACTTACTCGCAGAACAGAGCTATCCAGTTGCCTTCCATAACAATAATCTTAGTTGCAATTACTAAGACTGGAGAAGCTAAAAAACAGATGACATAATTTAAGTTAAAACTATAAGATAAATGTACCATGAATAGAGATGATTTTTATGGCGGAGAAAATGTCAGAAAAATAAGACTTAATACAAAGTAAGTAAGTAAGCAAGTAAGTAAGTGTGCAAGCATCTGAATGCTTGCACACTTCCACGACTACAAAAAGCTTTTTAACCATACCAAGATTGTCTATCTGCAAGTCTGTGGTAAAAGCCACCTTTTCATTGACATCAGAAATAAGGGAAGCTTCACACGTGTAGTTTCCAGCTGTGTCCGATTCCATGAATTGGAT
Organism: Thera obeliscata; assembly: GCA_947578465.1. NCBI lineage: Eukaryota > Metazoa > Arthropoda > Insecta > Lepidoptera > Geometridae > Thera > Thera obeliscata. The sequence goes on along the minus strand of OX387918.1, from coordinate 6,043,118 downwards.
TGTAAGATCATCATTTGGTTGTAACATGTATGTATTACTGTTATTAATTTCTTCCAACTCCATTGAGTTACTTCTTTTCGGGCGGAACCATTTTTTTTTCATTGGAAATGAAGATGTGATGTTGCAAACTAGGGTTTTAGACGTTCCATAAGATACGACTGTTGTCGCTGAAATCAAACGAAAAAATTATAATCCTCAGGCATTGTAGGCATTATGGTATACCCTGAAATAACGAATACATTGATTGCATAGCTTAAAGTCTACATAGCTCTTCCAATAATAACCAATGGTGTTTCCATAAATTTCATGACACCAATAAAAATCTGACAAAAAAACCAATAAAAAAAATGAAAGATAGAGAGTTAATAATCAAGAGTTCGTTGATAGGCATAATGTTTTTGACATGCAATTTGTGGCCATGGTTTGCATGGATGTCATAAAGTGATTAAGAATTTCATTTTCAGCATTTCACACTGCAAATCAATATACGCGCCAACCAAATGTGTGGACAACAGCCAAACCACGCCTCTTTCCCATAGAGGCAGGCTGAAATCACGAATTTTGCACTTGCTTGAATCTTTGAGAGACTGATAACTATTACTAAATGAAAATTATACTTATTATTATAATATTACCATTGGGGTGCTCATGGACTACAAAAGGCGATAAAACAATCACGTTCACAGCATATTTCGCTTGTCCCAGGGCATTTTCTGCAGCACACGTATAGGTATTAGGCTTTTTCGTGTCTTTTACTTTCAGTACACTGTATTTTTCATGCCAATTTATGTTGGAGTCCTGAAAAGGAAAACTTTAATTAAAGTAAGCTATAAGAACTCCGTCGGAGTAGTTGGGGAGCAATGGCGGAGACTGGCACAGGACCGAAGAGAGTGGCGTATTAGGGAGGAGGCCTATCCCCAGCATGCAGGCTGTGGAGATAGATAGAGATAGATAAGAACTGTTTTTAATTGTGACGATAGGCCCCTGAGATTGACATCATTTTCACGTCTCAGAATAATCTATTCTAAAATAAGTCCTTGGTAGACTTGCAAACACGTATTTCCTTTTTCTACAAGCGTTTCTTAGATAATCAGTGTCAAGTCACATGTATTTAATCAATAGTATCACGTCAGTTCTGATTTCTTGGTTCAGTTTTGGTATTAGTATCTTAGATTCTAGACGTACAAGTAATAAAATAATTACCTTAGAAACTAGTATGTTTCCATTGTTATCCGACCACACTGCTTTTGGTAGTGGATATCCTTGTACTTTGCAAGTGAATTCAGTTGTGTTGCCATATGGAAAAGTATTTTCTAACTGTTCTATGGTTGCCACTGGCAACTTCTGAACAGTTACATCTGAAAAATGGAAATATGGTGTTAGTTTGTTTACTATTCACTATTATTATAATATATACCTAATAACAGGGTATTTCAAATGTGTTCAGCAGTAAAAAATATTTATTTAAATAGAGTGCTTCTTGCTGGGGCCTTATTGTTTTGTTGTGTGTATGATAAAAATAAAATAATTTTCCACTAGCAGGAGCTAGATAGTGAGTGGTTGCCGCTGCTGCCTTTATAATTGGATTAGCTTACAGGACACGTTAACTTTGGACGTGTCCTACGTTGAAATGTGTCTGGCTATGAAACGTAAACACAATTTGCAGCAACCTACAGACGTACACGCATGTATTTGCCTATAAGTAATGTATTTTACGTGTTTCAATAAATTTAAAAGTGCTTGAGTAAAAAGGGGATTACCGATAGTTTTGTTATCCTGCCCTTTTGCATTCACTGCAATGCATCGGTATTGTCCAGCGTTCGCAAAGGAGGCTTTCTCGATCTTCAAGTTTTCACCTGATTCTGTCAAATTTCTGAATTTATGGTCACCTCTCCTCATGAATTGCCAAGTAACTGTGGGTGCAGGCACACCTTCGACGATTCTGTAATAAAAATAATAACTGTTATTCACAAAAGTCTCCAATGGGGTGCTAAGTGAGGCGTGGGTACGACCTCTGTGGTTGTGCTCTAATTTCAATGCAAGTTATACCAATGGAATGTACTAAAAGCGTACGTTTTTGCATGTTGACGAAAAAAAATTGTAACTATGAAGGTTTAAGAGAAGTTTGACAAAGGAGGTGGCGCGGCCAGGAAGTATACTTAGCGGCCACGTCACGCTGTACGCAGTGATAGACAGATTATTAGTAATTTAACTGATTGCTAAGGCAATCTACGATAAAACACCTCTAGTACATTCCATTTGTATAACTTGCATTGAAACTAGAGCTTGCGGCGCGGCTAAGCAGTATCACATCCTCTGTGGCTGTCCGCAGTTTTCTTTGTGGTTTTGAGACTAAGTGGACCTTCATTCGGTTTAAAGATGTTTTCTAGATGCCCTGCAAACTTTTTTAGTTTGTGTTCATTACTGAGATCCTATTCCTATTATCCTCTTTTAGGGGAGGAATTTGAGTCATCGGCCGTATCATGTTTTTCGTAGCCTTCCAAATTATAAAGTTGTGATACATTTACATCTAGTGTAGGGCACTTACTTGCATAGCAAAATCTTAGTAGCGTTTTCCATCACATTTTCATTTTTGGAAGTGGAAGAACTTAATACTGGCTTAGCTGCAATTAAAAAAAAAAAGAAAATATTACAAATCTGGATAAATCAATATTATACATAACTATGTACGTAGAGGGTTTCTCTATCACCTCCAACTGGGATCGACCGTGAGTAAGTGAGTTAAAACAGAAGGAGTGAGTGGTTGTGGGCAGAAGTTGTGAAATCTATGTCTATCTAAAAAAAATCGGTTGTCTGTAAAGTCGGTCATTTACTGACGATAGTTGAACGTGATAACGTCATAAGAAAAGACTCGCGGACTCGGACTCGGACTCGGACTCAAACTCTCGGACCCGGACCCGGAACCCGACCGAACCCTTACCCTTACCCTCATTTACCCTTACCCATTACCCGACCCGGGCTCGGGCTCAGGTAAATGGAACGACGAAACGACGTAACGACGCATGAGTCATGTTTTTTCGTGCGTGCAGCCGGCTCCATCGATTTATAAGACGTTATCACGTCAAAAATTGGTTGCCTGTAAAGCCGGTTTACTGACGATAGTTGAACGTAACAACGTCATAAGAAAACTCTCTCGACTCGGACTCCCTTACCCGGGCTCGGGCTCGGGCTCGACGGAACGACGGAACGGCGGAACGACGGTTACGACGCATGAGTCATGATTTTACGTTCGTGCAGCTGGCTCCATCGATTTATAAAACGTTATCACGTCAAAAAAACGGTAAAACCCAAGCCGTAGTTTGTTGCCTGTTTTACTTGGCTTGGCCGCGTGGAACTGGCACCTAGACTCACCTAGCTTTAAGATGTTTCAAAGTGATGATACTTGCGATCCTAGTGGATCCTACTGAATAAATACACTCTTCATTTGATTCGATTTGTTCACCAAAATGTTCTAGACTTTTCTGTCTTTTCTATTTATGCATAAGTACGATGTATTCTACCCGGGCAACGCATCTGTTGGGTAGTTTAAAATACTTTACATGCTGGACTCGCCTTTCATTTCTTCATAGTTATGATTTAAAAATCTGAATATTTCTTTTAGTACACCTGGTAGACCCCGGGTAAAATAACCACGGCCAGCATAACGAATTTAATATATAATGGCGCTAGTCTATTTCATTTTAACGACCAACGACATTGTATCCTTTAATCACCAAGTTTATATACTCGTACTTGATTTATAAAAAAACTTCCTGTAAACACAAGTATTTACACAATGTACAAAATACACACGAAACAGTCGAGCTACTTGCAGACCGTTGCAAACGATCTAGAAATAGCTCAACTGATACAAGTCCTAGCCAATCAGAAGCGTCCCTGTGCTGGCTGCATTGCCACGCTGAATAAATAAATAAATATTTTGAACAATTAACGCAACACTATCTAGTGCAAAACTAAGCAGAACTTGTACTATGGGAACCTCATAGCTGATATAATACGTATATACCTTTTTTGTGAATAAATACTTAGAAAACAACAAATATTATCTGTGATTTACAAGACAAATAATTGTGTTCGCGTGTAGGTCGAACCCACGACCTACGGCGCCAAAAGCAGACCTACTACCACAACCGCCACTATTACTACTTTGCAAAGCTGTTAACAATGCTATAGAGTTACTTACCTAAATCAGTAATTAAAAAGTTGGTTCCGTATGTTTCAATTGGGTACTGAGAGCTTGCTTGCCACTTTGCCTCACATGTGACATACTCTCCATCTAAACTTAGATTCACAGATTTGATATCCCACTGGTCCTTGCTTACACCTTCTGTCATCACATTATGACGGACCTTCCATGTAATGAACGGTAAATCTGTTTCGCATATTAATCTTATGTGTTCGCCATACTTCACTTTTGTAGACACTGAAAAGGTTGTCATTTTTTTCAAAATTAAATAGCTTCTGAAGAACCTATATTGAAGGATTCTGTATTGGCGCTCCGCTCGCTTTCAGAAACTGCCGTTATTCTGTCTTCCCCGGGTGCCTTGTTACATTTAAGTTGCTTGAGAGCTGTTCGGATCTCGTATAGGCCTGAACCGGAAGACAAAACGTAGAGTGCCCACCCACTAGATGGACCGACGACATTGTTAAGATTGCGGAAAGTCGATTGACGGAAAGGGCTCAGAATTGTTCTTCCCGGAAATGTGTAGGGGAGGCCTATGTCCAGCAGTGGACTTTTTCAGGTATGATGATGATGATGATGGTGATCATTTGATTTTTGTTGAAGAGTAATTTTCGAATGGTGACCATGATTCGGAAAATTAAAAGTAAGACGCCCTCAATCAGTGGATGATTGAGGGCGGAAGCTCAGAATAGTTTTTTTTCTGGAAGCGTGCAGTTTTGGAAACCATGAGTAATAAAACCAATAATTGGCACCTTTTCTTCTCGGGGAAACGGTGAAGGAAAACATCGTGAGGTAGCCCCCGGCTAAGGATTGGGCTAGCTAAGCTGGCAGGATGGTATAAGGTGGTGGGCAAGCCTACTCCATCTCAAATCCTGTACCAGGCGTAAGTCAATACATAAGTAAACACCAGTTTCCCCTGGCGCTATTTAAATCATCTACAATAGATGCAAATGCCTGTTTACTCTACTTACTCGAAGAAAGGTAACTGTGTCAAGCTGTATGGGAGACCCTAAAATAATTATTTAACTCAGATTTTTATTATTATTACATAAATAAATACTTAATCTGTGAAAACTTCAACAATCTTAATGTACTCGTATAAAATATTGTTGTTATTGTATTGAATAAATAAAATGTAAAATTAAAATTATCAATTATCCGCTGTCAGACAGCGGAGGCTCTTAGAGGCCCGTTTTACCCTTTGGGTACGGAGCCTTAAAAATGTCAAATCTGTTATAATACTGTCGCGGGGTCGTGAATTCAAATCCCGCTCCGCTTTTAGCTCTTGAAACATCATAAAAATATTTGGTAGTAAACACTTCAAACTGTTAAAATTCATTTACAAAAGTTTTATGTTTAATTATAACTATGAGTTATATTAAAAAGAGGTGTGATTCGATAAAATTTAAACATGCAAAAAAGAGGCGACCAGATTTGAGCCCAAGATTATAGAAAGTAGGGTTGTTAGAGTTACAGTTATATGACTAATCGACCAATTAAATATATTTGACAGTTTTATAAGTCAAAGCTTTGCCTGCAAAATTAAGCTAAATAATAGCTAATACTTCGTTGATCAATTAGTTAGGCGGGAAACCGAGCCTAAGTGTTATTTAAAAATACACAAAAAACAGTTATTGTAAAATACACAAAACCACGCAGAACTGTTTTACAGTTATTTAATACAGAATTGGACTAAAATAGAACCAAAAAAAAACAAGAATTAATACTCACATTCTAAATCACTATCGAATTGAACTAGTCTGACATCTTTATCCTGGACTGTCTTGGTGGCGACGTCAATAATGTGGCCAAAACTCTTATTTTGCATGCACAATATCATAAAAACTATGGTTATACTTGAACGCACTTTCTGCAGTAACATCTTGACTGTCAAACTGTATGAGACTGTGGAACATTTAGCCAAACAGCGTATTTAAAGCAGGTGCCAGTAGCACTTGTTTATCTACGTGGGATTTACCGAACTAAATATTTAAAGTTAATATTCCTGGATTTTACACAACAATTAATTAATTAATACTGAAAATAAATTCCTTATAGGTCATTAAATTGAGGAAACATATTATCGCATCTTTATCGTGCACAGTATATGACATCATTTCGTGGTTGTTTTGGATTGGCAATTAATTTACTAAGATTGTTGGATATTCCACTTAACACTAAGAACCCCAAACTGAGATAGCTGGTTTTTAGGGTTCCGTAGCCAAATGGCAAAAACGGAACCCTTATAGATTCGTCATGTCTGTCTGTCTGTCTGTCTGTCTGTCCGTCCGTATGTCACAGCCATTTTTCTCCGAAACCGTAAAAGTTAGACTGATGAAACTTGGCAAGTAGATGTATTCTGTGAACCGCATTAAGATTTTTACACAAAAATAGAAAAAAAACTATAAATTTTGGGGGTCCCATACTTGAAACTGAAACTCAAAAATTTTTTTTTCATCAAACTCATACGTGTGGGGTATCGATCAATAGGTCTTCAAAAATGATGTTGAGGTTTTTAATATTGTTTTTTTCTAAACAAGCGAGCGACACTTCCAAAGTGGAAAAAAGTTGGTCCCCCCCCTCTAACTTCTAAAATAAGTGACTGATAAAGCTAAAAAAAATATATGTTGTACATTACTATTGAAACTTCCAACGATATTTGGCTTGAACGAGATCTAGTCAGTGGTTTTTTTTTATACGTCATAAATCGTAAACCGCAATTTACCTTTCGACGAACTACTAGAACTTCTAGAACTCTATGTTATATTACTTACTGCTACGGAACCCTTGGGCGAGTTCGACTTGCACTTGGCCGCTTTTTTTACTTGTACTCCACACGATAACAAACGTCAACACACGATAACACGCGACAAAAAACGTTTGTTTGATCAGAAATTTCGAAGTTTTTCATTTATTATTATCTAAGAATGCCTCATAGACTTTCCTCAAAATGAACCTACGCACAATAGGTGCAGCCATATTAACAGCTGTTTTTTACCTTGAACACGTACTTTGTTATCCAAGGGGTGAAAGTAACTTATTTAGTGTCGAGACGGGGGGTTAGCAGTTTTAGGGGGTGAAGGAAATATTCTTAAATTTCTTGATTATAATGCAACAGCAAACTTATGTACCTACCAAATACTTGTTTATTTACATCAAAGCTAAAATTTCACGCATCAGTGCTAGCGGGGAGAGACGACTAAAGACACGACATCAAAATCCTACGGTTAGGTACAGTGCATTCATAAATGCAGTCAAGACAATATTGCAAATTCGCTAACGCTGCAGTAGCTCGTTACTTTACAATGTGGTGTCTCGAGTTTAGTTATCGCTGCTGTATATGAAAATATATTTCTGCGAAACGAAAAATTCTACGAACTAGCTCTGATTATAAAAATAGAAAGATTACTAAATTTACTTAAAAACACTTTTGAAAAAACCACACTAAGTACGCTGATGATACGCCTCGTCCAATCCTCTGTCACAGGATCTTCTCACAATCACCGTCATACTTTTTGGTCTCTACATTTAGTCAGGAATTCCCAGTGACAAGTGAAAAGTGCCATGGATTCTTGCTCTGGTCAGATCACGGTTAACATGAGATCAGATATAACAGCTTGACATTGCACGCTTCAGAGCTAAATCAAAGGTCAAAAATGAGACGGTCTTGGAAGTTCTATAAGCTGACGATGTTTGCCTTATGGCAAACAGCATGTCACCCTTAGCAGATGTACTCATTGATGCTCTACAACAGTCTTGCGTCAGATTTGGCCTTGTCATAGGCATAACAAAAACATAGATTCTTAAACAATCACCCTGAGGGTGCGTTTTTGATGAAGCCATTGCACATCCTGATGGCAAGCCTCTTGATAAGGTCAAATGCTTCAAACATCTAGGCAGTCTTATCAGGAACGATAATATCCTAGCGTCGCAGATATCAGCTCGGATGGCAAAATCAGCAGCTATGTCTATGCATTTAAATAATCATCTATGGAAGTCACATCAAGCTACAGAAGTTAAGCTTCTATAGAGCTCTCATCCTACCAATTCTTCGTATGCTCCTTGGTGTCTCTTAAAACTGCGCGTCTTCCTCCATCTTATTATCCTAAGTTTTTATTAGTCATTATTTTACAAAAATACGAAGCCTACAAGCCTCTTCTTCTCTGCCTCCATGCTTCGTAAGGGATCAACCCTTTTGGGGCGGCGCAAAAACTTTTAATTAGCCTCTGCTTCAATTTAAAACATTATTAATTTGTAAAACTTTTTCCCCGCAGCATAAATCGGAATTACCATAAAAACGTTATCACTTTGTTACCACGCGTTAGGTTATATGGAAAAACCTTTACTCGTTAGGCTCAATTAAAAAAATTGCTACATTTGTAAATACCTACCTATTAGTCAGAATAAAAAAAATGGTTATGATGATTACAGAAACAAGCATAGCGTTCATCATATTTTTATTATTTAACATTATAGTTACTAACAGTTTATGTTCATATAATTGATTTAAAGTACGCTAATTATTTTTTAAATAACTACGCTAAGATTAAAAAACTGTTTAGTTCTTAATGTTTATACTGCTTTATCTATCTAGGCATGATTCATACAAAATACATCAATAATTAATCTTACAGTTTAGGTCAGACTATGTTCGGGAATCAGAGACACATCGTTCAAGATTTTATAATAAGGCTCAAAGTCTCTTAATCCAAAGTTATCTTCGAAGTCTTTCAGCGTGCAGCAGTAAGTGAACCCTTTGTTGATGTCATACCACGAAGGGCCTCTCATCCACTTGGTGATATTACAAATGTCTCGACAACGGACGTATGTGGCAGCTACAGATAGCTCCAAGTCAGGCACGTTCACTTGTATTATGACGAGAGATGATTTTGTTGCTGGTTCTTGAACCACCTGTTAACACGTTAAAAGAAATAATTATGTACACTAGAGATCAATTAAACTGGGTCACCCACAAAAACCTCTGCCACTTTAAAATTAAAAAAACCAGTACATTTAAAATAGGCCATCAGCATGGCTGAATTAATGAATACCACCCACTTTATTTACACAGTGCCCCCAAAATAAGCAAGATTTTCAGTATATTACCAATTATATTTATTACACCTGCCTGCTTACTCTTGTGGGAAAAGGCGTATTTATGTCTTAACACATTACCAACATACTGTTTGTTCTGGTGTGAATCGAACACAAATCACCTACAGTGAAGAGAGTATAAAGCTACTACCTAAATCTTAGAGATGTCAACAAGGCGTTTGACGTATGTTTTAGTAGTAGTAGATCTCTTTGTGAAGGGCTTATCCGGAGAAGTACTACCACCATGCCTATTTCTGCCGTGAAGCTGCATTGCTGTGTTTTGGTCTGAATGGTGTGGGTTCCAGTGAAATGACAGACACGTGAGGCGAAACATCTGTATGCCTCAAGTTGATGGACACAGAGCAGTGCATCGTAGGGCTTGCCCTGACGTGCATGACCTAGGAGGCAATGCTTTGTTATAGGCGATGGTTAAGGCGTGCTATACATACCTTCCACAGATATTGAGGTACGACCTGGCGGTTGCTCATACTATCAACGATAAATATGTTTCTGTTTGCACCGTAAGAGTCCACCAGGCTTAGGTTCTCTGCCACTCCAGTAGACACCACCAGCTCGCTATAAGTAGCCTTTGCCAGGGTTCTTACTCTCTGTTCCACGTCGTTCCAATTGTTTGACTGAAATAACGATTAATTAAAACGTGCCTATGAACAAAAATATCAATTAACGTAATATTGTCTGGCGTGCTTATCGAGGCGGGTTTTCCGGAGCCAAGTTCGGTACCAACATCAGACATTGCGCGTGCAGTAAAGTTACAGAGGCAAAGTCAAATTCGTTTATTTCAGTTATATCACAGAAATATGAAACTGTCTTATCTAGGTGAGTCTAGGTGACAGTTTCACGCGACCGAGCCTAAGAAGAACTGACAAACAACTACGGCTTGGTTACTACTGGTTTTTTGAATGGTTTCCTTACAAAATAAAATTAGTAGTGAAGTTTTAGTGCGATGCCACTCCAGCTTCAGGTGTCTCCAACTAAACACAGTTATGCACTCAACCTAAAGAGGATAAAAACCTTGAACTACCTTGAGTTTTGTAGCTTATGCAGTGGCTTAAATCTTAAATATCGCATAATAGTTAAAATGCAGAAGAATAAACATAACATTGGGACTGTTTTTAATTGCTTTCGTGGACTTTTTAATCTTAGCATAGTTTTGAAAAGTTTTGACGATAAAATTTTGCTGCCAATAAAAAAATAAAGTGCAAAATGCATAAACTCTGGCACTTACTTTAGCATTGCATGTGCTCCAATGAGGAACGACATTGAAGACACTATATGCAGCCTTCTGGGCAATTCCGGGGAACAAGTCCTGAGGACTGACTAACATCCTCTTATTAAAACAACATTTATCATCCGTGTGGAACCATCTATTCAAAATCGTTGATGTTACGTTGTTCTGGCGTTCACATTCGTAAGCTTCGTCAAGATTGATATCAATAATATCCTTATCTGCCCATTCAGTTTCCGAGTAACTCACATCTGCTACGGAACTACGCATACTCACTGTCGTATACACAGGGATATTATTATCTGAGTCATAACATACTTCATATGCTGTGATACTCTTAGATAGAACTTCAAATACTACACTTAGAACCTCTGCTTTGTCATTGGAACAGCGTTTGCCAGTACTTTCAATAATATGTGTCACTTCTTCTGTGCATTCGAGGTCTTTAAATTCGTTAGTTTGCCCTAGGACTATGAATTTTGATCCTTCATCGCAATACGCCACTATTGTTTGATACGGAAATGTTTTGAAACGATTCGGGCAGGTTAAGACGACGGATTCGTTTTTATTAATGGACAAAAATCCATTATGGATGTCATGCTCGGGCCAGCTAATACTTGCAGATGACATCAGTGGTTGTAGCTTGGATGGTTGTTTTCTTATATCAACCAAGCAATCTGAAAATAGAAAAAAGAGTTTAGATCATATTAAGAAAGACTAAGTAGAAGTCAAAGAAGAAGTGAAGAAAGCTAATGCTTGGAGTTTCTGTCGGAGACTCTCTGAAAATCCAGAACGAAGTTAGCCGACAGAGAACCAAGGTAGTCAACACAGCTCAAAGGATTAGTAAGCCGAAGTGGTGGTGCCGGTCATGTTTGCCGTAGAGCAGACAATCGTTGGAGCAAAAGAGTACTAGAGTGGAGACTGTGTTTGGTAAGCGTAGTGTTGGACACCCTCTGGCAAAGTAGGGTGATGATCTGTGAAATTAATGTAGCTAGCAAGTACTGAAGGAGAAAAGCCGAAGACCGGGATCAGTGGTGCGTCTTGGTAGAGTCTACGTCCAGGAGAGCGGAATGACATTGGTTGATGACTACAATAAATTAACTCTTTTTAGTGCCTATCTTCATCGGGATGAATGCGCAATTGTTTCTAGTGCTTAACTTGAAAGGGATGAAGAATCGATGCGTGAACTGTTATTAGCTGTTGAGGATTTATTACCTCTGGTTATAATGTTGAATGACCTCGTGACAGATCCAAAATCATTTCTGGATTCACATTGATAATGTCCATGAGTACCAACTTCCATTTCAACATAGTGATAGTACAGTGTTGTGTTCATTAATTCTCCGTTATGCCACCAAGTGGTCTGAAAGTAAAAAAAAGTTTTATCGCCGCGTTCTTTTATCGTCAAGATTTTTGGATTGTTCACCATAAACTAAGGAACATAATTATATATTATTACAAAACGATCAATAAAGGCAACGAAAAAAAAAAAAAAAAAAAAAATTTCTGGACAATTCACACAACACAACAACAACAACGAAAGGGATGGAAGAGAGAAGAGTCATGCTAGTATTTTTATATAAATAAAATGTGTTGACTAAAAGCAAACAGTACCCGAAGTCCCAGCGCATTTACAACATTTCGTTACCAAATGTTGTTTTCGTTTCGCCTATTTGTCTCTGTCTATTGGATGGAGAAAAGATGAGACAACAACTCTAACTACGTAGCGTATTTTTGCCGTCTCATATTTTCTCCATGCAATACAGAGAGACAAAAAGGCGAAACGAAAACAACATTTGATAACGAAATGTGGTAGCAAAACTCCGACTTCGGGTTCTGATAAGATTAAGATACAGAAAAAGTTTAAAAACCTTGGGAAAACAACTTCATGGCCAAACTGCTAAACCGATTTTTATGAAATTTCTACGACTATCACAAACTTTAAAAATAGTACAACCCAATTGAGAAACTCCTCCTCTTTTGTTTGAAGACGGTTAAAAAGTAATTTATAATGAAAGGTTTTTTTTCCCATCCAGTTGCTACAGAGGATTAACATCCCACTAATATTATAAATGTGAAAGTTTGTATGTATGGATGTTTGTTAACACCCTGGGTAAATAAATAAATAAATAAATAAATAAATAAATAAATAAATAAATAAATAAATAAATAAATAAATAAATAAATAAATAAATAAATAAATAAATAAATAAATAAATAAATAAATAAATAAATAAATAAATAAATAAATAAATAAATGAATAAATAAATAAATAAATAAATAAATAAATAAATAAATAAATAAATAAATAAATAAATAAATAAATAAATAAATAAATAAATAAATAAATAAATAAATAAATAAATAAATAAATAAATAAATAAATAAATAAATAAATAAATAAATAAATAAATAAATAAATAAATAAATAAATAAATAAATAAATAAATAAATAAATAAATAAATAAATAAATAAATAAATAAATATTCTGGACAATTCATACAACACTACCCAGCCCCAAACTAAGCAGAGCTTGTAATATGGGAACCAGATAGCTGATATAATACTTGAATACATTTTTTTTTTTTTTTGAAATCCGCATAGCGCAGCTAGTAACTTAATTGTTTTGTACCTCTGGTTCAGGATCGCCAGTTGCTTCACAGATTAGTGTATAACCAATACCCTCAGCAAACTCAATGTTTTCCTCCTCATCATAGACGAGCTTGGGTTTGTACCCAACCTGGACTATGGTGTTAACAGATGTTGACTTATCGAAGGCATTGACTCTACATGTGTATAGACCCGAATCTGACACTCTTGCGTTTGTTATAGTTAGTTCGCCTTGGTGTATAAAAGCACCATTCTGAAAATAAATTTTGTTGTTAATGCTTAGGTTAAGTTTAAGTCTGATCTGTCGGTCGTGGGTTTGATTCCTACTGAGAAAAAATACCTGTGTGGTGAAGACAGATAACAAACATCTCCTGTTTAAATATTATGGACTGTCCACACAACACTATCTAGCCCCAAATTAAGCAGACCTTGTACCATGGAAGCCAGATGGCTGATACTCGAATAATATCGAAGTTATCGACCAGAAGGCTAATTCTGAGTTTTCAACACCATTTAATTCTGTCGTTAGCAAAATAACTTCTCGTCAGTGTAGTCTTAAACTCCGATTTTGCATGGAGAAACGCTTCAAAGTAATGATAAGGTATTACTACTACACAGCATAAAAAAATAAGATACCAAAATAGTAACTAGTATATAGTTAGATAACGCGTTACTTATCGAACGGAATAATTACTCATAATTACTCCGTTCGATAAGTAAAAATGATGTTGAAAATCTCGGAATCGACCTAAAACTTTCATTCTCAATGTTTTCTCTATTATTCCTTTAAAATATTATGCAGTTGAAAAAGGCGCAATTAATGATGATTTACCTTGTACCAGCGCAGCTGATCTAAACTTTTGTGAGGAACATCACAGTGTACCGTAGAAGAATCGCCTTCGCCTATTTTAACGGTTGAAGTTGGTGGACCATCTTTCGGGGTTTCTGAAAGAAAAAAACTCAATTAATTACAACCACAAAAAAAAGCTGAGGAATCACAGTTTTTGGCTTGATTGTACATTCAAAAATAGTGTTTAAGAAGATATGTGGTTGGCGTTAAGCCCATACAAACGTAGTTCTCGGTTTCTTCTCTGTATAATGTAATGATACTAGAAAAAATACTTTTTACCATGATAATCTTTCAGTACCACTGTATGCCCTTTTCAGGCGTCCGTAAACAAGTTTCCCGAATTTACAAAATAAAAAAAACATAATTACAGGCATAGCCAAACCTATTCTTCATATTATTTCGAACAAAAAATATCAAAATAGATCCCATTTTGTGAGGACATAAGAGAATATGAAGCGATGGTAAAATAGTTTGAGCTGTAGTCTCTATCGCTCTCTTTCAAACACAGCGCGACAGCAAAACCTATACCTATTTTCAAACTTCTTGCAGTCCGAATTATCCTCTTAATGATGTACGTACAAGCAAAGAGAACACAGTAATTCTTACAATCTGTAATCGTCAGCAGTAATGTTCCTTAAAGATAAGACAGTTTGCAAAATTTATGATTACAGGCGATGGTTACTGCTTAACATCAGGTGGCCCAATTGCTTCTATCAGCAAGTAATAGTATGTAGCAAAATTAAATAACAAAAGCAGCTGCATTATATCATTCTATTAGAGGGGCATTTTATTGAGATTGGTTTTAAGGAAGGTAAATAATAATTTATATTGAATTTTTACCTACTCAAGTACCGGAATATAAATACTAAGAATAACTAAATAGAATACTGCGTAGATGCAAAATTTGTGGTCAAGTTTAGATAAAATGGCCTGAGTAACAATATCATATTTCCTTAAACACCCGATAACAACTGTTGACTGACATCCATCTCAACATCGTTAATTACATAATAAGTATTCATTTGTTTATTAAAAATAAGTTAAAACCCAAAACCCGCTTTGTTACCCGGACAGAGAACAAACGCATGTTTGTTCTCTGTCTGGGTGCTATATTGTATTCTAAGAATATTAATTACATAATAAGTATTCATTTGTTTATTAAAAATAGGTTAAAAACCCAAAACCCGCTTTGTTACCCGGACAGAGAACAAACGCATGTTTGTTCTCTGTCTGGGTGCTATATTGTATTCTAAGAATATATTTACAAAAAAAATGTATTTAAGTATTATATCAGCTATCTGGTTTCATAGTACCAGCTCTGCTTAGTTTGGGGCTAGATAGTGTTGTGTGGATTGTCTATAATAAAAAAAAATATATGCGTGTCAAATGCACGAAAGGAGCATCTTTGAGGCGCACTTGAAATCCTTTCACCACCCTTGTTTCGAAAGAACAAGTGACACGATAAGAAGAACCAACTTGTACACAAGCGTCAGTTCTATACTTAGTATTATTTATAGTTAGATAGATAGATAGATCGATAACTCTTTATTGTTCACCACACAAAAGATACAGTACAGGACATAAAAAATTAACAATTAGGTAAAACAATGGGCGACCTTATCGCTGAGTTCGATCTCTTCCAGGCAACCTTTATTATAGTTTTATTATAGTTCTTAGATAATATCTGAAACTGAGACAACTTACCATTAACATGAATTTCGTAGGTAATATTAGTCGATCCTCCTGAATTACTCGCTATGCAAGTGTAGTAGCCTTCTTCTTCAACTTGTACGTTCCTTATTGAAACTGCAGACGGCCCGAGAGATTCACTGAAATTTGGTAAAGACATTATACTTCTGGTAGTAGAAGAGCTTGTCTGTAGATATACTACCACCATGCTTATTTCTGCCGAAAGGCAGAACAACTGTGTTTCGGTTTGAAAGGTGTGGTGTATGCCAGTAAAATAAGTGACACGTGGGTTTTAATATCATTCTGTATGCTTAAGTTATTGGATGCAGGACAAAGCATCTTAAGGCACGTTCATAATCGTGCCTGACCTACGATATAATAAGCCTACTTTGTTAGCATATGATACCTGATGCTGAGTTACAATGCTGAGCAAAACCATATATTTGACTGGCCTCTCGGTGAACAAATATTTGTGTGGTAAATAAAGACATTTAAATTTGTTCACTGTCTGGGTGCTATTCTAAGTATGTATTTACAGAAAAAATATGATATCAGCTATCTGGTCCCCATAGTACAAGCTCTCCTTAGTTTGGGGCCAGATAGTGTTGGTATTGTGGTATGCCCACAATATTAAAAAAAATATGCTACTACAAACTTATGACCCACTTTTCATGGAATATAATGACTATAATGAATGAGGCTATCTTTATATTGCATGAAAAGAGTGTCGTGTGGTCGACTACTGGGTATCTACCCAGTAGTACGATAACTAAAATTTCTGCAATGACGGCTAGGGTTTGATTCCCACAAACAAACCTTTTGTTTGATGAAAACAATTGATGTTTATGCTCGTTCTGTGTAACTTAGATGAGAGGCCAGTCAATTTATAATGTTGGTAGGGATGTTATGAAATATAATGGGGGTTATGATTACTTACAACACTCGTTTTGGATGAACCCTTGGGTCAAAACTGTAGTGGATCCATTCGGTAAGGGGCGTTGGGTATCCACTGGCCTGACACAGTAAATGCAGTGGAAACCCCACATCAACTGTTAGCTTGGTCTGCTTCGGCAAGGTTATTGAAGCTGGAACTGTTGTAATAAAATATTAAAAACAAAAAGTAGTTTTTTTTTACAACAGAGCGAGAGTATTGGAATTGTGATAACATATTGTTTTTCCTTATATTCTGCGCGTGAACTCAAGTAAAAAAAAATTGTTTATAATACAGATATCACAAAAACGTAAAATTGCGAAATTGCGAATTTGCTCTGAATAAAGGTAAACAAAGTAGTTTTTTTGTTATGAAATCGCTTTAGTTGTTTTTATGTGATAGCTCGTGTATTACACCACGCTCACGAAAATGTCGATAAGGACTAGTGGGGAAGAACAAAAATATACTTTCCGAGATGCAAAATATTTCTTTTACTAAGCTGTTTGAAGATAGCCGACTCGAAGCGCTCGACATAAAACGCGAAATACGCAAGAATAGACCTAAGCCCTCCTACACATGTGCATACAATACCGCGGGTCAACTGTTCATTGTGATTGGGAACTTATTCTTAAACAAAGAATAAGTTTGGCCTAGCGAGCCATATTAGGGCTCACGCTAGGAAATTAATTTAGTTAGTTAATATTTTATTTAGGTTTTATAAGATACATATTAATTTTTAGCTAGGGTCGCCGTCATCGAAATCGATGAGGAGGACTATAATATATTATATATAATCGGAATGCACAAAAGATAATAAAGAATTTCGATGAATAGTTATTTAAAGTATATAATACAGTATAATCTAAAGTAATAGTTATATTTATATAATAATATGAATAGTTTTAGAGGTTTTATCTAATTTCAAAAATTTAAAATGTGCGGGTGATAATGTCATCGACGGCAGTCTGCTTCTAACACTATCTAAATCCTCATCATTCACACGGCATTCGTCAATAAATCGTTGAAAGTATGAAATAGAGTGTGACGTAAGAAGTAAACCCTCTTTGACAGACGCAGTGTAACTACGAAAAAATACGCGTTTCAGACGATAATGTCAAATGTGAGGTAGTAATAAGAATTTAAGACACCATCTTCTTATTTAAGAGCAATGCTCTTGTCAGCGTAATGTATGCATGTCAGGTTTTTTTTGAAGGCAGCCTCCTTGACTTCCTTATATGACATGACGGCAATTTTCACTTTTATTTGGCTTATGTAGCTTATCGTTGGGCTTCCCCTTCCTCTCTTTCCTTCTACCTTTCTTTCGATAATATTTCTGGTTTGAGTAGTTATTGGTTTAAGAAATTGCTTACCGTAAATGTCAACAGTAACAACTCGACTAGCTGTTCCCAATTTATTCGTTGCATTGCAGGTGTAGGTTCCATTATTTTTTAATCCAGCTGTCATTCTAAAAACAAAATAGAGATGTGTTACAACTTATTCATGAACTTATTATTATTATGACTGGCGTCTCAGCTCAGTTGGTAGCTCTGCCTTCTGTGCCGTTGATCGTGGGTTCGATCCCCAGCACCGAGAACAAATATTTCTGATGTGGTGAACACTGATTATTGTTTCTGTCTGGGTGTTACATTGTATTTTAACTATATGTTTATGGCAAGAAAATGAATGTAGCTTTTTCAACTATCTGGTTCTTACAAGCTCTGCTTGATTTGGGGCCAGATAGTGTTGTTTGGAGTGTACACAATATTTATTTATTTATTTAATCTGCATTCAAAACTAAGGCCGTAGCATAAAAGTGCCGTCTCATCTGTTACGTCTATTTTGTCTTGTTTCATTTTTCAAAAAAAAAAAAACCAACGCGACCTTTTTTTTCAACATTTTTTTTCCAACACGACATTTTTTTGACCATTTTTACCTCAAACTGTGATCACTGTTGAAATGAGCATTGAGGGATGTTACTGGAACGCTATCTTTATACCACGTGACATTGGGATCGGGCTTGCCCTTCACAGAGCATAAAATCTTAATTGATCTTCCTTCTGCAACTCTGATGTGTTCCTCATCTTCGACTATTTTTGGAGGATCTGAAACATTTAGAACCGTTTAAGTAATCTTTTAAGCTATTGCATAGGTTCTATCGCGGGCCTTGAGCGTGGGGACCGAATCCAGAAATTCCGTAACGAAATAAACCTAACACCCCCAATGACGTTTTTTCAATGACGTGTAAGTAACAGTTTTGGAGTTGCCATACGTAACAAAGTTCAAGTCAGTGCTCAAAAGACTTTGTTCCGTTCTTTAGGGAGATTTACACATGAAGGTAGGGACAAACCGATTTATTAAAAAATAAAAAATACTGCATTAATAAAATAAATAAATAATTATAATTGCATAAGTTGATAAAAAATGCTATGCAATAGCTTTACGGCAGCAGTCTCCGAGTGCCACACGTCTTTTTTTTTCTGCCACCAAGCAGGGTTGCTGTGTGTTAGACTGAAGGGTGTGGATGTCAAAAAAATTACAGGTACACCCTTCCAGTCTTAATACTTGTATAATTTAATTTGATGGACGTAGAGCAATGCATCGAAGGACATGTTACTTACATGCCCTACTAGACAATGCTTTATTACAAGTGATAGTCATTCTGTCCGGGTGTGCCAGGCCAGGTTAGGAGTACCCTAAACCGACGAGCATGCATCGTATGAAGAATGGTATGCGAGTGAAGTTTACGTGAGTATTTACTGCGGCTCGCTAGTTGTGTGCGTACTCACGCACACAACACAGGTTCGCTCGACGCCGTTTACACCTAGTGTGGCAAAAGTAGACAACCCATGATTTGAAAAAAGTGTTGTTTGGTTGAGTGACTTAGAGAGACGAATTTTGTCTACGTTATTCAAGAAAGTAAATAAATAAAATAAAATAAAGTAAAATTGAATGAAACGGAATAATTGTAAATACGTTCAGTCTGGTACTTTATACATAGTTTTACATTCATTATTGCAAGTTTAATCATAATATCGATTTAACCGTGACTATCGTTTTGAACTATTTTACTCGGTACTCTCTTAATACTACACCACCTTTACTTGGATTAAATACATACATTCCACTGTCAGTACTACTGTATGGAAATCAGAGCCGATCTCATTTTTGGCTAAGCAAGAGTAATTCCCAGCATTGTTTTCGTCTGCATTCAAAATAGTAATAGCTTCTTTGTTACTCCACTTGTCCAAAGTCTCCTCTTTTCCTGAATTTAGGTAATTGAAGTACCAGGTGATTGTAGGTTTTGGTATTCCTCTAATAGTCCTAGAAATAAAAAGATTAAGGTATTTCGGCAAGTTTCGGTAAGTTGATCATGCGCACTTGATGGGCGGGCAGGTTCTTCTGCAAGTAGGCCGCTGGTGGGGCCTTTTTGCGTGACCCTTGACACGTGTTGCTCGAACTTTTTTAGGTTCTACAACACGCCGGTTTCCTCACGATGTTTTCCTTCACCGTTATGAGAGTACTGGCATAGTGCACATACATTTTTCGACAGAAAAACTCATTGGTACACGAGTGGATTTGAACCCACGACCTTCGGATCGGAAGGCGGGGCCACTACCACTAGACCACCAGTGCTCTCTAAGATTAAGGTATTTATACTACTAAGTTTTTCCTTTTATGTTAGCACGCCAACGACATTCTCTACCCCTATATAAGGTTGGCGGTAGAAAATACAGGTACAGGTAGTTGGCAGGCATTAAGCCCATCTTTTGTACATATCATTTTAAGTTTTTGTGCAATAAAGAATTCTTCTTTTATCGTGTCATTGGTTCTTTCAAACCAGTAGTGAATAGATTTTAATTTAATAAAGAGTTAAATAAAAATAAATAAATAAAGCGTGCTTAGAAGAATGCACAACTTACTTGCAAGTTATTACTGCATCAGTACCGGTTGGTACTGCTATAGTTTTTTTTCTCTTATAGATTCTTGGACGTTCTGAAATAAAACGTACGATTTTAATATCCTATGATGTGAGTGTTCAGATCAATGTAAGAATTATGATACCATGGTTGTTTTGTGTTCGGTTTTTACAGGTAGCGTATTTTACATTTTTAACAAAGATAGGTATTATCAGTTATCTGCGTCCTTATTGTCTAACGGCCGTTTTCAATAACTTACTAACTTTTGACTAATAGTTAAAATGTCTACCAGTGGTAGCTACCTGCATTTCAATAAACAAAGATAGACAGGGATAGCCTATCCGTATTGCCTATCTATCTGCCAGAGGGCTCGGAGGCAAAATCTCTAACCATCGATAGATTGTTTCATAGACGACAAAAAAAATGCGTTTCTGAGCCGCGCTATCGCTTACTGACAGTGACTTGAATGACCGGCGGTTAGAGTTTTCACCTATCCCTCAATTTCGGAGGATAATAGTTTGGTAAACTGATATTTTTGTAATAGAGTAGTCTTTTTTATGATTAAAAAAAAAGAAAATGGAGTTATTCAGTGACGATAGTGACAATGAACTTTATGAAGCCGGTGAATTCGATACATAATACACTTTAATTCCAACTGCTAACACTTTGAGCTAAGACCTCAAGTAATGTTGGTTAAAATACCACCGAAATTACACAACAGAACTCAAAATAACACCAGAAAAACAATTAAAATCAAAAACCTATGTTACATCCCGAAATGACAGAAAACGTCGATTCGTTTTCTATGGTAAGGTCTGTCTATGTATAAGGGTGATTTAAAAGTTTTAAAGGGTCGGCAACGCGCTTGTGATGCCTCTGGTATTGCAGGTGTCCATAGGCTACGGTAACCGCTTCCCATCAGGTGGGCCGTATGCTTCTTAGTCTACTTAGTTGTATAAAAAAAAAAAAAAAAAATGTGACATCACTCAATGTCATGTCAATCACTTCAAATGTCACTGGTGCGTTTCGCTTGCTGTGGCACGAAACCCAAATTAACTATACATTTATTGATAATGTTGCAATCTAGGGCGATAAATCAAAGAAATTCATCAATGACCTGTACATAGTATATATATATAATAAGACTGTGGTTAATATAGTCACTATTTTATCATAATTATGAATTTTAAAATATGGCCTTATTTTTCATAAACGGCATGCACGAAACGCTAAAGAGGGCCGAACTTACTAGAGATAGGAATGCTATCTATCGTTTATCTCCGATAGGCATTTGATGTTTTGGTTATTGAAAAAGCAGTAACAGTCAGTGATACTTTTACTGGTAGGTAGAGATAGCAACTACCAGTTAAGAGCAAGTAAGTTATTGAAAACGGCCGTAAGTCAACTCGTAATCGACATCGGCTTCATTTTTGACATTTGAAACCTAGTCTAGACTTAAACTGTCACTTTCGTATTGTATAACTATCTGACATAAGCAACACCACCACCACCGAAATTCAAACCTAGTGAATGAATGGAACTTGATGGAACTTCGTATTTTGGAATTGCCTAAACACCGAAATGAACTTCAGCTGGATACCTTCGACAATACCAAGAAAAAATTCTGACTGGGTCGACCAAAAACAATCGGCATAAAGTCCACTGATAATGATCAAGTAAGATTTTGGACGGAATTGATATAAATAGTGGTTGTGGGAGGTGAAATCTATGTCTATCCTTTTCTATCACGCAGAGGTTCTTCTTCAAATTCTTGATTTATCTAGAATGTTCTTTAATATTCCAGGATGGTCTAGAATAATAAAGTTTAATTCAAAGACCCGGGAAACGCCGCGCCGCTTCACTGCTCGTCAACGTATATTATTACTTACCTACACCAGTGATGGTTACTTTTGCTGACAGAACCCTCCTTTTGTCTTCATTTCTTATTTCACAGATATATGATGCATCATGATGTTTATGCATTTCTTTTATTTTTAAGGTGGAGCTATCTGCAGATAGTTCGATGTCATCGGATGTTATCAAGGGTTTCCTATCTTTGTACCACGTGATCTCAGCTGGGGGGTACGAATCTACCTCGCAATGTAACTCACCCTTATCTTTATAGTTTATGGTTACATCTGTAAATAAATATAATATTAATGTACTTGCTTGTATAACTAGGACACGGGCGCGGGCGCATGCTAATTTTATTCGCACGGGTGGAAAAATGACACCTGTGCGAATGAAGTTACCATGCGCCCAAGCCAGGCCAGGACGCTAGTAAATAGTCTGAGGCCCGTATTCAGAATCAGTGCTTGAGTTTGAGTCGTGCCTCAAGCATAGATTTTTTGTAATTTTTGTCATGTTGCCAGAAATGAGGGTATCCGTAGAAGAACCAAGGTCATTGACATAGTTCCTAGAATTAGTAAGTTGAAGTGGCAATGGGCAAGTCGTAGAGCTCGAAGAACCGACAACCGTTGGGGAATAAAAATTCTCGAATAGCGACCACGAACCCGAAGACGAAACGTAGGGCGCCCACCCACCAGATGGACCGACGACATTGTTAAGATCGCGATGGAAAGGGTTTAGAATCGTTCTTCCTGGATATGTATAGGGGAGGTCTATGTCCATCAGTGGATTTCTTTAGGCTGATGATGATAATGATGATGAAATGTGAGATAAAAATATTTGTAACCGTCCTAAAAAGGAAGAGACTTTCATCCAGCTGTATTGTTAATCTTCTCGTCGATTAAACTGAATGCAACTTCCGTTGGAGAGGATATCAGAAGGTACTAAATTACTGCAACACAGTGAGGTGAGTTGTTTGTCGAATGAGATTAGGATTCGATACCGAAAGTGCACTCCTTTATCGAGTCGTGGGTTCAAACTCACTCGACTCATAGCTTTTGGGACATACCTACATTTTATTGCTGTGCACTACAAAAACAATATAATACATAACTTTACAAAGCACAGCTCTAAACTTCTAGTCATTCTCTTTGGCAAAATAACTGTACAAAATGGGTGGTACATAAATTATATTCATAATTAATTTTATTTGGGAAGCAGTAGCATAACTACAGCAGGATAATAATATTATAAAAACATATATTATTTACCACAAAGTGTCCTTAAGTCTATATAATATTTTATTTAATTGAAGTCGTGCTAGCAACACTTTTTATAACTATGTACTTACCTACTAAATATAGCAAATCTTTACTTAAAATTATTAACACAAGTACTATTAAAAAAAAAACAAAATACACGAACAACAGTTGAGCTATCTACAGACCTGTTTATTAATTTTATAGTGTTTACTACACTTAAGGAAATCACAAAGATTTTTATAATGTCCCAAAAGTCCTGTCCTGTCCTAAAAATCTTTGTGATTTCCTTAAGTGTAGTAAACACTATAAAATTAATAAACAATTATGAAAAACGCAAGGTGACATCTCTCGTCGATTCAACTGAATGCAACTTCGGTTATCGAGCAGGTTAGTTGACTATAACGTCAAAACTGTAGATGGAGCCACGGTCGCGTTAGTGCCGAACAGTCCCTAAGAGTTATTCGTCGAGTGTGATTAGGATCCGATGGCGCAGTGGTCAGCGCAGCCCCGTACCGAGGGGAAGGTCGCGGGTTCAAATCCCGCTCGGCTCTTAACTTTTGGGACATTATAAAAATCTTTATCTACAGACCGTTACAAACTATCAAAAAAAGCGCAATTAAGAGGCCGGCGGAGGGCGAGTTTTCATACAAACGTAGTACCAAAATTATTACTAGTTTAGGCAGATTTTCGTACGAACGGTATTCGTATAGTATTTATCTAGGTTCCTAAACAGTTTTTTTTTAAGTTACTTACCTCAAAGGAAATAAACACCAATCGCATTTTACACATGGTTTTCATTGGAAAATGTGATTGGCTTTAATTTCATTTGAGGTAAGTAATTTCAAATAAAAACTGTTCAGGAATCTAGATAAATACTATACAAATACAATAATTACAATAATATAGTAGAAATCTGCTTAAATTAGTAATCATTTTGGTATTACGTTTGTATGAAAATTCGCGCTCCGCCGGCCCCTTAATGCAAATTAGTGACAAAGCTTCCCCAAGACGCTGGCATTGCCGCGCTGAATAGCAATGATAATGCGCTGCGCTAGATACCCACCAGCCCCTGGGTCACGCGTCGTGACGCGTCGCTTCGATCAGTCTAGTCTAGGCTATGTTGTTGAGGCCAACATTTTGAAAACCCGCAAGGCCTTGGTTCCCCACGGACACAGATACTCGTATTAGATATTAAGTAATAAGAAGTACACTTTTTTCTGCGTAACGTTGTAATTCAGTGTAATGATTATTTATAGTAACATCGGGAAACGTAATTGAGGCAATTTATAATAATAACCACAATTTATTCAACCACAAAACCAGCCAAGTACAGGCCACAGAAGAGGGAAAATTTTGGAAAAACACCATTCCAAAAATAAATAATTCATTTGTTTTTGGAATGGTGGAATAAATAATTAACGGTTTGCAGCTAGCTCAAAAATGTTGCTTGTTTATTTTGTATATTTTGTTTAGGTACGCCCACATCTACATATACCATAATGGCCCGAACACACCTAGGCCACTGGCGGTAGCGATCAGTGAAACGCTGTCAAATATCGCTGTCAGATTTGAGATTTGACAGCGATATTTGACAGCGTTTCACTGATCGCTACCGCCAGCGAACTAGGTGTGCGCAGGCCTTAAGCTGCTATATTTGACAGCGTAATATCACATAGATGTGGCCTTAAATACTTGCATTAGAGTGTAAGTTTCTTAGTAAATATTCGTCAGCTTACCTTTTGGTTTTCTCAGGATCGTAAAAACGTGTGGTATGGATTTAGTTAAATAGCTTGTAGAATCAGATCCTACGGAATTTTCAGCTTGGCAGTCATAGCCCGTAGATAATTTGTTTCTATCAAGAACGAGAGTACTAATGAACTCGTTTGGTTGTTTCACAACATATTCCTGAAAGAAACAAAAAATACAACATTATCTATTTACCAAAAAACATGAACAAAAGTTTATTTAAATTATTGGGGGCACTAGATATTCATGTGGACAATACAGACTTGCATAGCATTACAAAAACAGCCTTAGGTATAAACGCTGACTGCTGAAAAAAAGCAGCCAAGTGCGAGTCGGACTCGCCCATGAAGGGTTCCGTAGCACGACGAACTACAAGAACCTTTATATTATGTTACTTGATGTAACATAATAAGGTTCTTGTAGTTCGTCGAAAGGTAAATTGCGGTTTACGGTTTATGACGTATAAAAAAAAAACTACTGACTAGATCTCGTTCAAACCAAAAATCGTTGGAAGTTTACATAGTAATGTACAACATATATTTTTTTTAGTATTATCATTCTCTTACTTTAGAAGTTAGAGGGGGGGGGACCAACTTTTTTTCACTTTGGAAGTGTCTCGCGCAAACAATTCAGTTTAGAAAAAAACGATATTAGAAACCTCAACATCATTTTTAAAGACCTATTCATAGATACCCCACACGTATGGGTTCGATGAAAAAAAATTTTTTGAGTTTCAGTTTTAAGTATGGGGACCCCTGAAATTTATAGTTTTTTTTTTTTTTTTATGTTAAATTCTTAATGCGGTTCACAGAATACATCTACTCACCAAGTTTCATCAGTCTAGCTCTTACAGTTTCGGAGAAAAATGGCTGTGACATACGGACGGACAGACAGACAGACAGACAGACAGACAGACAGACATGACGAATCTATAAGGGTTCCGTTTTTGCCATTTGGCTACGGAACCCTAAAAAAGACTACGGAAGGTACGGAGGGCTTAGTAGTAGTAGAGCTCTTTGTGGAGGGCTCGTCCAGGGAAGTAACTACCACCATGCCTATTTCTGCCGGGAAGCAGCATGACTGTGTTTCAGTTTGAAGGGTGAATTTACTGGCACGTGAGGCTGAACAATTCTATGCCTCAAGTTGATGGACGCAGGACAGTGCATCCTAGGGCACGTTCCTGACATGCGTGACCTGCGAGGCAATTAAGCTTGTTCTATCAGCTAGTTGTATAAAAAAAAGTTGATGCAAAGCGAAGCCAAGGGCTTTATAGAGGCAAAGGGCAGAGGGCATATATTGAGTTTTAACATTACGAGCTGGTATGACCGAGCTTTGCTCGGTATTTTTTTCGGTATTTTTATTTACTAATTTTCATGAAAATCTTTGGAACTTTTGTCTTGAGTGTTTACGTAGAAGCTCAATAGATAGCGTTCTCCGTGACACTAACTCGCAAAGAATTTAATACTCTCTACGAGAGCTAACTCATGATTTTGACTACTCAGCAGTAGATGGCGCTAAAATTTTCAATTATTTAAATAACTTCTCTCCTACGTCTTTTCTGAAAATGAATCCTAGCTAGATCGATTTATCGCCCCCGAAACCCACTGTATACTTAATTTCATGAAAATAATTCAGTTTCCGAGATCCTAAATATATATATATATATATATATATATATATATATATTTAGGATCTCGGAAACTGAATGTCTATACAAAATCAAGGCTAATGACTACGCTATACGACAAGTCATTTTGGGATAAGCTAACGCCAAAATATCTTATATCTTTAAACGAGAAAATCTTGTATATATATATATATATATATATATATATATATATACAAGATTTTCTCGTATATATATATATATATATATATATATATATATATATACAAGATTTTCTCGTTTAAAGATATAAGATATTTTGGCGTTAGCTTATCCCAAAATGACTTGTCGTATAGCGTAGTCATTAGCCTTGATTTTGTATAGACATGGACATTGGCATAGACATTCATTTATTTATTATATAAGCACACATAGGTAAACCAGTTAAAAACCAGGACACTAAAAGAAGAAAGATACAAATAATAACTCGATACAGGAGAAGTGCGTCGTGTTTCTGTGTGCTACACCAGCAAAAAGGCCTTGACTCATAATGCCTAGCTACTGTGAGGAAGCTATGCGCTGGTATTCT
Organism: Thera obeliscata; assembly: GCA_947578465.1. Lineage (NCBI taxonomy): Eukaryota > Metazoa > Arthropoda > Insecta > Lepidoptera > Geometridae > Thera > Thera obeliscata. The sequence continues at coordinate 6,015,524 of OX387918.1, read as the reverse complement.
GTCAATTCACCACAGTATATTCTGTTTAAAGAAACGATGAGCACCCCTGGCGGGAATGCAAGAACTCATTAACTACGAACGCTATATACGTTAAAAAAATTTGTTCCGCAATCCAGTGCGTTAAACTAACCACAAAATTATCTTCAGACCCAGCATGAACCTCTGCGAATTTTGATAACCCAGCGCTTGTCAGGTTATCAAACAAAAATACTTACAGCCACATTAGTTATATTATCTATGTACTGTGTTCACTGAGAGGCATAGGCATTGCTAACGGCGGCTAGTTGTAGGTATAAAAAAAACACATTGAAACAGAAAAAAACTAGTAAGTTTACAACAAGCCTAGAAAAGCTGGAGAGTCTTCCAGAACAAGCGAATTATGATTTGGATAGCTCAATAGAAAAAATAACTTACAGTAGCCGGTAGTTCATCTCCATCCGAGTTGACCCAAACTATTTTTGGTTTTGGGTATCCTTTAACTGTACAATTCAGCTGCAGTGTCTTGGTAGGTAATAGGGAGCCCACAATTGATACACTTGGTGGAATGTCAACTATAAATAAAAAAGATGAATGATAATTATAAGTTTAAAAAACTTGAGAAACCGACTTCATTGTCAGACGGCTAAACCGATTTTAATTAAATTTGTTTGGGACAATCTGGACGTAAGAATAACCTTCCAAATAAAAAAATAATTTTCTAAATCAGTTCATAAATGACGGAGGCATGCAGTTACAAACATTAAAAAAAATATTTAATAAAAAAATGGCAACACCGATTTTAATAAAATTAAAATGGGACCAATCTGGAAGCAGTACCTTTCAGATAAAAAAATATTTTTTCAAATCGGCTCACAAATGACGAAGAACTATGAGGTAACAAACATAAAAAAAATAAAAAAATACTACCGAATTGAGAACCTCCTCTTTTTTGATTGGAAGTCGGTTAAAAATGAAGCGAGTGCTGTCTTTGAAACTTCTGCTTTTGAATGCCTACATCTCACTAAGTTGGAGTGGCACCACAATGGAACTTCACGCCAATTTTTTTTTATTGTAAAGGATCATAAAAAAAACAAGCTGTATACTTTCTTGCCTGACTTGGTCACGTGAGACGAGCACCTAGACTCACCTAGTTTTAAGACATTTCTGAGTGATTCTGCTGATGCTTACTAAGTTTACAGTTTTTTTTTTTACAAGCTCTGTTCAATTTGGGGCTAGATAGTGTTGTGTGGATTTTATTGAGTTACCTCTTTTGGGTCTGGGTGGTGGTTTTACAGGTGATCCAATTCTTGTAATAGTCGCTCCATTCTTTGGATCGTAACCAGTTATCTGTAAATGACAGTCAATATGTAACAAACAGTTTATAGAATGTTGACCTATAAATTTTGTTGGGAATACCAAACTGTTGTTGTCAAATTTCTTCTAAACTAGGCAAATGTGCCCAAAAACTGATAAAATTGTTATTGTTTGTTTTGCCAAATACCAGCTTGAAGCATTGGAAACTATTGAGAGACGAGCAAAGGACTCATAGGTACCGATACGCTAGTCCCTACCACGCGAGTCTAAGCTCCCGAGTCTCGAACATCGCCGTAAAGTTGCCAGTCTATCGGTATTTTACAAGATACATTTCGGAGAGTGTGCGATGGAATTTCACGATTTACTTCCCCCATCCCCATTCTATCATCGGACCACTAGACGCACGGAAATGCGACATCCATAACATGGTTGATATTCCAACTGTCCACATCAGTAGGGGTATCATGAGCTATGTCTGGCTCTGTCTCTGGTTTTGAGTCTGTGTGAGAGCTCACCAGTGCATTATACTGTATGTGTGACGTTTTGACGTAGGATTTATTTAGTCAACACCCACACAGACTTAAAACCAGAACCAGAGACAGAAAAAGCTCATGGCCTACAGCTTTGTTTCAACTTTTATATTGCCAAGGAGTGGAATTCCTTGTCGGCATCTGTTTTTCCGAGCACTTTTATCTTGGATGCTTTTAAGAGTAGAGTGAACCGGTTTATCTTCTAGGTAAGCTTGCTTTACCAACGACCGCATCATCACTTGATAGCAGGTGAGATTGCGGTCAAACGCAAGCGCATAATTATTATGTAAAAAAAATCAGTTGTCTGTAAAGTCGGTGTACTGACGATAGTTGCACGTGACAACGTCATACAGCAGCTGTCCACGCGGACGCATCGCTCACTCAAGTAGGAGAGAGACAGATGTCAAACGCTATCAAACGCGGAGGCCGATTGAGCCTCTTTGTCGCTCGTTCCGCGCTCTCGCATGCGCTTCAAGCCTTAAATGTAAAGCCTCAGAGCGAGGTAACGCCGCATGCCTCTTGTTTTTTCGTGCGTGCAGCCAGCTCCATCGAATTATAATATATAAGACGTTGTCATGGTTCTAAAATAAGCTGGACCGATAACAGTAAGAAGAGACAAAAGGGAGTCGTTGCTTATTTTGGGATATGGTTACTTTTTTGAGAGCCATAAATGGCCGGTCGTTTGACGACTGCGAAACACGAATCTTTGCTATAGAAAATTGAAAGTCTTTAGACAGCATGACAATTGAGTCAACAGTCAGTGATAGCGATACCTAGTAGAGATCGTCCTAGCTTAAAATTCACGTCCCGCTATTCCAGTCAGTCAAAGTAAATTGTTCTTTATCAATTATATTACAAGGATCATTTTTATCTACTTTGCTGTAAGTCAACGTCAAGAAAACGTGGTGGAGGGGCGTGCATTTTTAGACTGGTTTATCTATACGAGTATATGTACGTACATACCTATAGAACCTATAGTGTGGATAGTTTAGCTCATAAGTTATCAACCATCAACCTGTCAGCTGGCAAGCATACAATGTGGTGATCTTTCATGGAAAATAAAGGTTTAGCATGTGACCACTTGTTTTGTTTTTATTATTTTAGGGTACTACTTTTTAAGCTTTCGCAATCATAACACATATTCAAAAGATCACACGGGTATTTATCGTGCTAACTGTCGATTTGCAATGGGCTACCTACTATTTTCGTATCTTATCTTTATATGCTGTGTAGGTACTTTATTATTAATTTGAAGCGTAGCGTGTGCTGTCTTTGAAACGTTGGCTTTGTATTATTGCTTAAATCTCACCAAGTGGAGTGGCACCACACTAGAACTTCACTGCTATTATTATCATTTTTGTTTTGTAAAAGGATCATAAAGAAAAACGATAGGAATCAAGCCGTAGTTTGCTGCCTGTTCTTCCAGGCTTGGTCGCATAGAACTGGCACCTAGACTTACCTAGCTTTAAGACGTTTCGAAGTAATCCTTGTGATGCTACTGAATATATATATTTTTGACTTTGAGTACGAAACTTACAGCTACTTTGAACATTGTATCTGGGAGATCTTCAAGCTCCGTAGTATAAAGCTTTTCTGCTTCGTTTATGGCAACTAAAGGCACTTCTTTTATCAGTTTGTCGTCCATACCAAGTATCTTAACTGTCTTAAGCTGGACTGTACCGTCTGTTAATTTGATGATAACGTGTGTTTTTTCATCTGAAACAAAAACATTGTCAGTAGTAACTATTATTTTGTTAGTATTGGTCGACTGTACTTCAATACAAAATGCAGCATACAAATTCAAAAAGGATAGATCTTTAAATAAAAGTACCTGGATTTGGTGCTTTGATTGTATCTTCGATTGATGATGGCTTGGAAGGAGAAAACCCTTGTTTAAATATGACGTCTGTTTTAACCCTTACGATCACTGTAGTATCAGAACGGCTGTCAATTACAACATTGTAGTTTCCAGGTTTTGGGTTCTCTATTTCTTCAACCTATAAGATTTCACAATCAGAGAAATATCGGCAATTTCATTCGATAAGATACAATCATATAATGTTGATGTAGAACAATGAGCACTTACAACAATATTATCCAAATCGACAATTTTTTTGGTTTCTGCTTTGCCATCTGGCCCAGTGGTATACAATGCTGGTTTTACTCCGGTCACTGTCATAGTTGGACTTTCGGCATGTGTGTCGAGTGTAAACTGAAACCAATTATCAATTTATAGACGAAATACCCTACCAACAAGCCATGTTTACCATGTGCACTGCCTCCGATTGCAATAAAATACTCAAGCATGCTTGATTTCAGCATTATTTGGACAACCTTCTTCGAGATAAACTGAAATTGCTGTACCGCCAAATACATGCGAGCAGCGGCCGGCAAAGTCATGTAATTTATAAATGGAGTGATCTTTTACTCCGAAACATGGTTACCAATGAGACAACTCTCTTTCACTCTCTCTCACATCTAGGTCGCTGGCGATAGAGATCAGTGAAACGTTGTCAAATATCGCTGTCAAGTTTGACAGCGTTTCACTGATCGCCAACGCCAGCGACCAAGGTGTGCGCAGGCCTTTAAATACTAATTGGTCTTTATCAACAAGTAGACCCACCTGAAGGTAAGGTGGCAAGGTGGCAAGGTACCAATGTCCTACTATATATCAATGCATTGTAGGGCATGTTTCTAATGTTTGTCCCCGCGTCTATGCCTGTTTTTTTCACTGGGACCCATACCCTTTACAAGCGACGCGGCTTGGGGACAAAACTATGCGTGTTTTTTCATATTTTCAAAGAACTAGCTGATGGAATAAGCATAATATGGCTCACGTGATGATAAGTGATAACCACCGCCTATAACAAAACATTGTCTCGTAGGTCACGCACGTCACGACCGTGCCCTACAATGCAGTGCCCTGCGTTCATCAACTTGAGGCGTACATTATGCTCGGCCTCACGTGCCAGATAAATTCACCCTTCAAACCGAAACACAGCAATGCTGCTTAATGGCAGAAATAGGCATGGTGGTAGTACTTCCCCGGACGAGCCCTTCACCAAGAGCTCTACTTCTACCAAAAATGTATGTACAATTAGGTACAGTACACAGCGGATGAAAATAAAAGAAACTATTATTATTTATTACCTCTAATGAAGAGAGCACTGGTGGTCTAGTGGTAGTGGCCCCGCCTTCCGATCCGAAGGTCGTGGGTTCAAATCCACTCGTGTACCAATGAGTTTTCTGTCGAAAAATGTACTGTGCACTTTGCAAGTACTCTCAAAAACGGCGAAGAAAAACATCGTGAGGAAACCGGCGTGTTGTAGAACCTAAAAAAGCTCGAGCAACGCATGTCAAGGGTCACGCAAAAAGGGCCCACCAGCGGCCTACTTGCGGAAAAACCTGCCCGCACATCAAGTGCGCATGATAAACTTGCCGAACTTACCTCTAATGAATGAGTGCCCGGGGGGAAATTGGCGTTTGCAATTTGTGCTCCTCTACCTTTTAGGTTTTCTATCACATAAATTATAATCTGTGAAACAACAAAAAGTTATAAATGTATATTTTTTCATTAAAGACAACTTAGGTAGTTAAATAGTGGTAGGGGTTAGTACTTAATAACTAAAACAGATATTGTCCTCTGGGCGAACTTCCACACCAGAGGACAGGCATAATTAGAGGAAATTTATTTTAGGATTTTTTTCTTTTTATGCGTCACACTGTCTCAGTCTTGCAGTAGCTATCATATTAATACTTATCACATACATTTTGTAGAACAAATATATAGTACTAATCTAGTAGTAGATTAGCGGATTAGTACTATGCAATTGTTCTACTAAATTTATGTTTAACAATTAAATTCCGCAAAATCACACCTGAATCAATTAATAATATAAATATCACCTCAAACAAATTAAAATATTTTTTATATAAAAAATATAACCTATACTATCCCACTGCTGGGTAAAGGTATCCCCCAAATCCTTTCAACCGTCTCTATCCATCGCTTCATCCCACCATACTCGCTCGAAAGCGACGAAACGACAAGTGGAGCTTAATACTTGAGAAGCCAACTTCAAGGGTTAAAACCAGGTCTATAAACAGGAGACGGACTAGAATACTTTTTTTATCTGACATATACACTCAGAAATTTGAAGTCCATTTTGAAAATTTTATTAAAATCGGTTCTGTAGTTTTGACATGAAAGAGCGACAGACAGACAGAGTTAGTTTCGCATTTTTAATATAAGTAAGAAGTTATATTGTATACTTCATTGACACCCATTTACAAACAATACACATAAAAAAATACAAATCATATTATTATAGGGATAGCATATAAAATCCTTAGTACTCTACTGTCTAGGTATGTAAGCTTATACTTTAAAATACTTACTTTTTTTATATCGTCCTTGACCAAATTGAATACTTGACCTGCTGTATCAAAAGCCAAATTTGTGTAAACTTTATAATCGGGAGACTCTGTTGGTTTTTCGCATTTTCCGGTTAAAAGAAAGACCACCTGTTACATAAATAAAGTTAATTATTTTTCAGCTCAAAAAAAATCCTTTGTTCGTTAAACCGTAAACCGCAATTTACCTTTCGAAGAACTACAAGAACTTTTATTATTATGTTACTTGTTGCTACGGAACCCTTCATGGGCGAGTCGACTCGCACTTGGTCGCTTTTATTTATTGTAAGAATTAACATCGTAATCTACGACCAATTACACAAATTCTAGGAAGTCTTGTGTTACAAAAACCAGGACACTCTATTCATCATGGCAATTTTTTTTTTAACTCGAGAGTTAGTTGATTATTTTTAACCCAACTACGGCAAAGGAATAAGGAGGGTTATGATTTTTACATCTTCATAAAAACTGCGATATTCTTTAGACTTTCGCGGCGATTACCGCGCAATACTGCGGAGTGGTACAGGCTAAATAAAACCAATAAAGTCTTGCGCACACCATGTTCACGCATATAAGCAATCTTATAGATGTGCACAGGCCTTAAATAGAATAAAGAATAAATATCGAAGTGACGCGTGACCCAAGGGCTGGTGGGTATCTGGCGCAGCGCATTAGCATTGCTATTCAGCGTGCCAATCGCCAGCAGCGTCTTGGTAACGCGTCCGTCTGGTACTGATCTGGATCAGTTGAGCTGTCTCCTAGATTATTTGTAACGGTCACAGATAGCTCAGCTGTTTGTTGCGTATTATGTAAATATTTGTTAAATAGTAAGTTTCTTTGTGTAAATAAAATTGAAAACATATTTTCTAAATGTTACCTGAATTTGTTTACTGATAGCGATATTTTTGACTTCTTCGTATTTGTAGTAATCTTTAGATGTTGCATCAGTAAACACGTAGATGGTAGATCCAGGTCTACTCTTCTGGATTCCTAGAATGATCCCGGCCATTGATAGTTCGGGACAACGACCACCACCATTGACTATAATAGAGGATAAAGCGTTCTTGAATACGTCTCGGTCTTTCGTGGAAGCTCTGAGTTTAGGCTGACCTGAAATTATAAATAATTGAGCTATAATTCTCACCCGGGCAAGTACTACCACCATGCTTATTTCTGCCGTCATTGCTGTGTTTCGGTTTCAAGGGTGCCGGTGAATTTACCGGCACGTGCATCTGCATGTCTCAAGTTGATAGACGCGCAGGCAATGCATCGTAAGGTCTCCTGACGTTCGTGACCTACGAGGCAATGCTTTGTTAAAGGCGATGGTTACCACCTAACATCAGGTGGGCCATATGCATGTTCCATCAGCTAGTTAAAAAAAATGTTCTTTGCGATCTTAAATTTATTAAAAAATAATAACATTACAAATTGTGATTTTGCTAACACTAGTGCATATTATGAAGAACACTTGTGGTCTAGTGGTAGCGGCCCCGCCTTCCTATCCTAAGGTCATGGGTTCAAACCCAATCGTGTAACTATGAGTTTTCTGTCGAAAAAAATATGTACACAATGCTAGAGTTCTCAAACGGGGAAGGAAATCATCGTAAAAAAACCCGCGTTAGTCAGCTCCGCACGTATTGACCATGTCTTTCCTGTGGATTAGGCCGACTAAGCTGTCAGGATGGTATAGGTGCTGGGCAAGCCTATTCCATTTAAAATCCTGTCCCTGGCACTATAGCGTCCCGCAAATAGGGGCATGAGTAAACACCAGTTGCCCCTGACGCTATATAAATCATCTACAATAGATGCAAGGGCCTGTTTTTCTAGTGCATTAAATTATTTATTTTACACCCCTGAGCTGCACATAGGCTAGGTTTAAGCCTTAGTTCTAGCCTAAGCCTAAGCATTTATTTTTATTTTTAATGAATGGCGCGTATAAATAATTATTTCAGTAGGTACGCACTATATCATTAAGTACTTATTTTTAATAATATTGATATTTTACAATTATTAATATTGATAGTCTTCTAATATTGATAGACAGATGCTCTAATTAAGAAGAAGATTCTTAGTAAGAGCATATGTCTATTTTGGATCAATTTTGCCAGTGTCGCGTGAGGATATATTAATAAATATATCCTCACTGGACGCTATGTAATTACATAAATAAAATAGTTTTTATTCAAGTCAAGTCAGTCAATAGACAAGTCGGCCCAAATTGGCTTTGAAAACAAATGATGACCGTTTTTTTTCAAAACCATCCGAAACATTTTTGATCAAATCAGAATATCACATAATACACTTTAAATCCAACTGTTACCACTTTAAGCTAAGACCCCAAGTAATGTTGGTTAAAATACCACCGAAATCACACAACGGAACTAAAAATAACACCAGACAGAAAAAAATTAAAAAGCTGTTTGACTTCCCAAAATGATAGAAAACGAATCGATTATTGATCTTCTTCAATAATCGATTCGTTTCTTCTTCTTCTTCTTAATGAATGGTATCTGTCCTTTTCGGATCAATTTTGCCAGTGTCGAGTAGTTTAATGAGAATGAGATTAATGATAATTATAATTATTACATAGATAAAATACTTTTCCGTCAAGTCGAGTCAGTCAAAGTCGAGTCGGCCCTACTTGGCTTTCAAAATAAAATGATGGTCTTTTGTTTTGAAAACCATCAGAAACCTTTTCGATCAAATCAGAATATCACATAATAAATTTTTTTTTATTCCAACTGCTAACACTTTGAGCTAAGACCTCAAGTAATGTTGGTTAAAATACCACTGAAATTACATAACAAAACTCAGAATAACACCAGAAAAACAATTAAAATGAAAATGCTATGTGATTTCCCAAAATGACAGAAAACGAATCCCTCAATTATTGATAGTAATCTGTTCTAATACTTTTCTGGTAAGGATTATATTTGACATTGACAGTTATTTGGCAGAAACTGACTTTCTTTAAGTTAGGTAACACGTAGGTAACCTACCGGGAGGGACGATGGGCGAGTATTTCAAAGTTAATATTTTTCAGTAAAAGTATTGTTATGTAAAGTTAAGTATGTCGCATCATTCCCATTTCCAATATATTTGGTCAGTACAGAAGGCCTACCATGAGCTCTGTATGGCTCTGTCTCTGGTTCTGGTTTTAAGTCTGTGTGAGTGTTGACTAAATAAATCCTACGTCAAAACGACACACACAGTATAATACACTCGTGAGCACTCACACAGACTCAAAACCAGAGACAGAGCCAGACAGAGGTCATGGTAGGTCTACAGGTATTTAAACAGTGCCTATGCACTTAAAAGTTTGATACACGACGATGTAAGAGATGAAGTCGTGCTTAACAATAAAAAAAAATGTCTTACCTGGGTCATTGAAGGTAACCAGAACAAAATCTTCTATTTGTGAGCTGTTGTGGGTTAAAACGGTGTCAAATATTTTATTTACACTTTCTTTAACTTGGTTTATTTCATTCTCCATTGAGGATGTATCGTCTATCACAAAAGTCAAACTACTTTTTTCATCACCACAAACTTCACTTATAATAAAAAGAAGTAAAACTAAATACTTTTTTTCGGGTATCATTTTGTTGCGTCTTTACTTGTGAATAAAACTAATATTACTGATAGTGCGAGAAGAAGCGAGCCCATTTTATATACCTACCGCTTGCCATATGAGTAACATGTTATCATTTAATAATAGTAATGAATTCGGTTGATACTATCAACTGTGTTTATCTTTTTTTTAAGGTATCCCGAAACCCGTAGCAAAATTCCCCGTGTAAATCCCGAGTGATTTGGGGATATTCCGTAAGGAATCCCAAGTGTGTAAATATTTATTTTCTTGGGAGCGCTAAGGTTTTAGGATTTCCTTAAAAAATGGTAAACACAGTTGATACTAAAAATCGAATTATCTAGAAAAACCTTTTTTAAAAGATTTATAATAATAATAAATAAATATTAAGGTCAATCCACGAAACACTATCTAGCCCTAAACTAAGCAAGGCTTGTACGATAGAAACCTGATCGCTGGTATAATACTATGCATTTTTTTTGTAAATACATACTTAGAATATAATTTAACACCCAAACAGAGAACAAACATAATTATGTGTTCACCACACAAATATTTGTTCTTGGTCGAACCCATGCCCTCCAGCGCAGAAGGCAGACCTACTACCAACTGAGCTGTGAAGGCAGTCAAATGCTCATTATATCTTAAAAATCTTCTATATTATATGCTACTTGCTGCTACGGAACCCATCATGGGCGAGTCCGACTCGCACTCGGCCGCTTTTTAGGGATCCGTAGCTAAATGGCAAAAACGGAACCCTTATAGATTCGTCATGTCTGTCTGTCAGTCTGTCTGTCTGTCTGTCTGTCTGTCCGTCCGTATGTCACAGCCATTTTTCTCCGAAACCGTAAGAGCTAGACTGAAGAAACTTGGCGAGTAGATGTATTCTGTAAACCGCATTAAGATTTTGACACAAAAATAGAAAAAAAACTATAAATTTTGGGGGTCCCCATACTTGAAACTGAAACTCAAAAAAAAATTTTTCATCTAACCCATCTTGTGGGATCTATGAATAGGTCTTCGAAAATTCTAATATCGTTTTTTAGGGTTCCGTAGCCAAATGGCAAAAACGGAACCCTTATAGATTCGTCATGTCTGTCTGTCTGTCTGTCTGTCTGTCTGTCTGTCTGTCTTTCCGGCCGTGTCACAGCCATTTTTCTCCGAAACCATAAGAGCTAGACTGATGAAACTTGGTGAGTAGATGTATTTTGTGAACCGCACTAAGGTTTTTACACAAAAATAGAAAAAAAACTATAAATTTTGGGGGTCCCCATACTTGAAACTGAAACTCAAAAATGTTTTTTTTATCGAAATGTTTTTGTGTGGGGTATCTATGGATAGGTCTTCAAAAATGATATTGAGATTTCTAATATCGTTTTTTTCTAAACTGAATAGTTTGCGCGAGAGACACTTCCAAAGTGGAAAAAAGTTGGTCGTCCCCCCCTCTAACTTCTAAAATAAGAGAATGATAAAACTAAAAAAAATATATGTTGTACATTACTATGCAAACTTCCAACGATATTTGGTTTGAACGAGATCTAGTCAGTGGTTTTTTTTTTATACGTCATAAATCGTAAACCGCAATTTACCTTTCGACGAACTACAAAAACTTTTATATTATGTTAATTGATGCTACGGAACCCTTCATGGGCGAGTCCGACTCGCACTTGGCTGCTTTTTTCTAAACTGAATAGTTTGCGCGAGAGACACTTCCAAAGTGGAAAAAAGTTGGTCCCCCCCCCTCTAACTTCTAAAATAAGAGAATGATAAATCTAAAAAAAATATATGTTGTACATTACTATGCAAACTTCCAACGATATTTGGTTTGAACGAGATCTAGTCAGTAGTTTTTTTTTATACGTCATAAATCGTAAACCTTAATTTACCATTCAACGAACTACAAAAACCTTTATATTATGTTAATTGATGCTACGGAACCCTTCATGGGCGAGTCCGACTCGCACTTGGCTGCTTTTGCCAAATGGCAAAAACGGAACCCTTATAGATTCGTCATGTCTGTCTGTCTGTCTATCTGTCTGTCTGTCTGTCTGTCCAGCCGTGTCACAGCCATTTTTTTTATATTTCAGATAAGTCCCATTAAAATTTTATCAAAATCGGCACAGTCGTTTAGATCTAATGTTTGCTACTGCATACCTCTGTCATTTTTGTACTTACCAATTTAGTCAATTCTTTTTTTTATCTGATTGGTAATACTTCCAGATTATTTTTTTACAACTAGATGATGGAACAATCATATGGCCCACCTGATGTAAAGTGGTAACCATCGCCTATAACACAGTATTGCCTCGTAGGGTAGGTCACGCACGTTCTTGGTCCCATTTCAATATCATAAAAGTTGGTTTAATTTTGGCCATGAAGTCGGTTTCTCAAGTTTTTTAAACTTACATTATCTATTATCTATATAATATATAGAAAGATAGATAATGTAAGTTTAAAAAACTTGAGAAAACGGTAACGGTAGAAAGGTTTTTCAAGGTTTTTAGAAAGGGATTATATATAAATCTTTCCTAATTTGATGATTTGATGACTGTCATAATTTGGAACGCGATAAACTCCGAAACTACTGAACGGATTTCGATAAAATTTTGCAACCGCCTATAATATGGTCTAACTTAAAAGATAGGATAGTTTATATTCAATATTTAGGTGTTATTAATTTATAAGGGGCAAAAGTTTCGAAATCTATATCTATCCTTTTCTAACACGTAGGGACTTCTCTGTCTATCCTATTCTATCACTTATGGATTTTTCTGAAAATTCTTGGCTTTGACGAGAATAGAATGCTCATAGACGCTCTAGAATGTTCTTTGAGGTTCTGGAATGGTCTGGAATAATCAAATGTAACTCGAAGACTTTGAATTTATTTAGAATTTAGTTAGTTATCCAGAACTATCTAGAATACTCATACTAATGCTAACGGTCCGATTTTCGTTTTTTGGTTTTCCCGAATAGGCATGACGACTAATTTTCAAAATCTCTTCTATCATATTCAGAAGTATCTATTATGTCTAAAATATATCATATTTCTATAGAAAATTAAGGTTTTTGTGCAATAAAAGCTCATTTAAATTTAAATTTTCAAATTCACGCCAAAACGCTCGCTGGTGTCATGGCGTCTGTTATTACGTCACGGCTATATATATCAACAGTAAACATTGGTGCTTTTGTACTAAATCAGAATGACGTTTATATAGCCGTGACGTAATTCGCTCTGACCGGTGTTTAAGCCATCATGGCGGATTGTTGTATTTTGAAGATTTATTTTAACAATTAAATGATTAATCTCGACATTAATAAGAGAATAAATACATTTTTCAAAATCTTTGAATCCTTTTTCATTAGATCAGATAAATATTTTGGCGATACTTGATTACTGTCGTCATGCCTTTGAATAAACTCAAAAACCATTGTGCTGATTTCAAAAATTCTTTCACCATTGGAAAGCTATATTCACCTTGAGTAACATAGGCTATAAATTATGTGTGTCCACCCGTGCGAAGCCGGGACAGGCAGCTAGTATGATTATATACTTATATTCAATGTAAGTTTCTTTTGTTGTTTACCATTTTATTGGTACACAAATGACGCACCTAATATTATTTATTATTCAAAAATATAACTACGACACGGTTTTAATTAAAAGCAGTACTACATCGAAATCAAGTGTTATTATTTCATAAATAGAAACAGCAAATACCTACTAAAGAGCCAAATCACAAACAGGTAAACTCATAATAACTACTCCTCACTCATTACTCATGTTATGAGGAAAACCCTGTCTAAAAATAACAAAACAAACTTTCCTGCAGACAAATATTTTTAACACAGGCTTTCAACTACCGAACAGAAAGCTTTTTTGCATTTCCCGGAAGTTTATTATATAAGCGTACAGTGCTACAAACTACTTAGCTATATCATTAATGTTTTAAAATAATAGTTTTTGTAAATTATGTATATTTGGTTGTAAATAAAATTTAACATTCTTAGATAGATTAGATTAGAAAATACTTTATTCCACAAAAAAAGTACATAGGCGAACTTAATGCTAACTAGCATTTTAGATAACTACACTTTTAGATAACTACTTGCTTAAGTCAAGTAATTTTAAATCTAAATTTTTCTTTTTAAATTATTGAGATTTTTAACATTCGGATTATTATTATTCTGGCCTTTTATTGAATTACGCCCCGTTTAATTAAGCATCTTAGCGGTTAATTAATGATCTGCCTTTATTTTCAATAAAATTACGTACAAATAAATAAGTCAAGGAAAAACTTCAATTAAAATACGGTAAACACAAACACAAAAGCGTGCTTTATCATGCCAGACTAAAGGTCAACGCCTATCTATAAGCCGCACGCACCGCTCTCCCACACAGCCCTGCCTCAAATCGCGTTGACTGCATGCTATCTACGAGCTGACAACTAGCAGTTGGCACTAATATAGTAGGCAACCAAGCATACGGCCCACCTGATGGGAAGCGGTTACCGTAGTTTATGGAAGCAATACCAGAGTCATAACGAGTGCGTTGCTGACCCTAGCCAAAACATGCACTAGGTGATGCCTTTCTATCACACCTAAGACCATGCAGCTAGCTTCAAACGAGCAGCGGTCCACGCAGCTACCATGACCAGCTAGCAGACCATGCTTTACTGAATTGTATGTAATCTAGCCACTTTGATAGCTACGTCTGGCTTACGGCAATCTTCAAGTAAGTGGTCTGCACGCTGTAGCTGCGTGGACCACTTGTTTGAAGCCTAAGGTGGCTAGATTGTGAGAAATTCACTTGCCGTGTGCTATCTGTAATCTTATCAAAAAACGCGTATTGTACGCGTTATGTGTATCAGAGTACGAGCTAAAGACTTTATTGGAAAACTCGTTATTCTGTATGGTAGCAGCGTTTTAAAATGCTGAAAATGTAAAACAACTTCTCGTTTGCACACTTTAACCTTTGTTAATATATAAAAACACTGGATGTATTTATCGAAACTTGCAAGCAACTTGTGTCACAATCAGATTGCAACACTAAAAAACAATAAGGATTATAATCATTTTTTAATCAAAATTATCAGATTTTGATTAAAAAATTATTGATTGAGTAGCTCACACGATATTTGCGTGCGACTTGCGATATTTAAGTTAAGTAATTTTATGGGTGTCTTATTATATATATACATTATATATATATATTTGCGAGCGAGGAGTTGTTTCACGGTACTCGGCGTCTTTAGTGTATGATGATTTTTATGCTATTTATTTATGCACCGGCATGCATTGTGTGGATACACCTTTAGCGGGCGTTATATATACTGGACATAAACAAAAGTTTTTCAGTTTCCATCGACTCGTAAATATGGGGTGGTGGAATTTACGCTTAGGTTTTTTAATACTTTTTGAAGTAATGTGTGCAACTTGTTCCAAAAACAGCAGTTTGACCTTTGTTATAGACGACAGCGAATCTATGAATGATGAAATAAGACAAGTGAAAGAGGCCGTCGGGGCCATAATGGATATTGTGATGAGAGCGAAGGCAAGCGAAATCGAGGATGTTGTACTGGTGACCTTCAATGATCATGATCTTGATAATCAATATCATCCCTGGAACTTAGAACCTGGTAAGTAAGTTCGCCTTCCAATTATAAAGCCGCGGATTCGAATCCAGTTGTGTACAATTTGTACTGATAGATTTCTACTACACGCAAATGGTTTGCGTATTTGCATGTATTGATGTAATAGTTGCTAAGGCCAGAGAAAAAATGGGTTAGCATAATCAAAATTGTTAATATTAACTTGCTCTTTTAAATATTGTTTCAGTACGGTCTATTTTTTTATAATACCTATTATTATACATATACTAGTAGTTCACCCTGAACTGAGATCTCGTGATGCGATCCAAATGCTCCGAAAAGTTAAGTACATATAACTACTTTGAGAAAGTATTTCTATCCAGATTCACTATTTGGCCTTGCCTCTGACTGTGTTTCACTAACTATGAATAAGTTTTAACTCAATTGACCAATTGATTAAAGAGTTCCGTTGGATAGACCATAGCTCCATCATCAGACCAGGTCGCATTCCTTAATTTATTTCAAGAAAAAAAAAAAAATGAAACGAATTTCAGAGAATTCTCAGAGATGGGGGCTCTTGGATCATAGGTTATCTTAATTTAACCTCTTTAGGGTTCCATATGCCAAATGGCAAAAACGTAACCCTTATAAATTCGTCATGTCTGTCTGTCCGTATAACACAGCCATTTTTCTCCGAAACTATAAGAGCTAGACTGATGAAACTTGGCGAGTAGATGTATTCTGTGACCAAAAGTAGAAAAAAAAAAAAAAATTAGGGGATCCCCATACTTGAAACTGAAACTCAAAATATTTTTTTTCATCAAACGCATACGTGTAGGGTAAAAAAAATTAAAAAATAACGATATAAGAAACCTCAACATCATTTTGAAGACCTGTTCATAGATGAATAGGTCTTCAAAATGATGTTGAGGTTTCTTGTATCGTTTTTAGGGTTCCGTAGCCAAATGGCAAAAACGGAACCCTTATTGATTCGTCATGTCTGTCTGTCTGTCCGTCCGTATGTCACAGCCATTTTTCTCCGAAACCGTAAGAGCTAGACTGATGAAACTTGGTGAGTAGATGTATTCTGTAAACCACATTAAGATTTTTACACAAAAATAGAAAAAAAACTATAAATTTGGGGGGTCCCCATACTTGAAACCGAAACTCAAAAAAATTTTTTTCATCAAACCCATACGTGTTCTATGATTAGGTCTTCAAAAATGATGTTGAGGTTTCTAATATGGTTTTTTTCTAAACTGAATAGTTTGTGCGAGAGACACTTCCAAAGTGATAAAAAGTTGGTCCTCCCCCCTCTAACTTCTAAAACAAGAGAATGATAAAACTAGAAAAAATATAATGTTGTACATTACTATGTAAACTTCCAACGATATTTGGTTTGAACGAGATCTAGTCAGTAGTTTTTTTTTTATACGTCATAAATCGTAAACCGCAATTTACCTTTCGACGAACTACAAGAACTTTTATATTATGTTACTTGTTGCTACGGAACGGAACCCTTCATGGGCGAGTCCGACTCGCACTTGGCTGCTTTTTTTCTAAACTGAATAGTTTGCGCGAGAGACACTTCCAAAGTGGTAAAATGTGTGTCCCCTCCTCTATATAACTTCTAAAATAAGAGAATGATAAAACTTAAAAAAAAATATAATGATGTACATTACTATGAAAACTTCCAACGATATTTGGTTTGAACAAGATCTAGTGAGTAGTTCTTTTATAAACGTCATAAATCGTGAACCGCAATTTACCTTTCGACGAACTACAAGAACTTTTATATTATGTTACTTGTTGCTACGGAACCCTTCATGGGCGAGTCCGACTCGCACTTGGCCGCTTTTAAAAAATTATGGACCCTTAAAAACCCCCATATCTTAATAACCCCTCATCCGGTTTACATATAGTAAATTTCTCAAATACCAGCTATCGTTTCATCAAATTTCATGCAGATTGAATCAACGGTTCGAAAGTTATCGTTGGCCATACTTAAGCACATAAAATGCCAAATCGCCCAAGTTGTTTGTAAGATCTTTGTTCGCATGGTTCACTCGATCAACAAATAAATAATTGAATGTCATTTATTATTTCA
The DNA here is from genome assembly GCA_947578465.1 of Thera obeliscata. Taxonomy (NCBI): domain Eukaryota; kingdom Metazoa; phylum Arthropoda; class Insecta; order Lepidoptera; family Geometridae; genus Thera; species Thera obeliscata. Next base: position 5,998,007 of record OX387918.1, on the reverse strand, counting down.
GATGTGAAGCATAGAATAACAACTTCCAATAAGGAGGAATTAATAGAAGCTCTCAATCACATAAAAGTAGACGGTGGAGATGATTGTCCTGAATATTCATTGTCGGGAATCAAACTGGCACTTGAAGAAAGCAGACATGGATCATACCTTTTTGTGTTCACCGACGCCGGTGCCAAAGACAAGCACTTACTAAATGATATTAAAAGCCTGTGTGAAAAGAAAGAAAGCCAGGTAAGTCTAAAATCTATATTATTTCGTGTAGCATGCTAGCATGTAATATATACCTAAATCCCTATGAGCCCGAAAGTTAAATAATCCGCACGTCACGGTAAGCCACGTTGGTTCTACTAGGTACTTAAGAAATTTTTCACACCACCTGCTCGACAATGTCAAATTAAATGTCATGCAAAACTAATCTAAAGTGAGTCATTAGAGACTAAAGGTCTAGCAGGGCTTTAATATTGTACTGAATTTCATTATGTCACTATGTTGATCACGCACTAGTCAATAATGTGATTTGAATTTGGAATATACGAACATTTGCTATAGGTACTAGACTAGTATTATCTTATCTGTGCTCTAAGTAACATACTAATTGTTCAAAAATCAAACTAGCCACTACGAGAGTAGAATATAAATAAAAAAAACACAAATTTAAAAAAAGGCGCGAATCGAATAATGTTTTTTTTTGGTTTTTTATAAATAACTTTCCTAATAAACTACAAATTCTCACATAAATGTCAAGTGACGATAGTGATTTGACTCCGGAGAACATTAAATCGGAAGCCATTGGCATTACCAACAATCTACTTCCAGAAAAGTCCAAGGAATCGTACATGATTTTTTTAAATGGTTAACTACAAAGAGCGTCAAGTCCGTATCTGAATCAGTGCTTTTAGTCTACTTCCAGCATTTATCATGCACAAAGAAGCCAAGTAGCCTATGGTGAATCTATTCGATGCTCAGATCAACAATAAGCATTAAAAATAATATACAAATTAATACATACACCAAATTATTGGCATTTTTAAAAAGGAAATCAGAAGGACATCGTCCTAATAAATCTAAAGTTTTCACAGCTCAAAATGTGGAAACGTTTCTAAATGAAGCTCCTGACCACAGCTTTCTTGCCCCAAAAGTAAGTACCTACCTACTCATTGATTAAATATTTAGTAACTAAAATAGCTACATGCTTACAATAGGTAAGTAAGTAGTAAGTAGGTAGTAAGTAGGTAGGATATTATACTGATGTGATGTTCTGAGCTTATGTTAAATACTCGTAATAGTTATAATTGTAAACCTAAAACGAAAGGTTCATGATTGCTTTGTTAAAAAAAAAAAAAACTTTTTATATTTTAACTGACACACACATGACTGTTTCAGTCAAATCTAAGAAAGTTTATAACATGTAATAGGTAATACATACATACTTATTAGTTCCATGGGAACTACATAAAAAACGATATTTTACGTAAGATACCTTCCTACTTAAATACTTATCTAGCTACCTATTTTTGTTACAGGTAGCACTGATTTTTGGAGTGAACGGTGTTTGTCGTGGAAATGAACTCATAAACATTAAAATCCAAGATATTGAAAAACATTCAAATTTGTTGCTTTACACAACAGTAATACTCAAATAAATTCAATAAATGTACCGAATAAAAACATACTTAGCTTTGTCTTTCCACAACTGGTCTAATGTATCAAACATTATCTTTAACTTTTAATGGTTTTGAATAAGTCTAATAACTGTTAATGTAATTTTAATAAATTCTTTGATTCTAGTACTATTGCATTTTGTTGTCTCGTAGATGGTGTGAAAAGTAGAGTATTCACCTCGGGGATAAAGGTGCCTTCGTCTTGGGCGACCTTGAATCCCTCGCTGCACTCAGGATTCTGTCTTAACTCCCTCGCTTTGCTCGGGAGTTAACTCTAAACTCCCTCGCTCTGCTCGGGAGTTAACGCTAGAATCCTTCGTTTTGCTCAGGATTCAATACGGCGCCCGCTACATAAGACACTACTTTATCCCCTTGGTGCATAATCTACTATTGAAGTTTTTTTTGCTTATAACTTTTCCCCCACGCCTACGCTGGCTTGATCGCCTCCCGTCCGGCAGACTTCTGTTAGTAAAGGCCTGCGCACATCTAGGCAATGGCGATGGCGATCAGCTAAAACGCTGTCAAATATGACAGCGATATTTGACAGCGTTTCAGCTGATCGCCATCGCATAAACAAACTGTCATGAAAATAGCAAACTGTAGATAATTTATGCTAGTACCTACTTTGATTAGAAAAAACGAAAAAAAACAACGAAATGAAACGAAAAAAAAAAAAATGGCTCAAATTGGAAAACAATTTGAAAAAATACCTAGGCAATAAAACAGTTCAAAAAATTCAGCTACCACAGTACCTGCCACAAGATTTGAATACACACAAAGATTGACAAAATAAATCAATGATAACCATTAAGACAAAATCGCGGGAAAAACCTATCTCACTATCCCAATAATATCAAACCGATGCTAAAGTTTGGATGAATGTTTGTTTGTTACTCAATAACGCCAGAACGGCTGAACGGATCTGGATGAAAAATGGCACAGAGATAGATTATAGTCTGGAATAGCACATAAGCACATAATTGTTATCCCGATAAAATTGATGGTTCCCAAGGAATGGATTTGTTATTCGTCGTGTCGTTACACTATTTTTACACAGACTCAAAACCAGAACCAGACACAGAGCCAGACAGAGCTCATGGTAGGCCTACAGACAGACAGACAGACAGGTAGACGGACCGCGGAGTCTTAGTAACAGAGTCCATGGGCATGATATATTATTAGCACTGCATTTCAATTTTTAACTTGTACCATTCTCTAAATATCAAGCATATCCCAAGAAAACTGTTTTTCTACAAAAGCGTGCTGGTCAATAAGAACTTTTATGTTCCAGGTAATATTTATCTTGACTCCTGACGACAACTGTCCTTGTGAATACGAAGAATATATACCTTACTACGAAATTGCAAAGGCTTCTTCTGGACTAGTGTTTAAAGTCCAAAAATATGAAGTTAAATACGTAAGTAAATTGGTAATTTCTTCTATTGGTTGAAGCAGTACTAGCATGCCGTGGTGGTTCTGGTATAGAACTCTGCGCATATCCCGTGGATATCGTATGAAGCGAATTCTCATATACAACGTACCATGAGATGGGCAGCATCTTCTGAGTACTTTAAATGAATACTGCAGGCACCAATCCGTCTGCAAAGCGCGATGACTATGCCTATGCCTACGACAACTCCATCACAAAATTAGTCAAAAGCCAAGCCTTTGTCCAAGAGTAAACTCAGTCATACTGTTGATGATTGCAATAAATATATTGATTTTAATATTGTTAAACTACACCAAAAATCTAAACAAACCAACTGAGTCTAGAAGCCACTCCATGTTCAAATCCCACAGCGGATTGTGCAAATGTAAGTTCGGTTATCGAGCACATAGTTGACTGTATGTCAAACCTGTAGATGGAGCACAATAATGCCATAAAAGTTCCTATGAGTTATATAGTCATCAAGAGTGATTAGGATCCAATGGTGCAGTGGCTAGCGCATCCCCGTACCAAGAGAAAAGTCGTGGGCTCAAATCCCACTTGACTCTTATCTTTCGGAATTTTATAAAATTAGTCGTTGCTATAATTTGAACCCTAAAAACTCAATTTTTGTATTTTAAGGTAGTCGAAACAATAAAGTATACATTGTATGGCAAAACAGCTGTTTTAACAAACAGGGTCCTCCTACCAAGGAACACTTGGAACCAAATCCCGGTGAGTAGAGTAATGTAATTCAACTATTCGCGTTCATTTGAACTGTAACAATAATGACAGCTGCTGTGCCTAAATAATGATAATATTTTTTATTTCAGTTTAATATAGATGATAAAACTGAATATGCTATAATATTAACGTCAGCACAAAATGTGCAAATAGATGTTACAACGCTGGCGAATGACATAATGGAGATGAAACAAATTATGTGGCAACCATCAGGAAAGGTATAGTACTCTTTTAATATGAGCAGTGGACCGAGGACTTCGGTCGTAAAAGCTATTTCCATTCAAATTGTATACTCTTCTTGAACTCTTTATACATATTATACATATAGGATGTTATTAATAATCCTTCCGCGCAACGCTGGAGTAGTTAAATCGTGTTTTGTCACATTTGTTCGAGTTATAACACCCTATGGGTCTTATTAATAATCCTGGCGTAGCGTTGGACTAGTTGATCAGTGTTTTGTCTCTTGCATTGACATGCAATTGTCAATTCGAGCAAATGTGACAAAACACGGATTAACTAGTCCAACGCTGCGCCAGGATTATTAATAACACCCATAAGGTATAGGGTATTGGGGATTTATATACGAAAATATGAGTAAGTATTTTATTGTTCCTTACAATAATGTTGACGTTGTTCTTTCCATTTTGAAGTGGATCAAATACAGGAAGTCGATAATTAATTTATTATGATTATATTAATTCCAGGCGGTGCAGTTCTACCCCCCACACCCTGGAACTTACATTGCTTGGGTAATAGGGGAAACTGAAGTTTCGACTATAATTTACGCCAGAACGGACTTCACGTTTGAGCATGGATTTTCAGAATTTGAACCTAAGTTTTTATCTGATACTTCCAAGCAACCGATAGCTAGTAAGTCCAACAATAATAATATTTATGTAGTTAACGAGTTATGGAGTGAACTACAACGACTACGGGTTACGCCGAAACCTAGACCGGCTGCGGAGCTTTCTAGGTTACAGTGAATTTCTGGTCATAATAGAAAGGTTACAGTCGCTGATCAAGGGAATGCCCTTCTAGTTAGTGGTAATTCCTACCAAAAATATGTGAGGTATTTTCCCTCAGGGGCCCGTGATTTACAGGGTATTAAAATACCCCGCAAAATCATTAATTCATTATAACATTTAAGAAAAATACTAATATCTAAAGCTTATTATCATCGGCTGAGGATACAGCTCAATATCAAATGGATTATTTGCCAATTCTTTTACTAATTTATTTTTATCTTAAACAATAATACTACCATTATTGTTAAATAACAGACAGAAAGCATCACCTATCCATAAGAGTAGTGGATCCAGACCACACTGTTAATATTCAAACTGCTGAAATCTTGGACATGGCTGAAAAAGTTATAACTACACTGCCTCTGAAGAAAGTAGAACATGGCGATTTTTATATCACCGACACTTTTGTTTCGCCTTCAACCATGTTTAAAATTCAGGTGAGTAGTCAGTAGTTTTTCATGGAGATTTATTAAAATTGTAATATTTACTTACACGAAAGCAAGTTAAATGCTTTACTTATAGTATCAAGTCTTGAGCACATCTACATCGCTTGCGATGGCGATCAGTATGGCATTGTTTATCGCACTGCCAAAGTTTGCGGCAGTGTGTGCGGATGCAGTATGCAAAACCCTATGTTGAATCTGATTGCCGTCGCCATTGCAAATCGCCTAGAAAAAATTCGAGAGATCTTAAACCTTGTGCACAAGTTTAAGACCTCTTGAATTTTTTTCACGCAATGCATTTATCGTTTTTATAACGCTTTTATTAGCTTTACCTGTATGTATGTTCGTATGTAACCGACCCTTTTGAGACCCCAATCAGATGACAATGCAATAATATGGTAAAAAAAACTAAGAAGTAAAAAATAAATTATAGTATAAAAAACTAAGAAAACACGCTTTTATAACTATTGAACTGAAAAGTTAAAAATAAAACTGTAATAATCAATTGAAAAATTTATATTTTTGTACAAACAGCGTCGGGGGCTTGATTTTGATTGTTGTAAATATTTTATCAATAGTTTATTATATCGGAAGTTATAATAAAAAGCTCCACACGCTGTTTTGTACAATAATTATAAATTTTTCAATTGATTATTACAGTTTTATTTTTAACGTTTTAGTTCAATTAGTTTTTTAAACTATATTTTTTTTTTGTGTATTAGTATGTAGTGTTATAGTATTATAATTATGAATCTTCGGTGTCCCACTGCAGGGCAAAGTAGTAGTAGCATATCATAAATAAAACAAAAAATAAATATAAATATTTAGGACAATCCACACAACTCTACCTAGCCCCAAACTAAACAGAGCTTGTACTATGGGAACCAGACAGCTGATATAATACTTACATACTTTTTTTTTTGGTAAATACATACTTATAACTTATAATACACCCAGACAGAGAACAAACATCTACGTTCACCACACAAATATTTGTTCTCGGTTGGAATCAAACCCACGATCTATATATGGCGCAGAAGGCAGAGTTACTACCAACTGAGCTGAGAGGCCAGTCTAAAAACAACCTCAATTGTCATTTATTAGTCTCAATATGTATTTCTACTTGCTAACTATAATAATATCTTTGCGTCTTTTTCTACTAATCTACTGATTAAATTCCTCTTCTAATTTCCATTCTGTTCTGCTCTTTGCGCTCGGAGACACTTTTTTGGGGTCCCGTGCCCAAAGGGTAATAAAATAGGGCCCTATTACTATGACTCCACCGTCTGTTCCCTTGAACGTCTGTCTGTCAGTCCGTCTGTTAATAACTATCGTTATCTAATTATCTCAAGAACTGTGATAGTTAGACAGTTGAAGTTTTCACAAACGATGCACGAGTATTGTGTTGCCTTTCTAACAACAAATACAAAAAAGCAGAATATAGTAAATATTTAAGGGGGCTCCAATACAATTTTTTTTTTTTTTTTTATTATTATCTCCTTTTTGCTCGTTTTGACAACGGCAACAGGTACGCGCTTAAAATATTCACGGTTATTGAGTTATATTAATTACTAAAAAAAAACAAATTATTTAATTGAAATCAAATTCATATTTCAGGAACATTTCCTATTTATCATGACAGACGCATGTTTTTTGCCGTTTTTATAGATAATGGTACGGAACCCTTCATGCGCGAGTCCAACTCGCACTTGGCCAGTTTTTTATTTACCTATGTCGTCCTCCCAACGTTTATTTTGTCTACTGTACCACTCTGCTATCTGTTTAGTCCTTTTTCATTTCTTTCTTTCAATATGTGCACACAAAATATTGTATTCTGTATGGATGTTTGTATGCATGTATTTACAAAAAAAAGTATTTAAGTATTTGGGGACTAGATAGTGTTGAGTGGAATGTCTGCATAATTTATTTAGTTTCATTTAATTATTTCCATAGCCAAACTAACTAATCTGTGTGTTGCTTATGAAATAATTACTAATTAAGTTTTTTCACATTTACTGAGGTGTGGTTTAAAAAAATATCATTTATTTTCATGAAGAATGGTCATTGGATAACTGTTAACTATTTTACAGATAACCGGCACCGTAAAAAAAACTAGCAGAGCTATAAGAAGAATTTCAAAAACTGCAATTGAGCCCCAAATTCCACCACCACCAGGTAAACTTGCTCAAAATATTAATAATAACAGTAATCGTTACATTTAAGGAACATATGAAAATTAAAAGAAAATAGTAGAGTCTGTTCAAACAGTCCTTTACTTTTTTCTGGTACAAATAGGGCTGTATTATTTTAATAATTACGTTTTTTTTTTCTTAGTTTCCATAGCCCCATCTACCAATATCGTTGAAGGGTCGTCAGTAGATGTCGATTATGGTGGAGGAACCACGTTGACTTGTGTGGTTTTTGGCTACCCAAAGCCAGAAATATTCTGGACTACAAATTACGGCGCTAATCCTCATGGAAAGGTCAGTTGAAAAACTCTATCATGGACCGTTTATGAACAAAGTTATGCCAGGAGTTTATGAATTTTTGACGTGACAACGTTTTATAATTCGATGGAGCCAGCTACACGCACGAAAAAACATAACTCATGCGGCGTTACCTCGATCTGAGGCGTTCCATTTAAGGCTTGAAGTGCAAGTGAGAGCGCGGAACGAGCGACAAAGAGGCACAATCAGCCTCCGCGTTTGGTAGCGTTCGACATCTGTCTCTCTCCTACTTGAGTAAGCGATGCGTCCGCGTGGACAGCTGTATGACGTTGTTACGTTCAACTATCGTCAGTAAACCGACTTTACAGACAACCGATTTTTTTAATAGTACCAATGGCACCACAGGTTTATAGAATCAGTATGGAACTTGCACTCAAAAAGACTTATTGACTTGATACAAAAATGAGACCCATGGTAGCAAGTGGTGAGCCGTGGTGGTGCCACTGGCTGCAGATCCTCTCGAAGCGCGCAGGGTTGTACGATTTTCAAACATAAATGGCAGACGGTTCAACTGCGTGGTGAAAGACGCATCAATGCCATCTGCAGGCTTCACCACAAATAACGCTGCATTTCAAACAAACGCGTGTAAAATCGCTTCTTTGTAAACGCGCTCTGCCATGTTCGAATTCAGTAGGCGTAGTAGGTATTTTAACTTTTAACATTATTTGGCAGGGTCAAATTGCACGGTTTTTTTAACTATGCGGCCTGATATCGTGACGTGGATCTGTATGAAGCGCTGTGTTCTTGGGTGTTAGTATGTTGGTATGTTCATCGGTTGAATTTGGCGTAGCAGTTCGGTTATCTGGTGCTTAAAGTGTAATTTTCGACCAATTTTTTTCCTGATTGATTTGGAATAAACATATTTTAGTGGTTCTGCTGCCATATGTCTCATCTTTATATCAAGTCGATAGGCAATCTGACTGTTGGCTCCTGCAGGGCTACCACGAGCTCCATATGGTTATGGTTATGGCTGTCAAAATTATGTCAACAGTGTCAACACATTCAAACCAAAGAAGAAAATGAATGTGTGGGTCAGCCTATCTATACACAATTTGACAGCCATAGCCATAAACATATGGAGCTCGTGGTAGCCCTGCTGTATCAGAGGCCAGGGTGAACACTGAACAGGCCATATAGCTCAAAGAACTAAAAATTTCTGGGGAATAAAGCATCTCGAATAGTGGCCTTGTTAGCTCTTCTTTCCATAACTGTACTCTTTGGTTAGCTTTGAAATAATGTAAAGTTGTTTTTGTTCTATAAAGTAGCTGAACTGACAGAATATACTTGTAATTATGGCAAAGATAGTCGCTGTCAGTTTAATAGATTTATACGAATTTATTTGATTGCTTATTAATGAACAATTTATTGATTATCTAAAATATTAGTTCACGTAGTTTTGTAATTTAATTTGTTAAAGTTGCAAACTACGTATTTCCGCCAGTACTTCGCTTGACTCTGGGGGTTGTTTGTTCAACTATATAAAAGGATTATAAGGAAGGATTAGAGCTCTGACAGAGTTAAGATGTTTTTATGACATAAGTATTGATTCATTTTTATTATTTACGGAACAAGTCTTTCCTTTTTGTGCTTTTAGCCTCGAACCAGAAAAATTGCATGGCCCCACTTAGTTAAACAAATAATGTAAACTAAACCAGCTAAACATGGTACTAATAAATGTTGTGTAATCTAATAATTTTTCGGTTTGTTATAATTTACCATCTTGTAAATTTTATTAATGTATCTTGCAGAGTCATGAAGTTGAGCCAGGTGTAAAATACATCAGTTACTTAAAATTGATAAATGTAAGGCGCCCTGAAGTATACTATTGTACAGCAATTAATAAAGAAGGCAAAAAGTTTTCAGTGATCAACGTTCGTCCAAGGTCACCGTTCAGTTTCGACCCATCGCCTACAGGTATGAAGTACAAATACTCAGAGCATAGAATATTCTTAACCAACCGACTTGGTAAGTTTTTGATTGTTCTCGATGGCACCATTTCGAAAAACTTACCGTTAGTCGCATTAACATCTGCTGTTCAAATTCAATTGAAGGCACGGGCAACACTCAACCCTGGCCCACTTTATCCTATTCATAATAAATATAAAAAAAATGCGAAATACTTACTCTCTTAGATGCCAATACTATTGTGTTGGCATCTAAAAAAGTCTGTCAAACAAGTTTGATCAAAGCATAAGCTGCACACAGACATCGCGAGGCGTGTTTGATGAGATCGTTTGGTTCATCAAACGGCACCGTATGTTCTAATTTTGTACGTCACCGTAATCAGATAAAAATAATTTGGTCTAAACATGTGAATCTTATACCTTTAAACTTGAAAATCTTGTATATACAACATGTCCCAAAATTCAACGATAAGCCGGCACCAGAGGATGGACCTACTAATGACTACTCGAGAAAAAAAAAGAAAAAAAAAATACCTCTACTTTTTTTTAAATTACTTAAAAAAAATGGAAATTCTTCGAAAATGTATACCCCTTATGACCCTTTTAACTACCATGACCACAATTTTTCAAATATTTCAGTTTTTTTGTTTGTATCGGCAACCTAAGTAGTACTACTATTCACCATAATCTTTGAAAATTACAGAATTTTCGTAGTTTTATACAAAAAAACAACCAAAAAAAATTATTTCCCTAAAATTTTGAAAGGTTTTAACGTTCAGTAAACTTTAACTCATCGTAGTGTAAAAAAAAAATATGGACACTACTATGGCAAAATTTTTAAAAATTTTTAAAGATTTTAAAATGGTATAATACTTTAGGAAAACTAGCCACAAAAAAAAAATAATGACACTTTTTCTAATCAAGAACCAAATTTCATAAGTTGTTGTTAATAGTAATCACTTCTACTATGTGCCCAAAATAGATTTTTGTTGTTGGAAAATGTTTAAAAAAAAGTAGAGGTATTTTTTTTTTTCTTTTTTTTTCTCGAATAGTCATTCGTAGATCCATCCTCTGGTGCCGGCTTATCGTTGAATTTTGGGACACCCTGTATATATATATAAATATATATACACCACTACTTTTTAATTACCAGAAAAAAAAAATAGGGTAATGTAGTAGGGATAGAACATTATGAATGTGCAATCAGAATTTTTAGTTTCGACAAAATGACAAAGTTATTAAATGTTAAAATTTTCAGAAATCCTGCATAAAATTATGGACATATTAGTTACGTAGTACTAGAGAGAAAAAAAATTACGCTGTTCGGTTCCGCTTGGTATTTAGCGTTTATGAATGAAATGATTTTTGCTTGTTGAATCATTTCTCAATATTTGACTAAAAATTGTGGTTATTTAAAAAGATTTTTTTTGTCTCAAAAAAAATTTTTTTTTCGTGGATGTGTTCAGTATCGGCAGCCAATATCGGCATTTTTTTTTTTTGGTAATTAAAAAGTAGGGGTGTATATATTTAGGATCTCGGAAACTGAGACAACGATTTTCATGAAATTAAGTATACAGAGAGTTTCGGGGGCGATAAATCGTTCTAGCGTTCGTTAAAAACAACTAAAAACATAAACTGAATATGTGACTGCACCTGCCATCTATTGACGATTGTGAGCAACTAACTGCAAGCATGTCCAGCAGGTGGCGTTGTTCAGTAAGAATAAACCAGTAAAGATAATAATATGCTTCTTATGATTTCTTAAAAATACAAATTAACGAAAAAAATTCCGAGCGAAGCTCGGTTACCAACTAGTAATTTCTTAAGAGGGGGTCGTGCGAAAATTTGAGATCTGTTGTTAAAAAATTCATAACTAAATAACTAAGTGACATTTTAAAAATCGCAAAAGGACTAATTGTAGACTATACATTTGAGATTAATTCGAATTTAAGTGTGTTAAAAAAATATACTATTTAACATGACATTCTATTTAACGCTAATGAAAATCGTATGCAATTAATCAGCGTTTAATAGAATGTCATGTTAAATAGTATATTTTTTTAACACACTTAAATTCGAATTAATCTCAAATGTATAGTCTACAATTAGTCCTTTTGCGATTTTTAAAATGCCACTTAGTTATTTAGTTATGAATTTTTTAACAACAAATCTCAAATTTTCGCACGACCCGCTCTCGCTCCCGCTCTCGCGGGAGAAGCTTCAATCAATGTCTAATGAAAATTGTTAACAGGTTCAATCATTTCGAAATACGGAGCCAAGACAGACATTGAATGTAGAATTAAATCCTCATTTCCTTATACAATGAGATGGTACCAAAGCATTGGATCAAAAATAACAGAAATAAAACCATCTAACAATTACAAGATCTCGTCTTATGGATCCATTCTTCATATTCAACACACGGATATAAACGCTATCGGAAATTATACATGTGAAGCTTTTCTCAAGAACGATAAGGATACAAAACTAAATTTCACAACTGATGTTCGACTGGGTGATCTTAGTCCACCGGTAATACTAGACGCTACTCCTACAATAAAAATTGTACGAAATAAAGATAGAGTTAATATCTCATGCAAGTAAGTACCGAGACAACAATTATGAGTGTAACAAATAAGGCGATGGTAACAAACGATGAAACACTGTTTACACAGTATAATGAAATTCATACTGCCAAAAGGCAAGTCTGTGCTCATAAATAGCTGCGGTATGAGAGTGCGGCACTGTGAAGAAAATATAACCCGTTTTTGTGTTCACGACTTCACGTCTAGGTAGGTCTGTCAGTCATAGATTTTGTTTTAGTTTAATTAATTTACTACACCCAAATACACGCGTAGTGACATCGTCTTACAGTTATAAAGTGTACTCGTAATTATTAACGTAGGAAATTGTCTTTGTATTAGCTAACCATTTATTTTTTGCCATTAGAATCGCAAGCGGTACACCTCGTCCTACTGTAAGCTGGCAAGTAATGAGGAATGGTGACAATGACTTTAAAGATATAACATATTCAGGTCAAGAACTGACTGTTGACAGCGCTACTCTCAAAGACGCTGGGTTTTACCGATGCATTGCAACTAATGAGATTGGTCATCATGTTGATAAAACAACTGGTAAGCATATAATTTGTTGGCATTTAAATTTTGTTTATTTTGTCATTCATTGACTTTAAAAAACCATAGCGAGCATTGATTTGCCTATTTTTATAATCGGAAACGCTAGTAAAGATATTTGGTCTTTGCTTTAATTAATTATTGGTTAAGCCTACACCATAAACTACTGAACATTGTTAAGGAAGATAAATAAATTAATTAAAAATAATTTATTTATCTTCCTTTCGTTATACATATTCCAATAATATTAATATTTAATATTTATTTGCATTGCAGAAGTTATTGTTCAAATGGCAGCAGTAGTGGTCATCCAAGAAGGATCAAAAAAAACTATTGCTTATGGAAACTCTACCACACTAACATGCAAAATTGTTGCTTTCCCACTTCCAAAAGTTGGTTGGAAAGATGACAAAGGACTCACTTTGAATTCGAAGGTATTTTAAACAATACTTATTGTACAAACTTGTACTTTTATCATTATACTTTATTACGATTTTTTAAGTAATTGCTGGATTATTGTAGAATTTTACATTGTTTTACCTACTGCACATTTTGTAATCAATATAGCCATAGATCTATCTATTCAGCACGTATTATAAGTTCAGTAAGCATTACTTTTGCCTAAAGTCACCACCACCCAGAGCTAAACTAAAACTTATCTTAGCGGGTTTTGGAAATAGGACATCCCTACTGGGACCAAACGACGAGACACATCACTAATCTGGAGGGAAGTTGGCGTCATAATGCGTAGATTATATGGCCGTGTTTAGAAGAAAAATAGCGGTCTAGCTATATCCAATGAAGAGTTTTCACCGTTACACTAAATACATCAATAAATGTCGCTTAATTTGGGGCGTGATAGTGTTGTGTGGATCATCCTTAATATTTATTAGTTATTGTTTTTGAAACCAATTTCGAGAGGAAACCTAGTAACTAGAAAATCACTTTTCAGGATATCACAAACAATAATGAAATAACCAGCAAATTAAACGTACAAAATGTAAGGGCCAACGCTACATATTCCTGTTTTGCGGACAATTTTCTAGGGAATATTCGCAGCCACATAAACATATCCGTGACGTCACCTTTTGTTGTTCTGAATCATCCTGAAGGTATTTGTGTGTTTATTTTTTTAAGTTAGATGCCTATGTATTTGGTTGAAATAATAGTATGTTAATTGGTTCAAAAATACTCAAAATTTACAAGAAGGAAGCTCTTGTAACTTTCAGTGAAAAAAAACTAGGCATGGAATTCATGAGAGCTGATTTTTGCTGCCGATTTTTTTTGTAGCCTGGTTTAGCAAAGAAATGCATTCTCAATACGGGATACAGCAACGTTAAACGGAGGAACTGTTTTCAGATACTACCACTTCGAAATACGGAACCAAGACAGATATTTCATGTAGAGTTAAGTCCTCATTTCCTTTTAAAATGCGTTGGTACAGAAGCGTTGGATCAAAAATATCAGAAATAATCCCATCTGACAATTACAAGATCTCGCCTGATAGATCTAGTCTTCGTATTCAACATACGGATATAAATGCTACTGGACATTATACATGTGAAGCTTCTCTCAAGAATGACATGGATACAAAACTAAAGTTCATAACTGATGTTCGACTGGGTGATCTTAGTCCACCAGTAATACTAGACGCTACGCCTACAAGAAAAATTGTACGAAATAAAGATAGAGTTAATATCTCATGCAAGTAAGTACCGAGACAACAATTATGAGTGTAACAAATAAGGCGATGGTAACAAACGATGAAACACTGTTTACACAGTATAATGAAATTCATACTGCCAAAAGGCAAGTCTGTGCTCATAAATAGCTGCGGTATGAGAGTGCGGCACTGTGAAGAAAATATAACCCGTTTTTGTGTTCACGACTTCACGTCTAGGTAGGTCTGTCAGTCATAGATTTTGTTTTAGTTTAATTAATTTACTACACCCAAATACACGCGTAGTGACATCGTCTTACAGTTATAAAGTGTACTCGTAATTATTAACGTAGGAAATTGTCTTTGTATTAGCTAACCATTTATTTTTTGCCATTAGAATCGCAAGCGGTACACCTCGTCCTACTGTAAGCTGGCAAGTAATGAGGAATGGTGACAATGACTTTAAAGATATAACATATTCTGGTCAAGAACTGACTGTTGACAGCGCTACTCTCAAAGACGCTGGGTTTTACCGATGCATTGCAACTAATGAGATTGGTCATCATGTTGATAAAACAACTGGTAAGCATATAATTTGTTGGCATTTAAATTTTGTTTATTTTGTCATTCATTGACTTTAAAAAACCATAGCGAGCATTGATTTGCCTATTTTTATAATCGGAAACGCTAGTAAAGATATTTGGTCTTTGCTTTAATTAATTATTGGTTAAGCCTACACCATAAACTACTGAACATTGTTAAGGAAGATAAATAAATTAATTAATATAATTTTTTTATCTTCCTTTCGTTATACATATTCCAATAATATTAGAAGCTTCTAAGTATAATTCTAAAAATATTTAATATTTATTTGCATTGCAGAAGTTATTGTTCAAATGGCAGCAGTAGTGGTCATCCAAGAAGGATCAAAAAAAACTATTGCTTATGGAAACTCTACCACACTAACATGCAAAATTGTTGCTTTCCCACTTCCAAAAGTTGGTTGGAAAGATGACAAAGGACTCACCTTGAATTCGAAGGTATTTTAAACAATACTTATTGTACAAACTTGTACGTTTATCATTATACTTTATTACGATTTTTTAAGTAATTGCTGGATTATTGTAGAATTTTACATTGTTTTACCTACTGCACATTTTGTAATCAATATAGCCATAGATCTATCTATTCAGCACGTATTATAAGTTCAGTAAGCATTACTTTTGCCTAAAGTCACCACCACCCAGAGCTAAACTAAAACTTATCTTAGCGGGTTTTGGAAATAGGACATCCCTACTGGGACCAAACGACGAGACACATCACTAATCTGGAGGGAAGTTGGCGTCATAATGCGTAGATTATATGGCCGTGTTTAGAAGAAAAATAGCGGTCTAGCTATATCCAATGAAGAGTTTTCACCGTTACACTAAATACATCAATAAATGTCGCTTAATTTGGGGCGTGATAGTGTTGTGTGGATCATCCTTAATATTTATTAGTTATTGTTTTTGAAACCAATTTCGAGAGGAAACCTAGTAACTAGAAAATCACTTTTCAGGATATCACAAACAATAATGAAATAACCAGCAAATTAAACGTACAAAATGTAAGGGCCAACGCTACATATTCCTGTTTTGCGGACAATTTTCTAGGGAATATTCGCAGCCACATAAACATATCCGTGACGTCACCTTTTGTTGTTCTGAATCATCCTGAAGGTATTTGTGTGTTTATTTTTTTAAGTTAGATGCCTATGTATTTGGTTGAAATAATAGTATGTTAATTGGTTCAAAAATACTCAAAATTTACAAGAAGGAAGCTCTTGTAACTTTCAGTGAAAAAAAACTAGGCATGGAATTCATGAGAGCTGATTTTTGCTGCCGATTTTTTTTGTAGCCAGGTTTAGCAAAGAAATGCATTCTCAATACGGGATACAGCAACGTTAAACGGAGGAACTGTTTTCAGATACTACCACTTCGAAATACGGAACCAAGACAGATATTTCATGTAGAGTTAAGTCCTCATTTCCTTTTAAAATGCGTTGGTACAGAAGCGTTGGATCAAAAATATCAGAAATAATCCCATCTGACAATTACAAGATCTCGCCTGATAGATCTAGTCTTCGTATTCAACATACGGATATAAATGCTACTGGACATTATACATGTGAAGCTTCTCTCAAGAATGACATGGATACAAAACTAAAGTTCATAACTGATGTTCGACTGGGTGATCTTAGTCCACCAGTAATACTAGACGCTACGCCTACAAGAAAAATTGTACGAAATAAAGATAGAGTTAATATCTCATGCAAGTAAGTACCGAGACAACAATTATGAGTGTAACAAATAAGGCGATGGTAACAAACGATGAAACACTGTTTACACAGTATAATGAAATTCATACTGCCAAAAGGCAAGTCTGTGCTCATAAATAGCTGCGGTATGAGAGTGCGGCACTGTGAAGAAAATATAACCCGTTTTTGTGTTCACGACTTCACGTCTAGGTAGGTCTGTCAGTCATAGATTTTGTTTTAGTTTAATTAATTTACTACACCCAAATACACGCGTAGTGACATCGTCTTACAGTTATAAAGTGTACTCGTAATTATTAACGTAGGAAATTGTCTTTGTATTAGCTAACCATTTATTTTTTGCCATTAGAATCGCAAGCGGTACACCTCGTCCTACTGTAAGCTGGCAAGTAATGAGGAATGGTGACAATGACTTTAAAGATATAACATATTCAGGTCAAGAACTGACTGTTGACAGCGCTACTCTCAAAGACGCTGGGTTTTACCGATGCATTGCAACTAATGAGATTGGTCATCATGTTGATAAAACAACTGGTAAGCATATAATTTGTTGGCATTTAAATTTTGTTTATTTTGTCATTCATTGACTTTAAAAAACCATAGCGAGCATTGATTTGCCTATTTTTATAATCGGAAACGCTAGTAAAGATATTTGGTCTTTGCTTTAATTAATTATTGGTTAAGCCTACACCATAAACTACTGAACATTGTTAAGGAAGATAAATAAATTAATTAATATAATTTTTTTATCTTCCTTTCGTTATACATATTCCAATAATATTAGAAGCTTCTAAGTATAATTCTAAAAATATTTAATATTTATTTGCATTGCAGAAGTTATTGTTCAAATGGCAGCAGTAGTGGTCATCCAAGAAGGATCAAAAAAAACTATTGCCTATGGAAACTCTACCACACTAACATGCAAAATTGTTGCTTTCCCACTTCCAAAAGTTGGTTGGAAAGATGACAAAGGACTCACCTTGAATTCGAAGGTATTTTAAACAATACTTATTGTACAAACTTGTACGTTTATCATTATACTTTATTACGATTTTTTAAGTAATTGCTGGATTATTGTAGAATTTTACATTGTTTTACCTACTGCACATTTTGTAATCAATATAGCCATAGATCTATCTATTCAGCACGTATTGTAAGTTCAGTAAGCATTACTTTTGCCTAAAGTCACCACCACCCAGAGCTAAACTAAAACTTATCTTAGCGGGTTTTGGAAATAGGACATCCCTACTGGGACCAAACGACGAGACACATCACTAATCTGGAGGGAAGTTGGCGTCATAATGCGTAGATTATATGGCCGTGTTTAGAAGAAAAATAGCGGTCTAGCTATATCCAATGAAGAGTTTTCACCGTTACACTAAATACATCAATAAATGTCGCTTAATTTGGGGCGTGATAGTGTTGTGTGGATCATCCTTAATATTTATTAGTTATTGTTTTTGAAACCAATTTCGAGAGGAAACCTAGTAACTAGAAAATCACTTTTCAGGATATCACAAACAATAATGAAATAACCAGCAAATTAAACGTACAAAATGTAAGGGCCAACGCTACATATTCCTGTTTTGCGGACAATTTTCTAGGGAATATTCGCAGCCACATAAACATATCCGTGACGTCACCTTTTGTTGTTCTGAATCATCCTGAAGGTATTTGTGTGTTTATTTTTTTAAGTTAGATGCTTATGTATTTGGTTGAAATAATAGTATGTTAATTGGTTCAAAAATACTCAAAATTTACAAGAAGGAAGCTCTTGTAACTTTCAGTGAAAAAAAACTAGGCATGGAATTCATGAGAGCTGATTTTTGCTGCCGATTTTTTTTGTAGCCAGGTTTAGCAAAGAAATGCATTCTCAATACGGGATACAGCAACGTTAAACGGAGGAACTGTTTTCAGATACTACCACTTCGAAATACGGAACCAAGACAGATATTTCATGTAGAGTTAAGTCCTCATTTCCTTTTAAAATGCGTTGGTACAGAAGCGTTGGATCAAAAATATCAGAAATAATCCCATCTGACAATTACAAGATCTCGCCTGATAGATCTAGTCTTCGTATTCAACATACGGATATAAATGCTACTGGACATTATACATGTGAAGCTTCTCTCAAGAATGACCTGGATACAAAACTAAAGTTCATAACTGATGTTCGACTGGGTGATCTTAGTCCACCAGTAATACTAGACGCTACGCCTACAAGAAAAATTGTACGAAATAAAGATAGAGTTAATATCTCATGCAAGTAAGTCCCGGACAACAATTATAAGTGTAACAAATAAGGCGATGGTAACAAACGATGTAGTAAGTCTAATACCTATTCATAAGTATGAGAGTGCGGCACTGTGAGAAAATTTATTCCGTTTTTGTGTTCACATCTGGTAAGTTTGTCTGTCATAACTTTTGTTTCTTTTTAAGTAAATCTACCAAACCCAAATACACGAGTGTTGACACTGTTTTATTATTAAAATTTGTACTCATATTAAAGTAGGAAATCGTCGTTGGTTTAGTTAACCATTTGTTTTTTGCCAATAGAATCGCAAGCGGTACACCTCGTCCTACTGTAAGCTGGCAAGTAAAAAGGAATGGTGACATTGAGTTCAATGATCTAACAAACTCAGGTCAAGAACTGACTATTGACAGCGCTACTCTCAAAGACGCTGGACTGTACCAATGTATAGCAAGTAATACGCAGGGCCATGCTAATAAAACTACTGGTAAGCATATTTTGGCTTACGTGGGTCTTCGGCTTGTGAGAAAAAATGCCAAGTCAAATTTAAAAGTTAGGTGTCGAAGTTTGCTTTGAAATTGTTTAAATGATATTAAATTTGACTAAATACCTTCCATGTATAAAATATATTCGATTGTTTTTGTTGATTTTCAGAATTGATTGTAAATCTAGTGCCAGAAGTCTCAATTGACGAAGGCGCATCAGTGAAAGGTACTTATAGAACCACTACTGTATTAAACTGCAGAGCCGTTGCATACCCTCCGCCGAAAATTGTATGGAGAGATAACAAGGGCCAAGAACTGGCATCAAAGGTAAGTTAAACATAAAACTTGGCAATATTCATTATTATCAGTGATCGGAATAGGCAGAGTATATTTACCTAAAGTTTAAAGAACAGAGACGGAAATCGGAGACTTCCTAACGACTACATTTTTTTGTACCGGTAAATTTACCAGAACTATACTATGTAAGTTTTAGCATCAAATTATTACAATTAAAGCTAAACATTCTTCCTTATAACATTTTGCATATATTTTTTGAACCAACATAAAAATATAAAAATATAAATAATAAAAATTTTTAAATTGGTTATTTCATTTGTCTAAGCATTGATTATGATTTATTAAAGCATTTATAATTTTAATGATAAAACAAGATATTGGAAGTTACAAAATTAAAGTTCCGGTAAATTTAATGGTACAAAAAAATTTAGTCGTAAGGAAGTCTCCGATTTCCGACTCTGTTCTTTAAACTTTAGGTAAATATACTCTGCCTATTCCGATCACTGATTATTATACACGTTGAAACATTATATTTATTAACAACGGGACATTTACGGTGATATGTGATTTATTTTGTTTTATCTCAAAATTTTGGCATAGTTGCATGTAACATCTTTTAGCAATCATATTTTTAAAAGAAAATTGTATAAACTAAGCAAAAAATTAAAGTTACATCTGTGTCGGGAACCTGAATTTTAAGTTACCGAGTAGGCATTGTAGAATTATAGCAGTTAGCTATGAAAAAGTTATATCGAACTAGGAACGAATTAAAGGGGTGTGCACTCAGAGCTGAATCAAATCGACAGTACGCAGAACGAACCGACGATAACCTTATTTTTTGAGTCCCGAGTCAAGAATTATCCAGGCTAGCCCTAATAGTCTTATAATTGTTGTCACGTGACCCGTCACGTGACCATTACAAATAACTCAACATTGGTTCCATATATCGCACTTCAGTTTTGGCCCCAAAAGTGTGTTCTGCGCATGGTTCAAGTTATGCGCCGACCTCTATACTCAAGCTAATGCCCGTTCTGCTTTCACGCCGTGAATAGCCCCGTAAGCCGTGGACCGCGATTGTGGGTGGATTTCGTGCCATCGCGCGTTTGAGACTGTTTGCACCTTAAGATTGAAATACTTTTCAGAGCACTAAAAACAACAATGAAGTTAGCAGCAGATTGACAGTGCGGAATAACAAATCCTCTAAAACACAGTATAATTGCTTCGCCCTGAATGGGTTGGGCACAACAGTGGCCAGTGTACAAGTAACGGTTTCTTCACCCATTGTTTTTACAAAATATCTTCCAGGTAAATATTGAAATATAGATCTTGAGAGGGAAACTTGTAAATAGCAAGTTGTTTTTATTGTTATTGGGTACAAACTTTTCTTATTGCACATAACATGAAAACATACTTTACTGCAAAATTAAACATAAGGCTTAACGTCTGAAAGAACCCCCCTACTGACATAAGAGAAAAAAGCGGCCAAGTGCGAGTCGGACTCGCCCATGAAGGGTTCCGTAGCAACAAGTAATATGAAAGTTATTGTAGTTCGTCGAAAGGTAAATTGCGGTTTACGATTTATGACGTATAAAAAAAAAACTACTGACTAGATCTCGTTCAAACCAAATATCGTTGGAAGTTTGCATAGTAATGTACAACATATACCTATTTTTTTTAGTTTTATGATTCTCTTATTTTAGAAGTTAGAGGGGGGGGACCAACTTTTTACCACTTTGGAAGTGTCTCTCGCGCAAACTATTCAGTTTAGAAAAAAACGATATGAGAAACCTCAACATCATTTTTAAAGACCTATTCATAGTTACCCCACATGTATGGGTTCGACGAAAAAATTTTTTTTGAGTTTCTGTTTCATGTTGGGGGGTCCCCCCCCAAAATTTATTGTTTTCTATTTTTGTATAAAATTTATATTTTTGTATAAAAATCTTAATGCGGTTCACAGAATACATCTACTCGCCAAGTTTCATCAGTCTAGCTTTTACGGTTTCGGAGAAAAATGGCTGTGACACGGACGGACAGACAGACAGACATGACGAATTTATAGGGTTCCGTTTTTGCCATTTGGCTACGGAACCCTAAAAAATAAAAAAATAAAAATTATCACTATTGAATTGAAAATTGAACTATGATGTTTTTCAGAAACCACTTATGTCAAATATGGAGCACCATGCACGATTTTTTGCGATGCCAATTCCGCACACGATATGATAACTAGGTGGTTCTATCAGAAAGATGAACAATCAGAGAAATCAGAAATACACCAGACTGATAAGTTCATGATATCTCCCGATAAACGAGAGCTTTATATCAAGAACGTGGATTTACATCGTGTTGGAAAGTATACTTGTGAAGTCTCTCTTGTATCAGACAAGGACGAAAATAAAACTTCAACCACTGCTGTGAAAGTAAATAATCTAAGTAAGTATTTCAGAAATAACAAAGATTTTAATAATGTCCCAATAGTTAAGAGGCGAGCGGGATTTGAACCCGCGATCTTTCTCTAGGAACGAGGCTGCGCTGACCGTGCTTTTTCATATCATGTTTATTGATTTTGTAGTGTAACTTTTCGGAACTTATAAAAATCTTTGTGATTTCCGTAAGCACTATTAAATCAATTAAAATATTTCAAAAATAGTTTAGCACGATGCACTTTGAAACTGTATTATTAGGGAAGTTCAAACTGACGTACATTATAATGTACGACGTTTTATGCAGAAGTGGCACATGCATTCAAAATTCTAAAAACTTATCCATCAATCCCACATTATTCCCTATACCTACAACAGTATGAAGTATAGGGAATACTTTTTTTTCAGTATGAACTATTTTATTTATAATTTATTTATTTATTTCTATAAATTTGATGTTAAACGCCATCTAATGTTTAACATTGAAACTAATAAATAAACGTCAATAATTAATTAGTTCCGTCCATATCCGCGTGTGACACCAGCGCACGCGGCCTATATAGGTTGTCGAGGGGTCACCCCGCCCTCTTTGCTCGGAACCACCGAACGACACTGTCACTCCTTACGTTTATACCCAATAAACCTCTTATAAATCATTCCAGATTGCATCATTTTACATTTGAGTTTAATTGTCCTAAAATAACAACAATTTATTGCAGGTGCTCCAGTAATTACTTACATTAACAACACCGTTACCGTTATGAATGGCCACGAACTGTTTATTACATGCAAGTAAGTACATAATATTTAGCTTTTGATCCCCACAACTTTTTTTTTTTTTACGATTATCATGAGTGTTGTAGGAATTAACAAAACGAATAGAAAAGGATCAAGAAATAATCTTGCTAATGGTCAAGAATCAGCTTAAATTATAAAAAGTGGCCAAGTGCGAGTCAAACTTGCCCATGTAGGGTTCCGTAGCAGCAAGTAACATAATATAAAATTTATTGTAGTTCGTTGCGACTTTGATTAATGAATACTAGTGTCCTTTTTTTTTTAAAAAAAGCTATTGTTAGAAACATTATAAAAATAATAAATATCTTTTCATCCCACCAGCTCTGAAAGTGTGTTTTTGCTGTTCAATATTTGACTGCAAAAGCCGTTGTTATCCGTTATAGGATAAAGTAAATTTGAATTTAGAATATCGTGTTCACTAAGTTTGTGAATACACAACCTATTTATTTCTACCTCCATGGTGCCGAATACAACATACAACCTCTTTTATTTTGTTAAAAACTCGCACTCGTAACCTTCTTGGTGTATTTGTGAATTCAAAACATCATTAAACCTATTTACTTCTACCTGCATGGTGCCGAATTTATCATATAACCTTTTTAAATTTGTTAAAAACTCATACTCGGAACCTTCTTGGTGTGTTACTTTTAGTCGCGTCATGTTCTTTTTTGCATTTAGTCATTTCTTCGCTGAGGTGGGATGAAAAGTTACGTGTTGCACTCGAGTGCAAAGATTTTTCGCCTTGTGCTCTTTTGATTCCTTCGCCAACCCTTAGGATTCTAAGTTTTAAACCACTCACTACGCTCGTGGTTAAATTTTAGAATCGTTCGCTTGCTCACCGGTCATCAAAATTGAGCACGCTCTTGTATAACAAATTACTATTATTTCAGACACAAGTTCCATATTTTACTTAAAACTAACACAAAATACAAAAAAAATAACAAGCACAACAAACAAGTGTTTAGGTAGGGGAGACCTAAGAGGGTTGTGACAGTTTTTACTTTTGGGGCCATATCTCGCTTAAGAAACATTTTACAGGTATGACCGATGTGATTAAATTTAGCGGCAATTCTCCTGTTTTCAAAAAAAATACCAAAAAATTTAAGTATTATGGTTTCTGAGAAAATCGACAAAACCCCCTGTCACAATTTTCCTACTACCGAGGTAAGTTGTGACAGACACTGAGGTTAGTTGTGACAGCATTTTATTAGATATAAAAATAGTTATTTGTTATACAAGAGTGCAAAGTTGCTTTTTAACCGCGTGCTCAATTTTGATGACCGAGCAAGCGAAAGACTCTAAAATTTAACCACGAGCATATAGCGAGTGGTTCAAAGTTAGAATCCTAAGGGTTGGCGAAGGAATCAAAAGAGCACAAGGTGAAAAATCTTTGCACTCGAGTGCAACACGTAACTTTTCATCCCACCTCAGCGAAGAAATGACTAAATGCAAAAAAGAACATGACGCGACTAAAAGTAACACACCAAGAAGGTTCCGAGTATGAGTTTTTAACAAATTTAAAAAGGTTATATGATAAATTCGGCACCATGCAGGTAGAAGTAAATAGGTTTAATGATGTTTTGAATTCACAAATACACCAAGAAGGTTACGAGTGCGAGTAATTAACAAATTAAAAAAGGTTGTATGATAAATTCGCCACCATGGAGGTAGAAGTAAATAGGTTGTGTATTCACAAACTTAGTGAGCACGATATTCTAAATTCAAATTTACTTTATCCTTAGGATAAAAACGGCTTTTGCAGTCAGATGTTGAACAGCAAAAACACACTTTCTGAGCTGGTGGGATGAAAATATTATTATACTAAAAATTAATAAATCAAACATAATTATTTAAGAAAAAATAATAAAAAAAAATATATAATGATGTCTAGTGGCGGAATTAAAATGTTCGTCGACTTTCAACTTAATTTGTTTAACGTATCACGATCACTTACTACCTTTTGAAACTGAATAGACAGAATACACCGATAAGTTAAAGTCACAAATTATGTCAAAATATGTTCATGATCAAGGCACTGGTGCAAGCGAAAACCGACTCTAAGGTGACGAACAATTTCATCCAACTTCCGCCCAAAATTGGTTTGAACGAGATCTAGTGAGTAGTTTTTTTCAATTTAATACGTCATAGATCGTAAACCGCAGTTTACCTATGAAACCTCGACCAAAGTTACAACGAACTACTAGAATTTTTATATTATGTTACTTGCTGCTACGGAACCATTCATGGGCGAGCCTGACTCGCACTTGGCCGCTTTTTGTTAAGCTACAGAAGTGATTATGTCGAGTGTGAATTAGTGTTTGGTTTTGTGTTTTAATATAAGTACATAGTGTTGAGTAAAAGTGTTTATCGTGTAAACCAACTTTTATTGTTCTGATAGACTCGTTACAATATGAATTATGTTCATGTCTGTAGTAATATTATCTTCGTGTTTTTCATAATTTAATTCAAAAAATAATAGTGAACAACGCGAAGAAAAACTAAAATACTTCGTGTGTTCGTTGTTTTTGAAAGTTCTTTCTGTTTTAGATCTACTGGAATTCCAGAGCCAACCATCACATGGCAGGTTAAAGTTATAGGCTCAGATAAATTTAAAGACAAGGACGGTTTCGGTCAAGATTTGATCATCTCTAAAATTAGCTATGAAGGGGCTGGTTTGTACAAGTGTACTGCAGCTAATGAAATTGGCACAAATAGTAGCACTATTGAAGTTATTGTCCATGGTAATGAAATACCTTTATCACAATAAACAACTAAAAGAAGATATATCTAGTAGTTAAGGGTGACTGCTGGAAATCGAGTGAATGGGGCATAACACACATCTAAGAGCAGCAGGAAACTGTCTTACAAGGCACGACTTGCTATACATAGAGGAGTGTTAGTGCAGACATTGATGTATGGTAGTGAAAGTTGGGTATAGCAGAAAAAAACATCAGAGCAGAGTAAATGCTGTAGAAATGAGAGCGTTGCGTAGTATGTGTGGCGTAAAGTTGAGTGATAGAGTGAAAAACAGTGTGATAAGAGAGAAATGCGATGAAAGAAGACGTAATGATGAGAGTAGAGAAAGGTATGTTAAGATGGTTTGAACATGCAGAGAGAATAACAAAACAATTGCATCAGGCGAGTGCCAATGGAACTGCTGGACGGGGAAGACCTTGGCGCATGTATCTCGATCAGATCGCAGACGTTTTAGAGAAAAGCCAGGATAGGAGTACCCTAAGGGCGCTTGTACACGCTAAGAAAAAACGCCGGGTCTACCCAAGAATTCGTGTCGTAACTAGAAAATAACTGTGTACACTGCTCGCAGCGGTGCACGAAAAAAATCTTATCTGCGCAAGACACGACGCGGCGAACGTTGTTGCGTTTTCGTGTGTGGAAAAGACAAAATTCTTGTCGTCTACACGAAGAATTTGTCTTGTCTGCCGCAGGAACGGCAAATTTTCTTAGCGTGTACAAGCGCCCTAAACCGACGAACTTTCATGTATGAAGAATGTTATGCGAGTGAATGAAGCGAAAGAGGTGTGTCAGGATTGTAGCAAGTGGAAATCCGTGATCTCTGCCTACCCCCAATGGGAATGAGGCGTGATTTTATGTATGTATGTATAAGTAGACCATCTATTTATTATGAATACTAGCGACCCGCAGCTTCCTACGGGTGCAATGCTGATACTAAATATACTACAGAATGTCTCTATATGCAAATTTTATAGCTTTTTTATCATTAATACAACACAAATATGTTTTCTCTAACGGTTACGACCGGTAGGCTGGTAGGCATAGCAACCGCTATGTCCCTGTGTTCTTAATCTACAATATCTTCTTCTTCTTCTACAATAACAATATTTTGTTTAAGAGCGCATAGTGCGAAAATTTGAGGTTTTTAAAAAAAAAAATCATAACTAAATAACTAAGTGACATTTTAAAAATCGCAAAAGGACTAATTGTAGACTATACATTTGAGATTAATTCGAATTTAAGTGTGCTAATGAAAATCGTATGTCAGCGTTAAATAGAATGTCATGTTAAATAGTATGTTTTACTACCAAGATCTGATCAAAATAATACAGTTACGTTTTCTCCAAATTTAGGAAAACCAAATATCACTAACTCTAAGTTTGTGTACTCCGGCGTAACTGGCGACAGGATTCTCAATATTCCTTGTGAAGTTACTGGCGTTCCTGAACCTACAATAATTTGGAAACAAGGAAACAAAAAAGTCTCTTCAGGTATCTATCGTTTGAATGCCGTGGGTCAGGTTTAACAGCCTTACATTATGTTCCTATGTCTGTAGGACAACTGGATACAGTTATGCATAGTGAGTCCAAGCGCCATTTTCAGTTTTTTGGGAAATTACATAAACGCGTTTTTATTGGTAGAAGATTTGCATTTGCATCGTCAGAAAGTAAATCTATGTACATCGAAGCTTATATTTGTAATTTAACATGTTACAAGAAAAAAACACAAAAAAAGTTTTTATTTTGGAATATATCGTTAAAAATGCACTTGGACTCCTAATAAATATGATGTTCTCATTTTGCAAAACGAGTCCAAGAGACAAAATAATTATTTATTCAGGAAGATTAGCTTTAAGTGCACGTGGAAACGAATTAATATGATGTACTCATTTTGCAAAATGAGTATAAGTATAACATAAAAATGTTTCCTGGACTATTTTCCTATCGTTTAATAAAAAACCCTTGAATTTCCGTATTTACTCAGCATCTTATATTAGATGTTACAGAGGATTGATAAAAATAAATAAAAAACTATTAAAATGGCACTGTTAGTATGTCCAGAAAATAAAACAATATAATTATCTAAAAAATATATTAATTTAAAACAAGATAAGGACTATCTCAGATATATCTTCAGCTTTCAGACAGACAGAAAAATTATTGATGATATTATTGGTCAACACCAACCCCAAACCCAGAACATATCGGGTAGGATGTAGGATGGAGTAGGTAAATTATATATAAATCTACTCTTCTTCAATAAGTTCCGGATCAAAAACCTAAATGGCCATCAACACCTTCAACAACAATATCATCTTCAATCGTGTCATCAGAAATCAAATCTTTGTCAAATGCTATAGCGTCGTTTGGGATATTATGAAACAGTGATGTTAAATCTTTAAGTTTTTTCTCTGAAACATTTTGTCCTTTCCTACCCTTGCTTTTCTTTACATCAATTTCTAAGCTTTCTTCCTCTTCTACTGCTCCTGCCTTGACATAATGAGGCAATGGATGATTTTAGGTTTCCTTTATCTGGTTTATTCTTAACCAATTATTATTGACCTTCTCGCCCACTGTTATCTTTTTTCTGTTGACAATAGCTTTTTCCTTTTCTTCAGTATTTGTGATTCTTTGTTCTGCAGCTTGCCATAACTTTCTTGTTGTCTTGTGGAGTATAAAGTATTAATTGCAGTTTCAGAAATATAGGGTGCTTTTCGAGGAGAAATCATCAGGTCTATTTTTATACTTTTTTGCTATATTGTACGCCCGAAATAGGTAAGCTGTTGGAACATAATTACTTTTAAGATCTTTTATCCACAGTTTTACAATAAAATATTTTAATCTTTATCTTTATACGTGTATTCTGGCCTTTATTTTTTTTATTCTGTTCTCCGCAACAATTAAGTTGACCAAAGAATTAAGTTTTTGACTTTGGTAAACTAGTATAATATGTGCTTCCTTAATCATGACTTGGGTTCTTCTGCCAGCCTCTCTTTCCACCCAAACAAAGATTACGTTCAGAAGTTACAAACAACTGTCGCGTAGACTACTGATGCGTAACACTACGTCGTTTGGACTAGTAATGTTTAATGGAAATGTGCTTTTTCATGATAAAATTTGGTTGTTAGTTTTAAATTGGTTGTTGGACTTGTATTGCATTTCAAAATACTTAGTTTGCTATAGAAGGCGCTTGGACTGGGTATCAAAAAATACCACTTAGAGTGAAGCTGGCTGCAAGAGTGTTTTTTCTATGGCTAAATTATGCCCTAGTGATTACGAAAATGCGAAAAAATCAAAAAATGAAATTTGGCGCTTGGACTCCTTATGCATAACTGTATCCAACTGGTCTGAATATTTTAAAATCCTATATTTCAGGTCCCAAAATAGTGGTGAATAAAAATTATATTGGTATCAAAAACCCCACTGAGAAAGATTCCAATAATTTCATTTGCGAAGCTAAAAATGTTTACGGAAATATTGCAGCCAATTTTGACGCTATCATAAGTGGTAAGTTGTCGAATATTAATTTAAATCTGCAAAAACTTGGCGCTTGCGATCAATTCCAGTACAGGACTTAACATACATTCAACACACACTGCTCACAAACTGTTATTGGCCGCATTGAAATAGTAGTAAGTAGTAGACTTTCACAGCTCAAAAAACGGAGGTATCGTGGAAGGTTTTCTGCACTTTGACACACCTAACATTCTTCCAGCCCTCGTCCCTTAATAGTTGGAATTTACAGCATTGTACAGCTATTTGAGGGTCGGATTTTGTGAATTTAGGTTCTCATCATCATCATCAGCCTGAAGAAGTCCACTGCTGGACATAGGCCTCCCCTACACATTTCCAGGAAGAACGATTCTGAGTCCTTTCCATCCACTGACTTCCTGCGATCTTGACAATGTCCTCAGTCCATCTGGTGGGTGGGCGCCCTACTTTTCGTCTTCCGGTTCATGGTCGCCATTCGAAAACCTTTATTCCCTAACGGTTGTCAGTTCTTCGAGCTATATGACCTGCCCATTGCCATTTCAACTCTTTTATTATTTAGGTTCTGCTTTAGCAGTATTCGCTTAAAACTCGCGGTCTGTTGGTCCTTATTTTTTAGCGCGTGTAATCCCCGCCCGTTTTCTTTGATTTTCTTTCCAGATATTTGAGTTGACAAAGTTCTGCTTCAGGGCAGTCTTGTGGACTATTGGACTATTGTTTGGCCCCGTTGAAACTGAAATGATGCAAAACGATGATGCGTGAAACTCTTCCTTATCCTAGACACTCTTTTCCGCTGATTCACAATAATATTTTTCCAAAACGCTTTCGACAGCTTTAATTTGGCTCGTTAGCGCCCGCATCATTTTTTCGAGTAGCGTTCATTGCATGTCTTTGCTCAGAGTATCTGATGATATGCGTGGTGTTTTCGCAGAGGACGTGCTCTCTTCAGCTGTGTCTATGAGGGTTTAGGGTTCTTACCCTTCACTCAAATGGTGAAGAAAAATATCGTGAGGAAACCGCTACAATCGCAAATTACAGCTGCTCCCTGCAATGTGGCTGATCATTTACCAGTTGGTAATGACGGACATTATCAGAGCATTTTGAACAATAGAAACGCTTAGAATGTGTGCAAGGCTTAAGAGTATTTATTTGTTTTAAGAATTTAGTAAAACGTGAACCCAAATCAAACCATAAAGTCAAACCAGTGTAACAATCTGGTGTGACCACGAGTCTGCACCCCAAATAATAGCAATTTTATTACAGATTTTGGTTTTGATTTTGATCATGACACAGAAAATGACACAGTATATTATTTGAAACCCGGGGAATCGACGAATATAAAATGCCTTTTGGCATATTCTGATCCTCAGTCTGTAAGATGGTATGTGGTGAGTATCTAAGCACAGTAACCATAGAAAATATTTCATTTTATTAATCTATCTTCAAACGTCCTCCGGTCTGGACCCCGTATAATAAAGCTGACAATCCGAAAATCCGTCATTTTTCTGTTTATTAAATATTTTTAAGCGACAGTGACAATTTGTCGTACAAAACTTGTCAAATCTGCTTATAAAACTATCGCGACATATTGATATATTTGTAGAATTGTCCTTCAGTTCAGACAAAAGCTTTACTCTCTGTCGCAAAATCAATGGTTTGGCTATGTCTTTGCATTTCTACTAATCTTCTCAGAAATAAATAGATAGAAAATGCTTTATTGCACAACAAATTATAAAAGTACAGTAACATAAAAAATACTTAAAACTATTTGCGTCATACAATGGGCGGTATAACATACAAAGGTTTTCTGGTAGAGATCTCTGTTTAGTGATAAGTCACTAAACAGAGATCTCTGGAGAACAGGAGACCAGACAACCTTTGGATGGAATGGACTCATGATATTCACAAGGGAACTGAGTGCAAAGAAATAATAAACAAATAAGAGAATTAGATTTTTTGGATGAATGTCATTGTCATCGACATTGACAATTGTCGATGACTATCGTCTGAAATAAGTTCGACAATTGTCAGAAATAATTTGAATAATGGTTTTATGACAAAATATTAGTATGACAAGTTTTATTAAATTCACTCGAATTTGTATCATTTTTGTCACTTTTATTAAACAGCTAAGTGCGACAATTCAACCATTTTGTTGCTTTTTAACATGGGTATGTCGAATTGTTAGCTTTATTAAACAGAGCCTTGCTAGGATCAAGCATTGCAAAATAATGGTAATTTTAAAAGTCGAACATAATGGTAGGAAACCTATGGAGGCTTCCGTCGACTCGGACCGTAAGGTACTCGGACCGCAGTCCCACTCGCCGGAGTAATTTAATTTTATTATTTTTCTTCCGGCAACTCGGACCACTTTTGAAATGATCGAAAAAATCTATTGTTCAAAGCAATAAAGTACAGTCAAAGGCAAAAGTAGGTGTACAAAGTAAACATAAAGAATAAAACTCTTTGATTGAAGACACAATTTATTTAAAAAAAATCTAATTATTAAACAAAAGGGATGCTTAACCTTGAAATCAGCAGGTGAAACCGGCTGGGATAAAAGAAGGGTAGGAATTGCTACAAACTTACCTGCATAGTTGAAGGCAATTCTGTCACTATCGCAACGTCTAGGATAGGTAGGTACAAATAATCAATAAATTTATAGGATGCAAGTTTATTATTTAAGTTAATTTTATAGTCATAACTTTTTGATCAAGTGAGCGAAGCGAACGAAGATCTTACAAACAACTTGGGTGATTTGGCATTTTTTGTGAAAAAAATAAATGTTGTACATTACTACGCAAACTTTCAACGACATTTGGTTTGAACGAGATCTAGCCAGTAGTTTTTTTTTATACGTCATAAATCGTAAACCGCAATTTACCATTCGACGAACTACAAAAACCTTTATATTATGTTACTTGATGCTACGGAACCCTTCATGGGCGAGTCCGACTCGCACTTGGCTGCTTTTTAGGGTTCCGTAGCCAAATGGCAAAAACGGAACCCTTATAGATTCGTCATGTCTGTCTGTCTGTCTGTCTGTCTGTCTGTCCGACCGTGTCACAGCCATTTTTCTCCGAAACCATAAGAGTTAGACTGATGAAACTTGGTGAGTAGATGTATTCTGTAAACCGCATTAAGGTTTTTACATAAAAATAGAAAAAAAACTATAAATTTTGGGGGTCCCCGTACTTGAAACTGAAACTCAAAATTTTTTTTTTCATCGAACCCATACGTGTGGGGTATCTATGGATAGGTCTTTAAAAATGATATTGAGGTTTCTAATATCGTTTTTTTCTAAACTGAATAGTTTGCGCGAGAGACACTTCCAAAGTGGAAAAAAGTTGGTCCCCCCCCCTCTAACTTCTAAAATAAGAGAATGATAAATCCAAAAAAAATATATGTTGTACATTACTATGCAAACTTTCAACGATATTTGGTTTGAACGAGATCTAGTCAGTAGTTTTTTTTTTATACGTCATAAATCGTAAACCGCAAATTGTTTTTTCATCGAACCCATACGTGTGGGGTATCTATGGATAGGTCTTTAAAAATGATATTGAGGTTTCTAATATCGTTTTTTTCTAAACTGAATAGTTTGCGCGAGAGACACTTCCAAAGTGGAAAAAAGTTGGTCCCCCCCCTCTAACTTCTAAAATAAGAGAATGATAAATCCAAAAAAAATATATGTTGTACATTACTATGCAAACTTTCAACGATATTTGGTTTGAACGAGATCTAGTCAGTAGTTTTTTTTTTATACGTCATAAATCGTAAACCGCAATTTACCTTTCGACGAACTACAAAAACCTTTATATTATGTTAATTGATGCTACGGAACCCTTCATGGGCGAGTCCGACTCGCACTTGGCTGCTTTTTTTAAATTATGAAAATGAAAATAATGGCTGAATAATGCTGGCGAGCCGAAGCTACGAGCTACAAGCTACGAAGCTACGAGTCTCGGGACTCAAAAAATGTGACTTTCAACACTCAGGTAACAATGTACTATTTCAATTGATTATTACACTTTTATTTTTAACTTTTTAGTTCAATTAGTTATAAAAGCGTTTTTTTTTTAGTTTTTTAAACTATAATTTTTTTTTTCATATTATTGCATTTTCATCGACCTTTGACAGGTGCGTGCAAAGTTTGAATCAAATCTCATCGTTCAAAGTAGGACAAAATCGAGCTCAAAGGGGTCGGTTACATACATACAAACTTACAAACTTACATGCAGGTGAAGCTAATAAAAGCGTTATAAAAAGAAAGAAGAATGTATTGGTAATAAAAGTATAAACCTTAATTACACTTTTACTACATTTTCAAGAATGGTGAAAATTCAAACGTGTTTGGAAAGTTTTACAACATCAGCGATGCCAAATTTGAAAATGATGGAAACTACACTTGTCGAGTGAACAACGACCATGGATCTGAGTCACAAAATTACGTTCTAGACGTCGGTTACAAGCCGAGTTTTAAAAATACGAATATGATGACCTATATTTGGAATGGTAATAAGTTTGAAACCCTAGATTGTGCAGTGAACGCAAAACCAGATGTAAAAGTAAGTCTTAAAGAAGTGTAAGAGGTACATATAAGTGGATATTTATTTATAGTTAGCAGCCGACCTTAATTTCGCTGGCAGTTTTGACCGCGTGGTAAACTTTTCAGGGTTTTTTTTATTATTCCTAGTAACAAACTATATTTCCAAACTTCATCCACTTCTGCGCTGCGGCCGTGAGGTCGGCGCTCCGAGCATCTGATCGCGTGGCTTATATCTTGCTATTCTTGTCTTATTTCATTTTTACGTAAAATGAACTAAGTAACTACTATGTTCAGTTTATATGTATTGGAGAAATATACGAAGTACATACTATTTTAATGAGCAATAGGATATTTATCATGATTAAATTTTGTGCGTTTTAAATCCCGATATTTTGGCACATGACCACGGATTCATAAAAATAGTGTTAAAAGTCATAATAGTTTCAAAAGTTATACAGTGAAGACAAGTAATCACGAAAAATCCGGCCAATTACTGTTTTTAGGATATTTATATTGTAGGTAATCAGAATCTTGGTCTAAATGCGCTGTTTCAGCTTTCGGGAAGCAGCAAACTCACAACGTTGTTTTCATAACATAAATATTTTTATGCACAGGTTGAATGGGTTTGGAATGGAAAACCATTGAACTCCAAAGAAATGTATCTCCCGATCTCTGGCTTGGGGACCTACTCGTGCCACGTGAGCAACTACCACGGCAGCGTACAACGAACTATTCATGTCACCAGTGACGGTAATTAAAATGTGCCACTCATTATTATAAGCCTTGTGCCCATCTAAGCGTTTCGACGCTGTCAAATATTGCTGCCAATTCAAAGATTGCCACCGCAGAACGCTTAGATGTGCACAAGGCTATAGAGTAGGTCTAGGTACCTACAAAAAACTCAAAGCTTTATTTTTGTTTTATTTTTTTCAGTTTGTTTGTTAAACAAAACATCAGTTGAAAGATTACAAAACCCACCGGTGATTCTTAGCGATGACCTAACCACATGGCGGGAGTTTGATTCAGATACTTTAGATGAATTAGTAGTTATAGAACAAAACAAAACAGTTAAACTCCAGTGTTCTACTATGGATCAGCCGGAAAACACTTTTAAAAGACACCCAACTTCCAAAATGATTACCGCAAAATGTTTTAAAGAAGACAAATTTATAGTTGAAGATAAAACATACAAATATGAAGATTTGCAATGCAAACAGTATGTGAAATCATCGCAACAAGTAACAAGTAAAACATGCATGAAAACAGGTGAAACAGTTGAAATAGGGTTCAAGCTAAACAGTGGCTTTTTGGGAGTGTACGAAGTATGTTATAGAAATGCCGATAAAAAAACTCTGTACACTAAGGTTGTGATGGCGAAGGGTATTCTAGGAAACCGAGGAGAAAGCCAATTAAAAGAGTGCCAGTTCAACCAGCAGTGGTTGGTCAATCAAGGTGACGTAGCGTTTGGACCTGCTCAGGCTTCCACGTCCAACAAGTATAATGCAGTTCCTGTATACGAGCCCTGTAATAACAGCTCGAGGGTGAGAAATTTGCTATTGTCGTTTTATAACTATTCTTAATGTATTGGCTTAAACTACCAAGTGCTAAAAATCACAGAGTACCTACTTTTTTTGACACTAACTCCAAAGAGGTCATTTGTTTTCCTTCCTCGTATCTTTTATAAGCCATGCGCACATCTAAGCGTTCTGTGGTGGCGATCAGTGAAACGCCTTTCAAATAAGATAACGATAATTTGTCAGCGTTTCACTGATCACCACAGTAGAATGCTTAAATTCGGAGACACTTGATGATATTCCAAATAGAATGTTACATTTTGTTTGGAAATCAGCATAATTCTTACTGATATTTCGAAAACTTACGAAAGGAGCCTCTTTGAGGCGCACTTAAAATCTTTTCACCACACTTGGTTTGCAAGAATCAATGACACGATAAGAAGAAGAAGACTGATATTACGTTAAAAAAAGGTTACTTTTCTTATAGTAGTAGAGCATTATGCCTATTTCTGCCGCCCAGCAGCAACGCTGTGCTCGAAGGGTGTGGTTGCCTGTGCAATTACTGGCACGTGAGGCTGAACATCTGTTCTGTATACTTCAAGTTGATGGACGCATGGCAGTGCATCGCAGGGCACGTCCGGAACGTGCGTGACTTGCGAAGCAAAGCTTTGTTGCTGCGAATAGTTACCACTTATGGCCCGAACACACCTAGTTCGCTGGCGGTAGCGATCAGTGAAACGCTGTCAAATATCGCTGTCAGATTTGAGATTTGACAGCGAATATTTGACAGCGTTTCACTGATCGCTACCGCCAGCGAACTAGGTGTGCGCAGGCCTTTAGATGGCCATTGATTGTTTCATCAGCTGTTGTATAAAAAAACTGGCAATAAAAAAAAAACTTTTTTAGATGTCATGGAGTGGTGTTGAATCTAATATAAAGAATAATTTTGAAGATGAATTATTGACGGTTTGGACTGGTGCGAGTAACTACACCTCTGACGGGGTACCTCTGTACTTGTGGAAAGTGAGTAATTAGCTAAATCACATTTTGCTAGCTTGTTTTTCTTAGCATATAGGTACGCTTGTGTACATTTGAATAATATTGTAGACCACACATACCAC
Organism: Thera obeliscata; assembly: GCA_947578465.1. NCBI lineage: Eukaryota > Metazoa > Arthropoda > Insecta > Lepidoptera > Geometridae > Thera > Thera obeliscata. Next base: position 5,961,506 of record OX387918.1, on the reverse strand, counting down.
TATCTAGCCCCAAACTAAGCAGAACTTGTACTATGGGAACCAGATAGCTAATATAATACTTATATAATTTTTCTAATACATACTTAGCATACAATATATGTTTCTTTCCAGGTGCTGAGGTCTGGCTGGATATTTGAATCAATTGTGTTCGTGAATTCTCCATCTGCAAAGGATAAAGTGTGCCTACCAGAGCGTGGTAGTGTTCTAGAAGACCTTGACCCGTATACCTACTCCTGCAATATGGAAGACTTTAGGAAAGCTTTTAATTTACCTGACTCAGTTTTTGATATTTAGGCGCACACAATCTATCGTCCGCTCACTATAATGTAATTAGACGGCATAATTATTAATTTTCACTTATTACTATAATTTTTCTGTCTAAGCCTCATCTTTGATAGATAGAAAAATCAATACCCAAACACTAACAACTAATTTCAATAACTAAATAATACTGGCTTCAGTTTTATAAAGAAAACGAGCTGGTATGACCGAGCTTCGCTCGAGGTTAAAAAATATAGTATTATTATTCTCCAATAGATGTCAGGAAGAGTCGTATCTTTATTGGCTTATTTTTAATTAACAACGCCATATGCTGGAATAGCTTGCAGTTAGTTGCTCACAATCGCCAATAGATGGCAGGGACAGTCGTATATTGAGTTTATGTTTGATTATTGCAAAACACCAACTTTTCGTCATTTTCTAAAAATGAATCCTAGCTAGATCGATTTATCGCTCCCGAAAACCCCTATACACAAAATTTCGTGAAAATCGTTGGCCCAGTTTTCGAGGTACTAAATATATAATATACACAAGATTTTCTCGTTTAAAGGTATAAGATATAGCAGAAAGCGGCTAAAGAACAAATGTTTTAAAGATCTACTCGAAACTAAGTTTTGCCTTAGCCGCATTTTAACGGATGGCAGTCGTCTATAAAGATGTATTGTGAGCTCCTAAATTCTTACTGATGACCCTGCGATGGCGATCAGTTTCAGCAAAAAGCTTTGAATGCACGATGCACTGATCGACGACGTCGCAAGCGCAAGGCAAGGGAATCTAGAATGAAGTCTTCACATAGAAATAGGACTTACTCGTTTATTGCCACTTTGTAATTTAATCCTTTTTTCTTTTATTATAAATTATATTTAATAACTTTCTAGTAGTAACTTTATAGATGCTTTTAACGTGAAATAACAAGTATAGGTAAATTTCGATGTATGAATTATTGTAGAATTCAGTGGAAGCTAGTAATAACTAATACGATGTGTTGTGCTGAATGACACAACTCGAAGAATGTACTCTTCATGAGATAGAGCATTTTCAACTCTATAAAATGACTTTCAAAAATGCAAATATACCTTAATACCTTAGTTCTAACTTTAAATCAAAACATAAAGTACACCTGCTTTTCCACAAAACTTCTTAGTCTAATCGTTTTTCTCATTCTGGTTTTTAAACAACGTGTTACAAATACCTCGTAAAAAAATTTCAAATCCAAAAATTTTGTTGACTCTAGTAAGCTGTCATGTCAGGGAACCAAATTATTTAACAGAAAGGCTTTCGTACTTTTACCTTATAATTGTCTACTTTGGTAGTTTTTCTATTTTTAATTCATAAATGTTTGTTTATTGTTTTTTTGCGGTACGTTATACAGCGTTACTACGGTTCCTAGATATTGTGAATGGACTTGCTTTAGTTTTCCTGCACTTTCTTACTTATAAACAAATCTCTGCATATATTATAATGTATTACCTATACTTTAGTTAAGTTTTTCTTTTATTACAACTACTTTTAAGTGCTTTACTAACTTTTATTATGTATTGCAAGCCTTCAAACATTTATTTCGCTTTCTAGATAAAATTATAAATTATATCTAAAGAACTATTATCATAAAATAAACAAAATTGTTGAAGCTTGTGTGGTTTTTATTTGCACCTTTACACTGTACTTTATATTATCTTTGCCGATATGGTTTTCGGCTATGCACATGTAAGAACCTTCGTCGCTCCGTGTCACGTTTCTCAAATGCAAAGTGGAATTGGTTCTGAAAAAATATGATAGAACTCTTTATACAATAATATTATTTTATTGCTCCACACGCTATCCACGCGTTTAGTAATGAAGCGGTTTAGGAGAATCAGATCAGGCAATTCCTGTGGGCACAGCAAAAAATATAATACACAAATATAATAGAATACAGCTAAAAATGGGATCTCTCTCCTAAATCAATTCCATAACCAAAATAAATCATGTCAAAATGTATCAATTATAATGAAAATTTGAAATACTCATTTTATAAAAGCGCTTTGCTTGACATGGATTTTTTTTTTAAATGAATAAAGCCATTCTTATTAATTTAAATATGTGGAGGCTAAGGTTATTAGAAAACAATCCTTGTCATTATCGAGAACCAGACATGCTTTGCATATGATAGAAAATACCAGATCGCACTTTCATGATACGCAGCGTTCAGCTTTACTGCTTTATTCGACTGGCCTCTCAGCTCAGTTGGTAGTAGCCTCAGTTGGTGGCCTTCTGTGCCGTTCGTGGGTTCCCCGTCGAGAACAAATATTTGTGTGGTGAACACAGATGTTTGTTTTCTGTCTGGGTGTTATATTGAATTCTATGTATGCATTTACAAAAAGAGGATTAACAAGTATTGTATCAGCTATCTGTTTCCCATAGCATAAGCTCTGCTTAGTTTGGGGCTAGAGAGTGTTGAGTGGATTGTCTAAAATACGTATTTATTTATTATTTATTCGAAATCAAAGTTTCAAATCTATGATTTGGGGCAGCACCAACAGTTACCCTGAATTAAGAGTGGACAGACTGACTAAAATTCAATTTGTTTTTATTTATTGGCATCACAAGGAGCACTTTAAAACGTCTTAAAGCTAGGTGAGTCTAGGTGCCAGTTTCACGCGACCAAGCCTTGAAGAACATACAACTAACTACGGCTTGGTTCATTCACATAATTTTATTAGATTTCTGGAAATACTAACCGAGTGAGTACGCTAGATGACGAGTCTGCAGCAATGAACTTCCATTGTATGTCAGGAGCCGGGCTTCCATACAAAACGTTGCATGCGAGGTCTACATGCCCTCCTAACTTCAAATGTATCGTCTCAGATACAGGAGTTTCAATGAACGGAGGAACTGTAACAGATGCGTTATCATAATTAGTACCTATAGACTAGCTGAACAGAGCAACTTCCGAAGATTTAGCTGGTATGAGGCGTGGTCGTGCTGAATAACCTACAGCTCCTAAAGGGATGCGCTGGTGGAAAACGACTTAGGGCCCTCGCCCACGGGCGACTTCTGTAGCGATGCAGTCGCGATGCTCTCGCGCGTATAGCTAGTGCAATTCACGAAGGCGCGCCCCACTATTCCTCCTAACCGTTTATTAGTATACATATAATGTGTGCAAGCTTCCGTCAATGTTTGAGTGTTATCGGTACACACTAATTACCTATGAGTGCACACGCACACTACAATGAATAGACTACGGTTCGCGACTGCCGCTCGGAGCAAACTCCCCGCACCCCGCGAGGGGCGCGTCTTCGTGAATTGCACTATCTATCTATAGCATCGATACAGACGCGAAGCAGTCGCTAGCTGTGTGCCCGCACCCACGGGACTAGATTCAGTCGCGATGCAAATTAGGTCGCGATGCAGTTACGATGCAAAAATACCTTGTATCGAGTTTATATTCTTCCTTTATGGAATGAAAATGTGGAAACGGAGAAAGTAAAAAATGTTGATCTGGATGTTGTCTTGCTGTAGCGCGTTAGTAGCGCGACCCGGTCGCGCGTTGTATCGATACAATCGCCATGCAGTAGCGCGTTGCAAATGCGACTAACACGCGTTAGAAGTGATGCTAGCAAACGCGCGACTGCATTGCTACAAAAAGTCGCCGTGGGCGAGGGGAAAGAAGAAAGAAAGGAAAACGACAACAGCAAATTTAACTATTCTTCTATTACTTGAATCATTATGTATATTACAATAGTTTTTGCATCGTCAATTTAAATAGGATCACAGGGATATTTTTTGGAATAGGGATTTGAAAAGATGAAATGCGAAGGGAAGAATGTCATATAACGAGAAGATTGCTAGATATGAATGTGTATGGGTATAAAAGTTGAGGTAGTCTAAAGAAAAGATGGATGGGTTGCGTGAAGGATGAAATGGGTAAAAAGAAGTGGCTGCTGAAATGACGGCTAATAAAGGAGAGTGGAGAACAAAAATATGTTGTGCTGACCCCGCATGAAGTGGGATATGGACAAGAAAATGATGGATATTTTTGGGAATAGAATAGGGGGACGATTTCGCAGCATGATAAAATTTTAACAAGAGGAAGAAGCCTAAGACATAGGCAAAGGCAATCAAAAACAAAAATGTTTACTCTATTGTAATAATTAAAGGGTTCACAGGCATACGTGCTCCAACATATCATTCATTTAGGTATTATGTATTATTTTGGATGTATCTTTAAATAATGTTCTTGCCAACCAACTTGTTATTATTATTATGGTTCTAGTTTTGAGCTTCATGGGGGAGCTCAGTTTGCAGAAACTTTCTGACGATTTATTATTATGAGCCTGTGGTGTCCCACTGCAGGGCAAAGGCCTCCCTTCTCTCCAGTCGTCTCTATTTAGTGCCACTTTGGACCATTCTTTAAGATAGGCGTCCATTTCATCCCTCCATCTTCGCCGTGGTCTACCGCGAGGTCATTTCCCGTTTTAGGAGTCCAATCGGTTGTGGATTTAGCCCATAATGCATCCGACATACTTGTACGACAAACTTGTATTTAAGTATAATTTGTTATTGGGCACAAACTTCCCGTATTGCCCTTTTATTGTACGTCCAGAACGGACAAACTGTGAAAACTGTACCTACCTAGCCATCATAGCCATTAAGATTTTCTCTGTACAACAGTTATGCAATAAATATTTCTGTTTTCTGATTTCTACATTGATTATGGTAATATACAACGTGTATCAAAATATGTGTACTATCCTGAAGGGGGGTGAATTTCCACCCCCCGGGGAACAACTTTTGTTCAACGACTTTTCGAACTTCGATTGGTATCTCTGAAAAAAACTGCAACGAAGTTTCAACATTAACAGCTGACTTTATACAAAGTGACAACCCTAAACTCAGCTACAGAGGTAGTAGGTAGTAGTAGTAGACCTACAGAGGTAGTAGGTCAAGGGGTTAAGGGGTTACAAGGATAGGGTTGTCAATTTATTTAGGCATTATGAAATTAAATATTTTTGTATGGCAAACTGAAAATAGGAATATTTAATTATCTCCCCTCCACAACTGATCACCATTGTAGTCTGAAACCCCCCACCTTCGCATAGTACACATATTTAGATACACCTTGTATATTAATTTAAAACTTGCCAACAACGTGAACGGTAACTGTTCTTTCCGCTCTGCCAACATCATTATGTGCAATACAATGGTAGTTTCCAGAATTATTCAAATACGCAGTAAACCTGTAAAAAGTTTAAGTGAGTAGTGTGTTTCACAATAGTGTGGTTAGGTCTTGTAGCAAGTGAAACTACGAATGAGACAACGGCAGAAAGATGTCTTCCAGCGTTGCCAGAATGTTACTTTTGTATCCTTGGACGTTACTTTTGACCCTCTCATGTTTCCATGCTAACGACTCAATATAAAGTTACCTCCAATAGGTTATCCAATACGAAACAAAATGAAATTATAAAAGCCTTATTTACTCACTGCAATGTGTGATTCTCATCGATTTTATGATTTTCTCCTAGAGACACAATAACGTCATCCTGGTTCATTTCCCAGTGAACCGTTGCATCAGGAATAGCGTCCACTTCACACGCCAGTTGTATGTTATCTTCCTCTTTCACTGTGACCGTTTCATTCTTGTCGTTTTTTATTAACGGTGCATCTGAAAAATTAAATTATTAAGAACCAAACTGTAATGTTCTAGACTTATCTAGTAATGAACAGGAAGTCATATCTTTCATCTGCAGGCCGATTATGTAACTTTTGTCGTAATGATTTCAATCAAAATATTATTGAAACTGTCAATTTGCGATCACGTATTAGTTCGAAAAATTACAGTTTCAATAAGATTTTGATTGAAACCATTGCAAAAAAAGTTACCTGATGGTCAGTACCCCTACAGCAAGTTTCCTCTGACGCCTATCGCCACATCTACCACTTTTTTGTATATAAAAAACAAAAGCGCCCCTAGCCGATACCTACAAAACTTCTTGTTCCCATATAAAATTGGGTGTATACCACACTCTGTCAAAAAACGTACAATCAACTCGCGATAGGGGTAGAGATCTAACTTGAGTAAGTGGAAGCATATCCTATAAAAAACTAAATGATCACATCAAATCAAATCAAAAGTGTATTTATTCAGTTGGATTGCAAGAATCACTTTGAAACGTCTTAAAGCTAGGTGAGTCTAGTTGCCAGTTCCACGCAACCAAGCCTAGAAGGACAGGCAACAAACTACGGCTCGGTTTCTACCGTTTTTTTATATGATTCTTTTACAAATCAAAAATAATAGCAGTGAATTTCCAGTGTGGTGCCACTTCACTTAGTGAGACGTATGCAATAATACAAAGGCAAAAGTTTCAAGGACACGCTACGCTTCAAAGTAATAATTAGTAATTTTGCATGTGTAGCAAAGTTTATTACTTATATTATTTGAAAAAACTTACATTGAATCTTTACTGTGATATATTTTAAATCACTCCCCACCACATTGGAAGCTGAACATTTATAAATACCACCGTGCTGCTTGTCTACTGACGAAATCATTAGTGTTCCTTCATCTATCGACACACCACTTAGTAGAGACACATCTTCATACTCATAGCTTCTATCTGATTTATACTGCCATGTTAATTGTGGTGTTGGCATTCCTCTTGTGACTCTGTTTAATAGTACAATGTTATGGAACTTATAGACGGTGGCGAGGGCGCCAATAGTTTGAGGGAATAAACAAGTCTTTCACCCGAGGTATACACTGTGTTTTTCATTATGAATACAAGGAAAGTTAAAATAAAAACATTAATCTATACGGAAGTACGTATAGACAAAACACTACAATAGTACTTTTTAAACTTTCGCGATCATAACACATACTTTCTTCTTCTTTTATGTATGGCTTTTCAACACATACTTTAGTACCTATGTGTTATGATCGCTAAAGTTTTGCTTTTTATTCGCAAACATATCGCAGTCAATTTTGACAGCGTTTCACTGATCTCCATCGCCAGCGACCTAGGTGTGCGCAGGCCTTGAATCTATTACACGGGTATAACGTCGGGAAAATAAATAAAATAAGGTAATTAACGCGATAAATACCCGTTTAATAGATTCAGTAAAACACTACGATTCCATAAAACAAATATGAAGGTTGGATTGCCTCTGACCTATTTTGTTTATGCTTTCCCGCCTATTTTTTTTTTTTTTCTGTGGCCGGCCAGCTATTCAGCCATTATTTTTCATTTTGAACATTGAATAAATGTACATATTTTACTTAACTACCTGTATGTATGTTTAAAAAAAATGTGGAAACTAAATTATCAGTCAAGTCATAAAGAAATGGGAGGCAATAATACTTATTATCCATAAATTGTCGAAAGAGCACCTCTGTCGATTACAATAATACTATAAATATAATAATACTAATATAATGGTTAAAATACTCAACTGCAGTCAATATTTACTAAGTCGCCAAGCTTCAAAATCATTTCAGTTTCCAATAATTCAATCTCTGGAGTCTCTACAAAATTATAAAAATAATATTATAAATTGTGTTCAATGTAATACTGATGTTTATCCTGCCCGTCCTAACCTACGGTGCTCAGACGTGGTCATTGAACGAACTATAGAAGTCCAGACTTAAGTTTTGCCAGAGGGCAATGGAACGGGCTTAGACGCACTGAGTACCTACGTAACAGCATGCTATCGTTCAACCGCTGGAGCTGCCGACGTCGGAAGAAAAACGGCCCAGCTCTAGTGAGACTGGGCGGGTCATGTCAGTAGGATGCATCCCGATACATGGACGAACCTGATAACTCCATGGCAACCAGAGGGAAGGCGAGGTCGGGGTCGGCTAAGAAAGCGTTGGAGGGACGATCTCGAATTTGGGAGAGACCTTTGCCCGGCAGTGGGACGATATAGATGGACGATATGGCTCTTTGTGATGGGCTCGTCCAGGATAGTACTACCACCATGCCTATTTCTACCGTGAAGCAGCATTACTGTGTTCGGTTTGAAGGGTGTGAGTGCCGGTGAAATTACTAGCACGTGAGGCTAAACATCTGTATGCCTCAAGTTGATGGACGCAGAGTGCATCGTAGGGCACGTTCCTGATATGCATGACCTACGAGGCAATGCTTTGTTATAGGCGATGGTTACCACTAAACATCAAGTGGGCCATATGCTTACATCATCTAGTTGTATAAGCAAAATAGATTAGATAAAAAAAATGCAAATGATGTCAAGATCAAACTTACCTAACCCAGAAATTTCAACTTTAGCTGAAAATGACTTTGATTCTACTCCGTTTGATGCCACGCAAACATAGATGCCTCCGTCTTCTACACTCACGTTCTTGACAGTCAACGTGTGTTGTTGGATGATGACTTTTGGGTTTAAGTATGAATCAACTTTGGTGTGGTTAAAATGCCATTCGATATTAGCTTCCGGATATGCTATAACTTGACATGATAATACTAGATCTTCACCATATTTAACTGTTGTATCTGAAAGGGTCATTAGGGCGTTTTAATTTTTCTTTTTTAGCGTTCCGTACCCTATTACTAAGACTCTGCTGTCCGTCCGTCTTGTCCGATTGTCTCCAGGATCGATCGATCTCTCGATTTCATGAATCGTGATAGTTGGACAGTTGTCAAAGATGATGCGTTATTGTTGCAACAAACACTATTAAACATAGAAGAGGAAAAACGCTTGCGCAAGCTTTTAAATATAATAAGTACTAAATAAAAATAAATATGTTACAGCTTGAAATATTCACAGAATATTTAGTTAATAATATATTCACTTTTAAAAGAAATAATTAAATAAAATAAAATAAAACTAATATTTAAAAGACCCCTTAAAATATCCCATGCAACATTATGATTTTTGCCGTTTTTATACATAGATACGGAATCCTTCTTGCGCGAGTCTTAGTCGCACTCGGCCAGTTATTATTTATTCTTTCAGACCTACCATAAAGCAAGTTACTCCAACAAATTGCGGTTTCGTATCACTTACCCTCAGGTGTTTCTGTGACATCAAAGCTATACGTTCGGTTCACAAAAATGTATATGCTAACTGAACTGGTTCCAATCGAATTTTCTGATTTACAGTAATATGTAGAGTTAGCTGTGACATTCGGTAGCGTCACATAGCTTATGTGCACTGATGGTATTTCTAAGAGGACCTCCTGAAATTTCAAACGGCTTTAAATTAGTATCCATGTGCCATGCCTATTTCTGCTTTGAAGCAGCATTGCTGTGTTTTGGTTTGAAGGGTGTGGGTGCCGTTGAAATTACTGGCACGTGAAGCTAAACATCTGTATGCCTGAAGTTGATGCACGCAGGTCAGTGCATCATGTAGTACGTTCCTGACGTGCGTGACTTACAAGGCTTTGTTATAGGCAATGGTTTCTGCATGTATTGACTATGTCTTTCCTGTGGATTAGGCCGACTTAGCTGTCAGGACGGTATAGGTGCTGAGCTAGACTACTCCATCTAAAATCCTGTCCTAGGCACTGTAGCGTCCTATTAGTAGGGGCATTAGAAAACACCAGTTACCTCTGACGTATATAAAATCATCTGCAATAGATGCAAAAGCCTGTTTATAATACACATATTTCACCCTCTCACACTATACATGGCGTTGAACTTCAAACAGTACCCGTAGTCTGAGTTTTACTTGTTCAGTTTGAACATTTCGTTTCGCCTACGTGTCTTTCTCTTATGTATGAAGAAAAGATAAGACAACAACAATACGTAACGTAGAAACTTGGTAAAACTCGAACGAATCGAAACGAGTTGTCGTCTTATTATTTTTCCATACAAAAGAAAAAGACACGTAGGCGAAACGAAATGTTCAAACTGTTCGAGTAAAATTTAAACTACGGGTACAGTTAGTAATAGTAGTAAGCGTATCCGCTTGTTGTTCCAGTGAGGCCAGTAAAAGTAAAAAAATAAATATTGTGGACAATTCACACAACACTACCCAGCCCCAAACTAAGCAGAGCTTGTAATATGGGAACCAGATAGCTGATATAATACTTGAATACATTTTTTTTTGTAAATACATACTTAGAATACCATATAACACCCAGACAGAGAACAAACATTTATGTTCACCACACAAATATTTGTTCTCGGTGGGGATCGACCTACTACTACCAACTGAGCTAGAGGCCAGTCAAATACCATTACCTGTGATGCTAGTATTTCATTCCCATCTTCCCATCGGATGTTAGGTTTTGGAAACCCGGTGACTTTACAGGCAAGGGTCAACTCAGTTGCGTAATCTATTAAGCCTTCCCTGTCTAAGATTTCCGATTGTGGTTTCGTCCAGGTAACATTTTTAACTGCAACAAAAAATGATTGAGAACTCAGTACTCAGTAATACTCGTAGCACAATCAGTAATGTAAACAGATTTATATCACGTTACCTTGTACTTGGGGAAAAATGAATTTGGTAGATCCTTTAATTTTTTGTAGAGTCACCACGTCTTTTCCTATTATCTGAAAACGTGTTGGATTATTTACCTACTGAAATTGAAACCTGAATATTAATTTTTTGTATTATTCAACTTTTTAATTTCGTGCCGAGATGGTTCTTACCCATAAACGAAAGGTTTTCCCAGGCTCTACGAAATGTTTTTCCGCTACATACAAGCCTTGTTGCTTTTCTTCCAAGAAAATAGTCTGTTTTAAACTTTCACCAGCATTCAGCCATTCAATGGACTCCAGTGTTATAGCTGTATCGACAGATATCATAACGTAGTTTTCCCAACCTGTAACAATTATTACGTATTTTATTTAGCTTTTTATGTCCCACTGCTGGGCTAAGGCCTCCCAAAATCCCCTCCACTCTGTGCAGTCCTGTGCTGAGATGTTCCACTGTGGTCTGTTCTTGTCATCGTCTCGCCATCTTGTTCTTGGTCTCCGCGCCTTGGCTCTTGCGGGCACCACTTTGTGATTATTTTGGCCCAGAGCTTGTTATGCATGCGGCAGACATGGCCAGCCCACTCCCACTTGAGCTTGGCAGCTTTAATCTTCATTAATATCAACTTATTTTTATACAGAAGCAATTATTATTCAGGGATTACCGTTGTCATCAACCTTGGCAGGTGGCCACGGTGCCAATATTTAGTACTAAGAATATGCTATCCTATAGTTAATATGCAGTCTTTCTGCATATTAGCATACTACGTCTTCTGGTCCGTCCCCTTATTAGAACACAGCAGAAGACGTCGTCTTTTACGACAATCCATGTAAGATAATCATCATCATCATTATCAGCCTGAAGAAGTCCACTGCTGGACATAAGCCTCCCCTACTCGTTTCCAGGAAGAACAATTCTGAGCCCTTTCTATCCATCGACTTCCCGCGATCTTAACAATGTCGTCGGTCCATCTGGTCATGTAAGGTAATGGAGTGATCTTATTCTATACCGGGACCACCTCGGTCAGAATCAAAGCTGGTTAATAAACTACTCTGATTGAGGATCCACGGGATTCTACCATCTTAATGTTTTCAAAATGACCAACATTGATTATTGCGTGGGGCGCCCACCTACCAGATGGACCAACGACATTGTTAAGATCGCGGGAAGTCGGTGGATGGAAAGAGCTCAGAATCGTTCTTCCTGGAAATGTATAGGGGAGGCCTTCTTCTCCAGCAGGCTGATGATGATGATGAACACTGATTCTAAAGATGTTCTAGTTTGACATTTCCTCACCTGCTAATGGGCGTAAGCTTGTTTCGATCAAGCTCCGAGGCAATTTAGTTGAAAATCCATATTGAAAGGGAATGTAGTTCTTTTCGTAAAATGTCACGACCACTTTTCCTTGGCCGCGGATGCTCATTGAGTATTGGCCAGGATCGGGTCGTCTAAGAAGCACCGCCTTAAATATTTAACATTTTATCTTTAAAAAAATATTAAACTCGGAAACATAGGATAAGAAAAATACCAATGTTATTCATGATAATATTATAATAAAAATAAAGCTGGAAATCACAAAATCCAAGCATGGCTCGTGCATTGCTTTTAATTTTTTTATACCTACTGGTCCTTTAGAAGAGCAAAAATAACGGAGATTTTCATATTTTGAAACAGTCAAACGCGAGAGTCTATGCCAACTCTTGTATTCTTGAATGTCTAAAACTTTTACTGAAACTCTCAGCACAGCTAGGTAAGAAGATAGCTGTTTTATAAGTTATGTGTGCAAAGCTGTTGTGCAATTGTTACCGACCACTTCTCAGTTCCACTCTTTATAGACTTTGGTCTTGAAGCTTTACGGTATTTGAGACAAAATGTAACGTTATATTTGCACACACCGAGTTGGATTCATCGGCAGTTACGTATAAAGTAACAAGCATACCAGCGCATGTCTTGTAAACAGCACCCTTTCCACAAATCGGGGGCGCTGGGAGCTAGACTCGAGGAAGGTAAGTACTGGGTTACTTCCCGACACGCTGATCAGCAGATCCGTAGTAAACGTATCCACTGTAAACTAAAGAAGTTACAAATATTTATAGCACTGCTCAAGTTACACCTCACACCTAGAATAACGGTAAAAAGATGGAGATTATAGTAGACTAGCAGCTGCCCGCGGCTTCGCTCGCCCCTTTCCCGTTACGCCCCGTTCCGGTTACTTCATGACAAAGAGCTCTTCTTAGTAGTAGTAGAGCTCTTTGTGATGGGCTCGTCTGGGGAAGTACTACCACCATGCCTATTTCTGCCGTGAAGCAGCTTGAATGTGCTGTTTCAGTTTGAATGTCAAATTTGAAAATGATGGAAACTACACTTGTCGAGTGAACAACGACCATGGATCTGAGTCACAAAATTACGTTCTAGACGTCGGTTACAAGCCGAGTTTTAAAAATACGAATATGATGACTTATATTTGGAATGGTAATAAGGATGAAACCCTAGATTGTGCAGTGAACGCAAAACCAGATGAAGAAGTAAGTCATAGAGAAGTGTAAGAGGTACATAATATACGTGGATGTTTACTTATAGTTAGCAGCCACCGTAATTTTGCTCGCAGTTTTGACCACGTGGTAAACTTTTCAGGGTTTTTTTTATTATTCCTAGTTACAAACTATATTTCCAAACATCATCCACTTCTGCGCCGCGGCCGTGAGGCCGGCGCGCCGAACATCTGATCGCGTGGCTTATATCTTGCTATTCTTGTCTTATTTCATTTTTACGTAAAATGAACTAAGTAACTACTATGTTCAGTTTAATATGTATTGGAGAAATATAACGAAGTACATACTATTTTAATGAGCAATAGGATATTTATCATGATTAAATTTTGTGAGTTTTTCAACCAACGCAGAACCTTTAGATGTGCACAAGGCTAGAGAGTACCTATACCTATGCATAATTCAAAGCTTTTACTGAGTAGTGTTATTATTTTCAGGATGTTTAATACACAAAACAGTTGAAAGAACACAAAACACACCGATAATTCTTGGCGAAGACCTAACCACATGGCCGCAGTTTGATTCAGATATGTCAAGTGAATTTGTAGCTGTTATACAACATCGCACAGTTACACTCCAGTGTTCTACTATGGATCAGCCGCAAAACACTTTTAGGACACACCCAACATCCAAAATGATTATCGCAAAATGTTTCAAAGAAGACAAATTTATAGTTGAAGATAAAACATACAAATTTGAAGATTTGCAATGCAAACAGTATGTGAAATCATCGCTTAGAGTACCAAATAAAACGTGCATGAAAACAGGCGAAACAATTGAAATAGGGTTCAAGCTAAACAATGGCTTTTTGGGAGTGTACGAAGTATGTTATAGCAATGCCGATAGCAAAATTATGTTCACTAAGGTTGTGATGTCAATTGGTAATCTAGGAGACAAATTAGAATTGTTAAAAGAGTGCCAGTTCAACCAGCGGTGGTTGGTCAATCCAGATGACGTAGCATTCGGACCTGCTCAGGCTGCCACGTTGTCCAAAAAGTATAATGCAGTTCCTGTATACGAGCCCTGTAATAACAGCTCGAGGGTGAGAGATTTACTTTTGTCCTTTTATAACTATTCTAAGTGCTCTGCGGTGGTGATCAGTGATACGCTTTCAAATAAGACAGCGATATTTGACAGCTATGCTATGCTCGGAGTCTCTCTAATGGATAAAATCCGGAACGAGGTTATTCAACGGAGAACCAAGGTAGTCGTCATAGCTCAAAGGATTGGTAAGATGAAGTGGCAGTGGGCCGGTCATGTTTGCCGTAGAACAGACAATCGTTGGAGCAAACGAATACAAAAGTGGAGACTGCGTTTAGGTAAGCGTAGTGTAGGACGCCCTCCGGCAAGATGGGGCGATAATGTGCGAAATGTAGCTAGCAAGCACTGGAGGAGAGCCGAAGACCGGGCTCAGTGGTGCATCATGGGAGAGACCTACGTCCAGCAGTGGATTGATATAGTAGGTTAATCATGATGATGATGATTATGATTTGAAAGCGTTTCACTGATCGCCACCATAGAACGCTTACATGTGCGCAAGGCACTTTATGGCACATTTTTATGTTCCAATAAGATGTTACCTACCTATTTTTTTGTTGGAAGGTCTTACAAAAAAATGTGAATAATAACTTTATATTTTAGTTTTTGATCCTCGTTAAATCGAAGAAAAAAAATACTCTGTATCAAAACCATCAATTTTCTTTTATAGATGACATGGAGTAAAGTTGAATATGATATTCAGATGCAATTTTTTGAGGATCGTATGACGGTGTGGACTGGCGCGAGTGACTACGCCTCTGACGGGGTACCTCGGTACTTGTGGAAAGTGAGTAATTAAGTAATTAGATCACATTTTGATCTATGATTCTCAGTTCTTACTTTACTGACGTAGGTATACTTACAAGGTATACAGCCAAGCCGATGCGTGGCTTGACGTGGTAATATTTCAGATACGTTTATAGTTTATTGACATAATAAAATTAAATAAGTTTTACAATATTATAGATTTTGAACCATGAGGTGTTTGTGCCTAGGTAGAGTTTTTATATAAAAAAATTGTGAACGTTCCATGCACACAACACTATCTAGCCCGAAACTAAGAAGAGCTTGTACGATGAGAACCAGATAGTATATATGTCGATGTTTCTTTCCAGGTGGTGAAGTTTGAAGACGCATTTGAATCAATTGTGTACGTTAATTCTCCAACTGCTGACGTTACGACGTCGACGAAGACTAGCTACGTGTGCTCACCAAAAAAGTCTAGTCGTATTTTAGAAAGCAGTGACCAGTATACCTATTCTTGCAACATGGACGACTTTGTAAAAGCTTTTAATTTACCCAAATCAGATTTTGGGATTTAGGCGCACAAAATCATCTGTCATCCGCTAACTAAAATGCCACTAAGCGGTATAATGGTTAATTTTCAATTTTAAATACCATTTTAGATAGTTTAAAATTATTGTCTATCGATCTGTTTGGGCCTCGTCTTCTTACTGGCTTTAGTTTTGAAAATAGACTTATCAAGGAAGCAGATGAATAAGAAATATTTTTAAATATCATCGAAACTTAGTTTTACCGTTTAGCAGCATTTTAGTTAACGGACGGCAGTCGTCTATATAGAGTGTAGATTTGTGTGCTCCTAAATTTTAACTGATGACTTCAGCCTTGCGTACATCTAAGCGATCTACGATGGCGATCAGTTTCTGCAAAGGGTTTTTTTACATCCGCACACATTGACACTGCGATATTTTAAAGCGATGCACTTATCGCATCGCACGCGCAAGGTTTTCAATCTAGATTCTAGAATGAAGTCCTCAAATAGAAGTGGAAATTTTATTGCCAATAAGTAATTTATCATCTTCTTTCTTTTTATTACAAATTATATTTAATAATTTACTCTTAGTAACTTTAATATTAGGTGCTTTTAACGTTTTGAAATAACAAGCACAGGTGAATATCAATATTTTATATGAATTGTAGAATTCAATGGAAGCTAGTAATAATTCATAATGATGTGTTGTGCTGAATGACACAACAATTGTATTCAAAGGTGTTCTCTACATGAGATAGAGCATTTTCAACTATAGAAAGTCTGCTCGAAGATGCAAAATTAATGCGCTCCTCATGGTTAATCAGTTATAACTTTAAATCCCAAAAACACAAAGTACACCTGTTTTCCAACAGAACTTTTTAGTCTAATTGTTTATTATGATTTATGTTTTTTTATTCAAATGAATTAGGCCTCTTTTGTGGACTATTTAAGTTAGTTTTCTTGCATTTTCTTAATTATTAACAAACCTCTGCATACGTCATGTAATACATAATTATACTTTAGTTAAGTCTTTCTTATAGTACAACTAGTTCTTACATTATCAACGTTTCTTATGTATTTGCAAGCGTTCAAACATTTATTTCGCTTTCTAGATAATATAACTTAGATCTTAAGAACTACTAACACAAAATAAATAAAATTTTAGAAGGTTTTGTGGTTTATTATTTCACTTTTACACTGTAGTGTGTTGCTATTACCGTGCCCTTATATGAATTGTTCTTTAACACAGCTAATGTTAGATAAAAATAAATTCTATTTTTTTTAATGGGGGAAAATTTATCATAAATATAGAATCGCATAACTAAAAAAGCGCGGTATTATCAAACTAGTCTGGAAATATTGTACCCCAGGTTAGTGATTTCGCTCTGGGTCTTACAAAACCTCTGCAAATAACAATAAATAAAATAAAAAAATAATATTGTGAACAATCCACACACACTATTTAGCCTCAGACAAAGCTTGTACTAGGTGAACCAGATAGCTGATATAACGTGTGCAATATTTTTTACATCATAACATGCTCAGTAAATAGGATTTACTTTAGCGCAAAGAGGCGTGTGCCGCTCAGTGCATTGTAAATGCGTTCCATTTTCAAATCACTTTACCGTCACACTATGCTTGATACGTTATGGTTCATTACAGTTCAAGTTATGCAAACCTCATTGGTGAAACAATTTTTTTTCTTATAAAATGAGCAGAAAACTTTTTACTGAAAAAATGTAGTAGCAGCACAGATGTGTGCGTCTGCTTCTGTTTCAGATACTGGTACAAATATTTTATTTTAATACTTAAATAATTATTTTTGTCATATTAAAATTACATGGTGTCATACCCGTATAAATGTTGTGTTATTGTTGTATTGTAAGCATATTTCTGCCGTGAAGCAGCATTGCTGTGTTTCGTGTTGAAGGGTGTGGGTGCCGGTGAAATCACTGACACGTGAGGCAAAATATCTGTATGCCTCAAGTCAATGGACGCAGGGCAGTGCATCTTAAGGCACGTTCCTGACGTGCGTGACCTACGAGGCAATGCTTTGCTATGGTAAATGGTTACCACTGAACATCAGGTGGGCCATATGTTTGTTCCAACCGCTAGTTAGATATTTACCACGCACCCTCGAACTATATTCACCCTCGCTCGCTTAGCTCGCTCGGGCATCTAAATATCTATGGTATACACTCGATCCATTAGCGCCCTTTGCGAGCTGCGTTCGCATCCTTTTACAAATCAAAAATAATGTAAAATAATAGCAGTGAAGTTCCAGTGTGGTGCTACTTCACTTAGTCAGACGTATGCAATGCAATAATACAATAGCAAAAGTTTCAAAGACAGTACACGCCGCTTCAAAGCTTATACCATTTATATTGTTTAAGCTTCAAAGTTATAATACGAAAATAGTAGGTACAGACATTGCAAATTGACATAATTATTAACTTCCTATGGGTAAAGTGACCGGGACATCGGTTCACGCAGTTTTATCATTAAGGTTGTTCGATTCCGATACAAACTTAATTTACACAACTATGGGCAAACAAAGTATAAATGTACACTGAAATAGCTGTAATAGAATTTTACAGTGGTCTTTATTGCCGGCCAGTTATATAAAGTTGGAGAAAACTGTAGGATAGCAGAAATATTAATAAAAAACCAAAAAAGTGTTTTTTTCGTCATTCTTTCTAACGGGTACTCGGCATTGAATACGTGAATGAGCTTAAAACATATGTCTCAAAATAGTCGTAAAAGTCTGTTAGTTCTTTTTCTGAAGCCCCGACTGCCACGACCAACGGCTACCACTCCAACTTTATATAACTGGCCGGTAATAAGGACCACTGTAAAAGCCTATTACAGCTATTTCAGTGTACATTAATACTTTATTCGCCCATAGTTGTGTAAATTAAGTTTGTATGGAAATCGTACCCCCTTATAGCTATCTAGAGTAGGTATCGTACGCTTTCTTTATTAGATTATTCTTAACATAGGCTTTAAACTTCCGAATAGGAAGCTTAGTTGCATTTTCCGGAAGTTTATTAGAGAAGCGTACAGTGCTCCCCATAAACGACCATTTATCTTCTGCAGACGAAATTTGGAACATAAAGTTTTTTTTTATTAAAGTTTTGTTGTTTTGTTTATTCTATTATATCTATATAATATATATTCTATTCATAATATTAATATATATGTACTAGTATTATTACTATATTTATTATCATATTTATTAGTTTATGACTATTTATTTTATTATGTTTGCCCCGTCCATACTCGTAGTCTAATGTTTCTTTCCATCCAAAGGTTGTCTGGAAGAAATCGCTATTAGCGATAAAACCGCCCATTGTATCTCTAGTTTTTAAGTATTCTTTTAGACCATGTTTACCTGATGATTTATGGTGTACAATAAAGTTATATTATATTCTATTCTATTCATTTATTTATGTAGGTATGGAATAAAATAAAAATATGTAGGTATTGTAAAATCAATTGTATAGAGGCACCACAAAACAGCAAAAACGCTTTTGCTTATTGATTATTCTGTGGTAGGCACGGTATTTGAAGAAATCAAATCTAAATCAAAAGTGTATTTATTCAGTAGAATCGCAAGAAATCACTTTGAAACGTCTTATAGCTAGGTGAAATGTAGGTGCCAGCTCCACGCGACCAAGATGTTCAGTCGTAGGCCATACAACACAATTCTCTACCCTAATTCTGTTGCATAAAATTTTTAGGTAGGTACCTTCAAGGTTGCCTGGTAGAGATCGCTGTTAGCTATAAGGCCACCCATTGTTTTACTGTGAATTTTTATTTTTAAGCAAAATACTGTATTCCTATATGTGTCATAGTAATCAATAAAGAGTTATCTATCTATCTATCCATCTTACCCGATAATATCTATGGTACCTACTCATATTCAGATTCAGAGTCAGATTATATTTATTGCTTGAAATACATGTCGAAAAGATAATATACAGGTACGAAAAGGTACTATACAGGATACTAGCAGCTAAATAAGCAAGGTAAGTGAGTAAGATAGGTAACTTTCTTATTAACCTTCGCTAAGCCTACCTACGTCAACACTTCTATTCAGGTTCCTTTTTCAAACGACACCGGCGTTTGGGACGAGCCTGGGTCGACTCAGGGGCAGGCAGACTACGCTCCACTAGCTTGCACGGCCCCACTTGACTAAGGAGTAACCTTGGTGAGCAAGGTGGCTCCTTTACACGCAAGGCTCCGGTTAAGGAAATCCGGGCCTACCGCAGGGGGTTGCACAGACCAAAACCAGAGTCAGAAAAAGAGCTAGACAGAACTGGTTCTTGTGTATTTTGTACATTTTGTAAATACTTGTAGGTGGATTCGTTTTCTGTCATTTTGGGAAGTCACATAGCTTTTTGATTTTAATTGATTTTCAAGTGTTATTTTGAGTTCTGTTGTGTAATTTTAGTGGTATTGTAACCAACATTACTTGAGGTCTTAGCTCAAAGTGTTAGCAGTTGGAATGAAAGTGTATTATGTGTTATTCTGATTTGAGCGAAAATGTTTCAGATGGTGTTGGAAAAAACGGCCTTCTTTTGTTTTCAAAGCCAATTAGGGTAGGGCCAACTTGTCTATTGACTGACTTGACTGTGGTGTAAATCAAATCAAATCAAAATTTATTTATATGGAAACAAAAACTCGGAGCCAGTAACTATGCGGAAGCCTGCTTGGATAGAGAAGCCGGGCGGACTCTGGTGTCGGAGGCCAAGATCCACTTTGGGTCGTTGCGCCACAGCAGTAAGTAAGTAAGTAAGGAAAAAAGGTACAAGGTTATACAAAAAAGAAGTTTAAACGATACTGACTGCAGAAGTATAAAACTGTGTCGTAGCCAGTAACGCCCTCCTCTTGGCAGGTGATATCCAATTTAAAACATAGTACTTAGGTCTTCTTCTTCTTCGTCGTGTCGATGTTTCCCATTGTATTGTTTTCCCTATATGTGCTTCTCCCAGAACTGGGCCACACTAATAGCGCTCTCCGTGGCGTCACTCAAATCCCTCAGCGTGCAGGTGTTAGGGCACTCTGGCCAAGACAGCAAATGAGGCATGGACTGTGGGACTCCGCAGTTGCAGTCTGCATGGTCGGAGTACCCCCATTTTACTAAATTATGCCTGCAGCGGCCCACCTGGCTCCGAAGTCTATTCAGAGACTTCCAGGTTGACCATGGGAGTTGGTTACCCGCTGGGAGTTTTTCTGCCAGCATATCATAATCAATATGGGGCGGGTATTTTTTAGCCCACAGTTTCTTACGAGCCTCACTAGGATCCTCTTCTGTCAGTGCCATAGCAGACTGGAGAAAACTATGGCGGCTTTTCAAACGGGCCTGACAGTGATTAGTGTTGTAAAGTGGGTGCCTCGTGTTTTTTTTTTTTTTTTATACAACTAAGTTGACAAACAAGCATACGGCCCACCTGATGGGAAGTGGTTACCGTAGCCTATGGACACCTGCAATACCAGAGGCATCACAAGCGCGTTGCCGACCCTTTAAAACTTTTAAAACGCCCTTTTTGAAGAACCCCATGCTATAGTCCTTAGGGAAAACCTCCCACCTCTCGTGTCCGTCTCCTGTTTGTTTTTTTCTATTGAGGAGGCGACTTTCCTATGGACCTCCGGGGGAGCTATTCCTGCTAGAGGGTAAAGTGCAGAGAGGAGAGTTGGTTTTAGGCAGCCGGATATAATTCTGCATGTTTCATTTAGTGCTACATCTACTTCACGGGCATGGGCGGATCGATGCCACACTGGGCATGCAAATTCACCAGCCGAGAAACAGAGAGCTAGTCCAGATGTTCGGAGGACATGAGGGGTGGCACCCCAGCTTGTCGAAGTAAGACGTCGTATTAAATTGTTGCGAGTACTTAGGTAAATATATTTATAATTTAACACAAGGAAATAAATGTTTACCATTTAATTGGTACACAAAATTAAATGACGCATTTAATATTATTATTCATAAAATATAATCCTGATATTGTTTTTAATTAGAAACAAAATTCCATCAAAACCAAGTGATATTAAATAGATACAGCAAATACCTATTACTGAGCCCAACCACAAACAGGCAAACTCATAATAACTACTCTACACTCATCATTAATTTTATGCGGAAAAACCTGTCTAAAAATAACAACACAATCCTCCTGCAGACATTTTCAGTTTTATAAAAGTGGATAGGTACCTAAACCTACACTGATAATTCATTTTCAGTTAGAAAAAGTTGGTAACTACCAACACCAGTTATTAATTTTTGTCGTGGCTTTATTTGAATTTTTAGTGTCTTTTGTCTGCCTGTCTATCTGTCTCCTTGAGAAAATAATCCGTAAAAACAAAAAACCGCGATAACCTAACCAAATCTAGCCCTAAAAGTTACATTAAGGGCTGGTTTCACGAATTGCTAATCAACCTGTTAAATCTGTGACAATTGATATTATCCCAAATTTTGTAAACAAAAATTAGAGTTTAACAGCTGTCAGTGTTTAATTTGTCGATTAGTAATCCGTGAAAGCAAACCCTAAGTTTTTTATATTTTTAACATTAAATGGCGTCCATAAAGGTACATATCATTTGGATGTCTTTTTTTCACAAAAACTACGCACACATAGACAAATATCGTATAAATAGGTCGAGGAAAAAGATACAATTTAAATACGGTGAACACAAAAGTGGGTCTTACCATGTCAGAATAAAGGTCAACGCGTATTGATAATCCACATGCACCACATAGTTCCACCTCAAATAGCGTTGACCGTATGATATCTACGAGCTGACAGCTAGCACACAGTTTGCTGTTGAAGCAGCGATGCCTAGCAAAAAGCTTGCAATAAAAGCGCGTGTCTTCCTACCACTATATTAGAGCACTAGTTGTCTAGTGGTAGGAGCCTCGCCGTCCGATCCTAAGGTCATGGGTTCAAATGCAGTCGTGTACCAATGAGTTTTTATGTCAAAAAATGTATATGCACAATGCTAGTGCTCTCAAACGGTGAAGGAAAACAACATGAGGAAACCCGTGGTTTAGTCAGCTCCGCACGTATTGACCATGTCTTTCCCGTGGATTAGTCCGACTAAGCTGTCAGGGTGGTAAAAGTGCTAGGCAAGTCTTTCCTGTGGATTAGTCAGACTAAGCTGTCAGGATGGTATAGGTGCTGGGCAAGCCTATTTCATCTAAAATCCTGTCCCTGGGACTATAGCATCCCGCAAGTAGGGGGGCATGAGTAAAAACTTTGCCCCTGACGCTATATATAACATCCACAATAGATGCAAAGTCCTGTTTGCTTGTTTTCACTTACTTCCTACCACACACATGATCATGCAACTAGCTTTAACGACGAGCGGTCTACGCAGTTACAGTGCGCAGACCATGCTTTATTTTATTTACTGAATATAATTACGCTATCCAACGGCATGAATTGTGTGAATACACCTTTAGCGGGCTATAAATACTCGGGATAACCAGACGTTTTTCAGTTTCCATCGACTCGTAAATATGGGGTGGTGGAACTTGCGTTTAGGGTTCTTAATACTTTTTCTAGTACAATGTGCAACATGTTCCAAAAAAAGCAGTTTGACCTTTGTTATAGACGACACCGCTTCTATGTATAATGATATAAGACAAGTGAAAGAGGCCGTCGGGGCCATAATGGATATTGTGATGAGCACAAAGGCGAGCGTAATCGAAGATGTTGTACTGGTGACTTTCGGGGATCCTCGTAAGTAAAATTTAAAATTTTCTAGTGGTTTTTTATGGCTGAATCCAGTACCTGGTAAGAACCTCACCTTCCAATTCTGAGGTCGCGGGTTTGAATCCAGTCATGTAGCCATGGGGTTTTTTTGGGTTCCGTAGCCAAATGGCAAAAACGGAACCCTTATAGATTCGTCATGTCTGTCTGTCTATCCGTCTGTATGTATCCACTTTTCTCCGAAACTATTAGATCTACACTAATGAAACTTGGTAAGTAGATGTATTCTGTGAATTGCATTAAGATTTTCTCACAAACATAGAAAACAATAAATTTTGGGGGTCCCCATACTTAGAACTGAAATTCAAAAAACTTTTTTTCATCAAACCCATACGTGTAGGGTATTTATAAATAGGTCTTCGAAAATAATGTTGAGGTTTCTCATATCGTTTTTTTCTAAACTGATTAGTTTGCGCGAGAGACACTTCCAAAGTGGTAAAAAGTTGCCCCCCCCCCCCCCCTCGAACTTCTAAAATAAGAGAATGATAAAACTAAAAAAAAAATATGTTGTACATTACTATGCAAAATTCCAACGATATTTGGTTTGAACGAGATCTAGTCAGTAGTTTTTTTTTTATTCGTCATAAATCGTAAACCGCAATTTACCTTTCGACGAACTACAACTAATACTAACTAGATTTCGTTCAAACCAAATATCGTTGGAAATTTACATAGTAATAAACATTACATAATAATAAAACTAAAAAATACATCATTATGTATTTTTTAGTTTTATCATTCTCTTATTTTAGAAGTTACAGGGGTGGACCAACATTTTACCACTTTGGAAGTGTCGCTCGCGCAAACTATTCAGTTTAGAACAAAACGATATTAGAAACCTCAACATCATTTTTAAAGACCTATTCATAGATACCCCACACGTATGGGTTCAAAGAAAATTTTTTTTTTGAGTTTCAGTTTCAAGTATGGGGACCCCCAAGATTTATTGTTTTTTTTTTCTACTTTTGTGTAAAACCTTAATGCGATTTACAGAATACATCTACTCGCCAAGTTTAATCAGTCTAGCTTTTACGGTTTCGGAGAAAAATGGCTGTGAATACGGACGGACAGACAGACAGACAGACATGACGAATCTATAAGGGTTCCGTTTTTGCCATTTGGCTACGGAACCCTAAAAAGCAAGTGTGCATAGACTTTTTAAACTCCTTCAATGGGGTCAGGGGCAACTGATGGTGTTTTACTCATGCCTCTACTAACGGGAGGCCATAGTGCCTGGAACAGGATTCTGTATGGAATAGGCATGCCCAGCAACATAACCATCCTGACAGCCTAGTTGGCTTAATACACAGGAAAAACATGGTCAATACGTGCGGAGCTGACTAAGCCGCAGGTTTCCTCCCGATATTTTCCTTCACCGTTTGAGAGCACTAGCATTATGTACATACATTTTATGAACAGAAAAATCCATGAAACACGACTCTCGCTCGCTCGAAGGCTTGGTAGGCGTAGGTTACTACCACTAAACCACCAGTGCCTACCACCCCTTGGATAACAATGTACCTACTACTCGGACTCAGTACGAAGGCTTAGAATTTTCACACAGATGTCCAATATTATGAGCATCAAACCAACAACGCTGAAGTTGTGGTTGTTATGATTGAGCTTTTCTAACTGAACTAAAATCAAGCTGTGGTTTGAATTCGGTTATCAATAACAGATTGATGATCAAGACAAATTGATGAAAATGTTACTAAGACCTGAGTCTGAACGAATTATCTTGTGATCTGTTTATTCATAAATCTTGTGACGCCGTGGACACAATTAATTATTACCTTACCTCTCCGTTAAAAAAAACTTTGGCACGCTGTACAATTTGTATGGAAATAAACCCGTCTCTTCCATCGACGGTAATTCAGCAAACTGCACTTCCAGATATGAACCCAAGGTTTAGGGATTACAAACAAAATATCTTGAGGACACAGAAAAATTACTGTTATGCCTATAAGTTTTTAAAATGTTTGCTTGTGCAGTTTTGATTGCGTCTCAGCTCAGTTGGTCTGCCTTCTGCGCCGTATAGGTCGTGGATTCGATCCCCACCGAGAACAAATAGTTGTGTGGTGAACACAGATGTTTGTTCTCTGTCTGGGTGTTTTACTGTAGGTATTCTAAGTATGAATTTACAAAAAAAAGATGCGTACCTAAGTATTATATCATCAGCTATCTGGTTTCCATAGCACAAGCTCTGCTTAATCTGGGGCTAGATAGTGTTATGTGGATTGGATAAAATATTTATTTATTTTAGCACAACAATATATTATTAAAATTTCAATTATTATTTCAGATGTGAAGTATAGAACAACAACTTCCAGTAAGGATGAATTAATAAGCGCTCTCAAAAGAATATCAGTAAGAGGTGGAGGTGATTGTCCTGAATATTCATTGTCGGGAATCAAACTGGCACTTGAAAACAGCAGACATGGATCATACCTTTTTGTGTTCACCGACGCTGGTGCCAAAGACAAGGCCTTACTAAATGATATTAAAAGCCTGTGTGAAAAGAAAGAAAGCCAGGTAAGTCTAAAATCTATTATAACGTTTAACATACTTACATCCTTATGCCGAAAGAGGAATAATCTGCACGTCACGGAAAACCACGCTTGTTCTATGCCTTTTCTCTTAAACTTTCCTCCTTGTCTGTTAGTTGGCGCCCAATTTGAAATTCAAATAAATTTAATTCGAAAGCCGTGCTAATTTCATTTCAAATTTAGTCATAATAATGTTTTTAGATAGTTTCTTTTTTTTGTGAAATTTTGCTAGTTTTTTCCACCATGGATAAAGTGAATATTAGTACAATTTATGTATTGTGTTCCTGCGTGGAAATACCTCAGCGCAAACAACACGAAACATTAGCACAAACTCCACACTACTCTCACTATTAAATTCTCCAGAGCCCGAAGTCCCAGTGCATTTACAACATTTCGTTACCAAATGTTGTTTTCGTTTTGCCTATTTGTCTCTGTCTATTGTATGGAGAAAAGATGAGACAACAACTCTAGCTACGTAACGTATTTTTGCCGTCTCATATTGGCGAAACGAAAAAAGCATTTGGTAACGAAATGTGGTAGCAAAACTCCGACTTCGAGTACTGACCACTTAAATTATGTAAGCTGCCCTCTTTTATCTCCCTATTACTTTCCTCCTGAAACTTTTGCTAAACTTTTGGGACATTTTTAAAATCTTTGTGAATTCTAGATTTGGTCAAAATGTTCTAAAAAATAGTGCTCCTAAACGTTCTAGAATGTTCTTACATCATCGTCATCAATTTATATCATTCCACTGCTGGACGTAGGTATCTTCCAAGACGTGCCACTGAGACTGGTCTGCGGCTCAATGTTCTTTAACATTTTGGAATGCCCGGGCATTATAAAGAGGAGATTTGTATTTTTGTGTGTATGTTTTTAATGAATAAACTCAAAAACCATTGTGCTGATTTCAAAAATTATTTCACCATTGGAAAGCTATATTCACCTTGAGTAACATAGGCTATATTTATGTGTTTAATAAATAAATTTCCACTCGTGCGAAGCCGGTACAGGCAGCTAGTATAATAAAAAAAAATGAATACTTATAATAGCTTAAGAAAAACTTACCTGCGCACACGTTCGCACGAACGTGTGCGCAGGTGTACTATTATGTTTGTACTATTATGTACTATTATGTTCCAGGTGATATTTTTCGTGACTCATAGCAACTGTTATGATTACGAACATAATAGACCTTATTATGAAATTGCAAAGGCTACATCTGGACTAGTTTTTGAAATCAAAAAAGATGAAGTTAAATACGTAAGTAAATTAGCCATTTCTTCTATTAGTCGTACCAGTACCAGCATGTCGTGGTGGTTCTGGTATAGAACCTCTACATCACTTCCCGTGGAGATGCTTATTATTGCATAGAACGCACCATGAGATGGGCAGCATCTCCTGAGTCATCATCCACAGCCCGACTTGACTCACCGCTGGGTATATAAGCCTCTCTCTGTACGTGCTACTATTAAAAACTATTCTTCTGAGTACGTGAAATTAATACTGCACTCACCAATTATTTTGGGATTTTGGGATCGAAGGGCGATGACTACACCTACGACATCTCCCTTTACAAAGTTAGTCAAACCCAAGCCTTTGTCCAATAGTCAACATAGTCATGCTGTTGATGATTGCTATAAATATATTGTTGTTTAAATCGTAAAACTACACCAAGAATCAAAAGCTGATTACACGACCTTTGTGGTCCATCGAGCAACTTACCAACTGAGACAAGAAGCCACTGTGGGTTCAAATCGGATGGTATTTAAAAGTACTTCAATTTATTCCCATTTCATTTACCTAATTTTGCCTGTGTTCCACCAAATATACTGAATGTGCACCAAAATATGTCATAACGAGCATCTATTTAACAACTGTTGCAAATTTGTAAAAATAGTAATACACCTAATTTTATAAACAAGCATTTATTTTTTTTAAACAAGCATTTGGCACGTTCGCTCTGCTGGCTCGCCTTGTGCGTAATTTTTATGTTCTAACATAACCTAACCTATCCAAGTCGGATCCGCCCTTTGTGTAACATTCGGGAATATTTGGTGCACGATCAGTATTTTTCGGGGAAGATCAATATTTTAGAAATGCATACATTGATGTAGGTACCTTAAGATTTTTGGTGAACACAAAAATATTATCCGTTCAAATCACACAGCGGATTGCGCAAATTTAACATCGGTTAGCGAGCGGATAGTTGACTGTATGTCAAAACTATAGATGGATTCATCAAAAGTGATTTGGAACCGATGGTACAGTGGTCAGAACATCCCCATACCAAGAGGAAAGTTTTGGGTTCCCGGAATCCCACTCGGCTCTAATAAAATTATTATGATTAGACGTTGATAGACTTGATCCATATAACACGCCAGTTTCTTATTTTAAGGTAGTCGAGTTAATGAAGTGTACATTGAATGACAAAAAAGCTGTTTTATCAACCAGGGTGCTACCAAGGAACACTTGGAACAAAGTTCCGGTGAGTAGAATAATGTAATTAAATTATTCGTGCTCATTTGAACCGTAACAATCATTATTTCTTAAGTGCCTAAATACTGATGATACTTTTTATTTCAGTTGATTATAGATGATAAAACTGGATATGTTGTAATATTAACGTCAGCACAAAATGTTGAAATATCTGCTATAACGTCACCGGATAACAAAACAATGGACACTAAGCATGCATGCGGCATGTGGCTACCATCAGGAAAGGTACAGTTATCGTTTAATATGAGCAGTGGACTCCCGAACAATTTCGGTCGCAAAAGCTATTTTCAAGCTTTACATTACAATTTAGTATCGTGATGCATGCGAAGGAGGGGTGGTTAGGGAGGGTCCTCCTTACCCTCTCCTTACCACTCCCATGAAAAAGTAGTGCACCATTCCTGAGAAAAACCGATATTAATGTAACCTAACCTCAAAACACTTAAGAGCCTATATGAGGTGAAACCGAAAATGTAAAGTAGCATTTTTTTTCGTTGTATGGATGAATCCATTTATTATTTTTGTAAAATATAACAATTAAATGGTGTAAAAAAATTATGATTAGGCTAGAAATTCTCTTAAACTCACTGGGTTCGATAAAATTGAACGCAAAGTTTGCCAAAAACTCTCAATTTTTTTTGGATTTGGGATGGTTTTTTTCAGTTGCTGTTAGAGCCATTGCAATGAAAGATTTGTTCCCGTTTACCTTAATAAATACGTAAAAACCTGATGTTATTGCACTTTTCTTAGTTGCCGTAGTTTTTATAAAAAAATAAAATTTTCAAAAATATAAATAGCTAGGCTTTCCTACTTACTTCTCAGTTCAGCCCGCGCGGCCAACGAGGTGAGGTCTATGTCAAATTTCGCGACATGACATTTCATCTCTGACTACGTAAAATATACCCTAGATTAAATCATAGCTACTACTGGTACTATAAATTTGCCACAGTGTAACATAAAACAAATTGTCACAGTATAACGAAATGACATAATACCATCTTCATCATACATTATGATCGATAACCTGTATTCATATCATCATCAGCCTGTAGAAGTATATATTTTATGTAGCATATAACTTATCTAGTACATTCTAGGGCACGTTCCTATCGTGCGTGACCAGCGAAGCGCAATGCTTTTGTTAAATAACCTCCATTTTTGTAGTTGCATAAGTAGCTATCTTCCTATCTACCCAGTGCTTTCCGTCATCATCATCAGTAAGTAGAAGTCCACTGCTAGATATAGACCTCCTTTATACATTTCCATGAAAAAACGATTTGCCGATTTCCCACGATCTTTAGAATGTCATCGGTTCATTAGCTGGAGGGGCATTCTGGTTGCTTAGCACCGGTTATATTGTCGTAGCGACCCGCTTTTTGATTCTAAGGGCGTGAGTTCAAACCCCGTCATGCACAAATTAGTTTATCTGCAAAAAAACTTATGTGCACTATGTCAGTACACTCTAACGGTGAAGGAAACAATAAATGAAACCAACGTGAAGTAGCAAAACTTTTGAGGCACATTCATAATCCACCACACCAGCTTTAATTTTCTATTGACATGACAAGAAGAAGACTCAAAAACTTGTAGCTGATTTTAGGCCTTTATAAAAATAGTGTCGATTTTGCAAAGAGTTTGGAAGCCCATTACAAATTATTAAATTATATTATACATATTATGGACAATCTACACTACACTATCTAGCCCTAAACTAAGCAGAGTTTGTATTATGGGAACCAGATAGCTGATGTAATACTTAAATACATTTTGTTTGTAAATACATACTTGGAAAACAATATGACATCCAGATAGAGAACAAATATCTATGATCACCACACAAATATTTGTTCTCGGTGGGGATCGAACCCACGACCTATGGCGCAGAAGGCAGAGCTACTACTAAATGAGCTGAGAGCCCAGTCATAACAATAATATCATGGGTTTTGAGTATTTTTCATTGCCGTCTTTTTAATCTGGAGGTGTCTGTAATGTATCAAAATGTTATCCCGAATTCTGGAACTTTCTGTCAAAGGCTTCATGCACGGTGCGCTCAAATACCCAAATACCAAAATACATGTGCGTATTTCTATACACGCAGCAAGGAGTTTCCCAAGATTTTGCGTTTGACAGAACTTTGAAGAGTCAGTTGGGGTTGTCGATACTCTTTGGTATACATAATATTTTTAAATGCCGATAAATATACAATAATATAAGTCGAATAGACAGTGTTATTTCACAATGCTTCACTGATCTCCACCGCAATGAGCACCGAAGGCCTAAATGAGTGCAAATCTTAAAGCCACCCGTAAATAATTTACATTTCAATTCATTTATTTCCATAGGCATGAATTCTACGCACTAAGTTATACTTACTAGATTTACATACAGATCTGGAAGTATAACCTTTTAGATAAAATAAAAATTTACTAAATTGGATCATAAAATTAAATGACGGAGGTATGCAGTAACAAACAATAAAACAAAACGGCTAAGCCGATTTTGATGAAATATTACTTTTCAGAAAAAAGAAAGATTAAAAGGGAGAAGACGAAAGAGAAGAAAAAGATAAGAATGTTATTGTATAAAATTTTGCCCCCCTTGCCCCCCAGGACCCCCCCTTTTGAGAGTGCTACCGGATGCCGTCGAGATAGGGGGGTTTCGATTGGGGTTTCGTATAGAGGGTTTCTTCCTGAATTGAAAAAACAAAAAAAACACCCCCCCTCTTGCCCCTTTTTTCACCCCCCCCTTTCGTATCTTCCAAGCGGAGTCATTTGCAAGACTTTTTTTTTTTGGGTCATGTAGGGAAGGTGAGATTATTTTGAAAGCAAAACAAATTTTGCCCCTCCCCCCTCTAGACCCCTTTATTATTACAAAACCTAAAAATGCCCTATTTTTGACCCTTTTTTCGAGTGGAGCCGTGTTTGCCATGCAACCATGGGGAACTTTGACCCCCCCCCATGGGGTGCTGTGACCCCCCCCCAAGCCCCCCAGAACCCCCTCCTCCTGAACCCGGGGGGAGCGTTGCGGCGAGCGAAGCGAGCCGCCACGAGACCACGGGGAACAGCGCGGCGAGCGAAACGAGCCTTGCTGTGACCCCCCTAAGCCCCCCAGAACCCCCTCCTCCTGAACCCGGGGAGAGCGTCGCGGCGAGCGAAGCGAGCCGTGCTGTGACCCCCCCCCAAGCCCCCCAGAACCCCCTCCTCCTGAACCCGGGGGGAGCGTTGCGGCGAGCGAAGCGAGCCACCACGCGACCACGCCCACCCTACTGAAATTTAGGGAAATTTAGAACCCCCTCCTACTGAAATTTAGGGTGTCTTAGGGGTGTGAAAAAATGTTCACTAGACTGACAGTTCAAAATTCAAAATGGCGGCTGTGCCACTTCCGGTTTTGCAAAAATCGTCCGATTGAGGTCGTTCAAACGGTTCATTCGACTGAGGACTATGATTGGAGATTGAATTTTAGGTTGTTTAAGGTGTTTGATTGGATCTTCACTTGGTTTAGGGTTCCGCCCCTGTGGGAACGCATTGAGGACGCGAGCTGCTTGCAGCTCGCGCTGCACGCGACCTGGTAGTCAACGTTTGGGTTCCTTCCAGCGGTTTCGACCCGTTAAGAGTTTTGGCTTGACGTACAATTTAGGGTTCCGTATAAGGTTTTGAATGGGGTTTTACTACATTGAGCAATTTGATTAACCCTTGATTAACTTCGTGAAATTTACTAACGTTATTAACTTGTATGAGTCAGTGGGACTCATATATTTTCTAAGCGTGATAATCTCAAATAAAACATTTTTTTTTACAATTTTTTTTTATTATTCATATTAAATATTTATTAAGGCACTAGGAAAAAGTATCAAAACTGGACAGAGAGAGAGAGATTTTAGTAAAATTAAAGAAACTAATTTTATCAGTCTCAAAAAACAAAGGTATTTTAAAACCTCTACAAAACTATGAAATATTCGTAACTTATAATGTTTTTATGTTTTTGGCCTCTCAAAGATATACAAATTAATAATAATAAAACAAAAATGTCTGCTCCAATACAAAAAAATAAAAGGTGCAATGGGTTTTGGCACTGCTTACAGGCAACGTCGGCATACCTTTTTCGAGCAGGTCAAACATATTGGTTTCAGACATTTGGTGCATAGATATGCAGCCTTTGTTCTTTTTTTATAGTGGCACATACAGCAGTATTTTCTTTCATTCCTAGGTAGCTTGTCTTCAGTTTCAGGG
This sequence comes from Thera obeliscata, assembly GCA_947578465.1. Lineage (NCBI taxonomy): Eukaryota > Metazoa > Arthropoda > Insecta > Lepidoptera > Geometridae > Thera > Thera obeliscata. The sequence continues at coordinate 5,928,911 of OX387918.1, read as the reverse complement.
TGGTTCACATCTTCAGGAATGTCTTTTTTCAATATAGATGAAACCGAGCAGCGAACTTTGCGTGATAGGCGAGTATTGTGCAGACGTGTCATCAGATTGGCTTCGTTTAATTTTTCATCAATGCTTTTCAGAAAATTCATTCTTGACAGCCAAGATTCCAAAACGGAATCCGCCCCATCTTCATTCATACTAACGAATTTATCTTGTTCTGGATTCATTCTGCAAACCTAAAAAGATATATGTTATAAGCATATAAAAAATATAATTTATATCAATAATAACGACAAATAAGCAACATTCGAAAATTGAAACAAATAAAAAAATATATAGCACAATTCACTTGTATGAGTCCTTGGGACTCACTCGACGCAATAACTCACCAAATACGCAGTGTAGGTACACGTCCTCTCGCCTCCGCGTAGCCCGCGACACTGCAGGAAGGTGCAGACGGGGGGGAATCTAGCCGCTCAAATGTTACAATTATGGAAGTTTGAAATTTTGATGTGAGTCCCAGGGACTCAGGAAGTTAATTAAGGGTTAAGTGTTCGACTTTTAGGGTTCCTTAGGACTTTGATTAGATCTTTACTTCACTTAGGACCTTGATTATGTTAACAATTTTAGGGTCCCTTATGACTTTGATTGGAATTTAAACTACAATCAAGAACTTGACCATAAATACACTTTTAGGGATCTTTTGGGCTTTCTTTTGCATCTTTACTACTTTTTGGGGTTTTAAAAGTGTAAACAAAAGCCACCACACCGACACGCGAGTTGCTTGCAGCTCGCGCAGCACGCGACCCGGTAGTCAACTTTTGGGTTCCTTCTAGCGGTTCCGACCCGTTGAAGATTTGGCTTTACATAAAATTTAGGGTTCCGTATAGGGTTTTGATTGGGATTTTACTACATTAAGGAATTTGATTAAGTGGTCTACTTTTAGGGTTCCTTAGGACTTTGATTGGAGTTTCAACTACACTTAGGAGCTTGATAATGTTAACATTTTTAGGGTTCCTTAGGACTTTGATTGGGGTTATACTACATTGAGGAACTTGATAAAATAAACAACTTTTAGGGTTCCTTAGGCCTTTAATTGGAATTTTACTTCACTTAGGACCTTGATTATGTAAACAATTTTAGGGTTCTTTAGGACGTTGATTGGGGTTTTACTACACTGAGGAACTTGATTCACTGATTGACTTTTAGGGTTACTTAGGACTTTCTTTACTACTTTTTGAGGTTTTACAAGTGCAAGTGTAATGTAAAACTGGGAGTAGCACACCGACACGCGAGCTGCTTGCAGCTCGTGCACACGAAAAAACTAGTTAAGGGGCTGACGTATGGAAAATTTTCAAACAAACGGAATACCAAAATGATTTCTAATTTAGACTGATTTACACTATATTATTGTAATAATTGTATTTGCATAGTATTTATCTAGGTTCCTCAACAGTTTTTATTTCAAATTACTTACCTAAAATGAAATAAACACCAATCGCATTTTGCACATTTTTATGCTAAACTTATCAAGTTTTCTACCTATTGGTTTCGTACTAAAAACAACAATATTTTACGTGTTTTTTGTAAAGGAACCTAGTTTATATTGTCTCGTTACAGAATAACAATACTATGTGAAGAATACAAAAAGTTTTCAGTCATCATTTTTGGTATTACGGAACACGATCAAATTCATGGCATTTTCGAATGGCTACTATTGCTATCGCGCACGCACGGCGCGGGTGGCGGGGTGCAGGGGGAGGAAACGCTTGAAGCACACGGGACACTTCGGTTGTGTGTGTGAATCGCTCGGACTTCGGACTAGTTAAATACCTACACTGGCATAAAACATAATGCTTAGATATTTGATAATTGTTAGTTTAGGAGGGGTACTAAGTGAAGATGGGAAGTACTAAGTACCTAGGTAGGTTGTAGGTTGGGTAAACGAAATCAAGGTGCAGCACTAGGTCAAAAAGTCTGCCGAAATTTCGAAAAAAGCCAACATTTCGACTAAAACAAATTATGAACCATTAATTTCTATACAGAGTGGAATTTTGTAATGCCACCTGGAGGGAAAGTACTCTTAATACTGCAGATAGAAAATTTTACTCAAAGGAAACTGTTACGGAAGTGGGTACAGGGATTGGAAGGAAACGCACGTTTTACCGAAAGTAGCAATTTATTCGCACTACGAACGCGTAACACTGCACTGAACGCGTAGCACTGCACGAAACGCGTAGCACTGTCCGACACTGTCCCCGCGCACTATGCGTTACACGGTCCAACGCTGTGCTCCGAACACTGACAGTCCACTGGGAGCACTTTACTACTTTGCACTTCACTTCACTATTCACTGTTCACTTCACTATTCACTTTCACTGTTCACTTTTTCCACTTTTTCACTTTTCTTTCTTGTTCCTTTCTTCAGATCACTTTCCACTGAACTGCCTTGCACGCTTACGTAGTTACGTCAGCACGGCGTCACAGAAACATTCCTTTATTTTTGGATAGAAAGCAATTTCTAAAATTAAAAATAAAATAATTTTTAAATTAAATTTTTTTTTTTGAAAGGAATAAATTTATTCTTTTAAAGAAATGAATTCGTTAAAAGAATAAATTTGTGTATCCAAGAGAATGGAGCCCATTTCAAGCAACTAATTTCAAGTAACTAGTTAGTTAACCATTTTTAGTAAATAATTAAATTAATTTAAGATTTCCTGGTTTTTCTTTCATTTAATTTATCATGTTTGTTAGAGAGATTTCATCCTTATAATTGACCCTAACGATCGATGCAATAAAAGTACAAGGTATAATTTTTCTGATTTTAGCCGGTTCGATTCCCGGGTGTGAGAGAATTTTCGAAAAACTTTGAATGCAGTTTGCTTTCTATTCAAAAATAAACGAATGTTTCCTTTGAGTAAAATTTTCTATCTGCAGTATTAAGAGTACTTTCCCTCCAGGTGGCATTACAAAATTCCACCCTGTATATGAAGTATTGATAAAAGGTCTAAGAAAAATTACAACAAATTAATTTTTTTCTTTATTTATTTGTAGTTCAAAAAACTGCTACCACTCAACGTCCGGTGGAAATATTGATAAAAGGACTGAGAAATACTTGAACCAAATAGTTTTTTTTTTATATAACTGGAGCTCAATAAACAGAGTATCGCTCAACGTCTGGTGGAAATATTGATAAAAAGACTTGGTATAATTTCAGCAAAATATTTTTTTTCTTTATTTATCTGGATCTCAAAAAACCGACTACCGCTCAACGTCAGGTGGAAAGATTGATGAAAGGACTAAGAAAAAATGCCACAAAATATTTTTATTCTTTATTTATCTGGGGCTTAAAAAAACTGCTACCACTCTACGTCAGGTGGAAATATTGATAAAACGACTAAGAAATATAAAAAAAAACTTTATTTATTTGGAGCTCAAAAAACTGCTACCACTCAAAGTCCGGTGGAAATATTGATAAAAAGACTGAGAAATATTTTAACAAAATAGTTTTTCTTTATATAACTGGAGCTCAATAAACAGAGTACTGCTCAACGTCTGGTGGAAATATTGATAAAAAGACTTGGAAAAATTTCAGCAAAATATTTATTTTCTTTATTTATCTGGATCTCAAAAAACCGACTACCGCTCAACGTCAGGTTATAATATTGAAAAAAGGACTAAGAAAAATGGCCACAACATATTTTTATTCTTTATTTATCTGGGGCTTAAAAAAACTGATACCACTCAACGTCAGGTAGAAATATTGATAAAAAGACTTGTAAAAATTTGAACAACATATTTCTGTTTTATTTTTCTGGAGCTCAAGAAATAAACTACAGCTCAACGTCAGGTGGAAATATTGATAAAACGACTAAGAAATAAAAAAAATACTTTATTTATTTTGAGCTCAAAAAACTACTACCACTCAACGTCCGGTGGAAATATTGATAAAAAGACTGAGAAATACTTTAACAAAATAGTTTTTCTTCATATAACTGGAGCTCAATAAACAGAGTACTGCTCAACGTCTGGTGGAAATATTGATAAAAAGACTTGGAAAAATTTCTGTAACGTTCACTAGAAGTTGCTTCATGCAATCAAAATTGAGTTCTATAGTAATTGTGATAAGACATAAATATTTTTTTTTCAGTTTGTTTATAATCATATACAAGTATAAGCAGTTTGTTTATAAGTATCCACCTATAGTAGGTTAGCTTGGTACACTTTTTTCGCGAGTTTTGTGCGAAAGCCGAGGTCCATGTAATTGTAGGTCGATGTTCGCAATCGTTGGTTTTGCGAATGTAAATAAGCAGAATAAAAGCAACCTAATTGCTCAACGAATAAAGTATATTTTTAAATGCAGTCACATTATTAGACTTTCTGTACTTTGGTAAGTGAGCCGCTTTGCGTGTTTTTTATTGCTGTGTGTGTGTGATCGATGAGGTCTGGCGAACCACACCCCACCTGATGTTGAGCGGACCTCCACCCATGATCTTCAACTGTAACGTCATGACTGGTTTTGAACCCACGCCCCCTAACCGCTAGGCCGATGAGGTCTGGCGAACCACACCCCACCTGACGTAGAGCGGACCCCACCCATCATCTATTACTGTGACGTTATCACTGATTTTGAACCCGCACCCTCCAACCACTAGGCCAATGAGGTCAAGCAAACCACACCACACCTGATGTTGAGCGGACTCCCACCCATCATCCTCTACTGGAACGTCATCAACCACAACTCCATCGCTCCGCGCCGGGGTCAATGGCTCTCTCAACTCAACTCGGAGTCAATGGTTCTCTTTACTCTTCTTCAATTTGGTCCAGAACCCGCACAAACCCTACCTGATGAATAAACTCACTCGTATCATGTTAGAGAATTTCCTGGTGTCTTTTCTAAACGCGTAAATAGCTACTCTGAAGGTTCTTTATCGGTTCAGGAATGTTGTTTTTTTTTTCACTTTATTCTTGCATTCAGAGCATGACCAATCCTTGCTTATTGAATACTAGAAAAGCGAAACAAGCAAGCAATAAGCTTAGAGGGTTAGTCAGGTAATGCAGCCACAAAAAATAAAAACATAAAATTGTAGGATGCAAAAAGTCAACTCTCTTTGACCAGATTAGAACACCCGCCCACCTCGTCCTCTCAGTGTGAACCCGCACGCCCTAGCCACTAGCCTATCTGACGCTTAGTAACGTTGACGAAATTAGGCAATGCATAAAAATCGTTATCAGTGGCTGACGCACACGCACAAGCGCGGCACTATGGTTGGATTCACGTATAGAAGTAGCGCGTCACACGAGCGCCTGTGTCAAGATTCAATTCAAGATTCAATAAGCGTTTATTCAATACGATACAAGAATCACTTTGAAACGTCTTAAAGCTAGGTGAGTCTAGGTGCCAGTTCCACGCGACCAAGCGTAGAAGAACAGGCAACAAACTACGACTCGGTTCCTACCGTTTTTTTATATGATCCTTTTACAAATCAAAAATAGTCTAAAATAATAGCAGTGAAGTTCCAGTGTGGTGCCACTTCACTTAGTCAGACGTATGCAATGTAATTATACAGTGTGTGTATACTACTATTATATATTCCGTGGCGCCCGCATCAAATGAATAGAGATAGCTATATTCGGAGCAGTTTTTGCTCGCGCCTCGAATTGAAGTTGCGAGCTGTGTACGTCGGCCCGTTAATATTTAGGCATCCGATTTAGGCGTCGCCTAGGTTTAGTGAAAACGGGTGTTAGTAACGTTGACGAAATTAGGCAATGCATAAAAATCGTTATCAGTGGCTGACGCACACGCACAAGCGTGGCACTATGGTTGGATTCACGTATAGAAGTAGCGCGTCACACGAACGCCTGTGTGTGTATACTACTATTATATATTCCGTGGCGCCCGCATCAAATGAATAGAGATAGCTATATTCGGAGCAATTTTTGCCCGCGCCTCGAATTGAAGTTGCGAGCTGCGTCCGTCACCCTCTTAATATCTAAACTTAAACATTACGGCATTCTAAATCGCTCCATTGACTTATTACAATCGTACTTGACTGATAGAATCCTTAAAGTTGATGTGGGCGGTGAGAGATCTTTTGGGTCAGTTATTGACATAGGGATGCCACAAGGTTCGATATTAGGTTCTTTCCTGTTTCTAGTGTACGTAAATGACCTTCCTTTTTTGGTTAAAAAACTATGTGAAACAGTACTATTTGCTGACGATACCTCATTAATTTTTAAAGTCGATAGATAGAAGGCTAATTACGATGATGTTAACGCATCTCTGTCGTAAATACTTAACTGGTTTAATAATCTTTTACTTAATGTTAATGAAAAACCTTATGAAAACTCATAAGTTTTATGAAAAAATATTTTTTGAGTGTCAGTCCTAAGCATAAAAATCTTAATGCGGTTTACAGAATACATCTATTTACCAAGTTTCATCAGTACATATAGCTTTTACAGTTTTGTAAGTACCATACTTCAAGCAAATAAATTATTTCATTTCATTTCATTTTTTTGAAAAAAAGTGACTGTGACATACGGATGGACAGACAGACAGACATGACGAATTTATAAGGGTTCCGTTTTTTACCTTTAAAAAATACAAGTGCTCATTCACCGACTACCGACATTTATGAACTTGCAACTCACTCTGGTTTTGCATAATATGAGGAAAATCTCTTCTTGGTGGAAGGTTTCTTTTATTAAATCTGGGGCTATTTGCTTGTTATACTATATAAATTAGACTACTACTACTACACTACTATATAAGTTAGATTTAAAATGTAGCGTTCGTGGTAGTTTAAAAATACCGCACAGCTTGCCATTGTTATCACCAATCCTGGATGAAAAATATGCAATGGAAACTCTGCGACGGGAATCAGCTAACATAACAATTGGGTTATATTTATTTACTGAATATCTGTCTGTGTTTTTGTCTAACGAAGCGTATTCTAGTCAACACATTGTAATGTCGTGACAAATGTCAGACCCAAGCACAGAATAAGTAATAGTTGGTATCAAATACATGAATTCACAGCTCAGGTCAGGCAACGCCATCTTTATTTTAAATTTTTCCAACTTTCCGGTCGTGTTTTGTTTTTTGACCAGAGTATAGCGCAGGCTTAAAGTCGCCTCTAAGGCGTAAAAGCTCCTGTTACTAAATCTTTTAAGCGACAAGAATGAAGTTCTCCCCTGAAGTCTGTTTCCCGAGGACATGTTTTTTTAAGATATTAACTTATTTGTGAAATAAGTAAAAACCTTACTCTTATTTTTTTCTGCACACTGTGTCGGTTTTACGACTCATTTCGAACCTAACCTACTCAAGTTGGGGTGCTCCGTTTTTGACTCTAGAATGGCTCAGCCAGAATTCTCGCGATTTCACCCCTGAGCCTCGCTTCTCCCGCTCAACCTTCGCTCTACTCGCTATCGCGGGCTAGTTCCACTCAAAACTTCTTAGCGAGCTTCTGGCTTCTCGATTTATATAATGCACTCTAGACTAGACGAACCAATAGACCACGTGGCATTGGGGTGCTCTGTGTCGGTTCTGTGCCACATTTAAAACCTAACCTACTCTTCTTCTTCTTAATTATGGCATCTGTCCATTTTTGATCAATTTTAGAGTGAGGATAGATTGAGGATATTATTATATTAGGTACTTATATAAAATAGTTTTTAGTCAAGTCAAGACAGTTAATAGACAAGTCGGCCCTAATTGGCTTTGACAACAAATGGTGGTTGTTTTTTTTTTCAAAACCATCAGATACATTTTCGATCAAATCACAATATCACATAATACACTTTCATTCCAACTGCTAACACTTTGAGCTAATACCTCAAGTAATGTACCACCAGTACACCAGTATACTAGTAGTAGTATACCAGTAGTAGTAGTAGTGTATACCAGTGTTGCACTGAGTGGGGTGACCTACACAGTGCAACAAATACTGAGCCGGGGCCTAATTGACCTCTAATATTGTTACCCATTTCTAAGTAGTACATGGTATGACAGCTGCCTACCTGCCTATAATGACTATTAGCTTTTTATAATTTTTTATGTGATTTTTATTTTTTTAAGTAGGTAGGTATTCCTGTGTACTGTATATAGGTCAATAAAATGCTTTTCTTTCTTTCTTTCTTTCTTAATGTAAAATACTACCGAAATTACACATCAGAACTCAAAATAACACCAGAAAATCAATTAAAATGAAAAAGCTATGCGACTTCCCAAAATGACAGAAAACTAATCCACCTAACCTACTCAAGTCGGGGTGCTGTGTTGTGACACAATCAATGCACAAACGAATGACAGTGACAGATAACCCATTTTTGTACGTTCCGTTTTGCTAAGTTTTTGCGTCTTTTTGTACAATAGACAATAATTATGTGGAACCGATTTCGTTGTCAATCGCCCATTTTAACGTTCTGTTTTCGCTAGAAAACTGATTTGAGATTAAAAACATTTTTCATTAATTTCTCGTAAAATATGCATTGCGTTGTATAACTAGCGGCACAAACTGTAGCGCTGAGCGATACGCGGAGGGATGGATGGAGTCGATGGATGGATGTGTGGATGTGGCAGAGTGTCTTATTGGTACGGAGAGCGGAGTGCGACCAATCAGCGCTACGCACGCCCGCCCTTCATACCGCCTGCCCTCCTCACTTTTGACTTCTGCGCAATAACGGTCAGCGCTAGAGTTATGTGCCGCTACCTTTAATAAGAGTGATAGCGTTATAATCAGGGTCTCAAACACTACCAGCTATAGCCCTTTTTACGCCCCGCCGTAAGTTGCACGATACTAAAGCCAACCCAAAGTTTAAATTCTTCTTTAGCTCCATATGCATTAGAGGATTGCAAATTTATAAACTAAAAAACTTGTATTTTATTGTCCTTTGTATACCTGTCGTCGCTGATCTTTCCATTTTGAAGTGGAACAAATACAGGAAGACGATAATTAATTTATTATGATTATACAAATTCCAGGCGGTGCAGTTCTACCCCCCACACCCTGGAACTTACAATGCTTGGGTGAAAGGGGACACTGAAGTTTCGATTGTAATCTACGCCAGAACAGACTTCACGTTTGAGCATGGGTTTTCAAAATTCGTACCAAAGTATTTGTCTGATACTTCCAAGCAACCTACAGCTAGTAAGTCCAAATATTATTATATGATATGCCATTTATTTTTATATGATTTGGGGGGTTTTGGTCTATCTCTTCCACGGTGACCGGCCGGCTTGGAAGAGGGAGGGAGGGAGATTAGTGATGGTTACCGTTGCTAAAATAGATTTGGTGGTAAAATAAACTTTTACTTACGCGGTTAGTCAAGTATTTTTGTGTAGTTCAAGCCCGCGTGCGCAAAACACTTCATTATCCCATTGCCCCCCTTACGCGAACAGACGTTAACGGCGATCTAACTTCAGAGGGTATATTAAATATTGAATCGCTAGGATAGTTTGAATTCCCAACAATTTGGCTTATAAAGGCCCCATGCAGCTAACCGAGGGTTAAACAATAAAACTATTATAATTGACAATATTAATTAACAGATGGAGTGCATCACCTATCCATAAAGGTAGTGGACCCAGATCACACTGTGGATATTCAAACTGCTGAAATTTTGGACATGGCTGAAAAAGTTATTACGACATTGCCTCTGAAGAAAGCAAAACATGGCAATTTTTATATCACCGACACTTTTGCTTCGCCTTCAACCATGTTTAAAATTCAAGTGAGTAGATTGTTTTACCTCCTAGACGAACTACAAGAACTGTTATATTATGTTACTTGCTGCTGCGGAACCCTTCATTGGCGAGTCCGATTCGCACATGGCCGCTTTTTTTGTCGTCCTCCCCCTTGGCTTCATGGACCTCGGGTACCACTCTGCTACCTGTATTAAAAAAATGTCCATGTAGCGGGCCCCAGTAATGCCTTAGTCCACTTTTCTCTTCTTACGTTCATCCTAATTGGTATTGTGCCTGTCAAATAATTACTTACCTACTGTGTATAATTTTTCACATGAATAATTATGTTTCTGACGTGTGGCCTAATGGAATTTTTATATGTATAATTAATATTTTTACAGGTAACAGGCACTGTTCTTAAAACTGGCAGAGTTATAAGAAGAATTTCAAAAACTGCAATCGAGCCACAGATTCCACTTCCACTAGGTAAACTTACTCAAAGTAAAAATAAAATAATCGTTACATTTATGTAACATAAGAAGTTTTAATTGAAATCATCTATTTTCATGTAAACTTCACCCCCCGCTGCATCTTTTCAGGGGTTTAATTCTATCTAAGTGCACTTTTACAGCTGAAACTCCCCTTTTGGTAATCATGAAACTTGGTCAAGTTTCATGACCAAGTTTCATGATCAAGTTTCATGATGAAGTTTCAAGGATGAGTTGGTGCTTTGACATTCAGTGAGTCAGTAACGAAAAAGTTCCAAATGTGTAGATGGGACGTAAACTATGCAATTCGTTACTACCTGAACAAAAATAGGGATTATTTTAGCAGGCTATTATTGATAACAGAACGGTTAGATTTTACTTATCCAAAAACGGGACAAGCTTTATGAACACAGTACTAGAAAATACTTCGCAAGTTAACCTTTTTGTCAACGAAGTTGACTTGACTAGTATTTTGAGACCAAATAAAAAAAAAATTGGCAATTTTTTTGCTAAAATCAAACCTCGATAACTTAGTGGTAAATAGAGATTTAAAAAGTGCTGTTATCATTCCTCTGCTGAAACAGTCCTTAACTTTTTTCTGATAGTAAAAAATTACAACGTTAACTACGTCATCTTTTTTTTCTTAGCTTCCAAGCCCCCATCTACCACTATCGTTGAAGGGTCGTCAGTAGATGTTGATTATGATGGAGGAACCACGTTGACTTGTGATGTTTCCGGCTATCCAAAGCCAGAAATATTGTGGACTACAAAGGGCGGCGCTATTCATAAGGGAGTGGTCAGTTGAAAAATTATAATTAAGAACCGGTTATGCCTGGAGTTTTACTTGGTCATGTGTAAATCTTCTGGCATAACTTTCTTCATTTCAGATTCTATGATCTGAATTGAATAAATATTTAATAGAAACAAGGTCACGAACATAGGCTGGCTGTGAATCTACAGGGTTATTCATTATTAGCTACAAATAGGTACTCAGAAATTAGGTTCAACAAATAAAATCCTTATCCTTATTAATATTATAAATGCGTTTGTAACTCTGTCTGTCTGTCTGTCTGTCTTCCTGTCTGGCTTTCACGCCAAAACTACTGAACCGATTGAAATGAAATTTGGTACACAGATAGTTGAGGGCCTGAGGAAGGACATAGGCTACTTTTTATTGCGAAAAAAGGGTTGTAAGGGGTTGAAAATAGGGGTTGAAAGTTGTATGGAAGTATCGTCATTTATAGAGCTAGAAACTTAAAACTAATTTTATAGTCTGTTGATTTGATATAAAAAAATATGACATTCAAAGTTTGTGCTGGGGGGGTAGAGGGAGGGGAGTACAGGGGGGAGTGTGGAGGGGAGTACAGGGGGGAGTGTGGAGGGGGTACAGGGGGAGTGTGGAGGAGAGTACAGGGGGAGTGTGGAGGGAAGGTGTGGGGGGAGTGTGGAGGGGAGGTGTGGGGGGGGTGTGGAGGGGAGTGCAGGGGGAGTGTGGAGGGGAGTACAGGGGGGAGTGTGGAGGGGAGTACAGGGGGAGTGTGGAGGGGAGGTGCGGGGGGAGTGTGGAGGGGAGGAGCGAGGGGGGATGCGGGGGGATCACAGGGGGAGTGTGGAGGGGAGTACAGGGGGGAGTGTGGACGGGAGGTGCGGGGGGAGTACAGAGGGATTGTGGAGGGGAGTCTGGGGGGAGTGCGGGGGGAATGTGGGGGGGTGTTGAGGAGAGTGGAGGGAGTTTGGAGAGGAATGCGGGGGGGATGAAAGTGTGGCGTAGTACGACGCCATATGTCTAATTTTAGTAAGAGGGCAGACGACTGTGTCACGTGCACGGGAATATGACGTTGTTATTTAATTACTGTTTTCTTCCGCTGCAAATTAAAAATGCTACCCATAGACACTATGCCACGCGGACGAAGTCGCAGGCACAGCTAGTTAATATTATAAATGCGTTTGTAACTCTGTCTGTCTGTCTGTCTTCCTGTCTGGCTTTCACGCCAAAACTACTGAACCGATTGAAATGAAATTTGGTACACAGATAGTTGAGGGCCTGGGGAAGGACATAGATTACTTTTTATTGCGAAAAAAGGGTTGTAAGAGGTTGAAAATAGGGGTTGAAAGTTGTATGGAAGTATCGTCATTTTTAGAGCTAGAAACTTAAAACTTATTTTTTAGTCTGTTGATTTGATATAAAAAAATATGACATTCAAAGTTTGTGCTTGGGGGGTAGAGGGAGGGGAGTACAGGGGGGAGTGTGGAGGGGAGTACAGGGGGGGAGTGTGGAGGGGTGGTGCGGGGGGTGGTGCGGGGGGAGTGTGGAGGGGTGGTGCGAGGGGAGTGTGGAGGGAAGGTGCGGGGGGAGTGTGGAGGGGTGGTGCGGGGGGAGTGTGGAGGGGTGGTGCGAGGGGAGTGTGGAGGGAAGGTGCGGGGGGAGTGTGGAGGTGAGGTGCAGGGGGAGTGTGGAGGGGAGTACAGAGGGGAGTGTGGAGGGGAGGTGCGAGGGGAGTACAGGGGGATTGTGGAGGGGAGTCTGGGGGGAGTGCGGGGGGGTGTTGAGGAGAGTGGGGTGAGTGTGGGGGGAGTTCGGAGAGGAATGCGGGGGGGATGAAAGTGTGGCGTAGTACGACGCCATATGTCTAAGTTTAGTAAGAGGGCAGACGACTGTGTTTTTTTTTGAATTTATTTTATTTGATTTTATATTATTTTTATAATTTAATTGTTCTTTATGTTAGGCAAAACGTATGACGTTGTTATATATGACGTTGTTATTTAATTACTGTTTTCTTCCGCTGCAAATTAAAAATGCTACCCATAGACACTATACCACGCGGACGAAGTCGCGGGCACAGCTAGTAATAAATATTTAAGAAATGATTCTTTAAGGTTTTATACGAAAGTCCCGAGAAAATCGATGAAGATTATCTTTTCGAACCATTGGAGCGTTGTTACATCTAATAGTACGTTTACACGCGCGCGTTCAACTCGATATTCAAAGCCGCCGTGCCGCACGGCGTGCATGTAAACATAGCAAAGTCTATTTCTATTCAAAGGCGAGCCGCCTGACCCTTTTTTGACCTCTGATCCGCACCCGCGCGCCGCGAGTGACACTCTTCGTTCAGTCACCGCCTGGGTGGCGACAATAGGTCATCGTCCTGTTCTCCGTGGCAATAATTAGCAATATGTCGTAAAGAAATTAATAAAAAAAATTTGATACAAAACCTTAAATCAGTTTAGGAATTAAATTGATTTGGCCAAACAAATATTCACAACCCAAAAATTAGGCCCTATCAGTTTGTGTAGCTACTAATGAATAACCCTGTATAGTCTAACTTACTGCTTATAGACTTGATTTTTAGATAAGACCCACGGCAGATGTACGACTAAGTGTAACGATATACTTGCAAAAGGTACGGCGGCAAACATTCGGTTGAATACGCTCTCAGTGTTATTTGAACGTGACGGAATTTCTGCTGATGAGTCATAGGCAACTCGAAAAACAATTGACCGAGTGTCACGAGCAATGCTTTATTTTTCCTCATGCATAGAACTGATGCTGATACAGAGCCATTCCTATATCATTATGACGTCACAAATATGGCGACCAATGAATAAACAAATGAATAATATCATGGACAATTCGCACAGCACTATCTAGCCCGAAACTAAGTAAAGGTTGTACGATGGGAACTAGATGGCTGATATAATACTTGAATACATTTGTTTTGTAAATACACGCATAAAATACAATATAACACCCAGACACAGAACAAACATCTGCGTCCACCACACAAATATTTGTTCTCGGTGGGGATCGAACTCACGACCTACGGCGCAGAAGGCAAAGCTACTACCAACTGAGAGGCCAGTCAACGAATGAAGTTTACCAATGGTGGTGCGTTTATGTTCACGTGATTGTTTTTCAAGTTTTATAAATTTTTGATTGCCTATAACAAATTAAAAATATATTTGTGTTATAGCCCTTATGACCAAATCAGTGGGACCACGAGCGACTGCATTACGTTGACTGATGGTCCCACCAAACAGTGGGATCACGAGCCCATTAAATCGACACACTGTCCCACCAGTGGGTCAAATAAGTGGGACCACGAGTCGCGACCCGCATTTGACCGCAATCTCATCTGCTGTTTCCAAATTGTCCATACGACTCCGTATCGATAATGCCCTGTTGATTGCAGGCATGTTTGTTGCTGTTTTTGGTACTTATTAATGTATAGAAAATTTTATTAATGTATCTTGCAGAGTCATGAAGTTGAGCCAGGTGTAAAATACATCAATTACTTGAAATTGAAATATGTAAGGCGCCCCGAAGTGTACAATTGTACAGCATCTAATAAAGATGGCATAACGTCTTCTGTGATCAACGTTCGTCCAAGGTCACCGTTCAGCTTCGACCCGTCGCCTACAGGTATGAAGTAATACTCTGAGCATTGAATATAGACTGGGTCAGTTTTTTATTGTTCTCTATGACACTATTTCGTTACCGTTAATGGCATTTACATCAGCTGTTCAAATTCAAAGAGCAGAAATTCAATTGAAGACACGGCGTGACATCACCTTTATCCTATGCAATATACTTATTATATTGGCACCCAAAAGGGTTGGTCAAACCAGGTATGATCAAACCTTAAGGGGCCTCTACACATTTGCCCATGCTGGCCCACTACAGGCCAACGCCAATGTGTACAGGGGGTATTGGTGTATGTTGGCGGACATTGGCGGGTATTGGTGTATGTTGGCGGCAAGCATGGCGCGCAATCGGGGAGTTGTCGGTTTTTTGGGCACACTTCAAAGGAATCGTGGCGTAGCCTGGCCTGTGGTGTTTACACAATCGGCCAATGTTCAGTTCGTCACCGGCCGCTGACCGGGATAGAACACTTTTGTGTTGCGTTCTGTAATACTTGTAAACAGCATAGAATAAATTATAGTTTAAAAACTAAAAAAAAAACGCTTTTATAACTAATTGAACTAAAAAGTTAAAAATAAAACTGTAATAATCAATTGAAAAATTTATATTATTGTACAAAAAAGCGTAGGGTGCTTTATAAAATAACTTCAGATATAATAAACTATTGATAAAATATTTACAACAATCAAAATCAAGCCCCCCACGCTTTTTGTACAATAATATACATTTTTCAATTGATTATTACAGTTTTATTTTTAACTTTTTAGTTCAATTATTTATAAAAGCGTTTTTTTTTTAGTTTTTTAAACTTTAAATATATATATTTTTTTTCTTATATTTTTTTTCATATTATTGCATTGTCATCGACCTTTGACAGGTGTGCAAAGTTTGAATCAAATCTGATCGTTCAAAGTAAATAGCCGCAGCCGTAATTACTTCGACGTCCGTCGCAATTGGTTTGCCAGGCAGCAATGAGCCATGCGCCAATGTGTGAACACCAAGTGATCGTGGTCTACAATTGTGCATTGGCGGAGCCTGGCCCAGCACTGGCAAATGTGTACTAGGGCCTTTACGTGTTTGATGAAATCGTTTGGTTAATCAGACGGCACTGCGCATTCTGGTTCTGCAAGCCGCCGTAATCAGACAAAAAGAATTTGATCAAAACATTTGCGTGACGCTTGACGCGTGTTGTTCGAACTTTTTTAGGTTCTAGGACACACCGGTTTCCTCACGATGTTTTCCTTCACCCATTCACCGTTTAAAAGTATTGGCAAAGTGCGCATTAATTTTTGACAGAAAAACTTATTGGTACACGACTGGATTTTAACCCACGACCTTAGGATCAGAGGTGAGGCCGCTACCACTGGACCACTAGTGCTCTTCCTGTATTTGGTTCCAACTATGGTAGGTACAAATTAAGAAATCATTTCACACGTCATGATGATTTTATTGTTGTATCAAACGTAAAATTTTATTAAACAACCTCAAACACGTAGATGTTTGACATACCTTTCAATCCAGCCGTGTAAACAAATCCAGTGTACACGATCAATTGGTTTGAGCCATATAACCAATTGGTAACTTATTTGAATCAAACCATTAGACGTTCTCGAGCCACTACTGGATACGTTCCATTTAGTAGATGATAATTTATACTACGCTAGGATAACAGAAGATGGCAAAGTGTAAATAAATGCCACATTTTTATTTTTCCTTTTCTAAGTAGAGGAATGCATTTCAACAGGGAAGCTTACATCAACGTCTAATGAAAATTGTTTGCAGGTCCTATCATTTCTAATTACGGAGCCAAGACAGACATTACATGTAGAGTTAAATCCGTATTGCCCTATACAATAAGATGGTACCGAAGCATTGGATCAAAAATAACAGGAATACTTCCATCTGACAATTACAAGATCTCGCCTAATGGATCCATTCTTCATATTCAACACACAAATACTATTGGAAATTATACATGCGTAGCTTCTCTCGAGAATGATATAGATAAAAAAATAAATTTCACAACTGATGTTCGACTGGGTGATCTTAGCCCACCGGTAATACTAGACGCATCGGATACAAAAAATGTTGTACGAAATGAAGATAGAGTAAATATCATTTGCAAGTAAGTACCGAGACAAAAATTATAATCGTAACAAATAAGGCGATTGTAACAAACGATATGTAGACAGTATAATGAAAAGTCATACTACTAATAAGGTAAGTCTAGTGCACTCTGAAAAAAACATAACCCGTTTTTGTGTTCACGTCCTCTGGTAGGTCAGTCAGTCATAGATTTTATTTTGTTTGAAGTAAATCTACCACACCCAAATTCACGCGTATAGACTTTGCCTTACAAGTATGAAGTGTACTCATAATTATTAAAGTAGGAAATTGTCATTGGTTTGGCTAACCATTTATTTTTGCCAATAGAATCGCTAGCGGTACACCTCCTCCTACTGTTAGCTGGGAAGTAAAGAGGCATAGTGACAAAGATTTCAAAGATCTAACAAATTCAGGCCAGGAACTGACTATAAACAGCGCTACTCTCGAAGTCGCTGGGCTGTACCGATGCAATGCAACTAATGCGATGGGTCATGCACATAAAACAACTGGTAAGGATATAATAGTATGTTTGAAAGCACACTTGCAAATTTGTTGGCTTTTAATTTGTTGGTTTTTATTTTGTCTTTCATTTACTTTAAAAAACAATACCGAGCATTGATTTGCCCCTTTTTAACCGACTTCCAATCAAAAAGGAGGAGGTTCTCAATTCGGTTGTATTTTTATTTTATTTTTAATGTTTGTTACCGCATAACTTCGTCATTTGTGAGCCGATTTGAATTTTTTTTTATAAAAATATTATTATTTTTTATCTGAAAAGTACTGCTTCCAATTTGGTCCCATTTTAATTTTATTAAAATCAGTGTTGCCATTTTTTTTTAAATAATTTTTTTAATGTTTGTAACTGCATGCCTCCGTCATTTATGAACCGATTTAGAAAAAAATTTTTTTTTTTGGAAGGTTATTCTTACGTCCTTATTGTGAAAAATTTCATTAAAATCGTTTGGCAATGAAGTCGGTTTCTCAAGTTTTTTAAACTTATAATTATCATATTGGGAAACGCTAGCAAGGATATTTTTCTTTATTGCTTTAATTAATGAATATGTAAGTAGACAGTTAAAGTGCATAATTAAAACACTCAAACATTAATAAGAAAAATAATTACATTATTTTGTCACTTGCAGTCCTTTAAATTTTTAAATATGTAATTCTTGTCGTAATACAAATTTCAATAACAGTAGACGATTTTGAGTGTAAGTCTAATGTTACTTAAAATTTTATTTACATTGCAGAAGTTGTTGTTCATATGGCAGCAGTAGTGGACATTCAAGAGGGATCAAAAAAAGTTGTTGCATATGGAAACACTACTACACTAACATGCAAAATTGTTGCATTCCCACTTCCAAAAAATGGTTGGAAAGATGACAAAGGCCTTGCCTTGATTTCAGAGGTATTTTTTACAACGCTTATTGTACAGACTTGTACTTTTATCATTACACTATATTTGGATATACTAAGTGTTTTGCAGGATTATTTTTTGTTCCTACTGCACACTTTACATTCAGTAAAGCCTTATATCTGTCTATTTAGCCCGTATTGTAAGTTCGGTAAGCCCTACTTATGCCTTAAGTCACCACCACCCAGAGCTAAACTAAAACTAGATACATTGTTATGCCCCGCTTAATTTGGGGCTAGATAGTGTTGTGTGGATCATCCAAAATACTTAATAGATATTATTTTTGGAACGAATTTCGAGAGGAACCCCAGTAACGAGAAAATCACTTTTCAGGATATCACATACAGGACTGAAATAATCAGCAAATTAAGCGTACAAAATGTCACGGCAAACGCTACATATTCCTGTTTTGCGGAAAACTTTCTAGGAAATGTTAGTAGCCACATCGACCTATCTGTGACATCACCTTTTGTTGTCTTAAGTCATCCCGAAGGTAATTGTGGGTCCCTTTTTTAATTTAATTGCCTATGTTTTTCCTTAAAATAATAAAATATTTATTTGTTATTTATCTCTAATAATTTTCAGTGAAAAAAAATAAGGTCAAGAATTCATTATATTTGATAGTAATAGGTACATGGAGTTGTCTTACCATTGCTGATTTTATTGTTGTCTTCTTGGGCAAATAAATGTATTTCACGGGATACATGAATATTAAACGTAGTAACTGTTTGCAGATACGACCGATTCGAAATACGGAGCCAAGACAGACATTGCATGTGAAATTAAATCCTCATTTCCTTATACAATGAGGTGGTACCGAAGCATTGGATCCAAATTAACAGAAATACTCCCATCTGACAATTACAAGATCTCAAATAATCGATCCATTCTTCATATACAATATACGGACATAAATGCTATTGGAAATTATACATGTGAAGCTTCTCTCGACAACGATAAAGATACAAAAATACATTTCACAACTGATGTTCGACTGGGTGATCTTAGTCCACCGGTAATACTAGACGCATCGGATACAAGAAAAGTTGTTGTACTAAATAAAGATAGAGTTAATATCATTTGCAAGTGAGTACCAAGACAAATGAAAATTCATACCACCAATAGGTTTTATCTGCGGTATGAGAGAGTGTGGTACTGTGTGTTGTTTTTTGTTGTGAGCAGCCAACTGTTTACTGCGTGGCCCTGACGAAAGACCAGCGTTAGTTGCTAGCCAACTAAATTCACGCTGAGTCAGGGACCACGTTGCAGCTCTTGGCTCTTTATATTACTTGTATGCATGTATAGCGTAGATAGCGTGTACTTTAAATTGCTAAGCGTCTGTAAATAAATATGTGTTTTTTTCTTGTTTTAACGACACAACAACGCTAAAGGCTTGCGCACACCTAGGCGATGGCTAACGCCGAATGCCGATGGAAACGCTGTCGAATATGACAGCGATATTTGACAGCGTTTCAACTGATCGCCATTGCCATCGCCTCGATGAGCGCAGGCATTAAAGATTTCATGTCAGCCATCGTCAGTATGTAATTTGTATTTAAATATAACTTCTAAAAACACAATTAATCGGCTCGGTCATAACAGCTCGTTCATATTAAAGCAAGAAATTGTCGTTGGTTTATTTTATGATTTATTTTTTGCCAATAGAATCGCTAGCGGTACACCTCCTCCTACTGTAAGCTGGCAAGTAAAGAGGCCTGATGACAAAGAGTTCACAGATCTAACAGAGTCAGGTCAAGAACTGATTGTTGACAACGCTACTTTTAAGGACGCTGGGCTGTACCGATGCAATGCAACTAATGCGATGGGTCATGCAAATAAAACTACTGGTAAGCATAAGTACGCTCAAAGTGTTATAGGTTAGGTTAGGCTTACGATTATAAATATTCTCATTTTTTTTTGTTTGATTTGCAGAATTGAATGTAAAGTGGGTGCCAGAAGTCTCAATTGACGAGGGACCATCAGTGATAGGAACTTATGGAAACACTACTGAATTAAACTGCAAAGCCGTTGCATACCCTTCGCCGAAAATCGTATGGACAGATAATAAGGGCCAGAAACTGACAAACACAAAACTGGCCAATTTATCATTATACACGGTGAAACATTTTAATAATAAGCAACGGGTCATTTAAAATAATATAAATCACAAGTTATAGTGTGATTTATATTCTTTTTATCTAAACATTTTGGCATAGTTGCATGTAACAGCTTGTGTAATAATTTCAAAAACTAGGCAAATCGTTAAATATTAACATCTTTACAATTTGGGGTACGGCAGTGCCCCGGCAAGTCGAGCAAAAAAAGAAACACGGCCGTACCATCCATTCAATACCATTACCATTTTTGAAGGTCCATCCATTTTTCATCAAACCCACACGTTTAGTATCTCTACCACACGTGTGGGTTTGATTAAAAATGATTTTTTCCCAAAATTCATAGTTTTTTTCTATTTTTGTGTGAAAATTTTAATAAGGTTCACAGAATACATCTACTAACCCAGTTTCAACAGAGTAGTTCTTAAGGTTTCGGAAAAAAGTGGCTGTGACATACGGACGGACAGACGGACAGTTATGACGAATCTATTAGGGTTCCGTTTTGTGCCATTTGGCTACGGAACCTTAAAAAAGAAGGTTCAAATACGTGTGAATCGATGTATGAAAATTTTTATTCCTCATTTCTATAGACATACCACAGTACATAGACTTTTGGCTGAAATCCTTAGAGGCAGGAAAGAAGTGCCTACAAGTATAGACACCCAGTAATACTGTGGCTTCAAATACTATAGACATTGAATCCAAAAACTTTTATAAAAGTGTCGCTCTCTAGTACCATGGACGCTTGCGGGGTGTTACGTTTTGGGACACCCAGACAGAGAACAAACATCTGGGTTTACCACATAAATATTTTGTTCTCGGTAGGGATCGAACCCACGACCTACGGCGCAGAAGGCATCGCTGCCAACTGAGCTGAGAAGCCAGTCAACAATAACAATTTGTTGGTTAATAAATTGTTATTAAATTCAAATAAACAATAGTAATAAACCTGTGGTACTCCGGGAATGCTAATAGAACTGAAAACCTTTAAAATTACCACCTCCCCGACCCCCTTTACTTACGAAAACTAGGTATTTAAAAACATTAGTTCTCGCAATCCCATCAGGGGCGCTCGTCGTTTATCCATACAAAATTGGGGTCCTTTAACCTTTAACAACTACGCTAACGATAAATTATTTTGCATTTAATGACAAATGATGTTGAAAGCTCAGAATAGGCCTTCAGATTTAAATAGGTTTACCGTTTATTTAAATTGATTTACCGCCGAGGTCAAGCTAATGGCCGCTTTACTTTCACGCCACGAGTAGCCGCGCAAGCCACGAACCGCGATATTGGATGGACGTCGCGCCTGATCGCGCGTTTGAAACTGTTTGCACCACTTTTCAGAACACTAAAAACAACAATGAAGTTAGCAGCAGATTGACAGTGCGGAATAACAAATCTTCTAAAACACTGTATAATTGCTCCGCCCAGAATGATTGGGGAAAATCAATGGCCAGTGTACAAGTAACGGTTTCTTCACCCTTTCACTTCACAAATCTTTCAGGTAAATATTGAAATATAGATCCTGAGAGGGAAACTTGGAAAAAGCATTTGTTTATATTGTTTTTGGGCACAAACTTCCCTTATTGCAGTGTACGTCCGGAACGGTCAAACTTTGAAAACTTTACCTACCTTGCCATAGTTAACAAGATCTTTTGTGATCAACAGTTCAACACACACAAGCTCTGACTGACTCAGTCTCTGGCTTTGGTTTTGAGTCTGTGAATATTACTGATTTCTGGAAACTTCAGTAATAGAGTCCCGGTTGAAAACATAATTAGCTGAAAAATGAAATGTTAGGCTTAAACTCTGAAAGAACCCCCCCCCCCCCCCCACTGTCATAAGATTAAAAAAAAATGTGCATTTGCTTACAGTATTAGGCGCTCGGCGTTGCGTTAGGCGCGCGTTGGTAGTGTACATACAGCGCGCTTAGCAAGGCGTTTTACAAGCGTTAGTAGGGCGTTCATACTCGGCTCAGTTTTCTAAATTGTCTTCACAATCACTGAAAATTTCAACAATCTCTTTCTTAGGACTTTCCATGCCCCTTAGAGCTGGACAATTTTGTATTTCGGCGATAAATAAGTCTGTATCGAAGTGCTTGGTCTCCATTTTGGTGAATATGCGTCCACTCTACACGAAAACGCACGTTCAAATGTACAACCATATGGCGGCTCATGTATCTCGAAGCGCGCACTACTGGTTCTCAAAACGCGCGTTACCAAAGCGCGCGCTTCAAAACGCCTAATGTGTACTCGCTCTAAACAATCACTATTGAATTGAAAAATTACGTTTTTCAGAAACCACTGATGTTAAATATGGAGCCTCATGCACATTTTTTTGCGATGTCAATTCCACACACGACATGACACTAAGATGGTTTTATCAGAAAAATGAACACTCAGAGAAATCAGAAATACACCAAAATGATAAGTACTTAGTATCTCCCGATAAACGAAAGCTTAATATCACAAAGGTGGATTTAGATCTTGTTGGAAATTATACTTGTGAAGCCTCTCTTGTATCAAATAAGGACGAAAATATATCGTCAACTACTACTCTGAAAATAAACAATCTAAGTAAGTATTTCAGAAATGGTTTTATTTGATTACTAGGGAAGTTAAACTGATGTAGCTTATTGGCACATGCATTCAAAACTCTAAAAGCTGATGCACCAACCTCACATTATTCCCTATACTTTAGTATAGTTGAACTATTTATGTATTTGATTTTTATATCTAAAATAACAACATTTTATTGCAGGGCCTCCAAAAATTACTTACATTAACAACACCGTCACCGTTATGTATGGCCAGCCACTGTTTATTACATGCGAGTAAGTATTGAGCTTTTGATCCCCACACCCTCATAATGATTTTTAAATTAAATCGAACATGAGGATGAGATTCTCGAACGTCTGTAACGAACTGTGAGACGAAGTACAGGGCATCGTCCCTGGCGATATCATGAGTGTCTTAGGAATTAATAAAACGAATGTAAGAAAAATATCATTCTTCATATTCAACACACGGATACAAATACTATTGGAAATTATCCATGAGTAGCTTCTCTCGAGAATGATATAGATAAAAAAATAAATTTCACAACTGATGTTCGACTGGGTGATCTTAGCCCACCGGTAATACTAGACGCATTGCATACAAAAAAGGTTGTACGAAATGAAGATAGAGTAAATATCATTTGCAAGTAAGTACCGAGACAAAAATTATAATCGTAACAAATAAGGCGATTGTAACAAACGATATGTAGACTGTATAATGAAAAGTCATACTACTAATTAGGTAAGTCTAGTGCAGCACTCTGAAAAAAACATGACCCGTTTTTGTGTTCACGTCCTCTGGTAGGTCAGTCAGTCATAGATTTCATTTTGTTTGAAATAAATCTACCACACTCAAATACACGCGTATTGACTTTGCTTTACAAATATGAAGTGTACTCATAATTATTAAATTAGTAAATTGTCATTGGTTTTAGCTAACCATTTATTTTTGCCAATAGAATCGCTAGCGGTACACCTCCTCCTACTGTTAGCTGGGAAGTAAAGAGGCATAGTGACAAAGATTTCAAAGATCTAACAAATTCAGGCCAGGAACTGACTATAAACAGCGCTACTCTCGAAGACGCTGGGCTGTACCGATGCAATGCAACTAATGCGATGGGTCATGCACATAAAACAACTGGTAAGCATATTATAGTATGTTTGAAAGCACACTTGCAAATTTGTTTATTTTGTCTTTCGTTTACTTTAAAAAACAATACCCAGCATTGATTTGGCCCTTTTCATATTGGGAAACGCTAGCAAGGATATTTTTCTTTATTGCTTTAATTAATGAATATGTAAGTAGACAGTTAAAGTGCATAATTAAAACACTTAAACATTAATAAGGAACATTATTTTGTCACTTGCAGACCTTTACATTTTTAAATATGTAATTCTTATCGTAATACAAATTTCAATAACAGTAGACGATTTTGAGTGTAAGTCTAATGTTACTTAAAATTTTATTTACATTGCAGAAGTTGTTGTTCATATGGCAGCAGTAGTGGACATTCAAGAGGGATCAAAAAAAGTTGTTGCATATGGAAACACTACTACACTAACATGCAAAATTGTTGCATTCCCACTTCCAAAAAATGGTTGGAAAGATGACAAAGGCCTTGCCTTGATTTCAGAGGTATTTTTTACAACGCTTATTGTACAGACTTGTACTTTTATCATTACACTATATTTGGATATACTAAGTGTTTTGCAGGATTATTTTTTGTTCCTACTGCACACTTTACATTCAGTAAAGCCTTATATCTGTCTATTTAGCCCGTATTGTAAGTTCGGTAAGCCCTACTTATGCCTTAAGTCACCACCACCCAGAGCTAAACTAAAACTAGATACATTGTTATGCCCCGCTTAATTTGGGGCTAGATAGTGTTGTGTGGATCATCCAAAATACTTAATAGATATTATTTTTGGAACGAATTTCGAGAGGTACCCCAGTAACGAGAAAATCACTTTTCAGGATATCACAAACAGGACTGAAATAATCAGCAAATTAAGCGTACAAAATGTCACGGCAAACGCTACATATTCCTGTTTTGCGGGAAATTTTCTAGGAAATGTTAGAAGCCACATCGACCTATCTGTGACATCACCTTTTGTTGTTTTAAGTCATCCCGAAGGTAATTGTGGGTCCCTTTTTTAATTTAATTGCCTATGTATTTCCTTAAAATAATAAAATATTTATTTGTTATTTATCTCTAGTCAGTGAAAAAAAATAAGGTCAAGAATTCATTATATTTGATAGTAATAGGTACATGGAGATGTCTTACCATTGCTGATTTTATTGTTGTCTTCTTGGCCAAATAAATGTATTTCACAGGATACATGAATATTAAACGAAGTAACTGTTTGCAGATACGACCGATTCGAAATACGGAGCCAAGACAGACATTGCATGTGAAATTAAATCCTCATTTCTTTATACAATGAGGTGGTACCGAAGCATTGGATCCAAATTAACAGAAATACTCCCATCTGACAATTACAAGATCTCAAATAATCGATCCATTCTTCATATACAATATACGGGCATAAATGCTATTGGAAATTATACATGTGAAGCTTCTCTCGACAACGATAAAGATACAAAAATACATTTCACAACTGATGTTCGACTGGGTGATCTTAGTCCACCGGTAATACTAGACGCATCGGATACAAGAAAAGTTGTTGTACTAAATAAAGATAGAGTTAATATCATTTGCAAGTGAGTACCAAGACAAATGAAAATTCATACCACCAATAGGTTTTATCTGCGGTATGAGAGAGTGTGGTACTGTGTGTTGTTTTTTGTTGTGAGCAGCCAACTGTTTACTGCGTGGTCCTGACAAAAGACCAGCGTTAGTTGCTAGCCAACTAAATTCACGCTGAGTCAGGGACCACGTTGCAGCTCTTGGCTCTTTATATTACTTGTATGCATGTATAGCGTAGATAGCGTGTACTTTAAATTGCTAAGCGTCTGTAAATAAATATATGTTTTTTTCTTGTTTTTACGACACAACAACGCTAAAGGCTTGCGCACACCTAGGCGATGGCTAACGCCGAATGCCGATGGAAACGCTGTCAAATATGACAGCGATATTTGACAGCGTTTCAACTGATCGCCATTGCCATCGCCTAGATGAGCACAGGCATTAATGATTTCATGTCAGCCATCGTCAGTATGTAATTTGTATTTAAATATAACTTCTAAAAACACAATTAATCGGCTCGGTCATAACAGCTCGTTCATATTAAAGCAAGAAATTGTCGTTGGTTTATTTTATGATTTATTTTTTGCCAATAGAATCGCTAGCGGTACACCTCCTCCTACTGTAAGCTGGCAAGTAAAGAGGCCTGATGACAAAGAGTTCACAGATCTAACAGAGTCAGGTCAAGAACTGATTGTTGACAACGCTACTTTTAAGGACGCTGGGCTGTACCGATGCAATGCAACTAATGCGATGGGTCATGCAAATAAAACTACTGGTAAGCATAAGTACGCTCAAAGTGTTATAGGTTAGGTTAGGCTTACGATTATAAATATTCTCATTTTTTTTTGTTTGATTTGCAGAATTGAATGTAAAGTGGGTGCCAGAAGTCTCAATTGACGAGGGACCATCAGTGATAGGAACTTATGGAAACACTACTGAATTAAACTGCAA
The DNA here is from genome assembly GCA_947578465.1 of Thera obeliscata. Lineage (NCBI taxonomy): Eukaryota > Metazoa > Arthropoda > Insecta > Lepidoptera > Geometridae > Thera > Thera obeliscata. Next base: position 5,902,471 of record OX387918.1, on the reverse strand, counting down.
AGCCGTTGCATACCCTTCGCCGAAAATCGTATGGACAGATAATAAGGGCCAGAAACTGACAAACACAAAACTGGCCAATTTATCATTATACACGGTGAAACATTTTATTAATAAGCAACGGGTCATTTAAAATAATATAAATCACAAGTTATAGTGTGATTTATATTCTTTTTATCTAAACATTTTGGCATAGTTGCATGTAACAGCTTGTGTAATAATTTCAAAAACTAAGCAAATCGTTAAATATAAGTAACATCTTTACAATTTGGGGTACGGCAGTGCCCCGGCAAGTCGAGCAAAAAAAGAAACACGGCCGTACCATCCATTCAATACCATTACCATTTTTGAAGGTCCATCCATTTTACACCAAACCCACACGTTTAGTATCTCTACCACACGTGTGGGTTTGATTAAAAATGATTTTTTCCCAAAATTCATAGTTTTTTTCTATTTTTGTGTGAAAATCTTAATAAGGTTCACAGAATACATCTACTTACCCAGTTTCAACAGTGTAGTTCTTATGGTTTCGGAAAAAAGTGGCTGTGACATACGGACGGACAGCCACAGTATTACTGGGTGTCTACCCAGTAATACTGTGGCTTCAAATACTATAGACATTGAATCCAAAAACTTTTATAAAAAGTGTGGCTCTATAGTACCATGGACGCTTGCGGGGTGTTACGTTTTGGGACACCCAGACAGAGAACAAACATCTGGGTTCACTACACAAATATTTGTTCTCGGTAGAGATTGAACCCACGACCTATGGCGCAGAAGGCATCACTGCTAACTGAGCTGAGAGGCCAGTCAACAATAACAATTTATTGGTTAATAAATTATTATTAAATTCAAATTAATAATAGTAATAAACCTGTGGTACCCTGGGAATGCTGATAGAACTGAAAACCTTTAAAAATACCACCTCCCCGACCCCCTTTACTTACGAAAACCAGGTATTTAAAAACATTAGTTTTCGCAATCCCATCAGGGGCGCTCATCGTTTATCCATACAAAATTGGGGTCTATAACCTTTAACAACTACGCTAACGATAAATTATTTTGCATTTAATGACAAATGACGTTGAAAGCTCAGAATAGGCCTTCAGATTTAAATAGGTATACCGCCGAGGTCAAGCTAATGGCCGCTTTACTTTCACGCCGCGAGTAGCCGCGCAAGCCACGAACCGCGATAGTGGATGGATGTTGCGCCTGATCGCGCATTTGAAACTGTTTGCACCACTTTTCAGAACACTAAAAACAAAAATGAAGTTAGCAGCAGATTGACAGTGCGAAATAACAAATCGTCTAAAACACTGTATACTTGTTCCGCCCAGAATGATTTGGGAAAATCAATGGCCAGCGTACAAGTAACGGTTTCTTCACCCATTGATTTTCTAACACATCTTTCAGGTAAATATTGAAATATAGATCTTGAGAGGGAAACTTGGAAAAAGCACAAAGATTTTTATAATGTCCCAAAAGTTAAGAGTCGAGCGGGATTTGAACCCGCGCCCTTTCCTTCGGTACGGCTCTTAACTTTTGGGACATTATAAAAATCTTTGTGATTTCCTTACGCGTAGTAAACACTATAAAATCAATAAACAATTTGGAAAAAGCATTTGTTCATATTGTTTTTGGGCACAAACTTCCCTTATTGCAGTGTTCGTCCGGAACGGTCAAACTGTGAAAACTTTACCTATACCTTGACAAAGTTAATAAGATCTTTTGTGATCAACAGTAGGCCACACACAAGCTCTGTCTGGCTCTTTCTCTGGCTTTGGTTTTGAGTCTGTGAATAATACTGATTTCTGGAAACTTCAGTAATAGAATCCCGGTTGAAAAAATAATTATCTGAAAAATTTAATGTTAGGCTTAAACTCTGAAAGAACCCCCCCCCCCAAACTGTCATAAGATTATCGATGAAAAAAAATGTGCATTTGCTTACAGCATTAGGCGCTCGGCGTTGCGTTAGGCACGCGTTGGTAGTGTACATACAGCGCGCTTAGCAAGGCGTTTTACGAGCGTTAGTAGGGCGTTCATACTCGGCTCAGTTTTCTAAATTGCCTTCACAATCACTGAAAATTTCCTCCTCCCAATTACTTTTTTTTAATAATTTATTTTTATAATCAGGACTTTTCCATGTCCCTTAGAGCTGGACGTTTTTGTATTTCGGCAATAAATAAGTCTGTATCGAAGTGCTTGGTGAATGTGCGTCCACTCTACACGAAAGCGCGCGTTCAAATGTAAAACCATAATTATGGCGGCTCATCTCGAAGCGCGCGGCTCACGCCCTCCGAACGCGCGTTTTAACGAAAATCTCAAAGCGCGCATTCGACGCGCGCTTGACCAGAAACGCGTGCTTGCATGTGTACACCTAGTAAGAACTACTGGTTCTCAAAACGCGCGTTACCAAAGCGCGCGCTTCAAAACGCCTAATGTGTATTCGCTCTAAACAATCACTATTGAATTGAAAAATGACGTTTTTCAGAAACCACTGATGTCAAATATGGAGCCTCATGCACATTTTTTTGCGATGTCAATTCCACACACGACATGACACTAAGATGGTTTTATCAGAAAAATGAACACTCAGAGAAATCAGAAATACACCAAAATGATAAGTACTTAGTATCTCCCGATAAACGAAAGCTTAATATCACAAAGGTGGATTTAGATCTTGTTGGAAATTATACTTGTGAAGCCTCTCTTGTATCAAATAAGGACGAAAATATATCGTCAACTACTACTCTGAAAATAAACAATCTAAGTAAGTATTTCAGAAATGGTTTTATTTGATTACTGGGGAAGTTAAACTGATGTAGCTTATTGGCACATGCATTCAAAACTCTAGAAACTGATGCACCAACCTCACATTATTCCCTATACTTTAGTATAGTTGAACTATTTATGTATTTGATTTTTATGTCTAAAATAACAACATTTTATTGCAGGGCCTCCAAAAATTACTTACATTAACAACACCGTCACCGTTATGTATGGCCAGCCACTGTTTATTACATGCGAGTAAGTATTGAGCTTTTGATCCCCACACCCTCTTAATGATTTTTAAATTAAATCGAACATGAGGATGAGATTCTCGAACGTCTGTAACGAACTGTGAGACGAAGTACAGGGCATCGTCCCTGGCGATATCATGAGTGTCGTAGGAATTAATAAAACGAATGTAAGAAAAATGTATGTTTGTATCTCAGATATAGGATCATAACGAAAATCAAGCTAGTTAGTACCTTTGTCTTGCTAATGGTCAAGAATCAGATTAAAAAAGATCAAAATACAAATTATAAATTATTTTAATTTCTGCGGGAACATTTTCGTGTTATTCATAATGTAATTATAAAAATACTGCGTATATTCGTTGTCTTTTAAAGTTTTGTTCTATTTTAGATCTACTGGAATTCCTGAGCCAACCACTACATGGCAGGTTAAAGTTAAAGGCTCAGACAAATTCGAAGACAAAGACAGTCTCGGTCAAAGTTTGATTATCTCTAATATCAGCTATGATTGGGCTGGTTTGTACAAGTGTACTGCAGCTAATCAAAATGGTACTGATAGTGGCACTATTGAAGTTATTGTTCGTGGTAAGGAGATGTAACATTTATACCACCTATGCCAGAATAAACATCTGACAATATAGATTAATCAATATACAGGGTTTTTCATAATTAGCTGCAAATACTCAGGAATCAGGTTCAACAAATAAAATAAAAAATATTTATGAAATGATTTTTTTTAAGTTTTGCTATGAAAATCCCGAGAAAATCGATAAAGAATATCCTATGGAATCATTGGCGCCTGACTTATTTTGACCTTTGATCCGCGCCCGCGCGCCGTGAGCGGCACTCTGCGTTCAGTCACCGTCTGGGTGGGTCATCGTCCTGTACTCCATGGCAATCATTATGCAATAGCCGTAAAGAAATTAAAAAAAAAAATTGATACAAAAACTTAAATCAAAACTTTTAAAAAATAATTTCATAAATATTTTTAATTTTATTTGTTGAACCTAATTCCTGAGTATTTGCAGCTAATAATGAATAACCCTGTAGATTAATCTATATTGTTCAATATAGATTAATCTACTTATTATTATATAATCGACCACGGTTAGTATCTATCGGTCCTATTATTATATTCATCGAAGAGAGCATCGGGTTTGTTATGGAGGAGGAACAAAAATAAATATTGGTAGAAATAGCGCTGAGCTGCAGGTTGTGAAGCATAATGTTGAGTCACAACCGATTGGATCCAGTTTTTAATTTTTTTATACTTATGTACTTTTAAACGTGGCAAATAAATATTTTTACTCCTGAACATTCAAAAATGCTTATAGGAACTTTCTTTTCTTATCAAAATTGAGAATTCGTAGAAGTCCTTACGTGATAGAATAGGATAGACTTAGAAAAGTCCCTGCGTGTTAGAAAAGGATAGATATATATTATTGATACATTTAGCATTGATGCTGTTCTTATAGTCGTAGCGTGATGTTACATAGCTCAGAGCCTTTCTCGATAAATTGACTATCCAACACAAAAATATTTTTTTCAATTCGGACCAGCAGTTTCCGAGATTAGAGCGTTCAACCAAATAAACAAACAATCAAACTCTTCAGCTTTATAATATTAGTATAGATTACTGCTGATGATGATGATGGATAATAAGCGACGAAAATTAATTCATCACCTGAGTAATTTCTCTGCACTGCATTTTAACTCCTAATTTGATTATTTTAGCGGCTGTTTTTAATGTATTATACTAGACCTGACCAAAATAATACAGTTGTTTTTTTCCAAATTTAGGAAAACCAATTATCACTAACTCTAAGTTTGTGTACTCCGGCGTAACTGGCGACAAGGTTCTCAGAATTCCTTGTGAAGTTGCTGGCGTTCCTGAACCTACTATAATTTGGAAACAAGGAAACAAAAAAGTCTCTTCAGGTATGGCTTTTAAATGGAAAATAATAATGAACCTGTTAGAACATTATATATAAACAACATTATAATGTGATCTGAGCTGATCTGAGAGCTTGTTTTTTAACCTACAGATAAATTTATGCGTGAAATAAAAATAATAGTCATCCATCTCTTTCCAGAATTTTTTTGTTCCACGAATAGTGTTATAACGTAGATGTTAAAATTATCCCTAAGTAAACTATTTATTTTTTAAAAGATGATGGTTTCGTCATTTTAACTGCAGGGTGACCGGGAGCTCCATAATGGTTATGGCTATGGCTGTCAAATTGTGTACAGATCAGCTGATTCTCCACACATTCTTCTTATGTTTGATTTGTGGGTCTGTTTTGACAGCCATAATCATATATATGAAGTTCCCAGTAGGCCAGCTGGTCTGAATATTTTAAAATCCTTTGTTTTAGGTCCGAAAATAGCGGTGGATAAAAACTATATCGTAATGAAAAATCCCACTCCGAAAGATACCAGGCAATACATTTGCGAAGCTAACAATATGCACGGAAATGTTGCAGCCAAGTTTGACGTCAGTATATCTGGTATGTAGTCGCAAATTAACCAAAGCCCGTCAAAAGATTGTGTTTAAACTGTTTTTGCGGTGAACAGCTACGAACTGTCATTGGCCGCAACGAAATAGTACTTAAGGCCTGCGCACACCTAGGTCGCTGGCGATGGCGTTCAGTGAAACGCTATCAAATTTGACAGCGTTTCATTGCATGCCTTTAAAAATACACTGATAACTGATACCAGTTACATAACCAAATTATAGTCCAGATAGTAACTGTTCTCAAAACGAAGCAGATGAAATGGTTTTGCTCCTCGTCTGATCACCGAAGTTAGGCAACGTCGGGCGCGGTCATTTCTTGGATGGGTCACCGCCTGGGAACAGACTGCATCTATATTTTTGTTACGTAGTTTTTGAAGTGAAAACTTCTTTAGCGGCGTTGAGCACTTTCTGTAATGGGTATAAAATCTTAAACTCGCGTCAGGGCGGGGCGTCAGGATCACGTGACCTGATCGAAAAAAAGCGTAAGACGGATGGAGAGTAGACAGCTACTATGACACGGTAACGTCACAGAATAGATAATAGTTAGTAGCAAGCATACCAAGGCGTTTTTCGTGACTGTAGTAGGTATAGGTACATACCTATTATAGATTTTATGAACTAGCGGTTCAGTTTTAGAGATTGGCGATGATAGTTCTGGTAATGATGATGGTGAAAAAGTCGTTGAAATTATGGATGAAAGTTGATTTTTCGGAGAGATAAACTTTTTAATGTAAAATAATTGTAATAGTTTTAAAGTGTTAAATTTTTAATGTAATATAAATTGTCATGATTCAAGATTCAAGATTCAAGATTCAATAAGCGTTTATTCAATACGATACAAGAATCACTTTGAAACGTCTTAAAGCTAGGTGAGTCTAGGTGCCAGTTCCACGCGACCAAGCGTAGAAGAACAGGCAACAAACTACGTCTCGGTTCCTACCGTTTTTTTATATGATCCTTTTACAAATCAAAAATAGTCTAAAATAATAGCAGTGAAGTTCCAGTGTGGTGCCACTTCACTTAGTCAGACGTATGCAATGTAATTATACAAAAGCAAAAGTTTCAAAGACAGCACACGCTACGCTTCAAAGTTATAATAAAGTATCTACACAGATATAAAAATAAGATATTAAATAGTAGGTACAGACATTGCAAATTGACATTTTAGCTTCCTATGGGTAGAGTGACCGGGACATCGGGCCACGCAGTTTTATCATTCATATAGCTATCTAGAGTATAGTACGCTTTCTTTATCAAATTACTCTTAATATAGGCTTTAAACTTCCGAATTGGAAGCTTAGTTGCATTTTCCGGAAGTTTATTGTAGAAGCGTACAGTGTTCCCCATAAAAGACCCATTTACCTTCTGTAAACGAAATTTGGGAATATAAAGTTTATTTTTATTTCTAGTGTTAATATTATGTGAATCACAATTTTTCTGAAAGCTACAGATGTGTTTGTGAGTGTACAGTAAGTTTTCATATATATATTGTGAAATTACTGTGAGGATATTAATTTCCTTAAATCGCTCCCTCAATGAGTCTCGTGATTTCATTTTATAGATGGCACGTATGGCCCTTTTTTGTAAAACGAATATAGTTTGAATATCAGCTGCTTTCCCCCAGAGAAGGATACCGTAAGACATAACACTATGGAAGTAGCTGAAGTAAACTAGCCTAGCTGTAGCTTCATCAGTGAGCCATCTTATAGTCCGAACTGCATATGCAGCCGAACTTAGTCTGGCAGCAAGTGCTTTGATTTGCGGTCCCCACTGCAATTTTTTGTCAAGATTAAGTCCTAAGAAGATAGTAGAATCTACAAGGTTAAGTGACTCTCCATTAAGTATAATATTAGTTGGCCGGAGAGTCACATTTGGTAAGGTAAACTTAATACACTTGGTTTTCTTAGCATTAAGTAAAAGATTATTAACGTTAAACCAGTTAAGTATTTGCGACAGAGATGCGTTAACGTCATCGTAATTAGCCTTCAATCTATCAACTTTAAAAATTAATGAGGTATCGTCAGCAAATAGTACTATTTCACATAGTTTTTTAACAAAAAAAGGGAGGTCATTTACGTACACTAGAAACAAGAAAGGACCTAATATCGAACCTTGTGGCACCCCCATGTCAATAACTGACCCAGAAGATCTCTCACCGCTCACATCAACTTTAAGGACTCTATCAGTCAAGTACGATTGTATTAGGTCAATGGAGCGATTTAGAATGCCGTAATGTTTAAGTTTAGATATTAATGTAGCATGATTTACACAGTCAAAAGCTTTGGAAAGATCGCAGAATACCCCAATCGCGTCTTGTGAGTTTTCCCAGGCATCATATATGTGCTTTAAGAGTAGAATACCAGCATCAGTCGTTGATCGACCTTTCGTAAATCCAAACTGGTGGCTATGAAGTATCCCATTTAGGTTAAAATGTGATAACAACTGAGTAAGAATAACTTTCTCAAATATTTTACTTAGCGTAGGCAATACTGAGATAGGTCTATAGTTAGCAGGGTCATTTGCATTTCCAGATTTGAACAGGGGAATGAGTTTACTAGGTTTCATTAAATCAGGAAAAACACCCTCATCAACACATCTATTAAAAATATACGCTAGACACGGTGCAATATCAGTTATAATAGTACTGAGTAGTTTTGTAGACATTCCCCATAAATCTTCAGTATTTTTAATGTTTAACGATTTAAATGTCTTCACGATTTTGTCAGCATTAATGTATTTAAAACTAAAGATATTATTACATTTTTTAACACTAGACTCTAACAATGCCATCGCACCAGAGGCCGAGGAATTTAAAGACGATGTCACTACTTTAGGGATACTGGAAAAGAAACTATCAAACGCGTTGGCTACTTCAATGTTTGTTGTCAAAAGATTATTGTTTACTTTCAAATGAATTTTTTTATTACGGAGTTTTGATTTGCCAGTCTCATTATTGACTATTTTCCAGGTAGCTTTAATTTTATTTGTGGATTTTTCAATTTTTCTTTTGATATGCAATGATTTTGCTGCGTGACAAGCTCTTTTAAATGCTTTAGAGTAGTTTTTAATATGTAGAATAAATGCTGGGTCATTGAGCATTGATTCCCTAGCAGCATACAGCTCATATAATGTATTCCTACTTTTGTAAATACCTGGGGTGGCCCAGTCAGCGAACGCGACACTAACACTAGCTTTACATGTTTTAAGTTTAAACGTATCCTTATGTTCATCATTAATTAAATTTGATAAGTTGGAGAAAAGATCATTCGGGTCAGTCAGACAAGGCATGAGGGACACTTTCAGTTCAATATTGGTTTGAAACTTTTTAATACGGCTCTCTGTGATAGGCCGGTGGGTGAAAATCTCGTGTTTATCTAAAATTTTATAAGCAAATTTAGCGCTATGACCGTAGTGATCTGAACTAAAATGCCTAACTACTGATTTACTTACTGGCTCATGACTGCTAAAAATATTGTCAAGACAGGTGGCTGTTGTTAGTGTCACCCTTGTTGGATCTTGAAACAAGCAGTGTAGGTCAAAACATTTAAACAAATTTAGCAGCCTCTCAGAAAGAGGGTGAACTGGGATATCTACATTAAAATCTCCACAGATTATTACGGTTTTATTACAGTTAAAGATTTTACGCAGTACATCTTCCATAGTGGATTCATACAAGGTGAAATCCGCGTCCGGGGGACGGTAAACGCTCACAACTATGTGCCGCTCCAGCTCCACACACGACAGCTCAACAGTCCTCTCGATACTGAGATTTGCAATGTCTTTACGCTCTTTGCATTTCAATTGATTGCTTACAATAATTAAAGAACCACCTCGCATAGCGTTCTTTCGTTTAAAAGAGCTTACAATACTATATTTTTCATAAAAAGGGAGTAACTCTAGTTCTACTATCCAGTGTTCTGTAATACACATGATGTCTACACTGAAACAATTCATAAATAGTTCTAATTCTAAAACTTTGCTTATCAAACATGTTTGTGTACGATAGCGCAATAAATGAATATTGTATTCTACCACATAAATGATAGTACTTTTATACTGATAAAGCAATTGGTGCAAAATCATTCCCTAACCATTCCAAAATATCAAACATGCTCAACGTTAATAATCAAGTTTTCACTTCTGCCGGCACTCCCGGAGTGCAACCCGTCTTTTTTTTATAGATAATGGTAGAAAACCTTTCGCGGCAGAGATGCGAATATTGAGATGGATGTGTGGAGTGACAAGAATGGACAAGATACGGAACGAGTATGCTAGGGGAAGTCTGAAAGTACCACCGGTGACGGAAAAATTGAGGAGCAATAGGCTGGCGTGGTATGGGCATGTCATTAGGAAGGATGAAAGTCATGTGACTAGGAGAGTGATGAGAATGAATGTGGATGGATGTTTGGGTAGAGGTAGGCCAAAGAAAAGATGGATGGACAGTGTGAAGGATGACATGGATAAGAAATAAGTGAATACAGAGATGACGGCTGATAGAGGAGAATGGAAAAAGAGAATATGTTGTGCCGACCCCACATAAAGTGGGATAAGAGCAGGAAGAAGAAAAGGAAAATAACCTTTTCATTTCTCATACTCGGAAAGTAGTGTTGTTAAGATCTGAATATTGGGTGGAAAATGCTACTTCCCTCCAAAAATTTAAAAAGTAGACATAAATTGGCGGGATACTAAACTGCTATGTGCACATATCGAATACATACCATATCACATAATCTGTGACGGAATTAAAAAAATTAGGTAGTAATCTTTTATGCTAAGATTTGAATACTTATGAAAAATGAGTTTAAGCGATTCTGAAATGTTGACACCAAATTCAATTGAAAACGAGACAAATTGTGTTATTGAAAATCTTTCGCCAGAAATATCAAAAGAAATATTATAAATACATGCAATGATTTTATGAAGTGGCGAGCAGAGAAGAATATAAAATTGTTTTCCGAAAGTGTATTTCTCACATATCACATATAAAGGACTGTGTAGCAAACTACAGCCTACTACGCTATGGAGCCGATATTCAATGATCAAGAGTATGTGAAACACAGTGTAAATTTGAAAAAAAAACATATTTTAACATCATTTTTGAAAAGACAGTCAGACAGGTTTCAAAAGTAGGAAATATAAACAACTCGTTTTATTTTCCTTATGCATTCGAAATGAAAAGTAGAGTGTTTAACTCGGGTAAAATAATAAATTCCTACTCGGACATAGCCGCCCGCGCTGTGCTTGGGCGTCCAAATACCTCGGGAATTGATTCTTTCGACCCTCGGTTATTTGTGCGCGAGTCCGACACGCACTTGGTTGGCTTTTTTTCGAGTAGCGTACATTGCATGTCTTCGTTCAGGTTATCTATGCGTGGTGTTTTTGTAGAGGCCATGCTCTCATGAGACGCGGATCTCCGTTTTCGGTGCGAGCTGCCCAAGGTCAAGTCTCTAAATGTCAGTGTGGGTTTTAGGGTCCTTACCCCTCACCCCTACTTAAACGGTGAAGAAAAAGATCGTAAGGAAAACGCCACAATCGCATATCATAGCGTTTCTCTGCAATGTGGCTGATCCTTTACCAATTCATAATGACGGACATTACACAATAGTACTTTGAGCAATAGTGCACATGGCTTGAGAGTATTCATTTTTTTATACGAAATTAATGAAGCTTTAAACCAAATCAAACCAAAAATAATAGCAATTTTATTACAGATTTTGATGATGGTGATACTAATGACACAGACAACGACAAAACATATTATTTGAAACCCGGAGAGTCGACGAATATAAAATGCCTTTTGACATATTCTGAACCTGAGTCTGTAAGATGGTATGTGGTGAGTATCTATGCACAGTGCATACCTTGCATTTTTATTAATCTATCTTCAAACGCGCTCCGACCTGCTAGGATCAAGAATAATGTTTTTTTAAAGATTCGAGCAAAACGGCAGGGAACGTATGTCTAGGTAGTTTGTGAAATGTTGCCACTATCAGTCCAATGGTAATAATAAATTAAACTGCTCAGTAACGGCATAATATTCTTAAATTTTACTATTATTATGGATAGTTATAGAGAACATTCTTTATGGCACTCAGAGTAACTTAGAGTAATGTACATAGTGCTTGATAGCATTATCTACCACCTTACCTTTGGGTAACAGAAAAAGTGTTTTGACATAGAATGTTGGAAATAGAATGAAGAATATATTGGTATTAAAAGTATGAACCTAAATAACGCTTTTATTTTATTTTCAAGAATAAAGAAATTTCAAGCGTGGTTGGAAAGTTTTATAACATCAGCGATGCCAAATTTGAAAATGATGGAAACTACACTTGCCGAGTGAACAACGACCATGGATCTGAGTCACAAAATTACGTTCTAGACGTCGGTTACAAGCCGAGTTTTACAAATACGAATACAAAGACCTATACTTGGAATGGTAATAAGTTTGAAACCCTAGATTGTGCAGTGGACGCAAAACCAGATGTAAAAGTAAGTCTTAAAGAAGTGTAAGAGGTACATATAAGTGGATATTTATTTATAGTTAGCAGCGGACCTTAATTTCGCTGGCAGTTTTGACCGCGTGGTAAACTTTTCAGGGTTTTTTTTATTATTCCTAGTAACAAACTATATTTCCAAACTTCATCCACTTCTGCGCCGCGGCCGTGAGGTCGGCGCTCCGAGCATCTGATCGCGTGGCTTATATCTTGCTATTCTTGTCTTATTTCATTTTTACGTAAAATGAACTAAGTAACTACTATGTTCAGTTTATATGTATTGGAGAAATATACGAAGTACATACTATTTTAATGAGCAATAGGATATTTATCATGATTAAATTTTGTGCGTTTTAAATCCCGATATTTAGGCACATGATCACGGATTCATAAAAATAGTGTTAAAAGTCATAATAGTTTCAAAAGTTATACAGTGAAGACAAGTAATCACGAAAAATCCGGCCAATTACTGTTTTTAGGATATTTATATTGTAGGTAATCAGAATCTTGGTCTAAATGCGCTGTTTCAGCTTTCGGGAAGCAGCAAACTCACAACGTTGTTTTCATAACATAAATATTTTTATGCACAGGTTGAATGGGTTTGGAATGGAAAACCATTGAACTCCAAAGAAATGTATCTCCCGATCTCTGGCTTGGGGACCTACTCGTGCCACGTGAGCAACTACCACGGCAGCGTACAACGAACTATTCATGTCACCAGTGACGGTAATTAAAATGTGCCACTTATTATTATAAGCCTTGTGCCCATCTAAGCGTTTCGACGCTGTCAAATATTGCTGCCAATTCAAAGATTGCCACCGCAGAACGCTTAGATGTGCACAAGGCTATAGAGTAGGTCTAGGTACCTACAAAAAACTCAAAGCTTTATTTTTGTTTTATTTTTTTCAGTTTGTTTGTTAAACAAAACATCAGTTGAAAGATTACAAAACCCACCGGTGATTCTTAGCGATGACCTAACCACATGGCGGGAGTTTGATTCAGATACTTTAGATGAATTAGTAGCTATAGAACAAAATAAAACAGTTAAACTCCAGTGTTCTACTATGGATCAGCCGGAAAACACTTTTAAAAGACACCCAACTTCCAAAATGATTACCGCAAAATGTTTTAAAGAAGACAAATTTATAGTTGAAGATAAAACATACAAATATGAAGATTTGCAATGCAAACAGTATGTGAAATCATCGCAACAAGTAACAAGTAAAACATGCATGAAAACAGGTGAAACAGTTGAAATAGGGTTCAAGCTAAACAGTGGCTTTTTGGGAGTGTACGAAGTATGTTATAGCAATGCCGATAAAAAAACTCTGTACACTAAGGTTGTGATGGCGAAGGGTATTCTAGGAAACCGAGGAGAAAGCCAATTAAAAGAGTGCCAGTTCAACCAGCAGTGGTTGGTCAATCAAGGTGACGTAGTGTTTGGACCTGCTCAGGCTTCCACGTCCAACAAGTATAATGCAGTTCCTGTATACGAGCCCTGTAATAACAGCTCGAGGGTGAGAAATTTGCTATTGTCGTTTTATAACTATTCTTAATGTATTGGCTTAAACTACCAAGTGCTTAAAATCACAGAGTACTTTTTTTGACACTAACTCCAAAGAGGTCATTTGTTTTCCTTCCTCGTATCTTTTATAAGCCATGCGCACATCTAAGCGTTCTGTGGTGGCAATCAGTGAAACGCCTTTCAAATAAGATAACGATAATTTGTCAGCGTTTCACTGATCACCACAGTAGAATGCTTAAATTCGGAGACACTTGATGATATTCCAAATAGAATGTTACATTTTGTTTGGAAATCAGCATGATTCTTACTGATATTTCGAAAACTTACGAAAGGAGCCTCTTTGAGGCGCACTTAAAATCTTTTCACCACACTTGGTTTGCAAGAATCAATGATACGATAAGAAGAAGAAGACTGATATTACGTTAAAAAAAGGTTACTTTTCTTATAGTAGTAGAGCATTATGCCTATTTCTGCCGCCCAGCAGCAACGCTGTGCTTGAAGGGTGTGGGTGCCTGTGCAATTACTGGCACGTGAGGCTGAACATCTGTTCTGTATACTTCAAGTTGATGAACGCATGGCAGTGCATCGCAGGGCACGTCCGGAACGTGCGTGACTTGCGAAGCAAAGCTTTGTTGCTGCGAATAGTTACCACTTATGGCCCGAACACACCTAGTTCGCTGGCGGTAGCGATCAGTGAAACGCTGTCAAATATCGCTGTCAGATTTGAGATTTGACAGCGAATATTTGACAGCGTTTCACTGATCGCTACCGCCAGCGAACTAGGTGTGCGCAGGCCTTTAGAAGGCCATTGATTGTTTCATCAGCTGTTGTATAAAAAAACTGGCAATAAAAAAAAAACTTTTTTAGATGTCATGGAGTGGTGTTGAATCTAATATTAAGAATAGTTTTGAAGATGAATTGACGGTTTGGACTGGCGCGAGTAACTACACCTCTGACGGGGTACCTCTGTACTTGTGGAAAGTGAGTAATTAGCTAAATCACATTTTGCTAGCTTGTTTTTCTTAGCATATAGGTACGCTTGTGTATATTTGAATAATATTGTAGACCACACATACCACTATCTAGCCCCAAACTAAGCAGAACTTGTACTATGGGAACCAGATAGCTAATATAATCTATATATATAAATCTTTCGTGTCACAATTTGGAACGCGATAAACTCCGAAACTACTGAACGGATTTCGATAAAATTTTGCAACTGCCTATAATATGGTCGGACTTAAAAGATAGGATAGTTTATATTCAATATTTAGGTGTTATTAATTTATAAGGGCCAAAAGTTTCTAAATCTATGTCTATCCCTTTCTATCGCTTAGGGATTTTTCAGAAAATTTTCGACTTTGACGAGAACAGAATGCACATAGACGCTCTAGAATGATCTGGAATAATCAAATTTAAAGTCGGTTAGCATCCGGAATGCTTCCACCCAAACGTTAGTAATCCAGAATTATCTAGAATACTCAAATATACCCATGCAAACGGTTCTGAATTCTAGATTTGGACAAAATGTTCTAGAAAATAGTGCTCCTAAACGTTATAGAATGTTCTTTCATCATCATCATCAATTGATATCAGTCCACTGCTGGACGTAGGTTCACCTTGAGTAACATAGGCTATATTTATGTGTTTAAAAAATAAATGTCCGCCCGTGCGAAGCCGGGACAGGCAGCTAGTACTTATATAATTTTTCTAATACATACTTAGCATACAATATATGTTTCTTTCCAGGTGCTGAGGTCTGGCTCGATATTTGAATCAATTGTGTACGTGAATTCTCCATCTGCAAAGGATAAAGTGTGCCTACAAGAGCGTGGTAGTGTTCTAGAAGACCTTGACCCGTATACCTACTCCTGCAATATGGAAGACTTTAGGAAAGCTTTTAATTTACCTGACTCAGTTTTTGATATTTAGGCGCACACAATCTATCGTCCGCTCACTATAATGTAATTAGACGGCATAATTATTAATTTTCACTTATTACTATAATTTTTCTGTCTAAGCCTCATCTTTGATAGATAGAAAAATCAATACCCAAACACTAACAACCTTAGACAATTTAGATCATTGTCTAAGCTAACAACTAAACTCAATAACTAAATAATACTGGCTTCAGTTTTATAAAGAAAACGAGCTGGTATGACCGAGCTTCGCTCGAGGTTAAAAAATATAGTATTATTATTCTCCAATCATCCGTCCGGAAGAGTCGTATCTTTATTGGCTTATTTTTAATTAACAACGCCATATGCTGGAATAGCTTGCAGTTAGTTGCTCACAATCGCCAATAGATGGGAGGAACAGTCGTATATTGAGTTTATGTTTGATTATTGCAAAACACCAACTTTTCGTCATTTTCTAAAAATGAATCCTAGCTAGATCGATTTATCGCCCCCGAAAACCCCTATACACAAAATTTCGTGAAAATCGTTGGCCCAGTTTCCGAGGTACTAAATATATAATATATACAAGATTTTCTCGTTTAAAGGTATAAGATATAGCAGAAAGCGGCTAAAGAACAAATGTTTTAAAGATCTACTCGAAACTAAGTTTTGCCTTATGGCAGTCGTCTATAAAGATGTATTGTGAGCTCCTAAATTCTTACTGATGACCCTGCGATGGCGATCAGTTTCAGCAAAGAGCTTTGAATGCACGATGCACTGATCGACGTCGCAAGCGCAAGGCAAGGGAATCTAGAATGAAGTCTTCACATAGAAAATGGACTTACTCGTTTATTGCCACTTTGTAATTTAATCCTTTTTTCTTTTATTATGTAATCTCTGCATATTGTATTACTTAGACTTTAGTTAAGTTTTTCTTTTATTACAACTACTTTTAAGTGCTTTACTAACTTTTATTATGTATTGCAAGCCTTCAAACATTTATTTCGCTTTCTAGATAAAATTATAACTTATATCTAAAGAACTATTATCATAAAATAAACAAAACTGTTGAAGCTTGTGTGGTTTATTATTGCACCTTTACACTGTACTTTATATTATCTTTGCCGATATGGTTCTCGGCTATGCACATGTAAGAACCTTCGTCGCTCCGTGTCACGTTTCTCAAATGCAAAGTGGAATTGGTTCTGAAAAAATATGGTAGAACTCATTTATACAATAATATTATTTTATTGCTCCACGCGCTATCCACGCGTTTAGTAATGAAGCGGTTTAGGAGAATCAGATCACGCAATTCTTGTGGACACAGCAAAAAATATAATACACAAATATAATAGAATACAGCTAAAAATGGGATCTCTCTCCTAAATCAATTCCATATCCAAAATAAATCATGTCAAAATGTATCAATTATAATGAAAATTTGAAATACTCATTTTATAAAAGCTCTTTGCTTGACATGGAACAACAATTTTTTTAGAATGAATAAAGCCATTTTTATTAATTTAAATATGTGGAGGCTAACGTTATTAGAAAACAATCCTTGCCACTATCGAGAACCAGACATGCTTTGCATATGATAGAAAATACGATCGCACTTTCATGATACGCAGCGTTCAGCTTTACTGCTTTATTCGACTGGCCTCTCAGCTCAGTTGGTAGTAGCCTCAGTTGGTGGCCTTCTGTGCCGTTCGTGGGTTCCCCACCGAGAACTAATATTTGTGTGGTGAACACAGATGTTTGTTCTCTGACTGGGTGTTATATTTAATTCTATGTACGCATTTTTTTTCAAAAAGAGGATTAACAAGTATTGTATCAGCTATCTGTTTCCCATAGCATAAGCTCTGCTTAGTTTGGGGCTAGAGAGTGTTGAGTGGATTGTCTAAAATACTTATTTATTTATTCGAAATTAAAGTTTCAAATCTATGATTTGGAGCAGCACCAACAGTTACTCTGAATTAAGAGTGGACAGACTGACTCAAATTCAATTTGTTTTTATTTAATGGTATCACAAGGAGCACTTTAAAACGTCTTAAAGCTAGGTGAGTCTAGGTGCCAGTTCCACGCGACCAAGCCTTGAAGAACATAGGTACAACTAACTACGGCTTGGTTCATTCAAATCATTTTATTAGATTTCTGGAAATACTAACCGCGTGAGTACGCTAGATGACGAGTCTGCAGCAATGAACTTCCATTGTATGTCAGGAGCCGGGCTTCCATACAGAACGTTGCATGCGAGGTCTACATGCCCTCCTAACTTCAAATGTATTGTCTCAGATGCAGGTGTTTTAATGAACGGAGGAACTGTAATAGATGCGTTATCATAATTAGTTTATACTAGCTGAACAGAGCAACTCCCGAAGATTTAGCTGGTATGAGGCGTGGTCGTGCTGAATAACCTACAGTTTCTAAAGGGATGCGCTGGTGGAAAACGACTTACATGTAGAAAGGAAAACGACAACAGCAAATTTAACTATTCTTCTATTACTTGAATCAATATGTATATTACAATAGTTTTTGCATCGTCAATTTAAATAAGATCACAGGGATATTTTTTGGATTAGGGATTTGAAAAGATGATAGCGAAGGGAAGAATGTCATATAATGAGAAGATATGAATGTGTATGGGTATAAAAGTAGAGATAGTCTAAAGAAAAGATGGATGGTTTGCGTGAAGGATGAAATGGGTAAAAAAGGAGTGGCTGCTGAAATGACGGCTAATGGAGGAGAGTGGAGAACGAAAACATGTTGTGTTGACCTCGCATAAAGTGGGATATGGACAAGAAAATGATGATGGATATTTTTGGGATAAGATTATGGGGACGATTTTGCAGCATGATGAAATTTTAACAAGAGGAAGAAGGCTTAAACATGACAGAAGACATAAGCAAAGGCAATCAAAAACAAAAATGTTTACTCTATTGTAATAATTAAAAGGTTCACAGGCATACATGCTCCAACATATCATTCATTTAACTATTATGTATTATTTTGGATGTATCTTTAAATAATGTTCTTGCCAACTAACTTGTATTTAAGTATAAATTGTTTTTATTGTTATTGGGCACAAACTTCCCATATTGCCCTTTTATTGTACGTCTGTAACTAACTAACTGTATATACACCACTATTTTTTAATTACCAAAAAAAAAAAAATAGGGTAGGTTAGGGTAAAATTATGGACACATTAGTTACGTAGTACTAGAGATAAAAAAAATTACGCTGTTCGGTTCCGCTTGGTATTTAGCGTTTATGAATGAAATCATTTTTGCTTGTTGAATCATTTCTCAATATTTGACTAAAAATTTTGGTTATTTAAAAATATTTTTTTTACGTCTCAAAAAATTTTTTTTTTTTCGGGGATGTGTTCAGTATCAGCATCCAATATCGGCATTTTTTTTTTTTGGTAATTAAAAAATAGTGGTGTATTAATTTTTAAAACTTGCCAACAACGTGAACGGTAACTGTTCTTTCCGCTCTGCCAACATCATTATGTGCAATACAATGGTAGTTTCCAGAATTATTCAAATACGCAGTAAACCTGTAAACAGTTTAAATGAGTAGTGTGTTTCACAATAGTGTAGTTAGGTCTTGTAGCAAGTGAAACTACGAATGAGACAACGGCAGAAAGATGTCTTCCAGCGTTGCCAGAATGTTACTTTTGTATCCTTAGGCGTTACTTTTGACCCTCTCATGTTTCCATGCTAACGACTCAATATAAAGTTACCTCCAATAGGTTATCCAATACGAAACAAAATGAAATTATAAAAGCCTTATTTACTCACTGCAATGTGTGATTCTCATCGATTTTATGATTTTCTCCTAGAGACACAATAACGTCATCCTGGTTCATTTCCCAATGAACCGTTGCATCAGGAATAGCGTCCACTTCACACGCCAGTTGTATGTTATCTTCCTCTTTCACTGTGACCGTTTCATTCTTGTCGTTTTTTATTAACGGTGCATCTGAAAAATTAAATAATTAAGAACCAAACTGTAATGTTCTAGACTTATCTAATAATGAACAGGAAGTCATATCTTTCATCTGCAAGACTTCTTGTTTCCATATAAAATCACACTCTGTCAAAAAACGTACAATCAACTCGCGATAGGGGTAGAGATCTAACTTGAGTGGAAGCAAATCCTTTAAAAAACTAAATGATCACATCAAATCAAATCAAGTCAAAAGTGTATTCAGTTGGATTGCAAGAATCACTTTGAAACGTCTTTTTTTATATGATCCTTTTACAAATCAAAAATAATTTAAAATATTAGCAGTGAATTTCCAGTGTGGTGCCACTTCACTTAGTCAGACGTATGCAATAATAAAAGGCAAAAGTTTCAAGGACACGCTACGCTTCAAAGTAATAATTAGTAATTTAGCATGTGTAGAAAAGTTTATTACTTATATTTGAAAAAACTTACATTGAATCTTTACTGTGATATATTTTAAATCACTCCCCACCACATTGGAAGCTGAACATTTATAAATACCACCGTGCTGCTTGTCTACTGACGAAATCATTAGTGTTCCTTCATCTATCGACACACCACTTAGTAGAGACACATCTTCATACTCATAGCTTCTATCTGGTTTATACTGCCATGTTAATTGTGGTGTTGGTATTCCTCTTGTGACTCTGTTTAATAGTACAATGTTATGTAACTTATTTAGTTCCTTAGACGGTGGCGAGGGCGCCAATAGTTCGAGGGAATAAACAAGTCTTTCACCCGAGGTATACACTGTGTTTTTCATTATGAATACAAGGAAAGTTGAAATAAAAACATTAATCTATACGGAAGTACGTATAGACAAAACACTACAATAGTACTTTTTAAACTTTCGCGATCATAACACATACTTTCTTCTTCTTTTATGTATGGCTTTTCAACACATACTTTAGTATGTGTTATGATCGCTAAAGTTTTGCTTTTTATTCGCAAAAATATCGCTGTCACGTTTGACAGCGTTTCACTGATCTCCATCGCCAGCGACCTAGGTGTGCGCAGGCCTTGAAAATAAACAAAATAAGGTATTTAACGCGATAAATACCCGTTTAATAGATTCAGTAAAACACTACGATTCCATAAAACAAATGAAGGTTGGATTGCCTCTGACCTATTTTGTTTATGCTTTCCCGCCTATTTTGTTTTTTTTTTCTGTGGCCGGCCAGCTATTCAGCCATTATTTTTCATTTTGAACATTGAATAAATGTACATATTTTACTTAACTACCTGTATGTATGTTTAAAAATAATGTGGAAACTAAATTATCAGTCAAGTCATAAAGAAATGGGAGGCAATAATACTTATTATGCATAAATTGTCGAAAGAGCACCTCTGTCGATTACAATAATACTATAAATATAATAATACTAATAGAATGGTTAAAATACTCACCTGCAGTCAATATTTACTAAGTCGCCAAGCTTCAAAATCATTTCAGTTTCCAATAATTCAATCTCTGGAGTCTCTACAAAATTATAAAAATAATATTTTAGATTGTGTTCAATGTTATACTGATGTGTGTTCTGCCCGTCCTAACCTACGGTGCTCAGACGTGGTCATTGAATGAACTATAGAAGTCCAGACTTAAGTTTTGCCAGAGAGCAATGGAACGGGCTTAGACGCACTGAGTACGTAACAGCATGCTATCGTTAAACCGCTGGAGCTGCCGACGTCGGAAGAAAAACGGCCCAGCTCTAGTGGGACTGGGCGAGTCATGTGAGTAGGATGCATCCCGATAAATGGACGAACCTGATAACTCCATGGCAACCAGAGGAAAGGCGAGGTCGGGGTCGGCTAAGAAAGCGTTGGAGGGACGATCTCGACGCTTTCAAGTGAAAATGGATTAAGACGGTTGGAAGAATTTGGGAGAGACCTTTGCCCGGCAGTGGGACGATATAGATGGACGATATGGCTCTTTGTGATGGGCTCGTCCAGGAAAGTACTACCACCATGCCTATTTCTACCGTGAAGCAGCATTACTGTGTTCGGTTTGAAGGGTGTGAGTGCCGGTGAAATTACTAGCACGTGAGGCTACACATCTGTATGCCTCAAGTTGATGGACGCAGAGTGCATGACCTACGAGGCAATGCTTTGTTCTAGGCGATGGTTACCACTAAACATCAAGTGGGCCATATGCTTACATCATTCTAGTTGTATAAGCAAAATAGATTAGATAAAAAAAATGCAATACATAGTCAAGATCAAACTTACCTAACCCAGAGATTTCAACTTTAGCTGAAAATGACTTTGATTCTACTCCGTTTGATGCCACGCAAACATAGATGCCTCCGTCTTCTACGCTCACGTTCTTGACAGTCAACGTGTGTTGCTGGATGATGACTTTTGGGTTTAAGTATGAATCCACTTTGGTGTTGTTAAAGTGCCATTCGATATTAGCTTCCGGATATGCTATAACTTGACATGATAATACTAGATCTTCACCGTATTTAACTGTTGTATCTGAAAGGGTTAAGGTGTTTGAATTTTTCTTTTTTAGCGTTCCGTACCCAAAGTGTAAAAACCCTATTACTAAGACTCTGTTGTCCGTCCGTCTGTCCGACTGTCTCCAGGCTCGATCTCATGAATCGTGATAGTTAGACAGTTGTCAAAGATGATGTGTTATTGTTGCTGCTTTAACAACAAACACTATTAAACATAGAAGAGGAAAAACACTTACGCAAGCTTTTAAATATAAAAAGTACTAAATAAAAATAAATATGGTACAGCTTGAAATATTCACAGAATATTTAGTTAATAATATATTCACTTTTAAAAGAAATAATAAAATAAAATAAAACTAATATTTAAAGGACGCCTTAAAATATTCCATGCAACATTATGATTTTTGCCGTTTTTATAGATACGGAATCCTTTGTGCGCGAGCCTTAGTCGCACTCAGTCAGTTATTATTTACTCTTGCAGACCTACCATAAAGCAAGTTACTCCAACAATTGCGGTTTCGTATCACTTACCCTCATATTTATACTATTACACGGGTATTTATCGCGTATATTACCTTATTTTAGGCTATGTTGCAATAACCGTGGTCAGCCCGCGACCACGGTTGTTGCAACATAGCCGAAACGTCGGGAAAATAAATAAAATAAGGTAATATACGCGATAAATACCCGTGTAATCGTATAAATATGTTTTATGATCGCGAAAGTTTAAAAAGCACTTACCCTCAGGTGTTTCTGTGACATCAAAGCTATACGTTCGGTTCACAAAAATGTCTATGCTAACTGAACTGGTTCCAATCGAATTTTCTGATTTACAGTAAAATGTAGAGTTAGCTGTGACATTCGGTAGCGTCACATAGCTTATGTGCACTGATGGTATTTCTAAGAGGACCTCCTGAAATTTCAAACGGCTTTAAATTAGTATCCATGTGCCATGCCTATTTCTGCTTTGAAGCAGCATTGCTGTGTTTTGGTTTGAAGGGTGTGGGTGCCGTTGAAATTACTGGCACGTGAAGCTAAACATCTGTATGCCTGAAGTTGATGCACGCAGGTCAGTGCATCATGTAGCACGTTCCTGACGTGCGTGACCTACAAGGCTTTGTTATAGGCAATGGTTTCTGCATGTATTGACTATGTCTTTCCTGTGGATTAGGCCGACTTAGCTGTCAGGACGGTATAGGTGCTGAGCTAGACTACTCCATCTAAAATCCTGTCCTAGGCACTGTAGCGTACTATTAGTAGGGGCATTAGAAAACACCAGTTACCTCTGACGTATATAAAATCATCTGCAATAGATGCAAAAGCCTGTTTATAATACACATATTTCACCCTCTCACACTATACATGGCGTTGAACTTCAAACAGTACCCGTAGTCTGAGTTTTACTTGTTCAGTTTGAACATTTCGTTTCGCCTACGTGTCTTTCTCTTATGTATGAAGAAAAGATAAGACAACAACAATACGTAACGTAGAAACTTGGTAAAACTCGAACGAATCGAAACGAGTTGTCGTCTTATTATTTTTCCATACAAAAGAAAAAGACACGTAGGCAAAACGAAATGTTCAAACTGTTCGAGTAAAATTTAAACTACGGGTACAGTTAGTATAGTAGTAAGCGTATCCGCTTGTTGTTCCAGTGAGGCCAGTAAAAGTAAATAAATAAATATTGTGGACAATTCACACAACACTACCCAGCCCCAAACTAAGCAGAGCTTGTAATATGGGAACCAGATAGCTGATATAATACATGAATACATTTTTTTTTGTAAATACATACTTAGAATACAATATAACACCCAGACAGAGAACAAACATTTATGTTCACCACACAAATATTTGTTCTCGGTGGGGATCGACCTACTACTACCAACTGAGCTAGAGGCCAGTCAAATACCATTACCTGTGATGCTAGTATTTCATCCCCATCTTCCCATCGGATGTTAGGTTTTGGAAACCCGGTCACTTTACAGGCAAGGGTCAACTCAGTTGCGTAATCTAATAAGCCGTCCCTGTCTAAGATTTCCGATTGTGGTTTCGTCCAGGTAACATTTTTAACTGCAACAAAAAATGATTCAGAACTCAGTACTCAGTATTTAATACTCGTAGCACAATCAGTAATGTAAACAGATTTATATCACGTTACCTTGTACTTGGGGAAAAATGAATTTGGTAGATCCTTTAATTTTTTGTAGAGTCACCACGTCTTTTCCTATTATCTGAAAACGAGTTGGATTTTTTATTTACTGAAATCGAAACTGGAATATTTATTTTTTGTATTATTCAACTTTTTATTTTCGTGCCGAGATGGTTCTTACCCATAAACGAAAGGTTTTCCCAGGCTCTACGAAATGTTTTTCCGCTACATACAAGCCTTGTTGCTTTTCTTCCAAGAAAATAGTCTGTTTTAAACTTTCACCAGCATTCAGCCATTCAATGGACTCCAGTGTTATAGCTGTATCGACAGATATCATAACGTAGTTTTCCCAACCTGTAACAATTATTACGTATTTTATTTAGCTTTTTATGTCCCACTGCTGGGCTAAGGCCTCCCAAAATCCCCTCCACTCTGTGCAGTCCTGTGCTGAGATGTTCCACTGTGGTCTGTTCTTGTCATCGTCTCGCCATCTTGTTCTTGGTCTCCGCGCCTTGGCTCTTGCGGGCACCACTTTGTGATTATTTTGGCCCAGAGCTTGTTATGCATGCGGCAGACATGGCCAGCCCACTCCCACTTGAGCTTGGCAGCTTTAATCTTCATTAATATCAACTTATTTTTATACAGAAGCAATTATTATTTAGGGATTACCGTAGTCATCAACCTTGGCAGGTGGCCACAGTGCCAATATTAAGTACTAAGAATATGCTATCCTATAGTATGCTAATATGCAGTCTTTCTGCATGAAGTCTTCTGGTCCGTCCCCTTATTAGAACACAGCAGAAGACGTCGTCTTTTACGACAATCCATGTAAGGTAATCATCATCATCATCATCATCAGCCTGAAGAAGTCCACTGCTGGACATAGGCCTCCCCTACTCGTTTCCAGGAAGAACGATTCTGAGCCCTTTCCATCCATCGACTTCCCGCGATCTTAACAATGTCGTCGGTCCATCTGGTCATGTAAGGTAATGGAGTGATCAGGATGTCAGGAGAATCAAAGCTAGTTAATAAACTACTCTGATTGAGGAGCCACGGGATTCTACCATCTTAATGTTTTCAAAATAACCAACATTGATTATAGCGTGGGGCGTGGTGGTACCCACCAGATGGACCGATGACATTTTTAAGATCGCGGGAAGTCGGTGGATGAAAAGAGAACAGAACCGTTCTTCCTGGAAATGTATAGGGGAGGCATATGTCCAGCAGTGGACTTCTTCTCCTGCAGGCTGATGATGATGGTGATGAACACTGATTATAAAGATGTTCTAGTTTGACATTTCCTCACCTGCTAAAGGGCGTAAGCTTGTTTCGATCAAGCTCCGAGGCAATTTAGTTGAAAATCCATATTGAAAAGGAATGTAGTTCTTTTCGTAAAATGTCACGACCACTTTTCCTTGGCCGCGGATGCTCATTGAGTATTGTCCAGGATCGGGTCGTCTAAGAAGCACCGCCTTAAATATTTAACATTTTATTTTTAAAAAAATATTAAACTTTTCTGAGTTTAATATTTTTTTATAGGATAAGAAAAATACCAGAATAAATGTTATTCATGATAGATAGGTCTTAAAGCTGGAAATCACAAAATCCAAGCATGGCTCATGCATTGCTTTGTAATTTTTTAATACCTACCTACATTTTTACAAATTTTGATCAATTTTAACAGCCCACCACTGGTCCTTTAGAAGAGCAAAAATAACGGAGATTTTCATATTTTGAAACAGTCAAACGCGAGAGTCCATGCCAACTCTTGTATTCTTGAATGTCTAAAACTTTTCTTTCTGATTCTATCGCGTAGGGAAACTCTCAGCACAGCTAGGTAAGAAGATAGCTGTTCATAAGTATGTGTGCAAAGCTGTTGTGCAATTGTTACCGACCACTTCTCAGTTCCACTCTTTATAGACTTTGGTCTTGAAGCTTTACGGTATTTGAGACAAAATGTAACGTTACATTTGCACACACCGAGTTGGATTCATCGGCAGTTACGTTTATAATAACAAACATACCAGCGCATGTCTTGTAAACAGCACCCTTTCCACAAATCGGGGGCGCTGGGAGCTAGACTCGAGGAAGGTAAGTACTGGGTTGCTTCCCGACACGCTGATCAGCAGATCCGTGGTAAACGTATCCACTGTAAACTAAAGAAGTTACAAATATTTATAACACTGCTCAAGTTACACCTCACACCTAGAATAACGGTAAGAAGATGGAGATTATAGTAGACTAGCAGCCGCCCGCAGCTTCGCTCGCCCCTTTCCCGTTACGCCCCGTTCCGGTTACTTCATCACAAAGAGCTCTTCTTAGTAGTAGTAGAGCTCTTTGTGATGGGCTCGTCCGGGGAAGTACTACCACCAATCACCATGCCTGTTTCTGCCGTGAAGCAGCATTGCTGTGTTTCTGTTTGAAGGGTGTGGGTGCCGGTGAAATTACTGGCACGTGAGGCTGAATATCTGTATGCCTCCAGTTGATGGACGCAGGGCAGTGCATCGTAGGGCGCGTTCCTGACGTGCGTGACCTACGAGGCATTGCTTTGTTATAGGCGATGGTTACCACTTAACATCAGGTGGGCCATATGGCTTGTTCCATCAGGTAATTACATAAAAAAGGCAGAGCAGAGGCAGAGCTACAGAGAGACACAGAGAGACAGACACACAGACAGTTACAGAAAGGGGGCTATAGAGGGGGGTAGAGGTGGTCTTCTGCACTTCTTGGTCGTGGGTTCAATCCCCACCATAAACAAATATTTGTGTGGTGAACACAGATGTATCTGAGTATTATATCAGCTACCTGGTTCCCATAGTACAAGCTTTGCTCAATTTGGAGCTAGATAGTGTTGGATGGATTGTCCACAATTTTTTTATTTTTTATTCTAAGTTGCGATCATGCAGAGCGTGCTTTAGTCGATTGTTTAGAAATAACCAAACAAGCTACGGCTGGATCATCTTAAAAAACAATTCTTTCGCAACTCAGTCATAGATTCAAAGCAACTAAATGAAAAAAATGTAAAGGCATAAATTAAATTTAAAAGGCTGGCAGCGCATCAGCACCACCTCTGGTGTCTATGGGCAACGGTGACTGCTCTCCATCAGGTGGCACGTCTGCTCGTCTGCGAGCAACGGCATAAAAAAAACTGTGCATTGAAGCCCGTATTCAGAAATAGTTCTTGAGTTTTTGTCATTTTTCAATGGAGAACTATCAAAAAATCTATCTATGCTTGAGAGTACCTACTTGAGGCTATACTGAGACTCAAGCACTGTTTCTGATTAAAGGACTAAGTTTTATACAAACCAATATTTCCTTATGATTAGTGAACTTTTCGAGAGGTGTTATATCCGTCCATTCCGTATTCATGACTTCTTTCATGAAGTTGAAAACCTGTGAGCAAAATTGAATGAAAAATTTAAATTGTGCTATTTTTTGCCAAAAAGGCGCTCATAGTGGGTGACGTTGCCTGATATCATAATTATTATTATGTTCCAGATCCTTGACTAAGCTTTGCACACATCTATTTTATGTAATGGCGATGGCGATCATTTTCACATATTATGGTTCTGTATAACTTTGCAGCAATATACGCGATCTTAGATCTGTGCATGGCTTAAAATGGCCAGTCATTGAAAGCAAGGAGGTAAACAAATACAAGTTTCTTAGGTCTACGAGCTAGAATAAAGATAAGATAAGATAAAAGATAAAGATAAAAATGTTTTATTGTAAAACTGTGTATAAAATTTCAGGCGTACAATACAACGTGTATCAAAATATGTGTACTATCCTGAAGGGGGGTGAATTTCCACCCCCCGGGGAACAACTTTTGTTCAACGACTTTTCGAACTTCGATTGGTATCTCTGAAAAAAACGGCAACGAAGTTTCAACATGAACAGCTGACTTTATACAAAGTGACAAACCCTAAACTCAGCTACGGAGGTAGTAGGTAGTAGTAGTAGACCTACAGAGGTAGTAGGTCAAGGGGTAGGTGAGTTACAAGGATAGGGTTGTCAATTTATTTAGGCATTTATGAAATTAAATATTTTTGTATGGGAAACTGAAAATAGGAATTTTTAATTTTCTTCCACCCACAACTGATCACCATTGTGGTCTGAAACCCCCCACCTTCGCATAGTACACATATTTAGCCTACACCTTGTATAGCTATCACTTACAAAATAGCCAACTCCAAAAACAAATATGTTTCATTTAGTTTGTCGCAATCCTTTTGACGTTTTAAAAGTTCTAAGAATATTGCGGACTTATTATACCTAGTAATATATTATGTATGTTAGAAGTAAACCTATTGTAGATGATTTAGGTATATAGCGTCAAGTGCAACTGGTGATTACTCAAGCCCTAACTTGCTGGACACTATAGTGCCTGGGACAGGGTTTTAGATGGAATAGGCTTGCCCAGCACCTACCATCCTGACAGCTCAGTCGGCCTAATCCACAGGAAAGACATGGTCCATACATGCGAAGCTGACTAAGCCAACTAATGTGTGTGTGTATAGATAAGCATACCTGACGTAGTTCGAAGGTTGTGTTAAAACGGAAAAAGGCACCAGAGCATGCTTTTGACACTTCATAGTAGACGTCATCAGTACCGGTAGAAGAGCTGTCCGCTAAGCAATATCCACTCAAAAAAATTATCACCTGAAAGTAAATACTCATAAACAAATATCGTCCTTGATTTTAAATACAGGGTGTGGCGTAAAGAGTGGATAATCCTTTACCTACGGGTCGGGGGCATCACAACTGTTCAGAAAATAAAAACATGTACCCAGTAAAAGTCCCACGGTTTTCGAGTTATTAAACATTTTCGAAATTTTCATTATTTTGCATTGAAAGTTAAAACTGCCAAGTGCTATACCATTTCGGAATCTCAATGAAGTAGGCAAGTTATTTATTAGTTGGTCACTCAGGGTGACCATACATTTTTTTTAAACCACAGGAGGTCAAACTTTTGGAAAAAAATGGCAAAGCACATTTTTATTTCTAAAAAAAATTCTGAAAAAAAAACTGTACCTTTGACATACCAATGCCAGTTAGCATTTGATAGAACAGTTATCTAAGAATGCCATAAAAAAAACAGATGGAGAAAATTCCTTGATTTGTGATCTTGGCATCGAAAGTATGGACAGAAGTACAAAATAATGAAAATTTCGAAAATGTTTAATAACTCGAAAACCGTGGGACTTTTACAGGGTACATGTTTTTATTTTCTGAACAGTTGTGATGCCCCCGACCCGTAGGTAAAGGATTATCCACTCTTTTCGCCACACCCTGTATATATAGAGTGCTGGTGGCCTAGTGGTAGTGGCCCCGCCTTCTAATCCTGAGGTCGTGGGTTCGTCGTGTACCAATGAGTTTTTCTGCCCAAAAATGTATGTACCTACACTATACCAGCGCTCTCAAACGGTGAAAGAAAACATAGTGAGGAAACCGGCATATCGTAGAATCTAAAAAAATCGAAAATATGTGTCAAGTGCAATAGAGAGGCCTCGTTGAGGCGCACTTAAAATCCTTTCACCACATTTGGTTCGAAAGAATCAGTGACACGATAAGAAGAAGAAGATTGTAAATATAGCGCCCAATGACAGACAAATTAAGGCTGGCGTGGTACTGGCATGTCATGAGGAACGATAAAGTCATGTGACTAGGAAAGTATAAATGTGATGTAGTAGTATGGATGTGGATGGATTATGTGAGCAGAGTTAGACCAAAGAAAACATGGATGAACTGTGTGAAAGATGACATGGATAAGAGAAGAGTGAATGCAGAGATGACGGCTGACAGAGGGGAATGGAGGAGGAAGACATGTTGTGCCGACCCACATAAAGTGGGATAGCGGCAGGAAGAAGAAAAGGAAGACGATCCTATTTTTATGAAACAACGGGATATTTACTATGGTCTAGTATAGTATTATCTTATCTGTGCTATGGTAAAATTTTGTGAGTTTTGACTTCCTATATTTCGACATAGTTGCATGCACCATGATCACGGTTGAACTGAAGTCCACGAGTAAAAGAAATGTTACTGGCAGACAAATCGATCTACCTTCTTTTACACGCTTTTATTGGTTTCGGTTTTGTTATAAGTAAACCATGATCAGCGTTTCAAAAGTTACCTACGTCTTGATTCTGTGTTTAGGCGGGAGTTGTAGAAAGTGAAAAAGAGCCGAAATCCAGAGTGGGGAAATTGAGCTAGTTACGTAGAGATCGTCCAATCTTAAACTGCACATCCCACTACTTCAGTCAGTTAAAGTAAATTGTTCTATAATACCTACATCACAAAGATCATTTTGAAGTACTTTGCTGTGAGCCAACTTCAAGAAAACGTGGTGGAGGGGCGTGCAATTTTAGACTAGTTTATCTATACCTGGCTATGACTCTCTCGGCATAAAGTCTCGATAGACTGAAATCTTTCCAGGTCCTTCGCATAGGCATCAGTGAAGACGAAAATGTACGATTCTTGTTTACTCGCCCGCAGTGCGGATTCGATAGCCGCTAAGGAACTTTCTGGACAGTCGGTACCACCACCACTAGTTGTGATAGTGTTGAGCTGGTTGGCAAAGTATCTCGCTGATTCAGTGATGAATGGCGACTCTACAACTGGAAAATTATACATTTTAGTATTCATAATCTTTCTACGATAGAACTCATTTTTTAAATAACAAAGCTTTGATTTTCGTGAGCGTGTGAGAGTGATAGTTATTTAAATTTTGTTATACAAGAGTGCAAAGTTGTTTTTTTACTACGTGCTCAATTTTGATGACCGAGCAAGCAAAGGATTCTAAAATTTAATAACTAGCGCAGCGTGTTCTGAGCGCTAGGGAGGGAATCAAAAACCACGGGGTGAAAAATCTTTGCACTCGAGTGCAACACGTAACTTTTCATCTCACCGCAACGAGAAATGACTAAATGCAATAAGGAATATGGCGTGCGTAAAGCATATTACAATACACAAAGAAGGTTCCAAGTCAGAGTTTTAACAAATTACAAATTAATTGAATTTAGAACATCGTGTGCATTAAGCACACGATGTTCTAAATTCAATTAATTTTATGCTCTACGACTTTTACACTCAGATTATCGAAGAGCAAAAATACTCTTTCCGGACGGATTTCCGTCAATAATATAAGTTCATCGATAGTTGCCAATAAAGCATACAAGTTACTTACCTATATCCTTGAACGACACCAAAATGTAGTTTTCAACGTCTGTTCTATTTAGAGAATTCACTAATTGCCCAACGCTAGCTTTTATTACATTAATTTCATCCCCCATTGACACTGTTGTATCCAAAACAACTGTGAAACTTCTATCACAAGTAGTTGCGATAATTTTCAATGTAATAACAAAAAATATTAGCAACATTTTGGAATACCAGACTCTATGAAATGTAGTGCAATAGTGTTTTATTCATTAGTCATCAAGTTTAATAAGTGCACTTAAGGCGACGCTCACCCCAGCTCGCTATGATTATTTACTAGCGGATTGCCCCGGCTTTGCACGGGTTTAATTTGAAAAGAAGAGGTGAAAAATGTGAAGTTACTGCCTTTGAATTTTCCCACCCATGCGAAGCCGAGGAGGTGGTTGTGCCGTGGTGCCCACTTCACGTTGCGGCGACGTTTATTTTTCAATTAGTTTTTTTTTTAATTTTTAGGTATTCTCTTTTGAATGGGATGTCTCATTTCGGTAATTCAAAAATAAATGTACGGGTATATTTTCGTTATTATGTTATAAAAAAGGTTACACATAGAAAAGTCCCTTGTCTTAGAATAGGATAATCATACATTTCAAAATTTTGCCACTCACAACCACCCACTTTCCTTCTAAACTCCCTTACAGCAGGAGACTAAGGGGTATAGGTATATACCACAGAACTTCTGTGGTATTTACCTACCACCACAGAGCGTTGAGCTTTTATTAGGGAATGAAACAGTACAGTAGGTATTTATTAAAGCTAGTAAATTTAGAGTAATACACAAAACAGTAAAGTTTCCACCATTAAATAATTCATAAGACGCATGTGAAGTTGTGAACAAACAGAAGGAGAAGTAAACGAAAGACTACAAAATGATAATAAAATAAAAGTAAGGTAGTAAGTAGTAAGTTTTCGTAAGTTAAGCTCACACGCTTGCTCTAGATAAAGATATTATTATATAGAATATAGAAGTGTTATAATAAGGTCAGGAGTAGGTACCCGAAACCAACGAGCATGTATGAAGAATGTTTACGAATAAATGAAGCGAAGAAGCGAGAGGTATGTCAGGATCGCAGCAAGTGGAAATCCGTGATCTCTGCATATCCCCATGCAGCGTGATTTTATGCATGTATGTATGTAAGATGCAAATTATTAGTGTGATATTTTATTAATAAATTATTTGCTCCTTAACTTGTGCAATATTGTAACAGTGTGATAACATTTGAACCTTTCTTGTTAAACAGCAAAACCATTTTCATTCTTATCTCTGACAAAGTACTACTAAGTCTACCTAAGTATTATAATATAGTGATGCTTTGTCCAACTTCCAGTAAGCAAACAAGTAAACTATCTGGTTTCCGTGATAAATGTACAAAAACTAAATTTACTGACTGAAAAAAGAAGGAGGTTCTCAATTCGGTTGTAATTTTTAGGGTTCCGTAGCCAAATGGCAAAAACGGAACCCTTATAGATTCGTCATGTCTGTCTGTCTGTCTGTCTGTCCGTCCGTATGTCACAGTCATTTTTCTCCGAAACCGTAAGAGCTAGACTGATGAAACTTGGCAAGTAGATGTATTCTGTGAACCGCATTAAGATATTTACATAAAATTAAAAAAAAACTAGAAACTTCGAACCCATACGTGTGGTATCTATGAATAGGTCTTCAAAAATGATGTTGAGGTTTCTAATATCGTTTTTTTCTAAACTTAATAGTTTGCGCGAGAGACACTTCCAAAGTGGAAAAAAGTTGGTCCCCCCCCCCTCTAACTTCCAAAGTAAGAGAATGATAATACTAAAAAATATATATGTTGTATAATACT
This sequence comes from Thera obeliscata, assembly GCA_947578465.1. NCBI lineage: Eukaryota > Metazoa > Arthropoda > Insecta > Lepidoptera > Geometridae > Thera > Thera obeliscata. Next base: position 5,869,368 of record OX387918.1, on the reverse strand, counting down.
ATGCAAACTTCCGACGATATTTGGTTTGAACGAGATCTGGTAGTTTTTTTTTTATACGTCATAAACCGTAAACCGAAATTTACCTTTAGACGAACTACAAGAACCATATTATGTTACATCAAGTAACATAATATAAAGGTTCTTGTAGTTCGTCGTGCTTCGGAACCCTTCATGGGCGAGTCCGACTCGCACTTGGCTGCTTTTTTTATGTTTGTTACCGTATAGCTCCGTAATTTAAAAGCCGATTTAAAAAAGGTTTTTTTATCTGAAACGTCATACTTTCAAATTGGTCCCATAGAAATTTCATCAAAATCGGTTGTTGAATCGGTTGTTTGGCCACACATTTATGTAATTTTTTTTAATAATATCTTATGTGATTTTTAAACTACCAACCTACATCTAACAATAGCTATGTCCTACAGATTTATTTTAATTGGAGATTATTTCATCATGAATCCTGTATTATGTTTCTGTGTGGTGAACAATAAAGAGTTATCTATCTATCTAGGTATCTATCTAACCAGCATTTTCAGATTATCAGTGGATTGGCGCGCAATTTGAAATTCAAATAAAATTCGAAAGCAGTTTCAAATTCAGTCATTTTTGTTCACAATATTTATTTATTTATTTATTTTCAAATACAGTCATGTAGTTTTTTTATTTTTTGTAATTTGGGTAAATATTGGGATCAGGTCAATGTACGGCCAGTTAATGTACACCCAGTTAAGACGAACCCACTGTGAAATTATTAAAGCCCATGTAGGTACACAGTAGCAGATAAACATTTCACTTATTACTTTTTTTATCTACCGATGGATATTTGTCCTAAAGGGGACAGCCTCTTTTTATATTCTAACATAATATAACCTATCCAAGTCGGGTCCAACGTAAAAAGTATCAAGGACAAGTGCAAATATCCAGTGTCAGAACAAAAAAGCAAAAATCCATGTTTGGCTCCAGTGTACATGTAGCTTAACTGGCATCATAATAACGGGGTGTACATTATCGCCTCTCAGTTTTTGCTAGTTTGGTAGTTGAACGCTACACTATGAACTTAGGTAACACAGCAGTTTAACGCTCTGTGTTTAATGCAACAACCCTAAAAAGAAGAAGACATTATTTTGAAGTGGTGGGACTTGATCAAGGAGGTTGGAAACCCAAGCAAGGAGTTATAAAGTCTGAAGACTCGATGGACACCGCGTTCAGATCGATAAGACCCGAGCTCACCATAAGCGATGCGGACACGCGCTTGCGCTGACGCGAGATAAAATGCAAGTTGATAAAAAAACTTACAGCCCTACTTATAAACGCAATTTAAATTTAATCATTGCTTAAAGTTAGCCCTGTCACTGTTTGTCATTACCCAGTGGTAAGAGATGGCAATAGTTTAACCACTGTTTATCTTAAATAAAAATAAATAAAAAGAAAAACGTTTATTGCCTCTTTTGAAATATTTTTATAAGTAAGACCATTAGTATTTTTTCATTTATAAACATTAGTAGCTTGTTCATAATACAAAAAATAATAACGATAGGTAATTTATTAAAGCTGACGCTGTAGGTCTTCAGAGGTTTGTGGTCACTATCGTACATAAGCAATTTTATTTATCTAGTTTACGGAAATAGATTGTGAATTAATTTCAATAAGGTGTTAGAAAAATCTCCCTGTTAGAATAAAATTAATTTTTTTGGAAGAAAGAGTATGGAAAGTTCATGAACTAAGTATTAAAAAAAAATTGGATCGAATTAAGTATAATCTTTTGGGATTAAGAGAGATAACAAAAGACTTTGACCCCTAGGCACGATTTACATCCCCTGCATCCATTAAACAAAACATAGCTTTGCTTCTATTCTGCCGCAATGTAAATATTAAGAATATGAGGCGATTATGTTATTATTATTCGTTTTACTTGTTTCACGGTCACACACCAGGTAGTTGACCTTCATCACGAATACAAGTGTGCTAAAATAGAACTCTACCTACCTCAGATAACCGACACAACCAGGTAGGTATAGTAGGTAGGTACTCAACTTACTTACCTGCTTCAATGATAAAAGACCACGATTCTTTAGTGTCAATTTTATGCATTAGATATTACCTATAACTCCTCTAGCTAGGCAGGTAGTAATCTTAGTCCTCCAGTTACCTCCATACAATATTAGTTAGGCATGTTGTATTGTACCTACCTACCCGAGTAGGTAGTTACTTTATTTTATTAATTCGGGCAACAAACAGAGTAAAGAAACAAAATTTTATGATTAATGTATAGCTAACAACGTTTAACCTTTATCTACATAAGTACAATAACAACCTACTTATTGAAAAAATATACTGCAAATGCATCACTATTTATAAACTAAAAATACCTAAGCATTTATGATGATTCATCCAGATTCTAAAGTCTATTGTTTATCAACGCGAATGTTTGTAAACTAGCGATACATCGCGGTTGATTCATTTGCTTCCCCTTGACCCCTCTTGGGGATATATTACATTAAAACCAATTTATTTAGATCAGTCTTTGTCGAGTGCCGCCCGGGAGTGCACGTGGAAATGAAGCTCCTTATAATACTTGTGTTTACAGTCGTAGTTTTAGCAACACAGTGTGAATGCCGTTCTTCCTCCTGGTTCCCACATTTGTTCGACACATTGACAAACAAAACTTCTCAGATATCGCACTATGTGAGGGAAAAGGGACGCAGCATCAAAGATTTTTACGTCGATAACGTGCGAAACAAAATAACTTCTTATCTCGGGATTAACTCTAACCACACCAAAGAGTATGTTGCTGATAGCGTTAAACAATTGAGGATAAAACGCAAATTCAAAGAATACATCGATGATGCTGAAACTACGCAGAAGCAAATATTCGATTCCATAGCTCCCGAGAAGGCGGAGTACAACTGTGTAGATGATGACCCTGCAATTAGCATGTCGACCCCTCAGATAATCGCACTGCATGGGTATCACGCTGAGTCACACACCGTCATCACAGGGGATGGATACATTCTCACTATCCACAGGATACCGTTCGCAAAAAATGCAACTAGCAAAGAGAGCCCTCGTAAAACCGTCCTACTGCATCATGGACTGCTGGGAAGTTCTGCTGATTGGATCATAGCCGGGCCACAGAAAAGCCTTGCCTACATCCTATCTGAAGCGGGCTACGACGTCTGGCTGGCCAACGTAAGAGGAAACACTTACTCTCGAGCCCACGTGTCCAGAAATATCGACACATTCGCTTTCTGGAATTTTACATTCCATGATGTCAGTCAGTACGACCTACCTGCGGTCATCGACTACATAATGGAATTAAAAGGTTGGGACGTAAAAATAAACTACGTTGGCCATTCAATGGGAACCACAGTCTTGTTTGCAATGTTGTCCACAAAAACTCAGTACAATAAAGTCTTGAGGGCAGGTTTTGCACTAGCACCCGTGGCTTTTATGGCGGATATAAAGAGCCCGATTCGGCTACTGGCTAAGTATAGCAATGACATAGAGTATTTGATGAAACTTCTTGGAGCTAACGAGTTTCTCCCACAAAATTCAGTATTACGGTGGCTATCAAAACATGCCTGTGAGATCAACCACTACGAAGAAGTGATATTATGCGAAAACTCGATGTTCGTTCTATGCGGGTACGACGAGAAGCAATTCAACAAGTCCTTGCTACCAATGATATTGGGCCACGTTCCAGCTGGAGCCTCGACAAGAACCCTGGTTCATTACGCTCAAGAGATTAAAAATAACGGGAGATTCCAGATGTTCGATTACGGGCCCGCTGGTAACTTCAAAGAATACGGAACTATTGGACCACCGGAGTACCCACTTCATAAAATTACTTTACCCATAGCTTTGTTCAGCTCTGAAAATGATATGCTATCCAGCGATATGGATGTGACGAATCTTTACGTCCAGCTCGCAAACCCCATAGAGCATTACGTTGTGCCTTTGAAGGAGTTCAATCACATTGACTTCCTGTGGGCTATCGACGCACCAACGTTGGTGTACGCAAAGCTGCTTCAGCTGATGGAAGAAGGAACTTCTAATTATTATGATAATAACATCAGTAATTACCATTAGGAAAACAGCCTAGATATTTGTGTACCTAGCTACTAATGTATAAAATAAGGAAGTCACATGGACTAAGACAGTTGGTTATTTTATAGATGTAGGTATCTAATCTAGTAGAACGTAGGTTTCGATTGTTTCCCCGAGACGTAGAAAACGAAGATAAAGGCAAGTAACGCCTACCTACGTATTTCTGGATAATCTCATTAGGATAAAGTTAATCTTGTGTCATGAGAAAAAAGTACAATAAATATCTCAAAATCATATTATATTGTTTATTTTATCCTTCAACACAATAAACTGATTACCTAGTACTTATCAATCAATCATCATCACCAGTCCACTGCTGAACATGGATAAGGCTCCCATAAGCCCTTTATAATACACTTCTAGTAAGAACGATTCTGAGCTGGTACATAATGATGTATTTACAGCGTGTAATTAGTATTCAAATTCATATTTTATTGGCTTTTTTCAATATTTTGGCTGGCTTAATTGTGTTGCGTCAGGTCCGGTTAATGTACGGCCAGTTAATTTACACCCCGTTAAAATGAATCCACTTTCTTCCACTATCAAATTGTTAAGGCCCATGTACACTGTAGCAGTTCAATAATTGAACAACATTTTTTTTATGTAACTTTCTATGGATAATTGCTCTTTTTAGGATACCTAACGCCTTTGATAACACAAGAATCACTTTGAAACGTCTTACAGCTACGTGAGTCTGTGTCAGTTCCACGCGGCCAAGCCATTTGACACGTACAAGTAGCTTAGACAATTTTATAAAGATGGTCTATGTAGGTATCCAGTTCCGGAACAAAAAATATAAAAATCAATGATTGAACCGCTACAGTGTGTACATGAGGCTCAATGGTATCGTAATAACGTGGTATACAATAATGTATACATTAATTAGTGCCTCCCGTTGAGTCAAAGAAACTACGTAAAATAAGAGAAAAACCATTTTCGCAAGTTCGCTTTCGGATATTTTAAATTAAAGCCTAATGGCAGATTCCATAGTTATAGTTGTTACGTCAATCAATGTCAGTCGTCAAAATTAAATTGACAGTTAAAACATGACATCAACCATCAACCAAATCCATCAGCTGTTCAGTGTTTTGGTTTCGTCAGCGTTGCCAATTTAGCGACTTTGTCACTAGATTCAGCGACATTTTCACATGAAAAGCGACATTTTGATGGCTTTTAGCGACAAAAATAATTTAACGACTTTCTTAGCGACTTTTTTATAGTGTATTGATCAAATAATTACTGACTTTATATCCATCGTGTTCTTCTGTACATACTAATATGTACTCTATTTCATTAAAATAAGATCCGGTTTTGTTTATTTAGCTTAATTTGTTGCCAACTCAAGAATGACTAAAAGGCATAGGTACCTACCGTCAATCATCGTGCTAGTAGGGGAATCCCTTTCTCATGTTTGGTTTTGTTATTATTCATCCGTCATCCACTCCTTAGAAGAAATCTGATATGGTCTGTTGCTTTGCTAGCGAAATAATAACGTAATCGAACATTTGTCTCAAACAAATAACCTTATGAGTTTTATTAGTGTTTAGTGAGTTACCGATAATGGAATTACCGGTAAAGAAGAAAGTCTAGAGCCAAAACTTTTTCGATTTTACTCATTTAGCGATATCTAGCGACTTTTCACCAGCGTGAGAGCGACATTTACTGTTGTTGAGTTGGCAACGCTGGGTTTCGTATCGCACTCGCACGTAATACGTTTTCTTTGTACCGATAAGTTTCTTTATCATCTACAAGAAATAATAAATTACGCCATTTGGCCCATTCGTAGCCCACTCCGCAGCAATGGCAGTATACAGGGGGTGGCGCTACACCGCTTTTATCACAGGAATAGTTGGATTCATTGGCTTGGCTATGTACCCCATTGCTATAAGCCCAATGATCGACGCTTCAGAATATAGTAAGTAACTCTGAATTCAAGATTCTATAAAGCTCCTAGTTTACGTACGTACTACCGGCTATATCTTGTACATCGTCTACGTAACCTAAAAGTCACCACCAATAAACTTAACAAAAACATAAGTATTTTATTCTGAACCACACTTAAAACTCTTGGAAGTAAGCAATAGTGAATCCAACTCAGTGTAAATAATGAACATAGAATCAAAGGCCAAAATAATACACCGCAGAAAAAAAGAATATAGGGAAGACAATATCTGAAACTATACACCTTACCTACCTCTAAGCATTCTCAAGTTTATTATTCATAGTTATTATAAGTGTTTAATATTAAGAGTACTCATAATTTTGTTACTTAGGTATTATACCTCATTGTAGTTATTAGCCGTAAGGCCGTTGTAGTGCTTCATGTACTGGGCGTTATTATCCCCTTATATCTCTAAAACACATGAAGCAATTAATAAATGAAAATGAAAGGCAGCAACATTCATTTTTACTAACATCCATGTTTGCTAAAAAGATAGTTGGCAGTGTTTTATGATTTCTTTGTGTGGTTAGTGAGAGATAATGCTGTTAACCGCTACCAAATTCAATTTAAAACATTCATTTTGTAAGGATGGTGATAGTAAAGCTACAATTTGATTATTAATAAATATAAATAGATATTTTAGACAATCCACACTACACTATCTAGCCCCGAACTAAGCAGTGCTTGTACCATGATGGGAACCAGTTTCCACACAAATAATTGTCAGTGGGGATCGAACCCACAACCTATGGTGCAGAAGGCAAAGTAAATACCAACTGAGCTGAGAGTCAGTCAAATTCCGTCAAGTAAACTTGCCTGAATACTAGCAAAACGCATTTAAAAATGCCGAAATAAAAAAATTGGGACAGTGCTACATTTGCTCACATAATAATTTGACTCAAATAAAATTTTGATTTTGTTTTGTTTTTAGAAGAAATCCAGAAAGTTACAAGAAAAAATATTAGACAAGAAGACATACAACCTGGAAGTAAGTTATCAGTTTTGTCTTAGCCTCAAACAAAATTAGAATTAGAAATGGCAAAGGCCCTCTTTCCACTCTTCACGACTCAATGCAGTGATGGGCCACGATCTAAGGTGGGAGTCAAATTCATCCCGCCATCTTATTCTTGGTCTTCCACGTTGCCGCCTTGCATTTTGAGGGATCCTCTCTGTGGTCCTTCCCATGAGGTGTCAGGCATGCGGCACGTATCCAGCCCAGTTCCATTTAAGGCTGGCAGCTTTTTGATGTAAATCTATTAGTGCAATGGTAAGAAGTCAAAATTTTTTCCAAAAGACACAAGAGAAAGCACTGGCGGTTTTATGGTAGCGGCCCCTCTTTTTTATTTGAAGTCTCTTAAAAAGAAGTAATTTGTTACAGATATGAAAGTTTGGACAGATCCATTTGGGCGGAAGAAACCAGACAGTGATTGAAACGTTAATCACTATTGTAAATAGTTAAAAGCTTAGTTAAATAAAATAATAATATTCGTAATGTTTTAAGTTATCACTTCCTGAACCAACGCAATAGGAAATTTTTTAGCACATTGAACTTAAATGCCTGCCTACGAATTTTTTAAGGAATTAACCTATAAGTAATTAGTAAAGCTGCTACAAAAATAAAATGTATTATTTTATTATGAAATATTTATTGAATGATCAATTTCCAAACAACCCTATTAGGGTAGGTACATCTTCTAGTTTCAAAATATCTTTTTCGTCTTGATTTTTCAATCCATAAAAAAATATGTAATTTAATTTGTAATATTTACATGCCGAATTGCATACTTTTTATATTAATTTTAAAGTGACAAAGTGTGAAATTTGAAAAAATGTTTTTCTAGGTATATCAAGTACATTAAAAAACTTATAAAATATTGCTATTAAAATATTTACATAATCATACATAACAATATAATTGTGTACATAAAGAGCTAGATATAATAATAAAATGGACTGATTAACATAAGAAATAACTAGGTATATAAAATTATAAAACTTTTATATTCTCTCAATTCTAAATAATATTATATGACTAAATTTCGAACATATTATAAAAGTAACTAGGTATGCACATATGTAGATAATTAATGTATATACACGTATATATCTGAAGTATGTACAAACTCCAATATTCAATTTGTACACTGAGCAAATGCAAAATGTATAAACAATACGTAGTAACCATTGTGTACTGAGCAATTTAGAAATAATAATGTTTTACAAAATAACCTTAGTACAAAAAAGTAAAATGGAACTCGGTAAATTTCCAAGAATATGATTATGTTTTGCTACTCCGCTAGTCATTAGACAAAAATAAATTGAAAGCAAGTGAAGGTTACCAAAGCTTTTTGACATTATTCGTCCTACACTTTTGACTATATTTTTAACAACGCATAGCCTCGTAGGTCACGTACGTCAGGAACATGCCCTACGACGCACTTCCATGCGTGTATCAACTTGAGGCATACAGATGTTGCGTCTCACGTGCCAGTATTTTCACCGGCACCCTTCAAGAACCGAAACACAGCAATGCTGCATGACAGAAATAGGCATGGTGTTAGTACTTCCCCAGACGAGCCCTTTACAAAAAGCTCTACTGCTACTAAATTTACATTATATGACCAGGATTTTATATAAGCAATATACAATCTATTCTCTCGGCAAACCAGGGTTAAAGGTGCGTTTTCACTTACAAAGCTGAATCGAGTAATCAGACTATTTTGATATGTCACATCTCATCTAGACTCAAAGGGTGTTAATAATCCCGGCGCAACGCTGGAGTAGTTAAATCGTGTTTTGTCACATTTGTTCGAGTTGACAATTGCATGTCAATGCAAGAGACAAAACACGGATCAACTAGTCCAACGCTACGCTAAGATTATTAATAAGACCCAAATAATCTGGTTGTATCGAATCTGCGCTCATTCTGCGCCAGTGGAAACGCAGCTTAAGCACTCATTACTTATTAGCCACGCTTCACTTGCTTTCCTTAATTGGCGGTTGGTAGGCCTGTATTCAGAAACAGTGCTTAAGTCCGAGTCGAGCCTCAGGAATATATTTTTGAAAATTTTCAATGGTGAACTGTCTAAAAATCTATGATTAAGAGAGCTTGAGACGCGACTCAGACTCAAGATGCTTCTAAATACGGGCTTTAGTTCACTAATCTTCTTTTGCTCTCTTTTGGCTTTAGCTCGGCTTTAATTTCAAAGCAACAAAAAATTGTACATAGCGAATCTATAATTACATTGCACGGACATAGTCAACCACGGCTTTAAGAGTCACTTTGATACAACAGCCCGGTTGTATGCCTTTGAACATCACTTTGACATTATTTATTATAACAGTATACACAATAAAAATATATTAACATTCAGAGTCTTTAAATAACAGCTAATGTTTATATTAGTAGGTACTTATTGCATTTGCTAAAAAATCTAAACTTGCCCTAAATAAAAAATGCAATTTAGTGCCACCTGTCTTTTACCATTCTACAATTTTAATTATCCTACTTACATAGTATTCATAATATTTAAATTTGTGAAATATTATTAATTTTAAGAGTTATCCTCTTTACTTTATGGACATTTCACAAACTCGATTTATTGACCTTCAACAACTTAACTTTATCCACAAAACTACGATAAAATTAAAGATAAAATAATATCATGAATGTAGCTGTAACTCTAATTTGTAACATGCTATTTCCAAACATTATTAACTACATTATAATAATGATTCAAGTCATTATGTCACATTTTAAATTTACAATGATTTTATATTAAAACTATGTTTATCACCACTTTTCACTGTTTATCACTTATTATAGGCATTATTGTGTTCGGTAAATACAGCGTTTTATACAAAAACTATGAATTATTGCAGAAATTCATCATCGTCACCCACCTGAAAAGTACAAAAATAGATTTTCTTATTTTCGGGAGAAGTAGATGAAATAAGGTTACGTTTTTACTGACGTGGAGGAGTGCTGGACTGACCAATCAGATAATTTTATATTATACCTCTCAACTCAAATAATCTGTAGGTAGACCTTTACTCCGCACCGCGTCAATGGAAACGCACCTTTAGCTTGACCGCATACTCTCGTTTTCCGAATTCGGGCTTCCGAATGCATGGAATCAATAGTAAATACATTATCTGTCGCACACGTTCGCTTTTTTTCCGAACGTAACAAATTCCGTGCGTACGTTCCGAATGTATGCCGGCGCGTTCGGAATAACTATCGGGGAAAAACCTAATGACGTCATGCGAAACGCAGAGCTTGCGTACATTTTGTTGGTGCTGGCGCACACGTTCGGAAATTTCCATTCGTAATTTTATTTCTTTTCACTATTCGTACTAACTGTATGCCAATCAATGTATTCCGAATGAAATAAAACGAACTTCACGGAATTCCCAATCGTGATTCCGCATTCGGAAAACGAGCGTGTTCGGCCAGGCTTAAGAGGGCATCACACAGGCGCAAAAAAAGGAAAACATACGAACACGTATATAGCATTAATAGATGGAAAAGATGAAATTACCTGCAAGAAATATTCAAAGTCGCTTCGATGACAGTTGCCTTCAGCTGCAAACGTGAACTTGTGGAACGTGCCATCTTCACAGATTACTGAAAACAAAATCACTTTTACTATTTGCATCTTTTTCAAATTGGTAACACAAAATGGTTTTTATCGAAGCGGAATACAGCTGAGACCCGAGAAATAATACGAAAACTGAAATAGGACCACGTGTGCTGTGGGCAACAAGGGCACAAAGCACACGTAGTCCTAAAACAAAACTGTTTTGTCTACTGAGGTACGTTTGGTGGGAGATTGTTTTGTCTTTGATGTGCGCGCACACATACAAACAAAAAAGAAGCTGACAATCGTAGTCAGATTCGTCGCTGTGCAGTTCTTGTAGGTAATAGACAATTTTATCTATGAGACGTTTTGTTTGAAGTCTACGCGTCTTCATACATTTTGAATCGGTAGTCTGTCTTAAGACTGTCGTGCCTCAAGTCTGCTCTCAGCCTAAGAAGTAGACTCACCCGCGGCGCTAGTGTCGCTGCAGAAGGCGCAGTGTGCCCGCGCGCGGCTTTCGGCGCGCGTCTGTGCGGCGCACAAGTGCACGGGGGCAGATCGCGCGCCGCACGACCAGACATGAAGAGTGCCCTTGTCGCTAACACAGCACACTAGCGAGCCCAGCGAGTTCATGCTGATACTAAAGGGTAAAACACATTTGTGAGAGCCACATACTATTTAAAAACACATCTTAAAGCTCAAACAATCATGAGGAAAGTTTTTTAAATTTTCTGAAATACGTTGTATGGATAATGACTAGTGAATCATCGGAAAAGGCGGTGCAGCTTGCGGTTAAATTGTCAACAACAACCAAAGATAACAATAGTATGGATAAGACCTCGGAAATCCCGGAATCTCAAAATACAGCGACGAGTATTTTTCTTTGTCTTACAAAACTAACTTTGAGAATAAAGTTTATAACAATTTTTTTCGCAGTCAACAGCAAAAGTCCATTTGAAATAAAATAAAATTTCTATGCAAACACATACTTAGAATGCAATATAACACCCAGACAGAGAACAAACATCTTGTTCAACACGCAAATATTTGTTCTCGGAGGAGATCGCCCTCTAGAGCAGAAAGCAGAGCTATGAAGGCTGTTGCTTACCAATAAACATCAGCATAGTCGGAGCCTCGTCTTAGTTCGTGCACCATCTGCTTGCTGCTGGTATCCCATATGCGGATGATGGTGCCCCGTTCTGAAGCCGTGGCTAGCTTAGCACCGTTGGCTGAGAGGCAGAGGCAGACCAGGTCAGTCTGATGGCAGCCGACCACGACAGGGGAACTGGAATGGGCCCCTTTAACAGCCCGGGACACGTCCTGGACAAAATACATAAGCAAAATAAAGAAAACCTGGTAAGAATGTCTCAAGGAAATAAGTATTGGACAATGAAATATAGTCATTATTGGTAAGATGTCGATATGAGAGAGAGAGAGAGTAAACACCCACAGTGATGACGCTCTAAGGCTACAAGAGAGACCTTAAAAACACACCAGTATCTGCAGTGATCCGCGACGCTGGGCAGGAGCGGCGACAATCTGAGCGGCGTTTGGTTCGGTCGCGATCGCGCAGAGCGGGCGCGCGTTTCCAGGCGTCCGTAGTAACGCTACCCGTTGGAGGGACGGCAGCGATATCACTTGCACCGAAGACGTTAGCACCACTGCTACCCTGGAAAGGGCAAATAAAAGATCATTTGTAAAATAAATAACAATTGATTTGATTTAAATAACAGAGATCAACACAGGGACAGGGAAGGGAGAGGGAGGGAAGGTGAGATATTGTGAGGCGCACCACAGTCCCTGATATAGAAAAATCGAATTGTTTTTCTTGTAAAAGATATTCATGACCACGACCGCTCACTTTGAAACGTCTATAAGCTTGATAGAAAATAAAATACTTTATTGCGCACCAAACTGGATTTGTACAGGAAAAAAACAAAATGGAATACAATGGCCGGTCTTAGCACTAAAAGGGATCTCTTCCCGACAACCTTAAAAGCTAAGTCTAGGTGCTAGTTCCATGCGACTAAGCCTAGAAGCAAAAAAAAGATAGGCATATACCTCAAAAATGACCCAATTTGAATTCCAAAATAGAAATTGGCAAAGAGCCAGGAGCCCTTTATCGTGGTCTCTTAGTCAACGTATTGTAAAATTAATAAAACAGCTAAATAGATTTTTTTTACTATTTACTTCCACGAGACATCGTACCTTGCGATGTTTTCCTTCACCCGCAGCTCTCTGCGGCTCTGTATCTCTATACAGCGTAAATCAATTTTCGGACAAAAACTCATAGATGCATCCAGATTCGAGCCCACGATCTTAGGAGCTGAAGGCGGAGCGACTACTACTAGACTACCCGTGCTCTCATGGAGTCTATCAGGCCTCAAGCAGCGTTCTAGAATCAAAGCTCTGCTCAAATCTGTGCCTGGGGCTCGACTCAGACTCAAGCCGAACAAGCCGGGTTCCGGAAAGGATTCAGTACCATAGACCACATCTACACGCTACGGCTAGATTATACAGAAGACCGAGGAATATAATTGGCCAATTTGCTTAGCGTTTGTGGACTATGAGAAAGCCTTCGAAAACTGGGCAGCTCTCCAGCGGTGTCAAATTGGCTATCGGTATATCGAAGTGTTTAAATGTCTCTACAGGAATGCCACAATGTCTATCCGACTTCAGGACCAGAGTACAAATCCAATCCATATGCAAAAAGGGGTGAAACAGGGAGATATACTCGTATGTAGGGGTATTTCGGAATATGAGCCTAAAATCTTACTTGTCCTTCCGGGCTCTTAGCGCGCGTATCGGCGACTTGAACAGCACCTCAGCTCTGAAGGCGCGCTGCTGGTCGTCCAGGAGCATCAGGCTGCAGGGCTTGCGTGCCTTCACCACCAGGAGCCAGTTGGTGCGGAACACCATCTCGCATAGGGACACCTCGCCGAGCTCTTCTTTGTCTACAAGAAATATATCATTAAATCAAAGTTCGATTTTAACTCAATGCTGCTTCTGGGCCGGAAAAAACCGGAAAAAAAATCAGCCTCAATTCTGGAATTTAACTTATTAAAATCTGTATAGGTAAGTGTTTTATTATAGTCCAATTCGTCAGAATTTATACAATTTTTTTTTTCAAAACTGCCCTAAAAAAATTACCGACCTAGGCACTTGCCCTGACTGCCCCTAGCGTAAATCATGACAAAAATCATTGCATTTATAAAATAATTTTGAAGCATAAAACGATAAAAGGCATCGAAATTGGCGGCGCGGCGGCATGCCCTTGATCGAAAATACATTTTCAAGGGAATACATTATTTTCAGAGTGTTGATCGATTCATAAAAAAATCAGTAACTCGATGGGTATAATTTCATCACGTCTATAATGATTTGAAGGAAGGGGTGTTTATTTATGAATTGTTTTACGCCGCCATAAGAGTATACCTAATGTGTTTGTTCTTTGTCTGCAGATAATTTTTTTATACAACTATTTTTTAGGGAGACATGTCGAAAAATTGAGGAGGCATATACCCATCAAGGGGTGGATAAAGTTTGAAAATGATGATGATGACAAGTGACAACTATCTTATCGAACAAGCAGATGGCCCACCTGATTTTACGCGGTAACACGCACGTTTTGATCGTGCCATAAAATGTAGGTACTGCTTTACGTCCAGCATCAACTTTAGAACTAGTAACGGTCTTATGTAAAGTAAAGGCTGGTTTACACTTTGATTAGTGCGAGTGCAGGTGTTTAGTGCAGGTGCTTAGTGACTAGGTGTGGACAGCGACTGATTAGTGCAAGTGATTAGTTGGCTGTGTAGTAAAGTGAATAGAAGCGTGTTCTATTTTTTTGCGAGTGGACTGCGAGTAGCCACCCCGCGCGCCCTCCCTTCCCCCTCACTCGCAGCGTGCCTGCCACTAAACACGTCTGATCACACTAATCAAAGTGTAAACCAGCCTTAATAATAAGTAATAGTAGTGTTTTGGTTTATTTATTGGTCTGTTCTTGTTCAAATAACTTAGGCATGTTAGTTCACATCTTCGGCAGCTATAACAGACGGAATGCAAGGTCGTGGTAAACTACCGGTACGATTTAATTAAATAGACAATAGGCTTTGTGAATCAGGAACTCATTCTTAGCTGCTTCATTTATCTAAGACGCTTTCGAGCCTGTCTTGTCCTATAGTGACGTACTTTCTGAGGTGCTCATGGATTGACATCAAGATATAAGAAACAAATGTATTTATTTAACACAAAAATCGTGGGGTGCTTTTGAACATATTGACGCGTGTAAAAGCAACCAACCCTTTTTTTTTTTTATACCCCTAGATTCCGACCGAGTGTTTGTGCGTTTGTCTGTCGTACGTCGCTCGTCACCTCACGGTTCAGCTGAAAATCAGCGTTGGATAGGTTCCTGCCGACCTATTCAGCATTATGCTGAGCTGAAACCTGTTGAGTGAACACAACACAATGTAGCTCTTATAGGTGGATGGGTGGATGGGTGGGTGCGCGGGACTCTTACCTAGTAGTTAGACAATTTTCATAATATATTCCTTTTTGTCTCAAACATCTCGCCTTGTACCTATACCTTGTTTGTATTTAAGGTTCTTGTTTGTTTTTTCTCTTGTGTTCATTCAATAAACTTTTTTCATTTTTTCATTTCATTTTTTAATGAAATTCAGTTTTTACTTTATGTATTATTATTAAAAAAATACACTTTTCATAATTTATATTTAATAACATTTATTATCTAAGTATTTTTTTTAGTTTTGTTTTCTAAAAAGGTGAGTTTTTTTTAACTATTATTTATTTAACATAATATTGTTATAGGTATTCTTTTATAAGACTTAGAAGGTATCTTTTAAAATACAAATCTGAACCAGTTTGTGAACACTAGGTCTGTATTAGTTTCAAGAGAAAATAACATTACTTATGCCGAAAGTTTGTCACACACGGGGCAAATAATTGATTATTTTTTTAAATAATCTATACTAATATTATAAAGAGGAAGTATTTGTATTTTTGTGTGTATGTTTGTAATGAATAAACTCAAAAACTATTGTGCCGATTTCAAAAATTTTTTCACCATTAAAAAGCTACATTTACCCTGAGTAACATAGGCTATGTGTTTATAAAATAAATGTCCATCCGTGCGAAACCAGGAAAGGCCGCTAATACTGTAATATAATAATAATAATATTACAGTATTAGCGGCCTAGGAGAACAAGACTCTGTAGTTATCTATGTACCTGGCCGTATGATTTGTTCATAACGGCCACCAAAAAACAGAACTGCTGTGTATTCATACTCGCTTCATATCCGCGATATTGACAGATATGCGATATACAGATATTACCGATAATATCTGCGCTGTGTGTGACCACCTTTATACCTAACGGTATCGGTATGCATCATCAATGCTCACTCCAACAACGCCGAAATGCAACGGGTCGGTCTTTCGAAACAAGATTAGATTTCGATCGGTAGCGGCGCAGGATAAAATTAGAAGTTCGTTCACATTAACTTCAAAACAGGTCGACACAAATCAAGTTACACAAAGCCAAAGAAATATGACTCTTAATAGAAGGCTATAAAAGCGAGAATTGTACAGTCTGATGCGCATCCCGCTATACCTATTTGGTATTAAATTGAGTGAACTTTTTTTTTTTATTTGTTAGGTATAATTATTTGCATTGAATCATGATGATAGCAATAAAATTGATTAGTCATCATTAATTAAATCGAATGATTTACAGTTGACCTACACTCGCACATGAACTCACTTTAACATACCTAATTATTTCTATGAATAAATAATACACGAGCTGGTATGGCCGAGCTTCGCTCGGGGTTAAAAATAATAGTATTATTATTCGCCAATAGATGTCAGGAAAATGGAAAATCTTTATGGGCTTATTTTATTTAACAACGCCATCTGCTGGAATAGCTTGCATTTAGTTGCTCACAATCGCCAATAGATGGCAGGAACAGTCGTATATTGAGTTTATGTTTGATTATTGCAAAGTGAAGTTCTACTGTTCGTCATACCGCCTAGTTTAAAGCCAACATGGTCCTTACCTCTATATCCATATTTTAAATATTTAAGTAGGTATTCCCATCAGGGCAAGAGACTTACTGTAATGAGCCTTCTCCACCAGGGGTTCGACATTGTAGACGCGTAAGCCGGTCTTCAGGCAGCAAGTGAAGCAGCCTGCAAACAAAGAGTTTTATTTTTAAATATGGGTCAAAATTCAAACTGTTTTGATTCTAAATATAAATAATATTAGGAAGAGGAAAGATTTATCATCATTGGCCTGTACCATCTATTACAGATGATTTAGGTGGCGTCAGTCAGGTTATTGCACATGAACCAGAAGTTTTGGAAAGGTTTGTATGTTTATAATAAAAAAACTACTGGACTGATTTAAAAAATAATGTTTACTATTAGAATGCTATAAATGCATTATCCGTGAGTAACATCGGCTAAACATTTATTTCTAGCATCCCGCCAAAGCCTGTGGATGGAAAGAGCTCAGAATCGTTCTTCCTGGAAATGTGTAGGGGCCTATGTCCAGCAGTGGACTTCTTTAGGCTGATGATGATGATCCCGCCTGGTTTCATACCTGGGCAATTTACAAAAAAAAGGAGAAAAATGTAGACCACCTTTGAAATTTTCTATGGTAGATCACTTATATTAGTAGGTAGTAGATAAAAATTGGTAAGGATACTTGGAACAGCATCATAGAGCTAGGTGTTTCTAGGTGGCAGTTCCACGGGATCAAGTCTAGTTAATAACTAAACTAGGTACTTTACATGTAAGTAAGCTAGCTCTATGATGTGCCAAGTGACCTTATCAATTTTTATCTACTACCTACTAATATAAGTGATCCGCCATGGAAAATTTCAAAGGTGGTTTACATGTAAGTAAACATAGCAGGAATCAAGGCAAAATAACTCAAGTTTAGACCTCAACAGTTTCAGCTTGTTTTGGTGAAAACTGCAGCTGTTTCAGTTATTTGAAGGAACTTATTATCTTTCTTACCATGGAAATGAATAATGTAGACATGTAGAAATAATTTAGACTAAATATAATTTTTTAGGATCGGGACGAGTGGAAGGTTTTGGGGGAGACCTTTGCCCGGCAGTGGGACAATGTAGGTTAGATAAAAAAAAAAATATAATTCATTTCAGCCATCCATACCATAATGTGGCTAGGTGCCTAGGTATGTACCAAATATAATATTTATAGGATGGTATCTCTGACAGATTTCTCCTTAGATATCTCCTAACAACCATGAGTAAGTAGTTAGTACGAAGAGATTCGAGAGGATATCTAGTTACTGTTCCTGAGGATCAACAAGAATTGAAAGTAAATTTGTTAAATAAAAATGAACCTCATGTTTTTAAATTTATTTTTAGATTTTCAATTTAAACAATACTAAAATTTGCACACAATGGTACCAAACTTGCTAAACTTAGCTTGTCATAGCTACAATTGCGTTTTACAAAAGTAAACATTCGAACAATAGTGGCTAAATCACGTACGCTATAACTGCGTGGGTTTGTTACTAAAAATATTATCAACAACACGTGGAGACAGATCAACATGCGTTCTTCGATAACACGACGAATCTTTCACGCTCATTTACTACACAAATTCCTTATGGTTACGAGATATACGCCTTAAGAAAACCACTCCTGTCCCTCCAAATACTTCCCTTCGCGCTTAAGTTATCAGAATCATGAATAATCCACCACACAAGAACAAAGAAGGTTGACGAACTGGCTGGACACTACAAATACAACAAACCTTGGTCCTGGTTAAAGCCAAGGCTGGTGATCCCGCTGCTCCTCCGGCGCGCCATATCTCACAGGTAGTGAATTTATCATAAACATTTAGTTTTTTTATCAATAGTCCACTGGGACATTTTCATACCATTAATTTTAAATACGCACATTTATTTTGAACATGTTCTCTGTGTGCGATACACAGCTGATTTGATTTGTTGACGTGACGGATGACAGCAAAACAACAAGAAGGCGCTGTCAACTGTCATTAATGTCAGAGCCGAATTTTTTTGGCTACAGGTCTTTTAGCCACAAAATAGTGCGGGAAATTCAAAACTAGTATTGACATTGTTTTGCAAAACTGAATACAACAAACCTTTTTTTAATCTGCTGACCCCTTTTTTGATAAGAAACCTCAAAACAACCTCATTCAAATTTCAGACAAAAATTTAAAAATAAAACTAAAAAAATGTTTTTATCTTCCCTCATTGAAGAAATTCTTTTACAACTAAAGTTTTTGGCTTCAAAAGCTATTCTAAATTATGTAGGGTGTCAATTAGCTCGTCTAGTAATAGTAAATCTAAAAAATATAAACATAATCAACTAAGGTAAGTGTAGCATGTAAAAAAACAATTTTGATATTTATTGTCGAATTTACAAATGGTTTTCTATTGCAGTAAAACTAAAACAAAATGGATTTTAAGAGCACTGCAACCAACGATTTTCAGTGGCCTTTTCCAAAGCCAATTGTTGGAAAGTAAGCCTTTTATTCTCGCCCAGTAAAAATAAAACAGCAATCTACCTCTGTTTAGCGCCTGGTAGATAAACTATAGCAAAGCATTCTGCGTGTGCGACTGTTATATTGTATTCTAAGGCCCGTATTCTGAAACAGTGCTTATGTCTGAGTCGAGCCTCAAGCACAGATTTTTGACACTTTTCAATGGACAACTGTCATAAAATCTATGCTTGAGGCTCGACTCAGACTCAAGCGCTGTTTCGGAATACGGGCCTAAGTATGTAGGTAATTATTTACGAAAAAAATGTATATGTCTAAGTACGTATTATCACCTAAGTATTTGATTCCCATAGTACAAGCTCTGCTTAGTTTGTGGCCAGTTTTTGTTGTGTGGATTGTCCACAATATTTATTTATTTATAGATGTAGTATGTAAAGTTTGATGTACCTTTTTGTTTTAAAAATTCCACTGCATTTTTATTAAGACCATGCCAACCGCCAAGCCCGAACGCAGCCCCTACCTCGCGGCCAGCGCCCGTTGCCCCATACTGCCACTGCGATGCTCACTCCTACTCTCCAAGAGTGGAGCAGTACAAACAGCTTTTGGAGAAGGAACAGAAATTGTGTCAAGATTACGAGCAGCTCAGAAGACAGGTGAAGTAATATTGCTGCGGCAATCAGCATCAGAAGATGATGACTTTTTCAGAACTTAATTTAAAATCCATTTTTACCGTTATTGATTGAAAAGAGGTTTCTCGAAGTCTGAAACAGATATAAACGAGTGTTCATTTACAAAACCCTTTTCAAATCCAGACTGATTTAGCATGTAGGTTTCTACTTAAACTTAAATTACATGCCTACCTCTCTAAAAGAGCACTGGTGGTCTAGTGGTAGCGGCCCCGCCTTTCGATCCTAAGGTCTTGGAGTCAAATCCAGTCGTGTACCAATGAGTTTATCTGTAGAAAAAGGTATGTGCAATGTGCATTATGCCAGTGCTCACAAAACGGTGAAGGAAAATATCGTGAGGAAACCGGCGTGTCGTAGAACCTAAAAAAGTTCGGGCAACACGTGTCAAACGTATTGCAAAAGGGGCCCGCCAGCGGCCTAGGTGCGGAAACCTAGCAAATTTATTATCCACACCAAGTGTGGATGATAAATTTGCTAGATTTACATACTTACCTAAGATACCTACATAAATTCCTTACTTCCTACATAGGCAGCTTATGTACTAATTCGCCTATCATTTACATATTACGCACGTGCTCTGAACTAATTATGATAATGTAGCCATTGCGTTGATAAGCACATGCTTGACATTTCCAGATGGTAGACGTGACCAACGACATTCTTGACCATCCGTGCGACGATCTTGATAGCAAAATGATTACCATGTATCAAGCCACCTACAAAAAGAGATGTGAGATAAAACTTCCCTTATTTATTATTTTATTTTAGCCTGGGTTGTTCCACTGCAGGGCAAAGGTCTCACTCCCTCTTTTCCAAGCCTATCGACCTTTGGCTACAGTGGACGAGTCATTCATAATACAATCGAGATCGTCCCGCCATCTTCTCCGGGGTTTTTCCCCTACATATTGAAAACTTCCCTACATCTTCAATATTTTCAGTAGCTTCGTAGCAATAGTGAGAGCACAGATGGCCTAGTGGTCACCATCCGCTCCGGTCGTGGGTTCGAATCCAGTCGTGCAGCAGCACCAATAAGTTGTTCAGTTCAAAAATGTAGTGCACTATATGCCTGTACTCACCAGGCTGATTGGTACAGGCATAGTGCCTTCAACGCTGGAAAACATTGTGAGGAAATCAGTATGTCGTTGATCAAATAGTTTGGAAGCATAACTGTGTCAAGTACATGGAAGGAGCCTCTTTGAACGCACTTAAAATCTTTTCACCGCTCTGTTTTCAAAGTAATTATCAACTATTTGGTTCCCATGTTACAAGCTCTGCTTAGTTCGAAGCTAGGCAGTGTTTGTGGAATGTCCACAGTTTTTTGCATGCGTGAAGATGCAAGACCCCTGGATTAATTAAATATTTTATCCCCAGCCATGCCAGTAGTCGACTATGAGACTATCATAGCGGCTTCACAATCCAATGCTCCGATCCCCATGGAGAGCAACCGCCTTGGCGTCCTCCGCTGCTACAAAGACCCCACCCACTTTACCGAGAACCCCCCCACAGTCCGACCCACCATTAATCCTCCTGGCCAGGTTCACACTGGCGTAGCTCCAAAGTCTATACAGACCTGGTTCACCGACTTCCCTGGTCGGTCGGAGTATACCGATACGTACAGTGCGAATGCAAAGGCCTGTTGGCAATCTATGCAGAGGTTCAAAGAGCCTATGCCGTCCACCAGGCGAAGGGCGGATGATACGTGTGTGTAAGGCTTTAGATCGGTGAAGTGAATAATAAAAATGTGGGAAGATAAAATGTATTTTATTTTTAAATCAAAATCAAAAGTGTATTTATTTATTAGGATCGCAAGGATCACTTTGAAATGTCTTAAAGCTAGGTGAGTCTAGGCGCCAGTTCCACGCGACGAAACCTCGAACCTAGACCAAGCGTTTAACTCCACTGTATCACAAAGAACACATCGGATTCTTTTGACTAAGACTCATTTGAATCACGATTGCTAGGGACTTATGACCTCATATTGAGGAAGAATTGATAACATTTGTCGCTCTACTTTGCTATCAGTCGCTGAATGCCGGTTTTCTGCACATAAAGTATTTTTTTTTTATTCTTCATGCAGCTGATCGCACTATCCGGACTTTCGGAACAAGCAAACGGCTCATCTGATTTGAAGGGGTAGCTCTGGATTGGATGCCAAATACAGGCTCAAGATAGGTTTATAATGATGATGATTATTAAAACATGTATCATAAATACTCGCATAATTAAACACAAAACGCTTTTATTTATAAAATAAAATATACAAATGAGTACTCGTAATCATCTTTGCAATGCTGTTCTTTGTCATTATAACAAACTGATGTATCTTTACAGGTCAGTAAAACGCAAATTGAATAGTTATTATACTAACCATTTCCTCCTTTTGATCAATTTAATGTTTATTATGCAAAATTAAGCCTCAAAACAACTGAGAAGTATACATAACTTTTTTTTGTTTTCGTAGCACAGTGCTACGAATAAATTGTGTGCTACGAAATAATATTTGGGACCACTTTCTTATTGATATTGATATTTTAGTACAAAATGCTATAAAAGCTAGGCATGTAGAATAAATACAAACGATTTTACTCAGGTTTTAATTAGTTATTATCATCATCAGTATTATTAAAGTCCACTGCTGGACAAAGGCAATCCTCAAGTTGATGGACGCAGGGCAGTGCATCGTAGAGCACGTTCGTAAATTTACGAGGCAATGCTTTGCTATAGGCGATGGTTACCGCTTAACATCAGGTGGTGCTTGTTCCATCAGCTAGTAGTATAAAAAAAAGGCAAACGAATATCTGTGTTACTCGCAGGACATATTTTCCCTTAACTAATCTTAAATAGAAACACCAAAGGTAAGGTTTAAGTAACTTTTCACAAATATCCAAACATATTAATTTTCCCATTTAAATATTTCTAAAGGATATAGGTACATAATTATTTTGATCGAATATTATGCTCATACAACTAATAGCTGATGGAATAACCCCACTTTATGTTAAGGCTGGTTTACACTTTGATGAGTGCGAGTGCAGGTGATTAGTGCGAGTGCAGGTGTGTAGTGCGAGTGCAGGTGTGTAGTGCGAGTAGTGTCCAATTCACTGCAAGTGTAGGTGATTAGTGCGAGTGCAGGCACGCTGCGAGTGAGGGGGAAGGGAGGGCGCGCGAGACGTGGCTACTCGCAGTCCACTCGCAAAAAAATAGAACACGCTTCTATTCACTTTACTACACAGCCAACTAATCACCTGCACTAATCAGTCGCTGTCCACACCTAGTCACTAAGCACCTGCACTAATCACCTGCACTCGCACTAATCAAAGTGTAAACCAACCTTTAGATGATAACCATTGCCTCTAACAAAGCAATGCCTCGTAGGTCACGCACGTCATAAACGTGCACTATAATACTGCCCAGCGTCCATCTTGAGGCATACAGATTTGCAACCTCACGTGCAAGTAATTTCACTAATACTACAGTAATTATGCTATTATTCGAATAATACAATATGCTAAATTGTAGTAATTATGTAACTGTATTTTGTATAATCTTCAGATACGTGGAACTTTGGACTCGGAGGCTTCTCATCAGGCTTTGCTGCGGGTTGACTGAGTGTCTCTATTTTAGAAATCCCCTTATGATTTATAGCATCTGCTGCTATGACTGCCAAAACGATTGAAATTACCTGGAAATAAAAAAAATACCATTAGAATGCAACATTATCCTTGAGGTACATATTAGACTATATTTATTACTAATGACCCGCCCCGTCTTTGCACGACTGTAATTTAAGAAAAGGTGGTGAAATCTGGAAAGTCACTGCCTTTGAATTTTCCACCCGTGCATTTTTTACCCGGGGCAGGTTGCTCGTATTATATAACAACGATTTTTAGCCTCTTATCTAAAATACTTTGTGATAATTGCACAAAAGGCGGCATGAAAAAACACACCTCCTTTCACCACATTTGTTCGAAATAACTAACGACATTGCACGAAGAAAAGAACTATGATAACACTATCAAACCAATGCATGCATCAAATGAGATCGGTCGATTGATTTTTAATTACTTTCTAACCGTTTTATCTTTTAACTACTTAAATCTATAAACGATCTTTTTTAAATGAATAAGTGCGTTTATTTAGTATTTTGATAGTAACAAAGCCAAGGCCAAGGTTCATGTTGATAGACGCAGGGAAGTGCATCGTAGGGCACGTTCCTGACGTGCGTGACCGATACGAGTGACTAATACGAGGCAATGCTTTGTTATAGGTGATGCTTACCACTTAACATCAGGTGGGCCATATGCTTGTTCCATCAACTAGTTGTATAAAAAAAAGGTGAGTGATGGTAAGACGTAATCTTGTTTCCATAAGGACAGTGTCCTCATTAGTTAAGTGGATCTAATTGGGGTTTGTTAGCAGCTGGTCGTCTGGCACTGCTCTGATTCCAGACCGCACACTGCAGCTGGCTAATCGAAACGACTTTTTATGAGACTAAAGGCCTGCGCACACCTAGGTCGCTGGCATCAGTGATCAGTGAAACGCTGTCAAATTTGACAGCGATATTAGACAGCGTTTCATTGATCGCGGTCGCCAGCGGCCTATAGGTGTGCGCAGGCCTTAAGTAAGCAAATAAGCATACTGCCCACCGGTAACCGCAACTTAATATGCACGCTTGCATCACCCATGCAGAGGCACCTCAGGCGCGTTGGCGCTAAGCCCTTAAAACATTATAAACGCTCTTTTTGAAGAACCTCATGCTATAGTAACTATACTTATATGAAACCTTATCCCGAGAAAATCGATAAAGATTATCATTTCGAATCATTGGCGCGTTGTTACAGTCCATTTCTAATCAAAGTCTAGCCACCTGACCTTTTTCGACCTACCTTTGATCAGAGCTTGTGGTATAGGCCTACAGATAATAACAAGACTCAAATTCAGAAATCTCAACGAAAGTAAAATAAACAATAAGAGTTTGATATAATATCAGTGATTTTATGTTAGTTGGCGCCCAAATAAAGTAATAGTTCCAGTAGGTAAGCACATTTTTATTAGATAACATTTGACCTAAGAACCATTTGTTTTGGCAACCGCCCGCGGCTTCAACTACGAGATTTTTTTTCCAAATTTGTTATTAGTTATATCAAATCTCGTCCAAACATCAGAATCTTGAGATGTGGAATCAAGGGACTGTCACGTCATTATGAACCATTTGTTAACCGTCAATCAAGGACTTCTAAAATAAATAGGTACTATTTATACGAACTATTTTAATACCTACTTGAAATGAGATTGAGGTAGCTTACTGATCTTTGGTTTGTTCTGTTCACGTCTACATATACCCAAGTGAAACCGAACAAGCAGCTTTTTATTATGACTGGGTTCAATTTACGTTAAAATGAGTGAAAAGCGTGAAAATAAAGCAAATATACGTATTATTGTAATGTATTTCCTTAGTACCACATCGTGCTATTACTGGGATATAGTACATGAAGTCTATGCTTCAAGTTGATGGTCGCAGAGTAGTGCATCGTAGGACATGTTCCTGACGTGCGTGACCTACGAGGCAACGCTTTGTTGTCTATGCAATCGTTACACAACAGGTCGGCCATAATTATTTTTATTCCATTAGATAATTGTATAAAAAAACATTTCCATAAATCTTGGCTAAGTGCCATGGAAAAAGATTTGCTTATGAATAGTTTTGAGTTTGTTTATGTTTAATATGACTGGCCTCTAGCTCAGTTGGCAGTAGCTCTGCCTTCTGCGCCGTAGGTCGTGGGTTCGATCCCCACCGAGAACAAATATTTGTGTGGTGAACATAAATGTTTGTTCTGTGTCTGGGTGTTATATTGTATTCTAAGTATGTATTTACAAAAAAAAAATGTATTCAAGTATTATATCAGCTATCTGGTTCCCATATTACAAGCTCTGCTTAGTTTGGGGCTGGGTAGTGTTGTGTGAGTTGTCCACAATATTTATATTTTTAGAGTAAGGAAAAAATATATTCTTGAAAAGCGTCTTATTTTTCAAAGGATTTAATGAAAGCGTATTGGTCAGTAACAAAAACATTATATTGTATTAGTCCTCCTCTAGTTTCAGGAAAACATGATTTCCTCATAGGTTTTCCACATTATAGCTCTCCGTGACGCCTTGTGCGCAAAAAATAAAGGTAGGTGCAGAAAGTAAAAATAACATAAAATAATTATTAGCAAATCACTCACAGCCACAGCTGAGGTTAAATGGTTTGAGATAAGATGGCAGAAAAACTATTAGCATCACTTCTCAAAATGTAAAGAAAACTATATTTTTTAGCATTATGACGTCACAAGAACTGAGGTTTTGTTGAACAACAGTTTATATAGTTGTGCTAAGCTTTTATTTAAAATGTGCTATAGCTGTAGTTTAAATAGAAGCTAAGTTAACTTTTCGTCGTATTTATATTTATAGGTTTGTATTAAAATAATTTTCAATAGATAATATTATTTACAAAATTCAAAACATTCCACACAAAAACTCATTTTGTTCTCGGTGGGTTTTGACTTCGAACCCCTTTCGATAAATAAGGCCTCATTGACAAAAAAACTTTATGAAGCCAGATTGTATCATTGTTACGGCTTAAAATAAATAAACTATAAAGAGTAACTCACGCATACACGCAAAGTCCGAGTCATGATTAGCGAGTTCCATACAAACAGCACCGTTTGTTTTCAAATGATATATAAGCATAGTTATTCAACGCACGTCCACATCTCTGGCCACTTCTAGAAGGAATGAATTACATTTTTCAAAACACGCAGTTACTACTCGTAGTTCGTACATCTCTATCTATGATCTAACTATCGTTGTACTCTCGGCTCAGTCGGAAGACTCATAGGTGAGTTGCCATGCGATTAGTTAGACCATTGATTCCCAACGTGGTCCAGGTGGACCCCCAAGGGTTCACAGGAGACTCGACGGGGGTCTACGATGGCGTGACAAAGAAATGGGGGTTCACAATTCGTAATCCACGAAAATTTATCTGGTTTCGGTAGTGAAAAACTAAACTGTTGGCTTTACCTATGAATTAATCAATTCGTACTTTTTTTTCCAAAACTGTCAGTTCGTGGTAGGAACTCAGCCGCAACGCAAATGTCCATAGTTAGAGCCAATAATATTCCTCCATCGGAACCAGCAAAATTTTTACAGTGGTCTATGAGAAATAAAGGTTGGGAACTTCTGAGTTAAACTATAATCGAATAGACTATTAGTGAGTAATGGACTCTAGAGACAAAATAAATTAATACCTCATATCCAACAGACCTGGAAATAGAAATGGGCAGGTCACATGCAAAAAATGACACCAAACAGATGGTCTTATATTTTTACCAACTGGATACCCTTAAATTTAAAAAGGAGAAAAGGAGGATCATGCAAAAGATGGAACGAGGAAATTATCAAGGTGTCTGGAAGAGTATGGCCAAGAAGAGCAAAAGTTAGAGACGATTGGCGATCCTTAGTTAGTGTAGCAGCGTAACTATGGATATTTGCAAGGTTAAAAACACAAGTAATTTAGGTATACTAGTTGCGTTTACTTTAGTTAACTTTTAGAAGAAACTTTTGTGAAGGGCTCGGCCGGGGAAATACTATACCACTATACCTATTTCTGACGTGAAGCAGCATTGCTGTGTTTCAGTTTGAAGGGTGTGGGTGCACGTGAGGCTGAATATCTGTATGCCTCCAGTTGATGGACGCAGGGCAGTGCATCGTAGGGCGCGTTCCTGACGTGCGTGACCTGCAAGGCATTGCTTTGTTATAGGCGATGGTTACCACTTCACATCAGGTGGGCCATATGCTTGTTCCATCAGCTAGTTACATAAAAAAAAAAAACTTTTGTTAACTTTTTGTGAAGGGCTCTTCCGGGGAAATACTATACCA
Source organism: Thera obeliscata (assembly GCA_947578465.1). Taxonomy (NCBI): domain Eukaryota; kingdom Metazoa; phylum Arthropoda; class Insecta; order Lepidoptera; family Geometridae; genus Thera; species Thera obeliscata. The sequence goes on along the minus strand of OX387918.1, from coordinate 5,841,621 downwards.
CCATACCTATTTCTGACGTGAAGCAGCATTGATGTGTTTCGTTTGGAGGGTGTGTGTGTTGATTGAATTACTGGCACATGAGGCTGTCTGTATACCCCAAGTTGATGGACGCAGGGCAGTTCATCGTAGAGCACTGTCCTGACGTGCGTGATAGATCACGCACGTCAGGACAGTGCGACGCAATGCTTTTTAATAGGCGATGGCTACCACTTCTCATCAGTTAAAAAAGTAATAAATAAAAACTTTTTTAATTGTTATTAATTGTCATAGAACCAACACGAACATAATTATATAAATTGTATGCTGCACATGATACCAATTGCAGTTTTTTTTTAAGGACTTTCACATAACTAGCATTTGGTCAGACTGGGCGTGGTATTGCCTTTGTTGATACCAATCAACAATCCTTATCACACAGGTACGAAGGGTCCAGACTTGTTTTCTGTAGAGAACTCTGCAGAGGTAACAAGTGATTTTCATTTGCTAATTTACCCCTGACAACCATTATGAAAAGTATTTTTTTGTTGATACCTGTGTTGTGTAGGCCTACTAAGCTCTGTCTCTGGCTCTGATTTTGAGTCTGTGTTGACTCAATAAATCCTACGTCCTAAATAAATCTTACGTCGAAACGTCACACACACAGTAATACACAGGTGAGCACTCACACAGACTCAAAACCAGAGCCAGAGACAGAACTTGTGGTAGTCCTACTGACTTCCGAAGACCAGTGGGTCATTTAATCGTACCTCAAATTTAAAATAGCGGGTTGCTACGTAATTCCGATTTTAATACGAAAATGTTGGCTTAGTAATTATTTATAATACTCACTGTGTTCGCGTATCGTATCAGGTTAACGTCCTGTGCTTATTTATTTACGACTGACTATGTATGGGTTCAGAGATAGTGGACCTGTGACCCTGTTTGGACAATAAAGTTGTAACTTAGTCTAGAATCGATTGGTATGAGTTTTATTTTGCTACGCAATTTCGAATTATGCCAGAATAGATTGTATAATAGTTTCTTGTTGAACCAATTTACCAATAAAGTTCTAGATAGATAGATATATAATTAAATAATTTATTTGCCTAGAAAATAAATACACGAAACAAAAAAACAAGGAAAATATAAAATCAAAGCCTAGTTAAAACTAAAAATACAACTATAAGCTAAAAAATAAATGAAATGGTGTGTGTGTGTGCTAGACAAGTCCTAGTACTTAGGTCAGTATTTACTAAACTACGGTGATTTTGTTGATAATTTTGTGATATATTTTTTTGTATAAGAATACTTTGCTGCAGCATTGCTGTGTTTAATAATAATAATAATAATGCGAACAATCCACACAACACTATCTAGCCCCAAACTAAGCAGAGCTTGTACTATGGGAACCAGGTAGCTGATATAATACTAAACTAATTTAATTAAATACTTTTTTTTTGTAAATACAATATAACACCCAGACAGAGAACAAACATCTGTGTTCACCACACAAATATTTGTTCTCGTTGGGGATCGAACCCACGCCCTCGGTTTACCGGTGAAATTTACTGGCACGTGAGCCTGAACATTTGTATGCCTCAAGTTGATAAACACAGGGCAGTGCACGGTCCTGACGTGCGTGACCTACAAGGCAATTAGTGCTTTGTTATATAAATGCGATGGTTACCACTTAACACCATATGGGTCTTAAACTTGTTCAAAAATAAATCTATATCTATATATATAAAAGAAAGTCGTGTTAGTTACTCCACTTATAACTCAAGAACGGCTGAACCGATTTGGCTGAAAATTGGTTGGGAGGTAGCTTAGAACCGGGAGAAGGACATAGGATACTTTTTATCCCGAAAAGCAACGGGAACGGGGTGTTACGGGAACGGGCGAGGAAAGCCGCGGGCGGCCACTAGTAATAAATATTGTAGACAATCAACACAATACTATCTAGCACCAAATTAAGCCGAGCTTGTACTATGCGAACCAGATGGCTGATATAATGATACTTAAATAGATTTTTAGATTCTATCAGTTAGTTGTGTATATAAAACATTTATTGTAAATCATTTATCGTCAATTGATGTTTTGTTTTCTTTTCCATGCAAAGGTTGCCTGGAAGAGATCGCTCAAAGCGATAAGGTCCCATTGTTTTGCCAAAAATCTTCATGAATCCTGTATTATGTTTCTGTGTATGTGTACGCTTAGTTTTAAGTAGAATACATTGGACATTTATAAATTTACCACCTTTTTCAACATGTATTATAAGCAATAAACACTTTGACTTTGACTTTGTGTGGTGAACAATAAAGAGTTATCTATCTATCTATTGTGTGCATTCAAGTATTAAATCAGCTATCCGGTTCCCATATTACAAGCTCTGCTTAGTTTGGGGCTGGGTAGTGTTGTGTGAATTGTCCACAATATTTATTTATTTATTTATTTATTGTATGGATCTGTGAATTAAAAAGTAATAAGTAGGTTAGCATACTATTCAAACACAATTACTGCTATACATATTTGCTACGTATGTGATATATGGATATGGATGTATAAGGAAGACAGTTTTACCGCAATTTCTATTTGCAATCAGTTCTCGTTAGTGTCTCGTTTGGTATCAGTGAATGTGCACTAATAGTTTATACTTAATATGTAACGTTATTCTATATTAAAATGAGAATAATACCGGTAAGTTAAAAAGTCACCGACATAGCTCTTAGAATTAGTAAGTTGAAGTGGCAATGGGCAGGTCATTATAGCTAGAAGAACCGGTAACCGTTGGGGAATAAAGGTTCTGGAATGGCGACCACGAACCGGAAGACGAAAAATAGGGCACCCACCCACCAGATGGACCGTGACATTGTTAAGATCGCGAGAAGTCGGTGGATGGCAGGAGCTCAGAATCGTTCTTCCTGGAAATGTGTAGGGGAGGAATGTCCAGCTGTAGACTTCTTCAGGCTGATGATGATGATGATGATGATGAAGTTAAGAAGTAATAATTGAAGACGATTACTTTGTGGTTCTATAGAGTTACAATGTTAGTGCTCTCAAACGGTGAAGGAAAACATCGTTTGGAAACCCATGGCGTAGTCGTCGGCTCACGTACTGATCATAATGTCTTTCCTGTGGGATAGGCCGACTATGCTGTCAGAATGGTATAGGTGCTGGACAAACCTATTCCACCTAAAATCTTGTACCAGGCACTATAGCGTCCCGCAAGTAGGGCTTGGGTAATCACTAGTTGCCCCTAACGCTATTATAAATCAGAAATCAGAAATATTTATTGCATAAACTGTTGTACAGAAAAGATCTTAGTGGCTATATGTATATTTAGCATTATATCATCTACAATATATGCAAAGGCCTGTTTACTTTTGCTTACCTAGTTTAGTAATTATTGTTTATTTTATTTTCAGATTATACTGTTTCTGATTTCTATATTCTCCATAATCAAAAGTGGGTCTATGATTGAAAATGATTCCGAAAAACTTACGCCTGTGATTGCATTAAAATCCAATGGAAGAGGAAAACCTATTTTTCCTAAGCTGGGGATGATATTAACTTATTCACCAATTTTTGACAACAACACAGCTGATACTCAAAGTAGGAAAGAAATATTCGGAACTGGAAAAACTTTGATGGCAAAAATAATTCCAAAGATTAAGAAGTGTCTGCAAAGCGCACCAGTCATTATAAAATCATTGATGAAATCAAAAACACTTGCTACTAAAATAAGATCTAAAAGCAAAGATGAAAGGCACAAAAATAAGAAGATTAAATCTGAAATTAACTTCATCAAAGCTAATAATAGAGCTAAAAACTTTTCTAAAAGTAGCATGGTCAATCTACAATTTGACAAAATTAAGGCACATGGTGATGCTGGAAAGCTTTCTAAAACAGAAGAAGAGGATCAAAGTGAATCCTACTTTTTGGAAAAGGGTAACATATATTCTAGAGAAGACTTTAAAACTACTAAAACCCTTATGACGTATCTAAGACCAAAAAGGTAAATCTATCTACAATAAAGTCGTGTTAGTTACACTACTTATAACTCAAGAACGGCTTAACCAATTTGGCTGAAAATTGGTGTAAAAAGGATAAAAAGTTGCGGATCGAAGCCGCGGGCAGCCGCTAGTATTTGATATATAACTATGGCGTGTACGGTTGTATGCAATAAATACTGCACATCGGCTTTTCGGCTTTGTAGAGTGCTACGCTGTCTCTTTCGTACGTAGGTACGCTCTATGAAGCTGAAATTAGCCAATTAGTATAGGATCCCGCTATAGAAGGACCTTCACCGAGCTGGTTATTTAATGAAACGTATTTTATATTTAATTAAACATGCCAATAAATATATTCTATATGGGTTGCCTATCAAATTTCAGTCCGGGATATGATTAATTAATCATTAAAAAAAAAAGGTTTTTTTAACTTTCCACCGGTTTGTTTATTAGAGAAATTCTATACCAATCGAAAGTATAGACCCCATGGAATATGCAAACGTTAGGTTGCCTATTTTTTTCCGGTCACAACTCTCGGGTAGCCATAGGTATAAACAGGTAAATCGATACTAGTATTTTTCACCGGTATGTTTATTGAATAAAAATACTGAGGTCTATACTTTCGATTGGTATAGAATTTGTTTAATAAACAAACCAGTGGAAAGTTTTTTTTTTTTTTTTAATTATTAATTAATAATAATTATCCTGGACTGAAATTTGATAGGCAACCCGTATAGAATATATTTATTGGCATGTTTAATTATATATAAAATACGTTTCATTAAATAACCAGCTCGGTGAAGGTCCTTCTATAGCGGGATCTTAGACTAAATGAGCAATATTTGTTGCCTACAACCGTACGCTAAACTAGAATATACCTTAATAATAAGTACCTAGAATTCGTAACTAATATATTTTAAAGAACTAAGTAAAGATGTTATTGCTTTTAGGAGCAGTAATATAATTGAAGAAGAAAATATGGGAACAACCGTATCTCCATTGAAGTTCACAGGACAAGACACCAGATTGACGAACGAACTATATTTCAAAAATATTCATCATTGACTTACTAATAATGTTCTTATTCTTCTTACTAATAGTAGAATAAAAAATTAAGACGAACTAGGTATATTTCAAACATATTCATCATTGATTTACTAATAAACTTCTTCTTCTATTCTTCTTCTTACTAATTAATAATAGAAGAGGAAATCATGGTATTCACATCTGTTTTCTATTAAACATCTTATTTAGGCGCTGTTGGTTATTTTAAAAATATTCATCATTGATTAGAATAATAATCTTTTTCTTCTATTCTTCGGTCTTCTTACTAATAATAGAAGAGGAAATTATGGTAGTCACAGCTGCTAAACATCTTATTTAGCGCTGTTGGTATTTAATAGTTCTTCAAGGATCAGCTGAGCGATTGTGTGATTCTGTTGCAATCAAGTTTGATACTAACAAGTCATCACATAGTTTGTTGCCATTTGTTGCCCTTCTATTTTCACAAAGCGAAGTTCCTATTCGCGAATGTTTATTACGTCAACATTCAGTTTAGTTAAGATCGTGCCTTGTCAAAGATAAGTTTTGTTTCATTTCGTTTTGATTGCAACAAGAGATACGCAATTACCGTACCCCGCTGGTTCTGCTAAATATTGTCACTATAGGCACAGTGACTGTACAATTTTATTTTCTTCTTATATAAGAGTAATGCTCTTGTCGGCGTAATGCATGCGTTTTTCTCTAGGTATTTCTTTTCAGGGCAACCTACTTGATTGGCTTGACAATTTTATAATCCGATAAAAAAGGCTCTTAACTAATTCCTAGGCACAGTAGACATAAACTCTTGTAAACAGGTTAATAAAATAAAAAACCGAAAATAAAAGTTAGTTATTTATTGCATCTAAAACAACTTACATTTACAGGCACCTAAAATGTACACACTTATCCTACGTACAACATAATGGCAATAATTCAATTCTACACAATTTCAACATTTACAAACGATCACAACAGTGAGAAACATAAATATAGTAGTAGGCAACAGATATTGCACATCGGCTAATATCGGCTTTATAGAGCCTAGTGTGAAAGAGATAGCGCTCTACGAAAGCAAAAAAGCCGATGTGCAATATTTACTGCCTACAACCGTACATAACTTATAGGCAAGACCTAGATACCTTTGACGATATAACCACTGGACCACAGACATTCAACTAGATACCGCAAGGGACTTACGTTTCTCCATTTACCCTTCAAATGGCAATGCGTTTATTTTGCGCGGCTAAATTAAATGTGTAAGTATGTATATTGTTTTGTTTTTCTTAATTTTACTGTTGACAATTCACACAGCACTATCTAGCCCCAAATTAAGCAGAGCTTGTACCATATGTATTGTACCAGATAGCTGATATAATACTTTTGTGCATTTTTTTTGTGAATACATACCTACTTCGAATAGAAGAGTTTTATGTTTTAAATTTGAGAGCGTCAGTTAAGTGCAATGTTCTCATTAGTATTATCTTCTTCTTATTTAAGAGCAACGCTCTTGTCGGCGTAATGTATGCATTTTTCTCCAGGTATTTCTTTTGAGGGCAACCTCCTTGACCTCCTTATACGACATGACGGCGATCTTTGCTTTTATTTGGCTCATGTAGCTTATCCTTGGTCTATAGATACAAAAATTGGCACGCTTGCTTATCATAAAAGCAGTATCTAGTTCAGTCCGTGTACTGGACATTAATTTGTTTTACTGGGTTGTATACAAAAAGCGTAGAGCTTTTTTAAATTAAAAATTAAGACATAGCAAGACGCTACGCCAAGCTACGACCGTACTACTGATCTTGTTTTTTTGTTTGTTGTATATTTATTATTTTTGACATGTAACTATATACCAGAGTTCTCACATAATGATTGAAAGTAAAATGTAAACTGACACTTCAAATAAGAGTTGCCGATTTTTTTAGAACTCTATAAATAGTGGTTATATCGTCCAAGAATCATACAGACTGGTAACTATTTTCACAAAGATAAATCAAGCGAAGTTTACACGACAAATGATACGATCTATAAAATTGTACTTGAAGATCGAGAGTCATCCGATTGTTGTCAACAGATGGCGTTATTTCTAATCGCGGCGGATAGGTAAGATGGCGTCTATTTCTTCTTCTTGTTTAGAGAGAATACGTCGTCCAGTGGAGCGTAGGGCGTTCGCGTGGGTATCGCGTTGTATGCGAATGATTGTCGTTGGGCATCTGCTCGGAGGATTACCACACCTGTAGGAAAACAAGGTTTAGTTTCGTATGTCAATAGTAAAGTCAAGCATAGATATAAACTAAATATTGAATAATGTTACTGGAAATCTTTAGAAAGGATAAGTTATGTACCTACATAAATAGGTTTATATGTATATATTTTATTAAAATTAGGCATCCTCCCCTCCTCCTTCCCCAATAAACAACCGATGTAGAGTTCTCTCCATCCAAAAACTTCCTGTGATCTGTGATGTTGTGAAAGTTATCAAAGCTTTTTAATTGTGCCAGTGTGGACAAGACAAGATTATGGATGAGTATGGCCTAGTATGGACTAGCATGGATGAGTATGGACTTTTGTGGACGAGTATGGCTATGTATACTCGTCCATACCATGTGCCATGTGCGTACATATCATGCGTCTATACGCATATATGGACCAGTATGGACTAATATAGCTAGTATGGACCAGTATAGATGAGTATGTGCGCGTGTGGACCAGTGTGCATGAGTATGGACTAGTGCGGACGAGTAGGCACGAGTATGGACTAGTGTGGTCGAGTATTGATGAGTATGCACGAGTATGGGCTAGTGTGGACGAGTATGGATGAGTATGAATGAGTTTAGATGAGTATGGACTAGTTTGGATAAGTATGGACAAGCTTAAGTATATTCGTAAATAAACACGCGCAACACGTTCTACCTGAGGGGTTCACTTTCACTTTGATCTTCGTTTGCGGAGACAGCACACCGTAGTCCACGTCTTCGTACAGATCCTGGAAAGAAAAAACCCCGCATGAAAATCAAAATGAATGAGTTCCACTTCTTAGCTGTTCGTATGATGAAGGTAGAATCGAAACGCTTGGTGCGAGTTAGTGGAAGTTATTCCTGCTCGTCACCACCGTTCGAAACAGTGGAAACAAGTGGGTAGTCAAATAAAAAACTATTTTTATGAGTTTATTATTTCAACCGTGATCATGGTGCATGCAACTGTGCCGAAATATCGGAAGTCAAAACTCACAAAAGTTTAATCATGGTAAATATCCCGTTGTTTCATGCTATACTTGCAGCATCCTAAGCCCTCGATTATCTCACCTCAACTCTGTACCCAGCTGCGTTGTTCAGTCCCAGTTCCCTGAGAGTGACGGCGACGTCTGACGGCGTACCGTCAGTCCGTCGGTTCACGAAGGCGACGGCGTATGAGTAAAACTGCCCTTGGACTGGCAGGATGGGACGCGACCAGATTTCGATGCCACGGTGCTAGAAGGAAAAAATAAATAAAGTGGGTGTGGGTGGGAGTTAGCAAGATGCAACCTGAAAGAGGGTAAACCTCATAACTCGTTGGGAAGGCGAGACAATAGCGAGATGATCTTGAAGTTCTGGAGTAGGATTGGTGGTAAAAGGTGGGTGGGATTAGTCGACACAGATTGTGATAGTTGGAAGGTTTTGGGGGAGACCTTTGCCCAACAGTGGGACCTCATGATTACTCGTCCTGATGAGGAAGGTATCCATCATCAGCATCATCCACAGCTCCACTTGACTTACAAGGTACAAGTAGTGAAAATCTGCAGGCCGCTGATGAAATAAGCCAAGATTCTTAAGAATGTCTAACATTACACAGAAGTAGTAATCTATTTTGGAACTGGCAATGATGACGTGCTTGTCTGTACTAAAGAAACATGCTTATGTATCTTAAAATCAGTTATTTTTTCAACACCTTGCCTTCCTTCTTCTTCGTGTTGTGTTATTAGTTCTTTAAAACCAGTGGAAATAATTTTAAGTGCGCATCAGAGGCTCTTTTCTTGACACTTCCAACTTTTCAGGTGATTCCAAATACTACGGTTAGGTTAGTATGTTTTCGGACAAACCTTTAAAACCCTAAAAGATTCCACATGAAAAATCCCACTATTTGAAAACACCACCATACCTTGTATATCCTCCTGCCCTGAATACCCAGTAGGTCTTGGTCCACATCAATGATCTTCCTGTTCTGCAGTATAGCCTTGTACTCTGGCCTGATGGTCCTAAGGTCCACGCTCATGAGTAGCGGTGCCGCCAGGATTGCCCAGATTGCGAACTGGGTCTTACTCTGCTCGTACGATAGACCGAAGTTACCGATTATCAACTGAAAGGATGGAATTAAAATTCATTAAGAAACATATTAGTTTCTAGTCAAAGCAGTAGAATAATGGTCATACACCGGAAGAAGAATCGTAGGGCGGCTTTGTTAAAAATACGAAAAGTCGATGAAATAAAAGTTTAAAAAACTAGAGAAACCGACTTCATTGCCAAACGGCTAAACCGATTTTAATGAAATTTGTTTGGGACAATCTGGACGTAAGAATAACCTTCCAAATAAAAAAATAATTTTCTAAATCGTTTCACAAATGACGGAAGCATGCAGTTACAAACATTAAAAAAAAATATTTAAAAAAAAATGGCAAAACCGATTTTAATAATATTAAAATGGGACCAATCTGGAAGCAGTACCTTTCAGATAAAAAAATATTTTTTCAAATCAGCTCACAAATGAAGAAGTTAAGCGGTAACAAACATAAAAAAAAAATACAACCGAATTGAGAACCTCCTCCTTTTTGATTGGAAGTCGGTTAAAAAGGAATGAAAGATGTGACAGGGGGTAAAAGTCTGTTGAGCGACTTTCAAATTAGCCACTGCAATTTACTTCATTCTTAGGTTTAGGTTCTGGACTTCTGATTATTTACTTTTAGTCATTCTAAGGTCATTTGTTAAACGCAGGTCATTCAGCTGTGGGTTTTTCGTACACTTTTTAAATGACAAATCAAACGCCTTCGATAACAAACACAGCAATCATAAAAATAATTTGCAATCTAAAAAATATGACGAATAGGAGAAAAAACTCATGAAGAAACGACCTTGAAGTCACTGAGCGTGGTGACGCAGCAAGTTTCTGATGACTTTGGGCCAATGACATTTCAAAGACTCGGAAAAGTAAATAGTAATGACCTTTTTGTGTTTGAAGTTGACACCGAGAACTCCAAGGGAATTTTTCGTTTGTTAACCGTCTTCAAAAAAAAAGGAGGTTCTCAATTGGGTTGCGATTTTTTACCCGTTTTTGTTGCCACGATGACTTTTTAAAAATGAGTACAATTGACTGAACAAGAATGCTACAATTGACTAAAAAAAAAGCTACGGAATAAGTATATCAGGGGAAGTCTGAAAGTAGCACCCGTGACAGAAAAATTGTGGACAGGCTGGGGCCTTATTCGCTATTACATTGGAGATTCCGTGCCCAAAACGTGTGAATTCACAACGTGATCTAAACGCAAACGCGCCTTGGTGTGGAATCGAAAAAAGGTATTCTGTATGCCACAAAACTAGTTGTCTATGCCCCACGTTTAATGTTTTGATTATTTCACATGATTCGTTCAAAATATGACGATTGCTAAGCCGATGTCTTAACGTGTTCGCGTAACGCGCGTGGTTTGGCAATAGCGAATAACGGCCCTGGTATGGTACGAGCATGTCATGAGGAGGGAAGAAAGTCATGTGACAGGAGAGTGGTGAATATAAATGTAGATGGATACTTAGGTAGGTGTAAGCCAAAGAAGAGATGGATGAACAGTGTGAAAGATGACATGGATAAGAAAGAAGTGAATATAGAGATGACGGTGGATAGAGAAGATTGGAAGAGGAGAACATGTTGTGCCAACCCCACATAAAGTAGGATAAAGGCAGAAAAAAAAAGAAAATACAATTGAAGGAAACTTATAGGTTAAACAGTGTGAAAGATGACATGTATAAGAACGAAGTGAATACAGAGATGACGGCTGATAAAGGAGAATGGAAGAGTAGAACATGCTGCGCCAACTCCATATAAAGTGGGATAAGGGCAGGAAGAAGAAGAGAGTAAGCAGTACAATTGAAGGAAACAGCTTTATAATGTTTTTTTTAAAAGCTCACCATATCAGGATCGTTCCAATGTCCAGGTCCCGCGTTGGGCACGATGACGTCCTGGTGGTTTCCGTAGTAGTCTATGATAGACTCGACGGAGGCCCACGAGTCCTGGATGTCGTCGAAGTTGCGCCACAAGTTGCAGTGCTCGATGATAGACGAGAAATTGGGCTGGAATTGAGAAAGTGATGCAAATGTAAGAAACCGAAGACTTATTTAGTGTGGCTTATGGCACATGGAATGCGCTGATTGTGAGTGAAATGGCGGCGTTTTGCATAACGGTTAGGCAGTTCATTTAATATAATACATTGATAGCACTGGTGGTATAATGGAAGCGGCGGGCGAGTGCACGAAAGGAGCCTTTCTGAGGCACACTTTAAGTCTTTCACCACACTCGTTTGAAAAACCTGGTGACCCCATAAGAAGTTCACACGTGGGTGCGTAGCTGCATTGGGGCTCTAGGTAACTTTGGTTCTCAAATATTGGTGACGAATAGTCACCAACAATAATATAATCTAGCTCCAAACTAATTAATGCTTTTACTATGGGAACCAGACAGCTGATATAATACTGGACTTTTTATTTATACCTGAAGTCCAGCATAAATCTGGTAGACCGGCCAACTGCAGGAGTAAACCATCTGTCTGCCAGTCAGGTTCAGCTGCCTTCCAAACTCAGGGTATCCATGGTCCATGTCAGCTGGTAGTGCATAACAGCCGTCAAGCTTCACGTAGTCCACTCCCCATGAGGCAAAGGTGGCCGCATCTGAAAATTATATAGACGTATTTGATAAGTCGTAGAATCCAACTCGGATGGGTTAGCATTCAGAGAAATTATGTCACATCTTCTCGTCGCAGATACCACAGAACCTTATGACGAAGTTTCGAGAAGTCGCGAGAGTCAGTGCGTGTTACCAGTCATGACTTATGGAACTGAGACGTGGTCGCTATATTCGCCTAATACCCAAGCTTAAAATCACACAACTAGATATGAAGAGAGCTTTGTTGGGAGTTTCACTACGCGAATCAGAAAGAATAGAATCAGAAAGAGCGAATCCGTAGCAAAACCAAGGTCACCGACATATCTCGTAGAGTTAGTAAGTTGAAGTGCCATTGGGCAGGTCTTATAGCTCGAATGGAACCAAACTGAAACTGAACTGAAATATATGAATGACAAAGTAAATCTCTCCGTTTGGTCAGTTTTTACGGCTTCAAAGTGATCGAGATGAAAATTAGCAAAGATGTAGCATGTACACTTGTATCATTCTTTTACCAGTATTATTTCTTATAAATAAAAAAAAACTAGCTCGATAAAATAAGATGAGTAAAATTCTTGGGCTAATATCACCAATATGATCATCTAATAGTATATTATTTAACTAGTGAATAAAAGACGGATTTAAATCGAGGGTCATAGATGAATCACGAGCAAGTGATGGGTTCTAACGAATGAATCACGACCGTAGGGAGTGATTCATAATGATTGAATCACGAGCGTAGCGAGTGATTCAAGTGTTAGAACCCTAAACGACGCGAGTAATTCATGGCCCTCGATACAAATCCGTTTTATTCAAGAGTTGCATACTATACTTTATACCATGACTTCGAGAAAAAGAAAGATTTAAGCGAAAAACGTGCGTCCTGCCCATCCACCAGATGAACCGACGACATTGTTAAGAACGAGGGAAGTCGGTGGATGGAAAGGGATCGTTCTTCCTGGAAACGTGTAGGGGAGGCCTATGTCCAGCAGGGGACTTCTTCAGGCTGATGATGATGATGAAGCGAAAAAGAATTAAAAACTTTGTTTGTTCTATTCTAATGTGACATAAAACCAATAACTTTTGATTTTGGTTTTATTTGAAAACAAGGAAACTAACTTAAGGTTAAATTAATGCAAGTTTTCTATTATATTGGCCGACCTTTCTTTCATAAACTAAACAACTCAATTGAACAACAAAACTCACAACTTTTTCATCTCTAGAATGCATTTTCAATCGATTTATTATTACCAAACTTTGTGTTGTATAACTTACGTGCGCTGTATTCAAAATAGCTGCAATTTATTGATATTTATGACAATGACAACAAAGAACACAAAACAGTATTTAACCAAGGAGGTTAGCATTGCTTAAACTCCTTGTTAAACATTTCGACCAATCAAGTTAGAGTATTTTTGGCGCAAGGAGTTTGTATCATGGTTGTATAGTATTAATATGTAGGTCGACCCTATTGGTGTGTTCCAAATTCAAACACCAAAATCGTGATTAAAAGAGCTTTTTATTCACGATTTCCCGTGAATAAAATAAGCTTTTTAGAGGGGGTATGGTATAAATGTATTTTTCTTGTAGCAATAAACTATTTTAGACAGTGATTGCTTTTAATTTGCATACACACAAGTTATTAAATATTGCAAATCCGCTTAGCAACATAAATCCGTTTGCCGGAAGGCGTTCATCAGTAATTATTCTGAGACGTAATGAAACCGCGATCAAGCATTGTTATTTGTTATAGGTTCCGTATTTTGACGTCTATAATTTAGTCTGAAGGCTAAACTAAACTTAACAAATTATGAGTAAATGAAATATTTGTGGAATCCTGTTTTTATACCATTTTGACACCTCATTCAAAGACTTCCGTGAAGGAAAATATCTTGAGGAAACCGATAATACGTCGTAGAAGTTAAGGAGTATTGTGTCAGGTGCAAGAAAGAAGCATTGAAGGGTGTACTTGAAATTCTTTCCTTCAGGTATTGTCCGGTAGCGCTGGTAAAAATCATCAGACGATCACCAGCATTTAGTCCATTTGAATAAAAAAACCTTTCGGTCAGGTGTGCATTTCCAAAAATAATTTCTTAGTCCCCTTGAAAAATTTGAGACATAGGTTTTGGATATTAAGTAATTTTAATTATATCAGTTTCGTCATGAGTTTTTTATCATTAGGCATTCATGGACAATATTGTGTCATGGCGTTCCACTAATGAGCCAATACGGGAAGTTCAGAAAATTGCAATTTAATATGGATTCATGTAACTAATAGCACTAAAACACGCGATGTCCTTTTGTATGTCACTCATATCGTTGCAGTTTAAATTGCTTTATGCTAATTTTGATGTCGGGCTAGATATAACAACACATAATTCGATTTGATGATCATCCGTTGAAAATACTGCTTTATCACTAACTACCGACCGCTCTCATAACGTTCCCGTTACTTTTTCCGGATAAAAAGTATTCTATGTCCGTCTCCTAGTTCTACCTCCACCAATTTTCAGCCAAATCGGTTCAGCCGTTCTTGAGTTATAAATAGTGTAACTAACATGACTTTCTTTTATATTTATTGAATTTGTTGATCAGCAACTGAACAATAGAAAAAATATCCAAGATTATCTACTAAGACAAATCCTATCCTTACCTATCCTTCCCCTTCTTTTTACCGACTTCCAATCAAAAAGGAGGAGGTTCTCAATTCGGTTGTATGTTTTTTTTTTTTTTTTTTTTATTTTTTTTTTTGTTTTTTTTTTTTTTTTTTTTAATGTTTGTTACCGCATAACTTCGTCATTTGTGAGCCGATTTGAAAATGTATTTTTTTATCTGAAAGGTACTGCTTCCAGATTGGTCCCATTTTAATTTTATTAAAATCGGTCTTGCCATTTTTTTTTAATAATTTTTTTAATGTTTGTAACTGCATGCATCCGTCATTTATGAACCGATTTAGAAAATTATTTTTTTTATTTGGTTATTCTTACGTCCAGATTGTCCCAAACAAATTTGATTAAAATCGGTTTAGCCGTTTGACAATGAAGTCGGTTTCTCAAGTTTTTTAAACTTATAATTATTATCCTTCCTACTTTAATGTACTCCTACTAAGTATGTTTTTGTAGCCTTCTTCCTATTAATACTTTCCTTTCCTACATCCTATTTTTAACCGACTTCCAATCAAAAAGGAGGAGGTTCTCAATTCGGTTGTATGTTTTTTTTTTTTTTTTTTTTTTTTTTTATGTTTGTTACCGCATAATTTCGTCATTTGTGAGCCGATTTGAAAAATTATTTTTTTATCTGAAAGGTACTGCTTCCAGATTGGTCCCATTTTAATTTTATTAAAATCGGTGTTGCCATTTTTTTAAAAATAATTTTTTTAATGTTTGTAACTGCATGCCTCCGTCATTTATGAACCGATTTAGAAAATTGTTTTTTTATTTGGAAGGTTATTCTTACGTCCAGATTGTCCCAAACAAATTTGATTAAAATCGGTTTAGCCGTTTGACAATGAAGTCGGTTTCTCAAGTTTTTTAAACTTAAATTATACTTTACAAGTTTACACGAGTTTAATTCAGATGTTGGTTTGTGACTCAATCACACCCTGCGTTCTGCACCAATTGGATTGAAACTTCGAAAGTACCTTGGTTTAGCATTTAGACTTTTTAACCCGATAAGAAAAAATTAACCAATTCAAAAAGATAAAATGCATTAAATATTGATTTCCGATGACATTTTTTATTTGCACTAGCCGAAGGATGCAAGAAAATAAAAGGTTTCAAAGACATCACACGCCTCGCTTCAAAATATTCTTAAAGAACAGTATAAAAATATACGTAAATAGTAGGTATAGACTAGGATCGAATTTGGGATCGAACTAACTAGGATATTTATATTTATTACCTCTCACGAGTGTATTCTGCAGTAATATACTAGCACACTCACGACCTCCTAACTAGGTGCTTGAGAAGTCACATTTGTGCGGCAGGAAGTCACGTGACCGCTCAAATTGCCGCTACACGCTTTAAGTTACACAACGAATTGGTATATGGTAAGGCAGGGCCGGAGTAAGGCGTGCATTGTCTTGCTTGGGGCTGGTTCTATCGTCTCAGAGTGTTAAACGCCGTCTGTGGTTTAACAGCTGAACCACTTTTCACTGTACCTAATTATATGCTTATTATCTACAAGTAATTAGTTCCGTCAATACACGTGTGCGACATCAGCGCACGCGGCATTAATTTATTTCAATTTCAATTTTATTTCAATTTATTTATTTAAAGGTTTATGATGAGGTGGAAGATAACGCTGCCTGACAAATTAAAATATTTCCTACAGTGCTACATTTGGTAAAGGATCCCCCAGGGATTTTTTATTGATTACTAACAGGCCGAAATTTCGTAAGTAACTTTGTTTTGATATGTAAAACCATCTTCTACTTTAGAAAATTCTTGATAGTGGTAGCCAATGAAGTGCGCAGTGGTTTAACATGTTTATTTAGGTGGAGTGTCGAAATTGTCTGACTAACCCTTAGGCTGAGATTCATAGACCGCACTTTGCTTTACAGCAAAGCAGTCTTCGCAAAGTAAGCTTTGTTTATCGAAGTTTCCTATCAATATTTTGAATAAAGAAGAGCTTGACAGAACTATGAAATATAATTTTGGTTGAAAGTTGAACTTTCCATCAAAGTAAAGTCAAATTTCGGTCTATGGATCTTGACCTTAGTATTTTTATCGGAATGTAAAGATAATCTTATGATAATTTGAAAAACCGTTTGGCCTACAAAATGTTGGGAGTAGAGAGTCTGAAGAGATAAACTAATAATTGAGTTCAAAAAATTCCCTTGGATGATCCTGTACTAAGTGGTTTGTGGATCTGAGGGTCAACCACACAGATCTGGCCTGCGACGGCTCACTTTGCTAAACAGAGACTGCTGCGACACAGAACGAATCTGTTTCTACTAAAAAATGAATGTTCAACACACAAAAGCTATAAGTACATGCAGACAAGTAAATTCTTCGGTCTCATAAAATAAGTATATGAACCTATTCTATCAGATACCTAGTGGGTTCCCTTATAGTAATTTTGTTTAGATTGAAACTAGATGGCGCTGTGTGAAATATCCGTTTTTTTTTAACATAAACCAGTCACCACCATGTCACTAAGTTCGACCCTGATAAATTCATATTGCAACGGTCCGACCGTTACCTTATACGTAGAATTTAAATCACCCACATTTTAACATTTGCACATGAAGCCACTGTAATGTAATACTTAAATTGGTTATTTTCTAGGTCTGTGCGTCCATTGTTGGTTTGGTAAGATTGGTGTGGCAGTAATAATAATTACTTACTTACTATACAGTAATCTAGGCCACAGAAGCGGTCGTGGTGTAATTTACTTCTATACGCTCGTAATAAACCAAATGCCATGTTTCTGTTCTACGTGTATCCATTAGTAGCGTATTTAAAATCCTTTCACCTAATTTGAAAGAATTACTGACACGACAAGAAGAAGGAGTAGCGCTACGGTTCATTGTATGTTGGACAATATCACTCTTCTTCTTATAGGACATCTTATTGGCACAGATGCTGTCTTCGTCAGATTAGTGGACGGTCTTATAGGGCGATTTCTTCCAGACAGAATCTATTAGAAGCATATTTATAAAATCAAGTAGAGCAAACAAATAAGCAATAGTTTTATTTTCATTTACCTCCAGCAAGATGGCCGACGACACCCGGATATCCGGCACAGGTAAAATTGCCATAATCTTCGTAAATGCCGAACTTGAGACCCTTGCTATGTACCTGAAAAATAACAAAATAATAAATATAAATAATAATCAAAAGATTTTTTATTAATTTTACTAAATCCTACGACTGGAAAGTGGTTAAGATATTGTTTTTTAGGTTATTTGTTTAATCGTTCTTTTTTAAACAACGAGCTAATGGGACATTCATATGGCCCACCTGATGTTAAGTGGTAACCATCGCATATAACAAAGCATTGCCTCGTAGCTCACGCACGTCAGGAACGTGTCCTACGATGCACTTCCCTGCGTCCATCAACTTGAGGCATATAAATGTTCAGCCTCACGTACCAGTAATTTCACCGGCACCCACACCCTTCAAACCGAAACAAAGCGATGCTGCTTCACGGCAGAAATAGGCATGGTGGTAGTACTTCCCCGGACGAGCCCTTCACGAAGAGCTCTACCACTACTAAAACTAGTGTATGACACTTTCGTCTAAGCAACTCATTATAGGTGCGATGAATCGAATCAAACAATAATAATTACGATATGAATGTCTCGAAATATTTCGTGCAAAAACCACGAGCACAATCAATATATTATAACTATTATTCCATGTCGTTCACTTCTCGTCAAGGTCAGTTTAGAAATATTAATCTATCATTTTTATTAAGAGCTCATGTATATTACAATTTTAATCATTAACTTTAAAAGTAGTTCATCTAGTTGTGTAAGTGTTTATGTACTTGAATAAATCTTAATATATAAAAATACGGCTGGACCGATTTGGCTGATTTTGGTCTTGAATGATTTGTGGAGGTCCAGAGAAGGTTTAAAAGGTGAATAAATATGTTTTTTTTTTCAACGGGAACGGTAACGGGGTGAGCTTAGCCGCGGGCGGCCGCTAGTAATAAAATAAATATTGTGGACAATTCACACATTACTATCTAGCCCCAAATTAACCAGAGCTTGTACTATGGGAACCAGATAGCTGATAGAATACTGTCATACATTTTTTTGTAAATTACTTAGAATACAATATAACAGATAGAGAACAAACATCAGTGTTCACCACACAAATATTTGTTCTCGATGGGGATCGAACCCAAGACCTACGGCGCAGAAGGCAGAGCTTCTACCAACTGATCTGAGAGGCCAGTCAACGCGTGGTGAATGCGCGTGGCTTTCCCTACAAGTGACTGCCTTCACTGCTCAGTTGGTAGCTCGAACAAATATCGGTAAAATAGAAATATATAGTAAGCAAAATTAAAGAAGCTCCAACAAATATCTTATAAATAATCATAATTTGGTAACAATAAATTATAATTGAGGCAAAATATTTGTAGCAATAGTTTATACAGATTAGTTTTAATTTATGACCAACGATTATAGAGGCTTCCGTCGACTCGGACCGTTAGGTACTCATTTCGGATATTGTTTTGTAATAAATTGTATTAGCAGTAGACAACTTTGAAATTGATACTCAATTTGGTCAAGGTTAAGAATAAATATATTTTTCGCTTATCTATGGCCGGAAATCATAACCATTGGTTGATTTTGAATATCGATAAACTTCGAACAAATACATTAGATAATCGCAGGCTGTATTTTTATCACGATTTGATATTTCCGCAATCAAATACAGAAAGACGATTTTTTTATAGTGTTGAGTTGAAAACCTTCAAAAACATAAATGGTGTTATTAAACAAATAAACTAATAAAATGTGCCTCATTTCCTCTCATGATTTTAAATGATGATAAATATTTTTTTGACTGACCTCTCAGCTCAGTTGGTAGTAACTCTGCCTTCTGTGCCGTAGGTTGTGGGTTCGATCCCCACCGAGAACAAATACTTGTGTAGTCAACACATATGTTTGTTCTCTGTCTGGGTGTTAAATTCTATTCTATATTAAAAAAGTATTTAATAAAAAAAATACCTGAGTATTATATCAGCTATCTGGTTCCCCTTTTACAAGCTCCGCCTAATTTGGGGCTAGATAGTGTTGTGTAGATTGTCCGCATTATTAAGAATTAATTAATTATAAGAAGTCCATCAAATCAAATCATTTATTTTGCTTGAATGGTGTACGTAAGATCTTAAAAAAATATGAAGTAAATAGCACAAATTCCCCATTACATAGCTGGGATGCAAAAATTGTGGGTATATAAAATTAAAGTTATAAATCATCACCAAAGCTGGTCACTAATTCATAATACCAACTTTCTCCCTATTAAGATTTTTATAATGTCCCAAAAAAAAAATCTTCAATATAAAAATCTTTGTGATTTCCTTAAGTGTAGTAAACACTATATTTCTCCCTATTATCTTTATAAGAAGTATATTCGAAAAATGACTCTTGAAAATTCATTTGTAAATTAAAATTAAATTCATATAATTATACTTATTATCTCATCATCGCAACCTGAATTTCAATTTGAATACAAGGTGACACAAATAATAAACACATAGCAATCACAGTATGGTACAAAGGAGGTTGTATTCAGCTGTATTCATGTTGTCTGTATTGCAACTTCGTGGGAACAGAAATGTCGAAATACTTGCTAGATCCACTGTAGATGCTAATAGCTTCCTATTATCGCACTTCGGTACAGTCTTCGACAAGATGAGTCAATAAACTATTTGGTCTTTAGGGCGACTGGAGCCGCAAGTTAACGTCTTGACGCATGCAATTTCAAATTATGCACAACTTTCATAATTTTAAATGAATAAGCACTTTAAAAAAACACTGGTGCAAATGAACTACACGATAGGAAGGGTTAGTCCCACGAATACCACGTCCATACAAATCTATATATTTAAAAATGAATCCCTGTCTCCTTTGATCACACCATCATGCGTTTGACCGATTTCGCAAATTCTTTGTTTGCTGGGTTCGTTATTGTCAGGAAAGGTTCTTATGAAATAAAAAAATTGAAGTATCGGGACCGGGGCGGAAGAAGCCGTGGGCGGCCGTTAGTGATATTTAAAAATATAAACCTAACCCAACCAATGCCAAACAATATCAATATAATAATGAAAACCAAAGCATGATTATAGTAGAATGAAAAATATGTTACTGCTAAATTACTGTCAGTATACTATCCGAGCACATTCTCAAAATGAAGACATTCAACTTTAGCTAGCCATTTCAATTTGCACGTTTGAATGCCTATTATTGTCTACATCGAATGCAACACTGGTTACTAGATGCATGATAGGATGTAAAAGGTTATTTATAGTTTCCTTTGAATGAAGTTAAACCTGTTGGTTCTAGGCGATCTAGCTGTTCGTAAGTTCCCTTTCAATTCTCCACTCAGTGAAACCAAGGCGCAAAACCAGTACCTTTGTATTTGCAAGCAATTTTATTACCTTTGAAACTACCCCTCATCTGCGCACCACGATTTGCGAAAAATGGCGGATGTGCGCACTACTTTCGTTAGAGGTCGGCCGCGCATGCCGCTTTGTAAATGAATGATGATTCTCTTTTATTTTTCTACTATCACTTCGTAGTAATTATACCTCTTTGAAATCAGCTTGAAATATTCTAACTAATTGAATAATAATTATTACTTGTTTACAAATGTACACTTCGCTACTCGAAGTCAAAGATTTAGAAAACGGATGGAAATACACACTTGGAATTTATGTGATGTAGTACAAAGTGGGTTCAATGAGTTAGACAAAAACATTGATATCCAAAAACATGAATATATTTACAAAAGATTCATGATAAAAAAATAACCTATTACCATACAAAAACATTTAGAAATTCAACAATCAAAAACTTGCAATTTTCTATGATAACAGTGCAAAGGATTTCTCGAACGGCCAGCTCCTGGCTCATGTATGGAATGCTAGTATTTATTTCACTATTTTGAAGAAACCTAATTACATTCTAACAATATAACACTTAAATAACATAAAAATATGTATTGTTGACCTATTCCACTGATTTTTTAGTAAGGACAGTTAGGTTTTAAGTCTAAACAAAGAGATTTTGTTGGAGAACTTCGCAGAAAAAAAACGACAGCGGAACGGCCCGCTCCTGGCTCATGTATGGAATGCTAGTATTTATTTCACTATTTTGAAGAAACCTAATTACATTCTAACAATATAACACTTAAATAACATAAAAATATGTATTGTTGACCTATTCCACTGGTTTTTTAGTAAGGACAGTTAGATTTTAAGTCTAAACAAAGAGATTTTGTTGGAGAACTTCGCAGAAAAAAATTAGGTGGCTGATGAAATTAGCAAGGTTTTGAATGAAAACTTATCAAAACCGAAACCAATTGAATGTAAAAACATTAAAAACTTACCTGTTCATCGATACAATAGCACCAACAACAAAATAATTCACTTTTTACCCTGTAAACCAGCAACAAAACACAAACTTGTTACACGATGACCGGCCGCGAAAGTGCGCATAAATAAAATGAACTTTGGAACGTTGTCTCGGTTGGCCGTATTTTCACGAACATTTGCTACCTGTCTCTATTCTTCAACGAAGCCAGTGACTAGGTTAGAGAAGTGCAGCTATAGGTTAATGCCGTTAATTTCGTACAAATACTGAGAGCCCTGAGAGGCATGCGATCGGCCAGGAGCTCGCCGGTGCGCAAATGTGTGAATTTTGAAGGTAGCCAGGGCCTGGCCTACTGACAAACGACAGGATAATGGTTTTAACACTATTTGTATGAACAACGGGACATTTAGCATTATTAAATTTTGTAAGTTTTGTCTGCTGATATTTTGGCATAGTTGCATGCACCATGATCACAGTTGAATAGAAGTCCACGAGTAAAAGAAATGTTATTAGCAGTCTACACTCTTAACATAATTAAAACAACTTAAAAAACAACAAAATTTAATCATGGTAAATATCCCGTTGTTCATAAAAACAACTTTATGACTATTACACGCGTACAGACAAATCAGTCTACCCTCCTAACAAAATTCAAAAAACTCAATAAACATTTAATCATAGTAAATAATTATCCCGTTGTTCATAAAAAAAAATATGGCTATTACACGCGCAACCATACTGAAGGAATATTTTGAACCTGCTTACAAATGACATCAATCTGCGTTAGTTTCAACCGAGACCTATTGATCGCGTGGCATTAAGCACCTAGCTTTAAGACGTTTCAAAGTGATCCTTGTGATGCAATTGAATAAAAATATTTTGAATTTGAATTAGACCATGCCTTTCAAAGATTAGAAATATGAGCTTAAAAAGACATCAAGTTATAAAGGCCTACGGCATATTATCATTAATATTTGAACCATTTCAAAAAGGTCAACCCTCTCTCTTGCTTGCTGTAACCTCTTTTGTTATTCAAGTAGAGACATGGTGAAGGCGTGAGAATACATCTGAGACATGACACGAAGGTCCTTAGATATCTCAAGAGATAAGCAAGGTGCGTTGGAGTGGAGCAATAGATTGCGTAGACCAATTATTTTATTACCAGATCTGACAGAGAAATACAGTATTTTTTCTTATCATCATCACTACTACACTGCATTATTTCAGTAGCGTCCACTGCTGAACGTATAGGCATCCTTTATAGATTTAAGAGGAACCAGTCATGCAAGGCCCGTGTCCAATAGCTCTTTGCAACCATTGCATTTAAGGTAGTTATTTATAAAAAATAAAAGTTGTTAATAAAATAAATTTATAAGTGGGAGGCCCCTCAAACGCTGCGTTTCCAGGGCATGGATGGTCTCCACTCATTTGCACCGTTTACATTTTTAAAAACACCCAAACATTGTATTGTATTGTAAACCATAGACCAAAGCATTAAGATTCAAATAGCGACTACGAATCGGAAGATTGAACGTAGGACAACGTGTTGTACCGACGAGATTGTAGAGATCGCCGGAAATTGGTGGATAGAAAAAGCAAATCTTTCTTCCTGAAAATGTATGAAGAAGACCAAGCAATGGACATCTTCTGATTATGTTCATAGATAATAAACCCCACATTAAGCACACCTACACGCAAAACCATTTGCGTTACCAATACAAATATTTGTTATTGGTGGGCACCGCCCTACAACCTATGGCACAGAAAGCAGAGCCAAACTGAGCTAAGAGGCCAGTCATCATGATAGAGTAGAATAAAAAAATAATTCATTTTGAATTCTAAAAGTTACCTATACAAAAACTGATGATGATCTCATGTAGCTTTTAGTTGCTTAGGTATCTCTCCAATAAATAAGTTGATACATTACAATCATCTTAATTTATCTTTATGTTCGTCCTTGACATTCCTCACCTGTCTACACCTTGGTTTTTGCAAGAGGCATTGAACCCGGGACCTTTAGAAAAACAAGCCAGCGCACCTACTTGGTTTCACATATTTTCAAGTGGGTTCTGGCAAACATGTTTTTGAAAGTACGATGATCTAGGTGTAATTTATGACCCTGAAATTAAGGGGTTTCGCACGACCAAGGCAATTAAATAAATAAAAGAATATGTAAAAAATAATTTTTGTGACCATTAATACCTACGAAAAAAATGCAAGCAGATGATTGTGACATCCGCTTAGTGCGGTTGGAACACATGGTTGATGTTCCAACCGCACTAAGCGCTTTGCTTCAACTTTTATGTTGCGGACAGCCAAGGAGTGGAACTCCTTCCCAGCGTCTGCTTTTCCGAACACTCATAACTTGGATGTTTTTAAGAGTAGAGTGAACAGGTTTCTCCTAGGAAAGCGTGATACACCGTCGACCGCATCGTCACTTAACAGCAGCAAAAGATGTGCCACGAATGATAACTCCCTACTTTTGTTCACTTTTGACACAATCTTGCATGCTAGAAAGATCTCACACTTGCAAGAATGAAACCCCTGGTCAAATCTCTTGACAATACTGAAGTCTAAAATCAGTATAACTAAAGTTATTGTTCTTACGTGCTATTGTTATAAGTTCACATAACTGTGGGCCCTTACATTACGACACAAAGATTGTATCTAACGAGTTTGCTTTGTGTATTAAGCGGTAAAAAACCGGTAAAAAATAGCGCATACATACCTACGTACAATGACATGGCTAGGCCAATGCATAATGCCTAGTTTTTGTCTACAGAATGCTAGAAACAGTGCTGCAGTATGAACTTTGAATTGAACAGTACACATAACACACAGGCAGTACAGAAAATACCTTATGACAGACCTTTTTAGTTACTTTTTAGTGTTTACTTTTAAGTTAGCCTTTATTTACGGTAAACTATATAAAGTTGAAGAAAACTCTTGAATAACAGTAATAAAAATAAAAAATGCATTTATGTATTATTTATGAGAAAATAACTGAATATAGTTTGCCGTGAATAAAGAAGTATATAAAAGATTTCAGAGCACAATTATACTTTCAACGCCCATAAATGGTACAGTAAATTTGTATGGAAATCGTTAAAAACTACCTTAAATAAAAAAATAAAAACTTATGCATAATATTATGTATTTTAACATATTACATTTTCGCCACTTTTATTGAATGTCAATGCCACTTTATATTAATTTATTATAGAGCGATGTGCAATGATCAGCAGACTTAAAAATAAACTTGAACCACCATTTAAATTAACAGAATTTAAATTGCGAGATTAAATACTCATCCTTACTATTTAAAACCAGTTTCTGATAACTTTAATGGTTTATGTAAATGGTCGTTATATTTCTTAAATGTCAACAACTTCGTTCATATTCACTCAAGTTTTTTAAGATGTTTTAATTATGTGAGTACTGTTATAGAGCCGTTATGTCATATTGTATTTATAAAAAAAAACTTACTAATGTATTCAAGTATAGTGAATAGTTATACCCACAAAAAAGGTCAGGCAAACTGGTTATAGGTGCCTAATAGTGTTAAAGTCTTCTTCTTATCGTGTAAATGGTTCTTTCGAACCAAGTGTGGTGAAAAGATTTGAAAGTGCGCCTCAAAGAGGCATTTCAAAGAGGATTATTGCAAATTTACTGGAAACAGACCGTTTTGATTTTGACATTATATATTTAAAATAAAGCAAGTGAACTTTAGCTAATATTTAAATTGAGCGGATAAAAATTTTGCGCAAGGACATAAAAGTTTATTAGCATAACAGGATGAGATATAACTTTGAAATAATGCATAGGCAATGAACTGTTGAGTGATATAATTATGTATTTAAAGATGATCAAACTACTTTGATGAAGTGGTTCAGATGATTTTTGATGTTCAATAAAATTATGTTTAATGACCACTCTTATAATCAAAGAGCGGAAAATAAATACCAAAATCAAGTATAAATTAATTATTTTTATTTCCTCCTCTTGTTGTTGAGACTCTGGGTCCGTGGGGAACCGAACAACCACCGATTGCACGTCTTCAAATTGTTGCCTTGACGACTGATCAAAGCGACGCGTGATCCAAGGGCTGGTGGGTATTACAATTGCTATTCAGCGTGGCAATGTCACCAGCGTCTTGGGGACGCTTCTGTTTGGCACTGATATGGATTTGTTGAGCTATCTCTAGATCTTTTGTAACGGCCTACAGATAACTGTTTTTTGTGTATTTTGTACGATTTTCAGTATAAATTAATTATAACTGCCTTAGCAAATGTTATTTTCCTGATAAGCGATCAGTATCCTATACTTAGCCGTTCTCATGGGAACCTTAGATCCTTGACGACACCCACAATCTCGTGCGAGTTCGAGTTTGCATAATTACATTGCACGTACACTATACGATAATATTATCTTAACTACATATATAAACCAATAACCAATCTACCCACATTCATTATGTATCAATTCATTGTCCTATCTATAATAAATGTTCCGGCCCAAGACACACTGACCGCGTAGAAGAGAAACCATCAAATTGTCACTGTCAAGCTGACGTTTTCGCCCTTTGAAGAAACACAATCAAGAAGAAGCAATACTGTCATTGATACCATACTTACTTACCGGCGCCACGTAGAAACTTTGTAACATCATCATAAAATTAAGATAAATTTGGAGAACAACTAATTAAAACTACTATTATTACAGCTCATGCTTTCATTCAAACCAAATAGAAGAGAAAAGGAGATTACACGCAACAAACTTGGTGACCCCGACGTGATATTTTGGACAACGCAGGGAGGCTCGAACATCCATCTGGAGAGAGGTGAAACAATCCAAAAACCGAAGGAAGTTAGCCCCATTCCCATCCATCCATATCCATAAATATCAACTTCGCTTCTTTGTGTAATTGGAGTCGATTTTTTCTCTTTACTTTTTCTTGGTTGGATTTACCGCCATTAACCTAACAAGTCAATGTGCCAAATTTAATCTTCTAAAATCTTAGTGAATCACAGCCCATCCATCACAATATCGTGTTATACAGTTAGTTTAACATATTGGCCAACTGTTTCAGGCATTTCTCGGGTGAAAACCGGTAAGAATTGCGAGCTATAAGCGCCGCCATCACCTGCAAGCTGATTGTCTAACTTGTCTCATGTCGCAAGATGATAGAATTCTGTCAAAAATGACATTAAAATTCGATCAAACTGTCAAATGTGACGCAATAGCGATTGTCTATCTCTGAGATCTTTGTCTGAGAACATTGTAGGTGATTGTTGGTCTTGAGCGCGATAATGATGTAAAAGTCATGTAAAGTACGTATGATTGCGAACGCGTAACTCGGTCTCAAGCAAAATGACAGTTTAGGTATGGTATCATCTTGGGACAACTTGAAGGTCCTATCATACCTATCCAATACTCCAAATCGCGCGCGTATTTGTGTTTATTTGCGTTCATTGAGTATTTCAAAAGAAATTACATTGGTTTGTGTTGTGAAAGTGAAAGGTAAATTCATCTAAGTACGTACAAATCAATTTATAATAATCGTTGTAATTTGTAGTAACGGACAAACGTATGTTACTACTAGGCTTTTTCATTTTCAGTAACAATGTCTAGAGCATACTTGCTTGGGCTCGCGGAGCAGCAACGCCTCCAAAATAGGTTAATTCTTCAAAGAAGAGTAATGCGGGACGCGAGCGATCCGCTTTCTCTTCCGGAAACGGAATTCCAGTCAAAATTCAGGCTCTGCAAAGACGCCTTCGACCGGCTCTGTCGGGATGTAATCCCCTTGCTTCCCGAAAGTGTCCGGTCGACAGCGATTCGGAATGATATCAAAGTAAGTTCCTTCTCATAATATTTCTAAAGTGTGGCCGAGAGACGCCCGACGAGCGCGAGGCAGACCGCCCGCTCGTTGGTCCGATGACATCGTGAACGTGGCTGGGCAGCAATGGATGAGACTTGCAAGGGATTGTGGCGGAGTAGAGAGGAGGCCTATACCCAGCAGTGGTTGCATACAGGCTGAATAGATAGATAGATAGAGACTCACAATTCACAAGACTCACATTGTTCGACTGGCTCCACACAGGAGCTTGACTATTTAGATTTTAAGCGGATGGATCACCGAAAAGAAAGCTAGGCCCCATACCGTGTTTGTTGCCCAGCTGATTCTTCACGGTGTTGGTTCTGGGTGTAGGTTCTGGCGGCTTTGCAGCTGTATAGCCAAGGTTCATACCAGCGCGGTATGGCTCAAGGATACCTCATCAACATGAGCCAGACCTCATTCTCTGTGTGCCTAGAGGAGGTCACAGAAGCACTCAACTCCCCAGCTATTCTCCTTAAGTACATTAAATTCCCTTCGCGAAGAGGAGACAGGGAGAACATTATGTCGGAGTAAGTATAAATAAATAATGCTAGATATTTCACACATCATCATGTAGCCCCAAGCTAAGCAGAGCTTGTGTTACGGGAACCACATGACTGATACTTTTTTTGTAAACATACCTACATATTATACATATAAAATACCCAGACTCGAGACAAATATTTGCAAATCAGACAAACATTTGTCCCGCAACGTACAGTACTACCTAGTTAATTTATCTTTGTTTCTGTTCCAGTTTCATGGAGAAAAATGGGATGCCTGGGGTGATTGGGTACTTGGAGAGTTATGAATATAAAATCTGCGTAGGTCAATCACTGAGTTACCTACGATTACTGTGATGTACTTTATTCTTTATTCATACGAGAGAAAAAACCTCAAGAGAAAAAACCCGCTAAAGTTCATCCAGTCAAAAGTAAACAGAACGAGAACGAACAAAACGTGAACAAAACCACAGAGCAGACAAGATTTTTGTGATAAAACGGCTGATTTAGGGTGGTCATAAATTTCATACACGGTCCTTACTAAAGTAGTACTTTTTAAATTAGTCGGGTTAGTTTGATTTGCAAATAACTTCATGTTGTAAATTTCCTCGTGAGACCGATGAGACGTCTTGGATAACTGTCGCAGGATGCAAACAACAAGATAGACAATCACAATCACCAAGTTATCAACGTAAGACGTCGCAGCTAAATCGCCAAAACTGAAAGTCTTGAGACAAGTTAGACAATCAGCTTGCTGGTGTCGGTGCCGCCGCATGCGCTTGAGTCGGCGTCCAGTGTGCCTGTGCTTACTGTGCTGAGCTTTGGCAAAGTGCTTGTGCAGCATAGCGCGAACAAGGTTGTATTCATTGCTTTCATAAAACATATCCTACAAAATTAAAGTTGGATCCAGTCATTGTTTGTGTCTACCATGTCTGAACTAAAGGACCTCATTGCTCAAAGAGGTCGCATTAAGACTCGCATTACATCATTTGAGAAGTTTGTAAAGCCTCTGTATGAATCTAAATTGACAAAAAATCAATACAATGAAATTACACTGCGGCTAAATAAGTTCCAAGAGCTTTCATACAGTTTTGATGAGTTACAATCTAAAATAGAGTGCTTGGATCTTGCTGGTGATCATATGAGTGAAAGGGAGGAAGTAGAAAATAGGTTTTTTTATCTCATTGCACGAACTCAAGAAACGCTTCAAACATTTGATGCTAAAGAAAATAATAATTGTGAAACCGCATCAGCTTCTCAAATGTCCCAGTGCTCACATCATCACCAACATCTAAAGCTGCCAACAATCAAAGTCCTTCCATTTAATGGTGAACCAGGTAAATGGTTAGAATTTAGAGATACATACTCATCACTTATTCATGAAAATGATAGCATTGATAATGTTAGTAAATTTCATTACTTGAAATCATACCTTGAGGGAACGGCAAAGGGGGTTATATCTTCCTTATCAGTTACAACGGCTAACTACCCCATTGCGTGGACTCTTTTGTGTGATAGATTTAATAACAAAAGGTTACTTATAAATGAGCATATCAAGTGTTTATTTTCATTAGAGCCTATGGCTAAAGAATCTGATAAGGGCCTCCGTGGCATGATTGATGCAATTTCCAAAAATTTAAGTGCGTTGAATTCTTTGGATGAGCCCACTGCTAGTTGGGACTCAATGATAATATACATGGCTTCTGAGAAGTTGGACCCTGAAACTGCTAGGGATTGGGAGGAGCATAGGAGTTCTTTAGATAAAGCTTCACTAGACAAGTTCTTTGATTTTATTCGTAAACGGGCAACTGTTTTAGAAACAGTCCGTGCTAGTAAACATTCTAAGTGTGAAAAACGGAACAATATGATAAAATCTAAGTCCTTCATGGCCTCTTCACCTGAGTCATCTCCAGGCCTTTCTCATGGTCCATCTTATGGTGCTGCTCAACATAACTGCATATCCTGTAAACAAAATCACAAATTATATGAGTGCGTCAAATTTAAAACATTACCTATTGAAGACCGTATTATAAAGGTTGGTGAATGGAAATTGTGTAACAATTGTCTGCGTACAGGCCACAGGTCGTCACAGTGCAGGCTCGGTGGTTGTCGTATCTGCTACAAAAAACATAACACTGTATTACATAGACAGTCATCTCTACAAACAAACGCACAACCACAACAACAATGTCATGAAGAAACTACATCTCTACTGACTACTGCTACTGTTTCAAACCATGACTTACCTTCTTCTTCTTCTTCTTTTGTGCCCCGCCAGGAGGGTGGGGAGTCTTCTTGTGTAGTCAGCATGTCTTCCGTCTCCTTTGATCAGGTTCTTCTGTCTACAGCCTTGGTTGAAGTTACAATTGATGGAAAGACATTTAAATTAAAGGCTTTGCTAGACAGCGGAAGCCAGTCTTCTTTTATAACCGAATCTGCCTTAGCTAGAATTGGTCTTAATAAAATAAAAACTCAAAAACGATGTGTCTCAGGCTTAAGCAATTCTGTCATCAATATCACAGAATATTGCAGTTTTGTGATTAAGTCTTCATACAATTCTTTTAGTGTACCAGTCACTTGTTTTGTGATCCCGTTGATAACGGATCAATTACTTCATTTAGAAATCCGAGTTCAGGAGTTAGGCATTCCAAGTCATATTCAGTTAGCAGACCCAAACTTCTTTAGCCCGTCTGACATTGACATGCTTCTAGGAGCCGATGTCTTTTGGGAACTTATTGGTTCATCTCAAATCAGATTGGGTCCTAACAATAAAGCGCTTTTACGTGAAACCCAACTCGGATGGATAGTAGCTGGCCCCATGGGGGGAAAAATCAGCGGCAAGTCAAACCGCATGGTTTGCAACTTTAGTCAAAACATTCAACAACAGCTTTCAAAGTTTTGGGAACTTGAAGAGGTGCCAGTTGAGGTGCCTCCGTCGATCGAACATGAGTATTGTGAAACCCTCTTTACCAAAACGACTTACCGTGATGCAAATGGTAGATTTTGCGTTCAGTTGCCTCTTCGCGATTCGCCAAGTGTCCTAGGTGAATCATACCATATTGCTGAAAAACGATTACTTCAGGTAGAACGAAAATTGAGTAAATCGCCTTCATTGCGAACAGAGTACAATAAATTCATGAAAGAATATGAACACTTAGGGCACATGAGCGAAGTAGCTAAACCTTCATCTGGCTGCTACCTGCCTCATCATGCAGTGATTAGGGAAAGCAGTGAAACTACCAAGGTAAGGGTGGTCTTTGATGCGTCCGCGGACACGTCATCAGGTGTTTCTCTCAATGACATTCAATATGTAGGTCCAGTGGTCCAAGATGACTTGTTTTCGATCTTGTTAAGATTCAGGCAGCACCGCTATGTGGTTTCAGCCGACGTTGAAAAGATGTATCGTCAAATCGAAGTTAATCACCTGCAGCGCCCTCTACAAATGATTTTGTGGCGCGAAAATGAAAATCTTCCTATTAAAGTCTTCGAGTTGAACACTGTTACCTATGGAACTGCTTCTGCGCCATTTCTTAGCACAAGATGTCTTCTTCAGCTAGCAAACGAATGTCCTGATAAACCTATAGCTCAACTAATTAAAAGTGATTTTTATGTCGATGATTTTTTATCCGGAAGTAGCGAAGAAGAAGAGCTTCGGACAATTATAAACTCCGTCACACAGATTCTCCAGTCGGCGGGCTTGCCACTGCGCAAATTCCGCACGAATGCGCCTTCTATTGTACTCAACAATCCAAGTTCTGCAATTCCTAAAGTACTAGACTCTACTTCTCCTTCCAGTGCGCTGGGTCTAAAGTGGGACCCAGGTGCTGACGTCTTTAACTTCTCTATAAATATTGAGAATCCTTCTCAAGCAACGAAAAGAACGATTCTATCGAATTCATCGAAACTCTTCGATCCACTTGGATTATTAAGTCCGTGTACTATAATCCCCAAGATGATCCTTCAGAAATTGTGGATTTCG
This sequence comes from Thera obeliscata, assembly GCA_947578465.1. Taxonomy (NCBI): domain Eukaryota; kingdom Metazoa; phylum Arthropoda; class Insecta; order Lepidoptera; family Geometridae; genus Thera; species Thera obeliscata. Next base: position 5,809,283 of record OX387918.1, on the reverse strand, counting down.
AATCTAAATTGGGACGATCCCGTTGCTAAAGAAATTGAAGCATCGTGGCTTGACTTGGTTTATAATTTAAATAATTTATCTTCTCTAAAAATACCTAGGTATGTTCTTTGTGTTGAACCTGAAACCATCGAAATGCATGTCTTCTGTGACGCTTCTGAGGTTGCGTATGGTACGTGCCTCTACCTACGATCAATAGATAGGTCTGGTCAGGTTCAAATTAATTTGCTTTGCGCAAAAACGAAGGTCGCGCCTTTGAAGCCACAAACCATTCCTCGTTTGGAACTGTGTGGAGCCGTATTAGCTGCTCGTCTGTCTCATAAGGTTTTAAAGGCTCTTAGACTCCGCATCGACAACGTCTTCTACTGGTCCGACTCTTCTGTAGTCCTTGGTTGGCTTTCTTCGCATGCACGTGACCTTAAAACATTTGTGTAAAATCGGGTCGCTGAAGTTCAGCAGCTCACGTCGTCTGGTTCCTGGAGACATGTTCCTGGAACTCAAAATCCTGCAGATCTAGCCTCGCGCGGCTTAGATCCTAAGTACATCAGTGAAGCTACCTTATGGTGGCATGGTCCTTCTTTTCTGCTAGAGAATAAAGTTAATTGGCCCGACAGAATTAAAATTTCTAAACAACTGCCTGAAGTTAAATCTAACTCTAATGGATTAATTCCTAAAACTACATGTACTAAACCTACAACATGCACTACAACTACTACAAAAATTGCCTCTGTTCAGTCAGTTGGCATAGCCAACTTTGAGAAACACTCGAAATTGACTACACTTCAACGAAGCATAGCTTATGTGTATAGATTCATCTACAATTTAAAACATGCAAAATCTAAACGTAGCGGTCATTTAACTGCTGAAGAGCTGGAAGCTGCTCCTCATTGCATAATCAAACAACATCAAGCCGAATGTTTCGGTACTGAAATAAATTTAATGAAAAATAAAAAATGCTTACCTGCTAAGTCAGGGTTGCTTTCTCTAAGGCCCTTCGTAGATGATACCGGTGTCCTTCGTGTAGGGGGCCGCATCCAAGGTGCATCTGAAACATACAACAAAATACATCCTATTTTATTAGAGTCAAAGCACAATCTTACTAAGCTATTGTTTGCTCACGAACATAAAAGACTTCTGCATTGTGGTCCGCAATTACTTCTAACTAATATTCGACAAAATTATTGGCCCATTACTGGTAGGCGATTAGCTAGAAGCACAGTCAATAATTGTAAGTTATGCAGAGTTGTCAAAGCAAAAACACTAAATCCCATTATGGGAAACTTACCTCTTCCTAGGGTAACTCCGAACTTACCTTTCCAGGTTTCAGGCGTCGACTTCGCAGGACCATTTCCAATACGTGATCGCGTTGGCCGTGGTTGTAAAATTATTAAAAGCTACCTGTGCATATTCGTATGTTTCTCAACGCGCGCCTTACATTTGGAAATTGCATCGGACATGAGTTCGGAGATTTTTATTCTTTGTCTTAAGCGTTTCATTTCCCGTAGAGGAAAACCAAGCGAGATTTATTGCGATAACGGTCGAAACTTCGTAGGCGCAAACAATGATTTTAGTCAATTCCTTCAGACAAGCAATGAATCAGTCTCTGCATTTGCCGCCGACGAAGGCATATCGTTCAAATTCTCACCGGCTTACACCCCACATTTCGGTGGGCTTTGGGAAGCCGGCGTCAAATCGGCAAAGCACCACCTAACTAGAATGTTAGGAAATACTCACCTCACATACGAGGAATTATCGACTTTATTTATTCAAATCGAAGCGATTTTGAATTCAAGGCCCCTTTGTCCGCTTTCTTCAGATCCTACTGACCTCTTTCCTCTCACTCCGGGCCACTTCCTGATCGGTAAGACACTCACCTCTCTGCCTACGCCACCGCTGCTCGACGCCGAGACAAACCGCTTAAATCGATACCAAGAAATTGAGCAGATGCGACAGCATTTCTGGGAAAGATGGCGCAAGGAATTCCTGAGCGAGCTACAGCAACGAGCCAAATAGAGGGTCAATCAAGGGGAGCTGCTGGAAGGCGATATGGTCATTCTTAAAGAAGCCAACCTGCCTCCACTCAAGTGGAAAATGGGGAGAATCCATCATCTTTACCCTGGACCGGATGGCGTTTCGCGCGTAGCGGACGTCTTCACGTCGAAAGGAGTCGTACCTCGAGCTATTACAAACTTAAGCCCTCTACCTATGGGAAATCCCGATGCAGATGGGAGTCCTCGAGCACCCAAGGTCGTCGAGAGGGGGGAATATGTTCCGGCCCAAGACACACTGACCGCGTAGAAGAGAAACCATCAAATTGTCACTGTCAAGCTGACGTTTTCGCCCTTTGAAGAAACACAATCAAGAAGAAGCAATACTGTCATTGATACCATACTTACTTACCGGCGCCACGTAGAAACTTTGTAACATCATCATAAAATTAAGATAAATTTGGAGAACAACTAATTAAAACTACTATTATTACAGCTCATGCTTTCATTCAAACCAAATAGAAGAGAAAAGGAGATTACACGCAACAATAAATAATAATGTATAATAATAATAATACAAGTTCCATAATGAAATGCAACTTGTAATGTTTTAGCATAGAAGTCATAAGTCATAAGCATTTATTGGTAAAAAATATTTACAGGTCTTGGTAATTCAGTAATTCTTAATAAAGTAATTCAACAATTTAAAAAAGTTTGTATGAAGTGCTAAATAGCTAACTGATAATATATTAGTACATAATAATGTATGCAGTTATTACAACGGCCAGTTTTGTCTTTTACAACTTGTTTGCTTACCTTATTAAGAATTCTCTAATTTACTTAATATTTTTCTTGGTTGTACCATCTACGATATTTTAATTTTGCCATTTTCGTTCCGTCATTTTCATATTCTCTATTTAAATTTTCACAAATGAGTGTTGCCTACTCCATCAACTCATTACTCTATTGACATAGACGGAATCATTTGCATTCTACCTACACTTTTGAATAATAAGATAAACTGCGCTGGTGTCAACAGAGTTTATCTAATTATTCAAACCTGCGTTTATCTTTAAACTACGCGGAAATAAGCAGTGCAATCTCTATCACAACAACCACAAGACAAATAGAATTCTAATCACGCAATGCAAGTTGATTATTCATAAACCGCGGGATGACAGGACGCGTGCCGAGAAAGCGACACGACAACGCATAACCGCGGACTTGCGAAATAGCAAAAAAGGTAACACTGGAGAAAACAATTGGATTGTGAAAAAAGAAGACGAATGCAAAACAATGATATGATTAATTTGCAGAAATATAAATCAGAACTGTGTTACATTATAGGCACTAATTTTAATTCTAATAAAATATTAAGAGCGTATCGTGCGAAAATTTGAGATTTAAAAAAAAAAATCATAACTAAATAACTAAGTGACATTTTAAAAATCGCAAAGGACTAATTGTAGACTATACATTTGAGATTAATTCGAATTTAAGTGTGTTAAAAAAATATACTATTTAACATGACATTCTATTTAATGCTAATGAAAATCGTATGTCAGCGTTAAATAGAATGTCATGTTAAATAGTAGTAGTAGTTGAGGACTTATGTACTCTAGGACCTTATAAAATGTTTAATAAAGTTTTCGATGTATGCGATGAAAAAAAATAGCTTTGAGTATTCTAAATAATCACCACGCTTTAAGCATGTAAATGGGCACAATACAGGTTTGGTATAAATAATAGAGATAACTACTGTAGTAACAATGGTATGTTATCTTCATAGACACCAGTGACGTAAGAGTAGAAAAAATGCAATAAAATAATTACATTTTATTGTTTTACCACCAACAAATGCGTCAAGAGAAAGTTAAATAATACCATCACGTAATAATTAAGCTAGGATATAGAAGAACCAAGGTTATCAGCTTATTTTGTAGAATTAGCTCGTCAAGTGGCAAAAGGCAGACATAATAATATAGCTCATAGAACCGACAACCGCGAGGGTTCTTGAATAGCGACCACGAACCGGAAGTCGAATAGAATGGATCGAATGTGTTGCCGTGGAATTCTTGACATTGGTGATGGTGACAAAATGTTGAAAATATAAAGCTAAATTGCTTTAAAGCTTGTAGGAACTCTTGTTTTAAAGAACATTTTTATTCTCTTTTCACAAAGTTGCGGTTAATTGAAATCGAATCAAAAATGACCATTTCAATTCAATCCTAAGTATGTCGAATTCAGTGAAAGCAATACAAACAGAAAAGTGAAACTGTTTAAGATAAAATAAACGTTCTTTTACTGTTAAAGACAATAAAGATAATAAAAATACCTACACAAGAATAACTTCAAAGAAACGTACGCACATTTGATAATACTTAGTGAAGATTTATATTCTTCTGATTTATGTAATGTTGATGTCTTGGTTTATTTATCTTCATTTGATTCATAATTAGCAGTTATAGCATTTTTTTTCGAATAGCAAAATATGATAACGAGCCGTAAAGTTACTTATTTGTCGAACAAAATGAGGTTTTCGTGTTTATTGCCTGTTCCTTATAAGTATGTAGTTGCCTTTACAGCATAAAACAATACTCTTTTGACGTCACTTTATTACCCATTTCATACCTCTTTATTTATCTATACTAATATTATAAAGATTTGTATTTTTGTGTATGTTTGTAATTAATAAACTCAAAAACTACAGTGCCGATTTCAAAAATTACTTCACCTTTGAAAAGCTACATTCACCCTGAATAACATTGGCTATGCTCGTGTGTTTAAAAAATAAATGTCCACCCGTGCGAAGCCGGGACAGGCCGCTAGTATTTATATACATAAATACTGATTGTTTATGACTATTTTATCATAGAAGCGTACAGTTTGATTTGTTTGTGGAAGAACGAACGAAGATATTATTGAATTTACACCTATAATAATATTTTATTATAGCTTCTTCGTTTGTTGAACTCTACTAAATCATGTGAATGAACTTTGTCAACTAAATAAAGATACCGAATAAAAAATGTTTTGCACTTAGCACCTTTTATGTGAAGTGCTATGTTAAACATGTAAATAGAGTTTGGTGTATAATAACTTACCTCTATTGACTCATATTATTTTTTTACGCAACTACAAGAATCCCGCATGACTTTGTTCGCAATTTTATTGACAACTAATATTATTTTAAGCTTTGAAGCGTGACACAAAACAAATGTTTATGATATGATTTGATTTTAAGGGGCCGGCGGAGGGCAAATTTTCATACAAACGTAATACCAAAATGATTACTAATTTAAGCAGATTTTCACTATATTATTGTAATTATTGTATTTATCTAGGTTCCTGGGCAGTTTTTATTTTAAATTACTTACCACAAATGAAATTAACGCCAATCACATTTTACAATGAAAAAAATATTTGTAAAATGCGATTGGTGTTTATTTCATTTTAGGTAAGTAATTTGAAATAAAAACTGTTGAGGAACCTAGATAAATACTATACAAATACAATTATTACAATAATATAGTGTAAATCTGTCTAAATTAGAAATCATTATGGTATTCCGTTTTGCAACTGTTGCAAAACGCTGTATGCGCCTATCATTGTCTATTCTCGGAAACAATATTATAGCAACTGTTGGATTTGCCCCAGCTATATGCACCTACTTACTTAGACTAATCGGAAAGACTACTACGGGAAAACTATTTATCTGTTATTAATAAAAATCTATGGCGCCACCTGCGTGTCTCCAGAATTCCAAACCATTCAATGTACAGAATTTCAAAATTTCATATCGAAGTTGTCTACCAGTGAAAATATAAAACACCTACACTTTTCTATTTAATGTTATTAATTGAGTATGGAATGCAAGGAATTGACGGCAGACAGAGGAGAAGGGAGTAGGAAGACATGTGCCCACCCCACATAAAGTGGCAGGAAGAAGAATAGAAGGAAAAATTTCATTTCGATAATCGAAGTAGTCTAACTAGTGAAAACATAACACACAGATCAACACACTTTTCTAATTAAATTTTATTGATTGAGTATGGAATACAGATAATTGACGGCTGACAGAGGGGAATGGAGGTGAAAGACTTGTTGTGCCGACCCCATCTAAAGTGGGATAGGCAGGAAGAAGAAGAGCAGGGAAGACAGGATGGAAGGTAAAGTGGACCTTAACCAATAGCATTTGAGCATATCGCGTTGATCAAACCTTAATCTTGTGTGCTATATCAAAACCACAACTAAATTATCAGCACAAAATCTAGTCCACCTAACCCACTTTCCAAAAATTTCCGCGGTTGCAAATCGGGCTGTTTTCTAGATTTCAAGAATGCTACGGTTCTTGGGTACAAAATGATTGTGGCTGCCAACTTTCATTCGATTCCCTCAACTAGGTTATGGTAGGCAATTCTAGGAACATACCTATCTGGCTTTTCTTTAGCCATTGTTCTGATGCATTAGCTAGATAGAGCTGTCTGGACAGAAACGGAGCGTAATTGAATAGAATTGGCGTGGTTAGCTCATTGAGATGTTCTTGCACATGAAAAGAAATTGCAGTAATAATTTTCAATGAAACAAACACTACCCAAGAATGCACTATTGTTGCTAACGTGCTAATCAGAGCAACCTTGCTGTGTCAAAACATAGCGAGCAATTACTTGCATTATGTGACCTTGAATAAAGCTTTGATAGATTAGAGTCAGTACAACAAGTAATTAAAATACATAACAGAAGTCATAATAAAAAATAATACTCAGAATAAAATTGTTAAATCCATTAGCCAAAACCAATTGCACACTAAAACGTATTCGATCCATCAATCATAACAATCAAAGCAATTAAAACATACACATCCACACAAAAGCAATAATTATACTTTTTGTTATAACAATAGCGTTTATTTATTACAGTTACGTATGCTTAACAAATTCGGTTCAATGTCGCCGGCAGTCGCTCACCGTGAGAAAACCACAGGCACCATTCAACTGGCGAACTGGCCCGAAGGTCGCGGTAAAAGTGTAAAAACAACGCCCAGTTATGATCTGGGTCAAGTGTAAGTCGCAACTATCGGTGCGTGAACGCGGAAACAAAATTAACTTCTAATCGGCTTTTTGTGCGCTTTCTTCGAACGCTTAAGACTGTGTTTGAGCGTGAAATTACCGATAAACGACTTTTTTGCAGTCACCTTTGCAAAAACACTCCACACTAAAAATATATTTTTTTATTTAAACTACATTGTCCCACTGCTGGGCCAAGGCTTCCTCCAAAACGAATTGGCTAAATAAACAAATTCAATTAAAAAAAAAAACATCCACTCAGGAAATATATTTTTAAAATGTCTAAATAACCAAATTCAGTTCAACTCTTTTAACTGACTCAATGTAATTATAAAATACCAATAGTGTTCATCTACTTTTATCGCTTACTGTATACAATACAATCTCTTTATAGTAGGCATCGTATATTTTGTTAATTTTATTGTTTACTTTATTGTAAGCACACCCGGATTTCCCAACATTAAGTGGGTTATTTATTGATCGAATAAACAATAACCTTGATGAGTAACCCTTTGTGTGGTTGACCTCGTCATAAGGCAGTTCAGGCCGTATCGAATGCATCTTACATGGTGTCATATCATACGCACTATTAAGGTTAATCATTATAATTGAACGTTACTGAGCAATTCTTGTTTCAATAGTCCCAGTATATCAAACTTTTGTAGTAATCATACCAAAAATGTATCAGATACGGTGTGACTTGATTGATAATAAGTTGTAAGTTTAAATTCATTTATTAAATCAGTTGAATCACAAGTACCATTTTGAAACGTCTTAAAGATAGGTGAGTCTAATAGGTGCCAGATCCACGCGCAGAGCCAGCAGATATTCTATTTTTGACAAGTGGAGTTTCATGATTTCCAAAAACTAAATGCAAATTTACAATTATAGTGACATGTAATGAGAGTAACGTGAGGCATTAGTTTGTCAATGTTTATAAATTCACTTTTCGCGCGGTTACTACACACATAGACATGTAACTAACCTAAAAGTGAATTCTTTTGTCACTCACAATAGTCACGTCTTTAACGGTAATTCAGCTTCAACACAACAATGTACTGCCAATTGAATAGAGCTAAGTGTAAAGAGCTACATGTTGCTGTTCATTTGTACCATTATGGTGACCACTTTAATTTGACACCACTCAAAACGAAACATCTAGTGAAACACAGACGTCTAATGGAAATTGTTGCTTTAGAAAATGTTCTTTGAGTACTGGCTTTTACACAAACCCCTTAGCCAGAGATCCAAAAGCCTGTAACGCAATGTCTTTTCATTGACATGAAAGTGACAGTGACAAGTACGCTTTTAAAATCAGCTTTATAAAATGGAGAGGAATATAATAATTATAATAAGGGCTTAGTGTCTTATTTAATGTCTTGTTAGTTATAACACTTTCTTTTTCTCGTTCAACCACTTGAGAAACTTGTTTTGTTTGTAATGTTGGTTTCTACCAGCGACATTATCATTGCCATCAACAGCCTGAAGAAGCCACGGCTAGACATAAGCCAATACTTTTCCAGAAAAAACGTATCTTAGGGTCAGCGCAGACAGAGAGGAGCGCAGCGGAGAGGATTTTATTAAGGCACTTGAAAATCACTATTTACTGAAAATATTCGATTAGTTCAACTTGATAACGGCACTAGCAATATTGTTATTGCTATTTATCATCCAACCAACATCTGCGCACATTCTCCCATTCACTAATAAAGAGACCAATAAACCAAATACTAACAAGACATCTGCATATTTATGATTATTAGATAAATGATTGGTTATTTTATAAGACCACCCGTTTTACCTACATTGAAATGCATTTATAACACATTTCAAATGTATCATTAAAATTATTTCGATTGGATTCGTTTTGAGTGTTCTGCTAATTTTGAAAGTATCTGAGAAATATTGCGTTTTTTTTTTTTTACAATTTATAGGATAACGCTTGACCGCAATCTCACCTGATGAGATTAATTCTCTAGAAACGTCTAGAACTAAAACGTCTTCACCAACACGTGTCTCAACCACTGTTCTATGAAAAATACCATCTAGATTTGTATAAATGCATTTAATAAGTTTGCAATTAACACCTGTTAAGATCTTCCGCTATGGAGCGGAAGGAAACAGTTGTCTGTCTGGTATAATGAATTCCTTATCTATTTACCATCGAATCATATTATACGTAACTCTTAGATATTTGCTTCTAAATAGGGTGCGTAATGGTATATTATCACGAAGGGGGGTGAATCTCAACACTTACGAGAACAGAAAAATATGTTTCACGAATTGTAAATTAAAAAAAGCAGATCATTTTATTTCAAACTAACGACTGTCGTGACACAAACGATACTTCATCTTGATCAGGCTCAGAGTTTTAAAAACCGTTGATTTTAGAAGTGCAACCACTTGTCGTGATCAAGTGATCTGAGGTGCAATTCTAGCTACACAAATTACTCAGGCAATCGCTGAATTCAATGTAAGTTGAAAACTTTTGTCTAATTTTTTTTAATGGAACGTATTTCAGCTTTCATTCAATCAGCCGTATTGCTGGAATAGTAGGGCTACACTTGTCGTGATCTATGTGAGCCACGGCGTGACGTTTGTAATATCCTATTTAGGCGATTGCCATAAAAAAAGAAATGTCCGTGAGATAAAGACAATTGCCACAAAAAAGATCTACTCACATAATCAGACAGGCTCTTCATTCCGTACGGGAAGCGTTCTCTATCAGCAACCAGCTGACCAGCGGGGCCGCGCTCACGCTCTGGCCAGCAATCGTCCACGTTGATGTACTGGTAGCCAGCGGCCGCATACCCTTCAGAGACGAGAATGTCCGTCATTGTCCGGAACAGACGATCGCTGGAAGGATTAATAAGTTAATTTGACTGCGAAGAAGCGAGCGTTGTGAAGATTACGGGATTGCTCTTCCTGGAAGCAGATAAAGAGGCATGCGAAAGGTCGAAAGGCCTTCTAAAGTTGACAAGGAAGAGATTGTAAGATTGTACATAGCTAGACGCAATCTTTGACCAAGACCCAATTCAAGTCGGGGAGCTATCGTGGTATGTATTAGTTGTGATAGATAATTGAAAGAACATGGTTGTCTAGTGGTAGGGAGGCAACCTTTTTCTGACGTACCAAGGATTTAAATTCAATAGACACGAATATATTTTGAGCTGTCCTCAAACGGTAAAAGGAAAAATGTGCAAATAACTGGTAGGTTTACGGAAGGCAACCAAAGTTGCATTAAATATTTGCTTCTATACAAAAGAAGACATGTTGTGCCAATAGTCAGTTTGTAGGTATGTAGGTATGTGCTCCTTATATCTTTCAAAGGGTTTTAAAAACTTACATCTCGATTACATTATCAACAGGAACTGTAATAGTGCTCTTCTTTTACAATACGGAAGATATCATAAATATGTTCGACTACTCTCCAATACTAACGATCCGATCAGGGAAACAATAATTTACGAGCAAAATCAATGGAGCGATGACCAGTTCAGCCACGCTTCAGTTACTTGTATAAACTGCAAAGTGAGACTAGCAGTGATTAAAAATAGATATTGTTTTCCAAGGCATAAGTGAGTCAATCGTTCAGATTCGGAAGCCTCAAATTGAAACTTGAAAGTTTCTATTCAGTTATTCAGTGTTATCTGATAAAGCAGCATGTAATCGTACAAAACTCCTTTTTTTTGTGTTGTAGGTAGAATTCCAGCGTGTTCGTGAGAGAAGGGAAACTTTCCTTTCCACCTCTCTTGAAACCTACCCTCACTCTATTCTTATCCCACCCCTTTACAAAGATAGGTTTAGCAGTTATTGTATTGTTGCCTAAGCATCCGTATCAAAACAGAGAAATAGACTCACCTTATACAGTTTTCAGGATCATTTTTACAGTCCGTGTTACACCTAAACCGCTCCCACGCAAGCCATCCCATCGGAGGCGTCATTGCCAACCCATTGTCCAGCGCCAATATTGTTCCTACCATGCACACACTCACAGTCAGCAAACAGAACTTCCAAGACGCCATCACTATAGTTATATATCACAGATTTATGTTATCTAGAAAAACCTATCCTCATTTTCTCCTATCCTTTTTAGCTATGAGAAAAATAACGAATTTCCGATCGCGCGGGAGAACTTTTCTAGCGCGCAGTCTTATCTACTCAAACGTCAATGATAAAGTGACAGTTGACATTGGCGGGGTTATCATAGGTTGGCAGCAATGAGGTTTTAATCTTGATTCAAGCAGGCCCGATCAGGTTATCTGTAACAAAACAGGCATGATATAAATAAAGATTTATGAAAATCTATAACGGTACGACCACAATCTAGGCCATAAGATACGATATTTAAAAGCAATATAGGAGTAGTATTAATACAGTAGCTAATTATAATAATTGTTAATTACTAAGGTCACTGATTTGTTTTGCTAATTAGACTAATAAATATATTTTACGTAAATTATATTCAAGTTGTGATAAAATATATAGCAATTACTAATATAGTCGAAGTTGACCTACCTACCAGTAGCAAAAGGGAGGTAGGTACCCTAACATAAGATTATTTTGGTCACAGTGTTGTTAGAGATATACATAAATATTAAGTTCATGAAAACACATTGAAAAATAATATTATTTCGCCGCATAAGCCATAATACAAGTATAGCAATAAAAACCATAGTGAATGCGAGTATTTTTGCAAAACTAGTACCGTAATAACATCATTATTTACGCATATCTTGTGTTCTGTAATTATGTAATATCTGATGATCTAGGGGTCATTCATAGGACCGTTACTAATGATGATTATAGAGTACTTGACACATTTATGTCAGTGCATAATAGTATGATACATTATACTATGTCTTGCCGTTTATATTACGATCTCGATAAAAAAACTTTTAATTTCTTGATTACACCGAATGCATATTTAAAAATACTTAGATGTACGTGGAAAACTTATTAAAAACTTAAATATTTTTGGTAGAGAGTAGAATATAGCACCCAAGTGTAAGCTTATTATATTGTAAAAACTGTGGAAATTCAGTAGATGGTGAAGGCTCCTGCAGTGGACTTCTTCACGCTAATGATGATAGTATTAATAAGAGTACCTATCATTCAGTTGCCTGGCACATTACGATGAAACAACAATATCAGTTGATAATAATACTTTTGTCAACCTTAAACATAAACACAAGTTATCGTCTTGTAGTAGGATTAGTTATATATTTATACCTAGTAAGTACGTTTTTTTTGCGAGTAAAACAAATTTTTTCAGATCCTATAACATTCGGTGTATTAAATACACCTAGATTATAATGACATAATTTCACATTAACTTCAGTGTAAATCGAGTAAAGTAAAATGTTAAAGCTATGTATAGAAACAAACAATGCAGGAAGAAATAACAATCAAACAACAAATACACTTGAATACAAAAAAAACAAGACAAATTAACAATAATTATCTTGTAATTAAATACATGCAATGTAAGATTACATTTGTAATTCTGTTTAATGATTTTATCTGATTCTTTCGTAAAACGACATTTTACACAAGCGATATATAAATTGTGAACCATGGCCCTATAAATAGGCCTTACTATAAACATGTAATATCATAAAATAAATCATTTACTTAAATAAATACTTTTTTTTAGTTTTGACTTTTTTCACATTATTACCAGATAAAAATTAACCTTTACTCAACGATGAATGTATAATAGGCAGTTTACACAGCCTAGGTAATGTTTGATATTCAACACTTACGCCCATTGTACCTATATTTGTAATGTTTCTGTTATAATATGTTTCTTATGTGTACAATAAAGTGTTAATCTATCTATCTTTTGATGGCAATAATCATGATACTGATGTTCCTACATTTATATCAACGATAAAGATTCATGTAATGCGGCTCTACATATTTATATGTACAACTATCATAATATATGCAAGTTCAAAAGTATAATATATTTTGCCAAGTGACGCAATTCTTAAGGTCACCTAAATACTCATTATTTTCTTCTTCTTCTTATAGTGTCACTGGTTCTTTCGAAACAAGTGTGGTGAAAGTATTTTAAGTGTACCTGAAAGATGCTTCTTTCTTGCACTCGATACAAGTTTTCTAACTTTTTAGGTTCGACGATATGCCTGTTTCCTCACGATGTTTTCCTTCACCGCTTAAAAGCACTAGCACTAATTATTTTCATTAAACCCATGCTCATAATAGACTATATAGGGTTATAGCATAGAGTTCTTCAAAAAAGGCTTTTAAAAAATGTTTAAAGAGTCGGCAGCGCGCCTGGCGCCTGGCAAGCGTCGAAGCAACTACGGTACCGCTTTCTGTCATGCCGGCTGTACACTAGGGTGGAGCGCGGATGTATGAGATTATTTTTTTTTTGAGATTTTCAGATGTAATAGAGGGGGATTGGTGCGTTATATTAAAGTTAAAATACATATAATTTTTCAATCAGATTGATGATTATCTTCTGCCTCCGCATTGACCACAAAAAAATAAATTTAATGGAAAAAGTAGTAGTACAGTTATGGCCAAATATTCAGCTTCATTTAACGTTAAATAGGTAATAAATGGTACACAGTAGTAGTATTTAAATATCTCTTTATTATTTTTAAATTAAACCAGTGCAATAATTTATTAAAACATTTAAAAAGATAAACTATTAACAAGCACGGAAATCTTTTTTGTCTCAAATTTAGGTATTATGTTACGTGATGCTAATTTAGCCTTTATGGCACCTAATCTTGACTTTCTTGAGCATTGAGAAGTGGCAGCTTCCGTTGTCACTTTTACAGCTCGGTAAAACAGCTTGAGTTTGGCATGGAAGTCTCATAAACAATACTTCACCCTCACCATCTGATTCAACTATGGACAGAATTTCTTGGTCGGGATTTTTTTCTTAATAAGTGGTTCAGTTAATATCTCTTACCAATTTATTAAATGAATACATGTTAAGGCATCGAAATTAAAAGACGGTACTTGAAACATCCCAGGTGTTGAAGGTTGAGGCATCCTGCGTGCCTTTAATATGCGCCGGGCTGCTAGTTCCGAATATGCCTCCTGTTATCCATTATCATTGCAAGGAGAATGCTCTCGGGATGTGCAAAATAGCTGTTGCGTTGAATGACAGGACCGATAACCTTTTTTAGATCCGCTGGCAAGTACTTGTAGGCCTTTATCATATGTTAAAGATGTCGCGCGCCATCTTTGCATGAAGGTTTATTTTTAATATAGAATCATGATGGTTGTAAGCTTTTACAACGAATGTAGCCAAAGTTGTCAAGTTTTAGATGGTGTTTCTGTTGTAACATACAAACATAGTATCCGGTTGGCACATGTGAGCCAACGGGCATGAGATATTTTGCCTGGAGATATTTGTTTGCCAGATTTTCTGGGAAATCACCTGAAAGTACCGCTGAGACACTCTTGTGCAAGTACTGTTGATCTGTGCTCAAATCTTGAGCCATTTCTGGAAGGCATTATCCTCTCACAGCAGGTTTACAACTCTCAAGTGCTTTCCCCAATGTTTTCGCGTAAGATTTAGGATCCAAAGTACCCCCGTCAAGATTAAGAAAAAAGTGCCTCAGAGAAAGATCATTCATGTGGAGTAAACGCGTTATTTTTGTTTTGTATCGAAAATAAACTGTACTTTTAATCATACAAGGACTAAACTAGGCTTGTTTATTCAAATTTCATACATTTGCATGTCGCTAAAATGGAGTCTAGGAACCAACTTTTTTCAAAAGTTCAATGACCTTGCGGAGGCTGTTACTGTAAATGAAAACCAATAATATTTTGCATGGTTTATTTTGAGTCAAAATGGCACCAACTTTTCACTATTAGAACACTCACAAACGTTTTTTTAATTTTCGCTCCACCCTACTGTACACTCTCGGCGAGAGAGTCTCCCCGAGAGCCTCGGCCGGTGAGGCTCTCGACGAGAGCATACCTGTACACTCTCGTTTTTCATTAGTACTGTAGATTCTCGCAGTAATGGACGTAGAAATTGCTGCTGCTGTTTGTGTACTGTGAGCTATTATAATTTGATAAACATTTACCACAAAAAGAAAATTAAAAAGCCATGGCGAAGAAGAAGATGGTGGATGGTTACTATGCACCGCAATTAGAAACCGGTACCTACTTCAAATTGAACAACAGTCAGTTGATTATTGTTGTTTTGATTGATGATTAATTCTTTTGATTGATGATTATTCTTATTTTTATTTAATTAATTTAATATTATTATTGGATGATTGAATTGAACTATTATGACAATTTGTATTATAAATATTATTATTTTTTTATATGTTACTAGGTATATAATGTGTATTAGGCAATACATAAAGGTACCTACTAAATTCTTTCTGACTTGTAATATGCTTACCAAATAAATGATTATTGATTATTATTATTGATATGTGTATTGTATATGTATACCTAGCTAGAGTATTATTAATTCTGTGTATTTAAAAACGCGTCTTCACACAAACACAGTCAACGAACAACTAAATGACGAGTGTGTACATGCACGCTCTCGTTTTCCTCGCGAGACCCAACGAGATCCTTTGACTCGGGCACAAAAAACCGACAAGCGACCGAGACCGACCGAGGCAAGGCGCGAGAGAGCGAGACACGACGAGAGCCCCATGTACATTCTCGTTCTCGGCCTGTCTCGGGGTGTCTCGTCGAGAGTGTACAGCCGGCATCAGATCTTCTTCTAATCGTGTCACTGATTCTTTCTGTCAGATGGGCCGTAGCTATGTTTGTTTGCTTACTTAGTAGCATAAAAAAAATCGTGGCACTCCGGAAATGCTGAGGAGTTCATTGGTTTTTGCCATCTCAATTTCACTTCTAAAATACGATCTTGAAAATTTCATTCTCTAATACATAACTTTTCTACAAAATGAACTGTTTTCCACATAACCAGGAATGATTGGAGGCGCGCAACATTGCAACAGCATAATCACGCAGAGCAGTTGCCTCACGTTAATGACTTGTTTTGCATGAGCTTCCGCCAGCTGCCTTTTGCGCCAGAGCCTAGCTCAATTGAATGCACTGTCTTTGGACTAAGGTTTGGCCATAGCTAAAGGTCTGCGCACATCTGGGCGATGGCAAATGGCTGAAATGATGTCGAATATGACAGCGATAGTTGATAGCGTTTTAGCTGATCGCCATCACCATCTCCTAGATGTGCGCAGGCCTTAATCCGATAAACCAGAAAACCATTTAATGAAATGAAAACTACGTTACAGGATTTTTTGAGGGGAAAAATATCAATAAACTTTCGTCACCGTTACCGACACCTCTTCGGCAAAAATGCCTTTACCTTCATTAAAAAATTAGGAGGGGGGTGATTTGTTCTAGATTTTTACGTTTTTTTTGGTAATAAAATAAATATATGATTGCTCGGGATGTCTTTCCGTTCTCTCACCAATCTTATTTTTTAGAAAATGATTAGCAAAATAAAACTTAGCACTGCACAAAGTAAAAAAACGCTCCATAAATAAAAATGCATTTTACTTCATCAACGCCAATCATACTTAAAAAAATTGATCTTAACTATGCTCTAAATTCTTACTTCCTGACCAGCCAATAACCATGATATCCTACAATAGAGTACCATAATTATATCTTCCGACTGAATTCATTACCCACAAATTACAGTTTACCCATAATTGCACTTCCATGCAGGTCTAATATGCGTAACTGATGCAAATTGCACTAAAATACGTTACGAATTAGGTCTCGCTCATAACTATTTTAGTCATGATGCGTTCAGCTACACATTGTGCATGCACCTTAATAATAGCTATCACAAACAATTGAAGAAATATAAAACGAACTTCATTTTATTTCTGGTTTCTTTATTAGTTTTTCATAGAACCCAAAAAACTGTTGATAAAAAACAAAATGAACTGTCAGCTGTCACTTGTTTTTCGACTTTAGGAACCTTGTAAGCGTTCTGTGGTATAAATTTGAAACGCTGTCAAATAATTGTAGCAATATTTGACAGAGTATCACTGATCGCCACTGCAAAACGCTTAAATGTGCTCAAGGCAATTAATAAAATAAAATTGTTCCCGTTTTCGTTTTTGACAAGTCATCTAGAGTTATTCTGAAAAATCAAAACCCGTCCATGCAGAGCAGTCTTTTTTTAAGTTTTCTGAAATACCTATTCAAGTTTGATGTACTTATTGCAACACTGTATTCGGAAGGAGAAACGTGTTCATCAATAAATTATGCTAATGAAAACAATTCATCACTAATAATCACGTAAGTAGTGTGAGATTCCACATCATTAGCCAGAGGAAGTCCGCTGCTTAACATAAAATGTACTCAATTTTTATGACAAAGTGATGGAACAAGATGACCTCGCCTGGTGTCAAGCGGTTACCCTTAAGAATGTTTTACCTCACAGAGTATCTGCTTCTACATTGTAGATTTGAAATTAATTGCTGAGCATTATTTTCCTTATTGTTTAATAAATAATGCAGAAAATCACACAACACTATCTAAACCCATACCATACCAAATAGCTAATATAATACTTGTATACATATTTTTTTGACAAAAGTAGGGTGCCCACCCACCATAATGGACCAACGACATTGTTAAGATCGCGGGAAGTCGGTGGATGGAAAGAGCTCAGAATCGTTATTCCTGGAAATGTGTCGAGGAGGCCTATGTCCAGCAGTGGACTTCTTCAGGCTGATGATGAATATGATGATGCATATTTTTTTGTAAATACATTGGACGTTTTGCTACTTAGACCATTTGATCAGGAGGCCATTGTGGTCCATCATGATTTTATAATGATTTTGTTAAGAACGGTTTTGAGCCTTCCTCATTCACCGACATCTCTTGACAACGTCACCGGTCCCTCCTACGCTCAAAACTATTCAGATGAATATCTTGCACATAGCCCACATAGATGTTTACCTCGATAAAACTAATGCTTTTTTTAGAAACATTTGGCGCAAGGTCAATAGACCAATGTCACGAATGCTAAAACTGACTAAATAAATTTGACTGAGTAAATTTCTTTTTTTCATAGATTAAAAGGTGAAGAAGAAAAAAATACATGTATTAATGCATCAGTAGAATTAAATTATAGATCCACAAAGAGTAGCGTACCTACCAGCTAGTCCAGCTACCAGCGACTTTGTTTTAAGTTTTTTATTTAAGTAGAGATATTTGACCCATACAGTCGATTAATTGAAATGTACAAAAATATTAAAAACCTAGAGGAAATTGGCAGCTTATTGGAAAAAATTGGAAATTGGAGGAAATTGTTTATCTACTTTTATCACTCCATTAACAAGAAACTATTTCTAACAAAAACATCGAATGATGGTAATGTCATGCATAGAAATGTTATACCAAAAGTCTGTAGGTGCTAGTGACGTCACCGTAACGTTGGAATGTAACCAAAAAGGTTAAAAACTCCATATAAAAGACTTAAACGAGCATGCGCGGCGCAGGCGCTGTGTGTCCGACTTTTGCGTAACTTTTATATAAGAAACCGGACTAAATGTAACACGCCTAGAGTTACGTCCACTAAGTTATAAGTAATGTGCGGGGTACAGTTGCAAATATAAACTATTCAGCTAGTGTATTAAATTAGAAAGCTAAATAAATTGTCAATATAGTTATCTAGATATATAATTATTTACATTATTTTGTAAATAACGCATAATTATAGTTGTTAATAAAATAAACACAGATTTTAAATAAAAAAAATATCAGAACGTAAATAGTAAGGAAAAAGTTAGTTATTCTAATTATTTAGTTTTTCCAATAATGTTTAGCATGAAGAAGTTAATTCGTATTTTTTTTAATTTTTCATAAATCTGATTTCCTATCTTTTCTACAAAATCGTAGCTCTGTAATTACTGGTTTATTGCAAGATATCAGGATGCCTTTTATCTTTTTGGCCAATTTATATGGCCTAATAAAATATTAATGAATAGGCTTGTTTGAAAGGCCAGTTGTAATAATAATTAAAAAAGCAGCCAAGTGCGAGTCGGACTCGCCCATGAAGGGTTCCGTAGCACGACGAACTACAAGAACCTTTATATATGTTACTTGATGTAACATAATAAGGTTCCTGTAGTTCGTTGAAAGGTAAATTGCGGTTTACGGTTTATGACGTATAAAAAAAAAACTACTGACTAGATCTCGTTCAAACCAAATATCGTTCAAAGTTTACATAGTAATGTACAACATATATTTTTTTTAGTATTATATTTCTCTTACTTTAGAAATTAGAGGGGGGGGGACCAACTTTTTTCCACTTTGGAAGTGTCTCTCGCGCAAACTATTCAGTTTAGAAAAAAACTATATTAGAAACCTCAACATCATTTTTGAAGACCTATTCATAAATACCCCACACGTATGGGTTCGATGAAAAAAAAATTTTTGAGTTTCCGTTTATGACGTATAAAAAAAAACTACAGACTAAATCTCGTTCAAACCAAATATCGTTGAAAGTTTACATAGTAATATGTACAACATATATTTTTTTTAGTATTATCATTCTCTTACTTTAGAAGTTAGAGGGGGGGGGACCAACTTTTTTCCACTTTGGAAGTGTCTCTCGCGCAAACTATTCAGTTTAGAAAAAAACTATATTAAAAACCTCAACATCATTTTTAAAGACCTATTCATAGATACCCCACACGTATGGGTTCGATGAAAAAAAAATTTTTGAGTTTCAGTTTCAAGTATGGGGACCCCCAAAATTTATAGTTTTTTTTCTATTTTTGTGTAAAAACCTTAATGCGGTTCACAGATTACATCTACTCACCAACTTTCATCAGTCTAGCTTTTATGGTTTCGGAGAAAAATGGCTGTGACACGGCCGGACAGACAGACAGACAGACAGACAGACAGACAGACAGACATGACGAATCTATAAGGGTTCCGTTTTTGCCATTTGGCTACGGAACCCTAATAAGTGGTTGATTCTTTCACAATAATCTGATCGTAGTATCCGGTGTACTAGCTCGTAAGGATTTAGTATTTCCCACTTGACAGTACTCAAAGTACATTCCAGCCAAAAAGTCATCATCATCATCATTCATTTGATAGTAATTCATTGGTCTTATTAATTGGCCAGGATTTGAGTATGCAATTTTAGAATCTTAGTTGTTTTTCCATCTATTTGTGGCAAAAACAACAAAAAAAGATTTTGTAATTTGTTTTTAAATTGCTACGCTAGATGATACGGCTGGCCAGGAAGTGTGACATCTAGAATTTCAATGCTGTTTTATTGAGTCACACTTCATGCATTTCCTAGTATTTCGTTACTTCGATACCAAATCCGAAATTCAGCATAACGTTTGTCAACACGACTGTACTATATTATAAGCGGCACTCTCTGTATGTTTTAAGCTGGTTTCAGAATGTAGGTCAGAAACCGATCGCAAACCGGTTTTCAAGTGCTTTCTGTGCTGACCATAATGCAGAAATCAAAATATTGTTGCAGTTGCAATGTCATTCTTTATTATTAAGCTATAAAATAAAATAATTAATTGGTGACAGGGAGCAAACAATTAGTGTCAGTTTCAATAAAATAACCCTGATATTTTTAAACGATTACGAATAAAATATCAAAGAAAATGTTGATCACAAGCTGAGAATATGTATCGGGACTCAAGTTCAATTTTTATACACTTTTCAATGAAATACTTTAGCCCGTGTTTGAGCTCAATTTACACTTATGCAGTGTTCTAGAATACGAATCAAGAATGACAGCTCAATGCCGAGCATCAGCTACTAGAACGATTTTGAATAAGAATATTTTTCACTTTGTTTATAACAGATCACATTATATTATTGTGCTTCGTTTTATGGTCCACAGTTTATTTTCTTGAGCTATAGAACTATTTTGCAGAGTATGTGGTGATTTAAAAGTGACCGATCATGAAACGCGCAGCTTTGTATAAAATCTTCCAGCGAAACTGCTACTTTTTGATGAAAGATTGTGTCATGAATTTAAATGATCCTAAGAATGCATAATTTAGATTCAGAACACATTTCTCACTAATTAAGTTAAAACGTTAAAACCTAGATGGATGAATAAGATTGACAGCGAAATGCTGGATTATAAGATAGTGCTTTAGCACGCGATTGTACTGCAAATGTTTTCTACTTTGGTATTAAGATGGCTGGCATTTTTGTAGAGTCTATTTATAGGAATACATTTCTACATTTGCTAAAGTAATTAAACAAATTTTCTATATTACTCTCAAGATTAAAAATTCAAAAGGTTTTTAAGTTTGACAAAAAAAAATATCCTTTACAGGATAAAGTCCAATTGAATTTAGAACATCGTGCGCAATAAGTTTGTGAATTCAAAATATCACTAAACCTATTTACTTCTACCTCCATGGTGCCGAATTTATCATACAACCTTTTTAATTTGCTATATAGCAAGACTCGGAACCTCCTTGATGTGCTACTTTTAGTTTTATTTGCTTTACGCGCGCCATTTTCTTTTTTGCACTTTAGTAATTTCCTCGCTGAGGTGGGGTGAAAAATTGCAAAGATTTTTAAAATTTTATATAGGTTAATTTTATAATCGTTCTTTGAGCACGCGGTTAAAAAGCAACTTTTCACTCTTGTATAACATATTAATTCTTTTTACTTATGCGTTGAATGTATGTATGTATTGCATAATTGGATATAGCTATCTGCCTGTTATTTAGATAAAATCTCAACAGTTTTCTATTGTGTTAGTTCAATGCCGTGGTATGTCTCATCTGTTTATCTCAAAGAAAGCACTCGTAATGTTTCCACTTGGTTAAGGTCGTCACGCCATTTAGTCTAGCTTCTGCGCTTCTGCAGTGGCTTTACTTGCATTCCATTTCTACATAACTCGCAGGTTGTTTAACCGTTTGCCCACACTGATTGAGGATGCTGTGGAAATGTTACTACAGCTAACACACCTATAAAGTCTCATGGAGTTGTTGTATTTTTTTGCAGCTAAATTTTTCTTCAAATCTATGATTGCTTTAATTATGTTTTAAATATTGGCGTTTTCAGAATTTGCAATTTCCATATGAGGAAGCTGGAGACATGCAACCATTCAGCGCGAAGAACCAACGACTGTTGGGAACAAAACCATTAAACAACAACACAGCGCAATGGGGGAATTTTCGTAAAGAAATATCTACAGAAAAAGTGACAACCCTATTCAATATACATTAGGGGTGTTATTAATAATCCTGGCGTAGCGTTGGACTAGTTAATCCGTGTTTTGTCACATTTGCTCGAGTTGACAATTGCATGTCAATGCAAGAGACAAAACACGGATTAACTAGTCCAACGCTACGCCAGGATTATTAATAAGGCCCTAGTAGTACAGCGTGAGAGCATCTGTGGTCTAATGGTAGCAACTCCACCTTCCGTTCCCAAGATAACGGGTTCAAATCCGGTCGTGAACCTATAGTTTATTTCGTTCAAAAAATATATGTGCACAATGCTAGTAGTCTGAAACAGTGAAGGAAAACATCATGAGGAAACCCGCAGCTTAGTCAGTTCCGCACTTTAAAAACTACTTAAAAAGACAGCCTAAAGAATACGCTGTGATAATAAGCTATGAACTAGTAGACAACCCTATTTCATTAATACGGCTAACTATATCGTGCCGTTGAATAAAATCGAAAGTGCAGAGAAAACAATACAGAGTTCGTTGTTTAGCCGATTGTGACGTAATATATCTGTCAGTACTTTTGTGTACAGTACGCAACTAAAGTAGATCAACATTTGGGTTCGACCCCCACCGAAAATAAAATATTTGTAGCATCTTGGGAACGCTTTCGTCTGGTACTGATTTGTTGGATCAGTTGAGCTATTTCTAGATCGTTTGTAACGGTCTGCAGATAACTCAATTTCTTGTGTATTTTCTAAATATTTGTTTCATTCTAAGTTTTTCTGTGTAAGTAAATTTTACTTTTTAATTGGCTCTAAAAACACATATTACAAGTTCTTATGTACAGCACAATTTATCAAGAAAAAAACCTGCAGGAAAAAAGGAACAAGGAATACAGTTAGGTACTTACACCAAAAAACACCTTAGGGCTACACCAAAAAATACTTATTTCAACAACAAATATTATGTACTTCATTTGGGTGGTAAACATATATATTTGTTCACTGTCTGGGAGTTATATTTTATTTTGAGTATGTATTAAGAAAAAAACAGTTTAAATTTAGGATCTTTTTAGACTCAATTTTATCAGCAACTTATCAAATTTATCAAGACATTGTCGTAGAACCTTTGAAAGTCCAAAAAACGTGTATCGTGTGCACGAAAGTAGCCTCTTTGAGGCGTACTTAAAATCATTTCACCATACTGATCCAAAAAAACCAGTAACACAATAAGTAGAAGATCAGCAACTGAGTGCAATATTTTCTTGTTAAATGAAATTGAAAGTTTACTCTCGCCACTGACTGTACCTACTTATTTTATTATAATTATTGGTGGTATTTAACTGCGGGCAGCACTTACGGCCACTTACGCCTTTGAGACTTACGTCATTGACAGTTTTGTCATTCTATTTCTCGTTACAATTGGAATAAACCGAGCACACGAAAAGAACCTAAAGGCCATACATTAGTGCTGTGTATGTGACCCAAGGGCTGGTGGGTATCTGGTGCAGTGCATTAGCATTGCTATTCAGCGTGCCAATGCTGCCAGCGTCTTGGGGATGCTTCCGTCTGGCACTGATCCGGATCAGTTGAGCTGTCTAAAAATAAATGTTGATCAATTTACATAATTATTTTTTGGTGAATGAAAGAATAGGAAATATTGATGGAATTTATTTAAATATTTTTATTCTGTATTAGCTGTGGTTGCTTTCAGTGGATAAGAACGAGAAGGATATTTTTGATATTTTCTGTTCGTTCCTAATTTCTTGTGTATTATTTCTTGGTGATCTTATTAAACAAACAATAAACAAAAATATACAGCTATCTCTAGATCGTTTTTAACGGTCTGCAGATAGGTCAACTGTTTCTTGTGTATCTTTTAAATTTTGTAAATACTTGTAATAAGTAATTGTAAGTTTTTTTGTGTACTTAAATTATGTTTATATGAGTATAAGAAACTACCAGACATTTAAGCATTAGTAAATTTACATAAGCTAAAGCATATTTGCTTATTCATTCAATAGGTGCTAATTTCTATGAACAAAGAAACTTTCACACTGTGTATTTACCCACGATTCCTTAGGAATTGTGTCTAATGGACGTTGACCTAATCTAACGGGTTCCGTATAATAATAAGTTTATATGAAAAAATATCTGTTTAAGATTTGCTGTTTTTTGTTTCAATAAAAGAAACATAGAAACAATTCAATAATAAAATTTAACAACTCTAGATTATCCCCAAGTCCTAAAAGCCTAAAAGTGCCATGCTATGCCATACGGTTAGTAGATAATTATGGAACCAATCAGAAATTACACCTAAATTGCAAAAAAACAGTGCATGCACTTTTAAAACTACTTTTTTTTATCTAAATAGTTAAGCATTTGTCTGCCATCACACCTGATGAAAAGTGAAAATGCAGCCTAAGATGGAGCATGCATAGCCATATCAACATGTTCGCTCTTGTTTTAAAAAATCCTAAATTAAAACGCGCCGGAAATACTGACGCTGATAGAGTTCCACTCTATCCTAACCTATCCTGATTTCTTTATGTCAAATAAATGTATTTTCTTTTTTTTCTTTCCTAAAACACAAGGTTGCAACTTCTGTTTCATACATTCAATGCTTTGTCAGATAATCACCCGTAAATCCTGTTAATGGTTCAATTACTTGAAAAAAATTAAATATTCCAAAAAGTTATCAAACTACTGGTCACACATGACCAATATAATAGCTCACCATAGGCAGAGGGCTCATCCACATACCTTGGAGCCGGCGGCATGGTCACACACCGTCCGATTTCAGAGAAACTTCCTCCTGCGCACTCTAAGGTTGTGGAATGATCTTCCTTCTGCGGTTTTCCCTAGTGACTACGGTATGGGGTTCTTCAAAAAAGGCGCTTTAAAATATTTAAAGGGTCAGCTTGCTTGCTAACTTAGTTGTATAAAAAAAAAACTACATCGAAACGTCATATTGTTACACCACAAGTTAGCTCATTCTTAACTGCAAACGGATCTCTAATTTTATATTTGCATGTAAATTAGCAAAAAGTGTTTCATAGTGTGAATTACCTCGTGTATTACGGCATTTGAATTGAGGCAGCACAATAGCTGATTGGGATCATTACATTGATTGATACATCATTCAGATTGGAAAATAGAAGATTTATTACAACATCTTTTCAATCTACCCTCATGTTTGAAAATTTTTTGATTGATACATAATTCAGATTGGAAAATAGAAGGTTTATTACAACATCTTTTCAATCTACCCTCATGTTTGAAAATTTTGATTGATACATAAATTCAGATTGGAAAATAAAAGATTTAATTGCAACATCTTTTCAATCTACCCTCATGTTTTTAAATTACTTTATTACCGCTGTCACTGTTTGGTTCTACCTTTTAGGCAAAATGGCAATATAAATAAATAAATATTGTGGACTATTCACATTATAATCTAGCCCCCAAATAAGCAGAGCTTGTACTATGGGAACCAGATAGCTGATATAATACCTATATTTTTTTTGGTAAATACAATACCTTGAATGAAAAAAAACATCCAGACAGAGAGTAGACATCTACATTCACCACACAATTTGTTCTCGGCGAGGATCAAACCCACGCCCTCCAGCACAGAAGGCAGACCTACTACCAACTGAGCTGTGCAGGCAGTCATAGACAAAATAAAATGGGCGTTGTATTAAATTAATAACTGTTGTTCTATCTTGAGCTATTATCAATCGTATTGTTTGTAAGCTCGTGGGAGTCAGTAGGAGGCCTGTCAGAGATTTTTAAAAAATGGCTGTTACCTTGATACAAATAATTAATTCTTAATTTGAATAGATTTTGAATGCAAGAGAGACAAGGCTAAGCGTAGGAAGCTTTGTTTCTTTGCATTATTTATGTTAATTTTGTTAAGGCAAAATGACCTATTAAAATATTTTCAATAGAACAAAAGTAGCACAACAAACGACCTTTAGATGCTGTCAAAAGACTCTTATGCTACTGCTATTTTTATCATTATCTCACCAAAATATTGGCGCTCTCTTGATTTTCTATACATTTACAAACTAAAGTCTTGCGCACATCTAATTATCCTGCGGTGGACAATTCAATTATCGCTGTCATATTTGACAGCGTTTCAGCTGATTGCCATCGCTATCACCTAGATGTGCGCAGGCTCTATCAGTGAAACGCTGTTTTACAGCGCCACCGTAGAACGCTTAGCTTTACATAAAAAAATATGTAAGTTTATCACATTATACCCTGATTTATAATCTTAGTCTTTTTTGGTAAACAAAGGTAAGGCCATGTCAAAAAAACGATGTTAAACTGGTACTTTTTAATATTTTTTTAAATTTTGAAAAGTAGCTGAGGTAGGATTTATTTTCTAATCAATATCCATAGAATGGGAAAAAGCAATGGTATCTTGCTATCTCATATATTTTAATTGATTGTTAATACAAAGTTATTAAATGATGAAGAAATTATAGTAGAAAATAGTAGAAAATATTTTACGACACTGGTATCATTTGATTAACATAATAGTAAATCACAGGGCTACGAAACAGTTGGTGCATTTTGGCACTCTATTTTTATTTTTATTTTATTTTATTTTATTATTAACAAAATCCACAGCTCTTAAGGTTTAAATAACATATCTTACAATATAACTTACAGCCAATAATGGATTTACATTTTTCGTGCAAAACAGATATGAGAAAACGACTATCACTAAACAGAAATACATAGGTAAATTGCTTACTAAAAAAGAACAAAGTAGGTAGGTAAGTGTTGGTTGGTTGTAACTAAATTTAAATGTATGAGTGTAGTGTGGGCGATAGTGCATGTGTGTATGTTTGGCTTCTCCTGATTACACAAGCCTCTTAAGAGTCCAGGTTTCACAGGAGAAACCAGTGTGTGTATACCTAAATATGTGTGGTTGGGTGTGTGTATGGGGGTGTGTTTGTGTGAGTGTGGGTGTGCTTGAAAGAGTGAAATAGAGTAAATGAAATGAAATATTTTACTGATAATATATAGTTTTATATTACGACTATATTATATAAAGACTACAATATATATATATATATATATATATATATATATATATATATATATACATATATATATACATACACATTTATACGTATATAAACATACACATACATATACATACATGCATCAACATATATATATACATACACATTCATACGCATATAAACATACATATACATATACATACACGCATCATACACATATATCCAGACTATATATTATATCCGTGGTGTGAGAATTCTCAGAATCCCCCTTCGAGAATTCTAAGAATCTCTTTTTTAAAACTTTGCTTACTACTAAAGAAAATATCAGCCTGCTTGAATCTTTTATTGTAGCTTCTGTGTAACCGACAGACAAGTGAGTTTTGGGCATAGTTAGTGCGTGTACTCTTAACGGCAAACAAGCTAGTGTGTCTAGTTCGGGTGGTTGGGACACAGAAGCGTAACACTTTCATCAGGAGTTGTGAGCTGTCGATATAATTATTACATAGACCGTGCAATAACGACATATCAGCAAGGGTTCTACGGTGCTCAAGAGTCGTAAGATGGTGATGAAGGCACGCTGACTGATAATCTTCAAAATTACAGAAACGCCGATAATTGAGATGCTTTACAAACTTGCTCTGTATGCTCTCCAGGCACTGAGTGTAGGTTATATATTGAGGGCTCCAAATAGAACTGCAATATTCAAGAATACTTCTGACATAGGAATAGTACAAAACTTTTAAACATTTAGTATCAGAAAAGGGGCGGCTGACACGCAATATAAAACCCAAATTTTTATAAGCTTTATTAACAATTGCCTCTATATGTTCTGAAAAAGTGAGTTTAGAGTCTATCTTAACACCCAGATCCCTAACGGAACCTACTTTACAAATTTTTGTACCATTAATGAGATATTCATGCAAGGTTGGTCGTATTTTCCGGGTAAACGAAACATATGAACATTTTTCTAAGTTGACACCAATTCTATTATCCGCATAATAGTCTCCTAGCCTATCCAGATCTGCCTGAAGACTCATACAGTCATTCCGACTGCTTACTTTCATGTATATTTTCGTGTCATCAGCATACATCAGGTAACTTGCAAATTTTATACATTTACCGACATCGTAAAGATAGGATGCATAAAGAAGAGGTCCTAATATGGAGCCCTGTGGGACTCCAGAAGATATCTTAATAAAGTTAGAGCAAAACCCACCTATAACGACAGCCTGGGAGCGATTGCGCAAATATGATTCCATCCATCTTAGCAGATTACCCTTAATACCTAGCTCATGAAGCTTTCGCAAGAGTATGATGTGATCTACACGGTCAAATGCTTTTTCAAAGTCCGTGTAGATCACATCAACTTGAGAGCCACCATCCATACCATTCGCTACACTGTCAATAAATACACCAAGGTTTGTGGCAGTAGATCGGCCCTTCATGAAACCATGTTGCTCATCAGGGATGGAAGTGGAAATGACCGGATAGATATGACTGTGGACTACCCTTTCAAAATATAGCCATTCTATCTTGTGTTTGTGTAGTTATTTGTTTTAATCGTCATGCATTTGCATCGTCTCTCGTTCGTCGAAGTCGAATGTGTTCCTCGTGGACACGAGGAACACATTCGACTTCGACGAACGAGATTGGACAATTGTGCATTGTTACCTAAGTTTTTGCTCACATTATCGTTGTTTGTTACTGTTATCAGTTTTTTGATAAGTTTTAGCCTTGTTGTTGTTGCTGTTGTGTTTGTATCAAACATAGACCCTCAACCCGTGCCGTGCCGGTGGGTAAAAATAATATAAAAATATGAAATTATAGGATCATTAATTTATGTATACTTCCTTATGATCAGGCACAGGGAAATGAGGTTCTACTTTTCAGTGTACTCTAGTAGGTAAGTAGTTGTAGTAATATTCAGGTAGGTCTATAGCACGAGTAAAACCGCGCGCCGGTCCTACTAATAGTGATCCATGGTAAAACATGTTTTTCTCCCCTGAGTTGTCACTATGACAGTGACATATCATGACATTTGTTTGTTTACAAAAAAAGACTGAGTTTCTGAATCTGGGTATAGTTCCCAAGGTCTTTATTTTATCTTTATTCGTTGAAACTAGACCAAACCCGTATTTGTAACTTAGAAGGTCTCATATTTATTTGCTCAAATACAGAAGTACCCACGATCCCCACGGTCGAAAGCTCAAATCTAGTCTTCCACTCATAAGTAGGTGCTCTCATATTCTTCTTTTGAGTCGTTACACTCTTGACAGAGTGGTCGTGGTCGTCATGACGCTGTCATATTAAGATTAAAAAAGCGCACTTAACAATTTAGAAAGAAAGAAAACGAAAGAAAGAAAACATATTTATTCACAGACACTTAGCAATTTAAAGTACGATATCTACGCTATACTTACATACATACAAGAAAAATGTCTTATTACCTAATATTCAAGCAATTTCTCACCAAACTGGTTCTAAAAAAAATCAGTTGTCTGTAAAGTCGGTTTATTGACGAAAGTTGAACGTGACAACGTCATACAGCTGTGCACGCGGACGCATCGCTCACTCAAGTAGCAGAGGGACAGATGTCGAACGCTGCCGAACGCGGAGGCCGATTGTGCCTCTTTGTCGCTCGTTCCGCGCTCTCGCTTGCACTTCAAGCCTTAAATGGAACGCCTCAGAGGGAGGTAACGACGCACATGAGTCATGTTTTTTCGTGTGTGCAGCCGGCTCCATCGAATTATAAGACTTTGTCACGTCAAAATGCAAAAGAAGTTCCTTGTCTTTAGTTTGGAGCTTTGTATAAATTATGATTAGCAATATCGATTTTAGTAATCACCACGCAGGCGGCAGCAGCTAGTATTATAAAAGTGGAATATTGCACACGGTAGCCTTAACATACCTATGCCATTCAACAAAGCAAGGTCACGTTCAATTCTTTAAATTATTAAAATAACTGTTTTATAGCTTTAAGCTCGAGAGAGCATGAATTGAATACATTTATTTTCATTGCTCATACTCTGAAAGTAGGTTTGAAGTTGCCTGAGGGGCCTAATTGAAAGTAATACTTTCAGCCCTAGGGAGAATCGCTTTCTACTGACAGCTGTCAAATTATAAAAAAAAACAAGTTCTATTTTATTCAACCATGTTCCAACTTTCTAAACTGCAAGGAGGTTGAACCAAATTCCAACTTTTTATTCAGCAAGTAGGTTGGAAACCCATTACAACGGTAAGAAGTTTAAAAACTCTAATTTGAGCGCAATGTAAAATTTAAATAACATAAAGATAGTATTAAATAAATAATATATCTTCTAAATTACTTGATTAATATATAACTTCAACTATTTATTTAAAATAACATAGATTTGAGCAAACAATTTACCATTTTTTAAATTATGAAAATGAAAATAATGGCTGAAAAATGCTGGCGAGCCGTAGCCGAAGGCCCGCCAGAGAAAAAGAAAAAAAAAACCGGGAAGGCGGCAATTCAATCTTCATTTTCACAAATTTTTCATTCATGTTTTTATTTTTACTTTCCTTGTATTCGTAATGAAAAGCACAGTGTTTACCTCGGGTGAAAGTCTTTTAAGTCCCTCAAGCTCCATTGGCGCCCTCGCTGGCGCCAAACCCGTCTCGGGACTCAAAAAACGTGACTTTCAACACTCGGGTAACAATGTACTATTGTTTGACTGCTATTTGTTTTGTTCATAAACTGTGTCGATGTTACGACATTTTTAATGCTTCTTGCCCACAAATTCTCTACCCGATATGGTTTCTTTTAATTCAACCAAAAAACATCTATAAAGTGGGTTTTAAAAAGACCGTTGTCGTTTTTATCGTGATCTTAAGCTTGTATAAATAATTGTTCTATGCAAATAAGTTTTACGTGTCAGTTATTGTTGAAGTGCATTTACTACATTTACTACTCTATTTATATATCCTACTCTGTACCTTCTCTAAAAACCTACTCGTACTTTCTCGTTCCTACACCAAGTGATATTTCTCCTCTAAACATTTCCAGGGTGAACGTTTGTGAGCTCTCTCCATTCACCAATTCTCGCCATATCGAAAGAAGGCACAAAGTAAGACTCATCCTACTTTACCTTGTCTATTATACCAACTTCCTGGTTCCCACACCAAACTATATTACTCCACTATACATTTCCAGGATGAACGATAGTGAGCTCTCTGCATTCACCAATTCTCGCCATATCGAAAGAATGTACGAAGTAGGAATGATCCTACTTCGTACTTTCTCAAATGAACTTACTTCCTTGTACCCACACCAAGTGATATTACTCCACTATACATTTCCAGGTTGAACGATGGTGAGCTCTCTCCATTCATCAATTCTCGCCATATCGAAAGAAGGCACTAAGTAGGAACGATCCTACTTTGTACCTTCTCTAATAAAGCTACTTCCTGGTTCGCACACCAAGTGGCATTACTGCACTATGCATTTCCAGCAGGCCTACCACAAGCTCTGTCTGGCTCTGTCTCTGGCTCTGGTTTTGAGTCTCTATGAGTGCTCACCGGTGTGTTATACTGTGTGTGTGACGTTTCGACGAAAGATTTATTTAGATAGCACTCACACAGACTCAAAACCAGAGCCAGAGACAGAACCGCAGACAGAGCTTGTGGTAGACCTACAAGTTGAACGATAGAGCTCTCTCTCTATTCACCAATTCTCGCCATATCGAGAGATGGTACAAATTATGACTCATCCTACTTTGTACCTTGTCTCTTATACCAACTTCCTAGTTCCCACAAGCGATATTGGTTTGACCTAAACCTGACCTCATGATGAACTAATACGTTATCATATTACAAGGTTAAAACAATTGTATGGCATATTCTGACTATTCATTATCATGGGCCATGATCTTGACCGCTATGGGACATATTAGTTAC
Organism: Thera obeliscata; assembly: GCA_947578465.1. NCBI lineage: Eukaryota > Metazoa > Arthropoda > Insecta > Lepidoptera > Geometridae > Thera > Thera obeliscata. The sequence continues at coordinate 5,777,105 of OX387918.1, read as the reverse complement.
CAGACCTTTATTGCGATGTTCCGAACATTATTTTGTAAACATCGTGACGAAACCATTGTTTGGGACGCGCTGATGACTTAGGCCTCTCAAATACATTTCTGGGAAGAACGATTCTAAGCCCTTTCCATCCACCCCGACTTCCCGCGATGCTAACAATGTCGTTGGTCCATCGGATGGGTGGGGCGTACTACCTTTCGTTTTCCGGTTTGTAATTTATTTATTTATTTTAATTCTTTCATAAATGCTTGGGAATAAAAGTCCTGATGCCTTTTTAAAAGATTGTCCGTTATAGTAGTGTATGTTTCTCATTGCCATTCACTTGCAATGGAAAGTACGAGTAATAGGTTGGAACTGGTTAATTCAAATCACCAGGAGATTGATATGAAAGCTGACCCGGAACTTTAACTGCTTTTTCACTGAGATATCAACCAGGCGTTTAGATAAACGGCTTTAAAAGTTGCTTTTGATGTGGTGGTGTGATATTTCCAATCACAAAGTATCGCTACCAATTCTGCCTAGTTTTCTTACAGTCTCTTTGAGGCGCACCTAAGATCCTTTCAACACACTTGGTTCGAAAGAATCAGTGATACCATAACAAGAAGAAGTTTCCATTTTGGTATAGTTTTGTCTCCATCTTTTTTGTTAACAAAAAATCCTATCAAATAAATTTACGTAGCACAGAAAATCGTTTTACGTAACCACTTTCGATGTTTTTTATATACCTCGATAATAAACTTTTTACATAATCATAATACGGTTTCCGTAAACGTATCCTGGTGGTACAATAACTGTGGAGAAGTCAAGGCTGAATGTAGTCTACTACAGTATCCGCCTGTTAGAGTGGCACAAGTACGATTGGAAAGAAATATTTAATTTTGTTAGTTGATAAAAGCAGATAAGTGAAAAGCAACTTCCAAATGTTCCAACACCATGCTGAGCGTGTTTGCCAGTAGGTTTGATTCTCATTACATGAACCATTGCGATATGGTTCATTTAATGACAAGCAAAACTACAAATAGATAGGCTACACGCTGCGGGGTTCTCTCCATATAAATGTATGTGTATAGGTATAGGTTAATTAAGTACTACTAACAATAGATTTAAGTTTTACTAACAAAATGATCCATGTTGACCGAAATAAATAATTATGATGATGATGATGATGAAATGTCCTTAATATTTTTTTATATGCCCAAGCATAAAGTTTTAAAAGTCTTCAGTCCGGATATTCAAGTTATTTCGTTACTAGGTGTATAAGAAAAATCTTATTCGCTTACCATGCGTTTCATAATATAAAGTTATTTCAGGAAAGGAAGAAATTGCAAGAGAAACATTTTTTCAGATAATACGAGAAGGTAAAAATAAAGTCAATATTTTAGTTTATTTCTAAAATTAGCTAGACTTTTTTTCTATCTCTATGTTTATTTACTTTTATGGTGCCATACAGTTCAAGTGATGTGGCCGGGCCTTTAGACCGAGTACCTAATATAATCTTTTTTTTAGAAGGTATAATATAGAAACAGTTGAGAAATTCGTGATCCAGATAATAGGCCACGAAAACCTTTGAGTAGAATTTAAAAAGACTATCATTATATAAGCCATTATGTTTGAATAGCTTTTGTTCATTCTGGGCATGATTATAATAATATGCCGAGCCTACCGTGCCGTGGGCTAAATACAATCGAACAAGTCTTATGGCAAAAGTCCCAATAAGCGAAGCCTCTATCACTAACGTACAAAAATATAAGTACGTGAATACAAAGATATCGCAGACTCTACGTATGTATAGTGGCGGAATGAAAATGTTCGATTTCCAACTTGATTTGTTCAACGTATCACGATCACATACTACCTTTTGAAACTGAATAGACAGAATACACCGATAAGTTAACGTCACAAATTATGTCAAAATGTGTTCATGATCAAGGCACTGGTGTAAGCGAAAACCGACTATAAGGTGACGAACATTTTCATACCGCGACTGTACGACAAATAAAACCGAACATTTTCGAAGTTAAAAAAATGAGGCAATGCTTTGTTCTAGGAAAGGTTCTTCGTGCTTGAGATGGGAAAAAAAATTTTTTGAGGTGGGAAAAACGAATAAAATCGCTTCACCGTCACTTCTTCGGCAAAGATCGACAAACTTTTTCGCACTTCGGCATTCCCGGAGTTCCACAATTTTTTAACCAACTTCAAATAAAAAAGGGAGGTTATCAATTCGGTTGTATTTTTTTCAATGTTTGTCATCGTATAACTTCGTAATTTATGAACCGATTTTTTTATTTGGAAGGTTTTCCAGATTGGTCCCATAGAATTTTTATCAAAATCGGCTCAGCAGTTTAGCTATGAAGTCGGTTTCTCAAGTTTTTTAAACTTCACCACTTTTTTATTATGTAAGTTATAAAAAAACATGCGGTTAGTACTAATGGCTGTTACTGCATTTGTCAATAGATTTTCTCTCCAAATTGGTCTATAATCCACAACTACTACGTTACGTTTACGTTAACACATAATTTCCGGCTGTCCGCTTCCGCTAGTTTTTGCCGTTAGAAAGTTATACATAAAACTACGTTCATTAGTATTGTTTAACATACATTTACGCGTGCGTCAGGATCTTTTACAAAAGATCCATGTTATATCATCAGTGGTAATCGAACATAGCAATGCATACAAGAGATTAGATTCAATACAGATCGTGTGGTAGGTATGTGTTTATGTAAGCAGTGATAGTGCGAAGAATTTTAAGATCACGATAAAAACGATGAAGCAATCTAGCATTCCGAGCAACCAACTATATTTAGTAATAAAGTAAAAATCGTTTTCTATTATTTTGTTTCACTACTAACAGACTTGTTTCACTACAAACAGGCTCAAAATGAAGCTCTCCTGATTAATATATTATGCATACTAAATCAAAAATAAGAGAGGGCTCGTCTCGAGAAATACCTACTATAGTCTATAAGATCCCGCTATAGAAGGACCTTCACCGAGCTGGTTATTTAATGAAACGTATTTTATATTTAATTAAACATGCCAATAAATATATTCTATATGGGTTGCCTATCAAATTTCAGTCCAGGATAATTATGATTAATTAATAATTAAAAAAAAAAAAAATAACTTTCCACTGGTTTGTATATTAAACAAATTCTATACCAATCGAAAGTATAGACCCCAGTATTTTTATTCAATAAACATACCGGTGCAAAATGCTAGTATCGATTTACCTGTTTATACCTGGCTACCCGAGAGTTGTGACCGGAAAAAAATAGGCAACCTAACGTTTGCATATTCTATGGGGTCTATACTTTCGATTGGTATAGAATTTATCTAATAAACAAACCGGTGGAAAGTTAAAAAAACATTTTTTTTTTAAATTATTAATTAATCATATCCTGGACTGAAATTTGATAGGCAACCCATATAGAATATATTTATTGGCATGTTTAATTAAATACAAAATACGTTTCATTAAATAATCAGCTCGGTGAAGGTCTTTCTATGGCGGGATACTACTACCGCCATGCCTATTTCTGCCGTGAAGCAGCATTGCCGTGTTTCGGTTTGAAGGGTGTGGGTGCCGGTGATATTACAGGCACGTGAAGCTGAACATGCATGCCTCAACTTGATGAACACAGGGCACGTTACTGACTTGCGTGACCTACGAGGCAATGCTTTAATATATAGGCGATGTTTGCCACTTAACATCAGATGGGCAATAAAAAAAGAGGCGAGTGATACGTGCACACTTTGACTGACATGACACGTATTGCGAATGCATAAAATAATGTTGCCAACGCTAAAATAAGAAATTGGATAAACATTCAAGTCTGATGATTTTTGTTCGGTCTTGTTTAAATTTGAATACTTACATAAAAAAAAACACCATAGAATCTACCAATAAATATCTTATATCCAGAAGGTATAGGTTTCATTACACACTTTTTTAAAAAAGATCACGCAAATCGTATTTAGGTACAAGTGTGTGTGTGTGTGTGTTTAGAAAAATCACTGCGTGCGATAAGACCACTGATTTTAGGACTAGATTCTAGGTTTAGGTTCATTGTAATGTTAGTGCCATATGCATTTTTATGTAATATCTAGTCCTCAATAAGGAATTTAATTTTTTTTTTATGTACGTACACAATCTTATTTTTATTGACATAAAAAATACCTAAAAATAAGACACGAGCGAGCCTAATCCACGATTTGGTAACTGCGTTTACTTTTACGACAGAAAGTAAAATTATTTTGACATTAAGTAATAATTTTATTGTCATTCAATAAAAAGTCACGGAAGAATGCAGACACAAATATTACATAAAAGACTTTGCTTATTCAATTCTCTCACACTCATCGGATAAAACCATGAAAGGTTGTTTTTCATACCGACTTTAACCATAACCGTAATCTCACCGATCTCTTAGCTCAGTTGGTATTAGCTCTGCCTTCTGCGACGCAGGTCATGGGTTCGATCCTCACGTAGAACAAATATTTGTGTGGTGAACGCAGAGGTTTGTTTTCTGTTTGCGTGCTATATTGTATTCTATGTATGTATTTATATGAGATGAGAATGAGAGATAATTATTACAATATTAATATTGTACTTAATTGTAAGAAACGATCGATATTATTATTTAATCTCGAATAAAAACTACCAGAGAGTACCTTGTATTAAACTCCAATATCATTAAAGCAAGGCTTAATCTGGTTATAATATAATTAAGAAGTAGAAGAACGTAATCACAAATTTAAAACAACTTTCCATATTTTGACAGCCAACTTTTTTTACCTATGGGTACCTTCGCGTACACGCATAATGTATTTTAATTAAAACTAAATAAAGTAGATACTTAATAAAATAATTTATCTGACTACTAACATAATTTAATGCTTAGTATGAAACTAGCTGTTATCATTCCATTATTTTGCTAATTAAACGTTTAAATTAGAGTAACTACTTACATCTCATGCCGTGATTTTGTTTGTGAGGTTTTTTGAAATAGTCTGTCAGAGATGTTGTTTTCGTGCGTTCGGGAGCACGTGTCTCTCTCTCTTCAAAAACTCTTTTCGAACGTTTTAACGTAACGTATTTTTCCTGTCTCATTTTTATTCCATACAGTAGAGAGAGACAAATAGGCGATACGAAAATAACATTTCATAGACGAAATTTTGTAAATAATATGGGACTTGCTCTTCTGAGCAAAAATTTACACGATTTTAATGTTTTGTTAGTCCCAGGATAAAAAAGAAAACAGAATTTAACTTCTCGGGTGAAAAAAAAGCAGCATGGTGTTGGAAACCCTACACGAAAACAATCATTTTCAAACAGTCCCGTCCCATGTATCATTCCTTCATTTCCATAGAACTAATACATCATGCAAACTAGCTATCATTCCTTCATTTCCATAGAACTAATACATCATGCAAACTAGCTATCATTTAATCTTAATTCACTTCAACGAATGCATCACTCACAATCATTGTGTTTTTTCTTGACAGAATAATTTTGTTAGAAATTCAACGAGTTATCAAGACGAGTCTATTCAAAATTTTTAGCTTGAAAATGTGGTTTGGTATCATACAAAGTAATTTTTATACTATCAGTGACAAAATCAGTTAACAGATTTTTCACCAATATTGAAAATAAAAATAAGTTATAAGACGCAACCATACTTCAAGCAAAATAAATCACTTCATCATATACTAAGAAAATAGTATATTTTAAATTGAAATATTGTAATATTGGTTTTAAAATATCGTTTTTGAATTTGAATTACGTAGAAAATGCAAAAATTTTAGATCGCATTATACCTAACTAAAAATTACATAAAATAAATCTAAATAATTTACAACCAATATAATATTTTTTGCCGTGTTTGACATTTATGAACTGTAGGCCTACCATGAGCTCTGTCTGGCTCTGTCTCGGTTCTGGTTTTAAGTCTGTGTGAGTGTTGACTAAATAAATCCTACGTAAAAACGTCACACCCGCAGTATAATGCACTGGTGAGCACTTACACAGACTCAAAACCAGAACCAGAGACAGAGTCAGACAGAGCTCATGGTAGGCCTACTGGCACATTCCTGTAAATGACCTCTAAACGGACATGACTCTGAGTTGTAGCTCATAGTTTATATTCTCAGCATTTTAATATTTATAAGGTGATAAACCTTTATGTGCCTGACTGTCGTGAGATTATTATCACATAATATTTTGGTTGTTCGACCACGGATCCGGTTCCATAATTTAAACATTCTGTTCTATTTTATGTTGCCATCTCTAAAAAATTACCACCACATTATTTGCTTGGTGATATTTCTTGCTGACATTTTGTGCGTGATTTTTACAAATCTATATATTTAAAAACTATAAAAATTTACATTTACATAAAAAGGAGTTTTTATAAATCTACATTATACGAACATGTTTAATTATACTTGTATTGCTAGGGAAATAATTATAACAGTCGTTCCAGTTTACATGTAGAGTAGGTAAGTATGCGTTTGCGTAACGCTTCGGTGTCTTTGATGCATTTTAGGCGCGCGCGCATCATGGTTCAGAAGTTATGCCATAGCTAAGTAAAAATGTGTTAAAAAAAATTAAGCCGTTTTATGATTAAAAATAATGAATACTAGCTGCCGCCTACGAATTTGCTCTCCCTGTTTCCGCTACTTTTTCGGTATAAAAAGTTGGATGGAAGTGGATTTTATGTCCGTCTCCTGGTTCTAAGCTACCTCTGCACCAAATTTCAGTCAAAATGGTTCAGCCGTTCTTGAGTTATAAAATATTAAAATAAATTCATGTTAGTTAGACTTGTCTGGGGCAACATTGCATCTTTTAGACTTTAGAGTATAATCTATTGAGATAGTCATCAATCACAATACAGTTTGTATGTATTTATAGAAATTGGATACAATAAGGTGAAGTCGCAGGGAACAACTAGCAAGTACGAGTAACAGTATGTGTAACAAGTTACGCAACATAAACTTAATGACGCTGAGTTCGTCGATGTCTTTTGTACTGGAGTTTTTGTGCGTACAATAAAAGCAGCGATGTCATCGGGTTAATACCGAAAATGGTGAAATATCGATCACATCCAGCGGTTTTAAATCGATTAATGTATTTATATTGTCTAACAAATTATAGCTTAAACCCACGTACTACTGCTAACGTGATCTATTTTTAAATCTAATAGTCAAACTCCTTACGAGTAAAAAAAAAGTTTATGAAGACATGACAGTTGTAGTCGTAAATACCAGATAGACCAATGATATAGTATTAAGAGTCGGTAAATACTTTCTGTATTAAACACAAATATAGTATTATATCTACTTATTTCTCATAAAATATATCGGACAAAGGTGCTGCAAAAAATTGGCAATCGATTCAATACCACCAGCAATTTTTTAATTCATCGGACAATGCCTCTTGTCTATTGTTACATATAAAAAGTGAATTGTCTATAATTGTGCGTACGCGTGATTCTCACGTAAACACTGCAAAATGTCATTGAAACTGAGCAAAAGAAAATGAAACTCAGCCGGTAACATTAAATCTGCACGCTATCCAGGAATTTTTATGATTTATTTTTGTATATAAATTAGATAGGTTTAATATTTCAGTATTTTTTTTAATCTAATAAACAATTTTACGTTACGTACGTTAAGTTAAATAAAACTCAGTAAATAATTTTTAAAAATAGATTTAGTAACACTTACCGTAAGAAAGACGACGTATAATAAATACCGCAGAAAATTCCTTTAAAATTATCCCTCTCAAAACGGCAACACCGATTTTCACGACTCACTTTCTCGGAAGACGGATTCGTTATTCAAAACGCGGTTCGAAATTTCAATTCCGTCTTTCATCCAGGAACGAGCGAGTGGCTACGTTCCGTTCGGAATGGCGACTGCGAAGTTTGCGCACAAAGAGGTTCTTTCCCCCGCGCATCGGTCAACGCAGGTCGACAGCTGGATCAACTCCCATTCCGAAGCACTGGATACGCACATTGTACATTACTTTCTCCATAAAACCACTTGCTTATTAATACAGAATAATACATGCAATGGGTGATAAACAATAATCAAAACACGGTTCCACCACCTCCAATATTAATTAATGATATTTCTAAACGATCATCAGTGATGCATTAATTTCTGGGAACTATGATTTGTACTTATACATTATGGATTAGCGTTGTAATTGAGAGATAATGTTAGATGATTTATTTTGTTTCTCTCTTACAGAACCGATTTTTTTGAATATGCGCGCACAAATTATAGACGCTATATTTTTAATCATTAAATATCTTCATTGAAGTGCACTTGTTATTTTACTTTCTTTTTTGATTGGTTCCCTTTTTTCCACTAAAAAATTTAAAACTCAAGAATAAATTGACCAATAATTAACCATGACGTAAATTATTCTTGATTTTAAAACGTTTAGAACTGAACATAAGGAGGTGGCGAGCGAAGCGAGCCGGCGACCTCCTAAGCGGGGCGAAGGTTGAGCGGGTGAAGCGACGCTCAGGGCTCCTCGCGAGTGTTCTGGCTGAGCCATTGCAGATTCAAACTCGGGGCACCCCGACTTAAGTCACAAAAGTAACAGTTGGTTGTTAGGTTTTTTTTTTTATACCTACTTAATTTTAAGATTAGTGCATGGCAGTGCAGAGAGGACCCCTCCCCCGTCCCTCCTCCTCCCGTTAGACCTAGTTTTACCCGAAAACAATCGGCTCGTACTAGGTTTAACCAAGAGTAAGTGGCCACACCTAATTCTAACCGGCTAAAACTAGGTGTAGCCGCACTTCGAGTATTAGCCGTAACATATATAATATTGTTTAGACTGCCCTATTTCTGCGCCACATTATTTCGTCAGTCATCTTAAATATCCGACCTTGTGTGTCCGTCTGTATTACACAATCACTCTATCCAATCTAACTCTTATAAGCTAAATTAGTCGAACGAGATCATATATTACGTTTGCGCAACGCATGTGGTAATAGGGAAAATTTAATTTGTATGCTGGAAACATTTCAGTTACCTTAATTTCCCCTCAATTTATCAAAAACAAACTCCAATAAAAAATTGCTCTCCATATTAAATATAACTAAGAAAAGAAATAATTAGGTCCAACTTAGATCTATTAGTAAAAAAAAGTGTCAAGCTAAACTTATACTAACAGATTCAATTCATGTAACTACAAATTAACAAAATTTTAATGCTAATTAAAAAAAAACCAGTGTCTGTTCAAACTATTTTATTGATGCAAAGCAATATGAGGTTCACCTTTTAACTATTACAAACAATCAATAGATCGTAAAACCCTGATCTTGTGAAAGCTTAATATAATTTTCGCTTTCACTTAATTCACATATTAGGTACATGGTATAGAGAGACACCTTACAAAAAGAGAAACAAACAAAAATAAGCTAGGTAAGTTTAATGTTTTGAGAAAGGTATTTTATATTTTATTTTATCCTATGGGTCGTCCCACTGCAGGGCAAAGGCCTCCCCTTTTTCCAAACCTCTCGATCTTTGGCTACAGTGGGCCAGTCGTTCAAATGACAATCGAGATCCTCCCGGGATTTTCTTCGATTCTCTATGAACATTTTTCATAATCGATCCATTGAGTTTTCCAACAGTCAACGGTCAAAATATTAAAAACTGACTGTTACGGCACCATACATGTGTCCCGTTTCCGAACAGAAACAAAACGTCAGACGCAAAATTCAAATATTTTTTGCCAGGACTAGTCTGTCACTACGCCTTATTTTTACCACATCATAATAATATTAGCAACTCTGTAATTTGTACTTTTTTATTCAATATTATACGCAATCTCCTCCAAAGGTGTCAATATCATCCCGCCAACGTTTTCTTGGGCGGCCCCGTGGCCGCAGATGGTGGGAGGAGGCTCGAGAGAGATATAAGTGGAAGTCTTTGGGGGAGACCTTTGCCAAGCAGTGGGACAAAATAGGTTGACTAAAAAAATATACTTACGCAATCTATCAATAATCTGTCTTCATATGACTGGCCTCTAGCTCAGTTGGTAGTAGCTCTGCCTTCTGCGCCGTAGGTCGTGGGTTCGATCCCCACCAAGAACAAATATTTGTGTGGTGAACATAAATGTTTGTTCTCTGTCTGGGTGTTATATTGTATTCTAAGTATGTATTTACAAAAAAAAAATGTATTCAAGTATTATATCAGCTATCTGGTTCCCATATTACAAGCTCTGCTTAGTTTGGGGATGGGTAGTGTTGTGTGAATTGTCCACAATATTATTATTATTATATTATATTTATCCAAGCCACGAGAGGAACCCCACTAAACTGCGCAAACACTGACGCTAGAGCCTTTTTGGTGTATAAGTAGAAAGTAATTATAAATGTAACTTACGGAGTAGGTATCTACCTACTTTATAATCATTGGCGATGCAACATCATTACGTTGTTTCATCACATTGCCAAGAATGGGCACTGGGCAGCCAAAAATGGCATAATTATAATGCATGCAAGCGACCGAGATATTTCAAAAGTACATAAACCACATAGTGATAAAGTAATAAAATATAATTAAGTAGGTACATACCTGTAAAATTATCTTTGAAAGAGCTTCTCCGGGGTACTACCACTGCCACTGTTATTTTTTTAATCGTCTAGCAGTTTATTTTACCAGTTTATTATTAAAGAAAATTGGCACTTTTAGATTCTAGCATTTGGTTCCTGATTGGAAATCGAATTGTAAATAATTAATGGAATAATGTTATCAAATAAGTATTCATTCAAATTCAAAATAGTGAAATCTGACCGTTTAAAGTGGGTCTAAATTACGTCCGAAGGAGTCTATTAAAAACATACAGGCGAAGTTAATAAAAAGTGTGTAAAAATGCAAAAAACTTTGTGCTCAGAATGTTGAAACTAAAAATATCTATGTTCTGGAAACTAAAGCAACTACTTCACCTTGATTTTAGGCCAAGGTTTTATTTTATATTAAGTTCCGTTACCCAAAAAGTATAATAAATTATAATCCAACACAGCAAAACGGTTTCAGTGCTACCAATCCACCTTGAATACAAACCTTTCTAAATATGATATACTATATTTTGCATAAAATATACCTACCCGTGAGAAAAACTTTAATCTTACAATCTGACATTTCGTGAATAAATGAATCGGTTCAATTTTTAACCGGATGTTTTAATTAAAACATTACTTCACATACACACCCGTGGGACTTGTGGGATCTGCGGGACCATCACTAAATCCGAAGTGTATTTATTCAGTAGTATCACAAGGATCTAGCGAAGTTTATATAGAACTCATTAAAAGCATATACCAAAATAATAAGGGCAGAATAAAACTAGAAACCCTAGGCCCAAGCTTTCCCATAAAAAGGGGCGTAAGACAGGGTGACCCGCTATCCCCAAATATATTTATAGCCATTCTTGAATTCATCATCAATAAGCTAGACTGGAGCAAGCTTGGACTTTATATACAAGGCAACTATTTAAGCCATCTAAGGTTTGCAGATGACATAGTAATTCTCTCTGACACGAGCTCACAGCTACAGGTCATGATCGAATCTTTACAGCTAGCTAGTACAAACGAAGGCCTGGAAATCAATCTCACTAAGACTATGACAATGACAAACAGCTATCGTATACCAATAATAGCTAACGGAAACCCACTAGAATACACTGAAAACTACATCTACCTTGGTAAATCTATTAGTTTCGACAGGAAAAACAATGACTTAGAAATCGAGAGGAGAGTACAGCAAACATGGAATAGATTCTGGAGCCTAAAAGAGATCTTTAAAAGCAACATGCCAATAAGCCTTAAAACTAAGGTCATGAACTCCAGCCTCTTACCAGGTCTGACATACGGATGCCAGACGTGGAAATTTACAGCAAAGGCAAAACACAGGATCACCACCTGCCTGAGGGGATTAGAGCGCAGTATGCTTAAAATAAAAAAACTCGATAAAATACGACATACGAAAATCAGGTCAATAACAAAAGCAAAAGACGCCTTGAGCCATGCACTAAAGCTAAATTGGAAATGGGCAATGGGCAGGTCACATAGCAAGGCTTACAGACCAGAGATGGACTGCAAAAGTGACCATGTGGAGAGGCCCACACGGCAAAAGAGGCAGAGGAAGACCGCTGACACGATGGGAAGACGAAATTATAAAGGCAGCCGGCCCAATCTGGGGTGAAATAGCACAAGACCGAGATACATGGTCATCTTTGGAGGAGGCCTTCACCCAATCAGGGGTTCTTGCACCAACACATCATAATAATTAAGTACTAACAAATAATTTAAGTATACTAACCAATGAAAACTAAATATGTAGTAATAAGTTATAATAAGTTAATGCAAGAAATAAAAGGCTTTTTTATTTTATTTATTTTATTTATGACAAGGATCACTTTGAACTCACGTGGAGGAGAACAAGTAACCAGGGTGTCGATTCCAGCAGCAACACGGCTCGATTGAGTGATCGCTGAATCCGCGTTCCATTTTCAAATTTTCAAGCAAAAATTGACAACTCACATCGATTAACGCGATTGCTTGAGTGATTTGTGTTGCTGGAAACACGCCTCGTTTGGCTGAACTATGAATCCGCATTCCATTAAAAAAAAAAAAAGCTCACAGCCAATTCTGCAAATAGACCCACTGATAGCGTATGTGATTCTGTGTTGTCAATTTCAGTTGGGCCATAATAAATGTTTTATCGAATGTTGTTTCCAGAATCTAGTTCTCTCAGTTGAGTTATCGTAGCGCGCACGCCATGCTAGGTAACCCAAATCGATGCGAAACTTAGCTTTTTGTTATGCAGGGTAGACCCCCTGAGATATTATGAAGAGGGTTAAAAGAAGTAGGCTTGGACTTGGACCTTTTGGTTTGTTTACGGTTCGTCTTAACAGCCGAGCTCGAAATAAGAGACAGCTTCATTAATTATTGATCAAATTATTGTGTACCAGAAAATTCCTTCTAATCGGGAGAAAATAATATTGTTTTATGAGCATCATCTCGTTATTGCTAACATTAATAGATTAGGCGTTCGTGTCATTTTTCTACTACTAAAAACGAACGCATCTTGAAGAACGATATATTTTTCGGGATGAATCGTCACGATATTTTTGTATTTTAAGTTTAATTTTTATCTGTTCAGTAGTTGGACTACAACCTAATACCAAAATTGTAGGAACTTAACTTACCTAGAAACAAACTTTCTTCAATAGGTCTAAAAAAGTTGCATTACTAACAAAGTAACCTGAGCAGTACCTTTACCTATAACCCAATCTATACTTACTAAAAACATTGTTATGCAAACAAATGGAAACAGGAGTCACACCCTGATTTTAACAAGTTGCGTATTCCAATAGTACGTTGAAAAGGGCATAGAACGGCCACGAGGTGAACTAATGCTCGCCATATCACGACTGATCCACATCCAGTCTCCTTGAAGTAACACGAACTAGAAAGCTTGTTTTTTTATGACCACAAAAAAAACAATCAAATACCATGAACAAACAAAGATAAAAAAACATGAATGAAAAATATATTTTGCAAAAAGTGGTTCTCTCCGGCGGGGAATCGAACCCCGGTCTCCCGCGTGACAGGCGGGGATACTTACCACTATACTACCGAAGATGATGCTTGTTATTGCGAAATTTAGTTACTAATACGACAAATGCTTTGAATCGATTGATGATTGATGTGATACGGTGTAAGTGTGTGTGTGCTCCGATTTGAAATTGATAATGGCAGTGGTATATCGCACTTATAGCTCACTAGCGACCACCCGCGGCTTCGCTCACCCCGTTCCCGTTACGCCCGTTCCCGTTACTTACATCCGTTCTCCGTTACAATATCTTTATAAATTGTAGCCAATGTGTTATTCTGATGCTTGAGCTATATTATTGTAAAGTTTCATTAACATCCATTCAGTAGTTTTTACATGAAAGTGTAACAAACATCCATCCATCCATCCATACTTACAAACTTTCGCGTGTATTATATTAGTACTAGCTGCCTGTCCCGGCTTCGCACGGGTGGACATTTATTTTTTAAACACATAAATATAGCCTATGTTACTCAAGGTGAACCTACGTCCAGCAGTAGACTGATATCAATTGATGATGATGATGAAAGAACATTCTATAACGTTTAGGGGCACTATTTTCTAGAACATTTTGTCCAAATCTAGAATTCAAAACCGTTTGCATGGGTATATTTGAGTATTCTAGATAATTCTGGATTACTAACGTTTGGATGCATTCCGGATGCTAGCCGAATAATTTCAGTCTTCGAATTAAATTTGATCATTCCAGAACCTCAAAGACATTCTAGAGCGTTCTTTCCTCGTCAAAGTCGAGAATTTTCAGAAAAATCCCTAAGCGATAGAAAAGGATAGACATATATAAGACCCTACGTGATAGAAAGGGATAGACATAGATTTCGAAACTTTTGCCCCTTATAAATTAATAACACCTAAATATTGAATATAAACTATCCTATATTTTAAGTCCGACCATATTTTGGGCAGTTGCAAAATTTTATCGAAATCCGTTCAGTAGTTTCGGAGTTTATCGCGTTCCAAATTGTGACACGAAAGATTTATATAATACTAGCTGCCTGTCCCGGCTTCGCACGGGTGGACATTTATTTTTTAAACACATAAATATAGCCTATGTTACTCAAGGTGAACCTACGTCCAGCAGTGGACTGATATCAATTGATGATGATGATGAAAGAACATTCTATAACGTTTAGGAGCACTATTTTCTAGAACATTTTTTCCAAATCTAGAATTCAGAACCGTTTGCATGGGTATATTTGAGTATTCTAGATAATTCTGGATTACTAACGTTTGGGTGGGAGCATTCCGGATGCTAACCGACTTTAAATTTGATTATTCCAGATCATTCTAGAGCGTCTATGTGCATTCTGTTCTCGTCAATGCCAAGAATTTTCAGAAAAATCCATAAGTGATAGAATAGGATACACATAGAGAAGTCCCTACGTGTTAGAAAAGGATAGACATAGATTTCGAAACTTTTGCCCCTTATAAATTAATCTTATACCTTTAAACGAGAAAATCTTGTATATATATATATATTTAGGATCTCGGAAACTAAACCAACGATTTTCATGAAATTTTGTAAACAGGGGTTTTCGGGGACGATAAATCGATCTAGCTGGGATTAATTTTTTAGAAAATGAGTCTGTTCGTTAAAAAAAATTAAAAACATAAACTGAATATGTGACTGCTCCTGCCATCTATTGACGATTGTGAGCAACTAACTGCAAGCATGTCCAGCAGATGGCGTGGTTCAGTAAGAATAAACCAGTAAAGATAATAATATGACTCTTTATGATTTCTTAAAAATACAAATTAACGAAAAAAATTCTACCAACTAGTAACACTTAAATATTGAATATAAACTATCCTATCTTTTAAGTCCGACCATATTATAGGCAATTGCAAAATTTTATCGAAATCCGTTCAGTAGTTTCGGAGTTTATCGCGTTCCAAATTGTGACACGAAAGATTTATATATATAGATAGATATACTCGTAGGATAAAGCGATCTTGAACTGCAATAACTGATACTTACCTTATCGTTTCAACTTAATAATGTACCTAGTTTAACCTTAACCTTTTGCTACTTTTAAACTGTTCCATGTCGATAAAATCTGTGCAAAGTTCTTTTGTAATACCCGGATGAAAAGTGGCCTATAGCCATAACCTACATAGGAACATCATACCACAAAGTAAATAATCCCACTAATATTATGAATGTGAAAAGATGGATGTATGTTTGTTACTCAATTTGGCCCCATTCGGCTGAACGGATATGGATGAAATTTTCGCACAGAGCTAGATTATAGTCTGGAATAGCGCATTGTCTTCTTTTCCTCCTGGTTAAATGTATGGTTGCCGTTTGCTATTACCGGAAGTAAAGGATCGACATGGTTTTTAGGGTTCCGTAGCCAAATGGCAAAAACGGAACCCTTATAGATTCGTCATGTCTGTCTGTCTGTCTGTCTGTCTGTCCGTCCGTCCGTATGTCACAGCCATTTTTCTCCGAAACCGTAAGAGCTAGACTGATGAAACTTAGCGAGTAGATGTATTCTTTGAACCGCATTAAGATTTTTACACAAAAATAGAAAAACAACTATAAATTTTGGGGGTCCCCATACTTGAAACTGAAACTCAAAAAAAATTTTTTCATTGAACCCATACGTGTATTTATGAATAGGTCTTCAAAAATGATGTTGAGATTTCTAATATCATTTTTTTTTAAATGAATAGTTTGCGCGAGAGACACTTCCAAAGTGGAAAAAAGTTTGTTTTATCATTCTCTTATGTAAAAAGTTAGAGGGGGGCCTCTAACTTTTTACATAAGAGAATGATAAAACAAAAAAAAATATATGTTGTACATTACTATACAAACTTTCAACGATATTTGGTTTGAACGAGATCTAGTCAGTAGTTTTTCTTTTATACGTCATAAATCGTCAACCGCAATTTACCTTTCGACGAACTACAAGAACCTTTATATTATGTTACTTAATGCTACGGAACCCTTCATGGGCGAGTCCGACTCGCACTTGGCCACTTTTTTTGTATATAGTAGAGGAAACAAGTACATAATGTACTTTTCATTACTCATACTCTGAAAGTAGGTCTGAAGTTGCCTGAGGGGCCTAATTGAAAGTAAAACTTTCAGCCCTAGGGAGAATCGCTTTCTACTGACAGCTGTCAAATTTAAAAAAAAAACAAGTTCTATTTTATTTCAACCATGTTCCAACTTTCTAAAGTCTTTCTAACTGCAAGGAGGTCGTTGAACCAAATTCCAACTTTTTATTCAGCAAGTAGGTTGGAAACCCATTACAACGGTAAGAAGTTTAAAAAGTCTAATTACAGCGCAATGTAAAATTTAAATTTAAATAACATAAAGATAGTATTAAATAAATAATATATCTTCTAAATTACTTTATTAATATATCATCGATGTCAACAATATTTATAAAAAATATGATAAAAATGAGCACTGCCTACTATCCTCGTGTGTTGATCCCTTATACGGCTTAATTATTATATTCGTACTCGTACGTTCAACTATTTCTTTAAAATAACATAGATTTGAGCAAACAATTTACCATTTTCTAAATTATGAAAATGAAAATAATGGCTGAATAATGCTGGCGAACCGAAGCCGAAGGCCCGCCAGAGAAAAAGAAAAAAAAAACAGGGAAGGCGGCAATTCAATCTTCATTTTCACTAATTTTTCTTTCATGTTTTTATTTTTACTTTCCTTGTATTCGTAATGAAAAGCACAGTCTTTACCTCGGATGAAAGTCTTTTAAGTCCCTCAAGCTCCATTGGCGCCCTCGCTACGCTCTGGCGCCAAACCCGTCTCGGGACTCAAAAAACGTGACTTTCAACACTCAGGTAACAATGTACTATTTTAATTGCGGGTTACACCACGGGGCGCAGCTAGTACCTAAACCATATATTCTAGGTGAGTTACCTAGGAAATATGTTTCCGGGAAGGTATAAACTTTATTCATACACAAACGTATTGTAAGGATTAGTTTTATTAGTTTATTTATTAAAAATGGCTGCACCAGAGGTTTTTGTGCACTTCAATTATGAGTTGATGACCTACGCTTCATTACACCCATTGTCACAGAGTAAACAACGACAAAAAAACAATAAAAACTACTCAAGGCAAATTGTTTATCCTCCAATTCATCACCAAAGATGAGGTCACACGCCATTAACATCAACAGATCAACCACATCTTGAAACACATGCAAAAAATGATTACAAAAACCTTAGAAGCATTATATTACAAAAAACATTGCCCCATAGAGCAAGACTTAGCAGCCATAATTGACAGCCTTCAGGATACTGTTGTAAGGCCCGTATTCCAAAACAGCGCTTGAGCCTGAGTCGAGCCTAAGATTTTATGACAGTTCTCCACACAGAGCACCAAACACGCTTTTGCTTATTACTTCTTTATTTCGTGGTTCTCCATTGAAAAGTGTCAGAAATCTGTGCTTGTAGGCTCGACTCAGACTTAAGCACTGTTTCGGAATTAATATTAAGTCTGCTATGAGTCTAAAAGTAAACAAAAAAAAGTAAACAGGCCTTTGCTATATCTATTGTAGATTATTTATATAGCGTCAGGGGCAACTCATGCCCCTACTTACGGGACGCTACAGTGCCCGGGACAGGATTTTTAGATGGAATAGGCTTGCCCAGCACCTACACCATCCTGACAGCTTAGTCGGCCTAATCCACAGGAAAGACCATGGTCAATACGTCCGGAGCTGCCTATGCCGCGGGCTTTCTTACGATGTTTTCCTTTAAAGTAAACAAACTATAGTATAATGTAAATGTAATAGATGATTTACATAATATTCAATAGCGTCAGGGCAACTTGTTGCCCATGCCCTTAGTTACCAGACGCTGTAAGGCATGATTTTAGATGAAGTATAAAGCTTGGTCGCACGCACCACTTTTTATCGGACTTTATGGCGAAGCAAAAAGGAAGGTTATGATCTGTATTATGCGCCTGACCTTAATCGTCGTCTGTCTAATCCAGAGGAGACATAAGCACTCGACTAGTAAGTTGCGGGTTCCGTCCGTTTTCAGTCTATCAAAAGTCAGTTTAATTCTGCCACGTTTTCTTTCAGAGTTTGAGACCATTGTGCATACATTTCAGGTAAAAAAATGCAGTGTCCACAATAGGATTCAAACCCTTGACCTTAGGACGACTAAGGCATTGGGATAAACATAGTTACTCGTAGTAACATCCTCCTAGATAAGGTAGGTATCTCCTTGTAAATATCATGAGTCGTTTCCAAAAAAGGTTGTTTGGTAGAGATCGCTGTTTAGCAATAAGACCCCCATTGTAATAGGCAAATAGTTGTAAGTGTTTTATGTACCTACCTAAAACTTTAATAATTTGTTACGTGAAATAAAGTATTTTCTATCGATATTAAAATAGGGTCGATGACACAAAAAAATAGCCATAAAAGATAAAAACGTCTATTAGATCGACTGACTAAAAGTAATAGGGTTGTTATGTTAGTTTTATCGATTTGTAGGACTTTCACCTTTTAATTTGCATGTGTATCTAATACTGGAATAGTTGGTTTATTTTAAGCATCGTATTCTAGCTTAATAAATATTATTTTTAACAGACGCCAAATAAATAAGGTTTTTAATTCAGCTGTATTTTTTTTATCGCATAATTTCGGCATTTTTGTGTACTGGTTTGAATAGGAATACCTACCTAAATTATTTTTTATGTACCAGATTTAATTTCATAAAAATCGGTTCAGCCGTTTGGCAGCCGTTATGGCCAAACTTTGGCCATAAAGTCAATTCTTTCAAGTTTTTAAACTTTTTTTTACCTGGTAGTCAATTATTATTTTTAATTTTTACATTTTTACTTCTTGTTTTTTATTAACACGATATTGACTTTTCAGGACATTATAGACGTTTCAAATTGCCAAATTGATCATTGTACCTACATACAACGAATATATATAATTTTTACTATGACTACACGTATTATATGTACAATATGACATTTCTCAAAGTCCATACATTAAACATTACTTAATTTATTCAAATTGGCAGAGTGAATTTATTTTAGCGCCATCTACATTTAACAAGATGAACTGAAGTTAGGGACAGCGTTAACTTATCACCTTTGGTAAACTTTACTGTAGAATAGACTTTAGGCAATGATAAAATGCTTTTAAACAAGTCCACTAGATGACACTATGCAGATTTTAAATTTAAAGTTTCGAAAAAAGTAAGGTCGATCTAGGTATAAGTTTTTAGTTACATAAATAATAAGGAAAGGGGTTCTCCGAGACGCAGTTATGCTTAGTTGAGTGACAATCGTTGAATTTTTTCTGGCCATTATAAAATATAAAAAAATATTATAAATTTAATAATTATATAAAATATAAAATAATTATAAATTTTTGTGACCAATCTAAGCTGAGCTTGCACTATGGGAACCAGATTGGGATTCTAATACCTAGGTATACTTATTACTTTTATAGTTTACAAGAATAA
Organism: Thera obeliscata; assembly: GCA_947578465.1. Taxonomy (NCBI): domain Eukaryota; kingdom Metazoa; phylum Arthropoda; class Insecta; order Lepidoptera; family Geometridae; genus Thera; species Thera obeliscata. The sequence continues at coordinate 5,756,987 of OX387918.1, read as the reverse complement.
AACAAACATTGGTAAGATTTGGAAACAGCAGCATGTGTATCATGTGTCATCTATTTATAAGTACTTGGCCGTCCTCTTTCTAAAATGCCCGTACAGGCAAAAACAAAATAAACATCTCAAATGACGTGCCTGTCTGGGAAAATTCTTAAACTCGAATTATTTTCCTTCGTGGCGCCTTTTCCGCGCTCTCCTATTGGCGGAAGCGGCGTGACGTCAAAGCACCCACGCTCGCTCTGTGACGCAAACCGATCGATGCATGTTTCCGTCCCTTTCTAACTAGTGATAAATGCAAAGTTTTGTAGTTTCCTCTCTTGCTCTATCGCACATGTATGCTACGAAATCCTTAGAACGTAGGCGTTTGGTGCGTAGTCGGTCTCCACTGTCGATATACGAGTCAGTTATTTATTACTTTCATATAATATACCATCAGGGTTTTGTTGGTAAATAAATGAGACCGGCCAAAAATATATAAGTAAAGTAATAAAATATTTACTGTCCACGTTAAGTTTTACCAAAGAAATGTTGTATTATGTTAAGTAAACAGAGCTATAAATAAGTTGGAGAACAATGTTGACGATCTTGGCAATATTACATCCATTCAGAAGTTTGGAGCCGTCGTCGTAACAATATTAAGCAAACAATCATCATCATTACAAAACATTGGAAATATAAGCTTGAAATCAAAATATTACCCACAAGTATTCAAAAGGCTTATTTCTCAATATCTTCCTTAGAAAAAAACAAAACATCCTTCCGTAAAATATATTTATTTGTCAACCAAACGTCTATTCCGTTGCAACAGCTTTCAACTTTGACCTCTGATCGTAGCACGAGTTTGTCTGAATGCATTTGTTTTCAAAACTGTACGAACCCTCTATGATTTTGATATGGTCGGGAGACGTGATGGCAGCAGAATAGGTACTTAAAATCATAGCTTTCAGATATTCCATCTCGTTTATAAAACAAAGGATAAACAACGATAGAGCGTGGGTTGGGTTGGTGTCCACCCGAAACTACATTGAAACCCACACTTTTTCTGAAGTACAATCAGCTACACTAGAATGTCCAAATTTTGTAGTTTTCAAGTTAGTGTTGCAAACAGTCGCATTCAATTTGGCGTTGTTGGTGTTGAACACAAAATAAAAATCCTTTCGTACGATTAATCCAGAGCAGACATAAATATTTAAAAATCAAATGAATATCTTGTTTGACTCCTACCACAGTACTATGGCTTACTTCCGTTATCTAGGTCTAGGTAGGAAACAAAACTTTTTATAAATTTTATAAAAAAAGTTTTTTTTTAATTTTATTTTATACGTCATAGATTTTACATTTGTATTATGCCAGTAATATCATGACAGATCTATATTACCATAAGTTTTTTTTTTAGTTCACATTTAATTATCTTGTGCAAGTGACTGTACCAATGCCTCTTCAAATCTAAGTGGCTAATATAGAAGTTTTGGAACATCGAAATGGTTGCAGCCATAATATAATCAGTATAGCTACATATTATATATAGCTATAATCAGCAGCAACACCCACGTCAAATCGAGGAGATATAAATTGCGTCACAATACAGGGAACTATAGAGGAACCCTCCCGAATTTAGTTGTTTCCTTGAACTATCTTCCACTATTACTTCCTGGAAGTCTTACCGGGAGTTTAAATTATATATAGTTTATTCAGTAGTTGCCTCTTTGTTCTATTCATTATCATCAGCCTGAAGAAGTCGAGTGCTGACTACCATACAAAAACAGTCGTCTTCGTATGGAGTCACTAGTTCTTTCGAACAAGAGTGGTGAGAGGATTTTGAATGTACCACAAAGAGGCACTTGACATATTTCTTCTATGATTTATTTTCTACGAGATGCCGGTTCCTCACTATGTTTCCTTCACCGTTTGACAGTTTATAAATAAGTAAAACCTCTGTGCCCATGTCCTATTATTTGTTTATTTCAAACTAGCGGTGGCCCACGGCTTCACACGCGTGGGAGCTTTTTTGTTATGAGTGACAGTTACCACACAACATTAGCTATTACGCTTGTTCCATTAGCTAGTTGTTTAAAAAATAAGTTGAGTACCACGTGAGCAAAACCACAGGCGAAACCTAGCGAGAAGTACCTAAACTGTTAGGTTAAAAATGCTGAACTGGAGCCTTATTCTCGGGCCGACCGAGATTTTCAATATCCCCTAATTACACATTGGCATGGCACAACCCAGCACTTTTTCTACGTTTTCCGTTCGTCGTAGCTGTCAAGGCTTCTACTATGAGGTCGTCGGTGAATTACTCAAGGAAATCTGCCATTCTCTCTTCGAAAAGAAGCAATAAAATAAAATTGCAAAATGATCGAGATCGGCCCGAAAATTAGGCTCCTGGTGGTTTTGTTGTTATTCATTGTATGTATTGAGGACCCCAAGAGGTGGTCCATCCAGTCAGTCTGTGCTCGTGGCCCGAATTTGAAAGACATGTCGAGCCGAAGTAAATCATATTTAAAACGATTGTGCTTTTATTGAGCTTTCAATAAAACTGTCAAACAGACATTTCTTTTTACGTTGCTTCATGAAAAATTATAAATGAATGGCTTTGGCGCATGTTTACTTATGTTTTTTCGCAGTCTGACCTTAGTCTAGTCGGCCGGCGCCGGAGTGTCTGAGACGACGCGTCACCGTGACGTAGGCTTGAATGCGGAGCCTTTATCTATTGTTATCGACTGTACTGCTGTATTCTGACTTGACTGGCCTCTCAGCTCAGTTGGTTGTAGCTCTGCCTTCTGCGCCGTAGGTCGTGGGTTCGATCTCCACCGAGAACAACTATTTGTCTGGTGAACACAGATGTTTGTTCTCTGTCTGGATGTTATATTGTATTCTAAGTATGTATTAACAAAAAAATGTATTCAAGTAATATATCAGCTATCTGGTTCCCATCATACAAGCTCTGCTTAGTTTGGGGCTAGATAGTGTTGTGTGAATACTCCACAATATGTATGTAGCAATGCCAGTACCTCGTAGGCCCGAAAACAGTGAATATACAGGGTGTTACAAAACTAACCCTAAAGCCGAAAGGAGGTAAAATAGGGCCTTATAACGAGTCCACTCACAATATTTAAGAACCGTAGTAACGCTGTATAATAAATATATCGCAAAAAAATAAAAAATATTATTACTCCAACATTTATGAATGAAAAATAGAAAAACAGAGAAATGCAGAAAGAAAAAATAATCATCGCTGGAAGTGAAGAGGGCTCAGATTCGTTCTTGTTGGAGATATAATATATGTAGAGGAGGCCTAAGTCCAGCTGATCATGTTAATGAATGCCAGTACTGTCAACGAAGAAGTTCAATATCGGTCGTTGGGCGTCCTCTAATGACTCCCAACTGAGTAAGTACTTGGTTTTTTGTTGTACTTGGTAGTGACAGATCTGCGGGAATATCTACCGTGCCTAGACACTGAACTAGTATGGCTATTACCGCTTGGTAATTTAACAAACTAGATCACTGTATCAGTTCTGCTAGCCGTTTATGTAACCATAGACTACACACATACGCACCACCATTACCACACAGGTCACGCACGTAAGAAACGTGCTCTACGATGCACTGCCCTGCGTCCATTAACTTGAGGCAGTGTGTCTGTAATTTGACCGGCATCCACACCCTTCAAAGCGAAACAGCAACGCTGCTTGACGGCAGAAATAAATTGTTATTAAAAAAGTTACATTGATAAAAATAATTCTAGTCTTCTCATTTTTAGAGCTTCTTCTATTTTTAGAAGAAGCTCTAAAAATTGTTTTTTTTCTGCGCATTTGTATTTCAGTCAACAGGGATCTAAAAATAAAACTGAGCAAAGCACCCATCTATCTTCCTGAAACGTAGCTACTACGCCGTAGCATCCCGTAGCACAAGATCGCTACGAATCACTACACCACCAATTTAAAAAGACTACCTCGGTTTTTTCACAAGTTATGTTTTTGATGGCATGAGCCTACCATGACATCAAAAAACATAACTTATAAAAAAAACAACTTCAGCTTGACTTGGCGGGGGCACTACCGTACCCCCAGATCCTGCGTAGTGCATTTTTATCGACGATCAGCTGTATCGATAAAAATACACAATTACTAATCTGTGAATTACTAAAGTTTTGAAAAGAGAACACTGACGACCCACACAGACCATACATGCGCGTAGGTGTATTTTGGCGGGTAGTCAGCGCGCAGGCGCGGTCCTCTGTCGTCCGCAGTCTTGCCACCATTCTTGAGTTGCACATAGCCTGCCGCGGTCAGAGCACGTGCTATCCCGCGCGATACAGAACGACCGTGTACCCATCAAAAACCGAGCAAAACCCACAAAATCTACAAAAAAAAGAGTGCAAAACGAATTAACAACCTTAGATGAGGACGACAGTTTCAATTTTCAGTGCATCACCGTGCTCAGAGAGGCGTGAAACGGTAAACAAATAGGCACTGTGCCATAGCGATTTTGTGAATGAATTTAAGATGGTGGACGGATCGTGAGAGTGTAGGTGCGACGGGGTTGTTAGGTTTTATGGTCAGTTATGGTGGTGGCTTGGTCTGGTTCGTCCAGTTATAGTTGGTGTGGTGAGGGTCTGGCGCGGGTGTGGTGGCGTGTGTGCGTGTGTGCGTGCGATCGAAGCGATGAATGACGATGACGTGGGCTGGCGGTGGCGGTGGCGGTGACTGGGCGGTCTGTGCCTAATGTCTGTTTGATAACGTCCTGCACTACCATCACACCACACTATTATTTTTAGATTGTACGAATGTCGATATTGATGGAATGGGAGCGTCTACACGGATGGTTTAATACTCGATTAAACAGTTTCAGTATCGATTCATGAATGAAACTCTATTTTTACGCGGATTGCTTCGCTTCGGGTTCGAGTTGGATAGTCGAGGTTATGGAAATGCTAGTTCCTGCAATCAATATTGCAACCTTGTGTGAAATTGCATGTAGGACAGCATCTCAATGTTGAAATGTTGAGTAAGGTTGCGAATTGTTGTAATCTATGGATAATCTTCGGTTGGAAAAACAGTTGGAAAATTAAAGTCGGTTGGGTTAGGCTTTTTTCAAACACCGAAATGTTTTTTTTAGCTGATTGAGCAAGCATATGGTCCACCTGATGTTAAGTGGTAACTCACCTATAACAAAGATTGTCTCGTAGGTCACACACGTCAGTATCGTGCCCTACGATGCAATGCCCGGCATCCATCAATAATCACATTATAATAAATGAATGTAATGAGAAAATTTTGTGTCAAGTGCACGAAAAGAGCCGTTTTGAGGCGAACTTTAAATCCTTTCACCACATTGGTTTAAAAAAAAACAGTGGCACGATAAGAAGAAGAATTATAATGGATGGTATAATGTTGTTGTTTGTTAACCGCTGCATTGTTGCTATGATTTGTTTTTTTTTTCGTTGCTGATGTTTTGCGAAAAGCCTATAGACAAATAAAAATAACTTTAAAGTTACATGCTTTTAAATCTACAAAAATATTTTTTTTAGCAACAGGCGGGGATACAGTAACTTTCAAAAAGAACGAGAGAGCATCAAATGCTCTTTCGTCCTTTTCTCTCCATCATATAAACGCGTCCAATCAAATCTGACCCACGTATCTACTTCGCTGTCGTACTACAAGATTTTTTTAACCAGTGTGGTGAGGATTAATTTTAAGGGCGCCTCAAAGGAGGTTTTTTATGTGCATGCTTTAGTGCACAAAGGAGTGTTCGGCCCAAAAATTTAGGTGTAATATGCCAATACTCAAACGGTGATGGAAAACATTGTGAGGAAACCGGCTAGTCGTTGAACCTAAAAAAAGTTTAAAAACATTGTAAGAGCGCCTCAAAGAGGCTCCTTTGTGCATGTGCACGTTTGAGTATTGGCATATTACATTTAAATTTTTGGGCCGAAACACTCATCGGTGCACAACTAAATTTGAACCTATGATCTTTTATGATAGGAAGGTGGCGCCGCTAAGCACTAGACCACTAGTGCTCACCCTAAGTTGTTTTTCCTGGGTATCAAATAAACACTACTTTGTTAAATTTAGAGTTTTATCGAGGTAGTTTTTCGTTGTGGTTTAGTCTCATCAGCATATTTTAAGCAATTTGGAAATGTTTTAGTGGGAAACTTCAGAGTTTGTATCTCTTGCTCATGTTTTTTTGCTTATAAACCAATTTACCGGAAACTGTCATTTCCGAACGGAAATAAAATATTCCCATCCAACACACTTAAAACATTCGAATGTTTTAATATACATTATATAGGCCCATTAAGTAGCCATGCATTTTTAAACTAAAATATTGTTGTTTGTTGGCAAAAATTAGACCAAGTAGCTACCCAATCAGAATGAAAGAAGACGCAAGAAAGATAATAAATAATCATTAGATGAAACTAGAGTAGCAATAGAAAATATTTATTTTAAAGTAAAATTGGATATTATTTTAATTTTTTAATAGCAAACTATGTCCTTTTAGAACCGAATCCACAAATTCTAAGTGTTAAAACACCTGTGAAATGACACAATGATTAAAGAACTGTGATTGGTGAAATTGAAAAGTCAGTGTTTGCGATTCAAACTGGCCAATAGAACTTAGAAATGGTGAAGAATACACTTCGAATGCATAACTTGAAGTGATATGAAGCTGACAAGCTGCCTCTACAAAATGATAAAGGTTTGTAAATGTATTTATATAAAAAGCAGCCAAGTGCGAGTCGGACTCGCCCATGAAGGGTTCCGTAGCATCAAATAACATAATATAAAGGTTTTTGTAGTTCGTCGAAAGGTAAATTGCGGTTTACGATTTATGACGTATAAAAAAAAAACTACTGACTAGATCTCGTTCAAACCAAATATCGTTGAAAGTTTGCATAGTAATGTACAACATATATTTTTTTTAGTTTTATCATTCTCTTATTTTAGGAGTTAGAGGGGGGGGGGGACCAACTTTTTTCCACTTTGGAAGTGTCTCTCGCGCAAACTATTCAGTTTAGAAAAAAACTATGTTAGAAACCTCAACATCATTTTTGAAGACCTATCCATAGATACCTCACACGTATGGGTTCGATGAAAAAAAATTTTTTGAGTTTCAGTTTCAAGTATGGGGACCCCCAAAGTTTATAGTTGTTTTTCTATTTTTGTGTAAAAACCTTAATGCGGTTCACAGAATACATCTACTCACCAAGTTTCATCAGTCTAGCTCTTATGGTTTCGGAGAAAAATGGCTGTGACACGGCCGGACAGACAGACAGACATGACGAATCTATAAGGGTTCCGTTTTTGCCATTTGGCTACGGAACCCTAAAAATGAATCCCTATTTACCTTGGTCACGCCATCACGCGTGAACGGCTGGACGGATTTGGCTGAAAATTGGTGAGGAGGTAGCTTAAAACTAGGAGACGGATGCAGGATATTATTATAAATTACCCCTTAAAACGGGATTTCACAATGAAATATTTGTTATTTGCTTTTATAATGGTCTTTATTCCCGGCCAAGAATATGTAACTATTCCAACTATTTCTATAGGTACTCAATACTATTTCCGTAGAAATAGTATTTTATCTAGATTTTACCTAGATTGCTGTGGAGAGAGATAGATGATTGGTACCTAGAACATACGCAATTATATCATCGTTATCTTTAATGAGCCATCAGAAAGCCTTCAAGTGGTCTAAACCCTACATGGTGGAGTCAAAAAAAATACACCGCCAGTTCTACGCGATCAAGCTTAGTAGAACAAGCTCTTTTACCCAGATATCTAACAAAAGTTTACTTGGCCTTTATATACAAACATGACTTACTTACTCTTTAAGTAAGTATGAGTTCTATTTTTTATTTTCTCTTATGATTTCTTGTGTAGCCGTACCTTTACTCAATGTTCTTCTCTTTCTGTGGTTTCATGTTTTTGAGCCAAATAAAAATGTTATCTATCTATCTATCTTTCTAAGTACAAATATCTTCTACTTACTTAAAATTGGTCTTATACTTATACACTCATGCTATACAAAAGCCGTCAGCAGCCACAGGCTCCAGCTATGGGACCGGTGCCAAATAACTTTTGATACTATCTGGCATTGTAATTTATCATATGATATTTATCTATTTAACATTTTGCCAAGTCATCTTATGGCCCGTTTCTATACTCTAGGAAAGATATAGATTTGATTTAGATGTTTGTGGCTCAATTACGTTCTAACCCACTAAGCCGATTTGGATGAAACATAAAAAATTAAGTTCGTAACCTGTAGGTATATTTTTTTAAGCGGGTAAATGAACAAAAACGGGATTGAAAAATGCGACACAGTTTTTATTTTTGTAGTTTTCAGCGTTCACTTTAATATTTTATTCACCTGTACAAGTTCAACAATAAATAAAATTGGAAATTCGAAATGTCTTCTGTCAGTAAAATGTTCCATCCACAATATTCATCCATGTGGCATATCCGTGGGACGCCCTGTATATCTATATCTATAGATCTATATATATATATATAGATAGAAGCTTATTATAGATGCTGGGATCCAGACAGCCAGTCTGGGAGCCATGCCAATTCACCCCTGCATTTGAATCCTCACCCAGCCATGATTAACGACATGAAACCTCCTACGCTCTGCAAACAAGAGTATAGTTTTTTGTCTCTTGCATTGACAGACAATTTTTGATGGGACTGAAAGAGACAAAATATGGTACTCAGGTCAATAATCAATAAACCGAATTTTAATTATCGAGGGAGAATATAAATATAGGGTGTTACAAAACTACCCGTAAAGCCTAAAGGAGGTTAAATGGGGCCTTATAACGAGTCCGTTAACAATATTATTATTTATTATTATCATAATTATTTATTCACATTTATGGATGGAAAATAGAAAAACTATTAAAGTAGACAATTATTAGGTAAAATATGTACGTAGGCGTTTCTGTTAAATAATCTGGTTACCTGACATCACAGCTTACTAGGGCTTTGATAATTATTCATATTTTTTACGGGGTATTTTGTCACACGTTGTGGAAAGAGAAATTAAAAATTAAAAACCAATAAGAACAACACAAAGAAAAACTTATTATTTGATGTGATTTTAAAATCACTGTTAATAACAATAATAAAGTGATAGCAACAAACAGCTATAACTATAAATGCCAGTTATAATATATCTTCGTCGTTGTCTTCAGGGTACCAACTAGAACTTTTGTAACACGATCTTCCATTAGAGAGGGATGCTGAAGACAAAAGGCTAACTACGTGAATGCAGCGAGACAGAATCCTGTTAGCGACAACCGCCTTTACAAAGTCACTCAAGTCTATTATTTCAAAACCTGCACGTTGATAATTTTTTTATGGAATTACAGGAATTCACGAAAACAACAGCATTTCCTGCTTGTGTCATTGAGTAAGGATCAGGTCCCCTTAGGTAACTTACAGAATATCAAAATATTTGCATACCTACTTATTTATTTATGCTCATATTCATAATGGTTCTATAGCGGTTATTTATAGCATAACAGTCTGCTAAGGCTATTGCAATCTCTATGTTTTGACATGAAAGTGACCGTGACAAGAAACCTGTAGCTAGCAGCATAGAAAGACTCCGTCTACTTAGAATATCTGCCTGACCACCTGATGTTAAGTGGTAACCATCGCCTATAACAAAGCAATGCCTCGTAGGTCACGCACGTCAGGAACGTGCCCTACGCACTGTATGTCAAACTAGCGGACGCCCGCGGCTTCGCTCGCCCCTTTGCCGTTATGCTCCGTTGATTTTTCTTTTAAAAAATTTTCCTCTTTTTCTCCGCTTAGGGAAATCATTTTCCAATTTCCTTTCTTAGTGCACCCCTATGCTATATAAGAAACATACCCTCCAAGTTTCATGCTTCCAGGACTTACGGTTTAGGCTGAGCGTTGATTGTCAGTCAGTCAGTCAGTAACGTAAGAGTTTTATATATTTAGATAAGAATAGTATAAACAAGTTGTAGTTTCATATAATTCTTTCACCAACATTTAGGAATAAGTTGTCTTCAATAACCACGCTTATTCGAACACCATGCCCAAACTTCGCGGTAGGTAGAAGGGTATCATCATTGCTCAAATTCACACTCAAACTCTGTTACAAGCCAGTAACTTTATTCATTTACGCCACAAGAGCGCTCGCTTTTAAAAGGGTATGATAATATGGAAATGTAATTTTTTACTGATTGCGTAGGCACGAGGAAAGCTTTTATCTTGACACAAAAATATTAAAACGCAGGGTCCTTTGAAAGTTTTTGACTTGCAAAGGTTGCAAGAAGATTGTTGTATTATTTGAAGTAATAAAGCTGCTACATAGCTGGCCGATTCAATCGTCTGTAGACTACCACTGCGCAGTGGTCGGTATATTCGGCAAATCCTAAGAGAGCGGACTGGTTTTAGCAAATCGGCTGCTGGCGGACCCTTTTTGGGTGACTCTTGACAAATATTCTCAATGTTTTTGGGTTCTACGACCCACCAATTTCCTCACGATTTTTTCCTGCACCATTGCGCAGCTCTGATCTAAGTCTACTACACTACTGAAAATAAACCATTTCCATAAAAACATGTTTTGAGCACACTTCGTCAACGGACTACCGACTATATTTGCAAAGCCGTTGAACTCACTCAACTACTTGCATGTGTTTGAGTAAATTTATATTGTACCTAATAGATGTATAGCGTGTAATAGTATGAGGCCACTGCGTACTTACCACATAGGTGATATATTGCTCGATGACTGATATGCTGCTCGTTTTTGCAAAAAGCTAGTGGGACAATTGGTCGTGAGATGATGCAACCACTGTGCTATTCACCGGGTAATGAGTTTTTGAACAACCAAAGCAGAAAACACCTTTGCCTCAATGTATAGAAGAATGTATTTAGCTAGGCTCATCAACAAGCAAGAGCCTTTGATGAAAAACACCTTTTAGGGACCTGATAAAAGGACGCACTATAGAGGACTTACTACAGTGTATAAGGTGGGAAAAGAACTTAACTCTCAAAACTTAAACGAGACTTTCAGGCAACACGCGCTTCAATTTCAAATTACAAAAATTATCACGTCAATTTCAAAATTAAAAGTCTTTAGGCAGATTATAGAAGAACTCGAAGTACGATATTTTGGACATCAGAACCCATTTTGCAACTGTCATCTGGATATCCTTAAATAAAAATATTTTTTCCTTGAAATAGCAAGGGCCGTGTGGGGCATATGCATGAACCTCAGTTGTTGAGCCAAGTCTTTGTACACCCTGTAAAGGTATGATAAAAATCCCTTCACTTTTGAATTCTCCACGGAAAGACAAACAAGGCCTGAAAGGATTTAATGGGAAAAAAAACAAAAGTATGAATGGCTTTCGTGACGTCAACAAACTACTAAAGGTGATATCAGACGGTTCATTTTTTGTTCATTTTCACCTTTCATTCGGTACATTTCACTCGAAATGAAATGTCTGAACAAAAAATGAAACACGAGTGCCGAATGAATTCATTAGTGAACCGATCCAACAGTGTTGGATATTGGCATCCAGTATCTTTCATTCCCACTCCGAATGAACGAGAAATGAACGGTCTGAACACTGAGAGAACGTTCATTCGGATTCAGTCATTTTGTTTCGAGTCCTGTAGCCGACGGACATCACGTTGTCGACGAAGTTAATTCCAAGACGTACGACTTCATTCGATGACATATTTATAAGAAAGAACAATGAATGTTCATTTCTGTATCATTTCATCTAAGCCGTGTGAACATAGAATGAAAAAAAAATGAAGCATTCACTCGAGTGAACAATCATTCGAGTGAACCGTCTGATATCACCTTAGTGCTGTAGGAGTTGCAGACATTTTTGAAGACGGCATGAAGATGAAAGTTCTTCTTCTTTTTAATTAATGGCATCTGTCCATTTGCGTTAATTTTGCCAGTAATGTAAATAAAATAGTTTTTAGTCAAGTCAGTCAATAGACAAGTCGGTCGTCATTGGCTTTGAAGGAAAAGATGGCGTTTTTTTTTCAAACCATCGGAAACACTTTCGTTCAATCAGGATAACACATACACTTTCAATCCAGCTGCTCACACTTAACTTTGATAAGACCTCAAGTAATATTAGTTATACACAATACGCCAGAAAACAATGAAAATGGAAAAGTTATGTGACTTTCCAAAATGACAAAAAACGAATCCCTCGACACGGAGGTTGAACTTTGTGCAAGTATAATTCACAAAATATCAATTTAAGTCAAAGTTCGGTACAATATCCCACACAAATCACAAATAAATTTTATTAGAATTTCAAAAACATCAATTTAGTTTATTGAAAATCCCGCTACGATCCACCATTTGGCAAATCTATTTCCTGAAAAAGTTCTAATAGTCGCTGGAAACAATAAATACAACCGTCGTCACCGAAAAACAACAAAACACATCGGAAAGCGATCATCTAGTAGCAATCAGATGTCCGTCCAAAGAGGGAGATAAAAATAAAACTAATGTACAGCTTCAGAGTGAACATTTATGAAAGAATTGATAAGATAAGAACCATAAGCATAGTTAAGATGCTCTTGCTTGATTACTGTCAAGCGATCTCTACTTCTTTTTCTTCTTAATTAATGGCATTTGTCCATTTTAGAGCCATTGTCAAGTGAATAATTTTTAGTCAAGTCAGTCAATAGACAAGTCGGCTTTAAAGAAATAGATGGCGGTTTTCTGCAAAACCATAGGAAATGTTTTCGTTCCAATCAGCTTATCACATATCACTTTAATCCCAACTACTCACATTTAAATTACACAACAAAATTCAAAATAACACCAGAAAAACAATTAAAATTAAAAAGTTATGCGATTTCCCAAAACGACAGAAAACGAATCTTGTCAACCGATCTCATAAGTTACCCTTTCAATCCTTCATTGTGATGCTGTTTATTTTGTTAACAGTCAAGTGCACAAAAGAAACCTCTTTGAGACACACTTATTTCACTTTCACCCTTTGCACTTATATTTTGCACTTGGTTTGAAAGAACCAGTGAAGAGAAGACATTATTTGTTTCAATCGGTCGTCTTTCGTATGTCAGAGGACAACTTAATAAGCTGGGTGTTTTGAACCCAAGATTTCGTAGAACTTTACTAACTTCGCTGAAGAAAACCTCAAAAACAGAACTGACAGAACGAAAACATGGTATTTTTTTACAGGTTCCATCGAATATTTTTTCCACAAAAAAGATAGTTCCAAATAATAGATACACTAGCTGGCCGGATGATGGTAGATGGGTTGTTCATGCTCTACATAATCACCCTTTCTCTAAGCTTCCAACAATGCAATTCCATTTCATAGGTCATTTGGTGCGAACGGAGTTGTCAGAGTTCCAAGTGGTATGGTTTGGCAAGTTGGCTGGATGTACGGATTTGTTGGGATTCATAATCTGGCCGATGTTTTCAATATTTTATTTGGCCTTTTATTTAGCCTGCTTTTGGATTAAGCTGTGCACCTTTACGGGTGCTCATAATATGTTTGTAGCGGTATTACAAAGCAATATATATAGCCTTTATTGTAATTTGACATATTTAATATTTATTTTATTTACACAAAGAAACTAACAATTAAACAAATATTTACAAAATGTACAAAATACACAAGAAACAGTTGAGCTATCTGCAGATCGTTACAAACGATCTAGAGATAGCTCAACTGATTCAAATCAGTGCCAGACGGAAGCGTCCCCAAGACGCTGGCGGCCGTTATTGTAATTAAAATGCGACCAGTGAAGTTATAATATTACGTCAACTCAACACTATACATATTGTTGGTTTTTGGGTATAGTCTCATCATAGTGTATCGCACAGCATATTTTTGCTAATCTGGTTAAAGATTCTTTATTTCTCATAAGAATTACATAATTCACTTACTGAGAATAAATCTAACAATAAAACTAATGGGCTGCGTATGTACGAAAACAATAATATTATATTAAACAAGTAAACTTAGCAATAACAAAAAATTTTTTAAGGAGCATATTGAAGGTAGATAGAAAAAAGTATACAAAGAATAATCGTTGAATGCACAAATAAAAAAGATTAAGTATTACTAGATGTGGTATTTTGTTAGGTATTAGTTAGGTTAAGTTTTTATTTCTGAAGGTTTTATGTGCATGTTTTAGCAGTAGGTAGGTACTTAATTTTTTTTTTTTTTTCAATTTAATATTACTTTTATGTAACCAGGTAATGTATTTATCAGTAAATAATTATTCACTAATGTTGCATATTTTCTCATTGTGTTAATAAAAGTTAACTTTTGTATCTAGAAGTTTCAAGATTGTTGGTTTGCCCTTCACATACTTTATGGTCAAGTTGACCTCACCACTGTCAGTTCTACATTGAAGTTCTTCTGCTAATTTCTTGAGAAACGCTTGTTGTTGTGGCGTTTGGTCAGAGTATATTTTTATATTATCATCACACAAAACATTTTTTTTATTCTTTAATATATTTTTGCAAGACTCCTGTGCTTTGAAGGTAATTTTAATGCCACGTTTTTTCGTAGGGTTATATTGTCCCATGCGCATAATCCATTCTGGTTCGGGGCAATTGGGGTTAATTTTTTGTAGCACTCTCATAACTTCTTTTTTGTCAACTTCATTTCTTTCTTCTTCTTGAGCTGATGTTAGTTCAGATATACCTACCATAATAATATTTCTGCTTCTTCTTTCTCTCTCATTTATTTCTTCTACTATTTCTTCTGTAGCCTGGATCGGTAAAGACGCTGGGGAAGCTGGTGGTATCGTTTTTAATAGTTTTATTTCAGATTCTAGTGAGTCAACCCTTTTTTTCATAGTATTTTGTTCAGCAATTATATTGTTGGTAATTAATTTGATCTCGTAAATCTGTTCTTTCATAGAAGCAACATCTGAAGATATTTTATCCATAAATTCTTTCTGACTGCTTCCAAAAGAGGTCATCATTTGCGACATCTGACTTTTGATCTCACTTACTTCATTTTTAATAGTCAAGATATGTTCTTCCTCATCCGGTGTTTTTCTTTTATTACGGTAGATTGTCCGATTCGCCCGTTCAGAGTACTCGGAACAAGTTCTTAGATCGGGCTGTGAGTCGCTACGAACCACGTTTATGTCACTTCTAGTAGGTGAGCGCGACATACTCATGTTGATCTGTGTAGTTACTCACGCGCACGCAGTCAATACTAGTATCAGCAGCACGGCTCGATCGGGGAGCGAGACGAAAATTGTAGGCTGTTCTTATCACCCGAGGGGGTGAAGAGGGCTCCTTCGGTACCGCTTGCGATTGTTATGTCGTAACCCACAAAATAAGTACAATCCAAATTGGCACTTACGGTTAGAGATGTTATGTATGAAATTGAGTTAATAGCAATTTAGAATATTTAAAACAAATTTGGTAGCACGTCTACTTCGCACGGCGTCCCAAGACGGTTATCTACGGTAAGTATTTATTTATTAGTTGTTATAATAACATGAAAATAATTTGAACTGACAAACGGTTTCAATGCTTGACCAAATTGGTCAAGCCGAAAAACAAACTCATAAAAGGCAAATTAAATGAAGCTTGAAAAAACAAATAACTCGTACCCACTAATTCGTCTGTACTCCAACCGTGTTCGATAAAACATGTGAAAACTTTGCCGTTCAACCAAAACCTACAACGAAGCTCGAACTTTATTTCGCAAAAGTTTTTCCTCCAGCAGTTCTGGCAATAGAAAACTCCCTTGTTGTTCATGTGGATAACACGAGTTTTTCCCCACGAGCACTACGCGGACTCATTTATATTATAACGGCTAAATTATTTACGTTTTTTTGTGGAAGGGAGTCATCACCTTACTGCCATCATACCAAATTGTGGATTTGTTGCAAGAGTATGACAATAAACTAACGTTAAGGCAACTTAACATTCTGCTGGCGTGCACACCAGCAGCCTTTTATGAGTTTGTTTTTCGAATTAACCAATTTGGTCTATAACCAAACTCAAATATTTGTTACGGATTATTGAACCAAAAACCAACAATATTTATAGAGTTGATTTTAATTCCCGCAACGGAAAAAAAGCCAGCGAGACTGCAAATATTTGTTTCGTGTTTCTACATCATGCAAATAACAAAGGATCTTCGAGGCAAAAACCTCTTTTTTCAGCTAAATAACTTTCCGAATCACTACGACTCCGCGGAGAAGGGTAAAGAAAAACAATGTTCTATAGCACTTTTTTAATTCATACCACGACGCAGTTCCAACACAAATTCGGGTGTCACAGCTGCGCGCTGGACTTACTTGGCTCCCCGCCGAGCGTTCGACCTAATTACACCAACCGAGTTTACGAGCCGAAGTAGCTATACTTAGCTGCTTCGAGATTTACACCATTGAGAGCTATGCTTGGTACAGCATTTCGATTAAAATAAGGTATCATAAAAACCGTAGCATCGGTTTTTTCCGAAGTCAACCAAACATACCTTAGTGAAACTCAACGCAAAGAGTTGATTTCAATAATTTGACTTCGAAGAGGAAGAGCATCTGAGGCTGAATTAAGCAGAAATCCGATTCCTGACAGTAGGGAGATTAATCCGTATTTATCTTGATAATACGTCGTTTTGGCAGACCGCCTATCAACACAATGAGATAATTAGCAGATGGCGGTCCCATTCAGGCTTTGTCATCATGCTGACGTCACCTCACCCTTGCCTTTTCAAGTGGAAAGGTCAGGTGGTACGAATAGCCGCATCAGGAATAACAAAATGTTTATGTTATTGTATGTTGATTCATATTTTAACTGTTAATTTTGCGATATTTGTGGTCCCGTGTTGGGGCGCCAAGTTTTCATAACATTCACGTTTGTTTTTATTTCAGTCACTAGGTTGGATATTATTGTTTCATGTTAAACTGTTTATTTGATTCTGACAAACAACTGCATTGGTGATTCGAAAAGTTTGAATTCGTGTTCTACTTGTCATCTCTATATAATTCTTGACTGCAAGAATTAAACTGCGAGCACTTTTAATTCTACCTCCAGTTCAACCTTTTGACACAATCCAAAGAATTCCTACCGGAATGCCTAGCAAGGACAAGAAACAACTATTGCCAGCCTGTGGCGGTGACATCGCTGACATGCTATGAGTTACAGCAATAATTCAAGGTCGTCTATAATAAGAATTTATTACTAAATCCTCACGACTATTTTCGTTTAGGTTCTGAATTGGATTTAATAGCATTTAGGTCAAGTATGCTAGACTCTTCCGGAGGGGTATTCAGAGGTCGTGTTCAGTTCAGTAAAATAAGTTATACGTCTAATATTTTGTAGTTATGAGATATATTTTTCTTTTTCCATTGATGTCTGATTTTTATGTTCGGAATAAAAGGTAAAGGTTTTTACCTTTTATTAGGACATTTGATGCTGTCAATAACATTATAAGTATAATTAATTTCTATCTTAGATGTTTTTATTTCCTAACAATATTAATCTAACTTATGCTAAATAAACGAAATTAGTGAACCTATAGTATATGTTTTTCGAACTGCGTTTCTTTAACTTAACCATATTATAATTCAAATATTCGCCAACTACAAAATTCACTTGAAATTTTCCACTAACATTGGAATTGTCTTTCGAAGCACGTGTACGGTACCAGTTGGCTGACGTCACAGCATTGATTTTGCATCGGCAGCTCGTTGCCCATCATTGCTTTCTATTTATACCAATGCATTTGCAGTCCATCATGGTATTGTGCACGTTTGACATACCTTTTCGTGCAAGAATGCGATTATTCTAGATTGGAACTTGGTACTTATCTTATGATTATGGCACCTGCCTAAAGTGGTATAGCAAGTGAACTCAAAACATGATAGGAACTCGAGGAGACATTTGTCTATCATGTCTATCATCATGTCTACTATAAATAGCTAGCATTATACCATTATCACAGATTGAACGAAGCTAATAATGATAGTGCTGGCAAACAACAATTTCTTTATTAAAAGAAATCCCTTTGATAAAGAAAATGTTGTTTGACAACATTGCCATCAGCTTTTACCCCTGCAGCCATCATTAAAAACATTCCGTAAAAAATTGGGTAGAATTTCAAAACTAATCAAAATATAAAGAGATGATCGATTATTTCCCTAAGCTTTTAATTTTTTGTACTTCAAATACTTTATCACCTGTACCAATACTTAAAACTATACTTATCGCAATCGCTCTTAATTTTAATTACGCAAGTTCAAAAGAAGCGCAATAACGTTTACCGCATAAACTACATTATCACAGCGAAATTGACCCAAATATGGTAAGGTATAGCACAAACTTGAGCTATTCGCTATTCTGGGCCGGGTCCAAATACTCGGTGCAAGTGATTTACATCAACTGCAAAACAACTATTTAATGACAAAATACTGCTTCGGTGCAGCCAATGCAAATAGTGAAACTTTGTTATGAATCCTACCAAAAAATTCTAATTAGAACGAGGAAATTTAAGACTGCATTTTGACTTTAGCATGGCCTACTTTTTATTAACCGACTTCCAATCAAAAAGGAGGTTCTCAATTCAGTTGTTTTTTTTTTATGTTTGTTTTTCATAACTTCGTCATTTGTGAGCTGATTTGAAAAATTATTTTTTTATCTGAAAGGTATGCTTTCAGATTGGTCTCATTTTAATTTATTAAAATCGGTGTTGCCATTTTTTTTTTTTTAACGTTTGTAACTGCATGCCTCCGTCATTTATGAACCGATTAAAAAAAATATTTATTTATTTGAAAGGTTATTCTTACGTCCAGATTGTCCCAAACAAATTTGATTAAAATCGGTTTAGCCGTTTGACAATGAAGTCGGTTTCTCAAGTTCTTAAAACTTATAATTATTTGGAATCTAGTTGATCGTTATTCAGAGGTACAGTCCAAATATAGTCAAATATTTTTTTCTACTAACTTCATTTGATTAGGTTTAAATCAACATTCATATGAAAATAAAGTGGCGCCCAACTTGGGGCCATATCAAAATCCGTTTATTTAAAATCTACAACAGCTAGCCACTTTACAATTGAAAGGAAGCTCACAGCCGATTAAACTTTAATTTTCCTTTGCGATCAGAAATCGATATGCGCTGGGTGAAAGAACTTTTCTACCGGTGAAGCTTCAATGGAGCTCCAGAAATAAACAGTGCCTTAAGCAGCAGTTTCTTGAGCGTTACGTAGGTAACCTAAATCCATTTCCAATGCTAATAATTTACTTCACCGATGAAATCCACTAATTATATAAAATGCTTACGTTACTGATTGACTGACTGACAATCAACGCACAACCTAAACCAGAAATCCTAGATGTATGAAATTTGATTCGTTGTAGTGTACCTAAAGATGCACCAAGAAAGGAATTTATAACTAAAGAGGTGCAGTGAGGAAGAAAACAGATACATAAGAATGAAGTCGCGCGGGATTCTAATAGTTGACAAATATGTACGAATGCAGACGAGCTAGCACTTCAATCTAATTTCAGTTTAATTCTTATAGACGATTTTGAACAAACACGTTAACAATAAATAAAATTGTAGTGTTCTAAAAACGTCACATATGTGCAAGACTGTTATAAATGCAGCCCCCATCCAATGGGGTCGTCGCAATGCGCGTGGGGGCCCCTCATTGGTCGGCTGGGACGACCTCAGTTCATTCAACTTACGAACGAATCTGCAAAATTCTGCAGGAGCTGCCAAGAAAAATCACTTTATAGTTCAGTTTAGTTGAATGGTTTGTTTGGATAAAAAACTAGCTTTGATAAGTTAATGGATATATCCATCATAATCTTGTATATTCAGTTGTGTACAACCTCTTACATTGTAAACATGGTGATTTCTATTGATATACATACAAATTAAATTTAGCCCCACGTTGGGCGCCATGCGTACATCGTTATAAAACAGAATTTTTGAAATTGCTTGACTTTTCTGTACATTTTGTCAGTAATAGCACCGTTTATAACTGAATCCATCGCTGAGCGTTTAACGGAAACGATTTACCATACCTAATAGTGAAATATGCGCGTAAGTGTGAACCTACAATTTGACGATAATAAACCATACTTTAACCTAATGCGTTGTTTAAAAATGAATACTAAATCAATGGATAAATCTTTTAGCTGCTGGATATTAAGACCTAAATGAAAAACTAGTCTTCGTATTTCTAGCCCCCGGTCGAAAAGTAATAGAAGTTTGATGCCTTAGTGTACCTACGTGTAAGTCTGTGACCCGTCACTGCAAACTAATGCTCCGATATGAATGGTTTTTTTCTAAAGAGCTGATGATAGTTCTGAGATGGTTTTTTGCCATGTCTGATAGAATTTTATGCAGTTGTTTGACTGTTTTCAGGATATTCAACGCCTCAGCTGGGAGTCGTACACTTTTGTATAGCCCAAATAGGTAGTTTAAGTAACATAAGTAAGTCTAAGCCTACAGGACCCAATGTTAATTATTCCTATAAAACGTGTAACATAAAAAATACGCATGTTATTCTTGAAGAAGTCGCATAAAACATGGAATGGAGGTTCCATTTGTACGTTCCGCCTCTTAGTTCCGAGGCACTCAAAATCAATATCATTGTTTGTATCTACTTCATTTTATGGTATCTGCAAACCATCTGCCGCAAATAGGTCGCTCGGCGAGGGTCGCACGAACTGCACAAATGTTACTTTAATATTCAGGACTGTTTTTAATAACAGTACACTTCCCTATGTCTATGGTGGCCTGGTACTTTCTTCGAGTTTTATAAAAATATTCACCAGTTATTTTTCCGCAATTTCTTTCAACTGCTGCAGAAAAATACCTGAAAACAGTAATATAGAACATATTAATATCGAGAAACGTGTAAAATTTAAGTAGGTAACATAAACAATTTAACACAACAACCTTTTATTGTGTACAACTCGAAATTAGACTCTACGCAATTTCGTAGAGCCTACGCCGGCGCCGTAGAGTCAAATTCCCGCTACGACGAAGTAGCTACGATGTCTACGAAATCCTGTTGACATTATGGATAGCGAGATTGCTGTGAGTTTCCGGTCAATAAATTGAGGTTAATATTGTGTTTCGAACATGTTATCGGTATAAACAATCAAACTAAAAATTTTAGAAAAAATTGTTGTTGTATGAGCACTAGCATTATAACAATAGATAATGGTAGATAAAATATGCCAAATAAGCCCCGACCGTTTACCGATGTTATGTGAGTATAATAATATAGATTCTAATTATAAGTATGTATGTACGCTACCGTCCACAACAACAGTAACTACGTCACGCCGATTCCATCGATATCGTTTACCATGCAAATACTGAGAAATGAAAATCATGCTTGGAACGAATACCACAGTTATTATCGGTAAACACATACATTGTATAATACACGTGGAATTGAAAGCATTTTAGGTACATATAAAACACGAAAGGAGCCTCTTTGAGGCGCACTTTAATTCCTTTCACCACACTTGGTTCGAAAGAGCCAGTGAAACGGTGAGAAGAAGAAGGTACACATAGACTAATACAGTAGAAGGTGCAGATAGAAGACGAAGAGGGTCCTTTCGTGAACTGAACAATTAAACAGCCCCAAACTAAGCAGAGCTTGTACTATGGGAAGCAGATAGCTGATATACCTAAATGCTTTTTTTTTGTAAATACATACATAGAATTCAATATAACACCCAGACAGAGAACAAACATCTGCGTTCACCACACAAATATTTGTTCTCGGTGGGGATCGAACCCACGACCTATGGCGCAGAAACCAGAGCTACTGCCAACTGAGCTGAAAGGCCAGTCAGATCCTTTTATTTTGCCTCCTCTAAACTGGAGCAGTATTTATTCATAAGAATAGTACTTACCTTATTCATGGAGTGTCCTTGTGTCACTGACGGTAATTAATTTTAAGTCCTAGTTATTTTAAATTCAACTCCTAGTTATTCTTAGCTCCGTTTATAAACTTACTCGTTGAGAATACCTGTTTAACCGAAGTAAAGACTAGCATAGTTCTTCAAAAAGGGCGTTTTTTTTTTTTTTTTTTAATTTATTTATTTATTTATCACTTACTACAGATGTTATCTTAACAGCTAGCCAAACCGATAACACTATCACAAATTTAAAAAAAAAAAACAATATTTCACTCTGCTACTACACTAACCATAATACTACCTATTACTTACTCAATAAACACATTACAAGACATACTACACTAACATTACTATTACCTAATAAACACACTACAAGACAGTCAGGTACATGTCAGGTTGGTGCCTTTACAATTTATTATTCAACAAATAATTATTAAAATTAAAACATCACCAATACGATTTGCCTACTGAAAACAACAATATTATAAATGAGCCTGAATAGCCCCCTCACAGTACTTCAAAGCAATTATACTTAACTGCCTTAAATTATCCGCGAAACCGTCAGTCTCGGAATTCACATGTATGAGTGCTTTTATATGAAATTGCGCGCGGAAAAGTGGTGACTCTTATTTTGGTTTTAAAAGTTAAAAGGGTCGGCAACGCGCTTGTGATGCCTCTGGTATTGCAGGTGTCCAGACTACGGTAACTGCTAAAATCAAATGAGATTGCAGTCAAAGTTTGCAGATAATTAAAAATCCATTTACCAACATTTTGAATAAAACTACCACAGCAGCAATCGTATCTACATCAAGAGCACAGCAACAAAATAAAACCCATATCTAGTTTTTGAATGTTAGTGCACAGAACTCGTCAAATGCATTTACAATTGACACAGTTTGGCCAGCACGCGACAGAATGATAGTAAAAACGCCACTCTATTTAATGTTGTTAGCCAGTGAATGTATGGAAAAACTATAAAATATGTTTGCTAGAATCAATACACATATTTGGTACACATAATTGAATTATTATAATATTAATTACTTTCCTGACCTACACAAAAATATGTAGTTTTGTTTTCCGATTTGTGGTCGCCATTCGAAAACCTTTTTCTCCCAACGGTTGTCGGTTCTTCGAGCATGACCGATATTAGGTGGTCTTATAACGAAACTATCGCTTATAACGAAGCATTGCCTCGTAGGTCACGAACGTGCCCTACGATGCACTGCCCTGCGTCCATCAACTTGAGGCATGCTTATGTTCAGCCTCACGTGCCAGTACTTTCACCACTGCATCACACTAATTTCTTTATACTAAGTTAACAAGAAACAAGAAAGTATGTGAATTTAGATGCTCTTCGTTTTATTTTCCCACCAGCACCGCAATTTTTTGCTGCACCACAAGCTGATTGGGTACTTAATTTTCCATTATACAAGATGCTCCAACCCGCTTCTAAGTACCTCCGTAACTTCATAAACAGCCAATGCTCTGCGATAACTAGATTAAAGTTGAACTCTTCGAACCCACAGAGACCTAAAATGATAAGATTTATCGAGAAGAGCCTAGAAATTGCATTAGGTCGAGGAAAGGAGAAATTGAAAGAACATTTTTTGATTAAACAACTGTTCGTGTACCTGTATATGTGTTAAAGACTAGTTCTATGTAAGATTGGGGAGTAGTAGTGTCCCATACCATTAACCTCTACAACTCTTCTCTATTGGCTCCAAGAAGCTGTAGCCACAGCGGCCACGCCCTGGTAAACCACGAAAGTGGGCTAAACCTAGCGAAGGGGCTACATCTATTAACATCTATTAAGTAGCTTTTGAATGATCCCCATACAGAACAAAAGCCTGCATTGACCAGCTATGGCAATGCAGTAGAGTAACATGACACACCTCAAGGGCGCTTGCTAGGGATCTATTTAATGGATAGTGGTCTGTCACTACATCCCCGATCCCCGGTCATACCGGGAAACTGGTCCATCAGAGAGCACTGGTGGTCTAGTGGTAGTGGCCCCGCCTTCCGATCCGAAGGTCGTGGGTTCAAATCCACTCGTGTACCATTGAGTTTTTCTGTCGAAAAATGTATGTGCATTATGCCAGTACTCTCAAAACGGTGAAGGAAGACATCGTGAGAAAACCGGCGTGTTGTAGAACCTAAAAAAGTTCGAGCAACACGTGTCAGGGGTCACGCAAAAGGGCCCGCCAGTGGCCTACTTGCGGAAAAACCTGCCCGCACATCAAGTGTGCATGATAAACTTGCCGAACTTGCCGTAGCGGTAAGCCGTTTTAATAAAATACCGTAGATAATCGTAGCTCTACTGTTTCGTGTAACTATTTTTGTATCTTGCAAATAGATGCTTATTCTATTCTACTCTTTCGTGTGAGTTTTGTAAATTTCGTAATACTTGTATTAACCATAACTTTCTTTGTCAAGAATGGTTTTTAAATAGCTACAATGCAGTTGCTAATTACAATTGGTTGTAGGACACTCCACCGTGTCAAGAGATCGGGTGAAGGTTCCGTGTGACCCGGATTCGCCCCAGATGCGTTGCCTGGCGACGGAACGCTATCTCCCGCTAGTATTCGATTACTTTATAACCTTAGTTGGGTACTATCCATTATGTTGTGCACAATTTACGATGGAACTGCTTGTTGAATTGAAGATACCAGTATATAAGATCGGGAGTCAAAACTCACAAAATTAAATCATGGAAAATATCCCGTTGTTCATAAAAATAGTGTTAAAAACTAAGATAGTTTCAAAAGCTCCATCTTCTGATACAGCTTACAAAAACACTGAAAAATGGTTTAAATCTGCAAGCACCAAATTTGGGTCTACTAACTAGCTAATTGACTTTTTTTAGCGCTGTTCGTATAACCTAATATAAAAAAAACCTAATAACGACTCATTTAATACCCTGTAATATTCACAAATTAAATCATGGAAAATATCCCGTTGTTCATAAAAATAGTGTTAAAAACCATGATAGTGTAAAAAGCTCTATCTTCTGATACAGCTTACAAAAACACTGAGAAAACGGTTTAAATCTACAAACATCAAATTTGGGTCTACTGACTTGCTAACTGAGTTTTTTTAGCGCTGTTCGTATAACCTAATATAAAAAAACCTAATAACGACTCATTTAATACCCTGTAATATTGAAATAGGTACCATAAATATTTAAGTAAGAAAGAAAAACATCTGCATTGCTCGGCGATCACGATTTACGTTTGCGAAGCTATTTCAAACGGTGTAGCCAATTTTTGTTTCGCAAAAAGCGAAATAGAGTTCCATTTAAGGGGCTTCCGTGTCACGGAGAAATTCACAATTTACGACACGGGATTCTTTCCGGGACTCCCGCGATCCCGGACATTATCCCGAGGCTGGGTCACGGGGTCACAGCATGATGCTTGCCTTCAATTGTGCTGCCGCTATTTATTGCTTTTTAGTGAACTTACCTTGTTTTTATTGAATTTAATTCATTGAAGGTTGAGATGATCGGTTTGAATAAGTTGCGAGGCTATTATTAAATGGTCTTTAGATTAGATCGACCTTTACATAATGTGCTAAGCTAACAAAAAAGGTTTCTCTAAAGCGTTTATAATGGAATTTTGTACTTTTTTGCAACTTGTGGCAGCTTTACCAACTTATCTGAAAAAAATCTGTGGTCCTGTTATATCAAAGCACTATCCAGAAATCCGAAATAACTAATAGTAAAATTAAATATTTTGTAATAGGTATAGTTATGAACAACGACCAAAGACCGGACTCAGGGGCGCGCCAATAGGAGAGACCTATGTCCAGCAGTGGACTGCAATAGGTTGAGGATGATGATGATGTATTATTGCTTACGTCTCACTTAGTGAAGTGGCACCACACTGGATATTCGCACTGCTAATAGTTTAGTTTGTTTTGGATTTGTAAAAGGAGCATATAAAACAACGATAGGAACCGAACCGTAGTTTGTTGCTTGTTCTTCTAGGCTTGGTCGTGTGGAACTGGCACCTAGATTCACCTAGCTTTAAGACGTTTCAAAGTGATTCTTGCAATCCTACTGAGTAAATACGCTTTTGATTTGATGATGATGCATTTACATCGGACCTAAACGTGATTTCCTTTCTTCCAGCTAGCTGCAATGTCCCGGGGCGTGCGGTGATGGCGGATGGCGAAGCGGGCGCGGGCGAGTCTGCGGCCCGCGGCGCCGCGCTCGAGCGGGCTTATGTACACGACGTGTACGAACAAGCGGGCGAGGAAGAACAGCAGCGGCCCCCCGCACCCCCCGTCACCGCCTTCCTCACCGCGCTTGAACCGGGCAGCCTCGTGTGCGACGTCGGTCAGTACTCACCACGCCATACCGTACTCACTCTTAGAATAGCTAGAAGGGACCTATGTACACGACGTGTACGATCAAGCGGGCGAGGAAGAACAGCAGCGGCCCCCCGCACCACCCGTCACCGCCTTCCTCACCGCGCTCGAACCGGGCAGCCTCGTGTGCGACGTCGGTCAGTACTCATTACACAATACTGTACTCACTCTGAGAATAGCTAGAGCGGCCTTATGTACACGACGTGTACGAACAAGCGGGCGAGGAAGAACAGCAGCGGCCCCCCGCACCAACCGTCACCGCCTTCCTCACCGCGCTCGAACCGGGCAGCCTCGTGTGCGACGTCGGTCAGTACTCATTACACAATACTCACTCTGAGAATAGCTAAAGCGGGCATATGTACACGATGTGAACGTACAAGCGGGCGAAGAAGAACAGGAGCGACCCCCCGCACCACCAGTCACCGCTTTCCTCACCGCGCTTGAACCGGGCAGCCTCGTGTGCGACGTTGGTCAGTACTCATCACACAATACTGTACTCACTCTGAGAATAGCTAGAAGGGACTTATGTACACGACGTGTACGAACAAGCGGGCGAGGAAGAACAGCACCACCCGTCACCGCTTTCCTCACCGCGCTTGAACCGGGCCGCCTCGTGTGCGACGTCGAACAGACTCATAAAAAAAAATATCGTGATCACGCAATACTGTACTCACTCTACAAATAGCTAAAGCGGGCTTATGTACACGACGTGTACGAACAGCGGGCGAGTAAGAATAGCAACGGCCATCACTACACATACTGTACTCTCTCTGAGGAAGGCTAGAGAGGGCATAATATGCACACGATGTATAAGTATATGAGCCTCGTGTGCGGCGTCGATCAGTATTCACCATACATCCACCAACAGGTCTCACTCTTTCTCTCTCTCCTAAGGAGAGATACTTTTTCCACTCACGTTCATAAAAGCAAGCATACGTAAGAAAAGTGTTCTTCCTGATCACCAACGACAAAGCATTGCCTCGCAAATAACGCAAAACGTGGCCTACGATGCACGCACAGCCCTGCTTCATAACTTGAGGTAAACAGGTGTTAAGCCTCATACTTTTATGTGTAATTTCCCCGGCACCCGCAACCTTCAAACCGAAACCCTTCTACTCATCGGCCGAAATAGGCATGGTGGTAATACTTTCCCGGACGAACCCATCACGAGCCTTCAAAGTTAAGCCAAATATGTATTTATTCAATAGTATCATAAGGATCACTTTGAAACGTCTTAAAGCTCAGTGGGTGCCAGTTCCACGCGACCTTACTAACAGTAGGCTCGTGTAAGATAATAGTATCTGAAAATCAAACTTATTTATTTGTACGAAGTAAAGGTCAGACGTACATTGTATTTTAGTATCACAAACCTGTAGTGTACCCCAGTGGCACGTGTATAAGGTACTTAGGTTCAGGTGCTAACTTCAAGGCAGAGCTAGTTTCTTGGGTGTGATGCAACTTTTTTAATATTTCGATTAGAGTCATTTTAAACGTTCAAACTCTACATCATTCGTAGCAGTTTCGTAGCTATTTCGTAGAGCTTCGTAGCACTATTAGGCTGCAAAAACTCAACAAGGCGTTACGCAAGACACAGTGCGGTTGTGAAAGGTTTAAAACCGATGACGTACTAAGAAATTGCGAAACCAAGAATGTTTACCCACATAATTCTATATGTAGACAGATAAATACAATAAATAATGCGGACAACACAACACCATCTAGCCCCAAACTAAGCAGAGCTTGTACTATGAGAACCAGGTAGCTGATAATTAATTATGTACTTAAATCCTTTTTTTTGTAAATACATACATAAGAATACAATATAACACCCAGACAGAGAACTAACATCTGTGCTCACCACCCATATATTTGTTCTCGGTCAGGATCGAACCCACGACCTACAGCGCAGAAGGCAGAGCTACTACCAACTCAGCTGAGAGGCCCAGTCATACATCGCAGATAACGTCATAAATCGCACTTAGATAGAAAGAACAAGTACCATAGTTACATACCACCTCGTAAAAGATGATGAGTGGTGAAGAAAATGATGAGTCAAAAACTTGTTCAAATTAATACAACGGAGCGATCTTGAACAGTTTTTGCAACCAGACATTACAATTCACTGTTTTTTATCGTAGTTAGTTACGTAGTAGTACCTGCTAAAATATTAAGTCTATGAATGATTTCGTGGAAAACGTTTGTACAGTCGACAACTAAAGAAGAATTAACATTAAGCAATATGGAAGTATAGTACATTGTTACCCGAGTGTTGAAAGTCACGTTTTTTGAGTCCCGAGACGGGTTTGGCGCCAGAGCGTTAGCGAGGGCGCCAATGGAGCTTGAGGGACTTAAAAGACTTTCACCCGAGGTAAACACTGTGCTTTTCATTACGAATGCAAGGAAAGTAAAAATAAAAACATGAATGAAAAATTTGTGAAAATGAAGATTGAATTGCCGCCTTCCCGGTTTTTTTTTCTTTTTCTCTGGCGGGCCTTCGGCTACGGCTCGCCAGCATTATTCAGCCATTATTTTCATTTTCATAATTTAAAATATGGTAAATTGTTTGCTCAAATCTATGTTATTTTAAATAAATAGTTGAAGTTATATATTAATCAAGTAACTTAGAAGATATATTATTTATTTAATACTATCTTTATGTTATTTTAATTTTACATTGCGCTCAAATTTGAGTTTTTAAACTTCTTACCGTTGTAATGGGTTTCCAACCTACTTGCTGAATAAAAAGTTGGAATTTGGTTCAACCTCCTTGCAGTTTAGAAAGTTGGAACATGGTTGAATAAAATAGAACTTGTTTTTTTTTATAATTTGACAGCTGTCAGTAGAAAGCGATTCTCCCTAGGGCTGAAAGTATTACTTTCAATTAGGCCCCTCAGGCAACTTCAGACCTACTTTCAGAGTATGAGCAATGAAAAATTATTTACATAGCTTAGGTCTAGTACTAATAGGCGAGAACATGTACCCTGTAGGGCGCTGCAAATAGGTCCATTAATTATTAAAATTATGGATGTAGGTATGATTCACATCACTAAAGTTCTAACGAAAATAGGATAGGTAATATAATTAGCAAGATAATAAGTCAATAGTTTTCAATAGTTAGGATAAGTATGAAAAGTCTCGATAGTTTGTTAGATTGATGCCAGATTTTGAAGGCTTTTGAATACTGAGGTTTTTTTTTCAGTTGTAAAATTACAACCCCTACGATGGAACAGTGACATTATAAAATCCCCAGAAGTCTGAATAGAAAACCGTTGTTCCTGAAAATGTATGGAGAAGCAAACATAGCATGAGCTTCTCAAGCTAATGATGATGATGTGGACTTAAATGAATTATTTTCTGAAAACGTATTAGGAATGCAAATTTCAAGCAGGACGGCTTCTTCAAACTATAATGACGTTTTGTAATAGTTCCACTTCTGTCACTGCTTGTACGAATTCACGGTTTGGGACATTTTTCGCCCTTCAATTCGTTGGAAACATTTGCATTAGGTGGGTAATTCTTTTAAACGCCCACACGTTCCATAAACTTTGCCTACTTATACATGATTCCCCTTAAACCTATCATGGAAAGGAATTATATTATTAAACATTTATATCATACCTACGAGTGCAAAAAAATTATAGTAAGTTTAGTAGTAGTAGCGACGCTTTGTGAAGGACAAAGTTTGCGTAGGAGCTTGTACAGATATCAAAAATCTACCATGCCTGGGGATGCATCTACCGTGCGTGATCTAAAGGTGGTTACAACTTAACATCAGGTGGGCTATATGGTTGTTCCATCAACTAATTGTATAAACAAAAAACCGCAGTGCACTCTGGAAACTCGAATAATTTCCACCTCTCGACGTGTGATTTGATGCGTGACGAGTACTTTGGTATTTTCCATTATTAGTTCCATTAGTTAGTTCCATTATTAGTATGGTATTTTCAAACATACTCAATGCCTGTAGGCCTACCACAAGCTCTGTCTGGCTCTGTCTCTGGCTCTGATTTTCAGCCTGTGTGAGTGTTGACTAAATAAATCCTACGTCGAAACGTCACTCACATAGTATAATTCATTGATGAGCACTCACACAGACTCAAATCCAGAGCCAGGGACAGAGCCAGACAGAGCTTGTGGTAGGCCTACTGTATGCTACACTACAGTTACCTCATGATCAAAAGTACGTTTCGAAGTTGAAATAAAAAAAAAAACTTTGACCTAAAAATATCATTGATGCTTATTATATTTGACAATTTGATCCTGACAATGTTATCTACGCAGTTCTTGTGATTGACTTGTTTATATCGAGAAACTCGTGGTAAGAGCGAGCGTAAACATCTACCACAGAATATAATAAAGTGCTAGAAAATGTACATAAGTACAGTCAGTTACACATCAGATTACACACCCTTTAGACGTTTCCCCCATGATACATCTGCTTGGCTCAACAAGTGCTTTAAGAAAATTATATCTCTCATCATCTCGACCAATTAAGTAATCAAATTACCTCAGTTTGTTCCCAGTGACTCTATTGAACAGTTCTACAGACTGAACTTCTCGGTTTTTTTTAACTAGTACGCATAACCATAACTACTCTACATATTATATTGAGAATGGTGGGTAAGGGAACATTATCGCACCTTCAAATAGTTCAAAATTTAAGGCGCGAGCCCACCAAGCCGCACGGAGAGGCAACGCACGTGGTGGTGTGTCCACTGCAACCCACGGAGAGGCTACGGATGAATTGACGTCATTGATCAATCAAATCAAAAAAATCTAAAATCTTTTTATTTATTATAAATGGGGTTGGGACTCTTCAGTTAAGTTATAGTAACCTGTGTTTGAAGAGTCCCCTCTATTCCGTGGTCTAGGTATTACATACGTATGTTACAGTAGGTAAATACAATGTGGTTATGGATAGAATGCTAAAGCTTAATTTTATTAATATTGATTATATATTGATACTCGAATAGGCGGTGACATAGCTCAACTAATGCACGCTACGCATGCTTGCATGTACCGCGTGTACAGCGTGCACGGCGTTGAGCTACGTAAGCAACATATTCAAGCAAACCCGTCGCACGTGCGTAGCCTCTCCGTGCATCGTGGTGGGCCACGCTACAGTCGTGAGTTAAGAGGCCGGCGGAGCGCGAATTTTCATACAAACGTAATACCAAAATGATTACTAATTTAAGCAGATTTTCACTATATTATTGTAATAATTGTATTTATATTGTATTTATCTAGGTTCCTAAACAGTTTTTATTTTAAATTACTTACCTCAAATGAAATTAACGCCAATCACAATTTTCAATGAAAAAAATGTGTAAAATGCGATTGGTGATTATTTCATTTGAGGTAAGTAATTTAAACTAAAAACTGTTCAGGAACCTAGATAAATACTTTAGGAATACCGTTATTACAATAATATAGTCAAAATCTGCCTAAACTAGTAATCATTTTGGTATTACGTTTGTATGAAAATGCGCCCTCCGCCGGCCCCTTAATATTCGTGTGCAGCAGTGGAAATGTAGACCCACGTCGGCAAACAAATTAATACACGCAGCGAAAAAGCGTGCCTGTGGGGGGTACCTAAACAAATAATATAAAAACTAAGCTACAGTTATAATAATGAACGGCTATTTTAATCAAGATATTATCAATGGGAAATCTCAATGAGTTTCGTTTTCATTCAACTTGGGTATAACATGCGGCAATCAAGAAACAAATCTTTAAGACGATGAACACCGTAAAACAGCTTCTCTTTCACCTTTTAAATGATAAAAAATAACTGAACTGAACTATTTTGTGTGCAATCCTACACACACTGCTAAGCAAATACCTAAATAATTCTGATAATAACACGTTTTTTAACTAAAATTTTACTTAAATTCGAAAACCAGTGACGAACGAGAAGTTGTTTCAAGGTTGTCATCGTCTTAATGTCGACTATTATAGGTATACCTCTAACGAGTGCGACTGAAAAGTAAAATGTCAGCAATAGTGTATGTGAGTGAGAGGTAAAGTTAAATCCGCTGTCGTAGTATTGTTATAATGTAATAATTGTTTTATGCCGCCGCTATCGAAATCGCGAGTTATATGTTGCATTGGTTTATGAGTTATGTTAGTTTGTTGCCTGTTCTTCTAGGCTTGGTCGCGTGGAACTGGCACCTAGACTCACTTAGCTCTAAGACTTTTGAAAGAGATCCTTGTGATACTATTGACTAAATACATATTTGACTTTGGCTTATGACAATGAGGTTTCGTGGCGGAATGAAAATGTTCGTCGATTTTCAACTTGATTTGTTCAACGTATTACGATCACATACTACCTTTTGAAACTGAATAGACAGAATACACCGATAAGTTAACGCCACAAATTATGTCAAAACGTGTTCATGAACACCAGTGCACTGGTGCAAGCGAAAACCGACTCTAAGGTGACGAACATTTTCATACCGCGACTTTACTTTTACCTACCCAACGTCGTTGTTCACTATCTTTAAAAGGTTAACTGGTCTTTACAGTTTATTTTTTCAATTCACACGTCCTCCCACGCTGTGTTGTGTGATGTTCTGAGTGTAACATAAATCGTTGTTTGTTTAATCTTTACAACCTTTTAGGTATAGGTACCTACAAGATTTCATTGAATTGTTTTGAATTAATCTTTAGAACTACCCACCTACCATTGTTAATGCGTAGGAAGATTTATGCTGTTTCATCTCATGTAACAAATAATTAAAATATGTAGCTATTGGTACAAAATAACACAGGTTATTCACCCAAGCCAAAGGAAATTAACCTTTCAGCGATGGGGTTTTTAAATAATCACTAAATGAACTTTACTGTATTCTAAGTATTATGGTTTAAATACTTATGTACTTATTTACACAAAAAAAGTGTACTTATAAGTATTATATCCGCTATCTGGTAACCATTAGTATAAGATCTGCTTAATTTGGGTCTAGATTGTGTAATCTAGACCCAAATTAAGCAGATCTTATAGGTACAATATTCTTTTTATTCAACTGTAAAAAGCTAACAAAGTTGGAAATATTCCCTATGGCTACCTGCAGTATCTGAAATTCGTTAGTATGATATGTACTGAAAGTAGGTGAATTCTACTGGCATGTGTAGGTACGCCCACTATCAGATTTGACCTTATGACCTTTGAAGATGAGCACGCCTTTACCACAAGTTGCTAGACTATCGTTTAGTTCGAAAAATACACAAATTGATGTTGGGAAGCGCCGCGGGCTAGCTAAGCCTAGTTTGTAGGTAATACGTTCGTCCTTCGTCGACTGTGACGATCAATCCAAAACCGAGGTTAAACTTGCAAAGCACAGAGATAGCTTGCATTTTGGAGACGGAAATATGCCTATTTTTATTTATATTATAATTGGGAAAAGTTTACACAGCACTATCTAGCCCCAAACTAAGCAGAGCTTGTATGACGGGAACCAAATACATACATACATACATGCTTAGAATACTATATATACTATATTATAGTGTTATGTTATACCATAACACTCAGACAGAGAGCAAACATCAATGTTCACCACGCAAATATTTATTCTCGATGGGGATCGAACCCACGGTTTACGGCCCTGAAGGCAGGGTTACTACCAACTGAGCCGTGAGCCAGTCAATCGAGCCCTATTAGTTGAGTAGCCTAATTTAATGCCTTCAAAAACTTGCTACCAGATTCTACCGTAACTTTTTTATGGTGCATAAAGTTTTGTTTTCACATCTACCCATAGATAGACGAGGTGTTTTACTTCATTATCATCACTATAAAAGCCTGCGCACACCTAGGTCGCTGGCGATAGCGATCAGTGAAACGCTGTCAAATTTGACAGCGTTATTTGACCACGTTTCATTAATCGCCATCGCCAGCGACCTACATGTGCGCAAGCCTTAAGAAGTCCACCACTAGTAGACATTAACCTCCATACATTTACCGGGAGAAAACTTCTCCATTCACGACTTCCAATGATCTACTTACCGATGAATTAATAGCGACCCCATACATTTCCCGGAAGAACGATTGAGCCTTCTCCTTCCGATCTACTTACCTACCTACCCATTATGTGCTGGTTGGTTCAGTAAGAAATAAAAGGTGGGGTAAAACTTTATAAACTTTTTTTTTATTTTTTTTATTTCTATAAGGCCGCCCTTTTTTCACACCACTTGCACTGTGTTGATTACTACTGTTTAGTGTTTCCACATTAAACATTTTTAAATTCTACTTATTTATTTTTAAAACTACGGTTTTACTCTACCATTCTACCGATTCTAGGTAATCGATTGGCGATTTATTAGCTAGTTAGTAATAGTTGTTTGTGTTCCTCAGGTTGCGGTAACGGCAAGTACTTGAGCGTGAATCCATCGGTGTACGCGGTGGGCGGAGACAGGTGCACGAGGCTAGCGGCGCACGCGAGGCACCAGAACAACGAGGTAACCAACTATAAAGTAGATTTTGTGACGGTTTATCTGTGTTCTTTTTTGTATAGTTATCTGTTCCAATTTTGTTTTCGGAACTATGAGCAGAATTTGTGATTACCGGGGTGTAACACATTTTTCTGTGCTAACCAGACTCCTATGAAACTGGGGGAATCATAGAAGCCCACTCCCGACCTCTCTCTCTCAAACTAACACCCTCACACACAATACACGCATGTAAAGATCTTCATTTTGGTGTATTTTTTCTGTATTATGTAATTTAATATTTTCTTTTTTTTGACTGCATACTGTATTTTCCTTTTTTTATAAACCGGTCTACTTATTTTTATACTTTCGACTACCAATAACATCGAACATTGGGTTAGGCAGAAAACCAGCCCTGTGTGTAATTAGCAGTCCAGCTGCAGTCAAGTAACGTTCTATAGCGCTAATACATTTTGGTAATAAATAATAATAAATAAATATTTTGGATAGTCCACACGACAAGGCAAGTTTGGCAAGTTTTTATCATCCGCACTTGATGTGCGGGCAGGTTTTTTCCGCAAGTAGGCCGCTAGTGGGCCCTTTTTGCGTGACCCTTGACACGTGTTGCTCGAACTTTTTTAGGTTCTACAACACGTCGGTTTCCTCACGATGTTTTCCTTCACCGTTTTTGAGAGTACTGGCATAGTGCACATAAATTTTTCGACAGAAAAACTCATTGGTACACGAGTGGATTTGAACCCACGACCTTCGGATCGGAAGGCGGGGCCACTACCACTGGACCACCAGTGCTCTCAGTCTCAGTCTGCAGTCCACACGACACTATCTAACCCCAAACTAAGCAGAACTTGTATTATGGGAACCAGATAGCTGATATCATACTTAAATACTTTTTTTTGTAAATACATACATACTTGGAATAGAATACAATATAACACCCAGACAGAGAACAAAAATTTGTTGTTGGTGGGGATCGAGCCCACGACCTACGGCGCAGAAGGCAGAGCTACTCCTATTATATTACCTTCCGACTGGCCTCTTAGCTCGTAGTCTAGTTGGTAGTAACCAACTAGACTACGAGCTAAGAGGCCAGTCGGAAGGTAATGAAGCGATCGAAGCCTTCAAACATTCTCGTCATTTCCAGGTGGTAGTTTGCGACAACCTGTGCCTTCCGTACCGCGATGAGTCGTTCGACGCGGTACTGTCCATCGCGGTGGTGCATCACTTCGCGACGGTGGAGCGCCGCGCCATGGCTCTGCGGGAGCTGGCCAGGGTCACCAGGATCGGCGGCCGGCTACTGCTGACCGTGTGGGCTATGGAGCATGAGGGCCGGAACTTTCATTCACAGGTACATCTACACCTATGATTAAACGGGGATGGGAAACATCCTGAGGACACCGGCATTTCGTGGAACCTAAAAAGTTAAAAAACGTACCTATGTCAAGTCAAAGATATCTATTTTTCTAAGGTCTGGTTCACGAAAGGAGCGTCTTTGAGGAGCATTTCTAATCAAGCCTTAGTTTAGACATTCGTTTACCTTGTTTATTTTATTTTCCAGGATGTTCTTATCCCTTGGCACCGACCAGCCACACTGTGTCCGCCGACGGCGACTCCTCGATTCCTGTCTGTGGACTACGACCAGTGAGTATTACCCCACGGAATAAGATTATCCGACAACAGTAGTAGACAGTTGTAGTATTTACAATATGGGCCCCGAATTTGTATTTTAGTACTTACTGTGTTGACACATTACAGAGAGAGGCCCATACCCCGATGTGGATAATGAATAATCTTAAAATGTTCTTATTTAATTTTTTTGTTACAGTACCGCAGAACCGTGGAAAACTCGCGAAGGCTCCCCAGGGTCATCATCTCTCTCGTCGCCAAACGAAACCTGCTACTCATTCGTCAGAAGAGCACTCCAACGTCTCGCGGGCCGCCGGTCTTTCCTCCCATCATGGGGCTTAGGACCGAGACCACCGCAAAGAAGCTGCTTACGGCCCGAACCACCAGCGGCCGACCTCCCCATAGAACTACGAAGACTAGACGAATTCCCACCCCGGTTAATCACACAACAGTCAGACGCAACCATTAAATCACGAAGCCTAACGGACATAGCGGAAATAGACCGACATGCACTGGTCCGATCTCGTTCCAGTCTACCGAGCCTCGGCTTAGACGAAATCGAACCACCACCAAAAGAAACTCCAGCCCCAGAAATCAACGAACCGAGGAAGAAACCGCGGCTCGTTAAACAGAAGAAATCAATAAATGAAGACGATGCTGAAGAGGACTTAGACAAACCAACTGATATGAAGAGTATGGTCGAAGAAATGCCCAACTTCAAAATACACACAAACAGGTTACAATCTAGGAAGCCAGGCGTTGTCAAGCAGACATCGCTAAATGAAGAACTAATGTCTGTGGAGCGGTTACGAGAAAAAGAACGTTTACGCAAAAATATACAGAAACAGGCGTCATTGAACGAAGAATATCTTTACCGACGACCTGGTGCGCTGGACTCGATACGAGATTCAATATTTTCAACTTCAGCAACCACTGCCAAAAAGTTTCAGTCATTAAAAAATGGTCTGACAAGCAAGTTTAAAACGTCGACAACGAATATAGATAAGGTGACCGTGTTCGTGAGAATGCTCCAAGGATGGAAGAGTCATGGCCCAGTCCCTGAAGTTCCTACACCATGCGACAATAATACTTGTAGCGAAAAGAGTTATCCTGAGCGAAGACACTCAAAAGAAGATGGCTCAGATTCTTCAAAAGACAGTAGTTTACAAAGTGACACGAGTGTTGATTCAGAGGACAGTTTTGCATCTGTGATATACGTACCGAAAGCTGACGGCTCCGGTGGCGATCCTCTGTCGCCAACTCCCCTATCCCCTGGACCAACTTCACCTAGATTAAAAGTATCTTCAGTTCCAACTTCTCCTCGAATGAAAAGCTCACCAGGTCTGCCATCTCCAAGGATAAAACAATCATTTCCTTTGATAAGACCTCCCGGTTCTCCAAACGCAGTGCAAGCCCCCACAACTGGCAAGATTCTAGTAGCCCAATACAGTTTGAAGAACTACTCGACCACCAGTACGATAGCAACTGTGCCTCTGAAGCCTCAATCAAAAAGTCAGCCTAACTCTCCGCCAAAATCTGAGTCCGATGACAAAGCTCCGCCAAAACCTGAACCTTTGCCTGAATGGGTCAGAAATGTTTCGATTGAAGTATTTGAAGATGAGGCACCACTGATTCCGCCAATCATAGAAGAAGAAGAAACTGAGTGCACTCCGACAGATATCACCAAGGAACTCATCGCGGAAATAAACAAAGACATCGAAGAGATTCATAAACTTACAGCTGAGACCAACGATCTGAAACCTCGAGTCGTACTTCAGGATGTGAAACCTTACCCGAAAATAACTTTACAAACAGTAGCAGAACTTCCTGAAATACCAGAGTTCAAGCCGAAACAGTCCAATAAGCCCACAACAGATACACTGGATCTGAAAACTACCGAACGAAAAAGGAAAGAAAGAATAAGACAAGTAAAAGAAATGCTAAACAAGGGCATTCCTTCGGTGAGCTACGGAAGACGGGCACCATTCCCATTAGTGCGCAGTACGAGTAAAGCTGACCCAGTTGTCAAAAGCCGTCCTACACTAATGGCTTTGGAACTCTTCAATCCAGCAACAGATGATATGGACAGTGATTCAAGCGGTGTTTCATCGCCTGATTCAGTAGACAGCGTTATCAGCGTTGTTCCAGAAGAGTTAAGGAAAATCGCAGTAGAAAAAGGTAAATAAGTTAGACAATTCGAATTCAGGTTTAGGTTGTTGGTGCTTTCTTATTTAAAAACGTATAAGTGTATACTGTAACCCAATTTTTTATTTCAGATTTGCCCAGCATCGTTACCGAGTTAACGACGGATGATCAGCCATCGTTAGACGTAGTCAGACCAGCGAAATCTCCATCTCCAGTTCCACCCTTAATTGAAGCACCACCTTTAATTGAAGCCGTGGCAGAAGTGGCACTTTCTCTGGACGAGACGTGCGAAGCAGTAATTCAGTGTAGCCCACGGACCAAAAGAAAACATCTTGAGAAATTAGAAAGTTCCGACACAATGGCGATCGTCCAGGGCGCTTCAAGCAGCAGTAGCAGCAGTAACTGGAGTCTAAATAAACTATCTCCCGGAGATTTGAGAATATTAGAAGATAGGTCGAGGTCCCAATCGCATACCAGTTCTAGCGGAAGCTCATCTAGCCTAGAACGCCTGTCACCAGGCAGGAGATCAAAAGATAGATCTCCAAAACTAGGCAGCATAAATAATTCATCTTGGAGTTTGAATAGACTATCACCCAATAGACCTGAAGGACGCTCACTAGACGAAAACTTGAGCAAAAGCCACAGAAGCCCAACCAGACTGCCATACGACTCAATTTCAGTATCCAGCACTGATTCTGAAAAATCTATCTCAAAATCAGAAAGCTTCAATAGAATACAAAATGAACCACTGATTACGTGTAAATCTGATATGTTAGTTCACAAAGAAGAAGAATGGGCACCAGAAGATCGACACCAACATTTGACAGAGTTCGCAGAAAAACTTAGCGAAAAGCTTCTTCAAGAGATCGATCAGTATTCGAAACGCATCAACGAAGATGATTTTGATCTTCCAAGTAGCAGCAGTAGTGAAAAGAGCATATCCCTTCGACTCAAACGCGAAGAGGAAGACAGAAATACGCAAAAAATATTAGATGAATTGTCTGATAGCTTACAGCATTTAGAAGACCCATACATAAACAAGATTAGCACAGAAATGCAAGGGCTTAGTAAACTTACCGCTGAGATTCAGGAACGTAATAAATATATCGCATCTCTCAACGAAGTTCCGGAGACCGATATCAACAAACTTTTTCCAAAGTGTAGCACAAAAACGAAAAAGAAAAGATCTAAAGACGTGGACCCGATTATCAACAAATACAGAGAATTGAAGAAAAGTATGAAAGTGACGAGCGACGAAGATCTGTACCTCAACAATTGTGCCAACGTTCAGTATACCGCGAAGCCTATAATCGACGAAACGAAACTACCCGAAACCAACCCTGACATGAAAAACCCTGATGATGACAGTGCTATATGTTCAGCCAATGGAAACCCTGAAATAACCATTGACTCTGGAGCATACGACACGAGTCAATCGCTCGAAACTGGATACTCATTAGAGTCTGAGATCAGTGTTGATTCTCTTTGCACGAGTACTGACAAGATTTCAAAGCGGTCCTCTCTCAAAGTAGGTCAGTCTACGGACTCTAGTGAACTAGATAAAATGGAAATCAGCCCAGAGTCTATAACCTCTCGCTCGAGCAATAGTACTGCGCCTTTGAAATCCGGATTCTCGATCGAGTCGAGCGATACTTCCGCGGGTAGTGATTGGAGTCGTCGGGATAAGACTGGAAGTACTGCGTCGCTGGGGTGCTCTAGTTTAGCTTCCTTGCCTTCGTATAGCGAATGCTCGCGGGAGAGGAAGCTAGAAGCTCGGTCTTGTTCGGAGGACACGGCCACCTTGCCAGTACCCACCCCGATCCCCAGTATACCCGCTCGCGCGATCCCCCACGCTCCATTATTACCGTCGTTGAGTGACGGCTCAGATAGCCTACCCTCTGAAGGCGGAGCTGTCACCTACCACCGATACTATCACGTCTTCAAACGTGGAGAGCTTGACCAACTCATAGAAAAGTACGTGGAAAGCCTCCACGTAGTATCCTCTTACTACGACCAGGCGAGCTGGTGCGTCGTAGCAGAAAAAGTTCAAGTGTGGACCATATAAGGAGTATCTAATTGTCTAATCGCTGAGGTTCGAAGTTTCGTTGCTGGTTTCTCTAAGGCCTGATGATTTATTATAGTGCTGGTTTTAATCTTATGAAGTAGCGGGGGTTAGAAACGTTGATATAAGTAGAAGACACTATGTGCAGTGACTAATCCAAGTGACCTTCCTAACTAACTCTTTAGTGAGTGTTAAGGACAAAATCATGGAGGAGGACTTTTGGATAGGTGTTTGTTTATCCTGTGCAAATTGCCAAAAGCGAGGCTTTTGTTTTTTAAAATACCAATATAGTCACTCTATACCAATTTATTAGTTGTTATCTCTATGATATCTTACGAGTAACTGTTGCCTGCCGGGCGTTGTAATGGATTTCGAAATTGCTAGACGTGTTTACCCATATTGAAAATTTCCTTGGCTAGTGGGTAAATTATAAAATTTGCTAATTTATCAGATGGTTAAACATGCCTAATATTTTAGAATATTTCATTATTATATGAACCCAAGGCATTAGTATTTGATGCGAAGGTAGAATTCGCATAAAATGAAATCTAAGAGCTTTAAATAGTGAAAATTTAAATATAATATTATACTTCAGAGGCTCAATATTATAATAAGCTATTCGTAGCTTATGTACTCTATCATTCATGTATACTTACAGAATATAATAATGTAATTATATTCGTTACATAACTTATAGATACTTACATGGTAGTTTATTCACTATACTGCTAGTACCGTAATCCAAGACCAAAATAATGTATGTAAGTCAAAGTACTTTTATTCTTGAGTTCAAACTATATCACTATTATCTAAGACAATAAAAAATATTAAAGCCATGATGAATATTTTTGTTATTTTTAATTCTTTCAGAATTTCAGTCATGCACTGTTTTGGTTTTGGATTTTGGTATTTTATTCAATAGATTTATTCTGATAAAACATTATAAAATGTAATTTGTTCAGTATTAATTATTGAGCTGGCCTCTACTATATAACCATTAGCAGGTAAATCAAATTAACATTAAATTGTAATCACATTCTAGCTAGAGTGATTCTTTGTTTTTCTCGATATGTGTTCGCAACTCATACTTAGTCTTGATAGTATTTTAATGATTCTCATTCATGATGTATTTGTACCAACAAAATAAGAGTTACCTTCATAGTTAAAATATCATTTATACTAAAGATAATTTACTTAATTGTGCAGAAAAATATTGATTTTAAAAAATTTACCATGTTATGTATGATATTTAACACAATATTCAGAAGTTGGACCATAAAGTATGCAGATAATATTGAAAGTACAAATACCTTCAATAACTAGTTACTTATATTTTGTGTACTATCTTTATACACTTTAAATATAAATTCGTTCATTGAATATAAAGCTGCATTTTAGTGTAATGACATTAAATTATTATTATTTTTAAGAAATTTTAGATATTTTTAGTGTAACTTATTTTAACTTTTGCTTACCTACTGTTATTTTTTACCGTTAGAAAAGTATCACATTGAAATATAGGTACACTTATTTAGTCAAAACAATTTAAAAATAAAAATCCCAAACAGTCATTTAAAAAAATCGAAATATATATCATATATTAGATAAGCAAAACTAACGAATTTTACATTTCATTTAAATACATCGTAGTTTTAAGATAATTATAACAACTTGGATAACTATAAATAAAATAGCATGAGTGGTGGAAAAAACGTCTATATTGTATTGTAAAAATATTGTAACGAAACTTGTTTTGTAAAATACAATCTACAAAGTGCACTTGCATCGACAAATACTCGAATGGTAACCTGCAAGAATATTTTAAACTATTCGAAAACGTTTCCAATACGTCAAATGCTCTGTAAACAAAAACTAACTTTTCTGCTCGGAACGGAAGCGTTTTCAAATATTTTAAAATAACAATGCTAGGGTTGTGTTATGCATATTCCAAATTTAAAACCTGCTAGTTTCCAAATTTGAAAGATCATTCGGAAACTGTCAAAAGAGGTCAGAACACGGTCTATAAGCAAGTAGGTCAACATTCGTGTGGCTGTTAGCCAATCGTCACATAATATTATACAAAATGGCGACCAATTACTTTAGTAATTCTGAGATACTATAAATAGTTTCGTGGCCGTATTTTTATGACAAAGGCTTGAAAGATTGAACAATAATACAAAATTATGGCAGCATTGCTTCTAACGATAAATATAAATTAATGTTCGTAACGTATATAATGTAAATATCGCTCCTAAGTATATAAAGCTATTAGAATCTAACTATGTTATCAAATGAATCAGTGAGATTAGGTAACTATATAGGGTAGTCGGAATGTGGCTGGTTATTTAATATTTTCTAGTATGTAATTTCAGTCATTATTTTAGTCACCGTAGTAGGTATATTTAAATTTCGAGTATATTTATGTATTCATCTAAAATATAAACAACAGTGGCTTTAAAATATTTTATTATTTGTTTTTTTTTATGCTCGTGTGAAGAAGCTGGCAACCTGTCATTATAATGTTGTCGGTTCAATTGATTAGTAGGTAATTAGTAGGTTAACCTAATAATGAAGAATAAAATAGAATCTCAGTTAGAAAATATTATCTAAACAGAGTGCAACTTGGAGTTTCACTAGTTATCGCGAAATTAGCTAACGTAGTTTTAGGAAAAGATAATAGTAAAAGCACAATCGACATTTTAATTTTAAAATTCATAAATATTATGTATTTTTAATTATGGAGCTTCAAACACCATAACCAAGTTAATTATGAAAAAAACTTAATGATATATTAATATTCGATGTTTTCGGTGTTTAAATATAATATTTGTTTCTTGTTGCAAAACTAGTAAGTCACTGAAAACTATTTGATAAAGTATTAATTTATATGACAACAAAACAATGTATACTGTATGTCTCATATTTTGTACAATAATTTAATTTCAATTTCAAATTATACAGGGTGTTTCAGATGTAGAGCCAAATTGATGTACTTAGATAGTTTTAAACCGAAACAAACATAGGTACATTATAATAACGATATTATAAACAGAGGGTTAAAAACAATTCGTCCCTGATATGTAGGTA
The DNA here is from genome assembly GCA_947578465.1 of Thera obeliscata. Taxonomy (NCBI): domain Eukaryota; kingdom Metazoa; phylum Arthropoda; class Insecta; order Lepidoptera; family Geometridae; genus Thera; species Thera obeliscata. Next base: position 5,713,352 of record OX387918.1, on the reverse strand, counting down.
TGGACTTCTCGACACATGATGGTTTTAGAAAAAATATACTTTTTCCTTAAAACCCCTCATCTCATTGTTTTTTAGATTAGTAAATATATTCTGATTTAAGATTTATACTAATTTCACTAGTAGTTGCACGTAGTAGTTTACAGGGCAATACATTCTAGGACACCCTGTATCTTTTTTATTAAAATAACTTTTAATACGAATTGAAGTATTCAAAAGATTACATAACGATATAAACAACGGGTTAATGTAAAACCGTCAGTTAAGCCATCCCAATTTTAGACATACGATTATAATTTTTAAGATTTTTTCTATTAAAAATATTAATTTCGAGTATTTACAAGTCCGAGGGACGATAAATTTATTTGGATTGGTAGTTGTGAAATGTTGCGCATATCAGTGCTGTTTAGGGAAAGAGAAAAAACATTATTAGGATATATTATTATTTAGCCCTGTTGCTGCCCCACTGCAGGACAAAGGCAAAGGCATATTATTAACATAGAAGTTTTATTTTATTAAATTACGGTTGAAAGATGCTTAGGAAATACTATGCTGTGACTTTAGGTGCAGATTTGATTCTGCGGCGGGACAGATGTTTGCATGACTTGTAAATATTTGTTCCTGGGATTCATGTTTATTGCGCTCGGTTGTTTTTTTTTTCTATTGGCTAGTCTTCTTATACTGCAATTCAGGCAAAATACAGCACTTAATTATTCTCCTTGTGACCAAATTTAAAATCAAAAATTTAGCACTGAGTTTGAATTGCCAAGACCGAATTTGCTATCTATATTATGGAAATTAGATATTCTTTTAAAAAATGCCTAACCTCAGATTTTAGGACAATATTAACATACTCTTAACTTCAAAGTTTAACTAAAAATTTATGTTTGTAAATTATTTTGTCATCAGCCTGTATAGCCACTGCTGGGCAAATGATTCTCAATATACAGGCTGATAAAAATAATAAATTATGTTGCTTATTTATTGGGAGTTAACAGAGATTAAAAAGTAACAAGTTCAATTCCGACAAAATAGTCGCATGTTTTGCAAACATTGTGTCCCGTAGTAGTTTCTCTCATCGACGTGAAATCCTATATTAGGTCAGTTAAGTATGTGACTTGTATTCACTAATTTTGTAAAATATAACATAAGTTAATTTTTCACCTACGCGTATTTCATATTGGATAATTCCGATGCCTATGTACATAATGTAACTTAGCACTTCATATTGGCTTAATCTGTGATATGTAATAGAGAAATTGGCACAAAAACGTTTTTCTTTAAATTCATGTAAATATAGTTCCAAAATATTAGATTAATTTGAACGCCGCTTGATATTTTTTCTTACAAAGAGCTTATTAGTTCAACGATTGTCACAAATCTAGCTTCCGCCGTATAACCATAAAAACTGTTTTAAAGGCTCGAACACACCTAGTTCGCTGGCGGGCGCGGTGGCGAACCGTTCAGTTTCAACATAGGGAATTGTATACATCCGCACACACTGCCGCGTCTTTTGACAGTTGCACGCTGCGATCACTACTAATAAAAACGAAAGTTCCCAGATCGTGACAGACAAAGCATCCCCTATTTAATGTTTTACTACCCCCTACTTAATTTTTCTTAATTTTGTGTATTAAACAATCGTCAAATATTTGATCTACTGATTAGTCATCGGTGAAAACGACCCGTAGAGTCTAAAATTTGGAAAAAGAGAACTATTGAGGATTCGTTCTAATATTATTGAACTCTGCAAATTGTTTTTCCTATTAGTTTTAATAGAAAAAAAATATATTACTTCTAAAAATATTTGTTTAACTACGTTAAAAGCAAAAAAAGATGTTGTGTAAGATAATAATAGGATAGAATCTTATTTGAAACTATTTAAAAATATAGTAATGCATAATGGGCGGTTATATCGCTGCAAATCAGTATTTTCCAATCAAATTTTGGATGGAGAGAAGCTTAGAATAAGATCAAATATCAATAAAAAATAAAATAAGGGCATTTACATACCTAGAATGAACCGTCATAATCAAAGTAAATCAATAAATACAAAAACAAATACAATCATAAGGCTAAGTTTATGGTATTCGATATGAATGTTTAACAGCGTGTAATATTTTGATTGATGGAGAAAAAACAGAACAAGTGAATGTATTTATAATATTTGGGGACTTTTTTATAAGAGATGGAATGCATAAATATAATATCGAAACAAGGAAGTGTATAATCACCACCCGTGGAGACAGTCGATGAAGTCGCGGGCATCAATTAGTTCAGCCACCCATCAGTTTCCCATCTGACATTACGTCCTGACTAGGGCGTGCAAACCCGGTTTTCCGGTTTTGCGAAAAGCCGGACAGCTAAGCAAAATTTATCAATAGTACTTTTTTAAACTTTTGCGATCATAACACACATTAAACTGTTACACGGGTATTTTTACCGCATTTAGGTAAGCGTAGTGTAGGACGCCCTCCTGCAAGGTGGGGTGACGATCTGCGAAATGTAGCTGGCAAGCACTGGAGAAGAAGAGCCGAAGACCGGGCTCAGTGGCGCGTCTTGCGAGAGACCTACGTCCAGCAGTGGACTAATATAGGTTGATGATGATGATAATGATGATGATGGGTGTTTACCGCGTATAATTTTCCCCGACGCTTCGGCTATGTTGTAATAACTGTGGTCGTGGGCAGACTGGAGCAATTAACATGAGTGCTATCGTCGTTGAGAGGTGGAGGTATAATAACTACCCTCACTTCAGGACGCAATGATAGATAGGCGTATGCCTATACAGTGAGGGAAGTTTTACGTATTCCGATTTTCCTTAGTATCAGAAACATAAATCTTACTGATTGAGCCTCAAAAATATTGTTTTGTTTTTAATCCCCGTGAACAAAAACTACCTAGGTACCCCGGACTAGCGGGTGAATGAATTAAGCTTAGAAAAGATTGCGGCGAACAGTTTCGAACTGCGTTGGCGATGGCGATCAGTTTCAAGCGTAGGGTTTTGCATCCATCCCCACACAGCGCCGCGAACTGTCATTGTACGCAGCGAGCTAGTATTAGTGTTAGATACTGTCTTGAAACTGCGCTAAATCTTGTTCCTCAAAAGTCATAACAGTGGCAATATGGAGGCAATGGTGTGGGTGTTGTTTGCACAAGGTTCGCGCGTTCAGTTCACCATCACTTTATTCTTAGCCCTAATATGTCCAGGTAATTGAAACATTACTAAAAAGATGCATTATTTTTATAAATGGATTTTTTTTGTCTAAAAGCATACATAGCTAAAAACCGATAAAACATAATAAAACCAACACTTTGTTTTTCTATTATTGCACTGCGTCTTTTTTTTTAATACATCTAGCTGATGGAACAAGCATATGGTCCACCTGATGTTAAGTGGTAACTATAAAAAAAAAAAAATTAAAAAAGCCCATTCATTCCATAACTACATTAAGTTACATTTCATGCATATTATTACTTATTATTTCGATTATTATTATATCATCATTATTATTTACATTCATACATTATAGTCATTATTTTGTTTAAATTTAATTTTAAACTTTATTTTTAATACATATATTTTGATGTTAGATTTATTTTTATTAGTTTTTTTTTTCAGTTTTACTTTTTGTTCATTTGTGTTCTTATTTTTCTTTAGCTAGGATCCCACTCGGGTATAGGCCTGTTAGTGGTAACAGTGGTACCTATAGCCTGTAACAAAGCATTGCCTCGTAAGTCACACACGCCAGGAATTTGCCCTACGATGCACTGCCCTGCGTCCATCAGCTTCACGCGTACAGATGTTCAGCCTCAAGTGCCAGTAATTTCACCGGCACCCACACCCTTCAAACAGAAACACAGCAATGCTGCTTCACGGCAGAAACAGGTATGGTGGTAGTACTTCCCTGGATGAGCACTTCACAAAAAGCTCCACTACTACTACTAATCTACTCAACAATAAACTACTCAATAATAAAGTAAGTAATATTAAACTTCACTAGATACTAAATCCTATTTCGTACAATTTTTTAATAGTTGATTTTGTAGGTATCTTAGAATATTGTTTTCTTGTTAAAATTCTACTATATGAAAAAATATTACATTGACCAAACCTGGAAACGGTTTTTGGCCGGAAGCCGGAGATAATCCGGTTTTTAATACTTTCCTGTTTTGCAAGCGCTATAGTTTTGACGTTTTTTCAAATTGACAATTGATTTCGAGCAATTCAAAGAGTTATCAAATGGAGATTACAATGGAGTAGCAGTATTCAAAGTGAAAGTCAAAGTAAAGTAAAAATGTTTAATTTTATTCATTGTACCTTTAAAATTACATAATATCAATGATCACTTTGAGAAGTCTTAGAGCTAGGTTTATCTTGTCGATAAACCTACAGCTACAGTATATCTATTTATATAATAAGATAGGTGATGAACTGACAGAATAGTATACATTGGTGGTGCACGACCAAATTTTAACCCACGATCTTTATAAAATAAATTAATAATGTAGACAATCCACAAAACACTATCTATCCCCGAGCTTGTCTTGTACTATAGGAATCAGATAGTTGATGTATTACAATCAACTATCTCATTCCTATAGTACATACATTTTACTGCACATCATTTTGTTAACACATAGTTAGAATACAATATAACACTCAGACAGAGAACAAACATCTGCATTCACCAAAGAAATATTTGTTCTCGGTGGGAATTGAACCCACGACCTACGGCGCAGAAGGCAGAGCTACTGCCAACTGAGCTGAGAGTCCAGTCAATCTTTGGATTGGATTGCTCGCTACCCTCTAAACTAGACTACCCGTGCTCTAATTCAATAGTATAAGGCCGGGTGTTTAATAGGTAGGTACTTAAGTAAGTACATCAGAAAACGTTTGATAGAAAAATTCTAATGAACCAAGGATACTGTTCAGTCTGTCAACTTTCTTACCATTTAGGTCTAGCACAAAATGTGTTCGGCGAAAATCTTGTGCGGATTAGAAATTTAAAACTGATTGAATTTGAATTGTTGTATTCGACGTTTTCTGATCTATCTAATCTATATCGCGCCCGACCTTATACTATTTATACTCGACTAGATATAGACATAGACTGCGGCGAAGAAAATAAAAAAAGGAAAGGTTATGATTTTCACCGCTATGTACCTATGCTATGTATGTTAACATGTCTGTTCCACGCATTTCATTTAATCTTGGGTGTGAGATGTTTGAGGATCGCTGGATGAAAACTATTTCTGAATGCTTGGGATTCTGCGAGCGTGATGTAGGGGAAGCAGGGGGAATAGCGCTCACTGGGTAATGGCGCTCACCTCTGTAACTCTGTCAAAATAGAACGTAGCAACATGCCATAACGCGTGAAGTACGAGGAAAGGGAATCTCTAACAGACAGGGATGCAAACGGGTAGTCAGCTCGCATCATGTGACCGTGAAGTTCGTTTTTTTGTTTTCGGCTGCGCTGAACTAATTTTTGGTTCAGTGTTTTTTGTCAGTAAGTCCAAAACTTAAACTATTTATTTATTATTAATTTTTCTTTTCTAACAATAAAACTATTTAATTTTGTGATAAGGTAATCATTTTTCAACAATTGTGTATGTATTGTTTTTTAATTTTAAATTGATTACAAAATGACTGAGCGGCATTACCCAAAGCAAAGCAATGCCGCTCAAACCCGTTTTTTTTAATAATGTTTTCCTACAGCTAGTAGGTCAAAGATATTTGCTTTTGTTGTTAATCTGTTGATAACTCGATAATTAAAGACTATATTACCTTTCTTAATTTTGATTTATTCTATATAATTTATAAAATACACCCAGTTTTCCTTAAGTGAACGCCATTCCCCCTCCTTACCCTATAACTGCGTGTGATTTTCTACTTTATTTTTGTTTTTAATTTCCTGACATTTTATTTTATATTTTTCATTACTCATATTCAGAAAGAAGGTCTGAAGTTGCCTGAGGAGTGGGTTGAAAATAATACTTTTCAGTCCTAGATAGAATCGCTTTCAACTGACAGCTGTCATATAATTAAAATAAACTAGTTCTATTTTTATATTTATTTGATATAGGGGAACAGATGAGCAATCATAAAATACTTATACACACACATAGTGGTCAATATCATAACATTCCTGTTTGCATCAGCATGTTGGGTAAAAGCAATACCTACGAAGCCGTTTGACTTTGTCAAAAACAATGCTGCTGCTCTATGGGTTTAACAAGTTTTATATTTCCTACTTCTTTGGTCGTGGCGGCGGCGTAGCCACGCCCACCTCTTGTGTCAAAGTTTGGTAAAGTGATATATGGTCGAAGACAGAAGGAGTCATTATTATCTACGTTTTGTGCAGCTCAGTGTAGCTCACACCAAAATTGAATCAAACCAAAACTTTTTATTTCAGCTCTCACTTAGAAAGCATTGCAGCCTTAACATACTTAATACTATGGTGACAAAAGTTCATTCAAAAGTAATGTGGTGAAAGAATTATAAACGCACCTCAATGAGGCTCTTTTCGTGCACTTGACAATGTTTTACGGTTTATGTAGGTTCTACGACATGCCAGTTATCTCACTATGTATTCCATGTACATAACTAGCCAATCGCCTTAGCTTTGCACAGGCTTAGTGTAGAAAAAAGGAGGGCAAAATGTGCTTTTGTATTTTGCACCCATGCAAAGCCTTAAATTTAAATCTGCAAATTATGAGTTGAAAAACGAGCCTTGTGGTCGGCTGGCAACCGTTGTCAACAACGATATGAAGGCCTGTGTACACCTAGGTCACTGGCAATGGCTATCAATGAAACGATGTCAAATATCGCTTTCAAATTTGACAGCGTTTCACTGATCGCCATGGCCAGCGACATATATAGGTATTTTTTTTTATTGTTGATAGCTAAACGTTTGGCTGCCATCAAACCTGATGGAAAGTGAAAATGCAGCCTAAGGTGGAGCACGCTTAGCTATTATTCACTTGTTCACTCTTGACTTGAAAATTCCAAGGTTGTAATGCTTCGAAAATACTGACGACGGTAAAGAGCACATAGGTGTGCGCAGGCCTTGAATTGAAGACGATAGTAGAAGTGGTGAAAAAGTTGGACCGAAGAATTGGAACCCCGCGGCAAGCTTAGCCGTGATGGAGTTAGACCAACTAATTATACGGCTGAGCTTGCTGTGGGGTTTGGAGCCTTACGCCTATCTAATTTTAATGGCATAAAAAATATTCAAATGTACAATTTCATAGGTAAAGACCTAGATTAAGACGAGCTATGGAGCCTGGCGTTGCTCGCCCTGATCAAATTGGAAGTCGTTCTGGAAGAAGCACAAAGAGATATAAGGTTTACGGTATGCATAGCCAATAATAGAAACTATGTTGAAAATTTGCTTCTGCAATAAATACGTAAGGGCCAAAACCGCACATCATAGCATTTTATACTTTAGCATAGCTAGCAGTTTAATTTTAATAAATAACGGCTCAAAACAAACAGTGGCGATAATAGTTTAAACAGACTTTATTTATTCAGTTTATTTGCTACTTGCTACTTTGGTAGGTAGGTTAGGTATTTCAGTGAAAAAAATTAAAGTAGGTAACTATATTAACTGAATGATTCCGAAGTGAAGCCAGAAGGTCTGTAAGCGGCTTAACTTCTGCACTCGCACTTCCACACTTCTACAACAACTACATGATGTTTGAGCCGCTGAGTTGTTTGAGCTGAACAAGCTCAAGGTTGTAAATGAGCCGATTAACTGCAGGTAATTATTTCCCATGCCTAGCAGTAGTTAAGTGTTTTGATTGGGCTAAATATCTTTCATATCTTGACAGTCTAAATTGCGGCCAGTGCTGCCAGGTCCATTCCAGGGTTTGGCTATTTTTACTAATGTATTTTTATTTTTTTTAAATTAAGCATTGTGGTCATAAACCTAGACACTTTAAATGCTTCTAGATACTTTGAATAGACACAAGTTGTCCGATAAAATAGGTGCGCATGTCACAGTGCTCAATAAATATCTTTTTTTTTTGAAAACTCAATAGAAATGTAATTTTTTTTTAACTTGGCAATTTATATGAACTACAAACTGCGACACGTATTTAAAATCCAAGGTTAATCCAAGATTAGCCTACAAAATAATAGCAGTTAAATGCTTTGAAATTGCGCTAGACCTAGCGCCAAAAGCGCCATTGTGATGGCAATGTACATTTCGGAGACTTCAAATTATTTGGGGGCTAGTTCGCCATCGCTAGCGAACTAGTTCGCTGGCGGTGTGTTCAAGCCTTAAAACATTCGGAAATGTCATTCTTTTTCTTTTGTTTTAAGTAAAATAAGAGAAACAAAAGATGGCGTTTTCGATCGGAAACTACATAATTTGTCTCTTTACGGAACCGTTTTCGAATGTTTTAAAAATGGCCTACTGGTCACTGTCAATTCCACATACAATCTAAATCCTTTGAAACGACGCAACAAAAAAACTTTCACGTACGTTTTCCAAGACGTTTGTACTCAAATCAAAGTTTGTTTCGCGCAGTTTTTAAAGGAGTGTTGGTACAAAATAAGTTATAATTATGAAAGTTCAAATGACCTTGTTGCGTCGTGCTTGGTGTATTGTCTAATTTTGGATGAGGTCACACCCTTAGGCTCAATTTACACCACCGCGGAATGGAACGGAATGGAAGCGTCAATTTCACCTCATGACGCAGAAATTAACCGCACCAGGCACCGGAGAATTCTTGAGAATGCGCGAGGAATCCGCAGAAGACGCGCGTCCAATTTTTTAGCTCGTATTTAATTTGTGTGTTATTCAATTGATATAAAGTTCATTATGCTTTAGACAAAAAAGTCGCTTCCGTTCCATTCCGCGGCGGTGTAAATTGAGCCTTACTAGGTATTATTATTGACTCTAAAAAACAGCATTCACTAATATCTGACAATGTTAAACTTACATGCAAATTAAGGCAATAAACATACCTATTAAATAAAAAATCAATGAATTTGGTTCTGACATCTGATTCCTATTAAAGTAAACTGGTATCATTTTAAAATTAGACAATTCACTACACTAACAGTACCTAAGAAAAGAAATAATTAATTTAAATAATATCTATATATTTACAAACATTTATATTCCGGCTAAAAATGTATAAAAACCATTATTTTTAATCGCAATGGCGCTAAACACTTTTCGTTTTTACCACTTATTTACCAGTAAGAATAAACATATTGAAAATCACAGTAAAACCGCTGTTTAGATATCCATTGTATTTTACAAAGAGCATTTTCTTCTTTGAGTAACGACAGTGTATAAATGGAACGAAAATACAGTAATAATGTAAGCTTATCGTACTGTACTATACATTATACTAGGTGATACCCTTCACAATAAAATGAAGACTTCAACATTTTGTTTTATTTACCTACTTACCTTTCAACTAGTCGAAGCCAACACTTTGAATTTAAAACTTACCTACTTCAAAATTTGGAATCCATAAATTTACAGAGAAGAAAATTAACAGAGTTTTTCTGTCGAAAAATGTAATGTACACAATGCTAGTGCTCTCAAACGGTGAAGGAAAACATCGTGAGGAAACCCGCGGCTTAGTCAACTCCGCACGTATTGACCATGACTTTCCTGTGTAATAGACCGACTCTGTCAGGATGGTATAGGTGCTGGGCAAGCCTATTCCATCTATAATCCCGTCCTGCGATTTAGGGCTTGTGTTGGCTCCAGTTGCATCTGATGCTATATAAATCATCTACAATTGATGCAAAGGCCTGTTTACTTTTTACATTTTAGTACTGCCCAAATATATCCTTTACTAAATTGATTTGTGGGCCTGGATCACATACGTCAAAATCTAGCCGCTCGTATAACCTAGGTATTAAATTTGTTTGCAACTAAATTTAATAAAAAATACAGCTTTCATTAAATTGATTTATTTTATTACTATACAAACACACATTATAAAGTATTATAACTAAATAATAGCTGGTATTAAAGCTAGTTGGTAGAAAATTAGTAAGCCTTTTGAATAAATGCAAATAAGCAGCTGATAGATCACGTTAATACTACAAAGTAAATAAATAAATTATTCAACTCTTTTTCTTTTACCAATCAAATCAACAAAACAATGAAAATACGCATAGAAATATAATCTTACCCTTTAGTGCTTGTACGTAACCGGGTTTTGTAACCAGCTACGTAGAGATATTGTTTTTCTTAGTTCATAACCGGGTTATCAACTCATATAAAAGTTCTGCCTTACAGTTCTTATTTCGTAACCGGGTTACGAAGCAAGACTAGAATTAAATGTATCATGTCCTCATTCACCACTAGTTACAAACAAGGAAAGTACATAAATAAATATTGTGGACACACAACAGTATCTCGCTCCAAACTAAGCAGAGCTTGTACGATGGGAATCAGATAAGTAATATAATACTTTATTTCGTTAATACATACTTAGAATACAATATAACACCCAGACAGAGTACAAACATAATATACGTTCACCACACAATTATTTGTTCTCGGTTTGGATCGAACCCACGGCCTACGGCGTAGAATGCAGAGTACTACTAACTGAGCCGTTAAAGCTTCTCAAAAACTATAATTCTGGGGTTACCATAACCATAAAAAAACCGTAACCTTGTAAAAGGATCATATAAAAAAAAGGTAGGAACCGAGCCGTAGTTTGTTGCCTGTTCTAGGTTTGGTCGCGTGGAACTGGCACCTAGACTCACCTAGCTTTAAGACGTTTCAAAGTGAATCTGGCATCCAACAGAATAAATACACTTTGGATTTTGATTTTGATCAGATAAGATGACAATGAAAATAAAATATGTATATGTTTACTTCATGATATGGGTCACCTTTGAGAGGAGTTGGTGGGAGAAGGCTCGAGAGAGAGATAAGTGGAAGTCTTTGGGGGAGACCTTTGCCCAGCAGTGAGCCAAATAGGTTGACTAAAAAAATAAAAAATGAAAATATGTTTACTTTATAGTCGGCCGACCCAGATTCCGGTGGAAGGACGAAGTAGAGAAGGATCTCCGCTCTCTTCGAGTTTACAACTGGCAAGAGGTGGCGCAGGACACGGACCGGTGGCGTTCTATTGTGTCGGAGGCCAACACCCACTTCGGGGTTGATGCGCCGGGATAGTAGCAGTATGTTTACTTTATACGAAGTAGGCAGCCAACTGTGCCATTTTGTCCTTGGGCTGCTTGTTGCGTGGTTTGGTCGGACGAGCGCGAGGCCCGCGGGCTCTCGACATCTGAGGACGGGACGCAACCGCACGGTGTTTCTCCACCTGGTAAACCAAATCGTATTATTATTTCTATCGTAGGCTGATACGTGTTACGTAGAAGAACCAAGGTCACCGACATAGCTCGTAGAGTTAGTAAGTTGAAGTGGCAATGGGCAGGCCATTTAGCTCGAAGAACTGACAACCGTTGGGGAATAAAGGTTCTCGAATGGCGACCACGAACCGGAAGACGAAGCGTAGGGCGCCCACTCACCAGATGGACCAACGATTTTGTTAAGATCGCGGGAAGTCGATGGATGGAAAGGGCTCAGAATCGTTCTTCCTGGAAATGTGTAGGGGAGGCCTATGTCCAGCAGTGGACTTCTTCAGGCTGATAATGATGATGATGATGAGTCTGATGGGCCCATCACGCGAACGGATTTCTCAGATTTTTTCAGTTTGTGGAATAATAGTATGTGTACTACTATTAATTATGTCGACTGATTTTTGGACAGCTACTGCTAGTTTTCCTGCAACACAGTGCAAACTAACGCAGGAAATTAACAGTGGTACTTACCTAAGTTACTGTCATGTTATATTGATTTAAATTTTGATTTTATTTTAAAATACATTAATTTCTGAAACTTATCCAAATCTGTACAGTGGTTTGGACGTTATTAAACCACAAACAGTAGAATTACTTACCAGAGCCCGAAGTCCCAGTGCATTTACAACATTTCGTTACCAAATGTTGTTTTCGTTTTGCCTATTTGTCTCTGTCTATTGTATGGAGAAAATATGAGACGGCAAAAATACGTTACGTAGTTAGAGTTGTTGTCTCTTATTTTCTCCATACAATAGACAGAGACAAATAGGCGAAACGAAAACAACATTTGGTAACGAAATGTTGTAATTGCACTGGGACTTGGGGTACTGAGCGCTAAAAGCCGGTTCGCAGAAAACACGCCGTCATTTCGTTGAGCATGGCGGGTAGCTTAGCTCGCTCCGCCTTATATTCCACTATGACTCGGTGCACTCCTCACGGGGAACGTCAATTAAACTTACCACTGAATGGGAACTTCTTCAAATATTCTAAAGAACTTACCAGAGCGCTAAAAGCCGGTTCACAGAAAACACGCCGTCATTTCGTTGAGCATGGCGGGTAGCTTAGCTCGCTCCGCTTTATATTCCACTATGACTCGGTGCACTCCTCACGGGGAACATCAATTAAACTTACCACTGAATGGGAACTTCTTCAAATATTCTAAAGAACTTACCAGAACGCTAAAAGACGGTTCGCAGTACAAACAAGCCGTCATTTCGGTGAGCATAGCGGGCAGCTTAGTTCGCTCCGCCTTATATTGGACTGTGACTCGCGCTCTTCACGAGGGACAAACAATTTAACTTACCACCGAATGGGAACTTATTAACATATTCTAAAGAACTTACCAAAGCGCTAAAAGACGGTTCGCAGTACAAACACGCCGTCATTTCAGTGAGCATAGCGGGCAGCTTAGTTCTCTCCGCTTTATATTCCACTGTGACTTGTTGAGCTCCACACGCAGGACATTGCAGATCGGACACCGTGACGCGGGTTGCGTCATCGAATACGTTTATTATTACGTCACAGCTGGAAAATAATAATGTTTATTAGAAACTCACAACAATGTTTGTGAATGTTAGCAATAAGACTGACAAGGGATCGGAAAGAGTGGTGTAATAAACAGGTAAATTATGCTTAGCTATGGGTGTCTTCTTTTTAAATTTAAGAACTTAGCTCTTGTCGGGGTTTAGATGCAGTTTTCTCCAATTAAGTCTTTCGAATGCGGCCTCCTTGACTTCCTTATACGACATGACAAGGACCTTTTTTCTATCCGGCGCACGTAACTAATTCTTGTAACTCTTCCCTGTTTTCCTTCAACTGAAACTGTACTGGCACCCGCACCCACACCCTTCAAACCGAAACACAGCAATGCTGCTTCACGGTAGAAATAGGCATGGTGGTAGTACTTCCCCGGACGAGCCACACACTCTAAAAAATGCTTAATTCAAAATAAAACATGTCCATACCGATTGCAAGCCAGTTTCCACTTGGGAGCGGAAGGGTCGAGCACTAACACTCCCGCCTCGCACTCCACACAGCCCGAGACGCCGGTCGAGTTGACTCCATACGCACAAGTGGGGTGCGTGCACGAATTGCAGCCGAAACCCTTTTTCATATCCCTGTAGGAAATAACTTGCATGAAGATTAATCTATACTAGTATTATAAAGCTGAAGAGTTTGGTTGTTTGTTTGGTTGAACGCGCTAATCTCGGGAACTGCTGGTCCGAATTGTTTTTTTTTTGTGTTGGTTAGTCTATGTATCGAAGGAAGGAGGCTATATAACATCACACTACAATGGCGGCAAACCAAGGGGACAGTTCGAACTCGTCTTGGGGACACTTGAGCTCGCGGTAGATAAGCAAAGTTTCGTGTTTGAGTAATGTGTATCTAGACACCTTGAGAGAGAGTGAAATGGTTTTACTTGGACGCACCTGAACGGCGGATGGTTGTAGCAGTAAGGACACAGCGGGAAGCTCTTTCCCTTATTCCCGGACGACCAGGAGAGCAGTTCGAACTCGTCTAGGGGACACTTGAGCTCACGGTAGTTACTTACTGTGCTATGTTGGAGTAATGTTTATCTAGACACCTTAAAAGAGAGAGAGAGAGAAATGGTTCTAATTGGACGCACCTGAACGGCAGATGGTTGAAGCAGTAAGGACACAGCGGGAAGCTCTTTCCCTTATTCCCGGACGACCAGGAGAGCAGTTCGAACTCGTCTAGGGGACACTTGAGCTCGCGGTAGATACTTACGGTGCCATGTTGAAGTAATGTTTATCTAGGCACCTTAAGACAGAGAGAGAGGGAAATGGTTCTAATTGGACGCACCTGAACGGCGGATGGTTGTAGCAGTAAGGACACAGCGGGAAGCTCTTTCCCTTATTCCCAGACGACCAGGAGAGCAGTTCGAACTCGTCTAGGGGACACTTGAGCTCGCGGTAGATACGCACAGTGCCATGTTGGGGTAACGTGTAGGTGTCGTCACAGTGGGAGCAGTGAAGACGAGCTGGTTTTGCCTGAAATCATTGTAAATTGACAAAGATGTTATTTTTAAAATTCACAACTAAAACAAAGATTTAATAATAAACATTGTAGACAATCAATATTAATTTAAATTCCAATACCATTTGTAGAGACCAACGAACCAAAACTGAATAAAGATCCGCATCTACCCACAACTTCTGACTTTTTTATTTGATAGTTCGCAAACAGCGCCAACAGATGGCGTTATAAGTGCCAAATATAGGAACAAAAAACTGTCAATAAAATGATTTTCTTTGATTGAAGAAAGAAAAGATTTTTTTTTCTTTCCTTCTTTCTTACTTTCTTTCTTACTTTCTTTTATTTCTTACCGGAATATACCTCATGTACCGCCGACACTTCCCACACCGCGACAGCGCTTTCCCACTCGCCTTCAGCGACGAAAAGTTGACTTCAAACAGCTGGTCCATTTGTTCAATAGACCGCACAAAGTACGTGAACTTTCGCCTGAAGATCTCGGCTGTGTGGGCTAGTACCGCGTGGAAGTCAGCGCGACCGACCGCGATGAGATTCAGCTGTTCTTCGACGGCTGTGCGCATTGTTGGGAGCACTAGCTCTGGATCAATCTGGAAAAAGCGTATATGAAATAAAAAAAATCTGTTGTATCACAAGGATTACTTTGAAACGTCTTAAAGCTAGGTGAGTCTAGGTGCCAATTCCACGCGACTTGGTTCCTACCGTTTTTATGTATGATGTTTGAGAAAACAAACTTAAAATAGCAGTGAAGTTCCAGTGTGGTATTCCAGCATTTCAACAGCTAAGCTTCATATGCCTGTAATTTATCTATCTCTCTCTCTCTGTCGCGGTTAGCGCGCCCTCAGCAGTACTCGGTGTCGTTGGCTTGCACGGTGACCGTCCTTGTGAAATTTCCTGAGTACCGTCAACAGCTGATTGCAATTTATTTATCGCTTGCGTTTGGGAAACAATAAATGCACTTTGTTCGGTTATCTTCCCTTCCATATGGGTAATTTTATCACTCAGACTCGTAACTATTTTTTGTAGTTCGCGAATAGCAGTTTCTAGGACTTTTTGTGCCATTTTCGAATTATACGGAGTGAAAATACGGGACCGTACTAGTTGCGTGGTGAGCTACCCCCCACCGACACTTATTACGAGTAAAATGGTATATGCGTGTCTGGTGATAACTTACCTTCTGATATCCATGCACAAGCACTATTCCCAAGTTAGTAGGCACCAGTCGTCTCCCGTTGGCAACGTTAACGTAATTCCGTTGACAGATGTTGTTTATGTGGACAGGGATGGACGCGTCAGTGCCTATACCGTGCTTCTCCATTAACGACATCAACTGTGGGTGTGGTATAACATAGGTCAATAAGGTTCAAATTCCAAGTTTTTATTAACCGACTTCCAATCAAAAAGGAGGAGGTTCTCAATTCAGTTGTATTTTTTTTTTTTTTATGTTTGTTACCGCATAACTTCGTCATTTGTGAGCCGATTTGAAAAATTATTTTTTTATCTGAAAGGTACTGCTTCCAGATTGGTCCCATTTTAATTTTATTAAAATCGGTGTTGCCATTTTTTTTTTAAATAATTTTTTTAATGTTTGTAACTGCATGCCTCCGTCATTTATGAACCGATTTAGAAAATTATTTTTTTATTTGGAAGGTTATTCTTATGTCCAGATTGACCCAAACAAATTTCATTAAAATCGGTTTAGCCGTTTGGCAATGAAGTCGGTTTCTCAAGTTTTTTAAACTTATAATTATTTTTTATACAAACTGTGCATGACAAGGAATAAAACAGTAAAAGTCACACCGTTAATGTGCCTCGTTTACACAATACCAGGCCTCTTTCACTCCATGTACTTGCGCGCGATAAGTACCTACCGGCCGCCGGGCAGTCGACTGCCTATTTCTCAGTGGGTTGCCGACAGCCGCGCGGAGCGTTCGTACGCGAGGAAATATTTTGTGTTACCGGACTTGTAGCCCGACGTTCGTTGTTTGTTTTGTTACTCAAAAAAATTGCAAGCTCCTTGATCTTTTAAAAAATATTCCTTTTAACTCCCCTTGCCCTTGTTTCCCACAAGAATACCTACTTAAATTATTTATACGATTCAGAATATTTTCCACAATTAAGTTTAATAACCGAGAATTTCGCCAAGGCAAAAAAATTATTAAACATTACATCAAAATAAAACATTTGTAAGTTATGTATAATTTCTTGATAATTAAAAAATAAAACATGTTAAAACAGAAGAAATTATTTTTCTTTCAATTATAAAGTTTACTGCAAATACCTACTGACATATTATATATCGAAAGAGGCAGCCCTGACAATCTACGCTGAGCACGTGGCGGCGCGCACCTACAGAGCAAAGTCAACTTTATGTTCGTAAGCTTTGGTTCATTTTGGCTTGCAACGTCTAGCTACTAGAGGGAGTAGGTTATTATAGCAGTAGGTATTGTCATTTTTCCTTGGAGTGATTTATCTGTTACGTAGTAACTTTATTAATCTGTGACAATACGCAGAGTTTTAATGTGTGTGTGTTTAATTAACTTACATTGCCCCACTGCTGAGCAAATCTCTCCTATCCATACCACCACCGGATTTGAACCCACGATCAAAGGATCGGAAGGTCGGGTTGCTACTAGACCACTAGTGCTCTCACATCTAGCCAGTGGTGGGTAAGTAATAACTATTATAAGAAAAGTCCCCTTAGGGCCTGGGTGGCGCGTCGTTCGGTTTCAGAGGAACTTCCTCCCGCGAACACTCAGGCTGTGGAATGATCTCCCTGCTGAGGTTTTAAGGACTATAGCATGGGGTTCTTCAAAAAGGGCGTTTTAAAAGTTTTAAAGGGTCGGCAGCGCGCTTGTGATGCCTCTGATATTGCAGGCGTCTCTAGGCTATGGTAACCGCTTCCCATCAGGTGAGCCGCATGCTTGTTTGTCTACTTTGTTGTATGGAAAAAAATCGGTTGCTTGTAAAGTCGGTTTACTGACGATAGTTGAACGTGACAACGTCATACGCTCACTCAAGTAGGAGAGAGACAGATGTCGAACGCTGCCGAACGCGGAGGCCGATTGTGCCTCTTTGTCGCTCGTTCCGCGCTCTCGTTTGCACTTCAAGCCTTAAATGGAACGCCTCAGAGCAAGGTAACGCCGCATGACGTCATGTTTTTTCGTGCGTGCAGCGGGCTCCATCGAATTATAAGACGTTATCACGTCAAAAAAGTATTTACCTCAGATTCACTCAAGTAATCAGGGGGTGACGTTTGACATTCCACCAGTCTGTGATCGTGTGCCTTCAGAATATCCTCAGCGTTCAGCGGAGGGATGAATTCATCTTTACCGAATGCCTGAAATAGATAGTTCAGTAAGCTATGTCATCAATTAAGATTTTTTAAGAAACAGAATAAACTGAAAAAAAAAACTGATACTTGAAATCATCACCAATATCATATTTATTAGTTTATGACTATTTATTTTATTATGTAGCCTGTCCATACTCGAACTATGTTTCTGTCTATCCAACGATTTTCTGGAAGAAATCGCTATTAGCGATAAGATCGAGCATTGTACATTTCATCATCATCATCAGCCCGAATCAGTCCAGTGCTGGACATAGGCCTCCCCTACACATTTCCAGGAAGAACGATTCTGAGCCCTTTCCATCCACCGACTTCCCGCGATCTTAACAATGTGTGTGTGTCTTAGTAGTTGTACATCTAGTTTTTCAGTATTCTTTTAGTCCATATTTTGCATTTTAATTTTTGGTGTACATAAAGTAATAATCTATTCTATTTTATTATGATGATGAAGCATACCTGCCAATGCATAATCTCCGTATAACCCGCGTCCACTAAAGTGTTACCCGTGTAAGTAAATGTTTCAGTGCCGATCTGGAAGGTGATGGTTGTGCTAAGGTACTTGCAGTCGCGCGACAAAGTCGCTATGAAGTGTCGCGTTATATAGTCGTAGATACGCCACGCGTCACCTTCTAGTTCTGATTCCGCTGTAAAAAAGACAAGAGATGTTCTTGTTGACTCTTAATAAGTAACAAAAGAAAAGAATGAAAACATGTTTATTTGACCCACACACACATTGAACAGGTGACACAAAACTTAAACTAAAGTTTAAGGAAAATAAAGTAGGTAGAAGATTAAAATACAAATCCACACAGGTTTCTTTTTAAGTAGATACCTACTAAGTACATAATATATTTTTGTTCCAGTTAATTTATGTTTAGTTTTAAAGCATTTTTTTTAAATAATATTTACCATGCCACCATTTAAAAAAAAAATGCTAGTTATTTTTATGCACATATTATGTGCATAAAATTAACTATGATGTCTTGGTTTCCTCATGTTTTTTTTTTATAATACATTAGAAACAATTATAATGAAAAGGCAACGCGCTTGTGATGCCTCTGGTATTGCAGGCGTCTATAGACTACGATAACCGCTTTCCATCAGGTGGGCCGTATGCTTGTTTGTCAACTTGGTAGTATAAAAAAAAACATGCAACCAAGGATCACTTACTAGCAGCCCTCATAGGAGTAATCGGGGGATGATCACCCGCATCATGCCCTTTCTTGGGCTTGTTCAATCCATTCGCAATAATAGTCTTCACTTCTGCCCCCCATTTACTGGAGTTCTGTTGTAACCGCAGAGCGCCAAGGAGATCAAAGTTCTCTCCGTAACTGGTGGTTTCTGTTCTGGGGTAGGAGATGTACCCACTTGTGTACAGACGTTCGGCTATCTGAAAAAATAACAATTATATACAGTCCTAACTGGCCTTTAGACTGGCTCTCAGCTCAGTTGGTAGTAGCTCTGCCTTGTGAGCCGTAGGTCGTGGGTTCGATACCCACCGTGAACCAATATTTGTGTGGTGAACATAGATGTTTGTTCTCTGTCTGGGTGTTATATTGTATTCTAAGTACATACATATTTACAAAAAAAAGCCTGCAAGTATTATATCAGCTATCTGGTTCCCATAGTACAAGCTCTGCTTAGTTTGGGGCTAGATGGTGTTGTGTTGATTGTCTACAATGTTTATTTATTTAATACACACTACACTATCTAGCCCCAATTAATCAGACCTTGTACTATGGGAAACGCTGATATAATACTCATAAACGTATTTTTTTTATTAATACTTAGAATAATAAACAACACCCAGACTGAGAACAAACATCTGTGTTCACCACACAAATATTTGTTCTAGGTAGGGATCGAACCCCCGACCTACGGCGCAGAAGGCAGAGCTACTACCACCTGAACTGAGGGGCCAGTCAAAATATAGATATAGGTAGACAATAAGGAGTAATAGTACCTGCATAGCATGGTGGGGCCCCATACCCAGACCGGCACTGGCGACTCGCATTAGTTCTATGGTATTCAACGCCACTGGTCGCGTCCTGGTTTTCTCTTTGGCATTCACGCTGACAACACTGTTTAAACAAAATTCAACAATGACTTAATATATTATTAACCCTCCGTTTTGCTTCGCCGTAGTCGGGTAAAAATGATAGAAAAGTTTCTTGCCTATTCCTTGTGATATAACTGAACTAGTAAATTTTGAATTTGAATTATACAAAATCTCCTTTAATTTTGTTTTCTCAGATTCAATGCTGACAATTAGTTCATCTTAAAATAACTATCTTTCTTGAAATTAACTTACTTAGCCTCTTTTATTTCCTTAATCCCAGCAAGGAACATATTTGCAATATCCTTCTCAAAAACACGACCTCTTTTCCATTCCAATGGCAGCTCCCTTCCTTCTTCTGTGCTAGCTGTCACACGGAGCACCCAAAACGTCTCCGCTTTGAAGGTCTGGATCTCATCATGTCGTTGGACGCAGAAGCCCAGGGTTGGTGTCTGGCATGGGCCGTAAGATATTACTGAAGAGTCCAAATCTCCATATCGTCCTAAAAAAAAAATTAAGACATAATTAATTAAAAAAAAAACGTTTATTGCTTCGTTATAAGCCTAGAACTACATTATTATACTTAACATAAACTAAAGATACGAGCACAAAGGGTATAAATTCAGCTGGAAGTACATCCAGCACTGATTTTAATTTTAACATAAAACGGTTGGTACATAAAAGCAAAGCTATCCGAAGCTAAGCAAAGCTATACAACTGTATTATTCAGAATCATGACAACGAAGTCTGAACCCGTCAGGAGTATTATTTAATACCCGTGTACATCAATATGTAAATAAATATAGAGGATACCAGACTATCTAGCCTAAAATTAGACAGACGTAAGTAAGTTTGGAAAGTTTATCATGCGCACTTGATGTGCGGGCAGGTTTTTCCGCAAGTAGGCCGCTGGTGGGCGTGACCTTTGACACGTGTTGCTCGAACTTTTTTAGGTTCTACAACACGCCGGTTTCCTCACGATGTTTTCCTTCACCGTTTTGAGAGTACTGGTATAGTGCACATAAATTTTTCGACAGAAAAACTCATTGGTACACGAGTGGATTTGAACCCACGACGTTCGGATCGGAAGGCGGGGCCACTACCACTAGACCACCAGTGCTCTCAAAAAAAAAAAAATTAGACAGACTTAGTACTGTGGGAACTAGATTACAATAGATAAGATAATCCGACCACCATCCCAGCTAAAGATGCGTAGTGACGGCCCCTATATAATGTCTATCAAAATATATAACAAACTTCCTCTAGACATAAAGAACATACAAAAAAGCTCCCTATTCACCAGATCCCTCAAGTCGTTTTTAATTGACAAATGCTATTATGATATCAAAGACTATTTAGAATAATTTTAACAAATGAAACAAATATTAATGACAATCTGACATTTTATGTAAGTACGTAATTAAATAATAAGTTGACATTTCCTCTAATTATATATTATAATCGAACCTTGACATGATACCTGCATAAAATTTTGACATCAACAACAACTAGACAATAACCGGCACGATAACTACCTACCAAGATAAGGAACATCACAATCATAAATATCCAAGCTACGTAACTATTTATAATTTAATCGAATGTACCTACTTACCTTAAAACCTCGGCCTGCCTCCATGTTTGCTATACCCTATGCAGGGTCCATGTGATACTAACTTACACTTAAAAACTATGTATGTACAAATTAAACCATGTGTAAAGCAATAAATGTATTGAGTATTGAGTATTGAGATTGCTGACATAATACTTAATTATATATTTTTTTAATATATATCTAATCTTGAGTATAGGTAGCGGCTCATAACTTGAGCGGTCACCGTTATTGCGCAGAAGTCAAAAGCACTTCAAGCTTTAAATGGAACGCCTCAGAGCGAGGTAACGCCGTATGAGTCATGTTTTTTCGTGCGTGTAGCCGGCTCCATCGAATTATAAGACGTTGTCAAGTCAAAAATATACCACCACCACACAAAAATTTGTTCTCAGTGGGAATCGAACCCACAACCTACAGCGCAGAAGTTAGAGCTACTACTAACTGAGCTGAAATGCCAGTCTTTACTAATTACTACTTTACCTTGGAAGTATTTAGTTTGGTATCGAGTAAACGCACACCCAATCCTTAGATCCAGTTCTTGTCTAGCATCAACACTCCTTGACTCATTCTCATTGGGTCTGACCAAGCTGTTCATAGCAGATTTAATGTCCTTATCTGTGATAGCAGAGAATCGAGCTCGGAATGTGACTAGTGGGGAGTATACATCACTCTTCATGTAGCCTTGTAAACAGTTCATTACCTAAAGAATTCACAGAAAGATTTCTTAGTCGTCAACAAATTTTAAAATAAACTAGAAAAGTACTACAAACTAGGCATTCAATATCGTAGTATGGTCCATTTTAAATGTGGAATGCAGCAAACCCAGACAGAAATCTTAATATATAAAAATGAATTGCTGTTTGTTAGCCTCGCTAATACTCGAGAACGGCTGGACCGATTTGGCTAATTTTGGTCTTGAATTATTTGTAAAAGTCCAGATAAGGTATAAAAGGTGAATAAGCATGCTTTTTTTCAATGGTGACGGTAACGGGGCGAGCGAAGCCACGGGCGGCCACTAGTATCTAATAGATTTTATGTTGAGTTGTATGTGAAAGGCCACATTGAATGGTTTTTTTCGCAATGAATGCGCAAACTTGTGTCTTAGTAGGGTTGAAATGAACCAGGTTTAATCTCCCCAATAGAAAACTCTGGTTAAAGAACCCTCTATTTCAGACACAAGTTATCTTCGGCTTTCCTCCACCATGGAACGAGGCATGGCTCATGTCAAATGTATCCCCCGTAGTATCGTCTGTATAGCAATTTATTTATTAATTTTTTAAGCAAAGCCAAATGTTATCAATGGACAACATATCATTGATATGCAGCAGAAACAGCAGCAGCTTTAAATCTTTGTATCTGAGTGTACAATAGAACTATAGCTTGGTTCTCAAGCAAGTCTACCAAGTGGTTTTAAGATAGTTGTTGGTCTTTAATTAATCACTTGCAGCATCTCACCTCAAAACAAATGTTTTCTCCCTCTTTATCGCAATCCAACCATAGTATCAAATAATCGGCGCCACGTCCTTCCTGCGATAAAAACAACGGGATCCGCAGTCGAGCCATAGCCTCCTTCTTCTCAGTAGGGCACGAGAACAACTCCACAGGGTCCACCTTGTCCCAACTATTATACTTTCCAGGGAAATCTAATGACATCACATGGCCGCATACAGAAGTCATTTTAAAATGAACCGGCTCGTTCCTAAATGTCCCGTTCCATTCGTGCACGGCACATGATTGATTTGAAGCTGTAAATAAAGTATTTGCTTACAAAAGTGACTTCATTAAGAATCTTATTAGGCATTAGCATGAATACAAACTTTTTGAAGTGCTGCATTTTCCATTGCTCAGAATTGTAGCCAGGTTCTGCGCGAGGGATGGCTTTTCAGCCACCATAAGAGCGACCTTCATGGCTTTCTACAATGTACAAAAACACAGTTTTATTTAAGATATCGCTTATTTATATATATAATATTTATTTATTCGTATTCGCACCGCACGCAACGCAACATCAAACAAACAATCGAATCGAATCGACTGACTGACAGTGACATTGACATGACAGACTTCACTTCACTTCTTCTTTTTTAGCTGCTGGACGGACAGTAGAGTGACAGACAAAACAAGAAACACTAGACAGATGACAGAACAGAACACATGACATACACTGACATACATTTTAAATATCGTTCCAGACACACAACTAAAATTTAGCAATGTTCAAGGTGCTGTTGGGGCTCCCGCGTTCGCTATCGCTTCGGGCATGTTTGCTGACGGTTTTCACGTCATACTATTTATTAATTTTCGCTTCTATTACATAGCCCGTAGGTACTGCGATTTGCGATAATACCAAATAAGTACATAGCTTATTTATACATGTATTTACATTTTACACAGGTAAACTTATAATAATTGAACAAAATAAAATAAAATATGGAAAAAAATTGTATCTAGCGCCAGAACATTTAAAAAAACTTCAACAAAGTTAAACGTCAATCGCGTCAAACTCCAACGCGAACGTCAACGTCAGTAAAAAACCGTCAAGTCAAACAAAAAGTTGATCGATCGAATGCGGGGGGTGCGCCGTCTTGCTCCTTGCTTTGATCCTTGAAAAAAACCTTGGATTTCCTTAGCAAAATAATTTATCTAAACTAGCATAGCCAGATTTAACACTAGCAAAACACAAAACCCAGCGATACAGCGTTGTCTACGTTCCCCGGTGTCGACAACAACAAATCATGGTAAAATCGCACTGATAAATTTTTGTTTGCTCTGCTTGTATCTAAACTATTCATATCTGAAGTTATATTATGCTTTTGCAGAGGGATTCGCGGTCCGATAGTGTTATTCCAGCCACACATCTGCGTGTTGTGCTGCCGTCATCAATGGATGTGAATATCCCAATTCCAGCCCCACCGCCAATGGTCATGAGTACGTATTTCGGATGTCATAATATAGCACACATTTTATTCGACTCCCATTGTAAGTAGTTTGTAGCTAAACCGTGAAACTTCAATAAACACCTACTTGTTACTCAAAAGGCTTGTCAAAAATGGCGCTTGGTAATAATAACATTAGGCTCCAAAAAGACTAACCGCTTGGTACAACATAATTATGTCTATACCTACCTACCTTACAATGCCATTTTTATTGATAAAAGGAAAACCAAATAATGCTAATAGGGTAAACCTTCAACAATAGATCACTATAGCTCAGTAGGCCAGTGGATGTCACAATAGAGGACTTTAGGTTTCATAATGTTTATACTTGTATTAGTTACTATACTACTTAACATTAGATGGGCCATATGCTTCTTCCATCAGCTAGTTATAAAAATCATCATAATCCTGGTGAAATTCACTACTGGACCATAATGACTGCCTTCACAGCTCAGTTGGTAGTAGCTCTGTCTTCTGCCCTTGAGGGCGTGGGTTCGATCCCCACTGAGAACAAATATTTGTGTGGTGAACATAGATGATTGTTCTCTGTCTGGGTGTTATAATATTGTATTCTATGTATGTATTTACAAAAAAAGTATTCAAGTATTATATCAGCTATTTGGTTCCCATAGTACAAGCTCTCCCATAGTACCGAGCAGGTCACTAGTCATACAAATCTTTCCTTTTCATAATACAATACAAGTACAATTTCAGATAATCACTCGGACTTGCCGCCTCCAATGCCGGATTACTCGGCCCCACCTCCGTATGACATGGCTCTCAACTTGGGTGTACCCATCAGTTCCAAGCTACCGACATACGAGGAGGTCCAGCGTGAGAAGCAAATCGAGAGCGATGGGCCTCCACAGGTACCCTCTATCTCTACACCCTTGTTTAAACCTTTCCACCCTTTCGGTCTGTCTATTATGTCTTTAACTTTTGTAATTGGGGGCAACTGTTATAATAAAAGTAAAAACAATTAATACAATAAAAATTTGGATAACATAATCATCATCAGACTCACGAGGGAAGGGAAAGAATGGCAGAATAAAGAGTGGGTATACTCAGCAGTGGGTGCAAACGGGCTGAGATGATGATAATGAATGATCATCAACATTTTGCAGTCTACAACAATAAACCATCACTGTGAGGAAACTGGCATGTTGTAGAACCTAAAAAACTCGAAAACAGTATGAATGTAAATGTAATAAAAAATGCAAAAATATTTATTTTCGTAAGAGATGCTTAGTGTTAAGTGCAACGCGCCTTTCTGCTTTATGCGCTGTGTTGCAGGAAGTAACGCCTTCTCCAAACAAGTAAATACATATGAAAAGAAACAAAATAAAAACTATTGCTTAAATTATTATTGAATAACAATAGTAACGGTAAAATCTTCTGTGTCTTTGGCTCTCCTTATCCAGTTAGTCATTATGGTTTAAAATAACCCAATACTATAACTAGCGGCACATAACTTGAGCGGTGAGCGATACGCGCTGCGCATGCGTCGTAGTGTGCCATGTCGCGCACACTGGATGTGTGGATGTGTGCAGAGTGTCCTATTGGTACAGAGAGCGGAGTGCGACTGGAGAACCAATCAGCGCTACGCACGCCCGCCCTTCATACCACGAGCCCCCCTCAGGTACCTTATTTTTTATGTACTTCTGCGCAATAACGGTCATCGCTCAAGTTATGTGCCGCTCCCTATATCCCAGTTGAAAAGACACACTGAAGTGTGTGTGAACTGACTAACATCTATAGTGCTTTGTTTTATAATAACGTGATAAATAAACTTTTTTACATCTGATAACATAATTATCACTATGTAATGTACCAATTGATGATAAAATAAAAATGATAGATTAATCCATTCACAATATAATGGTTATCTTATCGTTACAAGATAAGTTTATCTTCAATTTATTACCAGTAACAACAATAGCTGATGATTACTGAAGCGAAGTTTGTCGATCTTTGCCGAAGAGGTGTCGCGTTACGCGTGACGGTGAAGAGTTCATTGGTTTTTTCCCACCTCATAATATGCTAAAGCTAAAGAAACTTCAATAGATAACAAATATTCCACACTTTACATCAGGTGGACAATATATCTTGTTCCATTATTAAATAGTTTTAAGGAATCAGTGCCAATCTAGCCCTAAGTACACCAAAGATCAGTAACGGAGGCTTCCGTCGACTCGGACCGTTAGGTACTCGGACCGCAGTCCCACTCGCCGGAGTTATTTAATTTTATTATTTTTCTTCCGGCGAATCGGACCGCTTTTGAAATTATCGAAAAAATCTATTGTTCAAGGCAATGAAGTACAGTCAAAGAAAAAAGTAGGTGTAGAAAGTAAACATAAAGAACTAGCTGTGCCCGCGACTTCGTCGGCGTGGAATAGTGTCTATGGGTAGCATTTTAAATTTACAGCGGAAAAAACCAGTACATATTCGCGTGCACGTGGCACAGTCGTCTGCCCTTTTATACTTCACTTAGGCATTATATTCCCACATAGATACACAGCGCCGTAAACGCTCTACATTTTCTTCCCCCCCCCCCGCATTCCCCTCTGAACTCCCCCCGCACTCCCCTCCGCACTTCCCCCTCACACTCCACCCCACATTCCCCCCGTACTCCCCCCTGAACCCTTGCGGTCCGAGTCGACGGAAGCCTCAGTAATGCAACTAAAATTCAGCAGTCTTCCAATATAACCATGTCTCTGTGTCTTTCATTCGAGAGTAAGGTCACATTGTAAATGAGTGTCATGATAACATTTTAATATGTACCTTACCTACTACCTATTCAATATGTATTTGTTTTGCATTGCTTTTAAATATAGGTAGCGGCACATAACTTGAGTGGTGACCGTTATTGCGCAGAAGTCAAAAATAAGGTACCTGAGGGGGGCTAGTGGAATGAAGGGCGGGCGTGCGTAGCGCTGATTGGCTCTCCAGTCGCACTCCGCTCTCTGTACCAATAGGACACTGCACACATCCACACATTCAGCGTGCGCGACATGGCACACTACGACTCATGCGCAGCGCGTATCGCTCACCGCTCAAGTTATGTGCCGCTAGTTATACTGACATAGCCTAAGACCTGTAAGTTTACAAACACAATTATACAACAAAGTTAATAAATAAATAATAATATTGTGTGCACCTATAAAAATATAATGAACGTTGCGCAGATGACATTAATAAGAATCGCGGAAAGGAGTCGTGTATAGGGGAGGCATGTCCAGCAGTAGACTTCTTCAGGATATTCGATTTTTAGATGAAATCATATTCTAATTCTAATTTGAGTTGGAGGAATAACTGCACTGACGTTCCGCGATGGGGTGTATTGTGCATTGTCCCATTGTCTAGCTGGGCTGAGATCTCAGCCCAGCCAGCCCAACTCCCTAAAATAGCGGAGTAGGGCCTTGGGTTGGCCACAATGTTCCAGTGGACACGATGGTGACACAGATGTGGATGTAGAGGGACAAGACTCAATTAGCAGGAACTATATTATTTTTCTTATGTTTCAGACTCAGAGAACACACACATACACAGCATTTGTATCTGTGAACGGTAACGCTGTTGTGTTGCCCGATGACAACATTGCTACTAATGATCTGCTCGGCACCGACTGCATGTTCTTGACTGCTTTCTTTAGTAAGTATTTTCATGTGCAGTATTGTGTATCTTTATTTATTTTATTTTATCATAACTAATGGACAGCAAGACGGATGGACGACATAGAAGAAACGAGTATATATCGCGATTATCTTTATTATTTCCCGACGTTTCGACCGTGTTACAACAGCCGTGGTCGCGGGCAGGCTAGCAGTCTGCCTGTTTCTTCCATATAATTATGCATAACGATCGCGATAATTTAAAAAGTGCTAACCAGCGTTGCCGAATGTTTCTTTTGTAAAATTTTACGTTACTTTTGACCCTCTCATGTTATTTCCATGTAACACGCCTCTAAAAATTCCCTTAAAAAAAAATCCAGCAAACAACAAAAACATATCGTGAAACGGATGGCGTCCAAGAATGATTTTGTTTTTAGGTAATAAAGTGCCCTAATAAATAAGTGTATCATTTTCCACATAATTTATGTAATGTTACTTTTCTCGTGAAAATGTTACTTTTTGAGCTCTGTCATGTTATATTTGACTATCTGCCAATGACAACACTGGTGCTAACACACATTAAGCCAGTATATAATATCAAAACTATTGTTTCCAGTTGCTTTCTTCTTCAACTGGCTCGGATTCCTGCTGCTAATGTGCCTCAGTCACACGGTGGCGAGTCGCTACGGTGGCCTGTCAGGCTTCGGTCTTTCGCTGGCGAAGTGGACTCTCATCGTGAAGCATTCCACGCAGATCGGCTCGCACGAGAATACCTGGCTCTGGTGGCTGATCATGGTCTTCGGTAAGTGAACTATCAGCCTTCGTCACTTTGGTTCACTAGTAATTTTGAACCTATGCGGTGCACATTTTTTAATTGCCTCCTCTCCTTTTTTGCACTTAAAGCAACCTTTCCATTGAACTAAAAAGGGTTATGTTTTCAATGTTTCTAGGTTCTAATAGTGGCCGTTTTCCTCAAGATGTTTTCCTTCACTGTTAGGCCTACTGGCATAGTGCATCAACTTTGAACATTAATTAGCGTATTAGAAAAAATATTATCGTACAAACGAATTTTATTTTCTTCTATATTTATTTCGCTTCACAGAAGTGTAGCAATCTGTGAAATAGGGATATGGAATTTCAATTTTGGTAGAGCAAAAAATGGAAAACAGTTTTTTTCATATTGCTGATAGTTAAAATTTGTTCTAGGTGTCCTTATCTGCGTGCGCGCTGTGATTCAGTACCTGAACATCAAGCGCGGATGGCGTCTGCTCTCCGGATCGGCCCAAGAGCGACTGCTGTTTTTCTACTAAACGGACATCGCTCTTTCTCCCTCACGCCAGCATATCGCGTCTTTATGCATGGCTGTGCGAATAGGATGGGTGTATATTTATAACTATCGTGTTTTTTTACTAAAAACGCGATATTGGCATTCTATGCAGGATTTCAGTTTTCACTGAAACATGCTAGTCGTGCAAAACATAACCCACTATAGTAGATTTTTTGTTAGATATCTAGGTTTTAGTGAAAATAATGAAATCGATGGGAGTTTTTTGTTAGGCCGTATTCTATGATAAAGCTGGTTGGTGCTAAAACCTATCAAATCTGTCCCTGTGGAGGTATTCCGTGGTTTACGTTTCCCACACAACGCATCACTAAATCCTGCTCACGGCTGCATACTGCAAAGCTTTTAATTCAAGTGTCCGATTACTGATTTAGGGATGCGCAAAGTGAGTTTCGGTTTGAAGGGTGTGGGTGCCAGTGAAATTACAGGCACGTGTGGCTGTACATCTGTATGTCTCAAGTTGATGGACACAGGGCATCGTAGAGCACGATCTTGATGTGCGTGACCTACGTGGCAACGCTTTGTTTTAGGCGATGGTTACCACTCAACACCAGGTGGGCCATGTGCTTGTTCCATCAGTATCTTATAAAAAGTCAATTTTGTTCATAAAAATTGAACAGTCGAACTGCTTCAGATTTTACCTAGATATCAGTAGAATGGTAGCAGTAAGCGCCGGTAATTGCACAATTGTAACCTGCTTTCTATGTGATTACGGCTATAGCGTTATAGGAACGTTAAACGTATGGATTTTATGATTTTGATGTTGGATCGTCGTTTTAGTAGTAGATAGTTAAGAATGCATGTCCAGTAAAGTTTGTATGTAGTTCCTAGTCTAAGAGCCCGCTTTTTAACGACCGTTACCGAGCTGTTTCTATCTATTTATCTATTCAGCCTGTATGCACCCACTGCTGGGTATAGGCCTCCTCCCTAATACGCCACTCTCTTCGGTCCTGTGCCAGTCTCCGCCATTGCTGCCCAACTACTCCGACAATGTCATCCGACCAACGGGCGGGTGGTCTGCCTCGTGGTCGCTGTGCGTCTCTTGGCCACCATTCTGTAATTGCCGTTGTCCATCTTCCATCATTCCTTCTGGCCATGTGCCCTGCCCATCTCCACTTCAGACTAGTGATCCGCATATCTACGTCTACGACTTAATTGATGAAAAGTATTTTATACTCGGTTGTCACGGGAATAAAATAGTAAATCTATCGTTTGAATATTCTATGGAATTCATAATTTCGATTGGTACGGAATTTATCAATTAATCAAACCAGTGAAATGTAAAATATTTTGTTTATAATTGTTAACTAATCATATTCTGGACTGAATTATTTAAGACAACCCATTTGTAATATACTTATTGACATTGAATATTTATATTTTATAATTAATAAAATAAAAGTATTTTATATTCAATAAAATACTTTTTATCCATTAAACAGCTCGATGACGGTCGTTTTATAGCGGGATCCTGTACTTTCCGGTCTTCGTAATTTGACACAGTTGAAATAATTTGATCACGTGTCATATTATAATATCCTATCTATTGGTTTGAAAGATACCCAGAAGGTACTAGAAATACGCAGTCTATGTTACAGCAAATCTTGATATCTTGTTGTTTTTTGCAATTATTATGTGTCGTATATAAAATCGTAGTAAGTAGATATTTAGACCAAAGGTAAACTTTTTATTCTTAAGGCAACTGTCACACTTTCAGTTACACCTATAAAAGCAACCTAGCTGATCGAATTAATATTTTACTGCCTAACGTATAGATAAAAAACCATTTTCACTCAAGTGGCAAGAGCGTAGCAAGCCGCAAACCCATAATGATTTTAGAGAGTAGCGAACTGTATTTGCCTTTACAGTGAACTTTTCCTAACATCTAAAAATAATGATGCCGCTTTATTCTTATAATTAAGCATATATTTTTATATGGTGTGCTAATTTTCATTTGTATAGTAGTGTAGTTTATGAAGATGATTTTTGAATGTAATCTTACGTGGAGTGTACAACTGTACACAACTATTGACAATAAGGCTTGTTTTCATTGATCCAGTAAATTAAAGACAGAAGGCTGACACGTCAGCGCTGGAAAAATAAAGAGGCTATTCGTTCCAGTGAATCAACGCTGAGTGCTCAAAAGTGTTTGCAAAACCAAATATATGGGATACACGAGGCTAGTTTTTCAAGCCAGGATAGCAAGATAGGGATAGTAAGCTAGCAAAAAAAAAACAACTAAACAGACCTGCTATGTGAAAAATGGAGCTAGTTCTGTTTATAAGATATTTTAGGTATACCTAATTTAATTATTTAGCCGTAAGGCCATTGTAATGCCCCAGCGGGGCTCATGTTCTAGACGTTATTACCCCCTAAGATCTATAAAACACATGAAGCAATGAATAAATGAATATGAATATTTACACGAAGCTAGAACTGCTAGCTTACTATCACTATATTATCACTATCACTATCCTGGCTTGAAAAACTAGCGTTTAGCCCAGGCATTAGCGCTGACGTATTTACTATGCTGTCACTGGATCAATGTAAACCGGCCTTAACTTTTGTTATTTTATTCTTCTGGCATTTATCCAAACCTCGATACTGAGTGTATGTCGCCGTGTAAACTTACGTTTATAAAAAAAACTCAAGTAAGAATGTGTTTGACACTTTGGTGTAACGTTTTTGGTGCTTTAGGTTGTTTTAAAAAACAGAGACGGTCATCATAAATAATTCCAGTATTGGCACAGTTCTTTCGCCGCAACAATTGCATAGCGAGTTAGCATTGTTGTGAACAGCTGGATATAGAATGTATGAGTATGGTTTAACCGCCTCGCTCTCACGACCATGCCCAAAGAATCAAATATAGTGGAAAGCATATGTTTTTGGAAAATAAACAACCTATGACTGTTGTTAGAGTTATCATTCCATTTTTATTAAAAATGGAATGATAACTCTATATAAATAAATCAATCTCTATATAATAAATAAATTACCTATGACTGTTGTTAGAGTTATCATTCCATTTTTATTAAAAACTACAAAAAAGTTGTTCCTAATCCAAAGTATTTTTTATGGAGGCTAAATTTCAGCTGTGAATTTATTATGAATGTATCATTTTCAAAATTTTAAAAATTAATTAGGTTGGCAAATAATTGTTTTTTAAAGAGTTCTTTCTGAGATCAAATGCAATTATTATTGTCGGTATAAGTATAAAAAATTGGATTATAATTTATCATTTATTATTAATCATTAAAATAAGAAGGTATCTGTATCTTTGAATACTCGATTCCATTATTTTAGTGTTATAATTGAAAAATAACCAAAAAAAACAAAAGAATAGTCTGATAGAAAAGGGACACACCATGCATTGAATAAAAATGCTGACAAGTCACTTGTCAGCATTTTAGCTGACTCTTGTCTAAAATGTTAATACTTCCAGATTGGTCCCATTGAAATTTTATCAAAATTAAGTCGGTTTCTCAAGTTTTTGTAACTTGTATTATTTTTTAACTAAATCCCCCGTGACTCTGTAATTTCATAGACAGTGGTCTCATTGAAATGGTTTACCTTAAACTGTAAATCAAAGTTTTGAATTTAAATAGAAAGATTATGAATTTATTTTGTAAATAATTTGTAATGTGATTTGTAACCGTTTCGTATAGTGCTAATAAAAGCACGTAATTAGTGAAAAATGTAATTATAAGCTTTATTATTGCCTACAAGTTATATTTTGCGCCAAATATTCCATTTGGATTTAATTTTTATTACTTATTTAATTAATGTTAGTGCAATATCTCTAGTTCAGAGTTTTAGTGGAAATAAATATAATGTTAATGTCTAATATTGCTGTTTTTTTATTATTCCCATATTTTATATTTTTTATCTCATAGGTTATTTGAAATACACGCCATCCAAAAACTCAGGTGAGCAATGAATTTTATCTAAAAATTTATAATTTATGGTAAAAACAAAGATTTTTTGATAAATATTTTTTTACAGGAAAAATGGACGTCTGATTTGTGCTGAAATATGTGAGTAATCCATATTTTTTATTTAAATTAACGAACATGGAAAGCTAATGAGGTGGGCCGCATGATTTCCTTTTTAGAGCAATTTTTTCCATCTACTGATAAAAATTACATCCTTTCTTTTTTTACGCTGTCAAAATAAAAGACTGATCTTTTTTATTGGACGAATAGTGTTATTCCGTGAAAGAAAAATCTGCCCTAGTAGCTATAAAATACACCACTATTTTGTAACTACCAAAAAAAAAATAGGGTAATGTAGTAATGAATGTGCAATCAGAATTTTTAGTTTCGATAAAATGACAAAGTTATTAAATGTTAAAACTTTCAGAAATCCTGCATAAAATTATGGAGTTACGTAGTACTAGAGAGAAAAAAAATTACGCTGTTCGGTTCCGCTTGGTATTTAGCGTTTGTGAATAAAATGATTTTGGCTTGTTGAATCATTTCTCAATATTTGACTAAAAATTTTGGTTATTTAAAAATATTTTTTTTTATGTCTCAAAAATTTTTTGTTTTCGTGGATGTTTCAGCAGCCAATATCGGCATTTTTTTTTTGGTAATTACAAAATAGTGGTGTATATTAGCTAAAAAAACTTTGCCATGCTCTATTTGGGTACTGAGTGTACTGACCTAAGTTTCGCCGTAAAAGCCGCGATAACTTCTTTAGAGGGATATTAATAAAATGTGCTCTATTTACTCAGGATGGAATGTACCACAAATACCATTGAGTCTTATAATAATTATGCACGCATCACCATTTATATTCGCACATCGTTTTCATGACGTCAGTGAAATACTAGTTCATTAAATATTTTTCCCTTTGTATACAGGGTGTTCAAAAAACGTGGTATCCCACACTTCACACATATCACACTTTTTGTTCGACTATAATAGTATTATAACGTTTATTCCATGCAAACTTAAATATTAATGATGATGAGAAAAAAAACTATGAATGCAGTTAAATTTGTTTTTTAAATTCGAATAATGTCTTCTTTCAGTAAAATGTTCCATCTTCAATATTTAAGGTAGGTACTTTCCTTCCATGTGGCATATCCGTGGGACGCCTTGTAAAGTTTCCTAGCCTATTCAATCAAAATTTCTTCTTTACAATATTAATATAGATAATGACTAAAATATTACTCCCCCCCTACAACTTAGAACTCCTGTCCACTCTTCTTCTTTCTATAAGCACTCTTTCACTGTACAAGCTACCCGCCTTTGGAACTCTCTTCCTGTTGATAATCGAAAAGCGAAATCCCTTCCCATCTTCAAAAAGCTTTTGCACAGCCACTATTCAGTTGAATTAGGAGGTTCATGATTTATCTATGTTATCAGTATAATTATGTATGTTTATATTATTGTTGCTATCTATGTATTCATGTTTATAAACTATAGGTAAGTATATGTACTGTATATGTATAGGTATAATATGTAATGTTTATATAGTTCCTACATAAATAATTCATAATTTCTCATAATAATATATAGTGTAGAAGCCCTTATGGCACCGCCTTCTCGTTATTCAAGTCCTGTCCATCCAAAGGTTGTCTGGAAGAGATCGCTCATAGCGATAAGACCGCCCATTGTGCTTCGCTATAGTTTTAGTTTTTCGCTATGTGTATGTTCCTATTCTTGTGGTGTACAATAAAGTGTTATCTATCTATCTATTACTCTACTATTGCAGAAGAACATATAAGGAACATCCTGTACCTACCTAAAGAAAAAAACTATGCATAGCTAGTAACTATGATCACGTTGAATCCTTACAAAACCGAGCAGTACTAGTATATACTTCAAGTTATACCCCCGTTCTGGGCTGATAACCAGTGCCAAAAGTGCCCAGTAGTGGCAAACCAGACTGGCAATGGGCCAGTGCTTTGCCAACCACCGGGAAGGGTTGTCGCATTTTCTATACAATTTCGTTCCCAAGTTTCCCGCGTTTCCTGCCGGGATCGTAAAAAAGCCAACAGGGTCCTTATGAAGAAAGTAATTTTTGCTTGTTCCCTTTGTTATTTTTTAACGAGTTTATCGAGCTCTTTGGATAATAATTTTTATAGGATAATAGGTGAGTCAAATTGATCATAATTTTATTTTTCGTACATATTATTTTTGTTTTACCTACATTAGTATTAATAAACTAAATCATGAATTTACACGAACCCCTAAAGAACTTAATCATTACAATGTTTTCGCTATCTGTCTTGTCAGAAAAGTTGGCACGGAGCCAAATAGGTCAGAATAGCCTTTTTTTGGGCATTTGGTGATTTTTTGGCGAAGTTCCTAAAAGCCTTCTAGCCGTCTTGATAACATGGGCCTTTGATTGCATGTTACTTTTAATGAACTTGATAAAGTAAAATTTTTAGTAAGTGGAAAAAAAAATACTTTTAGTTTTCACGAATGTTTTATTAGCTTATGAAATAAAATAATATGCACATAGTTTTAAAAAAAATACCTCACTATAACCTAACCTGCCATAAGTAAGACATTTAAGTTTAATTCGTTATGTTTAGAATTGACATGCCATTCATTTGATATAAAAAAGCTATATAATTTCAGGGGGCTAATTCTCGGGCCGATCTCGATCATTTTGCAATTTTATTTTATTGCTTCTTTTCGAAGAGAGAATGGATGATTTCCTTGAGAAATTCATCAACGACCTCATCGTAAAAGCCTCGACGCTAAGATATACGGAAAACGTAGAAAAAGTGCGGGGTTGTGAAAAGAAGCAATAAAATAAAATTTCAAAATGATCGAGATCGGCCCGAGAATTAGCCCCCAGATCTAATCAATTGTGAAAATAAAGTCACGCGAGGGTTCAAAACCTATACTTGAGTGGGGTAATAAAAATACAGGGTTAATTTCCTTTTCAGCTATTTTTATAATTCATTTTGTTTGTTCGCAAGAATATTTAAAATCAATTTTCAGAGAAAACAACTAAAAATAAAATTTGTAGTAAATTTTGAAAAAAATATTGTTACTTATTTAATACAACTAGGTACTTACTATACTACTATTGTTTCCAACTAAAACTAGGTAAATTTTGTGAAACTAAGGTTTACATTTGATATTATACATTATAAAAACTCTTTTTCTTAAACATGCGCGGAAATATTGTCATTACTTTTGAACATAGAACACGCGAAGTATCATATTTACGTAGACTGAAAAACCAAAATCACTTCCCGGCGCGTTCTCGCTCCGGCAATGTTGTATGAAACGGTGTGCTGTTTGAATTTAGAACTCTTTCATCTATCGTACACATTGCGTTCTCGTGGCTGTATAGCCACAGAAACGTTTACCTTTCGGCACAAACGGTAAAAAAAAAAAATGGCGGTAAAGCGGAGTTCGTTAAAAAAATAAAAAATAAATTTATTATGTAAATTTATTTTTTATTTCCTTGCATTTTTTTAAGAAAAGCACTATATATGCCTCGGCCGAAATGGCAATTGCCTGTCTCGTATCATTGAAGTCCTCGCCTGCGGCTCGGCCTTCAAACTCATACTCGACCTGCAATTGCCTATTTCGCTGCCTTTGCAATAATGTACTATTATTCAAAACAAATCAGACCCAGGGCGTTTTAAAAGTTTAAGGGTTGGCAACGCGCTTGTGATGCCTCCGGTATTGCAGGCGCCCATAGGCTACGGTAACAGCTTCCCATCAGGTGGGCCCGTATACTTGTTTGTCTTCTTTGTTGTATAAAAAAAATACCACAACGTACTTCCTTACCTATAAGTTTAATATTATTTATTTCAACCTATCTTGCCACTATAAGTTTGAAAGCATGAATATATTTTTTCGACCAGCAAACATCGTCCCTGACTATACAAATAAAATCCAGACACCAATTTCGGAATTTTAACCTTCAAAATGAATAGCGATTAAAGATTTGATTAAATGCAAATCAAATGGCAGTAGCGTCACGCAAGGGTCAAATCCCCCTGTGGGGTGGGGAAATGCCTGAAGTTGATAAGTCGGTTGGTGGGGTGATGCCTTGGCGTCGCATAGGCGCGTCGATTCGATCTCTGTTCTCGAGTTTACGACTACTAACTCATTAATAATGGAGCTATAAACATTTCGCGTAAAAATGGATAGTTTCCTACTCTGTCTCCTAAGCTGAGAGGATGTTATAGGTGCTGGGCAAGTCTTCTCCTTCTAAAACCCTTTCCCAGGAGTAATAAAGCTGCCCCTAATGCTGTATTAAAATGGAAGCAAAACTTTATCTTCCTAACGTCTTCGGATAGATTTAACTCGAATAATGATCTTATGCATGAAACGTATCGCATCAGTTTCTATTTCGATTTTTATTACTTTGTGAGTCGATCTGTCTTATGTTTTCTCAACTTACTATTAGCTCGAATCATCCCATTGTTGGGCCAAGACCTCCCCCTGATCCCGCCACTCTCCAGAATCTTGTGCCACCAGTTGCCAGTCCAAGGCGACCAGCTCGGCCCGCCATCGCCTGCGTGATCTACCACGACTCCTTCTCGCTGTCTCAGGGCTTTACAATGTGGAAATTTTGGTCCACAGTGCGTCAGGCATGCGGTAAACGAGGCCGCAATTTGAGTACGATTATTTAGCCATTAAACTTAGAAATTTTTATTTAAGAAACCAAGTTGCTGAGTTTGTACAGGCATTGAGCCAAGCCAACACTCTGAAGCCATACTAATCCCGGTTTCCCAACTCAATTTTTCCCTTTCACAAAACTCGGAACAATGCTTTCATTTCCCCCCAGTTTCAAGGTCCGTAGCAAACTGCAGTGACGTCACAAGTCACGACAAACAGCTACGAAAATCTACCTACGTCAACGGACATTGCGTAACACACCACACCACCTGACCTGCATTCTCTTACGAGCAGACGACGTCTGAATGAATTGTCCCAACCACGAATCACCTGCGTCTTATCACAGTGCATTAAGATAGAATATCCCATGGGATAATGGTTATAATAATAGCATAGTCTGGCAAGTGCACTTGGCTTGTGACAATATCCTAATTTTACTGGTTGTGCTCAGATCGGACTGGTTGGCCCTTGATCTAAATCTAATTTATAATTGTAACCAGAATATCTTGTCTGTGATCATTCAAGACATGCTGCAAACAGAACATTTTGAAATCCAGTCCATGTCTAGTATAGTCGTGTGGAACAGACCAATCGAAAAGCTTGGTCTGTTCCACCAACTGGCTGTAAAAAACAAGCCATGTCAAAATAAATAAATAATTCACTATAGGTACATTATCAGTTTATAACAATTGCCGCTCTATCTATTCTTATCTTCTCTCAAAAATTTAAAGATCAAAGTAAACTGACTACAGATTACTTCAAGTATGTACAAGATCAGGGTGTTTGACAGATAAGCTGCTGTATATTTGCCGATGACCTACCCTACTGTTTACAATGTTGTACTGATTGTGCTAACACAGCTAGGGAGTTCCCGAACACTCCCGAATGAAGATCAAGTACAACGCTTTTAAGCGCACATCTAGATCGCCTGCGATGGCGGCCAGTGTATCGCTGTTAAATATCGCATTGTCGCAATTTGCGGCAGGTTAAAAAACCCTATCGAGATGTATGGAGCTAGCATGCCATGCACCTATGCTGAAACTGATCGCTATCACAAATCGCAACTGAGTGCTTACTTAGGTTGCCTAGGTATATTATTTGAACCCACGTTTGGATAGCACAGCGAAGGGAGAGTCCCTTCGCTGTGCTATCCAACCGTTCCAAAAATTGTAGTAAGCGTTATAAAATCATAATTTTTTATAGAGATCTGACTAATAAAAGGCCTTTGCGCTAGATGTGCGCAAGGCTTTACACACACCTAGTTACAAATTCATTACTTTTTGTAGAGTAGGACAGGAAAAGATGCAGATGTAAAGTTGGATGGGTAGAACAGCAGACGCTTCAGTATTGTCATTCTACATGCATTGTTTAATAATGTAGAAGTTGCGGTTGCCTCCTAAACAGAGAAATAGTTACCTTAGTACGTAAAGTTACGTCGACTTTCCGCATTGCGACGCTACCCACCCAGTGGCTAGGTTTATACCAATCGATTATATTACTAACGCAATCATGCGAGCTTTTCACACGCATAATTTTCTTTATTTTCACTAAGGCGTTTTCGAATTATACGTGATCAGGGACAAGTTATCCTAATATTTGTCCTTTGCCTATGTAGAGTATCAAAGAATGTCGTCTAAATATAGATTATTCATTTCTCTTTACCAGTCTTTGAAGAATTTCTCAAGAGTAACGTCCTTGCGCTGATCATCGCGATTTCACATTATCATTTTTAATTCCAATCCCATAGATTTACAAATAGCAGTTCCAAACAAATAATGTGACATTATTTCATATTTCATCGATGACGATGGCAAAAGTGACAAAGTCAAAATTTTCAAAACAATAATAATGAAGTTTCGCAATACGGAATTTGCAGTAACTTTTATTTATTATCGTCGATAGTTTGTAAGAGTATGGTTTATGAGGTTCACAAGATACGGATGCATTCATCAGATGAGAGATGTGAGTTGAATTCCATGAAGATTCATTCACACCCATAAACATGCCTCAAGCCTGACTCTACCCCGTCGTAATAGTTGATAACCACGAGACTATGGGTTCGTTTTCGTTCACAGAATAATGAATACCTTGCGTAAGCAAAAGCGTATTCGCTGTTCTGTGGGTTCGTTTAATACACTGACCATCGATCAACAAAAAGTTCGGTTGAATATTATTCTGTCCGTACGCGAGATAAATTTCAAAAATATTGGCCCAATGCCATACATGATCAAAACAGTAGCAATGTACAAGACATTTTCAAAAATATCTTGTACATTGTTAGATAATTAAATGCTGCGCCCTTACAGGGTACATTTCCACCTTAAAGATAAATAAGACCTAAGCTAGTATATGTAGCATACATGCAATAAATAAATGAATATGAATACGATGTAGTATCGCTCACAATTATACTTAAAATGCTTCTAACTTTTAGTCTGTATGTTCAAATAAAAAAAAGTAACGTGTTTGAAGAAGGTGATGGAAATCGATCTAAATAAGACCTATAGAAACTGGGTACTAAGATTATATTTCATAAATACGTCGAGTACCATCTGCACTGTCATTCCACACTACCGTGTGTGTAATATTTATCGTCCTACTGTTTATAACAACCACGGAGAAGGACTTCTGTGGTAAATCTGAAGAGTTCCTGAACTAAATAAGGTGTAACTTGTTTGTTCCAGACCGGTTGAACCGAGAATGAAACGCGATGAGTCGTTAAAAAGCGTCACTAAGTTTACCTCGCAGCGAAGGTTGAGCGACCAACGGCCCGCGCTCAACTTCGGCTGGCGTCAGAATTCGCTTACTATCAGCACACTAGCCGCTCAGTCCGCTTATTTAGCTGAGAAAGCCCTTCTTAACGAAGCGTAAGTACCCTTACGGTACGACAGCCCCCTAGATATCCCCCTCCCTTCCGATATAATAACTTCTAAAAAAATCGACGTGAAAATATATCTGTTTCGTTTATTGAAACTGATTTCCATTGATGGGTTGAAGCTAACGCGAAATCTTGAAAATTTCGTGTTAAATCTATTGATATAATCTTCTCGACAACATAACTGTCTTTGACAACTTGAGTAGCGTGTAACCATGTTTGTTCGAGTTTTTCTCTTATACAAATCTAAGCTCAGTCAATACCTAAACATCATATAACAAGCAACATACCACGCTCTACAATTACTCCAGAACCATCAGTTTACCGATTGGCTATAGAAAGAGATTTATTTTTACCTATGAGAGGAATTTGTCTGGCTGTTTGGCTTAGCGCCACTCGGCACGCCCTTATGCTGTAGCTAAATTCATTTTCAATCTATTATACTAGTGGAATATCGCGCGATTTCGTTCGCGTTATGCTTTTTCCATGCAAACTTCAACCCCCGCTGCACCCGTCAAGGGATTTAATCTTCAAAAATCCTTTTTTAGTGCACCTACACCTTTCATAAAGAACACACCCTATTAATTTCAAGTGGCTACGACGCCGTGAACGGTTTAGGCTGTGCGTTGTATGTTAGTCACTCTCACGAAAAGATTTCGTCATTATTTATTTGAAACTAGATTTTTTCTTTGTCCATTTACATAATCACGTGATTTTATGTGGCGCCTTCCTTGTACCCATTATTTTAATATTGATTTTATCCATTTTGATTTGTGATATCATTTTTAGTTTGTTTCGTCATCTCTTTCAGTGATCAAGATAAACTTCTAGCAGAACCTGTTTCTTGGTTTCGATTAGTAAGTATAAACTTAATGTATTTTACAACTCACAAAGGTTTTATATTGTCCTAATGGAATGGGGCTTCGTACTCACATGTGAGTAAGAGAGGAACACCAATAGTTACAGGCCACAAATTGCAGTAAAACATGGCCCGTCTACGAGCCGCTTAAAAGTCGTGAGCCGAGTGGGATTTGAACCCAATGACTTGATACGGGAATGTACTAACCAACTGTGCTATTAGATATTTGTTTCTGTCTAGATACCTATTATTGGGCCTTCTGCGCGACTTTACCATAAGCAAACATAAGCACTTATATTTATGTTAGTGTTGTATTTCAAGATTCTTTAAATTCTAGTACAGATACGCGAAAGTATGGGAGATTTTCCTCTTGATGGTCGGTGTGTTCATGGCCTCAATAAACGGCCTGTTCATTCCGATCGGTGTGATCGTCTACGGAGAATTCACATCGCTGCTGATCGACAGGACTGTTATGACCGGCACCTCAACCCCAACTCTTACCATTTCTATGTTCGGAGGAGGCAGAATACTGTAAGTATGCTTAAATAACAACTCTTAAGTACTCTTGACAATTTCTTTCGCGATTATACAACAATCATTTAAACATCGTCTTAAAGCAAGGTGAGTCTAAGTGCTGGTTCCATGTGACCTAGCCTAAAAGACCTGCAAAAAACGTTACTGGTTACCAGTTCGTGCAGTTACCTAACTGGACAATCCAAGATACAATAAAATGTTCTAATACTTGGTGGTTCTAGCAGTACTTTATCCATAACAGAAGGTTGAAATGTAATTTATACTAAAACAAACCACGATGTCCTCAGTCCTAATATAAGAACATGTTTATAGTACAAACGCGAGTGCCGAGGAGAACAAAAAGGCGCTGATTGAAGACTCTCAGGCTTTCGGCATCGGATGCACTGTATTCGCATTAATACAGTTCGTCATAGGAGCCATTAGTGTTGATCTGTTCAACTACGCTGCACTCAAGTCTGTGAGTACATATTATTTGAACACATTTTATAAACAACGACGTAGTATGTAAATATGATTTACAAATCACAGCTCAAGATCTAACATGATACATTTTATAACCAACGACATATAGTTAAATATGATTTACAAATCACAGCTCAAGATCTAAACGTAACACATTTTATAACCAACAAAGTATTAGGTAAATATGATTTACAAATCACAGCTCAAGATCTAAACGTAATACATTTTATAACCAACATCGTAGTAGGTTACAAATCAACAGCTCAAGATTTAAACGTGATACATTTTGTTGTATCTTTTCTGAAATAAAAACTTGTATTGTATTGTATTTTATACCCAACGACGTAGTAGGTAAAAGTTTAAGTATCACAACTTAAGATTATAACGTTATGTGTAACTTTTAGATCGAGAGAGTGAAAACGAAGTTCCTACAAGCAGTATTACGACAAGATATATCTTGGTATGACTTGAACACCACCATGAACTTCGCAACGAAAGTTTCTGAGTAAGTTTTTTCACACTTAGGTTCATAGTCGCGTAAAGTATTACCCCATATTAAAATTGTTTCACTATAAGATCACAGAAAGATTACTTTGTTTTAAATAAGAATTATTTTCGTAACGTTATTTTCGTAATCATCACAAAACAAAGAATTTAGAGCGATCGCAAAATAATTAATAGAGACCAGACTCTACTGAAATACGTTGAAATCGACCCCGAAACCTAGATCTAAAAACTTAGGTATTTCAACTGGGGTCAAATTTATATAAAAAGTAATTTGTATGTAAAATCACAGAATTTATACAAACTCTCAGAATTTATTAGCATAATCCTAGTATCTAATATAACAGCTATCTGTTCCCATTGTGCAAACTATGCTTAGTTTGGTGCTAGATAGGGTTGTGTGTGTGGAATACCCACAATATTTTTTTCATTTATTCCAGTGACGTTGAGAAGCTACGCGAAGGCATTGGCGAGAAAGTCCCTATGCTGGTGTATCTTGTGATGTCTTTCGTCACCGCTGTCATCATATCCTTTGCCTACGGATGGGAGCTGACTCTGGTCATCTTGGCTTGCACGCCCATTATTATTGCTACTACTGCTATCGTTGCAAAGGTACTATATTTATCTGCTCTACTACTATGTCAGCAGTAGGCTCTTCAGTAGCAAGCACTGTAGTCTTAAATTGTTAAATAATTCGTGGCCCGTTTAGTGTCAGTAGAATTTCTACTAAATCTTTATTTTTGCGGATTTACGGATTATTTTCTGTTACAATTTCTTGGTCATCATTTGATTGTTGTCCTACTCCACCTGTCATCACCACGTCTAGCAATTATATGTCCTGTCTAGCTCCATTTGAGTTCCATAATCTGATATCGGACTTCTTGAAGATGGAGGGACGACAAAAGTCATAGTCGAGGAGTGGAAATAGGTTAGACTGGACCAGGATCGTGGTAGTAGATGGCACAAATTAAAATAAAAATATATATACTTGGAAATAAGATACTGACTGCAGAAGTATAAAACTGTTTCGCAGCCAGTAACGCACTCTTTCTCTCTAAGAGAGGCCTAATACCCAGCAGTGAGTGAAGTCGGGCTGTGGATAATAAAATATAATATATAATATAAATAATAATAAATAATGGATTACAGGAGAAATAGGGAAACCACACATAAAAACTTTTGAGGCTCTTTAGTGCCTCTGCCGTAAGTATATATGTTGTACTTAGACTAGACTAGACATACCCACTAATCATGAATGTTGGTTTATGCTATTGAATTCTATTGTTTCAACCAAGGTGCAATCATCACTCACAACGCAAGAGTTAAAAGCCTACAGTATAGCAGGCGTGATCGCTGAAGAGGTCCTCGCGTCAATACGAACTGTCGTGGCTTTTGGAGGGGAAGATAAAGAAATAAAAAGGTGCGTGCCAGCTTCATCATCAGACCGAGAAGTCCACTTCTGGACATAATGGAGTATATTTTTTTTTATAATGTCCCAAAAGTTAAGAGCCGAGCGGGATTTGAGCGCGTGACCTTCCCCTTAGGAAGAGTCTGCGCTGAGCGTTACGCCATCGAATCCTAATCACACTCGACGAATAAATCTTAGG
This sequence comes from Thera obeliscata, assembly GCA_947578465.1. Taxonomy (NCBI): domain Eukaryota; kingdom Metazoa; phylum Arthropoda; class Insecta; order Lepidoptera; family Geometridae; genus Thera; species Thera obeliscata. The sequence goes on along the minus strand of OX387918.1, from coordinate 5,668,646 downwards.
GACTCATCTCATTGTTTATTATTTTTCATGTAAACTAACGAGTAATAAGTTTCTATAACTTCACTAAGTATAAGAAAATGTTTATGATCTTATTTTTCCTTTTTAAGTAACCAGTTATAATTTAAGTAAGTAGGTACTGTCTTTTTCCTAAGAAATAAAATAAAATTAAATGAATAAACAAAAACGTCTGTACAAAGTTTCTTCATATCTAGAATTTAATTTTTGAGTAGATATAACCTTGTTGTTGCGTTTTCAGATATGGCGTCCGCCTAGACCCAGCTATGAAAATGGGCATCAAAAAAGGCGTATACTCAGGGATAGGCAGTGGGATCATGTGGCTTATTATATACGCGACATACGCTCTGGCTTTCTGGTACGGCGTCGGGCTCATTCTGGAGAGCAGACACGAAGAGAAACCTGTTTATACTCCAGCTGTACTTATGATTGTAAGAATTCTCTCTTTTATACCTTATTTTATCCTGTCTTACTCTTTTCTTTCCCCTTTCTCCTTTATTTATAAGCGTATTTGTAACAGGTTGCTAGTGTTCCTTCTTTCTCTTCTCTCATAATTTCATTCTGCTCGTTCTTCTCTATTACTTTGTCTTAGTGCACGAAAGGAGCCTCGTTGAGATGCACTTAAAATCCTTTCACCACACTTGGTTCGGAAGAACCAGTGACACGAAACGACGACGACTTTGACTTCGTCATTTTTTTCTTAATTATCCTGCTAAGATTTCCTTCATTCTCGTTTTTTATTAGTTTCTATCCTTCGATCCTTGTTTGTTCTTCTGTTTTTTCAGTGTTCACGTTTTAATAAAATCGCAACGTAGGTAATATATGTAATAGTGTAATTTTACACCCAATCTCTTAGCATCTGTAGTAAAAATCCCTTCAGTCAGAAAATCCCTTCAGTTTTCAAATCAAGACAATGTGTTTCCTTCTAGATATTCTTCAGTGTACTCCAAGGTGCCCAGAATGTCGGTCTGACCGCCCCTCACATGGAAGCCATCAATAACGCCCGCGCCTCCGGAGCGGCCATCTTCGCAGTCATTGACAGGAAGCCTACCATTGACAGCTTGTCAAAAGAAGGAACTAAGCCAGATATTGACGGAGATCTGGAACTTTCTGATGTATGCTTTAGATATCCTGCCAGAAATGACGTTCAGGTAAGAAAAAAAATAATGGTCGCTTTCCACAGTTTCAGGGTAAACGATTTGAAGCCTTCTCAATCCACTTCCTTCCCGTGGCCTTCACAGTTCTGACAGTTCATAGGGAACGGCATATATACGCCAAGCAGACTGAAAAGTCTGAAAGTCTCATAATCTCTCTGAAAGTCTGCTTGGTTTGTGGTTGCTGTTGGAGAACCTTTGTTCTCTTACGATTACCAGTCCCAACACGAGTTATTCTGTTTTACTTCACTTGAACTCGCCAACTTCACGTGACTGAGCTTTAGCTTTTGTATTTATTTTTAGGTTAGCTTGAAATGTTTGGACGTACCTCTGACTGTCCCTTTTCAAATACTCTAAGAAGATATATTCCATGCTGGGATCACAGTCATCTATCTATCTATTCAGCCCGTATGCACCGACTGCTGGACTTCCTAACACCACTCTCTTAGGTCCTGTGCCAGTCCCCTCTATATAAATTTTTTAATTTTTTTATAGGTGTTAAACGGTCTAAATCTCAAAGTAAACAAGAACGAGACCGTAGCTCTTGTCGGCCCGAGTGGTTGCGGCAAGTCCACCGTCCTCCAACTCTTACAGAGGATGTACGACCCAGACTCGGGATCAGTTACAGCCTCGGGCAATGACCTCAGGGAGATGAACGTTCAGCATCTGAGGAGCCATATCGCTGTCGTGGGACAAGAGCCGGTTCTATTCGCTGGGACGATAAAAGAGAATATTCGGTGAGTTTACGTAACAAAATGGAGGGTAATCATAAGAAAGAGGTTAACTAAAATAATATGCAAGTAAATAAATATTATAACGGGACGGGGTCGATTGTCTTATGAACGATTGGCCCACTGTAGCCAAAGATCGAGAGGTGTGAAAGAAGGGGAGGAGGCCTTTGCCCTGCAGTGGGACGACACAGGCTAAAATAATTAAATATTATTTTATTTATTTTATTTTCAGCCTATCTTGTCCCACTGCAGGGCAAAAGCCTCTCTCCCTTCTGAGGACTTTTTTTCACACTTGCCATAAGCTAAGCAAAACGTACGACGGAATCCAGATAAATGACAAAAAAGAATGTTGTAATGACCATTATTAGGTGTTCAAATAACGTGTCCCTGTGTTTTAAGTAGGTATGGATCTTGAAAGTAAAACCAAAAAGAATCTGATAACGAATCTCTGTTATGAAATGTGTAGCTGAATAGTATTTTCTTTCTTTGTAGAATGAGTAACCCGGAATGTACCGAAGAAGAATTGGTCGTAGCAGCCAAACAGGCTCACTGTCATGACTTTATTAGAAAACTGCCTGAGGTAAGTTTATTTGTGTTTAGAGAAATGAAGGTCTCATAATGTTTGCCGGTTTTGGGGACATCACTACGACCGGGCAATGTCTAGTCGGGGATAGAAAAGATGGCGTGGTAATTTGTAGATTATTGTTTACTGTGGTATAAAGATAAACAGAGATATACGAGTAACTGTATTTAATGGATAGTTTTCGCCATATTACATAGAATGGGGAGGAAAACAGTCGGTTACGTGCATACCAACGCATGTGTTATCTCTTGCTCTCCTGCTGCCATCTACAAAAAGCTTTGCGTATTCTTACTTTTGGCTCAATACGCCAGTTCTTCAAGACAACCTTTATTTGGCTTGCACGGTCACAGAAATGTGACGTATTTCTGCTTTATTAACAAGGATTAGTAGGAACTTGTAAAAAACGTGTTCTTCTTCTTCTTCTTATCGTATCACTGATTCTTTCGAACCATGTTTTGTGAAAGGATTTAAAGTGGCGCACTTTAAATCAAAGAACCATTCAAACCAAAAACATGAGTCAAAAATATGACTGTGTCAAGTGCACGAAAGGAGCTTTCGTGCACTTGACACAGTCATATGTTTGAACTTTTTAGGTTCTACGATAAATGCCGGTTTCCTCACGATGTTCTACCTACTTCACCGTTTGAGAGCACTGGCATAGTGTACATAAATTTTTGGACAAAAAAACTCATTGGTACACGATTGTATTTGAACATGTAACAGGGCTACGATACAATGATTGGTGAAAGAGGCGCTCAGCTATCCGGTGGTCAAAAACAACGGATCGCGATTGCAAGAGCTCTGGTCCGGAAACCAAAGATCTTACTTCTGGACGAGGCTACCTCGGCACTGGACTCGCAAAGCGAGGCGAAGGTCCAGAGAGCTTTAGACGAGGCAGCTCATGGACGGACCACCATCATGGTGAGCCACAGGTAAAATATAGTCTACAGTTATGGTCTACAGTCGCTTTGTTCACTTTTTTACCGACTTCAATGAAATAAGGAAGAGATTCTCAATTACGTCGTCATTTATGAGCCAATTAATAGTATAAGTATTTTATGTTAAGTTTCAAAGTGGTTCTGGAATAAATACATTGAAATTGAATTTGAAAACTTTTTTTAAGAAAAGATGAGGTTCTATGTTCCGCTTGCTCCTTGCAAATAACCGAGGTTTTTATACTTACGAGTCTAATTTTTTAATCAACAGATAAAAATAAATACATCCCCTTGTTAGGCTTATCAGAAACAAGGATTGTAATTTTTTATTCGACGTTATTCCGTAGGTGGAAAAATCTGCCAACTTATTAAATGCTACGAGAAACTGCTACGAGAGGTCTACGCCGTAGCAGCAGCGTAGTTTGTCTTTTGTTAAGAGAGAAAATAACGCAACACGTTTCTCTTCCAACGCCCCGTTCCCATTGCTTTTTCGGGATATAAAGTATCCTATATCCTTCTCCCGGTTCAAACTAATTCCCTACCAATTTAGAGCCAAGTCGGTTCAGCCGTTCTTAAGTTATAAATAGTGTAACTAACACGACTTTCTTTTATAAATATAGATATATCGATTGTGTGTTGCAAATTGTCCTAAATATTTATTTATTTAATATACTAATTTAATTTACAGACTGGCGACAGTTCTAAACGCGACCCGCATAGTATTTATAGACAAAGGCGAGGTGTTGGAAGAAGGAACTCACGAAGAGTTGCTGGCGCAGAAAGGTCGCTACTACCATCTCGTGTTGGAGAATGAGCCCAGCATCGCGCCTTCAGTTACCTCCACCACGGACGGGCAAAAACGTGAGTAATCACGTCATTTACAGATATTTTTTATTGTTTACTCAGGGATGGATAAATTCTTAATTTGAATTTTACAGAATAGAGTCTGGTTTGATTATGTATAGAGAGATGGCAAGAGCGGTTAAGGAGTTTTTTTTTTTTTTTTTTTTTACTAAATTAGTCTACTACATCTATGCAGTACCCTAATTAATATTACAATCTAGCCTAGTAGGCTAATGAGTAATTTTGCTTTAGCTTAGTTTTATAAAATAAGTATTATGTACTAAGAATGTGTCCATTGGCACTTTTCTTACTGTCTCTAACTAATTAAGGTGACACTTTGTTTATGTGTTCATTATAGTAGCACTATCACTACACAATATTAACTTTATCACTACACTAACTCAAAAGGTTTGGTCCTTTTGAGTCTTCTTACTAGGTCTGTATTGTCGAGGAGCTGGATAGCCTCTACGTTAACATGGTGATGGAGTCTTTTTTCGTGACATTCCGCGTATTTTTGAATAGTTTTATCGACGAACTCTATATTAAGGTCCCGATGGAGATCGTCGTTTCTTATGTACCAGGGTGCATTTACTATTCCCCTGAGTACTTTACTTTGGAATCGTTGGATGATTTGGATGTTGCTCTTCTTGGTACAGCCCCAAAGCTGAATACCATAGGTCCATACTGGCATTAGGACTTGTTTATACAATAAAATTTTGTTGGGTACTGTTACACTGGAATTTCTTCCGAGTAGCCAGTCATCCTTTGGTATTTTAGCTCTAACTCAACTTTTTTCTTCTTGACGTGAGCTTTCCAGCGAAGCTTCGCGTCAAGTGTCATGCCCAGATATTTTGCCGTATTTTCATATGGAATGAGCGTGTCGTTAATAAATATTGGGTGATATTCTGCCTTCTTGTTTGTGAAGTTAACGTGAACCGATTTGGTTTCATTTAGTCTAATTCTCCATTGTACTGTCCAGTCATGGATTTTATTCACTGCTGCTTGAACCTTTTCTGCTGCTTCTGCATGGGTGGTGCCCACAGCCATTATGGCAGTATCATCAGCAAAGGTTGCGATAGTGTTGTTTTTGAGTTTAGGGATATCACAGGTATATAGAAGGTACAGGACCGGACCTAAAACACTTCCCTGTGGTACCCCAGCTTTCATCTCCTTTAATTCGGAGTACTCGTCATCTTGTCTTATTCTAAAGACTCTATCAGATAAGTATGACTCGAGTATATCTGCCAATACTTTCGGTAACATCTTTCTTAGTTTTAACATAAGTCCTTCATGCCAGACTTTATCAAATGCCTGAGCTACATCCAAAAAGACAGTAGAGCAGACTTTTTTCTCTTCAAGAGTTCTCTCGATTATGTTTGTAATTCTATGGACTTGGTCTATTGTAGAGTGTTTCTCACGGAAGCCAAACTGATGTTCTGGAATAAGGTTCTTGTTGTTAATTATTGGTTTCAGCCTTTTAAGGAGAAGTTTCTCGAATAATTTTGACATAATGGGTAATAAAAAGATTGGTCTGTATGACGATGCGTCTTGTGGTGGTTTCCCTGGCTTTGGTATCATTATAACTTCAGCCACTTTCCATAAATCTGGTACATGTCTTAGCCTTAGTGCTGCATTGATAATAGTTGTTAATTTAACGAGGGCTTTTTTTGGGAGATTATGGAGAATCTCTCCTGAAATGAGATCGAAACCCGGGGATTTTTTTGGATTTATGTGTTGTTTTATTTAATTCGCTACCTCTCGAGGTGAGACAAGCTTTATATCATAATTTTCATCACATACCTCATGTATCGTGATTTCGTCAATTATTTGAGCTTCGTTGGGTTTGAATATATTTTCTAAGTGCTCCGCAAAGTTTTCGGCTTTCTGTTTATTGTTAACAGCCCATTTACCGGATCCTATACTAATTGGTGGGATCTGAGTATTATGTCGTTTCAGGTTTTTAGTTGCCTTCCAGAGCGAGTAGTCTGTACTACGGTCACTGGTTAGGTTTTGGAGGTAGGTGTGAGTTGAAACGTCAATGTGGTTCTGAATTTGGTTTTTCAAATGCTTGGTTAGCCTATTCAGCTTTGCTTTGTCTTGTGGAGACCTAGATTGATGCCATTGTTTTCTCTGTTTTCTTTTATGTCGTATTATGTCCTTGATTTCTTTTGGATAGCTATTTCTTGTAGCTCTTCTTTTACATACTGGAGTGTTTTCCCACGCAGTCTTCTGTATAAGATTAATAAATTTGTTTACTTCTAAGTTGAGCTGCTCTGGACTTTTAAGCTTTTAAGCTCTGGAGTGGTTAAGGAGTGATGAAAAAGAAACTGTTTAGGATGTAGTACTGCACTGCTCCGCAAAAAAAGAAGCGAGATCCAAGACATGGCTCAGAGAACTGATTAAGTCTTGTCCACATCCACATCTGTGTCACCATACGGTCCAATAGAACATTATTGCCATCAAATCAAGGTCCTACTTCGCTATTTTAAGGAGTTCGGCTGGCTGGGATAAGATTTGCAGGGGCACAATGCACAATACCAAAGAGGCTCCTTTCGTGCACTTGACACAAATATTTCGAACTTTCTAGGTTTTACGACATGCCGGTTTCCTCACGATGTTTTCCATCACCGCTACCAGTACCATTACGCTGAAAGGGAGGTTTCTTTCGTGCTATGCTAACATATTGTTTCAGACGCACGCATGCGACGCCCGAAGTTAGAAAAGATGGTGTCCATAGAATCAATGAAGTCTCCATCAGAATCTGGTTCCGAAGACAGTCTCGCCTCCGTTGGCAAGATAGAAGAAGAGGTGGAACCTACCACGTGGCAGATACTGCGGCTCTGTGAACCGGAGAAGTATTGGATGATGTTTGGTGTTATGTCAGCTATTGCGGTCGGGGCGTCTTTTCCTATGTTTGCGGTGCTGTTCGGAGAAACATATGGTGTGAGTATTACCCACAGGACAAAGTAGAACGGCCATAACATTGTGGACGGAAAAGTGTCGCCAAAATACATGAGCATTATGCTCCTTTCTCCATACAAATTCAACAGTATTTTGGGAGTCAGAAAGTGAAAAATGAAAAAAAAAATGTTAAATAAATTTTAATAAGCCAATCTTATTTATAACACGTAAAGAAGAAGAAGAAGTTGTTCTGCAAGTGTGTTTTTATAAAAAAATATTTTTATAAGTACATCAGTTACCTAGTTCCCATAGTACAAGCTCTGCTTAGCTTAGGGCTAGATAGTACTGTGTGCAATGTCCACAATATTTTTTTTTATTATTTACTCTCTGTACACTTACTTCTTTATAATAACGTTTGTATTCCCCCACAGCTGTTAGAAAGTCGAGACGAGGACTGGGTGCGAGGTGAGACGAACATAATCGCCATCTTGTTCCTGCTGGTCGGTCTTATGACCGGCGTCTTCATATTCTTCCAGATCTTCATATTTAACCTCACGGGCGTACGGCTTACCAAACGACTTAGGTAATAACTTACTTATCATTTTAATCACAATAATTTGTTTTACGTCTTCTTCTTTCTGCCCTTATCCCAATTTATGGGGGTCGGCACAACAAGTTCTCCTTTTCCATTCTCCTCCATCAGCCTTCATCTTTGTATTCACTTCTTTGAATAAAGAGATAGGGTGAAGCTTCAATGAATGCAATATTGACTTATACATAGCCATTCATTTATTTGCTGCTTCAGCACATATACACACTATTAAAATAAGAAATGAAAAAAAAAAGAAAGATAAGATGATATTACAAACTAAATACTAAAGAAAAATATGTCATTTTTGACAATAAATAATACAAAATTACAACTTAGGTACTAAAGAAAATTTACATTGAAAAAAAAACACACTAAAACATACTAAAAACAACAAAAAGAGGTCAGTGTACGTGTGCCACTGCAGCAAATCGGCTCTAGCTCAGCGTAATGCTTCACCACCAGCGGCAGCTCAGCGCTGTTATTCTGCCAGAACCGGTGGTCAGAGCCATTTGACCTTGTGAGGACAAAAAAACTTCGTGAGTAAACCCGCAGCTTAGTCAGCTTCGCACGTATTGGCCATGTCTTTCTTGTGGATAAGGCCGACTAAGCTGTCAGGGTGGTATAGGTGCTGGGCAAGTTTACTCCATCTATAAATCCTGTCCCAGGTACTGTAGCGTTCCGTAAGTAGGGGCATGAGTAATCACCAGTTGCCCCTGACGATTTATAAATCTACAATACATGCAAAGGCCTGTTTATTATTGAGTTTGAGTTTGAGAGATATTGTTGCAGAGTGGCGACATTCAGCCAAATCTACAATAGTGCACCTTTTTATTATTATTGAGTTTGAGAGATATTGTTGCAGAGTGGCGACATTCAGCCAAATCTACAATAGGTGCACCTTTTTATTATTTTTGAGTTTGAGAGATATTGTTGCAGAGTGGCGACATTCAGCCAAATCTACAATAGGTGCACCTTTTTATTATTATTGAGTTTGAGAGATATTGTTGCAGAGTGGCGACATTCAGCCAAATCTACAATAGTGCACCTTTTTATTATTATTGAGTTTGAGAGATATTGTTGCAGAGTGGCGACATTCAGCCAAATCTACAATAGGTGCACCTTTTTATTATTATTGAGTTTGAGAGATATTGTTGCAGAGTGGCGGCATTCAGCCAAATCTACAATAGGTGCACCTTTTTATTATTATTGAGTTTGAGAGATATTGTTGCAGAGTGGCGGCATTCAGCCAAATCTACAATAGGTGCACCTTTTTATTATTATTGAGTTTGAGAGATATTGTTGCAGAGTGGCGGCATTCAGCCAAATCTACAATAGGTGCACCTTTTTATTATTATTGAGTTTGAGAGATATTGTTGCAGAGTGGCGGCATTCAGCCAAATCTACAATAGGTGCACCTTTTTATTATTATTGAGTTTGAGAGATATTGTTGCAGAGTGGCGACATTCAGCCAAATCTACAATAGGTGCACCTTTTTATTATTATTGAGTTTGAGAGATATTGTTGCAGAGTGGCGGCATTCAGCCAAATCTACAATAGGTGCACCTTTTTATTATTATTGAGTTTGAGAGATATTGTTGCAGAGTGGCGACATTCAGCCAAATCTACAATAGGTGCACCTTTTTATTATTGTTGAGTTTGAGAGATATTGTTGCAGAGTGGCGGCATTCAGCCAAATCTACAATAGGTGCACCTTTTTATTATTATTGAGTTTGAGAGATATTGTTGCAGAGTGGCGACATTCAGCCATATGCTATCTCAAGAGATCGGCTGGTTCGACGAGCCTCGCAACGGTGTCGGAGCGTTGTGCTCGCGGCTGGCAGCCGATGCCGCAGCCGTGCAAGGAGTAAGTTAAGTTAACAGTCTGGAACTCACGTTAAAAAGCCAGCAGATATACTTGTTATGATTTTAAACTGCTTGCAAAAGCCAGAGCTTTTAAGTTTGTGATAGGTCCTTATTGGAACTACGCCCAAGAATTTGATTCAAGTCTGAAACTCACGTTAAAAAGTCAACTGATCAGGGTTGACAGTGTAAAAAAATCTTCTTCTTCTTCCTGCCCTTATCTCACTTTATGTGGGGTCGGTACATCATGTTTTCCTTCCATTTCATAAATTTTTTTTATACATGTCATCTGTCACACTGTTCATCCATCTTTTCTTTGGCCTCACCCAGATATCCATCTACATTCATACTCAACACATAAATACAGGTTGGTTGCTGTTCCAAGTGAAAATCTTTATTTCTAAGTAGATATGGATCCATTATTCCCAGATCTCAATTCCCCAATTTCCCACAGGCAACAGGCAGTCGAATCGGCGCGCTAATGCAAGCTTCAGCCACCATCGTGATCGGCATAGGTCTTTCCATGTATTACACATTACACGTGGAAGATGACTCTCATGTCTCTGGTATCCGTGCCAATGGGGATACATCATTCTCAGATCTCAATTTCCCACAGGCAACAGGCAGTCGAATCGGCGCGCTAATGCAAGCCTCGGCCACCATCGTCATCGGCATAGGTCTCTCCATGTACTACACGTGGAAGATGACTCTTATGTCTCTGGTATCCGTGCCGATGGTGATTGGTGCTGTGGTGCTGGAAGGCCGGGTGCTGGCGGAAGGCATGGTCACCGTGAGGCTGGCGTCAGATCGCGCGACCACCATCGCGACTGAGGCAATCACTAATATCCGCACCGTGTCTGCTTTCTGTAAGTTACATGAAACTATGTCGCGAGGGAGGACAGGCCCTTTTCCAGCAGAAGACTTCCACTGCTGGAGAAAGGCCTGCCCTATACATTTCCAGGGAGAACGATTCTGAACCCTTTGCATCCACCGACTTCCCGCGATCTTAACAATGTCGAATCCACTAGTGGTAGCGGTCCCACCTTCCGACCCTCCGATCCGAGGTCGTGGGTTCAAAATAGTCAAATACAGTCATGCTCCAATGAGTTTTTGTGTTCAAAAATGTATGTGCTCTATGCCCACAATACTCTCAAACGATAATGGAAAACATCGTGAGGAAATTAGCATATCGTAGAACCTGAGTTTGACAACATGGTGTCAAGTGCACAAAAGGAGAGGCTCTTTTGAGGCGAAATGATACTCTTGAACATGCAAATATTTTACCTTCCTCCCTATAGGGGGATAGGGAAGAGCCTCATTTTTGATTATTTTTATGCTCTTGTTTCACAGGTGGTGAGGAGGGTGTCCTAAAGCGGTACCACGAGGAAGGCGCTACTGCACGCGTGGCCGCCAAGAACTCGATTCGTTGGCGCGGATGTGTGTTCTCTTTCGGTCAGACGGCACCTGTCGCCGGCTATGCACTGTCGCTGTGGTACGGGGGTGTGCTAGTCGCCACTAAGGAGGTGGAGTACAAGAGTGTCATCAAGTAAGTGCAAGAGAATGAAGACGTAAAAGACCCGAAAGACCAACAGCAAAACGGGTCAAAATCATTCTTTCGGGAAACGTTTAAGGGAGACATAGGGGTATAGGGACATAGGGGGTATGAGTGAACAAGACGTGTATAATAGCTAAGGGTGCTCTACCTTAGGCTGCATTTTCACTTTCCATCAGGTGTAATGGCTGTCAAACGTCTAGCTATCAACAATAAAAAAAAATCGGTTGTCTGTAAAGTCGGTTTACTGACGATAGTTGAACGTGATAACGTCATAAGAAAATACTCGCGGACTCGCGGACTCGGACTCGGACTCGGACTCGGACTCGGACTCGGACTCGGACTCGGACTCGGACTCGGACTCGGACTCTGACTCTGACTCGGACTCGGACTCGGACTCGAACTCTCGGACCCGGACCCAGAACCCGACCGAACCCTTACCCTTACCCTCATTTACCCTTACCCTCATTTACCCTTACCCATTACCCGACCCGGGCTCGGGCACAGGTAAATGGAACGACGAAACGACGTAACGACGCATGAGTCATGTTTTTTCGTGCGTGCAGCCGGCTCCACCGATTTATAAGACGTTATCACGTCAAAAACAGGCCTCCCCCATACGTATTATTTTTTAATATTTTAGTATTCCAGGAAGAACGATTCTGAACCCTCTCCATTCACTGATTTCCTGCGATCTTAATGTCTGATAATGACATACACGTTGCTCCTCCTCTTAAATTGGAGAGCACTCTCTTGCCCGCGTTTTGAAGCGTTTCTCTGATTGAGTCTTCTAGCTCATGTAAATTATTCTTTCTCCTTCCTAGCTCTTTGCTCGCTGAACAAAAATCTGCATCTGTAAATTCTCTGAATTAATCTCTATAAATTTTGACAATTTCTTCTATCCAGGGTATCAGAAGCGCTAGTATTCGGCGCTTGGATGATGGGCCAAGCATTAGCGTTCGCGCCAAACTTTGGTGCAGCCATCAGCGCGGCGGGACGGGTTATGACGCTCCTGAATAGAAAGTCAGCTGTTCAGAGTACACCAGCACCGGCTGTGCCTGAAAACTACGTGAGTAGACCTGTTATTGTTTTTTTAACCTGCACTGTCTCACAGCTGGACAAAAGTCTCCCCCAAAATCTTCCAACTAGCATGATCTTTGGCGACTTCTCACCAATCCTTCTCCAGAACTTCAGGATCGTGTTCCCAACGTCTTTACGGCTGGTCCCGCCGATTTATTCCTAAATATTGTTTGATTAGTATGGGCTTTCACAATTTGAATGTGGACATGGACAAATAATTTCGAGTCTGTTCTTTTGGGCGTTAAAGAGTTCTGTTCACGTACCTGACTTGTAGGCTAGTATAGAACTAGCCGCAGGATTAAGAACCGCTGTGGTGGAAAACTTCTTTATTGTACGAACAACACAAGGTTATAAAATGCATGTCTGACTCATTGCAAGAACCAATCTTGAGTGCAGTAGCCAGCCAGTCATGGTAAAACTTACACTGACTAATCATAATATCCTTTGACACATAGTATTTGCATAGTTTATTGCTTGACGGTTTCGTATATCTGCCATGCTCTAATGCTGTTTTACAATATCCAGGTTGCAAATGGCAAGATCCAGTACAAAAACATAAGGTTCCGGTATCCGACCCGGCGGGAAGTCGAGGTGCTGCAAGGGTTATCACTGTCCATCCCGAGTGGACGCCGCATCGCACTCGTTGGGCCGAGTGGCTGCGGCAAGTCCACGCTGATACAGCTGCTGCAGCGACTGTATGATCCAGAAGATGGCACTGTGGTAACTATAACACACCCACCATCACCTACCGCGTTATTGTCCGGTAGCGCTGTATATAGGAATCGTCCAACGATCACCAGCATTTAGTCCATTCGAAAAAAAAAACACCGCGTCACGGCTCAGATAGTAGTAGCCCTGCCTTCTGCGCCGTTAGCTATGGGTTCGATCCCCATCAAGAACAAATATTTGTGTGGTGAACGCAGATGTTTGATATCTGTCTGTGTCTCATCATCATCATCATCAGCCTGAAGAAGTCCTGTCTGAGAAGTCTGCTGGATATAGGCCTCCCCTGTGGTGTGTGGTCTGGGTCTGGTTACTAAACACTGCAATTACTAGCATGTGAGGCTGAACATCAGTATGCCTCAAGTTGATGGGCCCAGGGCAATGCATCTTAGGGCACATTTCTGACGTGCATGACCTACGAGGAAATGCTTTGTTATAGGCGATGGTTACTACCTAACCCGTCAAAATCAGATGGGCCATAGGTTTCCATGAACTCAAAAATTACCATGTCATGATGAACAACACTCCATGAAAATTTTCCAAAAATTAATAGTTATTTTATTGATACAATCACTCATCTGAAGACTAATGAGAAGAATGTCATGTAAAGAGAAGAGTGCTAAGAATGTGGATGGTTATAGAAGTAGAGGTAGGCCAAAGAAAAGATGGATGAATTGTGTGAAGGATGACATGGGTAAGAAAGGAGTGAGTGTTGAAATGACGGCTAATAGAGGAGAGTGGAGAACGAAAACCTGTTGTGCCGACCCCACATAAAGTGGGTTAAGGACATGATGACTCACCTTAATATTATTTCCAGTATCTGGATGACTACAGCATAACCGGTGACATGCGTATATCAACTCTCCGCCGAAACCTCGGGATAGTGTCTCAGGAACCGGTGCTATTTGACCGCACTATAGCGGAGAACATCGCGTATGGAGATAACACGAGAACCGTGCCTATTGAGGAAATAGTCACGGCGGCTAAAAATGCTAACGTGCACTCGTTTATAGCTGCTCTGCCCAGCGTAAGTAGACTTGTATCATCTACCATTTTGTTTCTTGTGATACTACATAATTATATTGTTTTGGCGTTTGTAAACCCACTATAATTGGATAATTAAACTGGTCGATACATTACTTTTTACTTTGGCATCCAGTTTTATTTGTAATCGTGGGAGCTAGTAACTCCCCCATTGGATCACGTCGGTGTCACCAATGCAATGGTGACCCCGACGGGTTAATGCAATGGTGACCCTGACGAGTTGATGCAATCACCACAAACTCATTATTGTTTGACATACCTACTTAGGCTATGCTAGAGCTTAAGAATGTGAGCCAAGTTAATTTTGCAGTAATTAAAACCCTCGACTGAGGTGTGAAAAAATATTCTAAGAACATGGATTTCTACTAAAGAACTTTCAACTTTCTACTCGTAACCAAAAAAAAGATTTAGTCGAATTGAAGCATTCGTTTTGGATGTACGAGACAAAATGACGAACACTGAGGCTTCATGCTTATACCCCTTTTTTCCGTCAGAGGTGAACTGATTTGGCTGAAAGTTGATGGGAGGGTAGCTTAGAACCGGAAGAAGGATACCTACTATTTATCCCGAAAAAATAACGGGAACGGGGGAGTACCGCTAGTTTAATTATAAATTGTTTTGCACCAATGACAGTTAATTTATGATATTGTATATTTTAGGGTTATGAAACCCGGATCGGCGCCCGCGCATCCCAACTGTCTGGCGGCCAGAAGCAGAGGATAGCCATCGCTCGAGCTCTCGTCAGGAACCCACGCGTGCTACTGCTCGACGAAGCCACCTCAGCTCTGGATACTCACTCGGAAAAGGTATACTCCTAAAACCTATATTTATTTTTATAATGTTAGGGGTCAAGTTATACTTATAACGGCTTCGGAACGGGTTTTTAGCAATTTATAGCTTTACTTACAAGTATTACATAAGTTTGAGATACTCATTACTTAAGTTCGCCCTGTGACTGTTTGTTATTCCTTAATAGTAAGAGATGGCAATTGCTTGCAAAAATGTATGTGCACTATGCCTGTACTCTCAAACGGTGACGGGAAACATCGTGAGGAAAACCTAAACCGGCATGTCGTAGAACCTAAATGTTCGAAAACATGTATTGTGTCAAGTAGACGAAATAATCCTTATACAACTAGCTGATGGAACAAGCATATGGCCCGCCTGATGTTAAGTGGTAACCATCGCCTCTAACAAAGCATTGCCTCGTAGGTCACGCACGTTAGGAACGTGCCCTACGATGCACTTCCTTGCGTTCCAGTAATTTCACCGGCACCCACACTCTTGAAACCGAAACACAGCAATGCTGCTTCACGGTAGACATAGGCATAGTGGTAGTACTTCCCCGGACGAACCCTTCACAAAGAGCTCTACTACTTCCAAACAATCTCGCACCCTTCATCATGAGCCCATTTTCGATTCCAGGTGGTGCAAGAAGCCCTGGACCGTGCCAGCGAAGGCCGCACCTGCCTCATCATAGCCCACCGACTCGCGACCATACAAAATGCAGACATGATCTGTGTGATAGACCGCGGTGTGGTCGCTGAGACCGGCACGCATAAGGAACTTATCGCTTTGAAAGGGATTTACGCTAAGCTGTATGAACTCCAGTGCGGGTTTATTGAGGAACAGGAAACTGAGGAAAATCCATCGTCATAGGCACTTATGCTTCGTCGCAGTGCACGTTCGTAACGTGACCTACAAGTCATTGCTTTGTAAAGCCTTGCGCACATGTGCCACCGCAGAACGCTTAGATGTTGGAAAGTTTTTTTAAGAAAAGAGTGAACAGGTGGATTATGGCTAAGCATGCTCCATCTTAGGCTGCATCCTCACTTTCCATCAGGTGTGATGGCAGTCAAATGCTTAGCTATCTATATTTAAAGACAAATGTGCGCAAGGTTTTATAGGCGATGGTTACCAATGACATTAGACATTAGGTATCCATAAGCAAACCGTTTTAAAAAATAGTCCACAAATGTCACTTTTCCTTGTCGTTGATGTAAAAAAAGTGAGCCGAAAACTTAAAATAATTATGGGTCTCGTACCTAGTCTTGGCTTATTAATTAGCCAATTAGAAACAGACTCTTAGTCTAAAATCCTAGGCAGTTGACCTCTTTACCGAAACAGTATAGAAATCCTTGCATTATTTTAAGTTTATTAAAAACCTTTTTTGACGTTACTCTTGACTAGTCCTAGTCTCTAGCTAAGACATCCTGAAAGATACTTGGCACCAAGCGATCAAATGGGACCTCCACCGTGTCTGGAGGACTGAAGTCGTCTATCTATATCCTTTTGTTATTTTTAAACCAAGAAACCCCACATTCCCTATTTTACACCTTGCACATTCCCTTAAAAAGACCTTTAGATAAATATACCTTGGCCCTGATTGATAGTCGTATTAGTTGCTATACGTTACTCTTTGTGAAAGAAATGAAATTTTCTAACACGAAGCGATTTCTTCTATAGTAAGGATAACTTAGAGGAGAAAGAAGATTTCGTCTTCATTTTTAAAGATACGAAAATATTTTTATCTGTCAGATTATGGTAAAACTCGCCCCTAAATATGTTTAATCTACCCTAAGTTTTAATTTAATCTTACCTTTAGGCACTTAGAATAAATTTTGTACACATTTGATTTGGCATTTTTCGCCTTTATTGTGTTTAAAAAATCGTAGCTACTTACTGTGCAGCATTTTCTATAGCATATTATTATGAAGCACCTAAAATTATCGCTGTCCTCTTCTCAAAATAATAAATACAGCCGTAGCTTTTGAATGCTTATAATATTACCCAGTAATAAAAGTGGGGAATACCACTAAAGACTCAAGTCCTTCAGATAAAAACAGAAACTTCAGAACAAAGACCAATATTTTAATCTGAAGGATAGCGTTACTCGGGGTGGTAAGCCGGACCCTTATTTACTTTATCCCACTTTAGATTTTAAGTTATCCTGTTTTCAATATTTGTTTACTCGTAGTTCGCTAAAAAAATCAAAGAAAACGGGTAGGCCATGTTTTTGTAGATCTCTACCTTTTTGCTTAATAATTATGTATTGTTGCCTATAGATGTACTTAAACTGTAGCAAATCTAATAATGTATCTCAGTTTTGTTTGTGGACAGTACAATATAAAAATCTTGGGGTAATATTGTGCTCAATTATGTAGTTATAAGCGTTTTGTACAACGTTTGTGTTGTATGTACAAAATATGTAAGTATGTGAATGTGTTGTACAGTTTTTTTTTAAATAAAGACATTAACAATATTTTTAAGACATTTATTTCCCTGGTTTTCAATACAAGTCTTTATAATGTAGCATAAAAAAACAAGATATGGCCCACCTGAGGTCTAGTTAGAACCACTTTTTGATTGCGTTTGTCGTATCTAGTAGATAATAGGGGCTAAAATTTATTCAATTTGATATTTAAATGCTTTTAGAAATCTGTATTAAAAAAATAATGATTATTGAAGTATGAAAGAACTATAGTCTTTAATGTTTTAAATAAAAAGTTATTTTACTTTATTTAATTTAAGAACATTGTATAGTTGCTTTAAAACCATTTGATAAATAATATTATATTTTATTATTATTTGTTCGAAATTAATAACAATTTATTATATCAATAAATTGTTATTGGTAGTCAGAAGCTACGCAGAACGGGTGACGATATTGCCGATAGGGGGCGCTGTCTATCAACTGTCATGTGGGTCGCCTGACTGAGGCTAGGCGAGGCGGTGGATTATTCTGGGCTTGAGACTCGAAGGAGAAGGTTATCGTTACGTTCTGTGTACTGTCGATGTCATTCGGCTCTGAGTACACCCCTTGATTGTTAAGATAAGTACCTAGTTCTCTTTGTAGTTGATATATTTTTACTGTAAGGTAGTTTTGTGTTGAATAACGTGTCTAAAGCTATAATTTAGTTAAATAAAGTGTAAATTGTAAAGGCGTTGATGTAATTAAATCATTTACTTACTATTCTATATTTTCTTTTTAATAATAAAGTTACCCTGATCTAATATCAGATCGTGGGATAGAACTTTTGCCCACAGAAAACTAACATTTATTCTTATTCCAGAATGTGAAGTGCCATATCGTAAACTGGAGACATTATCGACTGACAAATGAAGTTGCAGTTCCTACGTTATTCGAAGTACAACACAAAGCTGTTTATGTGTCTGGAATAAAACGGAGTGGACTTCAAGTGATGTATAAGTAAGGTAAGGCCTTGTTGGTGCTCTGCTTTGATTTGGTTTTTATTTTTGCCAAGAAATACTTTTATTTTATTTTGTGAGAGTAGCCGCATTTTTATTGCTCGTGCCATATTTTTTTCAATACAATTTTGTAAGTAGTACTGAAGCAGAATGGCCAAGCTAATTGTTCTTTACTACACTACAGACACGTTAAATTATTGGGGAATTCTTCTAAATGGGTTGTTTAATTTTACGGTTGGGCTGGTGTAAAGTTTGGACATCGCGATAGTTGCGATTACGTGATGGAACTGAACACGACAGACAAACGTTAAAATATTGGGGGATTCTTTTAAATGTACGGTTGGACTGGTGTAACGTTTGGACATTGTAGTAGTTGCGATTATGCGATGGAACGGAGCACGACAGTCGACAGCCAAAGCTTGATGATAAAATTTGTATAGATGTTGGTAGACCTAGTTGGCCTGATCCTTTGTTTGTACATCGCGATGCCAACTCGCAATGGAACTTAGCATGACAGCCCAACCTATGGTACTTTATTGGCTAAGGATTGTTTAATAATTATTATGTTAACATTATTCTTGTGCTTTCAGATTTCATATCAGGTTATTTAGTACTTTATTGGCCTATGTGATACCAGGATTTCGGACACACAGACTGGCACCCTGACTCGCAGGAGAGCCAGTGAGTATGGAAAATACTTAGAGATACTTCGGGGACGAAGTATTTTGCAGAATGGCCGTGTCGTATCTAGTAGATAATAGGGGCTAAAATTTATTCAATTTGATATTTAAATGCTTTTAGAAATCTGTATTAAAAAAATAATGATTATTGAAGTATGAAAGAACTATATATAGTCTTTAATGTTTTAAATAAAAAGTTATTTTACTTTATTTAATTTAAGAACATTGTATAGTTGCTTTAAAACCATTTGATAAATAATATTATATTTTATTATTATTTGTTCGAAATTAATAACAATTTATTATATCAATAAATTGTTATTGGTAGTCAGAAGCTACGCAGAACGGGTGACGATATTGCCGATAGGGGGCGCTGTCTATCAACTGTCATGTGGGTCGCCTGACTGAGGCTAGGCGAGGCGGTGGATTATTCTGGGCTTGAGACTCGAAGGAGAAGGTTATCGTTACGTTCTGTGTACTGTCGATGTCATTCGGCTCTGAGTACACCCCTTGATTGTTAAGATAAGTACCTAGTTCTCTTTGTAGTTGATATATTTTTACTGTAAGGTAGTTTTGTGTTGAATAACGTGTCTAAAGCTATAATTTAGTTAAATAAAGTGTAAATTGTAAAGACGTTGATGTAATTAAATCATTTACTTACTATTCTATATTTTCTTTTTAATAATAAAGTTACCCTGATCTAATACGTTCATGCGAGAAACGTTCATCGTTCATGGAAAGAAAACTATACGAAAATTAAATTCGTTCGACAGAATCAGATGCTAATGCTATTTATTCTTTTTAGATGCGTAAACCAAGTTTATAAGAAATTATAAATAAAATATAGAAAAATAAAAGATAATAAGTAAAATTTTCAAATGGTTTAATAAGTTATTATGAATACATACTCTCATAGAATTATCTTATTATAATTTTAATTCCCAATTGGCAGTATTACTTACGCTTACCGCTATAAAACAGTAAATAATATAAAATATATAAATAGGCAATATAAGTAGAACTAAATAACATATTAGCTTAATTCAGTTGTGGATTACTTTCCTATAAAAATAACAATTGCACCAAGCGAGTGTTGCCAGTATTAAAAAATATTGCTACGTATTTACCCTAAGTTTTTCCACAGATTTCTTTTCACTATTATTTCTTACAAGATCTCTTTACAATTTGATAATTTTTGCTACTATTTTACATCCCCTGGTAACAGAAAAAACTGTGAATAAAACAATTCCGCTGAAGTGTCCCGCCAATTTTATTAAACTACCCTCTTAGTATTTTAAAACGCGCTGAAGCAACCTCAGTCTTAGAATTTGTGCGCTGGCAATAAAACAGACGTGCAGGAAAAAATAGTGCCGTTCGTAAAATCACTGAATTTATTTCAACAGCAGTTGTGCCAATAAAAATATTATACAAATAAGTGTAGCACAAGACTACCTAACAATAGCTCTTTGCCTTTTTTATCTAAAAATCAGCAAGACTAAGTAGGTACTCGATATAAGCATTGATAGATTGGAAAGATCCAACTTTACAATATCTGATAGATTTTACCGTCAAACTCAGCTAAGCTTTTTTATTTACAAATCACAAAACACTGCGAAAAAGGTATTTATTCAATCATCTAAAATTCGTTACAAAAGGTATTTCAACTTCAATTTTCATATTGAATTCTGTCTTATATCATACAGTTCCATAGGAGAAGCTAATATATAATCTATAGCGGAACACTTCAGCAAAAACAGACCTGTTTTCCTCATCCGCGCGGCTGAACCTCGATATGAGTAAGGGGTGCGTCAGGGTGCACCCCTCGGACCATTGGATCTATGTTGTTATAGTATATGTCTGCGGCGAGCTCTTCAGGCCCGATCTCTGGCTCTGCCTTGGCTAGTTTCGTGGCTTCGTCGACGTCCTGACGGGCTTTTGCATCGATTTCCTGTAAACATTAAAAAGCTGTATTCAACTGTAAAGCTTTATTCCGAACATGTAATCGACTTAGGTTCCTATGAGCTAGTGGACACTAGTGGCGAGTTTTAAGGTCAACTTAGGCCTTTGTTCGTAGCCTGCCCATCAAAATCGAGCCCTGCGAAGCACTGAAGTATTTAGTTTTAATATTTCTAGCGGTTAGTCACTCATCACACAAGTGACCACATACACTGACACTGTTATATTTACATACATAATAAGGCAATAAATATACTGAATACTGAATAATACTGAATACCAAGCAGAAAAGTTACTGGATTCCGAATTATGACTATAATAGAAAAGTATAATATTACGGTTATTAACGGTACAATGGTTGCTTTCTGATGCAAGCAGTTTAGTACTGTTTTGGATTATCTCTTGAAACATTTTTCTTTCATATCCGGTCATATTCTTACATTTCGTGTAGTATTGTGCACAATTTGCGTGATGTAAAGTTAAACATAGAGGGTGTTATTAATAATCCTGGCGCAACGCTGGAGTAGTTAAATCGTGTTTTGTCTCTTGCATTGACATGCAATTGTCAACTCGAACAAATGTGACAAAACACGATTTAGCTACTCCAACGCTACGCAAGGATTATTAATAAGACCCATAGGGGTGTTATTAATAATCCTGGCGTAGCGTTGGACTAGTTAATCCGTGTTTTGTCTCTTGCATTGACATGCAATTGTCAACTCGAGCAAATGTGACAAAACACGGATTAACTAGTCCAACGCTACGCCAGGATTATTAATAACACCCAGAGACACTAAAACAAATATATAGTACTAATCCGCTAATCTAATCCTGCAAATATAGGATTTGCGGGTGCTGCGTAGGTCGCACACACAAGTCTACATTAAGTTAACTTACATAGATTAGGTTAGCGGATTAGTTCTATATGTTTGACATGTTAATTTATGTTTAAAAATGGAATTCCGCAAAGTCACGCCTGAATCAATTGATGATGTAAAGTTACCTTCAGCTGCTCGGGCGTCGCCAACTCGTTGGATAAAATCTTTTCTTTGAAGCTGGTGATGGGATCACGCGTCTGACGCACCTCTTGAACCTAAAATAAACATTATATCGTGATTGAATTCAGCATAATTTAGTTTATAATCGTATAATAGTTTATAGTAATAAATTGTTTCGGATTCGGTTTCTTAGTATTATGAAAATACAATGTGTTACTTTTTGCAATAGATGGTTTTTTTTTTTTTTTTATTTATTTACCATTTTAACTTATACATATTACAGTAGTTTGTTAAAAATAGCATCTAAAAAACCACTAAGGTTTGTACTGATGCTATCACGAGCGCGTTACTTAACCTATACTTAAACAACCTAGTTGAACCTACCTAAACCTTCTATCGTTTTCATAATTTTATCTGTCTAGTAAATAGATACCTAAACTGAGGAGCTAGGTAGTTATGTAGTTATGACCGTAATTATTTCACACCAGCAAGCATTATGTAAATAACCATTGCCTACTGTCGTAAACCAATTACGGTCAAAAAATGCTTCTTTAATTTGTTTTTTATATTGGTTGGTGTCAAACTGTTGCGTAAATCCAAAGGTAAGCTATTGATAAGCCGGGCGACAATAAAACCAGTTGTACGCTCGCCGTACGCATTGTTCGCGCGAGTCACACAAAGCTGGTTTCTAGAAATGGCTCGAGTGTGTACAGGGTGTTCAATCGGGCTTAATGAAGAATTATTAAAAAATTGTTCTTTTAGTATTAAAAAATTAACTTGAGTATGCACGGGTAAAACTTTACAATGATTAAAAAGGCCATTGTCATTGTCGTGAAATTGATTTTTTATTTTGGGTGAAACTAGGGTCTTAAGAATTCGTAATTGTAATTTATAAATGTCATCCAGGTATGTTTTATAAGTTCGGCCATAACTGCTGAGGCCATATTGTATATATGATTCTGCCAATGCATTATACAACATTAGCCTAACATTGAACGGGATGCGGTTTTTGAGGATTGTAATATTGGCAAGAAAATGTCGCAATTTATTACAGGTATGCTCGATATGATGACTCCAGTTGAATTTGTGATCTATTATTAGGCCAAGGTATTTTTGTTTGTCAACCACCTCTATGGAGGGACAACTACAACTCGTTCTAACTGTGTGCAAGCAGCTGTGGTCGTGAGCTATTAAAGGTTGAATAGGGGCAGGTTCTTTATATGGAGACAACCGTTTGAAACAAATTCAAAGAAATTGCACCAAATTTTAATAATAAAGGTTTGTTTTTGGAGGAAATGGTAATGACTGCTGTTAGCGTAGTTTTTGCCTTTATAAAATATTTTTTATTTTTTTTATCTCGATCTTGAGAAAGTCACATCTCAGTCATAAACATTTGTAGTTATTTATTTATTTTTATTTTAAACTTTTGCACAAACACTTTAGTGCTACGAGGACTTAGCTAACAGCATTGCCTACCAGTCTTCCTCGGCGTGTGAAAAGATGGGTGGCGTGTTTTTTTTTTATGAAATCCGATTTACAGTGGGGATATTTACGATGGGGGGGATCATCGTTCCACATAATAGCGTAAATAGTTTACCTCATCGCGCGTGCGGTAAGAAGTGCCGGGGTCAGACATCGAGTGGCCGGAGTAGCGGTATGTCTCCATCTCCATCAGAATAGGACCTGGGAATAACAGACATCATCTATGCTAATATAGATTCATTTATTTTATTCCGGTAAGATGGAAAACTGGGTTTGGGTGTAACATATTGACCATGTCTTTTCTGTCGATTTGGCTGACTAAGCTGTCAGCACCACCATGTAAACATCCTGTCCCAGGCACTATAGCGTCCTTCTCATAAAAGCATCCTGTATAATGGTTTAAACCTGGATTAACATAATAGGTTTTTATCCCAAAACTCAACAAGAACGGTGATAAATCTACGCTGGCGAAGCCACAGGCGGTCGCTAGGTTTACCCACCTTTCCCACTGGTGCAGTAATCGATAGCGTATCTTGTTGCCTCCCTAGTGGCGAGGACATCCATGCCGTCCACCCACAGACCGGGGACGTAGTCTCCGCGGGAGAAGTACTCAGGGCTGGCGGACGCACGGTCAGCACTAGTACCCATGCCTGAAAACAACAGGATAAAATACATCATATTTATTTATTACTAGCTGTTCCCTGCCACACTTCGCTGTGGCACATTGTGATTCTTCTTATCGTGTCACTATTCTTTCGAACCAAGTGTGTTGGAAGGATTTTAAGTGCGCCTCAAAGAGGCTCCTTTCGTGCACTTGACACAAAAACACTTTTTAGGTTCTATAATTATTGTGATTGAAAAAAACAATCCTTGATGCGGATTGTATATCATGCTAAAATTTCAGCTCGATCGGTGCAGAACTTTTTGAGTTTTTGAAGCGTACACCACAAACCAACATAACATTTTCATATTATATAGATGTGCCCTCTGTTGGGCAAAGGACTCCCCGCATTCCCTCCGGACATCGCGATCCTTGGATATGCTTGTCCAGTCCGTCAGGAAACCATGAAGCTCGTCTCGCCATCTAAGTTTTGGTCTTCCGCGTCGCCGCGCGCCGCCTCGCTGGGTCAGGATGCCAATTTTATTTTATTAGTAATTTGTCCTCGTTCGCTGTCCAAAGCTTACCATATCCATTGTTTTCGCAAACGAAGATAGCAGGTAAATCCCACAGCTTAGCCATGTTATAGGCCTCGAACAGCTGGCCCTGGTTGGCAGCGCCATCGCCGTACAAAGCGAAGCAGACCCCTCCATCGCCGTTGTACTTGTGAGCGAACGCTATTCCCGCGCCTAGAGGCACCTGTGGACGAGATGACGAAGAAATATACTAACGATCCGCCCCAGCTTCGCACGAGTCGCTAGCAGAAAATAGCGTGATTTTATATAGCCTAGAACTTTCCTCGATAAATGGAATATCCAACACAAAAATAAAATTTCAATTCGGACCAGCAGTTCCCGAGAGTAGCGCGTTCAACCAAACAAACAATCAAACTCTTCCGCTTTATAATATTAGTATAGATTAAAACCAAAGTCAAATAGCAGCGGCGTTTTACGATCTGCCATAAATAAATAAATATAAAAGTAATAAATAAATATTGCGGACAACCCACAAAACACAATCTAGCCAAACTAAGCAGAGCTTGTACTATGGGAACCAAATAGCTGATATAATACTTATGCAGGGTGGTTTTTTGAAAAGGGCGGGGATAGCCAAGTCCGAAACCACGAGAGTTAGGGAAAAGTCGTGAAAGGAGTCATGCCCTCAATTTATAAGAAAACAATAACTGCATATTATTTTTTTCAAAAATCTTTTAGTTTTGATAGAAATGTACCAGAATAATTTTTCTTAAAAAATTACACTGTATTATTGAACCAGTGGATTCTGTTGCTGTTATGGATTAATTTTGTCAAATAAATATTTTAAGTGTATGGATTTTTTTTTTAATAAAAATAGCAAATGTTCTCTTTTTTATATTTTTACACGGACGAAAACCCACCTCTTATTTATACTTTTAAAGTAAAACGATTTCGAACTCAAATGCTGACAACTCAGATGCGTCCAGTGACAGTCAGCTGTGAGTGTTACCTGAGCGCCCACAATGCCGTTCCCTCCGTAGAAGTTCCGTCCGTACAGATGCATGGAGCCTCCCTTGCCGCGAGAACAGCCCGTGCGTCTTCCAGTCAGCTCAGACAGTACGCCCACGATGCTGACGCCCATCAGATGAGTTCAGTGACAGTCAGCTGCGAGTGTTACCTGAGCGCCCACAATGCCGTTCCCTCCATAGAAGTTCCGTCCGTACAGATGCATGGAGCCTCCCTTGCCGCGAGAACAGCCCGTGCGTCTTCCAGTCAGCTCAGACAGTACGCCCACGATGCTGACGCCCATCAGATGCGTTCAGTGACAGTCAGCTGCGAGTGTTACCTGAGCGCCCACAATGCCGTTCCCTCCATAGAAGTTCCGTCCGTACAGATGCATAGAGCCTCCCTTGCCGCGAGAACAGCCCGTGCGTCGGCCAGTCAGCTCTGACAGTACGCCCACGATGCTAACGCCCATCAGATGCGTTCAGTGACAGTCAGCTGCGAGTGTTACCTGAGCGCCAACAATGCCGTTCCCTCCATAGAAGTTCCGTCCGTAGAGATGCATGGAACCTCCCTTGCCGCGGGAACAGCCCGTGCGTCGGCCAGTCAGCTCTGACAGTACGCCCACGATGCTGACGCCCATGAGATGCGTCCACCCGTGACAGCGGTACGCAGTGATCACGGAGTCAACATCACGCATCGCCGCGCGTATTCCTACCGCCACTGCTTCCTGGCCTGAAAGGTGGTAAGAATTAATGGAAAGTCTTCGAATAAACGTTTTATTTTAGGGAAAATTATATCATATAGAACTACACATTAAAAAAAATACTAAAACCAACACAGAATTTTTTTTCTAATCTTAATAAATTTAATGAATTATTTCCTGAATTGTTCCAACAAGTTTTTCTGCCCAACATTTTATGCACACTATGCCAGTGGTCTCAGTGTCTCAAACGGTGAAGGAAAACATCGTGAGCTTATTATAGATGAAAATTATATTGCATACTATAAACATGAATAGGGTCTTATCTTTGAACTCATATTCACTAAGCATCTTAACCTTTGAAGAAATGACCTAGGTACAGGGACAAAGTATTATGTAATTGACCTAGAAGTATCAGTTACTAATATGTAACAGTAGTCAACTAATATTTGTATATATACTATGTTTACATTTATTATGATTGAAATCATTGATTTTATTAGGTCATATTAGATGTTGGAATGTATTTGTAATGTGTTCCATTACCTACTGGTGTAATAATTGTTTTATACTCTTTTTGTTATATCCTTGTCTACTTTTCTTGTGATCCGTATTGGTACTGACCCCCCATACAAACAAATGTTTTTTTACTTTCTTTCTTTCTAAAAACTATGAGGCATAACTTTTACCTTTGTCTAGCCATTCAATCTTTTATAAAGTTTTTAAGATAAACCAAGTACCTACCTCATTTCATACTTCATTATCTTTACAAGTATGATTTGATAAGATAACACCATTATTTACAATTTACCACCAGTTAGATCAGGTACAGTAAAGTTTCTTAACTGACTGGCCTCTCATCTCAGTTGGCAGTAGCTCTGCCTGCGCCGTAGGTTGTGGGTTCGATCCCCACCGAGAACAAATATTTGTGTGATGAACATAGATGTTTGTTCTCTGTCTGGGTGTTATATTGTATCCTATGTATGTATTTACAAAAAAAAGTATTTCAGTATTATATCAGCTATCTGGTTTCCATAGTACAAGCTCTGCTTAGTTTGGGGCTAGATAGTGTTGTGTGGATTGTCCTCATTATTTATTTATAATTGGGTGGGTGGGTGGTGGACTTTCATAATCTGCCTTACTTCACCCACTGCTGGGTATGGGCCCCTCTCTGTATGTGATGTGCCACTGTTAAAAGTTTTGTGTTAATCCTATCCAGGCCCAACCTGCGATGCTTGTCACATCATTTGTCCATCTTGCTGCAGGACGACTAATGCTTCTATGTCCAGTTCTTGGACACCATTCGGTTAGCGTCTTGACCGGCTCCATTTAAAAAAAAAAAATTAATATAGTGGACAATCCACACAACACTTTCCAGCCCCAAATTAGGCAGAGCTTGTACTATGGGAACCAGATAGCTGATATAATACTTAGATACATTTTTTTTTTGTAAATACATACTTTGAATACAATATTACATCCAGACAGAGAACAAACATCTGTGTTCACAACACAAATATTTATTCTCGGTGGGGATAGAACCCACAACATACAGTGCAGAAGGCAGAGCTACTACCAACTGAGCTGAGAGGCTAGTCAACTTGCCAGTCGGCCAGTTTATATCCTACAATTCCTAAAATCTTTGACCTTTGTTTGACTTCGAATCTCAATGTTGGGAACACTTTACCTGAAGGGCAAGTACTATTTCATTTACAACATTTAGTCTATGAAATGTTGTTTTCATGCCTATTTGTCTCTCTCTATTGTCTGGAGAAAAGATGAGATAGCAAAAAGATGTTACTTAGACACAATCGAAACAAGTTGTTGTCTCATAAATTTGCAATACAAAAGAGAGAGACACATGCTCACACAAAAACAACATTTGGTAGGGGAAATGTGGTAGCAAAACTCCGACTTTGGGTACTGATACTCAAAACTTTACCTGAGTATAAATGGCAGAAGCCCCTAATGATTTTCTCCTTGTATAGATTTCCAGCTGCAGTTTCGATCCGCCGCAGTACAGCAAGTTGAGCATACAGTTTGATAGCATCCTCGGAAGTGAGATTGACTGTGGTGGCAGGACTTTTATCCAACTTATGGAGTTTGTAAGGCTGGAATAGTAACAAAATAGCATTAATTAAAGGGTTATATTTATAATGTAATGTATTGGTAATGGTTATTTTATGGTTATATTTCATATTTTTGATAAGTGGAAGGTGATCTGGATGATCTGGGAAATGTAGCTAGCAAGCACTGGAGGAGAAGAGCCAAAGACTTGGCCAAAGACCAAACTCAGTGGTGCGTCTTGGGAGAGATTTACGTCCAGCAGTAGTCTGATATAGGTTGATGATGATGACGATAATAATTATGATAACCCTATGCCACCAAACCAAACCACAATACCTATGTATTGTTTTCATTTTGGTACCTACTTTTAAGATGAATTTACACTAGACAAGAGATTTTTATTTTAAATGATTTTATTGACTGAATGACATTTGCATCTTATCTTTGTTTATTCAGCCGCTTTAGAGAACAACTTCAGAGCAGAAAAACATTCTTACACTTGACATTTTGAAGGTTAGAGTTACATAATTATCTGAAAGTCTAGACAATTATAACTTGGAAATACACTTATCTCCTAGAAGGAGATACAGCAGCAGAGGATTATTTAGAGTGACGGAAGGATAAATAAATATTAAGATGTTCATGTACCTTGATCTCAAAGGTAGCTTCATTTTTTGTACTGTATTTCGCGCTGGATGTTGTCACAGCTGGAGCAGCCACTTTCTATAAATAAAAACAACACTTCACAGCACTGACCACGCTAGAAAACAGCAGAAGTATAGAAATAACGATATGAATCTCTAAAACTTTACCCTGATGTGGTTTCCTCCAAATAATTTGGCAGCGGTCGGGATAATTTTACTCATTTTCGTTATTAGTTCCTCTAGAAGGCCCAGAATTATTCAGTGCTGCAGGGATCCACAAATGGACCACTTTTACATCTGTTTTACGTGGTTTTACTGAGAAAAAAAAAAGAAAGGCCGAGTTTACTTTGGTTCGCCTTTTCTTCATTCGCCTCTTTTTTTTTATTCTGGCGCTGAATACCTAATTTTATAGCCAAGTGTTTTATATCTTTGGGTAGTTCATTCAATGCATGCAGTATGCAGTGCATGCTAGTGCATGTGATATGTTTAGATCACCATTCAACTTGCTTGATACAAGTTTACAAAAACCGTTAGGCAAAGGAAAAAATTGGTTAATCTGTTTTTTTCGAGGCTTATAATTATTTTTATGAATAATTTTGGATATTTAAAGATTGCATCATTGCATGCCTGCCACCAGCCACCATGACTGTGGCTGAGACACAGCCATGGTGGCTGGTGGTGCAGTAAGTCATATAAAAAAGACTTGGCAAAAAGACTATGTCTTCTGTGCCAGAACAAAAAACCCTACAGCCCGGTTTCCACTGCGAGCGGAACGGACCCATTAATGACTTCGATAAACTCGCAAACGCAAATTGCGTAGTTGTATTTACACCAACAAAATAAATAGTCGGACGGAAAGAGCCAAGCGTGTAGAAAGAGTAGAAATGAGCTCGCTCAGTTCTAGAGAGTGGAGCGGAGTACTTACGGACTCCGCTCAACTCGCAATTACAATTTATTTAGTAGCGTTTCCACACAGAAAGTGGTGAGCGGGGCGGATTGAGCGAGTAAAAAGAAATTGAAAAGAGTCCGCTACGCAAGGCCTGCACCAACTAGTTCGATTCCGTATCACTCGATAACATCGCAACAACACGACCACACGCAACCAGCTCAACACTTCAACTGAACTCGTTCTCTGTGGAAATTATCTATTCGTTTTTCATTTCTCATTTTCCGTTCAGCTCAGTCGACTCCTTTCTCTATCTCAGTTTCATTTTGCAGTGGAAATCAAATGACCAACTCTTCGTTGGTGGAAACGCAAACTTATTTCATTAAAAAGGAGTCCGTTCCGCCTAACCATTTTCCGCACATTACCCTTTCGCAGTGGAAACCGGGCTCACTAGTAACTTGACATTTGTGTAACTTGACATAAGAAAAATTTTCAGTTGAAATGACGGCCAAGACAAGCCATGAGTTTGATTTATATCCGAAAAGAAGAAGAGTGGTTTGTTTGGATTTTGAAATTACAAAATTTCCTTGAAATGATGATGAATGACGTTATTTAATTAATTGATCTAGAAAAGTTTCATACAATTGCTATTGGTATTTAATGTGGATGACGAAGGTATTTCGTCATTACGTTGCTAGCTTTGCTCGCTCGTTAGCTATCTCGGTTCACGGAGCATTAGCATAGCTTGGTGTAGTTTGAACAAAGAATATAAGTAAAAAGCTAAGTCATTTCGTTTGGTGGTCGTTTCATCATTCATCACTACCATGGAGTTCCCTCACATTGGAAAGAATTGCTCTTACAACACCTGCAACAAACTTGGTAAGTTTAATTTGAAAACTAAATAAATACCGAAAATAAATAGTGTGATAAAAACAATTTTCTGTGAACGGTATGGGAAAAAATGTAGTAGAAACCTTATGAGTAGTATACTTACTCTTTGGTATGATTCAAGAATTAGTCATTCATGTTTTGACCATGACTGAGCCAAATATCTTCATGGTCATGAAGTTAATAAAGTTTGTATAAATTTAGATTAAGTTAAGTTTTAATTGCTGTTTTATTATAGGGTAGTGTCGCTTAGTGACAAGCCCTTTAAAAAAGAAATGATTTAACTACCCTTTTTCTATTTTTTTTTTATTCATAAAACCTGGGTCATAATTCTAGTGCCAGCTTCTATGAGAAAGTCTTGGAATCACAATAGTTTACTTTAGCTCCTAGAAAAAGTAAAAAAGATCAAGATAGATAGATTACACATTATTGTACATTATGGATACATCAAGGTAACAACATAATAAAATAAAGTACAATAGGCGGCCTTATCGCTGAAAGCTATTTCTTCCAGTCTCAACTACATGAAGGGGAAAATTGTATACATATATTATATTAATATTGTTAACATTTTACAGATTTCCTGCCAATGAAATGTGGTGCATGCAAAGAAGTATTTTGGTAAGTAATATGTATAATTATACCTACCTTCTTCTTTATTTATAAAAAAAAATACTTATTACCTTTTTTTTTACTAAATTAGTATACTATTTATTGTGTTACATAAGATTACAATCTATCCAAGGAGGCTAATGAGCAATTTTGCTTTGGCTTATTTTTATAGAAATAAATATTACTAAAAATGTGTCCATCGGCACTTTTCTTAGTCTTTACTTAAGGTGACACTTTGTTCATGTGTTCGACATTCACGTGGTGATGAAGTCTTTTTTCTTGAGCTTCTGCGAATTTCCTAATTAATTTATCAACAAATTCAATCTGGAGGATATGACTTATGACTATGACATCCAAGATCCATAACCTCTTTAGCTAGTTGCTTATTTAAAAATTATTTTTGTTCCAGTTCTGAACATTTTGCTTACATCAAACATGAGTGCCCGGTATCCAATACTCGGGATGTCCAAGTCCCCACATGTCCTCTGTGCGGGACAGTAGTACCAGGCCGTAGAGGGGAGCCTCCAGACGTGGCCGTTGGAGCTCATATAGACAACCAGTGTACCTCCGACCCAGCCGTAGAAAGAAGAAAAAAGGTAGATATGACAAAAAGATTTACATACTAAGACCTTGTTACCTCATGTCTCTTAGTAGTCCAGATTTCATAAGTGTGGAAAAAACAAGATCGGACAGATATTGGTAGTAAGATCGTGTGTAGTGAAGATATGAGTATACACTTTATTTTGTTAAAAAGATTATACAAAGAACTAACTGTTAGTTTCTTGATTTGGTGACAACTAGCTCCTAGAACCTAGGTCCTAGATTCATTGAACTTTAAGATAAAAAAATATATGTGTGCGTCTGAAAAGTACATTTCAGTACCTGTTAAGTAGTAATTAAAATGTAGGCCAAAGTTTTTCAAGTAGCAAGCAATAAACAACAAACAATGCCATGTGTTATTGAACTGTCTGTGTCTGATTCTTCTTTTTCTGGGTGTTATATCATATTCTTATATATTTTTTTGTAAATATATTATATTTACAAAAAATGATATGTTTATAAGTACTTT
Organism: Thera obeliscata; assembly: GCA_947578465.1. Classification (NCBI taxonomy): domain Eukaryota; kingdom Metazoa; phylum Arthropoda; class Insecta; order Lepidoptera; family Geometridae; genus Thera; species Thera obeliscata. The sequence goes on along the minus strand of OX387918.1, from coordinate 5,636,303 downwards.
ATCAGCATTTAGTTCCCATAGTACAAGCTCTGCTTAGTTTGTGGTAGATAGTGTTGCGTGAATTGTCTAAAATACTATTTATTTTATTTATTTATTTATAGACATCTTCAGTGTAAAGTTTTAAAATAAAATCCATATTTTCCAGGTGTTCACAAACCGTTGCTCATACAAAGGCTGTAAGACGAAAGAAATGGTAGCTCTAGTTTGTGCAGAGTGTTCATTGAACTACTGTTTACGACATCGACATGTGACTGACCACGCCTGCGAAGGCAAACTAGCCGCGAAACGAAGACAGGCTGCGTAAGTACTTGCGAAACAGTTCGTCATAGAGCACTGGTGGTCTGGTGGTAGCGGCCCCGCCTTCCGATCCGAAGGTCGTGGGTTAAAATCCAGTTGTGTACCAATGAGATATTCCGTCGAAAAATGTATGTGCAATATGCCAGGAGCCTAATTGTCAGGCCGACCGAGATTTTCAATGTCCCCTATAAACACGTTGGCATTGCACAACCCCGCACTTTTTCTACGTTTTCCGTATATCGTAGCTGTCGAGGCTTCTACGATGAGGTCGTCGATGAATTACTCAAGGAAATCATCCATTCTCTCTTCGAAAAGAAGCAATAAAATAAAATTGCAAAATGATCCGAGATGAACTCTCGGTTCATCTCGAACATTAGGCTCCAGTACTCTCAAAACGGTAAAGGAAAACACCTTAATTTTTTTCTAGGAGCTTCAAAGTCTAATTTGATGACTTAATTCCAGTGAGGCGGCAATGGCGCGTATGAAGGCAAATGAAAGCAGAGCGAGGCAGAACAACATTCCACAATCTATCCCTGTCAGAACCATGAGCGATGTGCAAGGCAACATGGTATGTATCTTTTCAGATACCAGCAGTTCAATACATTTTCTATGTTGACATTTCTGAATAACTTATTTGCGTCCTCTTAAAGCTAACAGATTCCTATTTCTAATGATGTCAAGTTTTGATACAACTTATGTTTTCTCAAAACTTTATTTAACTACAAAATATATTTTTTTCTTCAACAAAGTAGACAATAAAATCTTACGTCTCGCCTGATGTAAAGCGGTTACCGTAGCCTGTGGATACCCGCAATATTATGAGGACGTTGCCGATGCCGACCCTCATCATAATACTTTCGTCCTCCCAACGCTAACAGCTGCCTATTTCCTTACAGACTGAAGATGAGGCTCTGGCCCACGCTCTAGCGCTCTCCTTGGAAGAGGAAACCGCTTCCAACAGGGACCGGCCTTTTGCGAGGGCATTGACCCAACGCGCGGGCGGTGAACAGAACTCAAGATGCACCGTCTCATAAGACTTCGAGCTTAACACTTTTAAGGCAGACCAACAAGTTTTGGAGGAACTACGGGTCCAAAAACAGCTCATTAGTTCCTTCAAATGAGCTACTGAGAACAAACGAAAAAGTATGACCTTGTTCCATCAGTTTTAATGCAAGTTTTGGGGGAACTACGGGTCCAAAAAAAACTCATTGGTTCCTCCAAATAATTACTGAGAACAAACGAAAACGTGTGACCTTGTTCCATTAGTTTTTATGCAACTAGCTAATGGAGAATATAGCCTGATGTTATAACAAAGTATGGTAGACTTGTTTGGATAAAAATGGTATTTTGCTAAACCTTTCTAATATTTGTGACGACGCTTTGCACGAAGCTGCCGATTTTCTGCACAAACTTTTATTTACGTGCATTGTAAAATAAAGTATCAAATAAACTAAAAAAACAAGCTTACTCTGTCTCAATATAAATAGTTTATGTATCAATAATGTTAAGTTTTGGCTAAATTAGTCTGTAAATTATAAGAAAAATATTTTTATAATAACATAGTTATTCTTCAAATAAAACAAAAAGCACAAGAAAACTCGTGTATATTTTTATTTTATTCATTAATATTCGTTTTTCGTTGCAGAACAAAATATTTGACATTAAAAATATATAGATTCGTAATAGCCATTTCGTATGCCAAAGATGCACGAAGTTGAAAAGGTTTTGACCGCGTTCTCTTTTCCGATTTGCGCTACATGGAACCGCCCGCTGGTGTTTTTACTGAAACAAAATTGAGAGCAGAGCAAAATCTTATTATCACTGATGGAATAAGCATCCTTAATTTTATTTCAGCCTCTATTAATAAACCTCTAACATAGATTTTATTACAGTGCAGATTATTATACCTCTCAAAAAGTGCCATCTAGTTTGTTAATCTGGTACCACATAGTCAAAATAAATGGTTGTGATATTTTTTTTCAAGACGAGGGTTTTTAGGGTTGTCAATTGAATGTGGCTCCATCTACAAATAATTCCGTCACTTAAGTGTTCAATTCAGTTGAATTAACGATAGATGGCGCTGCCTGTTTGTCATTGAACTTTCTGATTAGGTATGTTAGTAAACTATTTTACTAAGAACTACACATAGGTACAGTACTCTACATTAGGTGAAAATAATGAAGCGAAGTGTGCAGTGCAGGGCTCGTCCGGGTGCCTACTACCTACCACCATGCCTATTTCTGCCGTGAATCAGCAGTGCTGTGTTTCGGTTTGAAGGGTGTGGGTGCCGGTGAAATTACTGGCACGTGAGGCTGAACATCTGTATGCCTCAAGTTGATGGACACATCTAAGTGCATCGTAGGACACGTTCCTGACGTACGTAACCTACGAGGCAATGCTTTGTTTTAAGCAATGGTTACCATTTAAGAGGGAATCACACAGGTGACTCTCCATACAAATGTAGTCCCTTATTTCCTCCCTGGATAATGCCTCTAGACTAGAGTAACCATTTTTTATCATAAAATCCAGATCTGCTATAGGGTAATATGGCCAAATATCAGCCCCCTAACGGATGTTTTGGATTCAACTCCTTATAAAAAAAAAAATACTGACTATTAGCCTCTGATTCTTTTTTTGTTAGGTGAAGAAATTCATTGGTTTTAGTTGTATAGGGCAAAACACTATGGAATTCAATAAATGCTTTAAATATTTAACGTTTATTCATGATATACCACTTTTTCCAAATATCAGCCCCCTTTTCCCTAAATACAGCCCACGCATGACCTAATATCAGCCGCTATGATTACAAAGGTTTTTTTTAGTGTGTGTGTGTATACACACCACTCTAGATGGAAGGATTATTAAGAAAAATAGGGTGGCCATAATTTTGTTCACATATGGTACAAATCAAACAAAGTTAAAATTGTTCGCATCTCAATCTTATACCTATTCTTTAATTACTAATGACTCAAAACAAAATAATGAAAGGTTAAGCTTCTGTAACATAATTAAACACCATCTTCTATGCCTAAAAAACGACTAGGTATCAGTCTTAAAAAATAACTATAAATTAAATAACTAAACCAGATCAACAAATTATGGAAGGTCTTGAAAACTTTAACAATCTCAAAAATACTCTACCTAGGGGGGTATGGCTTCCATACAAACTGAATTTTACCAATTATGAAAATTTTTTTGTAGGTATAATTTTACACTGAAATAGCTGTTGTTGAGGTCTATAAGGTCTATTATGATTTTGTTCCTATCTAAGTGAAAACAAAAGCGACCGTGCGTATGAATGGTTTATTTGCGACTGACATGAAGGCAGTTACACTTGCAGATCGGAGTTAAATTAGGCTACATTTGCATAACCATAGATTATTAGAAAACAACATAACATGCCGCCCACCAAAGACAATAGTCTTTTCTAAACTTAAGATAATCAACAAAATTATACTTTACGTATTGAGAAGTAACTACCTACATACTAACATTAGCTTTATTTGTACATATTTGAAAATAAATGATTTTACTCGAATAACAATGTTTTGATTACACACCTACCTACTTTCACATACCAATGATAAGTTCACAAACTAGGTACTTTGTTCTAAGAGAATCGAATGAAATAAAAATAGGTAACAATTTAGTAGGTATCTTACCGTAAAATAACATGAGTAGCAAGCTATAAAATTGAACAAAAAATATATCTATTCATGAGACTTGAAACGATACAAAAAAAAGGTTAGGTAACCGTTAAAGAATAACATGCAGTTATACTAAAACTAATCACTCCTATCTATAGGTAGTTCGCATAACCGTGCATTTGTGCGTTTCATAATCTCACCACGACACTTCAAACTATAGACTCGCGTGTTACCGTCTGGACCGACATGTTTGTGAGTTATACGACCGAGGGACCATTTACCGGGGGGTAAACCATCTTCTTTAACTATAACAATGTCACCAGGTTCTAGTTCCTTCTCACGTTTCATCCATTTGGGTCGTTCTTGGAGTCTCGTTATGAATTCTGACTGCCAACGATGCCAGAAATCTCTTACCAACTTCTGGGTGTATTGCCAACGTGAGAGTGTGTTGACGTTAACATTGCGTAGATCAGGGCTAGGGATTATAACAGGGGCTTCGCCTATCAAAAAATGACCGGGAGTGAGGGGGTCAATAACGTCGGGGTCAGAAGCATCAATGGGAACGAGAGGACGCGAATTCAAACATGATTCAATTTGACATAAGGTTGTTGTCATCTCTTCAAAGGTCAGGTTTTTGGTCAGGATTCTTTTCAGGTGGTATTTCGTGGATTTGACTCCGGATTCCCATAGTCCTCCAAAATTTGGGCTATAGGCAGGAATGTTGTGCCACTGGGTTCCGTCTTTTGATAAGATATCAGCCATGTCTCCAGGTAACTCTAAACAGGCTTCTTTGAATGCTTCCGCTAGTTCTTTATTAGCACCGATGAAGTTTCGGCCTTGGTCGCTCCATATATGTGTGCATTTTCCTCTTCTGGCGACAAATCGATGAAATGCGCCGATAAAAGATTCGGACGTGAGATCTCCTACCAGCTCTAAGTGTATGGCTTTTGTAGCCATGCAAATAAAGACGGCGATGTAGGCTTTGTTTGACTTTGCACCTCTGCCCTTTGACATTAAAACTTGCAAAGGACCAGCAAAATCGACTCCGCTGTGGAGGAAAGGTCGTGCTTGAGTAACACGGACCTTCGGTAGGTCACCCATTATCTGTGTTCGCGTAACGGCTCGTTGACGAGCACAGATTAAGCATTTGTGAATATATGCCTTCACTGCATTCTTGGCGTGGATGATCCAATATTTAGATCTAAGGTAACAAAGCATGAGCTGTATTCCACCATGTAAGGTTTTCTTGTGAGCGTCTGCTATGATCAGATTCGTAAGATGGGTATGTGTGCCGAGTATGATCGGGTGTTTCTGTTCCGTCTGTAAATCTGAGTTTCTTAGTCTGCCGCCCACCCTGAGAATATTGTTCTCATCCAGGTATGGATTTAGATTTAATACTTTGCTGTTCTTCCTTAAATTCTTTTTCTGTTGTAGCCTTTCTATTTCCAGTCCGAATTCTCTAAATTGTGCAATTTTTATACATCTGATTAAAGCTTCTTCGTAGTCTTCTGTCGAAAACTTTTCTTCTATTTTTTCTGGATATTTTTTGCTATTGATGAATCTAATACTGTATGTTATCACCTTTTGTAGTTCTTGTAGTGTGTCAAAGTTTTCGAAGTTAAATGTTTCTTTTTCAGATTCAATGTTCACGTTTACTAGTATTGTCTTCTTCCTTTCCATATCTGTAGTTGTCGTATTTGGTCTTGTTAGTTTCATTTCTTTTGTCTTCAGCCATTCTGGCCCTTCCCACCATAGGTTACTCTCTATCAGTTGGGGTAGTTCTTTTCCTCTTGACCCAATATCTGCTGGGTTATCTTTTGAAGCAACATGGAACCATTGTGTATTTGCTACGTTGTCCAGTATCTCAATCACTCTGTTGCTCACAAAAAGTTTCCATCGATGAGGATCACCAAATAGCCATGATAAGACTACTGATGAGTCTGTCCATGCGTACACCTTGTCTTTGGGAATTCTCATAGCTTCACAAACTTGTGTCAGGAGTTTTGACAAAAGAAGTGCTCCGCAGAGCTCTAGTCTGGGCAGTGTTATTGATTTGACAGGTGCAACTCTTGTCTTTGAAGCAATGATTGTGGTTTTTATATCACCGTTCTTGGTTTCTACTCTGGCATACACCACAGCACAGTACGCTTTCTCTGATGCATCGCTGAATCCATGCAGAGTAGTTTTGTTTAGGTCTTCATTGGTCGTCTTTACCCATCTGTCAATATCAATCTCGTTCAGTTTCTCAAATCCAATTCTTAGCTTTATCCATTCATTTGCAATAGTTTCGTTTACTTTATCGTCCCATTCTAGTTTTTCCAGCCATAGTTTCTGAATTAGTATCTTCGCTAAAACAATAGCAGGACTGATCCATCCAAGCGGATCAAAGAAACGTTGTATGTCGGCCAATATGTTTCGTTTGGTGATTTGTTTCGGTTGAGGTGGTACATCAAATCTATAATGCAGTGTGTCAGTCTTCATATTCCATGCCAAGCCAAGAGTTTTGATCATACCTTCGTTCTTTATGTCTTGTGTTGCATGAATGCTTCTTAGTGTTGGTTCTATTTCAGCGATAAATTCTGGACTATTCGAGGCCCATTTTGACGTGATAACGTCTTATAAATCGATGGAGCCGGCTGCACGCACGAAAAAGCATGACTCATGCGTCGTTACGTCGTTTCGTCGTTCCATTTACCTGAGCCCGAGCCCGGGTCGGGTAATGGGTAAGGGTAAATTAGGGTAAGGGTAAATGAGGGTAAGGGTAAATGAGGGTAAGGGTAAATGAGCGTAAGGGTAAATGAGGGTAAGGGTAAGGGTTCGGTCGGGTTCCGGGTCCGGGTCCGAGAGTTCGAGTCCGAGTCCGAGTCCGAGTCCGCGAGTCCGCGAGTATTTTCTTATGACGTTATCACGTTCAACTATCGTCAGTAAACCGACTTTACAGACAACCGATTTTTTTTGGAGAACAAATCCTCCTCTTTCTAGGACAGTCGATATTTCCTTACTCAGCTGTATCGCTTCTCTTGCGGTTGAATGTCCACTCATACAATCGTCGACGAAGAAATCTTCTTTGATTACTCTTGCTGCTTCTGGATAGTCTTTCTCTTCATCGTCGGCTAGTTGCATTAATGTCCTTACCGAAAGGTGTGGTGCTGCTGCGGTGCCAAACGTTACTCTTAGGATTCGATATTCTTTAATTTCTTCATTAGAATTTGGTCTCCACAATATTCTTTGTAAGTCTGTGCAATTCTTCTTTACCAACACTTGGCGATACATCATTTTTATATCTGATGTGAAGCATACAGGCTTCATCCGCCATCTCATTATCAGATCTCGTAAATCACTCTGCAGTTGTTGTCCGACTAGAAGTTCATCGTTCAATGATTTGCCGTTAAATCCTTTACATGATCCATCGAACACAACTCTTACCTTCGTCGTCTCTTTATCTTCTCGAACAACTGCGTGGTGTGGAAGATATACTGCTGGTTTTGATATTTCTTCTTTAGGTACTTCTTCCATGTGATTGAGCTGTATATATTCGTTTATTACTTTCGTATATTCTTCCTTCAGCTTCGGCTTACTTTCTAACCTTCTCTCTAGTTGATAAAATCTCTTCAGTGCTATATCTCTTGTTTGACCAATTTCTTCTATTGGCTGTGCACCTTTGAGTGGTAGTGTGACTACATAACGTCCATCTGGTGTCCTGGAATGAGTTGCTGTGTATATCTCTTCACATAACCTTTCTTCAGCTGTCATACTTCTCGTACATGTTTCTTCTATGTGCCACATGTTCTTCAACATGTTGTGTACGTCTAAGTTTTCCAGGTGATGGTGAACAATAATTCTGTCATCGTGTGATTTGTCACTTACTTCGCCAAAAAGAATCCAACCCAGGCTTGTCTCTTGTGCACATGGGGAACCTGAGGGACCTTTGATTACCTTTCCTTTCACGATGTCAGCGTAAACTTGAACTCCGAGTAGTAAATCTATTTTGCCTTGAACATTATATTTAGGATCGGCCAGTACAAGACCGTCTAAGTGTGACCATTTAGTAGGCGCGATTGTCTTACTAGGTAACTGTTTAGTCAGCTGTGTCGAAAATATAAAAACATCAACATTGAGGCTGAAAGTGTCCTCATATCTAGATAGAACCTCAAGTCGAGTTGAATGACTGACCTGTGTCTCCGTGGAACCTATTCCGGTTATCCTAGCGTGGGTTGGAGTTTTCATAACTTCTAATCTTTGAGCCGCCCTCTCGCTCACGAATGATGCCTCTGAACCTAAATCGATAAGAGCCCTGAGTAAAGTCGTGTGCCCTGAACTACTTCTGACAGGAACTACAGCAGTAGCCAGCAGCGAACTCTTACGATTGCTGGTGAAGTGTGATGCGAAGTATGTTGCTATGTCCGTGATGTCCTGATCCTCTTCTTCTTGGATTTCTTCCACTTTAGCGTGCAGTGATGACATGTTGGGCTCTTGCTTCTTCTCCTCCGTGTCTCTCTTCGTGAATGAATGAAGAAGAGAGTGGTGACGCCTTCCACATACTCTGCATGAAGTTTTCTGTCTACAGTACATCATAGAATGACCAGGAGCTAAGCAATTATAGCATAATCTGTTCTCTCTAACATATTCACTTCTCTTGTCCGGGTCCAGCTTTCCAAACTGCTTGCAGTGACAAAGCAGGTGATTCTCGTTGCATAATGTACAGGTGTGTTGTTGTATAGGGGTAGTGGCGTGAAACGTCTTCACTTTATCGCGTGCTGATGATGATGATGATGTTGTCAACTCCAGTGTACAGATGCGGCTATCCAAAAATGTTGTAAGGTTGTCGAAGGTAGGCATCCCGTCACAGTACTCTTCACTAACATGGGTCTCCCAAGCTCTGTGTGACTCACTGTCCAATTTTTGTATCAACAAAAATATGATGATCGGATCCCAGCTGCTAGTAGAAATGTCTAAACTTTGTAGGCTATTCAAACATTCTTTAGTGTTATCGATCAGTGATTTTAAATAAACAGGTGATGGGGATGTGAGTTTTTTCAACATAAATAACTTCTTTAAAATTGCATTAACAATAAGCCGTCGTTGACTGTACCGGTTCTTCAAGTTATTCCATGCAGGCAAATAATTCTTCTCTGTGATTTGAAAATGTTTGATTGTGTTCTTTGCCTCACCGATAACGCATGACTTTAAATAATGGAGTTTTTGCACGTCGTTGAGCGCGTTGTTGTTATGAATTAGCGATGTAAATGTATCTTCGAATGACTGCCACTCTTCGTAAGCTCCACCAAAAGATGGTAAATTGATTCGTGGTAATTTTACTTCTGGATTGCTCGGTGAACTCGTTTTAGTGCTCGGAATGTAAGATGGACTAGGTTGAGTAGGTTCAGTTTGTTGTAAACAATCCATCATGTCCGCCTTCAAACTCATGTACAATTCCTCGCATGCACTGTGTACATCAATAGTAAAATACGACAAAGTACTTCTCTCGTCCTTAGAAGTAAGTTTCAATAACTCGATATGTGTTTGTCGAAACAAAGTCCAGTATTCGTCCATACATTGCACTCGCGCTTGTAAATAACCTTTTGTTTTACGCACTTTAGGGCACTTTTTAAAGTTAATGTTTGCCTTATTCATTAATTCGGCCAAGTCTTCTAACTGATCAACTAACTTTTGCATTTCCGCCATTGTTCATAACCACACAACACAATATCAGTTCACAATAAGTTGAAATATCACTGCAAGTTCGTGAGTAATTACGCCGGTTGTTATTCACTTTGTAAAAGTTCTACGATAGGATTGATTTGCAATCAACTAAATCACAAAACACGTAAGATGTCCAAGATAAACTTCGATGCAAAAATGTATTTTTCCTTCGATGATTAGAGCAGAATCCGGTTCGATATGACCACTATGTTGAGGTCTATAAGGTCTATTATGATTTTGTTCCTATCTAAGTGAAAACAAAAGCGACCGTGCGTATGAATGGTTTATTTGCGACTGACATGAAGGCAGTTACACTTGCAGATCGGAGTTAAATTAGGCTACATTTGCATAACCATAGATTATTAGAAAACAACATAACAGCTGTAATTAACTTTTTCATTGCTCATACTCTGAAAGTAGGTCTGAAGTTGTCTGAGGGGCCTAATTGAAAGTAATACTTTCAGCCCTAGGGAGAATCGCTTTCTACTGACAGCTGTCAAATTATAAAAAAAACAAGTTCTATTTTATTCAACCATGTTCCAGCTTTCTAAAGTCTTTCTAACTGCAAGGAGGTTGTTGAACCAAATTCCAACTTTTTATTCAGCAAGTAGGTTGGAAACCCATTACAACGGTAAGAAGTTTAAAAAGTCTAATTAGAGCGCAATGTAAAATTTAATATATACTTATCATATTTACTTATCTGTTGACAATATTACAAAATATACAATAATTAGTAGTGGTACCTAATATCACGAAAGCATAGTCACCCTAAAGAAAGTGCAGGCTGGATTTAGGATTTTCGATCGGAAAGCAAATTCTTATTGTCAGCCCCCCTGCCGATATTTAGATTTGAATGTAAAACCAAACCCTATATCCAGCCGGGTGGTTTTTTAATTAAATAATGAATATGAATAAAAAAAAGTTATTTCATGATATTCTTTAGTTCGTCTTCTATTCTAGACAAGTAAAATATTTCATGGATTATAGTTCTAATATAATGAAAATCCTTATCCCGTGAAGTCGTCGATGCTTGGTTCGAGAGACAGCTACTGAACAAATCAAGCACGCGCACTCTCGCCTGTGTTCAATCGACGACTGATTGAATGAGTTAAAACTTAGCTCGACCAAATTGATATCGTCTATGGCGTATAATATAAGGTTCATTTTGGGTAACAAAGAAATAGCATAGTGTAAATCGTTTACAATTCTAGCTTGATTTTTCGGAGGCGGCTGGTAATTGGGGGGTGGCTGGATTTAGGGCATGTTACCCTATACGTCCTCGTATGTTTTCCTTTTTTTCAGAAACTTATTGATAAAGAAAATATCACCTCCAATTCATATTTCATATAAATCATACGAGGGTCATATTTTTTTTAACAATAAGTTTCTGAAAAAAAGGAAAACATACGAGCACGTAGGGTTATTCATTATTAGCTGCAAATACTCAGGAATTAGGTTCAACAAACAGAATAAAAAATAATTATGAAATTATTTTTTTTAAATTTGATCAAAAAAAATTTCAAGTTTTTGTATCAAAATTTTATTTTTATTAATTTCTTTACGGCTATTGCATAATGATTGCCACGGAGAACAGGACGAAGACCCACCCAGGCGGTGACTGAACGCAGAGTGTCACTCACGGCGCGCGGGCGCGGATCAAAGGTCAAAATAGGTCAGGCGCCAATGATTCCTTTATCGATTTTCTCGGGATTTTCATAACAAAACTTAAAAAAAATCATTTCATAAATATTTTTTATTTTATTTGTTGAACCTAATTCCTGAGTATTTGCAGCTAATAATGAATAACCCTGTATAGCAGATCTGGATTTTATGAAAAAAAATGGTTACTCTAGAGCAGCGGTACTCAAAGTGTGTTCCGCGGAACCCTAGGGTTCCGCGCCACCCCTGTAGGGGTTCCACAAGAATTTAGAAAAAAAAGACAAAATACCTCTCTCTGGTCACTGGTCGAACGTTTTGACTCCGCCCGCCGCGCGTATATTTGTGAGCGCGCAGTCCCTTTGATAAAAGTTGCCTCTGAATTAGACGCTATAGTTGTGAACAAGCGACTTTCGGCTCTATCTTCAAAAAAATAAAGTCGACATTGTTTACAACGCATTTTTTTGTATTTCTATTTTTATTTCCGCTTTTTGTTTATCAAAAGCGCTGACTCAAGTATTTTTAAGAATGTTCGAGTTCCGTCAAGTATTTTGCTTGTCAAAAGGGTTCCGTGACCAAAAAAGTTTGAGAACCGCTGCTCTAGAGACATTATCCAGGGAGGAAATAGGGGACTACGTTTGTATGGAGAGTCGCCTGTGTGATGCCCTCTTAACATCAGGTGGGCCTTATGCTTCTTCCATCGGGAAGCTGTATTAAAAAAAGGTAAGTACTACCTACTACTATACTTGGTTACTATTCCAAACTGGGACTTGAGTCCCACTGGGCTGGGATTTTTAGCATTGAAATTAAAATAGGTAGGTACAACTCCATGGACTAGGCTTTTTACGATTACCACCTCACCTCGGCCGCAGTCACCACACACCTTGACCAAGCGAAGTGCCTAATGACAATACTTACCTACAAAAGATGGGTGGGTGGGATTCTGGTGAAAATAAGTACCTACCTACCGTCGTTATTGATCGACTTAGCTAAGCGAAAGAAAATCGCACAGAAAAGTTGTTGATCGAATAAGCGAACACTTGAGCTGAATCTTGGTTTACTTGGTTAAGTTAGTAGGTAGTTAGAGGCAAGTCCAAACATTATATTTGGTAGAAATGACCACTACTCATGCTTAGCATAGAATTATTTCCAGAATATAACCTCTCCTCATCTCGATTGACTCAGTGTTTAGTAGCCACGAAAACGTAGGTAACAAAGGATAGATAAGTATAGGTAAAGAAAGGATAATATTTACTGAAAAAAAAAACTGTTGTCTGTAAAGTCGGTTTACTGACGATAGTTGAACATGACAACGTTAAATGAAACGCCTCAGAGCGAGGTAACGCCGCATGAGGCATCTTTTTCGTGCGTGCAGCCGGCTCCATCGAATTATAAGACGTTGTCACGTCAAAATGAATTTTGAACACTGTGCGTGCATATCTCTAGGTTAAAAGATAGACATACGAGCTTACGGCCCACCTGATGGTAAGCGGTCACCGTCGCCCATAGACACCAACAACACCAAGGGTGTGTTGTTGTTAGTAATAAAGTATTGCTCGAGATTGTGATCGTATATTTCCCTCTGAAAAGAGTTTTGTACCAGACAAATCTAATAATAATTTAAATCAATAAAACTGGGAGGGGGTGGTGTCGCCCCAAGTACTTGCGCGCGCAATAAATCAAACCACCTTGATCGACCCTTCAATGCAGATGTTGCACCTACCCCCTCGCTTCAGTTACCTACCCCTATGCAGTTGGTTCTACCGATCGATGTTTCGGTTTCATACGTTGACGACAAAGTTATCATCATGAATTTTGTTCCGCAAGCAATAATAAATAAATATTAAAGACAATTCACACAACACTATCTAGCCCCAAACTAAGCAGAACTTGTACTATGGGAACCAGATAGCTGATATGATATTTATATGTATAAGTACTTATTTTTTTTTAAATACATAGGTACTTAGAATACAAGTTATCACCCAAACAGAGAACAAACATCTGTGTTCACCACACAAATGTTTGTTCTTGGTGGGGATCGAACCCACGACCTACGGCTCAGAAGACAGAGCTACTATCAACTGAGCTGAGAAGCCAGTCCAATTTATACTTCTTACCTACTTGCATCTATAGGTATCTCACTCGACGAACAATAAAGAAACAAGCAAAATCTCTTACGCAAGGGGCTTAGGCCGAGATTCATAGACCGAACTTTGACTTTACTTTGATGGAAAGTTCAACTTTCAACCAGAATTATATTTCATAGTTCTGTCAAGCTCTTCTTTATTCAAAATATTGATAGGAAACTTCGATAAACAAAGCTTACTTTGCGAAGACTGCTTTGCTGTAAAGCAAAGTGCGGTCTATGAATCTCAGCCTTAGAGCGGACCTGGGCTTGGGCTGTTGCCAGGCAGGGCCCCTCCCTAGCAACAGCCCAAGCCGAGGTCTGTATAAAAGGTTGTATATAAAAGGTAGGTGTTTGTAGACAAAAAACTTTTTTCTTAGACATGCTCGGAAATTTGAGCAATATTTTGACAACCTTCTTCGAGATATATCGAAATTGCTGTACCGCCAAATACATGCGAGCAGCGGCCCGGAAAAGTTGCATTAAATTGAAAATCCATTACTGTCATGTAGCAGCATATTACTTATGCCCGTATTCAGAAACAATGCTTGAGTCTGAGTCCAGCCTCAAGCATATATTTATTGACAGTTCTCCATTGAAAAGTGTTAAAAATCTATGCTTGAGGGTCGACTCAGACTCGTGTACTGTTTCAAACAACGAATTTCGTATTTTACCTAGCGTTGATGTGTTTATTTGTTTTTTTTTAATAAACAGCATTTAATTTTGCAAGCCAGTTCCAAATTTAAATAAAACCTTTGTTATGTTACCTCATTGGATGCCATGCTTCGGGTTAAAAGCTCGTTCCATTTTTAAATACGAGTAACACGACAGCGTAGTTAATAAGAGTTTAGTAATTAATTTATTCTCTAAAGGCCTGCGCACACCTAGGCCGCTGGCGAACGCGATCAGTGAAACGCTGTCAAATTTGACAGCGATATTTGACAGCGTTTCATTGATCGCGGCCGTCAGCGGCCTAGGTGTGCGCAGGCCTTTAAAGACAGCATATGGATTTTCATCTCATACAACGTTTGCTCGCAAGTATTTGGCCAGTAGGTTAGGTACAGCAATTTCAATTTATCTCGAAAAAGGTTGTCAAATAATGCTCTTTCCAAACATGTCTGAGAAAAGAACCTCTAAACAAGAGATCTTACCTATAGAATAATAATTCATCTGTAGATCTGTAGGTACACCCTTTATTATGGGACCGTAGCACTACTTACTAGTATTTACTTAGTAGTATTTACTCATTTAAAAGCTCCCTTAAGAAATATTTGTTAAATTTACAAAAATCCATTCCATAAGTGGTCGTTCTTGGTCTCTTGATAGATAGTCTTTAATCATCGAAAGTGTAATTTTTACTCATATAGTTGAATTTGATTTAGTATAATGTTAATTAGAATTTTATTTTTTGTGTTTGTTTTGAAATTAAATTTTATAAGGCTTGTTTGTTTAACTAATAAGTAGAGTTATTTGTAAAAAAATTGTTTTAGTACATTTTCGTGTTTTCAATAATGTATTTTCTTCAGATAAGGCTATTTAGTTAGTAACTAACAATTTTGTACATAATGTCTCTCGGCACCACTGAAAACCAGCGCCGTATAAGCCCTTTCGCTTTTATGGCAAATGCTGAGTGGAAGCCTTTTTTTCGTCACCTATTGCTTATTGTATATTTTTTGTGTGTACCATGTTTTGTGACGAAAAAAAAACATTTTCTATTCTATTCTATTCTACTTACTCGTTTGGATTGCAATAATTCGGCGAGGGGAGGACCCCTCATCAAATTCAATGGGGTTGCGAAACGGTGTGTGACAGACCCCTTCACGTCTGTGACCTTCAGCTGTCCTTCAGATTCCTTGTTGCTAAGTAACTTTTCCCCTTTGCTTGGATATTGCTTCGTAACGAAATAAAACGCGCCAGACGACAAAATTGATAAACAGCTTTTTTTGACAGAATAGATATTTTTGTAGGGGTTTGATGTTTGAAAAGTTTAGTTTTAGTTAGTAGAGATCGCTGGTGGTAACGGCCCCGCCTTCCGATCCTAAGGTCGTGGGTTCAAATCCAGTCGTGTACCAATGAGTTTATATTTCCAAAAAAAATATGTATTATGCTAGTGCTCTCAAACGGTGAAGGAAAACATCATGAGGAAACCGGCATATCGTAGAACCTTAAAGTTCGAAAAATATGTGTCAAGTGCACGAAAGGAGCTTCTTTGAGGCGCACTTAAAATCCTTTCACCAAACTAATTGGTTCGAAAGAATCAGTAACACGATAAGAAGGAGAAGTTGATATTTCGTTTTTGTTTTATTATAGGGCAGTGTGGTCGCTAAGCTGCAAAGCCATTCAAAAAACATAACGGCCCTATACTTACCTACCTCTCATCATAACATCTCTTACAAAGAGCTTTGTAGTGATCAGACATAATGTAGGTATAGGTGTATTATAGGTAGAGCGCAGCGTTATTATACAGGGCATCCCACGCATGGAGGGAAAGTGGGTACCTTGCATATTGTAGATTAAACATTTTACTGAAAGAAGACATTAAGTATTTGAATTAAAAAAAAAATAAACTGCATTCATAGATATTTAAAAAATATTTGAGAGAAAAAATAATTTTGTATTAAAAATGTTAAACTTCATGGTCTTCCTTTTATTTCAGACACTATGTTATTTAGCAAAAATAATCCTTATGATCAAGCCTTCTAATCGGTTTGATAAAGTTACATGTAATTATTTTTCTCGTGTCTCGTGGTTCGAGTCCCGGTTCAACCATGTAATTATTTTGATATCTATGAATGCAGTTTAAATTGTATTTTAGGTTCTTTCAGTAAAATGTTCCATCAACCATATTCAAACTAATCGGTTTGATAAAGTTACATGTAATTATTTTTCTCGTGTCTCGTGGTTCGAGTCCCGGTTCAACCATGTAATTATTTTGATATCTATGAATGCAGTTTAAATTGTATTTTAGGTTCTTTCAGTAAAATGTTCCATCAACCATATTCAAACTACTTTCCGTCCATGATGGCATATCCGTGGGACGCCCTGTATACTCATTTATAGGTAGTTTTACCGACCGTTAGGACGTGCGCAGTAAATAAATGATACGTAGTCCATTTTGCGCACGCGTGCAGGCGCCCTTTTCCACAAAAACAATTCTATCCCCGGATACTTCGAGGAAGAAGGAATAAACATTGCATTGCCAGGTGGTTTTTCTACGATGGATGGATGTCCAAATTGAAGTCTTCGCTGCCGATCCGAAAGGGCAAGTCCAACTTCATTTACATTATTTCGTCTACGAAATGTTGTTTTCGTTTCGCATATTTGTCTCTTTCTATTGTATGGAGAAAAGATGAGACAGCAAAAATACGTTACGTAGAAACTATGGAAACGAGTTGTTGTCTTATCAATAGAGAGAGACACTTTTGTACACATTTGGTAGACGAAATGTGGTAGTAAAACTCCGACCGTTCCCTTTTTTGCGTGAACAAATATTTAGAACTTTTTAGATTCTATAACATGCCGGTTTCCTCACGATGTTTTCCGTCACCGTTTAAGAGTAATGGCATAGGGCACATACATTTTCGGACAGAAAAACTAATTGGTGCACGACTGGATTAAACCTACGAGTTGGGATCGGAAGGCGGGGCTGCTACCACTAGACCACCAGTGCTTTCGCCTGACAAACTGTTATTTAGCTTATCTGCTCATTACATAAGCACTTAGGTAATAATGTAGACTCGACCTCGTGAACTTTAATCGCATTATCGACCACTAAGGAAATGAGAGCGATGCTCTCTGTCTGATTGGATGTATTGAGGAAAGACATTTGTTTTGCATTCAGGCCGTGTGTTACATTATCTTCAGCAACCTGAGAAGTCCACTGCTGGACATAGGTATCTATTAATTTCCAGAAGGGCAACTCGCAGTTTTACTTAATTTAGTTTGGCCAATTTATCTCTCTCTATTGTATGGAGAAAAAATGAAACAGCAAAAATACCTGAAGTAGAAACGAGTTTTTGCCTCATAAATTTTCTATTAGTACAAAAGAGAGAAACACGTGCTCACATGAAAACAACATTTGTTCGACGAAATGTTGTAAATGCACTGGGACTTGCCTTTCTGGAATAACGATTCTAAGCCCTCTCCATTCAGACTTCCTGCGATCTTCTTTCCTCTTTCCTCTTTTATGTTCTCAACTACTTTCATGAGGGGTTATTCCTATAATTTGGACGCTTTCAAAAAAAGAGTGAATAGGTATCTTCTAGGTGAGCGCGCTACACCGTCGATCGCATCATCACTTAACATCAGGTGAGATTGCGGTCAAGCGTTAGCCTATAAATTGTAAAAAAAAAAAAAAAAAGGCTCTTTCAAAATCGACCTATAAAAAACAATAACTTCTTAACTAGTGTCTTCTTACCTACCTACACAGGTATCTATACTAATATTATAAAGAGGAAAGATTTGTACCTATTTTTGTATGTTTGTAATGAATAGGCTCAAAAGGTACTGGGCCGATTTAAAAAATTATTTCACCAATAGAATGCTACATTCTTCCAAATTGACATAGGCTACATTTTATTTTGAAAAAAATTAGGGATCCTTGGTAAAATTTGAACAATGTAACCGAAGGTGTAGAAAAATGAGTCTTAAAATGTCTTTCGTCGAATGCGCTGCCGAAACTATTAGCGATAGAACAAAATAATGTACAACAATATTGTCTACCCCGTGCGAAGCCGGGACGGGCTGCTAGTGTGTAATAAAGAAATGCGTAAAAATAAATAAGACAAATGAAATTTTTAAAAGTTTATTTTAATTTCGTCCATTATTTTGCTTTGGCCAAAAATCACAGTTAAACACCGAAATACATATCACTAGGTATACTAAATAGTTACGTGAATATAATTCATAGTAAGAAATTCTTAAAATTTCAGAAAAAGTCGAGTATCGTATACAAAACTACTTTGGTTTGGTATCTTTGGTTTTATAGAAAAGTTCAACTTAATTAACAAAGTTAGCGAATAAAAAAGTGGAAAGCTTAAAAAACATCAACTAGTGGTCAAACTCAGGCTTTACCACCGTCACTTAATCTATGTATTTGAACAACATCGAAATACTGATACCTTTGACTGATTGTCTCGGTAAATACACACTTACTTACTCTAAGGTGAATGCCCTCATCGATGAAATGTGATTAAGAACACACATTAATTTTAATCTATTGAAAATGAATTCAAATTGAGATTATGGAATGTAGGGATTAATAAATAGACAAGACTTTATAGCCACTGGACTCAAATGTTCGTTATTTTGTTCAAAACAACCATACTTCTCCGGTCAGCGTAAGCGCCTACGCAAGTGAAAAGTATCATCTTCATACAATTAAAAACACTTTGTGCAAAACACTCTTTTGTGCGATAACCATCTCCTATTTCCCGAAAACTGTCATAAGTAAGGACCATTGTGCGTCAAAGTGCGAGACATACTTTTACTTACCACGGCAAAAGTAGACTGGTTGGTCGACTCTGATTGTGTAGTGGTCCAGTGGCTATGCATAATACACAAAAAAGGGGTGCAATGACAGTCAATGCCCCCAGACTACAACACACACTTATATACTAACATACATAGCCTTTGAATACAGGGTATAAAAACTTTGAAATGCAATATCGAGCTTCCAGAGCTTTCTGAATGAAATATGATTAAAACGGTCCAAAATACTTGTGTATGCTTCAGATCGCGAAGTGTTATTTTTATACCCCGTATAAAAAGGCAAGAGATTGCTTATCAAAAGCGCACTCAGTCACTACAATAAATAAGTTAAAAACAGCTTAAAAGGGCTTTAAAGACGGCCCTTGAGCAGGGCTTTGTTGCTCAAAGCCCTAAACTTGTGGTTGTCGTTCAGATGAGTGGTAATGAATTCTGGCGGGTTGCGAGCGAAGAATATCTCGAGGCTCATGTAGCGAGCGGCGTTGAAGCGCTTACGTTCAGCGTTGGAACGGCAGAGGAACTTATGCGTGTCCAGAATGAACTTGGCGCATATCTTCTCAACGAGGAGAGATGACACATTCTTCGAATAATTCTCAATGGGTACCTGTAAAATGTGGTGGTTTGTGAAACTTGTTTAGGAACTAATTACGAACGTTTCCAATTCAATCATCTCTTATTTTATCCTACTGAGGGTAGAAAAGTCTGTCCATCTGACATTTTACGGCTGAATACATTGACAAATAGACAGAGTTTTCTATCTTCAGTACGGCAAAACAAGAGAATAGATAGGATATTGGGAATGGCCGTTATTGAAGACTGAAGAGATGGTCTGGGAAAGTACTACTGCTATGCCTATTTCTGTTTTGGTCAGAAGGGTGTGGGGTGCTGGTGAAATGGCAGCCATACATCTGTAATCGACCCACGACCAAGGGCGCTGAAGGCAGAGCTACTACCAACTGATATGAGATGACAGTCATAATAGCTGTTAATGATGTAGTTTGAGGGACTAATCACTTCAAGAGTATTCCATAGTTCGATTTTTTTATTTAAATCAGGATGGAGGTGATTCCGATCTCAGCAGTAGTCACATTGGAGAGATCGGAACCATACCTTGAATGAAGCTAAGGGTACCTGTAAAATAGCACGCTCATTTTTTAAGTATCCAACTTACCCCAAAGCGTACCCACTGCCAAACTTGCCATCTGGATATCTCAGCAGTGGCAGAGTCCTCCACATTGGAGCCGAAGAAGAAATGCCCCTTGCCGTTCAACCAATGGTAAACAAACATGATGGTAACCCCCACGTTGTACTCCAACCCGGCCAGGGTCACCCCCCCGCAGGGGATGGCCAGGAGGTCCAGAGGAGTGACGCGGCAAATAGGCTTGATGTGGATCTGGTTGTGAGTGGTCGAACTCTTCTTCCAGAGCTGCAATTAATTATATAGTGAGACTAGCTCTAGACTAGCATGAATTTTGGTGAGCATTTTTCTTAAGCCCACTTCACATTCACACGAGACTCTTAAAAACGCGAGAAGCGTGAATGTAGAGCCGATGCTCCCACTATTTGTCGGTTTTTTGGCACGAGATAAAGGATCTTTACTGAAATAAAAATATTGAATTCAAATACGTTCTCCGAAGAATTTTGCTGAGACTCGTGTGTGAGTGTAGAGGTCTTTTTAGACAATCTATAAATCAATCACAAAGCATTTTTTTCTTCACTTTAAAGCCAGCGTCTTGTCGTTTAACTTTATTACATTTATTTCTGTATTTTCTAACCTGATGATAGAAGGGGCTATTTGCTTGTAGGCACGATGCGGGGCGGCCGCGCGGCCTATAGCGGGATCGCTAATATAAACGCGAGTATAATATAAATGCCTGCTAATTTAATTTAAAAACTAAGCTACCGCTAAGCTTCTCTCCATCCATAGGTTGCCTGGAAGAGATCGCTCTTCAGCGATAAGACCGCCCATTGTACATTGCTATGTTTTAAAATTATTGTCACTTACTTGTTTTTCCGGCGTGCAATAAATAGTTTTCTATTCTATTCTGTTTTAACGACATTAATACGAAATAAAAGTAGGCGCTGGCTATAAAGTGATCGATAAACAAACAACAAAACAAAGCAAAGTATTAACTATAGAGAACGAACATTGTTAATAGTACAAAATGTTTGTCCTCTGTGGGGGTTGAACTTCGACCCCACAACATACAGAAGGCAAAGCTACTACCAACTAAACTGTGAGATCAGACATAATCTTTGTAACTAGTAAGTAACGTCAGTCTCCAGACTATCTAACAATCTATAAGGGTCAATAAGGGTCATCGCACGATCATGTTAATGCCGATAGATAACATCTAAAGAACTAGTGACACGGCAAGAAGAAGTAAACATCGACTGGAGCGCAATTGGAATACAGTCGCAAATACTTTGCTAGAACAAATCGCCGCGCCGCGCCGGCACCGCACCGTAGAAAGAAAGTCGTATGAAAATTGAGTAAGGCTATCCGTCGAAAACTATGTCCGTCTCTACTTTATACTTGACAAAAACAAAGGCAGAAATATTTTTATCAGTTGGATAGCGTTCTAAAGATGTCCAAAAGATTACACAAAGATTAAATTTATCAAAGCCTAATGCGAATTGGAATGTTTGTCAACAAACAACAAATCTACAATTCTTTTTTTCAGTCTCTAAATTGACAAGTAATACAAAGTTAGCACAAACAATCAACGAAGAAAAGTGATTTTTAATTTATTGAGATTTATCAGATGCAAAAAGTTCATTATTACTTTAAGTTTAACTATTTTAGTGGTTAGTGCCGACGACTGTACGCATTTCAATCGCTTTTTGCAAGATTTTAGTCATAGAGTACAAAATTAAATCCTAGAGTTCAGTTAATTTACCTCGTTTAAGAAAGGCACCAACAGAGGATCGTAGACCAGGAATCCATCAACACCCAGGTCGATCTCCTTCTTCTTGGCATCCAGGACTTTCAGGATGATTTCCTTGGAACTGAAATGTTTTTTTTAATTTTAATGTGGACTTACAGAGGTTCACCTACACTATTCTTCAACATGAGTGTGGCTCGCAAGCTCGACGCCTGGTACTCAAACCTGTATCCGAAGTCGGAGTTTTGCTTCCACATTTCGTCTACCACATGTTGTTGTTCTACCACGTGTCTCTCTCTTTTGTATGGAAAATTGATGAGATCACAACTCGTTTCGTTCGTTTCTACGTAGCATACATTTTGCTGTCTCATCTTTTCTCCATACAATAGAGGGAGACAAATACGCGAAACGAAAACAACATTTCGTAGACGAAATATTGTAAATGAAGTGGGACTTGCCCTTTGATGGCCAAAAATGCTTTTGTCCGGCGTCTGTTTCGCCTACAGGTCGCATTTAACCACTATGGGCGAAACTTGATACTTTTATGGTATTTTTTTGGCGTTAGTTACTTTTATCAGATCTCATAAAAAATTCTTGAAGATCTGATGAGGATCTTCAGCATGATGAACAGAATAGCTCCTCAAAATGCAGTATATTGCTCAATTTTAGCGTGTTCTTGAGGTCTACAGTTCAAAGAGCCATTAGTATTTTGGACTTACTTATCTTTCTCGGGGTGAACCTCGTTCAGCATCTGAGCGACCATACCCCCTGTGGCCGGCGCGCCACGGGCGTGGGCAGTAGCCACTACTACCTGGATGTAACCGGTCAGGAAGCTCTGTTCCATACTCACGTACTTCAGCCTATCAGGCAGGATGATCGTTTTACGTGCACCTGTAGAGACGTTTGAATGAACATAGGACAAACGTAAGGTGGTAGCTTGCGACTAGGAATTATTGTATCTTACATGGAATTTGGGAAAAAAAATGTATTTTCTTTCGTAAAAAAATAACTTAATTTTGATTTTCGATCTCGGATGTTCATGGTTCAATCACCGTTAGACAAATTCCAATGCTGATAAGCTACGGATTAAGGCAGATAAAGAACTTCATAAACCGGAAATATTAATTAACTTTTACTGGATGAAGTACTAACCAAGTTTAGCAATGATAGACGCACAATAATCCCACATCCCGCAGTTGAGACCGAGGGAATGCTCCTTCAGAGCGAACAGTATCTCATCCAATTCGAAAACAGACAAGATGTTCTCAATCAGAACGCAAGCTTTGATCGTTCCTCGTGGTATCCCTAGCCGCTGTTGAGCCCAGACGAATATCTCGTTCCAGAGATGTGCCTCGCTAGAGTTTTCCAGCTTAGACAAGTAAAAATAAGGGCCGCTGTTGCACTGGTGAAGCCTCAGGGCGTTGTGGTACATTATTATGGCGAAGTCGACCAGCGCTCCAGGCACCGCCTTTCCGTCGATCTGTTAAAGGGCAATTATGAACAAATACTGATACACGTATATATTAAATGTGCCAATAAACCTACAGTCGTATCTTTACTCAGTGTTTCACAGATAGTGGAGAGTGATAAATTTTTTAATTACATTACGTACTGGTAACTTAAGAATTGCGACTCGAATGAATCCGGAAGATTGGACAATACTGTTCCCGAAGTCGGAGTTTTGCTAGCATATTTTGTCTACCAAATGTTGTTTTCGTGCGAGCACGTGTCTCTCTCTTTTGTATGGAAAATTGATGAGTCAACAACTAGTTTCGATCGTTTCTACGTAACGTATTTTTGCTGTCTCATATTTTCTCCATACAATAGAGATAGAGACAAATAAGCAAAACAAAAACCACATTTCGTAGCCGAAATGTTGTAAATGAAGTGGGACTTGCCCTTTTGGTTCATTGGGTAAAGGTGTTCGGAGACGATAGGAGGTAGGCCTATGGAAAGATGGCCAGATGATCTGGATACATTCGAACCGCAACTCGAGCCCAAAAGTTGCATGTGAGGGGAGAGTGGAAGAAATAAAAGATTAAGGAAGATACAGTAGGTCAATACAAGTTACCATAATGTTATGTTCGATAATATTCCAAGCCCGCGGTCTAAAGATCAAGACGGGGCACGTGGTGATGCTATGCGGTGCGCCCACCAGCTTATGCGTATCATGAACAGCGGTGAAGATATTGCTGTAAGCCAACAGCTGGTTCTGCCAAGTCGGGCTGTGCCCATCGTCGAAATCAACCTGGATGGCTTGGACATCGGAATTCAAAGCCAAGATGAAGTGGGCTGAGTTGGAAGCCGAAACATCGCCGAGGTCCAGGTGACGGTTTCTGTAGAGTTGAGATTCTATGTAGCCTAGCACTCCAGCTTTTACCTACTAGGCGACACAATTAGCCTGAAGAAGTCCACAACTGGACATAGACCTCCCCTACACATTCCCAGGAAGAACGAATCTGAGCCCTTTCCATCCACCGACTTCCCGCGATCTTAACAATGTCGTCAGTCCATCTGGTGGGTGGGCGTGGGCGTTTCGTCTTCCGGTTCGTGGTCACCATTCAAGAACCTTTATTCCCTACAGTTTGTCGGTTCTTCGAGCCTACCTACATACAATAAGGTATAACATGCGCAGATATAGCAGGATAGCAGGCTCTGATATCAGGCATAGAGCACTGTTAGTCCAGTGGTAGCGGACCCGTCTTCCGAACCTAAGGTTGTGGGCTCAAATACAGTCGTGTAAATGAGTTTTTCTGTCGAAAAATGGATGTGCACGATGTGTACTCTCAAACGGTGAAGGAAAACATCGTGAGGAAACCGGCGCGGCTTGTTGTAGAACCTAAAAAAGTTCGAGCAACACGTGTCCAAGCGTCACGCAAAAAGGACCGCTAGAGGCCAACTTGCGGAAGCCAGCCCGCACATCAAGTGTGGATGATGAATTTGCCGAACATGCGCAAATGTCTGTGCGCTCAGGTAGAGTGGGGCTCCTATGTTATCATAGACTACCTACCTATGTAACATTTAATAAAAAAACATTAATTTTATCTACACAGGTAAATAATTAAATATTGACCATCACGTTTCACAGAACAGGTGTCAGGATAAGGCTAGCTCATTGAATATTAAGAAATTAAATAGCCGGGCATACTGCCCCTTCCCTCCCTGGATCCGTCCTTGAAGCCAATCCGGACAATACTCGTGGTACATAGGTAGTTTATTCATAATCCAAGGTTTATTCAATTAATAGATTGCTAGGTCTCAATGTAGTAATCAATCGATGGTGAGTAAGTGGTAGGTACTTACTGCAGACGAGACGGCAAGGGATCGATGGTCCAGGACTTGTCCTGCCTTTCAGGAGATTGTTTGAAGGAGAAAGAAACAGAGCCTTGCAATTCCAGATTTTTCTGCTGTCTATTTCTATAGAGCTGGCTAATTTTAACATCGAATGCATCGTACAAACTCCACAAGAACTCCAGAGCACCAGAGTTGAAACAATGACTCTGGATCTTTGAGAATCTTGGTTCCGATGGTGTATGGAGGAGCACAACACCAGCCATGTTGCAAAGTCACACAAAAACAAAACTTTGAACCTGCAGAAATTGATCTTCTTATCAATTTTATCACACGGCCGCACGGTAACCGATTACGCTAGTCGCAAAAAGCGACGCGTCCTCCTACCACGGAAGAAATTTTAAAGTGAAGTGAGCGAAATGCGAAATTCGCATTTCGCTCACTTCACTTTAAAATTTCTTGCGTTTAAAATTCGCATTGCGAATGAAGGAAGTGTGAAGAGCGAATGAAATGAATTTGGGGTATAAAATGGGTGGCGGGTGGCCATACCTACATTGTACAAACATGAATTGTAGAACCTAGAAAAACACAGCCAGGTAATGATGCTAAATTAGGTCCTTAAATTTTCTAGTGTTAATGAAAGGTTGTATTTTCTCACTCGTATAATTCCAGCACCTAATTGAAAAAAATTATGGTCGTACAATGCCGGTACGGGATTGTACGATTATGTTAACATAATCTAAACCACCACCACGTCACGGTTAACCGTGTACATTTTGGTTGCAAAATCCTGGCTGTGCTTTCTCAGGTTGTTTAATCCATGGTCGTACACTATCCGAACCCTTAGCTCAAGGAATATTCTATTCTTCTCTAAAGCGCACCCCTATCCACACTCGCGCGCGGATCGCGCGCGAAGGCGCGAAACTTCCGCGAAGCATGAGTGTGGATCCGATTCGCATATTCTTCGCGGCTTCGCGGCTCGTTCCCCGAAAATTGTCGGTATTTTGTCCCGCGACAAAGGGCTCGCGGGCCGCGAACTTGCCGCGAACTTGTCTTGGCTACATATTCGCAGGCCGCTCAGTCATGCGTCGTCCAGTGTCGAGAGCGGTAGTGTAAGATATCCATTATTACAATCGAAGCGTAAACATGATTTCAATCCATACATTCAATCAGAACCTTCGTCTACATTTATGGAACCAAGACCAGGGACATCGTCATCATCCAATTCTGCGCTTCTTTTTAACTAGCTTGTGCCTGACAGAAGCGTAGTTAAATATAATAAATAAATATTGTGGACAATTCACACAACACTACCCAGCCCCAAACTAAGCAGAGCTTGTAATATGGGAACCGGATAGCTGATATAATACTTGAATACATTTTTTTTTGTAAATACATACTTAGAATACAATATAACACCCAGACAGAGAACAAACATTTATGTTAACCACACAAATATTTGTTCTCGGTGGGGATCGAACCCACGACCTACGGCGCAGAAGGCAGAGCTACTACCAACTGAGCTAGAGGCCAGGCAAAGTTATAAATCGCTAATGCGCAAAGAAGTCCCGCAGCAGCAATTTCGGGGTCCATCGTGGTCGAGTGCGCGAACTATACTGTGAACCTAGCGTGAATGTGTAGCCGACGTCGTACGCGCAAGATTTCGCGCACGATTCACGGCGCGACTTCACGCCGTGAATCTCGCGGGAGTCTGGAGGCCGCATAGCCCTAGCTTGCCATAATGAAGCGAGGTTGCCAAAGTCGTTAATTTGCTTGACATTAGCAATGACTTGGCAATGGCAGGTTGGCAGGACCGGCAATCTGACATGACTGTCTATCCACGTGTTTGTCATTGTCCGAATGACATGACAGCATAGTTGAAAAACCTACAGATTTCATTTTGGCAATTATTTTATTTTGTCTTTGTCTCGAAATTAATGATCAAGAAAAGAAGGAATAAACAAACAAGCAAGTATTGATTTTATTCTTAATAATCGTGTTCAAGATCGCCAGGCAGATCTGATGTTAGACTAGGTTCTAAATGTTCTAATAGACTGTTGTCTGCAGGGCCCTCTTGAGTGATATGACTTCTCCATGGTGCTAGGTATTTATACATGGAAATGGATCAGTCTGAATCTCCAGATACAAAAGAGATCAAATTCAAACCTAGAAAAAAGAAAAACTTTCGTCAGCGGATCAAAGACGACGATGAATCAGACGATGAACATGTTATTGTAGCCAAATTAGAGGAGACTAAAGAAATCCAAAAGCTTAGACAAAGACCTAACGGTATAAGCGTAATCGCATTAGCTACTGGTCAAAAAGTGAATGTAGAAGAGGACATAACATGTAAGGACCCCTACAAGGTCAAAGCTGGTGGTATGGTAAACATGCAAGCACTAAAAAGCGGCAAAGTGAAGCAAGTAGATGATGCATACGACACTGGAATTGGCACCCAATTCTCAGCAGAGACTAACAAAAGAGATGAAGATGAGGAAATGATGAAATACATCGACGAGCAATTGGCAAAAAGAAAAGGTAAGCAGCCAAGCAGCAGGCTGATCGTAGTCAAAAGTTGGAAGCTCAAATTCTTAATTTAACTTTTATGATTGTCATTATTTTTTTATTGATTACAGAGGGACATAATGAAGATAGCAGAGAACATGAACACAGTGATGCACTGAAATACTTATCACCAGAGGAGGCAGCTTTGCTCTCTCTACCTGACCATCTAAGAGTCTCCTCAACTCATAGATCTGAAGAAATGTTGTCAAACCAAATGCTCAGTGGGATTCCGGAAGTTGACTTGGGCATTGATGCTAAAATAAAGAATATTGAGGCCACCGAAGAGGCCAAAATGAAACTTCTTTGGGAACGGCATAATAAAAAAGATGGGCCTTCACAATTTGTACCTACAAATATGGCGGTAAACTTTGTCCAGCACAACAGATTCAATATGGATGCTGATAACTCTAAAAAAAGGAAAATAGAAAAACCACCAGTTAGTAAAATTGAGCCTACAAATGTTATTGATGACAGTGTTGATAAAATTGTGAAAAAAGCTAAGGGGGAACGAGCTACTGATGATTTTCATTATGAGAGATTCAAAAAACAATTCAGAAGGTATTGAGTTCCTTCAATTTAGGTATAATAAATTATGCTACATAATAATTAATCTAATTATGTACACCATTTCAAAATCTAATAAATTAAATGGTGGGAGGAGACTCGGGATAGGGAAAAGTCTTCGGGGGAGGCATTTGTCCAGCAGTAGGACGACATAGGCTGAAAAAAAAAATCGAATGCCATAAGACACTTTGTTGCTGCAGCCCGTCTTTTTTCATTGGTATGTTGGGGTAATAAGATCGGCACTGACATCCCGTGATGGGGTGTAGGTGTTCATTGGTATGTCAAGAAGGTCAACTCTTTGTTGTCTAAAATAAAATGCAAGTTCAAAGTACGATGTTCGTTTTTTTTTCGTAGGGAATAATTTTCGCACCAATTATATAGGTACTTCATTTTTCAATATTTTGTTAAATTATAGGTGCATGTAATTTCTTGTTAAAATTAATTTTCATGGCATTTCTCTAAGGTTCAAGTTAATGTCAGACTTATTGTTTCTAAGAATTAATAAAAATATAATTACATGTATCTGTAAAACATGAATGAATAAAACAACAGCTCAGGTTAAAAGAAATAAATTTCTTTATTCAATAAAGTTTACATCACTTAATTATCAGATCAGTATTATCAAATCTATTGGACGGAAGTTGGCAATAAGTAACAAAATTAAAATATTCTTCAACAATACTCACACTTAACTTATAATTTACAACCCACATGAATTGAATTATGTGGGTAACTATTATATCGGTATTGGCCACACTCAACGTAGCAAATGGTTCATTCAATATTTCTTTTCAACATCTAAAAAACATTTTGTATGGTAGTAATAGTGTAGGAAAAGCAGCCCCAAGGCTTGACCCTCCAAATCGTAAGAATTAAATTCATGTTGATTTTAAAATAATATTATTAGGACTATTTTATAATCGGACGGACTTACAAATAAATTTAATGTCAAATTAAATAATACATTTTAACATGGTCGTAAGGCACTTTTAATTTGGACAAGGACAAAGGCACTCTATTATTCAAGAATAGAACACAAGCTTTAAAGATATCCTATTATCAAAATACGATATTGCCAGTTACAAATTGTAATATCTAGGCAAGTACTTATACTTGTCTAATGTTCCTACAGCTACATACCTGCCAGCCCTAAAATAGTAAGGGGGGGTTGTGGAGGACAATTTTATAATAGTTGGAAGGTTTCCAACAAAAAAGAATGATCCAAAAAAAAAAAAAGAAATACAAAAAAAGACCTAGGTTAAACGACAGAAACACAACATTACGGCGATTGGAAACGCATATTCATTACCTAAGCAAGACGTGCGTTTCTTGCCAGGTCGCTCTGTGGAATATCTTCCTTTTGCGTTTAGGGACACATTCTAAATTGTTTTTTTTACTTGGTGGGTTTTTTTATTTTTCTTACACAAGTTAACAACTTATGTACCTACAGTTAAGTGTAAAAATGGCGCGGAATTCACACAGTTCACTGAATTTCTGTAACAATTTGAATTTGAGTGGATTACCTTTGTGAATTCGCGATATCTTTACACTTAAAATCTGAATCCAGTACAATCAAACTATGACCGTCTTGTTTTATTTTAGTTTTTTTAAATTGGTGAAGGTATTATTTGATAATTTTCCATGCTTTAAAAAGATCAAACTTACCGAAATTGTGTACGACATTATACTAAAGGACGTTTATAAAACTATTCCTTAGTGAGCTTTGACAAAGACTGGTTTGCTGACCACCCACCAACCCCCATATACCCATAGAACCGTACTACCCCTAATAGCCAGTTTTATATACGTCCGTTACTAAAATGTCATACCAAATTTCGGTAAGTTTAATCTTTTTAGCACGGAAAATTATCAAATTAGCCATTAAAAAAAAGAAAACGGTAGTTTGATTCGATACGGCGCAGCAATGTCCCACCCTTAACTCTTATGTCTTCATAAAAACCTATATTTAAATACAAACTATAAAATTTGCTGAAAATATACAATACAACAAAGCAAACAAACAATAAAAACATTGATAAAATTATACAACACTATGTGCTGAAACTATATACATACGTGTATCGAGTTTATACAAAAAGAACTTTGTTCAAGCTAAATATACATGAAATGTAAATAATTTTATAATGATAAAATATGCTTAAAAATAATTCAGTGAAGATATGTTGTTTTTTATTGCTATGTGCTTTTAGTATTAATAACCTAACCCCCATAATTTTAATTCCGATTTAGCGTTTAAATCATGTCTTAGCTCGCTTATAGTAAACAGATGTTGCAGTAATATAAATAAGGGGAATAAATCTAAGATTTTACCTAAAATAAACATATTGTTAAATATTAATTATTTACAAATTATTTTATCAAATTTAACTTGACTCACATTTTGTAATGATAATTTAGACCCTTGCCATCTAACTCGTAAAAAATAATTTCGACGATCATTATTAGTAATTATTCGAAACCTTTGTACAAAAGTACGCAACACATTATTTGATGCCAATAGAAATGGCAAAAACTGAAATTACGTATTTTTTTACGATGCAAGACGTGTCTAACTATCAAGTTTAGCATAAACTGATAAAAATCCTTATGTAGGTAAATTTTATGTCTAATATATAAAATAATGCGTTACGGTGTGCGTAATAACAACACTTTTACACTATTAAAATTACTTATTAGCTAGATATAATTAAAAGGCGCTTTTGAACGGGTAATAAATAACTTTTTGTGCTAGCACAAACGTCTTTTCAACAGTCTTAAAATTAAATTCTATTGAGATTAATATTTTACTAGTAGGTATAAAAGATCCAGGTTTTTATTTAACACTTTTACGAACTTGAGTCGGCATGAATCGAGACTCAAGTATATAATTTAATGTTTTCCTTGTTGAAAGTTCAAAATTATATGCTTGAATTTCTGGAATTGCAGTCGAACCAAATATTTCGCAACGAAATACATTTTACTTACATGGCCGAAATGCATAACAAAGTGTAAAAATAATAATAACGGGCCTTTGCATCATTGTAGATTATTTATATAGCGTCAGGAGCAACTGGTGTTTACTCATGGCCCTAATTACGGGACGCTATAGTGTCTCAGACAGGATTTTAGATGGAATAGACTTGCCCAGCATCTTATACCATCCTGACAGCTTAGTCGGCCTAACAAAGTGTAAGACAGGAATAATCCTGAACCTATCAATATACATCTGCGTTTTTTTAAAGGGAATTCGCTAAACACACTTTTTTACGGGATGATCAACAAAAGTTAATGTTTTGCACTGTTTCCTATATAAGTGTTACGAAGTCAAAAAGTCTCATAGTTTTTTCAAACTGAACTTCATCTTTTTCTATCTCATGGTTCGTTCTTGTTTATATGAGCACGATTCAGGGTGTGTTAAAAGAACTGAATCGCACATTATCTAAGCATAACGCAACTGTATTAAACTTCAGTACTATGCGTTTGTATGCGCACTTTCTTCTGACTCCCGTTTCTATTCAAGGTGGGTGAGTGACCTGAATACCCTGGGTTCTGTATGCCAAGGCTAGGGTCTCCTTTAGGCCTCGGTTTCTTGAGCGATGAACGGAGTGGCGACCGCGTTATTGTACTTGCATCTGATAGCCCTGAAAATTTTAAATACAATTTTTATTCCACCGACAATAAATGACAGACCCTGTAGTCAAGTTTTTTAATCAACACTAGTTGAAATTGGATTGCATATATGTTTTTTCTTATGAGATAAAGTGACAATATTTTTTTTAAGCGCCACTTGATGTTAAGCAGGTATCCGTTCACATCGGAACATCAAAATCAAACACAAGTCAAAATTAAAAGTGTATTTATTCAGTAGAATCGCAAGGATCAGTTTGAAACGTCTTAAAGCTAGGTGTTAGTCTAGGTGCCAGTTCCACGCGACCAAGCCTAGAAGAACAGGCAACAAACTACAGCTTGATTCCTACCGTTTTTTATATATATGATATATGACAGTAGAAATAGGCACTTACCAGTTAACGTAGTAGCTGTGGTATTCATAGAAGCAACGCTGCCATGCCCGTTCGTGCTATACGGCTTGCCTGACGCATCAGTCATAGATATCCCTGTAAATTGGAAAAATAATAACGATTACATCTTTAATAAGTCAAAAATGAAAGCGTTACTCTGAGATGGTAAAGCAAGATTATCCTAAGATTATAGGTTTATTATAAAGAGAACAGAGTTTATCATAAAAGAACTGTATCTAGATAGAGCGCGTATAGCGCCTCGTACAGACATGAAGAGAACAGAGTTTATCATAAACAGAACTATATCTAGCTAGGGCGCGTATAGAACCTCGTACAGACATTATGAAGAGAACAGCGTTTATCATAAAGAGAACTGTATCTAGCTAAAGCGTATAGAACCTCGTACATATATTAGGAAGAGAACAGAGTTTATAATAAAGAGAACTGTATCTAGCTAGGCCGTGTATAGAGTCTCGTACAGACATTATGAAGAGAACAGAGTTTATCATAAAGAGAACTGTATCTAGCTAGTCCGTGTATAGAGCCTCGTACAGACATTATGAAAAAAAACAGGAGTTTATCATAACGAGAACTGTATCTAGCTAGGGCGCGTATAGAGCTTCGTACAGACTTGAAGAGAACAGAGTTTATCATAAAGAGAACTGTATCTAGCTAGGGTGCGCATAGAACCTCGTACAGACATGAAGAGAACAGAGTTTATCATAAAGAGAACTGCATCTAGCTAGGGCGCGTATAGAGCCTCGTACATACATTATGAAGAGAACAGAGTTTATCATAAAGAGAACTGTATCTAGCTAGGGTGCGTATAAAGCCTCGTACAGACATTATGAAGAGAACAGAGTTAATCATAAAGAGAACTGCTAGAGCCTCGTATAGTTGGTTTCATAGGTTACCTCTGCCTTCCTTGAAGCCCGGGTTATTGATAGAGGTTCCCTCGGGCGCGGCGAGAGTGTCGGTCGGGTCGCCTCCCGCGCGCCGCGCGTATAGAGCGTCGTACACAGACATTATGAAGAGAATCGAGTTTAGTACTATGCACAGGATCTGAAATGAATTATTTTTATATAAATTAAACTAGTTTTTTAAATGAAATAATCAAACTATGAGAATTGATGCATGCGTTTGAGCTATTGTCGTTCTGGAGGAGGATATAATAAATTTATCTTAAATTAATCCACGTCATATTGAAATTGCGAATATTCGACCGAAACACGAAAAGGTGCTGTTTATTTTCAACCTTGTATTTGTTTTCATACCTTTACCTACCACGATAAGGTATATAAAATTAAATATTTGTGGACTTAAAAACTTATAAGCTGTATAATACTTATATGTAGTCAGCTTCAGTACACAGAGATTTTTATAATGTCCCAAAACTTAAGAGCCGAGCGGGATTTGAACCCGGACCTTCCCCTTGGTACGGGGCTGCGCTGACCACACTCGACGAATAACTCTGGACTGTTCGGCACTAACCGAACCGTACCAAGGGGAAGGTCGCGGGTTCAAATCCCGCTCGGCTCTTAACTTTTGAGACATTATAAAAATCTTTGTGATTTCCTTAAGTGTGTAAATAAAAATTACAGTACACAGCTTCAAACATCCTACTGCATGTGGACCATTAGTATGATATGAATAAACGTACCTGTACGTAGAACGCTTCTCCTCTGGTCAGATAAAACCCTCTGTCATCGCCTTGCACTGCAAACAGGCCAGCTGCCGCTATGGACAGCAATGCTGGAAATAAACAAACAAATTTATTAATTTCCAAAACTTACCTTTAAATATTAACTTTAATTAAAGTACAACAATATGTAGGGCGCCCTATGGCAAGGTGGGCGACGATTTGCGAAATGTAGCAAGGACTAGAGAAGAAGACCGGGCTTAGTGGCACGTCTTGGAAGAGACCTACGTCCAACATTTGACTGATATAGGATGATGATGATGACAACAATGCAGCGGCCATCAAGAGGCATTGATGGACGAACGTGTAAATCTCGACTTCGCCTCAGTCCACATACGTAAATCCATCAATGCCTAGTAGGTAGTGAGGCACCAGTCTCAAGAGTCTGGACAACAGGAGATATAGATAGTGCAATCCACGAAGGCGCGCCCCACTATTCCTCCTAACCGATAATAGTATATGTGTGCAAGCTTCCGTCAATGTGTGAGTGTTATCGGTACACACTAATTACCTATGAGTGCACACGCACACTACAATGAATAGACTACGGTTCGCGACTGCCGCTCGGAGCAAACTCCCCGCACCCCGCGATGGGCGCGTCTTCGTGAATTGCACTATCTATACCGTGTGTGAAGTGGTAGGTTGTGTATTTATGTGTGACAGTGCGTAATTAGTTTTTCATGAGATCAAATGATGAAGCCAGCTATAATAAATAACCTCACAGAGCACGAAATTACAGAATCTCGACATAACAAGGCAACGTTACTGTTGAAATAATCATTACATAACGGTAGTTTAATTATAACTTGACGATCTTTTATCGAAATGACTACGCTCTGCCTAATTTTTATTCTTATTACAAGAGTTTTAGATATGGATGTAGATGGTTATAGGAGCGGTAGACCCAATTGACGCAGCGGGACAGAGAACTACTCGAAGCTATCGAAATGTGGCGCATTAAATATAAGTTGGATGGAAAAAGCTACGAACGAAGAGGTCTTAGAGCAAGTAAAGGAGAAGAGAGTAATACTTGAGGCAATACAAAGCCGAAGATAAAAATTATTCGACATAACAGCTTTATAAAGAACATAATTGAAGGAAAGGTTGAAAGAAACCGGGGAAGAGGAAGGCCAAGAATGTGGATGTGCATTGTTATAGGAGAGACAAAAGAACAGATGGATGGAATGTGTGAAAGATGATAATTAAGAAATGTTCACCGAGATGACGCATGATAGAAGAGAACAGAAGAAGAAAACTAGGCTGTGATGAGGGAGAAAGATGATAATAATTAAGCTTTAACAGTTTGTACTCACTCGCAAGTAGCGCCAAGGCCAGCTTCATCATCACAAGGCTGGTGTATTTGAAACCGACGCGTTCCTTCGACGAGATCATGGCTAGCTGAAGGATGGACAGGATACAGAACACTCCCAGGATCGACACCCCGATAGCACCGACCACACCGGCGAAGTACACCGCAGCTGTAATGAGAAAACGGTATTACACTGTTAACTTGCCTTGTCAAATGTACCGTTGGAAAAAACGAAGACTGGTGGAAAAAAATTGATTGCTCATTGAACCAGACATCCAAGGTCTGGCAGTATTGTGTTTCCTATGCGAAGAGGGGGGCATTATCCAGTAACTCAGATAGAGGGTCTCTTTACATAATATATTTTTTTACCTGCCAGTAAAAATTGTTTTTGTTTGCCAGCAAAAATAAAGGCGCAATGCACAATGAGAACAGTAAAATAAAGGCACAATTAAAACGACACCATGAAATCCATATTCAATTTTTTTTCTTTTTTCTAAAGAACTAGTGGCCGCCCGCGGCTTCGCTCTCCCGTTCCCGTAATACCCCGTTCCCGTTGCTTTTTCGGGATAAAAAGTATACTATGTCCTTCTCCCGGCTCTAAGCTACCTCCCCACTAATTTTCTGCCAAAACGGTTCCGCCGTTCTTGAGTTATAAATAGTGTAACTAACACGACTTTCTTTTATAAATATAGACTATACCGCACACAAAGTAGTAGTAGACTAACGATTCGCAAAATACTGTCCTTAAAGCTCACTGGACACCGACTGACATAAAGACCATGAGTGACCTGACTCACGCGATTACACTTTCCTCTTGCACATTAGCTATAAAGTTATCGAGCACGTAAACAAGGAGATTGAGACATTTTACGAATAACCACTGGTTGGAAACACCAACTTTATTATTGCCAATTATATGAACATCATCTCATTATGATTCCAATCTGAAACAAGCATAGATACGCTTATCGAGTTGTCTTCTTCTTGTCGTGTCACCAGTTTTCTCGTCTTAGTGCCACCAGTGTAGTGAAGGGGTTTAGGTGCGCTCCGAAGAGGCTGCGGTAATTTGTCGTGACGCTTGTCACTCTCTTGTCGTTGTCCCATAACCTTATTTAAATTTTACGATACATCTAGTAAGACAAAATAATACATAATACCAATTTTGAGTCAGTCTGCTATCTGCTATTTTATAGCCCGTGATAGTTTTCCTCAGAACTAACAACGGAGATAAACGTTACCTAAGGACATACAGTTTGACTCACCTTTTCGCGACCTTCACAAGGCAATTCACATCTGTCATGCTAGCATGTTATAAGTTGTATAGTAGTAGTATACTGAGTCATAATTATGTATTGTGTCAGCTTTTCAGGCCAGAATCTTTAAAATCAAGTCCTATTTTACGGTGCGCGCCTGTTAGAAGTAAACTAGTAAGATGAAATTATTTTTTACATCATGAAAGTGAGATGAGTATATTAAACCTTTCTTTTTTCTTCTTCTTCTTTTAAAATATTTCAGTCTTTGTTTTGGCAAGTCTAGACGGATAAGTAAAACAAAGACGCAATGTTTTTCAAGTTCACAGTTTATTAGCTAAATGAGTAATTACAAAGATAATACTATGCCTATGTATTTCATATTTGGGTCGGGTACATCCAAGGCTAATGACGTGACCATACCTGGCCAACATGTCATGCTAACTAAATGGTTGTCTACTTTACTAATGCTTTGTAATTTAACGGCCTTATTTCATAGTGATTAATTTGCGTAAATGAATATTGTATATTTCTTTGAAACATGTCAAGGACCCCGAGGATTTCATAGAAATTATGTTGTAAGCAGACCTTCGGTAAATGTAGAGGAAAGCGGTGATGCACTATTGAGAAACTGTTTAAGATCTAACATCTATCTAGCAAGATTTACTTTAATTTACATAAGACAGCCTAACTTAGATCGTAGATTGTCTAGTCCCACGACAGACTTAGACATAGACATATATTTATTTACTACATAAGAACACATAAAGCAGTAAAACACAAGGGCACTAAAAGAAAAAAGATACAAATAGATAGACCGTACATCGATACTGGAAAGTGCGTCGTGTTTTTGTGTGCTACAGCAGCAAAAAGGTCTTGACATAGTATAATTCTTAGCTACTCTGAGGAAGCTATGCGCTGGTATTCTGCCTGTACTTCAGAGTTTAAGTACTTTTTTGCAATTCGGTGTAAATAGAGACTTTCAAATACCAAGCTTTCTGAAGCACAGTCATTGTCCTTTCACACACGTATCATTGCGTCAAGGAATGTGCAATCGAGTGCATATGCACGCACATACGCATAACCAGAAGTACGAGAATATTATATGTAACGGTTTCTGGTGGCCTTAACTTGTATTGAGTTACCGAAACCACTGGTGTAGAATAGGCCCAGCGTTCACATCCAAAGATTTACAGAGATGTACCTACCTATAATAAGCTAGTAACTAGAATACACATAGCTGGTAAACTAGAAACAGATGTATTTTTGCAGAATGACGGACAACATTTTCGAGGCAGTTACTCATTAAATAATTCATTTATTTAAATCCGCATAGGATCATTTTGTTAGTAAAACTTATAAATGTTGGGGGAGTAGTGGATCACAAAACGGGAGAAGAGACAAACGATATTATAACAATTGCGGGGATGATAAAGAGTACTTAAAATCGTTGTTTATGCAAATTTATGGGGGAGACTATGTCCACACTAGTGGGCAGGCTGTTGATGATGATAAATACACAAAAATACGAAGGAATGGGTAAGATAAAAGTGTGTTGGTTAGTACAGTATATTGCGTGTCTCAATGTCACCAATAGTTATTTGTCTATTTCAGACAGTACACGCTACCTGCAAAATAAATTCATCAAACGCAAACAGAATGTTGGTTAACTGACTACAACCTGTACCTAAATAAATATTGTAGATATTCCACACAACACTACCAACTAGATAGCTGAAATAATACTCATAATATACTTTAATTTTGTAAATTCATACTATACTTAGAATACAACATAACACCCAGACAGAGAACAAACACCTGTGTTGACAACACAAATATTTTTTCTCGGTGGGGATCGAACCCACGGCCTACGGCGCAGAAGGCAGACCTACTACCAGCTGAGCTGAGAGGCCAGTCTATAAAAGATGGAGAAAAGAAATGAGAAACCAGTGACTAGAATAGAAAACAAGGAAAATCGAAGTACGAACAAGTACCTACGTGGGTAGGGCCACAATAACATGTCAAGATTGTCGAGCTATAATTACACGGCGAAGGACTATCATACACCATAATCTACGGTCAGACAATTTCTGAGCAATTCATGCAACGGTGGAACATTACTTTGATAATGAAACCAGTTTAGCTACCGTATCGCTGGCTACATGCTCTATCGCGATCCTCCTAATGAAGACATCCCCGTTATTTTGATAGCCGGTACTGTTACGGCTAGGATTAGCAAATTAAGTGGAAGGAGATTGATAAAAATATAGGAAAATAAAATATAATTGGTAAATCATCTCGCTCGTTGCGTCGTAAGCAAAGCAACGGTCTAAAACTGATTTGGGGAACGGGAAGTTGTACCTGTCGAAATCCACCAGTGAAGAAACAGCTGAGCGGGCTTTTTGGGATCATCAGCCAATTATCACAGAATGCAAACGCCTTTCAGCAATCCCAGAACGGAAACTTATAAAGATTGCAATTAGTCGGTAAAATGAATCATAGGTCTTTTAGATTTGCAACATGAGATAACAATAAAACAGGGCCTCGTAATAACGCTGATCGCGTGACAATGGTATGACATTGACAATGCAGCCACTCGTGTATGCTTGAAATGCAAGATGCAATGACAGGAAAATTGTATAAAATGGCCATTGTTTTAGAGGTAGAAGAGCTAAAAGCAATGAATAGAATAGATTCAGCATAGCATCATTTCATATCTACCTGGGATCCTATTAATATGCAATTGTAGACAAGTATGATCTAATTCTAGTAGGTACTTTTTTGACAAAGTGGGCGTTCCTAACCTGCAATAGTTGCAAAGTTTTTAATAGCGCATAGTGGCTAGCGTAAATTTTTATTGGTTTAAGTACCAATAACACCAAATACGCCGGTATTCAAAGAACAAAACCGTGGTTAAAGTTACTAACAGCTCGAATCTTTCAATCACTCTTTATTTTTGACAGTGCTGTAAATAAGGAAAACAAACACGACGAATACAATGAACATACAAAGACTTTCAAAGGATCGAAAAATAAATGAAGTGAATTGGGTATCGTTGCAGAAATTGGTATACGAGCAAAGATTCTGATGACGTTGTTCTTACATCTGAAGTTCAATGTTTGATATATGAATGGTATACAGAAGACCTACGTTGGTAACAAAAAGAGCTTGTGTGAAAGAAACAAGTTTTAAATCTTTATGGCTATAGTATAGATAGATCAAAGGTTTTTTGGTACATAGCTATCAAAGAAATAGAAAGCTGTAATCGCGCAAGGTCTGCAGTTTAGAATATGACGTCAGCAGCAGATAAACAGCGTTAAAACTCTGTCCAACCGGTTTTTTCCACACCCATAACAAACAACTTTGGGGTCATCGATGGGTTTAAAATGTAATATTGGGGATTACGTCATCCGTAGCGATGGAACATGAGAATGCAGCCGTGTGTTTTAATAATGTATAGTGATTCTATTTTCGCTCCTATCAATTTGTATTTGTCATTTTGGTGTGGTGCCATTTTTGATTCTATTTTGCTGATTCCCAATACAATAATATCATTTAATTTCTAATTATGCAAAGAACACTGTCATCTAGTAAAGGAAGTATCAATCTCCACGTTACAATGGTTGACTTGAATCACATATTGCTGGTGTGCTGAGTTTTAGTAGAGAGACAAGAGTAAAAATACAAGCTATGCCACGAACGTTTTAATGTGAAATAAATTTTATGTAGGTAAATCAGGTTAGGCTCTCGCGACAATCGCGTTTGTTTTGTCACTTTTTCTGGAAAAAATAAACTCACAACTGTGGTGAAAGTGAAGTTGCGAATTGTGGAAGTGTTTACTCTTGAGTATTGTTCGTACATATGGCTGTTTGCGAACTTTTATGCTAATCTGTATTCAACAGATGGAAACTATGCCAGAGAAAATAATGATACTGACAGTCTATGCGTGATATAATAAATAAATAAATAAATATTGTGGACAATTCACACAACACTACCCAGCCCCAAACTAAGCAGAGCTTGTAATATGGGAACCGAATAGCTGATATAATAGTTGAATACATTTTTTTTTTGTAAATACATACTTAGAATACAATATAACACCCAGACAGAGAACAAACATTTATGTTAACCACAGAAATATTTGTTCTCGGTGGGGATCGAACCCACGACCTACGGCGCAGAAGGCAGAGCTACTACCAACTGAGCTAGAGGCCAGTCATAAATATGCAGCACAAAAGGACATACCTAGTTCAAAACTATGTACCAAATTGAGATTGGTTTTTCATTCAAATCTGAGCGTTTTTATTAAAATGTACAATCATTAGCAGCAGCGCTCAGGCAGGACAGGACCATCCAATACGATGTCTATATAGTTGTCAGTCTCCATAAAGATTGCAGTCGTGATTTTATTTATTAGATATTCCTGAACTAGGACTTCATTCTTTAGTGTTAGAGATCAAGTCTACCAATGCAGTCTACATAAACCTACATTATAACGGACGACATTTCTGCACGTCTCAGGCACGTTCGTGAGTCACGATAATTTAATTTGATCATGAATTCACGTCATCATGTTTGAACAGTGCTGAGATGCACGTTATATATATGGTTATTACCTTGTAGACCTCATAGAAATCTCTAGTACCTTTCTCAGACGTTATTCAATAAGCTGTTAACGCTTTTGATAAATCATGTTCAGCGAGCGCTTGCGCTTCTACATTGAATAATTTGCCGCTGAGTGGTTTTGGGGTGAAATAAACAAGGTAAAATCATCACAAACAATGACCTGTATAGAAGTGTTTGGAAACCACAAAAGAAGTAACAAAACTTGGAAAGTTATTCATAAAACCATAAAATGTCATTGTCTGAGTAGCTCTTTCCTGCGCAAACGCGAGAAACCTTGAAATGCGCAGTCGAAAGTCACGTATTTATTTGATAATGTGTGCAGAGGGACAAATTGCTAAACTCGGTAGGTAGGTAATTGATTGATGCTAATTGCTTTTTGTCAATTATTTAATCACGAATCGTTAGTTATGGACATGGAATGACAACCGCAAATTTTAAATATTAACAACATAATGAACATAATGAATATCTTCGCTGAATGTTCAACAACCCTCGATATAATGGGCCTTTGTTTTGTTCTCTTCTTATAATGTCGGTTTGATTTGAACGAACCAGCAGGGATTATAGATGTACCCAAAAGAGGCTCTTTTCGTTCACTTGACACATGTGTTTCGATGTGTTCCTGAACCGTTTGGGAGTAACAGAAAAACTCATGACTTTGCTCATGCTTTGTTTAAACTGAATTTTAAAAGTTTACTTACAAGATTTGCGTTCTAAGATAAGCTGCCTTAAATGGATTTGGTTCCGCTCTACAAAAACTAGGCATTGCCGTTATAGCACAAAGCTCATTCATTGGTACAGAAGTGCATGACAATAAAACCCTAAAAAGGTATAAATATAAACTCACATACTTATCACTACTAAAAACCGATACTATACTTATTTACATTAAATCGTAGGAAGGTAAGTAGACATACATACTTTATCTATGATCAAATAAACATATTCAATTCGATACAGTAGCCTAGCATTTTGACGCGCATGACCGATCGAATGGTTATAACGCAGATCAAATTGAAAAGGATTATGTTGACCGTATTGCCCGCAGAGTTTTTGATGTAGCAAAGCAACAAAAAGTAAAGACTTACAATTGCTATACACTAAGAAACAATTTTCAGATTTTTTTACTGTAGTTGCATTGCAACTTGCAACTGTGCAGATTATATTAGAACTATGTTATTTTGGGAACATCAACGCTGTGATGAGTAAAGATGATATAACTTCTATGTATAAAAGCTTAGTAGTTCAGTTACGAATTATATAATTTAATTAATAATACGTGTTTAATACAAGAAATAAAGATAGCATCGCCCTAGGAAGGGAAATTCACTCAGTGGCTTTGATTGATAACCTTTTAGTTAATTTCTATAATCTGACTTTGATAGTCTCATAAATTATATTATACGAGTCATAATTATTACTCGAACTTATTACCGCTACCGCCTACATTACATTTGAAACCAGATATAGATATAACAGCCATGCATGCAAAAATAGGCTTTCATGCACTCCCACGCTACACTACTATAGACTGAAGTTCCGTGTTGTATAGAACCATTCTCATCTTAGCAGGTTCATAAATTTCCTTTTTTTTTGTTGTGGATATCTTAGTTCAAGAAGGTCAGAGATGCCTACTCGACAATAAAGCGGTTATCATTTTATTGTCCTTATTCTCGTTAATACGACCTTGCAGTTTCAATTCCGTCGTTTTTCAACCAGTTTAAATTCAAAGACGGCTAGTGCAATTTATCATACATCTTTGTATTCTTGAATAAACTTACTCCTAAATACAACATCAGACTGACATTTGTCAAAGAGTATAAAAAACTGGACATAGAAAAACGTATTTTTTTTTGCAATGCAAAAGTATAGATTACAAGAAGCAAATAAACCCCCTAACAGAAACGCCATCAATGAAAGACTTTTCGAATGAGTCAAACATACAATCCAGAAACTATACGAATAGACTTTATTCCTGTGATCATTGCTATCAGGTTTGCCGTCAGTGGAACCCGTCAAAGTATGACCACAAGTATGCACAATCGTGATATGAATCTGATTAGTGATTCACTGTCGTAGTTTTATGCCAGTGAATGCAGTACAGGAAAATTTAGAAGAGGAAAATAAATAATTTTAGCCAGAATCGTGTTTTATATTTTAGTCATAACCATAAATACCGGGTTTCTCCAAATGATTGTTTTATCTAACAGGTGTTTCATAAAGTTTAACTACCAATCTAAATATATAAAACTCTTTCGTTACTGACTGACTGACTGACTGACTGACTGACAATCAACGCACAGCCTAAACCGTTAGTCCTAGAAGCATGAAACTTGGAGGGTTTGTTCCTCTTATAACGTAGAGGTGTACTAAGAAAGGAAATTGGAAAATTATTTCCCGAAGAGGAGAAAAAGGGGAAAAATGGTTTAAAGAAAAATCAACGCACAGCCTAAACCATTAGTCCTAGAAGCATGAAACTTGGAAGATGTGTTGCTCTTATAGAGCAAAGGTGCATTAAGAAAGAAAATTGGAAAATTATTTACCTAAAAGAAGAAAAAAAAGGAAAAAAGTTTCATGAAAATTCACAAAAAATTGCTTTACAAAATACGCAAAAAAACAGTAAAAAAAAAATCTGCTACCGCAGCATCTGTCACCAAATTTGAATACACACAAAAGTTTACATTAACCCCACCGTAACCACTAAGACAAAATCGCGGAAAACACCTATCGTACCGAAACTAAACACCGCACCGCTTCAAAAAACGGCTAAAGTACATGCTCAAAACTATGGTAACCAGCTGGTCATGTCAAAATAAAAAAATCTGATTCGATTATACACCAACACGCAGACGAAACCCTAAATTAGCCACTAATCTAAATATATAAAACACTTTCGTTACTGACTGACTGACTGACTGACAATCAACGCACAGCCTAAACCGTTAGTCCTAGAAGCATGAAATTTGGAGGGTATGTTCCTCTTATAACGTAGAGGTGTACTAAGAAAGGAAATTGGAAAATTATTTCCCGAAGAGGAGAAAAAGGGGAAAAATGGTTTAAAGAAAAATCAACGCACAGCCTAAACCATTAGTCCTAGAAGCATGAAACTTGGAAGATGTGTTGCTCTTATAGAGCAAAGGTGCATTAAGAAAGAAAATTGGAAAACTATTTACCTAAAAGAAGAAAAAAAAGGAAAAAAGTTTCATGAAAATTCACAAAAAATTGCTTTACAAAATACGCAAAAAAACAGTAAAAAAAAATCTGCTACCGCAGCATCTGTCACCAAATTTGAATACACACAAAAGTTTACATTAACCCCACCGTAACCACTAAGACAAAATCGCGGAAAACACCTATCGTACCGAAACTAAACACCGCACCGCTTCAAAAAACGGCTAAAGTACATGCTCAAA
This sequence comes from Thera obeliscata, assembly GCA_947578465.1. Lineage (NCBI taxonomy): Eukaryota > Metazoa > Arthropoda > Insecta > Lepidoptera > Geometridae > Thera > Thera obeliscata. Next base: position 5,591,758 of record OX387918.1, on the reverse strand, counting down.
ACTATGGTAACCAGCTGGTCATGTCAAATTAAAAAATCTGATTCGATTATACACCAACACGCAGACGAAACCCTAAATTAGCTACTAATATAACATAAAATCACAAGAAATTGCCTTACAAAATACGCAAAAAAAACCATTAAAAATTTTTCAGCTACCGCAGCATCTGTCACCAGGTTTGAATACACACAAAGGTTTACAAAAAAACCAATGATAAACCACTTAGACAAAATTGCGGGAATCATCTATCATACTTAAACTAAACACCGCTGAAAAAAATCGGGTACAACAGCACCTGTCTTCAAATTCAAATACACTCTAAAGTACATGCTCAAAACTATGGTAACCAGCAGTTGGTCATGTCAAATTAAAAATCTGATTTGATTATACACCAACACGCATACGAAACCCCAAATTAGCCACTAATATAACATAAAATCACAAAAAATAGCTTTACAAAATACTTTAAAAAAAAAAACATTAAAAAAATTTCAGCTCCCGCAGCATTTGTCACCAGGTTTAAATACACACAAATGTTTACAAAAAAACCGATGATAACCACAAAGACAAATCGCGGGAATCATCTATCATACTTAAACTAAACACCGCTAAAAAAATTGGCTACAACAGCACTCGCCTTCAAATTCAAATACACTCTAAAGTACAAGCTCAAAACTATGGTAACTTGCATTTGATCATGTCAAACTAAAAAAACCAGATTCGATCATACACCAACATGCATACGAAACCCCAAATAAGCCACTAATATAACAAAAAATCACAAAAAATAGCTTTACAAAATACGCAATAAAAACATTAAAAAAATTTCAGCTACCGCAGCATCTGTCACCAGGTTTGAATACACACAAAGGTTTACAATAAAACCAAAGATAATCACTTAGACAAAATTGCGGGAATTATCTTTCAAACTTAAACTAAACACCTCTGAAAGAAATTGGCTACAACAGCACTCGCCTTCAAATTCAAAGACACTCTAAAGTACATGCTCAAAACTATGGTAACCAGCAGTTGGTCATGTCAAATTAAAAATTCAGATTCGATTATACACCAACATGCATACGAAACCCCAAATAAGCCACTAATATAACATAAAATCACAAAAAATAGCTTTACAAAATACGCAAAAAAAAACATTAAAAAATTTTCAGCTACCGCAGCATTTGTCACCAGGTTTTAATACACACAAATGTTTACAAAAAAACCGATGATAACCACCAAGACAAAATCGCGGGAATCATCTATCATACTTAAACTAAACACCGCTGAAAAAAAACGGCTACAACAGCACTCACCTTCAAATTCAAATACACTCTAAAGTACAAGCTCAAAACGATGGTAACTTGCATTTATTGATCATATCAAACTAAAAAAACAAGATTCAATTGTACACCAACGAATACGATAGCCCAAATTAGCCACTAAAACAAAATCACGAAAAAGAGCTTTACAAAATACGCAAAAAAACATTAAAAAAAATTCAGCTACCGCAGCATTTGTCACCAGGTTTTAATACACACAAATGTTTACAAAAAAACCGATGATAACCACCAAGACAAAATCGCGGGAAGCACCTTTCATACCAAAACTAAACACAGCTGAAAAAAATCGGCTACAACAGCAGTTACCATCTTTCGAACACACTTTATATAGTTTTGAATGCAAACTCAAAACTAAGGTAACCAGAACTTGGTCATGTAAAACCAACGCATACATAACCCAACTTAGCCACTAAGGCAAATTCACGAAAAATAACTCTCAAAATATAAGCAAAAAACAGTGAAAACATATCAATAGTTGTCCGCTTTCCACCATAAAATAGTTTCTTTAAAACGAACTCAAACTATGACTTTATACTAATCACGCGGACGAAGTCGCGGGTGTCAGCTAGTATACTATAAACATAAAACTGTTAGTTTTATTTGCTATATTGCTACTCGTCGTTATGTCCCGATTCTCCTATGGAGTAAGAAAATAATGACAGCGCATCTCACATCGAGTCTCTGTCATGATCACTTTGATCATGACAGAATTACTCTTCCATTATGTCAGTGTGTGGATTGTCCATGACATTTATTTCATATTTATTAAAATTTTAAAAATCAGGAGGGTATCACCAAATCTGAAGGCTTCTAGGACTTACGAAAAGGCTGTACACATTGAAAGTTAGCAACTTAAGAGTTAATATTCAAAAATATATATCAGAGATTAAAAAGAAACCTATTCAACCATAACCAGTTAGTAAACGACGGCTACAAACCTTCATTGAAATATTGACACAAAGGGTATACCAATATGGCTGGCTGTTCTCGCTGAATTTTAATCTAGGCCTGCATTGAACACCTGTGCAAGCATTGTTTGGTATGCGGCGGACGTTCTGTTTTGTTCTATATTTGTGTCACTGCTTTTAAAATAAACTGGTCTATTCAGGTCTATTGAGTAATGGCTTTAGTTTGTATTTCTTCTGTAGGTAGGTACTAACAGAAGCGCTGACGTCCATTTGAGAATAAAAACCAAGCAAATCTAATGAACTCCAAAAAGATTTATATCAATGATGAATATAAGTAAGAATGATGGGTTTTTGCTTTGATGGCAAAAGTGATTTCTTGATTGAAGTTTAACGTTTTACGAAATTAATTTTGCACCATTCTGTCGACATTCTTAGAACTTACAAGGAGGGAGATAGGTAACTTTATAATCATTTAAATTTATTAAATGATTATAAAGTGACCTATCTCCCTATTACCCAAAGGTTAGCTGGTAGATAATGCTATCAAGCATTAAGTTCGCCTGTGTACAGTAATTTTTAATTTTGTGCAATAAAGAATTTTTAATACAGTTGCTCAAAAAGTGGCGTATTGCAGGGACGTATAGCGTTCGGGATGTGGGCTATTACACACGCGTGCTTTTTTTTTACCATTCCCGCACTAGTGCTTTTTCTTTCCCAACTGTCAAAATAATGTCTAAAAAGAAAAACCAACCATGAAGTTTTTACTAAAAAAATTCATCGAAGTTTTTATGATTCATGCAAATACGTATTATTTCTAAAAAGAAGCTACTAATTTGTTTCATTAACAGATTTAATGATTTGATTGAATGAGTTATGTTAGGTTTCATTTCATTTCATCTCATTAAATTTCATTTTCAATTCATATCAATAAAACAAATCTACTGAAGACTTGGATGTATGGGTAGTTCCCTTTGCTTCCAGAATGGGTGAAGAAAAAAAAAAATCTCTGCTTATATTTTACGGTTGGCGCTTGGCGCCATTTTTCAGAAATTTTCTTTGCGAGTTTATTTGTTTGTTGCACAAAATGAGTAATTTCGACCCTAGTTTTTTTGAATTAACACCACCGGAACTCAGTATAATTGCACAAAATGCTTCGGAGAACATTTTACCGGAAAAGTCAAAAAGTCGCTACATGCATACATACGACGAACTTATTGCGTGGAGAGAAGAGAAAAAAGCAAATGGTATTTTTATTATTTTATTAAATTGCTTATTTTTTTCGCAACTGTATTAAAAATAGTCGTTCAGTACACGTGCGGAACCTTCATTGCAACTTGTTCCGACTGTCAACCCTCGCCTTCGGCTCGGGTAGACATTTGTCGGAACTCTTTGCAATGACAGCCTTCCCGCACTTGTAATGAAATATACTATTTCTATCTATCTATCTATCTACCTCTGTATTTATGTCAGTCTTCAAACGCAGTGCAATGAAGGATGCTTTGAAAACAATGAAAACATTACACGAGGCTCACATCAAAATGCACAATGACATTGTTTTGGCATCGTGTTTGGTTCATCGGCTTGTGGACATGACAAAGCTTGTGGACTCTACTTTACGTTTACTACATGCCAGAGGATGTATAAATGAATGTTCGTAAATGTTAGAAAACTTGTGTCTACGGAGTTACTTTAAGTTTTTCTTCCAATCGTGTCACTAGTTCTTTCGAACCAGTATGTTGTAAGGAATTCGAATGCGGTTCAAAGAAGCTCCTTTCGAACTTTTAAATGATAGACAAATACATGACTGAATTTTCCTATGAATCCGAGTACAAAACACTACGAAACTAGACATAATATTCATACTCTTCACTACAGGTGTTGGTGTGGCACTAAAAACTTTCCACTTCATAACGACAGAATCGATTACGATAACAGGGTAAGTTTACAAACTAATTGCTGGACACATTGAGCTATCTATGTATTTTACAATCTGTGGTTCAACTGAGAAAAGTGACGGTCGACTAGTGATAACGAGTTCTATAGGAAAGCACCCCTTTTCCCATTACTTTCACTGCATTACGGTTATATTTTATAACAATTTAACATTAAACCGAGTAAGCGTTTGTAATACCTCAAAGCAGCGTTGCTCATCAGTCATCCATTAGGCACAGTAATACTTAGTTTAAGCTGATTCATGTTTTATTTTCTGTTTACATTAATTATGTGGCAGATAAGTACTCTAAGTTTACTTTCCACTGAATTTACAAGATACACTTGGATGTCAATGAGAAATAAGTTTTAACATAACATACCTAACCTACCAATAGAAGTACTTGCTAACTAGCATGCGTAAAAACTTACAGATCATCCACACAAACACGAATCACTGTTGCTGGAAAACTAGAGGAACGTTTAAAACAGTTTATGGAGCGTAAAAAGCTAAGTAGACTAGCGTAGATGTTTCGTCTTGATAAACTGAGATAGGCATCCCATGGGATGTGCCGTGGGAAGATAAGACACCTGTTTGATTAGGACTAAGCAAATATGACCTAAAAGATAGGAGAGAGGAAGCTGGATACCTGTATTTTCAAGAGAATAATGTAGCTGAGCATGCTGTGAATTTGCAAATCTGTCTGGTATTCATAATATGTAACTTCGCCCTATAAAAGGCAATCTATACCGGCGCCATCATAAGATTGTGTCAGCTAATTGACAGGTATGAATTAATTGGTCGTTACTCGTTGACAAGCCTTATGTAAGTTCAAGACTAATCCATAAATAAGTAATCAAGTAACAACGCTGTTGTTCCGACTTGTTGATTTAGTACGCAAATAGCAAGATGTTTCGCGAGATACGGTAATCCAATTGGCAAATGAGATATTAACTGTATGAATGTTTACGACTACCATTTATGTAGAAGGCAGGTTGCTGCAGACAAAGTACTGGTACAGGCAAAATAAAACTTTCGATAGAACTTGTTAGCTTGTTTACTAGCTAAGGTCTTGCTTACAGCTATGTAATGTAAAGGCTAGTGTATCAAGCCGTATTGTGTGCAAATTTGCCTCAACTTGTTTATCTACGTAAATATGGTCTTGGAAGAGAATGAAGTGGACGTAATAGGTAAATTACGGTAAGTACATCCATGGTCAACGCAAACGATGATAATATCACATAACAGCAAGTAGACATCGTACGTAATGTAAGTAGACTATTAGCGGTAAGAAAAGAGAGGTTATTTTGTTTGTTTTGCTGTGCCTAAAGCGCCATAGTTCTGGGCAAATAGCCAACATCAATTGTTTGTTGTTTCATGTAGGAAGACAGTGGGAGTATCTTATCTGTACATTATTGTATTGCTGTCATGGTGTGTCAATAATCTCGCAAACTGAGGATATAATATACAGAACGTAACAATTCTGCAAGTATTGTTTGCATCAATAATGTACTAGGGTTCAAATATAAGATACCAGGAACATAATTCTCCTAAAAACTTTTATTATTGTTTCCAACGAAAGCTTTCAATTCGTTTTCATCGTCTGTATCATTGCAGAATCAAAAACGTTAAAAACTGATAGTAATTTATCGTTTAGCGGTTGCAACATTTCCAATCGATTGAAAAGTTTCTAGAAAAATCCACCTAGGTTCTACCGATAACTTCGCCGGTGGTTGGTTGGTTCTCACATGTAATTTAACAGAACCAACATCATCTCAGTTGCATTAGGGGCAATGGTCGTGAACTTTACCATTAGCGATTCGTCGGTAGCGAGCAAATCGTCTTCGTGGCCGCTTTCTCGAGTAATGTCAGATTACTTATTGATAAGTCATAGAAAGCTTGGAACACGAATTGGCTATTTCCTTTCTATTAAATATAGCTCTTTATTGATCAACGCCGCAAATATAACAGACACCCTATTATACGTCAATTTAAAAAGTCACTATGTTTTATGGCTAATCGTAATGAGCGTTCGTCTATAATATTTCCATTGTGACTTTGTATAAGTCTACGTAGCTAATTAACAGATCAAGCAAATCAACTGAACTTGAAACAGCAAAATGAAGGAGTGGTCGATTCCCAAGGCAGGTTGATTCAATTAAGTAATGTGTGGCCAGTGTGGCCACAGAACAGCTTAATTTCCTAAGTGATGGGAACGACTTAATTGTAACTTCGCAATGATGTGTTTTTATCTATTCGTAGAATATTATTATTCGGACCAAAAACAATGTAAATTTTACGACAAAGCTAGTTTAAGTAATAACAGGGAATTATGGAAAGTTATGCTAATAATAAACAAGGCTTGTGGAACATAGTACCAATGCAGCACCCTAAATGACTACCAAATCGATTTCACACGACTTCCGCACGCAAAAGATAAAGTTTCTTTATATGGGTAGTAAGTAGTAAGGCTTCTAAACGCATGCGAAATGGGAAAAAGTTGGACGATAAAAGTTGAACAAATTCTATTCTTCACGATAAAATCGACCAATAAAAAATTCAACAGTTTTGACGATGTAACTTATAGACACGCCATAAAATTTATCGCATAGATTTCATTACACATGGAAACTATGGGAACTCAGAGGTTTCGTGTATTGTTAAATAAAATATCATAAATCTGTTAGTATGCTACATCTTCTTCTTCCTGCCCTTATCTCTTACCATAAATCATAATCATCCAGCATTCCTTAAACGAGTGCAGAGTCCTTTCGTTCTTTTCTATATTTTTCATTTAGAACGTACCATGATGATTGTTAAGATCGCGGGAGCTCGATGCATGGAAAGGTCTCAGAATCGCTCTTCCTGGAAAAGTGTAGGGGAGGCCTATGTCCAGCAGTTGACTTAATGAAGAATAATTGTTGAAACAGTTTTATAAGTCTTGTCAAATCTGAAGTTCTAGTCTGTACCTAGATTTGGGCCTTTTTCTGGTTTTGAAGAATAAATGACAAGTGGCGTGCTTAACACCAATAGTTATCCTAAGCTGTTTTAGAATATAGGGTGTTGGTTTTATTTTATATGGAAAGCAAAGCCCATTAATTAAAAGGGCTTTCAGTCAGCAAAAGGGGCTTCAAAGAAAATAGGTCACGTCAATAAAACGAAACGAATGTCCCTGGAACATGTAATAGATCCATTTACTTATAATGGATAAGATATCGTGATACGAAACAGATGTAGATTTAATGGAATGGGCTCAAGGAAGGTGCCTGTCTAACTATAGAATGTGATTGATGCGAATTCAATCATCGAGTATCCCTTTGCTATGAGTCAGAGTAAACAAACTACGCATAGATTATTAAATTGTAAAGGTAAATACATATTTTAAGTTGAATAAAACATTAGACTTGCTAGTTGAAGAGTCTTAACAGTGGTAAATGCATTACAAAGTAGAGACTAAGGACGTCCACAACTTACATCAATAAATAAAGTGTTAGAACTTACTGGATGGTCGGAACTTGGAGACGTCGTTGCCACATTTCTCTCTGTTGTAGAGCAGTTTCTTGCAGACACGCCATGGTCCGAAGTATCCGTGATCGAAATTCGGGTTCTCCGCTGTAAGAAAAAATGCTGTTTAAAAAGAAGTAAAACTGGATGTTAGAATGCGATGATGGCAACATGATGCGACAAGAGATAAAATATATTTGATTGAAGAAAGTACCCAAGACCACAACCACATCATTATAGAGTCTATCCATGTGTTAGAGTGAATATTTATTTAAATTTAATTAGTATTCAACAGCACAACGTATTGCATGTTCTATACATAATTGTAAAAAACGTTTGGATGAACTGGTATTCTATCTGGCCGTAAAAACTTAGCTAAAAACCAAGAAAGCTTCTGTAAGCCAGTCGGATGCACAGCTGGAAAGCGGTTGAACTGCTTATGGTGGTAAATTGCATGGTTAATTAACGTGATTTCAAATTTATACGAAGCTAAATATCGCAATTTGTAAGTAACAGTAAACCTAAATGTAAATTACATCCTCACGCATATAAGACGTTGACGTACGTCTTCAAACGACATAATATACTACGTCTTCAAACTCGGTTCATCAATTTTTCATTAAGGAATTTTAAATTATTTTTTTTTAAACAGCAATTACCTAACTCAACGATATATATTAAAAACTAGTACTCTACTACTTAGAGAAGAGTGAACCTAAGTTTCCAACCAACCTAGAAACCAACCTAGATTTCAGCGACAGGTTGAAATAAATTCATTGCATATGGCATAGACCGCTATCGGCACGACACTGTCTGATGGAGTAGACCATTTTGAAATTCATTATCTTGTTCCTGTTGTCAGTGTACGAAGAACATATAGATCTTGCTTACTTGTCTTGCTTCCTGGTGTTTTTTTAGCACGCTTGTTTGTGATTGGCCTAACGAAATACTGGCCAATGAATGTAACGAAATGAAACGTGGTGCATGAGCGAGTGGTGAGACATTTGTGTTATGGCTGTATTTGAAACTGTCAGACAAAATTGTTGCTGAGAAAAACAAGCGACATTTGTTTAAAGAAACATTTTGTCCCGGAAAGAAAACGCATAACAGACATGGGAAAGTTAAAGTAAGACGTGAGTAATAGGTACTAAATGTATTTACTAACAGTGACAAAGCGTGTGGCATAACGCAGAACATACTTGTTTGTCAAATACGACCTTCGAGCTACCTACATACGTAACATCAAGTTTAACTTGACACTTAATTTTTACAAAAGAGTTTTACACCTATTCTGCCTACGCTTTCCTAAAATAAATTTTGGGAAAATCATTCACCTAAGGCGTCCAGTGGGAAAGAGGACTGCATGAATGAAAACGTATTACCTACTGAACTGAACCATGAAGTGGTGTTGACTAATATGGATGATGGAGAAGTGACATGGCAGTGTGACATCCATCACGTAACATATTATTACCGCCATAGATAGGCAGTGCGTGGAAATAGTTACGAGAGATTTTTGAGAGCCACTGTGTGAAAAGTTGCTACAATATCGAAACTAAGTACATTCCCAAGCAGAACTCGTCTAGACTAGAAATAAATTAGCGCTACTTGGTACTTCATTACCGGAAGTAGAATACTGCTCGACTTGTGTAGTTAGATGTAAAACAGAGGATGAAACGCGAAATGTATTATGTAATAGGCATTTGAATTACATGACTTCATGCATAAGCAATGCACCCATACCAATAGAGATACCAAGGGTATTTCAGTCAGGAAATAGGAAGAGATACTGACAGGAAAGACATGGTGTTTTGAGAAAATGATTTCGAATGTTTCACTGTGTTAGAAGGACGCCAGTGCTTCAAAAAACAAAACAATGCTATTTTACCTAAAGATGCTACAGTCTAAGAACGTATCAATGCCAAGTAGAAACAAACAATTAACTATGTATCTGTTATCTTGAGCTAAGACGGCTTACTTCGTATTTGATTAATTAATAGCAAGAACATTTTTTATACCTAATAGGTGTGGCGCGTAGGCGAGGGTAGGCAAGGTGATGTGAACTGGTGGATAAAAATTACTAAAGTGCAAGAGATTGGCGAAAGATGATTATATTATCGAGTTTTCCCTATTTCCTCAGGTTATTCCCACATCAGTTGAGCAAGAAGCAAATGGGCATTTGGGTCAATGTCTACACATGAGCGAACATGCTCACAAACGAGGGAGATTCCGGCCTTTTTGGTTTTTGTAGGTGGCGTAGTACAAAGGGCACAAACTAGTCTTTATTATGTAATAGTGGTGGGCTGTGCGCCTGTGGCTGATGATGAGACAAAACTAGTTATCACTCTACTCCCGTAATCTGTCTAAATCTTGTGCGACTGAAGACATCGTCACGATTTCTTCTGTACATGCTAATTGAATTCGTACAGTGTTGCGAATTGGGTAACATGCTTGGCTCTCGCTTTTCCTTATCAGAGTAAACATTTTTCGTGTATGCTAATATCTTGGAGGAATTTCCAAGGCTAATATAGTCCGTCAACGGTCATTGAAGGTCTGTTTGAACACACAACCTGCATACGCGAAGTTTGTAATGCTGGTAGTGTTACAGTAAGTAGCGTTGTTTGAATCTGTATTATCACTCGTATTTTGTACGTTACTACGCTAATAACGTAGCAGAGTTGGGGACAAATTATGTAATGCCGGAAGAGAATGATATAATACTAGAAGCAGTAGAAAAAGTAGTCTTGGCCCGTTCGTGACACATCGAGGGGACAATCCGGACATTTAGCAACACATGGAGTAATTAATGAGCAAATGAGTCATGGCACGTGTCAATTGAGTCTAGGACATATTCACGATGAAAGCAGCATTAAAAACCCCGACAGCAACCTGCTTGGTGGCTGAGGTAATTTTTTTACAGTAGTTTAAAAGTGCTTGTTTATAAAACGTTGTTTCTAATGCTGGTTTCGACTGAAAAGACAAAAACAAACGAAGACGAGATACACGAGTACGTTTGTTCGCTTAATTTGTCTATTTTGAACTCGGTTAGGAACCCAAAAGCGAGTAAGCAGAGTGAGACGGTGAGCAACACAGCGGCAAACTGCTTGTCCACGGTGAATGCGACTGTGACCGACATTCACCTAGAAGACAAGTCAATTATAAACAGCATCGCTGATATTCCAAAAGCGACAGCAAGAAATCTATTTTAGATTTGATATGGATCAGCGATTGCGAGTTATCCATCGTGTTTTGTTGCAAATTGCATGAAGAGTATTGACAAATTCCAATACGACAGGCATGGCATTGGTGTGAGTAACCCATGATACCTAGTTTGATAGATGGACTGGAAATGAAGATAATATGTTTTGATAGGGCTGAAGGCGTGTGATTGATACGTTCCTATAGGTACATGTACATAATAGCCCTAAATAATTGTAAATCTCTTCGAATGACAAACAAACAAAAACAGCCTGAAGACAGATCTGTGGAGTTCTCAGAAACAGTCATAGTCTTTTTCACACGTCCGATCTAGTACTTAAATATTTATATCTCTGAATGTATATTAACTTTTTTAAATCTTGCAATTTCCAAAGCACTAGTTACTTCAATCATAACAGAAACTCCTCAGAACAATAGGTTGTAAAAATGAACCGATAAGTTTTACTGCAAACCCCAGTAAACCGATAACCTAGATACGAAGTAAGAATTTCCACGACTTGAAAATGCGAAGTCGGTTCAGGTGAAGTTATCGACTCAAAGTTGTTAAAAACAGATAATCGATGACACCACCATTTACTGGAATTTGCAAAAATACAATTTTTCTAAAGGCCCACTTGGAAATTGGAGTAAACAAGATTAAACACAAATCACACTGATTCTCTGGATAAGCCTATGATTTTTGATGTTTTTAAAAGCGGGAGACGGTTGCTAGTCTGTAAATTCCTGTTCCAAAACATGGATTTATTGCTAAAAGAAAGAACACGTGTTTAACGGTTTTAATTACCAGACGTGACACTTCATTTAGCATCAATGTCACGGACAAAGACTGAAGACCACTGAATACTACAAAATAACATTATCTAATTTGTGCTAATGGTTAAACAACGGTCAGAAAAAAATATTCTTAGGACCTTCACGATTTTTACGATTGCGAGGTCGTTGGCTGTCAGTCAAGACTAAGAAACGCTAGTCATGATGTCCATTGATGTTGCGATACGAGTCAGCAACAAATCTGGGATTCATATAGAAAGCAGGCTGATCACTTGCCTTCGAAGAAGCGCGCGTGGCGCGACTTGCTTGATCGGTCATTCCAAACTAAGCCGATCGATTCACAAAACAATGTGACATCAACTCGCGGTCACCATTTGGATGGCTGGACTTTATATCTGAGGTCTTCCGTGTGTCGGTCAGTCCTAGCTAAGGAATCTAGGTCTAAGAACAGAACGCCATCACCATAATAACCATCGGAACGAAAGCTTTGTGCGCAAAAGTTGTGCTCCTGAAATCAGCCACATGGCTTTTTCGTAGGGCACAAACCAACAAGTTCTTACGCAGGGTGAGCAGTACTGACTGACAAATTCATGGACCGACACAAGCCAGATTTCCAAAAAATGCTTTCTGCCTGACAGTAAGCAGGAATCTTTACTTTTCTCGTCTCTTGAAATTTGTGCATAAGATATAAGATTTGGGGAAGCTCTTCAGAGCCCGAGAATCGGCGTCGGTCAAGAGCGGGCGGTCTTGGGACCGACCCTGGACCAAGCTTTACACGTAAATGTGGTCAGAAGTACTTACTACGTATTCTGTGTCTCAAGAACAGTTACTCTATTGTACGTTACAGTGCAGATCAAATAAAAAACACTTCAAATCTTATGTGGAAACAATGTAAAAAATAACATTAAATTGTACAAGAATATATGGAGATTTGTATTAGTCTGTCAAAAGATAAATGCTCTTCACCCTAGGCTTAAACCATTGCTATCTCTTACCAATATGCAAAGACAAACAGTGACACAACAAATTTTAGCAGCCTTAACTTGTCCCAAAATGTATCGAGGCTAGTTTAAAAAAGCAGCCAAGTGCGAGTCGGACTCGCCCATGAAGGGTTCCGTAGCACGACGAACTACAAGAACCTTTATATATGTTACTTGATGTAACATAATAAGGTTCCTGTAGTTCGTTGAAAGGTAAATTGCGGTTTACGGTTTATGACGTATAAAAAAAAACTACTGACTAGATCTCGTTCAAACCAAATATCGTTGAAAGTTTACATAGTAATGTACAACATATATTTTTTTTAGTATTATCATTCTCTTACTTTAGAAGTTAGATGGGGGGGGACCAACTTTTTTCCACTTTGGAAGTGTCTCTCGCGCAAACTATTCAGTTTAGAAAAAAACTACATTAGAAACCTCAACATCATTTTTGAAGACCTATTCATAGATACCCCACACGTATGGGTTCGATGAAAAAATTTTTTTTGAGTTTCAGTTTCAAGTATGGGGACCCCCAAAATTTATAATTTTTTTTCTATTTTTGTGTACAAACCTTAATGCGGTTCACAGAATACATCTACTCACCAACTTTCATCAGTCTAGCTTTTATGGTTTCGGAGAAAAATGGCTGTGACACGGCCAGACAGACTGACAGACAGACAGACAGACATGACGAATCTATAAGGGTTCCGTTTTTGCCATTTGGCTACGGAACCCTAAAAACATATAGGATCTAAATCATGATGATGCATTATTTTTACCACCTCTCAGAGCTGGAAGAACTTAGTCAAACTGAAAACCCTACTAAACGAATCTTTGAAAGAACTAAGCGATCATTTGCGATATTTTTCGAGATAAATCGATTGGTATTAGACTCAATGATCGTTTGTGATCACAGCAGCTTTGGCAAAAAATACCGTTATAAATATAACAGTAGGTGTGACTGATTATATCTTTAATTTGATATCATAGTTTTCATGCTGTCTACAAATAAATATCCTGCACAATTTACATAACACTATCTAGCCCCAAACTAAGCAGAACTCATCTATTATCCACTATGAGCAAGTACATGCAATAGATTACCATCAGCCACGCATGTCAAACGAATTGGAATGTAATATTATGTGGAATGTAACAATCTCTGATATAATTATATCAAACGGTAAACTAAGCCGTGTTATGAACTTGACTTTGAAAGGTCAGATCGGTGGATTTGGCGAAGGGTCTCGAGGACAGGTTTTTGATCGGGATTCTAAAGACAAAAACTGGAGAAGATATTACAATGTTCAACACTTTTTAAAGTTGGTAAGTTTCAGTTACGTTTTGCCTCATTATTGTCCCGTAAACCTGTCTATATTAGAATCATGACAATGATTGATCTTCGGACTGAATCAGTAACAGCAAAAACTGTTATTTGCTTCAATAAAAAATAATCTGCCTTAGCTACGAGTACGTGACGAATAATGATGAAATTTTAAAATTCCAGTAACAGAACAACACGCTTGTGTATCAAAAATAAGAGTCCATAACAGCGAGCAGTCTGGCACATCTCCCACAAGTTTGTCACAAAGGTCTCGAGGGTCAATGACCCTATTGGCGGGCGTGCCACATTTTTTAAATGCGCGAGCATGAAAATAGAGCCTTAGATGGAGGCTTTACGATTTTAATGTTTTGTAAAGTGTGTTTTTTACAACGCTAACCTGGGGGCTAATTCTCGAGCCGATCTCGATCATTTTGAAATTTTATTTTAATGCTTCTTTTCACAACCCCGCACTTTTTGTACGTTTTCCGTATATCGTAGCTGTCAAGCCTTTTACGAAGAGGTCGTTTATGAATTACTCAAGGAAATTATCCATTCCCCCTTCGAAAAGAAGTATTAAAATAAAATTTCAAAATGATCGAGATCGGCCCGAGAATTAGCCCCCTGTTTTGGAGGTAATAATTATAATTTATTTTTAAGTTCCAAATACAAGACGTAAAGGAGGTAAAATACCTACTAGGTACCGTCTAATCTTTGTTCATCGCGTCAAAAAGAAAATAACTATAGAAGATTCGATTAACAAAAGCGTCAAAAAACAACAGTTCGGAATTGGAAGACACGATCGTGATTCCTAAATAAATAACAATAACCGTATTGAAGCTGTAATCTCTGATCTCATCATGCTATACATAGCTAGGGCTTAGAAAGGCAATTGTATCAAAGACACAGTATAAATAGTAGTGCCTTAAGGTAACAGTATACCTATGAAGGTACCTCGTTTGTCCCACTTCGCTACACTGCATGGGAACCACATCCGCTCGCCAAGTCAGGTTTGTAGCAAAAAGTAACATTAGAAAACGGATTAACAGCTCAACTAAATGTTTTAAAACAATTTTACTTACCTACGTGACCTTCATTTCATCAAATACCTAATTACTTGTTTTATCGCATCTCACGAGCTGGTTAAAAACAAAGAATTTCAGATTGTATGTTAATTACTACCCACATAATTGGCGGCGTCAAAATTGAGGCTTTTGCCGCCTTAAAATAAGAACCAACCTAGGTTGCCTTGACAATAGAAAGAGCGTTCTCTATCTAGAAAACAAATTCACTGATGATGGATTCAAACCTGTTTGAACTGACGTCATTCACCATCAAGCCGAATAACCTTTAACATTCCATTAAACTGATAATGTACTACTTTATTAAGATTCTACTAATTTTTTCAACAAAACTGTCTGTCTTGCACTGAAATAAAAACTACATCTCTTTAGTAAGAAATGCAATCTACACGTAAGCGATCTTATGAAAGCCTTAGTTAGATCACGACTTTTGGCAAAAAATGCTATTTACTAAGAACTGTTTGACTGCAAATGATGAACGCAATTTGATCGTTGTATTCTTGAACAGAAATATGCGAATGACATTGGTCAATTGGGTTTTCTGACGGAAAAAAAAACGCTTTACTGAAGTTTCAACGTTTACCACCACCAAACATTGACGTCTCCATTACATTGGCGAGGTAGTCTCCTGATTGCTGTCCTATCGTCTACTTCTTCTTGTTTTATCACTACATGCTTTCAAACCAGAGTGGTGAAAGGGTTTTAAGGTCACCATAAAGAGGCTCCTTTCGTGCACTTCAAACAAACATGTTTTTTGAACTTTTTAGGTTCTACGACATTCTAGTTTCCTCACGATGTTTTCCTTTACTGTACTGACATATCTACGATAGGTACAATAAAACATTAAGAGACAAGAATGTGGAGAGGAATCAGGAGTCTACCTACGCAGATGAGTGGGCGACATTTGCCGTGAATATGCTAAATAAAAACCTGTCATACAAAAAGGTACTTACAAATATATGACTGCGGGAAGAGGTGTATGTCAGAATCATCTGAAAGAATTAGGTGCTTTTGATACAGGTGCACATAAGCTTATAATAATAATTGTGGCATTAACAGAAATACCAACTAATTTTATGGTGCATAGTACAATACAGTTTCAGCAAAAAAAAAAGTCCTATGTGCAATCCGCTAAGGTTTATACAAGGAACTCACCTTTGACCACTTTTGTTTATTTTTGTTGCAAAAATTAATGACTAAAATAAAATTAATGGAACTTAAAACACATAGAAAGGGGTTGATATGAGTTACGAGTTTTTGTTATTATTTCTAAAATTGCAA
Organism: Thera obeliscata; assembly: GCA_947578465.1. NCBI lineage: Eukaryota > Metazoa > Arthropoda > Insecta > Lepidoptera > Geometridae > Thera > Thera obeliscata. The sequence continues at coordinate 5,575,419 of OX387918.1, read as the reverse complement.
AAAGTTGTTGTATTTGAAAATTTGCTTTACAAATTACATAATATGAGTGGTTTCTCCAACAAAAAATCTTCATCCATTATCGTCCATTATTGGACATAGGCTTCCCCTGTACATTTCCGAGAAGAACTGTTCTAAGCCAAAAAATAAAATAGTCTATTGTACTGCACATGATTTGTATTACAGATTCATTTTCTAGTGGGTGTTTGCTTTTAAATCTAGGAAGCAATTGATGTGAGCTGATGGTGACCCTGCGAGCAATCATTATGATTGACACTAGACAGCTTTACTTGCGTAGTAACATTCCAACTGATTAATTTACAATTTAATTTTACATATTGTTTGTCTATGGATTTATTTGCTTAGTTTGAGAGCTGGTTAAAGAAACATTATTCACAACAGCAGAGTGTGGATTTTATGAGCATAAATACAGTGAGAGATTTTGATATTTATTGAAAAAAAAAAATTAAACAGGAATGTTGTGAATGCATGATATCCCATTGGTTATAAAGACAGGCTAGATGCCTATTATTTAACCAGGTATTAATCAACTAAACTATTTTTAGTATTGGAGAAATATTTACAAAAGTATGTAGAGAGCTTTGAGGTTTTTTCCGTTATACTCACAGCTATAAAAGTAACCCCAAGTAGGTAGTCCGACAGCAATGGCCCCAACGACAAAACAAATGAAGCCGAGGACGACCACCGCTATGGAATACAGAGCCTTGCCACTGGCCATGGCTGCATGACTCAGCCAAACTGGAACGTTCTACACATCAGCTCTCTGTGCTTCTCCGATAGAGTTGGGATAGTGACATCTGTGAGCAAAGAGGTTTGGTATGTTAGACAGTCTTCTTTCTAAAATATTACAGACATTTAATATGTCTTAGAGCTTATTTTTCCATGCATGGATTAACACTATTTGTCTAATTAAAGTATGTCAGTCTTTGTTATTGCTTATAGACAGATAAATAATTATTTTTAATGGATAGCGTTACTCTGTGTATAGCAAAATAAGCCCTTAGTTCTCGAAGTTTATGTTATTTACCTAAAATATCTGCCGGCTCTGTAGTATTTCATGAATGCTAGTTGATTTTTTTAATGAACGAAACTCTATTGAAAGGTTTTCTGGGCCAGTAACTGCTAAGTACTAGGTACCTGTCTATTCCATGGTGTAACACTTACTTTAAAAAGTTATACCTACCAACTTAGATCAAGTTTGCAGCTAGAATTTAGTGTCTAATTGCCATTTGTAAACCGGTTGTGATGGCTGCTTATAGATTAAGTACTTATTAGTTATTGCACGCTTATTGCATGATGGAATGCCAAATCAAAAAATTGAGGCAAGTAAGTAGGTAGGTTATTTAAATAAACAAACTGTATCTGATTCTAATTGGAATAATAAGTCATGTTGTATAGTAATCTTACTAGTAAACTCCAAACTGACAACATTCCTTTCTCCCAAGATAATCTTAATTAGTTGAAGTAGGATATAAAAACAGTTATTTTATTGTGACTTTTACTTACATTATTGTTGCGAACTCTTCTCTATAGGAAGTCACACGGTGCTCACTCAACTATGGAACACAATCGATTATGTTATGTACTCTAGTCAGAGTTACGGTGTTAACTTTCAGTACAAATTATTTGTAGAGCACTTTGATGAACGCTTTTTGTTTGAAACTTTAATTCTTTCTCAGATTTCAAAATTCGAATCACGACACGACACACCTTTTACCACTTCATTCTTGCAATTTTCAATGAAATCTCCTCAAGTTTTGTTTCTTTCATCGATCTAACACTAGTGTAAACAATTCCACAAGATTTTGCAACGTATTAACTACGTGCAAGTTATCAAATAATTGAAAAACAATCAAATACACAACAGCAACGCACGCGCGACAAGCGTACCCGTGGTCGGTAAATAAACTGGTTTTTTGATTTTCTTTGCCTTTCTTTCTCGCTTGCTTTGCTTAACCCCGCCTCCCACTCGCCCTCAAGTTTACTCATTCATTCATTCACTCACTCGCACACTATTTCGTCCAATTTCGTCGCTCGGAGGAAGAACCTATGTAATGTGCGTGGGCGTAGAGCAGAGGTAGAGGAGTACAGTTTGGACTGATAACGCTCCAAACTTGTGCTAATCGTTATTCTACAATTTTTGAAGATGGCAGCACGAACTACTGGCTTTTTTTAATTTTGGAAAATGGCAGTTATTTTGGTAAAAATCTGACACATACCAGAGTCTGCGCCACGACTGTGAAGTCTTACGTCAAAAGCGGGAAATAGGCCTCTCTACGTACAAAAATAGTAATACTAGTTGACAGCAGCGTCGCGTCTAACTGACTTCAGTGTTGGCGAGGACTTTATTATGTGACACTGTTATTTTGATGGGATATAGAGATTAGAGACCGCACCACGACTGAAGTTTTACGGCAAAAACGAGAACTAAGCCTCTTTACGTAAAAATAGTACCACTAGATTAAAGTTTAGTTTACTTAATTTATTGCTGAATTTTAAGTAGAATATAAGGATCCTGTGACAGTAGCACCGCGTCTACCGGACTTAATTGGTGGTGGTGGCTCTGACTCTACGCCTCAATCCTCATTAATGTAGATTAATCAGGCTCGTAGAGTAAAGATTCAGCCACAACAGCGCCGGCTCGGCGCCAGCCCCGGCCGCGTCTATCGGACTTCAGTGGTGGCGGTGGCGCGGACTCTACGCAGAATTTAGTTCTGTCTCTGTCTGTTTGGTTCAATCAAGCATTGAAATAATGAATAGTGTGGAAGAAGAATGTGAGCGAGTCACAAGAATAGTGTTTTGAAGTGAATGTGTGAATGAGAATCTTTCAAAATTGATTGAGTGAATGGAACATTTTGTAAAAAAAAACTAAAAAGTAAGTTTTCATTTACAATTTTACACCAAAGTCAATTTGTTCAACTTAATAATTAGCAAGTTAAAAAAAACTCAAAATCAAAAGTAATAAAATAGCTGAATTTAGTCTACCGCAGTCCACTATAGATATTTAAACTACCGTTCACCGTAGGAGCACGCTAGACGACGTTTTCAAAATGATATGCCTACGTGTAGGTAGGCAGACACGCATAAAAATCTTGGCCCTGAAATAATAGGTCAAAACAATTAATTACTATTCAAGGAGCTAAATGATGATAAATAACAGGAATGCTGTTGAACTAAATAGGTGGGTGGGGATCATCCTAACTAAACAGATCCAAGGTCATACTATTTTTGTACCTACGCAAACTTTTCTTGACAACTGCTGTACTGGGGAACCTGTGCATAGGAAATTACGAGTGAATGAAATACATTGTATAATAGTCCAATTTACGAGATACCTACAGTACTGATCATGACATCGAAAGAAATGTTGATTGTATCTTTAATTTCTGTACTGTTTGTACATGCAACTACCAGTAAGTTTTTTTTATCAATAAATATCTTAGGTATTTGTTTTTAGCTGGCTGTCTATGCCTGCTGTATTGTAATTCATTTTTGTTATATGTTATACCTATAGATGCAGAATCTTCAGATGGTACGGTAAGTAATTTTATTTTACTAATCAGTGTTTCAGTGTGGCATTCGTAGATAAACACTCATTCATTATATACCTCAGCGGCACAATTAACCGCCCACCTTGATTTTTTACGATTTTGGTTAAAAAAACAAATTATAGCCTTACTTGTGAATGTTATTTTATAACGTAGGTATATTTAAGTAAAATGAAAGATAATATTGTTTTTAATTATTACGTTTATTTATAAAAAAGCCTGAAAAACACTTTGACCGTAAATTAACAAATGTGATGAAATGGCTTAAAAATAAAAAATCTGCTGAATAAATGAATTCGAATAGTGCGTATTTCCACCTCTAGCCCTCATGACTTCCATCAAACGGTTTGGCATGCTGTCGATGACATCTTTGATATGTTGTTGTGGAATGTTCTGCCACTCCTCAATCACGGATTGTTTTAATTCATCTATGGTGGTTGGAGCTGGTATGCGGCTTCGAACACGTCCGTTAAATTGTCCAATATGTGTTCAATAGGATTTAAATCTGGGCTCCGGGATGGCCATGTTAATTTTCGAATGCCGACGGCATCCAGGTACGCGGTAACAACTCTAGCAACGTGGGGGCGAAAAAAATCTTCGCCAATAAATGGAGCAAATGGCATTACATGAGGTTCCAACACTTCTGTTACATACCTCTGAGCATTTATTCCACCTCTTTCGAAGATAACCAAGTCGGTGCGTGCTTCGTAAGTAATGCCGCCCCATATCATGATAGAGCCACCTTGGTATCCTACTGTTTCCACCACAGAACATGGTGCAAACCTTTCATTCTTGCGTCTGTATACACGCTGGCGACCGTCAGGACCGTGCAATCATATTCTTGTCTCGTCAGTAAACATAACATTCTTCCATTGTTCCATATTCCATTCGGCGTGCTTTCGGGAAAAACGAAGTCTTTCTCTCCGGTGGCCTACGAGCAATTGTGGCACTCGAGATGGTCGAAAAGCTCCAAGGGCATTCTCTCCTAGTCTTCTTCTCACTGTTCTTTCACTTACTTGAACATTGCGAACCTCACGAAGTTGGTTTCGTGCCTCAACAGCTGTAGTGAACCGATTTCTTAGAACATTGGTCGCAAGAAATCGGTCGTCACGAGCGGAGGTGCATCTTTTTCGGCCCTGTCCTGGTCTTGGCTCATAAGAGCCAGTTTCCCGAAACCGTTTCACTGCATCCCTTAAGGTGGTACGTGCGACACCAAGCTTCCGCGCCACGTAACGCTGACTAAACCCTTCGTCGATAAGAGCGACGGCTCTCGCCACTGAATTAGCATCAAATGGCATGTTTGTGATGTCCAAACACTAGCTTTAAGTTACGAAACCAAAACAAACTCAAATTGTTTACTTTTAATGCCACTGAAGCAATGTAAGCAGTATAGCAACGATAACGATAATGAGACGAAGTTCGATATTTATCCTATTCACGACTTATGCGTAAAAAAAACAAAGTTAAGTGGATAGTTTGTAATTTTTTCGTCACTACATTTCTCTCACACTTGACTTATTTAGGCCCAATAACTTACAACTGCGATAACATCAAAATTTGCCACTTTAAAAGGGTGGGCGGTTAATTGTGCCGCTAAGTGTAGTTAAAGGAGCGCAGTTACGTGTTAACAGATCGGGCATTAAGCTGACTGCATATTATATTTTATTGAAGTATAGGTATAAATAATAAATCATACTACCAAATGAGTGGCTATTGAATGAATCGTCTGCGAGCACAGCTTGTAGCCAATCCATAAATAAAGATCAAAACTAATTCTGAGCTCCATTACACGGGAAATTAGACATACCTACATAACTTACTTCTAGATAAGTAGGTATACCTACTTCAAATTTTATTGATACGATTAAATTACTTTTCAGAATTCTACTAGCTTGTCTTCAGACACTGTTGAATGCACGAAAATTTGCGGGTGTGATGGGTAAGTTATGTAGGGCGATCATGATCAGTTAAACTATAAGTAGGTACGAGAGAATCGTTGAAAGTACAAATCTTTATCAAATTTTATTTTGTTAAATAGGTATAATTTGTTAAACTGAGAAAAACAATGGAAACTAACTTAAAAACTTTTTTCCTCACTTTAAACTGCCATTTAACTCATAGAAGCTACTATGTTTTTTCCAGCATTTACAAATTTGATGATGATAAACAAGAATGCGTCATAGATTACGATTACTTAAAAGAAAGGACAAAGTCAAGTAACCTTATGCATACCGGTAAGCTATTATTATAACTATTAACTACCTACAGTACCTACTTAAAAATAGTAGTCAGCACTCATCATAATTTAAGTAGGTATCTATCTAAAAAAATATGAAACAGTGAAGTTGACATAGACAAATATTTTTGCAGAACATGATGTTTTTGACGATGAGGGTATGGCAAGTACGTCAAAAATACATAAGACAATTTTACAATGCTTAATGTAGAGCGCAATTTTACATAACTATTGGCATAATACCTACGTTTTGTACTTTTACTCGCTATACTAAAATTTTAACAGCTTATAAGTATTAACGAGTAAATGGGTAGATGCTTTAATTTTGAGGTTTCGATGCTTTAATTTCAAAGTTGCCTGGTAGTGTCGCTGTTAGCAATAAGGCTGCCCATTGTATTACTGTGACTGTGTTTATTTTTAAGCTATAAACAGTATCTTACTTACTTAGAGTGTCATTGTAATCAATAAAGAGTTAGGTATCTATTTATCTACCAAATTATGCTTTTAAAATACTCAACACTTACAATTTTACTGTCACTAAAATAAATATACCTAATTATTAAAATGATAATAATATTATGTGAACACTAAGGACAATTTAATTCATACAACACTATCTACACCAAAACTAAGCAGAGCTTGTATGATGAGAACCAACCAGATACAATAGCTGAAAAAATATTCTTGTAAATACATGCTTTTAAGTACACGCGTACACCTAAATTTAACTTATTAATATCTAATTGTACAAGTACTTTTTATGTAGGTATACCTGCAGGTTCTAAAAGTGTCACTATTAATCTAAAGACTCAATGCATGCGATTTGCTAATAAATAATTACACCAACCTCTTCTTCTAAAATTAAAGTAGCTTCATTATAATTATATCGATTTTTTTACAGAAAGGATTCGTGAAGGTACTGACAGAGTATTCAAGGGAATAATTTTTTGCGCTATTTTTTTTGTCTTATGCGCAAGTGTGTGTGTTATATCTGTCTGCATATTCTGCTGCCACATTCATTACTCGTAAGCTTATGCAAAATATAAATTATTATAATGTCTGTATCGAACAGTATCTAAGTAGATGATTAGTTATTGTTCATAGTCAATTAGTATTGACATTACCTACTAGCGTGATATACTTAAAAATACAATAGGTACCTAGTTAGTAAATTACGGAAAGGTAAATTTAAAACTATGAAACCTACTTTAATGGAAAACGACACATTAAATTGTATTTTTATTTTTCAGTGACAGAAAACTTGAAAACGAAGTTAAAGCTTTAGCGGGTAAGCTAAAAGTGAACTACAACGATAGAGAAACAATTATTATAAAGAAACCACGTGATCCAAAAGCGGAGAGCTGCAACGTTATAGTCGAAGATGCAAATGTAATGTGTGTTTGAAATTTATTATTTTAGTGATTTTTCTCATTCATTTATTTAGCTTACTTACAGCTGATAACCAAATATTTTAAAGTTGTGTAACAAAACTTATGCAAGCAAAAATTTGACATAAATATTGTCAAATATTGATTGGTCGATTAATCATCCGTAAAAGCGGCCCCTATTATGTACTACCGGTTTTAGGTATACTACCTATGTATTTAATATTGCAAATGAAATTACTTTCTAACTAGTGCCTACCTACTTATTTAGAAATCTACGCTGAATTAATTTTATTCTTATCTATGATAGATACATAAAACAAATAAAAATTTGAAAAATAATATTATTATGTAATTTTTCCACAGCGAAACTATAGTTCTGTCTAGTTTTAAATCGATTGATATGCAAACATCCTCATTGGCTATCAACAAAACAACCGGCGGAGAGCCGGAGTGGTTAAATAGAATTCAGAAATTGAAAACAAACCGACACGATCTGTGCTGTGCGTTGCGTTGTCTTTTCGATTCCTCTTCCCTGCCAATTGAGTATAACCCTGCGTTGTCAAGTGCTTGATGTGTTGGTCAAACAAGCTATTCGTATTTCGTCCATTTTACTTGACGTTGACAGACGAGAGGCAGTACTAGTAGGGTTTTTGGGTCTAGTTTTGAGATCCATCGATGTTCGATGTTCGATGCTCGATTGGATGATAAGATGATAAAGTAAAACCATTCAAAGAATTCCTTCCCATGGTAGTTAGCAACTCTATCAAGTAAAATATTGACTGGCCTCTAGCTCAGTTGGTAGTAGCTCTGCCTTCTGCGCCGTAGGTCGTGGGTTCGATCCCCACCGAGAACAAATATTTGTGTGGTGAACATAAATGTTTGTTCTCTGTCTGGGTGATATATTGTATTCTAAGTATGTATTTACAAAAAAAAAATGTATTCAAGTATTATATCAGCTATCTGGTTCCCATATTACAAGCTCTGCTTAGTTTGGGGCTGGGTAGTATTGTGTGAATTGTCCACAATATTTTATTTATTTTATTTATCTACTTTATGAATTTAGTAGTGAGCTCTCACAATAAACTGTGTGAGGGAAACAGTGTTTATTTTCTGTTTTGTATTTGGTTGGAATTGGAATCCAATCCAACCAAATGGTTGGAATATAAGTAAAATAAGCAAAAGCGTGTTTGCTGCTCTGTGAGTAAAATATTGATATCATGACGATGAGCATCCCTAAAACAAAACCAAAAATTACATAAAAAACAAAAATGAAACATTGCTACGGGAAAAAAATGAAGTGACAAAAAAGAACTTGGCGCATGGCGGTTAGCGCAGCGCTATAATATACTCACTGTTGGCGGAAAGACTTTGTATCCAAGCCAGCAAAGCAAAAATAAAAATAAAAGCTTCAACAAAAACCAAACCAAACAAATAAATATTCCGCCAGCATTTTTTCCATTTTTCCTTGGAGCATTTTTCACTAATCCAGTGAAAAGAAAATGATTCGAAAATAGAACTTCTTGAAAATCCATATATTGGTGCGATTGTAAGTTTTATGACTGGTGCAATCTGTCGTTTTAAATCTAAAAATAAGAGTTTATTATGTACAACAAGTAGTTACCAAAGTGGCTGAAGGCGTAAATACATTCCTTCGAATTCGTTTTTACTAGCATACGATTTCTGTGGAACGGGATTATTTAATTTTACATAAATATTTGACACATTTGTCTTGCGATTTCAGAAGAGAAGCTGTAAAGATGTCAATGTTCGATCTCAGTCTTCTTGATACGGTCATCGCCACTTTTGCTGTACTGGTGACCATGGCTATCATAAGCTGCTTGTGCTGTGTTTGCATCAAGTTGAGGTAACCATGTTTATTATTTACAGACAGCCTTTGCTTAACCAAATCTCAAAGACATAAGTAAACAGGCCTTAGCATCTATTGTAGATGATTTATTATAAAATATAAAATTCTGTCTGAGAATTTTTTAGATGGAAGTAGGGTTGCCCGGCACCTATACCATCTGGATAGCTAAGTTGGCCTAATCAACAGGAAAGACATGGTCGTTAAGTGCCGAACTGACTAAGCCGCGGGTTTCCTAACAATGTTTTCCTTGACTGTGTGAGAGCACTAGTATTGTGATCAAAAGGCTTCCGATGACAATCACTACCACATTTTTTTTGTTCCTAAATAATGGTAGAACTTGCTATACAGAGTGTGTAGGTAGTACATTACACTATCTATAATAAATGATTTGCAATTCAAGGAGCCCACTTTTTTTGGCTGGCTTTTGTCTAGTTCTAAGTTAATTAAAAAATATAATAATCATGATTTCTCTGAAAAGGATGTAAGAGCAAATTCAAAAGAAAAGATTTCCAAAACCCATTAGCTAAATGTTGAGTTGGAAAGAATAGAAAATCAATTGTGTTTTGTATGTAAATAATACAACGTTGAAAACTCTTCATTGATCTGTTTTACTTTATTACACCGTAAACATTACAACTATGCATTACGAAACCATCTTCCCTCCCTTGACTAGTGATGTGTCTTGTCACAAGGTCCCAATAGGGATGTCCTATTCCCAAAACCGGCAAAACATAAATAGCCACTTCATTAATTTATATTTTTCTGTGATTCCAGTGACTTGAAACTAAAGCACTACATCATGGAAATGTCTCAACAGAAGGGTGTTCCAGTAGATATTGAGAAGCTGGAGCTGAAGCCAGCTTATAAACGGCCAATGCCCGATGAACCTTGTGCTATAGTTGTACCAGATATGGGAATGGTGGTGGCTTGGTGAAGATGCTTGCAGCAACTGTGTGTACTGTACTGATAAAGAATGTCTGATTTGATGCCGTGGTCAGTCTGACAACTTGGTAAAGGATATTCACTCAGATCTAGTCTTGGAGATGGCTAGAGTGAAATATTTGTTATTCTTTTTCCAATAGAATTAGAAAAAAATAACTGCCAATCGAAAAATCTTATGCATGTAATTGCATTATACTCTATCTTTATAGAATGAATATTTTTGTAGTATTTTAATTGAGAGTGATCTTCATAAAATTTAATGTTCAGATTGAAACTTTACTAGAATGGGTTTGGGATTAAAACTGGCAGTACATAACAATGTTCGGTTTTGTAAGTCAATGTTTTGAGCATTTTTCGGCTTTGCATTATTTTATTGGTGACTTAAAATGTACATAATGTGATATATAAAGCTATGTCTTAGCTTTTAATCCAATCAAGATAGACATAAAAAACGTTTGTTGCCCACATAGGATCAATAGGGATTTTTAAAGATTTATTTGTAATGGTGAACCCTAGCTCTCCACCAATATATGGCTCTGTGGGAATTATTGTTTAAAATGTCTTTAGTGACCAGATTATTTTAGAAAAAACTATCCATGTTAAGTCCATGTCCAAATGTGAGTTAAGCATATATTTATGTATTCGAATAATATAATTACTTTTGAGTAGTAATCATTATAAAGTAAACAATATTAATAATATCTTCCAATGCAAAGAGGAACCGTTTTGGAGAAATGACATCTCCCTGTTTCACTCCCTTTTGCTGTCTGATTGGATTCATTGCACAATAGACTAACTTCTTTCAGAATTTGTATTTTTAGTGAAGTAGAATCTCAGAGTTAATTATGTACTTACTATAAAGTAGAATAATCTCCCTACTGCCCAATGAGCCACGAATTTTAGAAATAGTAATTACCAGAACATTCTTCTAATGTGGCCAAATTTACCAAATAAATGTTTAATAGATTATAATTGAATAGTTCTCAGACATAGCAGACATCCCCCTCAGTTCTCTATGTCACATATTAATCTAGACCAGGGATTCCCAAACTATTTTGGACAAGTGACCCCTTTTCCAAAATGAACAGTTACCTCAGACCCCCATGGCCAAATTACCTACTTTTAAGATCAACCCCCGTATTCGCAATGGTCCGCTAACTTAAAACAGCTGCTACAGAGTGTTATTTTTCATAGGTCTCTCTCGATTTAGGTCAATAGAAGAAGACAGAGTGAGAATTAGCAATGCTTTAATTTAGCAGACTATTATGAATAAGGGGGCTTATCTGTAGTTTTTTCCTATTGATACAAAATACCTAGGTACTAAGATACCAGTTGGAAAACTTTAAACTTGGTGAGGTGATTAAAGTTGACTTCATTTTCTCATCAAAATTAAACAATATAAACGTGCGTTGTACGCACTTGAGACATAACATTACTACAACAATGCTATTTCCTACAAAAATATTAGTTATTCTTATTACACGTAACACAACATAAACAATACAGTACCTACCTACCTAACTTGAAAGCATGAAATAAGAACTTGTGGTAATTTAATAGGGGTCGATTTTTAGACCTCGTCGACCCCCAAAATCAGTTTTCGTTTATGTCGACCCCTAGGAAACCAATATCGACCCCAAGGGGTCGATATCGACCACTTTGGGAATCCCTGATCTAGACTTATATTGATATTTGGAGTTCTGCACAATTTTACCATTAAGTATTTTTTATGATCAAATGTTAGTTATTACGTTTTAAAATACTTGATTATGTAATTTATGAAAGCGGAACTGAACACTGATTGTTTTTACAAATATTTGTATTTTTTTAGTTTAATCTATAAAGTGTAAGCATATATTGTCATTATCTTCTAGTGAATATATAGTATCGTAGTAATCAGCTTCTGAAGTAAAAGAATTGTGAGATGTCCAAAAAGTAGTGTGATATTAGTAAAATTTTGTCTCTTGTAATAGAGTATTGTAGGAGCGCCATCTATTGGCAAATGCTTTGATGTTGTGATTGTAAAATGAGCCTAATATTTTTAAAAGTACTGAGTGGCTTTGTGTATTTTGTAGTACTTTATGTAGTTATTTTAAGCGCAATTGGTAGTTTTATCTTTCAAATATCTCGTCTGCTTTTGTGTGTATTTTTGTGATAACAAATTGACTTAGATGCCTGAACAAATTTGTGTAAAACGTTTTTCGAGTTAGCACAAAAAAAAACAATTTCTTAGATATTGTTTATTGTCTGACATTGTAGAAATTTCTCTAAAGGTGAGCCGATCAAATAAACAATTTACTATAGAATAGGTATTTGATGGGCTGATTTATCATTCTTGAATCGGCCTTTGACCATGTTTTTATGGATTTTTGGTGCTTGAATAGAGGAACGTAAAAAGCGCTAAAATCGTTCTTGTTTATTTAAAAATTCCTTGACACATTTTGCTGTTCCTTGCACATGTTTGTGTTGAAGGCATATTAAATCTAGATTCTAGTCAATTCGAAGCGCATAAAGGTGTAATGTGGTCCTGCCATTTTAATTAAAAAATAGGCACGTAGGCACTAACAAACCATAAGATTTTCACGCGTGACTGATTATAAAAAGTATATTTTTAGCCATTTTCCTATACCCGATGATCTCAGTGTATGTAATTACCTACCTATTTATTAGAAAAAAATATTAAGTATTAAAATATTGATGGATATGAAGTACTTTGTTTATTGTTTCATCAACTAGATAGACTTAGAAAGTAGACGTACTCGGCTAAAAAGTGACCAAAGTCAACCAAGCTGGACTGCGACTTCTGCATGAAGTTTACTCGGTAAGTTTCATTCGTACAGCAAGCTTTGCTGCAGATTTCTTTAATAAAAATCAACGAATCTTCAAATGGTGTAGAACATTCAGAAATATTTTTGTCAGGTACAGATTTAAACAGTTAATCAATTTCGGACGTACACAAGAGGGCATTGCACCCAATAACAGATCAATATTAAGTAGGCCTACTACTTACCTACTTAAAGGTTGAGAAGTTACAGGTAGGTACATCAACCACTAACAAAATAAGTAGCTGTTAGTAGCTACATATTTTGTATATAACTTACAATGATCTGTCAAAATAATAATTAAGTTATAAAACACTTAAAATTAGCCATTTTCTCAATTTGTAGTTCACATGAGTAAGTAGAATTACCTCTACTCGGGATAACAAACAGAAAAGTGCAAGGGACACCGTGTAGCTACCGATAGAGCTAGTAGCAACAAGTCTATCTTGATCTTAGTCTGATCATCGTATTTTCCTCAACTTATACCTACTGGCTTATGTAATCTCACTGGTGAGGTAAAAAAAAATATAAAAAAAATCAAAATATTTATTGGGGAAACAAATAACACAGGGGAGTATAAACAGAAGGGTACGATGAAAGCCACAATAGTTATAAAAACTGTGACGCAGCTATCAACGCCCACCTCATAGACCTGAATGTTGTTTCTCATAAACAATTAGGTATTTAACATTTAGTTAAAAACATAAAACTAAGAAGTTAACATAATAGAAAAAATAAAACTAACAGAGGAGCCATTACATATAGTTACATAATGGGATTTAGAGTAACGGGGAGCTAAGACACTCCAGCACAGAGAGTGACTGTGATACACCTGAATGTTCCTGTGTGGAGGGGAGTGTGAGGTAAGTTTTTCGCTATGGCTTCTACAGAACAGAGACCTTGAAATAATCCCTAATGACGATACCAGTGTTAGAAGTAGGAACCTACGTGATAAAAATCGCTAAACTACGCGTATTTTTTGCGGGACTTTCTGTCGAGAGAGATGGCGGTAATTTGTTTTGAGGGGGTGCGTGTTCGGTTTCCGAAATGGGGAAAAGCATTTATCACAAACATTTAAACGCTTAAACTCCTTTTCTATAGGGTTCCAAAACGGTACATATCTAAACAAGTGGCCCATTAGGTACTATCGTTGTCTTACGAAAACTTTCAAATCGTTCTTGAGTAGGTACTCCGATCTTTATGTAAGGTTAGTAGTTAGGTACCTATCTACCTACATACTAGTAAGAGCTGTCTGTGTCCACCTCCATGATCAAAACGTATTAATAATACATGCAGGAAAGTAGGTAGGGGAAGTACGTACAAAATGGCATATACGGGTAAAACGGCATACCGGCTGTATTTCAAATTTGGTGGGTTTTCTCATCGTAGTGACAATTACAGAGCGTGCCCTATTTGTCTCTAAGTGAGCTATCAAAATACTGTCATTGTCAGCGCAACCATTTTCACTCAGTCGTCTTAGACAAGTTTTCGGTCATTGTGAGTTTTTTATCACTGCGAAGAGTTTTTAAAGTTTTGGTATGTGTTTCGGTTTGAAACTTAATGGTAGCGTATTATTTACATTCTTTAACATTTTGCACAAGTTATTGTGTTTAATTTTAATGAATAACTTAAGTTTTCAATAACTCTTAGACTTTTAGGTAAATAAAGCCCTATTCGGACAAAATGGCATAGTTATACTATGGACAAAATGGCATATCCAAATATGCAAGAGATCAAGAATAAGGCTGTTAAAAAAAATGTCACTCTTTGTAACAAGACAAAGAAACAGGTCACAAATAACCTCTTTCAATCGGACAGTGAAGAAGAACCATTCGGGACCCACCCAAGATGAAAATGATGACTGCGCTTGCATTTACTGCAATGACTTGTTTTCGCGTTCTAGATCCGGAGAATTTTAACTACGGTGCAAAAATAGTTCTCTTTGGGCTCACGCTGAATGTGCGGATGCACCCAAAAATGTTATATGCGTAATATGTGTTTAATAAAGCACAAAATAAAAAAGTAAAGATGTATGCCATTTTGTCCATGCTATAAGGACAAAATGGTTTTTCATTGATCTCTGTTTAACGCCAATTATTTTCATAAGTTATGTTTTTATTGTTAATTTTTCATGTATATTCTGTTGATAAATAAGTAAACTTTGTACTTGTAAATTTGTATGGCTCTAGTAACAAAAATAAAAAAGTTATGAAAGAAATACAAAACAGTATGTCATTTTGGACGTACTTCCCCTACCTATTAGGTAATCAAATATTTAAGTTGGCTGCGACTGCCATCAAACACATTTATCAAGTTAGCACAGCACCATGTCGGTGCTAATGTTATAACAGAAGTTTGTCAAGCTTGTCATCAGATTTAACAAAGTTACCCGACCCGTCTGTTGGCTCAAAACCAGTAGTTATGCACTTTGAACTTGTAGCAAGGCTAGCGTCCGTCTTTCAACAACTAAGTTGCTTCTGTACAGACAACTTTGTACACACGTTTCTATTTGGGACGCGATTGAAGTTTGTCTTTGGAGGATGTTGCTTGTGAATTTGGACAGTTTGGCAGTTACTCAAAATGAGTTCTAAATTGTTAGAAGTAAAACTATTTCTCCATGGTTCATGTACATACTATATCTGAACCTACTTGTATGTCTTGTATGTAGGGAAATGTTCTGCCATTCCACAGGCACAGATTTATTTCTAATACTATACCGCGAAAATTCATTTTTATCTTATTTTTCTTAAACATGCGCGGAAATATTGTCATTACTTTTGAATATAGAACACGCGAAGTATCATATTTACGTAGACTGAAAAACCAAAATCACTTCCCGGCGCGTTCTCGCTCCGGCAATGTTGTATGAAACGGTGTGCTGTTTGAATTTAGAACTCTTTCATCTATCGTACACATTGCGTTCTCGTGGCTGTATAGCCACAGATGCGTTTACCTTTCGGCAAAAACGGAAAAAAAAATTGGCGGTAAAGCGGAGTTCGTTGTTATTTGGTTAATAAAAAATAAATTTATTATGTAAAAGACCATTTCCTTGCATTTTTTTAAGAAAAGCACGCCTCGGCCGAAATGGCAATTGCCTGTCTCGTATCATTGAAGTCCTCGCCTGCGGCTCGGCCTTCAAACTCATACTCGACCTGCAATTGCTTATTTCGCTGCCTTTGCAATAATGTACTATATCTGCCCTAGTATTAAAAATGGTTTCTATTTCTGTAATCTAATCTTTCGTAACCCTGTTTCAATATCATCCTGCATTGCAGATTAGATATGTATCGATAATCTACAGGGTTATTCATTATTAACTGCAAATACTCAGGAATTAGGTTCAACAAATAGAATAAAAAATATTTATGAAATTTTTTTTTTTAAATTTGATCAAAAAATTTTTCAAGTTTTTGTATCAAAATTTTATTTTTATTAAATTCTCTTATTGCATAATGATTGCCACGGAGAACAGGACGATGACCCACCCAGGCGGTGACTGAACGCAGAGTGTCACTCACGGCGCGCGGGCGCGGATCAAAGGTCAAAATAGGTCAGGCGCCAATGATTCCTTTATCGATTTTCTCGGGATTTTCGTAACAAAACTTAAAAAAAATCATTTCATAAATATTTTTTATTTTATTTGTTGAACCTAATTCCTGAGTATTTGCAGCTAATAATGAATAACCCTGTATAGGTAGGCTAGCTAAGTTTTCCATCGAAAGACGGGAATACTCCAGTCTCCAGAGCATTGGGTAGTTACTCTGAAATCTTACAAATAGTCTCTCTTCAGTCGTGCCTTTCTCCATTTTGTAAGATTTTATCCGAGAACCAATTTATGTTCTGGGAAATTAAGAGAAGTTTATAGAATTTGAAAGAGGAATAGTAGAGTATTTGCGAGCTATTTTTGTCAGGTATTTATCTTTAGTTTAGTTTTGTGTATATGATATTAGGTATCTACCATTATCTATAACTATAGACTGGATGATAATATTTTCTATTTGACGTCCGAAATGGCAGGTTTAGCTATATTTTTTGAATTGATGAAAGTGTTCTGTCTACCCTGATTTATAGGCATTGTGGCAGTTGGCACTTCCCCGGATGAGCATTTCTAACTGAGTACTTTTTATAGATGGTTTTTTAACTAATTCACCTACCATGGATGCGGTACCCTAATGACACTGGTACAATCTAGCCAAGTAAAGTAGGTATAATTTGCTTTGATTTAAGTTTCATAGAAATCAATATAACCTACATACCTGCTAAAAATATGGCCATACCACCTACCGGCGTGTCTCCATTATTTTTAAAGCGCAGCGACAAATCTAATAAGAACCACACATTTGCTTCTTGCTACTCAACTCGCTTCTCAATTCTCACTCATCGTCTGACAAGTGCCTAAAGCTTTTGGCAAACTAGTAGGTAGGTAGCTGTAGGTACTAATAGATAGGCACATACTAATAGATAGGAGCACTGCGGGCTTCATCTGGATTGCTATTAAAAGCAGAGCTTTCCAATTTCCGTTGCCAATCCGCCAGCGCCAAATCCATAAGTGTTATGAAAGGGCCTTGAGTTACTTTTGATTTATTTTTAAGCCTTTTTCAGATTCTGCTAGCTGCTAGCTTTTGTGTAGGTAGTAAACCTACAAAAAAAATTGGCTCTTACTTTTGGGACATATCAAAAAAAGAAAATGTATGTAGCTCGCCACCGCTGGCATTTTAGGAAAAAGCTTATCTCTGTCATTGAAAAGCAATTTACCAACGACCACGTAATGATTCATCACGGATTTTCGGGTGTTGCACACAATTTATCTTTCAAATTGCCTTTGTCTGGTCCACAGATTTCGAAAGCGTTCACGTAAATTGCCCAT
This sequence comes from Thera obeliscata, assembly GCA_947578465.1. Lineage (NCBI taxonomy): Eukaryota > Metazoa > Arthropoda > Insecta > Lepidoptera > Geometridae > Thera > Thera obeliscata. The sequence goes on along the minus strand of OX387918.1, from coordinate 5,557,731 downwards.
TAGAAGGATGTCTCATTTCCTTCGTCAACAACAAAAAAGCACTCATTTGCTTCTACACTGTCATATTTCTTGGACTTTGGAAAACATTTAGATTTGAAAACTACGAGCAGTAACATACAAAAACTGGTGAATATTTTTAATAAGTATTCCAAATTCTGTCATAAGCACTCCTCGTTCTAAATTTCGTATTTCGGTTCGTGGTTGCTATTTGGGAACCTTTTTTCGCGCCTTTATCCCTAGTGGTTGTCAGTTATAGTACGAGTTGTATGACAATTTGCTAATTGTACGAGAATTTTTTACGAGTTTCCTTGTATTCTGGGAGTCAATTCAATAACATAAGTCGGTTACGTCATCACTGGCAACACGGGCAACACTCAGTTATTAAAGAGTTTCGTCTTTTATAGTGTAATAAGCTCTTGTAAATCCAATCAAGTCGGCAACTCGAAAACAATTGAGTTCCAGGAATGTGAATGTGATACCAAAGGTTTTCTATTTCCAGCGTATGCCTGTCTAACACGATTCCCCACGTGTATTGGAGTTTATTACCCACGTAGGTACTTATATACCTTCTAGGTTCTGTTCACCTTACCTACACACGTGGCCCGCGGCAAATAAATAGTTAGCTGGATAGGCAGGCACCCAAGTTGGTAGAAAGTTGTAGGTAGTAGGTAACATGCACTTGATAAGGCGGTATAAAAAAACACGCTAGGTTGAAAAACCTGTGTTGTGGATAAATCGTTCCCCGGAACAGTGCTGTTTCAATTCACCAAAATTAGCTTAAAAGTTACGGCATTTCTATCATTTATGCAGTGGGTACCCGACTTACCTACAAAGCTTAAATTTTAGCACCGTAGCTAAGCTACGGCGTAGCTCAACTACAACAAATAAATAGGGTTATTTATTATAAGGTGAGTTAGATCACAAATTATGTTGACAAGAAAAATGCAGAACACTATTTTATCGTCGTGCTACGAGCCTACGCCGTAGCATAGCTACAAGGCTACAACTTGCTATTGATTAAATGAAAAGTATCGTCAACCAAGCTTGTTTTTTTTATTAAATTACAGTGTTTACACACAGGAAAATCACGTAGCGAACTCAGCTTACCTCAACGTAAGCACGTACGAAAACTCATAAGAATTTTTTTCTTGGGTGAGTCAGTATTTTACTGACAAAATTAGGAACAACCAAATGGAGGTTGGTGTTGCCCGCGGTTGCTCTTTAGGTATTAGAAACCTGTCTAAATCTCAACCGAAAAGAATAACAAATCTGGAAAAAAAATGCATTTTCCCAAATACTATTAATTATTATTTGCAAACTAGATTTATTTATTTAAAATGCAAGGCTAGTTGAGAGCGAGACAGCATAGTTACAATGTATTGAAATTTTGTTTGGTTGGAAGTCTCATAAATTCAGCTTTATTGTAGCTTCGATATTGCCCCAGTTCGATGCATTTTTTAAGGTCTCAAAAGGTTATTAAAAAATACACAGTTGGCCATATTTTTTAATCTTGGATTACTGCCAGAGATTGGTTGGTTGATCCTTCTTTTTATTGTTTGAGAGTAGTGGAAAATTCCAGTGCACCATCAGATTAAACCCATAACCTTAGAATTGGACGTCCCTACCTTCCAATTTCAAGTTTTGCTCCAATTGCGGACGCTTTTTTAATTGTGAAATCAAAGTCGATTTATGTTCAATCTCATCAATATAGCACTGTAACCAGCCGGCGTTACTACTCTCTGATGTATGGTTCGATAGTCCAAATTGCCAAAATGCTTCTACAGGAAACTACAGAAGCCAGAGCCTTAAACTATTACCAATTAAGCCTTACTTAGTGGCTCTTTTCATGTGTCATGTGTCATGGGTGACAAAGATCTATTACAATAAAACAAAAACGATGTATTAAAATTAAATGCTCTCATGGCTTTCCTGTTATCTCATTCGAACAAAGTCGCAGGCGTTCTCCTAGTTACCAATATAGCGGAATTGTCACACCCGCTGACATGGAAATTATTACTGTATAGGTACCACCCACGCTGTTGGCTTATTCTGAAGAAAGGCTAAAAATGCATTGATCTTCTCTTATTTATTTTTAAGTATGAACTTGCTAATCTAACTTTACCTTTAACAAATCATATAAAGTATTTCTGAAGCAATCTGAAATCTCATGTTCTATGTAAGTACCAATATTTTAAACCAATGTATAATGCCTATTAGTAAGTTAGTATACACAAACTCTTCGTGAAAATACTAATATTCTTCGTAGTCCCCTCTTCATAATAAATCGGTGCGCTAAATGAATAAAATTTGGCTCTTGACAATCGATGCCTAATAACCGGTACGTACGGAAAAGGTATCGCACATTAAAAAGTTCTTCCTTCCAGAATCTTCTTGTCGTGTCACTGATTCTTTCGAAACTCCAGAATATCCCTGCAATTTTGGAGTTCCGCAGCGAAATTGGAAAAGCGGATGTCAGCGGAACACTTGTTTGATTACATCGGTGTCTGTCTGTCGACGACGTTTTATTTGGGAACGGAAATAGCAAAATATGGCGACACGGCCGGCTGACTTTGAATTCAAAGTGATTTATTTTAAGAATGCGTTGGTGGGAAAGGTCACCAATTATATTTGCAACCGGGCTTAGTTTTGAAACCAGAGCCTTTTATAATTTATATAACCTGCAAGTTCTCAATCTGGAGTTATGAAAATACGTCATAGGAAAATTATTGGAATTGATCATCATCGGTTGTATTGATCGTTTGAATAATTCGAAATTTAATTAATTTTCAATTACGGCGGCTGGCGTTTTCGTAGAAGGTTGGTCAAAATAATGCATGTTTTAAAAGAACATGTTGTATAGGTACTAGATTTCTCAAGTCTGTCTGACGAGTAACTGATATAATTTGTAAAAGGGATTACACCTTACAGTTTGCTATACAGCTTCCTTCTAAATATCTTGAAATCACGAGAAGCATAATATCGCGAAGGTCCAACACGTCTCGTTTGGGTTATTGCTGAATCCGCGTTCGATTTTTAAAAGACAATACCGCGATTTGTCTATGGAAGGTGGGGTTTTTTTTTTTTATAGATTGCCTAAACAAAATTATGTTTTTGGGAATGTTATTAGGAATATACCTTTGAGTCTTGGAGGAATTAATTCCTCCAAGCCTTTGAGTAGAAATGCAAATGTGAATCGCATGTAGTTCTTGAACGTACGTTAGGTACCCCTTAAATATCTTCAAAGATTCTTGAGAGACATCCGCTACCACGAGATCTGAGGAGATATCTACCGTGGCTGAACAGAAGTTGTGAGGTTTTTTCTTGTAATTTTACATGGTAAAAGCATCAGTGTAGAATCATCTTTACCTCCAATCAATTCATTGATGTTCCAGGCCTCGATGGGATTTGCCGTTGAAGCACGAATCAGTTATTGGATCCATTTTCATTTTCAAGTGATCAATTTCATGAAACATGTGGACGCGTTAGTTTTCGATTGATGGCTAGGCCGCCGCTGCGGTCACGTTCTACATAGTTAGAATTAGAAGCACTGTACCACTGGGTACATTGCTTTGCTTGGCATGCGACTACGGATGTCAAGCAAATGTTCGGCAAGACAAATAATAATATTGTAGTATACTTTTACAATATAACACCCAGACAGAGAACAAACACCTGCGTTCACCATACAAATATTTGTTCTCGGTGGGGATCGAACCCACGACCAACGGCGACCACGAGTTGGCTGAGCTACTACCAACTGAGCTAGGAGGCTAGTCAACATGCTTTTCTTATTTAAATTTCTTCTTATCATGTCACTCAGAGCATCAGTGGTGAAAGGATATTAAGTGCACCTCAAAGAGGTTCTTTTCGTGCACTTGACACAATATGTTTTCGAACTTTCTAGGTTTTCTACATGCCGGTTTCCTCATGATGTTTTCTTTCCCCGCTTGAGAGAACATGGACATACACTATTGAACAGAAACCGCATTGAACTGCATTTGAACCCACGACCTTAGAATCGGAAGACGGGACCACCATCACTAGGCTACCAGTGCTCATATATAATTTCATATATGCAAACAGTGCATTTCAGGTTTCACGAACAGGCCTATTGATTTACCTACCACAATGTGCTTGATTGAAATGGATTAGCGGTAGGCAGACACTAGACAGAGAGCAAGTTAGGACGTAGGTATATAACTAGGGGCAAATAGGTATAATATATTAACTAGTTGACTATTGTAATCATATCAAAAGCTATTTATTTTATGCCACACTAGCGGCCTGTCCCAGCTTCACACGGGTGGACATTTATTTTTTAAACACTATAATATGTTACTCAGGGTGAATATAGCTTTCCAATAGTGAAAGAGTTTTTGAAATCGGCAAAGTAGTTTTTGAGTTTATTCATTACAAACCTACACACAAAAATACAAATCTTTCCTCTTTATAATAACAACCTAAACCCAAATACTTAAACCTAAATTGTTAATTTTATTTGACAACGAGTTATGGAGAGAGATATGCTGGGAGTTTCACGTGATCATGATGATGAAGAATTAATTGAATTAGAATTAGAATTGAATTAAAAAATATAATAGTACATTGTTACCCGAGTGTTGAAAGTCACGTTTTTTGAGTCCTGAGACGGGTTTGGCGCCAGAGCGTTAGCGAGGGCGCCAATGGAGCTTGAGGGACTCAAAAGACTTTCACCCGAGGTAAACACAGTGCTTTTCATTACGAATACAAGGAAAGTAAAAATAAAAACATGAAAGAAAAATTAGTGAAAATGAAGATTGAATTGCCGCCTTCCCGGTTTTTTTTTTCTTTTTCTCTGGCGGGCTTTCGGCTTCGGCTCGCCAGCATTATTCAGCCATTATTTTCATTTTCATAATTTAAATCTATGTTATTTTAAATAAATAGTTGAAGCTATACACTAATCAAGTAATTTAGAAGATATATTATTTATTTAATACTATCTTTAAGTTATTTAAATTTAAATATTACATTGCGCTCTAATTAGACTTTTTAAACTTCTTACCGTTGTAATGGGTTTCCAACCTACTTGCTGAATAAAAAGTTGGAATTTGGTTGAACAACCTCCTTGCAGTTAGAAAGACTTTAGAAAGTTGGAACATGGTTGAATAAAATAGAACTTGTTTTTTTTTTATAATTTGACAGCTGTCAGTAGAAAGCGATTCTCCCTAGGGCTGAAAGTTTTACTTTCAATTAGGCCCCTCAGGCAACTTCAGACCTACTTTCAGAGTATGAGTAATGAATAGTACATTGTTACCCGAGTGTTGAAAGTCACGTTTTTTGAGTCCCGAGACGGGTTTGGCGCCAGAGCGTTAGCGAGGGCGCCAATGGAGCTTGAGGGACTTAAAAGACTTTCACCCAAGGTAAACACTGTGCTTTTCATTACGAATACAAGGAAAGTAAAAATAAAAACATGAATGAAAAATTTGTGAAAATGAAGATTGAATTGCCGCCTTCCCGGTTTTTTTTTCTTTTTCACTGGCGGGCCTTCGGCTACGGCTCGCCAGCATTATTCAGCCATTATTTTCATTTTCATAATTTAAAAAATGGTAAATTGTTTGCTCAAATCTATGTTATTTTAAATAAATAGTTGAAGTTATACAGGGTTATTCATTATTAGCTGCAAATACTCAGGAATTAGGTTCAACAAATAAAATAAAAAATATTTATGAAATGATTTTTTTTAAGTTTTGTTATGAAAATCCCGAGAAAATTGATAAAGGAATCATTGGCGCCTGACCTATTTTGACCTTTGATCCGCGCCCGCGCGCCGTGAGTGACACTCTACGTTCAGTCACCGCCTGGGTGGGTCTTCGTCCTGTTCTCCGTGGCAATCATTATGCAATAGCCTTATAGAAATTAATAAAAATAAAATTTTGATACAAAAACTTAAAAAAATTTTTGATCAAAATTTTAAAAAAATAATTTCATAAATCTTAAGAAAGAATGAGCAATGAAAAATACTTTTTCATTGCTCATACTCTGAAAGTAGGTCTGAAGTTGCCTGAGGGGCCTAATTGAAAGTAATACTTTCAGCCCTAGGGAGAATCGCTTTCTACTGACAGCTGTCAAATTATAAAAAAAAACAAGTTCTATTTTATTCAACCATGTTCCAACTTTCTAAACTGCAAGGAGGTTGAACCAAATTCCAACTTTTTATTCAGCAAGTAGGTTGGAAACCCATTACAACGGTAAGAAGTTTAAAAACTCTAATTAGAGCGCAATGTAAAATTTAAATAACATAAAGATAGTATTAAATAAATAATATATCTTCTAAATTACTTGATTAATATATAACTTCAACTATTTATTTAAAATAACATAGATTTGAGCAAACAATTTACCATTTTTTTTATAATGAAAATGAAAATAATGGCTGAATAATGCTGGCGACCCGTAGCCGAAGGCCCGCCAGAGAAAAAGAAAAAAAAAACTGGGAAGGCGGCAATTCGATCTTCATTTTCACAAATTTTTCATTCATGTTTTTATTTTTACTTTCCTTGTATTCGTAATGAAAAGCACAGTGTTTACCTCGGGTGAAAGTCTTTTAAGTCCCTCAAGCTCCATTGGCGCCCTCGCTAACGCTCTGGCGCCAAACCCGTCTCGGGACTCAAAAAACGTGACTTTCAACACTCGGGTAACAATGTACTATTATACGCCCCTGCCCCTCTTTCCCAGATATAACCCTGGGCTGTATCTGGGCTGTATCTGCCTGTTTGCGCGTGGGTCTATACCCACGCGCAAACAGGCGGGATTAAAACATTGCCTTCGACATTTTGCGTATTATAGGTTTGTGAGAGCTAACATCCATCAATCCTTTACAAATTCTATTAGCCGTGTTGACAGTGAACAAGGGTTTGATTTTACGAACTCAACTTCATAAGAAATAATGAAGTACCTGGTAGGTAGATTTTCACACATGAGCTCAAAGTTTTTTCAACGAGGGCCAAATATAGAATCCAGAGCAAATTCGACGAAATTTATGACGAAACTGGTAAGTAAAACTATTGAAAAATCCCGATAATTTACGACGAAACGAAACTGGTAAAACTATTGAGATTCCCACAGTACTAGTTTTCCTTAGTTTGGGGCTAGATACACACAGTATATATATATAGGACACAGACTCAAAACCAGAAACAGAGACAGAGTCAGACAGAGCTCATGGTAGGCCTCCTATTGATGGAGCTGATATTTTTATGGCATAGTAGGTACGAGTACTAGCTCTGCTTAATTTGGGTCTTGTGCTGTGTGGATTGTTCAAAGTATTTATTTACGTGGTAAGGAGTTCTACCATTGAACTAAGAGAATAAAACAGTTTAAACAGTTCTATGACGTCAGTACCAGTAGAAAGCTTTAATAAGGTTGAAGCTGCACACATACACACAGGTGCAAGAACACGAAAGTAATCATCTACAAGAAATACATACATACATACATAAAATCACGCCTTATTCCCATGGGGGTAGGCAGAGATCACGGATTTCCACTTGTTACGATCCTGACACACCTCTTTCGCTTCATTTACTCTCATAACATTCGTCATAACCTGCTCGTCGGTTTAGGGTACTCCTAACTTGGCCTGGCCTGGTTTGTGCAAGAAATAACGAGAAATAAAAAAAAAGAGCTACCTACTACAATTCCATGGAAAATTGTTTGCACTCGTCGAGTTCCTTTGGATGCAAGTCATGCAAAACGGCATAATTAAAATCAGAACGTTAATTACAAAGTGTTGATTGGTTTCGTTTGCTTTGCTTCACGGAAATGGTCGATACAGTCAGCAGCAGAAGCTGAGAAGATAAAGTTATAATGAATTACAGTAAATTTTATGATTTTTTTGTTATTTAAGTTATAGTTCATTAAAAGTTTGACAGTACTAGATAAAGTAAGAGTCTTTTAATAATCTAAATTTAAAAAACTTGAGAAATCGACCTCTAAGGGTTCAATCATTTACGTTTCAGATAAAATAAGGATTTTAAAATCGGCTCATAAAACATAAAAATACAACCGAATTGAGAACTTGTTTTAATTTTTTTATTTTAGTCGGTAAAATAAAAAAAATAATTTCTTTGCGTGATCCTAAATAAAAAGTAGCAATGCCTTGAGAACTGTTATGTATAATAATGATAAAACAAATTATTAATTATTTGCCATAATTTTGATGATCAGTTTTTTTATCAACAAAATAATGATTGATTTTAGAACGGGCACTTACATTCCGTCGCGTTTCAAAGTGATCCTTCTGATTCAATTTTATGATAAATGGCTTTTGTTTTTGACTGTGCTTGTAGTGAGCGAACTGGCATTCGCACTCCTTTTTCTTTTTTCAGCAATGCAAGCAAAACTGCTCTCTGGCTAAATAAATACTATGGTAGTATTTCATTTCCCCGGACAAACATTATACAACTCTGCAAATGAACGTTACTTATGTACGTTTAGTTACAACTATACAGCTAAAATATCTAAAGTCTTCTTTTTTACTGTTAACGATAGTTTTTATGAAACATGAAAAAAGTAAGAAACATAAGAAAAGTAAGAGCTCCTTGAAAAAAGTAACAACGATCATAGTGTCTAGATACAAAATTTGTTACATACGTACATTGCCAAGGCGCATCACTTTAGACAAAAACAACATCTCAAAAAACAACATCTAAAAAAAGTAAAAAAAAAAAATTACGTTCGAGTTTAATTGATTCCCCAAGCTTTTTTTCACAGGTCTTGAATGATGTATCAAAAGTTGAAATTAATCCCGCTTGATACTTGAAACTGAAACTCAAAAAATTTTTTTTCATCGAACCCATACGCGTGGGATCTATGAGGTCTTCAAAAATTATATTGAGGTTTCTAATATAGTTTTTTTCTAAACTGAATAGTTTGCGCGAGAGACACTTCCAAAGTGGTAAAAAGTTGGTCCCCCCCTCTAACTTCTAAAATAAGAGAATGATAAAACTAAAAAAATATATGTTGATACATATTTGGTTTGAACGAGATCTAGTCAGTAGTTTTTTTTACGTCATAAATCGTAAACCGCAATTTACCTTTCGACGAACTACAAGAACCTTTGTATTATGTTACTTGTTGCTACGGAACCCTTCATGGGCGAGTCCTACTCGCACTTGGCTGCTTTTTTTTCTACGAAGAACCGCTTTTGACACTTGTTAGACTTCATCGCACTATTTTTATACTATTAGCTGATGGAAAAAGCATATGGCCTACCTGATGTTAAGCGGTAACCATCGCCTATAACAGGTACTGACAGATTGTGTTATTTAAACATCGATAATTATATTATACTAATCTTTTGTTTAGGCTTGATAAAAACAAGAACTGATATTTTTATTCGGTGAATAGCATTAGGTACGCCGTTGATGGAAAAATCTGCCTTAAACTTATTAAAACTTCCCTTTAAACAGGTAGGTACTGAAAAAGAAACGGCTCAAGGATTTAATCCAAGGTAGACATCATCTTGATCTTTTATTTAGAATAATAAAAGCTTACCGAACCATTTAGGGAGTTAAAGAAAAGAAATAAGAAAACAAAATCCCTCAGTCTCAGCCTTTCAGCTCAGTTGGTTGTGAGCTCTGCCTTCTGCGCCGTAGGTCGTGAGTTCGATCCCCACCGAGAACAAGTATTTGTGTGGTGAACACTGATGTTTGTTCTCTGTCTGGGTGTTATATTGTATTCTTAGTATTTATTTACAAAAAAAGGTATGTAAGTATCAGCTATCTGGTTCCCATAGTACAAGCTCTGCTTAGTTTGGGGCTAGATAGTGTTGTGGAAAAGCACCCTCACAGCTGCAAACTTACCACTTACCGTCAGGTTATAAACGGACTAGGTATAAGCCCGTGTGAAAAAATGTTTACTCTGATCAATTTATTTTCTTGGCTAGTGAATTTAATTAAAATGAGCAGTCGAGCTATTCCTTGATCGTTTGTTACGGTCTGCAGATAGCTCAACTGTTTCTTGTTATGTGTATTTTGTACATTTTGTAAATATTTGTTCAATAATAAAAAAATATTTTCGTTTTTCATACCAAGCTGCAAACGAAACATGTTTTAGACGAGCAAAAGGGCGACGTTTTGCGTTGGCTACAGCGTTTTTCGCCCCACCTGTCCCCAAGCTGGGGCTTGTGAGTGACAAGGGACGAGTTGACATACATTGTTTGTTATCGTTGTACAACCTTTGGCGCAGAATAACAAATAAACTTTAGATTCAATGGGCGTTTTTCCACTCACCGGCGCCGGCGACGTGCCGGCCGGTGCCGGGAAATTAAATGTTTAGTTTTCGTAACAAATACAGTCGACTGCTTGACGACACCATTGTTATATCTACGGGTTGTACTTTATGTGTCGTCGTGATGAAGTCCGTGTCAATACTGTACCAATTACCAGGCGTAAGCCGGTATCGACATCAGTGCAGTGGAAAAACGAAGCTCCAGCGCAGTAGGCCTACCGGGAACCAATCGTACACCAGCTGATGTAGACACGTCACCGTCTCGCAATCCCTATTCATGCTTCTTGAAGAATCCCCTATTAGGGGCGCTTTTAGTTTCTCCATGCAAAATGGTGGCAGAGGTGGGCGATACGATCGGCGATAGGCGTTAGGCACCGCATACGGCGTCAGGCACCGCACGCCGATTTCATACCATTGATTTCCGGTAGGCCTACCTACTGGTGCCGGTGCACGCCACGGGCATGCCGATGCCGTGCCGGTGCCGATGCCGGGCAAATTGCCCATTGTTGGCGCATACATTTACACATTTCTTGCGATTCATCTTGTTTTACTCCGCGATTTATTTTTGTTCTTCTTCTTATCGTGTCACTGATTCTTTCGAACCAAGTGTGGTGAAAGGATTATAAGTGCGCCTCGAAGAGGCTCCTTTCGTGCACTTGACACATATTTTCGAACTTTTTTTTAGGTTCTACGATATGCCGGTTTCCTCACGATGTTTTCCTTCACCGTTTGAGAGCACTGGCATAGTGTACATAAATTTTTGGGCAGAAAAACTCATTGGTACACGACTGGATTCGAACCCACGACCTTAGGATCGGAAGGCGGGGCCGCTACCACTAGGCCACCAGCGCTCTCATTTATTTTTGTTAGAAACTACCTACGCCAATTTAGTCTTAGCTTTACATATTACTTGAAGTTCGGGTTTCTCAAAGTAAGGGTTAGTTATGTACTTAGGATTAGTCTGGATCATGTTTAAATAATGTTGTATTTACATTTCCAAGAACTACTTAATACGGTTAGGATTCATAATTTCAAAGGCTAGAATTTGAGCTAGTCATTTACATTATCTTATATTATATTTATATTGATTTATTCAATTACGAAGTGTCTAACATTCTAGAGACTTAATACTAATAAAATTTAATGGGAGCAAGTCGGTAAGTGAACATTATGCAATCGTTTTTTTTAGATTTCTAGGTACCTACTTCTTGTTAATATGTACCTAACTGTAGGTTAGATAGTCATAAAAAAATAATATACGTAAGTATTGTATAAGCTATCTGGTTCCCATAGTACAAGCTTTGCTTAGTTTGGTGTGGATTGTGTATAATAGTTATTTATTTGTTAAACAAACAGCATTGAAATTAAGATATATATTAAAATTCAGTTTTGAGCATTCCATAGACTTTTTTGTCGTCAGGGCAATATCTTATAATTTTTGCAAGGCTATTTCACCAAAAAGGCTGCTAAAGCGCAAATTACCAGTCGGATCTGATACCTAATGATATTTGGCAGAAACATTAATTATTTTAGTTCTTATCTTTTTCTAAAAGTTTTTGCTCGATGGCCTAATGTTTACAGCACTATTAGATATAACACTCTAAAACGCACCTAATAGTAGGCCAAAAATACATCTAGTAGTACCTAGGTACTTATCTTCTAAACAAACATAGCTGTCTTTCTTACCTCCCCTTTTATTTATACCTTGCTTATTGCCAATGTATCCAAGCTTCATGAAGCCAGTCAATTATTGGTAGCGTAGAGAGAAGGTTAGGTAGGTATTTTGCGGCTAGGCAAAGGCAGACTCTACTGTAATTGCTTTTCAAACTTAGCTAAGGCTTTGGCATAAGATATTGTTGAACTAGGATCAGCTAAGCTCTAGCTTCTGTACAGTAAACACCAACTGGTACAAACTATGTAAATTGGTTGTTCTGATTAAGCCAAATTACCTACACAGAACACAATTACTCAAGAGAAGAACTCCGAGTCCATACAAAAAAGGAGGGAACTCAAACATAGTTCGTGGGATACAAAATAGATGGCGTTGATTATTTTTTCAATGCAATAAGACTACCGTTCCATATTTGAACCAGGGTTCCTTGTCTTGATACTATTGAGTACACGGAGATAGATTATTAAACGAAACTAATGATCACTCCCAAAGCATTATTCGCCTTCTCGCTCACCACTTGTGACCCCTTGTAAGTAGCCCCCACTTCCCCACCACAGTCGACAGGGCCTGGGTTACCTGCGAGCGAACGCGAACGCGAAAACGATTATTATGGTTACGAGAATCGAAATTTTGATTACCTTCGTTTTTTGTCTGACCATCGTCAATGTACCTGATGAATGAATGTATTTGAAAAAAAAAATATTTTTTTGCTAAACTGTTTGCAATCGGTTTGCACACAAGAAAGTATAGTAAGCTCGCGCTGATGGTGATGATTTCAAAAAACCGTTTGACCAGGGTTCTAAATTTAAAATATCCAATTGGCCTTTCATATTTTACGTCTTCCAAAGTGCACAGTAATTTATACAGGGACTTATGCATGACTCCTAAAATGTAAATTTAGTACTTAAAAGGTTAAAAAACGTACTTTACCAGATCGGCAGCATTATCAAAATATCAAAGGGTTCTCCGACCCAAAGTAAATTACAAGTCAGGAATAACACTTCGAAATTGAAATCGGTCAGCGGTCGACGTTCCCACAGAGGAGTTTTTAAGACAGTAGGAATACTGTATTTTTAAAAACCAAAAAAAAATTTGCACGACGCTAATAAGTGTATATTTTTTGTAGTTAATGGAACAAGCATATGGCCCACCTGATGTTAAGTGGTAACCATTGCCTATAACAAAGCATTGCCTCGTAGGTCACGCGCGTCAGGATAGTGCCCTGCGATGCACTGCCCTGTGTCTATCAACCGGAGGCTTAAACAAATGTTCAGCTAGTAATTTCACTGGCACCCACACCCTTCAATCCGAAACACAGCAATGCTGCTTCACGGCAGAAATAGGCATAGCGGTAGTCTCCGGACGAGCCCTTCACAAAGAGTTCTACTACTAATATGACTCTATTCAGCTTTGTCGTTACAATTCACTGCCTGAAATTACATGACGAGATAGCACTGTACGTTGTTATATTCTGTGACACTTCTGAGGGACTTGAGCTGCGATGCGTGAAATTAGTCCGTTGGCGCGGTGGTAAACAACTGAATGATTTTAAAGTTCTGAGAGCTTGTTTACCCCTTGCTGGCACGTATTCAGGCGGGGGATGAAGATCGGGTTCCAGCTGTCATGTCAGGTGACGGTCGCACTAAAGGAGATATTTTATGGTATACACTCGCAATGGCGTCCAGACAGGTCCACCAGACACACACAATACTTTTTTTTTTACAATACACCGCTAGGCTATGGTTAACATATTACATACAATAAAAACATTCAACTTACTTTTAAAAATGATGTTCCTACTAATTCTTCTCTAGACATACCTATTTAGAAAGCTTATCAGTTGCCATAGAGAATTAATTGAAGGAGGCTTGACGGAGGTCTCTGTCGTGTTACATATGGGACTGAGAAAGGAATTTGTAAACTTGAGCCCCTAAAGCTACCACCCGGTTGCGATGGTTAATTATAAATATTTATTTTGTATAAAATGGAGTATACAATAAGTACATCTTTTAGGCGTCGAGAATAGGCCAGGATAAAGAAATCGATCGCCGCATCGAGAATGCCTGGATGAGCTACTGGTGCATAAAAGAACACATTCATGAAAGGCGACCTTCCACTATCACTCAAGCGCCAATCACCGTTTCTCTGGTCGCCACAGCAGAATGCTTGGATGTGCTCCAAGCTTTACCAGCCGATCAAATGGAACCGAAACGCTAAATTATTTAGGCATTAGTGCTAAAATCGTCTATTCCAGACTATCGCGGTCCGAATAGATTTGTTAATCAATACCTGAACTGGAACCCGTACGTATTACATATAATATTCTCTATACTGCTATAATATTCTGTGTGGCTATGGAATTCACAATAAAATAGTTCCAAACATGGTCTCAACATGGTTTTGAGAGCGCTGGCGCTGGTGGCCTATATAGGGTAGCGGCCCCGCCTTCCTATCATAAGGTCTTGGGTTCAAATCCAGTCCGGTACCAAAGAGTTTTGCTGCCCAAAAAATTATGTACACTATGCCAGTGCTCTCAAAGGAAAACATCGTGAGGAAACGCGCATGTCGTAGAACCTAATAAGTTCAAAAATATGTATCAAGTTCACGAAAGGAGCCTCTTTGAGGTCCTTTCCCCACACTTGGTTCTAAAGAATCAGTGACACGATAAGAGAGAACATGGTTTTCCTGCAAATAGCACTCCATCATAAGTACCGCCGCAAATAGAAGCATCTAGAGATTCCATTAGTGACGTCACCACGGGCCCCAGAGCTCGTAAATCACGACAGATGGAACCCGACTCTATGACATTAATTTATGGTAACCATAGACGATGGCATTTATTTTTAAAGGTTCTACGGAAATAGATTTGCAGTATTTTACATCATATTATTATGTATTTTTATTTCTACTAGGTCTTCATAATCACAGAAGCAAAAACACTGACGCTTTTTGTTCTAAGTTCAGATTAATTGCTATAACGCGAAGTATGCATAATATTAGGTATTAGTTAATAATTACCAAACTGTGATACAATTTCTATGGGACCAATATAGAAGTATATTACCGTACAGATAAAAAAGTTTTTTTTTAAATCAGCTCATATTATTCTAAGACAACGTTAGGCGATAGAAAATATAAAAAAAATACCGAATCGAGAACCTTTATTATTTTATCCTTCTTTATTTGAAGATCACTCCTGTGGTGTTACAATCTTCATCAGGCGAGTGTGAGTGGGACTGTACTTAAAATGCTAGCAGACATTTAAAAATAAAAGTCAGGTCAAAAATACCCTTAACCGACGAGCACATCGACGAAAGAGGTGTCAGGTGGAAATCCGTGATCTCTGCCTACCCCCGTATTCACTTAAAACCAGCGTCAACGTAAAAACTTCCGGGAATCGCTCGTTTTATTAAATTGATATTAATCTTTGACAAACCCTTATTTAGTGCTAAACTGCTTTGAAACTGTACTAAAATAACAACAAACAACTATTTCACTAGAAAAATAGTGAAAGCAAAGTAACAACTTCGCATTTCCTCTTAGAAGAGTAGGAATATGTAATTTTATTAAAATCCCCGTAATAACAATGTCATAACTTAAATTACTAAGAAACTCTCAGTGACCTATTTGACCTCTCTCGCAATAAAACCCACACTATTCCTGTCACAAAACCATCAATTCATTTAATACGAACTCGTCATTCCGTTATGCCATCATTCGAGACGGGACTAGAATACGAAAACTGGTATCGTCAGAGATGTAATAAAAATAGATCGAGACTCTGAACTGTTTGAACAGTATTTAGTATTATATATGTTTATGTTTGTTAGCGCTTTTATAATTAACGCAGTATTAAAAAAAAAAGATGCATTATGTATAATCAGCTAAGAATTTGGTTCTTATAGTTTAGTTTGGGGCTAAGTAAGTACTTAGGCCAACAAACAACATTCAACTAAGTTCCAACTAAGTAGTTGGTGCTGTGCAAAACTGGTATGATCATAAAATTATTTGGTAATTTTTTTACAGAAGGTATTATTTCCCCTCTTCGATTTACGGATGTGTCTGGCTAAAGTAAACATGCCAAAGCTCAAAACCTTTGAACTCTATATCAAAGGCGGAAGATATGGTATCCCATGACAAATGATTCGTAAAGGAATCCTGAAAATACAATCCAAATCGATCTTCAAGATAAATAGACACACGACATGTTTGCAAAGACGAGCGCGTGGAATATTTTTCGTCATTACTTTGTATTTTGGTTGTTCATTATGTTTCAATAATACAGAAAAATCGTGTCGTGTGTAAAAATAGCTATTCGAAAATCTTCTGTTGGTTCTGATGGGTTCAAACAGTGAAATTATTCCATGTATATTTCAGTTTGTGTTTACCTACACTGTAGGAAAATTACTCACTGCTGGCTCTGGTTTTGAGTCTGGGTGAGTGCTCAGTGTAATAAACTGTGTGTGTGATGTTTCGACGTAGGATTTATTTAGTCAGCACTCATATACAGACTCAAAACCAGAGCTAGAGACAGAGCCAGACAGAGCTTGTGGTAGGCCTACTGTATCTTATTTTCGGTTTGAAGTTTTTCTTACCGCCGAAAATTAAATGTTTGTCAAAAATTCCTACAAACTGTTTCTACAATCTCTAGTCATCTAGATGGCCTGCAATAGTACATTGTTACCTGAGTGTTGAAAGTCACGTTTTTTGAGTCCCGAGACGGGTTTGGCGCCAGAGCGTAGCGAGGGCGCCAATGGAGCTTGAGGGACTTAAAAGACTTTCACCCGAGGTAAACACTGTGCTTTTCATTACGAATACAAGGAAAGTAAAAATAAAAACATGAAAGAAAAATTAGTGAAAATGAAGATTTGAAGATTGAATTGCCGCCTTCCCGGTTTTTTTTTCTTTTTCTCTGGCGGGCCTTCGGCTTCGGCTCGCCAGCATTATTCAGCCATTATTTTCATTTTCATAATTAAAAAAATGGTAAATTGTTTGCTCAAATCTATGTTATTTTAAATAAATAGTTGAAGCTTAATCAAGTAATTTAGAAGATATATTATTTATTTAATACTATCTTTATGTTATTTTGAATTTAAATTTTAAATTGCGCTCTAATTAGACTTTTTAAACTTCTTACCGTTGTAATGGGTTTCCAACCTACTTGCTGAATAAAAAGTTGGAATTTGGTTCAACAACCTCCTTGCAGTTAGAAAGACTTTAGAAAGTTGGAACATGGTTGAATAAAATAGAACTTGTTTTTTTTTATAATTTGACAGCTGTCAGTAGAAAGCGATTCTCCCTAGGGCTGAAAGTATTACTTTCAATTAGGCCCCTCAGGCAACTTCAGACCTACTTTCAGAGTATGAGCAATGAAAAATAATGTATTGCACTGTCAAAGTTCGTGGCTGTTCGTGGCAATGCGTGCGAATGTATGCAAAATATACCAGAACTCTGCGTATTGTGTTAGTAACACTGTATTTTTTACTTTTTTGTTGTTTTATGTCTTGTCGTGCGTACAGTTTGTTTATATAAACGATTTTCTTTCTTTCTTTCAAAATACTATGCTGAAAATGATCGCTGATCTGTCACAACCTTGATACCAAGTCCAAATTATAGGAATGCAAAAATATTAAATAAACGCAAAAAAAATTCCGTGCTTCTTATTTGATGTATTTTTCGTTAGTAGGTAGATCACTCATCATTATCCTTATTCATTCCGTGAAGCCGGCACAACATGTTATTATTTCCTTTTTCTGTAATAAGCATTTGATATTTTGCGTATAATACGGATAAACTTACCTTTTATAAGACAAAAGATCAGAATATTACGATGCTGAGCGATCTGACAAGCCCCTATTATCTTATCATCATGTATTATTTGTTAGCAAACACGAAAAATATTGCCATCAGAAATATACGCGATTCTATACTTTAATAAATAAAGTATGGTTTTTAAATAAATAAATCAATTTGGTGGATAAGCCTAACTAGCCCCAATTAGCTGATATGAACCGCAGATAGCTGATATTATTGATATAATATATTTTTTTAATACACATTTAGAATACTATATAACACCCAGGCAGAGAACAAACATTGTTCACATGGTGCTCACCACACAAATTTTTGCTCTCGGTGGAGTTTGAACCCACATTACCATGTTTTTTTTATAACAACGCTAAAGTATTGTTTTATGTTAAAAAGATTTTATTTATTATTACGTTTTAGCTTTGCCAAGGTTTATAAAACGTTATTTATTCTTATTTTTACCGTCTTCTAAATCAAAAGAGGTTCTAAAACCAGCTGTATTTTATATAAAGAATAATTTGTTTAAGAAGAATAATACTGTTTAAGCTCAGTGTACTGCTGCATCCAATAATTGTATAGGGCACTGCCTTTCAGTCATGTGCCACTGTTTGGTTAACATCTTCACTTAGTGCACGTCTCGTTGTCCACGTTAGACGTGCACTAACATTTGTATTCCCGGCCGCAGGTTCCAAAGGGACTTAATTGCCGGATCAAAGTGATGTTTGGGTTGCTACCAAGAAGGATTAACTTGTTCTGGGCTTAAGTTTAAGCACAGCTAGCGAATAGGTATACAATTTCAATGGATTCTATTGTTGAGCTGGGCTATTGCGCAATTCTGTTGCAATCGAAAATTTGATAGTAACAAGGAACAGCGATCACATTTAGCAAAATTAGATAGTGGTCAAAAAATCATGGCAACAAGATATTGTCATTATCTGTTGCCATGCTAGTTTTACATAGCGAAGTTCTTATTTGTTAGAAATTTATTTTGATCAACAACTTCTAACATTTCACAAAGACGCGATCATGGAACGCCGTAGTCTTCTTCTTCTTCTTAATGAATGGCATCTGTCCTTTTCGGATCAATTTTGCCAGTGTCGAGTAGTTTAATGAGAATGATATATATTACATAGATAAAATACTTTTCCGTCAATTCGTCAGTATTCTGTCAAAGTCGGCCCTACTTGGCATAGGAAGAAAGATGGCCGCTTTTTCCCAAAACCATCTGAAACATTTTCGATCAAATCCGAATATCACACTTTATTTCTAATTGCTAACACTTTGAGCTAAGACCTCAAGTAATGTTGGTTAAAATACCACCGAAATTACACAACAGAACTCAAAATAACACCAGAAAAACAATTAAAATCAAAAAGCTATGTTCCTTCCCGAAATGACAGAAAACGAATCAACGCCGTAGCTAGTATAGTATTATCTTATCTGTGGCCGTAGTCAATCCGAGTCTAATTTGAACGAAAACGTCATGTGAGAACTTGGAAGGGTGATGACATAACGAAGACAACAGCAATTTGCGGGAAGAAGAATCCAGAACAGCCTTTGTTCAACAGTTGTTAGGAGAGGATGGTGCTGAAAACGTCGATGATGTTCACCAAATCGTCCCACGACAAGGATTCTCGATTGTAAAGAAACGCAGTAATGTCAAAGCAGCAGTATTGTGAACTTGTACGAACAACTAATCCGAAACAACGGCAGATCATCCTTGAGGTTATACATCGATTGCATGGTTGTGGAGATTACACTTCTGAAGCAGTTCAAATTTTCTTCACGGGTCCTGCAGGCTATGGAAAAACTTACACGTTAAAGTGACATGGAGACATACAACCACTACACTCAGGAGCACAATTCAATGAATAACGCGCTACTGTAGAAGCAGGACCATCGACCAGTACAACTTCGCCAGCAGCTAGAGAAAAAATTGTTACTTTATGGTTCGAGTTTCCAGAAGAAACAATAGAAACCAGAGCAAAAGTTAAGTGTTGACCTCACGTGCAAAGCAAGCCAAACACTTTGTCTACAAACTGGGTACCAGCTTATAAGAAAATAGTAAAACTCAATGAATAACGCGCTACATTGCCTGTGCAAGCACAGGTAAAGCCGCTAATACCTCTTGGCACTACAGTTCATTCAGGCAGCGTTTCGTCTCACAACTTCTCTCATGACGAACGTTACAGAAACATGTTCCTAGGTGTCAAAGCTGTTTTCATCGACGAGATCAGCTATTCTTCAACAAGTTAACTACCGATTGCAGCACATAACTGGCATATACGACAAGCTTTTTATTATTTATTATTATTTATTATGTTATACTATGCCGATCAACCATTTAGGAGGTCCGATTCTTTGGCACAGCATTGATTACTTCCAACTGTTGTCGTGTTGTGCGACAAACCGATGAGCGGTTTTCAACGATTGTAACAAAAATCGGCGATGGCCTTCAACTAAGCAACGATAATATCTCCCTTATTGAGTCCAGACATAAAACTTAGGCTTGGTGCATGGAAAACGTGTCTGATGCTGTCAGACTGTATTATAGTAACAATGAAGTGGATTCGTACAACCGAAGCGCAATTCTAAATACATACAACTGTCTCGCACATGATATTATGCTTGGTTATTCAAGTGAACAAGAGAAGAGACAGTACCAAGGTAAACTACACTAGATAACAGTGGCAGAAACCGATGGATTACCGTTCCTGCTGATATTGGCAGAAGAATAACCCTACATGATAACTTCTAACATAGATGTCGCTGATGGGTTGGTAAATGGAGTTATTGGTGTCTTGCGACACATCGAACGTCAGCAGCCAAATGTAGATGACAATTCTGCAGAAGCAGGACCATCGACCAGTACAACTTCGCCAGCAGCTAGAGAAAAAATTGTTACTTTATGGTTCGAGTTTCCAGAAGAAACAACAGGAACCAGAACAAAAGTTATGTCGACCTCACGTGCAAAGCAAGCCAAACACTTTGTCTACAAACTGGTACCAGTTTATAAGAAAAAGTAAACATTACACTAGCAAAAACTATAAAATACAAACGAAAACAGTTTCCTTGCGTTCCTGCTTGCGCCATCACTATTCACAAGTCACAAGGTGGGACGTTTGCTGTCATTGTTTATAAATACTCATCCAAGCAACCGCAACAGTTGGTGTACTTGGCACTGATTTGGGTAACAAGGCATATAAGCAAAATTTTTTTAACAAATCCTTGCATATTATCACCACAGAAAAAGATGCTCCATTACGCTTTAAACACGGACGGGAAGGAAATGATTCACAGACAATAAGAGATATCCGTAACGAATACATTCGACTTCGTGGACACACACTTCGAACAATTGTAACTGATAAATTCTGTAATGACTCAAACAATGCAGGACAAAAACGATGACGAACCTTAATTCACAGAGTTTGCCTGCTCACTTTGCAGATATTGAAAAGACAGAGTGATTCCGAGGTCAGATTATTTGAATGGTATTCTGACTAAAACGTGGATGCGTGACAATTGTGATCCAATTTCAATGGAAAACTTTGAATGTGTAATCCGGCAGAATAATCGATCAGATTCTGAAAGAAACGCATCAAGTGGAGTGACAATTTATAGAAACTTATCATCGACATCCACGGCCAAAATTCTTAACGTTGAACTGTCGGATACAACATATTAAAAACACTAGTGCCGTTTGCTTGGCAGAAGTTATATGCTTCACCGCTGATGCCACGTTTAAAATGGTTCTTGGTGCAGTTTATATTCATCCTGGAGCAAGTATCTCTAACATCAGTGTTCTGCTGCATCAAGCACTATTTCCGTATGTTTACAACAGCCAGTATGTATGTACATCCCATCATTGAAGTTGATACCGATGTACCAATTCTTAATTGTTTATTAATTTTATAGTGTTTACTACACTTAAGGAAACCACAAAGATTTTTATAATGTCCCAAAAGTTAAGAGCCGAGCGATTATAAAAATCTTTGTACCAATTCTTTTTTGTGGCGACTTCAACACAAACGTGAAAAATTACGAAACATTTATCAAATTCATGAAAGACATGTTCAATCTCGATTGTGCATCAGACGTTAATAAGTCAACAACACTTATGCTGCCTTCCTACGGTGCGTGGTTCTGCAGATCATCACGTACCGCGCACGACGACGCACGGCAACGCACACAGAAAAGGCTCCTGTGCTACCGCAGACCTCGGCGCACGAGACCGTTCCCATGGAGTGTCGTGCGAGCTGGTGCGGGCTGGTGCGCGATATCACGCACCAGTGGGAAGGGGCTATAAGAGGCACCACCATCGATTTGACTTTTTCAAGACACATTACACTCGGAACACTCCCTTTCATTTACTACTTTTCCTATCATCGTCCTATTCTCAACAGAATAACACAAATTGAAAGAAGTTAAATATCACAACATGGTTTAAAAGTTGTAAAACAATTGCTCAACGCACATTATTACATGTAAAAACTATGTACATTGTAAAAAAAAATAGGTAAGTACATAATTGTATTTATGAGTACAAATAAATATAACTTGATCAATTCAATTGTGATTTCCATTTACCTCCTCTTCTATATCCATACAAAATATCTATCAAACAATCCATCAGTATTTTCTTATGACGTTGTCACGTTCAACTATCGTCAGTAAACCGACTTTACAGACAACCGGTTTTTTTAACTAACCCCTAGTGCCTATCATCATCATGATCAACCTGTAGAAGTCTAGTAGTGTATTCTTTAAAAATACTATGTTGTTTGAAAAGTTGTTTAGGGCCATGCAACTACGTAAGTGAACCCGCAGCCGGGGCAATTGCAAATTTTACTAGTTTACACTTAATTTATTTGACAATCGTAAGAAAGTGTGTTTAGGGATCCAGTTGCTTCCATCATCTTACAGTAGCAGAATGAGATTAGGTACAAAGACCTACTTATTTATTCAGGTAGCGTGAGGCTAGAAAAGGAATATCTTTAGGTACTTCGTGCCGAGGCTTTCTTTGATGCCGAGAATATCTATATTAGGTAAGCTTTTGTCACGTCTCTTAATTTGAGTGGAATCCTTGTGGTGTGACTGCTAGGAAAATATTTGGTCCGTAGAAGAAAAACTTGATTGAATGACATGATATGAGATGACATGGAAGAAAGGAGTGAATGCAGAGATGACGGCTGACAGAGGGGAGTGGAGGGGGAAGACATGTTTTGCTCACCCGACTTAAGAGCAGCAAGCCGATCATGTAACTTTTGTTGCAATGGCTTCAAACAAAATCATAATGAAACCGTCAATTTTAAAACTAATTTTGATTGAAACCAGAATAAGAAAACATACGTGATTTCGAGTGATTTTATATTTTGTCCGTCTTTTCAAATGTGAGTCGGTAATTTTGAAAATCTCGGGTAGATTTAATTCACGGCCTCAAAGTTAAACCTACCTACTCCATTTAATTCACGACCTCAATCAAAGTTATACCTACCTACCCATCCTTCGAAGGAGCTCAAATCAATACACAGATACATGTAGGTATAAAGTTCAGTAAGCCTACCACGAGCTCTGTCTGGCTCTGTCTCTGGTTCTGGTTTTGACATGACTAAATAAATCTTACGACAAAATGACACACACAGTATAATACACTGGTGAGCACTCACACAGACTTAAAACCAGCGACAGAGCCAGACAGCGCTTGTGGTAGGCCTACAGTAACCCTACCACGAGCTCTGTCTGGCTCTGGTTTTGAGTCTGTGTGAGTGTTGACTAAATAAATCCTACGACAAAATGTCACACACACAGTATAAAACACTGGCACTAGCACAGGCTTCAAACCAGAGTCAGAGACAGAGCCAGACAGAGCTCGTGGTAGGTCTACAGGTAGCAAACTCAATACAAAATACACGGAGAATAGAACTTCCCAACTCTGGCGCTTGATTCAAAACGTTAACTTTATTAACCTGCTCGATTGTAAAAAGTTTATCAACTGTGTGGAATATCTAAGTTGATTTGGCTCGGCAGCGGATCACGTACTAAACTCTTCTGGAGCCTTTGTACAACAAAATAAAGTGCGGTGAAGTGTTTTCCTCATAAAGTTGTCAGTTCGTCATAAAGCCTCTTGTGTCTTCTATTTATTGAATATGATTTAGTGCATTGAATGTAGTGTAGTCTAAGATGGTATTAGGTACTTGCCAAATTTCGTAAATCTAGGTCAACGGAACATACCGTACCAATTTTGATTCCCTTGAGAATACGTTGTGTTGTGTTTAGACGTTTTTTTACGATAACTTAAAAGTTTGATTTTTCCACAACTTCAAGAGACTGTACCGTTAACCCGAGTATCGTTTTAATTTCAACTTGAAACCTTCACGCGTTCTCGAGATAAAGGCTCGTATGCCGAAACAGTGCTTGAGTCTGAGTCGAGCCTCAAGCACAGATTTTTGTCAATTTTCAATGAAGAACTGTCATAAAATCTGTGCTTGAGGCTCGACTAAGACTCAAGTGCTGTTTTGGGATACGGGCCAAAGAGTCTTAACAGACCAGCAGCTGGACAGACAGAGAGAAGGACAAAAAGTGGTCCTATGAGGGTTCGTTTATTCCTTTTGAGTTACGGAACCCTAAAAAACCAATCAATCAAACCAATCAAAAAACAAACCAAGTAATCATGGCCCTAGGATTCCAAATCGTCGGTATGAGAAACACGCTCTAATATTGGCAGAACTTAATTGCTGTTGATCTAATAAATAAAATAAAATAATAATCAACGGTCGACTAACACACCCGTTTACTAATGATACTAGTTTGAGGCAGTAAAGCATCTTAGAGGCTTATCCGCACATTTTCCGTGTCAACAACCTACCTTTCCAACTACGACCTGAGTGGATGTGACGTCAGTCGCATGACTGCCTTTCCTGGATGTGAAGCAGCCTTGAAAGTGTCGTTTTAAGGCTTTTTCCTGAAAACCGAGTACCGGGGGAACTCAAGAACGGCTGAACCTATTTGGCTGAACATTGGTGGGGAGGTAGCTTGAAACCAGGAGACGGACATAGGATACTCTTGTTGTCCCTAAAAGTAACGGGAACGTGGCGAGCAAAGCCGCAGGTGGTTGCTAGTATCTTATAAAACCTAATAACACATCAGTCTTTTCGCTGTAAGCAATTTCCCAAAGCAATTTTTAAATTTTTTATTTCTTTCGTGCATTTTACACAATTTTTTTTAATGTTTTAACTCAAATTTAATGTAATGTTGTGTCTCTCAAACGGTTAAGTAAAACTTGTCGAAAAAACTGGTAGGTACATTTTTGGACCGATAAACTCATTGGTACACGGGCGGATGCGAACCCACGACCGTTATTACTATAGATCTACTAAACCAGAGCTCGCAGATAAAACCGCTTTATGGCGGCAATAGCATTATAGAACACCACCTTTAAGTAACAGCAAACTACTCAAAAAGACGCCTCCATTAGAGCATAGTGGGGACTTTGAGTGGTATTGGAGTATCTACTTTGAAAATACCTTAGAATAAAATATCTAGACTCTGTACAGGTTTTTTTGCCACAAAATTATAGAAATTACTGACACGTGAGGCTGAACATCTGTATGCCTCATGTTGACATACGCAGGGCAGTGCATCGTAGCCAATCGTAGGGCACGTGACGGACGTGACTTACGAGACAATGCTTTGTTTATAGGCGATGGTTACCACTTAACATTTGGCGGGCCATATGCTTGTTCCATTGGATAGTTGTATAAAAAAATAAATTATAGTTTAAAAAACTAAAAAAAAAACGCTTTTATAACTAATTGAACTAAAAAGTTAAAAATAAAACTTTAATAATCAATTGAAAAATTTATATTATTGTACAAAAAAGCGTGGGGTGCTTTTTATAATAACTTCAGAAAATAATAAACTATTGATAAAATATTTACAACAATCAAAATCAAGCACCCCACGCTTTTTTTGTACAATAATATAAATTTTTCAATTGATTATTACAGTTTTATTTTTAACTTTTTAGTTCAATTAGTTATAAAAGCGTTTTTTTTTAGTTTTTTAAACTATAATTTAAATGGACCGCACAGAGTGGAGGGGATTAGGGGAGGCCTTTGCCCAGCAGTGGGACATAGTAGGCTCATAATAATAATAATAAACTATAATTTATTTTTCACTTTTTAGTTTTTTTTTTTTCATTTTTTTTTTTTTTTTTTTCATATTATTGCATTGTCATCGACCTTTGACAGGTGTGCAAAGTTTGAATCAAATCTGATCGTTCAAAGTAGGAGAAAATCGAGCTCAAAGAGGTCGGTTACATACATACATACATACATACATACAGGTGAAGCTAATAAAAGCGTTATAAAAAATTGGACCTGCCCGTCATGGAAGTTGAGGAGCTTCTAAATAAGGAAACTTAAAACCCTTTACCCACACTTGTTTGAAAGAATTAGTGACACGATAAAGAAGAAGATTGAAGTGGAACTCTGTAAAGTTAACAGCAAGTTTAATTTGCGAATATTTGAATTTCTGTACTTGTCAAAAATTATCAAAGTACAGTAGACCTACCATGAGCTCTGTCTGGCTCCGTCTATGGTTCTGGTTTTGAGTCTGCGTGAGTGCTCACCAGTGCATAATACTGTGTGTGTGACATTTAGACATAGGATTTATTAAGTCAACACTCACACAGACTCAAAAACAGAACCAGAGACAGAGCCAGACAAAGCTCATGGCAGGCCCACAGTAGCATTCAAAGTAAAGGGTGTTTCATAATTAATGTCTGAAGAGCACTACGCTTTAGTCATTTTCTAGTACTATTCATGACGTCACTACACGTTCACGGTGCAGGAAATCCGGTGGCGGAATGTAATGTACAGTGCAGCACAACACAAAGCAACGTTTTTAAAGCGGGGGTAAAGTTCGCTCCCTCACATAATAGCTTATTGTGCGAACTTGATAGAACTGGTGCTTAGGGCTGTCACGCTATTGTTAATCAGCTGCTTTTTGCACTCTTTCATTAAGATATTGCTAAAAGGCGTGCATCTATCCCGGTATATTGACGGTAGATGGATTATAAAGACAACAAAATAAGAAGGAGGAAAAATAAGCGTGGGCTGGCCAATGAGACGATGGGTAGGTAGAAGACGAACTCAGATTGCTGGAGAAGACTGGATGAATTTGGGGAGAAATAGAGACGCTTGAAAGAAGCTGGAGGTGACCTTCACCTAAAGAAGGGTCTTCACATCTGTCACAGCGCAAGCAAAAATAGTGTGACGAGTGAAGTACGAGTGAGTGAGGGTCTAGATGGCATTCTCTGTTATTCGAGAGTTCTACTCATCAGCAAAGGATGGCGCTAGGAGTTACGCGCTTAAACAGTAGATTTGTCTATTACGTAACCCATATTTTATAAAAGCGTAGCTAAATAAATTACGCACCAACCCTATTCAAATATAAGTACCTCTTCCGACAGGGGTGCAGACCGGGCAAGCCTTTGTCAACCACTCCAGCGTTCTAAATTATCAAACATTGCCTTAGTAATGAAGGTTTTTATGAAATTGTTTAGTCGCCTGTGACTACTAAAAACATTAAAGCGTGATTTAATAAAAACTCTTGATAAGAACTTGTATTTCCTTGGACCCTTGAAAAGTAAGTAGAATGTTATAAAATAATATTCAGTCGGATTTAATAAAGTAGTATTCCAAGCGATATGACCTTTATTTATCTGCAATAGTTACAGTCCAAATTTATTTTTGAAACTGTACCCCTTAGTCTGAGTTTTGCTCGATCAGTTTGAACAATTCGTTTCGTTTACGTGTCTCTCTCTTTTGTATGGAGAAATGATGAGACAACAAACAACAAAAGAGAACGAGTTCTCAGCTCTGGTTTTCAGCACAGCTGTATTTTTGGTTAGAAAGTGATTAATTTTGAGATGGTTTTTAGCCATGTTCACTTCACTAGCATTCCATGCAGCAGTTTCCATGTTTTGAGGATATTCATTACCTCGGGTTTTGAATTTTTTGAATTTTTAACATTAACTTGTACCTATTACGTTATGTTTGCTGCAGGTTTGAAATGTCCAGCAATAAAGGGAGAGTTTATACAAAGTCATATATAATTTATCTTGCAAAGTGACTAAATTAATCCCATTTAATATTTTCACATCCCGAAAAATCCATTTGTATTTCTCTGAAATTCGGGGTTCATTTTTTGCAGTTGATTGAACAAACAATGTTCCAATGTTCAACTTTATCTTTGGAGGGATACGACTTACGAGTCAAAACGTGATTTTACACGTTTGATTGCTTTGGAAAACAATTTTTCGTACGAAAACATCGGGTATGAAATTGTGGTGGTAGAAAATAAGGTATTATTCTGTGACCTACCACAAGCTCTGTCTGACACTGTCTCTGGTTGTGGTTTTGAGTCGGTATGAGTCTTAAACAAGTGTGGGTGTTGACTAAATAAATCCTACGTCGAAACGTCACACATACAGTTTAATAACACTATTGAGCACTCGCACAGACTCAAACCTGAGCCAGAGACAGAGCCAGACAGAGCTTGTGTTAGGCCTTCTGTTATGTTGCCATGTGCATTGTTGTGTGTGGGTCTTGTGTGGGTTGACGGACGCATTGTTATGATTTTACGAAGGTTTCTCTCTTGTTTCTTAGTTGTCACCATATTGAATTGGTTCTTTGTGATTGCTGACGTAGTAGATATAGAGTGAACTATGTTTAGACCACCTTTTCTAGACCCCTCCCTTATGCAGAGGAAAGCAGAGGATTTTGATTGTAGTTTTTGATTTTGATAGGGCTACTGTTTTGTCGTCAGACGTGCTGCCCGTCCGTCCTCTCGCCTCGGTGAATTCAGGAGCGACCACTTTCGTCTGACCACCTATGTGAAGATCGACAGCTATTCTAATATTATATTTCCCCAGTGAAGTAGATCCTTATGACGATGAAAACAGTGAAACAACTTTACTCTCGCACACTTTGACTTTTGAAAGATATAAAACTACTGAACATATTTATGAGAAATTACAAACTATCTTGTGTAGGTATAATTCGATTGCACGCAGTTTATGTAAAAAGCATTTTTTCCTGCTTAAAAGTTTGTTTAAGTACCACCTTTAGAATCTTTGAAAACCGTTGAGTCTTTCAAAAGGTCAAGTGAGAAGCACATCGAAGGTGGTCTTCGCCTTAAAGATCAAATCTGTGACCCTAGCAATGTTTTCCTGCTTAAAAGTTTGAAGTACCACCCTAAGAATATTTGAAATCCAGTTGAGTCTTTCAAGTGGTCGAGTAAGTATATCGGCGGTGGTCATCGCCTTAAGTTTATTTAACTTATTTACAAGATAATTTTATTCAAGTCTGGAGTACTTTTCATAAAAGTTTTAATTAGCATTGGATTGGTAGACGTCTCATCTCGAGTCTTGTTTTGACTTCTTATTTTAATACAAGAAAACTGAAACTTGAAAGACAAAGAACACAACAAGTAATGGGACAGAAAACATAAAATTAATAAGTAAACTTACAGTCTTATACTTGTAGACTGTGAAAGACAGCGCGTAGAAGCATTTTTTTAAACGGTTTTCTCATTCGATCGGAACGATTTATTTGCTACTTTTCTTTATATTATGCCTTACACACACACACACACACAGTTAAAGTCTAGGCTAGGTTTCAAATGTCAAAAATGAAGCCGATGTCGTTTAGTTGACATAGACAATAAAGGCCCGTGGTCTAGGCCCTAGAGTTTATCGAATAAAAACGAGTAGTTGGCATTAAGGGATGGCTGGGGTGAGTTCTGAGGTAACAAAGTTTGAGTGACGCAACGTAGCGATACGTTCTGTTGTACGCAGTGGCATAATGTCTGTTGTTTTTCTGGTGTTATTGCCTTTGAGCCAGCTTTGAGCCTCCACGCTTCAATTTCCTCTGCCGATGGATTGGAGGATAAACTAACTGCGACTAATCAATTTGAGAAAAAGCTATAGGTACTCACGTTTTCAAAAGATTCTTCTAAAACAAATCCAAAAGAATTTGTAATGAAATTAGAGTTGGATAACTTTTTGAAATTTTTTAAACCCTATAGTTTGTAACATAGGATTTAATTTTGTAATACTTGGGAAATATTTAATATTCCTAATGGATCCGATCTGATTTATTTTATTTTCTAACAAGCGGTGAACGCCAGCTGTTACTATAGAAGAAAGATTTTTACGTTGTAAGTATAAAATGTTGGCCCGTTGGTCGGATGAGATTGTCGGAGGTTGGGCAGCAATGGCGGAGACTGGCACAGGACCGAAGAGAGTGGCTTTTTAGGGATAAACAGATAAAAAAAAGTTAAATAGATAGATAGAAGTATAAAAAATCCTTGGTGGTGGTGCGTGGTGGAGAGTATCATATTTTTTTTCGTTATTTAAAATATTTTTGTTTCGGTCATCTATACTGTGTGCCGTCCTAAATAAAAACGTTTTGTTTATATCTAGGCGATTGCAATGGCGATCAGCTGTCAAATATGTCAACGACTTTTTTGTTGTACCTAATTTTAGGAAAACTTACAGCTCGATACAAACATTGAAAAAGGTATAACATGTACCTGAAGAGATCCAAGTTTACTAATGGCTAATTACATTTGACAGCATTTCCGCTGATCGCCATCGCCATTTCCTAGATGTGCGCAGGCCTTAAATACATCGGTCGCCGTTACTTAGAAAATCAAAGCTGATCTGTAAAAGATGAAGTTGAAAAACTTGTTCGAAGTTTACGCCCTAATCCCTGCTAATGTTACTTGGGAATGGAAAGTTAGTCCGTACTTTTGCCCGTTGCCTAAGTATGAGGTAATTAAAACAATTTGGAGATTGTAGTTTATTAAGTATTTAATAAAAAAAATCTGTTTATATTTTTCTTATGAAATTATCATCTATTTATTTAAACTTGTAAAAAAAAGCTGTAAATATTTGAAATATTTGGATATATTTTATTCTACTAATATTATAAACGCGAAAGTTTGTAAGTATGGATGGATGGATTCGTACTCTTTCACGTAAAAACTTCTGAATGGATTTTAATGAAACTTTACAATAATATAGATTATAACATCATAATAACACATAAGCTACAATTTCTAAGGATATTGTAACGGGAACGGAGCGAAGCCGGCGGCCGCTATTATACAATATTAAAATACTGACATTATTTTCGAAAAAAGAACACGCGAAGTATAGAATTTACGGTTAAAGAGAATCAAATTATTTGCAAGAGTGTTTTTAGGGTTCCGTAGCCAAATGGCAAAAACGGAACCCTTATAGATTCGTCATGTCTGTGTGTCTGTCCGGCCATAAGAGACCATAAGAGCTAGACTGATGAAACTTGGTGAGTAGATGTATTCTGTGAACCGCATTAAGGTTTTTACACAAAAATAGAAAAAAAACTATAAATTTTGGAGGTCCCTATACTTGAAACTGAAACTCAAAAATTTTTTTTCATCGAACCCATACGTGTGGGGTATCTATGAATAGGTCTTCAAAAATGATGTTGAGGTTTCTAATATCGTTTTTTTCTAAACTGAATAGTTTGCGCGAGAGACACTTCCAAAGTGGAAAAAAGTTGGTCCCCCCCCTCTAACTTCTAAAATAAGAGAATGATAAAACTAAAAAAAATATATGTTGTACATTACTATGCAAACTTCCAACGATATTTAGTTTGAACGAGATCTAGTCAGTAGTTTTTTTTTTATACGTCATAAATCGTAAACCGCAATTTACCTTTCGACGAACTACAAAAACCTTTATATTATGTTAATTGATGCTACAGAACCCTTCATGGGCGAGTCCGACTCGCACTTGGCTGCTTTTTTTTTGAATATGGAACATTAACGATAACGATTGAAACGCTCGAGCGAAACGGCATGCTGGGGTTATTAAATGCTCTTTGGTTGGATCTCTTTTATCATGCTTGGCTACGTAAACAAATATTTTAGTCTCTCTCGTTAGCCAGCACATTAATGTCTAAATAAAGATCTAACTGTCCCATTGTGAACTAAATCTTTAGCCTTAATTCTAATCACGCCCTGATCCCTCAGGGTTGAAGGGACCGAACACCCGAATTGGATTTAGATTAAGCTATAAGCATTGCAAACAACTATTGTATAATTGCTAGCTAGATCGTTTGTGTGGTTAAATGTCATTGTAACTCTGGATTCAAAGATCAAATATACCTACATTTAAGGCTTAATTCATACCACCACCCATCCAACCAAGCAACCAACCATTTCGGGAAAGTTTTGATTTATTTAGACCTATTTTTTTATACAACTATGTTAGCAAACAAGCCCACTTGATAGAAAGCGGTTACCGTAGCCGTATAAAAGAACAACCGGATTTTTGCAAAGGTCTTACGCACAAGCGATTAACTTAGAATTTAAACCTAACTTAATATTATTATTATTTTAGTAATTTAGTAAGTATAGATAAAAACAGACTTAAATATATATATCTGATGTAACCTTAGAAGCATCGTCGAGTCTTCAATAAAAATGTTCGTTGCATGCATAAAATGAAATTCCGTGATAAAATTCTCATCTCACATGGAATTTCACCGAGACAGAGAAAATAGTAGCTCGAACAAAGATTAATGATATTTGATCCGGGTGCAAAGGCTTTTAGCCACAAGAAGACGTTCGCATTATTTTAATTAGCGTGTAAACTACTAAAATAAAGTAAAAACTACTTTCCTACGACATTTAAATCATACACAGTATTTTTTTCTAGATTTGGTATGCCAAAATTTTTGTCTCTTCCGACGATTTTGGGAATTACCGCAGTTCTTCTTATCCTGTCACTGATTCTTTCGAACCAAGTGTGGTGAAAGGATTTTTAAGTGCGCCTCAAAGAGGCTCCTCTCGTGCACTTGACACATATTTTCGAATTTTTTAGGTTCTACGATATGCCGGTATACCGCAATGCAAATTCATATACCTACCTAGGTACACCGGCACGCGTCACCGCTTGTACCAACTCAATGAATTTGTATTGCGCTTAGGGACTAAAGTCGTCGGGCATCAAAGATAAGTGTAGCTTTAAGTACGAAGGGTCTTACCTATAGGTAAGTAAGACAGATGAAGGATGATCTTTGCGTTTAAGAATAAGAATAAGAATCATTTAAGGCCTGCGCACACCTAGGCCACTGGCGAACGCGATCAGTGAAACGCTGTCAAATTTGACAGCGATATTTGACAGCGTTTCATAATTGATCGCGGCCGCTAGCGGCCTAGGTGTGCGCAGGCCTTTATTGTTTAAATGTGTACATTATAAAGGTCTTAAAAATAAAAATAAACAATGGAAACAACAGTTTTTCCGTTTCGGATGTACAATAATAGGTAGTAGTAAATTAGTTAAGTACTAACTATCTTACAGCTAGGTAGATATTTTATTGTCCTTAACTAGGTAGGTATCGGAGATCACAAGAAAACTTAAAATGGAAACCTATAGTAGGTATACGTTATCTTTGCGGTCAAACTATACTTAGGTACTCTTATGTATAGTTTGACCGCAAAGATAACGTGGATACATGGGATGGGTTAGGAGTACACCTCCAGCGTCCATGCAGATTGCAAAGCCGAGAAGACATCGATAAGGATCACTTTTCACCCACCACTGATAGCGTTACAGGCGAGATAAATTCACGCCCAATCGGAATTCACCACCAATGGCATAGAAATAAAATTGAAAATACTGTGTGGTCTAACGTTCCTGTTTGTTTTTTTCCACTTTGGTGCTTTTTGTGAAGTCACATCATTACAATAACCGAAAAAATTCAGTTTCTTGACTTTATTACTAAGTGTATTTATTTATTTATAACTACATATTTGTTTTTCACGACATAGTGTATATTTGCAGTTTGTTAGCAAGCGCCATTGTACAACTTGTGCATGCATTTTATTTTAATTCTGGGCATTATTTTATTTTTATATTATATTGTTAGCATTGTTTTCTTGTGTAGGTATTTATTTTATTCTGGTTATAGGCCCACTGAATGTACTACCTAATCTAAACTATACCTATTTGAAAATATCTAACAAGATTTCCAACATTTTCATTGCATCTAAACACACCTCGTTTAACTCACAAAGGATCAAATTAAACGCCCACCGTTTTCCAGTGAAAGTTCTAATTTAACTTGCATATTCTGAAACTTCATTTTCAGTACAGCTGTTTCATTTCATTCAGTGGAGTTACATTCCATTTCGCAGAAAATACTGCTTAAATCTAAATTAAAAGGTACAAATTTATGATTGAAGTTTAGCACGATTTAAATTTAAACGTATCACCATTTTATATGAACAATACTAGTGCTCTCAATCGGTGCAGGAAAATATCATGAATACCAACAGGAGAATCTTACCATACAGGGTGTCCCACGGATATACCACATGGAGGGAAAGTTCCTTGAATATCGTAGATGGAACATTTTACTGAAAGAAGATATTATTTGAATATAAAAAATAATATAAACTGCATTCATAGATATTTAAATAAATACATGGTTGAAGCAGGAATCGAACCCGTTTTACGAGAAAAATAAATCAGCCTGTAGCTTTATCATACCGATCAAAAGGCTTCATCATATAAGGATTATTTTTTGCTAAATAAATAAATAGTGTTAGAAATAAAAGGAACCAAGCTTTATGACCTGCCCATTGCCACTTGAGTTACGGAACCCTAAAAACTGCCTAAAACATGGTTTAAAGTGGCGAGAATTTTCTAAAAAATAATTAAAAGTAATGAAGTCTGGCGTCGCCGAAGGCCGTTTATGCCAGTAGGCCTACCATGAGCTCTGCCTGGCTCTGTCTCTGGCTTTAGTTTTGAGTCTGTGTGAGTGCTCACCAATGCATTATTCTGTGTGTATGACGTTTTGACGTAGGATTTATTTAGTCAACACTCACACAGACTCAAAACCAGAACCAGAGACAGAGCCAGGCAGAGCTTGTGGTAGGCCTACTGGTCTAGATCATTTAGCTTCAACACTTCACATTAATTGTCTCCTTAGTTTTCTGCAAGCCGGGAATAGAAGAAACTTAATTAAGTTCTTTATTACTGAATTTTATTTAATGGCCAACTTCAACATGTAAATAGGTTTCGGAGAGAATTTCTGGACGCAACCATACACTAACATAGCGGTGTTACCTAAAGTAATGCAGTAAATAAATAATACAGTATAAAAACCTGAGCCAGAGATAGAGCCAGACAGAGCTCATGGTAGGCCAACAGTATGAATTTTTGTAAAGTAGACTCCCAGTGGACTTTTTCGGGCTAACGACCATGACTGTGGGCAATTTTGTTACGCACCATTCCGATTTGTATTATATATATTTTTGTGGTCATTAAATACACATTTTTATGTGGTGATATTTTCTTTCTTTCTTCAAGATAATGATAAAACTCAAAGCGATACTTTTGTCTACTGCATTTAATTTCCAACATTTGCAATTGGCGTTTAAAAGAGCTATTTACATTGCTAATACAAATTCCCAGTCGTAATTAAATTACTACAGCGTAGATCTTCCATTTTCATTCGATTAAGGCTTCTCTTTAACTTTTTTGGAGATTGGCGAGTTTATTGGTTTACGACGTCGGTTTTATTTATTTTGCGATGTCTGCGAATACTCCGTAGCATTCAAATAAATAAAAAGATTACTAGAAGACACGATGTTGTTAATTTCGTAGCTCGCTTTGATGTTATTTTAAGAATTTTGATGTAAATTTAACGATACCGGTAAAAAATAGAAATATAATATGACGCTTAGCTATATTTTTGAAGTTCTTTACATTTATTTACACAAATAAACTTTCAGTTAAACAATAATTTACAAAATAAACAAGAAGCAGTTGAACTATCTGCAGACCGGTACAAATGATCTATAGATAGTTTTTAATTCAAGCTAAGTATGGAATGTTACGACGACGATTTTCTTGTTTCATTCTTTTTAGAACATTATTTTTCAGTAGTCAGGTTTTCGTTTTTAAATTTATTTATTTTGGAGTACATAAGAATGTATTTTGAGTAAATTCAAAATAATTTTAGTTCATTATGCCGCACTAAAGCTAACGTGGAAATGGGCAGGTCACATAGCAAGACTCACAGACCAGAGATGGACTGTAAAAGTTACCATGTGGAGAGTACTACACAGGAAAAGAGGCAGAGGAAGACCGCTGACACGATGGGAAAACGAGATTATAAGAGCAGCCGGCCCAATCTGGGCCCAAATAGCACAAGACAGAGATAAATGGTCATCTTTGGTCTTCATCTTCACCCAATGTGGGGTTCTTGAACTAGAAGAAATATATCTATGATTAAGTACTCTCAAATAGTTTAAAGTATGTAAACTAACGAAATAAAACTAAATAAGTATATAATCAGAATATATAAAACACTTATGTTACTGACTGACTGACTGACAATCAACGCTCAGCCTAAACCGTAAGTCCTAGAAGCATGAAACTTGGAGGGTATGTTTCTTTTATAGCATAGGGGTGCACTAAGAAAGGAAATTGGAAAATGATTTCCCTAAGCGGAGGAAAAGAGGAAAACTTTTAAAAGAAAAATCAACGGCAAAGGGGCGAGCGAAGCCGCGGGCGTACGCTAGTGTAAGAAATAAAAGGGTTTTTTTATTGTTTATTTTATTTATTTATTATGTCTTCACCAGCGGACAATCCAGATGCTTCCATAGATACCTCACATTTTGTCAAATTCTGTGAAACAGTTTACAAGGTATGAGGGAACAGATGAAAATACCAGTAGGCCTACAACATGCTCTGTCTGTCTCTGTCTCTGTCTCTGGTTTTGCATGTGTGTAAGTGCTCACCAGTGTATTTATACTGTGTGTGTGACGTTTCGATTTAGGATTTATTTAGCCAACACTCACACAGACTCAAAACCAGAGCCAGACAGAGCTTATGGAAGGCCTACAGATGAACATAACCCTCATTTTTGTTTACCGTAGTCAGGTATAAAAATATAAAATTAATAACGCGAAAACTCAATGAATCATCTACTCGATCAGGGAAAAACAACAAGGAAAAGAATAAAATTTGTTGGCTAAAATAAAAAGCTTCTAAATAACAATGAGGGCGCTTGTACACGCTAAGAAAATTTGCCGTTCCTGCGGCAGACAAGACAAATTCTTCGTGTAGACGACAAGAATTTTGTCTTTTCTACACACGAAAACGCAACAACGTTCGCCGCGTCGTGTCTTGCGCAGATAAGATTTTTTTCGTGCACCGCTGCGAGCAGTGTACACAGTTATTTTCTAGTTACGACACGAATTCTTGGGTAGACCCGGCGTTTTTTCTTAGCGTGTACAAGCGCCCTGATTGATGAATGTTTCGAATATTTTATTATGACGTCATCTTTTAATAAACGGTTGAATAATCATCTTTGAAAAATGTTTTTCTTTTAATCCTTTGATAAACATACCCCGTGAGTGATCTTCTTCTGCTTATCGTGTTACAAATTTTTTCGAACCAAGTGTGGTGAAAGGATTTTCGAACTTTTTATGTTTTTCGTGCACTTGACACATATTTTCGAACTTTTTAGGTTCTACGATATGCCGGTTTACTCCGTGGGTGATAAAACAGTTTGAGATGGTGCTATTAGTTCTATTCTAGGAAACAATAGTTGCGCATGGTCTTAAAATATTTGCTCCAAGTTGTTGCTTATGTACTTTAGGTTCTAGGTACTTTAGGTACTAGAGACTTTAGGTACTAGAGACCTTAAGGTACTAGGAGCTATAGGTCCTAGATACTATAGGTACCTACTATTGATACTAGGTATTACTACAGGTACTATTAGGTACTATAGGTTTTTTTTTTTTTTTTTTTTTTATGCAAATGATAGACAAACGTGCTTACGGCCCACCTGATGGTAAGTGGTCACCGTCGCCCATAGACACCAACAACACCAGGGGTGCTGCCGTTGCGTTGCCTACCCTGAAGGAACTTGTTTACATTTTTCTTAAACCTATTCATGGGTTCTAGGCACTACAGGTAGGTACTACGCGTTCTAAGTACTACCTATTATAGGTATTTCTTGTAGTTTTGGTTGTGCTGTACCTAAAGAACTCAAGGAAACTAATAATAATATACATTTTATTTTTGACAACCTAAGGTTAAATAAACATACACATCATTTTAGAATAAATTGCACGTCTCATTCTAGCGGTCCCATAACTCAAGCTTTGGTGCTAATAGCGCTGCAAGAAAAGTCACAATGGTAAGTAAATCGGTTCAGTTTTCATTGAATTCTCGCTATGTAAGCGAGAATAATGGTTCTCGAATCACCATTCGAGAACCTTTATTCCCAACTCCTAGCTTACATGTGGTCACCACCACGAACCAGAAGACGAAACGTAGGATGCCCACCCACCAGATGGACTGACGATATTAGGTATTAAAATCGCGGGAAGTCGGCGGATAGAAAGGGCTCAGAATCATTCTTCCTGGAAATGTGTAGGGAAGGTCCTACATTAGACTTCTTCAGGCTGATGATGATAAAGCTAGGAGTTTGTGTTGGAGTTAAATCTGATTCTTTTTACTGGTTGTTTTTCTCAAAAATCATAGTGAACTAACCTTGCCATGGCGTCCACGTTTCCTGAAAGCACCGCAAACATAGCATGAGTTTAATGCGAAATGGCTTTAACGTCGACGTGACCTATCTACTTAATAAAAACATCCGTAGATCTCTTTGTGCCGAGTTTGGGTATACATAATGTATGGCAGTTTACGTTTGCTTGTCTACTCTCCAGACATCCCCACAAAGAATGTTGAGATGGTACTCGTTCTTGGTACAAAAATCTGACTGATCTGATTAGGCCGTGGCTGGGTTCTAAGTCGTGAGGAAGTTTTTGTTTTAAAACTGACTCCTAAGGACCTTTGGATTAAGTTGATGGATGCAAGGAAGTGTATCGTAGAGCACGTTCCTGACGTGCGTGACCTACAAGGCATTGCTTTATTATAGACAACGGTTACCACTTAATATCAGGTGGACCATATAATGCTTGTTCCATCAGCTATAAAAAAAACTATTACTTAGCTTGGTTTAGTGATAGTCGTTTTCTATTATCAGTTTTACACGAAAATCGAAATCGAAATTGAAATTGAATATTTTTTTAAATATGTCTAAACTAGTGCTAACTCCAGGGGATCCACTGAAGCTTTCGAAAGCTCCGCTTTTTGGAACGTGTGAAAGTTCAGGGCT
This sequence comes from Thera obeliscata, assembly GCA_947578465.1. NCBI lineage: Eukaryota > Metazoa > Arthropoda > Insecta > Lepidoptera > Geometridae > Thera > Thera obeliscata. Next base: position 5,518,725 of record OX387918.1, on the reverse strand, counting down.
AACGAGAAGGTTATCAAAATACAATAGTATAGGATCCCTAGAAGAAGGACCTTCACCGAGCTGGTTATTTAATGAAACGTATTTTATATTTAATTAAACATGCCAATAAATATATTCTATATGGGTTGCCTATCAAATTTCAGTCCAGGATATGATTAATTAATAATTAAAAAAAACATATATTTTTTTAACTTTCCACCGGTTTGTTTATTAGACAAATTCTATACCAATCGAAAGTATAGACCCCATAGAATATGTAAACGTTAGGTTGCCTATTTTTTTCCGGTCACAACTCTCGGGTAGCCAGGTATAAACAGGAAAATCGATACTAGCATTTTACACCGGTATGTTTATTGAATAAAAATACTGGGGTCTATACTTTCGATTGGTATAGAATTTGTTTAATAAACAAACCAGTGGAAAGTTAAAATTTTTTTTTTTTAATTATTAATTAATCATAATTATCCTGGACTGAAATTTGATAGGCAACCCATATAGAATATATTTATTGGCATGTTTAATTATATATAAAATACGTTTCATTAAATAACCAGCTCGGTGAAGGTCCTTCTTCTAGGGATCTTAGACTACAAAGTTTGCGCTGAAAATACATTTCGAAAGCACAATTTTATGGTCTTATTTTCGACTTCACGATCTTAAGAATTGAAATACGGGCAAAAACTGAAACCTACCATGGACGGTAATTTAAAGTTTCGCTTACATTTGATCTATTTTCTAATTTATTTACACAAAGAATCTTACAATTGATAGAAGTATTTAAAAAATACACAAGAATCCGTACCGACTATGGCGGGGATAATAAATATATGCCATGAAACCTTTAAATAAAACGTAGATAGTTTCAATTTCACACGTCACATTTCCTATTACCTAAGAAAACAAGGCGAGCTATCCCAACAACAATATTTTATAAAAATGTCGTTTAAATTTTCACAGAGCTTTGAAAATACGGCGCTGGTGAATAAAGGTGAATCTCTGCAGATCTTAAAAAGTCTTCAATAATATATTCAATCTACGTGCCTAGTTTGAGTAAAGAATTTTTTCTTATTCCTATTAGCTCAAGTACTAATGCTCAGTAGTCAAATTGTTGGGCAATCTTTGTGCTGCCTTACAAAGATTGCCCAACAATTTGACTAACTTTGTAATTTAATGAAATTAGATAGATAAATAGATGAATACTTTGTTGTACACAAGAGAAACATAATACAGGGTTATTCATTATTAGCTTCAAATACTCAGGAACTAGGTTCAACAAATAAAATAAAAAATATTTATGAAATGATTTTTTTTAAGTTTTGTTATGAAAATCCCGAGAAAATCGATAAAGGAATCATTGGCGCCTGACCTATTTTGACCTTTGATCCGCGCCCGCGCGCCGTGAGTGACACTCTGCGTTCAGTCACCGCCTGGGTGGGTCATCGTCCTGTTCTCCATGGCAATCATTATGCAATAGCCGTAAATAAATTAATAAAAATAAAATTTTGATACAAAAACTTGAAAAAAAATTTGATCAAATTTTAAAAAAATAATTTCATAAATATTTTTTATTCTATTTGTTAAACCTAGAATAGAATAGAATAGAATAGAATTTCTTTATTTGCTTGAAATAGGTGTAACAGGGTGTTGCAATTTCCTAGAAATGTTCCATATTTCGCTATATTTAGCTAATAGCATGCAAAAATATAATTAAAATTACCTAAATTACAATATTTTTATACCTAAATTTACATTTTAAAATCCATATATTCCCTAACCGTGTAAAACCCATGATTAAGCAACCAGGCGCGTAAAACACATTTAAATTTTTTGAAAGGCTGAGCTTTTATGTCATTCGGGATCTTATTAAAAATTTTGATACTCATATGATAGCAGTTTTTTTGATAGAGAGAAGTTCGCGGAGTAAACTCGTTCACTAGACGCTCTCCATTTCTAGAGTTACGCGGATATATATCATTTGCTGTCGTGTATAGATACATATGTTGCCTCACAAAGCATGCAGTCTCATATATGTAAAGACAAGGAAGACTTAATATTTTCAACTTAGAGAAAAATGGTTTGCAAGACTCTAAAGGGCCAATACCGCATATGGCGCGAATACATTTTTTTTGTGCAATAAAAGCTTTATTAAAATCCGTACTGTACCCCCAAATGGTCAGGCCGTATCTAAGAACGGAGTCAACATATCCATAGTAAGCCATCAATGCCGATTCTTGATTGACGGTTTTTCGGAGTCTACCTAACACGTACACGAACCGGTTAACCTTTGTGCATACTTTGTCTACTTGTTCCTTCCAGTTCAGCTTTTTATCAATAGTGACTCCTAAAAATTAAACTGAAGCCGGTTGTATTAATTTATGGTTATTATATGTAATATTCATGTCAAATAGGTCATTAAAATTTAAGAAATGAGTTTTATTAAGATTTATGTTCAAATTATTATTATTTAGCCATTTTACTATTGAGTCAATTGTAATTGCAATGTCAGATATATGTTTATTATTGTCATGATTTATAGAATTATTTGATGTCACAACTACGGAAATGTCATCAGCGAACAATATTGTATTATAGTTTGTCACTTCAGTTACATATGTCATTTATATAGTACAAAAATAAAAGGGGACCTAAAACACTTCCTTGGGGAACGCCAAATTTGTTAAGAATGTATTTCGATTGGTGTTTTTCTACAACTTTAAGGTCACTTAAATTTGTTATCTCTACGCATTGCTCTCTGTCCATTAGGTAGCTTTCAATTCATTCTGATGCACGTCCTCTAACTCCGTAATGACTAACCTTGCGCAATAGAAGCTCATGTGAAACAAAGTCGAATGCTTTTGACATGTCGAAGTACAGAGCAGTTGTGATTTGTTTCTTATCAACGTTACTTACTATGTCACGAATAAGGTTAAAGATTGCTAACGTGGTTGATTTATTTCTTTGAAACCCATTCTGCTGTTCCTTAATGATTTTGTGCTTTAAACAAAAATCATACAGCCGCTTATGCATTGCTTTTTCATATATTTTTGATAGTACAGAAATGATTGCTATTGGTCGATAGTTTTCTAGTTGGTCTATGTCACCCTTTTTGAATAACGGCTTTATTATAGACTTCTTTAAAGAACCAGGGAATACACCATTCGTGAAAGATAAGTTAATAAGATAAGCTAGGACATCGCTTAACTCGGCTTTGGCTGCTTTTATTATTTTAGTAGCAATACCATCGCTACCTTCTGTATTTGTATTATTAAGAGAAGTAATTATATTTTGCACTTCTTTTGAAGAAACTGGATTAAGGAATATGGTGCTAGATACTTCTTTTGTTCTTATAATTGATTGATTTGGTTTTAAATAATTTGCATTTACTTTATTTGTCAATTCTATAAAATAACTGTTGAAAGCATTTGCGATACCCATAGGATCCTTGATACGATTCCCATCTACATTGAGTAATTCTTTAATACATGCAGGAGGGTTTAGTGTAGTATCTTTTATGACATTCCATGCAGTCTTGCATCTATTGCCACTTTTCCTAATTATCTCACTATTCCTTGATTTTTGTGAATGTATAATACATTTCTTTAATACTTTTGCGTACTTGAGATACCTACACTTAGCCGTGGGTGTTTTTTCCCTGTAGAATTTTAAACTTAACGATCGTTTTGTTCTGCAGCTCACTCTTAAACCTTTGGTAATCCACTTAGCTTTTTGAAGTGAAAACTTCTTTAGCGGCGTTGAGCACTTTTTCTGTAATGGGTATAAAATCTTAAACTCGCGTCAGCGCGTCAGGACACGTGACCTGATCGAAAAAGCGTAAGACGGATGGAGAGTAGACAGCTATCCCCTCTCTACGGCGCGGCGAAAATGTATGCCTGGGCCTACTGATTCGTTTAGGCAGCGCAGGGCGCTTGCGCGAATGTTCGTGTATGTTACAGCGTGCCAAATAACAAACAAGCCCCCCCTAACCATTCCAAAATATCAAACATGCTCAACGTTAATAATCAAGTTTTCACTTCTGCCGGCACTCCCGGAGTGCAACCCGTATTTTTTTTTTTGTGTCCACTCTTATTTGTTTTTCTGGGAAACAAAGTCTACAAAGCCATTTTAATGTACTTTGAAATTTAATTAAAGACGAATGGGGGTCACTATCTTCATAAACATCAGAAAAAGACAAATTCGCAACATGCTGTCTAAATTTTTCAACATTTTCGTCAGTGTACAGTTTTTTTCTTATATACCATGAACTAATGGGGGTTTGCTTTGTGTTAACTTTAAAACTCAAAAGTTGAGCCATTTCATGATCGGATAGACCTAGTGGTAAAACAGTGCCGACCGCGTTTTCTATATTTCCAATTATATGATCAAGACAGGCATCTCGTCTTGTGGGGCTAGACATGTATAATCTTAGGCAGAAATTACTCAAGAGGTTTGAAAAGGTGATTGTTTCCTTGTTTCGTTTTAATGTGTTAATATTAAGATCTCCAGCAATAATAATTTTTGTTTTACTATTATTTTTAAACAAAGAGTGCAGTAGACAGTCAAGTTTATCAAAAAAATTATAGATATTGGATGCTGGTGTTCTGTAGATACATATAACTATAATCTTTTGACTAGATATCTTTAGACCACAACATTCAAACACATACATTCCTAATTCCTGAGTATTTGCAGTTAATAATGAATAACCCTGTATAAAAAAAAAACATTACAGATACATCTAAGCACAAAAATTACAAATAAGTACAATGTGCGGCCTTATCTCTAAGAGCGATCTCATCCAGACAGAAATTAATATTTCGTTTGCTTACGTAAGGGTATATTCAGCACTTATTACCTCTCTATCAATGCCAAGCAGTTATTTTGCATTGCTTATTGTAACAGGTTGTTTCTGGCTTCTCGTTCACAAGATTTTTTTTGTTTCTATATAGTTCTTAGTTTTCTAGAAAACTTGTATAGTTACCCGTTCAGAGTAGGTTGCGGTAGTTTTTAAATGCGTTTCACAGTGCAAAGTGTTGAGTGATGGACACATTTTCTTGCTGCAAAAAGGGGTTATATCAACGGAAAAACTCACTGACTACTAAATTAAGTAAAACTTTTAAAATAACGCGATCGTTATGCATATATGGATGAAAGGTAATCGCGATAAATACCCGTTTCTTCCATATACAATATAAATTAAGTAAAATTATTTTCCTAAAATAAGTTCGTACATGAAAGTTATTAAAGCAAACAATTACCACAATATTACAAGATATGTCAACACCAAGCGCTTAAAATACCAAATTACAGAGTGTAAATGCCATCGCGAATATTTGCAACATACTCGTACCTATCCTACTACAAAGTAATCGCATATTTTGGTCACATTGACCTCATGTTACAGAAATGTGGCTTGTTAATACGATTCTACACGACTTTACTAGAACCACACAAATATTATAAGTGCGAAAGTTTGTAAGCATGGATTGATGGATGTTTGTTACTCAATAACTCTAGAATTTGGCTGAAAATTGGTGGAGAGGTAGCTTAAATCCAGGAAACGGACATTGGATGCTTTATAGACCGAAAAATTAACGGGAACGAGGCGTAACGGGAACGGGACGAGGGAAACCGCGAGCGGCCGCTTGTTTGAAATAAAACATTGGTAAGCTTGTTCAACTCGTTCTGCAGATTCAAAAACAATAGGTGAACAAAACGGGTGACAGAATGGATCCCACTGGAAGGGAAACGAAAACAGGACCAAAAAAGAGATGGAGGGATATCTTTACTCAGCGGTACGGCCCGGAATAAATATAAATATAAATATTGTGGACAATTCACACAACACTACCCAGCCCCAAACTAAGCAGAGCTTGTAATATGGGAACCAGATAGCTGATATAATACTTGGATACATTTTTTTTTTGTAAATACATACTTAGAATACAATATAACACCCAGACAGAGAACAAACATTTATGTTCACCACACAAATATTTTGTTCTCGGTGGGGATCGAACCCACGACCTATGGCGCAGAAGGCAGAGCTACTACCAACTGAGCTAGAGGCCAGTCGGAATAAATGAGAAAGGGAAGGATGAAGAGATTTAGGGGAGGCCTACGCGAATAAATATCATAACCGAAATGACTTTATGCTCCAAGCCCCCTATTCAGAAACATTGCTTGAGTTTGAGTCAAGCCTCAAGCATAGATTTTGGGACAGTTTTCCATTGAAAAATGTCAAAAGTGTATGCTTGAGTCTCGACTCAGCCTCAAGCACTGTTTCTGAATACGGGTCTAAGTTTTGTCTAGTGATCCAAGAACACACTGCTGTTTTCGCAAATACTCATCGAGGCTGCAGGCGAAGAATAATCGTTCGTTGTAAAGGTCTTCTAGCTTGGGCATTGTCGACAAGACCGCAGCTCGTTTCATTTGCCCTGTCCAATGCACACGAGACATTTTTGACTACCCGGAATTGCTCCCTCGTTTGTGGTCCTGAATTTGATGGCTGCTCTGTTCAACCGACATTTGCCCATGTGAAAAGAGGATCAAAGAGGGTTGTGGGATATTATTTAATGAAGACTAGCTCACTAAAATACACTTCAGGGCACAGTTTCAGCAGTCCCTCAGATATCTTGGAATATTACTTAGTGCTTTCATAATTTTAACGTTCCCGAAACTGTTACTCCCTAATAGAGGATGTGTTCAAAGCAAGCTTAACCTTGAAAATAGAATGCGTCCGCTGAAACTTTTGCTTTTGTTTTGCCTTCATCTCACTAAGTTGGTCTGACACCACACTAGAACTTCACTGCTAATTTTATTAGGTAATAATTATAAGTTTAAGAAACTTGAGAAACCGACTTCATTACCAAACGGCTAAACCGATTTTAATGATATTTGTTTGTGTCAATCTGGACGTAAAAATAACCTTCCAAATAAAAAAAATATATTCTAAATCGGTTCATAAATGACGGACTTACAAACATTGAAAAAATAATTTTAAAAAAAATGGCAACACCGATTTTAATAAAATTAAAATGGGACCAATCTGGAAGCAGTAACTTTCAGATAAAAAAATATTTTTTCAAATCGGCTCACAAATGACGAAGTTATGCGGTAACAAACATAAAAAAAAATTAAAAAAAATACAACCGAATTGAGAACCTCCTCCTTTTTGATTGGAAGTTGGTTATAAAGCAGTCTATGCTTAATCGCGTGATACTTGCACCTCGGCACCTAGACTTATCTAGCTTTAAAATGATCAATGGACGATTTTGACTTCCCGCATGCAAGCGTGTGACGTAATGTCCTATGAGAAAATAAAAGAGGCCGGGGTAAGAAGAGAAAAGTGGAGAATGCTTCAATCACCTGTGAAAAAAAACTAAAATCACACACATACTCCTCATCTCGTTAACCTCGCTAGAGGGCAGTAAAGCATTTTTTTTAATAATTAATACTTAGGAAAATCTGTTATTGGCCTATTTTAAGATTATATGATACCCTGCTTTCCAACTTCTGTAACTGCTGTTGATTTTCTAATAAAAAAAATAAAAATAAGATAACTATCCATGCAAAAGACAATTATTAGAACTTTTCTTATTCTGGGCTAGCATATTAACGTGTACCAACCACATAAAAACTGCCCACGCATCAATGACCAACTTTTTAAACGTTTGCGGGCCGTGGGTAGAGAAAACAAAACGCTCTAACCTCGACAATTTATTATAGCGGCGAAAACATCTTGAAAATATTGAACACAAGCGTTCAAAAACTGCCCACGCATCAATGGCCATCTTTTTAAACGTGTTTGGGCCGTGGGTAGAGAAAACAAAACGCTCTAACCTCAACAATTTGTTATGGCGAAAACATTTTGGAAATGTTGAGCACAAGCGTTGCTTTCACAAAAGTAAATACTTGGCAATTCACCACATTTTGAGTTGCAAATTACAAGAGTGCGAAAAAAGCGCTTTTAAAAAATACACATGAAAAAACATCAGCGTAAATTCAGCAGCAGGTGTTATTTCAGTGACAATGGCAGATGATTTGATTGTTGCCGCTAAATGGACGTATTTCCAGGTGAATGAGGTCGCACCTCGAACTGAATTCATTTGCATTTTACAATGGTTGTGATTTCCAACGCGGATCCGAATTTAAGAGCGTGAACACACAGAGAGCGGTCAGAGTTCTGCGTTCTAGTGACCGTTGACCGCTCAAGAGTTCCAACGCACACAAGCGGCGTTCAAATTCTCGCGTTCTAGTTTCGTTTGGGTCTTTGGACGTGCAAAACATGTCACTAGAAAGTTCATCATCCGATGAAGAACTATTGTTAATGTGGAGCTTAGCAGCTTCTAAAAAGAAAAGGAAGTATTGGGTGCACCCAATTAACACAACGCGATAAGAACAAGGCGAATTTAGTTATATTTTTCAGGAAGATTCTATGTTTATTTTCGAATGTCAATTAATAGTTTTAATGAATTGTATAACATCATAAAACCTGCTATCGAAAAACAAAATACTAACTGGAGAAAATGTGTTCGTAATGTTCTCTTAGGTTTCCAGTCAACTGTGGCTGCGGTGTACCAGCTGTTTGAATTGTTGGAGTTGATTGTGGTGAAAGGACGTAAAACACCCTATTTTCTTGATTAGATGCATTACCGGGTTCCTCAGACATCGCGGCGTTCAGGCGTTCCTTGCCTCGGCGGGAAAAGAACTCTTAGAACGCGACGTTCCGCTTTGACCGCCGCGGTCAGACTGCCCGCTGTGTGCGTTGTGGTTATAGACTCGGTACATTGTAATGAACGGCTCTCTATCTAAAATAGAGGCAAGAGTTAGTAAGACTTTTTACAGACTTTAATTAATAGAAAAAAACATGACTTTGTCTAATTTTAAGCATAACTTTTTGGTGAGGAAATTCAGTACCGAAAGGAAAATTCAAAGAAACAATTTCTACTTAAATATGCGAATAAGCATAGTTAATGAAGATAATGCACTATCCAACGCTCGAGCCACAAGAATCCTTCTCAACTTCAAACATGTACGTTTGACAAACGACTTTCAACCTTAACTTTGCGGAAAAGAGTTGAGATAAACTTGTCAACACTTGAGGGTAAGAAACACAAAAGGATGTTTGCGGCGAGGAAAGTGTCTTGTTTCTTGGAGAAATAATAAATTCCTGAACACATGGAAGTGAAACTCCAGTTTTAAACGTTTCAACACTTAAAAGCTCATTGGTGGTAGGTCTGCCTTCTACGCAAGAAGACGTGGGCTCGATTGCCTCCAAGAACAAATATCTGTGTGATGTATACCATGTTTGTTCTCTGTCTTGGTTCATAAGTTAGGAAGTAAGTAAGTATAGTAAGTCTTCTAAGTATTTACAAAAAAAGGTCTCTAGGTAATAATACCTAGAGACCTTTTTTTGTAAATACTGATATAAATCAGCTACCTGGTTCCCATCGAACAAGCTCTGCTTAGTTTGGGGCTATATAGTACCTTGTGGGGTTTCCAAAACATATATATTTTACTTATCATTACAACTTGTTCCATCAGCAGAAAAAAAACAACAAATTTTTGCGTCACTATAACGTTTTCGAATGGTTAATAATATTATTAAAAGTCTTTGAAAGATACAAGTATGGTAATTTTTTGAAATTGGCGGGAATAAGCTCTATACTAGTACTGAAAGCGGGGGAAAAAAATCTTAATCTTCTCACTTAAAATCTTATCATCACACTTGGATCTAAAGAACCCGTGACACGATTAGAAGAAGAAGATAAAAAGTTTGTTTTTGACGAGTTGCCTTTCTATTCGCTTATTGAAAATTATAAAAGGTGGAGGTGAAACGTCTTCGCAACGTTGCTTGCTATATTCTCGTATCTTCCGCGTTCGCAATAATGTAGTTTCATAAAGTTTCTGGCGCGGCCATGTTGCTCAATTACCTACCCCTCATAACATTTAAACGTGTTCATCATTATCAATAGCCTGAAGTGTTTCAGGAAGAACAATTCATACAAATACTTGTGCATTCCGACCTCTAGCGATCTAAAGCTTTGGTCTCGCGATCGTAACGCACAACGCTGCGGTATACGGCTTGACGCAGCGTCACACGATTGCACTTCGCCGCTGACGCAAACTGCGACGGAACAAGAGACCATTCTAGACGTTTTTCATAAGATTATGTTTCCGGCGCTGCAAGCTGCATACCGCAGCGTTGTGCGTTACGATCGCGAGACCAATGCCTTCGATCCATCGGACCGTTTCAAGCTTCGGCTTTTATTTCATGGCCAGCGTTCGGAGTTCCTTCATTCACCAATTTGGTGTAAGTTATTTTTATTTACACAAAGAAGCTAACAATAATTATATCTCAATTAATGCTAACAATGAACTAGAGGTGCGTATTTCATAATAAAACCTTTTTATTTTTCCAATAAAGCATTAAGGGTGTAAAAATACCCCCAAGTTATGGGTAATATAAAATTTATGCACAACCGCAGTGATTACCCCACATAGGGGTTTATGGTGTTTTGTTCCTTAACTGGGGTTTTATTTTAGCAAACTATGCGATCGAGTTAAGTGGGATAATAAACTTCTAATAAAGATGCTACATCACTAATGTTCCTTTGTATAATGTGAGGAGTTATTTTCCCATATCGGCCCATTGTTGGCCCAAAATATTCCCAACGGCTTCAATCCTTCTCTTTCATGAGCCTCCCACCTTTTAAATGCGTCATCATCATCCCGCTAATACTTTCTTGGCTGAAGCCAAAGCTGCTGTCATAAACATGAAAAATAATATACGTTTACAAACTTGAGAAACCGACTTCACGGCTAAACTATTAAACCGGTTTTGATGAAGTTTCTATTATGGGACCAATCTGGACGCCTCTCTGTCTGTCTGTCCGTCCGTATGTCACAGCCATTTTTCTCCGAAACCGTAAGAGCTAGACTGATGAAACTTGGCGAGTAGATGTATTCTGTGAACCGCATTAAGATTTTTACATAAAAATAAAAAAAAAACTATAAATTTCGGGGGTCCCCATACTTAAAACTGAAACTCAAAAATTTTTTTTTCATCGAACCCATACGTGTGGGATATCTATGAAAAGGTCTTCAAAAATTATGTTGAGGTTTCTAATATCGTTTTTTTCTAAACTGAACAGTTTGCGCGAGAGACACTTCCAAAGTGGAAAAAAGTTGGTCCCCCCCCTCTAACTTCTAAAATAAGAGAATGATAAAATTAAAAAAAACTATATATGTTGTACATTACTATGCAAACTTTCAACGATATTTGGTTTGAACGAGATCTAGTCAGTAGTTTTTTTTTTATACGTCTTAGATCGTAAACCGCAATTTACCTTTCGACGAACTACAAGCACCTTTATATTATGTTACTTGATGCTACGGAACCCTTCATGGGCGAGTCCGACTCGCACTTGGCTGTTTTTTTTATTTTAATTGGAGTCGAACCCACACCATTCCTCAACTACACGCTCCAGTGATCTTCAAATAGAAATCAAGATAAGTGAAAATTACGGTTAAAGTTAAGTAGGTACTTGGAAAGGTTGTAAAAATGTCGTAAATGTCTCGATGCATAGTCCCGGTTTCACACGTTGGCTGAAAACTTACCAACGAAAAGTAAGCACAAACAAGTCCTCTCTCAAGTCAAGTAACCACTAGTGGCCTGGTGGTAGCAGCCCCGCCTTCCGATCCTAAGGGTGTGGTTTCAAATCCATTCGTGTACCAATGAGTTTTCTGTCCAAAAATGTATGTGCACTGAGCTAATACTCTCAAACGGCGAACGTAAACATCGTGAGGAACCCAGCATGTCGTAGAACCTGTAAAATTTAAAAACATGTGTCATGAAGTGCCAAAAAAAGCAAATTATTTCACCATTGGATAATTGTGTGTTTAAAAAATAAATGTCCACTCGTGCGAAGCCAGGACAGGCCGCGAGCAACATATCAGCCTAAGGATAGATGTGCTGTTTGAAAATATTCGGCACGTTTCTTTTAATATTATTGTAGCCTGCGTGTGGAGCTGGCCTAACTTGCCGCCCTTTATCAATTTCTGTTTGACTAGGCATTTCCGCCATGTTTTCTTGCCCGAGTTAGATTTATGGCAGGGCAAAAGCCACAATATTACGCACAGTTTACGCTACGATTTGAGTAGGCTTCTACCGAAGAGCAACTGTGCGTAACCTTAAATTACTGGCACGTGAGGCTGAACATCTGTTGTATACCTCAAGTTGATGGACGTAGAGCAGCGCATCGTATAGGGCACATTCCTGACGCGCGTAGGTCACGCGATATAGTTATACGATACGATTTATAGGCGACGACGGTTGCCACATAACATCAGGTGGTCCATATGCTTGTTCCATCAACTAGTTGTATAAAAAAAAAAGCAGCCAAGTGCGAGTCGGACTCGCCCATGAAGGGTTCCGTAGCATCAAGTAACATAATATAAAGGTTATTGTAGTTCGTCGAAAGGTAAATTGCGGTTTACGATTTATGACGTATAAAAAAAAAACTACTGTGTGACTGTGACTAGATCTCGTTCAAACCAAATATCGTTGAAAGTTTGCATAGTAATGTACAACATATATTTTTTTTAGATTTATTTTTCTCTTATTTTAGAAGTTAGAAGGGGGGGACCAACTTTTTTCCACTTTGGAAGTGTCTCTCGCGCAAACTATAAAGTTTAGAATAAAACGATTTTAGAAACCTCAACATCATTTTTGAAGACCTATTCATAGATATCCCACACGTATGGGTTCGATGAAAAAAAATTTTTGAGTTTCAGTTTTAAGTATGGGGACCCCCGAAATTTATAGTTTTTTTTCTATTTTTGTATAAAAATCTTAATGCGGTTTACAGAATACATCTACTCGCCAAGTTTTATCAGCCTAGCTCTTACGGTTTCGTAGAAAAATGGCTGTGACATACGGACGGACAGACAGACAGACAGACAGACAGACATGACGAATCTATAAGGGTTCCGTTTTTGCCATTTGGCTACGGAACCCTAAAAACCTACTTTGACCAATGATTTTGACTTTAATGTTTTAACTAATGTTGTGAGTAGGAAACGCTACGCTTGTGTATTTTTATTATCATATTAATTTCGGGGTACTTATTGAAGGTCTTTCTGAAATAATCTATGTTAATAAGGGATGGTGAAGGAGGACAAACAATATAGCCCAAGTGTCAGCGCTATGTTACGGTCATCGCCATGAAGTATGTATTTTTCCAACGGTCGATATTGAGCCAAGGGTTTTACGGAACTCAATAATACGGTATTGCCAACCCCATCAGTACAGAAACGTGATTTTGCATAAATTAACAAAGATCCATTAATTATTTTGGTGTTTGAACGGGATCCTTAAAGAGCATGATAATATTAGAACAAAAAGGTCACAAAGGTCAAAGATTAAAAATGTTAAATTTGCAAACTTCAGGCCAATATCTGCCCCAAATATTGGCGTGGGCAACAAACTGGCTCGTGTGAAATTTGTAATAATGGTGGTATATCTACGACAAACGCGTCCTACTTTACGCCTTTAGGATGCGATAAAGCCCAAATACGGACGTTTTTAAAAACGAAAGTTATAGCTTAGTTAGTGTCAACGTAAAACCTACATAGCTCGTAAACTAGTAGGTACAATGACCAAACTACTAGGGGAATGAAAGGGAAGAACAATAAAACAGGTTCAACGAGAGAGAGAGAGAAGAGTTGGAAACCTTTGTGTTTCTGAATTTACCTGTGTGAGTAGGAGAGTCATAAAAACAAGTAAATTAGCATTTCCAAAAGTGCCAAATAAAAATAATCCTGGCTCCATAAGATTTTTTACAGGTTTTCCTCATAGTGGCAACCAAAATAGGACCAAAATAGAATTACTTTGAACGTCTCAGCTGTGATCACAGCTTTAACACTTATTTTAATTTGGACAATATGTTTGGTTTAGGGGGCGTCCATAAATTACGTGAGGTGTTTTTCGAATTTTCTGTCCCTCCCTCCCCCCCTGGTGAGATGTCGTGAGATTTTATTCAACCCCCTCCCCCATCCCCCAATCTCACGTGAGATTTTTCAAAATGTGGGTGCTTACGTAAACGCGTTGGATTGTTATTGTAAAAAGAAAAAAAAATTGCTTCGTGCTTTTATTTACAACTAGTTAAGACAAGTAATCAATATTGCTGAGAATTATAAGTGTAATAAAAATGTAACACTTAAAACGGGACCAAACTAGTATGTACTTGTATTTTTTTTTGTTTCAATCGGAAAAAATATTGCGTGATATTTGCCGAGACCCCCCCTCTCTCCAACGTAAGATTGGATGAGATTTGACTCGACCCCCTCCCCCCTTAAATATCTCACGTAATTTGTGGACGCCCCCTTACATTATTCACTACTAGATGGCGCCCCTAAAAGTGTAACGATCGTAGATCGCACTATCATTGCGTTTCGTAATTTACATAGTCATATTAAACATCATAAACATTATAATATTAGCTTGTAAGATATTTTTTAGTAAGTATATTAGATATATTAGTACTATTAGTTCATTTTTAATATCCAAAGACTTAGAATAACGCATTGGATTAATATCTGTAATGTTATTTTTTTAAAGTTAATAAATTAATTGAATAGTAAATTGAATATTGCTTACATCTTCAGACAAATTTGTTTTATTACTAATACCTACTCTGGATTTGAAATTCTACTTACATACAATATCTTTTGATCGAAATATCCGTTGTAACTACTGTGTGTAATTTAAAATGTCAGAGCCATGTTGTAACATTGTTTCGACCATTTCGCTAATAGCTTTCCAGCGATGTATTTTACAGCATTTCACTCGCGTTTCAGGCTGAATTGTGAACAAAAAAAGTAGCAGTAGGTGATAAGTTTGTTTCAGTTTTCATTGCTGAATGTTGAACTAGTAGTACCTTACTATTGAGTATACTATAGTATAGTACCTACCAACAGTGCCCCCAATTTACGAGTATCTGTTCTCTTGATCATTTATCATAGTAAATTAACATTAGCCAAACAAGCAGATTTCGTCATTCTGTTATTCGGTGTTACAATATTATAAGTATGTATTTACAAAAAGAATAATGTGTAATCTCTCAGGCGAATCACAACGTTTAATAATCATCGAACGTCACTTACAGGGTAAGTTCGTTTGATTCTATAATATGTATCATTATTATAGGATATGATATCTGCTTCCCAGAGAACAAGCTTTGCTTAATTTGGGGCTAGATAGTATTGTGTGGATTCTCCAAAATATTTATTTATTATATTGGATCACTTGGAAAGAATATCCTCTGAATATAAAAGAAAGAGTTGTGAGGGAATAAACATAATAACTATACAACGGATCTTGAGGATCTCCTCCTTTTTACCCGCTTTTTTTAATTATCTCAAAATACCCGCATGACACGTAGTCTAAGTTTAATATGAGTGGCAGATAATTTAAATTTTATAAAGGAGAAGATTTGGTATACTGTATTGTAATGAGTAAAGTTATCGAGTATAAATTTAATGAACTTTTCCTCTAACGAGCTCTTCTAATTTCCGCCTGAAATAATATTTATAGGAATTACAAAACTTTTGTACAATAATTTTCAATTTTGTAGAAACCACAGTGCCAGGTAACAGTAGTTCATTTTGAAGCCTCACTCTGAATACTTTTTGATTCAGTCAAACAAACCTTGAGAGTTAAAGGTACAGACTGAAAGACTGAATTTGGTTTTGTTTATAAACGACAAAAAAAAAGTATGTAGTCATCAATTCGGTTGGTATTTTATGTTTATAAAATATACCGTTTTGGACCTACATTATTTTTTATATGAAAGAATATACTTGCAAATTGCTTCCATAGAAATTTATAATAAATAACTTATTTATTTTATGCCACACAAGTATTACACAAGGATCATTTACAAGTAACAATGACAAAAATTGGTCGTCAAAAAATAGTTCAGTAGTTTGGTTATGAAGCCGTTTTAACAAGTTGCTTAAACTTATTCATAGAGAAAGGTGGCAAAGGCCTCTTCCCCATAGGACTCGTGCTCAACCCTTTATAAATTGTTGATGTTTTCGTGTTCATTATTTGGGAAATATAATTACTTCGGTTTTGTTTAAAAGGCCCGCGAGCTAACATGTTTAAAAAGTTACTAGCACGACCTCTCCTCAGTTATAACATAAATAATATGGATACAACAATGCTTAGAGCATTGTTTTTCTAAAAGTGTACATTTATTTTTAAGGGCTCTTTATTTACTAAAAACCTTGTTGTGTGTAAAAAGGCATTCAATTTTCACGTTTCTGAACCTTTTAGTTTAGTACCTAGTAGTAGACCTCTTATTGAAGGGCTCGTCCGGGGAAGTACTACCACCATGCCTATTTCTGCCGTGAAGCAGCATTGCTGTGTTCCAGTTCGAAGGGTATGTGTTCTGTTGAAATTACTGTGCCTCAAGTTGATGGACGCAAGGTAGTGCATCATAGGGCACGATCCTGACGTGCGTGGTTTACGACACAATGCTTTGATTTAGGCGATGGTTACGACTAAATCATCAGGTGAGCCATATGATTGCTCGATGATCAAGTTAAACAAAAAAAGTTTAACCTGTTAATTCTCAGTAAGCCAATTAAATTTTTTACTGTTTTTAGAGTTTTAAACACCTGATGCGTCATTGTTTTCTCTTAAAACTTGGTTCTCTTAGGCCCGTATTCCGAAACAATGCTTGAGTCTGAGTCGAGCCTCAAGCGTAGATTTTATGACAGTTCTCCATTGAAAAGTGACAAAAATCTGTGCTTGGGGCTCGACTCAGACTCAAGCACTGTTTCGGAATACGGGCCTTAGACTCGGTTGAATGATGCACTCATTTTGGTTTAATTCCATCATCATCATAATTTCCCCTTTTTCACTTTTGGGAATAACCCTCCTCCAATGACCGTCATAATATCCCTGTACTTGGCTACTCGCATCCAGGTCCTTGCCCTATCCAAACTCGTCGTTTCGAATGTCGTTGACCCATCTGGCAGGTTTAATTTAGTTAGAAAATTACAGTTCCAAATTCTCTGACAAGAATGCAGTGTCAAATCGCGGGAGGTCGACAAAGCCACAACCGCTGACGAAGGAATGCAGATTGCAGTGCTTTGTCTTCATTCCAGCGCACATTAGTGACGGTGTGACTCTTAGGCCCGTATTCCGAAACAGTGCTTGAGTCTGAGTCGAGCCCCAAGCACAGATTTTTGTCACTTTTCAATGGAGAACTGTCATAAAATCTACGCTTGAGGCTCGACTCAGACTCAAGCATTGTTTCGGAATACGGGCCTTAGACCTTATATAGAATAAAAAGTTTAAGGTGTGGCTAGAACTTTTATCTTCCAGTAAACTAACCCGGATGTCTACTTCGTCTGCCTGGCTTAAACCTAATTGTCAGTTTGGCTAACAAATCGGCGTGATGCGTGATTTAATTGGTGATATCTGGGAAAAGGGATAAAAGGTGCTACCATAGACTTTTAAACTTCTTGCTTGCGAAATATTCCAACCTTCTTTCTTGTGGAATAGTGAGAAAAAGTCACAAAAAATAATTTTCGGCTGTCAAAAACTTGTATCAAAATATTAATGAATACTTGGTACCTACAACAAAATTCAAATTTATTTTCAAAATTTATTCAGTTTTAAAATGTTATATTTTTTTCAAAGTTCAGAAAATTGTAGGTAAAACTAAATAAATTATTCAGCGTAAATTATTCAGTTAGAATATTATGTGAAAACGTATATAAAATAATATAAAGTATAAAAAAATATTATGTGAAAACCAAGGATATTTTAAAATCCTTGGTGAAAACTGATCATTATTATAGACTTTCAAGACGTGCTCATACATTTAGGGCATGTTTCAAAAAGCATATATGCTTATCCTATGTGCCCTGAACATTCAAAAAGGAGAAAGATGCAGACTAAACTCCAGGATCCACTTTGGCGAGCCTCTTCCTGTTATAATACAAAATGGAAAACTTTTGGAACCGACAGATAACTCAGGAAATATCATACTTGAGTTCGGAGAAAGCCTGACACTGAGTTGTGAGGGAACCGGGGCCATATTCCATCCTAATACAATAAACGAAGAAGAGACCGCAAGCGTCACGTGTGCAGGTGGAGACAATTTCAAAAACGATGATTGGCTGAACGGTCTATCCCAATTCTCCTTGTTCCGATGTGGTATGCCGCCTAATTATCAAAGTAGACGAACATATAGAACTTGCTTCGAAAACAATCCCATCTATGAAGTTGGGTATAGCATTCAGGATGAGTTCTACCCGCTATATGAGTCCTGCTTCAATGAAGGGACGCTCAATGCTATTTACTCCAAGTATACACAAAAGCCTTACAACGCCTTGTACCAGACCAAAGTCGACAGACCTTTTTTCATTGCCAACGATGTTTATGGGTATATCCCGGTCGATACGTTGTTTTCTCCTCGAGGCCAAAGAGCAGCTGTGGCTCAAGTAGTTGGTCCGTTAGTTGAGACCTACATGACGAAAACCGCATTCCTCTCAAGGGGGCATCTTGCAGCAAAAACCGATTTCCCGCTTGCGTTTGGAGAGCGTGCTACCTTCCACTATGTCAACTGTGCCCCTCAATGGTACGGCTTCAATAGCGGCAATTGGAATACCCTGGAAGTAGATTTGAGGAACTATATCCACCAAGTAGGATACGATACTATTATTTACACCGGCACTTACGGAGTGACCACACTAAAGAATGATATCGGACACAGAGTGAGCATATATTTGTACAATGACGAGAATAACAACCCAGTGATACCTGTTCCACTTTACTTCTATAAGGTGGTCTACGAACCATCGACTGGGCGCGGTATTGCCTTTGTTGGTATCAACAATCCTTACGTCACAGCTACGGAGGCTCGAGACTTGTTTTTCTGTAGAGATCTTTGCAGAGGTAACAGTGATTTTCATTGGCTAACCTGGCACCCTGACAACCCATTTGAAGGGTATTCTTTTTGCTGCACGATACCTGATTTCCGAAGCACAGTGGGTCATTTACCTCAACTTGAAATCAGCGGGCTGCTCACGTAATTTCGATTCTGCTAAACTATAAGCCTTAGTAATTTATTTATACTCACTGTGTTCGTGTATCGTATCGGGTTAACGTTCTGTGATAATTTATTTACGACTGTGTATGGAACTAAATGTTCGGGTTCGTCGGTAGTGGACTTGTGTGACACTGTTTGGACAATAAAGTTGAAGTTCTTGATTCGATTAATCCAAGATTTATTTTGCTATGTTGTTTTATAATCAAGCTAGAATAGATTATTTAGTAATTGACCGAGCGAGCGAAGCATCTCAACTTCTTTTTTATTTGAAAGGTAGTAGGTAATTTTAAATTGGTCTCAGAACAATTTGGCGCAGATCAGATGCAGTAAGAGCAGTTGGGGAGCTAAGAATAGCTCCTGAAAATGCAGTAATTTAAATTGATTACTTTTCGTTTGCCTGCTAGGTTTACAGGTAACAGAGTCGATCGTTTTTAATTGATACAATTTATTAAGTACGTCTGAGTACATAGGTAGTTAGGTGTAAAGAAAGTAAGAAAAAAGAACTAGGAAAGAATGATACAACCAATAATACAAAGGCTTGACGGTCCACGGCATGCTGACATGCCGGGCTCAAGTTTTCTAGGATTGAGAATACCTCCCTTATTTCGATAAGAACATCTGCGGCAGCGTCGGCGTCGTGCGCCATTGTGCGCCGGCCTTAATTGCTTGATGAATTAATGTGCGGTTACCATGATTTATATACAATGCAAAATACAGTTTTATTCAAATGTTTTTCTGTTTTTTTCGAATAATGAAGAAAACAACCCTTTAAAAAATTAATGTTTAATGTTGAAAAAAGTAAAATTCTTTAAAAGAATACGCAGGAATGTACTTTCTGCAACCTTTAGTACACAGAATCTCTTGAAAACACTCTCGTGAAAACACAACAGGCTTCCTAGGGCCTTGTACAATTAGCCAGCCTAAGTCTGACCTTTTGTAAATACTTAATCCAGTAAAAAGAATAAAAGGACTTTAGTCACATTAAACTTAACTGAGAGTACTCAATCCTCGTAAAGTAAATTGCTTGACACAAAAGGGCCTCAGGACGGTCTAATACGGCCCCAATAACGGTCGCCATTCACTAGGATTATTTCTAGAAAGTTCGGGAAAGTGGACACTGATAGGATTTTTATGACCACTATCTCATGGGAAAAGCAGAACCGTGTTTTTTTGGTAGTGTTGCTCTTATTTTTCTGTATCTGCTTGCACTGAATGGGGTTAAACTGAGCGGTCAGAGTACCCACTATATCTTTGTTATGGAAAAACTTTGGGATTTTCTTGGAAAAAAACTGCGCATGAACTCTGCTAGGCTGCAAAGAATAGTTGAAGAGATGTGCCATAAAATCATGACCTCCTATGATCATGAAGAAATGCTTCATTCTTGTGCAGTAACGAATCTTCTAATCAGATTTTGACAAGTGTCATAAGAAAAGAGCAAAGAATAAAATAAGAAGACGCTTCCTACAAGGTTCAAATATTGACGCACTCCAGCCACAGTAGATATAAAGCTAAAGCAGTAGGATGAATTGGACGTCTCCTTTCATTTAAGACCTACAATCCTCCAATAACAAATATGAACTTGCATTGCAAGTTCGATTTGCCCATGCATATTTTTGATAGAAACATATTATATTTCCAGTTATTTTTTTTCCATGTTTTTCGCCTTCTGTCACGCGCGGACTCTAGGCATTAAATCCGAGGACTCGTCTTAGTCAAAGTGTTAGCAGTTGGAATTAATGTGTATTATGTGATATTCTGATTTGATCGAAAATGTTTCAGATGGATTTGGAATAAACGGCCATCTTTCTTCCAAGACAATTATTAGGGTAGGGCCGACGCGACTTTGACTGACTCGACAGGACGGAAAAGTATTTTATCTATGTATGTTTAAGTATTATCATTCTCATTAAACTACTTGACACTGGCAAAATTGACCCGAAAAGGACAGATGCCATTCATTAAGAAGAAGAAGAAGACACAGACACAGACACTTTAACTTCGACAAAAGGGAGTGCATGCGTTTGATGTCACCCGTTGCTATTCACTGACTATTATTAAGTACTTATTTTGTTGAGACGTATCGTGGCGGGGAAGGGTCGCTCGATCGATTACGCCATTCGTTTATCGCGTTTGTCTGTAGTGAAACTACTGTCTGTTCTATATTCTGTGCTTCAGCACTCAGATGGAGCAGAAAGAGTCCACTTAGCAGTCCACTGCAGTGTCGGCTACATTATGCGGGGGCAGAAGGACATTTGAATTGCTGATCTGGTACTTTACAACTGTTTAATGCTTTAACAGGATGACAAAACCTTTGTGGAATTTTGCTATTTTTGTTATGAGTGTGTTTTTAAAACTTACCATTGCAAAATGTCGGTGCGTCAAATGAAATATTTGGACGTATCTTAGACAAATTTATTTATTCGAGAATTCAGTTTAGCAAAAATACAATACAACTACAATACAACTAAGTTAAATCCGCGGAGCGGAGCCCTGGTGACCTGTATTACAAGATTTTTAAGCCTATCTCAGACACCAGTAAAACAGGTATTAAACTTCGACTTTCATTCCAGCTAGCATTAAGTAATTTAAGGTTTTTGTTTACCTACTTTGTTTGAAAGAAATAAACAATTTATTATTATTATTATACAATGGACTCCGCACTAGGACTAGCCTGTATCGCTAGAGATCTATAATAGCCCTATTATTAAAAACATGTCAAAAGGTAAGCTGTGCTTAAACTATTTCCATCTCTTACCACTGGGTAATGACAAAAAGTGACAGGGCTAACTTTAAACCATGACTAAATTTAAATTGCGTTTATTAATATGGCTGTATGAGTTTATAAAATGCGTTGGCGAACAAAAAGGAATAACCTACTTTGTCGACCCGTTTCTTCCTGCACTATTGCCATTTATGAATTGTGTTTTAACGTAGTATACCCAGTCCTAGGTAAATAGCGCTTCTCGTTATTTCCTCTGTGGCGAGGGCTGCTATTGTTTCAAGAGGCAGCCTGTCGCGCGAATGTCCGCCAAGACATGTAATTAGTTCGCCCTAGTTCTTCAAATGTAGGCGACTATTTTTAGCATTCGTTTTTGTTACTAATTTTCAGTCTGTTTCGGTGCCTAAAATGCAGAAGCGTATTTTGTGTTTTTTTATTTCTCTGAAGAGAAATAAGCGAAAGTGTTGTTAGATAGTTATAGTGAACAAGAAGACAGTGATTAGCGATTGACAGGGATAGAAGAGTTTTTATAACGCTTTTATTAGCTTCACCTGTATGTATGTACATATGTATGTAACCGACCCCTTTGAGCTCGATTTTGTCCTACTTTAAACCTACTTTGAATCAGATTTGATTTAAACTTTGCACACCTGTCCAAGGTCGATGACAATGCAATAATATGAAAAAAAAACTAAAAAGTAAAAAAAAAATTATAGTTTAAAAAAAATAAAAAATAAACTTTTTATTTTAAACGCTAATTGATTTTTTATTTATGCATAAAAAATTTTTAGTTCAATTAGTTATAAAAGCGTTTTTTATGGTTTTTTAAACTATAATTTATTTTACAACTAGTTTATGGAAAAAGCATATAGCCCGGTGCATAACCATCGCCTATAACAAGGCATTGCCACGTAGGTCACGCACGCCAGAAACGTGCCCTACGCAAATAAATAAATTAAAAAAATATATAACATACGTTAATTACCCCTGCTAGGAACATTTTGTTATATTCCTGACGGAAATTTCTCCGGAATCTTGATTTCTCCCAGTTCCGTTATAAAATTGCTACTTACTTAACCTATTCTTTTTCTTATTTTTTCTCTACGTGTACCTACTTACCTACTACCTACTTGTTAGCTATCTACTGTATAATACCTACTTATATACTTGCTACCTGTCTTGTAAATTGTACCTACCTACTCTGATTCGTTCGTGCTGTATATTTATGTGTGCGTACAAAATAAATGCTTCCTCTTTCTTTCTTTTTCTTTCTAAAAACAGGTACCAAACTGTTTTACGTTCACCATTACGGCCTCACTAAATAGCTTATTTAAAATTTATGTGGATAGCCATAAAGGATGGCTGACTTGTTGCCGAGTCACGGGCTTTAGCAAAATGGAGGTCTTTTGTAATGTCGTTAAGGCTTTTATCGACATTGACTACCCTTTGATACTTTGTCAGGTTCGGAAATAAGCAATTTCTTGTTTTTTGAAAGTGACTGGTGTATCTTGGCTGGATGATAATGATAAGATAGGTTGCCAAGAACGTAGAAAATGAACATAAACATTTTTTTTTATCTATAGTTTATTTTGATACTATTTAATGGAATGAATATCCACAAACCTTGTTATTAATTGTATTTTAGGGCTAATTTTTCAATTTAAAGCTTTTATACGTCAGATAAAAAACATCCCTTTCTTTTTTGGGATTGTCAAAAACAAGAATTGATATTTTTATTCGAGGAATAGTCTTATTCTGTAGATATAAAAATCTGCCCTAAATCACATACTAATAACCGAACTTCCTGCATGAACCAATCCTATTGGAACCAATATATTGCTTGTATCAATTATATTTCAGACTAACGGCCGCCCGCGGCTTCGCGTTAAAAAAATGATATTTTTATTGAATTCCAAGCATTTTGATATTTATTCACTTTCAAACCTTCTCTGGACTTCCAGAAATAATTCAAGACCAAAATTTGCCAAATCGGTCCAGCCGCTCTCGAGTTTTAGAGAGATTAACGAACACCAATTATTTTTTTACCAAGTATAAGAAGATAATACTCGTACTTACTCGAATAACAATACCACATAAAGATAAATTGTGCGATCAAATTAAAAAAAAACAAGGTCTAAAACAAAAAAAATCAACAACAACAAAGTTTAATGCTGGATATAATGCCTCCTTCCAAAACACAAAAATATGTGAGTATAAGTTTACGAATAGTTTGGTCGGTGAGTTCATTACCATTGTTCTTCTAAAATGTAGTTTTTATTTTATTCACATATGATAGTTTTAGCTAGTAAAAATGTTTGCATAATAATAGTTGTTGCTAACAAAAATGTCAGCAGCATACTTATAACATTATAAATAAACTATTACATGCAGCACCCTTAGATGAAATAATATTGGCCATGATTACAGTAACACGTAGATTCAATAGAAAATCCATTGAATCCATTACAATATCTGTAAGAAGGTCCTAATTGAGCGTCTGAACGCGTGAGCACGCTCGGTTTTTGCTCTAGTGCTGGACCAATTCTTTGGCTTCAGATTCGGCCAACTGTAAAAAAAAACTACTTTACGATTCTGCATTCGCGCGCGAATCTAGGATAAGCAACATCTATCACACACAAGCTCAACAGAGTACAAAGAAAACAAGGAAAATTAGATACAGCTGATAAAGTGTTTTGTTAGATAGATAAAAATGTCGTTTGTAAAGTAAGGGCGGTTGTATAGCAAATTATAGTCTAGGGAAATGACAAATATTTATTGACAGCACTTAGCAAACCGATATATTTATTCCTGGTAATCGACAAACTGCGCGATCTTTTAAACGCGGTTTGGTTCGAAATTCGGCTTCGGGCTCATATTTTGCAAGCTCTACTTGACAGAAAAACACAGACAAGTGGGTAACTAATTGTTTTCGCCATCAGGACTTTTTGCGTCTACGTGGGGAGACTGTGAACCCTCACGACCGATAGGTATTCAGGGTGTAACAATTTATTTTTAAGCTGTATTTATAATAATTTTTTTTCTCTCTAGTACTACACGTAACTAATATGTCCATAATTTTATGCAGGATTTCAAATAACTCTAATATCATTTTATTGAAACAAAAAATTCAGATTGCACATTCATAATGTTCTACTCCTACTACATTACACTATTTTTTTTTTGGTGGTTACAAAATAGTGGTGTTTATTTTCTTTGGGAATTGCGTAAATATTATACTTTGAGCCTTTCGCATCTAGCCAGGAGTGGAGTGCAATGGAAGAGATCTTTATTCTCAGCATTGGCATTGAGTGGAAGAGAGAAATAGATAACTTCATGAAGTTCTCTCTTTCTCTCTTCCACTCAAAAACATAAAAGCGAGTTCGTATAACCAGATTCAGTTCGTTAATTTGGAGGGGTTTTCCGTTTACAAAAATGTTCATCATCATCATCAGCCTGAAGAAGTCCACTGCTGGACATAGGCCTCCCTTACACCTTTCCAGGAAGAAAGATTCTGAGCTCTTTCCATCCACCGACTTCCCGCGATCTCAACAATGTCGTCGGTCCATCTGGTGGGTGGGCGCCCGACGTTTCGTCTTGTTCGTGGTCGCCATTCGATGTCTATAGTTTGGAATAGATAAATATTGCTTAAAAGTTCATTTCTAAAAAGTTTCCACACCGTGAGTTCTGCTCACGATCCTAGGAGGTAATCCCGAATGAATGAAGGTTTGCCCCTGACACGTGCGGGCGATGGCTGGTCTATTCCGAAATGTTCTAGGAAAAACAACTTGCAGATTGGACTTGATTGATCGGTTTCAAAATAGTCTTCGCGTGATCCAAATGTTGTTCGATGCACTTTATTAGTTTAGGGTGGAGCCAAACGAGCGTAATTTTTTGAGTTGTGAGTCGCGTATTTTCGGTCGCAGAAATTCTGCTGCATTCGGTTTCATACAAAAGTCCTGTTTCATTCACACGGCGACACAAAATGAGTTGTCTGCCGATTCACACGCGTTATTCGGACCGAATTGATTTTTGATTTTAATTGTTTTCTGGTGTTATCTACTTCTTCGTCTTCTAAATATGCTTCGTAAATACACAAAATTTTCATCGGTTCCATTGCACGACGCAAACATCCGCTATAAACGTTCGATAGTAACTGAATAAAACGCGCTCGTCTGGCATCCCAACAGAATTTCTGCCAGGCAGAATTTCTGCGACCGAAAATACGCGACTCACGACTCACAAAATTACGCTCGTTTGGCCTCAGCCTTTATAAAATATCTTATTATTTATTGATTTTGCTAAAAGTATGGTTATGTATACATATTATAGAATAAACAAAACCGTGGTCCAAAAAAATCTGTTAGGAAAAAAAATGGATTTTGCTGGGTTTGCATTTACATGATTCTATCATAGTAAAGCTAAGCTAACCTCCCGAACTAGGAGGGTGCGCTTAGGAACTACCCAAACAGCCATCCCTCGGCCAATGCTGATGTAGTTATGTAGATGTAGATGTAGATGTGCGCGGTCGTGTTGATAACATTATCGTGTCACATTGGCCTTTTTAGGTCAAGGCATGTACTTCCGAAAACACAGTTAATTTGTGGGCTGATGGGAATCATAATGCGGGGTAATAAATGAATAAATATTGGGCACTTTGCAAATTTATTGCAATTTAATAAGTTTATGCTCCGCCTTTCAATTCTACGGCCACGGGTTTGATTCCAATCGTGTACCTTAGGATTTTTCTGTTAGAAATGTAGGTATACACACAATTCTAGTGGTCTCATAATGGTGAAGGAAAACATAGCCAGCTCCGCTATTAGGCTTGGATGGTACCTATACCATCCAAGCCTAATACAAAGAAAGACATGGTGCCCACAGCACCTATGCTGGGCACGCCTATTCCATCTAAAACTCTTGTCCCAGGCACTATAGCGTCCCGTAAGTAGGGGGCATGAGTAAACACCAGTAGCTTTTTTGTAAATATAGACACAGTAGTGTGCTAGAGATACCCATACTTACCCATCTTAAAAATCTAACTTTAGCGATTTAACCCAAATTATTCTTGTTTTTTTTCAAAAATAAAACCGATTAGAATCTGAGTTAGTTTATTTACAAGCAAATAATTCAACTCGTCCCTTCAAAAAGCAAAAGATCAAACCCAATTTCAACGCTACCAACCTCCAATACCACCAGAAAGGCCAAATCCCTGTTATTTTAACCTATTTTGTATCGGTAAACGTCTACCTAACTTGAAGTTAGTACTAATCTCGGTAAGAGCAAGGCAGGATAAACGAA
Source organism: Thera obeliscata (assembly GCA_947578465.1). Taxonomy (NCBI): domain Eukaryota; kingdom Metazoa; phylum Arthropoda; class Insecta; order Lepidoptera; family Geometridae; genus Thera; species Thera obeliscata. The sequence goes on along the minus strand of OX387918.1, from coordinate 5,491,581 downwards.
AGTATTATAAAAGTTTAGCAATTAATTCGAAAAGGGGAAGGTTGTGACTGATAGCTCAAAGTTATTTAATAAAGAACTTGATACAGAGAATTGGCTGGTAATATAAATACATTCTTAGTATAGGATACAACATTTGAATGTAAATTAAGTGACTAGCTAATAAAAGTGCTACTACAATTTAAAATATTTCTTCAATGATCCACTGCCTGCGTTGTAATTTAATTTCATTCCGAATACAACACTAACAAATATAATAATTATAAGTTTAAAAAACTTGAGAAACCGACTTCATTGTCAAACGGCTAAACCGATTTTAATCAAATTTGTTTGAGACAATCTGGACGTAAGAATAACCTTTCAAATAATTAATAATTTTCTAAATCGGTTTATAAATGACGGAGGCATGCAGTTACAAACATAAAAAAAAATATTTAAAAAAAAATGGCAGCACCGATTTTAATAAAATTAAAATGGGACCAATCTGGAAGCAGTACCTTTCAGATAATTTTTTTTTATTTTTTTTTTTAAATCGGCTCACAAATGATGAAGTTAGATAACAAACATTAAAAAAAAAATACAACCGAATTGAGAACCTCCTCCTTTTTGATTGGAAGTCGGTTAAAAAACGCTTAACACGCCTGACGCTTTATTATAGTTTTTATCTAACTTCGGTCCGCTTCCACTCAAAATATTGCTATGCCTTAAACTTACACACTTTCAAGAATTACCTACATCTTCTTATCGTGTGTTGAGGCGCACTTAAAATCCTTTCACCACACTGCTTCGAAAGAACCAGTTCTTTCGAAGCAGTGTGGTGAAAGGATTTTAAGTGCGCCTCAAAGAAGGTTCTGCTACAAGTATTTACCTTACAGGGTGATCCACACATATTTTCTTGCGCGCTTGCTGCTTGACGCTGAACGATGCTGGAGACGCAAACACTGACGTCACCACGGAATTAAGAAGTAAAAGCAAAAGCGTGTTGGTTGCTCTGTGGACGTCACGCATATTGAGAGACTTTTGAACCAATCACAAATTGTCTCAACAGAATTTAAATTTCGTAAAGTTTCGAAAAGCGTTTGTTTTCATCACAAATTCTGAATTTTTGCGGATCTTATTTAAAGTTCTTGCTATTACTATGTTTAGATGTTAAAAATAAACTATTCAGATAGATTCCGTTCAGAAAGAGAGCCGTCGTGGCCAAATTGTGAACTATCGTTTCGATTTTTATATGGCAGCTCATCCCTTTCTTTCTGTCAGCATTTTGCATCATAAAAAATAAATAAAGGAATAGTACACTATTTGTGATGGGATCAAAACGCAAGAGACGAGCTACTGTATTTTGTCTACTAAACAAAAAACGTAATTAAGCACAGCTGCGCCCTCATATCCTACGACGGTTCTCTTTCTGAACAGACTCTATAAGCCCGTCACACACGTAGCTGTTCTAAGAAGGCATATTACGATGCATTTTTTATACAGATATTCAAGCACACGCAGCTATAATAATTATATATTATTCTATGACGTCACCAACTTATAATATATATTATAGCTCAGCATATAAGAACGTGTGTGACGGGCTATATGTTCACATTGCATCTGAGCACATACAGCGGCATCAGTAACAAAGTTGATGAGTTTTGCATAATTTCGAAGTTCTACTCTATTTCCTCTTGAAAACACTTACAGAACCACACAGTTAACTTACAGAATATTTTCGGCCACTTTAGATAGTGTTTCCTTTACATCATAAGTACTGCCAGAAAGTGCAATCTACCACATTAAAACAAAGCTCATAATTTATAAAAAAGTGGGCCTGCTTAGGGTATCCGTAACAACTTGTTTAAGATCGAAAGACCCTTTTGGATACTTGCCAAGTACCTCATTAAAGCCATCAAAAAGAGAATATTGCTGACACAGCATTGTTTATGACTACCCTCTTCCAACTTGTTTACGGCATTTTCCCTATTTTCCCTATATTTTTACGGAAGTCTGCGTGATGTATTTGAATTTGGAGGGTTCCGCTTGATTTACAAGTCTAATAGCGGGGACATTCCTTGACTAGATAAAAAACTGTCTGGCTGTCACTCAAAGACGACATTACACGAACAACGGTGAATGTTTGGAATCATTACTTCAACGTCTCCGAATTTCATATAAATAAATATTGTGGAAAAGCCACACCACACTATTTAACCCCAAATTAAGCAGAACTATCTCTACTAGGGAACCAAATAGCTGATACATTATAGGTATGCATTTTTTGTAAACATACTATACTTAGAATACAATATAACATCGAGACAGAGAATAAACATCTGTTTTCACCACACAAATATTTGTTCACGGTGGTGATCGAACCCACGACCTGCGACGCAGAAGGCTTCTACCAGCTGAGCTGAGGGGCCAGTCCAAATGTGAATGTAATTATGTAATCTAGCATACCATGAGGTTTCCCAGCACAGTGCCTACTTTAATAACAGCCTGAAGAAGTCCACTGCTGGCTATAGATCTTCCAGACATTTCTAGAAATAACAATTTTGGACCCTTCGTAGACCCCTAGGCTTAAGGCATCCAACGTTTTGACTTCCTACTATTAGAATTTCTCGTATTCTCTTCTAAGATTGCGCCGAGCGAACAAGGCGGAAGGGAAATATGTAGGTATTCACTGCAGCTAGTTGTGTGCGTACTCACGCACACAATTATAAGTTCGAAAGACGCCGTTTACACCTAGTGTGGACAAAAGTAGGTAACCCATGATTTGAAAAAAAAATGATTCTTCTTCTTCTTATCGTGTCACTGAATCTTTCAAAACAAAAAAAATATTGGTTGAGTGACATAAAGAGACGAATATTTTTTATGGTTTTATTTGCTACTAGGCAAGTTTCTACCAGAATTATGATTTCCCACGAAGCACTAAAGTTATTTGCGCGGTACATACATGTTTGTGTGTGTTATCATTTACGTGGGCAACAAGGGAATTTACGGTTACAGAACAGACAATAATTTATTCCCCGATGATACCATAAAGTCAGTTCTGTTAGTTTTATGGCCTTTTCAGGCCAATTCGTGTGTAAGTTTACAAATAATTTTAAATTTGTGATTATACAGTCAGCGTCGAATTTTGATAACGTATTGACTCACTTAATTTAGTACTTACGCAGTTTTCTCACTTTACGTAATAATTTTATTATGATATGTGAGAAAACTAAATACTGTATTCCTCATGTGTCATAGTAATTATCGTGTGACTGGTTCTTTCGAACCAAGTGTGGTGAAAGGATTATATGTGGGCCTCAATGAGTCTCCTTTCGTGCACTCGACACTTGTTTTTTAACTTTTTAGATTCTACGACATAGGTACTAGGGTTAAGTTTAATACTAGGATAAAAGGAATAGTTAGATACATGTTTGTACTTACGATAGATACTTAGGGACCTCACTCAGTAACCAATCAATAACCCTAACTTGTTTACTCGCTCGCTTGGGTATTAAGTTACATAAAGCCTTTTTCTAGAATACCTAGAATTTATAGCCCGTAAAGCCTTGCCCGGGCTCTAAAGATAATGCAGTATGCTACTTTATTATTCTCTTTTGTTTTTCTTATATAGTTTGTATAGCTTACAATGTAATATAATAAATATACTGAGCTTTGTAGAGAACAGGGTAAATAAGAACGCCATTTTCTTTAATAACATTTATTTTAATATTTATTCCATCGTCATTTTCATATGCCGTATAAGTATATTCATAATTATTAAATTCCAAGGGAAATACATAGTACATATATAATGAAGCTACATACAGAGAAAACTACTTGTTTGATACCATCATACCCCCTGTCCGAGAGTTGCAATAGTATTAAACATTATGAAATATATATAGACACATTAATATATAGTTTATTATTCTAAGTTGCCAATCGCAAGCGTGGCGTTGTCGTCGTTTCATTCATATAAAGGCTTATTATAGCGTCTTTCACCAAGTTTTTCTTTACCGTTACTCTCTTACTGACTAGAACATTTAAAGTTACATTTTACTATTTTTTCTACTCCCTATTGACATAAGTTTACCACCAAGATTAGCTACTGTTTAATCATCTACTTTAGCTTATACTTAACTCTACATACATACATTAGATAAAGGTGCCTAGGCGACGAAGCCGATGTTCAAATAATAAGGAAACAAAGGAGGTACCTCGGGCTCGCCGCCCGACGTAGAACAGGGTCCGGCCGGCCAGGCTGTGCGTCGAGCTTCCTGATTGAGCAATAAGGCTGGGTGATTGCCCAACCGAGGAAGCGGACACCCGACCGACCAGACGGAGAAGATCAAACTAATTGTAAACCATCCAAAAATATTTCCGAAAAGAAGTAGGTCCCTGTTTTGTCGAATCTCTAAAGAAGGGAAAGTGGAAATAAGAAGGGGTCCGTGGACTTGCTGTGGTTGTCGCGGGCGGTGGAGCGGCGGTCAGGTCGGCTGGCAGGAGCTGGTCGCCGCTTCAGAGCGCGGAGAGAGGGGCTGGCCGGTCCTACCCCCACTTCTGGAAGAGGCCCATGCGCTGGCAGCGACAGTTGGAGCCCCACAGGTTGCAGCGGCAGGAGGACGAGTGGCAGCAGTCCCCGGGGCGGTGGTCGCAGTTCCCGCCACGACGGATGCACGCACGCCTGAAAACGTACACCAGCGACGATCGTCTGAAACCACATCGTTCAAAACTAGCCTAAGTTTCCGTGCTACGGAAATATTTGACGGCACGGTAGGGCTTATAAAGCCGTGGGTTATTTTATGAATAATCGTCTGTTTCTCGTTAGAAATTGAGGCTAATTTTTCAACAGCAGCTAATATAAAACTCTATGATCTGTTATTTTCATACAACCCAAGAACTATGTTGGCCTAACCTCAGATTCACAGTTCGTCTCCAGCTCATATACATTTTTCAGTTTATAGAAATAGGATACAAAGATTGGGATTATCTAGAGAACAATTTTTATCGCAAGGTACATTGTATGTTAACGTTGTACGCAATGGACCATTAAACTTAATATTCCCGACTTTCCCTATCGTCACGGATGATAAATCATTCAAAGCATTTCATTATGTTTTATGAGCTTAGTTTGCTAGACAAAATGTCTAAGAAATAAAATAAAAACAAAGTAACTTGGACTTTATTTTGTGGATGGTAATACTCACTTTCCAACGTCTTGGAGCAGTTGTAGATCAGCCGGGTCGTCTCCATAGTCGGATAGGTTCACTCCTAAGTCGTCGTCGCCTGTTGACAAAGTTTTTATTTTTAAATATTTCTTTTATTTATTTAGACAAAGCAGTTCGGGTTAACAGCTAGCGCCAAAGCACACAAATGCGAAAAAATAGTTTTTTTTTATAAATCTTTTTATAGTTCATTGTGCCGTGTGCTGAAATCTTTTTTCTAATGGCAATTTTTTACACCTATAGATAAATCCGTCAAATTAAAAAAACCATCAGTTAAAACAATATTCATCTATCTTTTAAGCTTGTCATACTTATTTGATACACTGTAGATGGTAAATTCAGCCCTTAAAGATTTCGTAGGTACCAATTTAATAAAAATAGAAAATAAGACTGTGAAGGCCGTATTTCCGATTAATGAATCCGTGAAAATTTCAACCAACAAATGGATCAATATTTCGAACAGAAACGTTCAACCCTATTATTCTTGGAAATGTACGAGTATTCTAAGAATAGAGCTACTTATTATTTAACGACGAAATCTAATACTGGCGTTAGACAGCGAACATCAAATTACAAAGTTAAATAATTTAGAAATAAAATGACTTTATTTGACATGATTTATTACACAGACGGCCATTTTTAGGGTTCCGTAGCCAAATGGCAAAAACGGAACCCTTATAGATTCGTCATGTCTGTCTGTCTGTCTGTCTGTCTGTCTGTCTGTCTGTCTGTCTGTCTGTCTGTCTGTCTGTCTGTCTGTCTGTCTGTCTGTCTGTCTGTCCGTCCGTATGTCACAGCCATTTTTCTCCGAAACCGTAAGAGCTAGACTGATGAAACTTGGCGAGTAGATGTATTCTGTAAACCGCATTAAGATTTTAACATAAAAATAAAAATAAAACTATAAATTTCGGGGGTCCCCATACTTGAAACTGAAACTCAAAAATTTTTTTTTCATCGAACCCATACGTGTGGGGTATCTATGAATAGGTCTTCAAAAATGATGTTGAGGTTTCTAATATAGTTTTTTTCTAAACTGAATAGTTTGCGCGAGAGACACTTCCAAAGTGGAAAAAAGTTGGTCCCCCCCCCTCTAACTTCTAAAGTAAGAGAATGATAATACAAAAAAAAATATATGTTGTACATTACTATGTAAACTTTTAACGATTTTTGGTTTGAACGAGATCTAGTCAGCAGTTTTTTTTTTATACGTCATAAACCGTAAACCGCAATTTACCTTTCGACGAACTACAAGAACCTTATTATGTTACATCAAGTAACATAGGTAATATAAAGGTTCTTGTACGGAACCCTTCATGGGCGAGTCCGACTCGCACTTGGCTGCTTTTTTTTATTATTACTTTCGCTATCTACAAAATTTGTAATAATGGAGATTCATGATGTAATTTATAAAAAATCTGAATTGCCAATTTTTGTTGAAAAAAATAAATTGAAAAAATGATAGTCAAAAACACCAAGTCTGAGTTTTATTTTTGCTTTCGGTCTAGTAATACGGATAGTATTGCGAGAGACGCGAGAGAGAGAGATCTTTTGTATACGCGAGAGAACACCTGATACGGACAACCAAAAACGAAAATAAAACTAACTTGGGGCATCGACGTTTTTAAACGACCTTTCAAACCATCAAAGGTAACCCAGCCAAAAACTACGTTATCCAGTTACAAAGAATTCATTCGGTAAAAGTAGGTTACCCTAGCAAACAATACGTAGCAAACGATACCGATCAAAATAAACTACGAGTATCATGAATCCATCGGAACTTATTGTTCTTGCAAATATTGGAGTTTCGTTTCGGGTTTTATAGCAAACATTGATTTAAAACCGCACTGTTTGTAGAAATATGATTGAGTGGAATTCAACTGTGTAATAATACAATATGACACCCAGACAGGGAATAAACATCTGCGTTCACCACACAAATATTTGTTCGCGGCGGGGATCGAATCCACGCCCTCCAACATAGAAGGCAGAGCTACCAACTGAGCTATGAAGCCTGTCCAAAAATGTATCATACAATATTATATGTAACACCCGGACACGAAACATAATGTGTTTTTATGGACAATGGAATAGCACTAATCATGGTAATCTTATGATAGCTCAAACACTTTAGCTATAATTTCTAGTGTTTTATTTATTTGGGAACAAGGCCAAGTCTCTGACAGTTTCATAGCAGTGTCACTGATGGATAGGCAATATGAGACGCGATTCGTTTAAAATATTGCAGAGCGCCATAAAAATGCCAGCATGGATTTAAAGCCTCACTTTCCACGTCAATACGGATGACAGATGCTTTGATTGAGGCAAAAATGTACAGGCTTGATAAATTGGAACAGACGCTGTAATAAAAAGGGGATATTTACATGCGAGTCCAGTGAGAATTTTTGGAAATATTGGTTTCGATAATCTATGATATAAAATTCAATTATCCCTCGGTTTCGGGCAGATTGATTTGGAGCGCCATATTTTATTGAAACAAAATATTAATCAGAAAATTTACAAATTCGATGTTAAATCATCATTAGCATCAGCCTGAATAATCCAACCAACCATCCAGCTACACACATATTTTTCTAAAACATTATCAGTAATTTATTCCATTCTAGCTCTCTTCATCCTCCGATGACCCCGACCCCAGTGTGATTTCTACTTCTACTGTGCCTAAACCAGTATGTACCTACTTCAATTTTACAGTCGTAAGATATCTAAATATATAAAACTCTTTCGTTACTGACTGACTGACTGACAATCAACGCACAGCCTAAACCGTAAGTCCTAGAAGCATGAAACTTGGAGAGTATGTATGTTTTATAGCATAGGGGTGCACTGAGAAAGGAAATTGGAAAATTATTTCCCTAAGCGGAGAAAAAGAGGAAAAACTTTTAAAAGGAAAATCAACGGGGCGTAACGGCTACGGGGCGAGCGAAGCCGTGGGCGGCCGCTAGTTTTGTATAATTTGTTTGTTCAACGTTGGCCAGTCGTAGAATGACGTGGGTCAAAAACTAAAAGACCATAATGCTCACCAGGATCAATATAGGAGGCATGAGCCCACTCTGAGGCCAGCATGACGGCCGCTACCGCCAGCAGGATTGCGCCGGCGCGCGGCATGCTGCTCGTTGAAGAGCCCGCTGCTTGCCTGTAAAATAACATACAAACATTCAAACATGCAAAAAAATAACTTTTTTCATCCCACTGCTACCACTTATCTCATACAATACGTAACAATCATGACTACTTTTTCAATTTTATGAATACTGAAAACTGATAACGGCAAAAGTCAAAATATGTCGTGCAACGTCGTGTTTCTTGGCTTGTAGCTTGTGTGAGCGATACCTTTGTGTTTGAATTATTGTTGTACTGAATAACTTGTGGTTTTGAAATATGTTAGACCAATTATTATTTTGCTACTCTTTAATGTTGAACCCATCTGGTATTACCTGCGTCACCTCATAGCGTACACAACAGTCTAGTTTATTGTCAATAAAGATTACAAATTTTACAAAAAAAAAAACTAACTTTTGAAATATTCAAGACAGAATCTTCGTACTCATCATGATCCGAGGACTCCGAAAATACAAAACTGCCTTACGATGCGCTTATTATGGCAAAAATCTGGACATTCACTCCATATACGGTCAAAGAGAGGAATCAAAACCTTTACCTACCTACCTTTGGTCACCTGGAGGTGAAGCTACAAAAAAAAATCTTACCTAATTACGCAACACAAAAGTTTGTTTGGAAATAGTTTTACTCAAACGAAGTAATGCGGGATTCTAACAATGACCAATTATGAGTCAAACTCTACCTCTATATCTGCAAACTCCAGACCTTATTGAAATTCCTTCTAATCGTAACTATGTGGAACACCAAACTATTTCTCCATCCTGTTCACGCCTGAAGAGAACCCTTATAAAGCTGACTGGTAATCTCCCTCACTCTGACACAATATTAAGATTATTAAGCTAAGAATCTGATTTAGAACTATTAGAAAAAACAGACTTTTAGATAATCAATAAAAGATCGAGTAAAAAAATTACAAAAGTTGCGACGTACTTTTTAATTTAGTTATTGTTTTTAATACATAAGTGCAATAAATTATTTGAATTTGAATTAAATTTTTATTTTTCGAAGCGACGCGTGACACAAGGGCTGATGGGTATCTGGCGCAGCGTATAAGCATTGCTATTCAGCGTGGCAATGCCGCCCGCGTCTTGGGGACGCTTCCATCTGGCACTGATTTGGATCAGTTGAGCTATCTCTAGATCATTTGTAACGATCTGCAGATAGCTCAACTGTTTCTTGTGTATTTTGTACATTTTGTAAATATTTGTTTAATTGTAAGTTTTTCTGTGTAAATAAATCAAAACTATTAAAAAAAAAAAACTATTCGTTTGGTAATGTATTTCATGTATACTTATTTAAAATCTGTAACGGTTTCTTTTGATTATTCTGAAAAGAGATAACTCGCTTATCATTCAAAGCGTTTCAAACCCCCTACACATAAACTCGTAGTGCTTCTACGGTCACGTAACACTGCTACGTACACAGCGACGCTTTTAGTGAACTGCTACGTCGCGGGGAATTATTGCGTTTCTATTTATAAGGGTTTCCTCGTCTTTGTCAGCGTTTTTGTGGTTCTTATCTACCCTCTTATGAGTGAACGTGATGAATAATACCGTCAGTACTGAGTAATACGGTTACGTAACCCGCTGATGAATAAATGACGGAATTATGCGATAAAATAAGAAAAATACCGCCGAATCGAGTACTTCCTTGTTTTTTAAAGCCGGCTTAAATACGGCATTCCTACTGTCTGAAGTCACTATGAGAGCGGTGCTTCGTAGAGGAAAAATACTTATTCTTGCCTTTTTTCTGGGGAATTTTATGATCTACTAACTTGTCTTATTGGTTTTTACCTTAGCTCTTATCGTTTCAAAGATACGCAAGAAAAATAAATTGGTGACCTAGAATAAAAAGAACGCAGATCAATGAGGACTTTTGACAAATCATTTGTAATGAGAAACTCACGACCTGTGGAGTGATTGCGTATTTTTTGTTGCAATCAAAACCTAGTCGCATCTGTCAGTTTTTACTATTACTAGTATGGCAACAGATAGACAGTGGTCCAAAAATGATGTCAACAAGATATGTGATCCTGTTCCTTGTTAGTATCTTTTTTTTTAATTAAACTTTTGATTGCAACAGAATCACACAATCGCTCATCAGCTGTGCAAAAATCCAGCTATAAGATTAATGCGGACTCAGCATCGTTTTTGGTCTATTTTGTCTGAAATATGGCAAACCAGCAATATGAAAAGAACCAAGCTCTTACAACGATTTATTCAAGAAGAATGTCGCGTATAATAAAATTCTAAATATATCTTCAAAGAGACTTCAATGTACAGACATTTATACCTCAAAGGTTTTTATAGGTTAGATTTCTAGCTAAATAAGGGCGTTCGCACACAGACCACGTTCTTCAATAGGCGGATTTGATGAAAGATACCTTTTCCTTTGCGGGACAAAATTACAGCTGGGGTGGAAATTTCTGTGATTTGGGTTGAATAAAATCATTATTTCAGATTGTTATATTTCTATTAGGGGTACGGTTTTGATACTTTTATAAAAGGATCACAGTAAATATCTACCGGAATCGTTATTCTATCTCTTTGCGCAATTCAATGAAATGGTTTGAATTGTTCCTAGTTTAACCGACTTCAATTAAAATGTTTTCAATAAAAACAAATCAATTCGGCTGTATTTTTATGCTTGTTATCTCTTATCTTCGTCAATTATGAACCGATTTGAAAAAATATTTTTTTGTCTTAAAAGTAATACTTACCAAATTAGTTCTATAGTCGGTTTGTCAAGTTTTTTAAACCTCACTTATGGTCACCCAAGGATCACGAGTAATATGTATTCTATTGAACAACAAGTTAAATAACGACTACAAGAAGACATCCTTGTTTTTGTCTATTTTTTGCGTTTTATTTTATACAACTAAATCAGCGAACAAGCGCCCACCTGATAGAAAGCAGTACCGTAGCTTATGGACGGTTGCAACACCAGAGGAATCCCTCGCGCTTTGCTGACCCTTTAAATATTCTAAAACACTTTTTTTGGAAAACCTTATTTGGACGTACTTTAATATTAAGTTTTGTCTTGTTACAGTCTGAGGGAAATCGAGATTATGCCTGGGGTTTAAACGATCACGATCTTTAGTCATGAAGTGCCGACCACAGAGAAAGGTCTAAAATTGTGAGGCTGTTTCTTTTCTTTGTTTTATTAAAGCCGGAATGTGATCAAATACGTAAATTCCTATTATCAACCCAGAAACCTTTAAACCGAAGCTGACAAAGGGTTTATTGCGTAGAAAGTCACGATAACACCGTGTTAAAAATACAGCCGAATGGCTGTATTTTTATGCTTGTTATCTCTTATCTTCGTCAATTATGAACCGATTTGAAAAAATATTTTTTTGTCTTAAAAGTAATACTTACCAAATTAGTTCTATAGTCGGTTTGTCAAGTTTTTTAAACCTCACTTATGGTCACCCAAGGATCACGAGTAATATGTATTCTATTGAACAACAAGTTAAATAACGACTACAAGAAGACATCCTTGTTTTTGTCTATTTTTTGCGTTTTATTTTATACAACTAAATCAGCGAACAAGCGCCCACCTGATAGAAAGCAGTACCGTAGCTTATGGACGGTTGCAACACCAGAGGAATCCCTCGCGCTTTGCTGACCCTTTAAATATTCTAAAACACTTTTTTTGGAAAACCTTATTTGGACGTACTTTAATATTAAGTTTTGTCTTGTTACAGTCTGAGGGAAATCGAGATTATGCCTGGGGTTTAAACGATCACGATCTTTAGTCATGAAGTGCCGACCACAGAGAAAGGTCTAAAATTGTGAGGCTGTTTCTTTTCTTTGTTTTATTAAAGCCGGAATGTGATCAAATACGTAAATTCCTATTATCAACCCAGAAACCTTTAAACCGAAGCTGACAAAGGGTTTATTGCGTAGAAAGTCACGATAACACCGTGTTCACCGCACCGATTTTCAGTGTGCTGTATTGCACCGACACAGCTGGCCTACCATGAGCTTCATATGGTAATGGTTATGGTTATGGCTGTCAAAATTGTGTCAACAGTGTCAACACATTCAAACACAAGAAGAAAATGAATGTGTAGGTCAGCCTATCTATACACAATTTGACGGCCATAGCCATAACCATATGGAGCTCGTGGTAGCCCTGCTGTATGGATTCATATTTTTTTCATGTTTTTTAATTATCAGCAAAATTTTCGCCTTAAGGGGGTACGATTTCCATACAAACTTAATTTACACAACTATGGGCGAATAAAGTATTAATGTACACTGAAATAGCTGTAATAGGCTTTTACAGTGGTCCTTATTACCGGCCAGTTATATAAAGTTGGAGTGTCAGCCGTTGGTCGTGGCAGTCGGGGCTTCAGAAAAAGAATGACGAAAAAATTACTTTTTTGGTTTTTTATTAATATTTCTGTTATCCTAAAGTTTTCTCCAGCTTAAACATATACGATATATATATGATATTACGTGCCATACAATGCACTGCCCAGCGTTCGTCAACTTCAGGCATACAGATGTTCAGCTTCTAGAATATTTCGTGGTTTCAAACTCATCATAGTACATAGTTTTTTACATTTTATTATGACTATCAAAATGATAATGTATCACATCGCAATGCTTATCACACCAATGTTTGTCGTAGGTGGGAATCAAACCCACGGCCACCGAAACCTAATATAATAACTGAACGCGCGGCATTCTAAGTCAAAATCAAAAGTAAAAAAATATTTTAATGGTATCACAAAGATCATTTTGAAACGTCTTAAAGCTAGGTGAGTCTAGGTGCCAGTTCCACGCGACCAAGCCTAGAAGAACAGGCAACAAACTACGGCTTGGTATTTAACGTTTTTTTGTATGGTCTTTTTACAAAACATTGTATTTCGTATCTACAAGCAACGCAGGATTTAATATTGTGTGTTATGGGGGTACAAGCTGTGTTTCGCAAAATAACGGCCAACCCTTTCGCATTTAGCAACGTGATACGTTTATACCGCATGAGTAGGTACTAGTAGGGTTGGAACAAAAATATTTGGAAAACAACAGTAGGCCTACCACAAGCTTTGCCTGGCTCTGATTTTGAGTCTGTGTGAGTTGACTAAATAAATCCTTCGTCGAAACGTCACACATACAGTATAATACGCTGGTGAGCACTCACACAGACCCAAAACACCAAACCACTCAAAACCGAGACAGAGCCAGACAGAGATTGTGGTAGGCTTACAGTACTACAGGTGCGTGAAATGAGGGTATTTGCTTAATATAATATTTTGACGTAATTCTGATTACTTGTCTGGCATAGGTACGTGACTTACGAAACAATGCTTTGTTATCATTTTACATCAGGTGGATCATTATGTTTGTTTGTTTGTTACATGAGCTAGTCGTATAAAAATACATCTTCATAGAATATTGAGAAGATTCTTCTTCTTCGTAACGTGCCTCTGGTTTTTTCAAACCAGAGTGCGGTGAAAGGATTTTAAGTGATGGTGGATCTTTTCATGCACTTGACACAAGTTTTCGAATTATTAAGTTCTACGATATGCCGGTTTCCTCACGATGTTTTCCTTCACCGTTTGAGAGTACTAGCATAGGGCACATACACTTTTGACAGTCAAACTCATTGGACTGGATTTGAACCTTAGGAACGGAAGACATGGCCGCTACCACTAGGCCACCAGTGCTCAATCGAGTAAGTACGTACTTGGAGTACCAAGTACGAGTCTTCGAATCTCTTACAAGTTACTACTCGTAAGAGATTTGAAGGGATACGTATAGCCTGTACCTAATAAAAAAAGGGCTGAGCCTTTTTTTTACAAAATAATACGACATTGTTTTTTTTATAAAGCGTTTACTCTGCTAGTAGACATGACGCCATACTAAAAGGCTTTCATGAGGCTTTATAATCCTCTTACAGCCGATAACAAATGCTCCGAACAAATTGCAATGATCATTAAATGGCGACGCACTGCAGGAAACGTGGGGATGAGATATGAGCCAGTATTTAACATCGAACCGCGTGACTGAAAATAAGTCTAATGTAAAATGAGTTGTAATTCAATGATTGTAAGTTCAAATTGCCCTGGCGTTTTATTGTATAAGTGCTACGTGACTTCAGAATGAATCTCAGTGTAAAATAAGTTTTATCGCAATGAGTTTAAGCTCAATATGCCTTAGTTTTTGTAAGAATGAATAGACTTTTGTATTCTAGATGATTTATACAGTGTCATGCACAGAATTTTCACCAATGCTCCTATTTATAGGGGGTACTGTAGTAATTGGATATTATTTAAACTGGCTTTATTAGCTTTCATTTTCTTAATTAGTTTAACCCAAAAATAATGGCCTATGTACATAAAGTCATCTATGGAAGTTCATTGATATTTGGTTTCTTTGCTATTTTTGTTTTGTAAAAGGATCATACAAAAAAAAGGGATGAACCAAGCCATAGTTTGTTGCCTATTCTTCTAGGCTTGGTCGCGTAGAACTGGCATCTAGACTCACCTAGCTTTAAGACTTTTTATAGTGATACTTGTGGTACAACTGGATAAAAAGATTTTTAAATTGAATTTGATGAATTGTGAATTACTACGGGAACCATAGCCTCATGATGGCCAATATTTGAAAATTTGTCTCTATTTTTTTATTTTTGTAATTGTGTTGGCTCATAACAATTAATTTTACCCTTTAAGAACTTAACAAACATTGCAAATAATATAAAACAAAACTGTATTCTAAACTGCAATTAACTGTATAGAAAATCCATTTTTTTTTATTATTTATGTTTAGAGAATATAGTCGAGTTTAATTATAAACTTCGGAGGGATTTGAAGAAAGCAATTATTAAAGACAAACTTCTCTTCGGTACTCCGTAAAACTAAAACAAACAAAATACATCTGAGTTTAACTTGTACAGTTTGTCAAGCAATTAGCAAGTTTTCAAATTAAAGATAAGGCTTTGCCGCCATATTTTTCCGTATGAAGTCGCTTTTTGTTGGAGTCATGCTCATAATAAATATTGTGGACAATCCACACAACACTATCTAGCCCCAAACTAAGCACAGCTCGTACTATGGACACCAGATAGCTGATTTAATACTTGTACCTATACATTTTTTTTTATAAATACATACCTAGAATACAATATAACACCCAGACAGAAAATAAACAACTGCGTTCACCACACAAATATTTGCCATAGGTGGGGATTGATCCTACGACCTACGGCTTAGAAGGTAGAGCTACTACCAACTGAGCTGAGAGGCCAGTCATGTTCCAGGGATATGTCATCTTCTCGGTTGGGGGTTCAAATGTAGTTAGTTTCTGTATTGGCACTAAAATATAATTACAAATGGCGTACGTTTTCTCTTTAATAGGGGTTGACTCATCCTTGCCTCGATAACTTACCAATTGGAATCCGATGACGTAATCTTAGTTGAAAACTTCGCTATCAAGTTATAATTCAAATAGTTTGTGTCACGAAACTGTAGCGAAATATCTTTAACTAACTACGTAATCGAGTGAAGTAGGTATAAATTATAAGTATAATAAATACCAAGGAAGTGTGAGACGGTTTGTTTGTTGTGTAAAAATGTAATTTGTTGAATGGGAGGCCTCAGTAAGCATTTATTTTATTCTTTTTTTTAGTATATTTATCACGGTTCAAGAGATTCAGCCTGGTGTTAGACGGATAGACGGACGGACAGGACAGTCTTAGTAACAGGGTCCCGTTTTACTATTTGAGTACTGAACCCTAAGAAGTAGGTTAAAATTAAGGTAATATGTATATAGGTATCAGGTCATCACCATCAAAATAGCCTGACTTCACCCACTACTGGGCTTTTGCTTTAAAAAAAAACGTACTACACACTAAACGAGTTCTTTACGACGAAAAAAAATAACGTAAATTTTCTATACCCTATAACCTTTTTCTATCAATGCATATCATATTAACCTGTTTACAATTTGCATGATTATATCATATCGGTCCGCTTCTACTATATTACAACACCCTTAGGGTGTTATTAATAATCCTGGCGTAGCGTTGGACTAGTTAATCCGTGTTTTGTCACATTTGTTCGAGTTGACAATTGCATGTCAATGCAAGAGACAAAACACGGATTAACTAGTCCAACGCTACGCCAGGATTATTGATAAGACCCTTAGAGGGTAAATTATGTATTGATTCAAAACGATCTAAGATCTGACTCTGTTAAATTAACATTCATAATAAGGCAATAAATATACTGAATACTGAATGCTGCTAGGCCTCCCTTAGTTTGTGCCATCTACCTTTGCTCTCTTAGTTTGTGGTATTAGGTATTAGAACAAAACGTAAGATGCCCCCCACCCGATGGACCAACGACTTTGTAAAGATCGTAGTGAGTCGATGGATGGAGAAGCCTGAAAGTCTTCTGGATTGGACTGGACTGGACCGATTTTCCCATATTTTTCCAACAAGTTCTTATTGGAAAAATATGGGAAATATGGAAGTAATGGTCTTTTTCATCCTGATGATGATGCTTGCCTAACACGACCACTGCAACTATTAAGCTCAAGTGAATTTATATTCGCAGAAACCACTTCATGCAAACAAACACCGCAATGAAATTCAACACCGCGTGTAGATTTCACTCGTAAAATGAAAAGGTAGATACTCGAGAGCAATGAATTAGGATCACACGAAAATAACGGTAGAAACTACGCTGTAAGTTGTTTACCTTTTCTTCTAGGCTTGGTTGCGGTGACCTGACAACTAGACTGACCTGGACCTGGTATCTAGACCCACTCAGCTTTAAAACGTTTCAAAGTGATCCCTGCGCTGTGGTTCAAGTGAACAGGGGATTTTTAACTGGCTCTTGGTCACCTTAAATCCAAAAACTCAAGTTCCTTAAATTATATTGATGCTTTTTATACCGAATTGGAATGGTGGTGGTTTCTGAACACCTAGGCTTCTTGCATATTAATTTAGTTTAATTTAAGTTCACGATAATTTAAGGTGGCAATGCAGTGACCCGAATTCATTGACATCGAGTGTCTTTGACTGCACTTTATTAAATTTGAGTTATTCGTAGTTTCTGGGTAAATCTGTGAACAGTAGTGACTGTTCTTTTTTACTCGAACAATTCCAATTTAATGTCAGATATCGGCAATAATACTTATTACAGGTTCTACCTAGTACGGCTAACATAGTACTAAGATTTAGTATCACTATTAGATAGGTACTTGTTTATAAAAGAATAAATGACACGATAAGAAAAAGAAAATCCCTTCTTCTTTTTACACCTTTTAACATTACTTTAGTGTGTTGTTTTTTTATTGTAAATACGGTATTATGTAACTATAGCTACTAAGTATCCCCAATAAACAAACTTTTTACTTTGTTTTGTTACTTTTATAGAACCTTATAAATCCACTCATAAAAACTTTACAGTCTACTTAAATGCTTTACATAGTTCAGATGCTAGGTGTTTTTTAGACTACTAGCTAAAGGAACAAGCATATGGCCCACCTGATGTTATGTGGTAACCATCGCCATAACAAAGCATTGCCTCGTAGGTCACGCACGTCAGGAACGTGCCCTACGATGCACTTCCCTGCGTCCTTCAACAATAGGTAGATAAAAGCTAAGGTTGGTTGGTATTTAATATGTAACATTTTATTAGGTAGATAGACAAATATAATAAGTTAGGTAACATTCAACTTTTATCTCTAGCTTCTAGCACACAAGGATTAATTTCCAGTGCCAGGTTATACTTTTACTATAAAGCCGTTAATTAAGGCAGACTAGCCGGGCTTGGCTATAATAACTGATATCAACTTTCAAGACAAGTGATACTGGCACGGTGACAAATGGTTATATAGGGGGCTTGTGGTGTTACCAACAGTAATATTCTTTATAAAAACATACTGTTGGAAACACTAGACGTATTACTTTGTTGTTTAAGTAGAATTTTACTTTAATTTTATTGTACCTATAATTATAAAGAGGATATATTAGTGTTTTTTATCTTTTTGTATGTTTTTGACGAATAAACTCAAAAAATAATAGACTAATTTAAAAAATTACACCCTTATAATGCAAAATTATCTCTGAATAACATAAGCAATTTTTATTACTAGCGATCCCTAGCTTCGCACGGGTGTAAAAAGAGGAGAGAGAACGGAGATGACGGAAAAGGAGTTGAAAAATGTGGAGTCACTGCCTTGGAATTTTTCAGTGCGAAGATCGAGGCTTGTTAGTCCCATACTAAAACTGGTTTGTCCCTTCGAAAATAAAACAAACAAATTACTTGACCTCTCAGCTCAGAGGGGCTATTCTGACTTTTGCAACACCATTTTTGGTGTCGTGTAAGACATAAGGTGTCGTGTTAGCGTTTTGTAAAGAGGTTTTAACCTCTTTACAATCCCGATTTTGTATGAAAAACGATGAGCGCCTCTGACGGGCTTTGCGAGAAATAATATTGCTACGTATCTTCACTTACTATTGCTAACACCGGTGATAGTCTATCGTCAACACCAAAATCGTACTAAATCTTTTCGATTCTGACGGTTTTTCTGTAAAATGCTATTCTTAGTTTCGGAATGTATTTGACAGCTTCACGATCGATCAATCAAAATGAATTAGTAAACAAACATTTATTTGTGCATTTTTGAAGTCAATAATTGCTTTTGAGAATGTCTGCAAGATGTTATTTTGCAATGCGGATGGTCGAGAAAAACCGGGTTCGTAAATTACGGGAACTGCGGGCTGGTTTACGGAAAGCTTTCAATCCTATCGAAGATCTTCCGGAGACCATATTTTGTCGTCGGTATCGTTTGTCCAAGGTTGCCTTATGCGTGTGAACTTAGCAGATCATTGTCCAGCAGATCAAAAAAAAAAGTGAGTTCTATTCGCATGCAGCATAGTTCTACAGTTCCTGATACTTTTCAGGAATAGTTCTGGCCTGAAAACCTGAAAAAAAAACAATTGAAAATATGCTCTGCCAACTTCCCGTAGCAGATCATTTTTCACCAATAAAATAAAAAAAAATATTTTCATGTGCCTAAAGCTCTGCTCTACAGTTCCTGATACTTTTCAGAAATAGTTCTGGCCTGAAAACCAGAAAAAAGTGATTTGAACAAAAAATATTAATATTTTTTTTATGGTTTTAAACAGTTTGCAAGAGCTAGAACTCTTTCGTCTCTCATAGATCCATACTAGAGCTACTACCTAGAACTTGAATCAAGTCTGGAACTCACGCAAAAAAACCAGCAGAGCAGGGTTGAAAGTTTAAAATATTTTTTTTATAGTGTTAAGGGGTTCGTAAAAACTAGCACTCTCGCGTTTATCATAGGTCCTTATAAGACCTATTACCTACAAATTGAATCAAGTCTAGAACTCACGCAAAAAAACCAGCAGAGCAGGGTTGAAAATTTAAAATATTTTTTTTATAGTGTTAAGGGGTTCGTAAAAACTAGCACTCTCGCGTTTATCATAGGTCCTTAAAAGACCTATTACCTACAAATTGAATCAAGTCTGGAACTCACGCAAAAAAACCAGCAGAGCAGGGTTGAAAGTTTAAAATATTTTTTTTATAGTGTTAAGGGCTTCGCAGAAAATAGCACTCTCGCGTTTATCATAGGTCCTTATAAGCCCTATAACCTACAAATTGAATCAAGTCTGGAACTCACGCAAAACGTTCAGCAGAGCAGGGTTGAAAGTTTAAAATATTTTTTTTATAGTGTTAAGGGGTTCGTAAAAACTAGCACTCTCGCGTTTATAATAGGTCCTTAAAAGCCCTATAACCTACAAATTGAATCAAATCTGGAACTCACGCAAAACAACCAGCAGAGCAGGGTTGAAAGTTTAAAATATTTTTTTTATAGTGTTAAGGGGTTCGTAGAAACTAGCACTCTCGCGTTTATCATAGGTCCTTATAAGCCCTATAACCTACAAATTGAATCACGTCTGGAACTCACGCAAAACGTTCAGCAGAGCAGGGTTGAAAGTTTAAAATATTTTTTTTATATTGTTAAGGGGTTCGTAGAAACTAGCACTCTCGCGTTTATCATAGGTCCTTATAAGCCCTATAACTTACAAATTGAATTACGTCTGGAACTCACGCAAACCGTTCAGCAGAGCAGGGTTGAAAGTTGAAAATATTTTTTTTATAGTGATAAGGGGTTCGTAAAAACTAGCACTCTCGCGTTTATCATAGGTCCTTATAAGCCCTATAACTTACAAATTGAATTTCGTCTGGAACTCAAGCAAACCGTTCAGCAGAGCAGGGTTGAAAGTTTAAAATATTTTTTTTATAGTGTTAAGGGATTCGTAGAAACTAGCACTCTCGCGTTTATTCTCGAGTTCCAGGCTTGATTCAAATATAAGGTTATAGGGCTTATAAGGACCTATGATAAACACGAGAGTGCTAGTTTATACGAACCCCTTAACACTATAAAAAAATATTTTAAACTTTCAACCCTGCTCTGCTGGTTTTTTTGCGTGAGTTCCAGACTTAATTCAATTTGTAGGTTATAGGGCTTATAAGGACCTATGATAAACGCGAGAGTGCTAGTTTCTACGAACCCCTTAACACTATAAAAAAAATAATTTAAACTTTCAACCCTGCTCTGCTGGTTTTTTTGAGTGAGTTCCAGACTTTATTCAATTTGTAGGTTATAGGGCTTATAAGGACCTATGATAAACGTGAGAGTGCTAGTTTCTACGAACCCCTTAACGTTATAAAAAAAATATTTTAAACTTTCAACCCTGCTCTGCTGGTCGTTTTGCGTGAGTTCCAGATTTAATTCAATTTGTAGGTTATAGGGCTTTTAAGGACCTATGATAAACTTGAGAGTGCTAGTTTCTACGAACCCCTTAACATTATTAAAAAAAATATTTTAAACTTTCAACCCTGCTCTGCTGGTTTTTTTGCGTGAGTTCCAGACTTGATTCAATTTGTATAATATAGGGCTTATAAGGACCTATGATAAACGCGAGAGTGCTAGTTTCTACGAACCCCTTAACACTATAAAAAAAATAATTTAAACTTTCAACCCTGCTCTGCTGGTTTTTTTGCGTGAGTTCCAGACTTTATTCAATTTGTAGGTTATAGGGCTTATAAGGACCTATGATAAACGCGAGAGTGCTAGTTTCTACGAACCCCTTAACACTATAAAAAAAATATTTTAAACTTTCAACCCTGCTCTGCTGGTCGTTTTGCGTGAGTTCCAGATTTAATTCAATTTTTAGGTTATAGGGCTTTTAAGGACCTATTATAAACGCGAGAGTGCTAGTTTTTACGAACCCCTTAACACTATAAAAAAAATATTTTAAACTTTCAACCCTGCTCTGCTGAACGTTTTGCGTGAGTTCCAGACTTGATTCAATTTGTAGGTTATAGGGCTTATAAGGAACTATGATAAGCGCGAGAGTGCTAGTTTCTACGAACCCCTTAACACTATAAAAAAAATATTTTAAACTTTCAACCCTGCTCTGCTGGTTTTTTTGCGTGAGTTCCAGACTTAATTCAATTTGTAGGTTATAGGGCTTATAAGGACCTATGATAAACGCGAGAGTGCTAGTTTTTACGAACCCCTAAACACTATAAAAAAAATATTTTAAACTTTCAACCCTGCTCTGCTGAACGTATTGCGTGAGTTCCAGACGTAATTCAATTTGTATAATATAGGGCTTATAAGGACCTATGATAAACGCGAGAGTGCTAGTTTCTACGAACCCCTTAACACTATAAAAAAAATATTTTAAACTTTCAACCCTGCTCTGCTGAACGTTTTGCGTGAGTTCCAGACGTGATTCAATTTGTAGGTTATAGGGCTTATAAGGACCTATGATAAACGCGAGAGTGCTAGTTTCTACGAACCCCTTAACACTATAAAAAAAATATTTTTAACTTTCAACCCTGCTCTGCTGGTCGTTTTGCGTGAGTTCCAGACTTGATTCAATTTGTAGGTTATAGGGCTTATAAGGACCTATGATAAACGCGAGAGTGCTAGTTTCAACGAACCCCTTAACACCATAAAAAAATAATTTAAACTTTCAACCCTGCTCTGCTGGTTTTTTTGCGTGAGTTCCAGACTTTATTCAATTTGTAGGTTATAGGGCTTATAAGGACCTATGATAAACGCGAGAGTGCTAGTTTCTACGAACCCCTTAACACTATAAAAAAAATATTTTAAACTTTCAACCCTGCTCTGCTGGTCGTTTTGCGTGAGTTCCAGATTTAATTCAATTTGTAGGTTATAGGGCTTTTAAGGACCTATGATAAACTTGAGAGTGCTAGTTTCTACGAACCCCTTAACATTATTAAAAAAAAAATTTTAAACTTTCAACCCTGCTCTGCTGGTTTTTTTGCGTGAGTTCCAGACTTGATTCAATTTGTAGGTTATAGGGCTTATAAGGACCTATGATAAACGCGAGAGTGCTAGTTTCTACGAACCCCTTAACTCTATAAAAAAAATAATTTAAACTTTCAACCCTGCTCTGCTGGTTTTTTTGCGTGAGTTCCAGACTTTATTCAATTTGTAGGTTATAGGGCTTATAAGGACCTATGATAAACGCGAGAGTGCTAGTTTCTACGAACCCCTTAACACTATAAAAAAAATATTTTAAACTTTCAACCCTGCTCTGCTGGTCGTTTTGCGTGAGTTCCAGATTTAATTCAATTTTTAGGTTATAGGGCTTTTAAGGACCTATTATAAACGCGAGAGTGCTAGTTTTTACGAACCCCTTAACACTATAAAAAAAATATTTTAAACTTTCAACCCTGCTCTGCTGAACGTTTTGCGTGAGTTCCAGACTTGATTCAATTTGTAGGTTATAGGGCTTATAAGGAACTATGATAAGCGCGAGAGTGCTAGTTTCTACGAACCCCTTAACACTACAAAAAAAATATTTTAAACTTTCAACCCTGCTCTGCTGGTTTTTTTGCGTGAGTTCCAGACTTAATTCAATTTGTAGGTTATAGGGCTTATAAGGACCTATGATAAACGCGAGAGTGCTAGTTTTTACGAACCCCTTAACACTATAAAAAAAATATTTTAAACTTTCAACCCTGCTCTGCTGGTTTTTTTGCGTGAGTTCCAGACTTGATTCAATTTGTAGGTTATAGGGCTTATAAGGACCTATGATAAACGCGAGAGTGCTAGTTTCTACGAACCCCTTAACACTATAAAAAAAATATTTTAAACTTTCAACCCTGCTCTGCTGGTTTTTTTGCGTGAGTTCCAGACTTAATTCAATTTGTAGGTTATAGGGCTTATAAGGACCTATGATAAACGCGAGAGTGCTAGTTTCTACGAACCCCTTAACACTATAAAAAAAAATATTTTAAACTTTCAACCCTGCTCTGCTGGTCGTTTTGCGTGAGTTCCAGATTTAATTCAATTTTTAGGTTATAGGGCTTTTAAGGACCTATTATAAACGCGAGAGTGCTAGTTTTTACGAACCCCTTAACACTATAAAAAAAATATTTTAAACTTTCAACCCTGCTCTGCTGAACGTTTTGCGTGAGTTCCAGACTTGATTCAATTTGTAGGTTATAGGGCTTATAAGGAACTATGATAAGCGCGAGAGTGCTAGTTTCTACGAACCCCTTAACACTATAAAAAAAATATTTTAAACTTTCAACCCTGCTCTGCTGAACGTTTTGCGTGAGTTCCAGACTTAATTCAATTTGTAGATTATAGGGCTTATAAGGACCTATGATAAACGCGAGAGTGCTAGTTTTTACGAACCCCTTAACACTATAAAAAAAATATTTTAAACTTTCAACCCTGCTCTGCTGAACGGTTTGCGTGAGTTCCAGACTTGATTCAATTTGTAGGTTATAGGGCTTATAAGGACCTATGATAAACGCGAGAGTGCTGGTTTCTACGAACCCCTTAACACTATAAAAAAAATAATTTAAACTTTCAACCCTGCTCTGCTGGTTTTTTTGCGTGAGTTCCAGACTTAATTCAATTTGTAGGGTATAGGGCTTATAAGGACCTATGATAAACTTGAGAGTGCTAGTTTCTACGAACCCCTTAACAATATAAAAAAAATATTTTAAACTTTCAACCCTGCTCTGCTGAACGTTTTGCGTGAGTTCCAGACGTGATTCAATTTGTAGGTTATAGGGCTTATAAGGACCTATGATAAACGCGAGAGTGCTAGTTTTTACGAACCCCTTAACACTATAAAAAAAATATTTTAAATTTTCAACCCTGCTCTGCTGGTTTTTTTGCGTGAGTTCTAGACTTGATTCAATTTGTAGGTAATAGGTCTTATAAGGACCTATGATAAACGCGAGAGTGCTAGTTTTTACGAACCCCTTAACACTATAAAAAAAATATTTTAAACTTTCAACCCTGCTCTGCTGGTTTTTTTGCGTGAGTTCCAGACTTCATTCAAGTTCTAGGTAGTAGCTCTAGTATGGATCTATGAGAGACGAAAGAGTTCTAGCTCTTGCAAACTGTTTAAAACCATAAAAAAAATATTAATATTTTTTGTTCAAATCACTTTTTTCAGGTTTTCAGGCCAGAACTATTTCTGAAAAGTATCAGGAACTGTAGAGCAGAGCTTTAGGCACATGAAAATATTTTTTTTTATTTTATTGGTGAAAAATGATCTGCTACGGGAAGTTGGCAGAGCATATTTTCAATTGTTTTTTTTTCAGGTTTTCAGGCCAGAACTATTCCTGAAAAGTATCAGGAACTGTAGAACTATGCTGCATGCGAATAGAACTCACTTTTTTTTTTGATCTGCTGGACAATGATCTGCTAAGTTCACACGCATGGTTGCCTTCGCGTTCTTATGCGAAGAGTTGCGACAGCATAACGACCTAAAGTCTTCGCAGCGCGTGAGCTTTGAATTAAAGGTGAGTTATGTTATTTTCATTAATGTGTACCTACCACCTAAGATTACCAACCGGGTATTACTGCTTATGTAGGTACGTACAAAGGTGTCCCTCAGGAAAACATCCTAACTATATGGTAACTATTTAAGTACTTTAGATTTTTACATAGAAGATACCTATTTTTGTTTGAGCTTCGTAATAAAAATTATCAACATCATTTCAGGTGACACTGGATACCCACAGTGGCCTTGGCTCATGACACCATTCTTAAATGTTACTGCAATTCCCCAGAAAGAATGTACAACCAGAAGCATATGAAAGCCTTGGTCACAATAGAAAACACTTTTGGCTGGTTAAAAACAGTTGGCGTTGGGCAAGGATAGGGTCTTGCACTACAAGCCAAACAAATGTGCACAGATCATACAGGCTTGTTGTGTACTTCTCAACTTAGGCCTTGATTTTGATTGTTCAGATCCCGAAGAAGATCTAGTTATCAAAAGCCAACATGTGAATTATTTGCAATGTCTGTACCTACCTACTATTTTCGTATCTTATTTTTATATGCTGTGTAGGTACTTTACTATTACTAAGCGTAGCGTGTGCGTGTTTTGTAAAAAGATCATACAAAAAAAGTAGGAACGAAGCCGTAGTTTGTTGCCTGTTCTTCTAGGCTTGGTCGCGTGGAACTGGCACCTAGACTCACTTAGCTTTAAGACGTTTCAAAGTGATCTTAGTAATACTGCAGAATAAATTCTTTTTTTTTATTTGAGTTTTAATTTAAATACGCCCTATACTCCAGATCGGTTTTAATAAATAAGTCTCCTGAGTTTGCTCGTGCGCGGCGTCGTGCTGGTGAGCGGTGGTGGCGGCGACCACGCCGTGGTGAAAAGCGCCGGCGAGGTGATGGTGCTGGATAGTGAAGTATTACATAACATCAGTGTAAATGTCTTTAGGGATCCGTAGTTCTGGATATCAGAACAGAACATATATATAGAGTATATAGCGTCTCAATTCATATTATGCTGAAAGCCCGCAGAATTCTAAGGATTTTTGGTAAACCAGATCTTAAAAAAGTCGAATACAACAAGAGTTACCTACGATTTGGCACGAAAAAATCTTCAAATGCTTCTCCTGTAGGCCTACCATGAGCTCTGTCAGGCTCTGTCTCTGGTTCTGGTTTTGAGTCTGTGTGAGTGTTGACTAAATAAATCCTAGCTCAAAACGTCATACACACAGTATAATGCACTGGTGAGCACTCACACAGACTCAAAACCAGAGCCAGACAGAGTTCATGGTAGGCATACTGAACAATCGTGAATTGTCAGTCAATTGAACCAGCAGTCATCTTTATGGTCTTTATTTTGAGGAATCTATGCCCGATCCATGTTGACAACTTGCTAAAAAAGAAGACTTCGTGTTAGATTCATTGCGGCCAACATCGAAATGTTTGCGTCTTATCACCATGTCAATTTGCCTAGGGTAGCACGAACACGAAGTAAAAAGTGAAGCTAACACCCAAAAGCTTGTCAATTCTTGGAATAAGCCCTCAGTTGGCAGTAGCTCTGCCTTCTGCGCCGTGTAGGTCGTGGGTTTCATTCCCACCGAGAATAAATATTTCGTGTGGTGAACATAGATGTTTGTTCTCTATCTGGGTGTTATATTAGTATGTTAATATACTATGTTAAGTATTTAAATATTATATCAGCTATCTGGTTTTCATAGTACAAGCTCTGCTGAGTTTGGGGCTAGATAGTGTTGTGTGGATTGTCCGCATTATTTATTACTATTACTTACCAAAACGATTAAATCAAGCTGCGCCGAAACTGAGTTTGAGGCATCTAAAAGTAATAGGTCTACTTTTGATTTAATTATTTCAAACAAGCTTACCACCTTATTTTGCTCACAAAAGCCTTGCTGTAATTATTATTTGCTTACCACGAAATTAACATAGCTAACCACACTTTTATCTTTACAAAACAGATGCGAAGGCTTTCGAGGTTTTTCTTTTGTTCGTTATTTTATAAAGGCTGGCATTTTGTTTTACTAAATGATGTTGGCTGTTTGTAAAAGGTGAAGCTAAAAGGATTATGAAGTTAAAGGCTGGTGTATACTATGCCTTTCCTAAGGGTGGCCTGTGGTAGCGGCCCCGCCTTCCGATCCTATGGTCGTGGGTTCAAATCCAGTCGTGTACCAGTGAGTTTTTCTGCCCAAAAATGTATGTACACTATGCCAGTGCTCTCAAACGGTGAAGGAAAACATCGTGAGGAAACTGGCATATCGTAGAACCTAATAAGTTCGAAAATATGTGTCAAGTGCAACAAAACTCTTTGAGGCGGACTTAAAATCTTTTCACCACACTTGGTTCGAAAGAATGAGTGACACGAAAAAGAAATAAGACTATGCCTTTTATACGTTTATGTGACGCAGGAAGAACGCGCTGCAAACGCAATACGCTACGCTAAGTGCCATCTCTGAGTGCCTATAACGCTATCAGTCAGTTAAAAAAAACTGGCTCGACTTTAGACTTGTAAAAAAATCTATGTTTCAGTAATTCTTCATTTATGAGCTGATTTGACAAAAAAATACCTGGAGGGTATGTTTCAGATCAGATTCAGATTAGTCCCATAGAAATTTCATCATAATTAGTTGAACGGTTTGGCCTGAAATCTGTTTCTCAAGTTTGTTAAACTAATATTTTTATTAAAGTAATTTTATTTACACAACGTTTTAGCTACAGCTGCTTCACAATCTTTCCAGGTGTAATGTAACAAGGTATTTAAAACTTTACGAAAATAATTTATCTAACAAACTTCAGTTTAAAGTTGAACCAGGGTCTTTATTTAAATACTCGCGTACTCAGGCACTCCGATATCTTTTAGCTAAAATGGGTGAACTGTAGGCCCTACCACAAGCTGTGACTGGCTCTGTCTCCGGCTCTGGTTTTGACGCTGTGTGAGTGTTCACCAGTATAATCAACGTGTGACGTTTTGACGTAGAATTTATTTAGTCAACACTCACACAGACTCAAAACCAGAGCCAGATACCGAGGCAGACAGAGCTTGTGGTAGGCCTACACCTTATTTTATTCGATACTAAAACTCGTGTCAGATAAGGGCGTAATTTTATGATTTTACCATCTCGTTTTGTGGCGAGCAGTAAAAGATAAATTGATCGATACAAAAGATAAATTCGTTGCCAAGCAACGCCCAACTTTTATCTAGCAAGTGTCTAATCAAAATGTTTTCTATCGTACTAAAATCGACTTTTATCGATACATTTCATTTCGTATTTTGGGCCCAATAAAGTGGAGTTCTATCATAATTTTCGTTTTCTTAACTTCTATAATAAATTTGATCAAAATGTCTAAAAAGGCCTTTGGGAGACTCGTTGACGAGATTGAATTTAATTTAACTAACTTCCAAAAATATATTAGACTTTCAAAATTGGCATGATAACGTAGATATCGTTTTTTTCGAAGGTCAAGGAGTTTGTTTTTTCATACAAAAACTAAGCGTACGGCAAACCACACCATATTCTGTCAAAAAATGTGTCTTTGCCTCAATCTAGCTCACAATACTTGGGGCTTATCTCCCCAATTTCATAAAAAAGCGGCCAAGTGCGAGTCGGACTCGCCCATGAAGGGTTCTGTAGCAACAAGTAACATAATGTAAAAATCTTAATTCAGTTCACAAAATACATCTAGCGGCCAAGTTTCATCAGTCTAGTTTATAGTTTTGGAGAAAAATGGCTATGACATACGGACGGACAGACAGACAGACAGACAGACATGACGAATCTATAAGGGTTCCGTTTGCCATTTGGCTACGGAACCCTAAAAACCATAGAAAATTTGTATATCAGGTGATATAAGCTTTGTAAAAGATTAATAAATCAGTAGCTCGCACCCTTTCGGTTCAGATCATCGACATTAATCTTCAACCCGCTGACAGAGGCAATCTCGCTGAATTTACACGCATCACTCAGAAAACCATAGGGGTATTAGATACAAGCTCAACCATGAAATTAGCTTGTCTTGTTAGAATATCCAATAGATTCGATACCTGATGAATTAATGAATTCACGTCTCAGAGTGATGGAGGAAGTATAATGCGAATGTGGTCATTAACCTTGTTTAACGACTTTTACGCATAAAAATTGAGCAAATGTACAAATTCGTAACCAATGACACTAATTAGGATAATATTTTTCAACATTCTAAGTACATTATTAATTTAACAATAAATAACAGATTACAAAAAAGTTAAGTAGGTATAACAACCGACAACCGTTGTTGGGGAATAAAATAATAATAATAAAAGAAAAACATAAAAACAGTCGCAAAAATTAAATTGAATAAAAAATAGTAATAGTAATGTGTAATAGCTAGTAGTAGTAATGACGGCTAATAGAGGAGAGTGGAGAGCAAAAACCTGTTGTGCCGACCCCACAATGAATTGGGGCCAGGACAAAATGATGAAATGATGATGATGAAGCTAGTAATAGTAATGTGCAAGTGAGATAGAAGCTGCATGCAAACATTTCAAGGAAATTGTTTGCTAAATAACTCGTTTGGACCTCATGCGGTAGTAATTCCGATCACATCCCGAAACATTGAGCGAAACGCGTTCGGCTGCAAAACAACCTGTTTGCACTGTCGCCTGTGATTTGTTTGAGTAAGCAACTAGGTCGGTGTTGTGACAACTAGCGAAAGCCTCATCTTGGATGAGTTTTCGTCACACGTCGGTAATAGTTTTAAAAAGCCCATCATAATATAATAGAATAGTATTTATTTCAGACATAAATACATCCATAATTTTGTTATTAACAATGTAACTTGGAGACTAGTGTTCGTGATTGTACGAAGACTATTTATTGCAGAGTGTGCAGCAGCATCCAAAAATAGTTCAGGGGACAGTCCCAACTTTCGGAAAATACATTCACGATGCTGTTCAGGCTGCCACGGATTCGGTTTCTTAATGACGCGCAACGCTGGCTCTGTATGGCGTGAAAACCGTCGACTCTATTTTGAGCCAACATGCCTCAAGCTACAGAAACGTGGCAGCCACATCAGCACCCTGAACGCATCATTGTATTGGACCCGTAAGGCGTTAAGTGCTTTCTGCGTAAATCTTGTCCAGAGGCTGCCGGTGTAAAAAGATTGGCAGTACGCTCTAAAGAGCGTCACCTTGATAATGCTATACGCTTGTAGCCTGGTGTAGTAATTAGGTGACAAACTTCTTAGGCCGTTCCAATCAACAGCTTCAAATAATACAAAAATCGAAGATAGACATCAGAAACGAATGTTCCAACATAAAGTTAAAAAATCGGTTGTCTGTAAAGTCGGTTTACTGACGATAGTTGAACGTGATAACGTCATAAGAAAATACTCGCGGACTCGCGGACTCTTGGACTCGGACTTGAACTCTCGGTCCCGGACCCGGAACCCGACCGAACCCTTACCCTTACCCTCATTTACCCTTAACCATTACCCGACCCGGGCTCGGGCTCAGGTAAATGGAACGACGAAACGACGTAACGACGCATGAGTCATGTTTTTTCGTGAGTGCAGCCGGCTCCATCGATTTATAAGACGTTATCACGTCAAAAAGTTGTTTCTTACGATGAAACAAATTTTTCCCTTCAATTTAATTCGGTGCTCGTATTTCTATTTGTTCGAGAACGCTTCAAGTTTTTTTCAAAACTGAAAGACGAGCAAAATTATAATACTATTATGTTTATTACCGCCACGTAAAATAACGAGGAGCGAAAAAGAAAAAGTTTCTCAAAGATAAAAATATGCTGATTACAGCACAAACATTGCGATGGAGTTTTCACTTTTTAAAAAAATATTTTTTACAGAGACATCAAAGCCTTGCGCACATCTAAACGGTCTACGGTGGCGACCAGTGAACGCTGTCAAATATGACAGCGATATTTGACAGCGTTTCACAGATACCGCAGAACGCCTAAAATGTACTTAACTAGTTGCTACGCCACAATACGAGCTCTACGAAACGCTACGAATAAGCATCGCACGTCACGCTACGACATTTGGGTAAAGCCTACGGCAAACCGTATTAAGCCTACCACATGCTCAGGCTTTGGTTTTGAGTCAGTGTGAGTGCTGTCTAAATAAATCCTACGTCGAAACGTCACACACACAGTATAATTCACTGGTGAGCACTCACACAGACTCAAAACCAGAGCCAGAGACAGAGCCAGACAGAGCTTGTGGTAGGCCTACAGAACGGTTTTCATTAGCGTCATGCTGTAGCATCGTCCTGTAGCGCTGCTTTGTCTTATGGGACGTCAGGCGCATTCTGTTTGAAAAGTATCAACTTGAATTCTACGAAACAAAGCAGGGCCGTTATTCGCTATTGCCAAACCACGCGCGTTACGTGAACACGTTAAGACATCGGCTTAGCAATCGTCGGATTTTGAACGAATCATGTGAAATAACCAAAACATCAAACGTGGGGCATAAGCAACTAGTCTTGTGGCATACAGAATACCATTTTTCGATTCCACACCAAGGCGCGTTTGCGTTTAAATCACGTTGTAACATCACACGTTTTGGGCACGGAATCTCCAATGTAATAGCGAATAAGGCCCCTGCGCTATAAGGCGGCACAAGAACGCAACGCCATAAGGCCGTTCTGTTTACCAAAGCTTTTATAATCCAAAAACAAGTAATGAGACGCTTCTTGTTGATTTAACAAACTCTCCGACAAAAGGACAGTCGTTTGACGACAGATCCTCTTTTGGAACGCTCGATGTGCAGAAATACTATTTAATATTTCCCGTTTCGAAGCCAAACAACATTCAATCCCATTTAAGCTATTGATTCGTGCTAATTCGATTCAAAAGCAATTGAGGCCATCCCTAAAATGGCGCCTCGCCAGAATAGAAGCGTGCTATGAAACAGCTGGTTCGTCAAAAATAGCATGCAGAGGGTAGGTTGAAAATGGTCGTTGATTCTATTTTTGGCACCAAACGAGAGAAAAAATCGGCTGTCTGTAAAGTCGGTTTACTGACGATAGTTGAATGTGACAACGTTATACAGCTGTCCACGCGGACGCATCGCTCACTCAAGTAGGAGATAGACAGATGTCGGACGCTGCCGAACGCAGTGGGCTATATTATTAGTCAAGTAGGTAGGTAGAATTATACCTACTCTTAAACTAATTTAGATAATTTTTACGTGTAGCTGTTTGTTGTCCCTGAATAAATAAAATAAAACGCAGAAACAAATGAAAGAGACGTAGAACGAACCGAAGCAAAAAAGACAATAATTCGTAAAATAAAAATTCGTAGATTTATTCACATAGCGTTAAAGGCTGGTTTACACTTTGATTAGTGCGAGTGCAGGTGATTAGTGCAGGTGCTTAGTGATTAGTGACAGCGACTGATTAGTGCAGGTGATTAGTTGGCTGTGTAGTAAAGTGAATAGAAGCGTGTTCTATTTTTTTGCGAGTGGACTGCGAGTAGCCACGTCCCGCGCGCCCTCCCTTCCCCCTCACTCGCAGCGTACCTGCACTCGCACTAATCACCTACACTCGCAGTGAATTGGACACTACTCGCACTACACACCTGCACTCGCACTAATCACCTACACTCGCAGTGAATTGGACACTACTCGCACTACACACCTGCACTCGCACTAATCACCTGCACTCACACTAATCAAAGTGTAAACCAGCCTTTGTCTAGCCCCGTACTAAGCAATGAACGCTGTGTCTGAATGTGAGGAGCAATAGGTTAGCGTGGTATGGGTATGTAACGAGAAGAGTGCTAGATATGAAGGTGGATGGATATAGTACAGAAGTAGAGGTAAGTTTTTATACAGCTAAAACTAACACACATTTTGAGAAAAAGTTGGCCTTAACGGCTTAGTAAAGTAAACAATGAAATAAAATGAATTTGCCTTTGTTGGGGTAAAATTACCCCTTCTACTCTGATGTAATTACACCAAAATAAAAAGGGTTATTACTATTTTTGTTTACCTTTTGCGACAGCGCCGTGGTTATAAAAGAAAACTTCGTCACTTCCTGCTGAGAGTATAACAAAATCTCATTTCTCTGCCTCAGAAGCGGCTTTTTTGTTTGATTTGTAAATACTTGTTCCAAATATTTGAGTATCTTTTATAGAAGTACCTCTATGACTTTCACAAAGGCTGTGCACGAGTAGGAAACATAAAAAGGTTTGATGATAATTATCTATGATGCATTTTCCAAAGGTTTAGACAATCTGTTGTTTATTTTATAGTTTTTTGTAATATTGTGGCATAATATTATTTGTGTAATATTGTGTGGCATAAAATAAATAATTTTATTTGATTTGTGTTTTAAAAACATAATATAAATATTGCGGACAATGCACACAACAAACCCCAAACTAAGCAGAGCTTGTACGATTGAAACTAGGTAGCAGATAAAACATTTAATTATATTATTTTGTTAATACTTAGCTCAAAAAGAGTATTCACAGAAATCACGTTAAACAAGCGCATAACTGAGTGTGGAAGTAACTTTAGTAATATATCAATAGCCTGTACGGAAATAAGGTCATTTATATTACTTAATTACACACCTAAAGCGCGCTTGGCATTGACACCATAGTAGGGCATTAATTTACAACATAGTACGCAATGTGGTGCGCTCTACAAATTAATCCCTCGAGAATAGTAGAGTAAAAAGTAAATACAGTATTCAATATTAATACAATACATGCAATACGTATGGTACCTAAGTTTTAGCACAACTTTACAACAAAATTAAGAAGTTTCTATTCGATAGCATAACGTCTGGTTAACATAAGCTCATAGATAGTGGCACCGAACCAAACTACACACACCACCACAGCCTAAATAATATTTGCGTTCGATCTTTTTCAAATGTACCCACTAGTTTTGTATAATTTTTTCTTTCTTGTATGATGTTAAGTGTTTGTTAATGTGTCTGGTTCTATTTGCTTTCGCTGTATATTTCAAATGTACCCCCCGATTTTGTGTTTCGTTACTCGAGTTCGTTTGTTATAACAGTGCTATTATTGTTATGTTACTATTATTGTGTTAGCATGAATTCAATTTAACAGGCCTGCTAAGCTCACTGCATTTATATATTCATAAATACTTGTGTAGTATTAGTAAATAGGTTTCTCAGTAAGTAATTTGTAAAATTTTATGAGAAATAAATAATCTTAAACCATAAACCAGAATACACTCATATATACTTAGCAAACAAACAAATAAAAACCGTACTAGAAAGACTGAGCTAGAAGATTTGAAAATAAGTTTAGACACTTAAAAAAGCTTACGACTGAAGCTAATAGTTTAAACTGAAAAAGTATTAGAAAAATCACAGGCTTTCTCACAATGTTATCGGTCCATCAGGTTTCTTCAACAGAGGGGTTTTGTCTCACGTTTCGTTTTTCCGGATACAAGTCATAAGTAAGGTAAATCGGCAAATTCATCATCCGCACTTGATGTGCGGACTGGTTTCCGCAATAAGCCGCTGGTGGGCGGACGATGTTTTCCTGCACCGTTTTGAGAGATTGTTTTTTTTACTGACACAAACTTTTCGACAGAAAAACTGATTGGATTTGAACCCACGACCTTAGGATCGGAAGGCGGGGCCGGTACCACTAGACCACCAGTGCTCTCACAAGTCATAAGTAAGGTCAAACTATTTAAATTGGCATTATTTAGCCCCTAACATAAATAACTTGGTAACACACACTAGCAAAAAAAGTCTAAGCCGTGTAAGCAAATTAATTCACTACGTAGGCAATTTAATAGGATTTAGTACGGCTATAACTTCGCTACCCCGAAACCTAATGACTGGATTAGGTTTAGTTTGCTTTTTTACCCACGGTTCAACGAATATCGCACCATACATAGGTACGTGGATATAAAAAAACTAAAAAATTACTTAGTGATTTATTTCTAAAATTTTGTTGTTTTAAATTCTTTTTTATTTATAATTTTGAATAAAAAAAGTAAAGCTAAGTGTTTTTGTTTCTTTATCTTAAATATGCCCTGTAGATGATGTATTGTAATGCTGTGTCACCATTTTAAAAGTTACAATTTGCATAAATCTTAGTACAGGCGTATAAATTGATCCCTGCCTATCGTGATCTTCCGATACACAAATTGAGAAGAACCTGACCCCAAATTACCTACACGCAAATGTATTCAAAGTCGCGAGCTCCATATGGGGCCAGAGCATGTTATTCAAGCATTACCAGCCATGCCATAAAAAAGTTTATCGATAATAACCATCTACGACAGTAAAGCTACACCTATGTAGCTAATAGTACAAGATCAGCTTAGTTTGGGGCTAGATACTGTT
Organism: Thera obeliscata; assembly: GCA_947578465.1. NCBI lineage: Eukaryota > Metazoa > Arthropoda > Insecta > Lepidoptera > Geometridae > Thera > Thera obeliscata. Next base: position 5,456,053 of record OX387918.1, on the reverse strand, counting down.
GTGTGAATTGTCCCTAATATTTGTTTATTTTAATGTACGCAAAGCTAGTCGTAGTATTTTTTTTTATTATACGACTAGCTGATGAAACAAGCTTATTATGACCCGCCTGTAAGCCTACCACAAGCTCTGCCTGGCTCTGTCTTTGGCTCTGGTTTTAAGTCTGTGTTAATGTTGACTAAATAAATAATAATAATAATAAATATTGTGGACAATTCACACAACACTACCCAGCCCCAAACTAAGCAGAGCTTGTAATATGGGAACCGAATAGCTGATATAATACTTGAATACTGTTTTTTTTTGTAAATACATACTTAGAATACAAAATAAATAAATCCTATAATACGTTGAAACGTCACACATTCAGTATAATACACTGATGAGCACTCACACAGACTCAAAACCAAAGCCAGAGACAGAGCCTGACAGAGCTTATGGTAGGCCTACTGTTGTCAAGTAGTAACCATTGTCTATAACAAAACATTGCCTCGACGGTCAGAACATGCCCTACGATGTACTACCCTGCATCCATCGACGTGAGGCATACATATATGTTCAGTCTCACGTACCAGTAATGTCACCAGCACCCACACCCTTCAAACAGAAACACAGTAATGCTGCTTCTGCTGATATTCACCCACCGTTTTTACCTATATGTTTGCCTTTTGGTAGGTATGTTAAAAAGGTATTATTTTCTTTCAAAGTTATCCCAATTGGCCTCTTTATTTATTATGATCTGTTTATATGTATGTTGCGGCTGTAATTTATTGTTCTTGTTTGGGATACGAGTATGTTTTTAATTAATCTTATATATCGGTACATGACAACAAGCTTGAGGCATTCTCAAAGGACCTTCAGTGGTTATTTATACGGTACTAAAGATATCTGATAGCTACAGACCCTGAGGTTACGAGATATCCCTTTTAAAACTCAGTTTTTTATGTCCACAAAAAGAAAATACGCTACTTTGTTCAAATAATATAATAGTCTGATAGAATTACCTAAAAGCTGCAAAAGTTTTTAGGTCGCTGAACCGAGACAATCGCTGATAGTTGAACAAATAAATAACTTTCATGCTAATACGTTTTCTTACTTAAATTTATACATAGTATTAAAGTTTGGTCAATTTTTGACGTGACAACGTCTTATAATTCGATGGAGCCGGCTGCACGCACGAAAAACATGACTCATGCGGCGATACCTCGCTCTGAGGCGTTCCATTTAAGGCTTGAAGTGCAAGCGAGAGCGCGGAACGAGCAACAAAGAGGCACAATCAGCCCCCGCGTTCGGCAGCGTTCGACATCTGCCTCTCTCCTACTTGAGTGAGCGATGCGTCCGCGTGGATAGCTGTATGACGTTGTCACGTTCAACTATCGTCAGTAAACCGGCTTTACAGACAACCGATTTTTTTAATAGGAGAACGAGAACCCATCCTGTGTGGAATCGTATTCCACCCAAGATAGTTTTACTATCTAGCGATTTTTAATAAATAAGTTCAGTGATATTTTAACTATTAGTATTCCCAAGCGATAAAACCCAATAACAGTATGGAATGGAAGTTTTTTCTGAAAATTCTAAATTGACGATGTGAATCTAAACTAAACCATCCAGCAAATGCAAATGCATACAAAAAAAAACATTCAAATCGGTCCAGCTATTTAGGGGAAGTACAGTGACATACACACGCACAGTAGAACTATATAATACTTATAAAAAAAAGCGAAAACTATCTATTGAATAGTTAGAAAGAATTATATTATACTTATTATATTAAATTATCCATTGAATACAGTAAGAACTCTGTTTATCTTTATAACACGGAAAACAATCATCTATACACATGCCATTTCTTTCTCCTCCCCGACTAGTGATGTGTCTCTAGGTCTCAGTAGTGATGTCCTATTCCCAAAACTGGCTAACAATAAGTACCTGCATATTTATAAAACAAAATTGGGAAAACTATTCAGACTTCTCTCTTCACACTTTGTTCTATTCCTCTTACACGTAACACGCACGTAACATTTCTTGTTTTCCAAGTAGAATGAAATAACGGTGTTTGCTTCTCAGAAAACGGGAAGAAAATAGGAAAATAATTGGAAGCGTAGGTGTTGTTTTCTATTTGCCTCGTGTCTATGGTTTCAGTAAATAATATGTCTTTACGTATTATCTATGCGACCTTTCCAAATAATAGAGGTTATTTTTGGTTGGCAACAACGAAACCCTGAGGACATCCCAGAGGCGCGTCTCGATCTAAATAGAGGTGAATGTTTAAGTCGCTTAGTTTAACATTTCTTTCTTTTGTTAGATCTACCAGTAGCATAATATAAATTCTTATTTATTTACTTATTTATTTCTATAATATAAATGCTTGTGTATTAGAATAACTGAACACTTATGCAAACTGACAGTAAAGTTTGGAATTCCTACTCAGTTCTCTATTTTTTCCAAAAACAAGAAAATAGGCACTTATGTAAATTGAACACTTAAATTAATAATATATTATAAAATTTTAAATATTAGAATACTTAAATGTTTTTGCATTTATAATTATTAATACGTATTTATACTTGACTAGCAGCCCGTCCCGGCTTCGCACGGGGTAGACAATATTGTTGTACATTATTTTGTTCTATCGCTAATAGTTTCGGCAGCGCATTCGACGAAAGACATTTTAAGACTCATTTTTCTACACCTTCGGTTACATTGTTCAAATTTTACCAAGGATCCCTATTTTTTTTCAAAATGAAATGTAGTAAATGTAAAGTCCTATGTCGAATTGGAAGAATGTAGCATTCTATTGGTGAAAGATTTTTTTTAATCGGCTCAGTACTTTTTGAGCCTATTCATTACAAACATACAAACATACAAAAATAGGTACAAATCTTTCCTCTTTATAATATTAGTATAGATAAAGATATAGATTACATAATAATCTTGCAAATCTCTTTGGTAACAAAACATGACATTATTCACTACTTTGTACTTCATATAATGTTGGACTCAATGAGTCCAACATTATATGAAGTACAATCAATGAGTTGACTTCAATGATTAGGAAACCAATATTCAGCTTTATATTCGTAAAGATAAAGTTCAAAATAAAAGGTCGCCTCGCACACGTCACGAGCCCGCGAGGCTTTGCCATTACAGAAAGTTGCAAATCCAGAGGGCATACCACAAACTCTGTCTGGCTCTATCTCTGGCTCTAGTTTTGAATCTGCGTGAGTGCTCACCAGTGTATACTGTGTGTGTGACGTTTTGACGTAGGATTCTTTTAGACAGCACTCACACAGGCTCAAAACCAGAACCAGAGACAGAGCCAGATAGAGCTTGTGGTAGGCCTACAGGTATAATCCCGCGTGGACACTGACATATGGAAACTGTAGCGCGGAACAAAGGCCCCACTTGTCCTACACATTCACTAGTTTTTTATTTACAGCGATTGGTATTATTGCACACTGGGGGGAAAACGGCCTCCGTATTACGTAAATAGCAACAGGACCACGGTATGAAAACAGGTCACGGCGAAAGAGTATGTACACATGTATGTAAAGAGTATCATTACCAAAACACAAGATTGTGACTCTCATTTAGGTTTTTTGTGTATCTTTTATTGCAATCAAAACCTCTTTGTGATTTCCTTAAGTGCAGTAAACACTGTAAAATCAATAAAAATCCTAGCCTTTCAGCTCAGTTGGTACTAACTAACTCACTACTTGGGTTCTACCGTGGGTCGATCCCCACCGAGGACAAATATTCGTGTGGTGAACGCAGATGTATATGTCTCTATCTGGGTGTTATATTGTAATCTAAGTATGTATGTACAAAAAAAAAGTAGTATTAAGGCTGAGATTCATAGACCGCACTTTGCTTTACAGCCAAGCAGTCTTCGCAAAGTAAGCTTTGTTTATCGAAGTTTCCTATCAATATTTTGAATAAAGAAGAGCTTGACAGAACTATGAAATATAATTTTGGTTGAAAGTTGAACTTTCCATCAAAGTAAAGTCAAAGTTCGGTCTATGAATCTCGGCCTAAGTCATCCATCAGGTTCTCATGGTACAAGCTCTGCTTAACTTGTGGCTAGATAGTGTTGTGGGGATTGTCCACAATATATTTATATTTTATTTTAGTAGGAAGGTTGGTATATTCTAGTTTATTTTCGATTATCATTTGCGAGCTGAATGCCATACAACCCCAATTTCCGAAAGTCAATTTCAGGACAAGCCGATATCTAATACCGGACTAGTTTAGATTAGTTTGGCTAGAAATAACTTTTGGCCTAGTCGTCTCGATTATACGAGTATTACAAACATATTAGCATAGAGAAGAGAAAGCGTAGGGCTTTTAAATACAAGAAGCTTCAGAAAAAATGTAGCGTTACATTAAATTGAGAAAACAGTGTCGCTGTGTTTCTGTTTCAGTTCAGGGTGTAGGTGCCGGTGAAACTACTGGCACGTGAGGCTGAACATCTGTATGCCCTAAGTTGATTGACGCAGGGCAGTGCATCTTAGCGTACATTCATGACGTGCGTGAAGGCTTTGTTATGCTTACTACTCAACATCAGGTGGGCCATATGCTTGTTCCGTTACTATTTGTACAAAAAAAAAATATTTATTAATAATATAAACAATGTTTCTTAGTCACAAGGGAAAAAATGCTAGGTTTTTTATTCAACCGCTAGAATTAAAGTAATTTAACTATTAGAAGTACTAAAACTTTAATGTTAAAGTAGATATTATTATTCTGTCTTTTACACCCTACTGTGTATTTGTGTACCACTTATACTTATAATTTGATTTGGGACCACAACTTTTAGGGTTGATGTATCGACCACCAAACTTTAGCGTGTGAAAGTGACAGCTTTTCTGTAGGAGGATAGTAAAGTGACCAGAATATAAATAAATTGATGTAGATATTAGTGGCAAAGAGCACTGGTGGTCTAGTGGTAGTGGCCCCGCCTTCCGATCCGAAGGTCGTGGGTTCAAATCCACTCGTGTACCAATGAGTTTTTCTGTCGAAAATTTATGTGCACTATGCCAGTACTCTCAAAACGGTGAAGGAAAACATCGTGAGGAAACCGGTAGACCGTAGAACCTAAAAAAGTTCGAGCAACACGTGTCAAGGGTCACGCAAAAAGGGCCCACCAGCGGCCTACTTGCGGAAAAACCTGCCCGCACATCAAGTGCGCATGATAAAACTTGCCGAAAACTAGTGGCAATATTAGACGCAAGGCTCGGTTCCAAATATAACATGACCTGCAGTATATGCAAATAAAATGTCAATGCTTTTCTTAGACATAGTCAAAGTCATATTTATTTAATACATAAGCGCACTTAAACCAGAAAAACACACAAAGACACTTAAAAAAAGAAAGATACCAATAGATATATCGATACTGGAGAAGTGCGTCGTGTTTCTGTGAGCTACAGCAGCAAAAGGGTCTTGACTCAGCATAATGCCTAGCTACTGTGAGGAAGCTATGCACTGGTATTATGTCAAGACCGTAAGCCAAGGGAAATAAAAACAATCGTTATTAGATCTTCGTCACAATTTTATGACGACTGTTATCAATTTTAAAAGTCCCTCCTTATTTCTAGTTAAGTGTGGACTTAAATTGCCATCCAATGATGCAAAGTTGCAAAGTATCTTTCTTGCTAAAAAAATCTTACCTTTAATTATTTCAAACTAGATTATGAGCAGGCACTAAGTGCTTTTTCCCTGTGATAACTTTTAAAAGCTTACAAAGTAGTTCAGGGGCTATTCAATTACCATTCTATTAACAATGTCACCTTTTGTCTCTGGGGTATGCAAAGAAGCTTGAGTTTTTATGGACTTGTCATAAAATGGAATATTAAAAATATACATACCTATATGGTATTTTTGTCTCTGAATGAAAATATACCTACACGCATCTGAATAGTAAAATACAAATTTTGCTAATTTGAGTCTAAAATAAAAATAAACTACATTTTAAAAGAACAATGACCTAGAAAATTTAATAATTAACTCTGTAGGTATTACAGGTAAAACAGAGTTCAGATCACCGACCACAGGCGATGTGCCCAAAAAGCTGGCAGCTAAACTAATTCTTTGTCCTAGGTAAGCGCCAGCTCTATGGTCACCAAATTTAAGTCTTAATTAAATTTAAATTTAGTCTTATTTAAATTTTATTCATAATGGTACCATTAATAGTATAGCAGTCATTTAGTTTAGCAGACGGTTAAGTTTGTTGCCTTCTCTATTTGCTGATTTGAAAGTGACAGTAGTGAGTGACGTACATTTAGATGACGCTTAGGCGTTCAGTTGTGCCGATCAGTGAAACGCTGTCAAATATCGTTGATATATTTGACAACGTTTCACTGATTACCACCGCAGAACGCTTAAATGTACGTAAGGCTTCAGGCATTATGAATGAGGGCTACCCCCTCATTCATAATGCCTGAAGCCTTACGTTTTAGTGTACACAGAAAAGTAATTTTCATATTTTACACGGGTGTCTATTTCTTGGACTAAATCAACAGCTTATACAAATGCGTGCCGTGGACAAGTTAATGGTCACATTTTGCAAAGGTATTGTATAATTTTCGACTATATCATACAGAAACCATTTATTTTTTTGGTAAAAATATGAACGGTAAAAACTAGCTTGCCTCTCTAAAGTTTTTGCGAATTAATTTGAATGTCACTGGCAGACAAATCGGTCTACCCTCTTTCCACTATTTTATAGTTACTGATAGAGTGGTATAGGTACCACTGGCCATCAAGGGAAAAGGAAAACGAACCAAGGCCTTAATATAATTGAACCGAAGGTTAAAAGCTCCCTTTATGACGTTAGCGTATTGAAGGCCCAAAAGTATTATATTAGGTGACAATACATTGTCTGGCCTCTCAGTTCAGTTGGTAGTAGCTCTGCCTTCTGCGCCGTAGGTCGTGGGTTCGATCCACACCGAGAACAAATATTTTTGTAGTGAATGCAGATGTTTGTTCTATGTCTATGTATACTAAGTATACTAAGTATTTATTTACAAAAACAAATGCGTATAAGTTTTATATCAGCCATTTGGTTTCTATAGAAACTAACTTGGAATGCAGGTTAACTAAAATAATTTAAGTTTAAAAAACTTGAGAAACCGACTTCATTGTCAAACGGCTAAACCGATTTTAATCAAATTTGTTTGGGACAATCTGGACGTAAGAATAACCTTCCAAATAAAAAAATAATTTTCTAAATCGGTTCATAAATGACGGAGGCATGCAGTTACAAACATTAAAAAAATTATTAAAAAAAAAATGGCAACACCGATTTTAATAAAAATTAAAATGGGACCAATCTGGAAGCAATACCTTTCAGATAAAAAAATAATTTTTCAAATCGGCTCACAAATGACGAAGTTATGCGGTAACAAACATTAAAAAAAAAAAAAAAAAAAAAAAAAAAAAAAAAAACATACAACCGAATTGAGAACCTCCTCCTTTTTGATAGGAAGTCGGTTAAAAAATATATATTGGTTCCGCGGAAAGTCAAAGGAGATATTCGGACCACAAGGTTTCCCTTTGCCACTTTATTTCTATTCCCAAAAGCCAGCAATCTTAAAATCGATTCTTTCTCACTCCAAAGTGACTTATTTACCTTCGCAGAGTATAGACATACCTTTCCTGAACCTTTTAGAAACTCGATATTACCGGGCTGTTTTTAAATTTACTTTATCAAAAGATAAAGCTGTATCTTCGTTAGGCAACTGATGGAGAGCAACAGTTTTTTTATTGGTACAGTCGTATCGCGCAGTGGTTTTTAAAGAATATTTTGAAACCCCGGCTGGTATTCATCAGTCATTTTGTCGTGAAGACGTGATTATGACATAATCTAGCAAAAATAACTACACAAGTTATGGATTAGTTTCTGAAACATATTTAATTTTGCTATTTAAACACGTGAAGGGTATATATCGTAATTAAAAATGTGATAAGTTATAAGAAAAGTGTATCTGGAAGCCCTGAATAAATAATTAAATAACCGTTTTGTAGCTACTGCATTTGTTATACCATATAGTAATATCAATGATTGTTATGATTACTAATTTGAATTTAAATCACTGTTAAGAACCAATTTATAAATCTCTCTCTCTATTATCGCGTCACTGGTTCTTTCGAACCAAGTGCGGTGAAAGGATTTTAAGTGCGCCTAAAAGAGGCTCCTTTCGTGAATCAAATTAAAGTCATTAAACATTTAAAGTAATAAAACAACTTTTGTCGGTATCTTGAAAAAATCGCGCGACAATTCAGGCAACTTTTGTCACCTTGCGAATACACAGCTTTACTATGCCAAAAGCTAAGGTAAGGTATAATCAAAAGTTAAAAGGAAAACATTTTCATTGAATGCTCGCCGGTGGGAAACGGGATATATTACAACAAAATGTTCGAATTTTACAAACCCAAATATGTTTTGTTACAATGACTTTTGTTTACATTAAATAAAAAAAATCATGTTGGGTATGGATGAGAATGAAAAACATGAGACTTAATGATTATAAGGATGCTCGTAAGTTTTTAAAGTTTTTAATAGGTTTCTTGACGTTCACGGTTAGTAGTAGAGTAGGTTAGTCGCACCAATAGACTAACAAACAAGAAGAACTCACAAGAAACATTGTTACCTTTTTACTATTAGCTTTCTCTTAGCACCACAGGTTTGCTGGAAGAAAACTCTTTTAGGGTTAAGCTCGCCTATGTACATGTCCTTTGCTATTACTTTTTTGTAAATATTTCTGTGTGCATTAAAGAAGGAAGAGAACGAAGCGCAAATTTTATTTACGCATCTATCTTTTATTACCAATTAATGTAAACATTTGACAAGGTTTTTTCATCTGTAAACGATACCAGAAGCGATGAAATAAATGAAGATTTGACCACGTATAGTTTTCAAATAAGACCAATTCAGTTAAAAGCATGACAAAGATCTACAAATGTAAAATAATGTCCCGGCTCATCTCGGGACATGATGCTCTCTCATATTCAAAATAGGGTTAACAGAAATAACTTACACAACCAATATAAAACTCGATCAGCATATTATAGGATACGATATTTTTTAAGGATTCAGCTCGTATTTCTTCATTTTTGTATCTCAATTGCGCCCTCCCTAATATTTTATGTTTTTCCATAAAAATAATACGGCACCCCTATGTGTAACTTTTCGGTACAAGGAAGCCTTCTTGGCAATATGAAGTGCGCGTACAGTCAGCTCCAAACGAAAACGGAAGTTTATTGGAAACCCTTCTCAAATGAAATGGAAAGGGAAGTACCTACTTCCGTTTTTACCCACAGATGTAGAAAACCTAGCTCTGAAATAATACAAAAACAAAAGTGGACAAAATTTTCTTTGTGTTTTCTTTTCGTGGTCTGATTTTCTATTGGTCTAATGTTAATTGTTAACCTTATGTGTCTCAAGCTTTATGGAGTCACTGAAAGCCAGAGCTGGCAGGGGCATTGCCTCTATCACAAATACACTCAGTATTTGTGATAGGGGCAATGGTGTTCGTTTTTCGTCTTTATTATTTTTGGTTATCATGTTTTGTGACGAAAATAAATACTTGTTACTGTATTATGTTCTAAGTCTAAGGGATGATTTATAATTGGTTTGAAGATTAAAGAAATTTCAATAAATTTCTTTAATCTTCAAACCCCTGACTGACTGGCCTCTCAGCTCAGTTGGTAGTAGCACTGCCGTCTTCACCGTAGGTTGTGGGTTAGATCCCCACCGAGAACAAATAATTTGTGTGGTTAACACAGATGTTTCGTCTCTGCCTGGGTGTTATAGTGTATTCTACAAAAAAGTATGTATTTACAAAAAAGGGCATATTATAAGTATTATATCAGCTATCTGGTTCCCATAGTAAGTGGCAGTGGTTGTTGTTTTTCAAACAGTAGCAATGAACGCCAGAGGCTAAGCAACAACGCTTGGTTTCATTAAAATCAGAAACTGAAAACTCACGAACTCAAAAACTCATTAACTTTCAGCCTGAACGTTCATAATGCTTCCAGAAGTTCCGTTGTTATTGGAATAAATGTTTTCCAAATAGCTTTAATGTTACCAACATGAAAACTAAGTTTACAAATTGTTCAAATTTTTCTAACTGCTTTAGCAAGTGATTAAAGAATTATTCGGTTAAGAAAGTCCGAGTTTTATTTATTTACTCGCAAATATGTATGTTATTTAAAACGTCGCATGACATACGTGCACTTTGATGATAACAGCCTCTGCTTTATTGTAATTTTCAACTTACCGCACTTATATCATAATGTACTATTATTATACCCCCCTCCCCCCTTCTTTTTTTGGTGAAGTTTGTCGATCTTAGCCGAAGAGACCGTATGGCTTACGTGACGGTGACGAGTTCATTGAATATGTTGTAAATAAAACGAAAAAAGTGGCCAAGTGCGAGTCAGACTCGCCCATAAAGTATTCCGTAGCAACAAGTAACATAATATAAAAGTTCTTGTAGTTCGTCAAAAGGTAAATTGATTATTATGGCAAATGTCCTAAAAGTCCTATATTTATGTATATCCTTTAAACCAGGAGGTTATTTATGCATGTAAATAGGTAATAGTACCGGCAATCTAACACCACCTTACTGGTTGACGGTGATCCATTGTTCTCTGACAGTTCATTTCCTATGCAAACTAGTGCAGGGCGTTACAAGATCCACTGACGTCATTTATCAAGCTGTCAGGTTCCTGATTCAGAAGCGTGTGACAACTGGGAAGTTTGGGATGCTTCTGCTTATCCTCTAACCTCTACTGAGAATTTCTATTATTCGTGAAATTTACTGGAGATTGATATTTTGGTAATTTACAAATAGTTAAATAAAGATATCTTTATAAATCTATTTGTTGTGGTTAACCTTTGTCTGGGATTTATTCCTGCATAAGAGCCTAAGAGTTATCGTCGAGTGTGATTAAGATCCGATGGCACAGCGGTCAGCGCAGCCCCGTACCAAGGGGAAGGTTGAGGATTCAAATCCCGCTCGGCTCTTAACTTAGGGGATGTTATAATTTTTTTTGATTTTCTTAGTGTAGTAAACACTATAAAATCAATAAAACATTGGGTATGAGCTACATACATTCTTCGGCCCCACCTTGCCGGAGGACGTGCTATACTTTGCGTATACCACGACGTGCCCACAAAAAAGCGTGGCTTAAATTCATTAGATATTATTCTTCTTCCTATCGTGTGGTGAAAAACGTGACTTTCAACACTCAGGTAACAATGTACTATTAAATTGCACCTCAAAGAGGCTCCTTTCGAAAACTTGGCACACGTTTTTAAACTTTTTAGGTTCTAAGACATGCCGGTTTGCTCACGACGTTTCCTACACCGTTTGAGAGTACTGACATAGGGCACATACCTTTTTTGGATTGAATAATAATTATTATTGACTGGACGCTTACAATGAACTTACTTCCGAAAACTAGTGCTTCCATGGTCAAGTCTTCAAGTAAAGAGCAATGTACATACAAATGAACGACCTAAATAGAATCTGGCAGGGTAGTACTTATTGCACCGTGGTTGGGATGTTGCCACATCGATTGGAAGTATCGTTTGCTGCAGTTCATCCAATTTACTATTACTGGTCGGGTATTATGTTGCAAGTTGAACCGAAAAAGAGATGAAGGGATATCTTTACTCAGCGATACGGACCAGAATGGATGAGAAAGGCAAGAGAGAGGGTCGAATGGAGAGGTTTAGGGGAGGCCTACGCCGTAGAGGCGACTGCTGCGGAGATGTTAATTATGATAATCACCAAGTAATTTAGAATATATAGTTTTTATATTTCAAGTGCATAGGTATGTTGTTTTCGCATAATGTATTAGTAGTAGAATAAAGGCTTTCTTATTTTTTTAATTTTATTTAGGTTGTAAGTTAAGTGCCAATACTCGATACTGGCAGTGTAGAGAAGCTTAACAACTAAAAATAACAATGTAGTAGGTTGATAGTGTTTACATATTTAAACTATTACACGGGTATTTATCGCGTATATCACCTTATTTTATTTATATTCCCGACGTTTCGGCTATGTTGCAATCTTTGCAATAGCCGTGGTCGCGGGCAGACTGGAACATTGGCATTTACTTACATAGTTTAAAATATAAACAACAGTATGTTCATCATTTACAAAAACTATTATTATAATCCATCATGTGAATAAAATAAAAATTCTGATTGATGAAGAGTTTCAGCCTCTTTGAATATAAGCTAAGCAAATTTTTTGTTTACTTATAATCTTTAGAATATCATTAGGATTTTACAAAAATCCTAAAAGTTATAAAACAGATGGGATCGGATACCTTTTTCGAATAATAATTAAAAAGAATCGTATGATTGCATAGGTAGGTATTTCTTAGCATGAAACGAGGTAAAATTACATTTGATGAATCAATTTCTTTCGTAAGAAATTGCTGCTGCCACTTGCCTCAAAATTGCAGCAAGCTGCCACTTAAACTGAATTAACAGCCTCCTAACCCAATTTAAGAGGAATCTCACCCCCGCTACGAAATTACTTTCCGCTACAAGAAGACAGCCCTCGGAGACACTTGTTCTTTCATGATCACTCAGCTTATTTAATCAAGGGGCTAGTGGAGCCCCACGCGACTTCGTTCGCGTGAAAGATATTTCAAATCCGAGCGCGTGTATTAAATTCAATTCATTTAATTCGGAACATTTGAAACTATATCACACATAATAAAAATTACATTTCAAAAATCTTCAAAAATCGTTTCATAGTTACCTCGCCATGAGTGAGTGAGGCAACTTTTTTCACAAATATACAGGGTGTCTGGGAATGAATACCTAGGTTAACCCGAGGGCAGATTATTATCAACGCTCTCAAGAACAACAAATGTTCTAAAGTTTTTTATATTTGGTGATTATTTGAAGAAATGTGTATCAAAGCTTGCTTCAAACTGTAGGCCTACCACAAACTCTGTCTGGCTCTGTCTCTGGCTTTGGTTTTAAGTCTTTGTGAGTGTTGACTAAATAAATACTATCCTATCGAAACGTCACACATACAGTTTAATACACTGATGAGCCAGAGACAGGACCAGACAGAGCTTGTGGTAGGTCTCCTGACGGTTGTTACCACTACTCCATCAGTTACAGGCAATGCTGTAGATGGCACTGACAATGCGTCTCATTTATAATTTTAATGGAACTAGCGTTTCGACGACAACGGAAATGTCAGGAACAGCAACTAGTTTTGTACCCTTTGTTTCAATAGTGCGCTTACGATATTAGATTACATTCACGAACAAAGAGCCGACGATTGCCGGGGAATAAATGTTTTCGAATGCGACAACGAACCGCGAGCGCGAAATGAAACACAAGAAGAGATTCAGAGAAGTCGAAATCGCAAAGATTGTAAAATCTTCAGAATCCTTTTTCCTTATAATAAAATAAACAAATATTATGAAGAGTTCACACCACACTTTCAAGCCCCAAATAAAGCAGAGCTTGTACTATGGGAAACAGATCGCGGATATAATGCTTAAATAATACACTTATTTACACAAAGATCCTTACAATTAAACATTATATTTAAAAATTGTACAAAATACAAAAGAAACAGTTGAGCTGCAGATTGTTAGGTACAAACGATCTAGAGACAGCTCAACCAAAAACCAAATGAGTACCAGACGGAAGAGTCCCCAAAAATATGCTTAAATACATAATTATGTACTTAGAATACAATATAATACCCAGACTGAGAACAAACATCTGCGTTCATCACACAAAAATTTGTTCTCGGTGGGGATCGAACCAACGACTTACGGTGCAGAAAACAGAGCTCTACCAACTGAGCTGAGAGGCCAGTCAAATCTATATAATAATGTGTAAGTACCTACATAAGTCTATATCAAACATTAGACTTCTTCAGGCTGATAATGATGAATATCAACTAACGTTCTTTCCCGATGGAATCATAGATCGTGAATTGTGTGTCAGTGGTTCATTCCTCCAAACAAAAACTATTACAATGTTCTCATTTACTTTGAAAAGCCAACGACTATCCTGTGGGGCAAAAACTATAGAAAATATATTGTGTAGAACATTGGTATTTCAAACGTTAAATAACGGAGCCTAACAAATGGTTATTACAAGCAAACCCAAAACTTTCAAAAGCTTTTTAAAGTTTAAAACTAAATCAAATACATTGTTTGCATAGCCCTTTCGTTTAAATGTGTTTATAACACATTTGCTCGTAAAGGGTCTCTTATTTCACCAATTTTAATATCGTTATGGATGTAATTACGTACTTGTGCGTTATTGTAATGTAAAACGCACGAGTTTATTTTTAATAAGGTAAAACGTCCGGTTTATCAAGATGCTCCGTCTAAAACAAACGGTACTTTTTTAAATCTTATCAAAGAGTTTTTATGTTGAAAAGTGGTCAACATTTCATGAATAAAATTAACTTAAAATATTTAACAAAGAATAGAGAGCGGCATCTCCAACAAAGCCTAGTTTTTTTCGTACTAATGGTATTCAAAAAGAAAAGGAATCAAAACCGGCGACCCCTTAATTGAGAGCCAAATTATTTTAAGTGAGGTCCGGCCTAGATATTTAACAAAGATAGAGCGGCATCTCCAACTAAGCCTAATTTAAACATGAAACTACCCCCAATAAGTTTAAAACTTTTAGATGCCACTTGAAAACTTCGACGGCGATTTAAAATTTACAATTCTAATTTTAAAATTTGATTAGGCTGACGATGATAGAACGAGCTTTTTAGGCGAACGATACGATAAGTCTACAATGCAGCAAATTGGGGGTCCCATTTCTTAGCATAAACAAAAAATACTCTTTGAATTTGAAAATTTGCAATTCTAATTTTAAAATTTGACCTCCAATCACAGCAGCCGATGTAGGACGCCCTCCGGCAAGGTGGGGCGACGATCTGCGAAATGTAGCTGGCAAGCGCTGGAGGAGAAGAGTCGAAGACCGGGCTCAGTGGCGGGTCTTGGGTGAGACCTACGTCCAGCAGTGGACTGATATATGTATGTAGGTTGATGGTGATAAAAAGTACTTCAAATAAAAAAGGAGAAGGTTCTCAATTCGGCTGTATTTTTTTTATCTTTGTTAAAGCATAACTTCGTCATTTATGGCCCTTTAGAAAAAACAAATTTTTTAGGGTTATTCTTGAAAAAAAAATGATTTTTATCAATTTTAGGACTAGGTACATTATAATGTTGGTGTCATAAGAATTCTGTCCACAATAAATAATTTATTTATTTCTCAATTTTACGGATGTCGGATAGTCTAAAGTGTTAATTTAGACAGGATAGGATCAATGATCCAGTGAATGACTAATATATGCGGCTAATCCACTTACGGATTGGCTTCGGCGTCGATAGCGGATGACCGGCGGCTTAATCTAATTGCTTCGCTGGTTTTATTCTAGCACATTCAAAGTCATGTAACTGCTTTTAATCCACTTTCGTCAATGAAGTAAACTTCTTCTCCTTCTTCCTGCTATTACCCCACTTTATGTGGTCTGCACAACATGTCTTTTTCTTCCATTCCTTTCTGTCAGCCGTCATCTCTGCATTCACTTTTTTCTTATCCATGTCATCTTTCACGCAGTTTATCCAAGTTTTCTTTGGTCTACCTCTGCTCGCATATCAATCTACAACCATACTCATTACTCTGCTAGTGACATGACTTTCATCCCTTCTCATGACATGCCTATACCACGCCAGCCTGTTGCTCCTACTTCTGCTCGCATATCAATCCACATCCATACTCATCACTCTCTTAGTCACATGACTTTCATCCCTTTTCATGACATGCCCAATAAGGTGTCCCGTCCATGTATGAGATTTTTTTTTTCAAGGTAGACTAACGCAAGAGGTATCGAAACTTGTGTAGTTTTACACAGATTACGAAAAAGGTAAAAATAATAGAATTATATGCCATCTTGAGGCCTCTACCGCACTTTTAAGTTTTGAAAATTTTACGATTTTACAGAACTTTTCTATATAACCTAAAATAATACAAAATTTAATAATACTGAAAACTGAAATACTGAAACCCTTAAATAATGAAACTGTACTTTTATAGCATAAAAATCACTTTGCCTATGAAGAAAACACTCGCGAGTCAAGTCAAGAAAGTCGTCGAAGCGAGTTGAAACTTGACGGTGTAAGCAAGTTGAAACCTATCAAATCCTAAGTCGCTGGTAACATGTCCTTACATGCAAATCGAAATGTCGTCTATTTATTACACCTATATGTAACAAAAAGTAAATATTTATTATTATACTATTCAGGAACCTAAATTAAAGATTACCATAATTTTGTTTTTCCAAACTTTAAAGAACGGTAGAGCCCTAAAGACATAGTTTTATAATGTTTAAAAAAATAATTTCGTAATCTATGATCAATTACACAACTTTTGAGAGGTCTTGCGTTAACAGAAACCAAAAAAAAAAATCTCAGGACACCCTAATGCCCATACCACGCCAGCCTGTTGCTCCTACCTATGCTCGCATATCAATCTACAACTATACTCATCACTCTCCTAGTAACATGACTTTCATCCCTCCTCATGACATGCCCGTACCACGCCAGCCTGTTGCTCCTAAATCTGCTCGCATATCAATCCACATCCATACTCATCACTCTCCTAGTCACATGACTTTCATCCCTCTTCATGACATGCCCATACCACGCCAGCCTGTTGCTCCTACTTCTGCTCGCATATCAATCCACATCCATACTCATCACTCTCCTAGTCACATGACTTTCATCCCTCTTCATGACATGCCCATACCACGCCAGCCTGTTGCTCCTACTTCTGCTCGCATATCAATCCACATCCATACTCATCACTCTCCTAGTCACATGACTTTCATCCCTCTTCATGACATGCCCATACCACGCCAGCCTGTTGCTCCTACTTCTGCTCGCATATCAATCCACATCCATACTCATCACTCTCCTAGTCACATGACTTTCATCCCTTTTCATGACATGCCCATACCACGCCAGCCTGTTGCTCCTACCTATGCTCGCATATCAATCTACAACTATACTCATCACTCTCCTAGTCACATGAATTTCATCCCTCCTCGTGCCATGCCCATACCACGCCAGCCTGTTGCTCCTACCTCTGCTCGCATATCAATCCACATCCATACTCACCACTCTCCTAGTCACATGACTTTCATCCCTCTTCATGACATGCCCATACCACGCCAGTCTGTTGCTCCTAACTCTGCTCGCATATCAATCCACATCCATACTCATCACTCTCCTAGTCACATGACTTTCATCCCTCCTCATGACATGTCCGCACCACGCCAGCCTGTTGCTCCTTAATTTGTCTGTCACTGGTGCTACTTTAAAACTTACCCTGATATACTTACTCATTCTCTGAAGTGAACTTAAGAGTATAATAATAAACTAATCGATGGATAGAGAATTGAAAGGAGCTCGAAATAGTTCTTGTTGGAAAACATAAATACGAAAGAGGTCTGACGGGGTCATCGTTTTTTTTAAATAACAAATTACTATAGGAAGCTCGGTTAGGTAGAACTGGAAGTCTCTAAGGGAAGTCTTATGTTAAGGTGATATCAGACGGTTCACTCGGATGAATGTTCACTCGAGTGAATGGTTAATTTTTCTTTCATGCCATGTTCACTAATATTTCATTCGGTGTTCACACGTTTCATTTCGCGTGAAAAGTGCCGAATGAAAGGCAAAAATGAACAAAAAATGAATCGTCTGATATCACCTTTAGGAGAAAATATAAATTGGTCGCGTGGAACTGGCACCTATAGACTCACCTAGCTATAAGAAGTTTCAAAGTGATCCCTGTGATACCTATTATTGAATAAATACATAACAATGAAGATTAGAGACCATTTACTCAACACTATCTAGCTCCAAATTAAGCAGAACTTGTACTATGGGAACCAGATAGCCGATATAGTACTTCCCTATATGCATTTTTTTTTGTAAATACAAAATTAGAGTACCTACAATATAACACCCAGACAGAGAACAAACATCTCTGTTCACCACACAAATACTAGTTCTCGTTGGGGATCGAACCCACAACCTACGGCGCAGAATGCAGAGCTATTACCAACTGAGCTGAGAGGCCAGACACATTTATGTTTTGACTTTGACAAAAAAAGTTGATTAGGTCTTGGTATTGGCGCTTTTTGAGCCATCATGACAACAATCCTATTTTGCTACGAAGCAAAATGTTTCAAGTTGATATAAGTCCTTTAGCTGATGGCCAAGCAATATTCCTGCCATTCAAGTTATTACGGTCACGGCCTTCAATCAAGTTCAATAGTGCGTATCTGCCATTCCTTTTACGGGTTAATAAATCGAGAGTGATTAATATTGGGGAGGAAATTCCCCTATTTGATGACGAGGGGCTAATAAACATAATTACTATCTTGGGTTCTTGTGTTAATAAATTTTACCCTCCGAGATACAGTTTTTCAAACTAATTTGGAGTGTATTGCAAATCTGAATAAACACATACCACCACTTTTGCTAAATGTACCTATCGATTCATAATATTTAGATTGTTACTATTCCTTCTATCATAAAATATTAAACAGTCACTTACGAAATCGAAAGTGTTCATAGCTAATGTGGTTCATAAATATCTAGTTATTAGATTAACTTAAAGTTTTAGTTTAGTTGCAAAATGGTCCTTGAATAAAAATAATAAAAAAATTGAAATAAAATTTTTTTAGAGCTCCTTGCGTATACTTGGATTAACTACTAATTGAGTCCGGTCGTGACACAATATAAATATTTGAGACAATCGACACAAAACTATCGATCCCAAAATTAAGGAGAGCTTGTACTATGGGAACCGGATAGCTAATATATACTATTACTTATTTAGGTACATTTTTTAAACATACTTAGAATACAACATAACAGCCATACAGAGAACAAACATCTGCGTTCACCACACAACTGTTTGTTCTCGGTGGGAATAAACCCACGCTCTACGGCTCAGAAGGCAGAACTACTACCAATTGAGCTGAGAGGCCAGTCAAACGCCCTTTTGAAGATTCCTATGCTATAATCTTTAGGGAAAACCTTCGCAGGGAGGGAAAACCTTAGCTAGATCATTCCACAGCCTGAGTGTTCGCAGGAGGAAGTTTACTTAAACTCTGACTACCCTCTTAAATATAAATAAGATAGCACAATTACGATTCTAAAGTGGTGGTTTGTATCAACGATAGATAACTACGGCCACTCCAACTTAACTAGAATATTACATTTGCAATTCCCTGTACAGTCACGTCACCAAGGCAATGTGTGCTTTTGGCACGAGGACAAGCTTTCAATTTTAAGTACGGTCAGTGGCAAAGGGAGATGAACATTTTGAGTTCAAGCATAGTTTTGATTACCGACTATTTTGAGTTGTTACCTTTTGCCACTAAATCCAATCCTCTCTTTTGCATGGAAAAATGAAGAGAAACTCAAGCTACGTAACATATTTTTGCTGTCTCATCTTTTCTCCCTACAAAAGACAGAGACACGTGGGTGAAACGAAAACAACATTTGGTAACGAAATGTGGTAGCAAAACTCCGACTTTGGGTACAGTTACCCCTTAATCTGTTAGTATCCCTATCAGTTTTACTCGATCAGTTTGAACTATTCGTTTCGTCTACGTGTCTCTCTCATTTGTATAGAGACATGATGAGAAAACAACTCTTCGTTTTGATCGTTTATACGTAACCTATAAAATATTGTCTTAACTTTTCTCCATACGAAAGAGGAAGACAAGTAAGCGAAACGAATTGTAAAACTGCGACTTGCCCTTCAGGTTTCTTGAGCAATTTTTGTTTATGCACCCATTTTTTATATTTATTTATTCTGGCTGGTCTGCATGAGTGTTTTTTAGCCGATACGATAAAAGCTAATCAATCAATGTCATATTATGGCTTTTTTACCATAATCAGGTAGATAAAGCGAAATAAAACTCATAAATGGCGTTAATCTGTTTGTAGATACCGATAAGGATTAGAAAGCTCCAAAAGAACCGCCATTTTGAAAATTACGTTTTTCCGAAACCAAATAATTGTGAGGCTAACTACAAATACAATAAACACAAAAATAAATACAAGATACAACAAGAGAGACTGGCCTCTCAGCTCAGTTGGTAGTAGCTCTGCCATCTGAGCCGTAAGTCGTGGGTTCGATCCCCACCGAGAACAAATATTTGTGTAGTGAACACAGATGTTCTCTGCTCTGGGTCTTATATTTATACCATTGTATAAGCTCTGCTTAGTTTTGGGCTAGATAGTGCATTGTGGATTATCCAGTTTTTTTTTATTTATTGTATTCTAAGTACGTATTTCCAAATAAAGTATATAAGTATTATTACAGCTATCTGGTTCCCATAGTACAAGCTCTGCCTAATTTGAGGCTGTAGGCCTACCATGAGCTCTGTCTGGCTCTGTCTCTGGCTCTGGTTTTAAGTCAGTGTGAGTGTTGACTAAATAAATCCTACGTCGAAACGTCACACAGACAGTATAATGCACTGGTGAGCACTCACACAGACTCAAAACCAGAGCCAGACAGAGCTGGTAGGCCTACTGGATAGTGTTGCGTAGATTGTCTACAACATTTATCTAAAAATGTTACAGCAATACCCACTGTCTCAGACATTTATTTCTATCAAGGAGTTTTCCAGTTATGTGTACAATAAACTGTGGTTACGAGCACACAATATGCGTCTCCTACATTCATAGCAACACAGTAATACTCTTTTTATTTGACTTAGTTAGTGTTATTAGAGGACCGCTCACAAAAGTATTTTTGTTTGCATAGTTTTAGTGCTTTAGGGTGGGGACGTAAAATGAAATGAATAGGCTCACGAGTGTAATAATAATTGGAAGGCACGGTAGACTGAGGTAGACTGAGTGGTTTTGGCAACTGTTTGCTCTGCCTACACCAAAATAAATATTTTTCTTGAGTGGGTATACATAATATATCATTTGGTACTCATACTAATTCAAGGCAAAAGCAACGGCAAAAACAGTCGACATGTGGGACACTTTGAAAAACAGTTCCTAATTAGTCAATCTTCTAAATATATAAAACTCTTACGTTACTGACTGACTGACAATCAACGCACAGCCTAAACCGTAAGACCTAGAAACATGAAACTTGGAGGGTATGTTCGTTTTATAGCATAGGGGTGCACTAAGAAAGGAAATTGGAAAACTATTTCCCTAAGCGGAGAAAAAGAGGAAAAACTTTTAAAAGGAAAATCAACGGGGCGGCGTAAAGGCTGCGGGGCGAGCGAAGCCGTGGGCGGCCGCTAGTGTTTCATAAAATTGATTAAATAACTGTTACTTATCTCGCCAACTAGAAAATTTAATTCACTCAGAAAATTACATAATATCATAACAAAATAAAAACCAGTTGGTAAATCGTCTAACAATTTGGGCTTTTCAATTATTTTTTAATCAAAAGCCAAATCAACACCAATGCTACAGCAGAGTTCTTGCTGTTTATAAGACACACATGTATACATACATAACAAATATCAATAAAAATGAGATCCAAAGACCACGTGACCAATCAACGTAGCCAATAACCAATGCTAACACATCGCTGGCTGGAATCACGAATAATATCTGTAAAACTACTTACCGCATCTCCCCTTTTGCACGGAAAACCACAACTTACACACCTTTCAAATTCAAACCCTCTTTTCGTTTACCTAAACCACCAAACCCTTCAAGATTAAAGATGATTTTCAAATTTATGTGCATAAATAAAAAAAATACCGTATCTAATTTTAACCTCTCAAAATAACCATCAAAATACAAAATATATTCAACGTTCACACAAAGTTATCGCTCTTAACAATGCTAAATAATTATTTTACATAACAAATCGGCTTAAAAAACAAAGTCACCGAATAGAATTAAATTAAAAAAGTACATATATTTTTTTTAAATATGAGTTTGAATACATACGCGCGCGGTAGCAGTGTCGCGAATTACGGAAGCCGTCCCGTTTGGGCGGCGGATCAGACGCGAATGGGGGATGAGAGACCGAACCGGCCCTTATACGGAGCGTTACCGACGCGACGACGTCATGCAGTGGGCGGGAATCTATAGAGCTGTCCTTATGATTGAAATTGCATGGGAGTAAACACTTTGTCGTGTGTGCACTTTCTGTTTAACAGCTTCAACCTACAGCAGAACCTTCGATTGGTTTCTATTTTTACCCGTCCAGAAAGAGGGTTATTTTTTCGACTGTTTGTTGGTTTTTTTTGCGTCGTAACGTCGGTGCAGCTGTAACGGCTCGATTCATTTTGTTAAATAAGTTTTGGTTTGATTTTCTTGGGTCACGATCAAACTATAAAAAAATCTAAAAGTCCATAGATACAACAGGTTTTTATGTTTACCTCAATCATCACTTATTGGTATGACTTTAATTTGCATAAAAACGGTACAATTGGTCTGTTAAATTCGTTTGTTTTGTAACAGAAGGAAAGATTAATTTTAGTATTTTAAGAAAGGCTAAAAGTTTTTTTGTATCAAAAAAAAAAAATAACAAACCAATTAAGGTTTCCGTTACGATTCTTATAACTCTTCCGTTACGCTTTCGATACTTTTTCGTTATGTTATAAAATTGCACTGAACTAAGGCTACGTAAAACTTCACATATAGGACACAGGCTACATAATTATATTGTCACTGGGATTTTTTATTATTACTTCATGAATGGGGTATTTACATCTTGTAAGAACCTCGCACCATCTTCGCCTAGTGACGGGTGTCAACGAAATTAGCCGTCATCTTCACCACCTAACTAGAAAAATTCAGCGCCCTTAGCACCGTTTTGCGGTTCTCGAATCTTGAGCCTGCCTGTGGCTTCCTCCTAACGTTGAACCTTTTTTACGGTTCTGTGAGCCTGTTTTTCTTCTGTCTTTGTGTGGTGAACGTAAATGTTCGTTCTCTGCCTGGGTGTTATATTGTATTCTAAGTATAGTGGCGGAATGAAAATGTTCGTCGATTTTCAACTTGATTTGTTCAACGTATCACGATGACATACATACCTTTTGAAACTGAATAGACAGAATACACCGATAGGTTAACGTCACAAATTATGTCAAAATGTGTTCATGAACAAGGCACTGGTGTAAGCGAAAACCAACTCTAAGGTGACGAACATTTTCATACCGCGACTGTACGTCTTTACAAAAATATTTATTTGTCCACGATATTTATTTATATATTTGTTATTGTATGTCTAGGCTTATAATGATTATGATGTGAAGAGGTCTGTGACTTGGATGTGCCAAAATCACCAGACAAATTCATACAAAAAAAACTTTTTACTTTACAAACTTTTGTAATCTAGGTTACTTTTTCTACGTCAACAAAGCCAAGTTATAGTGAAATCTGTGTATTTCGGTCTTTACCAACTTAAATATAAGTAATTTAGAGCAATTATTCAAACTTACCCCATTTTAGTCAACATTTAACACTGAAATTATAAGCAAAGGTATTTCAATTACGTCTGAAAATTTAATTTAGAGACTCGTTATAATTGTATTAAATTAAATTGCTGAAACTCTCCAAATAACAAGCATTATTCAAATTATTTAGATGCTTCAGATATTTCGCTACATTGCTGCTTCAAAAGTTGTTTACTCTAAATCTAGGCTATTAATAGTTTATAAGTACATGTTTATTTTACCTTAAGTTAAAGAATTTCATCTTCAAAAATTCTAACATAGCTCCAGTAGGCCTACCACAAGCTCTGTCTGGCTCTATCTCTGGCTCTAGTTTTGAGTCTGTGTGAGTACTCACCAGTGTATTATACTGTGTATGTGACGTTTCGACGTAGGATTTATTTAATCAAAACTGACACAGACTCAAAACCAGAGCCAGAGATAGAGCCAGACAGAGCTTGTGGTAAGCCTACAGTTTCTTAAAAAAATTAATAATCAAAGATTTCTCAAGCCACTTTAACTTAGTTTGAGGCTAGATAAAACGGTGAAAAAGTCGATTAATATTCATAACTTCTTCTTACAGTGAAACTGCTTTTTTTAAACCAGTGTGATGAAAGGTTTAAGTGCGCCTCAGAGAGGCTCAATTTGTCACATGGTTTTCGAACTTATTAAGTTCTCGACTCGTGTCCTCTCGATGTTTTCCTTCACCGTTTGAGAGTACTGGCATAGTGCACTATTTAAAACTAGAAATCCGTCAGACAACTCTACTCCAAAAACATACTATAAAGTATAGCAATTTTTTTTTTATAAGTAATAGTGTACGCCGCAACTAAGAATATGTCCACTAACACTTTTCTTACTGTCTTTAGGCCTGCGCACAGTTTTACACACACTGGTTGGCGTATGAGTTTTGATGGACAACCACTCACCATGGGTCAATAACTTCAGCAGGCCTACCACAAGCTCTGTCTGCCTCTGTTTCTGGCTCTGGTTTTTTTTTTTTTTTTTTTATTAAATAGAACATCCTTTGGCTACAATCTCACCTGATGGTAAGCGACGATGTAGCCGACGATGAAGCAGGATGGTCTAGAAGACACCTATTCACTCTTGCCTTGAAGAGGCCCAGATTGTAGTTGTCAGGAAAAACAGTCGTCGGCAATGAGTTCCATTCCCTGGAGGTTCGCATGATGAAGGTGGAGCTAAAACGCTTAGTGCGAATGGGTGGTTTTGAGTCTGTGTCAGTGTTGACTAAATAAATCCTACGTCAAAACGTAGGATTTATTACTTTATTATTACCCAGGCACACAGACTCAAAACCTGAACCTGAGACAGAGCCAGATAGAGCTTGTGGTAGGCCTAATGAAGTTATTGACCTATGGTGGGTTGTTGGCCAGCAAAACTCATACGCCAACCTGTCATCGCCTCATATGTGTAGGCGTAAGAAGGTACAGTATCTTATACCTTTAAACGAGAAAATCTTGTATATATATATATATATTTAAGATCTCGGAAACTGAGCCAACAATTTTCATGAAATTAAGTATACAGGGGTTTTTGGGGACGATAAAACGATCTAGCTAGGTTTCATTTTTAGAAAATGTCCCCCTAATCGTAAAGTAAATAATCAACTTTATCATAAAATCATAACTCCTAGCGCCATCTGTTGATTAAGTCATGAGTTAGTGGGATAGAGAACGCCATCTATTGACGAGTAGTGGAGTTTATTTTTATGTTGGTAAGATCGAAAAATATTAATATCAGTACGTAAGTTATTCGTATTTAAATATAATTCACAACAACAGTTTACCAAAAAATACCGAGCGAAGCTCGGGCACCAACTGCTAGTTATAAATTATGTTTGATCAATAGGTACCAAAATAACCTTCTCATCCAACAAAGTATTCTTAGAGTTGTATGCAGCTAGCTAGCTTCTTATAAGATAAACGAAGTGAAACTGACTGAATGTAATAAAATTAGCTTACCTCAGTGCCTTAGTCCATAAATAGAGGCAAGACCTAGATGGTAGAGATTGCAGCCCGCAGCGCCAAGTGGGATTGCAACGCCCCTTGCAATTTGTTACAAGTATTATTTATTTTCTTAGAATAACAAAGTGTCGTCATCATAAATAAAAGGCCTACGCACACCTAGTTCGCTGGCGGTAGCGATCAGTGAAACGCTGTCAAATATCGCTGTCAGATTTGAGATTTGACAGCGATATTTGACAGCGTTTCACTGATCGCTACCGCCAGCGAACTAGGTGTGCGCAGGCCTTGAGAGTTATACATAATTTAACCTCTTGCTAAATTATGAAAAATTGGGGAGTTTTATGTGAATATACAAAGCTTCCGAGTGATCACAGGGCGGTGGGATATAAAACAACGCCACGGGCTAAGTTCGCTTGATCTTACTTTGTACGTGATCCTCAAATGTACAGTTCTGAACAACTATTTATACTTAACTGTATATCTGAGTTGTACATTTTCTCTCCACAGAAGTTTTTTGGCGGTTAGTAATGCATATATTTTTTAGGCAATATGAAACCACTAGCGACTGCCCGCGGCTTCGCTCACCCCGTTCCTGTTACGCCCCGTTCCCGATACGACCCGTTCCCGTTACGCCCCGTTCCCGATACGTCCCGTTCCCAATGCTTCCCGTTCTCGATACGCCACGATCCCGTCCCGTTCCAGTTACGCCCCGTTCCCGTTACTTTTTCGTCCTATGTGTTATTCCAGACTATAATCTATCTATATGTCAATTTTCATCCAGAACCGTTCAGCCGCTCTGGAGTTATTGATTAACAAACATCCATCCA
This sequence comes from Thera obeliscata, assembly GCA_947578465.1. NCBI lineage: Eukaryota > Metazoa > Arthropoda > Insecta > Lepidoptera > Geometridae > Thera > Thera obeliscata. Next base: position 5,429,734 of record OX387918.1, on the reverse strand, counting down.
TCAAAACTTTCGCATTTATGATATTAGTATATGGGATAGTGGAATAGTGGGATAGCGGGATAGCGGGATAGTGGGATAGGTGGAATCCTATTTCAAAATGATTTGACATGCTGATAGAGTTTCTTCTTTATTGAGTAGTTTCTCTGTTGTTCGTCGGTTGTTCTCGATTGTACAATTGTACATTCGTAAAGCTTTGTGACTTCGCGGTAGGGATCATTCATGGTGGTTGGGTAGTGGGTATCATGTATGGGGAAGGTTTACGATGACGGACCACGGACTATTAGTTAAATAATTGAAAGCGCAAAAAGGGACCCTTTGCACTTATTACTCTTTTTATCTCGCAAATATGTTATCTTATCTTATCTTATCTTATACCTTTAAACGAGAAAATCATGTATATATATATTTAGGATCTCGGAAACTACGCCAACGATTTTCACGAAATTAAGTATACAGGGGTTTTCGGGGGCGATAAATTGATCTAGCTAGGATTCATTTTAAGAAAATGATTATTTCACCCCAAATTCAATAATTAAACATAAACTGAATATGTGACTGCTCCTGCCATCTATTGACGATTGTGAGCAACTAACTGCAAGCATATCCAGAAGATGGCGTTGTTCAGTAAGAATAAACCAATAAAGATAATATGACTCTTATGATTTCTTAAAAATACAATTAACAATAAAAAATACCGAGCGAAGCTCGGTCACCAACTGCTAGTTTTATTAAAGGCTTGAAAATTTTTAAATTAACGCCTTGCGCACTTCTAAGCGTTCTGCAGTGGCAATCAGTCAAATATCGTTGTCATATTTGACAGCGTTTCACTGAACGTTTACCACTGTAAGAAGGGTTTTTTACTTATAACTGAATATATGGAACGAATAGGCTTCCAATTCACCTGTCAAGTGTGGCAACTAAGGAAACCTAAAATATAGGGAATGGAGGGGCTTATGTCAAGCAGTTTACTTATTCAGGTCACTTGTCCAGATGATTTCAAAAAGTCAGTTACTAGCAGTCTTTTGCAACTACTGAAGTCATGATGAGGTGATGAAGTCAAAACACAGTAGGCCTACCACAAGCTCTCTCTGGTTATGGTTTCTAGTCTGCGTGAGTGTTGACTAAATAAATCCTACGCCAAACTAACTCACAGTATAATACACTGGTGAGCACTCACACAAGCAAATCAGAACCAGAGAAAGAGCCAGACAGAGCTTGTGGTAGGCCAACAGGATAGACGAGAGCTTTTGGTTGATTAAAAGACGCCTTTATTTATTCTTAATTGCTAAATTCCGAATTTATAGACCTTAAAATTCCCAGAACTGCCATCACGGCGCGTGGTTTTGTTCTTATCATGAATTTAAAGTGCTATTAAGCAATTTCGGAGCTAACTTATTAGGGAGAACGTAATAAGATTCATTACTCTTGGATAGATTCACTGGGATACGAAGAAGTGGTTTGTTTGTAAATAGAAGGATAATTTATATAAAAAATCTGTTGTCTGTAAAGTCGGTTTACTGACGATAGTTCGTGACAACGTCATACGTTGTCCACGCGGACGCATCGCTCACTCAAGTAGGAGAGACTCTTCGTCGCTCGTTCCGCGCTCTCGCTTGCACTTCAAGCCTTACATAGAACATCTCAGAGCGAGGTAACGCCGCATAAGTCATGATTTTCCGTGCGTGCAGCCGGCTCCATCGAAGACGTTGTCACGTCAAAATAACAGTGTTCCAAATTAACTAATTTCACATGGTGGCGCTAATCATTTGATTTGAGGGAATGATTTGAATTTTCTAAATATTATTGTCTATTGAAACTCTTTTACCAGTACTTACAAGCATAAATTTGATGAAAACATTGGTTAAACCATATAAGGTAGTACGATTTCCATACAAATAGTTTAACCATTTATAGGCGATGAGAGTATAATTTTAAACTGAAATAAATGTGGTTGGCTTTCATATTGATCTTTATTTTCGGCAAACTGTATTAAATTGAGAAAACTGTAGGTTTGCCATGATAAAAATTAAAAATCCAATAATAACAAAAAAGGAAAGAATTCGATTACTCTCACCGAAAAAATAAAAGGATGCTTTGCTCCATGTAAAATAAATAGAAATACCATTCTTCATGCAATTTCATTTAAAAATGCAAAACAGAAAACTTTTAAAAATACCAATGAATTTGTACTTTCTCCACGAATGCAGACACAATGCAAAGTTCAAGTTATTTTATTTTATCAGTATAGTGTGCGATGAAGTAGCATTGGCCAACTGGCATTGTGCCCATTTGATATGAAGTGGTATCCTTTGTCCATTTTAATACTGTGTTTTAGCCTTTATATTTAGTTTTGCAAACATTACAGATAATTGTTCCGACGTTATCAGTAGGCCAACAAATCAGCTCTGTCTCTGTCTCTGTCTCTGTTTTTGAGTCTGTGTGAGTGCTAACCAGTGTGTTATACTGTGTGTGTGGCGTTTCCACGTAGGATTTATTTAGTCAACACTCTCACAGACTCAATACCAGAGCCAAGCCAGAGCCAGACAGAGATTGTGGTAGGGTAACAGTATGTGAATGTGAAAAAGTACGGCCCTCAAATTTAAACACCAAAACAGTGATTATGAGGGCTTTTTACTAACTGTTTTCAGTGAATACAATAAGTTTTTCAGGGGGGTATGATATAAATATTATTTTCTTTTTTTTTCTACCTTTTCTTTCAAAAATCATATCTCAGGTCTTTCACATTCGGCAACAAAAGCTATGAATTTCATCCAGCATAAAATATCAGTCTTGTAATAAACATACAAATATAAGCTTTGATGACGTCACATCGGCCTTTCTATTCGAATACTGCTAAAAGGTTGCCCCAGAATAACCAGTAGCGGTATAACTTTTAATGCCTTTCTAGTATTGGAAGGTCAACTAATAAAAGAAGTGATAGGTTAGTACATTTTGAGTTATGTTGCTAGTAGAATTATTGGAACCGAAAATTATTGAGGAATAAAGGTTCTCGAATGGCGACCACGAACCGAAAGACGAAACGTAGGTTTTGCAAGTTCATTGCAAGTTTTATATTTATTAGTGTTTTAAATTACATATTAATTTCCTACTATATAAGAGAATATAATATGGTCTCGTGGGACAAAATGTTGTGTGGGTTTGAATCTGGTCGTGACCAACGAAAAATGTATGCTGGTGATATCCTGTTAGTATTCAAGCAGCGTTTGTTAAATTAAGCTTTTTATTAATTTAATTTTAAAAAGCGACCCTTTTTCATCTAATTACTGTGTTTAAAGGCTCTAAAACAAATTATTTGCGCGCGGCTTTTTTTTTGTTTTCCATTCATAGGGACGGAAAATTTCGCTCTTGTCCCCCCCACAGGAATGGTGAGCATAATATAGGGCACACATTCGTTTTTAGGGTTCCGTAGCCAAATGGCAAAAACGGAACCCTTATAGGAGTCTGTCTGTCCGTCCGTGTGTCACAGCCACTTTTCTCCGAGAGTTTAAGAGCTATAGTGATGAAACTTGGAAGTAGATGTATTTTGTGAACCGTATTAAGATTTTCTTACAAACATAGAAAAAAAACAATGATTTTTGGGGGTCCCCCCTACTTAAAACTGAAATTCAAATAACTTTTTTTCATCAAACCCATAGTAGGTAGTTTTTTTTAATACGTCATTAATCGTAAAGCACAATGTACCTTTCGACGATCTACTAGAACTTCTATATTAGTATTATATTATACTTACTGCTACGGAACCCTTCATGGGCGAGTCCGACCCGCACTTGGCCGCTTTTTTTCATAGCTGTAGGCCTACCATGAGCTCTGTCTGGCTATGTCTCTGGTTCTGATTTTGATTCCGTGTGAGGCTCACCAGTGCATTATATACTATGACATAGTATATGACACCACACCTTAGATCCCACACTGTGGGACGTTTTGACGTAGGATTTATTTAGTCAACACTCACTCAGAACTTTGCCATCGCACTAGATGTTGGCAGGCCTTTTAGCCCTGAAACCTTGAACCTCCGAAATCTAAGCATTACAAATGCGGGGGCTTTATGGGTACAGTTAGCATTATAAGTAAATGAATAAATGAATACTGGTGGATATTTTGACTCAGCGTAGCGCAGCGCAAAACTAAGAAAAAAAATTGGTTGTCTGTAAAGCCGGTTTACTGACGATAGTTGAACGTGACAACGTCATAAGAAAACTCTCTCGACTCGGACTCCCTTACCCGGGCTCGGGCTCGGGCTCGACGGAACGACGGTTACGACGCATGAGTCATGTTTTTTCGTTCGTGCAGCCGGCTCCATCGATTTATAAGACGTTATCACGTCAAAAATTAAGTATTTAATTGAAAAATGGTGATACTGATTCAAAAAGTTTGACCCTTTTGTATTGATAGATTGCAATGCCTAAAATAATAAACATTAGTTATGCTTTATTCAAAACTGTAACTTTACTTTTTTTGTGTAAATATTTTGTCAAAAGAGTCTGCTTACCACGCTATTCGTATTTAAATGTGAAATTCTTTAAAGGATGGTTTTTCCGAATGAAAATATCTCCGAATTCGAAGCGTCCTTTCACGGCTTCTTGATGCAATATAGTGGAAATGTTTTTTATAAGATGAGCAAAAATATATATTCCTTTGTAAATTACACGCGTCACTCACAACACTAAGATACACGTGTATTTTACAAAGGAAAATATATTACTAAATGCTATAAGGAAACTACATAGGTGACCTTTAAATAAACATATACACAGGTTTTTTAAATAAATAATAAATATTGTAGACAATCCACCCGACACTATCTAGCCCCAAAGTAAGCAGAGCTTGTTCTGTGAGAACCTTAATTATTACTTATAATTAAGGTTCCCATAGTAATTAATACCTGCTTATAAATTTACCTTACGTGTAAGCTTTTATGTCAAATAAATGTATTTTCTTTCTTCTATTGTGTAATCAAAGTTCTCATAGGTACATTTCAAAAATCATTACTTTTCCTTTTTCTTGATTAAATTAATATGGAAGATGAAATCTAAAGTTAAAAACACAGTTTTTTGCGAGCTTCTTTGAATATGCAAATTTGGATGATGGCCGCCGCGTTTTCCTAAATTGTTTGGCCGTTGTGCTGATTTACATAAGGGACTGTTAATGAAGATTTTTTAGCTAGGGGCCATTCAAGTATTACGTAACCAGATATTTTACAATTACTTACCCCCCTTTCACATGTCAGCAAAAAAGTAAGCAAGCCTCTTCTCCCCCCCCCCTAAGCAAAGCGAAGACCCCTCCGCCCTTAGGTAATACTTGAACGCCCCCCTATTTCTGCTCTGGAAATATTAGGACAAAATGGAACTTTATTTTTTAACTATGAAAAGAGTTTCGCTTCTATCGGTATTGATTTTTACAACGTGCTAGTTTTTCGCGTTTTCCTCAAACAGAACCGATTCCACTATGTAAATACGATTAAACTATGTCGGAAAAGTATTTTTGGCTATGTGTTACCAGCGGATGCTGTAACTATCGTACAAGCCCCATTTTCCTGAATAACCTCACTGGAAAATATGCCCTAAGCACCTGAATATAAGATTGGTGTTGGATATGGGTGTTGCAGAGATAAAAAATAATAACGTGATTTCTCCGTGTTTACTCGTCGCCAGCTTGTAGGTAATAGGAAGAAGGTGTTGTTGGAGCTATATTATGCTTTTAAGGCTGTGTTTATTGTTTCTGTAACGGCACACGGAAGTCTCACGTTACCTGTTTGGAGAGTCTATTCGTATTGGCATTTATTATTAGCCGAGTGGGATTTGAACCCACGACCTTTCGAAACGTGCATGCGCTAACTTGTATTGGATTCTAATTTCACCTGACGAATGAAACATAGAGCTCTGTTAATACTTACTTTTCTAGGCTCAGCTGGCAGTAGTTCTGCTTTCTGCGCTGAAGGATGTGGGTTCGATCCCCACTGAGAACAAATATTTGTGTGGTATACGTAGTTGGTACTGTCTGAGTGTTATATTGTATTCTAGTATGTATTTACAAAAAACTTATATAAATATTATGTCAGCTATCTACCTCTAGTTCCCTTAGTACAAACACTGCTAAATTAAATTTAGGGCAAGGTAGTGTTGTCCTTTATATGTATTTATATAATACGGTTCTAATGTTTGAAAAGCCAAGTGCGAACCCACCACATTAAAGTTTAAGAATATATCGTAACCTAGCAAATTCTGCTCCATAAAACAAAGATATCAATATCTGCAGGATATGCGATAGTCAGGGTTATTGAAGTTTAACGTTTGGCATATAAACTCTGTGGTTAGAATTATGACTATGCAGTTATAAGTTTATCGTTTTGATGTTAGGTACGTTATTTAAACGTGCTACGCCGTAGCACATGTCTACGACACTTTACAGCGGTTTAAGTGCACAGAAACAAGAATATAAAAACAAAAGCAGGACCGCTCTCTAGGCTACAAGGCTATGTCAAAACCAGTACGTGACATGCAGGTGAAAACGCTGCATGCGTTATAGTTAAAGTTTTAATAGTTGATTATATCCTAAGGGAGAAAAATATATTTGTTGACCATTAAAAATGACACAAATAGGCATGGTATTTGGCTCAGTATTTTCTGTTATAATAGATTTTTTAAGAGATTTTGAATAATATTATAAAGCTTTTTATTTTATCCATTGAGCAATGTATTCACATGGTATTGGAAATAAAATCAGAGCTTATTTATAAGTAGGTTTAATAGTGTATCTCTCCTCAAATCTCTTTATAATCTAAAACAGATTCAAGCACTTAGGAACAGAAGAAAAATTTCATCACTAAACCACCAAAGCTCTTTGCCAAAATTAATATGCTCTTTGCGTAGAAACTCATTTAGACAACCGTTCAATATAGAAGCGGCAAAACAGAGAAAAACAAAAAAACGTGCACTTTAGCACACTTTACTTTCAAACTCAAAGCCACCACTCAATGTCACACCGACTTTAGAAAAAGACACGTAGTAAATTACTTTGTACTTGGTATCGTAGCACTCACGTAGCGGCTACGAGCTACGACAGCTGCTACGGACTACGAGCGGTGCTCAACGCGGCTGAATAGAAGCGAGATATAATTTTAGAAGTATTTTAGTATTGTATGTACCACAAGCGGCCGCCCGCGGATTCGCTCGTCCCGTTCCCGTTACGCCCTGTTCTCCGTTACAATTTCTTTATAAATTGTAGCCTATGTGTTATTCTGATGTATAAGCTATATTTTTGTAAAGTTTTATTAAAATCCATGCAGTAGTTTTTACGTGAAAGAGTAACAAAGATCCATCCATCCATTACTTACAAATTTTCACGTTTATAATATTAAAAAAAAAACAAAATAGGATGACCCCGAAAAACCAGGATCAGTGCGTGTTGCCTGTGATTTTTGGAACTGAGACGTGGTCGCTAACTATTGGCCTCCCACACAAGCTCAGATTCACGTAACGAGCTATAAAGAGAGCTATGCTGTGAGACTACGTGATAGACTCAGAAATGAGGATATCCGCAGAAAAACCAAGGTTCGACATAGCTCGTAGATCTTTGGTAGAAAAACAGAATAAAATAAATATAGTCGGCTTCCATACAATAAACGTGATAATTTTCCCTTTTTTATAGATAAAGGTACGGAACCCTTCCATATGTATGTGAGTCCGACTCACACTTGTCCGATTTTTAAAATATTATAGCTTTTCCATCAACGTAGGACGTAAGTAAATAAACATCTAGACTCGACGTCTCTTACCGTTGACTGTAAACCCCGTGTACTTCGTATTAGTTTATTAGAAACTAAAACATCGACTTGTAGTATTTATTGACTGGCCTCTCAGCTCAGTTGGTAGTAGCTCTACCTTCTGCGCCGTAGGTCGTGGGTTCGATCCCCACCAAGAACAAATACTGGTGTGGTGAACACCGATGGTCGTTCTCTGTCTGGGTGTTATATTGTATTCTTAGTATGTATTTATTACAAAAAAATGTATATAAGTATTAAATCAGCTATCTGGTTCCCATAACACAAGCTCTGCTTAATTTGGGGCTAGATAGAATGGTGTGGATTGTCTAAAATATTTATTTATATTGGGTGCTGTACAGCCACGTGCAATAAAATGGTTGCTCCATAATTTCAAAATGGATTATACATTCTCGTTTTGTAAGATTTGACAAAACTTTTGTATCAGCCTGACCATAATGTTTCCTCTTCCGAGAATAGACAAAACCTTCTCTTCGATATCATCATCATCAACCGATATCAGTCCACTGCTGGATGAAGGTCTCTTCCAAGATGCGCCCGGTCTTCGACTCTTCTCCTCCAGTACCAGCTACTTCTCACAAACTCAATCATATTTTTTTTTTGTTTAGCTTTTGCTTTTGGCATATTTTTAGGGTTCCGTAGCCAAATGGCAAAAACGGAACCCTTATAGATTCGTCATGTCTGTCTGTCTGTCTGTCTGTCTGTCTGTCTGTCTGTCTGTCTGTCCGGCCGTGTCACAGCCATTTTTCTCCGAAACCATAAGAGCTAGACTGATGAAACTTGGTGAGTAGATGTATTCTGTGAACCGCATTAAGGTTTTTACACAAAAATAGAAAAAAGAAAAAAAATTTGGGGGTCCCCATAATTGAAACTGATACTCAAAAATTTTTTTTTCATCGAACCCATACGTGTGGGGTATCTATGGATAGGTCTTCAAAAATGATGTTGAGGTTTCTAATATAGTTTTTTTCTAAACTGAATAGTTTGCGCGAGAGACACTTCCAAAATTGAAAAAAGTTGCCCCCCCCCCCCTCTAACTTCTAAAATAAGAGAATGATAAATCCAAAAAAAATATATGTTGGACATTACTATGCAAACTTCCAACGATATTTGGTTTGAATGAGATCTAGTCAGTAGTTTTTTTTTATTCGTCATAAATCGTAAACCGCAATTTACCTTTCGACGAACTACAACTGCTTTTTTTTTTATTGTTAGAATAGAATGAAACAAAAATTTTTAGTACGTCCGAGGTTTTGAGTCTGTGTGAGTATACTGTGTGCGTGACGTTTCGAACGAAGGATTTATTTGGTCAACCCTCACACTCAAAACCAGAGCCAGACAGAGCTTGTGGTAGGCCTACCGAAATTAACAGAATGTCCAAGTTTTTTGTGCATTTTAAATGATAACTAGATGTACGCAAAGCTGTAGTGAAGCGTTGCGTTCGTGCTGCAGCTTCACAAAACCAATAAATAACATCTGAAGCTGCCATTAATAAGAAGAGATAAAAGCCTGAAGTTTCAGCGAACAGGAAAAATATTTATGAAAGAGTGCACACATTTTTATAAAAGGTTGAGTTCCGTAGTTTATTTCAGCTCAGATGGTATTAGTCTGCCTTCTGTGCAGGAGGGCGTGGGTTCGATCCCCACCGATAAAAAATATTTGTGTTGGTAAACATAGATGTTTATTCTCTGTCTGGGTGTTATATTGTATTCTGAGTATGTATTATAAATAAATAAATATAAATATTGTAGAAAATTCACACAACACTATCTAGCCCCAAATTAAGCCGAGCTTTTGCTATGAGAACCAGATAGCTGATATAATATTTAAATATTTTTTTTTTGTAAATACTTACTGAGAATACAATATAACACCCAGACAGAGAACAAACATCTATGTTCACCACACAAAAATTTGTTCTCGGTGGGGATCAAACCCACGACCTACGGCACAGAAGGCAGAGCTACTACCAACTGAGCTGTGAGGCCAGTTCTTATTATGTAAGTTAGTAAAAAATATAAATTAATATTATGGATATTAATTTGATTATATTTGTATATGGATGAATTTGTTTTGAATCATATGCACAAGAGAAAGTCGTGTTTATATTATAAACCAAGAACAGCTGTACAGATTTGGATGATAATTGGTGGAAAGGAAGCTTAAAACCAGGAGACGGACATTGGATACTTTTTATCCCGAATAATAACGGGAACGGGGTATAACGGGTATTGTGCGAGCGAAGCCACGGGTGGTCGCTTGTTCCTTATAAAATCCTGTCTCAGGCACTATAGCATCTCGCAAGTAGGGCTTGTGTAATCACTAGATGCCTCTGACGCTATATAAATCATCTACAATAGATGCAAAGGCCCGTTTACATAATATTTTTTTCAGTGTTTCGTTTTAATTTCCCCGCGGGACCCTAAAAGGGATGGTAGGTATTCATTACATCCTCTCGCATTAGGGGGGTGATTGATTGTTTGGTGACCATTTATCGAGAGTGACATGTCACTGTGTCAGCTTTGTATGAACGTTGTAAGAAATCTATAATAATTTAATATTTATTTTGCGCTTATCAATAAAAAACGAAATTATTGCGATTGGGAACTTTTTAAACATCTGTGTTCACTACACAATTGTTGGTTCTCGGTGGGGATCGAACCCACAACTTACGGCACAGAAGTCAGAGCTACAACCAACTGAGCTGAGAGGCATTTTGTTTCATGTATAGCGTCACTGAAACAATGATAGAACTCAATCAAAACGTTTTATATTTATTCTTTAAAAAAAAACTAACGGTGTTTTATTTTAAGCAGTCAAACAAAAAATAAATTCGGACACATTCAATTCCATGAAAATCTATTTTTTTATCGCAAGCTTTTAAACTAGAACGCTCAGGCTTTTAAAACCTCAATACCAATTTAGGGATGTTTTCAAAAACCCTCTAATTCGTTTTGCATCCGATTTGATTACCTTTTCATGTTCGAACCGACACTGGATATTAGGGGTAGTTAATTGTATTAGGCAATTTTGCGTGACTGACCTTACAGTTCAGTAAACTTACCACAAGCTCTTTCTGGCTCTGTCTCTGGCTCTGGTTTTGAGTCTGTGTAAGTGCTCATCAGTGTTTTATACTGTACGTGTGACGTTTAGACGTAGGGTTTATTTAGTCAACACTGACACAGACTCAAACCAGAGCCAGACAGAGCCTGTGGTAGGCCTACAGGTCCAGCCTTCTGTATCATAAGTTGCGGGTTCAATCTTCATCTGGGACAAACATTTTGATTGTAAATATTTACTAAAAAATTTAATAATTACAATCTAGCTTACTTAGCTAGGTATTTCCCAGCGGACAAAAATTATTTATGTACTTATTTACAAAAAACAGGAAAACCAACAAGGTTTATTGAAAAACCAACAAGTTTACGAAACAATTATTAATTTAAATTTAGAGGTTCCCACAGTACAGTCTTAGCTTAATTTTGACTTAAATGGTGCTTATTAAATTAATGAAACAAAATAAAAATTGATACCTTACCTAACTAACGTTTTGTTATATCGTCTTTTTTACTGGATATTTTAGCTTATTAATATCAGCGGTAACTTTAAATTACATAAGTAAACATGGATCTCCTTAGATTCATGTTATTATTCAATATTTTCTTATTATTATATTATTTATTGTTCCTAGCTATAAGTTTAACCTAAAATTATAATGAAAAAAATGACGAATGCAAACTACTTCCAGTGACTTGTACCAGAGTATTATACAACTATAATGTATAACGGACTGGCATAATGTACGCTATTACGTATTAACAACTAAACCACGTGTTACAGTGATCCTACACGGTGTAAAAACACTGCTTCTGAAAGTTGAATGTGCCACCTCATGTGCTACGCTACTTATAACAAACAATAACAAATATTGTGGAAAATCCACACAGCTCTATTTAGCCCCAAATTAAGCAGCATGTCTTGTTCTATGGAAACCAGAAAGCTGATATATACACACATTATTTTTGTGGTGGCGATCAGTAAAACGCTGTCAAGTATCGCTGTCATACTGCTGCCACCACAGAACGCTTAGATGTGCGCATTGCTTCAGTTTTATCACAAGAATTACTTTGAGACATCTGAAAGCTAGGTTTAAGTGTGCGAGCGAGGAGTTGTTTGATACAGTCCAGCGTAAGAGGTAAGGGTTTTGCAATATCTCGTTTCAGTTTTCAGAAGTAGACTTTTTACAACCTGTACAGGATCTGTATATCAGGTCGTTTGACTGATATTGACGTCATATCATCGTTAAGTACGCGATAACGTATTTATGGCTGGGTTAAATTAAATGGCAGTCATAAAACCTTATCGGGCAGATTAAAACACGAATCTAGATACCAAAGGATAAAAAAATTGTGAACACTCCACAAGACACTAGTCTAGTCCCAAACTAAGCAGAGCTTGTACTACGGGAACCAGATAGCTCATATAATACTTAGATATTTTTTTATAAATACACACTTATACATCACCTAAACAGAGAACAAACATCTGCGTTCACCACACAAATATTTGTTCTCGGTGGGGATCGAATATTTGATAATACTGAATATTTTGACTGAAAATGGCAACTACGAAGAGGAAAACAAAGCGTGTGACGACCCTGTCCCGATGGACCGTCAGTAGGCCTACCACAAGTTCCGTCTGGCTCTGTCTCTGATTTTGAGTTTGTGTGAGTGATGACTAAATAAATCCTACGTCGAAACGTCACACACAAAGTATAATACACTGGTGAGCACTCCCAAAGACTCAAACCCAGAGCCAGAGACAGAGCAAGACAGAGCTTGTGATAGGGGTGCAATGAGAATTGTTAATTTTTGTTTGCAAAATTTGAAAATGGAACACGGATTCAGTGATCACTCAACCGAGTCGTGTTGCCGGAATAGATTTAATCTATTCCGGCAACACGACGATAAAAAAAAATAAAGTAGTAATTATTGAGGTGACTGGTCTTTATAATACTGTGAGACTATGCTTTATTGTATGCCACCATACCTACCCACACGTATGGGTTTGATGGTTATAATTTTTTTGAGTTTTAGTTCTAAGTATGGAGACCCCCAAAAATTATGTTTTTTTTCTAGTTTTACGTGATAATCTTAATGCGGTTCACAGAATACATCTACTTACCAAGTTTCATCACTAAGCTTTTATAGTTTCGGAGAAAAGTGGCTGTGACATACGGACGGACAGACAGACATGACGAATCTATAAGGGTTCCGTTTTTGCCATTTGGCTACGGAACCCTAAAAACAGGAAAGGAAATTTAACAAACCGCTGGGAAAAAGGACTGAAAATGGCAACCACGAACAGGAAAACGTCCATGTCCATCGGGACAGGGCTATCACAAGCGTGTGATCCCCATGGATCATCCGCAATGTAAGTTCAAAAATATGTGTCAAGTGCACGAAAGGAGCATCTTTGAGGCGCGTTTAAAATCTTTTCACCACACTTGGTTCGAAAGAATCAGTGACACGATAAGAAGAAGAAGATTCGCAATGTAAAGATAAAGATAAAAGAAGTCAGATAGATAAAACTCAAAATCGTTCAGAAAATACATGATTTGTGGCAATGTGCTTCTACTATTGTCCGGTTGCGCTGTAAGAATCGTCAGTCGATCACCAGCATTTAGTTTATATGTTACGCTGCAGTTTATGTTTAGTTTTGCCACGTTATTTTTTTTTTTTTGTGTACTATAAGTACACAAAAAAAAAATTATGTTATTTTGTTTTTTATTACTTTAGTCTCTGTTCATAGTTTATCTTTAATATAAATATGTGTCTCTTTGTTAAATGTCGTCATAAATAAATAAGTTTCTTTCTTTCTTTATTTAGTCTATTAGTAAAAAAAAATGATTGGCGCTGTACTTCTTCAGGCCGATAATGAAAACTAAGATCGGAAGCTAATTAATCTCGCTATAATCACTTTATCCTTGCTTCGAGAGGATCCGGGAGTAACAGGATGCAAACTAACGGCACCCACTACAGTAATCAAAGGGCCTTGCCAGACAGGCCCTTCATTAATTTTAATTAATTGCCTTGGTTCAGCTGAGAGGCATCGAGCAGACTATCGTCGTTTGCATTTCTACAGCCAAGCATTTTGTTCACAGTGATGCTGTGTTCTGAAAAGAGGTGCGGGATTTTTTTTTCGGTGATACTTCTGACTGTCGGGTCACCTCGTTTAATGTATTTTAACGGGGAAGTAAATATATGGAACAAACGGGTATTTATCGCGATTACCTTCATCACGGCTGTTGTAACATGGTCGAAACGTTGGAATATAATAAAGGTAGTCGCGATAAATACCCGTTTGTTCTACATAATTAATCACTTTTTTTTAATTAACGCGATGAAGGAAAATATCGTGAGAAAACCGGAATGTCATAGCATCTAAAAAGTTCGAAAACATCTGTCAAGTGCACGAAAGGAGCCTCTTTGAGGCGTACCTAAAATCCTTTTACCACGCATGGTTTGGAAGAACCTGTGACACGATATGAAGATTTATTTTATTTGTGAAAGAGTTTGACTGGGAAAGTACTTAGACTTATATTTCTGCCGCAAAGTGCTCTGCTCGCTGTGGTTTATTTTTTTTTTGTTCAAACCACCTTTACGTCCTAAAGTAATGGACGTTATACAATGCCACATAACATATCCTTACAATACAAGGTATTTCAATTATTCTGTTCATACCTGAAGGTCAAACCCGCATCTTTTGGGAATCGAAATAGATGCAGGCCTACGCAAACGCACGCACATTATTATGATGATGTCCAAGTACACAATGCCTGCAAAGTGTGTTCCAAATTCAAAATTACCTATTACATTAGAATCCCACACATACTTATAAACTTGCAAACTAACAACTGTGTACCTATTTCTAAAACACTCAACTCCTCAACAACTCCTTCAAGCGAAAAATTTGAAAATCGAACGTGGATTCAACGATCAACCGAACTAGCTGTGTTGCAGTAATAGCAAGGTCGGTTTGACAAAACGGTTGGTGGACTTTTGTGGATCGCACTTGCAAATTAAACATTTTTTTTTCCTTCTCTAATTTTTTTTTCCTTCGGGTATGATACTCATACTCTGAGAGTACTTAACGACTTGGCTTGCCGCGACGCCGCTATTTAACCGAGTGATGAAGAGTCATATTTAATGCCTAATTTGACACGATGCAAATTACTGCAATAAGATAAAGATTAATTTTATCTTTGCTGTTTTACACTTGGCTGAATTAAATGTATTAATAAAAAAAAACTCAAAGCATTTGCATTCAGACAAGTCATGTAAAATTCAAGCCTGTAAACGTAACAATATACCTATCTATTATGGCAATTTTTTTTGCCATCATTACATTTAAGTTGAACGTACCTATTAATTTTAAGTTGACGTAAAAAAGACTGTTTCTATTTGTAATGGCCCGAACACACCTAGTTCGCTGGCGGTAGCGAACAGTAAAACGCTGTCAAATATTCGCTGTCAAATCTCAAATCTGACAGCGATATTTGACAGCGTTTCACTGATCGCTACCGCCAGCGAACTAGGTGTGTTCGAGCCTTAAATTAGTTTCGGGGATCAAGCACCAAATTAAATTGACGACTCGATTTTTTTTAAACGTATCATACTGACATCCATGATACAAATGCGACCTCACGCAACCGTCAAAATAACACTTCGCAGTTAAATACATTGTACCACGCAACGTAATACTTACCACCCCAAGAGACATATGCCAGAAATGGGAAAATTCGTCCTCCAAAGGCTCTTTACTTCTGTCTCAGTTTAACTCGAACGAATGACAGAGACGCGTGCTATATAACCGAGTGATTCAATACCAAAATCAGATTTCTATTAACCTTATCTGAATTGAGTCCATCATTTGATTTGCTCGATAATTGTACCGTTGTTGGTGTGACATGAATAATTCATGAAACTCAATTATAGCACGGCTTTATCTATTTACGCATTTACGCAGTATAGGAAAATTCAGAGTGAAAATTAATAACATCTTAAGACGCTGAAAACCATGAAACAACTAATCACCTTTTGAAAGCTTATTTTTATGAATAACGGGATATTTACCATGATTTAATTTTGTGAGTTTTGACTCACAGAGATAAATATTTCAGCACAGTTGCATTGCATGTATCATCATCACGGGTTGAACTGAAGTCCACGAGTAAATAAATGTTATTGGCAAACAAATTGATCTACCCGCTTTTGCACCCTTAAATGCGGTTCGACATGCACCTATTGTTTCCATCCTTACTTTCTACTCGATTTTGACAAAAACCACTAGCGGTATCGGGACGCGTCTCGTCTTTTGAAAGATATAAAAACACTGAACTTATTTATCGAAAATCGCGAGAGACTGTTGTATGTGAAATCCCATTACACACAGTTTATACATGCAAAAAAACTATTATTCGTTTTTTTGTATTATACGTTTCCCTGCTTAAGCGTTTACTCAAGTACAAAAACAAGTCAAGCCTAGAAGAAGTAAATCTATGGTTATCTTCGTCTGAGGGATCATTTCGAAATAAATATAAACGTGTATTTCTGGTCTCTTAAGGCCTGCGCACATCTAGGCGATGGCGATGGCGATCAGCTGAAACGCTGTCAAATATCGCTGTCATATTTGACAGCGTTTCACTTGATCGCCATCGGCTACAAGATGTTTTACCAGATGTGCGCAGGTCTTTATTTATCTCTTGTTTAGTGATAACTTGGTTAAGTTTAAATTGTTAGAGTGAGTTTTGCTTCACAAATAAATATTATGATTTCTTTCTTTCTTCCTCTTTTTTACCGAGAGCTTCATACCTACATATTAAAGTTACCATCGTATTAGATCCAAAATCCTTGTATTAGCTGTTTTGGCAGTTACTGAACGTAGCGAGCTCCGACAACTTTTATTTGAGTTGTAAACTTCTGAATACTGAATTTTATATTCGAACGAATTTGTCATTTTGTTTTAGGCAAATAGACGCTAACTTCATAATATTTTTCTCGCACGTAACTAACTGAGATTATCATATATAGTGGAAGTTTGTGAAGCATGTGTAATTCGCATACCTGATAGTATTTTGCTACATCTTGTTTTCGTTAATAATCTCAATTTATACAAACTGTTGATTTGCTAAAGATCAGAGTTTCCCAACATTTTTTTTCTCATAAACCACTTTCAAAATTTACTGGTCCCGCTGGACCCCCTTGCCCTGCTTTATAAAATAAAACATACCTAGCAAACATACCTTTTTACTATATTCCCAGTTGACAAAAATATGAAGATTAGATCTAACTATGCACATTTGCGGCTACGTTCCTATCATGAATTATCTGCCTCCATCAATAGGTGACGTCAAGCTAACATTTTAATTCTTCACTATCGAAACTAGATACATTTTAGTGAAACCCCGCTTACGAATTGTGAACCCCCATTTTTTTGTCATGCCATCGTAGACCCCGTTGAGTCTACCGTGAACTTTTGGGGGTCTGCCTGGATCACGTTGAGAATCAATGCTCTACAGTCTAGGCTAGACTGTGTTCACTCAGCGTAAACCTAAAAGCATTTGAATTAAAGCATCGTTTGATGTGTACTCTCATGAATTATTTGAAGACTTAGTGCACATAAAAAGAAATAGGTAACATAAATCGCAGACATACCATGAGGCAAAAGATAAAAACGAATTCGTTTCATCTAAATTACGTTACGAGTAGGGTTACCATATGTTAATAGAGAGATGCCTGCCTATGGTACCTAAAATGCCTGATTTTTCAGAAAAATGCCTGTCTAAAGCAAAACGCTGTAGGTAATAAGTAAAAGCTAACAGATAATAATGCAAAAGGATAGGTATTTATTACTGATATTTGTCAGAGGACATTATTTTTTATAGTTCTTTCTTTTTTAATACATAAACGTAAAAATCTTCACAAGATACAATTTTGTAATTTTCCTGAGTAATCAATATTGCTTTTACTGATTAAATTGTCAGCCGATTTCTTTCTTTACTCCACTGGGCGTTGACGAGAGAAAACATACGTTCAACGTTCGCATTGTGTGACAAAATAGAGAACACAAACGGGCAGATTTTCACAAATTCAGTAATGTCACCATTCACTTCTCTAATTTTGAGAAAATTGCACCACTCTGTGTAGTTAAGCTTTCAGTAAAAAATATGTTATCTGAACTTCTACAATATTCTTTTAGAACTTCGTATTCGTCAAACAGTTTCACGTCGTCAACACTGATATTCAGCTCAGAGATAAATTCTACAGATGATGCAAAACCAGAACTTGAGAAATTTTTCACTTCTTTTTGTAAAATCATCCACGAAGGAAGATAAATCGTCGATATTTTTAATCAATTTTTCCAATTTCGTGAAATTTAAAAACGCCTGTTTCAGACCAATGCCGGCCGCACGCCTGTCTAAATCTTAAAATGCCTGTCAAATGCGGCAAAAGCCTGTCATATGCAAGGGCGGATCCAGGGGGGGGGTCATGGGGGTCATGACCCCCCCCTGAGCTGGTTCCAAGACTTAGGTGGACCACTAAATTGTTGACCTACATAATGATTTTGTATTATAATATGTATATTTTGTCACCATACAGATTTTATGTAACTACAAACCTTCAATATTTTATTATTAACCGACTTCCAATCAAAAAGGAGGAGGTTCTCAATTCGGTTGTATGTTTTTTTTTTTTTTTTTTTTAATGTTTGTTACCGCATAACTTCGTCATTTGTGAGCCGATTTGAAAAATTATTTTTTTATCTGAAAGATACTGCTTCCAGATTGGTCCCATTTTAATTTTATTAAAATCGGTGTTGCTATTTTTTTTTAAATATTTTTTTTAATGTTTGTAACTGCATGCCTCCGTCATTTATGAACCGATTTAGATTTTTTTTTTTTATTTGGAAGGTTATTCTTACGTCCAGATTGTCCCAAACAAATTTGTTTAAAATCTGTTTAGCCGTTTGACAATGAAGTCGGTTTCTCAAGTTTTTTAAACTTATAATTATTTTAATCTAAATATATGAAACTCATAAGCTACTGACTGACTGACAATCAACGCACAGCCTATATAGGCCATTAGTCCTAGAAGCATGAAACTTGGAGGGTGTGTTCCTTTTATAGTGTAGAGGTTCACTAAGAAAGGAAATTGGAAAATTATTTCGCTAAAAGGAGAAAAAGGGGAAAAATAGTTTTAAGAAAAATATTGATTGTAAAATTCAAAGCAAAGTTAGAAGCATGAAACTTGGACAATAATACATAATTACAATTATGTAAATAATTAATTTAGTGTGAAAAAAAAAAAAGGAAATTCTTGCAGTTGGTCATGTCAAACTAAACAAACCAGATTCGATTATACACCAACGCATACAAAACCCAACTTAGCCACTATGACAAAATCACGCAAAATAGCTTTACAAAAAACCTACGCAAAAAAAAGCTAGGTAAAACAAAACTGCTACCGCAGCATCTGCCACCAGATTTAAATAAATACAAAGGTTTAAAAAAAACCTATGTAAACCACTAAGACAAATCGCGGTTTTTGTATGCGTTGGTGTACAATCGAATCTGTTTTTTTTGGTTTAACATGATCAACTGCTAGTTACCTTAGTTAATTTCGTTTAAGCGGAACACACCCTTCAAATTTCATGCTTCTAGGACTAACGGCTTAGGCTGTGCGTTGATTGTCAGTCAGTCAGTCGACTATACAGGGTGGCCGGAACATTGAAGTCCAAAAACAAAATATTGGTGCCTCGTATCGTGGGGTATCTGAATCACCCCTATGTATGTTCTGCGATTTTGTTTAGTTTTCGAGTTATGAATTTTTATCTGAATTTACGGAAAATTTCGACACGACCAACTTAAAAATTTTAAAAAAAATGTAGAAGGCATTTTAGTATTTTTTTTTGCAACTGAATCCTCATGAGTTGTACTTTTATGCATAAAGCAATTAGCTTTGTTACTTTGATGAAAGTTATGAAAATGATGATCCAAAGTGAGTCATTTACGTTCGGTGAATTATGACTCTTTTCAACTTTAAATTAAAAATGTAAACAGGTGATTTCATGGTTCCTAAGTAGCTTTAAATAAAATTATAGTTTAAAAAACTAAAAAAAAACGCTTTTATAACTAATTGAACAAAAAAGCGTGGGGTGCTTTTTATAATAACTTCAGATATAATAAACTATTGATAAAATATTTACAACAATCAAAATCAAGCACCCCACGCTTATTTTGTACAATAATATAAATTTTTCAATTGATTATTACAGTTTTATTTTTAACTTTTTAGTTCAATTAGTTATAAAAGCTTTTTTTTTTAGTTTTTTAAACTATAATTTTTTTTTTACTTTTTACTTTTTCTTTTTTTCATTTTTTTTCATATTATTGCATTGTCATCGACCTTTGACAGGTGTGCAAAGTTTGAATCAAATCTGATCGTTCAAAGTAGGACAAAATCGAGCTCAAAGAGGTCGGTTACATACATACATACATACAGGTGAAGCTAATAAAAGCGTTATAAAAAAGCAGCCAAGTGCGAGCCGGAATCGCCCATGAAGGGTTCCGTAGCATCAAGTAACATAATCTAAAGGTTCTTGTTGTTCATCGAAAGGTAAATTGCGGTTTACGATTTATGACGTATAAAATAAAACTACTGACTAGATCTCGTTCAAACCAAATATCGTTGGAAATTTGCATAGTAATGTACATCATATATTTTTTTTAAGTTTTATCATTCTCTTATTTTAGAAGTTAGAGAGGGGGGGACCAACTTTTTTCCACTTTGGAAGTGTCTCTCGCGCAAACTATTCAGTTTAGAAACAAACGATATTAGAAACCTCAACATCATTTTTGAAGACTTATTCACAGATACCACACACGTATGGGTTCGATGAAAAAAAAATTTTTGAGTTTCAGTTTCAAGTATGGGGACCCCCAAAATATATAGTTTTTTTTCTATTTTTGTGTAAAAACCTTAATGCGGTTCACAGAATACATCTACTCACCAAGTTTCATCAGTCTAGCTCTTACGGTTTCGGAGAAAAATGGCTGTGACATACGGACGGACAGACAGACAGACAGGCATGACGAATCTATAAGGGTTCAGTTTTTGCCATTTGGCTACGGAACCCTGAAAATGGGCCATACTTTCAGCTTTCATAATCTTTAAAAAAAAATAGTACTTAAGGGGCTACTTTTGCTATAATCGGGCTTCAAACACAGCAAGATGGAACATTCTTCTGAAAGGCTAAATCATTTAAGTAAAAATTTGACTATTGAAAGACAAGTTCTTACGTAGGTTTAGAATGTGTATTGCTGCTGGAGGTGGCCACTTAGAAAATCTTCTGTAAATTTTAAGCAAACATTTTTTCACATTATCATTTATGGTTTATCAAAAATACCACTTCGTATTTAAACCTTTTCTTACCAAACCTCTGAAGCTATTTGTTGGTTAATTTCTAGTATTTTGTATAAATACTTAACCTTAAGAATGATAAAATGGGAAAAAAAAATTGTTTAAATCAAATTAGCATTTCATAAGAATGTTCCATCTTGTCTTTTGAAGCCCGATTTCAGCAAAAGTAGCCAATTAAGTACTGTTTTTTATTTAGATTTATAAGCCTAAAGTATGGCGCATTTTTTAAAGCTACTTAGGAATCATGAAATTACCTGTTTAGATTTTTAATTTAAAGTTGAAAATTTGTATCGCAATTCACCAAACGTAAATTGTTTACTTTGGGTCATCATTTTCATAACTTTCTTTAAAGTAACAAAACTAATTGTTTTATGCATAAAAGTACAACTTCTGAGAATTCCTTTGCAAAAAAAAAATTACCAAAATGTGTTCTACTTTTTTTTTGAAATATACAACGTGTATCAAAATATGTGTACTATCCTGAAGGGGGGTGAATTTCCACCCCCCGGGGAACAACTTTTGTTCAACGACTTTTCGAACTTCGATTGGTATCTCTGAAAAAAACTGCAACGAAGTTTCAACATTAACAGCTGACTTTATACAAAGTGACAACCCTAAACTCAGCTACAGAGGTAGTAGTAGTAGACCTACAGAGGTAGTAGGTCAAGGGGTCAAGGGGTTACAAGGATAGGGTTGTCAATTTATTTAGGCATTATGAAATTAAATATTTTTGTATGGGAAACTGAAAATAGGAATTTTTAATTATCTCCCCTCCACAACTGATCACCATTGTGGTCTGAAACCCCCCACCTTCGCATAGTACACATATTTAGATACACCTTGTATAAGTTGGTAATTTCGAAATTTCTCATTAATTCAGAAAAAAAATCATAACTCGAAAACTATGTATACAAAATCGCGGAACATACATGGGGATGATTCGGATACCCCACGATACGAGGGACCAAAATTTTTATTTTGGACGTCATTGTTCCGGCCACCCTGTATATTTAGATAAAATATAGGCTGCCTCATTCCGTGCGTGATAGTGCTTTTCTAGATGTCTTCAAGTGAAGATGGCTATATATACGAAGTTATTATGTGTTAAGTTTTTCAAGTGACCTACAGTAAAGAATAAATATTTTTAAGTACAGTACTTACGTACATTAATAAAATACCTACTTTTTACTTGTATCTATTATCAAAATTAAATTATAAGTTCTTGACTTGACCACGACTATGTGACCCCCTCCTGGCGCCAAAGCTGGATCCGCCCTTGGTCATATGGTGACCCTAGTTACGAGTGAGAGATTTTGTAATTATAACGAGCTACGAATGACAAAAGTTAGTATGATCAAGTCCAAACCTGGAGAGCTTAGCTCTCAGAAGTCATTAGAATTTATATACCTACAACTAGGTGATGGAACTAGCATCTGGCCCGCCTCATGTTAAGTGGTAACCATCGCCTACGAGTAAAACAAAACATTGCCTCGTAGGTCACGCACGTCAGGAACGTACCTGCGATACACTGCCCTGCGTTCATCAACTTGAGGCACAAGATGTCAGCACACTAGCGAAACTGCCTGTTCTAATATTCTATCTCTTTTTCCACGTGGTTTCGTCGATCTGTTCCGACGCCAGCTACACTACCGCGCTCTGGCCTCCTCCGTTGTTTTTTTTACTTGATCGCAACGGAGTTCATGTAGTGGTTTCAGCGGAGGTGTGCTACGGGTCTATTTGTTTATTTATTATGATCTCCAAGAAATCATAAAATAAAAATTAGGTCGAGCAAAAAAATATCCTACCCCGTGCTTATCCACTGAAGGCAACAGCTAACAACGGTGGTCTACGTCTAAAGTATGTCCAAGTGCCTGCATTTTGCAGTAGTTGGTCTAGCCCGTTATTAGCCACCAACAGCCATTGTAAGTGCACTTTACCTATTTCAGTTTTTTAACCGACTTCCAATCAAAAAGGAGGAGGTTCTCAATTCGGTTGTATGTTTTTTTTTATTTTTTTATTTTTTTTTTTTATTTTTTTTTTTATTTTTTTTTTTAATGTTTGTTACCGCATAACTTCGTCATTTGTGAGCCGATTTGAAAAAATATTTTTTTATCTGAAAGGTACTGCTTTCAGATTGGTCCCATTTTAATTTTATCAAAATCGGTGTTGCCATTTTTTTTAAATATTTTTTTTAATGTTTGTAACTGCATGCCTCCGTCATTTATGAACCGATTTAGAAAATTATTTTTTTATTTGGAAGGTTATTCTTACGTCCAGATTGTCCCAAACAAATTTGATTAAAATCGGTTTAGCCGTTTGACAATGAAGTCGGTTTCTCAAGTTTTTTAAACTTAAATTATTTTATACAAACTTGGGGCGAGTGTCATGAAAATTACAGAAGCCCTCAGCAATTCTATTTATGAAGCCGCCGGCGCGTCCCCAACTTTCCCCATCTTACTTTCAACAGGTTTCTAACTAGCTACTTATTCATGGAATTCACTTTCCTGGCTATTTTTACCGACTCGCGCCGGGTGTGATCACTTTGTATTTGTTTTCTAAGTTTTTCCTTGGGAACGGTAAAAGGTAAACTTCTAGAGAGTTCTTTTTTGTTATCGATATACGTCACTTTACGAAATGATGCTTTAACTGCAGGTTGCAAAGGCTGAATTTAAATTGTACTCAAAATAAAAAGTGTATTTGTTCAGTAGAATCGCAAATATCACTTTGAAACGTCTTAAAGCTGGGTGAGTCTAGGTGCCAGTTCAGCGCGACCTACTTGAATATTATGCATCATTTTTTGGTTCTAATGACTTCTTAGAACTTGGCTACCAATAGTAGCAGTAGTAGTAAGAGCTCTTTGTAAAGGGCTCGTCCGGGGAAGTACTACCATCATGCCTATTTCTGCCGTGAAAAAGCATTGCTGTGTTTCAGTTTGAAGGGTGTGGGTGTCGGTGAAATCACAGGCACGTGATGCTGAACATCTGTATGCCTCAAGTTGATATAGACAGAGCAGTGCATCTTAGGGCACGTTCTTGACGTACTTAGGTATATGAAAATAAAAAACCCAGACCTTATAGTAAAATTGTATTGTACTAAACCTTTGAAATGTACGCTAATTATTTCTACTGACAAACAGAGATCCTTTTATCTGTTGTATTAATTAGAAATAGAATAAAAGAATGAACTTCTTTTAACAAAAATGCAGACACTACGAGCCCGTCTAATATTCTTTTCACAAAACAATGTAAAAGGTTCAGCGCAGCGTAAATACCCAGAGCAAAGCAAATACCACAAATTCCTATAAAGGGTGAGCTCAGCTGATCCTTTGAACGACGGAGAGAGCACGTGCGATACCCGTCATTCATACGAATACAATATTAAGCTGTGTGCGTAGAATCTCCTTATAATCCCAATGTAACCACAACTATCGTGATTTTATCCCACTGAACTAAACTCTGGTCCCCACTCGTTTGAAAAGTTGTAAAGGATTATGACACGATTTTAATTCACATAGACATTTATATATATTAATTACATAACACCTAAACCAGTAAAAAACAAGGAAAAGAGAAAGAAATAGATACATCGATAATGGAGAAGTGCGTCGTGTGTTTCTGTATGCACAGCAAAAGGGCCTTGATTCAGCATAATGCCTAGTTACTGTGAAGAAGCTATGCGCTAATAATTTCGAACTTTCCAGTATGACACATTAATTTTTTATGTACAAAAAAAAAGAATCATTTCATCAAATTAAACGCCCAGCCTAGCCTTATCAAGCAATGTCTTCCAAAGAACCTTTGGATTTCCATTAAATTAAGGGAGGTAGATAACACAAATTAATTCTTATTAATATTATTTTTATATTTCTAACTTCAATCAGAAGAAGCATTACAAAATTAATGGCTAATAGTAAAATACAATACAATACAAGTTCCACGTTTAATTGGCACAATTTCAAAATAAGCTGAAGCCAGTGCATTAATTACAACCCGACCCTACTTGCTATTCCAGAACACTTAAGCAATAAGTCCGTTTCAAGTTCCAACTAAAGCGGCTTACACACGCCATCGCTCACTACACTACGACAAAACAGACATTCGTCAATCTACGGCTGACGTGGAAAGACGAATGTTATGTGTCAAGACGTTACTGATTAAAATTACAGAGCAACGCTAAATATCATTGTACCATGTGGCGCACACACCGATAAAGCTTCGATGCGAATTATGTATAGAAAAAAGTGAACAGTGCAACGGTTACGCTTTCGGCGAGAGGACGTCTGAGGTTCATTATCCAAGGTCAAGGTCAACCTAATAGGTGAACCTAGACATAAGTTCCACGTACCCAAACCTCAGAAGAACCTGCTAGAAACCTTAGTTCTCTCCGTAGTTTATGTATTTAGGTTTCAGTTAGATATGCATATTCATTCAGTGATAAGAAACGTGACAGATTTTACTACTATTATTATAATTCATTTATTTCAGGCCACATAGCATATGGATCTTAAAAATACAGGGTTCAAAAATCATAAATTCTTGAAAACTAAAATATACCTAATAGCCCGTAGTGGTTGAGACGTGGGCACGACAGAGCTAGACTGCCGATCCCGGAAACGTCGATAGAGAATTCCCATAGGCCGCAGATCTTTTTTCATGAATGTTGACAGATGTTCGGTCGGCACTCTCACCACGAAGGCGTTGTAAATTGACCCTGTGACGTGGCTCTAATATTTCAACCCTTAGGTAGAATCTGCTCTTTGGCGCACAAAAGTCGACCGTGATCAGGACCAGGATCGTGCGAATCTCCAAACGCAGCATGCGGTGTCGTGTGACCAACGCCTAAAATAACTAATTTGTATCAAGAGAGCAATACTTTTCTCATTAGCAAGCTTCATTTAGAAACAACTTTAAAATTGGTTAAGACGCTGAAAACCAAAATTAGCGAAGGCACGAAGGCCAAAATTAGTAATACGTAATCCAACGATGAACCAAACTAGCTTATCCTTGATTTCGTCACGTCAAAGTCATTAAAATCACAGTTTCCGGTTATTACTTTTAAAATTTAGATTTGTTGTTGTAGATAACATCATTGTAGATAAAATCATGAACCAATTTTTGCTACAAAAATAACGTAATATCCGTCATCATAAAATGCAGCAACATTTTCAATTCATTGAAAAATGTTGAGGTAATTTAACGTCAATGTCGACGCTCCAGACAGCAAGCATAAAAGCCGGAAATTGAAATATCTGAGAGAAAAAATAAGTTACTTGCCTTCAACTGGAAAGCAAACTTAGTTTACAAGAAGATTGAATTTCAAAGCTAAAATATTTAAATCATTTCAGAGTTATTGAAATACTGGAAGGTTCGCGGAATAAAATGTGGTAGCAATCTTCTTTGAAAAATATAACACTCGTGAAATATATATTATTCTAAATTAATTTATTCAATGTAGGCTACTCGTGCTATAAATAATTTACATTTTGTTGTATTTAATCTTCATTGTTTTATTCCGATTCGATTATAGAGGATGGACTAAGATATAAAATTGTATCATATGTTTTTTTTTTAATAATACATTATTTTTAAGACGCACCTGTTGAAGAAAGTTATTTATTGTTAGTTTGGTTTTATTATTTCAGTAATAATGAAATGTACCTTCCTAATTTGTATTTCAGTTTTAATATTTTCTAGGTTTATGTTAAAAAATGTGGACGGTAGATCATGCTATATCCCAATATATTATTATGACTACTACGACACAACCCTAAGCCACAAGCATACTACAACGACGAAACCTGCTACTTTGTCTACTATAACAAGTATGACTAGTAAAACTACCACAATGACAACAAAAAAATCGTGCAATATTTGGTGCTGGATAAGAAGAGTTGGATTATTTATTGTACAGCAGCTGTTGAGTGATGAAGAGTGAATAAAATAACACGAAAATGTAAAAAATTAAAGCAATAAAAGTACTACAATAAAAAAAATACATCTTTTTGCTTTGCTTATTTATTTAAATCAATCTTATTTCTAACTCAAGTCAATTGTTGGAGTTTAATTTAAAACTCGTATAATACAAAGGTCTGAAATAAATGAAAAGTCTAAAAGCAACTCGTAATTTTACAATTGATAAGGTAGCAACGCTCGCCATGAATTATGTTCTTGTTCCATCACATATTATCATAAAGAAAAACAAACCGATTAACACGTTAAGTGCGAAGCGAGGCCTAAATCACCCCTGATGCAACTTCCCTGTGGTGCGGCAAGCAAAAAAGTGAATTTCTCTGTCGTGCGAATGGCAAAGCTTTGGTTTGGTCCAGTGTAGGAAAGAGATAAATATATATTTGAGATCACTAATGGTTCATGGACTCGGTGGTGTACCTACCTTGGTACCGGATGTCTTAGGCCTCGTGCCGCACTGAATTAATATAATTTTAATGCAGTGCGGAACGAGGCTAAAACGTCCCATATCCCCCCTGACCTCGTACCGCACTCAACGCGAGCTTCCCGCGACCAGTGTTGTGCATCACGTCGATTGGAATAAATAGGACAGTTTCTTTTCTACTTCTGGTTGCCTTTTTTTTCTATTCTGTGAACCGCATTAAGATTTTCATATACAAATAGAAAGATAAACCTTATGCATAAACCGTAATCCATTATTTTCCAATAATAAGTCTGTAATAGGTGCCTCTTAATGGTATAGAATGGAACGCTTCGTGCGCGAGTCTGACTCGCACTTGGCCGGTTTTTTTTTCTTTATGGCGCCTTCAAGCACAATTTAGATTATTAAAAAAAAAATGTATCCTTTGATAGCTTTGTGTTGTTTTGCCAGGTTTTGCCCTTAAAACGATCTAATGAGATATAATTGATCAAAATCGGTCAAGTCGTTGTGTAGTTAAGACAGTTTAAAAACGTCGATATTATTTTTCCCATCACTTATCGCAGCGAAAATTTGCCCTATTTCAGTGCGTTACGAGGTGTATAAGATCCCATATTTTGTTTTGCTAATAATTCCTAAACTAGCCATCAGATCCCGGGGCGACGGTGGATTAGGGTTCATCAATTCACTGTCTATATCAATAAGGACCAAAATTCTCATTTATCTTTGATTTCGCGCCAGAAAATGGATTTTAGTCTGTAAAAGGAGGTGGGGTCTAATAGACCGCGTGTCGCCCTAACGTCTGGTCACGGTACGGGCCGATTATACCTCGTGCCGCAGGAACGGAAAGTATGCAAAAATTGGTGCCGCAGCTAACGTGTTAAAGAGATTGCTATTCCATAAGTTTTTCTTTTTAGATAGGCATTTTTTTTGAAGATTACATTAATTCGTTTTTCGTTCGAAAAGGAAAAACAAGCCTTCAATTATGGCGCAATTCCCCTGACGATATACTTCGAGCAAGGAATTTAAGAAATACGAATTCGTTCCAGCTGTAGCGTTTTCCTATAATTTTTCCCTTCAGCTTTTCAATAATTAATTATTTTACCCTCAGAGCTTTATAATAACAAGCCATAGAATAACGTTCGCAGAACACATTTTAAAGAAACCACTCGCTAAAGCACCCTCAAAGTCAAACCAGTCATTTTGATTTAAAAACAATGTACCAAAATTAAATGTTTCATCAATCTTTCTCATAAAAAATAATATTAACAATATAATAAAAGCTTGATTTTAGACTGAAAAATCATAGGTATCTTTAAATAGATATTTTATTTTCTGACAAAAAAATATTTATTTTTTTATTTTTCGATTGTTACTTATTTTATTTTGTGTCTCATCTGTATTATTATGATTCTTTGTGTATTATTTTTATTCCCTCACCTATATTTAAGAAATAAATATTTTTTCAGCACGTTCACACCCGTGTGCGTCCGTACCTTTGACATTCCTTTCGTTTGAATGAACATAAAACCTTCATAAAAAATTTGAACACGACAGCGAATAATAAAAACGCCTGAAATATTAAAAAAGTTTCTCAATTCAATCAATTTGGTATGGGTGCCTTTTCAGTTGGAATATGAATGATTTCCACAGAGCTATGCTATGCGGAAACCTAACAAATAAGGTTGATAAAAGGAGAAAGGAGCTTTTTAGATGGCCGAGAAGTGCCACGTTTATTTATTTATTTATAACCATTGCCCTATCCTTACAGGAGTACCCTAATACGATAGCGCAGCCTTTAATTATCAGAATTTGATTATATAAATTATACATTACAAACAATAAATACATAATAAAAATAATCACAATAATAAACACCGAATCCAATGAATACATAAAGAATATTTTAGGTTCTACGATATGCCGGTTTCCTCACGATGTTTTCCTTCAACGTTTGAGAGCACTGGCATAGTCTAACATTTTTGGGCAGAGAAAAACTAATTGGTACACGACTGGACTTGAACCCACGACCCTACGATCGGAAGGCGGGGGCTACCACTAGGCCACCAGTGCTTTCAAAGTAAAAGTAATAAGGCCATGTTAACTGCGGTCTATACGGTAGCGCACCTGAGCATTTTACAATCGATTAGAAAAAGGAATTCAGTCCAAAGAAACGCGCCTGTTTGTTATCGGTAGTGTACAATAGGCAATTGTGTTTCCGAGTATATAAACACTATGCAATTGCAGTAACAACAGAATTCTTAGGTAGGCTTCGTAGGTGCAAACGCAAACATAACCTTAGTTGAGTTCCGGTAATCTCAAAAAACTGTTAACTAACAATGTCCTAACTCACGAAGAAGTTTGTCGATTATAAAATAACTTAGTGAAAGTAAAAAGTTTGAACAATGGAAAGTAAGTACAGATGCATTTGAATATAACAAAGAAATAAATTAATCTATTCCATTTAAACCCATTAAAGACTTGTCTAATAATTCGCATGAAATAAAGTAAAAATATATTTACAAAAAACAAGACGAGGAAAAACTTCTGTGTAGGAACTTTCATAGAAGATAAATATTTTTTTATCTCATCGGTTTCATCCATCAAAAGGCCTGCCAAGATAATAATGAATAACCATCATTTTCTTAGAAAAACTCACTGTCCTACTTCCTACTAATATTATAAACGCGAAAGTTTGTAAGTCTGGATGGATGGATGTTTGTTACTCTTTCACGTATAAGCTACAGAATGGATTTTATTGAAAATTTACAATAATATAGCTTATACATCAGAATAAGAATAACACATAGACTACAATTTATAAAGATATTTTAACGGAGAACGGATATAAGTAACGGGAACGGGGTGAGCAAAGCCGCGGGCGGCCGCTAGTAATTACTAGCTAATTGAAGCCTTAGTGTTATTCAAAAATATAAATTTATCTTTCTTACTTTTTTGACTTGTAGGCTCGAACACACCTAGTTCGCTGGCGGTAGCGATCAGTGAAACGCTGTCAAATATCGCTGTCAGATTTAAGATTTGACAGCGATATTTGACAGCGTTTCACTGATCGCTACCGCCAGCGAACTAGGTGTGCGCAGGCCATTAGGTATACAAACATGTTCCCCTATATTCAAAACAAATGAAACCAGATAAAAAGAAATCTAAACAATATTTTCAAAGGAAAATTCCTTAAGCAGAACAAAAGAATGTTTCAATGTCAGTATAAAACTTTTTATTGTTTCTCGTCCTCTTTGTGAGAATTCTTGGTAGAAAATAAAGTGTAATATTAAACTGGTAACCGCAAAGAGGCTGACTAAAAGCATTTTGAGCAAGAAAATCGATTTGTAAAGCGATTATAATATTATGTATAATGATTTGTTATTATAATTAAATTGAAGAACTCGCGTTTTCACCGCAAAATGTTTACTACTAGCGTGGTTTGGCTACATAGCATTATGTATTCCTTGAAATATTCTAATTTGTACATGTATTAAACATTATGTGAGTACCTATATATGAAATTTGTAGGCATGTGTATTCTACTCGTATGTATAAGGAAATATTGATAACGCGGTATGATTACTATTTTAAGAAGGGTGGTTCACTTGAGGGTATAATTTCACTGTGCATCAAATATAATTTTGAAAAAAGGTTAGTCCTATTGAAATAGTAAACTTCAGGAGCATTCAGAAAAATTGGTATATGACAAAGTGAGTCAAAAATCTTTAGTAATCAAGTGTACTACAATTTATAGACTCTTTACAATCGTCTTCAGAAACTAGTGATTCTGTAAAGTTTTCAGACTTTTATAATCATCTTATTACCCGTTCAATATCTTGTGAATCGCCAATATTATTTTATGGGTGCTATTTCAGAAATACTCATCTGCTCGACAATTTTGCTGGCAATAACAGCGGAAAGTTACAGAACGAATTACTTCTCTCAAACATTGGAATCAGAACCTTCAATTTCTATACTTTACGCTCGCGACAAGATGAGCGATAAGGTAACCAACGATTGTCTCACAGAAATGTACCCGAGAAACCTCTACAAGTATCCACTACACATAGACAGAAACGATATCCCATGCATCATTCATTGTGTGTTAAAAAAGTTCGGCATTATGTCCAATGACGGATTCATCAACATAAAGAACTACTATCGAAGAGTCCAAGCTATCCATCGATATGATCCCAGGATTTTGATCTCAGACGTAGGAGAGACATGTGCGTCAAACATCAATGGAATGAATTTGGATCATGATATTTGCAGGAAGGCAAAGATCTTTAATGATTGTACGCAACTGTACGCGATATCGTACTCAGAGCCTGATGATTGGTCCTGAATCTCGCTCGCCTCGCTGATAGATCTGGATTTTTAAATTTTGTACTTAATTAATAAAACCAATAACTTTATTTATTCTTTCATTGTAAAACCGTATAGTATAATATAAATAAAGTTATGCTTGAACCTTTTAAAAAAATAAAAATGAACTGGCACTCTGCATGTCAAGTCAGATCGAAAGGTTTTGTGGTTATTATGAGCAAACAATGGCTATTATATTTAGATGCTTTGTCATTCCCTTGGTTCGATAGGGTATTCTAGGAAATATATCAACCAAAACACACAGTAGACCTACCACAAACTCTGTCTGGCTCTGTCTCTAGCTCTGGTTTTGATTCTGTGTGAGTGCTGACTAAATAAATCCTACGTCGAAACGTCAGAAACACAATATAATATACTGGTCAGAACTCACAAATACTCAAAAAAAGAGCCTGAGACAGAGCCAGACAGAGCTTGTGGTAGGCCTACAGATAAGTAGTTACTCAAGTATAGCATAGGTAAGTGCTTTTCGAGTAGGTAGTTAATAAGATTGGTGCTCGAGAAATAGGTCGGTTCGGCTGGACTTGTTGGGTCAAATTGAACTATAATTGAAACTCTCCTCTAGTTAGGAGTGTACTGGGTGGGTAACAAAGATAACTTTGACCAAGAATCTTTCTACTTTTACTTTGTCAAGAATTCTTGGTCTTTATTACATTTTTAATTGTTGGTGCATGCATGGTGCATTTTTATTAGTAGCTAGTAGGTATCGGAAGAATTGCGTAATCTATAAGCACTGCCTCTGGCTTGAGAAAATTAACAACTCCATGTCATAGTTTCTTTAGGTACTGTTAACCAGATTTGGGAATAGGACATCCCTATTCGGATCAAGCAAGAAGTTACATCTCTAGTGGAGAAAAAAAAGCGGAAGAAGGAATATGGCGTCGTTACGTGTAGTTGTATTGTTTGCGGTGTAATAAAGTTAAACAGAATAGTAGCTATAATCAATGAAGAGTTTTCGATCTAAAAGTACTTAGTATATAATCAGGTATCTGGTTTCCATGGTACAAGCTCTGCTTAATTTGGGGCTAAATAGTGTGTGTAGATTGTCCGCCTGAAGTGAAGGGAGGCTTTTTCCCAGCAGTGGGATCCGGACGGCATATAGTATCAAAATAATAATTACAAAACTAGTTTTCATGTTTTAATCTATTTCACTTTGTCATATGAAATCATTTTATTATCGATGTCTGCTGAAAAAAACTAATCAACGAGCTATACAAAAGCGGTGTTCAATCAAAATATAAAACCATGCACAGATATAGTGCGTCATAGCAAACGGAGCTTTGAAAAAGAAAAACGCAGTCGCCTGGCCGCGTGGGCAGAACCATCGCTGAATGAGAATTACGAATGACGCAAGCTTTTTTTGTATTACTATTCATTTGTAGGGGTTTGTTGCTTAGCAACCTTTCACCTGCCACAAGCCCTGTCTGGCTCTGATTTTGAGTCTGTGTGAGTGTTGATTCAGTAATAAATAAATCCTACATCAAAACGTTACACACACAGTATAAAACACTGGTGAGCACTCACACAGACTCAAACCCAGAGCCAGAGACAGAGCTACAGACCTATAACAAAACATTATAAGCAAATTGTCAACGTGTCAAGTCTGAGTTGAGGCCCAGGCATAGATTTTAGACATTTTCAATGGAGAACTGTCAAAAAATCTATGCTTGAGGCTCGACTCAGACAGACTCAAGCACTGTTTCTGAGTTAATTTATCAAACATTAAAGTCTGGAAAAGATCGCTCATAGCGATAAGACCACCGGTTGTACTTCTATAAAGTGTTAGTATTTTCTTTAGATATGTAATGTCCTATTCTTATGGTATCTGTGAAACTATCTAAAGCTTTATCTAAATTCATACAAACTTAAGGCCTGCGCACACCTAGGCCGCAAGCGTCACTGATCAGTGAAACGCTGTCAAATATCGCGGTCAAATTTGACAGCGTTTCACTGATCGCTGACGCGAGCGGCCTAGGTGTGCGCATTTATTCCCTAGCTTTTTTGCCAATCTATATAACATGTTGGCTTGAACCGACAAGGCACAAGCCAAGATACTATAGGCCTGCGCACATCTAGGCGATGGCGATGGCGATCAGTGAAACGTTGTCAAATACCGCTGTCATATTTGACAGCGTGACAGCAAGACTTTAAAAACACCCACATAAGCCTTCTAAAATAAAATAATCTAATTTTAGCACACTCTAGCAAGAATATGAAACACATCTAGAAAAACATGGGTGTAAAAAGTTATTATCATTCGTAAGGACTCATATCGGAATATTTGTATCGTGAAAAAACCATTAATTATGCTCTTATTTATGATAAAGATTCTTTCTTGGAGTTTTATTAATAGGAAAAAAGTACACTCGTTATTTTGCTAAGCTGCACAAATTAAATAAAAATGTGTCTCAATATAATATTTATTTTAAATTCTACTAAAGGAAAATCGAATGAAAAGGCGTAGGAAGTCTTTTGATATTGAACAAAAGGTTTTATGTTCCATGTTCTTTGAGGTATCGAATCGTAATATGAAAAGAAAATCCCACGATCATGTTATAAGGTCTCATGTCACAGGGGTCATAAGGTCATAAAGGGGGGGAGTATGAAAGGGAGGGGTGTATGTACATTGAGGTACACATCCCCACCGAGAATAAATACTTGTGTGGTGAACACGGATGTTTGTTCTCTGTCTGGGTGTTATATTGTATCCAGACTGAGTACTGACTATACCCAGACTAATGGCCTAAAAATATGGCAAAAAATAAACAGTGCTTAAACTATTGCCATCTCTTACCACTGGGTAATGACAAACAGAGACAGGACTAACTTTAAGCAATGATTACATTTAAATTGCGTTTATAAGTATATGGCTGTAAGTCGTTAAATATGTGTTTACAAAAAAAAGTATAGAAATATATCAGCTATCTGGTTCCCATAGTACAAGCTCTGCTTAATTTGGAGCTAGATAGTGTTGTGTGGATTGTCCACAATTATCTTTTATTTCCAGTTGTTGCGCTCCTGTTCCTCATCAGCGCCGCACAAGCCCGGATCTCCGTGATGTATGCTCACGACAAGATGAGCGACATGGTGGCAGAGCAGTGCCTTAGCGAGATGTATCCGAAGGTGAAGCACGTGGAATTCCAAGAGTCAGACGAGTCTTGCATCATGTTCTGTGTGCTCAAGAAGTTCGGGATCATGAACGCGAATGGAGTTATCAATTTGGAGGCGTATAGGTAAAGTCCCACTGCAGGGCAAAAGCCCCCCTAACTCCCTTCCACTCCTCCCGGTCGTGTGCTGTGGATTCCCAGTCCTGCATAAACGCGTCAAGAACGTCCCGCCATCTGAGTCTTGGTCTTCCGCGAGGTCGTCTGCCATTGTTGGGGGCCCATTCAGTTGTTATTTTGGCCCAAAGATCGTTTGACATGCGGCAGACGTGGCCAGCCCAATTCCACTTTAGGCTAGCCGCTTTCTGGGTGACGTCGGCAATAAACAATAAGTATACAATCGTCAGTGGGACGATGCAGGCTAAAAATAATAATAATAATAATTGGTAAAGTGGTGGTCGATAAATGAGGGATTTTTTGGAGAGCAGTGAGGCATCAGTATTATCAACCTATACAACACCCTTGACATGCGTCATGGCTCAGTCGGTAGTAGCTCTGCCTTCTGTGCCGTATGCCGTGCGTTCAATCCCCACTGAGAACAGATATTCTCAGTCTGGGTGTTCTATAGCATTCTACTGACTGGCCTCTTCAAAAAATACGTGTTTACTAGACCTCTGCTCGACGTAGGTGCCTAAAATGCGACATTATTTTTTTTAGCTTTGCATGCAGTTTTTCACAATTCGTTGACTTCAGGTGACATGTAAGGCAAACAGATACTAACTTCAGTTTACTTTCTTATTCGTAACATAATTAACACTTTAAATTTAATTTAATCTCACGTTTATCCCAGCTTTTAAATATTCCCGGAGGATTGGTATTTTGTAATTCCCGGATCACGGCTAAATTATCTCTTACATTAAGCTTAAAACCACTCTGTAATGGAATTTGTTCACTCCCTTCTAATTTCTGAATGGTTTTTACGACCCTTAACAAGATGTAATATTGAATTAGTCGAACCGCTAACCTACCTCCCAGTAGATGTAATATTGTAAGTATTCTAAGTACTTAATTTAAATTAACGCGATCGTTAAGCATATGTTAATATGGGAGAAACTGGAATAGCGCGATCACCTTTATTATTTCCTGAAGTTTCGACCGTGTTACAACAGCCGTGGTTGCGGGCAGACGCCAATAGAAAAAACATAAAATAATAAAGGTAATCGCGATAAATAATTCTTCCACATAATTTTACAAAATAAATAAATAAGTACGAGTATGTACATATGTATATGAGTTCTATTATATTAGCTATCTGGTTCGCATAGTATAAGTTCTGCTTAATTTGGGGCTAGATAGTGTTGTGTGGATTGTCGACAATTTTTATTTATTTTATTGTTATTGTAATTGTTACAGGAAACGTTTGTCGATTGCTCGTCAGAACGAACTGCAACAGAACTCAG
This sequence comes from Thera obeliscata, assembly GCA_947578465.1. Lineage (NCBI taxonomy): Eukaryota > Metazoa > Arthropoda > Insecta > Lepidoptera > Geometridae > Thera > Thera obeliscata. Next base: position 5,393,118 of record OX387918.1, on the reverse strand, counting down.
TGAGTGACTACGGAGGTACTTGCATAGAGAGTGCGGAGGCAACACAGCACAAGCAAGATGTGTGCAAGAAGGCAAAAGTTTTCAACGACTGTACCCACTTATACAGGATTCTGTTGAAATAAACTGTTGACTATGACTGTACTGCTTTTTAATCGACTTTGAATAAAAAAGCAGCATTGCTGTGTTTCGGTTTGAAGGGTGTGGGTGCCGGTGAAATTACTGGCACGTTAGGCTGAACATCTGTATATCTCAAGTTGATGGACGCAGGGTAGTGCATCGCAGGGCACGTTCCTGACGTGTTTGACCTACGAGGCAATACTTTGTGGTGTGTAAGTGGTAACCATTGCCTATTGGCAATGGTGCAATGGGCACTTAACATCAATTATGCTTATTCCTTCAGGTAGTTGAATTATTTTTATCGTGTCACTGTTTTTTTTCAAACCAAGTGTGGTGAAAGGATTTTAAGTGCGCCTCAAAGAGGCTCCTTTCGTGCACTACACTACAGATAGTTGAATAAAAAAATATATGCCTCTGAAAAAGGCTAAGCCAAAGGAGGCTTTTATCCAGCTAGTTTAAACAGGCTGTTGTTGATGTTAGATAGAAATTGGAAAAGCCAACATCAAAGAATATGTATTTACAGCCAACAGAGTAATTAATTTTGACTTTGTTGCCTCTATTATTACGTAAACACCTAACCATTAATTAGTTCACAAACGCTTGGTAATTATCTTTTTGACACACAGAATATGTAATAGTATTTTATAAGGAGCTTGTATTATAAATACCTCCGACGTATATTTTATCTTGAGGTTTGACGTTCGATCATCATTTTCTTGTCCTTGTCTCATTTCATGTGGGGTCTGCACAACAGGTTTTCGTTCTCCACTCTCCTCTATTAGCCGTCATTTCAGCAGTCACTCCTTTCTTACCCATGTCATATCCTTCTCACACTTCTACTTCTATAACCATCCACATCCATATCTAGCACTCTTCTCGTTACATGACATTCTTCCCTTCGCATGACATGCCCGTACCATGCTAACCTATTGCTCCTCAAACTGCCCCTAATATAGGTACTCATTCCTTATCGTATCCATTCTCGTCACTTTCACCCTTGGGTGGCCCAACACTCAGACCCATATAAAACGACTTATAACCGTCTTGTCAATAATCCCCTTTAGTTCAATGTATTTTAAATAAGTAGAAACCAAAGTGCTTCTAGTTTTATTTGAAAAAAGAAGCGTTGTGTCATCTGTTGGTATTGGAATCGACTGCCTATGTAGCTCTAGTTTTATGATAACTTGTCAGGCGTCAAGTTGTGTCGTCCAAGTAAAGGTACGTGAAGTAAACCTTCCAAAAGATTAAACCAATTATAATAATTACCGTTTGAAGTAAAATAGAACTTTGATCAAACTAAAATACAAAATGAGACTACGCATCCCCGTTCTAATAGAGCAACCTTTGATATATGTACCTACCTACCTTATTTAAGGTCTTAGTGATATGGAACGCGAATTATAAACGCCTTAGTAGTAGTAAGTACCTACGTATTTTCTATTACCAACTTAAACCGGCCTAACATTTTACTATTACGTCAGGGGGGGGGGGGGAGGGCGTTGCAATAGTGACCACGCTTGGCATGCGGATTGGTGTAAATCTTAGGAAATGCTGCTGCCATTCTCCAGTTCGTTCACGGGATGGAGAGGTCCTATTGCTTACCGGGACCCCACGGACAAAATTGAAATTGATGTACTGGCCAAATTGATGGGAACCGCAGCCGGCAAAAGTTTTATGAAAATCTATTACTGTCGTATTTATATTTAGCCGCCAAATAAATTGCATGGTAAACTCATATCTGTCGTGTAATTTAAAAATGGAACGATCTTTTACTCCAAAACATGGCAACCAAGAAGGTTACTTATGAAAGGTTTTATTTAAATTTCGAACATGGCTTGCAAAATTAAATGCTGTTTATTCAAAAAAACGAGTCCCACCAAAGACAAACATTTTAGTGATAAACGTAGAAGTTTATTATGTGTCTGGTGTTATAATAAATAACAAAGATGTATTTGCTAAAATAACTTATTCTATAGTTGCATACTTTGAAACTAGATGGCGCTGTGTGAAAATTTCCACCAATACCTATTTAGCAGCTTACCTATTGTGCAAGCGAAATCTGTATGGTCATGCTCATACAGGTACGTTGAATGTTATGTAAGTAAGTGACGTTCAAAGCTAACAAGCTAGGTCGTCCAGTATTGGATTCTCTGGCTGATAGGGATCGGGTATCGGACACTATTCATTATAGGATCCGCTATGACTAGGGTTACCATGTCTCGGGATTTATCCTGAGATATCAGAATTTTTGAGGCTCTTCTCAAGATTTAGGATTTTTAAATGCTTCCAAAGTCATTTTAATTTTCCTTGATGTCTATGGTAGGTACCTTTTTCTAATATTTTATAGTACGTTGTATAGCGCGTTGGATTTATTCTGTAGTGTGCAGTTATTAATTTAAATAAACTGAGTATAAATCTAATGAAATCACAGGATTTGTAGAATGTTCAATAAATATGAGTACCTACATAGGTAGATTATACAAAATATATTTCTGTACAAAGTTAACAAAAACAATTTAATTTTCTTTATAGGCAGGTATACCTAATAATCATAAAAGTCAACTCAAATACCTTTAATACTCATAGTATTTATTTTACGAAGATAACTTTTTCATTCTTATTATTTTCTCCGGACTTTTCAATTTTCCATCTGGTAACCCTAGCTGTGACCCGTATCATCAGGGCTACGTTACAAGGGTATCCTTGTTCTAATTTACTGCAGGTTCTGATTTTGCTGCTGCCTTGTTAGTAGATTTTGCGGTAAACATAACTAAAACTCAACCAAGAATTAATGGTTCGAACAAGAAGTAGAAGTAGATAAGTTCAAACTTTCATCGCATTGTTTGAGATGGTGTCAATTCTGTTTGTTGTAATAATTAGATAACAAAGTTATAGCCCATTTGTTCTTATGAAATGAGAGAAGAGACCTATGCCCAGCAGTGGTCTTCTACAAGTGATGATAAAAGTTATAGCCGTCCATGCAGTTCTAGTTTATAAGACAGAGACTGCAATATTTTAAGTGCTGTCTTATGACAGCAACAAAAGTAAGTTATTAAAGTAAGTTTAGCTAAAATAGTTAGCGGCCATTGGTCTTTAAAAATATGTCAAAAGATAAACAGTGCTTAAACTATTGCCATCTCTTACCACTGGGTAATGACAAACAGTGACAGGGCTAACTTAAAGCCAAGTTTAAATTAAATTGCATTTATAAGTATGTCTCCATATATGATTTAAACCAAACAAACATAGCGGAGCGGGTTTGATTTTCGTCTTTTTTTGTTCTTAAGAAATACTCTAGCAGAGACACAAACACATACTAGTGCTTCAAATAAAATGAAAATTGTACATCCGAGTGCAGCTAACTGTACCTATCCAATTAAGAAGGACTCGACAAGGCATGAACACTTAAAATTACAATTTACGTCACCAAGACTCGATTAGGACCCACTCGACCCGTTACTAAGCGACCCGAAATAGATTACAAAACAGTTACTATGCACCGGGATGGTGTTGGTTTGTATTTCTTGTTTACTTGAAGAAAACTCTTAATCAAGCCCTAAGCACAAGTATAGAAACGCACTCGTGGCATAGCTTGCTTTAGTATTCTTGATCGACTGAATGGCAACTTTATACTTGGCTGTGCCAGCGGCTGATGACAAATGGACCAGTGGGTTGATTGCGTTTCTGTTGTTGCAGTCAAAACCTTGTCGCATCTGTCAATTTTGACATTATTCTAAGCTTCGATTGCAATAAAAATGAACTGAAATAAAACTCATTTTCGACAAAGAACGATTGGAACAAGACTGAATGATGACGTAATAAACATGAGATACTGAATAGGAATTTCGCTTTTGTAAAACTAGTAAGTATGGCAACAGATCGTTGCATCTGTTGCCATATTTACATAAGATAGATAGTGGTCGAAAAATAATGGCAACAAGATACGTGACTTCGATGTTTCTTTGTTAGCATCATTTATTTATTAGTATAAAATTTTTGTTGCAACAGAATTAAACAATCTCCCAGCATAAATAATGATAAAGAAAAAATAAATCATAATTATACGGTTTCTAAGATTGGACAAGTACTCAGTTATCGACAGGTCTCTAGCAAGAACACAAACTAATGCTAACAATAAATAAGTCATGGCAGATGTGCTATTATTTGTTTTGTAAACAAGCGTTAATACAAATTGGAAACAGAATTTCTGTTTTGTTGATTTTCGTAATGAAAATTGGAGTCGTTGAGAAGGAATAATTGAAATGCTAAGGGCTATCCAACAGATTCCAAGTAATAATGTGTTTGTTACAATTTGTTTTATGTTATGCTGAGAATAAATAGTAATTATGTAGATACGTATAAAAATAAATAAATATTATTCTTACTAGGTAAATCATGTAAAGTCTCTGTAGCGTCTCATAAAATAAATGAAAAAAATGCCCCGACGTGGTTTAAGATTTTATAGCTACAATAGATTCACAGGCCTAATTACTCATCATCATCATCAGCCTGAAAAAGACACAGGCCTTCCCAACACATTTCCAGAAAGAACGATTCTGGGGCCTAATTCTCGGGCCGATCTCGATCATTTTGCAATTTTATTTTATTGCTTCTTTTCACACCCCCGCACTTTTTCACCGTTTTCCGTATATCGTAGCTGTCGAGGCTTTTACGATGAGGTCGTTGATGAATTTCTCAAGGAAATCATCCATTCTCTCTTCGAAAAGAAGCAATAAAATAAAATTGCAAAATGTTCCGAGATGAGCCGAGAATAAGGCCCCTGAGCCCTTTCCATCCACTGACTTCCCGCGATCTTAACAATGTCGTCAGTTCATCTGGTGGGTGGGCGCCCTACGTTTCGTCTTCCGGTTCGTGGTCGCCATTCGAGAACCTTTATTTCCCTGATTACTCACCTGATGAATGATATTAAAATAAAACAGTTACGAAATTTTACATGTTTTTATCAAAACACCTTAAAATATAGTAACCGAATAAAACCACGTCTCACATAAAGTTATCCGCTCAAAAGCTGAGATATCACAAACATGGCTATCTTCTGTATCCAGCACCAGATGGAACAGCCTGCCTTCGCTGGTTCCTCTGGCTCTTCCTCTTCTGGAGCAGGAGTCGTCGGCGCTGGGGTAGTAGCATCAGCCTCTTGGCAGAACGAAGCAGAGAATAGGAAAGATCCGATGAAAAACACGATGAGTAGTCGTAGAAGTATTTTTTGCAGCATTTTTCTGATGTGTTTTGTGGAGTGGTTTGAACGTAAATGATGGAATCTTGATTCAAATAATGGTTCCAATTTGATGCTAATCACAATCACAATAATATACAATAAAACAGAGCTTGGTGAGTGACTGACATACAACGCACAGCCTAAACCGTTCGTCGTAGTGATTTGAAATTTGTAGGATGTGTTCTGTATGAAAAAAAAACCGGTTGTCTGTAAAGTCGGTTTACTGACGATAGTTGAACGTGACAACGTCATACAGCTGTCCACGCGGACGCATCGCTCACTCAGGTAAGAGAGAGACAGATGTCGAACGCTGCCGAACGCGGAGGCAGATTGTGCCTCTTTGTCGCTCGTTCCGCGCTCTCGATTGCACTTCAAGCCTTAAATGGAACGCCTCAGAGCGAGGTAACGCCGCATGAGTCATTTTTTTTCGTGCGTGTAGCCGGCTTCATACATTTTATATGGATTCACCGCACACGGTTGACGCTGGTAGCCGCCACACGCTACAAATCGTCGCTATATGAAATGTATGAAAACTGTAGGAAATATGCCAGTGGCGGCGTTTTGTGGTTGAGTTGAGACTGAGTTGTGAAGTGAGGACATAAGTTTCTATAAAAAAAGTTTAACGAAGTCGCGCGTCATTCTACTAGTATGTTTAGATAATAATCTTTATTTGTATGTCATAGATAAAACATAAAAGCATATAGGTGTGTTACAATGTTGAACTGTAGCCTTTATTTCAATGGAATTCAAAGCATGTATTGCAATGCATGTATTGCAATAATTATTCTAATGGCTGCTATTTGACATTAACTCTATCATTGACATAATTCATCAAGATACAATCAATGAGCTCTCATAATGGGTAATAATACCCATTTTGTAATGAATGATACATATTTCGCATCAGTGTTTGTTTTGTTGATTTGATTTTATGTTCTCTCTACTTTATGTGTCTATGAAGGCCCACAGCGTTTTCACAAATTTATTTCTCTTTTTAAGTCTGTAGGCCAACCACAAGCTCTGTCTGGCTCTGTCACTGGCTCTGGTTTTGAGTCTGTGTGAGTGTTGCCTAAATTAAGTCATACGTCGAAACGTCACACACACAGTCTAATACACTGGTCTAACACACAAACAGAGCTAGTGGTACATAGGTCTACTGTATATACTTTGATTCAAAAGTCATACCTAACATTATCAGACCACCAACATAAATCAACGCACATTTTATTGCAAAGACATAATGGAAGTGTATGAACGATAAAACTCACATTTTGCAATAATTTTCTCACCCCATATCTCAGAGGGAACGCGGAATCAAATAAACAGCAATTACTACACGGCCGGGGTAGCTAGACCTATGATGTGTTTGCAAGGAACTCTTCGAGGCGCACTTAAATCCTTTCACCACACTTGGTTCGAAAAAATCAGTGACACGATAAGAAGAAGAAGGAACAGTGGCAGATTAATTGAGGGAATGAGTAGTTCAGTAGTTTTGTTGTTCAACTCTTTTGATGATTCGATCTTGCGTTATAGAAATAGCCTCAAACCACTTATAATAAGTTTGTTCATAAATTCTGAAAACTAGTATCGGTTTATCCATTTCTTGGGTGGGTTACCCACTCGAAACCCACCCGATTAGTCAAAGATATTACACAGAGCCGTAGTTTGTTGCCTGTTCTTCTAGGCTCGCTTAGAACTGGCTTTAGAACGTTTCAAAGTGATACCAATGAATAATATTTTTTTGACTTTGTCTTTGTAAGATTGCGGGTTGAATGTCGAAGGAGAAGGTACAAACTCATTTTTTTTGGAAATAAAGGGCGCCTATGACAGCAGTGGACGTTTTCAGGCTGATGATAGAAGAAACTCTTACACTGAAATCCTTCTCTTTTTCCAGCAACACTTAGAACTTTATGTGGGGTTGGGGCAATATGTCTTCCTCTTCCATTCCCCTCTGTCATCAGCCGTCATCTTTACATTCACTCCTCTCTTATCCATGTCATCTTTCACACAGGTCATCAATGTTTTCTTTGGTCTACCTCTGCTCACATATCCATACACATCCATACTCATCACTCTCCCTAGTCACATGACTTTCATCCCTCCTCATGACATGCCCGTACCACGCCAGCCTGTTGCTACTCAAGCGCTACTTTCAAAATGATGATGATATCAGTCTATAAAATTTATTAGTACAGAGACAGCTTATCTTAAACTGGATGCGCCAAAACCGCATAAATGTCACTGCTTGTTTCATTTACACGATGTTAATAAAACTGAAATGCAAATTAAAGCTTTGACACCGTTTTACAGCCCTGCAAGTTTATTTGCTAAGGAATTTGCCAGATTGTTTGATATTAATGTCTATATATAAAGAGGCACTGCAACATTCATTTCATCATCTTATACTGGTATCTCCGACTGCTGAATATAGGCCTCCTTCATTTTCTGCCAGTGTCCTCTTTCCTGTGCGTCTCTTGTACAGGTATTTCCTGCGACATTTACGACGTCGTCAATCCATCGCGCTTTCGGACGACCAAGATTTTTTCGGCCTGACTTCGGCTACCATTCGTTTACTGTTGTTGAATTAAGTTATGTTAAATAATAAAACCTTACGGCAGTACGATATAACACCCACACAGAGAGACAGAGAACAAACATCTGTGTTCACTACACAAATATTTGCTCTCAGTACGTATACTTTAAAATAAAAAAAAATAAAAAAATAAAAAACGCTATAGTGCCTGGAACAGGATTATAGATGGAATAGGCTTGCCCAGCACCTATACCATCCAGACAGCTTAGTCGGCCTAATCCACATGAAAGATATTGACCATACGTGCGTAGTTGACTAAGCCGTGGGTTTCCACACGATGTTTTCCTTCACCGTTTGAGAGCACTAGCATTGTGTACATAAATTTAACGATAGAAAAACTCGTTGGTATACATTTTATTGGGTTAAAATCCAGTCGTGTATAGACTACTGACTAGCCTCACAGCACAGGTAGATATATTATACAGGTAGATTGGCCCAGTGTGTACGGCACAGCCAGCTTTACTTTTAGACATTCACAAAAATGATAGAACACCTACCATGTATCAACAAGTTCTAAGGGTGGGTTGAGGGGAGGGAGTATCGATCCAAAGAACCTCTGTGAGCTTACACTAAGTTTTGATACTCGGTAGACGTAAATATTTTTCTTTACTGTTAGAAACAACGCAAAAACATAAAACTATAGCTGTTATAGAGTACTATCGGCCGCCCGCGGCTTCGCTCGTCCCGTTCCCGTTACGCCCCGTTTCTGTGTTATTTTCTTGCTATAAAGAATCATGAGAACATCGCAAAAATCTGCATTTTATTTGAGTGAGAAAATACTAAATAGCTTTTACTAATACGAGTGTAGTGTAGTAGTAGAGATCTTGTGAAAGGTTCATCCAGGAAGTATGAATTACTACCATCATTCCTATTTCTGCCGTAAAGTAGCAGGTTATAGGGTGTGGACTGTGGGTGCCAGTGAACTCACACACACATCAGGCTTACCACCGGTATGCCTTATGTTGATGGAGGGCTAGTGCATCGTAGGGCATGTTCTTAAAATACGTGACGAGAAATAAAATAAATATGTGAAATGGTTATTCAGAAAGATTTTAAAAGTCTTAGCTTCTGTTATTGAGCACTTAAATTGTTCGCAATTGGTTTTTACTCAATTTACAAAATGGCTGACGCTAAAGTTCAATTTGCACTCAAGTTTCCAACTGTTAACTTTAAATGGGAACAATGTTATCTGAAATTAATGACACCTTTCGTAGATATCTACAAAAACAGTGCAAATTATACAGTATCTATACAAACACACATATAATAATATTATAAAGCTGAAGAGTTTGTTTGGTTGAACGCGCTGATCTCGGGAGCTCATCAGCAACTCGGACCATCGTCCGAATTGAAACACTATTTTTATTTTGGATAATCCTTTTATCGAAGAAGGCTATAGACTATAATTATGTAACTTTAACATCACGCTTCGACTAATAGGAACAGCATCAATGCAGTAATAACACTGGCATCCACACCCTTCAAACCGAAACACGTTGATATGTTTAGCAAGACTGTTGCTACTGTTTCTTATTTGTATCTATTCTGTGCTTCTAACATCTCCTTAGGGGCGTTAAATCAGTAGCAATACTATGAAATTGCACTTTGATTAATTTCTTCTCCGGAGAATTGGAATTCGAACTTTGTTCAGAGTACTATTCAATGTCAGACGAGTTAGACATGAAATTGAAACGCGTTTTTTACGAGCTGTTTTTGTGTTTTTATTCTAAATGTTATCCACTTTGTTGCTATTTAGAAAACAATTGTGTATTTATTCTTATTGCTTTTTTAATGTCTTCTTTACTCTTTTAAAAAGCCTTCCTCTCCACTGTCTATTTAGTCTTTCCAATATAAAAAAAACAAGCCTGTTCGCTTAGTCGGTAGTAGCGCTACCTTCAATAACAAGCCTCTTAGCTCACTCGTCATAGTAACTCTACCTTCGTTAAAAGCTATGGGTTCGGTTTCTACCTAGGATTTGAAAATAATCCGGTTCCCACATCAGTCTTTGATTCATTTTTTATGCAACAAGCTGATGTAAGAAGCATATGGCCCACCTGATTGCGATGAAAAAGGTCCAAATAATAAATTTTATCATTACATGGAAAGTGATAAATATCTGTGACTAGCTGTCACCCGCGACTTCGTCCGCGTGGTTAGTATAAAGTCATAGTTTGAGTTCGTTTAAAAGAAACTATTTTATGGTGGAAAGCGGACAACTATTGATATGTTTTCACTGTTTTTTGCGTATTTTTTGAGAGTTATTTTTCGTGAATTTGCCTTAGTGGCTAAGTTGGGTTATGAATGCGTTGGTTTTACATGACCAAGTGCTGGTTACCTTAGTTTTGAGTTTGCATTCAAAACTATATAAAGTGTGTTCGAAAGATGGTAAATGCTGTTGTAGCCGATTTTCTTCAGCTGTGTTTAGTTTTGGTATGATAGGTGCTTCCCGCGATTTTGTCTTAGTGGTTATCATGGGGTTTTTTGTAAACCTTTGTGTGTATTCAAACCTGGTGACACATGCTGCGGTAGCAGAATTTTTTAAATGTTTTTTTTGCGTATTTTGTAAAGCTCTTTTTCGTGATTTTGTTTTAGTGGCTAATTTGGGCTATCGTATTCGTTGGTGTATAATTGAATCTTGTTTTTTTAGTTTGACATGATCAAATGCAAGTTACCATCGTTTTGAGCTTGTACTTTAGAGTGTATTTGAATTTGAAGGTGAGTGCTGTTGTAGCCGTTTTTTTTCAGCGGTGTTTAGTTTAAGTATGATAGATGATTCCCGCGGTTTTGTCTTGGTGGTTATCATCGGTTTTTTTGTAAACATTTGTGTGTATTAAAACCTGGTGACAAATGCTGCGGTAGCAGAAAATTTTTTAATGTTTTTTTTTGCGTATTTTGTAAAGCTATTTTTTGTGATTTTATGTTATATTAGTGGCTAATTTGGGATTTCGTATGCATGTTGGTGTATAATTAAATTTGAATTTTTAATTTGACATGACCAACTGCTGGTTACCATAGTTTTGAGCATGTACTTTAGAGTGTCTTTGAATTTGAAGGCGAGTGCTGTTGTAGCCGATTTCTTTCAGAGGTGTTTAGTTTAAGTATGATAGATAATTCCCGCAATTTTGTCTAAGTGGTTATCTTTGGTTTTATAGTAAACCTTTGTATGTATTCAAACCTGGTGACAGATGCTGGTGTAGCTGAATTTTTTTTTTTTTTTTTTTTTGCGTATTTTGTAAAGCTCGTTTTCGTGATTTGTTTTAGTGGCTAATTTGGGCTATCGTATTCGTTGGTGTATGATCGAATCTGGTTATTTTAGTTTGACATGATCAAATGCAAGTTACCATAGTTTTGAGCTTGTACTTTAGAGTGTATTTGAATTTGAAGGCGAGTTCTGTTGTAGCTGTTTTTTATCAGCGGTGTTTAGTTTAAGTATGATAGATGATTCCCGCAATTTTGTCTTGGTGGTTATCATCGGTTTTTTTGTAAACCTTTGTGTGTATTCAAACCTGGTGACAGATGCTGCGGTAGCTGAAAATTTTTTATTGTTTTTTTTTGCGTATTTTGTAAAGCTCGTTTTCGTGATTTGTTTTAGTGGCTAATTTGGGCTATCGTATTCGTTGGTGTATGATCGAATCTGGTTTTTTTAGTTTGACGTGATCAAATGCAAGTTACCATAGTTTTGAGCTTGTACTTTAGAGTGTATTTGAATTTGAAGGCGAGTTCTGTTGTAGCTGTTTTTTTTCAGCGGTGTTTAGTTTAAGTATGATAGACGATTCCCGCAATTTTGTCTTGGTGGTTATCATCGGTTTTTTTGTAAACATTTGTGTGTATTAAAACCTGGTGACAAATGCTGCGGTAGCTGAAAATTTTTTAATGTTTTTTTTTGCGTATTTTGTAAAGCAATTTTTTGTGATTTTATGTTATATTAGTGGCTAATTTTGGGTTTCGTATGCGTGTTGGTGTATAATCGAATCAATTTTTTTAATTTGACGTGACCAACTGCTGGTTACCATAGTTTAGAGCATGTACTTTAGAGTTTATTTGAATTTGAAGGCGAGTGCTGTTGTAGCCGATTTTTTTCAGCGGTGTTTAGCTTAAGTATGATAGATGATTCCCGCAATTTTGTCTAAGTGATTATCATTGTTTTTTTTGTAAACCTTTGTGTGTATTCAAACCTGGTGACAGATGCTGCGGTAGCTGAAAATTTTTTAATGGTTTTTTTTGCGTATTTTGTAAAGCAATTTTTTGTGATTTTTATTTAAACTATTTTTCCCTTTTTTCTTCTTTTAGGGAAATAATTTTCCTATTTTCTTTCTTCATCGAATCAGATTTTTTTAATTTGACATGACCAGCTGGTTACCATAATTTTGAGCATGTTCTTTAGCCATTTTTTGAAGCGGTGCGGTGTTTAGTTTCGGTATGATAGGTGTTTTCCGCGATTTTGTCTTAGTGGTTACGGTGGGGTTTATGTAAACTTTTGTGTGTATTCAAATTTGGTGACAGAAGCTGCGGTAGTAGATTTTTTTTTACTGTTTTTTTGCGTATTTTGTAAAGCAATTTTTTGTGATTTTTCTTTAAACTATTTTTCCCTTTTTTCTTCTTTTAGGGAAATGATTTTCCTATTTTCTTTCTTAGTGCACCTTTGCTCTATAAGAGGAACACATCTTCCAAGTTTCATGCTTCTAGGACTAATGGTTTAGGCTGTGTGTTGATTTTTCTTTAAACCTTTTTTCCCCTTTTTCTCCTCTTCGGGAAAGAATTTTCCAATTTCCTTTCTTAGTACACCTCTACGCTATAAGAGGAACATACCCTCCAAGTTTCATGCTTCTAGGACTAACGGTTTAGGCTGTGCGTTGATTGTCAGTCAGTCAGTGAGTCAGTCAGTCAGTCAGTCAGTCAGTAACGAAAGAGTTTTATATATTTAGATTATTGAAAAACAAAGTGAAAGTGTAAAAGTGATTGCACTACGCTTCGAAAGAATCATGAACTACGAGTACCTACAAACGACCATTCGCACCTGGCATAAAACAAAAGAAGTGAAACAAAAGGTGACGCAACAAAAGCTATTGTTAGGTCTCAAATCTACTACCTTTTTTATAAATCTCAGTAAAAGACACTTCTTGCTCCGTAGTTCAATCCCTCGCATAGCCTAGAGCTCCAAGTAACTTTGTAAAAACACGAAGTAGAAAATACGAGTGAAAGTTGCAATTAATTTATTGTGTCCGTTGGCAATTTGTGGATTGTTTTTCGTTTTACAATGTTTGCAGCTGTTACAGCTAAATTGTAAGTTAAGATTGCAATTAGGAAAGAACTATTGTGCATTTTCCTTGAAATGTTGTTTTAGAGCCTGATTTATTAAAGTTCTACGCACGTCTAACGCGATGGCGATGTTGATCAGTGAAACGCTGTCAAATATGACAGCGATATTTAACAGCGTTATTCTGATCGCTATCGTCATCGCGCTAAATGTGCGCAAGGCTTTAGATGGATGATAGTATGTTTATTTGAACAATGATTACTTGAAGCAGAATGAGTACTCGTATATCAGAGGGGGAGTCTGAAAGTAGCACCGGTGGCAGAAAAATTGCGGAGCAACAGGCAGGCATGGTACGGGCATGTCATGAGAATGGAGGAAAGTCTTGTGACCAGGGGTTAATGAGCATGAATGTAGATGGATATGTGGGAAGAGGCAGGCCAAAAAAAATATGGATGAACAGTGTGAAAGATGACATGGATAAGAAAGAAGTGAATACAGAGATGACGGCTGATAGAGGAGAACATGTTGTGCCGACACCAATCGAATCTAATCTAATCTAATGTGGTGGTGATTTTTATGAATGTAATCGAAGGAGACTATGCAAAGTGCATTGTAACCATTTTTAATGTTTATTATAGGAAAGAAAAGATTAAACAATCAATAGACTATGATATCCAACGATAGATTATAAAAATAAAAACACCTGTAAAAAGCGTCTGGATTTTTGTTTGCAGTGAGATGTACCTGTTAGCATTGCTTGCCGTGACTGGCCTAGCAGCTGCAAACATAGCGCCACAACGCCCACAAGGCTCTTCTGGGACTCTGGTGGACTTCACGGACCCTAAGGTACCTTTAAAACATTCTCATCATCATCCACAGCCCGATGTCACATCGTAGAGAGTAAAGACCTCAAGAGGTAATCGTTATTCGTAGTTTATTTATTCGTGTTTAACAATATCATAGGAGACAGACACAGCGCCACACAGACACACAGACTATTTGCTAACGAAAGTGAATTGCAGAATTGTTGATTGATAAAAAAACAGTCAAAATTTAAGGGTTAATAGCGATCCTCTCGAATCCCTCATAGGCATGATTACGATTAAATATGACTGCTTTTGTATTATTGCCTACGTCTTACTTAGTTGGAGTGGTACTGCACTGGAACTTCATTGCTATTATTATTTTTGTTTTGTAAAAGGATCATACAAAAAAACAGTAAGAACCAAGGTATAGTTTGTTGCCTGTTCTTCTAGGCTTGATCGCGTGGAACAGGCATCAAGACTCTCCTAGCTTTAAGACGTTTCAAAGTTATCCTAATACCATTGCATAATCACATATTTTACTTTGACTTTGACTATGCTTGCCTGTTTGAAAATCTTTAGGAAAACTTTAGATTTAATCAAAGTGTCGGACAGTAAGAAAAGAAGAGGTACTAGATAGTACAAATTTAATCTGAACTTCCAAAACTACGGTCGTAAAGGTAAGTTCAAAGTTTTCAGAACTTTCAAAGTTATGAGATTAGTTCTACTGCAAATCTAGCTTAATCAAATCAGCGAGAATGACTGAAAGAATGGCTATGTATTTTATAAAACAAAGTAAATTTTCAGTCGTTTTATATAATAAATAAATATTGTGGACAATCCGCAAAACACTATCTAGCCCCAAATTAAGCAGAGCTTGTACTATGGAAACCAGATAGTTAATATAATACTTATAATTACGTTTTGTTTTTGTAAATACAACCTTAGAATACAATATAACATCCAGACAGAGAACAAACATGACAATAATATAATAAAGCCTTTATTTCTTATATTTTAAACACTAATCTACAAACTCTTATATCTTTTCTTACTAACTATTTACAAACTTTTTTCTTACTAATTTGACTAGGTATATTTAAATCAAATTTAACATAATAAGTCTCATCAATGGTGTAGGCCGGTTAAATATACTCCATCTATAAGTGTAAATTCGTCACGTAGCCTTTTTCATTCCACCAATCAACCCTTCAGGTTCAAGGACACCTGGATGCACTGGTACGGATGGCCCAGTCCTGCGTCATCAAGGTGAGGGCCACGCCAAAAGACGTGCGTGCTTACTTCACCAACACTGCTCCCACGGCTAGGACGGGCCAGTGCTTCGCTGCGTGCATGCTGGAGCAGAGTGACATCATCAACCATGGCAAGGTAATTTGTGATTCTCCTTCTTCTTATTCTTCAAAGATCAGTATGTTTGCGCTTAGGACGCGTAGACAAGCCATGGTGTCTACGATGTCTGCGTGGGCGCAACAAGCTTATAGCTTCGTGTTAAAGTATACTTACGTGCCGCGTTCTTCCTGCCCTTCATCCCACTAGGTGAGGTCAGCACAACCTGTCTTTTTCATCCATTATCACCTACCATACGTCATCTCAGTAACTCTCTCTCTCACTCCTTTCTTGGACATTATATCGTCGCTCACACAAACCATCCATCTTTTCATAGGCCTACCGCTACTTTAAGGAAACACACGGGAATGGAATTTGTGATTATACCCATCAAAATACACAGGCCCAAGAACTAGCTGCAAAAACGTGTGACGTCCTACAGCAAAAAACAAACATCATATTTTTTTCTGTCCTACTCCCAAAAAATATCTAGTAAAAAATAATCTAGTATTGATCAAAATTTATCCTAGACACAGCCTTAATTTTAAGGGGTTTTCTCTTTGTGTAAGAAACCGCTTTATAATACTAAAAATAATGCCAAGATTTGGTATAAATAAAATACAACTCCACAGATTGTGAGTATCTACAGATACATCTTTACTTGTAGGTACAAATTATGAATAAGGCTACTGGAAGCTCCATAATATGATATAGCTGTACACAAAAGCGTGTTGGCTGCTCTGTGGCTGTACAGATCGTCTAAATCGTCTTAATTTTATACAGATCGTCTAACCCACACATTCATTTCTTCTTAGGTTTGAATGTGAGTTGAATTTTGACAGTCATAACCATAACCTTATGAAGTTTGTATCCCGATAGGCCAACAGGTATATCTAAAAGCGAGTTATCAATTGATTCCACTTGAGGTCAAGAAAATCAAACAGTTTCAGTAAATACAGCTCTATTTGCTTCCCTTGAGTATGATTGCTTTGGCCTACTTCAGCAAATAGAAATAGCATTCAATTCCATCTGTACACTCTGTGGGCACAATATCTCAGAGATATTGCAGTTTCAAGCCCATGGTGTAGTGACACTTATAAATCGTTGGGCTGGGGAATTTCATACCTACTCTTTATAAAGTTACTTTCTTAAATTTGCAAGTTTGGTTGGAACATACTGACATTCAACAACCAGACCCTAATTTCTGTCCAATTCACTGTTCCTTCCGTATTTTTTTTTAAATTCTACAAAATACTTAGGTATCTCCCAAAACCTTTCCTTCTTCCCGGTCTCATGATTTAGCCCCGAATTAAGCCTAGCTTGTACTATGGAAACGAGATAGGTGATATTATGCTTAAATAATTTTTTTTGTAAATATATACTTATAATACAATGTACCCACCCACCCAGACAGAGAACAAACATCTGTTTTCACCACACAAATATTTGTTCTCGGTGGGGATCGAACCCACGACCTACGGCGCAGAAAGCATAGCTAACTACCAAATGAGCTGAGAGGCCAGTCAAACATCTTGGATTCACTGCAGTTCCAGGCACTCTAGCGTCCCGTACCCTCCTTTAGGCTCACCCATGGTGATTTTTACACTCTTGGTTCTTCCACAGGTAGACAGAGACCTGTTGATCCACCTAGCTAGCCTGGTGAACGGCAAAAACTCCCGCGTAGTCCGCAAGCTGAACGGCGTCTCTCGCCTCTGTCTCGACAGCATCGAAGGAATGTCTGACCGCTGCCAACTAGCGTCTACTTACAACGACTGTCTGAATGAGAATATGATCGAGTTTGCGTTCCCGTTGGACATCGCTGAGGAGGCAGTTAGGAAGATGCCCTTTCATCTGATCGCGCCGAAGTAAGTAAGTGGGTTACGAAGCTACAAATCATCAGTCAATCATCATCAGAAGAACGCATCGTATTTTTTGCAAGGTCAAAAGTCTTAATATTCCATTGAATTTCTTTGAAGTTTCTTAAAGCTATAATGAAAAACTATAGTGAAATAGTCTCTGATAATTTAGTATCGATCTAAATTCACCTTGTGTATGTAACCACTTTAAAATACTTAAACTCATGCCAAGATTTGGATAAATAGAATTCAATTTCACAGATTATGAGTACCTATACACCTATACGAATATCAGCAGGTATACTGGGAGCTTCACATGGTTATGGATATGGCTGTCAAATTGTGTATAGAGATCATCTAACCCACAAATTCATTTCTATTTCTTCAAACGAAATACGATACGTGCCTGTTCCACATTTGGCAGGTTCCAAACCTCTCACCGCTGCTTGAATACAAACTGGCTTCCTCATGATGTTTCTCTTTACCGTTGATACTTGTACAACCAGGATTCCTAAACATTTTAATAAACGAAATAAAATAGATATTTTATGGTTAATATCACAGACATTCAATTTCCCAAGTTTGGCTATCATTTTCAACAATTACAGCCAGCACTCGGTAATAAACTTCAAATCTGATCCTATCTGTCCCCTTAATTTAATAAACACGAGGCAGGCTTTAGAACGTCTTGCCCTGGTATTCTAGAAAATACTCAAATGAGGGTGAGGTATGTGAGCGACGGGAAAACTTCCGAGATAACGCTTAAAATCATTTTTCTGCGGTAATCTATCTCGCAGTTACTTTTGTCTTAAGTGACGTGGTAGTTTTTTATGTCGCCATTATGAGAAGGAAAGTTGAGTTGAGTGAGAACCTTAAAGTACGGGTGCCTGCAACAGAAATAGTCCGACTTTACAAATTGGATTAGCCAAGTAGGTCAGTGTTTTTCAAAGTGGGTGCCATCTTCTTTAACGTGACAGGATTAGGAGTTTGGACTTTCTGAACGAAAATCTCATTTAGGTGCTACTGACCTTAAGCCTTAACGCTAGTAAACTAGTAAAACGGAGTGGAATGACTAGTGCTTAGTATTATATACTTAATCCTATATTACGTATGTATGTGTGTATAGTACAAAATTTGGACTCTACACGGGCAATTGAAATTGTTCTATTCGAGTCGAGCACACAACCAAGTTTTTACGTATATAGCAATTACTTCAAATGTGTTCTTTTTGTAACGACGAAGGGTCACGGAAGACCAGCGTTATACTAGCACTCGCAGTTTGGCCATGATTTTGTTTTTTACTTATAATATAGAGGCTTAATAATTAATTATACCTGAAAACTTAGAAAAAATACTCAGGCTCTCCCTTATTTTGTCGCTTGTTTTAAATATTTTTCCTCCTACAAACATACGAGTATGTATTGTGCTATTTCTGTAAGTATTTCTTTCTTCTTAACATGTATAGCGATAAAGTTCGATCCTGTATCGCATTCTATAATTTTATAATGAAACATGGCTCTTTGAGTCTACAGGTAACTTTGAAAGTTTGAGCCGAGCGCGAGTTTACACTTCCTTATTGAAAATGCAGATTGGTTCCGTCGAACTACCTGCTATATTTAATAATGAGACTGCTATCGACGGCGTTTCAGTATGCATCGTTGAGCTTCATGAACTTTTAATTGCATGCAAGGGTCAGCCCATGCTACGTTGGTATCGGATAAGTTGTCTTTTGTTCAAATAAGTGACAAAACTGCGCATTTTTTTATAAATTGTCACTTGCTATCGTTCGTCTCTTACGTGTCCATGAGTTCCTATGACTTTTTTTCATGTCTTGCGTCCGTTTTTGAGTAGGTTTTCGTATGCAAAAGATCAACCACTACACGGTTTTACCTTCTGTGTGTATTTCAAGAAACGCCCGGGACTAAATAGGTTCTAGGATATAGGATTATATGAAAAGCGGATGTGTAACTTTTAGAGTAAAAATGCTAAACTGGTGGTTTTGTTGTTATTCACTGTGTGTATTGAGGATCTCAAGAATTGGTCCAGTCAGTCTGTGCTCGTGGCCTGAATTTTAAAGTCGCATCATGCCTAATTGAATCATATTTAAAACAATTGTGCTTTTATTAAGCTTTCAGTTATGCTCGTAGTTGTAAGAGCGACTCAGTAGGAAAGATAATTGTTTCTGCCTCTGCCTCTCGCTTAAGCCAGCCGCTGCAAAGCTAGAAGCTATGAAATTACGCCATTCATGTTATCGTGTTTGTCACAATTTTCTGTACAAAAAGATGCATAAATTATGCAAGATAGCCCAGTCAAATCATCTCTTGATATTTTTTTATCCCGAAGTGTGTTTTCGCAACTTTAGTATGATATTTTTTGTTTCAGCTTACCTCAGGAAATAAGGCACTCACAATATTGAAAAGAAACTGGAAGCAGGCGTTTTCTTTTTATCTACTTTTGTAAATTTTAATCTCAAATAAATATTACTTGATGTTTACCATAATGGTTTATTTTAGAAAATATGATTAATTATAATTGTACAACCTAGTATTACCTAGTACCTACTCTAATTCAGGATAAAATGCATCTTTTCTAATTCACGTAATTTTTTATAAAAAATAAACAATTTGGAACATTATAGACACAAATAAAATTATATTTACCGAAATCTTCGGTAAATACGTGTATCGTCAAATAAAATATCCAGATATTTGATTTGCCCTTCAAGTGTATAGTGGGTAAACAGGAGTTTATACTTTAGGCCTCATCCACACACTTAGGCTACTGAAAAAGGAATAAAATTCAAGATTAAAAAACCGTCTCAAAATTCAATTGTTTTTGATATCAGAACTACAATCTTGTCACCAAAACGAAGGGTAGCCTCGATATGTTTTAATAAGCCAATTACAAAACTTTGCATATTTTGTGCATATACCTACCGAAATAATATAAAATAACATTAAATGATAAGTACGAGCAGTTCAAATAGAAATTCGCTCCGATATAACCCATTAGGGTTAAATGTATTTATAGTATTCAGAAATTCAGACTTTGAAGTTTTTTTTAATGTTATGTAGATGGTAAAACTTATGCATAAACCTAGGTATAATAGGCATATCTAATAAGTGTTGTATAAGATACAAATTTGTTAAAAATATTAAAAATAGTCATGAAGATTGCGGGAATTCGATAAATGCCAAAGGCTCAAAATTGTTTTCCCTGGAAACGTAAAAAAGGGCCAACGTCCTGCCACAGACTTTCTGTTAATGTCATCGGTCCATCCATTTCTTCAAATTCTAGATTTTAATTATTATCAAAACCCAATCGAAAACTCCCTTTTTATTTGTCTATAGCCTTTTCCATATTGGTTAATATTTTACAAATAGTGAAACTTAAACCTATTCGCGTGCAGCATGAACCGTGCTCCGTCCGTGTGAATAAGGCTTTACAATCGGTCGGTGGGCTTATTGGAGAATTGATATCTCCAATTGAGTTCAAGTACCACTTGGATTCACATTTCTGAAATTGCTTTATCAGAATGCTAGGAATCTGGTTTGATAATGCCCCAGTTACCAGGGTTATGTCACTCAGTAGGCTGGGCATTAATTCCAGTGGTCTAAGTTTATAATAGTAGGCAAAGTACTCATAATATTACGAAAACCTATAGAAAGTAGTCGATGAGCGATCAATTCTTCTTTCTTCTTCTTCTTCTGAAGCTTACAGGTATTCAGTGGGTCCTGCAAATGTATGGTGGAGGCTTTTGTGTAGCAGTGGACTTCCAAGCTGATAATGATGAACAATGTGCCTAACCCATCCCAGAAACAAAGTTGGAAACCCTTTTTGCTAATAAATAATAATGAATAAAAGATGAAATAAAAGTATTTCGCCTTTGGTGAGTCCTACTTTATTTCAAGTTGAAATAAAACGAAACAAACCTTTGATAGAAACCTTATCACAAAATGACCAATAAAAAAAGAAC
This sequence comes from Thera obeliscata, assembly GCA_947578465.1. NCBI lineage: Eukaryota > Metazoa > Arthropoda > Insecta > Lepidoptera > Geometridae > Thera > Thera obeliscata. The sequence continues at coordinate 5,371,930 of OX387918.1, read as the reverse complement.
CTTCGCAAAACAATGGCGCTCCCACGCACCTTGTTCAAAAAGCTTCAAGACGTATAAAGGCCACTGTCTGCTAAAGCTACAGTTCAGCCGGCGTAACTTGGCCGGTCCTGAAGCGAGCCATTTGTGCGTAAATGCCCAACGGCGAATGGAAGATACAACAAAGCGCAAACAGACGCGCAGACCGTTACAAATTGTAACGGACTGTAGAAAGGTCAGCTGTTACTTGTGTATTTTGTACATTTTGTGTATTTTGTTCAACTTGCATTAAAATTGTAATTTCTTTGTGTAAATGAGTACTTTGTGGGAATGTACTTGAAAATAAATCATGTAATTCTAAATCAAGACTTTTTACAGTCAATCATTTGGGATGGAGTGATGATTGACGTACCTACAACCTTGCTTATTAAAATATATCAAAAAGCAATTAGCGTTTAAACTTTTGCCAATGGGTGAACAAAAAGTATCAACGGGCCTTTGAGCAATATCAACATATTAAGTTTATCAGTAAGCTTTAGTGTCCAGTGGCCTTAATCGCTTTATTTATCGTTTCATCGACGATTGTTTGCACACAGTCCAATAAGTTACTGTTTGACTTTCCCCTATACTGTTTGCACCTACCCAACAATCTTCGTTATGTACGTTTGATACTTATACTTTTAGCTACGAACATACAAGTTGACCGTCCTAGCCGGTCTAGTATACCATAGTAGTAATACGATCATAGCAAGTATGCAGTATAAACCTTCAAAAACAATTCTTTATTTTTGGTTGAACACACTGATCTCAGGAATTACTGTTCCGAATTAAATTCTTCCACCAAAAAAGAACGGAATATCTATAAAAAATATTGAAAATACGAGATTTCAGTATAAAATTACGTCATAAATTTTCGCCTCTCACTCTCTTCGTAATTTTCTGTTCAAAGTAGACCTACGATCATATATAGCTCTAGTTAGCGTTCATAGCCCGTGGTCTTTGATCGTAGTGGTTCTACAAATACATACATACAGTCTCGCACCAGGGCGCAGTAAGAGCTACGCTTGAAATCAATATTTTTTTCCACAAAAGTTCAAAATTTATCTAGACCTAGAAACTTCCTTTCTTTCTTTCGTCCCCTAGTCTATTTTCTTATTTTTGAGACACGTATTTGCAAACTGGATAACAGATTAAAGGAACATAATTTAGTCTATGAAACGTTGTTTTTGTTTCGCCTATTTGTCTCTCTATATTGTATTGAGAAAAAATGATACAGCAAAAATACGTTGCGTAGAACCGATCGAAACGAGTTGTTGTCTCATCAATTTTCCATACAAAAGAGAGAGAGACACGTGCTCACACGAAAACAACATTTGGTAGAAAAAATGTTGCAAATGTAGTGGGACTTGCCTTAGTGGTAGGTTATTTTCATAAATGAAGGCTCCTACCAAGGGCGGATCCAGGGGGGGGGGTCATGGGGGTCATGACCCCCCCCTGAGCTGGTTCCAGGACTTAGGTGGACCACTAATTGTACATAATGATTTTGTATTATAGTATGTATTTTGTCGCCATACAGATTTTATGTAGGTAACTACAAACCTTCAATATTTAATTATTTTTATCTAAATTATATGAAACTCTTACGCTACTGACTGACTGACAATCAACGCACAGCCTAGGCCGTTAGTCCTAGAAGCATGAAACTTGGAGGGTGTGTTCCTTTTATAGTTTAGAGGTTCACTAAGAAAGGAAATTGGAAAATTATTTCGCTAAAAGGAGAAAAAGGGGAAAAAGGGTTTTAAGAAAAATTATGATTGTTTATATCAAAAGCAAAGTTAGAACCATGAAACTTGGACAATAATACATACCTAATTATATGTAGGAGCACAGTGTGAAAAAAAACAGGAAATTCTTACTATGTTTGTTTGTCTGGTTTGTTTAGTCATGTCAAACTAAACAAACCAGATTCGATTATACACCAACGCATACACAAACCCAACTTAGCCACTAAGACAAAATCACGAAAAAAGGGTTTAAAAATACACAAAAAAACAGTCATAAAAAATTTTGCTACCGCAGCACCTGTCACCAAATTTGAATACACACAAAGGTTTACAAAATTGACTACTACAGCACTTGCTTTTATATTCAAACGCACTCTAAAGTTTTGAATACAAGCTCAAAACTATGGTAACCAGCATTTGGTAATGTCAAACTTAAACAACCAGATTCAATTATAATACACCAACGCATACAAAACCCAACTTAGCCTATGACAAAATCACGAAATAGTACATTGTTTCCTGAGTGTTGAAAGTCACGTTTTTTGAGTCCCGAGACGGGTTTGCTTGACGAGCTTGAGGGACTTAAAAGACTTTCACTGTGCTTTTCATTACGAATACAAGGAAAGTAAAAATAAAAACATGAAAGAAAAATTAGTGAAAATGAAAATTGAATTGCCGCCTTCCCGGTTTTTTTTTTCTTTTTCTCTGGCGGGCCTTCGGCTTCGGCTCGCCAGCATTATTCAGCCATTATTTTCATTTTCATAATTAATTAAAAAATGGTAAATTGTTTGCTCAAATCTATGTTATTTTAAAGAAATAGTTGAAGCTATATTAATAAAGTAATTTAGAAGATATATTATTTATTTAATACTCTCTTTGTTATTTAAATTTAAATTTTACATTTCGCTCTAATTAGACTTTTTAAACTTCTTACCGTTGTAATGGGTTTCCAACCTACTTGGTGAATAAAAAGTTGGAATTTGGTTCAACAACCTCCTTGCAGTTAGAAAGACGTTAGAACGTTGGACCATGGTTGAATAAAATAGAACTTTTTTTTTTATAATTTGACAGCTGTCAGTAGAAAGCGATTCTCCCTAGGGCTGAAAGTATTACTTTCAATTAGGCCCCTCAGGCAACTTCAGACCTACTTTCAGAGTATGAGCAATGAAAAATAGCTTTACAAAATACCTACGCAAAAAAACTGTTAAAAAAAATCTGTTACCGTAGCATCTGCCACCAGATTTATTTAAATATGTACATACAAAGGTTTAAAAAAAACCTACGTAAACCACTAAGACAAATCGCGGTTTTTGTATTTGTTGGTGTACAATCGAATCTGTTTTTTTGGTTTAACATGACCAACTGCTAGTTACCTTAGTTAATTTCGTTTAAGAGGAACACACCCTTCATATTTCATGCTTCTAGGACTAACGGCTTATGGTGTGCGTTGATTGTCAGACAGTGAGTAACGTAAGAGTTTTAAATAATATTTAGACTAGTTATACAGGGTGGCCAGAACATTTACTTCCAAAAAAAAAATTTTGGTCCCTCGTATCGTGGGGTATCTGAATCACCCCCATGTATGTTCCGCGATTTTGTATAGTTTTCGAGTTATGAGTTTTTATCTGAATTTACGGGAAATTTCGACACGACCAACATAAAAATTTCAAAAAAAAAAGTAGAAGACGTTTTAGTAATTTTTTTCAACTGAATCCTCATGAGTTGTACTTTTATGCATAAAGCATTTTTGTTACTTTCATGAAAGTTATGAAAATGATGATCCAACGTGAGCAATTTACGTTTGGTGAATTATGACTCAAATTTTCAACTTTAAACTAAAAATGGAAACAGGTAATTTCATGGTTCTTAAGTAGCTTTAAAAAATGCGCCATACTTTCAGCTTTCATAATCATTAAAAAAAATAGTACTTTTGCTATAATCGGGCTTCAAACACAGCAAGATACTTCTGAAAGGCTAATTTGATTTAAATTATTTTTTTGCCCATTTTTCGATTCTTAAGGCTAACTATTGATAGAGAATACTGGAAACTAACCAACAAATAGCTTCAGAGGTTTGGTAAGAAAAGTTTTAAGTAAGAAGTGGTATTGTTAATTAAACACAAATGATAAAGTGAAAAAATCATTTAAGTAAAAATTTGACGATTGAAAGACAAGTTCTTACATAGGTATAGAATGTGTATTGCTGCTGGAGGTGGCCAATTTGGAAATCTTCTGTAAATTTTAAGTAAATGTTTTTTCACATTATCATTTAATATGGTATATTAAAAATACCACTTCTTATTTAAAACTTTTCTTACCAAACCTCTGAAGCTATTTGTTGGTTAATTTCCAGTATTTTCTATAAATAGTTAACCTTAAGAATGATAAAATGGGCAAAAAAATTGTTTAAATCAAATTAGCCTTTCATAAGAATGTTCCATCTTGCTGTTTTTGAAGCCCGATTTTAGCAAAAGTAGCCAATTAAGTGTTTTTTTTATTACCTGTTTAGATTTTTAATTTAAATTTGAAATTTTGTATAACAATTCACCAAACGTAAATTGTTTAGTTAGGGTCATCATTTTCATAACTTTCTTTAAAGTAACAAAACTAATTGTTTTATGCATAAAAGTACAACTTATGAGAATTCAGTTGCAAAAAAAAATTACCGAAATGTCTTCTACTTTTTTTTTTAGAAATTTTTAATTTGGTCATTTCAAAATTTCTCATAAATTCAGAAAAAAAAATCATAACTCGAGAACTATACAAAATCGCGGAACAAACATGGGGATGATTCAGATACCCCACGATACGAGGGACCAAAATTTTTACTTTGGACGTCAATGTTCCGGCCACCCTGTATATTTAGATAAAATATAGGCTGCCTCATTCCGTGCGTGATAGTGCTTCTCTGGATGTCTTCAAGAGAAGATGGCAATAGCAATATACGAAGTTATTATGTGTTAAGTTTTTCAAGTGTACAATAAAGAATAAATATTTTTAAGTACCTACAGTATACTTACGTATACATTAATAAAAGACCTACTTTTTACTTGTATCTATTGTTATCAAAATTAAATTATAAGTTCTTGACTTGACCACGACTATGTGACCCCTTCCTGACGCCAAAGCTGGATCCGCCCTTGGCTCCTACTAAGATGATTAAATACAAAAGTAAAATACCAATTTGTTGTGAAAGTATTTATTTAGGACGTTATAATTGAGTGTAAACAATGTCTATTTATTATTTATCTAACTCGAGTTTTATTATTATCATTTGGCTAAAGGGTTAAAACCCAACGCTGCTATTGCTATTTTGTGTTTGTTTACAAACAAAATAATACTAGGAAATATTCAACTGCAACTTAATATTGTTAAATACAAAATTAGGCATTATTCAAATCTTTTAAGGCCGAGCGGAGTAAGGACCAGTGCACACCAGTGGACTTTACGGTAGAGGACTTTTAAAATGTATTAAACAGAATGATTTTTTTTATAAAGGCGGTGATGGCCTATATTTAATTTATAAGAAAACAATAACTGCATATTTACATTTTTCAAAAACCTTTAAAAGTTTGATTGTCAGTGGTTTCGGATTTGGCCATCACCTAACCACCTTCTCAAAAAACTACCCTGCGTAAAAAGACAAAAAATGTATATAATTATTAGGTAATTATGCTACTCTTATCCTGAAAAAAAAAACCACAGTGATTTCATAAAATTAGATAACCACCTATGAAGCCCCAAGGCGCAGTTAGTAAAGCACGTAGGTACTTCAATGGTGGGTAATGGAAATCCCCACCATTTAAATACAAAAACATTGAATGTAAAAAATCCTCTACCGTGCCAACCCTGTTCTTATTTACAAAACATCTACTTACATTATTATCTATATTTTCATATTAGTTCTACTTATTATAGTTAAAACTAGTTTTAAAATTCCTTATTTCAACAAATTGTTAAACTAGCATTTAGGAACATAATAGAAACAACTCTGGTTTACTAAGCTTGTACATTTTTATCGATGATTTTTTCCCAGCTTTCTATAAAAATACTAAAATCTCTTCGTATAGAGGCTGGGTACATCTATACTAATATTATAAAGAGGAAAGATTTGTAGGTACCTATTTTTGTATGTTTGTATGTTTGTAATGAATAGGCTCAAAAAGTACTGGGCCGATTTAAAAAATTCTTTCACCAATAGAATGCTACATTCTTCCAATTTGACATAGGCTATATTTCATTTTGAAAAAAATTAGGGATCCTTGGTAAAATTTGAACAATGTAACCGAAGGTGTAGAAAAATGAGTCTTAAAATGTCTTTCGTCGAATGCGTTGATGAAACTATTAGCGATAGAACAAAATAATGTACAACAATATTGTCTACCCCGTGCGAAGCCGGGACGGGCTGCTAGTTATATATATTTGTATAATATGATATTAATTATATGGATGAAACAGGTCATTATCGCAATTACCTAACACAACTATTCTTTAGATTTTTGAAGCCTTGGGGAAGTTAAATTGGGGAGTTAGAGATGCATAGCATAATTGGTAAATTTCCATCTTACGTTTTCCAGTACCTATTTAATATTCAAAAGATGATAGGTTCATAATGAGCACACCTTTAGCTCCAGTGTTAACGTGACCAATAGTCGGTTCGGCGTGAAAGAAAATATGAATAATCTCCAGTAAATAATAATAAAATAATAAATAATAATAATAATCCTGTCTGGCAAAGAGGCTTACCAGGTCCCAGTAAATTCAATTTCACAAATACAGTACAGTAAACTGCGTTAAGCTCACTCACGATTGGCGGCTGACAACATCTCTGTTATAAACTAGACTTCTGTACCTACCTATAGTGAAAGCTCAGTTTAAGGCGAAGACAACCGTCGATGTACTCCCACTCGCACTTTTAGATTTTTTGAAGGATACAAAATCACTGAACATTTACTGAACACTAACTTTATCGAAAATCGCGATTTTCAGTTTAAGTTAATTATCAAAATATTATTGATCCTACACGTTTTCGCACCTGCGCAAACTTAAAAATAGTAAAACATGTATATTACAGATATTCATGTATATTACAAAAATACAATTATTCAATCGGATTGCACCCATGCAAGTTGCTCGCAATTTTCGATAAATAAGTTCAGTCCTAATATTATAAAGAGGAAAGATTTGAATTTTTGTATGTATATGTTTGGAATGAATAAACTCAAAAACTAACTGTGCCTATTTCAAAAATTATTTCACCATTGGAAAGCTACAATCACCCTGAGTAACATAGGCTATACATATTTATGTGTTTAAAAAATAAATGACCAACCGTGCAAAGCCGGGCTGCTAGTGTTTTTATATGTTCAGAACGGTCAAAGTATGCGAGCGAGAATTTTACTCACGGTTGTCAGCGTCTTAAACTGGTTTAAACTTCACAAAGTCAGTTCCTCAGTCAATACCGCAGCAAGCTCCACTTCCTATTGACACACACTCAATTTAAATTTGAACAGAGAGTTTGATTCCGACTTCATTGAGTGAGCGCAGTAGAATTGGTAGCACGATTGTACCGGATGTGAGAAGACAGCTCACACATGGGGACAGACAACGACAAAAGAAGATTAACTTTAGTTATAAAAGTAGACAAATATAGCCATAGACATTCATGTTCGCTAAAGGCTCTAATAGCTAATAAAGAGACCGCTAATTATATTTCTATCTCTTTTTGTTGATATGACACAACATCTCAATCTTAATTACAACATGAATAGCTTAAAAAAAACGTTAAAAAAAACTTTTCCAGGGTAGGCAACGCCAACGCAACAACAGCGCCATTGGTGTTGTTCGTGTATAGGGGTGACGGTGACCGCTTACCATCAGGTGGGCCGTAAGCTCGTTTCTCTATCTTTTACATGAAAAAATGAAAGTGAAAGTGGCAAAGAATATTTTCTTTTCTTTTTGTTCTTGCTTTTAAGCGTAGCTTGCTTTTAATCGTAATTAAAAAGATTGTTCCAAACTGCGCTGGTCTAAACATTTATTTGAGCTTAATAGCAGATTTTTCAGCTTAGTTTGTCGCTGACCGTACTTGCTTTACGTCATACGTCAAGCTTTATTCCAACCGATTTCAAATAACAAGGACAAATGCGAGAGAGACTGGTGCCCTGAGGGTTTGGGAGTTATTTCTTGAACGCAAAAACCTCCGATCCGTAAAATATTACAAAACCGCTAGAACCCTTATCGAGTTTCACTCAGATACTTTTTCCTACAAACTTCCGCATTCCAATTTTGCATACAAAAAGAAGTGTGGCTTGTGATAGAAAAACATCTGTTTTGATTGTCAAATCTAATCAAAACATCTATTCAGTAGTATCACAAGGATCACTTTGAAACGAAGGCCTGCGCACACCTAGTTCGCTTGCGGTAGCGATCAGTGAAACGCTGTCAAATATCGCTGTCAGATTTGAGATTTGCCAGCGATATTTGACAGCGTTTCACTGATCGCTACCGCCAGCGAACTAGGTGTGCGCAGGCCTTCAAAGCTATAGGTAAGTCTAGGTATACCAATTCCACGCGACCAAGCCTAATAGAAGAACAGGCAACCAACTACGGCTTGGTTCCCACCGTGTAGGTATTTGTGTGATCCTTTGTCAAAACAAAAATAATAATAAAAGCAGTGAAGTTCCAGTGTGGTACCACTCCACTTGGTGTGATGTAGGCAATAAATGTTGTGTGTACAATAATTGTTGTTGATTTACCACAGATTTGGCTGTTTATTTTTTTAAAAAAAGATAGTTAGCACTTCCAGTTAATCTTACACAGTGGTCTGTCAGGATACTTTTTCTTCATTGCGCCTATGATTTTCATGTACCGTTGAGTGTTGATCCTCTCAGCTCGAGTGTGACGAGTGGCGCTCTTCTGAGCCGCAGCATGGCAGAGGAAAGCCCCATCTAGCACCACCATACGGTACTCTTGAAGGCAGAGTTCTAGCATCTAGAAAAAAAGTCGGATAACAGTACGACAGGAAAAAGAAATTATAGCAAACCGAAGGCAAATAAGATGGTGCATGAGTTTTTTCGTCTGTTTTTCTACTAGACGATGTCACATTATACAGGCCTAAATTAAACTAGCTCTAAAATTAAACTTTGTAATTTAACTAAATAAGTTTAATACCTACCTTTGACTCGGACTTTGAATTAAGAAGTTATCTATAAAGTTTTATCTTTAGGCCACATTTAATAATAAAGGGGTATTGTTTCAACGCTGGCAAAACTCTAAATAAACCTTTATTGAACTATAGGTATGAACAGTCATTATCAGAAGTTGATTACTTTTCCAGAATTTAAAAAATCATTATTGACTTTTTAAATTCCATTGTATTCATTGTATTCCTAATCATTTAAAAAACTTTTTCTTTCAACACTGCTTGCGCTCATTATTTACTTTTGATATCGACTGTACCCTGTCGATTACGTACCTAATCCACGAGATGTTTTTGTTTTTTTTTCTTTTCGCTCCTTTCGAAGCAGGCTATAGTACCAAGACCATACCGCCTAGTCTTACGTTTTGTCCACGAGATGATTTCGTATCAATTCAATTCAATTCAATAAACGTTCATTCAATACGATACAAGAATCACTTTGAAACGTCGCAATGAGTTGATGCACTCCATGTACTAATCAATAGTGCATGTAGGCCACAAACTACAATAGAGACTAATGTGATTATGTTGATTAGTACGATGGCAAGTTGGCAAGTGAGTAGGCGGCAATTCCGACAGCAATTTTTATTTTAATTTTGTATAAGCTAAAGTCCAAAGAAGCATACCACCTCAGACAAAAATCTTAAAAAAGGTTTTACTTTCTAAGAAAAAGCTAAGGCCCAAAGAAACATAACAAACATAAAAAAGTTTACTTTCTAAAAAAACTAACTTTACAAAATAAACCAACAAAAACGCTCTTACCATTAAAAATAAATTCCAATGTCCTTATTTGCCTTGTTAGCGCAAGGTTTTAGCAAAAAACTGGCATAAAATAAATAAGTAATTCCTTTTTAACCGACTTCCAATCAAAAAGGAGGAGGTTCTCAATTCGGTTGTATGTTTTTTTATTTTTTTTTTATTTTTTTTTTTATTTTTTTTTTTTATTTTTTTTTTTAATGTTTGTTACCGCATAACTTCGTCATTTGTGAGCCGATTTGAAAAATTATTTTTTTATCTGAAAGGTACTGCTTCCAGATTGGTCCCATTTTAATTTTATTAAAATCGGTGTTGCCATTTTTTTTTAAATAATTTTTTTAATGTTTGTAACTGCATGCCTCCGTCATTTATGAACCGATTTAGAAAATTATTTTTTTATTTGGAAGGTTATTTTTACGTCCAGATTGTCCCAAACAAATTTGATTAAAATCGGTTTAGCCGTTTGACAATGAAGTCGGTTTCTCAAGTTTTTTAAACTTAAATTATTATAAGACGATTGTACTTGACCGTAGTGATTCCACAGGATAAGTTACTATAAGGACAACGAAAGAGAAAGGTCTAGTAATTTCGCAATCTAAAATTCCAAGCGCTACGTGCCTTGTATCTAAATATCTTAAAATGCCTACTAGCCCTTAACATAAAGTCATTTCAGAAGGGAAATAGGCTATTTGCTTTGACTTTAGTCTAAAGACGTTCATTAATTAACTAATCGTATCGTGCTTTGGTAGAAACGTGTATTTCTAAAAACAAATTGTCTTATAAATTAACGTAAATTCCTATTATTTTCTGAAGAAGACAAAAATCAAACATAATAAAACTAAGCATCCAACAAAAAGACTGTTCGTATATTTTTTCAAAACAATTACAATGAGTAAATAGTAGGTAAAAAAGCGGGTAGGTAGAAAATTCTATCGGATACAAAATAAGCGTTTTGATAACGTATTCGGCCCATTCATTAATTACAGGACGTTCTTCCTATAAAATAACCGTTCAATTTTATTATTTTTTCGAATTGTTTCTGCTAGAAAACCCTAGATCAGATACAATTTTCTTTTTCTTCTTATCGTACCAAAAATTGTACAAAAGATGACATCTCATTTTACTGCCTACATTATTCGTGTTATTGTTTGTTTTATACTTTATTCTAAAAGTCCAAACTACTGAAGAATAGCAAAACATGGTCTTTCTTTGCGCCCGTTTGTATGTATCAAAATCATTGAAAGTCCATACTAAGTCCGGCGTGGCCAGCGAATGACAAAGAAAACCGCCGTCCAATATCACAAACTCGTAGTTTTGCAGACACATTTCGAGCACCTATGTGAAAAAAAGAAAATAATATAGGAAAAAAGAATAACTCTATAATTAAAACTCAAGTCAGTCAACTTTGAATCTAATCGAATTAAAGTATGTACCTACGACGTATTTTTTTGCTTCTTTCGACAACATTCTTTGAGATCAACCGAAATTGCTGTAATGGCCAAATACATGCAACCAGCGCCGGCAAAAGTTATAAACAAATGCTTTATTGACGGTTTTATTGATTTCATTGTGTGTTAGTTTAGGGAAACCCCAAAGATTTTTATAATGTCCCAAAAGTTAGGAGCCGAGCGGGATTTGAACCCGCGACCGCACTTTACTGTCGGTTTTAGCGGACAAATAAATTAAATAGTAAACTCATCTAACTGTTGTGCAATTTAATTTATTCCGAAACATGGCAATCAAGGAGGTAACTTATCAAAGGTTTTATTTAAATTTCGAACTGGCTTGCGCAAAATGGAATTCGGTTTATTGAAAAAAAAAATGAACACTTCAACTCGAGTAAAATTAATGTTGTTTGTCGTAATTGTATTTGACAAAATGAGTTCAAGTAGAACTTCTTAGTTTAGAGTAAAGTACTATCCAAGCCTTGGCCACAACTAGGCATTGACTTACGTAGTTCGTCCATCAATGTCTCTGTTGATGGCCGCTACCCTTTATTTATTCCTCGTTGAGATCAGAGCCAATTTGTGGTGGTAATTCTGCCACTTTCAATGTAACTTTAGTATCAATTGCAATTGGTATGACAGTCCAACTTACCTGTGTCATTTTATCCTGTCGTCCCTCCCAGGAAAGCATCTCGCTGTACCAAGGCTCCTTATTTGTTCCGAAGTATAGGGGCTCCCATCTGTGATAGGGATACTCGCGTCTTGCTATCAGCATTGGCTGTGGAAAATAGATCCCATTACTAACTAGCACCAACTCTTATCAATTTGGAACACAGCAATGCGAGCATCACTTGAAATTATTAGTCAAAACACACGAGATAACAAATAGAAGGCAAGAGCAAATACTTAGGATTTGGTTTCCGAATAGGTTGGATAAATAAATTAAAATAAACAAAAAAGCCTTGTTCCTAATCCGAAATAACTATTGTGTACATAATTATTTAAAATCTTAAATAAAAATAAAAGTATTTAGGCCCCCTCTTGGGTATAGGCCTCTTCCAGATTCTTCCAGCAGTCCAGTGCTAGATTCTAACCACATGGCCTGCCCATTGCCACTTTATTTTTAGGGAAGACTCTAGAGTAGTCTAGAGAACTTAGTTTATTCTCTTATTTCCGCATTTTTTAATTTTTCCAGATAGATAGAGATAGGTTGGATAATTTAAAAAAAATACCAATTCTCTCGCAAGAATCGAACGCACACAATCCCCAGAGAAAGAGCAAGTTTCGAACATACCTCAAACTACACTGAAAACTGTCATAACTTATAAGATTTATCACCCTCTTTCTTTGAGTTTCTGCTTCGATAAAAGCATTAGGGATTATGGGCGGTGATTCGGTTGATAAAGGCTAGGAAGGATAAAAGCTCCCTGGGCTACCACAAGCTTTTACTACGCCATCATGTTAAAAATCTATCCCTACACATCCGTGGCGTGTTAGGGACGTTGCGGAGCCATCGTCGATTGAATTTGAACCCTATCTGTCTACACAATGAGTTGAATTTATACAAGACAATATCCCGTCAGCCGAGCTCTGGCCGGATCGGAGCCAAATACGAGAATTCCACTCATTTTACATAGATATAAGGTTTAAATTCAATCGACGGCACCGCCACGGCTTAGCCCCATTCCTGACACGCCACGGACGTATGGAGATAGACCTTTAAGGAGATTTTTCTCGCAACATAACTTCAATTCATACCATGGCCATTTTGACCAACCATCTTTTTTATACTAGGTACTAAGTAAGCAAACAAACATGCGGTCCACCAGATGGAAAACGATTGCCATGGTATATTGGCCAGAGGCATCACAGGCGCGTTGCCAACCCTTCAAACATTTTAAAACGCTAGTTGCTGTCAAACGTCACCTCATTCCCAGTGAAAATAATATGATTTTGTCACCAAAACCCCCAAAACCTTTTCGTGTTCATATCATTAAATTAAAGTACTTACGTACATTTTAGACGAATATTCGTTCAATAATGCTAAAAGAGCTTGTGTTGAGCCCCCCGTATGCAAAGGGAACCCTTTCCTATCAACCGCCTATGAAGAAGGATTTAAAACAGTTTCAACCCCTATATCAGGTAAGCTTGATGATGATGAAATAGGCTTATAATACGCTGGTTTATATTATAACCTGCCACTACCAACCAGTAAAATCGGTTTAGCCATTTTGTTATTATGTTTGTTACTGCCTCTTACCTCCGCCATTTATTAACTGATTTCGTAAATTCTTTTTTTATCTGGAAGGTAATACCTACTTCCAGCTTGATCCCATCGGTTTAATAGTTTGGCCATGGAGACGGTTTCTCAAACTTATATTATTTTTGTTTAAAACTACTTGGTTCGCATTAATAAGTCAAGCCTTCAAGTTCGCTTCAAGAATCGTTGTAATTCCAAAAGTAAACAAGTTACTGTTAAATACGACCTTTCCTTTCTAAATACAATATTGTAGCGTAAATTGTAAGCGCGCGCTACTAACATGTAGCCTAAAGTCAGGCGCTTGTCAATTTGCGAAATGGGACACATTTTAGTTGTCACGTAACAAGTACAATTAGCATCAAAAGTGATTCAACAAAGTTTCAAGAGTTTTACCCCCGAATACTGAAACGCAACTCAGATCTAAGCACGTCTCAAGCGACGAATATTTGACAGTTTTCAATGAAAATCTGTCAAATATTCGTCGCTTGAGACGTGCTTATATCTGAGCTGCGTTTCAGTATTCGGGGGTAAGGCACTTGTCTTGATGAGCAGTAACGAGAAGCAAGTGTGTCATTCTACTAGTTTTGTCGCAGGGATATATTAGGTATAAGTTTAAAAACTTGAGAATTCAACTTCATGGCCAAGCTATTCAACCGATTTTGATGAAATTTCTGTAGAACCAAATTGGAATTATAACGTTTCAGATAAAAAAAAGCAGCCAAGTGCGAGTCGGACTCACCCATGAAGGGTTCCGTACAAGAACCTTTATATTATGTTACTTGATGTAACATAATAAGGTTCTTGTAGTTCGTCGAAAGGTAAATTGCGGTTTACTGTTTATGACGTATAAAAAAAAAACTACTGACTAGATCTCGTTCAAACCAAAAATCGTTGGAAGTTTACATAGTAATGTACAACATATATTTTTTTTAGTATTATCATTCTCTTACTTTAGAAGTTAGAGGGGGGGGGACCAACTTTTTTCCACTTTGGAAGTGTCTCTCGCGCAAACTGTTCAGTTTAGAAAAAAACTATATTAGAAACCTCAACATCATTTTTAAAGACCTATTCATAGATACCCCACACGTATGGGTTTGATGAAAAAAAAATTTTTGAGTTTCAGTTTCAAGTATGGGGACCCCTGAAATTTATAGTTTTATTTTTATTTTTATGTTAAAATCTTAATGCGGTTCACAGAATACATCTACTCGCCAAGTTTCATCAGTCTAGCTCTTACGGTTTCGGAGAAAAATGGCTGTGACATACGGACGGACAGACAGACAGACAGACAGACAGACAGACATGACGAATCTATAAGGGTTCCGTTTTTGCCATTTGGCTACGGAACCCTAAAAAAGAAAAATAATTCTTTAAATCGGCTCATAAATGACGAAATGATGCGATAACAAGCATTAAAAAAACAATGAAAACAAAAAGGCTAAACCGATTTTGATAAAACTCTCTGGAACCAATCGAATAAAAAAAGTTTTTTCAAATAGGCGCGTAAATGACATAGTTATGCACAAACATTAAAAAGTCTCCTCCTTTTTCTATTTGAATATGGTTAAAAATAGTTGAGAATAAGTTCTAGTCCGTATCAGAGGGCTCATTCTAAGTTTTAAAATCATTTGGTCGTTCGCTTGGTAGTCGTTTAGTCGTTAGCCTGCTGGATTTGACGATGAACGCTCCAGGCGGGATTGCGAGAACTAATGCTTTTACGTAGCGTTCGCAAGTCATAATTCGTTCTCGAAATCCCGCCAGGGCAGGGGCGTATTTACCCTTAGGCCAAGAGGGCCATGGCCCGGGGCGGCAGGCTGCGAGGGGCGGCGCAAGCCGCCTCTCGTTCAGATTCGTGCGCCTTTTTTTACTTTACATCATCATCATCATCATCCACAGCCCGACTGAACCCACTGCTGGGTATAGGCCTCCCTTAGTTTGTGCCATCTACCTCGATCCTGTGCCAGTCTAAGCCAGTGCCGCCCCACGACCCTGAATATATCTGACTTTACATCCCTAAAGCAATTTTAAAAAGCCTACTAACCAAAACTAACCTCGTTCGTCGAATGAACGAACAAAAGATGAAACTCATAAAAATAACGTTAATTTTAACGGGGCGGCCGGCCGGCGGCCGTTCAACGGGCGCGGGCGAGAGCGGGGCGAGGCGTACTCCGTCGCTCGTAGGTGACTCGGGACTATTCGGGATGCTTCAACTTTCGTTTCTCGTGTTGTAAAGCAGCCGGGGCGCCGCGGTCGCGGGTGGACTAGCGGCTAGCGGCACGTAAGTCTAGCGCTGAGCGATACGCGGAGGGGATATGCATGTGTACTGTCGCGCACGCAATACAATTATAACTTTAAATAATTCTCAGACTAAACGCTCCCTTAAATCGAATGGTACGCCAGTACAATTCTGTATCGAAGGACAATGGTGACTGGTGGATGAATGGTGGATTTATTTCATGGCACCCTTGTCTCGTTTAAACGCTGTGTATTTGAATCTCTTTGACTTATTTTCCATCTCAATTGTAAATACTTTTTCTCAATTTTTAATTTTTTATGTATTTTTATGGATTTAGTGTTATTTTAATTTGTATTTTTTTTTTATTAATTAACTATTTTATGGATTTAATGTTAGTGTTTTTTTTAATGGATTAATTGTATTTTAATTTGTATTTAAATTTGTAATTAATGTTATTTTAATTTGTATTTTTGTATTAATGAACTATTTTATTTTAACTCGCTCTAGCTCTAATTCTAATTGCATGTAGTCTGTCCCTATAATTATTGTAGCACTTGACATGTTTTTTTGGTTTTCTTTATATAATTTATGAATGAATTGGTGTATACGATGTTGGTGACTCTTATAAATAAATAAATAAATAAATTATTTAGTCAATTGAAATGTTACATAAGCTTTACATATTTTAATTTCTAACTCTTTTCCTTACTTATAGAACTCTCCAAATTATTGTTTCTTGTAGTAATTTCTAAGAGGAGTGCACATTTTCGATAATGTTGGGCAGGTAGAAAAGGTGCGGGTTACCGTTTGGGGGCAAATTAACATCTACCTGCTACGACTATTATTATTATTAAAGAAGCTATTAGCAAAAAAGTGAGAAAATTTCTAGACAAAATTTCTCCCCTTTTTGCTTATAACTTCTTTAATTTTAAATTTAAGGCAAAAAGTTATATGAACATATTTTTAGCAAAGCGATTTGCTACAAATTATTTCTTGATGATTTTTTTGTAGGACGCATAGTTTCCGAGATATCGTGAAAAAAGTGTTTGCACGCCTTTATCGAAGATTTATTTTATATTTTATAAATAAAATATAAAATACTGGCAGGGTGTGCTCAAACGCGAACCTATTTAGGTAGTAGGTACGTAAAATAATTATAAGTTTAAAAAACTAGAGAAACCGACTTCACTGCCAAACGGCTAAACCGATTTTAATGAAATTTGTGTGGGACAAACTGGAATCGGTTCTTAAATAAATGACGAAGGCATGCAGTTACAAACATTAAGAAAAATATTAAAAAAAAATGGCAACACCGATTTTAATAAAATAAAAATGGGACCAATCTGGAAGAGCAGTACCTTTCAGATAAAAAAATATTTTTTCAAATCGGCTCACAAATGACGAAGTTTTGCGGTAACAAACATTAAATAAAAAATAAATAAATACAACCGAATTGAGAACCTCTTCCTTTTTGATTGGAAGTCGGTTAAAAAAAACTTTTTTTCCGAAAATGTATGGGGCGGCATATCTTTTAGGCCCGGGGCGCCAAATCTTTAAATACGCCTCTGCGCCAGGGGCGCATATATCGACCCTTCTGGGATCAAATGTCGTAAAAGCCAACTCATTCTGGGATCAAATGTCGTAACAGCCATCTCAGAGATGGCTGTTACGACATTTGATCCCAGAATGAGTTGGCTTTTACGACATTTGATCCCAGAAGGGTCGATATATAATGTTTAAACTCAGAATGAGCCCTCAGCAATGTGAACGGCCTATCAAACTATTAGCTATATACTTTTGATCAAATATTGGCGATGACTGTACATAGTAATAAGTTACTAACCTACCTATGGGGACATTGTTAGTTCAGGACGTGTTTAGGATATGTAGGACGGTAACGTTATTACTTTGGGCCAAGAGCACCGTGGGAATAGATTATTTTACTTTTTCATAGGTCTATATAAAACGATAGTTAATTAATAATTTCTAGCGTACTAACAATTTCACCCTAATCATGAATTGGGACTTGGGACCTAATGTATCATGAATTTACCGTGTTCATCTTGTTAGGCTAACTTAGGCGGAGGTCATTAGAACTGGGCAAACCTACTCCATCTAAAATCGTATTCTAGGAGCAAGCGACCCTTCAATAAGGCCATTGGTGAACGGCTTTTAAATGGCAATTCTGGAACACACTTATCAAACACGTATTCAATTTGTGAAATCAATTTACAACGTTAATTGTTGGCTGTCAAGAATTTCTCAGATAATTTTCCCGCTGTAACCTTGCCTAGATCCAAATTAAGTGGCGCGTGCAAAGGAAAGTCACAATTATGTGCAAAGTGGTTTAATTATTGACTTTAAGTGTTGCCCGAAGTAGCTTATTGCGCTAAATCTGGCGC
This sequence comes from Thera obeliscata, assembly GCA_947578465.1. Lineage (NCBI taxonomy): Eukaryota > Metazoa > Arthropoda > Insecta > Lepidoptera > Geometridae > Thera > Thera obeliscata. The sequence goes on along the minus strand of OX387918.1, from coordinate 5,353,874 downwards.
GTTTCTGAAATTGTTTAACACTTGTTTTTGTTTTTTTATTAGAACTGAGAAAAAATGTAGACAAATTAATAATAAGAGATCTCAGTATTATAGTAATCGCAGCGATGTAGCTTACGTTTAACTGTGAAACTACCTTTATAAATAAACGTTCGAAAAAAAAGTCCAAAAACATAATGTGAGAAGTGCACGAAAGGAGCCTCTCCGATGCGCACTTAAAATCCTTTTACCACACTGCTTTAAAAGAACCAGTGACACGATAAGAAGAGATATTTCATAATAAATTTTAACCCTCGAAATTTCGGTTGCAATTTTGTTGCGACACTTTGAAATTTATGAATTTTATACATTCTAATACATCCGACTGTACAGAGTCCCCTCAATCCCACAAGGTGACAGGCAAGGGTTTGAATTACTGTCACTCAAGCGTTTCTAGTTATCTTTGTGAAATCGGGGTTAATAGAGACATGATGTACTTAGTTCGTCTGACTGAAAAGAATCCCCTTTGAGACTTTACGGCTCAGCCTATTACTATAATATTGTAATATCTTATACCTTTAAACGAGAAAATCTTATATATACATATATTTAGAATCTCGGAAACTGAACCAACGATTTTCATGAAATTAAGTATACAGGGGATTTCGGGGACGATAAAACGATCTAACTAGGATTCATTTTTAGAAAATGTCTCCATAATCGTAAAGTAAATAATCAACTTTATCATAAAATCATAACTCCTAGCGCCATCTGTTGATTAAGTCATGAGTTAGTGGGACAGAGAACGCCATCTATTGACGAGTAGTGGAGTTTATTATTATGTCGGTAAGATCGAAAAATATTATCAGTATGTAAGTATTTCGTATTTAAATATAATTCACAACAACAGTTTACCAAAAAAAAAAATACCGAGCGAAGCTCGGGCACCAACTGCTAGTTGTATATTATTGTACTTACCCACAACACGAACGAATTCATTTTTTGCGATATGCATGAGCACAACAAGCAGAAATAAAATTAAGGAAGCAAAACAGAGCTCATTTTACATTTTTATTGCATTTAATTTTATAGCTTCGTCATTGCCGCGCGAGTAAATTAGTTTTTGCATCGCTCAAACACCCGCAAGTAAGTTCAAACGTAAAGTCAAAGCCATGCCACATCAGAATAATATGAGTCAGTCTAAACTCGACTATATTAAACGACGTGAAGGACAAACACACCTATTTATTATTCAGCCAACTACGATGTTATCTCGAAGCGCTTCTAGCACTAAAAGCGCTTCTAGCAGACGTCTGAAGTTCAGTACCGGTAGATTAGATGAGCTCTCACGGCGGTTACACGGCTAAATCGAAACTGTGGTAAGGCCGTCAAACTAGCAAGGGCTTATACATACTGGGCGCATTTCCTGAGCATACGAGTATAAGCCGGTAGTTCGATGGGAATAGCAATCACGAACCACAAAACTATTCTTAGTGTAATTCAATGGAGGAGGCCTATAATCAACCGTGGATTTTTTCAAGCTAGTGAGTGATAAGTGATAAGAGTGATTTTTATAATGTCCCAAAAGTTAAGAGCCGAGCTATAAAAATCTTTGTGATTTCCTTAAGTGTAGTAAACACTATACAAATTAATAAAAGATAAGAGTGATTTTCAAGTAAGTGATATTTTTCTAAAATTCTCAAGTTAAATTTTTTGCATTGTTTTTTTAAAGGTGACGATGATCATGATCACAAAGTTGGTACAATTTTTCACTCGAATACTACGTACTCGTTTACTCGCATTTGTAGCAAACTTCCTGTAGTTAATGAATCTGCTGACAGCGTTTCCTGTTCCATCGACGCATACCAGTCTAGATTAATTAACAGCTCCAGTCATCCTCATAGGATTTTAGCACCTAGAGATCTGAGAAAATGACAACCATGCTTAGGAATTGCTATAAAAACGTAAAGACTCCTGCAACAAAATGGGCGGAAAAAGTCGCAGGTCATAAATCTTCAACCATAGGTTGAAGTTGAAGATGATGATGCGACCAGCAGTCCACTGCTGGACGTAGGTTTCTCCCAAGATGCGCCACTGAGCCCGGTCTTCAGCTCTTCTCATCCAGTTCCAGTTCCAAACTTCTAAGGTTGAACTTTTCTACAAGGCAACTAAAGGTTATTTTGAAACCAATTTTCTAGAAAATTCCGTGCTCTATCAAAGCTGCACCTACACAAGTAGGTGTAGAGAGGACAACGATGTCACTCATATCAAGACTTTTGCACCGTCAAAAAGAACCTTATTCTTTTCAAACAAACACTTTGGACAGATACTGCTCGAGCATCAAGAAAAGATCTAGGATACAGCTCAAGTTACCTAAAGACAAAGAATAATGACACTTACTGCAAGGACATAAGAGCTAGTAGTGTATAGGATGGGTATCCTTGTGTACAATAGAAATGTAGGGCACCTCTGAGCTACGTACCCAACGTTACAATGTGGACGATACATAGTCTTGATGTATTTTGCATGCCAGCTTGTACCTGGCGGGCGTTGCTGGTGGAAAAAAACTACCAATGCCACGTTTCCATAGCAGAGGGATATCCTTTTCCTAAAAAACTCAGGAGACTCTTATTAATTAGTGTAAGTGGCATTCTACTTAATTAAATAAATTATTAAGACTCACACCGAAAGTAATAAAAATATCAGTTATTATTTTACAGCTTTTACAGCATAATACAAATACGAGTAAGTACATAAAAATAATTGTACTTATGAAACAACTGTAGCTAGTTTTCATATTGGATTTCATTTCCGGCAAACATTATTAAGTTAAAGAAAACTGTAGATTGACGATGATAATAATAAAAATAAAGACTACCTACCATTATGTATTCGGTAATGAGTTTGCAAATGTTTTTTACTATTTACTATTATTAATGTCAATATAAACTATTCATCTACATCGAAAATAAAACCAATATGTAAGCCAACTACATTTATTTCAGTGCACAATTATACTCTCATCGCCCATAAATGGTAAAATTAATTTGTATGGACATCGTACTATCTTAAGGTCGATTCCTATATCCCTGTATCTGTAATCGGGTAGTTATTTTCATGTAAGCACAATGAAACTAATCCCTTTGCAACACACCACAAATGTCACGAGCAACTATATACGCAATAATGTCCGATTTCCGAGACATTTTCCTCCTGTCCCATACCAAGGGAGTCACGTAGCCACGACTTCCCCCAATTTCTCGCTAAACCGACCCTCGCCCGGCCTGAGAGTCAGCGGTGTGGGTCAGAAACTTAGGAAGCTCCTTTGCAAAGTTCCGCTTATTTATTAAGTTTGTTTGCTGTAGAGTTTATTGGATTTATAGCAGCAGCTGACCCTAATCTGCGCAAGTTAGGAACATTTTAACTCACTCAATCAAATTAAATCGTAATTGATGAAAAGCTACAGTCAACAGAACAACGTTATAATAGTAGACGCAACATATCCATACTAATATTATAAATGCGTTTGTAACTCTGTCTGTCTGTGTGGCTTTCACGCCAAAACTACAGAACCGATTGAAATTAAATTTGGTACACAGATAGTTGAGGGCCTAAGGAAGGACATAGGCTACTTTTTATTGTGAAAAAAGGTTTACAAACCTTTTAAAACGTTATAAAGAGCATCACATTGATGTTTCTGTCTCACTCTGACACCAAAACACTCCGACGATCACCAATCACCAATTGCAATGAAATTTGGTACACAGATAGGTTAAATCATTAGAAAGGACATTTATGCAACTTATTATTGCAAAACACTTATTGAAAACACCATTTTTCATGAGAATTACACTTTTTTGTACAATTGCGACGGCTTTCGATCGAGAAATTTCTGTTTGTAAGTAGGACTGACTGACTTTTTTTTTGTGCTGGCGGGGATGCAAAGTCTTTTCGCCAAGTCCTTATGACTGACTGATTGCCGACCAGTGTTGCCAGTGGCAGATAGTCATAAGCGTCGATGGATTGAAAAGATCGAACATATTAGGCTTTTTATTGCGAAAAAAGGGTTGTAAGGGGTTGAAAATAGGGGTTGAAAGTTGTATGGAAGTATCGTCATTATTAGAGCTAGAAACTTAAAACTTATTTTTTAGTCTGTTGATTTGATATTAAAAAATATGACATTCAAAGTTTATGCTGGGGGGGTAGAGGGAAGGGAGTACAGGGGGGAGTGTGGAGGGGAGTACAGGGGGAGTGTGGAGGGGAGTACAGGGGGGAGTGTGGAGGGGAGGAGCGAGGGGGGATGTGGGGGGAGTACAGGGGAAGTGTGGAGGGGAGGTGCGGGGGGAGTGTGGAGGGGAGTACAGGGGGGGAGTGTGGAGGGGAGGTGCGGGGGGAGTACAGGGGGATTGTGGAGGGGAGTCTGGGGGGAGTGCGGGGGGAATGTGGGGGGGGTGTTGAGGAGAGTGGGGGGAGTGTGGGGGGAGTTCGGAGCGGAATGCGGGGGGGATGAAAGTGTGGCGTAGTACGACGCCATATGTCTAAGTTTAGTAAGAGGGCAGACGACTGTGTCACGTGCACGCGAATATGACGTTGTTATTTAATTACTGTTTTCTTCCGCTGCAAATTTATAATGCTACCCATAGACACTATACCACGCGGACGAAGTCGCGGGCACAGCTAGTATGTAATAAATCTACATAGTCCAGAATGTTGCGTGTATAAAATATATACCTACCTACTAATAATACTCTAACCGACAACCGTTGGGGAATAATACCTATAGCATGAGGTTCTTCAAAAAGGGCGTTTTAAATATTTAAAGGGTCAGCAACGCGCTTGTGATGCCTCTGGTATTGCAGGTGTCCATTGGCTACGCTAACCGCTTCCCATCAGGTGGGCCGTATGCTTGTTTGTCAACTTTGTTGTATAAAAAAAAATTAAGGTTCTCGAATGGCGATCACAACTCAGAAGACGAAACTTAGGACGCCCAGCCACCTGATGGACCGACGCCATTGTTAAGACCGCGGGAAGTCGGTGGATGGTTGGATGTCCAGCTGTGGACTTCTGCAGGCTGATGATGATGCTTAATAATAATAAAAAAATGCATGAAATTTACCTTAATTCTGTAGTTATGGAATAAATGGGCTTAAAAATGTATAAAAATTATTAATTTAAAAACATAAAGGTTATCGAGACAGCTATATTTTTTTTAATAAAAATGTAATGCTATATTTTTTCTAATTGTTAAATGATTTTGATTTCTTTTTCTTTATTTGATAGAACTTACTTCGAAATTGTTTCCATGTCGGGATAAGTTTTTAGATAAATCGTCCGTGCTATTTCTTCTCCGGGTTCGAGGTTCATATTCAAGAATCTTCATTCTCTCGTAACAAATTTTCTCATTTAAAATTCAATAACTTGTAACAAGACTCTCAGCACTCCTTAGCTTAAGAATGAAGAGATTTTAGCGACTGACTCGGTTCCGTACGAGCTTATTGTAAACTTAATATTCACGTCAAAATTAATAACAATTAGAAAGCTCATATTCGTATTAAAGAGCAACCTTATTACATTCTCCTAACACAAGAGATACTCACTCGCTGGGATCTGTTTCATAATAAGCTCGGGTTAAGTCATTATCGTGCAACGTGGTGTAGGTAACTCAATAAAAAAGTTACGATCTTGTTTATACTAGGTATCATAAAAGTACCGTAATATTTATTTTATGCGCATAATTCCATTTGAATACACTTATCTATTCCAATACCAAACTTTATGTACCTGCCGCTCACGCTGTTTTGATAGAGAAAAATATACGCTTTCGAGTCAAAAATTACATCAGGAAAATAGTTATTTTCTGGGGAAAATAGTTAATTAATAATGGGTAGATCGTTGGAACAGAGTAACCTACTGTAGATCTTCAAAACAGTTTTACCACTTAACATCGGGTGGGCCATATGCTTGTTCCTTTAACTAGTATAAAAAAAGCTGTTTTAAAACAATTCATGAACTGTTTACGGGAATTATTGTATTGAGACCCTGAGTCATAAATAATATACATAATATTTTGGATGGATAGTTGGTTCGTTTGCAACAAGTTCGTTACAAGGGAGCTCCCCATCCATGCGTGACCAAAATACAACTGACTTCTAAAAATGTTTTCCTCAAAACGCTGTCAAAAGAAGCTAGGTCAACTTACCTCAACGACCTGAGGAGAGATCCTCATAAGCCAGGACTGCAAGCCAGGAAACCTCTGACAGTGGGAGCAGAACTTCTGATGGAAGTACATCGCGCGGTTGGCAGCTACCAAACGAACTAGCCTGTTCAAAAAAATACAAATTTTTGGCTTGTTGTCAAAGGGCTTAAAATTTAGGTATTAACTGTAGGTATTGACCTAATACATATGTGGGGTAAAGGAGCTTTGCATAAATACTATAAAATAAAATAGATAATTGTGACAGCCGTCGTCGTCACTGTCCGTCCTAAGTAGTTATTGTGTATTGTAAAAGAATAAGCGAATACAAATAGCAATTACAATTTTGTCGAAATCTAAAACATATCATCATCATCATCCACAGCCCGACTTCACCCACTGCTGGGTATAGGCCTCCCTTAGTTTGTGCCATCTACCTCGATCCTGTGCCAGTCTAAACCATTGCCACCCCGTAAAACATAAACAGCAACAAAATATTATTTACAACAATCTCGTGCGTAAGAATATGGTAGCACAGTAAAATCAATGGGAAAAACAAAGTAACAGCAACCCTGTCTTGTACGTGACGTAACGAGACACCGGTTCTAGAAATTGTCATTTTATTTTCTTGTAAAGAATGTTATTTTCACGTAGTGGAAAACTACCAGCCGTGTTGTTCGCTTGATTTGATCTAAAGATAGCTCTACCTCACAAAAGATAAAATTGAAGTCGTGAAAAGGTTCTATTGTGTCGTTATCAAATTTCACGTGAATATCTGCGACTGCTTTGTAAGTAGGTTGCTAGCTACACCAAGGTTGGTTTTGTAATAAAGTTCAGTCTTATAGTAACAGTCAGTTGGTAGTAGCTCTTTCTTCAGTCCTTGTAGGTTCGATTTCCATCAAGAAAAAACTACGTGATAATTCGGGTTTTGGATGGTTTTTTAACCAAAGATATAAATATTTTTGCTTGTGCCTCTGCCCCCAAATCACGTTACCTTTCTCCCTCCGTTTTCATGCTGAAGGATATAGGGATTCCACTCGCATTTCCATAAGAAAATAAGCATATTTTCTCTCCATTTCAAAGTAAAATCCACCATCTCAAACAAACACTACCCTATTGAAAATCTTTTTACCGCACTCTGCTCACATCGATCTCAATTCAAAGGGAAAAGAAATGCTACAATAGATACTATTAATAAACACCTTTCAGTCTTCAAACAGTGTACAGAAATAGTTTTAAGCCGAGCACTGCATAAAGGAAAACTACAATAGAATTGAATACACCAAAGACCAGATTTGTCTTTTGTATCACGATATCTATGTACCGATGGTAGCACATCAAAAGCTCGTATCGGGTGAAAAGACAAATCCCTGCTCAGTATTTTTTACACTAACTAAAGCGGTAGTAGTAGAGCTTTTTGTGAAGCGATCGTCCGGGGAAGTACTACAATGCCTATTTTTGCCGTGAAGCAGCATTACTGTGTGTACTGTGCCGGTGATTATTGGCACGTGAGGCTGAAGATCTGCATGCCTCAAGTTAATGGACGCAGGGAAGTGCATCTTACATTAACATTATTGATTTGATTTGACATTAACTTAACGAATGTTTTTTTCTGTTTAGAACAGAGAGTCGATAAAAGATTTGAATAATTTCTCGTCGTAGGTTGAAATAACAACAGTTGGTAAATTTTAGGATATTTCCAAATAGAATGGTATAGCGGTCTATTTTATCGTGTTAGCAAGCATTATCGCTTGGCGCAATCTAAATCAAAATGCCGCAATTCAATTTAATTAAGAAGGAAAACATTGAAAATACCTTTAAACCGGGAGAGTTCAGGCGTTAGTTTTTAGCAGTCGCACCGAAACCTGTTGCTCAACCGTTAAACCTTTGAGAAAAGTATTTCATTTTGTAACAATACATACGTGTCTTTATCCCTCGGTATCTCCTCGCCCCGCTCCACTTCGAAAAGGGGCACCACAAAGACAGTCTTCGCGAACACGCATCCATCATCTCTCTTCTTGCCTCCCATGAGCTTCCTCACCATCGCCAGGAACTTCGGCGCTAAACCATTACTCGGGACCATTTCTATATCAGACACGAGGAAGTAGTTCGTGAAAGATGCGTTCCTTGCAACGTTTCTACCGACGTTTATCGGGTAAACCAAATGCTGTTCGCGTCTAAAAGTGGTAATTCCAAACGATTCCAATCCAGAACAGTCTATGAACTTCAAGTGGTTAGTGCCAGAACTAGTTCTAGGCATTCGCTTCATCAATAAATCAATTTTCTTCTGCCTCGCCCATTCGATGTACCGAGCTCTTGTCTTATTGTTTAAATTTCTAAATCTATCCAACTTTCTTTGCACGATTTCCTGAGAGCTAATATTAACAGTTGTCGTCGGGACCTCCGTGGTTAAGATGATTTGATCCTTTTTCATAATTAGTGGTGGATACTTTTTTGGGTAAAACAGATGCATGGAAACTTTCGACATCCCAGGGTAGCAATGGCACAGCTGCACCATAATCTGCATGGCTATATCTAAATCGTAGTTTGGAACGAAGACCGAAAGACTGATCGGTCCATCCCAAAACCTAGCTATTTCAATAATATGGTATAGAAACTCTGGCGTCGCTTGTGTCGAGTACGTTACAGCTTCATGTTTGCTATAGTTTGCAAAAGCTTTTCCACTGATAGCGTTGTATATCACTCTGTACGGGCCTTTGCTGCCGGCCTCGGGAGACGAGTACAAGCTAAATGACCCCCATTTCAAGGTAACCGGAAGGCCATAGTTAAATTCGCAATAACTTTTATTCTCGTTAGGCATCCGACCTTGTAAGAAACTGCCGGGACGGTAGTCAAAGTCACCGATCCTTTGTTGGATGTGGGGTTGGCCTTGGTGCCGGTATGAATACAGCTCGAGAATCACAATGATTGTGATGATGAAGGCGGCTATGAGGAGTAGAGTCGAATGTCTCCGTGATAGTCTGAACGAGTAAGCACCACAGATTCGTAGGCATCTCGTCATTTTGAACATTCATTGTTTATAGTTGTGTAGGTCGCTCGGTAATCATGTTTTTCTTATATGAAGAAAATTCCAGAAATTTTACCTGTTCTCGGCAAACCAGTTCCTAGTTCTAGTGCACATCATTTTCAGACCAAATAACGTAGTGTTTATCTTTAATCGCTGTTTAGTTTCCTTGTTTTCTTTAAAAACACACTCACCAAATCATGCTAACAAATCACAAAATAACCTTTAAAACATCACTTTGTCGATCACAATCTCCACTCCTAATAAAGCTACATAGTACATTAAAAGATAAAACTAATTCTCACAGTGATTTTCACTAGAAATAATTAAATTTCGTTGAATTTTATTTACTTGCCGGATTATTGTTGTATTTTGACAGCTGGTTGCGCGCGCAGTTTCTCGACACATGCGCACCAAGTTGATCGATATCACTGCATGGTACAGCCCGGAAATATTTTGTTCAGTAATTTTTAGCGATGCCCCTATTTACGGGACGCTGGGCTGTAGTTACTGGGAGAGGTGCTCATCAATATAACCTCCTCTAAGCCTATTTAGCCAAAGCAACAGGAACACACACATAGCATGTCGAGCTGACTAATCCACGAGAATAAAATTAAGATAATATATCAATATTATATGTAGGTAGCTTAGATACGGCAAGAGAGCCACAAGAAGCATAAAATATAGGCATTAGATTAAAAATGAATGACAACTTTTTATCCTCGCAATTTTTATGATAGGTACATACAACATTATCCAGACAAACATCTCTCGTTTCAAGAAATATGTGTGTGCAGGATAACAAACAGCTCAAGCTTACCAAGTAAAACAAAGAAACTAATTTCCAAGTATAATGGTTGAAAACATTTCTGTAATAACAACCATCGAATCTAGACCAACAAAACCGCGCAACTTTGATCCAGTCAAGTTTCAAGTCTTTCCAAGTCCGCAAAATTCACCCATCCAAACTTTAACTGTTGATGAGCAATCGGAGGAACATCGGAAGTTGTTCAACTTCGAACACGCTACCAAAAACGTTCCATCAACTATGTTAAGTTAAAATTCAGTTCTGATCCAGGATTTCTGGAAGGCACTCAAGTTATGAAAAGGTCTTTGCGCGAAAAATTCAAAAAAAATCATGTCGAACCGTTGTATAGGAAAGTAAACCCGAAGAACGTGTTAGTGTCGGTACATAGCACTTATAATCTAGAGGGCGATGGTTTTACAGTGAAAAGAGAGATTAGTGATTTGAAAGGAGTAAACCAAATAGAAAAACAAGACTCCATTTTGCCTGGAGCGTGTGACAGAAAACACTCGAGAACAGTGACCAATAAAGCGTTTAAATTCAGAAAAAATGAGCTTACAAGACATAAAATGATAGGCAGTTCAGGAAACTCTAGACCTTATGACAGCAATAGTAAAGAAAAAGTGGATCAACTTGTCCAATCAGATCAATTTGCGCTGTATAACGTAAGTAACCAAGTACTTATTAGCCTCAAGTTGAAGACGTAGAGCAATGCATCATTGCACGTTTATATCGTGTGCATGACCATTTATTTATGATGGTGACCACTTAACATCAGGAAGCTCATCTGCTTGTTTGTCTGGCCTCCGGTTCGATTGGTTGATGCTCGCCTTCTGCGCTGTAGATCTTGGGTTAAATCCCTACCGAGAAAAATATTAGTGTGGTTAACGCAATTGTTTGTTTTCTGTTTGAGTGTTATATTGTATTCTAAGTACAATGTACTTACAAAAAAATCGATATCTGTTTAAAAAAATCTATAAAATGTAAGCCAAGGTGAACCTCTCAGTCCTCAGACTCATGGTTGAGGGTGTATCCACTTCCGGAGCATGAACATGAGTCCATCTGTTCCACTGTGCTGCGATGCGTCGCGTGCCAGTTGGGCCTGGCTAGTGTGCTCGTTCTCTGGACTCTGATCTGGGTGTTTGTCATTCATTCCTTTGAAGGTAAAGCCAATTTTGAAAGGAATCGTTATGTATGTCAATAGCAGAGACAGGCACAGGACCGCAAAGAATGGCGTGTTAAGGCCTGCGCATATCTAGGCGATGGCGATGGCGATCAGCTGAAATGCTGTCAAATATCGCTGTCATATTTGACAAGATTTCAGCCGATCGCCATTGCCTAGGTGTGCACAGGCCTTTAGAAAAGCCTATACCCAGCAGTGGGTGCAAACAGGCTGCATAGGTGCGTCTAAGCTAAATCTGCATTTATGGAAAAAAAGTGGAATTCAGAAATTTATATTTGGAAACATGTGTTTCCAGTTTTAAAATAGATGGATAGATCATTGTCATGAACTCTATGTTGATCATCATCAACAGCCTCTAAAAAGTCTACATAAGCATCCCCTGATGGAGTCTCACAGAGCCTGTCCTTCTCGATTCACTGGTTCTTAGTAACTGTGATATATTTTAATTTATTTCAGAGTAAGGTATGAAAACAATTATGTTTTATGATTTTTTAGGCCCATATGAACTTCAGGTTGCTCGGGACTTCGAAACAGAACAGAATCAGCTAGTTATTGACCTCGCAACGGAGCTAAGACAGGTATAGTGTACCTACTATTTTATGGTTGTATTTTCTACAAGCGTTGTAGATCGCGAAAAGTCGATGGAAAGAGAAGGTTCGAAAACACTTTTCAAAGAAAAAGAAAAAGCCTCTGTACTAATACAAATACAAAATTATTTATTGAAATCAGTTTTACAAAAATTAAGGTATACAATGCACACCGCACTAAGAACCAAATTTATCTACTGTGATGTGGTATAGTAGGTTTCCTATAAAAAAAATAAAAACTTTAAAATCATCGCTCGGCAGCTAAATTTCAGATTATACATGCTTGTAGGTGTTTCAAACCATTATAACCCATATAGTCTATGCTACTAAAACTCATTTTACTTTGCTAGTTAAAGTTTGAATATTCCAGACTGAATTTAAATGCTTCATATCCTCAACACCAATCTAATAATCTGCATACCAACTACTTCGATTTACACAGAGCTACAATATTTACAACCGCATAGAATCATCTGATCTAGAAACCTACGGTTATTAATTACGTTGATTTACCACCAACTTATTTGTAGGCCTACCACAAGCTCTATCTGGCTCTGTCTTTGGCTTTAGTTTTGAGTATGTGTGAGTGCTAACTAAATAAATCCTATGTTAAAACGTCACCCACACAGAATAATACACTGGTGAGCACTCACACTGTACAAACACCCACACTGTAAACTGTTCGGTACTATCTAAGAAGAGTTACTATCTTTAGTTTCACAATTTATTAGCAAAAATAGCGTCTCATCTGAGCAGATAAGTTGGCACTGCCAAGTTACCCTTGTGTAAAAAGCTGGAAGCGAATATACAAAAGTCTTTCTATACCTTTTATCAGCATGGTTTAAACTCCAGCGTGCTAGTTATCTCTGGAGCCTGCATTTTCATGTAAATACTTTTAAGGTGTTGCTAATAAACTGGAAAATAGCTGTTCCGCTGGCATTTTCCAAGCATTTTCCGCTTGAAGCGGTAGGCTTAGCACAAGCTCTGTCTAGCTCTGTCTCTGGTTTTGAGTCTGTGTGTCACACAGTATAATACACTGCCCACCAGTGTATTATACTGTGTGTGTGACGTTTCGAAGTAGGATTTATTTAGTCAACACTCACACAGGCCCAACACCAGAGCCAGACAGAGCTTGTGGTATGCCTACTGAACTGAAATAAGTTTGATTTAAAAATAGAGGTGTACCGTTGGATTACACGTAAAACATAATGTGTACTTTCTGGTTTATCTTGTATCAATTGTCATCAGCAGCAAAGGTTATTTTCAAGTTGATTATAGCATTTATGAACTAGTGGAACCGGCTCCGCCTTCTGATCAGGTCGTGGGTTCAAATTAACCATCAATTTCACACCAATGGTTTTCACACAATTATTTCCGTCCAAATATTCACTGGGTTTTGAAGTCTTTTCCGATCCTAACAATGTCGTCGATTCATCACTGACTAATTTTGACTGGCCTCTAGCTCAGTTGGTAGTAGCTCTGCCTTCTGCGCCGTAGGTCGTGGGTTCGATCTCCACCGAGAACAAATATTTGTGTGGTGAACATAAATGTTTGTTCTCTGTCTGGGTGTTATATTGTATTCTAAGTATGTATTTACAAAAAAAAAATGAATTCAAGTATTATATCAGCTATCTGGTTCCCATATTACAAGCTCTGCTTAGTTTGGGGCTGGGTAGTGTTGTGTGAATTGTCCACAATATTTATTTATTTATTTATCAGGTTCGGGCGTTGCGGCTTCTGGTTCGTATTTGCCATTTGAGAACCTTTATTCCCCAGTGATCGTAAGTTCTTTGCGCTGAGAGCTAAGTTTTTGTGTCACTACTCATTCTATGAATACCTACTGGTAGCTATTTGATTTATATTTGTTTATCCTGTGATTATTGAAAATGAACTTTATACCAAAGGCATAAGATGTAATTCGTCTCTTCACAATGCTTGGAAAAGTGGTCGCTTCTAAAAATACCATATATAACTTTTTTCCGGGAATAGCAATACTTTCCCTGGACAAAAACAATAGTCCCAGAAGTCGTTCAATCGTGACCTTTTCTGAAACTTTACTGACATGCTTTTTGATCCTCTAAATGGCCAAATGATCATTCAATAAGACCCAAGATAAAAATATAGAAAATATGCTACATAACAATTTTCTTCAGACGAAATTTGAATATACTTCGCTAGATGGTATCTTCAAGTTGACGCTCTCTTGGGAGCAGGTTTGGTAGTATTTTGCATTTATCTACGGTGTAATTTCATGAATAATAATAAGATGAGCAGGAAAGGAGTGAGCACTGAGATGACGAATGATAGGGGTGAGTGGAAGAAGAAAACCTGTTGTGCCCACCCCACTTAGCGTGGGATAAGGGCAGGAAGATGAATGAAGATGAGATGCACGTGTCTTTAAACAACTTCCGATGACGATGATAATGGATGATGTTTTATTATTATTTTATTCGACGTACCTAATTTGACATGCTAAACTTTTTTGTAATATGTTCTTTAATGTAAAATCAATTATGTATCTATTTAGAATGAGAAAATATTTTTTACCTATTAATTAAGTAGTGTTAGTAGTTCGAAGACCGTTCTAATTAAATAAACAAATCAAATTAAATTTAAATTAAATGACAAACATGAATAATACGTAGGTACACGTATCTCACTTTTATTTTTACACGAAAGCAATACTCCAATCTTTTTCTTTTTCTCATCGTGACACTGGTTTTTTCGAACCAGTGCAGTGTGGTGAAAGGATTTAAGTGCGCCTCAAAGAGGCTCCTTTGGTGCACTTGACCCATATTTTCGAACTTTTTGGGTTCTACGATGATATCATCATTGTCATCATCATCAGCCTGAAGAAGTCCACTGCTGGACATAGGCCATCCCTACACATTTCCAGGAAGAACGATTCTGAGCCCTTTCGCACAGCTTTCTACGATATGCTGGTCTCCAAATACTGGAATTTAAAAAATCTGCTCCTTCTAAATACTCCTGTTATCAAAGATTACAGTGAGTATTGGTATGTACTCATTTATAGTACGTCGGCACTTAACTATTGGCAGAGACTGTACGAGGCTCAATTCATGTTAATTAACTATTGAGCGACAGCGCAATATTGACTGGCTTGTAATCAACGTGTACACTGTACACTTTGCTTATATTGGATACATAATTGCTACAGCATTATTTCATACTAGCAGCCCGTCCCGGCTTCGCACGGGGTAGACAATATTGTTGTACATTATTTTGTTCTATCGCTAATAGTTTCGGCAGCGCATTCGACGAAAGACATTTTAAGACTCATTTTTCTACACCTTCGGTTACATTGTTCAAATTTTAACAAGGATCCCTAATTTTTTTCAAAATGAAATGTAGCCTATGTCAAATTGGAAGAATGTAGTATTATTTTAGTGAAAGAATTTTTTAAATCGGCCCAGTACTTTTTGAACCTATTCATTACAAACATACAAAAATAGGTACAAATCTTTCCTCTTTATAATATTAGTATAGATATAGATATAGTACATAATTGCTACAGCATTATTTCATATTATAATTGGACCCTGAGTAGTTTGGAGACGAATAGTCGATGCCCATTGCATAACTGATACCCGGTAAAATAGGTATACTATTATTATTTCCCGATGTTTCGACCGTGTTACACCATCCGTGGTCGCGGGTAGTCAGATATTTACAGATATTAGAGTCTGTCCGCGACCACGGCTGTTATAACACGGTCAAAACGTCGGGAAATAATAAAGATAATCGCGATAAATACTCGTTTCTTCCAATTATAATTATGCATAACGATCGCGTTAATAAAAAGTGCTAATAGGTATACTGTTTCAAAAATTAATGGCCTTACTTATAAAAATATGTCAAAAGATAAACAGTGCTTAAACTATTGCCATCTCTTACCACTGGGCAATGACAAACAAAGACAGGGCTAACTTTAAGCAATGATTAAATTTAAATTGCGTTTATAAGTAGGGCTGTTAAATTCAAAAAACGTTATTCAATTATTTATTTTCCAAACTGATATTACGTTCATACGTCATAAACCCAATTCGTTTATGTATATTGCAGTAATTCTAGCCACCTTACGAGGAAGGTAAATTGAAGAATCCTCCACAAAATTGCCTTCGGATTGGGGTGTGGTAATTAGGTTACATACCGCGTATATTTTATCCTGATCTGGGGAAATAAATGGGTGATATTCGTTCTGATACGGGGCCTGTTTTGTTCTTTCTCGTGAGCATTTATTTCAGTTCATTTATTATTTCTCATTTATTTTATTTCACCACAATGCATTTAAAAACTTAGGTAAATAAATGTAGTCCATATTTATTTACCAAGTATGTAAATGTCCTTATTTTTTTTATTCTTTACTGTTAGTTATTTCTTAGTACACCCTAGCCTCTTATTATATGCTTCTCTCCATCCAAGGGCTGCTGGAAAGAAGAAAAGATCGCTCTTCAGCGATAAAACCGCACATTGTACATTGGTATGTTTTAAATTATTGTTAAGTGTGCAATAAAAAATTTACTATTCTATTCTAAAAAACAACCGGATTTTCTTCCAAAAAAATCTATTTCGACAGGCCAACGCCATATCAAGGGAGTTTTACAATTTGTCATTCGGATCGACGCTAGAAAAGTTTTTGTATTAAAATCGAGATAAGTTTTATTTGAAACTTTCACGTATAAATTAATCAAAGTTCCGCCCAATAAAGAGAAGCCGCTCAATATAAAGTTTGAAAACTAATCATTTCAAAGTTCAATTAAAATTGTCCCTGTGAGAAAACGTGAAGTAACGCAGTCTTGGCTATAATTTCCTCATTATACTTTAGTTCATTTTTGCGGAAAAAAACGTTGTTTCATTTTTCCACACAGAGTATTTCATAGAGCTCGTACTTAAAAAAATCTGCCTAGAAGAGATTCAATCCTTTCCTCCTTCTTCTTTCTTTCCAAATGGTGTAGGGTGGAATGGTCACTATGTTTATTATACTGACATCTAAATTAAGTGTAATTTGTTCATCAGGCCAGCCATGCAAAATCATACTGAAAATCAAAGACGGTTTTTTAGAATCACAAAGATCACTTTGAATATATTTTGGTACCTAGGTATTCCACTCGTTTCGATAATTAAGAGAGATAGATTTTTTTAAACTACCTAGTCCGTAAAAATAAAGTACATACTTCTAAAGTGCGAGGGACGAATTGCCTTATACCGAAAAACATTAGCCAAACTATTAAGTTTTTACGACACTACGACAGTATATCCTTGTACTGTACATGTAAGATCCTAAATGTATACAAAGCCTCAAATAGAGCCTTCTTTATAGCGACTATAAGCTTCTGTCAGCCACTGATAAAACACGTCCGTATTTCCACACACAGATACACAACCATTATTATCCGGTTTCCCCTGAGTCTTGATACAAGCCGTCTGGCTGCCTGCCAGCCGTGAAGTGCCAAAATCGGTTAAATTTTAGAACATACAATACAATGTAGGATGTGATAAAAATAGATAGTTTCAAATCGAAAAACTAAAAGACCGAAACGGTTCGAGATTTAAATTTTAAACGATTTTCGAAAAGTTTCGTTTTACTAGATTTTGTGCCCAAAGAACTACAAAGAACGAGTATTTAAAAGCAACGAGAGAAAAGGAAACGCAAACAGTATTCCTCCACAAAAAAAACATCCTCTCGTGCTACGTCTCGTAGAGGTTGCGTAGCTCGTAGCAAATAGCTACGAATAACATGGTGCTCGTAGCAATTGAAACTTATTTTTAAAAGACTGCTGGCTTTTTTCAAGTGTATGAAAACGTTTAATAATAATAACAATTTGTGTTACCATTAACAGAATGAGTTTACGCAAGTTTAGCTATTCTGTACCTTGCTGCCTTGTTAAAGAGCATGAAATTGCAAAGCGAAGTGCTTTCAGACTTTATGGAAGGTATAGATTGATAGTATTGCTCCGTGCTAAGAAAATGTATTGATAATTTCAACTTTTGTGGCTCTTGATATTATTGTAAATGTGTACACAAATATTATGTGATAAAAATTTACAATAAAAAATTATGTTGTTATAAAACTTACTTATTTTTTTTAATTTACAACAGAAGTTATATTACTTACAAAAACTATTATTATAACACATGAAATGATTAAAATAAAAAAATACGTTTTATAAGAAACTAGAAAATTTTATAATGAACTCTGATCAGATCACCGACTTTCTTTCTTTCTTATTATCTACTATTATGGAGCTGGTTGATTTTTGGATATCTTTTTGGTAGTTTATTAAAAAAATCTGGAGAGAAACAAATATAGTAGATTTATTTATTACTTACAATAGCAAAGAAGAGCATCACCATTTTTCCTTAGATTAATGAAATCTTTCAGCTTTTTCTTTTTTAGCTCAATCTAAAAAAATCTGTTCATAAATTATTAACCCCAAACCGTACGCAAAGCGTTACAAATTACAGCACATCACGTCAAGGCAATAACTCTTGGAATTTTCATCACGCCTCCCGTGCATCATTTGTCTACATACATACAGTAACTCGCATTAAACATACATTTTGTGGTTGTATACGATAAACTAGAAATGTTGGTAAAGACCCTGCGCAGCTTTGCGTGAAACTATTTTCACTTTAACTTTCTTAAGGTACAGCCACATCTAGTGATAATCTCACTTATCACTAGATGTGGCTGTACCTTTAGGCCTCTCAACAAGAGAAATTTAACCTCATACTTTTATTTAAACAAAGAAATACAAGTATTTACAAAGTCTACAAAATACACAAGAAACAGTTGAACAATTGCATAATTAACTTGTATAATTGCGATTTATGACTCAAAAACAAAATTACGAAGAAGCAGACGTTAAATAACTTGAAAGGCAGTATATTTAGTTATTGTCGAAGGTACTCAATAATGTATTTTTCGTTTTTTCTTTTGTTTTTCCACGTTTTTCAATAACTTCGTTCGGTACGTCATCTCAATTTAATAACGAATTTATTCATTTTTCCTTTTTGGGAGCTCAAAAAAGTTGATTACATCCACGGTGTGTATTTCATAAAAGCACCCTTCTAAGTAATTGATGGATGTTGCAAGAAACATAGCCTAATTTGTAAGGCTTCTTGTTTATATTTATTAATTTGGGTCTGAAAGCTCATACATTTATTTACGAAATTGGTTTAAAAAGATCCCTACATAATATTGTTATTTGATAATGCCTGTTATATTATTCCAGAATGTTTCTATGATAAATATTACATACTAATATAAAAAATATTTTAATTTTTTATACTTATTAGTATTTCTTAACCTGGTTGCTTCTTCTTATTCTCATTGTGTCACTGGTTTTTTTGAACCAAGTGTGGTGAAAGGATTTTAAATGCGTCTCAAAGACTTTTTAGATTCTACGACATGCCGGTTTCCTCACGATGTTTTCCTTCACCGTTTGAGAGCACTGGCATAGTGTACATAATTTTTTGGCAAAAAAATTAATTGGTAGACCACTGGATTTGAACCTACGACCTTAGAATCGGAAGGCAGGGCCAGTGCTCCAGCGATCTTGGCAGCCAAAAAATTTTTTTTTTCTGGAAAGAAAGTAGCTGTTAGTATACACAACCAGAAGGTTGTGGAAGGTAGAAACCTGTATTGTACTTTTCTTATATTATGGATTATAAAGAAAGGACCTTCGTCATACTCAAAGCAAAATGCAAATTGCGTATCACAACGAACTCAATTTCAAGCGGAAAGTCGAAAATGTGCTTTATGAAAAATCTCGTCTAAAATTTTTACATGACAAAGGCCCTTGTCACAGCGGGGAATACCCTGAATTCTTTAGCGGCTCGTGGCATGTTATGTTGGGAATTTAGTGGCAACACTGAAACGGTTGGCAAGAGTTATTTGGATTCCGAAATATGTCGAGGTTTTATCCTTTCTCAGGCTACCTAGGTCAAAGAGATTCTTAGAGGTTTCTTGGAGAAGGAAAAATAATTGGCTAGTAGCAAAGTATTTTGTTTTTAATTAATAAAATATTACTTTTTTTTGTATATTTTTTTTATATACAGAAATCAATATATTTATTTACACAAAGAAACTTACAATTAAACAAATATTTACAAAATGTACAAAATACACAAGAAACAGTTGAGCTATCTGCAGATCGTTACAAACGATCTAGAGATAGCTCAACTGAAATATGAATAGAAAGCTAAACATTAGGCTGCCATCTCACTTTATGGAAAGTGAGGATGCAGAAAAAAAAAGATGTTCAGAAGCTTTGTCGACACTTCATAAAATAGTATTGACAAAAGCTTACTACGCCCGTCAATCTCAGAAAACAAATCCCATATTTAACTCTTGAGTATTTGTTGTGTGAGATTTCAGAAGTTAACGTGCTATCACTTCATACCATATTTTCATCCGGTCATATTTTTCCTGAAACTTTACATTTACAATTTTCACAACAAACGCTAAAATCAAGCGGTCGCCTGTGGAATACCAAAATGAGCGTGTCACAAAAGTGCATGAATTTAAATAATTGAATGAAAAATTTGTCTCCCATTGTGACACTGATATATTCTACAAATAAAGTAAAACTTCGCATGCCAGTCAGTTTTACATACGAGTTTTCGGTTGCGCTATTTTCAATTTACTACAAACAAGTGAAATTTAAAAAACTTGAGAATTTGACTTCATGGCCAATTTTGATGAAACATTTCTATGAGACCAATTTATAACTTTCCGATAAAAAAAGAATTTGCCAAATCGGCTTATTTTTATCGGCGTTATGCGATAGCAAGTAGTTTTCTTAGCAGTAGTAGTTTTAGTAGTAGTAGAGCTCTTTGTGAAGGGCTCGTCCGGGGAAGTACTATACCACCATGCCTATTTCTGCCATGAAGCATTGCTGTGTTTCGGTTTGAAGGGTGTGGCTGCCAGTGAAATTACTGGCACGTGAGGCTGAACATCTATATGCCTCAAGCCTGACGTGCGTGAACTACGAGGCAATGCTTTGTTATAGGCGATGGTACCACTTAACATCAGGTGGGCTATTTGCTTGTCTCATCAGCTAGTTGTATAAAAAAAAACATTCAAAAAAATACAACCGAATTGAGAACCTCCTCCTTTTAAATTTGTAGTCGGTTAGCCATACAAACAGCGTAGTTTTATTGCATGACACGCGTTTATTTATTTATTACTTATTACCTACCCCATACTTTTCGCATGAAACTGGCGCCTAAACTCACCTTCAAATTAATCCAAATTTTTGACGTTGCCGTCATCGCTCAAGTGTGCCTTTAATTCGAGAGGTCTCTCAGCGTGGGTTCATCTCGGCGCTGCAATTAAGAGTATAGATTAGTTTGACGGAAGCGGCATGTGCGGCAACGTGTGAAATGGCCTTAGGAACGTGCTGCAATCATAAGTCTTCTACACAAGATTATGGAGCAGATTGCATGAAGGGTTTAC
The DNA here is from genome assembly GCA_947578465.1 of Thera obeliscata. Classification (NCBI taxonomy): domain Eukaryota; kingdom Metazoa; phylum Arthropoda; class Insecta; order Lepidoptera; family Geometridae; genus Thera; species Thera obeliscata. Next base: position 5,332,624 of record OX387918.1, on the reverse strand, counting down.
CTAGGCTTACGTAGCTATACCTTCGCAGGTAACCGATATTAATCATGGAGTTTTATAAAATCAAATGTCTTGCTACAAGCGGTGATATTGAACACAGTTAAATATCAAAATAAATTAAATAAAATTAAAATAAATTGTGGAATGAACTACCACCAGAGGCTTCAAGAAAAACGTTAAAAAACTCCTCCAGGGTAGGCAACGCAACAACAGCACCCTTGGTGTTCAGCATAAATCAGTTTAAACCGCCTTGTAAAGAAATCTAATATGGCTTATTTCCACGCGACCAAGTCTATAAGATAAGTGGGTAGGTTACTTACCTCTTACTACCCTCATTACTATTATCTTGGGTAGGCTCTACCCACTTATCTATCGTTATCTGCGTGGTTGCCTATTCTACCGCGGTTGGAGCCCACAGCCTATTTTTATATTCAACGGCTTTTGTATTCAAAACCATTGTTCTGGGTTGAATTATTTTATCTGCGGTTGTATACTCTTAAGATAAGTTGTCTGAATTCCTGTAAATATACATGGATAAGAAAGGAGTGAATGCAGAGATGACGGCTGACAGAGGAATGGAGGAGGAAGACGTTGTGCTGACCCCACATAAAGTGGGATAAGGGCAGGAAGAATAAAATAAATATTTTAGACAATTCACACAACAATATCTAGCCCCAAACTAAGCAGAGCTTGTACTATGGGAATCACTATCACATCACATCACATAACATCTACTCTTTTTTTTGTAAATACATACTTAGAATACAATATAACACCCAGACGGAGAACAAACATCTGTGTTCACCACGCAAAGATTTGTTCTCGGTAGGGATCGAACCCACGACCTATGGCGCAGAAGGCAGAGCCACCTGGGCTGAGAGGCCAGTCAAGAAGAAGATGAAGAAGAAACTAGGCTCTAATGAGCCAGCCAATTCATGTAGGTTGTGATGCGGAAGTCCACTTGGATAAGGGTAGGCAGTTTTCTAGATCATTAGCTACCACTGCCTTATCAGGCACCGACGGTATGAGAACGAGATCCTATACGTGTTACACTGCCGGACAAAATAATTATTTTTTGAAAATTTTTGAAATTCGGTCGTCATGAATAATGACAAGTATTAGAATTAGTGCTAATGCATATAATTATGTGTCATCTTTTTTGTGCAATTGACTTTTTTTATGTTTTAAAAATAGAAGTCAAGGAGGCCGCATTCGAAAGACTTGATTGGAGAAAACTGCATCAAAACCCCGACAAGAGCTAAGCTGAAGAAGATAAAAATAGTAACTCTTTTTATATCACACTTGGCATTAATAGTCACACACAAAGGATCACAGACTTACAAAACTTGCTATTTAGAAGAAACAACATTAAAATTAGTATCACAATGGGATTCTTGCTATGAATTTCTCTAGCTTGAATCTTCCTAGAAAACATGATCATTTATCCTAAGTAATGTATGTCGTCACTTTAGAAGCGTCCGCCCCGCAACAATACAAAGACAACTGATACCGTTCTAACATTTTCCATGGAATCGTTTTAGTAAGAAAGAGACTTAAATATCGTTTGTCCTGTTCCGACCAAAAAGTGGGGTTTTTAAATATACATAACGATAGCTATTGTTGTTTTGAGTCACTTTATATGACGCTCAAAAAAAATGCGAATGCTGCAAGCTGAAAGATGCGATGTGTCTGAGTGTGTGTGTTCGTAGAGCCGTTCATAATGTTGCATTGTGGTTATTATTTTGACCGCAAGTACAACGTGTGTAGGCTTGACGCGCCATTAGGCAGGTGTTGTCAAGTGCAGCCCGGGGCCCGTGGGCCGTACTTGACCTTATGACGTCAGGGAAGGTTCACTAGTGCTAAACAAACATTTGGGTTAGGCTGGTCCACGGAAATATAAATAGTATACTAGTAGAAAGGCTTGTATGGGAGCCGCTCTTGCCATTTTACATTTAAAATATCACTAAATATGAGGATTCTAAGAAAAAGGAAAGAAGAGGCATGGAAAGAATGTATTTCTTTGTTTTTGTTGATTAACTTCTTATTAAAGTTATTATTGCGCAACAAAGCATTTTTCATTATACGACTCCCGAAAATATGCCGAATTTGTATGGAAAGAGGAGCACATATTCATGCATTTTGGCGACACTTTTCCGGCCACATGGCCGTTCTACTATGTTCTGTGGGCTGGTCGATATGCAAACGGTAAATACCAAGTACACACATGCTATAGAGCGACAGGTTACGTAAATTGAACTGGAAGTTACGAAAATATTCCTCGTGTTTTTAAGGTTTGAAAACAACGGTTGGTTGTTTTGTTTATGGCTGTACAAACATGGGACCGTGAATCTTGATTCATAGTTTTTGAACCAGACATAGTTTTCCAGTGGTCTTCTTTTGCAGAGAGTTTTAGAATTCCAAGGTCCGTCTAAGAAATCTTTGTTTAGTAATGTAGATCGTCAGTCCGCTCGTATCAGATCGCGATGGCCCTTCATTGAATACGAATTGTTCCAACTTGGGAAACCTTCGCCTAGGAGAGACCAGACTGCGGACTATAGCATTTTGTATTTTTATTTTACAGATCACTCCACTATCGTCAAAATGGCGAGATGCAATCGAACGACGCATGCAGGATGAAAGACAGCTAACAATCCTGGCAGTGGGCAGAGGAGCCAGGGCTCATCCAGGGCAGTTCTGGGACCTGCCTGGCACCTTCCTCTTCACAGTCTATGTTATGACTGCTTTAGGTATCTGTTACTGATGCCGACGGCGTCTTAAAGGTAGCAGGAAACACCTGGATCAGAGGCGCACAGGAAAGGGGAAGCTGGGAGAAACATAGGCCTTTACTAAGCAGTGGGTGATGCCGGGCTGAGATGAGGATGATGATGCCAACGGTCAGGAATGTTTGGATGATATCAGGCGGGTGGCAGTTGGAACAAATAAGCAATAGTATTGTTAAGCCTACTAGCCTACCTATTGGTGGATAGTATAACTCTACACTATACCGCTAAAAATGGCACAATGGGCAGCAAATTGTCTCTAAACTTAAATGCCGAGACGTTTGTGGTTCAACACTGCCATGACGGCAGTATTTTTTTACGCTATTGGCAGACGAGCATACCCAAGGTGGCATGCCAAATAAAAAATAAATAGACTTCAATCACAAGGGTTTTCACACAGATTATATTTATTGTATAAAATATTTATTTTTATTTATTTATTATTTACCTATCCTCGCTGCGGATGTGAAACTTTGTAACGACAACTTAGCATTAAGTTCTTGCAGGGTTTGGAGCACCAGTTCCTCACACGATATGGGGCCGGAGTGCTGCCCTGATCTACGCCTTCATCGCAGTCCCAACTCATATTTACCTCAGTAAGTAAACTGGCTCTCGTTTTTTTGAGAAATTTGCTCATACTTTAAACATCAACAATCTCAAGCTCATGGGCTCAGTAATACGTCATGAGATCCAGTCCAACAGTGGACAAATAATTTCTAACGTGTTTCTCTTTATGCCTTCTTTTTTTTGGGTTTTCCTACTTTATGTACTGGGTACTTCTTATTTTGGGAAAATCTGTTTTTTTAAGTGGTTAATGCAAGTACGTGTGCAGTAGCGAAGTTAAGTGCGACCTGCCCGCTGAAATGTAAACATGATATGAAGAGGAAGGCATTCATGGAAGACAGAAACACTATGGACAATTCCAAAGGTAATGATCCATAAGATTATGGTAAAAGTAATCACATCCCAATATTAAAAGCTTGGTAAGTGACTGAGATACAAAGCACAGCAAACCGTTAGTCGTAGCGATTTCAGGGTCTGTTCTTTATGAAAAGTGTAGAAAAACTAAGAAAGCATTTTTTATAATTTAATCCCTACAGGAGTGAAGGAGGGTTGAAGTTTGTATAAAAAAAACTACGATCGAAATCGCGGGGGATTCCAAAAGTCATAAATAAGATTGTAAAGATCGCATCGCCTACGCCTCACAGGCTCCTTTCGTGCACTTGACACATGAGCAAGAATGAGTAGGGAGTAGGGAACTAAACCCCATTAATCAAATAAACAATGATTTAGCAGAAAATGTGAGCATTCTCATCCGCGTTTCCAGTGTAGGAAGTGATAACTGGCCATCCAAAGCAATTCAGCTGAACTAGGTACTACCAAATAATCTCCTCTTTCTTGATGATCGCGTAAATACCGAGGAATAATCTCCCAATGCTTCCTTCTAACGGTTATGCTCACGTTTATGCGGTGATTCGCGATCCATGCCGAAGTACCGACACACTTACCAAATTAACTAGCCGTTGTTACGGGTGATGTTGGAAATGTATGATTTTGGAGTTGTTTTTTACGTTTCCGATTTTTTGCCAAAATCAGAGTTTTGGGCTTTGACTCACTTAGACTTGGGCGCCTTTTCTTAAAGGTACAGTACCGGCATGGCTCGCTTTAGGTGTAAATATGCAAGAGCGCAAGAGTTTGAGGAAGTGAGTAGTAACTAGTAACTAGTGTTTACTGACACCCACTAAAAAAAAATTTACGTTACTGACTGACTGACTGACAATCAACGCTCAGCCTAAACCGTAAGAGCGCTTGTACACGCTAAGAAAAAACGCCGGGTCTACCCAAGAATTTGTGTCGTAACTAGAAAATAACTGTGTACACTGCTCGCAGCGGTGCACGAAAAAAATCTTATCTGCGCAAGACACGACGCGGCGAACGTTGTTGCGTTTTCGTGTGTGGAAAAGACAAAATTATTGTCGTCTACACGAAGAATTTGTCTTGTCTGCCGCAGGAACGGCAAATTTTCTTAGCGTGTACAAGCGCCCTAAGTCCTAGAAGCATGAAACTTGGAGGGTATGTTTCTTTTATAGCATAGAGGTGCACTAAGAAAATAAATTGAAAAATGGTTTCCCTAAGCGGAGAAAAAGAGGAAAAATTTAAATGAAAAATCAACGGGGCGTAACGGCAAACGGGCGAGCGAAGCCGCGGGCGTCCGCTAGTCATAAATAAAATTGGATGCCAAAGTAATGTCTCAAACAGTTTAATTTCCCAATTACAGTGGTTTTCACAAGCGCTAAAACTTAGATAGTTTTAAAGATTATTCGGTTCGTGTGTCCACGAGAAAAAGTAAGGGATGGACTGGAGAGGGAGTGTTAGGGATGTGCCCATTGCTATTTTGTAAAAAAAAATCCTGTCACAATTTTAACAAAACTTCGTTTTTAATTGGGTTGACTGGCAAAAAAGGAATATAATGGTAGGTGTTAATGTTTTCCTCAACAAAATAACAGCGCAGACCCTAATTTTCTCCCTTAAAATGTACACAAAAGTTAGTATAGTTCGGCTAATAGTCACCCTCCATGTATATAAAAGCTCATCAGTTACTCTCCGTTAATTTCCTACGCCAGATAAAGGTCGGCAAATTCTTTGCAAAGATGAATTAAACCTAATAATAAGGCTGATTAATTTCTTGTCCTGAATACATCTTGGTATTACGTTGGGAAAAGAAACTTGCGGAAAGATTTGAACTCAATTGTAGTAGGTAACTCAGTCGGCACCGTGCTTTCAGAAGTATCGAAGTTTATAAAAGTAGACAAATTAATAACCTAGTAAACTAGTACCTAAGTGAAAAATGATAGTTATTTAAGTAATGTGATAATTAGCGCCACCAAAGTAGGAAAAATTAGTTGCGGTGCCCTAACAGGGTATATGTTTAAAAGTAGTCTACTTTATCACCTGTATCTAACAACATAAATGCAAAAAGTTATTTAAATTTGATTTTGAATACTCATAAAATACGACACTCTATAAAATGTCGTCAATAAGCGATTAATTACACAGAAACTTCTTAAAGTCGGCACTCCGATATTATACCCTACTGAAAAACTCAGCATAGTGCAAAAATCGACACTCCGCTGTCAAATCGTTAAATTGTGATTATACTGAATAAATACATCTTTGACTTGAGTTTTTCATAATACTCTTTCATCGTGTTTGGTAGACGATACCTTTTCAAGTGATGTGTGAATTCCATTCATTGTTTTCAGGAACTGTCTACTGAAAGTAGAAGTAATCAAATTGGTGTATGTTTCAGGGAGCCCAAACTGCAGTCGAAATTCTGAAACACTGAAAATATCAAAATGTGGAATCTGTCGAAAGAAAATAATAGTGAGCTTTCTAATTTGTTTATAGCTAGATATCATTTTCGAAGTGGCTCCCAATCGCTACGAATTTGTAGCTTAGCATAGCGTCAAATTTACGTAGAGATTGTAGACTATCGTAGAAGTTCGTAGACCTTTCGTGATCTCTATGCAGCACTTAGGTATAAAACACTCAAGACAAATCTCGAAAACTAGACGGGCATATGCACTTACCCTTACATACCTAAGTCCCATATTGACACAAAATCTACAGAATAAGATAGTTTCAAAATAGGTCCTACTGTCTATATAATATCCTACCGCTTCCTCCCTCATTTTTTTCCACTCCCCTCGATCAAAACAGCCAAGTCGTGGAGGAGTCAACGTCGTCGCGCCACCATTTTTTAGGGCGGCCGCGACGCCTTCTACTCTCTGCGGGTATCCATCCTGTGACTCTAAAATAGTACATTGTTACCTGAGGATAGAAAGTAAGTTTTTGAGTACCGAGACGGGTTTGGCGCCAGAGCGTAGCGAGGGCGCCAATGGAGCTTGAGAGACTTAAAAAAGTCTTTCACCCGAGGTAAACACTCTGCTTTTCATTACGAATACAAGGAAAGTAAAAAAAAATGATACTTAGGAAAATTTGTGAAAATGAATGAATTGAATTGCCGCCTTCCCGCTTTTTTTTTCTGGCGGGCCTTCGGCTGACCAGCATTCAGCCATTATTTTCATTTTTATAATTTAAAAAATGGTAAAACTTTTGCTTAAATCTATGTTATTTTAAAGAAATAGTTGAAGCTAAATAATAATAAAGTCATGTAGAAAATATATTCTTTATTTATTACTATCTTTATGTTATTTAAATTTAAATTTTACATCGCGGACTGATTAGACTTTTTAAACTGCTTACCGTTGTAATGGGTTTCCAACCTCTTTGCTGAATAAAAAGTTGGAATTTGGTTCAATAACCTCCTTGCAGTTAGAAAGACTTTAGAAAATTGGAACATGGTTGAATAAATAGAACTTGTTTTTTTATAATTTGACAGCTGTCAGTAGAAAGCAATTCTCCCTAGGGCTGAAAGTATTACTTTCAATTAGGCCCCTCAGGCAACTTCAGACCTACTTTCCGAGTATGAGCAATGAAAAGTGTTTTAATGCTAATGTTTTTTGGCTCTATATATTACAAATATAGTTTTATCTTGTAGCAGTGTCTGAACGTGCTATGTTCGTGCCGGTGCGTGCCAGCAGCAGCCATTGTATACTACGTGTGCGGAGCGGTTTTGTTCGGCGTGGTTCGAGATAAGTCTGCGGTGGAAACCGTCATGTTCCCTCTTGAGTTCACTACCACTGGGGGATTGGAGCATGTGAGTATTGTGAACAGAGAAAAACTGATACTTCTTGTCTTTCACTCTAGTTTTTTGAAACCAGAGTTGTGAAAGGATATTAAGTGAGCGTCCAAGAGTCTCCTTTCGTGCAGTTTAATCATATTCACATTTTTTTAGGTTTTACAACATGCTTGTTTCCTCACGATGTTTTCCTGCGCCGTTCGAGAGTAGGTACTGGCACAGTGCACATTTTTTGAACAGAAAAACTCAATTGTTGCGGCATTTGAACCCCAGACCTAAGGTTAGGAAGCGTGGGGCCTACGACTAGACTGCCCCGTAACTTGCCGAAACAAATAAATAGTTTGTACGAGGGTATTGTTTTGGCCATGCCAGTATAGGCCAGCATAGATCACCAAATAATTACATAAGCTTTTCCAGTAGGTAACTAACCATAGTGTAGTGATGGACCAAATTTTAGATCTTCCGACCTACTTACTCATCAAGACAAGTCTTTTAATGGAAGCCCTCAAAAACTGCTCGTGTAGAGCTTGCCCTATAGAATATCCTTCTGTATAGCCTCAATTTTCAAATAAAATTATATTACTCACCAGGTGCTAGGCCACGTCCGGATTTTCTACGGGTTCTACGTAGAAGGCGCCATGATCCTGCTATCGTGTGCGCTTGCTACACTTCGTAGACTCAGCAACAAATCCGTTAGCTCTGTCGTTGACAAGTACAGACTGTTTCAAGAACGGGTTTGAGAACTTGTTACCTCAGACCCGGGAAAGGAAATTACACCGCGAAAGGGTAATGAGCGAGAAATGGTAAGCGGCTGAAGAGATCCACTGCTGGCCATAAGCCTCTTTCATTGTTTCCGAAGAACGATTTCGAGCTCCCTCCGTCCACCGACTTTCTAGAATCTGCAGTGTCGTCCATCCATTGGATGGGGCACCGTCACATGCCTCTCATATTGTATATTCGGTATACAGTTACGAATACATGAAAACTAATGAAAATTACTTATTATGCTTGATATAAATTTTTAGCAAAGCCCCATACCTTAGTAACTGTACGTTATTTTTTGTCTCGTGTCTAATTTTAAATTGTTTGATGAAAGGTTTTCCTGCCCTTTTCAGTCATAATAATAAGCACATGGAGTGCTAGAAGCAGGATTATTTATATTAGGTGTTCGCAAATGAATATTTATATAGGTCTGAAATAAAGTCTGAATACAAATAAAACAATGCATTTAATTTTATTAATTATTTTATTTACCTACAATATTCTACACACTAGTCAACGGCTATGTACAGCGATTATTGTTTATCATGAAACAGCAATAATCTTAAATGAACTCATATTTTAAATACTCGATGTTACTTTTCGGATGTGAAATTATAAACAGATGCCACGATATTTGAGCTTCAGCCAAACCGCGTCAGTTTGGTGGTAACTTTATTAGTCAAACGAATGCATACATTTCCAAAAGAATAATTGACCACAGAGGAACTATGTGTATTTCTATACATCTCTTGATTCATAATGTCATGATGGTGCTTTCCTTCTCGCCTGATCAGATGGTCTATTGTGCAATTCTGTTGCAATCAAAAGATGACAAATAAATAATACTAACAAGAGACAGCGATCACATTTTGTTTTTGCTTCGCTTGTTACCATCATTTTTCGATCTCTATCGGCTGCCATCATACGTCATATCAACATACTTATTACGTCAGCATTCAGTCTAGTTGCCATCGTTCCTTGTCAAAGATAAGTTCCTTCTATTTGAAAGTCGGTCCAAAAGAAACCCACTCACATCCGTAGAGTAATTCAACGAGTATTATGTTTATAGTTCTCAACTCAAAACTATGATATTCGCTACAAAATTATTATCACAGAAAATTTATGAAATATCGGTTTGTGTAACCAGCTTTTTGGTAATTAATGATGATAACATGAGTTGCCTACCTTTTTGGTAAATCATTACAACTGCAATTATGAGTTGTCTATTATTTGTGAATAGTTTAAAATAAAAATATTCTACAGGAATCTTGTGCTATTTATGGGCTAGGGTCTTACTTAAATAACTTGAAATTTCCAAACAAATAAGTAAAGAGACGTAGATTATTTAACTTAGCAAGTCTAAGTTTAAGAAATATGTTTCAGTCGGTAGTTCATTTTGATAGACCTCAAAATCTTTAAAAAAATCCATACAACAATAAACCCGGAGTCTCTCTGGAATACTTACAATGTTCTCACATCTACAAAACATGTTTTTAAGTATCAGAAGGGCAAGTCCCACTTCATTTACAACATTTCGTCTACGAAATGTTGTTTTCGTTCGCCTATTTGTCTCTCTCTATTGTTTGAAAAGATGAGACAGAAAAAACACGTTGTGTAGTCAGAGTTGTTCTCATAAATTTTCCATACAAAAGAGAGAGACACGTGCTCACACGAAAACAACAATTTTGGTAGACGAAATGTGGTAGCAAAACTCCGACTTCGGGTACAGGACATGTTTAGACCTAGGATTTACACCATATTTCTTTAAAAAAAACAGATTATTATATCTCAAAGCTAGAAAATCAATCCTACGCTTTCCTCCTTGATTCCTTAACGTCTTCCTCAGGGATTTCGGAGGCCTCCGGTTTGGAGGCCTTAGGTGCATCATTGGAGGTCTCGGGCGCGTTTTTAGAGGCATCTATGGAGGACTCGAGTGATTTCTTTTTTTTGAGCGCCTCTCTTACGGCGTCCACAATGTCGTGCGGTTCGGCGATCGACACCTTTTTACCTGTGGATGGTTTTATAACTTAAACCTGTATACTAGTAGCTTCTTCTTACCGTGTCACTGATTCTCTCGAAACAAGTTTTAAGTGCGCCTCCTTTCGTGCATTTGACGCATATTTTCGAACTTTTTAGGTTATACGACATGCCGGTTTCCTCACGATGTTTTCCTTCGCCGTTTGAGAGCACTGGCATGGCAATAGCTAAAAACTGAGTATTTTTTTATACAACTAGCTGATCGAACAAGCTTATGGCACACCTGATGCAAGTGGTAACCATTGCCTATAACAAAGCATTGCCTTGTAGGTCACGCACGTCAGGAACGTGTCCTACGATGCACTGCCCTGCGTCCATCAACTTGAGGCATACAAATGTTCAGCGTCACGTACCAATAATATCACCGGCACCCACACCCTTCAAACCGAAACACAGCAATGCTGCTTCACGGCAGAGATACATATGGCGGTAGTACTACTACATAGATGAGACATACCAACTCGAATTCATATTTTTTTTAGATTTTTGGATATACCTACTTGGATCATGGGCTTTGGCAGACTGAAAGATATTCTTAATTAACTTCTACTCCTACCCAAATATTAGAGCGAGAGATATACAAAAATGAAAAGATACCAACAAACTACAGCGAATAATCTAACTATATCCAAGAAATGTATGTGACTTACAAAACGAACTTCTTTTTTCATTTACACTGTGTCACCTATAAACATATTCCAATTATCGGTTGAATAGTTCAATGTTAAGGACATCTATAGCTGTATTTTTATTTATTTTATAGTGTTTGCTACACTAAGAAAATCAATATTTTTATTCTTTATCGAGCAGGTAAATGGTTGACTGTTCAAACCTGTAGATGGAGCGACGGTCGCGTTAGTGCCGTAAACAGTTCCTGAGAGTTATTTGTCGAGTGTGATTAGGACCCGATGGCGCAGCGGTCAGCGCAGCCCTGTACCAAAAGGAAGGTCGCGGGTTCAAATCCCGCTCGGCTCTTAACTTTTGGGATATTATAACAATCTTTGCAATCTTGTCAGGATTATGTATGAAATAGCTGTATTATTTATTTATTGAATACTAGCATCTGCCCACGGTTCCGCTTGCGTGGCACCTATCTACATGACTGAAGAAGACTAATTATACGTTCTTATAGAATTTTACCAAGAATTTTTAGTAGTGTTGTAGTGTTACACACCAATTAAATATTTTTGAAAATAATTTTCTTTCACTTATGTGAGATACAATTAGGTCTATAGCATGATGGTGTAGGGATAGCCAGAGGATATAAAATGAAACAACTTTTCAACTTCATTTGAATATATTCATGAAAATATTTACAAATTACCATACACTAATGTATGGCCATCATACTATATCCCTATTGTTCGCACGCGCGTGAGTCATAAGCCTATAAACACTTATAAAAACTAATTTCAGACAAACTTTCAATGTGTTTTATAGTTAAAACTGGCAATTTCAAGGTTTTTCTGAAACGAACATAAATCACACAAGAGTTTTATTATGTCCCAGAAGTTAAGAGCTGAGCGGGGTTCGAACCCACGACCGCGTTAGTGCCTTATTCGTCGAGTGTGGTTAGGATCCTATGGCGCATTGGTTAGCGCAGCCCCGTACCAAGGGGAAGGTCGCGGGTTCAAATCGCGTTCGGCTCTTAACTTTTGGGACATTATAATCATCTTTGTAACTTCCATAACACTTTAAAATCAATATAATCGGTAATAAAAGTGCAGGTGTTATTGTTGCGACTGTATTTCTATAACACTTCTCATAATTTTTTTTGTAGGGACCAATGACTCGCGCGTGTACTTCTCACTAAATGCATTATTTCATTAAATAAAATAATTTAAACAATATTACCCAATTACGCACTGTGCAAATCTTTCTCTATCTGCATTTAGTCCAACTGTGTTCGCCTTCGTAGTAGGCAACAAATATTGCACATCGGCTAATTTCGGCTTCATAGAGCGTAGTGTGCGTCAGAAAGAGATAGCGCTCTACGAAAGCAGAAAAGCCGATGTGAAATATTTATTGTCTACAACCGTATTAAGATTTGACCTACCGAAATGTAATCGTTCGAAATTGACTACTATGTTTACCTACAATAACATTTTTCAATTATTTTCCAGCCTCATCAAACCAATTTTTCAATAATATACATATTTATGCATCATACAACTCAGGGTTCTGATCTTTTTGTCTTTGAATCGCCCTTTGGTACCCTAAAGGCTGGTCTTGTTCTCTACTTTCCGAGGGTCGATTCATATACTCGGTATTTTCTGGATTACTATAAAAAATTAAACCGCACAAACAAACAGTTAATATGAAACCAAACAAAAAGCTAGTTCTGTTATTGTAAAAGGAATCTGCTAAACTCTCTAGGAAGGTCCACGTCTGGGATTTCTCTCTATACTCTGTGTCGCGGTTTGTAGGATGTATTTTTTCGTTATCGTCTTTTGGTTCCGATTTTGGGGGAACGGTTGAGTTTTTTTGTTTTTCTGGAAAATAAATTGTGTTATTTTGGTTGTCAGTTTTTGTAGACGTACTTTTGCGTAACGATTCGCTTAGAGCTTAGTATAGCGTGTTTTTATAGACAATTGCGACTGTCAACAGCCTAAATGAGATGTTTCATGAAGCTATAGAGCCCGCGCTAGGTATATGTACACCAATCATAAATACAGCTGAACAATATAGTACATACATACATAAAATCACGCCTCATTCCCATGGGGGTAGGCAGAGATCACGGATTTCCACTTGCTACGACCCTGACACACCTCTTTCAATATAGTATTCGGTTTAAATAGTTATTTTTCTTTAATTTTACTTCGTTTACTTGTACATACTGATTTTCTTGACCAACGAGAGCAACACAAAAAAAAACATGGCGGTCCGACATGACATGGACATGACGTGATGTAGAAATGTCATTTTGACAACTAACACTGTCAATTAGCATGACACTGACACTTATTTATGTCAGTCACTGCGGTAAAACTGTCAAATGGCATGACACTGACACTTATTTATGTCAGTGACTAAGGATAAACTGTCATGGCGGCGCCTTTTGGTATTCACCACTACAAAATATCAACCACAATTGAACTTTCTTGTCCAACGTTCTTGTTTATAAATTTGTGAATTTAGTATTTTTGTGGTAATCTTCATTATTACCCGCATTTTTTTACAAGTGTACATAGACCTAGCGCATTATGAAATATCTCTTTTGAAAATTTACTAGCTTAGATCAAACCAATTTTAGTCTCCAGAATTAACTTGTGAACCAATAAACCTACTCAGTCCAGCACCAGCCACATGGTAAAGCTACTATACTTGTGACATTATTTCTTCTTACCATCTCTATCGTAGGAGACACCGTGTATTTGACCGGGCGTGTCTTCTTCTAGCTCAGCGTATGCGTACATGAGTGCTTTCTGCTTTGCCGACAGCGACTTAGGAACCTGCAATCGGGAAAATACACGAATGTTACGAAATACGAACAGTAAGAATGAACTTTTTTGTCTGAAAGAAATCGCTCTTAGCGATAAGGCCGCCCATTGGACTATCAGTTTTTATTATATTAGATTTATTAGTTTTTATTTATTTTATGAAATATTTTTTGTGTTCAACAAAAATTTAAGGCAATAGGTATTCCAAGATGCTCAAACATGCACTAAAATGCCAGTAACAGCAGAATATATTGACGTTACTTACGTTTTGAGAAAAAGTAAAATATATTGCGAATAAAACCGCTATAGTAGACAGGATAAATAAAATCTTAAACGACGGTAGATTACCTGTATTTTAATGTGTATATAGTGATCTCCATAGCCATGCTGGCTGACACGCTTCATTCCTTTTCGCGAGAGACGAATTATGTTGTGAGAGGACGTGCCGGGTATTATCTGTAAGTATTTAAAAATCTATACATGTATATAAAAACTAGCGGCCTGTCACAGCTTAGCACGGGTGGACATTTATTTTCTTAAACACATAAATAAAGCCTGTGTTACTCAGGGTGTGAAGTTCTAGAATTTTTAAAATCGGCACAGTAGTTTTTGAGTTTATTCATTGCAAACATGCAAATCTTTCTCAAATTCTTTCATTAGGTCGTCTTTCCGTAACTGAGAAACGATATGCACACAGCGATATGCGACAGAAAAGATTTTATTTTTCTTCTTTTTGAGTCGTAACTTTCTAAAGAAAAGGTTATGCTCACTTGTAGAGTGTGATCTTCATATAAGCCTTGTATCCTGACGCTGCCGCCAAGTAAAGCTTGTGATACTGAAATCTGAAACAGGAATAATAATGTTGAGCAAACATAACATTAAAATTTCTATCCTACTAGTCTGCTATTATTTTTGATTTGTAAAAGGAAGTTTGTTGCCTGTTCTTCTAGGCTTGGTCGCGTGGAACTGGCACCTAAACTAACCTGGCTTTAAGACGTTTCAAAGTGATTTTTGTAATTGAACTGAATAAAGACTATATTGATTGATTGATATCATCAGCCAACCAGAAGTCCAGTGCTGGACATAGGCCGGCCTTCCCTACACATTTCCAGGAAAAACAATTCTGAACCCTTTCAATTCACTGACTTCCCGCGATCTTAACAATGTCGTCGATCCATCTGGTGGGTGGTCGCCCTACGTTTCGTCTTCCGGTTCGTGGTAGCCATTCAAGAATTTTTATTCCCGAAAGGTTGTCGGTTCTTCGAGTTATATGACCTGCCGATTGCCACTTCAATTTACTATTTCCACGAGCTATGGCGGTGACCTTGGTTTTTCTACAGATATCCTCATTTGAAACCTAGTGAAATTCCCAGCATAGCTCTCTCCATAGCTCGTTGCGCGACTTTGAGCTTGTGTAAGAGGCCAATAGTTAGCGACCAAGACTCAGTTCCGTATGTCATCACTGGCAACACTCACTGATTAAAGACTTTTGTCTTGTTGTCTTGAGGCTCTGTGGTAGGCCAAAAGTTAGCGACCACATCCTTTTTTGACCATTAAATAAATAAAAAAGCAGCCAAGTGCGAGTTGGACTCGCCCATGAAGGGTTCCGTAGCATCAAGTAACATAATATAAAGGTTATTGTAGTTCGTCGAAAGGTAAATTGCGGTTTACGATTTATGACGTATAAAAAAAAACTACTGACTAGATCTCGTTCAAACCAAATATCGTTGATAGTTTGCTTAGTAATGTACAACATATATTTTTTTTAGATTTATTTTTCTCTTATTTTAGAAGTTAGAGGGGGGCGGGACCAACTTTTTTCCACTTTGGAAGTGTCTCTCGCGCAAACTATTAAGTTTAGAAAAAAACTATATAAGAAACCTCAACATCATTTTTGAAGACCTATTCATAGATACCCCACACGTATGGCCTCGAGGAAAAATTAAAATTTTGAGTTTTAGTTTTAAGTATGGGGACCCCCAAAATTTATAGTTTTTTTTCTATTTTTGTGTAAAAATCTTAATGCGGTTCACAGAATACATCTACTCGCCAAGTTTCATCAGTCTAGCTCTTACGGTTTCGGAGAAAAATGGCTGTGACATACGGACGGACAGACAGACAGACAGACAGACAGACATGACGAATCTATAAGGGTTCCGTTTTTGCCATTTGGCTACGGAACCCTAAAAAGGAACAGAAATACGTACAGTGCAGTCCGTATGCACATCAGGACCATCACGTCTGAAGTAGCCAGATTTCTCAACTTTGAATGTGACAAATATCTCGTTGCTGCCGACCGCCATTCGTACTGTTTGACCATCTTCTACTCCCGCCGGCACTGGGACAGTCACCTTCTTGCGTTGCACCTGTAGAAAACATTATATTCAAATACCTACAATCCTATTTAAACTATTACACGGGTATTTATCGCGTAAATTACCTTATTGTGTAATAGTTTAAACATGTGTTATGATTGTGAAAGTTTAAAAAGTACTTAAAAGCCTTAACATGTTATGAGGAGAGAATAATGTCATGTGACGAAGAGTGTTAGGCATAAAATTAAATGTAGGTGGATATAAAAGTAGAAGTAGGCCTAAGAAAAGATGGATGGATTGAGAGATGATATGTCCAAGAAAGAAGTGACTACTGGATGACGAATAATAGGGGAGACGAATGATAGCCGTCACACCTTTCTTACCCATGTCATCCTCCACACAATCCATTCATCTTTCTATGACCTACCTCTACTTCTATACCCATTCGCATCCATATCTAGCACTATGTACTATGTACACAAGGATATGCATCAGACTATATACAGCTAGCTCGTATGTCCTTACCGTAAGCGTCATTAATAATTGTTTTAGGTAACTTGAGCTGTATCTTAACTGTACACTATTCTCAATGAATATGTATTTTGATTGTATTCAAATGAAACTTACAGATTGTCCCTTCCCCTCACACTCGACACAGGGGAACTTTATTAACATCCTAGTTCCGTGGCAGTGTCGGCACGTTGAGCGCATCACGAATGGACCTGAAAGTTTCAGGTTATTATGAAATTAGTAGAAAACATGCTGTCAATGCAGCCTAAGTGGGAAGGGGCTATCCCTTCCCACCGGTGTGTGATATCGCGCACGGAGGCGGATCAGCTCGCACGACACACCATGGGAACGGTCTCGTGCGCCGAGGTGCGCGGTAGCACAGGAGCCCTTTCTGTGTGCGTTGCCGTGCGTCGTCGTGCGCTGTGCGAGATGATCTGCAGAACCACGCGCCGTAGGAAGGCAGCATAAGAAGTCAATATTTATCACTAATTCTACTTAAGTTGGGGAATAAGATCTGCATTGACGTCCCACAATGGAGTGTTTTATGCATTGCCTCCCTGCTACGCGTACCCCAGCCAGCCCGACTTCTTAAAATAGCGGAGGAGGACCTTCAGTTCATGGCAAAAATGTTCCAGTGGACCGGATGGTGGCACAGATTTGGATGTGGAGCGACAAGACGTAATCAGCTCCCTGAGCCCTGTCTTGGACCTCACTTCTACTGTTGCAGAGCAGTGTAGTACTACATGCTCCAATTTCTTTCTCCTGTAGGCAGCAGCGGCAGAAGTCGCTGTCTGTCGCTCCAGTCTTCCAGAGATGGTAGTTGAGGTCGAAAAAGCCCATAATGATTCCTAGGAGGTAGCCTTTACTTAGCAGTGGGTGCGAACCGGTTGAAAGATGGTGATCTCACCTCTGGAAAATGTCTCCATGCCAGTTCCATTGCAGTAGGTACATTTGATAGCCTTGGTGCCGGGTTCACACCGCGACCCCTGGCACTTGCCGCAGGTGTCCACTACGTTCAGATTGATGTCTTTGTTTACGCCACGGGCTGCCTCCGTGAACCGAAGATTCACTATCACCTGAAAGGACAAGATAGTTTTTTTTTCGAATAGATAAGATAAGATAGCGCTGTAAGAATCGTCAGACAATCACCAGCAGGTGATTGTCTGACGATTCTTACAGCGCTACTGGACAATGGTTGACAAGATAGAAAATAATAAAACTGGATTTTAAAGCTTGAAAAAGATCTCAACTTCAAAACATACTCCCCCCCTCTACGTAGATTTCGTCTATGCCCCAGTGGATGTTTGATTGGATGATTTTGGTTTGACAAGATCAAAAAGCTTATCAAACCAGCTGTTGAAATTGGTAATTTACAGTTCAAATTGAGAGCGAAAAATTCTATGCTCACTTGCAGGCTGCCCTGATATTCCTGCAACACTCCTCATTAGAGTAATAGCTGCATCCATGTTTAATTTTTCAAACATAATTAGAAAACTCACAGCAGACTCAGTGACCACCTGAACGAATTGTGTTGCAGGTCCCGCTTCCATGCTGAATGAATTCAAAGCCATTGCTTTTAGTGAGGGCATTCCCTTACAGAGTATTATTGCTATTGACTAAACTACTAATGTAATAAGGTATTTTTGTTTTTTCTCAGTTCAAAAATTTTGATCCACATCTATTAGTTTTCTCTGTAAATACTTATAAACTCTGAATGTACCTCTTGTGCAGCTCCAAATCCAAACTGACTCTCAGCAAAATCACTGAAGGATTCACTCTTGAACCCAGCATCACCAAATATTTTCCGGAACAGCTCTTCCGGATCTATGGTGGACTTGTACTGCCATTGGTGAGTGAAGCCATCAGCGCCTGGAGGCGTGCTGCCCATGCCCATCTGTTCCGATGTGGTCCCATATGTGTCATATTGTTTACGTTTGCCTTCATCAGATAAGATCTGAAATAGTGATGAGATATACTATCAGATTTAAAGTAATAGGTAAGAAGCCTTGACAACAAGATATCCATGACTTACACCAATTTCAAAGACAGTATCCAGACTTATTCAAAATAGAATTAATTGAAAGAAAAATCTTGCAGAGAAATCAACATATACAACAACAGAGAACGACATATATACAAAATAGAATAATTAAATCTAAAAACCCAAAAAAAGAGACATGGAATGTAGTTAAAGAAAATTCATCTAATAATAATCACAGAGAGTGGATGTGGGACCTAGTAGATAATGAAACTAACCAACAGATACCGATAGTGGAAATTGCTGACTTTATCATGGATCACTTTATTTCCATAGGCAATGAACTAAAAGATAAGAATCCCCCCAATAGAAAAAAGGAAATTGAATTTCTTAAAGAATACGTCCATGATCAGGCCCCATTTAACTTTAAAACCATTGACTCAGTATCTCTTCTGAAACTAGCAAAGAATAAACTCAATAACAGTAACACTAAAGATTTATACGATATGTCCGGAACGCTTATCTATCAATCCATGCAATATTTATGTGATCATTTTACATTTCTAGTAAACTGCATCTTGGAATCCACTTTTTATCCGAATGTCCTAAAAAGATCAAAAATAACGCCACTTTATAAAAGAAAGGGAGAAACTTCTGATGTTCGAAACTACAGGCCTATAACTATCGTCCCAACTATATCCAAACTTATAGAATCACTTATATCTGATGCAATAATGAAACATCTTGAACGAAATAACGCCTTAGCAGATTGTCAATTCGCTTATAGGCCAGGTCGCTCCACTACATCCGCTACACTGGCCTTTATAGAAAAAATCGTTACCAACTTAGAACGCAAGATGAAAGTCGCCGGTATTTTCTTAGACCTGTCGAAAGCATTTGACTCGGTCGATCATAAACTCCTTTTAGAAAAACTGCAAATATACGGTATTAATGGGCAACCTTTGAAACTAATAGAATCATTCCTAAAAGATCGACAAATGACTGTAAGCATAAAAGTTAGTGGAAAATCATATAAATCAAACCCACAAAGTGTAAACATTGGTATTCCACAAGGCTCCTCACTGGGAAACACTATGTTTCTTATATTCATAAATGATATAGCAAAACTACCTATAAATGGAGACTTAATACAGTACGCTGATGACACAACAATACTTATATCTGCCGAAACAGAAACCGCTCTGGTGCGTCTTATACAAAATACCGTAACCATACTCAGTGATTGGTTTAATATGAATGGTCTGAAATTAAATGCAACCAAAACAAGCATCATGTTTTTCAACGCAGTCTCACCTAAACAGGAAACAGTTAGTATTAGGTTACAGGATGAGGTAAAAATTTAGAGATTTGCTACGGGAAAACACGGGAGGGGTGGGGGGGGGGGAGGAGGGGGGGGGGTCCCCCTGCCCCCTGGTACCACCGGCATTACTTGCTGATGCACCATTCCTGAGAAAAACCGATTAATGTAACCTAACCTCAAAACACTTTACAGTCACTTGAAAGGCGTAGTAAAGTTAAAATTTAGGTTGGCTTTAGTATTGTTAGAGAGGAAGAGGGACGGGGGAGGGGTCCTCTCTGCACTGCCATGCACCATTCTTGAAATTAAGTAGGTATGAAAAAAAAAAAAAAAAAACCTAACAACCTACTGTTATTTTTGTGACTTAAATCGGGGTGCCCCGAGTTTGAATCTGCAATGGCTCAGCCAGAACACTCGCGAGGAGCCCTGAGCGTCGCTTCACCCGCTCAACCTTCGCTCCACTTAGGAGGTCGCCGGCTCGCTTCGCTCGCCACCTCCCCCCTTCGCTCCACTCGGCATCGCGGGCTAGCTCAACTCAGGACCTCCTCGCGAGCGTCTGGCTTCACGATTTGTATATACACTCTAGGGGTAGGGACCTCAAGACTACGTGGAGTCGGGGTGCTCTGTGTCGGTTTTGTCACACATTTCCAACCTAACTGACTCAAGTCGAGGTGCTCTGTGTAGAAAAACCACGAAACACGGAACACGGGAGCACATTCACGCAACTCGAAGAGAAACGGAATGCACAGAACAAACGAATGACACTGACACTTTTTTTTTTTACGTTCCGTTTTGCCATTGCTGTTCGTCATTTTGCACCATAGACTATTATGTGGAACAGATTTGGTTGTCAATCAGCCATTTTAACGTTCCGTTTTCGCTATAAAACTGTTTTAATGTTAGAAAATTATTTCACGAATTTCTCGAAAAATATGCAATTCCAAGTAATATTAATGATAGCGTTATAATCAGGGACCCAAACCAATTCAACATTGACCCTTTTTCCCCTCCTCCGCGCGTAGCAAATCGCTAAAGCCAACCCCAGGATGATACTATTAAAACCTGTAATTCTGTCAAGCTGCTAGGGTTTTATTTGGATCCAGTACTTTCTTGGAAGGAACATGTTGACACAACTTGCAAAAAAATGTCATCTGGGATTTTTGCACTCAAACAACTAAGATCAATTACATCTTATTTACATTTGAAGGAAATTTACTATGCATATGTGCATTCAATAATGTCTTATGGTATTGTGTTGTGGGGAAATTCTACTGATTTTGAGCGTGTTTTAAAAATGCAAAAAAGGGCGATCAGAGTTCTAGTTAATTGCCACTTTAGGGAATCCTGTAGAGATCACTTTTGTAATCTAGAAATATTGACGTCTGTATCTGTTTACATTTATGAAATCGTTAAGTTTGTTAAAAGTAATTTAGGTGAATTTATGACAAGGGGTAACGCTACAAAGTATAACTTGAGGAATAAGAATAAATTAAATTGTATGGGTCACAGATTAAATATGTCAGAGAAACTACCGAGATTTATAGGACAAAAACTCTTTAACAAATTACCTGAAAATATTAAATGTATAGATAGCTATCCAATTTTCTGTACCCAAGTTAAATATCTACTTATGAGTAAAACTATCTACAATCTTAAAGAATTTCTAACAACTAACTACAAAGATTTCAAATTAAAAAAAAAACCAATGTTTAATTTTGCATGATAATGATAAGTGACGGGCCTCTTTACAGCCACAATCAATTACACAATGTATTTAATTATATTTTTAAGTTAACCTATGAATAATTGTTATGCTTTCTACTATTACCTACATGTTTGACGAGCACCTGTATGTGTTGCGCTCTTTTTAGTACCTACTATTACTAAACTGATGTAAAACTATACTTATGCAATAAACAATTTCATTTCATTTCATTTCTTGCTAGTCAACTTAAGTCAAGCATGTCCATAGCTTCAAGAAACTTCCCTCTATTATAATCATCGACAAAGAATCACTGATGGGTAGAGAAAAATCACAAAAAACTAACCTCATAGGCTTCAGATACTTCTTGAAACTTTTTAGAGGCCTCAGGGTCAGATTTGTTAGCATCAGGGTGATACTTCTTAGCGAGTTGGTAGTAAGCTTTCTTGATATCTTTGGGTGAAGCATTCTTGGCTACTCCGAGTACTTTGTAATAGTCCGCCCGCGCGTACAGACCGCTACTGGTATGGATAAACCTGTGCCTCGCTCCTGAGATAACTAAACACAAGAAATTGAGGTTATTTTCTGAAGATGTCATTGACACTGAGACATTACGGTGACCTACAATATCGATTTGCGATGAAGTAAATTAAATTTTACATCGTCCAAACGCATTGTATCATTATAAAGTAGTAGAATACCGGTGATGTAATGCAGGCATGCGAAACTTACAATTTTTACTACCTAATGAAGACACAGAGAGAATGGAACCGGACGAAATTTGGTCACAATCACCGCACTTTTTGTGAACTAAACGATATGGTGTTTTGGCTATATTACTCGTAAATACGGCGCTGAGAGTTTTCGGATTCAAAAAACCAAGAACACTCCTCGTCGGAGCCATTTTGGAAAATAAATGACTGACAGACAGGACATTAGACAGTTGTCATTATTGACATAACAGAGCTTAATTGACATTGACGTATACAACATAACTGATTGTCCATCTTGTCTAGCAAATACAGATACAACATTTATTTTTTAGTCGATTATTGTATTGTGTCGCGTATTAGAATCGATTTAAACGAGAACTAGTATTTTCAATCCCTTGATAACCGGTGCTGCCAGTGTTTGCTGAAACATAACTCCACTTAATGCTGAACATTTGTGCATTGTATTTCTTATCAATATCATCGAACGAAACACCTAACACATAAGCAAACATATTGTGAAACACATATTACATATTGTGTTACTGTTTTAGGTAAAGATTCGACTTGAGAATCCACAGTCATCTAAACCATGTTGATGAAACATTTGACAATTGAAAGACTCATCTCAATCTTCATATTGTGTCAATTGTTGCATCATCATGAGAGCGATGATTACCTACAACTATAAATTATGTCATAAGCATTGACCAAACAAGTGAAGCTCCTTTCGAGATTAGTAGTTTTTGGTTTGCACTTCAAAAAGAAACGTAAAAGACCAAACCACCTAAAAACCAAGGACATGATGAGCAGCAGAATAGAAAAAAATATTTATTTTATTTATTTATAAGACAACAAAAACACGTTACGTAGAAACGATCGAGTTGTTGTCTCATCAACACGTTTTTTATACAAAAGAGAAAGACACGTGCTCACACAAAAACAACATGTAGACAAAATGTGGTAGCAAAACTGGGACTCGCTCGGGGTACCTACTGCTTCCCATAATGTAGTAAATTGCTCCTAACTAGTCGTGGGGGTTAAAATAGTGGCTCTGTGAGTAGCCACTATTTTGTTTGTTTTATTGACAAGTTGTCAAAGGTTGTGAAATATCTGCAATATGTTTTTGTTTTGTGGTGGAAGCGCGGGTTAACTTAGATAAGCAAGCAAAGGAAGGCAAACTTAAAACTTACTCTGGCAACATTATTTTCCTGGGCAACGGTAGGCAAGTTGATTTTGTAAACAAAAATCGAGCTTTAAAAATGCCAATTATTCTAGCGAGTTTTAGAAGAAACGCGTTGAATTGGTGGTAAAATATTAAACAGTTTAATTCAGACCATATTCTGAAAATTGAGTGTCTAAAATCATGGCTTCGACAAACGTTCGAGATCAACAAAAGATTGAGCAGCAAGTAAGCGAACTAATTTTTATTACTGAACTGAGTGACTGCTCGCTGAATACACATTTGGTTATTCTGATTATGAAAGGGCTTCACAATCAACGAGTTTTCATGTATAGTGTCTGGTTTTAGCGGCAGCTGATGGAGCAGAAGATGAAACAAAAACGTCAGAACTCTGGGCTTGTTCAGGCCAACGATTTGAGAGTTGGGTCAGCCAAACGTCCTATTTCTGGTAGCCAATCTCGTGAGCTGCATGGTAAGTATCTCGTGCTCGCCAGCCATCACCTCATCCATCATGTTTTTCCAAAGTTAGCTTGTTTGCATGGATTTGAATGTATATTTTAGTTGTGCTCATTTTCTTTTCGTTTCATGCCAGGCTATGATGGCCCGATGCAATTTCTTATGTCGCCAGTCAATCCGGACCAAGTAATCCCCTTGCAGACTAACAGAATATCAACCTATGACGGTGAGTTAGAGCGCTAGCTTCATTTGTGTTTTGGCATGGTGTCTAGGAAGTCATTCATTCATTACTCCGTATATACCTACTCCCTTTTTCCTTACATTGTGATTCATCTTAGCATGAATTACATCATAACAAGTGTGTTTTGCTTTAAATCAAAACCTAGTACTTGTCTGTTCAATAATGTTGTGATAATTTAACTGTTCAAAATGATACTTCACGGTGAGTCAACTTATTGAATTACAACACATGTTATTGTAATTTAAATTATGTAATTCAGCTTTCAATATCTACAAATATGTAAATAGAATTTTTAGCTAAAGTTTTAATTACATGTTTCTAGGTACTAAACGTTTTGATTTAGATTAGCCCATTTCTTTTTGCTAATTAAAGGGTTAATTTAAGACATGCTAGTATCATTCTACGACTATCACACATCATCTTTGTGTCTTTATCTGCATAAGAAAAGATTTTTGGTGGTGGAACATGCTACCTAACTTTTGCTGGTCTCCTGCCACTTCTATTCCTGAAGGAAGATCTGTGGCCTAAGGGAATCCTCTATCGCCGTTTCCGGGGTCGGCTGCCGAGCCCTGTCGCGCCCACGTCGCAGTCACTATGTGTTACTTAAATGTGTTAAATAATACATATAATATAATATATATTTTAGTTTTAAGGTATTTATACTATGGGCCCTGTATTTTGATGTAATTACTATGTTGCCTGAAATAAATAAATTTATTATTTATTATTATTCCAGTAATTAGTAATATTAAATAAAAAACACTCAACTCTTACTCAGACATAGCAAACCAAATAGAAGTATTGAGAGTGGGTGAAGACAGCGGGGAGGAAGATGACGAGAGTGTTCCGGTGTGCAGCATGGCTCGGGACCCGAGTGTGGATGACATCTGTGCTGATGCGGCCGTGGCGCCCATGCAGGCTCAGAGTGCTAAACGAGATGTGTCTCCAAGCTCAGTATGTATTTTTACATAAATTAATTTATTTTGGCATCTCATGGTACCCCGATTAAAAGTAGCCTATTTGATATTCTTATAACTATGCGAATCGGTTCAACCGTCAAATGGATGATGGTGTTAAGAGCTCCATATTTTGCACCTCCTTAAATATCCAATTAGAATGATTTTAACCTTTCTCCATTCATAGATTTTCCGCAATATTCACGACCTCGTCAATTCATTAGGTAAGGAGGTACCAAGCAGTGATTTTGGTTAATTAAGTGTTCGCCAATAAAGTACCAAACAGATATCGATTCTATGAGCCTTAATAATCTTATCCTGTCCCTTAATATTCTTAACAAACCCTGAAGAAATCTTTCATTCTTGTAGGAGTTTTTCTAGTGCCTTCAACATCGTTTTTTTTCTCAGATAACAGAGATCGAGGGTTCTGTGGAAGGCTCGGTGGAATCGTTCGTGGTGTCTCCAGCCAGGCATGGCACCCTGTATAAATGCAGGATCGCGCGTGATCGCAAAGGAATGGACCGAGGCTTCTATCCCACCTACTTTCTTCATCTGGAGAAGGATTATGGAAAGAAAGTGTTTCTACTGGCAGGTGAGGAAATACATCTTAATATATAAAAATGAATTGCTTAACGAACAGCAATTCATCTTTCGTCTCGTTCATTCGTCTCGCTAAAACTCGAGAATGGCTGGACCGATTTGGCTGATTTTGGTCTTGAATGATTTGCGGAGGTCCAGAGAAGGTTTAAAAGGTGAATAAATACGAAGCCGCGGGCGGCCGCTAGTTTATTATAGAGACTTTATAGTGTCTCTGTGATTAGTGTTTTAAGAGGTGAATAGATGTGGTTTAGATTTCCACATTGCTGGAAAACCGGTTGAGATTTTTAGGTATAGTTTAAGTAACCTAGAACATCTTGTTGACTTGTCCCTATTCTCAGATTATTGCTAACTTGACACATCTTGTGACGCACGTCATAGTTGTTGTTAATTAATGGCATATTTTGCATCACGTATCATGAGATTCGTGAGTCATCCATTGGAGGTAATTATTGCAATACAATCTAAGGGTAAGGAGGTAAGGGTGATCGAAGCGACGCGTGACCTAAGGGCTGGTGGGTATCTGGCGCAGCGTATTAACATTGCTGTTGAGCGTGGCAATGCCGCCAGCGTCTTGGGGACGCTTTCGTCTCGGATCTAGATCAGTTATTTAGCTCTCTCTAGTTCGTTTGTAACAATCTGCACCTAGCTCAACTGTGTCTTGTTTATTTTGTACATTTTGTAATATTTGTTTAATAGGCATGAAGACAGTAATCAAGTATCGCCAAAATATTTATCTGATCTAATGAAAAAGGATTCAAAGATTTTAAAAAATGTATTTATACTCTTATTAATGTCGAGATTGTCAATTTATTTGATAATATAAATCTACAAAATACAACAATCCGCCATGATGGCTCAAACACCGGTCAGAGCGAATTACGTCACGGCTATATAAATGTCATTCTGATTTAGTACAAAAGCACCAATGTTTACTGTTGAATACTATAACCGTGACGTAATAACAGACGCCATGACACCAGCGAGCGTTTTGGCGAGAATTTGAAAATTTAAAATTAAATGTACTTTTATTGCACAAAAACCCTAATTTTCTACAGAAATATGATATATTTTAGACATAATAGATACTTCTGAATATGATAGAAGAGATTTTGAAAATTAGTCGTCAGGCCTATTGTAAGTTTCTTTGTGTAAACAAATAAACATGCATCATTGACCAAAAAAAAATTAAGGATATTTTTTAATATTAGTGTTTATTTTGTGACTGGCCTCTCAGCTCAGTTGGTAGTAGCTCTGCCTTCTGCGCCGTAGTTAAAGCTCTGCTTAGTTTGAGACCACACAACACTGTGGATTGTTTAAAATATTAAAATATTTATATTTATTTGATAAAAGCCTCACTATGCCCTCAGGCCGCAAACGCAAGAAATCAGCGACATCCAACTACCTGATATCCACGGATCCCACCGAGCTAACACGCCAGGCAGACAGCTTCGCCGGAAAACTACGTTCCAACCTCCTGGGAACTGCCTTCACTGTGTACGACAACGGCAAGGCGTGGAGGAAGCATGATCATGCCAGGACTAGGCATGAGTTGGCGGCTGTGGTCTATGTAAGTTTTTTTTTTTTAAGTCACTGTTGGGAAATGCTCTCCCAAATCCTTCCAACTGTCGGCAGAAAAATTCGGCAAATTTTTTTATCATCCGCATTAAGATGCGGTGCGGGCTGGTTTTTCCGCAAGTAGGCCGCTAGCGGGCCCTTTTTGCGTGACCCTTGACACGTGTTGCTCGAACTTTTTTAGGTTCTAGAACACCCCGGTTTCCTCACGATGTTTTCCTTCCAACTGTCTCTATCCCTCCTCTTTTCCCACTATCCTCATTGGAAAGCGGTGAGATCGTCACTCCAGCGCTTTCTTGGTCTCCAAAGCCGATCTCGCCTATCGTCAGGTTTTTTTTATATAGATAGCTAAGCATTTGGCATCCATCACACCTGATGGAAAGTGAGGATGCAGCCTAAGTCTAGGTTGAAAATAACTTAAGAGCGCATCGTGCGAAAATTTGAGATTTTTAATAAAACTATTTAACATGACATTCTATTTAACGCTGACATACGATTTTCATTAGCGTTAAATAGAATGTCATGTTAAATAGTATATTTTTTTACCACACTTAAATTCGAATTAATCTCAAATGTATAGTCTACAATTAGTCCTTTTGCGATTTTTAAAATGTCACTAAGTTATTTAGTTGTGATTTTTTTTTTTTAAATCTCAAATTTTCGCACGATGCGCTCTTAAAGCTAATAAAGTCACGCGGGTTTCTACCGTTAGCATAGTGCACGATTATAATAGCAGAGGCTCTTGGGCACTCAACAGCATAAAAGCCCACTAGTTTTACTAGCCTCTCAGCTCAGTTGGTAGTAACTCTGCTTTCTGCGCCGTAGATCGTGGGTTTGTTTCCCACCGAGAACAAATATTTGTGTGTTGAATGCAGATGTTTGTGGTCTGTCTGGCTGTTCTATTGTATTCTAAGTATGTTTTACAACAAAAAAAAGTATTATATCAGCGGTCTGATTCTCATAGTACATGCTCTACTTAATTTTTGGCTAGACACTGTTGTGTGTGAATTGTACACAATTTTTATTAGTGGTCACTCAAATAGTCTAGTAACAGTAAATGTGTTAATAATGTGGTGAAAGGATTCAATATCCTTAATAAACTTCTTTCACGAACAACAATTAACTAGCTTTTCATGATTGATGCGTCATACCAACGTCCTAGCTTTGAAGGCCGATCAACATACATGACGAATCTATTGAAGCCTTGAACAACGTATAGGTCATCTGTTATAGATTGACCTACCTATGGATTAATAATTAGCCTACTAAGAGGCCTTGCCTTGTTTGTACTCTTACAAGCGATTCAAGACATTATTCTTTCAGAAACGTTGATAGTATTCGCAATTCGATAGAATTAGTATTATTCGCTATCTTAATATTTATAAGAAAAATCAAGCTACTAAAATAATTAAAAATGATAGTTTAAAAATCGATTTTATTTATTTAGTGGCTTGAGTGAGAGAATCGATAGATTAAAAATAGTTTAACATTCATTCATGATTCATCTCGTTGGTAAAGTACCTAACCCTAGCATTTTGTGCACTACCCAATTGCGGTTTCGTACGCAAAATGTACCTCTAAAACAATTCTGCGGTCGAATGTCTGATTTATCTGGTTCTTGAAAAACTTAACTTTTGTATGACGACATCGATTAGTTCACTCAATGTAAACCTTTGTGAGATCGTTATTTTTTTAATTCAAATATACGCTTCTTAAACTCCAGGATACAAACGTGCTTGGCTTCAAAGGGCCCCGGAAAATGACGGTCATCCTCCCAGGAATGACGCCAGACCGCGACCGAGTCATCATCGCCCCACAAGACGACAGCGAGACTCTCCTAGAACGATGGAAGGCACAGAATCTAGACGACGTAGTGGTGCTTCACAACAAAACACCGGTATGGAACGATGAGACACAGTCATACGTCCTAAACTTCCACGGGAGGGTAACCCAGGCAAGTGTAAAGAACTTCCAAATTGTACATGACTCTGAGCCGGATTATGTGGTGATGCAATTCGGTAGGATATCCGAGGATGTTTTTACGATGGACTTTCGATATCCTATATGCGCGTTGCAGGCGTTTGGTATCGCTCTCAGTTCGTTTGACAGCAAACTGGCTTGCGAGTGATTGTTGTAGCTTCAATAATGTTGCGGCAACATGATGCTCAGCAGGCCGATCATGTTACTTTTGTTGCAATGGTTTCAATCAGAATCTTATTGAAACTGTCAATTTGCAATCACGTATTAGTTTCAAAATTGACAGTTTCAATAAGATTCTGATTGAAACCATTGCATCAAAGGTTACATGATCGGCCTGCAGGTAACGTGAGACTGACGTCTTCATAAAACGAGCTTTCTCGTCTGGATTTCGTTCCTATGGTCTCGATCTGGCATTACTGAGGTATGTAAAATGATGCACGTTATCAGTCAATCGGATGATTAATGTTCAAGACGTGTTAGACAACACGTAGCTCGATGTGGCCGCAGCATTAAAAACTAGTAGGTATGTTAGGTTTCGCTCTAAATAACAGTTTTATAAAGTTTTGTGTGACGCAGTTATGACCTACTAAAGCAAGATGTTTGCAACTTAGTCAGGTCTTACAAATTGAACTTTATACCTATTAGTATTTCTAACAGTTTAATTTCTATAATGTTCTTAGATGTTGCATTTATTAACATTGGGATTTAAATTTTGATAAAGATACCTATTGGAAATAACTTTATGTTAGCCACAATGACGCTATTGGTATGAAGTTTGTTTTGATTAAAATCTAAATCAGTATTGAAATTGCTCATTGATTGGCGTTTGTCAGTATGTAACGGCAACTATAAACAAATGTTCAAATATTTTCGACAAGCTCTCCGTTGACTGAATCTGACCAAAATAAATATAAAGTTTTTTTCTAATAAAATGTATGTAACATACATAAATCAACCTACCAAGGATTGAACCTAATAATGTATGTTTGAGAAAGTAATGTTGTCTGATATTTATATTTACCTACTACGAATAAGGATTTAAAAAGCCTTCTCAAATAACAAATATCATCTAAATTGCATTGCCACTGACTTTATTTTTATTTTGGTCTGGTTAACGCACTGATAGTTATTTTGTTGATAGGTAGGTATTAAAATGTAAATTATTTGCAAATGCACATTTATTTGTGGTGCTTATTGTGTTGTGATGTCATGTTGGTTGTGTTGCGTTTTGCATTCTTAGCTCCATCGATGTTTTTTGGATTTTTTTCCATTTACGTACTGCTAGTTTTTAGTTGAGTTAAAATCATATGCCTAAAAAATATATAGGTTACCGTAGGCGTACCACAAGCTCTGTCTCTGGCTCTGGTTTTGATGAGTCTATATGAGTGCTCACCAGTATATTATACTGTGCGTGTGACAATTCGACGTAGGATTTATTTAGTCAACACCCACAGAGACTCAAAACCGGAGACAGAGCCAGAAAGAGCTTGTGGTAGGTCTACTGATAGGGACTCCGACACCTTATTAATATGCTTAATACTTGTATAGATCAACAAACTCACTGACCGCGGCGGTAATATCAGCTTCAGATGTCGAGTGTTCAGGCAACCTAGCATAATCTAATTGGTCGTCTCAACTCCGACCGGCCCGTTCCGTGTCAGTAGAAACGAACCTTATGCCTAATATTTGCCTACAATCCCACTCACACCTTTTTAGAGGACTATTAAGATAACTATTAGTTATTAACTTATTATAATATGTTCCAGTTCCAATATGTCTGACGCAAGCCATAACTTACCAATTCAAATTTATGTACAAATTATAATTTTAAGTTTAATCGAATTAACGCACTAGTCATACTTTTTATTTGTATTTAGTTGAAATGTTTTGAAATCATGTCGGCCTGACGCACAATTTTAGATAGCAAGCGATCATGCAGGCCAGGTTTGATACGATGCAAGATGGATTTGCTTAGCAGCTATGTACTTAACTCATTATTAGCTGCAAATACTCAGGAATTAGGTTCAACAAATAAAATAAAAAATATTTAATCAATGATTTTTTTTAAAGTCTTGATTTAAGTTTTTGTATCAAAATTTTTTTTTTAATTTTTTTTTTACGGCTATTGCATAATGGTTGCCATCGAGAACAGGACGATGACCCACCCAGGGGGTGACTGAACGCAGAGTGTCGCTCACGGCGCGCGGGCGCGAATCAAAGGTCAAAATAGGTCAGGCGCCAATGATTCCAAAGGATATTCTTTATCGATTTTCTCGGGATTTTCATAGCAAAACTTAAAAAAAATCATTTCATAAATATTTTTTATTTTATTTGTTGAACCTAATTCCTGAGTATTTGCAGCGAATTATGAATAACCCTGTATAGCAGGTACTTATATATTATGTGTTAGTATAAAATATATTATACATTGGTGTTAGTTTTACGTGTAAAATAATATTACTACTTAGCTGTATATCTCAGTGAATTTTGGTCCTAAAACATGGTGTATATTTTTTTAATATGTACCCAGTTCAGTATTATTGAAATGTCCTTAAATGTAGTTATTTTTTAAATTATGAACCTTGAAAGGTGTTACGTCCTTAATATTAAAATGTAGGTATTATTTAAGCTTCACGTATTGTATTCCCTGTGACGAAATTTTGTTAGTTAATTATAAATTAAAGCTTTACTATTTTTATGAAACAACGGGATATTTAACATAATTAATTAAAAAAAAAAATATTTAATCATGGTAAATATCCCGTTGTTTCATAAAAATAGTATTAAAAACCATGATAGTTTCAAAAGTTTTAAAGCTATACTATTATAAACCCAGTAAATTCCTTTCACACCGTTTGAATTATTTATCAAGTTCTTCCTAATGTTTTGTTATTTTTTAATTATTCTACTCACTGCCTTAACTTAAATGTCTAACTTCAATTTGAATTTACACTTTAGTATAAAATAAATGTGTGCCTATCATAGGTTATGTATCTAATAATAAACGAAAAAATAAATAACTTGTGTAAAATAGTTAAAAATAACTAATAAATGCGTCAATACATAATGAGCTTCTTGTAGTTATGTGTGTGAATTGAATTTGTATATTTTTATCCACAATATAATCACAATTGATTAGGAAAATGTCCATTGTAATTAGATTCGTAATTTTCTAAAATATTTATTAAAATGCTCAACCATGCATTTTGAAAATTGCACTAGTATTATTACTTAGTGACAAGCGTGATAGTAACGCTCAATTTACACCGCCGCGGAATGGAACGGAAACGACTTTTTTGTATAAGTACAGCAAATCTTTATATCAATTGTATAACACACAAATTAAATACGAGCCAAAAAATTGGACGCGCGTTTTCCGCAGAATCCTCGCGCATTCTCGAGAATTTGGTTCGTATTTAATTTGTGAGTTATGCAATTGATATAAGGTTCATTATGCTTTAGACAGTTTTATCGCTTACGTTCCATTCCGTGGCGGTGTATCTTTGAAAATAACGGTCATTCATAACGCACATCAAGAAGATAAAAAAACTCTAAATGAAACGTAATCAAAATTGTTCCATCCTCTTGATGTGTGCAGGGCGAATCACATTTACATTATAAAAAGTTTCCACTGAATACAGTCCGGCAAGTATAACTTGGCGGGTCTGAAGCTAGCCGATTGGTCAATCTTCCATCAGTCATTGGCCATTAACGATCGAACAGCTCACTTCAGACCCGCCAAGTTATACTTGCCGGACTGTATGTTATGATATCACAATTAAAATTAAGATCTCTACAACTTTATATTTAATCTGTATTGATATGTATAATATTTGGTGTATTGTGCCTTTGATAAGGATAGAATATAATATGTATGTGCCTTTTGTTTTCATGTAGTTGTATGTATAGAGCCTATTGCACACCAATGCCAGTAATAGAAACATGAAAATGTAAACAAACCCTCAAATAAACCTTTATCACACACTGAAAAAACGTAGTGTGACTTTTAGAAAAAAAACGTTACAAGTTCGAAAACATGTGTCAAGTGCACCATCTTCTTTGAGGCGCATTTTAAATCCTTTCACCACACTGGGGCGAAATAATTAGCAACACGACAAGAAGAAATTGAAGTGATTTGATTGTCAACTGATTTAATATGGGCCTTGGTATGCAAGTCATTACTTTATGTATTTGTATGCAATGTTTCTGATAACAGCATCCATTCATGTAATGTAAGTGCTAATATGGAAAAGTTGAGAGTTGTTCTTGTATGTATGAACATAAAATGGGCAATGAACATCTGCCAAGAATCTAACTCCTTTTCATCACATATTCAAATCAGGAACATAGCTTTTAGTATAAACAGCAATTTACGGTTGTAAGCAATAAATATCGCACATCGGCTATTCGGCTTTGTAGAGCGCTCTCTCTTTCTGACGCACGCTACGCCTGAAGCCGAAATTAGCCGATGTGCAATATTTGTTGCCTGATATTATGCCTTTGTGACTTTGTGGATTGTATGTACCTACTCCGTAAAATGCTTTTTGCGCCTTCAAAAATTCAGAAATAGGTATTCTGTGCTTCTAAATGTTGATAGTTATTTGTGTGTACCACCTATTCCAATGTAGAAAGATCCTGTAGCTGAGATTAGTGTCCAAAGAATAATATCGTGTATTTTGTAGATAACATGGGTGTTAGAATAGCTTTTAATATCTTAAAATATTTCTTAATAATTTTACAAGTTTATGATAATCTTTGAAGTGATAGATTTGAAGAGATGCTACACTGAATTTTTGCATCACATTGTATTTTTTTGGTGGAAATAAAAAGTCACATCTTTTTATCTGAACAAAATCTTCTGTCTGTTCTCA
This sequence comes from Thera obeliscata, assembly GCA_947578465.1. Taxonomy (NCBI): domain Eukaryota; kingdom Metazoa; phylum Arthropoda; class Insecta; order Lepidoptera; family Geometridae; genus Thera; species Thera obeliscata. The sequence continues at coordinate 5,298,511 of OX387918.1, read as the reverse complement.
AGTTCTATTCTTCTGGAAATGCACAAACTGAATAAGAAATCAGTGGGGTGATTGGGTATCTTTTCTTGCAATCAAAACTTGATCGCATCTTTCAATTTTGTCATGATTTTGAACTTCGAATGCAAAAAAAGAATTGAAACCGAACCGAAGCCATCTTTGTCAAGAAATGATTGTAAAGAGATGTCATTTTGATTAATAAACATGAAATAGCGAAAAGGAACTGCACACTGTAAAAAATAGTATAGAGGTAGAAAGAAAGTGGTCATTTTGATTCTAATAAGATACCGTGTTCGCCGATCTTTGTTAGTATCAAACTTGATTGCAACCGAATTACACAATCACCCAGCTGAAGTACTTATTAATTTACTCGTTACTGTCACATTCAATATCTTCATGGTTATTTTATATCAATGAACAAGAACTTATGAACTATAGGAGCTTTTCATAGAAATAATAAACTTTAAAACATTCTTCATATAGTGCATCCTGAAATCTTTATCATTTGAATGAGCCAAATTTTGCTCCCGTATAAAATCTCAGATGTTACTGTAATTATATGTGATATGTTTTGTAAATATGTTTATCTAATGGGTAAATATACACTTGTTCTTGTATTGGAATGTAATATTGTAGCAAAGCACTTATTTAGTCCACAATGCTTGGTTTCAAATGCTATTGTCTGTTTTTACGCTGATCGTTGCCTGCTGGCATGAGAGGCTGATATGATTCAGTGGCACATAACTTTTATTTATTCTCTGATCAAGTAATAATGTTGTATTTTATACTATACATTCCTTTTTTGTGATATAATAATCATGGTTTCTCAATAAATGATTGGTGCAAGTAAATGGAATAGTTTTTATTTTATCGATACGCTAACCTAGGAATAGCTAGACAATACTTTGCACACATTTATAAAAATACCTATTCCTTCTAGAACACCTAATATGAAAGTGGTTTCCTACAGCTGAAAGAAGACAAAGCTGTTGGTTTTCATAGTTTTATTGTCCTTACATTACATAGAAAACTTAGTCTGACTTAGCCGCAGCAGCTTTAGGTTTCTTCGCCTTGATCGGCCTCTGGGAACGGAGGATTGCAGACGCACGGCGGAGGGTAGCCTTGGTCAGGTCAGTACGGTAGTGGTTGGCTTTCAATAGCTTCTTTACCTTGAACAGTGATCTCCTTGCGCCAGCCTTGAAAGGCCGGCGGACTGTGTTCTTGGCGGGCTTGTTGGTGGCCTTTGCCTTCTTTACTACAACAGTGAATCCCTTTTTGTCAGGGTTCTCCACCACGCTGATCGCCTTTTTGTGTACCAAGCCATTGTATCTGTACGAGTTTAGGTTAGTCACGTTGTTGGGCTCCTTGCTGAACGGTTTTTTGATGTCACGCTTCTTTACTAAGAAGGCGTTGTTGTTACGGATGATCATCCAGTTGAGATGGGACGACATTTTTGTATTTTTGTTGGAAAAACTCCGGCAAACAACGTGCTCACACGACGTGTTCGCGTACGAAAAAGGAAGAATTTATTTTGTCTATGGGTGACAATGACAAATGACAGTTTGGATGGCAGATGTCAATACTGGGCTGCCATTAATAATTTAAAGAAACCCCAAAAAAATATCTGCGCATCAAAAAGACTTTACTCGATGAGTTATTTAAGGCCTGCCTGCGCACATCTAGGTGATGGTTATGGTGATCTGCTGAAAGCTGAAAAAAGCTATATTTGACAGCGTTTCTCTGATCGCCTTCGCTATTGCCTAGATGTGCGCAAGCCTTTAGCTCACTATTTATCTACACTGTACGGCTAAAAGGCCGAATACACGGTTTAAAGCCACGATTCCTACCAAGGTGAACTTCGCAGAACGCTTCTGGCTACATTGGTTTAAAACCAACGCCAAACTTCCGGGCGCGTCTTTCTACCAAGGGTGTTTAGAGGTCATGCGAAATTTGGTTTAAAACGCCGGCTACATGGTTTCAAGCCACAGTTTCTACAAAGGTCACCAGGGTAGGAATCGCGTCTTTAAACCGTGTATTCGGCCTTTAACAGTATACAAAGTACCCAAGACATTAGCAATTATTTAGCGCAGGTACTGGCAATACCACATGAATTTCATAGACAATTTGTTTTAATGTAGAAGTTTCTCACTGTTCTCACTAGTGCAAGAATGAAACAATCTGAAACAATCGACTAAAATTGATTTCGATTTCGTACATTTATTTATTCTGTGGAATATGTAACCGTTGACATTCCATCTTTTTCTTTTTTGCATTCTGTCTGTTGGTGAAATGAAATGTCAAATTCCGAACTAAACTTTTCTGGGACAATTTCGTGTTGGTTTTCTAGTTTAGCCTTTTCTTTATTATATTTACAGTATTTTCTATAGTAAATGTAGTTCTTGTGTGTGAAAAATTGTATGTGATTAGTGCAAAGTGCCAAATTGATGTCTCGTTTTTGTTGATATTATGAATCAGGTTGATCAAAATATAAACAAAGATATGATTGATTCTGAGCTGATTGACGTGGATTCATTGGATTTTAGCGATGACCAGACTTGGTGAGTTCCTCTAGATAAAATTAACGTGATAGAAAACCATACATACTATCGCTGCGTAGTTCTTCACTTGCGTCCGGTCATCAATCATATCCAGTCTCTTTCATGTGCAATTTAGCCCTTGTCAAATTTAGTCCAACAGGTCTAACCAGTTACTCTACCAATAACCCAGGTTTTATGCAAGTGGGTGCTGTTTTCTGACTCATGTTTACGCAGGTGTTGAGATGTGATGCATCTCAACATCAAAAAAGAACGGATACTTTTTGTTTTTCTAATACCATCAAAAATGCTGTGACTATAAAGGTAGAAACTTGAAAGATGTGTTAAATTATATTCAGTTTTTGTTTCCCTAATAATAGGTACTGTCTATTAGTTTCCTGTCAAGAAACTCATATTATGTTTCATGTAAACAATTTGTAAAAACATAGTCACAAACCTTATAGTTATTGTTAGGATTTAAGGTCTATAAATTGGGTTATAGTAGTTTGAACCCCTGAGTCACATATAGTTGAAACTGCATATTTGTTTGGTTTAGAGTACCGGGGCAAAAAAGCTAAAACATATGTGTAAGCGAGTTAGCCTATATTTGTCATAATGGGTTCTAAAAATTATACTGCATTGAATTTTTTTTTCTTTTTTTTCTAAGTTTTATCTGCGATCAGTTGCTGCAACTATGAGCAAATTTTTTGTTTGTTGCATTGAATATGTACCCAATATTACCATTAAAGGCACTTGTTTTGTAAAAACTAGTCTAAACATGTATTCAACTTTCTTGATAACATGATTGGGGTCAATGTCCAAAATAGGAGACATAGTGAGCTCATCCTTTTGTAGATACACAAAAGCAGCAAGCCATTATTCTGTGTATGTCCTAAGTCATCAGCTTGCACCACACTTTCAACCCTTTTCAAAGCCCTATGACCTACCTTAACCTGTGTTTACTAAAGTATGACTAGAACATAGCTAACTAAAGAACTATGGATTTACAACTACTCAACATAGGTATTAAGTATATTATCACTATCTTATCTGGAGAGGTCTGATTTATCCATCAATGGACTAACACTATTGTAGTTTGTCTATTTAAGTTACCTTTCGTTAGTTGTTTTTTTTTAATGCTACCAATTATGTACATCTACTAGATATTATTATAGTTACTTTTAGGCATAGATAAGATTCACTCGTACCTACTATCTAACTGACGTTTGGCCAAATAAAATTCCTTTCATTTCACTATTTGTTGATAAAAAAATGTCTAAATGTTTTTGAGAAGCCCAAAACAATTATATGGACACTTGGATATGACATAATTTGAATTAGATATTATTAACTGTCAGATAAATTCATCTGCACATTTTAAAATTTGCCTTAAAATTGATAAATGTCATTTGTTTTGTGCTTGTGACATGAATTGGACTGATTTGAATGATCTAATTTGCAAGGATGAGCACTTTACCATACTGAGTACCTTACCCGACCATGCTAACGAAAGCTAGTATTATTCTAAATGAGAAATGAGAGCAAGTTGCTACCAAGTGATAACAATAAGATAAGATTACGCATATTAACTTGACACAAATGCATTTATATTTTTATTTATTATTATAAAGATAAGGATAATTTGATTCAACAAAGAAACTAACATGCAAATTAAACAATGGAACCGTTCAAATAATATTAAATACAAATGTTGGTATCACAATTCATATTGTATTGAATATCATAGGTATTGGTCATAATTCCATATTAAAATCACCAGTATACACCAATAAACATTGTAGACTATCCACACAACACTATCTAGCCCCAAACTAAGCAGAGCTATTACTCTGGGAACCAGATAGCTGTAATTATTCTTCTTAAAAAGAGCTTAACTCTTGTCGGGGCTTTGATGCAGTTTTCTCCCAAATAAGTCTTTCGAATGAGGCCTCTTTGACCTTCTTACAACATGACAGCAACCTTTTCTTTTTGTTAAAGGCTGTAATTATTAAATCGTCAAATTATTAGAAATAGAATTAGTTAGGGCTTAGTTTATTTTTTTATACTACTAGCTGATGGACAAGCATAAGGCGTCGTCCTAATTGGCCATCGATCGCGCGATGGTGCGATGCGATTTCATCGTACGATGAAACTGCGTATGCGTTATCGTACGATGACCCACACCCTTAGTAAGGAAATGCCGCCGATTTATGTAGATTTTTCTCTGTCACCAGGTTATGTTGTGTACCCCAAGACTCGGGGGAGAAGGTGGATATCGTGGACTGGAACCTATCCTGTGACTGGCCAAATGAAGATCCAGAGTACCTACAGATGGAAACAGACCTGAATACAGTGCTAGATAATATACTCAAAAGTAAGTAATCTATTCTACCTTACTGCCTAGTTATAGGACCTGGGTGGAGCAGCGAATGAGTAACCTTTTACTCGTCTGGGAGGTGCGGGTTCGATAGCCGCGGCAAGACAAAGGTTTGCTAAATAAATCGCAATTTACTTTTTGGTATGCCATGGTATATTAGGCTTCCTACAATTTAAATAAATAAATATTTATATTGTAATGGAATGGTACGCGTAGTTTTTGACCTCGCGTGCGTTCAGCCGGCTGGCTCTCACGGTGAAGGAAAACATCATGAGATAGCCAGCATGTCGTAGAACCGTAGAAAAAGTCGTAGAAAGTTCGAACATGTGTCAAGTGCTCGAAAAGAGCGTCTTTGAAGCAAAGCTTAAAATCTTTCTCTCACATTGCTTCGAAAGGACTAATGATACGACGAGAGAGAGACAGACAGCAGTCGCCAGCTTCACAGAGCTCGTAAAATAAGATCGAATACCTAGAACAAGTTTACACAGCACATCCAATTGACTAATGAAAAGCCTATTAAACTCGTCCACGGAATTGTCGATCATCGCGATCAAAACAAAGGAGGTACAGTCAGTACAAAGAAGATGAAAAATTGAATCACGCTAAAAAAGCTTAACTAGTCGCACTCCTAAACAAAATCAAAAATCTAAATCAAAAGTGTATTTATTCAGTAGAATCGCAAGGATCACTTTGAAACGTCTTAAAGCTAGGTGAGTCTAGGACCTAGACTGGAACTGGCACCTAGACTCTAGGTGCCAGTTCCACGCGACCAAACCTAGAAGAACAGGCAACAAACTACGGCTTGGTTTCTACTAAACTATAGCTGAATCGCTGAAAGATAAATAAAAGTAACAACTTTAGTCTAGCCTTAGTCAAAAACTTTATAACTTGTAAACGGATTTTGTATTCGACTTAAAAAATATGTCAGAATTGAAAACCTTGTAATTTTTACCCGACTACAGCGAAGCAAATAGGATGGTTATGATTTTGAACATTATCTACGTTTATGTATCTATTGTTACGGTGAAACTCTTCATTATTCATCCATCATTAGCCATCTTCCTCTCCCTCGACTAGAGATGTCACTCGTCGCTCGGTCCGAGTAAGGATCTCCTATTCCCAAAACCGGCTAACAGTTTGTTCATTTGTTCTCTTATATCGTGTTAAACTACTACTTAGAATTTGACAAATGAGGTATCGATGGAAGTGTCTTGGTTGCCCGCTGAAGAGTGTGAACATTCTTCGCTGACTGTACGCAGTCGTGCACGATCGCTCCTAGCCGATCTAATGACATTCGACACGCATCATAAAACCAGGACAAAGATCCTATTACTGAAGCTAGAGTCTGGATCACCGAATCACCATACCCTTTAAGACACACTGATTTAAAAAATATTCATGCTAGGGACATACTACAAAGTTTTTACCTATGTCTGACTAAGTTAAAATAAAATAAAAATAAATAAATATTTTGGACAATCCACACAACACTATCTAGCCCCAAATTAAGCAGAGCTTATGTTTTGGGAACCAGATAGCTGATATACTACTTATATAATTTTTTTTTGTAAATACATACCTACTTGTTATACATTATAACATTCAGACAGAGAACAAACATCCGTGTTCACCACACAAGTATTTGTTCTCGGTGGAGATCGAACCCACGACCTACGGCGCAGAAGGCTACTACCAACTGAGTTGGAGTGGCCACACTGGAACTTCACCGCTATTATCATTTTTGTTTTGTGAAAGGATCATATAAAAAAAAAGTAGGAACCAAGCCATAGTTTGTTGCCCGTTCTTCGAGGCTTGGTGGCGTGGAACTGGCACCTAGACTCACCTAGTTTTAACACGTTTCAAAGTAATGGTGATATTACTGAATAATGAAATATTTGACCTTGACTTTGACTTTCATACATCGGGTAGTAATTCATAAAAAATACATAAAACTAGCACGTAGTACTTATTTACCTTGTGCTAGACTGCTGTCTATTCCATCTAAAATCATGCGCCAGGCACTATAGTGCCTTGCAAGTAGGGCTTGAGTAATCACCAGTTTCCCCTGACGCTATATAATTAATCTACAATAGATGCAAGCATGTTTACTTTAGACTTCTAGCACTCAAAATGTTCCAGGCAAACATTATATTTTGGCACTTTTATTTGGCGACTCGGACCCAAGCACTATTTCTGAATACGGACCTAAATCTATCGTAATAGACCAGCAGCGGTAGGTACCGGTTTTACAATACAGACTGCGAGAAAATTTATATTCTCATAGTTTCAGTCCTTATTTGACTAGACTAGAGTAAAATCAAGTATTTTATGTAGTCGGTTGGCATTTTTGTTAAAATTTGTGTTCTTGCTATTTTCTTGTTTTCTTTTTCCTGGAAAATCAAATCATATCCTACGTTATCATACTCCAAAGAATGCCCTAGACAATTTGTTGGTTGCGACAAATCAGTAGTTCTTTGGTCGACCTCTATGCATGTCCTGCCAACGAAGAGCAACTTCCTATCAAAGGAAGCAATTTTACGTATGTAAATGTAATACGTAGTGATCAATAATTGGCGTCTCAGCTCAGTTGTAGTAGCTCTGCTTTCTGTGGCGTAGGTCGTGGGTTCGATCCCCACCGAGGACAAATATTTATGTGGTGAAGATGTTTGTTCTCTGTCTGAGTGTTATATTGTGTTTCTAAGTAGGTATGGATTTACAAAGAAATTTATATAAGTATAAAATCAGCTTTCTGATTCCCGTAGTACAAGCTCTGCTTGGTTTGGGGCTATATTGTGTTGTGTGGATTGTCTACAATATTTTACAATATTAATAATAGTAACTGGTTGAAAAAGTCAATGCCTCGACTTTTCTATCAACACTATACATAGACCCTATTCAATGTCACGTAGGTTAGGTAATCATCCAATTACATTGAGACTAGCCATATACGTACCTCATATACTGTTAGATGCTGTACGTATGTGTATGTATGGTATACATAAATACGCACTAAAGGATATTGTAATGTGGCTTATCGACTGTGAAGGCTGACATGCGAATGGGAAGCTATTTACGTGAGAACAGGAAAAACATAGGAAATATAATGCAGTATGTTAAATAATTATTTCTACATGCGTTTTATTCAAATGCAATGTATTTAAAAGGAAATAAGGGTCCTGAAGGGGTGAAGTCTTCTTTCCAGGAAAACGTTAACTGAAACATTACAAACTATTTTATAATAGCCCGAAAGTTACACGCCTGGTGTTTCTTTTTGGTAAACATAAAACAAAAATTACGCGAAGTCGCAGAAACGACGTTTACGAAGCATTCAATGCGTTGTCTAGATGTTGCCGTAGTGTTTCGTAAAAACGTTAGAAGAAGCCCGGTGCTTTATATTAATTTTGCAGGAAATATCAGTCTGATCATAGCCTGTTGCACCAAAACACCACGCCATGAGTAATAGCAATTCCAAACGACTGAGAGAAATGCCAATACAGAGTACAAAGCTTGAGAAAATGGAGCACCGATCGCTCGCTAGTCTAAAGGCGCCACCTAAGAGAAATGTCACAAAACATCTAAATTAAGAATGCGGCACCATTTCCGCGTAGCTAGAATGTTTTACTACTATCATTCATGGAAATGTTCTCAAGGGAAGTAGAAAAAGTTTAACAGCTTTTCTAGCTTGTCCATCTGTGATTCGAAAGAGATACTCGCGATCGCCATAATGCTTGCTAATTGATAATTACACCGGAAGCAATCGAGGAGTGGTTAGCCGGGTTAGTTGTGTCGTTCTAGCGACATGCCTTATCCAGCTCACCCGGTACAGTCATCATCAAAGCTATGAAAGTAATACACATTGTTAAAAACCTGATAGCTCCGAGGTTCTCATTCGTGCCGTTTCATGTTCTAAGAATACTCATTACTTCAGTCGGGGTAATGAAACGTAGTTGTTTGCTTTTTAAGCGATTTTCTTAAAGACACTCGCTCTCCACGTCTTAAAGATCAGTGCCAATAAGATAAACACATCTTACCCTGATTGTACCTGGAATTATAGAATCTAGATTAGCACTACGTGGTTAGACTAGCATTAAAACTACCAAGTATCGTTTGTTAGTGTTGGTTTCCTGCCATAAAATAACGCATAAAAACGACAAGCTGATTATAACTGTGATAAGCAAGTATGAAAGTATTTTCTAAGCAAGTTACTATCAGTTTTTACCACATCAATCCCAATGTAAACTTCTCAAAGGCTCTCTTCGCCTACGTTCACCCACTACTGAGCATAGGCCTCTTTAGCACGCCTCTCTTCCCGATCTTACGCAAATCGAATCCACCCACTCACCGTCGCGGGTCAAAGCAAGTACCCCCCCAATAGCTCAAGAGTTATAAATCTACATACAATATCTCGGCCATGTTGCCGCAGAACAGACAATCGTTGGAGCAAACGAATACTAGTAAGCGTATTGTAAGACGCCCTACGGCAAGGTGGGGCGACGATCAGCGAAATGTAGCTGGCAAGCACTAGAGGAGACGAGCCGAAGACCAGGCTCAGTGGCGCGTCTTGGGAGAGACCTACGTCCAGCAGTGGACTGATCCTGGTTGATGATGATGATACATTATCTTGATAAGGATGTAAGAATAACCCGTAATGGATGTACGATATATCGCACATCGTTGACGGAAGCAAATAGTCTGAGATGTTTACACAGGCCCGCCGCGACACAGTCAACTATCGATGATTACGTCAACAGATAGACTGGTACATGACGGATACTTAATGAAATTGGCACAATTTACTACTCTTTTCATGCCGCTTAGCCGATTTATTACATCAGTTTATAGCAGAAATGTTGCCAAGATTGTAACGAGCCTCTGAAGAGTAAATTGTTCTACTTTTTATCGTTATCAAACTGTATAAACTTCAACAATTTATAAGACAGGCATATTATAGTGACGTAATATGAATATTCGCATGCAACTAACACCCACGGATCGATTAGCATGCGAAACTTGCGTATAGCATTTCACTTTCTATGCTACAGGCAGCCTGAGATCCGTCAGTGCCTACACCAATAATACAGTGGTCATATTTTATGGTATGCAGTTAGACGAGTATGAATGACCCCTAAACACCTCTTACAAATGAGTACATAGCCGGCTTTCAACTGACTAACAAAAAGCACCGTGTAAAATACTTTTTATGGTATCGTTTTTTTAGGTCGTTAGACGAAATTCGAAGGATTTCAAAACCATCTTTATATTGATAAGACTTGGATAAAATGAGATGATAGTAAATAAACATACGCAATGCAAAAGGTCAGCTCTGTTGCTTTGCAGGGCGCAGATGTAAATAGAACTCGACCGGTTGGCCAGGTGGATCAATATCTAGGCAAGTCTAAACTTAGCTGCGGAGTCAATGAAACTGATTATGTATTACACACTGTACGCACAACACAAGTAAATGTGGATGTGGTGAATATTTTGCATGCGCGGTAAAAGTTTTCAGAAGAAGAAAAATAAAGAACTAGTCTTACGTCTCCAATTCCCAGACACTGTAGATTTCCCAACAGTATCGAGTATGTTGGCCACATTTTAAAATGTTTCATTGGTTTGTATTCGATTAATGCGAGGTATTAGTAGAATAGTAGAAAGCATAGACAGGAAGAGAGAAAGTTAGTCGAATTTCACCAATTTGAGTGTCATGTGCCATTAATTGCACTAGCACACAAACCCTTAAAAATGGAACACTGCAACACTGTTTGGCGACAGTATGCTATGACAATAGTATTTCCGAGACAAATTCTTTCACAAAAGCTCTATTACTGCTTACAGGCGTGAATGCATTTCAATTGAACCAAGTGAACCACTTTATCTAAAAGAACCTGCATTTTGTAAGCCCAGTCACGACTGCCTGTCATACATAAACGAACACTGTAAAAGCTATCACTCAGTTTCCTGTCCAACTAACACGAATGCATATCCACCAGTTTTGGCACAAATTAACCCACTTCTATGCCGGCTGAGCGTTCCTTTGCAAACACGTTATAACACTTACTCGTACATGATAAATTAAAGTAAAAGAAAACCATTCTTCAATTAGGAAAGTTGATAGTATTTGTTTTTTAAGATGCGTTTTAAAGGTTTATTGAACTGCTTTTTCGGATCTTTTATTGCCTTGCTAATGGTTCATCTGTAGGTATTTCGTTTCGATCTTGGTAATTAATGTGTTATCGGAAGGAGAGTAATTTAGATTTTAATTACTTATAGTTGAGTAGGATCGACAGAGGTCATTACTATTACATTTGATGAATCTTTAATGAACTATTTACGTTGTATTCGTATCGAATTATTTTGCGTGGGAGATAAGTATTTACTAGAATATTTGGTCTTGCATTGATAAAACAATAACACAATTTTGTAATAACATTATGCAAATAACCTTATATACGTGTTTCATTATATGCGTGAAAATCATCATATACCATAATTAATGATCATATAAAAAATGGTAGGAACCAAGCCGTATTTGATTGCCTGTTCTTCTAGGCTTGGTCGCGTGGAACTGGCACCTAGACTTACCTAACTTTAATACGTTTCAAAGTGATCCTTGTACACATTTGATTTGAATGCAACTATGTGAAATGCCTGTTAAAAAAAGTATCTAATCCTCATCTTTTGTTGCAGGCGACTTCCTATCAATACCGGACAAACACAAGTTCGATTCTCGCACCTACGTCAAGCCTAAGAAGCGTGCACAGCGGCCCAGCATTCAATCCATCGTCGAAGTGTCTTCCAACCCTCCTTCCATGTCTCCCAATCCTTCTCTGAATCCTTACGCTAGCCTTAGCTCTTCCACGAACAAGTTTTTGACGTATAACAAGTATAACAACCCGTTGGGCGCGCTTAGTCCGATGCTGCGGCTGAAAACGTTCAATGTTGATGCTAATACAGAGAATAGTACCTCAGTCAAAGACTATGCAATGAAGCGCAGGAGTCTGATACAGGATGAGGATCCGCAGGTAAGGATGTCATCACCAGTCATAATATCCACCAGTTATCATGCTGCATTTTTTGACGTGATAACGTCTTATAAATCGATGGAGCCGGCTGCACGCACGAAAAAACATGACTCATGCGTCGTTACGTCGTTTCGTCGTTCCATTTACCTGAGCCCGAGCCCGGGTCGGGTAATGGGTAAGGGTAAATGAGGGTAAGGGTAAGGGTTCGGTCGGGTTCCGGGTCCGGGTCCGAGAGTCGAGTCCGAGTCCGAGTCCGAGTCCGCGAGTCCGCGAGTCACAAATATTAATTAAAATTCTTTTGAAAAATGCAACCATTCCATCAGTATTTTCTTATGACGTTATCACGTTCAACTATCGTCAGTAAACCGACTTTACAGACAACCGATTTTTTTTGGCTAAAGTACTTCTTCGTCGTGTCGATGTTTCCCATGATATTGTTTTCCCTATATGTGCTTCGCCCAGAAATGGGTTTTCTGTGGCGTCAGTCAAATCCTTCAGCGTGCAGGTGTTAGGGCACTCTGGGCAAGACAGCAAATGAGGCATGGGCTGTGGGACTCCGCAGTTGCAGTCTGCGTGGTTGCTAAAGTACTGAAGTTGAATGAAATAAAACCGGCCAAGTGCGAGTCGGACTCGCGCACGAAGGATGGCTCCGCACCATTAACTATTTAAACGGCAAAAAAAACATTCATACTTCATAGATAACAAAAAGATTTATTATGAAATAGAACAACAACGTTGGTGGTAACCAAAATACGCGGTTTTTTCTTTAAAAATAACCGAAATACTGACGGAATTTGACCATGACTGTGAACTTCGCACACACATAAACAAAAATATGATGTCATAACTAAGAAATCGTATATTAAACCAAGCTTATTGGATTTCTCTTTCATATACGCTTCAAGGCGAAGGCATAGAACTCAGGTAGTCTAGTGGGAGGCATCTGGTCCTAAAGTCGTAGGTTTCAATCCGGTCCTGCACCAGAATATTGCCTTGGAAAAAATGATGTGCTTACAAATTGGTAAAGGAAAACATCGTGAAGAAACCTTTTTGTGTTCTAAGTTCCTACCGTTTTTTTATGATCCTTTTACAAACCAAAAATAAAATAATATAAGTTTAAAAAACTAGAGAAACTGACCTCATGGCCAAACTATTAAATTGATTTTGATGAAATTTCAATGGGACCAATCTGGAATTATTACTTTTCAGGTCAAAAAAGATTTTTTCAAATCAGCTCATAAATGACGAGGTTATGCTATAACAAACATAAAAAAACAGCTAAGCCGATGTTGATGCAGATTTCCAAATAAAAAAATGGTTTTCAAATCGGCAAAAAAAAAGCCGAATTAAGAACCCTCCTCCTTTTTTATTAACCGACTTCCAATCAAAAAGGAGGAGGTTCTCAATTCGGTTGTATGTTTTTTTTTTTTTTTTTTTTTTGTTAATGTTTGTTACCGCATAACTTCGTCATTTGTGAGCCGATTTGAAAAATTATTTTTTTATCTGAAAGATACTGCTTCCAGATTGGTCCCATTTTAATTTTATTAAAATCGGTGTTGCCATTTTTTTTAAATAATTTTTTTAATGTTTGTAACTGCATGCCTCCGTCATTTATGAACCGATTTAGAAAATTATTTTTTTTATTTGGTTATTCTTACGTCCAGATTGTCCCAAACAAATTTGATTAAAATCGGTTTAGCCGTTTGACAATGAAGTCGGTTTCTCAAGTTTTTTAAACTTATAATTATTTAAAGTCTGTTAAAAAGTAGTGAAGTTACAGTGTGGTACCAGTTTATGTAAACTGAGATCTGGACAGATCTTCTCGGTCTGTCGAAAGAAGATCTGTCTATGATATTATACCCGACTGATAGATGGATGCGGCTGTAGTGAAAGCAAAGATTATTAATTCATAGTGAAAGTTCTCTCATTCTGAATTTTGGCTATACGATTGCTTTGATTGAATATGATAGCCGAAATTATTAGCTCTCATAAAAGGTAAAATAAATGCTTTTCTAAAATAATTTATTCATGTCCTAATAAAAGATTTGTTTAACTCTGTCAGGATGTTAAGGCTCGAACACACCTAGTTCGCTGGCGGTAGCGAACAGTGAAACGCTGTTAAAAATTCGCTGTCTAATCTCAAATCTGACAGCGATATTTGACAGCGTTTCACTGATCGCTACCGCCAGCGAACTAGGTGTGTTCGGGCCATTAGAGGTGCTGGGCAAGCTTATTCTTCAAATCCTGTCCAACAGGCACTAAAGCGTCCCGTAAGTAGGGGCATGAGTAAATACCAGCTGGGCGGTTGTGTAATTCTGTTGCAATCAAAAGTTTGATACTAACAAATAAATGATACTAGCAAGAAACATCGATCACTTATCTTGTTGCTATCATTTATCGACCACTATCTATCTGTTGCCATACTAGTTTTACAAAGCGAAGTTCCTATTCGCTATCTCATGTTTATTACGTCATAATTCAGTCTTGTTGCAATCGTTCCTTGTCAAAGTTTTATTTCAATTCATTTTTAGGGTTCCGTAGCCAAATGGCAAAAACGGAACCCTTATAGATTCGTCATGTCTGTCTGTCTGTCCGTATGTGTCACAGCCATTTTACTCCGAAACCGTAATGGCTGGTTTATACAGTGCGAGCTAGCGTACGAGTAAGCCTTCCGAGTAGCTGCACTGCAGTTACTCGCACTGTTTGGACGTCACTTACGAGTAACTCGTACGTGCGAGTTGGTCAGTAGCTCGCATCCGAGTTACTTCAACATTTTTTGTTTTCACTCGCCTGCTCGCCCGGCAGCAACTCGCACATGACAGCGGCTCGTGCGTCGCTCGCATCGTTTGGACGCGTTCGGCAGTAGCTCGCCAGTGCCAGCCGGACAGTTGTGAGTGGAAGCCGTGTTTTTTGTGTGCTACGCCTATGTACTAAATCAAGATCGAAATGGGTACGGATAGATGGTCTTCTGACAATAATATTTCATTTATGAAACTCTACAGAGAACAAGAAAACCTATGGAATTGTTTCGATAAAAAGAGTTTTTTTTTTTCGACTGAGCAGTAGCTAGGTGTGGTGTAGACAGCAAAGGCGAGCCGAGCTACTGGCGTACGAGTAGACAAACCGAGTAGCTGTCTACTGGCCAGGCAGCAGCACGCACTGTGTAAACGAGCCATAAGAGCTAGACTGATGAAACTTGGCGAGTAGATGTATTCTGTGAACCGCATTAAAGTTTTTACACAAAAATAGAAAAAAAACCATAAATTTTGGGGGTCCCCATACTTGAAACTGAAACTCAAAAAAATTTTTTTCACCGAACCCATACGTGTGGAAAATCTGTGAATAGGTTTTCAAAAATGATGTTGAGGTTTCTAATATAGTTTTTTTCTAAACTGAATAGTTTGCGCGAGAGACACTTCCAAAGTAGAAAAAAGTTGGTCCCCCCCCCTCTAACTTCTAAAATAAGAGAATGATAAAACTAAAAAAAATATTTGTTGTACATTACTATGCAAACTTTCAACGATATTTGGTTTGAACGAGATCTAGCCAGTAGTTTTTTTTTTATACGTCATAAATCGTAAGCCGCAATTTACCTTTCGACGAACTACAAGAACCTTTATATTATGTTACTTGATGCAACGGAACCCTTCATGGGCGAGTCCGACTCGCACTTGGCTGCTTTTTTATTGCAATCGAAGCTCAAAATAATGTCAAAACTGATATATATACGACTAGGTTTTATTGCAACAATAAATACGCAATCACCCCACAGTTGCTCTTGACGCTATATAAATCATCTACACTAGATGCAAAGGCCCGTTTGGTTTTTTAAAGTCTGTTATAGACTATTTTGTATTAAATTATTTCTTTGTTCGACTGATTATTACTTGCCTTATTAGTCAGAGAAAGTAACTTAACATTACCAACTTAATTGTGCTATAAATCAGTACAGATTTGGAACAAAACAAACCAAATACAGACATAGGACTGTGGGTGGGATTTCGACCTCGCATGTACAAATAAAACTCAGATCAATTTGATCTGTTTTGAAAGGAGCTTTGCCTTTTGCTAAATTTACTTTTGAATAAGGGGCTTAAGTTCAATCAAGTTGATATATTTTTTATTATTCTGCTAGATGATTAAAATAAATATTATAAATATGTATCGCTAAGAGCGATCTCTTCCAGACAAACTTTTGATTTGCTCGTTATAAAGGGAGCAAAACATGTAATACCTTCTTAGTTTTTGTTTCCGGAATTAAATAATTCTGGAAAACAAAACTGGAATTCAATCTCAATTTCCCGTACCGAAGTTCTTTAAACTACTCGAATTAATTTATTGTTCTAAATTCTAATCTTTTTTGAGCAATGCAGTCTTACAGTAAAACTCTCACAGCAATGGAATTAAAACCTTATTGGTATGACGATAGATTTTATTTTCCGTTACATTCACAGTAGCGGTTAGTTACAAAACAAACCGTGCCTAAGTTACGAGACATTACAAACGTTTAGCGAAATAAACGTTTTATTTATGTAACAGAACAATTTGTACAGTTGATTACATTTTAGTGCTGTAATTATGGTTGATAGAGACAGTTGGAAGGATTTGGGGGAGACCTTTGCCCAGCAGTGGGACGATATAGGTTAGAAAAAAAAAGAAAAAAAATGGTTAGTTTATTATATTTATTGATTTACATAAACCTTATTATGAATTAAATTATTGTTCACTTATACTGTTACAATTTAAATGCCAATGATCATCGCACTCATAACGAAAATTGAGATTGTCATAAGTCTTCAATTTCCACCAGTTTGCGTTTTTGAGGTTCTCAATTCGGTTTTCTTTTATGTTTGTTAAAGCATAACTTCGTCATTTATGGGCCGATTTAGCAAATTATTTTTTTATTTGGAAGGTTATACTTCCAGATTGGTCCAATATAAATTTCATCAAAATCGGCTTAGCCGTTTTATATTAATTGTTTTTAGGGAGGTTTTCGGGGACGATAAATCGATCTAGCTAGGATTTATTTTTAGAAAATATCGGCGTTCGGAGTTAAGAACAAACAACTTTTTCATTATATCATTACTCCTAGCGCCATCTGTAGCTCAGAAGCAAAAACTAAGCTCTGTGAGAACCTGAGAACTCGAGGGTTGTGTTTCACAGAGAACGCCATCTATTGTCGAGTTTTGGAACTAAAGGACTACGTAAACACTCTTTAGAGAAAAGTTCCAAAAGTTGTAATCTCATTGCACTCGTGATTTTTTTTTTAAATAAACAGTTCTTATTTTTTATTATTATGTAGTATGTTAGTAAGATCGAAATATATGATTTCATCATTCATAAGTACGTTATCAAAAAAATACCGAGCGAAGCTCGGTCACTTACTACTAGTACGTCATAAATCGAAAACCGCAATTTACCTTCCGACAAACTACAAGAACAACAACTACAGGAATATTATGTTACTTGATGCTACGGAACCCTTCATGGGCGAGTCCGACTCGCACTTGGCTGCTTTTTAAAAATTTTTGTCATTGCATAATTTCGTAATTTAATTTGTTATTTTTAGGGCCACTAGTTGTTCCTCGATTGTTTAACTTTATTTACTTGTTATTTGGTTACAGTTGGAAGAAATGGACGCGACCTTAGCATCGGAGGCTTCAGGGCGTCTGTCTATGGACCAGACGCCTTCAAAGCCTATCAAAATAGACCTCTCACAGCCAGCTCACAATATACACAATACGTTCAACAAGTATGTATTTATTTATTACTATTCTACTTACATTCTTCTGTGATGACTGGAGTTTTTAGTTAAAGGCCATATGACTATTTGATAGAAGACGTGGTTGCTAACCATTGGCCTCATGCAAAGTTGCGATACGAGCTATGGAAAGAGCTATGCTGGGAGTTTCACTACGTGATAGAATCAGAAATCAGATATCCGTAGAAGAACTAAGGTCACCGACATAGTTCGTAGAATTAGTAAGTTGAAGTGGCAATGGGCAGGTCATATAGCTCAAAGAACCGACAACCTTTGGGGAATAAAGGTTCTCGAATGGCAACCACGAACCGGAAGACCAAACGTAGGGATGACCCACCAGATGAATCGACGACATTATTAAGGTCGCGGGAAGTCGGTAAATGAAAAGGGCTTAGAAACGTTCTTCCTGGAAATGTGTAGGGGAGGCCTATGTCCATCAGTGGACTTCTTCAGGCTGGTGGTGATGAGGATAATTCAAATAATAATTATCCTCATCAACAAAGCCTTGCTACGACTACTATGGTTATAATTATGATGCATCACGCACCTGAATAAACTTTATTAGAATCACTTTTGTTTTAACTAAAGGTGAAACATTCACCTACCTACCTAACATGTATGTATAACTTTTAAACCTAAAACCCCCTAGAACAGGGATTCCCAAAGTGGTCGATATCGACCCCTTGGGGTCGATATTGGTTTCCTAGGGGTCGATATAAACGAAAACTGATTTTGGGGGTCGACGAGGTCTAAAAATCGACCCCCTATTAAATTACCACACGTTCTTGTTTAAAACTTTAGGTAGGTAGGTACTGTATTGTTTATGTTGTGTTACGTGTACTAAGAATAATTAATATTTTTGTAGGAAATAGCATTGTTGTAGTACCTAATGTAAAGTATCAAGTTGAAAAACTAGGCAAGTCAGTGTGGACAAGTTTGTGCAAGATGAACGAGTTCGAGCGTACATCTTTCAGGCGCGTTTTGACTTGCTCTCTATTTGACGCATACGTGATTTAACACGAACGAATTCATGATCAAGTTGCAAATCCAAACATGTTCCTGATATTTTACTATTTATCGAGCTTGCACTTAGGTTGAAAGTTCATTTGCGTTTTGAAATTCGTTGGAGCTTGAACGATAATAGCTCATAGTATAAGTACTCATTTATTTCAAGGAATCACAAAGTTATAAAATAGCTAAATTAAGTGAATTAAAGTGGCTGAAACAGAATTTACGAAATGCTGAGCGAGTTTAAGTAAAAGATAAAATTACAGGGTAAGTACCAAACAGTTTTTATCCGGCACAGCGCATTTTTTTTTTACTACTAGCTGATGGAACAATCATATGGCCCACCTGATGTTAAGCGGTAACCATCGCCTATAACAAAGCATTGCCTCGTAGGTCCTAGGTACGTAGGTATTGCCCTGCGTCCATCAACTTTAGGCTTACAGATGTTTCGCCTCACGTGCCTGTAATTACACCGGCACCCACACCCTTCAAACCGAAAGACTTCAGTAGCGATGCTGCTTCACGGCAGAAATAGGCATGGTGGTAGTACTTCCCTAGACGAGCCCTTCACAAGGAGCTCTACTACTACTAAAATGCCCCACTGTGTGATAGTGATCAGTTGAGCTATCTGTAAATTGTTTGCAACAGTTTCCGGTTGCCTCAGTTGTTTCAATTAAAAATTTACCAGTAAATTAGCAGTTTGTTATTGTTTTTTATGAAGGTAGTTTCTTATATTTTTATTTGCAGGATTACTGAGAGTTTTATGATGGCAGACACGAAAAAAAAATGCAGACAATACAGTTTGGACTACTTGAAGTTCGGATTTATTGCATCTCCATCAAATCAACACGTGCCGATGTGTCTCATATGTGAACATTAAACTTTATATTTACTGAATTGTGTCTTTTTATTTTGTTAAATTTGGATGAGAAAATGAAGTCAATCACTTAACCAAGTGCAAAGTTTTCCAATTTGTACCTTAGCACCTAGGTATTTTGTATCAATAGAAAGAAAACTAAAGATAGGCCCCTAATTTATAATAGTCTGCTAACTTAAAGCATTGCTAATTCTCACTCTGTCTTCCTTTATTGACCTAATTCAGAATGAAAAATAATTATAAGTTTAAAAAACTAGAGAAACCGACTTCATTGCCAAACGGCTAAACCGATTTTAATGAAATTTGTTTGGGACAATCTGGACGTAAGAATAACCTTCCAAATAAAAAAATAATTTTCTAAATCGGTTCATAAATGACGGAGGCATGCAGTTACAAACATTAAAACAATTATTTAAAAAAAATTGCAACACCGATTTTAATAAAATTAAAATGAGAATAATCTGGAAGCAGTGCCTTTCAGATAAAAAAATAATTTTCTAAATCGGTTTATCAATTACGGAGGCATGCAGTTACCAACGTTAAAAAAATTATTTAAAAAAAATGGCAACACCGATTTTAATAAAAATAAAACGAAACCAATCTGGAAGTAGTGCCTTTCAGATAAAAAAATAATTTTCTAAATCGGTTTACAAATGACGAAGTTATGCAGTAACAAACATTAAAAAAAAAAAAAAAAAACACCCAAATTGAGAACCTCCTCCTTTTTGATTGGAAGTCAGTTAATAACACTGTAGCAGCTGTTTTGAGTTAGCGGACCATTATGAATAAGGGGGTTGATCTTAAAAGTAGGTAATTTGGCCATGGGGGTCTGAGGTAACGTTTCATTTTGGAAAAGGGGTCACTTGTCCAAAATAGTTTGGGAACCCCTGCCCTAGAACAATGCCTCACTCACAACGAAAAACCACTCAAACGAAAACATTATCAAATGACGAACATATAAACAGCTTCAAATTCATCAGACTTCATCACTTTCTACTAACTAATTACCAAAGATGACTTTACTTAGCTTGCACAGACAAAAAGCCGTCCTAACAAAATACATGAAGCATGATTACGTTCTTTTTACCCCACATTACATAAAAGTGATTGCAGTTTACTTTCAAAATGCTAATTGCAATAGAATGCTCAGTAAGTGAATTTAAGAAGTATTCTTCTGTTGTTGAAGATTTGTCTCTTGCCAGTCTCGTTCGGAGCAACTAGTGTGTGCATTTATTTTTATTAAAATGATTATTAATGGCAGTTCTTGTGGTGTTACCGTTGCTTGTGGACTTTTTAATAGGTATGTGTTTTACTAATAATAATGGAAATAATTGCGAAAGTATTTATTGTGAGTCACGCACGAAATTCCTGGCACGTGAGGCTGAACATATGTATGCCTCAAGTTAATGGACGGAAGGCAGTGCATCGTAGGGCACGCTCCTAATGTGCGAGAGGCAATTCTTTGTTATAGGCGATGGTTACCACATTCTCATGGTTACCACATTCTCATGGTGGGCCTGGTTTTGAATTTCACGAAATTATGAGCACAAAATGATACCATGGAATACCATTGGAAATACTTTTATTTGACTAATAACATTACTTAAAGCTTGTGAAATAGGCTTCTTCTTCCTGCCCTTATCCCACTTTATGCGGGGTTGGCACAACATGTTCTCTTCCATTCTCCTCTATCAGCCGTCATCTCTGTAATATGTATGTATGTAGTAATATGTATTCTATTAGTAGGTCTTTAGTTTTAAGTAAATATTTCTCTCTTCTCTTGTCACGTCAACTGGAAGTAAATGCTAATTAGCATTAAGTTCGCCTATGTACTATTTTTTGTGCAATAAAGTATTTTCTAATCTAATCTCTGTATTCACATTCGTAATACCATGTTGTAGGGGTTTTGGCTTTTTGTGTTTTAAGACCGGCCGCCTGTCTGACGTCAACACTCTTTGTGAAATAGGCAAATATAATAACAAAATCTTCAAAGTATCCGATTTTTTTGTGGTTTGTACAAAGTTTTGTTACCTTGCCCACAGAGGTCTAACAAACATAATGAACGAGCGCGGCAGTTTAAACATGTACCAGAGCGGCGAATCTCTCATGCGGATGTCGCCACCGAGTCTCGTGTCTTCCCTGATGATGGAGAGCTCCGGGAACTTCAACCCTGAGTCCCTGGAAGGGCGGAGATCTATACCGTCACATAGAGACTCAGGTATTACCGATAGCAAAATATCCTCATTCAGATTTGTTTTTTTTCCGGGCGTTCACCTCACTATACAATATGCTTTTTAGAGCCAAATGGCAAAAACGGAACCCTTATAGATTCGTCATGTCTGTCTGTCCGTCCGTATGTCACAACAGCCAGTTTTTTTTCCGAAACTGTAAGAGCTGTACTGTTGAAACTTGTTAAGTAGATGTGTTCTGTGAACCGCATTAAGGTTTTCACTCAAAAATAGAAAACAAACAATAAATTTTGGGGGGTCCCGTACTTTGAACGAAAACTCGAAAAAAAAATTCATCCAACCCATGTGTGTGGCATATTTTATGGATAGGTGTTCTACGGAAGCGGCCAAGTGCGAGTCGGACTCGCTCATGAAGGGTCATGGGCGAGTCCGACTCGCACTTGGCCGCTTTTTATGTCACTTAGTACTAACAAATGCTATATACTTCCAGGGTTACCAATGTCAGGTCGGGATAGCATTGATCCTATGATGACCAGCATGACGCTTTCAATCCTCGACGAAAAAGATATGAGCACAAGTTTTCTCTCCCAAACAACATACCCTGATAACGACAGTCTTATGGACTCTCTACCACCGAGCCTCGTCAGCTCAGTCAACTCTTCCTACGTAGTCAACTCATCAAAACCGAAAGAAGACTCCAATATCTTCAGTTCAGCGACCTTCACACATCTAGAACAATCTGAGAAGTTGCTCTCAGCCCGACCGCGGTGCCAACTATACAACAGTTTCAGGCGAGAAGGGAGCATCAAAAACTCTGAAAGTTATACTAAGTCTCGCGAAGAAGCGTGCCAAATAGACCCTGTCAAAGTTCTAAACGAAAATGGCGATAAGCCTAAAACCAACATGGCGGAAACCATTACCTTACATTTCGCTAACAACAAGTTCAGAAATGACGCTGAGAAAGAGAACTTTGAGCGAGACGACACCTTTTACAAAGATATGGGACTAACAAAGCCGGAAGACGCAGGCAAAACTAGTTTGAATGTCACCTTAGGGAAACAGGAGTTGAATGAAATAATACAGGCGAGACAAAAGTTGTCTTTAGCACGCAAAGGGTTGCCAAGCGAACCAGATAAACCGTTACCAAATCAAGTAGACACATCTCCCATCAAAACTATTCAACTCCCGAACCAGACTATAACGGTTCCCCGCCAGAGCATGGAAAATGCATCAGAACTCCTTTCAAGAAGAAGAGCGTTGAACGGCTTTGATAAAGAAGAACCACCGACACGAGAAACACCTAAACGGAATGCTACGTTTAAGAAGTTGTCCCCTAAAGCTAGTGCTATGGACACAACAGTGATTTATAAGATGGAGGAGCCTCAAGTTAATGATATTATTGATATCAACTCCGCTACCTTGAATCTTCTAGATAATGGGACTGACAGGACGCTGCAGCAAGAGGTATGTTTTCTCTTTCACATTGTAAAATAAGATCTACAGAAAGTTATAGATGGTGGAATTTGGGGAAGATAGCAGACGCATACGAATGTTCTGTTCATCTTCAAATAATCTTGAGTTGGTATACTAAGAGATCTTGAATTAGGTACCATGTCTGGCCAGGGGGTTAAAGCGGCGAAGTGGTTTTCGTTCTTTCATTATTCTATGTGCAGAATGTACCCAGAATGTATCTGCGAATTTAGAGAGTATGTTTATTAATTAGGTGGGTAAGTAAGTGAACAAAAGCGTTCGGCACCATTATTAGTTTGAATAATTAGTTACTATAAAAAGTGGTTCAGCTGTCAACGGCTAGATGGCGTTTAAAAAACCTACTATCTAAAATATATGTCTTGATTGGCTTGAATCCGAACAGTTTAGATGAGATTATTCTGTCATTTATTAAATTTGTTTGATAATGCTAAACATAAACATATTTGTTTGGAAATTAGAAATATGATAGTATGATCACAACTTATCATTCACCTCTCTAACATTCCGCATACCATATTGAACCTTGTCTCTACAACATACACTTCATTTTCCAGGAGTGGGGTTCCCAAGAGCGAGCGATGGTGGGCTCCAATGAAAGCACCGACACAGGCACGTTCAGCTCGTCCAGTCCACCCGACAGCGTACCAGAGAATGTGCCACAACATGACACACGTAAGTATAGTAGTAGGCAACAAATATTGCACAACGGCTTTTCTGCTTTCGTAGAGCGCTATCTCTTTCTGACGCACACTACGCTCTATGAAGCCGAGACAAATGAGCCAGTTTTCGTTTCAACAGTTCTACCATTGAACTAAAAGGACAAAAATAGTTTTAACAGTTCTATGGCCATACATTTCTGTAGAACTAATGGAATTGACCAAGTTCTAAAAGTACTATAGAACAAATAGTTCAGTTTACGTTTTATTAGTTCTATCATGGTACTAAAAGGATAATAAAGTATTAAAAGTTCTATGACGTCACAGTCCAATAGAACAAATGGGAGTTACCGGAAATTAACCGATGCGATGTGCAATATTTGTTGCCTTCTTCTAACTTCTTGTCGTATCATTACTTTCTTCGAACCTTCGTAAGATAGTTGTAATAAATAAATATTGTGAACAATCCACGCAACACTATCTAGCCCCAAATTAAGCAGAACTTGTACTATGGGCACCAGATAGCTGATATAATAATGTACTTACAAAAAACGGTAGGAACCAAGCCATAGTTTGTTGCCTGTTCTTCTAGTCTCATCTATGTTTATTAGAAAACAGAATAAGCTCATATTATCACTATCTCACCACTGCCTCTGTCCCACAGGTCCACAAGTGTCTTCAACACCGCTAATGTCACTACGAAAAGGCGGGACAAACGACCTCCTAAACCTACACGCAACTATATCGCCCATCTACGATATGATCGACGATAAGTCCTACACACTCACAAAGGCGTCCAGTTCTAACTCTCCTATGGAACGGACGTACGATATGCACAATACAACTGTTATAAATAGTGCTACGATGGTGAAGAAATCTTCAGCGAAACGGGACATCTTGGTTCCTAAAGCCAGTCCGGAGAGACGACTACCACCAACGCGAATGCGATCCCCCAGTTGTGGAAGAGTCCCGCCTGCTTCTACAGGTTAGTTTAAACCTTTATACAGGGTTACATTATTTGCTACACAAACTGACAGGGCCTAATTATAATCATAATCATAAATTTATTTATTCGTAGCCAAAAAATGATGTTACAATACTTTTTTATTTTTTCATTACATTTATTGGGTCATGAATATTTTTTGGCCGAAGCCATTGAATTTCTAAACTGAAAGTTTTTGTATCAAAATATTATTTTCTTTACGACATATTGCATAATTATTGCCACGGAGAACCGGACGATGGTCTATCGTCGCCACCCAGGCGGTGACTGAACATAGAGTGTCACTTGCGGCGCGGGGGCGCGGATCAAAGGTCAGGCGGCTCGCCTTTGATTAGAAATGGACTTTTAGATGTAACAACGCCTGATTCGGAAAGATAATCTTCATCGATTTTCTCGGAATTTTCGTAACAAAACTTTAAAAAATCATTTCAAAAATATGAATATTTTTATTTGTTAAACCTAATTCCTGAGTATTTGTAGCTAATAATGAATAACCCTGTATATATAAATAAAAAAAAAAAAATTGGCCTGAGTGTTATACCACATATTTGCTTTTAGCGTTGTTTTTAATCACTGCAGCTATGCCAAGCCTACTGTGATCGCCACATGCGTCCATAGTTCACCGCTAAGCTCTGCAGCTATTATAGAAGGATTTTTGTAGGTTTTAAACTCAGTCGGTAACAAAAACAATATTTTGGAGTCAACATTGTAGAAAAACAATTATTTTAATATAAGCATTGCTATTCAGCGTGGCAATGCCGCCAGCGTCTTGGGGACGCTTCCGTCTGGCACTGATTTTGATCAGTTGAGCTATCTCTAGATCGTTTGTAACGATCTGCAGATAGCTCAACTGTTTCTTGTGTATTTTGTACATTTTGTAAATATTTGTTTAATTGTAAGTATCTTTGTGTAAATAAATATAGTTATCGTAAAAGATTAAATATTAATTATTTTAATCAGTCGAAGAAACTTTTTAATGCTGAGTCCGAGTTGCGCTTGCTTTCTCACAGGCGAGTCACGCACGAGAGTTTGAAAACCACCCGTTAGGCCCCTAACGGGTGGTTTTATTTTGTTTTTTTTTTTTTTCTGAACGGGTTTTGTATGGGGATTGATGTAACGATAAGCGGGCGCTTATCGGGTTCGTTTAAGCACTTTTTAAATTAAGGCGATTGGTATGCATAATTATATGGAAGTCGGGTGTGTTTTTAATTTAATTATATGGAAGTGGAATCGGGAAATAAAAATAAAGGTAATCGCGATAAAAACCCGTTTCCTCCATGTTACTACTGGTTCGTATGAGTTCCCAATAAATGTTAAATGCTCCTCACTTTCCATCAGGTGTGATGGCAGCCAAATGCTTAGCTATATCTATATTTAAAAAAATACATTACTCAAGTAAAAAGTACTGAGGTTTTTACGCAATTTAAAAATGCTTATATTTATCCAATAACTCGTTTCTAACATGACGAGTGTCGTCAGGTTTGTTCGCTTACTAATATGATAACTACAATAATATTTCCAGTGTCGTACGCTACGATGGCGCCACCATCAGCCATGCTTCGGAAAACGAGCTTGCCCACCTCCAAACTAAGGCAGTACAGTTCACATAGAGAGCTTAGCAGAATACCCGGTAACTAACTAGCTTTTTACGCTTTTTTTATATCCTAGCACAAACAAATGTACACAGAAAGGACACTCTTCGTTGGTGTAATGGATGGTATTTTTCGCCACTATACTCGTTAGAGACTGCAGTAGAAAATACGTGTTGAGTTTTGTCCATGCAAACCAACTCCCGCTGCAGCCTTTTTGGTTGAATTTATACAAAAATCTCTTCTAATGCCCGTATGCAAAAGCAATGCTTGAGTCTGAGTGGAGCCTCAAGCATAGATGTTTGACACTTCAATAGAGAACTGTCAAACAATATTCGCCCACTAAAATAACGGTCTTGACATCCCGAGATAACGCTCGTCCCATCTTTGGATATGTATCTCTTGTGCGTCTGACATAGACAGTCCGGTTTCCCCCCGTCTCTCGACGCGGTACAGCGGTCGCGGGCAAACTATAATAATGAGTTAATGTTACATTCCAGGGGGTCCCCCGGCGACGATCCGTGACGCGCCGGTCGGCCGTAGCATGCTGCGTCGTAACGTGTACGCATCGAACCCGGCGCTCAGTCCCACCGCGTCCGCGCCGCTACACCACTTAGCCATGCCAGCCGAGACACAGGTATACCTGGCATTTCAATCATAATCATTTGTTCACAGGATTGTACAGGTATTTTTGAAAACCTATCCATAGATACTCCACACGTATGGGTTTGATGAAAAAAAATGTTTGAGTTTCAGTGTTTATTTATTGTTTTTTTTTTTCTATTTTGAAAATCTTAATGCGGTGTACAGAATTCGTCTACATACCAAGTTTCAACAGTATAGTTCTTATAGTTTCGAAAAAAAGTGGCTGTGACATACGGACGGACAGTCAGACAGACATGACGAATCCATAAGGGTTCTTGCTATTTGGCTATGGAACCCTAAAAATGGTAGGAACCAAGTCGTAGTTTGTTGCCTGTTCTTCTAGGTTTGGTCGCGTGGAACTGGCACCTAGACTCACCTAACTCTTAACACGTTTCAAAGTGATCCTTGTAATACTATTAAATAAATACATATTTGGCTTAACTTTTACTTTATTTACCGCAGAAAGTGGAAGATAAGCCAGCGCGACCCGTTCTCACGAATCCTCCAGCGCTGATACGGCAAGGAACTGAGACTCTACGCAGAGAGCGACCGCAAAGCCAACTGGTGGCACCTAGAGATGTAAGTTGTTTAATTATATGGAAAAAAAAGGTATTTATCGCGATTACCTTTATTATTTCCCTTCTAATTATGCAAGTTGTCTTATACCATTCCTATAGTGAATGTTGTTTTATAGTCACGAACGATCTTTGTGCCTTTGAAACAGTTTGTCGTTGTCTGTCTCACTCAAGCTTGTTACAAACGAAAGTGCGTAACAGAGACGCAGATAGTAAAGAGTCACAAAGATCCAGTTGTTTTGTGTTTGATAGTACAGTCGCATGCACTAAAACGGCTACATAATTATATCCTGTGAATAAAATTGATAAATTATTTCATAAAAAATATGAACCTGTCATATTGCAAGCGACTGAACCGCCCAATGTTTTTGTCGATTTCTTAATCGTTTGGTCTGCTTGCTTAACGTGTTGTTTTGTGTTTTAGTTG
This sequence comes from Thera obeliscata, assembly GCA_947578465.1. Lineage (NCBI taxonomy): Eukaryota > Metazoa > Arthropoda > Insecta > Lepidoptera > Geometridae > Thera > Thera obeliscata. The sequence goes on along the minus strand of OX387918.1, from coordinate 5,270,363 downwards.
AAATATACAATCAAACCCTGATCAATGGTAAAAGTATCATTTTAAATTTGACCTTTCAAATAATTATTTAATATCACGTGTCTAAAAAACCTTGAAACACTCGTGACACATCTAGTCTGTTATTAACTAAAACTTACTTTGGTTTAAAATTGAATTATAATAACCAATTGCTAAAAAACCATGCAACTGTAAAAAAACTGCTTGTGCAATTCAGTTTTTCAATTTCATTATAAAAATCCATTGTGACATGGTGTTGGTTTTGTAATATTCGTGTTGGTTTGCCACAAAGATATAGATTGAACTAGATACCGCAAATTGCTCTTATTACGTGCCACTATTTATCCCTCAAGTGCGTGCAGGACACTCAGTGGTACAATTTTTTATTTATTTTTTAGTTCTAATCTTAATGCGGTTCACAGAATACATCTACTCGCCAAGTTTCATCAGTCTAGCTTTTACGGTTTCGGAGAAAAATGGCTGTGACATACGGACGGACAGACAGACAGACAGACAGACAGACAGACAGACAGACAGACATGACGAATCTATAAGGGTTCCGTTTTTGCCATTTGGCTACGGAACCCTAAAAAGGAAGCAAATGCTACAAGCATTTTCTGCCTCCCAACCTTAGAAGTAGAATAGAATATAACTTTATTGTACACCAAAGATAAAGGTTACAAAACTATAATACTTAAAACAACTAGAGGTACAATAAGCGGTCTTATCGCTAAGAGCGATCTCTTCCAGGAAAAGGTCGCTGTCATATCGTTTAAGGAAGTCAAGAAGAAAGATTTGATTGGTGAAAACTGCATCAAAACCCCGACAAGAGCTAGGCTCTTAAATTTAACAAGAAGAAGATTGGTTTCATATAATTTTAAAGCACTTACTGTATCTCACGTGCCCTATTTTACGCACGCTGCTAAAAGTCACGTGACTTTATAGCACAAAAAATATGGCACAATTTGACGCCCTTGCTGTATCTAGTTCAGTGTACCTCGTGTGTTCATAAGTCTTGAGACACAGTAAAACTAAAATATTCAAATGTATATTTTTTCTGATTCAAAACATTCGAAATTTAAAATTTTAAAAATATAAAAAAGGTTGCATGAATTACTCTCTTTTTAAATTAATTAAATAAGTTCGTCTCAAAACTTATGAACACACGAGGTATAGGTCTCAGCATAGTAGTACCTTATCGTGCTTAATACAATGCAGGTACGAGAAAACGGACGGGACGGGTACATTATGTACGGTTGTAGGAAATACATTGCACATTGGCTTTTCTGCTTTCGTAGAGTGCTATCTCTTTCTGACGCACACTACGCTTTAAGGGGGTACGATTTCCATACAAACTTAATTTACACAACTATGGGCGAATAAAGTATTAATGTACACTGAAATAGCTGTAATAGGCTTTTACAGTGGTCCTTATTACCGGCCAGTTATATAAAGTTGGAGTGTCAGCCGTTGGTCGTGGCAGTCGGGGCTTCAGAAAAAGAACTAACAGACTTTTACGTCTATTTTGAAACAGTGATGTACAAAATTGACTCTATGCTAAAAGCTAGTACCCGTTAGAAAGAATGACGAAAAAATTACTTTTGGTTTTTTATTAATATTTCTGTTATCCTACAGTTTTCTCCAACTTTATTTAACTGGCCGGCAATAAAGACCACTGTAAAATTCTATTACAGCTATTTCAGTGTACATTTATACTTTGTTTGTCCATAGTTGTGTAAATTCAGTTTGTATCGGAATCGAACAACCTTAAAGCCGAAATTAGCCGATGTGCATATTTGTTGCCTACTACTATACATTCGAGTACCGTCCTAGCTATTATCCCGTAACGTATACCAAGATCATTATTTTTATGGACAACGGGATATTTGCCATGATTTAATTTTGTTAGTTTTGACTCGTGATATTTCAGCACAGTTGCATGCACCATGCTCAATGTTCTAGGCTTGGTCGCGTGGAACTGGCACCTAGACTCACCCTAGCTTTAAGACGTTTCAAAGTGATCCTTGTGATACTACTGAATACATACATTTATGATTTTGACGTATAATGAGCACCACAAGTAAAAGAAATGTTATTGGCAGACAAATCGATTTACCTCTCGCTTTGTTTTATTGGTTTCGACACTACTAATAGTTCCATTCTCACTTTTTACTCGATTTCAAAAAAAAACACTAACGGTATCGGGACGCGTCATTGATGCCACACGTTTTTCGTGTTTACACATCCGTATAACCGGGTTCCAGCAAATTAAATCATGTAAATATCCTGTTATTCATAAAAATAGTGTTAAAAGTTTGTGTGCTAAAATCATCTGTGGTTTGTCATGTGTCTAACTTCATGTCATGTAACTGTGCGGTGTAGCTGCGAGCGAGTGGTGTGCCAATGCCGACTGCGATGCGAAACAACTATCTTCCAGTGAGTTACAACCTTGTAATGTGGTAACAATGATGGTATCTTCACTAACATCACAGTAGTCTAGAAAAATACAGTACAGTAGTAGTAGTAATCAGTAGTCTAGAACTAATATCGGTCCGCTTGTACTGTATTGCAACACCCTTACAGGGTAAATTATGTATTGATTCAAAAAAAAATTGTCCTAGTGGTAATATTAAATTTGCATACATATGCAATAAATTAACTGAATACAGAAGGGCAAGTCGCAGTTTTACTTGATCAGTTTGAATAATTCCGCCTACATGTCTCTCTCTTTTGTATGGATAAAACATGAGACAACGACAATACGTTACGGAGGAACGATCGAAACGAGTTGTTGTCTCGCCATTTCTCCATACAAAAGAGGGAGACACGTAGGCGAAATTGTTCAAACTGATCGAGTAAAACTCAGGACAACTACAGTACCTCTAGGTACTGTAGTTGTAGTTTTTCGATGAGTCGAGTAAAAATAAATAGTTGAATGTTTAACAATTCAAGAATATCTAATGAGTATTTTTATATGCCGGTGTAACGCAACAAAGCTTAAAAGAACTGGAAAAGAAGTTGTTAGTAGTTTGCATAACCTTGTAATGGCGTAGTCTCGGTAGAAATGCTTTGTGTTTGGTGTTGGGTTTGAATTGAATGTATGCTATCTCATCTATAATAATACTATCTCGCTTTAAAATATACTTGCCATTTATAACTTCTAAATATGTTTAAAACACATGCTAACAGAAAGCTTTATATCCTGCTGTAGTCAATTGTTGTACTTTCCCCCCAAGAGTTGTACTTTCATTTTTGGTCTTTTGTATTGCGATCACGTATACATAAAATACTGCGGATAGTGCTTCTTGCTAGAGCTATAGTATAATAAATAAAAATTAATAATATTCGACCTTTGATCAAATTATTTGACCTTTGATCAAATCATTTGACATTTGATCAAATTATTTAACCTTTGATCAAATTATTCGACCGTAGCTCTTTTAAAGTAAAAATATAACCTTTTACAAGCGAATAAGACTGCCTTCAGCTTTAAAAACTTCAAGTTCACAAGTAAATATACTCACAATTATAATATTTATTTAACATTAACAATGGTTTCAATTTGCAGCCACCTTCGACGAGGCCGTATTCTATAGCGGGAGCTTCACAACTCAGGGTCACCAGGCCAGCGTCAAGTCACGTACAAAAACCAACGCCAGGTAAAATCTACATAATGCATCTATTCGAGATTCTGATTTATGTTCAACTTAATAAAAAAACTTACAATAAAGTAAATATTAGAATCCGATGGCGCAGCGGTCGACGCAGCCCTGTATCAAGGGGAAGGTAGCGGGTTCAATAAAAATCTTTGTGATATCCCAGTACAAAATCAATAACGAAATCATTTTTAGACAGATCATTCTTAATTGTTTAACACAGAAATATAGTATGAGACTGAAAAATAAAGAATTAGGCTAAACAATGAGCAACCTTATGGCTGAGAGCGATCTCTTCCAGGCAACATTGGCTTGGAAATAATTAACGAATTGAAGGCGATGCGGTACTTAGAATACAATATAACACCCGGACAGAGAACAAACGTCAGTGCTCACCACATAAATATTTGTTCTCGGGTTCGAACCCACGACCAACGGTGCAGAAGGTTGAGGAATACAATCACAATTCTCAACATAAATGCATTGTTTCAGTAGCAGTGGTAGAACAACCGCGACCGGCGTCAAGCAACGAGCCCCGGCTATCCGGTCTGCCGAGGCCTTCCAGGTTACCCGCGCCACGACGTGCCCTCAGGTAACCTTAACCTTTCGACACACTGGTTCACCACCACTAGTTTCTTAATTGCCCTGACTTTCTGAGTAAAAACTTTTGAACGTTTCTAGATATCTGTTCAATCTAAACGTGTCATCAGCCTGAAGAAGTCAACTGCTGGGCATAAGCCTCTCCTTTTATTTCCAGAATGAACGATTCTGAGCCTTCTTCATCCACTAACTTCCATCAATCATAAAAATGTCGTGGGTCCATTGTTCCAGAGTATTGGATTTATACATGTACTAGCGGCCCCTCGCCCCGTTCCCGTTACGCCCCGTTCCTGTTACTTTCTCGGGATAAAAAGTATCCTATGTGCTATTCCAGACTATAATCTATCTGTGCCAAATTTCTTGCAGATACGATTAGCCGTTCTGGCGTTATTGAGTAACAAACATCCATCCATCATCCATCCATCCATCCATCCATCCATCCATCCATCCATCCATCCATCCATCCATCCATCCATCCATCCATCCATCCATCCATCCATCCATCCATTCAAACTTTCGCTTTTTCCTGATCACTACAATCTGGGGCTCTTCAAGGCAAGAGTGAATAGGTTTCTTCTAGTCTAGACAATTCTGCTTTATCGTCGCTTTGTCGTCGGTGGTATTGTGGCCAAAGGATGGTCTATCTAAAGTTAAAAAGAAAAAGAAGTAAAACGATTTTGTGTATTCCACAGACCACCATCAGTTTACTCCGTGGCACCAACAGGCGACGCAGAGAACTACTGACATTTGTGTCCGACTGTGTCCGACTACTGGATCGCAGCCGTAGCCCCAACTAACCAACTAAATTTTAGTTGATGACTGCTAACCAGACTGATGTCTTTGACAATGTGCATAGTGTTCCGTTTTATACGATTTTAGCGAAATCAAGCTGTGTTCAGAGTTTAAAAAATTCTAGATGAGATTTTCAATATATTTAAACCATTACACGGGTATTTATCTAGAAACTTAAATATGTTTATGATCGCGAAAGTTTACCCGTGTAATAGTTTAAAAAGTGAGATTTTCAATTGTATCACGCTAATTACGGTGACTACTTTTCATCAGGTGGCCTCAGGACCTAGGCCTCCACTTCAGGGAGATTATTTATTGTTTTATTTTACTTGCATTGCCATTGTCTCGTAGGTCACGCACGTTAAGAATGTGTCCTACGTTACACTGGCCTGTGTCCATCAACATGAGACAAATAGGATTTTTGCCGGGAATATCATCTATGAGAGATAAGCCGCGGGCGGCAGCTAGATGACAATACAGTCAATTTCTATTAGCCTCTCTGAGGCGCCCTTGTAATCCTTTCACCACACTGGTTCAAGAAGAAGAAGAGTCAATTTCTATTTAAATTGATCATACTTAATGGGAACTCAAAGAAAGAGGTTAAATAATTAAAAGTGAGATTATATTAAGTCAGCTATCAGAGTTAGGTATAAAATATCCTTTTTTAAAAAGCACATCAATATTACCACAATGTAAATCAATTGTTTTAATATATATTTTTATTAATTTTAGCTTTGCTATTGAAAATAAACAGCGCATGGAAATATGGCACTTTTAAAAGTATATTGACAAATTTGGTAAAAGGTATCGATCGATCTAAAATATTTTTAAACTCTGAACGCAACAGTAAATAATTCTTATGATGGATGTAGTGATTTTTTTACTAAAATATCGACCAATTTTTATTAGATTTTTTTATTATTTCAAACTATGCTGAGACAATAAACTGATAAGATTTTGTATGTAGACATTTTTAAACTCACCATTTTCGATAACATTTTGTAACTTATATCATTCTCTATTATGCACTTTGTATCGTGACTTTTTAAAGAACTATGTAGAATATTTCGACATTCAAAGTTTTCGTTCGAAAATTTTGCTTATGTCTTTCAAGATACTAGAAATCAACTTTTTTATCAATGAAAAGTTAACATTTCTATCATGCACTAGTTAATTCGTAAATGCTCTCTTATTATTGTCATCGTCACTCTAGCTCGAAATTTTTAAACTAAAACGATGGTTTGGTACAAAGACATACAAATTATGATATTATTCCTAATATGTTAACAAAATTAGCATAACGTGGATAAAGCTTTGTTCATAGTAATTTATTTCCATTTTATGTGTAAGATTTTGCATTTTTGTTTAGAGATTGTAATCATATAAGGAGGGACATATAATTTAATTGTTTTGTCTAATTAGATGTATAAAATTATATTGTATACTGTTTGTAATATAACTTTTATTCACACGGCTCATTTTTAAAAATGTACACATTAAAACCTTTTACCAAACAAAGATAACCTTGATATCGGTGAAGTAACTAATTATATTTAAGAAACGCACAAAGTTACTGTATATTTTAAAGTTAATATCCTGTAAATTATGTAAATTTCTTCGCTTTAAATTCTGTAATTTTGGAAATTCTTACGCTTTAAAATTACATATCACCTTGTAGCATTCATTGTTAGTTTTTTCTAACATTGCATAAATTGTTATGCCACTATTGTATCCAATATAAATTGTACAACAATACTAAATAATAAAATAACTTCAACAATCAACAAAACACGACGAACATCTAGTAATAATTGCCATAGCTGTAAAATAATTTGTAATCGATGAAACAATTTTGCACTTCAAAATCGTTAATACGAATTGTAATCAATGCTTTTGTGAATATTCGTTTTATTGGTGCATAAAATACTGTATCAATGTGATATTCACTTCATACGTCCTAGCTACAGTGCTACCAACTTATCTGTTCAGTTGACCATAGCTAATTTCTATTTTTTTTTTAATTTACATTTTCTTCCATAATTTGAGCAGATTATGTTGGTGGCACTGTAGTTTAGCGTAACAGCTTCGGGTACAAGAGTGTACTGTGTGTGTAGTCGGAGTTTTACTACCGCATTTCGTCTACCAAATGTTGTTTTCGTGTGAGCACGTGTCTCTCTCTTTTTAATTTAAAATTGATGAGACAACAACTGGTTTCGATCGATTATAGAGAGAGACAAATAGGCGAAACGAAAACAACATTTCGTGATGAAATGTTGTGAATGAAGCGGGACTTGCCCATATGGGCTATTTGAAAACCGTTTGTAATTTCACTATCTTTTGGATAAGGGTCAAAATAACGAAAGCTATCAATATGAAATCTTACAGAAGTGGAAGTAAAATAATTTATAACGATTGCTTGCTATTCTTATAGAGGTTAGTTTCACCATGCTCTGTTAGTTACTAAAAAAAGATTAACAGGCCGTTAAATCTAACCTTAGATGTCAAAATGGACGCGTCTTATAATAATTGACGCAAGATTATATTTAAACGCCCGTTAATCCTTTGTTAGACTAACTGAGCATGGTGAAATCTTATTCATACCAAAGGATGGTGAAACGAGTCTTAAAATTATTGTAATGGACATCGATTTTTTCCGGCCAAGTTACAGTATTACTCAAAAAGCTTTTTAAAATGAGCTATGCCTATATCCTACGCCGGCCATAAAGTAACAGAGAATGTAGTAAGTATATTTTGTAAACACAAAACAGTGGTGACAACGATCTTTGTGGTTCTTGAAGATCTTTCTATCTTATCTTCTCTTCTCTTCTTTTCCATCATCTCTCTCAAGCTCTTTACTACAGTACATGCGCAAACGCAGAATCACTAAGCCTAGCCACAAAGATCCGTAGAGACTACTGAACCTATGTGTACAGATGTTAAGTTTTGCTAAATCTAATGTATATTTTTTATTTCGCCCGTTCAGGCCACTATTCATTAACACCTAAACTGCAAACGAGCACTGTCAAAAATAAGTTAAACGGTCTGTTATTGTATTGGTGTATTCTAGCCTTTGATATACAGTTAACAGATAAGTGTGGACATAATATGCTATACTCATGATAATGTACTGAAATGTTTGTGTTCACTTTTGTCGTTGACTGTACGTTCACGGTGCATGTGCGGTTAGTTTGGATACGTCGTGCCTTATTTAGGTATAGTTTAAGGGATTTTGTTTCCATTTTCTAATAAAATTATGTATTTAAATAAAGTGGTTTTACTGTATCACTGCCTTCTTTCGCCCCATGAGTTAGGAACGTTTAGACAAGTTGACACTCGATTAGTTCGCGCAAAATAACTTTTGTGGCGACGAAAATCGAATCGAACTTGCATTTGCTTTTGGGAGAATATTTGTAGATGGATTTTTGTAAATTTCTGCTATCTGTCACTGTCACAGTTATCTTGCGCGGGGTCTAACCTCTGTATTTTTGGTTGGGTTGGAGTGGAAGGATAGATTTTATAAAATCAGTTCACTCGCATTAGAAAGTGGTAGGTAATGCTCTCGGAATAAGTCATTATTCACGCTAGTCATTAGATAATGTTACTTACGCTTGCGTACTAAGGCGCATACGTCAATTATTTAAGTGTAGGTATCTTACTTACCATTGAAAAAAAACGGCACGGTAGATATCCCCTTTGCTCTTTTTAGTATCAATGCCAAATACCTACTTACTCACCTACTGAAAATCCTCGAGAGGAGTGATCCTTATAAAACTATACCTACAGGGTGTTTTTAGGAAAAGGGTGGTGATGTCTAAGTCTGGAACCACGAGAGTATGTATTAAGGAAAAGTCGTGAAAGGAGTCATTCCTTTAATTTTTATGTAAACAATATCAGCATATTTTTTTTAAATCGTTACCTTAAAAGTTTGAATTGGAGTTGAGTTTTCTTTCGTGTTTGTAAAATAGTGAAAATTTGCTATTTTCATACATTTATTTGTAAAGATTGACCCCTAGTAGCAACAGAATCCATTGGTTCAATAATACAGGGTGTAATTTTAATTAAAAATAATATTTTCTGCAATTCTGGACCGAGAATCAAACCCGCAACCACTCAAAAAGTCAAACGTAGTAGATGGAACGGTAAAGCATTAGCCTCCAAGTGGTTGGAATCATGGAATATGCCGCCAAACGTAGCTCATAATCCTGGAACACTGACTGATCAGTGCAGTCCGAAAAGGGCAAAGTTAAAGAATAACATATTATAGGCATCAAAAAGCAAGACTATGTATATAAAATATACTTGGCTAAAAATTGTACTATGAATTATGCCTGTGTCCAATTATTATTAGTAATTTCTCTTTTAATCAAATGTAAAATGTTCCCATACCTTGCACATTTTCTGATTTGCAACTCATTTCGAACCATTTCGTGCAATACTAGCGCTCAACTGTCACTTTGAACTGACGTTTAGTGCATGTGTGTGTGCGAATGAAATCCGCACGTTACGTGAGTGAGTGTGCGAAGTCGTGAATGCTGTCTACGAGGAAATTTTGCGTTTTACCTTTTTATTTTTGTAGATAACCGAAACAGACGATGTGATTAATAATGTAATAACTCAAAGTGATAACAATTGTGATATGCCATCGTTATGGCCTCTAAAATACGCAGTGTTTGCATCCACTATGTGATTCCATGCAATAACTCGTCACTTCAGTTGTTTGTCAATGACGTCTGCGTTTAGCGCAGCAAAAAGTGGAATTTTATTTTGATTGTGACAAGTAGTGCAAACGTAAAATATATGAATTGTGTTTACCAATGATTGTTCGTAAAATGGATGAGTGTCTTCAGTTTTGGAACCTTCTTTTACCAACGGGCGACAACAGAGCTGGCTCATGAAGAAAGGGTTAGTTTATCTGTTTATGTTTACCTACTTTATTTTGTAGTACACAAATTTATAGTATGCTAGATAACATAGTAGGTAATGATCTAGATAAAGTTAATACTGCTTTTGTGTATATAGGTTAGAAGTAGGTCTACAACAAAACAGTTTACAGTTATTTGTAAACCTAGGTTATGTGTGTAATAGGATCTTTTCAAGGGTTGTTCTGAGGTGAATTTGTGTACATAAGTAGTAGTATATTGAGGCTGGGATAATAATTTTCTTTTGTTACTTTCTCTTGCCATAATAGTGAAGGGGGCGACAGGGATGGCTATATTAATGTCATAATGAGAGAGAAAGAGATGGCGCTCTATAAGTTTTGTGGCTAGATAATTCACACATGAAAACTTTTGCCATTACTTTTTTATTAGATATAATCTTCTTACAATGTACCAATTAGGTACAATAACTTTAAGATAAGCACCTTACATAACTGAGCATATAGTTTAATATATTTTACAGATCTAGGGATTTTTTTTCCATTCAGATCCTTATTATAAGGCTGTAATGCCTAGGATATTATTGAATAAATAGGCTTTTTCTGCATCTATACCTGGCAAACTCTCAATCAATCAAAATAGTCAATCTTCTTCATCGGGAAGACAGTAATTACATCACTCTTAATTTGTATACATAACAGGTCACCTGAGTACCTAGGTACTTCAATAAAACAAGGGTTAGCTATTAGGTACCTGTTTCTATCCTAATTCACCACTGATATATTGTTAAAAAATAATTGTTCCAATAATGTATTGAGTACATCCTCGCAAATAATTTATTTATTTACTTACTGCAGTATTTACTTTAATTAAATAAAACTAGACTAGCATAGTTCCAGGATTAATCCTAGAACGTTTTTATCTAATAAGGATAAGCAGAAGAAATTAGTGAACTGTTAGTTATTAAAGGTAGCTTTGTAGCAATTATTCAATGTTATATCTCAATTATCGTAATAATAATCTGGTTATATCTTCAGTTTTTGATGCTTTTGAACTAAGCATTCATTCCAACAACGTTACTTTTATGAATCACATTTCAAATTCAAATTTAAAAAATAAGATCACTCTGAAACTTTAAGCTAAGCTAGGTGAGTTTAGCTACCAGGCAGTTGCTTGTGTCCAAGCCTATAAAAAAAGGCAACAAACCTGGGCTTGGTTCCTACCTTTTTTATGTATTACTAGCTGTCACCCGCGACTTCGTCCGCGTGGTTAGTATAAAGTCATAGTTTGAGTTCGTTTAAAAGAAAATATTTTATGGTGGAAAGCGGACAACTATTGATATGTTTTCACTGTTTTTTGCGTATTTTTTGAGAGTTATTTTTCGTGAATTTGCCTTAGTGGCTAAGTTGGGTTATGTATGCGTTGGTTTTACATGACCAAGTGCTGGTTACCTTAGTTTTGAGTTTGCATTCAAAACTATATAAAGTGTGTTCGAAAGATGGTAAATGCTGTTGTAGCCGATTTTTTTCAGCTGTGTTTTAGTTTTGGTATGATAGGTGCTTCCCGCGATTTTGACTTAGTGGTTATCATGGGGTTTTTTGTAACAAACCTTTGTGTGTATTCAAACCTGGTGACAGATGCTGCGGTAGCTGAATTTTTTAAATGTTTTTTTGCGTATTTTGTAAAGCTTTTTTTCGTGATTTTGTTTTAGGGGCTAATTTGGGCTATCGTATTCGTTGGTGTATAATCGAATCTTGTTGTTTTAGTTTGACATGATCAAATGCAAGTTACCATCGTTTTGAGTTTGTACTTTAGAGTGTATTTGAATTTGAAGGCGAGTGCTGTTGTAGCCGTTTTTTTTCAGCTGTGTTTAGTTTAAGTATGATAGATGATTCCCGCGATTTTGTCTTGGTGGTTATCACCGGTTTTTTTGTAAACATTTAGTGTGTATTAAAACCTGGTGACAAATACTGCGGTAGCTGAAATTTTTTTAATGTTTTTTTTTTGCGTATTTTATAAAGCTATTTTTTGTGATTTTATGTTATACTAGCTGTCACCCGCGACTTCGTCCGCGTGGTTAGTATAAAGTCATAGTTTGAGTTCGTTTAAAAGAAAATATTTTATGGTGGAAAGCGGACAACTATTGATATGTTTTCACTGTTTTTTGCGTATTTTTTGAGAGTTATTTTTCGTGAATTTGCCTTAGTGGCTAAGTTGGGTTATGTATGCGTTGGTTTTACATGACCAAGTGCTGGTTACCTTAGTTTTGAGTTTGCATTCAAAACTATATAAAGTGTGTTCGAAAGATGGTAAATGCTGTTGTAGCCGATTTTTTTCAGCTGTGTTTTAGTTTTGGTATGATAGGTGCTTCCCGCGATTTTGTCTTAGTGGTTATCATGGGGTTTTTTGTAACAAACCTTTGTGTGTATTCAAACCTGGTGACAGATGCTGCGGTAGCTGAATTTTTTAAATGTTTTTTTGCGTATTTTGTAAAGCTTTTTTTCGTGATTTTGTTTTAGGGGCTAATTTGGGCTATCGTATTCGTTGGTGTATAATCGAATCTTGTTGTTTTAGTTTGACATGATCAAATGCAAGTTACCATCGTTTTGAGTTTGTACTTTAGAGTGTATTTGAATTTGAAGGCGAGTGCTGTTGTAGCCGTTTTTTTTCAGCGGTGTTTAGTTTAAGTATGATAGATGATTCCCGCGATTTTGTCTTGGTGGTTATCACCGGTTTTTTTGTAAACATTTAGTGTGTATTAAAACCTGGTGACAAATACTGCGGTAGCTGAAAATTTTTTAATGTTTTTTTTTTGCGTATTTTATAAAGCTATTTTTTGTGATTTTATGTTATATTAGTGGCTAATTTGGGATTTCGTATGCGTTTTGGTGTATAATCGAATTAGATTTTTTTAATTTGACATGAACAACTGCTGGTTACCATAGTTTTGAGCATGTACTTTAGAGTGTATTTGAATTTGAAGGCGAGTGCTGTTGTAGCCGATTTTTTTCAGCGGTGTTTAGTTTAAGTATGATAGATGATTCCCGAAATTTTGTCTAAGTGGTAATCATTGTTTTTTTGCAAAACTTTGTGTGTATTCAAACCTGGTGACAGATGCTGCGGTAGCTGAAATTTTTTTAATGTTTTTTTTTGCGTATTTTGTAAAGCTCGTTTTCGTGATTTGTTTTAGTGGCTAAAATGGGCTATCGTATTCGTTGGTGTATGATCGAATCTATTTTTTTTAGTTTGACATGATCAAATGCAAGTTACCATAGTTTTGAGCTTGTACTTTAGAGTGTATTTGAATTTGAAGGAGAGTTCTGTTGTAGCTGTTTTTTTTCAGCGGTGTTTAGTTTAAGTATGATAGATGATTCCCGCAATTTTGTCTTGGTGGTTATCATCGGTTTTTTTGTAAACATTTGTGTGTATTAAAACCTGGTGACAAATGCTGCGGCAGCAGAATTTTTTTTTAACGTTTTTTTTTGCGTATTTTGTAAAGCTATTTTTTGTGATTTTATGTTATATTAGTGGCTAATTTTGGGTTTCGTTTGCGTGTTGGTGTATAATCGAATATTTTTTTTTAATTTGACGTGACCAACTGCTGGTTACCATAGTTTTGAGCATGTACTTTAGAGTTTATTTGAATTTGAAGGCGAGTGCTGTTGTAGCCGATCTTTTTCAGCGGTGTTTAGCTTAAGTATGATAGATGATTCCCGCAATTTTGCCTAAGTGATTATCATTGTTTTTTTTGTAAACCTTTGTGTGTATTCAAACCTGGTGACAGATGCTGCGGTAGCTGAAAATTTTTTAATGGTTTTTTTTGCGTATTTTGTAAAGCATTTTTTGTGATTTTATGTTGTATTAGTGGCTAATTTAGGGTTTCGTATGCGTGTTGGTGTATAATCGAATCAGATTTTTTTAATTTCACATGACCAGCTGGTTACCATAGTTTTGAGCATGTTCTTTAGCCATTTTTTGAAGCGGTGCGGTGTTTAGTTTCGGTATGATAGGTGTTTTCCGCGATTTTGTCTTAGTGGTTACGGTGGGGTTTATGTAAACTTTTGTGTGTATTCAAATTTGGTGACAGAAGCTGCGGTAGCAGATTTTTTTTTACTGTTTTTTTGCGTATTTTGTAAAGCAATTTTTTGTGATTTTTCTTTAAACTATTTTTCCTTTTTTTCTTCTTTAAGGGAAATAATTTTCCTATTTTCTTTCTTAGTGCATCTTTGCTCTATAAGAGGAATACATCTTCCAAGTTTCATGCTTCTAGGACTAATGGTTTAGGCTGTGTGTTGATTTTTCTTTAAACCTTTTTTCCCCTTTTTCTCCTCTT